>CM033323.1:66780634-71580634 GCA_019359835.1 Pharus latifolius
CATAACCTTCCATGATACTCCCCTCGGGTCGACGACGAGTCCTTACGTATCCCTTCAATACACCCATAAATCTCTCAAATGGATACATGTAGCGCAGGCACACAGGTCCACAAAACTTAATTTCTCTGATAAGGTGAACAATCAGATGGACCATAACATCAAAAAAGGATGGAGGGAAATACATCTCGAGCTGACAAAGAGTTGTAACCACGTCGCGTTGCAAAGCGTCCAATCCATCGGGATCAATTACCTACGAGGACACAGTTGCGCCAAATATTCATATCAGAAAAATCTTCTCATTAAGCTCCACAAATGGAGGTAGTGAACTTATAGTACGAGTGCACGTACTTACCTTGGAAGATATTGCGTTGAAGAAATAACATAGGTTTGTGATTGTCTCTCTGACTTTAACTGGGAGAATGCCTCTGATAGCAATGGGAAGCATCTGTGACATCAAGACATGACAGTCGTGGGACTTCATGCCAACCAGTCTTAGGTCCTTCATAGACACAAGTTTTTTCAAGTTCGCGGAGTACCCACATGGAACTTTAACACCGTGCAGGCACCGACAGAGTTCTGTTTTTTCGCTCTTGGACAACGTGTAGCAGGCCGGGGGGAGGTATGTACGCTTTCCATTCTCTAAAGGTGCAAGCTCAGTCCTTATCCCCATTTCCACCATGTCACGACGAGCTTTCACACCATCCTTTGTCTTTCCCGGAATGTTCAACAACAAACCAATCAAACTGTCACAGACATTTTTCTCTACATGCATGACGTCAATGCAATGTCGAACTTGTAAGTGCTCCCAGTACGGTAGATCCCAGAGAATCGATCTCTTCTTCCAAACATTTTTTTCTCGAGGTTTAGAATGCTTACCGAACTCAACTTTGATGTCGTTCACGCGTGAGTAAATCTCCTTACCGGTCAGAAACACTGGAGCTGATCCCTTCTCAGGCTTCCCGTTAAATGATTTCCTCTTCTTACGGTACGTGTGATGCACCGGAAGAAACCTGCGGTGACCCATGTACACTGTTTTCCGGCAGTTTCGCAGCCAGATGCTCTCAGTTTCATCTAGGCAAATAGGGCAAGCCTTGGCTCCTTTCGTACTATACCCCGACAAATTGCCGTAGGCAGGAAAATCATTTATGGTGCAAAATATCAGGGCCCGCAAGATGAAATTCTCTTTCTTGTATGCATCCCACACCTGCACACCCTCGCTCCACAATTTCTGTAAGTCCTCGATTAAAGGTGCTAGAAACACGTCAATATCATTTCCGGGTTGTCTGGGTCCTGAGATTAGTAACGCCATCATGATGTACTTGCGCTTCATGCATAACCAAGGAGGAAGATTGTAGATGCATAAAAGAACCGGCCAAGTGCTGTGCCGGCTGCTCATATTACCATGTGGGTTCATACCATCTGTACTCAGCCCGAACCTTACATTCCTAAGTTCACCGCCGAACTCAGCAAATGTTCTGTTGATGTTTCTCCATTGAATAGAATCAGCTGGGTGTCTCAGTTTTCCGTCTTGTTTCCGGGCTTCAGCATGCCAACGCAAGTGCTTCGCGACTTTCGGATTTGCAAACAGCCGCTTCAATCTAGGTATCACAGGCAAGTACCACACAGTTTTTGCCGGGGGCCCTTTCCTTACCTCGTGACGTTCACTGTCAATCCGGTCCCTACGCGTATACCTCGATGCGCCGCATCTTGGACAAACATGCAAACTGGAGTACTCGTTACGGTACAACACACAATCATTTGGGCATGCGTGTATTCTTTCGATTTCCATTCCCAACGGACACAACAGTTTTTTGGCTTGGTAAGTAGATCTTGGCAACTCATTTCCCTCTGGAAGCATGTCCGCTAGAAGATCTAATAGTGCCGTGAAACTCTTATCACTCCAACCGTTTCCTGCCTTCAAGTTATATAATCTCAGCACAGAAGACAGTTTTGTAAATGTTGCACATCCAGGGAACAGAGGCTTCTCAGAGTCAGCAATCAGTTTCTCAAATTCACAGAAGTCATTTTCGTTGTAATCTTCCTCTACATCACGTAACATCTCATCTAGATTGTCATCATCATCATCTACGTGCACATCGGAATTAACATTACCAAAATTGGGATGATCATCGATATTATTGCAATCCACATCCGAGTCGTGCTGATTGGTAGTAGTGGTGCTTGTTTCCTCAAGATCTTCGCCATGCCATATCCAACGGGTGTATCGCGCGTTAAAACCACGACGAATCAAATGACTCTTAATTTGATCAGAGTTGCTAAACCTCTTCAAGTTCATACAATCTGTACAAGGACAGAGCATATTTTTCTCTCCCTTCCTCTCCTTTTGTTGCTCAGCAAATTTAATAAACTCATTCACACCATCCAAATATTCAAGAGTAGTACGTTTTATTCCATACATCCAATATTTCCTGTCCATCTACAATTAACAAAATTTAACGAGTAAGCCATGCATGAAACCTGCCCGATTAAGTTATGTATATGTACATGTACAGCCTCTTACAACAGATACATGTGTTGAACCCTAGCCTGACGAAATTAACACTAATTAACCTAGCTAACTACACAATACAAGCTAGTTAGCTCCTAAAACATGACGCATTTCCAGCTACCAAGCTCCCAAGCTTAGAGCTACAAACTTGGAACTACACAATACAGCTAGCTTGCAAGTAGAGAGGAAGGGAGATCTAGAGGGAGAGAGAGATAGGTGTCGACGATTAAGCATACCTTAAAGAGAGGGGCGCAATCAACTTCCCTCCAGCCTGCGCTGATCACCCTAGCAGTGTAGCTGGAACTTTCGTCACAAACAGAGGGACACAGAGTGCAACAGAACAAATTAAAGAGCAGCTCCGCAATGGTCGACTGGGGTTTTCCTTATAATGGACATTTTTCTAACGGTAAATACATGAAATAACCGTCAGACTAACTTAGGTAATTTGCCGCTCACATATTCTATCGGTAAAAACACACACATACCGTTAGAGAATATACATTACTAAGCAAATATATGTATTTTTCTATCGGTAAATATGTGCATTTACCGTTAGAATATGCATGACTAAACAAATATATGTGCTTCCTATCGGTAAATATGTGTATTTACCGTTAGAATATGCATGACTGAACAAATATATGTATTTTTCTATCGGTAAATATGTACATTTACCGTTAGAATATGCATGACTAAACAAATATATGTGTTTCCTATCGGTAAATATGTGTATTTACCGTTAGAATATGCATGACTGAACAAATATATGTATTTTTCTATCGGTAAATATGTGCATTTCCGTTAGAATATGCGTGACTG
The DNA here is from genome assembly GCA_019359835.1 of Pharus latifolius. Taxonomy (NCBI): domain Eukaryota; kingdom Viridiplantae; phylum Streptophyta; class Magnoliopsida; order Poales; family Poaceae; genus Pharus; species Pharus latifolius. The sequence continues at coordinate 66,783,963 of CM033323.1, forward strand.
AACAAATATATGTGCTTCCTATCGGTAAATATGTGTATTTACCGTTAGAATATGCATGACTGAACAAATATATATGTTTTCCTATCGGTAAATATGTGTACTTACCGTTAGAGGAGGTACTGTCACCAAACTGGGACAAACATGCACATGCCATTTCTCACATTCAAGGAATCATATCAATGTAACATCAAACAGATCTTACATCAAACGGATCTTAACTAGAAGATAAAGCAATATATTTCAAGAAATGCTAATTTGTGGATTAACTAGGAGACACAAAAATACTTTTCGTAGGTAGTTGGGACTTCATCTTGCCAAAGAAATTACACATGCCAGTTCACAAATTCAGGTACAAACATACACATGCCAGTTCACCAATACAAATTCAGGTACAAACATACACATGCCAGTTCACAAATTGAAGTGCATGTCTGAAACAGCAGTACAAATACACACCTACCTACTAATACAATTAAATACACAAATGCTCCCTGCACATTCAAGTTCATGTCCCAATTAGCAATACATGATACACAAATATACAACAATATACAAATACAACAATTCACACATTCGATGTATATTACAAAAGCCACGTCTGAAATTAACAACAGATCACGACGAGGACCCAGTGGCCCATACATGCATTTTACATAAAAGGGAACCTTTGCAGGTTGCCACAATGCAACTACCGACTACAAGTTAGACCTGATACATCACAAATCCATTCATCCAAAACAGCAAATGTCTGAACCACATTGGACTTAACCATAGGAGTTCAGTTCGAAGACGCCCGAGGAGCTGGAACTGCCGTCGACATACATTTGTACGTAATGGTGATTTCCTCGGACTCAAACTCGATCAACTCAACTCAACTCAACTCAACTCCATTAACAAAAAGAACCTACCTTCCAAGATGTTGTTCTGTGTAGTGATGGTGTAGAATGGCTGTGCAAATAACAACAATTCTTCTTCTCCAAGCAGGTAAGCATCTGGCCACAAGCTGGTGCATGCAAAAACATGTAAGATGCTTTCTATAGGTCCTGATTTGAGAAACACGCCGGGCTTAAGCATCTTCTCGACCGAGCCAACCAAGATCTCGCCCTTCACGTCCTTCCAGCTCTCGACGGTGATCTTCACCTTTTCTTTCGCCAACAAGCCAACATAGGCAGCGTACTGCGATGAAGAACCGTGAAATACGTTGCCCCCCACGAGCATCATCCAAGGACCTGAACAGATCATAATCATATTGAAAAGAAGACACATCAAAATGAAGGATACAAAAAAAGCAGAATTATTGCCATAATCGGATTAGAATAATCTAACAATATTGCAGAAATTTTACGTACCTTCCTTGGGATGCCGACGTCTAGAGGGCGTCGATGGAGGTGCGGAGGTGCAGCGGTCCCCTGTAGAGGTGCGCCGGCCGTCCATGGAGCTTACGGGTTAGGACTACGAGCCCCAGATGAACTGTGAGAATGAAAGAGACATACCCGTGTATTTATACAATTATATATTTTCTATCGGTAAGAAAACAGAATACCGTTAGTAATAAAAACATCTGTAGAAGCCGAATGGTTCTATCGGCAAAACAAATATTACCGATAGGAATTTTTGTACATACTCTATCGGTCTGTACGTACATTGCCGATAGAATATTACTAGTTGTAGAAGGCCAACAGTTCTAAGATATTTTGTGCAATATTCTACCGGTATAAACATGCATTACCGATAGAATAAAACTATTAGAAGACGAACAGTTCTAAGCAATTTTCTATATATTCTAACGGTAAAAGAATACATTACCGATAGAATAAAAATATTTGTAGAAGGTCAACTATTCTATCGGCGAACTACATATTGCCGATAGGAACTTTTAATATATTCTGTCGGTATATTCATATAGTAGCGATAGAATAAGTCTAGTTGTTGAAGTCGACCAGTCCTATCGGCGCACAACATTCTTCCGTCAGTACTTATGCATCTCTTCTAACGGCAAATATGTTCATCACCGCTAGAGTAAATCATACTATTTATTCTATCGGTAAGTTTCTTAGAAACCGATAGGGAAAATACATCCGTCGGGCTTTTTTGCCCACGAGGCACATTTTCTATCGGTTTTGTGCTGTTTCGCTAATAACCGATAGAAGATAGGGGTTAGTAGACTGCATTTCTGTACTAGTGTTGAGCAAAGGCCGATTATGGTGGCTCCAGCGACCCTGGAGTTGTCAAGGCCTTCGGATGTAGCCTCACCAGCCAGTACGGTAGCCCAGGTAAAGACCTTGCTTTTTGTCTCCATCTTTTTCTTAGAAATATGCTCATAGCTGAACACATCCAGGAGGGAGCTACCTTGTTTGCCATGAGGAAGGCAAGAACTGATGATAGTTCTCCTCCCCAAGGGGAACCTTCCCAGAAATCCCAGGAGCGAATGGGATTTCAAATAAGGTGAGAACCTTAAACTGGCAATAATTTTAAACAACAACTGCTCAAATTGTCTTTCTTGTCAGGCAAAGAAAGACGGCGCCCAGCTCTTCAACCGCCTCCAGAGGGGTTGAAGCAATAGCTAGTATAGGAGCTTCCAACGAAGAACGCTCCACCCCTGTGGTCCAGGAAGTCGTCCAGACCGCAGGGGAAGGAATAAATGCAGGGACCCAGTCATGACCGATGACTACTGGGGGTAGCGCCCAGCCGGCACTCCCACCAACTGTCCCTGTAGTAAGCGCATCCGGGGCTCTAGCGGGGATTCCCGCTGGAATGAATGATGTTGTCTTACAAAAGTTTATGAAGGTATAATAAACCTCCACTCTCGTGCCTGAATTGTACTTAGGACACCTATGATCTTCCTTGGCACCACAGGGATTATCCTGGCTAATAAGCCATTCGCATGTTGTGATGGCCAGTACAGAAGCCATTCAAAAAGAACGCGACAGCTTGCGCAGGTGAGTACCATTACCCTTTGGTTAGTATGGGTGCATTTTGGTTGTGACTGCCTTGATTTTGCTGCAGAGAGGTTACATTTTTGAAGAAAGAGGTGGCCAGTTCAGTCTCAATGTTTAAGAAACAAGAAACTGAACTCAACAAACTTCGATCAGAGAATGCTGGTAAGCCGATTCCTGATTAAGAAGACTTGAATCCATAATATGCAAATAATCTCCTCTCTCTGTACAGCGCAAGCAGGTCGAATTACGCAGCTCAGTCGAGACAAGGGGATTCTTGAATCCTCGATTCGCCACACCGATCGGGCAATCAAAGAGCTGAGCCTCCGGATCTTTTAAAAACTGAAGGCCGTGGCTGATCTCTTAAAGACCGACGTGGTAGAACCAAAGAAAGACAACCTCAGCGTAAGTGACTGGACATCGCTGCTCACTGCCCAGGCGGATTCACTGCTTGAGTATCTCCCTGGAGATTCACGGCGACGCGAAGAGGTGATCAGGGTTCGATCAGCCACAGTAGCCGTACTCAGCCGGGTTCGACTTCACCATGGCCCAGATGCAGATCTGAGCGCACTGGTGGGTCCGGTTGAGGTCGAGAGTGAAGAGCTGCTCGATGCAGTCATAGAAGAGGTCAAGCCCTTAGTAGATAGGCTCCTGACTGAGCTGGGGATCGAATGATCCTTATTTTTGTATCTAGACAATTGTGTATAATGCAATGTATGTAAAAAATCATTTTTGACAGGAAGTACATATTTTGCATTTTTATAATATGAATTCCATACTATAAGCACATCCCCCCTAGCCCCCGCCTCTGCTTATGAATACTAAAGCCTTAGTGTTATAAGTAGAGGAGAAAACATAAGCGTAACGACCAGGGGTGTGTGTTTTAAACCAACGATCAGGATCAATGTAATGTCTAATCTTATTGCGAACTGGTAGCCACTCAGATGACCAAGGACTTACCAGATAGCCCCGTATGCGTTGAGAAACGGCTTATTTAGGAGTGACTTATCTGTAAGTGGTCATGAGATCGACCAGCGAATCCGATTAGATTGTTGTAATGATCTGACCGTCGGCGGTCAGCCCCCAGGTCGAATGCATTTGATACGGGCTTAAAGAGAAAAACTCATTGTATGAAAGCAAAACATATTTTGTTTTGGCAAAAGATGCTAATTGAACAGGAAAAAAGTGATTGGAATACTTACACGTAAAACTTGCGAAGTTGATCGATGTTCCAAGTATTGGACAAAATCCGACCATCCTCCAAAGCTAACCGCGCCGATCCTGTCCGCAGCACTGAGACAACAGTATAAGGACCTTCCCATTTTGGGGAGAATTTGTTGTGATTAGACTGGTCTTGAATTTTTCGTAAAACCAAGTCGCCCACGTTGAGATCACGTGGTCGCACCTTTTTACTGTGATACCTGCGTAAAGCTTGCAAGTATGCCGCGGACTTAACCAGGGTGCGATCACGCCGTTCTTCTAAGAGGATGAGATCTTGCGCCCGTTGTTCGGACTGATTAATTTGTTCGAACTGATCTGTCCGAATAGAACCAATACTTACTTCCATAGGCAATACCGCCTCGGCCCCATAAACCAAATGGAAGGGCGTCTCACCGGTGGCGCGACTAGAAGTAGTCCGTAATGCCCATAGAACGGTATAGAGCTCATCTGCCCAAGCCCCCGAGCAGGTCTTAAGGCGATCAAAAACGCGCTTTTTAATGCCTTGCAATATTTGCCCATTAGCTCGTTCTACGGCACCATTGCTTTGTGGATGGGCCACAGAAGCAAAGCACACCTTGGTCCCAACCTGATCGCAGTAGTCCAGGAAAAGACCGCTGGCGAACTGAGAACCATTGTCTGTGATGAGACGGTTTGGAACACCAAATCATGCCACGATGTTCTTATGGAAGAACTTTTGTGCGGCTGATGCAGTAATATTTCGTACTGGTTCGGCCTCAATCCACTTTGTAAATGTGTCAATGGCTACGAACAGAAACTTGTACCCATTGACCGCTTGTGGCTAGGACCGACGATATCCATCCCCCAGACCGCGAATGGCCATGCGAGAGGAATGGTTTGCAACGCATAGGCAGGTTTATGAACTTGCCTTGCGTGGAACTGACACTGGGGACACGTCTTGACCATATACTTGGCGTCATCAAGTGCCGAAGGCCAGTAGAATCCTTGTCGAAAAGCCTTTCCGACCAATGTACGATATGACGAGTGCGCACCGCATACACCGTCATGTATTTCTCTCAAGAGGGACTTTCCTTCCTCCTGAGATATACAACGCATGAATACTCCTTGAGTACCCTTTCTGTACAAAATCCCATCTATGAGTTTATACAGACGCGCTTTTCGAATTAACCGATCACTTTCGGTTTCATCCTCGGGTAGGGTCCCATGTTCAAGATAGACCCTCAATGGATGAGCCCAATCTTGTTCCTGACCGAGGTTGGTAACGAAGGCTATTACCGGATCATCCTCGACCGAAGTCATGATCGAAGGATGGTCCAAGTGTTCAATGAACACTCCTGCCGGAGCGGATGAGCGTGAGGACCCAATTTTGGATAATTGGTCTACGAGAATATTGTCCTTTCGCGGGATGTATTGGACTTCGAAATGACTGAAGTGTTTTTCCAACCTCCTCACTTCCCCCAGGTAATGAGCCATTGTCTCATCGGAGGTGCTGTACTCCTTGTTTACCTGGTTTACGACCAGCTGTGAGTCTCCCCTCACCACTAATCGACGGACTCCGAGGAATTTTGCTGCCCGGAGCCCTGTAAGAAGACCTTCATACTCTGCTGCATTGTTGGTCGCAACAAAGTGTAGTTGAATGACATACTTAAGCTGTTCACCCTGGGGCATAACTAAGACCACTCCAGCCCCCGAGTGTTGAAAACTACGGGAGCCGTCAAAGTACATCGTCCAGTAATCGGGGCACTCCAGTTCCTCTGCCAACTGCACGGGTGGCTCAGGGTTGGTCCATTCGACCACAAAGTCGGCCAAAACCTGAGACTTAACCGCCGTGCGGGGTGTGAAATGGATTTCGAAGGCACCGAGTTCGACCGCCCATTTGGCGATTCGACCAGATTTCTCTGGATTTCGGACAATATCCCCCAAAGGAAAAGAGGAGGGTACTGTGATCTTGTGCGCTTGAAAGTAATGTCGTAGCTTACGGGAAGCCATCAGTAGCGCGTAAAGTATCTTCTGGACCTTAGGGTAGCGCTCCTTTGGACCATGAAGTACTTCGCTCACATAGTAGACGAGTTTATGTATTCCTTCCCTATCCGCGATTAGAACGGCGCTGACCGCGTGTGGTGTGGCCGCCAGGTAAAGAAGCAACGGTTCTCCTTTGTCGGGAGACACCAATACTGGCAGACTGGATAGATATGTTTTTACCTCCTGGAATGCTTTTTCGGCCTCATCCGACCATGTAAAGTTATGATGCTTCCGCAAGACTTTGAAGAAAGGCAATCGCCTTTCGCCTAATCGCGATATGAAGCGACTTAAAGCCGCCATGCGACCAGCCAGGCGTTGAACATCCTTCATGGTCGAGGGCGACCTCATTTGTTCAATAGCCCTAATTTTCTCAGGATTAACTTCAATGCCCCTGGAACACACAAGAAAACCAAGGAGTTTTCCTGAAGAAACCCCGAAAGAGCATTTCTCCGGGTTTAATTTTATTCCAAAGCGATTCAAATTACAGAAGGTTTCAGCGAGATCGTCCAAATGAGACAATCTCTTGGTACTTTTTACAACCAAGTCGTCTACATATGCTTCGAGATTACGCCCTATCTGGGAAAGAAAGGTCTTTTGCATCAAGCGCTGGTACGTGGAACATGCGTTCTTGAGACCGAACGGCATTCTGACGTAGCAGTATGTGCCGAACGGGGTGATGAAGGCAGTTTTCTCTTCATCGTCTTCTGCCATGCTAATTTGATGGTATCCTGAGTAAGCGTCCAGAAAACTCATCAGTTCGCAACCCGCAGTCGAGTCGACCAGCTGGTCGATGCGAGGAAGGGGAAAGTCATCCTTCGGACAGGCAGAGTTGAGGCTAGTGTAGTCGACGCACATGCGCCACTTGCCATTTGACTTGCGGACCATGACCGGATTGGCGAGCCAGTCCGGGTGATCCACTTCGCGGATAAACCCGGCTTGTAAGAGTTTGTCTAACTCTTCTCGGATGGCTTCCTGTCGGTCAGTGGCAAAACGCCTGAGCTTTTTCTTTATTGGTCGTTGTCCAGGTCGAATTGCTAACCTGTGCTCAATTACTTCCCTTGGGATACCGGGCATGTCGGACGGTTTCCACGCAAACACATCTGCGTTAGCCCGGAGGAAAGCAACAAGGTCGAGTTCCTATTTGTCATCCAGGGCTGACCCAACCCGAATTGTCTTGGATGGGTCATCTGGGTACAAAGGAACTTGTTTGAGTTTTTCATCTGGTCGAGGAGCAGCCTTGATCGCATCGGCGGCAACGGTGGCAACCTGAGTGTCCCGGAGGGGAAGTTGATCGACCATCTCCAAAGATAACCGGTCGCACGTGAGTGCCACATTGCGACTGCCTCGGATCGAGATGACACCTTTGGGGCCAGGCAATTTCCCGCATTGATAAGCATAGTGTGTTGCCATCATGAACTTAGCAAGAGTCGGCCTGCCAAAGACTGCATTATAAGCTGAGTCACAATCGATTACATCGAAAGTAACCAATTCTGTCCGGAAGTTGTCTGGTTCTCCCAGAGTGACCGGGAGGACCACTTATCCCAATGGCATCATGGAGGGACCTGGGATTATCCCATAAAACGGATGGATTATGGGCTTAATCTTCGAACGAGGAATTTGCATCTCGTCGAGTGTCTTGACTAATAAAAGATCAAGGGAACCCCCGTCAATCAGGACCCTTTCGACTCTCGTGTTACTGATGATTGGGGTAATAACCAGAGGTAGCCTCAATGGTCGGGTTAGCCCCACAGGACAGTCATTGCGATCGAACGTCAAAGGCATATCCGACCAACGGGGGTATTGAGGTTCACAAAGGGATGTCTCCGTTTGGTTAACCTCTCGGCAGAAGGTTTTAAACTACCTTTTGGAAACGAAAGAGGAAGAACCTCCGGAAATGACATTAACATGATTTTGAGGTACCTGGTAAGCCATTTCTTCGTCTCCGTCGACGTCTCTAATCCCGCACGCCTGCTCTTTAGGTGGTAAGGTTGGCATTGGCCCAACTCCTTGGTAGAAATCGTCCAGTTGTTTCAGCCAACTCCTGCAGTTTTTGAGGTCGTGGCCTGCGGAGTTGTGGAGTGGACACCACTTCTTGCCCTCCTGCGGATTAGTTGATTTTTCTGGCTGGTCGGAATCCCGACTACCAGAGGAAGTTTTACTTTTAAACGAAGACTTATTACCTTTGGTCGAAGGTGGCTTCTCTGCGACTGCGACCTCGCGGTACTGTCCAGAGCGGTTCCTCTTCGACTTCTTTGACTTCCCACCCGATGAAGACTCCGGCTTTTTGCTTGAATCTTCTTTCCTGGCGTCCTTGAAGCCTGGTTGGGGTGGTAGGTCCCCCTTATCGACCATTCGGTTCCATTCGACCGCTTCGGCTGTATCGGAATATCGATCAGCCATGTCGAACAGATCAGCCACTGATCGAGGAGGGTGGATAAGCAAGTCTTCAGTGAATCTCCGGTATCGAACGGCATGCTTAAATGCCCTGATTACGGAGCCACCAGATATGTTCGGGATGGTATTCCTCACCCCGACAAACCTCTTGACAAACTGCCGAAGTGTTTCGGTCGAAGTTTGCCGCAGCCTATGCAAGTCGTCCTCCTTACCCGGCTTTTGGTAACAATTTTGGAAATTGCTGAGGATGGCATCGCATAGCATTTCCCAATTGTAGATAGAACCCTCAGGCTGATTAAACAACCAGGTTCTAGCTGGTCCTGCGAGGACTGTAGGCAGGTAGTTGGCCATGAACTTGTCATCGCCTCCCGCTGCTTGGATGGCAGTGATATAAATCTGAAGGAACTCGGATGGGTTCTGAGTTGCATCAAACCTCTCAATGGCCCCTGGTCGAAACTTATCGGGCCAAACGACTGCTCGTAGGCCAGGCGAAAAAGCTTTGCAACCAACGTAAGGACCGTGAATCGCCCTGCGACTCTCGGTTGGGTCTCGAGCGACCTCACGCAATGGCGAGGTTACTCGTGGTCCCAACCGAGAGTGGACAGGAACTCGATCCCTACTACGAGAATCCTGCATTCGCCGGTATTTGTCCTGTCGGGACGGTACGGGCGGCGGGTAACTCCGCCGGGCAGAGCCGGAATGAGGACCATCCCGTTCACGGGAGTGTGTTACCGAGCGGGAAGAGGCTGTTGGGGTCGCCTCGGATGCGACCTCGTCTAGTCTTTCCGCCAGGATCCTGAAAAAGGCCGGTTTCTGCGCATCCGTGACCGTAGGAGAAAAATTGCGCATGACTTCCGCGATAGATCGCAGTCGACCATGGGTACTTCTCCTAGGGGCACCAGGTGTTATCATTTCTTCGTCCACTGGGAAACGCTCCGGTGGTAAAGAAGGAGTCTGGTCACGTCTATGACCACGCGACCGTCGAGAAGAACTCGGGGCAGCATCGTAACGAGCCTGCGCATCTTGAAGAGCCTCTAGGGCAGTTCTGCGCAATTCGTTGTTTGTTGCTCGAGATCTTGATCCTCCTTCTGTTTGCGATCTTGTTCTTCCCTGGCAGCCTGTTGATCGGGAGTTTCTTCCGACAGCGCAGCAAACTGCCTAGGAAGAGAGGTTGCCGATGGGGAAAACATCTCGGTTTGTTCCGAGTCGGACTCGAAATCAAAGAGACGGTGAAGGTTATCAGGGTCGAACCTTCCTGGGCTAATTTCCGGGTCATCATCATATTTTCCCTCAGTAGGGTCGTATGACGGGCCGGATTCATCACCTAGCACATTAAGAACCTCTGTGGGTTCTGACCTTGCGCTAGTTGCTCCCTGGTCGATTGACATGACCTGAAGAGATGATTCAACCTGCGGAAGATTCTGGCCTTCGACCTCCTCCATCGGAACAGGATCGCCTGGAGAAGGCATTGGTATATGGGCATAATCCTCGAGATCGAAGTCGTTCTCGGAATCATATGCTCCAGCCATGTTTCAGTGAACCTCCGGATTCCAATTAGGACGCCTTGAGAAAGGCCCCATGGTGGGCGCCAGCTGTCGACGATTTGGACTCGGGGTCCTCAGCCGAACTTATGCAAAATTTGTAATTGTGAGACCTTTCAAGATGACCCTCCGGGAAGGTATGTAGAACAATGGTGAACAGGAGCACAGAGAGATTTATACAGGTTCGGGCTCTCGATGGTGGGAGTAAAAGCCCTACGTCCTGTTAGGATTTCACTATATGTGATAAAACTTTACAAACTAGCGGGGAGAAACCTTCACAGGCGAAAGTTTTCCCTATATAAGTATACAAAAGGAAGCTATAGGAGACTTGTAAGTATTGTCTAATCTAAGCCGTAGGCTTGGCTGTTTGAGTGGTCGAGATATCTTGTATCTCACTTGTATCAGGGGTCTTGTTCTTCCAAATGTCTTGGATTCCCCGTTTGATGTACTTTGCCACCTTTTTATACTGGTTGAAAGGGTGCCAAATGAAGAAAACTGCATCAAACAGTTGGATGCGGTTTCTGGAGAACCGCTGTTAACTTCCACGGAGGTTATTATCACGTGTTAATCATGAATAACCGCATATATTAATCTCTGACGGTTGGTCTTCAACGTGGAGAAATTCTCGGGATGCTTGGAATATCCTAATATAAGGATAACCGAATAAACTCCAAGCACCCTGGTCGAGAACGTTCTGACCGCGGAATGTAGGCTGACCGCACAACATCCCGGACATCCAGTTCGCGTATAGCATACGAACTTCTAACCGCACAAGGCTGTCGGCCTCACCGCATGAAAACTCGCGACCTGATCGCGTAAAGCTTGCGACCTCATGGTGATGCCCCTCAAAATGGCTTGAGTTCGCATCGCCACACATGTCTGGTTCGAACCTGTCTTGAACCAAAAGTTTATTAGAAGTGACCCGGGTGTCAATCCTCGTCAGGTTCAAGATGAGCTACAGGTATAGGAGGAGCAGTAAGAAGGGCAGCATGAAGAGTAGAAGTCCAATGTTCTTGAGATAGAACAGTCCATTACGCCTTGTACTCATGTCCAAGTCCTTCCTCAACTCCTTCTCCCTCCATTGCTTTGTCTCTTCCAAAGACAAGTGGTAATGTGTCTTATATCTCTAGTCCTTTGAATTCTGAATTACCACTTGCTCAATGTAAGCAACCTCAAGTCAATGCTAGAAATCCTCCACTCCGATTTGGCTTTGAGCATGACATTGATAATTTATTGTCATATTTATCTATTTCTCCTGTATCCAAAACTTTCATTGCATCGTTACAATAAGTGCCAATTCCAACCAATTGGAGAGTGGTAAAGCAAGATTCTAGATGGAGGAGTGCTACGTTGGAGGAGTTTCATACTTTAGAGAAGAATGAGACGTAGGAACTCATTCCACTCCCATTTCGAAAAAAGACAGTGGGAAACAAATGGGTGTACACTATAAAACAGACCCCTGAAGGCAAAGTGGATATATATAAAACTAGGCTTGTTGTGAAAGGGTAAAGTCAGACATATGGGATTGATTATGATGAGACCTTTGCTCCTGTGGCAAAGATGAGTATGGTGAGAACCTTGATCTCTTTGGCTACTGACTTTGGATGGCCTCTACACAAATTGGATGTCAAGAATGTGTTCTTACATGGAGATTTGCAAGAGGAGGTGTACATGGAGGATCCATCGAGCTTCAACACTAGGCAAACTGCTTGGAAGGTATGTAGACTGAAAAAATCTTTATATGGATTGAAGAAGTCTCTTATAACTTGGTTTGACAGATTCAAGCGTGCAATATGGGATACTCACAGTGTAATGGAGATCATACTGTTTTTTATAGGCATACAAGTTCACATGTCACAATTATGGTTGTATATGTTGATGATATTGTGATCACGGGTAATGATGTGGTGGAGATAGGCTGTTTGAAGGCCAAATTGGGACAGTAGTTTAAGATCAAAGATCTTGGACAGTTAATGTACTTTCTTAGGAATGAAATTGCCCAATATTCTAGAGGCATAGTTCTTTCCCAAATGAAGTACACTCTTGATTTATTGACTGAGGCAGGGATGCTTGGATATCAATCATCTTCTACTCTGATTGAACAGAATAATAAATAGAGTGTTCAATCAGGTGACCTAGTGAACAAGGAGTCTTATTAGAGGCTCATGGGTCGTCTCATCTATTTGTGCCACTCAAGACTTGATATTACGTATGAGTGAGTGGTCAGCACATAATGCATGACCCTAGGGAGGATCACAGAGAGGCTATCTATTGAATTCTGTGATATTTGAAAGGGAGCTCTGGAAGTGGTCTATGGTTTAAAGTACATGGGCACCTAAAGGTGGAAGGATATTGTGATGCTGATCGAGAAAATTGTGTAATGTTGTGTCTTGAAGGAGTGAGAAACAGGAGGTAGTAGCTAGATCTTCTACAGAGGCTAAGTATTGAGCTATGGCAGTAGCTTTATGTGAAATGATATTGTTGAGGGGATTATTGTTTGAGTTACACGCCTTTGGTGCTACATTGTGACAATAGATCCGCTATCAACATTGCCAATAATGTGGTATAACATAATCGTACGAAGTATATGGAATTATATCGCTTCTTCATCAGAGAGCGACTAGACGGTGGAATGTTGCAATTAGATTATGTTTTTTCAAGTGAATAATTAGTAGATTATCTTACCAAAGAACTGAGACCTAAGAATAGTATTAAAAGATATCAATCACATCTATCTTGAAGGGGAGTGTGGTTATGTAATAGTTTAAGGGTCTTTTTGCAAGTAATAATAATAATATATGTGGATGTGATCTAGAAAGATCAATCTACACACTTTATGTTAATTTAACTAAGTATGAATGAGTAGATTAACTGTTTTTCTCAATAATTTAAGTTTTTTTGGATGACTTGGATAGTGTATAAAACTTAATGTGTATCTAAATCCAAAGATCTTAAGTTTGAGATCAAATTGTAACAATTTATAAAAACATAATTGAAAAGTATGAAACCATAAGATTTTGTATATGTAATTTAAGTTTTTAGGTGAACTGAGCAGCTAATTAGCATCGGTGCAAAGAGGTTTAGGTGCCCTGAGGTGCTCTTCCAGACATCCATGATTCTCTGGAGGCTCTGGCTCCATATGTCAGCACATTATCTCTCTGTCATCTCACCTTGCTTATGAGATTATTAGTGAAACTTGCTTGGATTGTTTGTTCGAGCTGTAATATCTGATAGTTCCATAAATTGTTCCCAGGACAGAATTATGCAAAGAATTTTGCATTCTTGTTTGTCAGGATTCTACCACCTTCAATCTGGTGTAGATCTAAAATTGTCACAATGTACCTTGATACTGTATAAGCCTCGCTACAAATTGTGGCCGTTTATTTGTTTGATGGCGAATTTTTAACATGAAAGATCGCACCATTGCATTTGTAATACAGGAAAATTTGGCTTTAGAATGTGTTTTCACATCCATCAAAAAACCAAGGTGATATGCTCCAAAAAATGACATCTTCTACAGTTTCTACATGAAAGAAATTCTTCAGGATTTCTTTGTAAGTAGCATACAATGGGGCAAAGTTGCCATGGATATATAGCAGCTTTTACTACAATCTGGAACCAAACGAACTTGGATGTTTGCTTTGCCTCAGATCTGATCTGCAGGATTTAACAGTTCTGTCTTGTGATACATATGAATAGCGACAAAAAATTTTGATTAATTTTAGATTCCATCATGATTATACAGCCTAAACTGAAATCCAACATTTGTTTGGTCTCCTGTTATGTTGAAACTCCGGTTTCCCACATCACAAGAAGCTCTTGAACAAATCCTCTTGCTCTCGTATGCTCACTCCTCACAAACCAAATGTCTTAGCTACTCTATTTGAAGGTGCCAGCCAAGGCGTTGTACGCTTCTACGCAGCGCTTGAACTTCTCTTCTGCTTCCACCTGCATGACAGATAGGTTCAGCATTGACATCTTTATCCAAAATACAGCTCAACAAATATAGAAAACAGATCAAGATTTTCTTATATTCCATCCATTATATCCTATACTAGACTGCTGACTATTATGTCCTAACTTCAATTTTGCTTCTGCTTAAGATAATGGTATTTTTGGAGATGACTGATGATTCCATGTTGATATGAAACCACCATGCTGGTCTTCTTCACCAGATGGTGTACCACCACTGGGAATTCGCCGGTAGCTATTATAGCTGGTAGGTCAATGTGACTGGTGTACCACAATGGAAATTCTTAATTGAAAGCGACGCAACAAATGCAATTAGCACTGAACATGCGATATAACACACAGTACAGACAATACGAGCGACTGACCTGTGAAGGGCCTTGATGCTTGTCTGGGTGCCACTTGAGAGCAGATGCACGAAAACTGCAGTGACATTACATTGAAAAAGAAAACAAAATAATGACCTTATGATGTAGAAACCAAACACAAGTGATGCAGTGCAGTATAAAATGTTCATGAGACTTACGCAGACTTAATATGATCTAGCTTTAAGGGACCTAAAGGTGGCAAACCAAGAGATATTCTGTGGTTTTGCAGATCAACATGATCAGACTCTTCTTCCTCGTCTGCATCACTTTCATTCCAAACTCTTTCCCTTGATTTGGTGGGCTGAGGTTCCTCCCTCCATTGAAAGCCACTAGGAAAACCAAAGCCATCGTTATCGCCAGGCCAGTACCAGTTAAACGATCTCTTACCGCCAAAGCTACCACAAGTGGCATGTGTGAAGTCATCCTCCTCGAAGTTTCTCCAGTTTCCCCCACCTATATAAATTATGGTGTACTAGTTATCCAAACACACTCTACAAATAATTGGCAGATAATGGTTCATTTGTTATTTGAGATGGCAACCTGGAAAAATATGCTCCAAAAACAGTTAAACAATGGAGATGCTATAAATGATGGTTCATGTGAATTAAGCTATTGTAACTTTGTATGAGCAATTTGAACAACAGAACAGCACAAACCTTAAGGGGACAAGTGTAAGCTGTGAAATTACATCTCAAGTAAAGAAAAAACTATAACAAGATAAGTCTAGGCCTCTGAGTAATGTTAAGAATGAATACAACAAATGCAAACTTCAATGAGTTGAGCCGTACGTACAACTTTACACATATCCATGTACAATCCTTCAGTCTAGTAACTGGGAATCAGACAACACAAAATGATGTAAAGGAGATATGAGAATTCAAATGCAAAAGCAGTTAAAGGTAAATGTTTTGAAAATTGAAAGTAAACTTACGTTTGCTTTTGCTTTGCTGATTTTTGCTAGAACTGTGGCGTCGAAGCTTTGATTTCCCACCACCTTTCTGCTTCCCTTTTTGTGTAGTGCAGTTTTCCTGTAAATTATGTTTAAACATGTTTCGAACTTCAGTCCTTTTCACCATAGAGGTCGTTCATTGAAAAAGTAAAAACAAAAAAGAGAAGAGCAAAGTTCATTTCATGTTTTATATATATTGGAATTGATCTGATTTGTTCACTAGCAGGTGAAAAGCAAAAACATTTTAGTATAATTGTAGTTGCTAGAGAACTAGAGATCAACAAAGTCCACTGTAGACCGAAATAACACATTGTAAATGGATTAAAATGTGATTCTGGTAGCTCAAGGCCTCAATCAGTTTGGTGTTGCCACTTACAGACATGTTTAGACATACAAACATAACTACAATAAAAAAAAGGTTATGATTTACGAGTACCTGATAGAGGCTGCCATTAAGCAAAAGGTTCTTAAGAGCAGTCTTCGTATCAGCCCGCTTTTCACGGACAGCAAATCGGATATTAGGCTGCCAAAGAATAGCTCCATAACTATTATATGAAAATTGCAAATAACTAAAGAAACACAAATGCTACAGTTTTGGGTTACACCTTTTACCACAACGAATCTGTAAACCTCAATATAAAAATGCAAACTTTTTGTAGAATTTTTTCAGTGCTAGTTTGAAGCATTACACTATATAAGTTCCGTTGTAAAATTACAACTCAAATGCCCACTGCAATGGCAATAATGATATCTAAGCACCACAGCAAAATTCTGAAGCAAAATTTGAAGCAGTAAGAGCGTAAAAACTAGCATAACTAATAATACTCCCTCTATTTTTTTTACTTGTTTTAGTTTCCTACATATTTTTAAAAAAGTGATGTATAATAACGAGTATACCTCTAATGCCTACTGTTAATATGATACGTATGTTGTTTGCATCAATGTAATTAATGACCTAGCCGAACGGTAGTTGAGGAAGATAGGGTTATAATATCGATAGCAATTAGCAAACCACTCTTATGGACGAATGAACTGTAAATTTCAGTGCAGATGTGCATATACAGAAGAGATCATATAATACTGTCAATTAAAAAATTGGATCTTTCCCTCAATTGTAATTTTCTTCAACAGGGCACTACTGTGCTAAAGTTGCGGCATTTTTACACACACCAATTGCATTTCTCTCTCAAATAGACGAAATCGTGCCAAACATTGCACATCAAGAAACAAGAACTGGATTTGGAGACAAGACGGGGAGGAGAGAGGGTGCAGTAGGGAAGGCGGACCGTGGATTTGGAGAGCATGAAGGGGGTGGAGTGGAAGGATGCGGCGGCCGCCATGGACGCCGCCGCGCCCCGCCGTGCGGCCTGCATCCCCGCGGCGGCGAGCAACCCGGAGAGCACAAGCCTCTCCGAAGACGAAAATGGTTTGGAGTTTGGAGCCTTCATGAATCACGGCGAGAGGTTATTTGGTCAGTGTACTCACCTCTTTGCCTTCCCAGGCCAGCCTCTCTCTCTCTCTCTCTCTCTCTCTCTCTCTCTCTCTCTCTTTTCCTGCCTTAAAAAAATACATGATATAAAATTTACTTTCGTACCTCCGAAAATGTTTTAATATAATTTATTCTCTACAACAAAATACGGAGTAATCAGATATAAAACAGATAACTATCGAAAACATATAAATAATAAGTGACGGGTACCAGATATATGCTTACTCCTCTGACTTCTCTAGAGTCTCTAATAACACAATCGAGATAGTGACGGGTACCACTAGCTACCGAGAACCACAACAAATAGCGGTGGCAAGTGGAGCAACTGGCGCTTGGAATAACAGCAGCCTACGGCGATTCGACTACTGCAGCCTGTGACAATTGGAGCAGTGAAAAAGCAAACGATCAGAGCAGTTTCTTTTTCGCACCCTGAATCTCCTTGAAGTAGAAAAGGAAAACCACTTGATCACAGCCTGACTTCCTCTAGATGAAAGCATTGGTAGTGACGACCAACTCTTTTCTTCTTCTTTTCTTTAGACATTTTGGATTCTCCTTTTTTCTTATTTGGGTCGAAAGAGATCGATCGGGGTCAATTAGCAACCTCTTGGAAATGATTCGCCTTCCAACCCATAGAAGAGATTTAAGGTTCAAAGATTTTGATTCAATCGAATCTACTCATGCTATACTCAAAAGATATTTTAGACAAATCGTATATTAGATTAGATATGGTGATTCACGCTGTGTGGTGTGGTTGCTTCCGTAGTGTATGCGTAGCAGCGAAATGTACATTAGTACCGGGTTGGATAGATTTGAACAACAATTATAATGGCAATAAATAATATACCAGTCCATATCATTAACTTCACCAATTTACCTAAATTAGAGCTTCTTTGTCAACCGAGAAAAAAGAGAGGACTATTTATGCCCGCCAGCCAGAAGATCAAAATTGGAGGCCTAACTCATACACTCACCTGCCGCATTTCCCAGGGATGTTCAGGACTAATCAAGAATTACTAGCACTGTGGTATGGTTCTTTGCTTCTTGAGTTGTGTGTTGTTCATGGAAATTAGGTGGATGCCTGCACGTTATTGATCGCGTCTAAAAAAAACGTGCGTGATGTGTATAATAATCATATATGAACGGTTGAATGTTGAGTACTTTAGGGTCGAATTCCATGAGAAACAAGTGTATTCGTCTTTTAGGTTAATAGATCACTGATTAAGTCTAAATGATCTAGGGTCTTGTGAGCTACAACTAAAACTACAACTAAATCTATCAATCTAGAGTTTAAAGCAGTAAAGAGCAACTATGAAATCTAGTGTTTAAAAAACAGGGAGTAAAACCTAGAGTTTCAGAAATTTCATAACCCTCAGGCATAATTCTATCCAAGGTCTGAGAATTGTAAGTTAATTTTAATTGTTTTCCAAGACAGTTTAGTTTTCAAGACAGATTAAGTTTACAAGACAGTCGCTAGTAAAATGGTCAGAAGATTGTTTTTATTGTTACGTTTGGCGAGAGCCTCTATTCTGTTCAGGATCTCACGTCAAAGCACTAAAAACTTAAGAACTCCCCTAAATTCTTGCTAAACCTCAACTGTTATGTCTGTTACCGAAACGTGAATCTAGGGTTTAGAGAAAGAAAACATAAGAAAATAATTACAAAACTTAAGATCGAGATTGAGGAGTAATTACGCCTTTCGGATTAGGTCATCCCTAACCCTAGAAGTAAATTACTTGCAAAAAGCCATAAAAATACAGAAATAATAAGAAATAAAAGAAAACTTACTTGATTACTTCAAAAATAAGTTTGTCGTCCTTACCGGCTTACAAGTGTAGAAAAAATAAAGAAGGAGGCTCTATTAAACTAAAACTAAGAAAAGTATATAAAAACATCTAAAAGTATGTAAAAGCATATCTAGCATCTAAAAGGCATACAAATTTAGCCAAAATTTTCTCTCTTTATGATAAAATGGGTTAACATGCCCAAATATAACTTTTTAACGTGCAAGCGACAAAATCCAACCTCAAACGACGCGAGAACAAACAAATCCGAGTCAAAAACAATCAGATTTGACCAAAATATCTCTGGAAACCAAGACATGCACGACCAGTGGTCGAGCCCACGATCGTGCTGGGCTCGATCAAATAACGACCAAGCGACACTCGTGTTCGATTGGACTCTTTTCGACCAAACGTGTTCGTGTTCGATTGGGACTTTATTCAACCAAGTTGTTCGTGTACGATCATGGCTCTTTTTCTTCTAAGTTTGTTCAATTATTGTTCCTTCTCGCCTGTGTTCCACCAAGTGGTTTCATCTGTGCAATATTTGATCAAGGTTCCTTGTCATGCAATTTTGGTATCTTCTGTCGAAATTGGACCAAACAAAGTCAAAACGGCCTTAATTTTTGTAGGTTTTGTCAAGGTATTATGAATACCCTGGCAGGTTTCTTCGGATGTGAGTAACACGTGAACAACGAAGTGAGTTGACCATGTGACTGGTCACCTCCCATCCGGCAAGAACAGAGATTAACAGGTGATTTTTATACAGGTTTGGGTCCCAGTGGGGGCCCTAGTCCTGTCAGCACCCTCCGAACGTGAGTCCGCTGGGGAGGTGGTCTCTCGGGGAGAGAGGTCTCCAAGAGAGCCCGTTGTTTGTGTGTATGAAAAATGAATTAGCCCCCTCTCAAAAGATATACAAGGGGGTATTTATAGGCCCCAAAACATGCAAAAGACCAAAAAGCTCTAGCTACGGCCGTTGGATCGAGGGACGATGGCGTCATTTCTCCGGCCGAAGGGCTTGGATGCTCGACAAGTGTCCTCTCTGCTTGGATGCTCATACCTTTCTCCCTGTAGCTCCCGGTGAGTTCGTCCCTGATGGCGCCGAAGGGCCGCGCCAAGGCGTTGAAGCTGCCCCCAGAGGAGGTGACATCTGATTTCCTTGAGGCTATCGAGTTCTCCTCCAGGGACCCCGAGGCCTTCCTGGAGTGGGGTTCTTCGCGGGCGGGGACATCAGGGTCCCTGGGCCAAAGGAGCTGGGGCCGAGCCCCCGAGAGGGGGAGGTGGTGGCCTTCGAGGCCTTCGTGGAGGTGGGCCTCCAACTCCCGATGCATCCACTGCTCCGGGAGTTCTTGCAGATATATGGCTTTTCGTTCAACCATCTCACCTCAAACACCCTCGTTCAGATGGGGCTGTTTGTGTGGCTGTGCGAGATGGCCACCAGGAAGGAGCCCACCCTCCGGCTTCTTCGGTACAGCTATGAGCCCTCGGTGAGGGGCCTGCTGGTGATGAGGGGCAGACCCAGGTCGGCCTTCGGCTCTATCATGATTTAGCTAATGCTGGGCCGCGCCAACGAGTACCTGTGCTGGCCTCCCGGGACCACTGGGGGACCGGCTCCAGTGATGGTTCTACCTTCGGGTGGGCGACCCGGGGGTGACTTATTCTCTGAAGCCTTCTTTGTATTGCCGGTCGGGCGGCCCAATCGCCCCCGAGTGGACCAATGTGGAGATGGACCTCCTCACCACGATGGCGGAGGCCCCGGTTCCGAAGGTCTATGCGGGACCTCGCGGAGGAGATGGCACTCCTCCGGGTGGCGCCTTTCCATACTCGCCGGGGAAGGGGGGTGTCAGCGGTGCACTGGCCGCCCCAGATGGCGGTGGCAGACCGTAAGTCTTTGGACTTGTTCTTTTCGAAGGGAGACATTTCCTAACTCCCGCCCTTCCTCTTTTCTTTCTGCAGTTAGATCCTACGACCGAGCCTAGGAGGTCGCGGTGACTCTCCTCGGGCGGTATTATGGAGATGGGCACGAGCGGATCGTGTGCGTTATCAGGGAGGGTCCTCCCCGGAACATCATTGCTGAGGTGCTCAGGCTGAGGCTCCCGGCCCGAGTGCCTCATCCCACTCCTGCCTCGTACAAGCGGGGAAAGGAGGCGGCCGGAGGGTCCTCAAAGCGCCCTCGGTGGCAGAAGAGTCCCACGAGGTCTCGGGCTTGGAGGAGTCCCGTGAGGGCCTGGGCGTCACCTCCACGGAGGCCTTGATTGCGATGCCGGCCAGTGCACCGGGCGCTACCCCAGGCACTCCCGGCGTGGCGGGCACGCCCCTGGGAGCGGGTCCCTCTGGTGGCACGATGGCCGGGGAGGGCCAGGGCTCCAACACGGAGATGTATGCTCCGAGTCCTTCGCCGCCCCTTGCTCCTGTGGGGCTTCGGCCGTAGCCGTCGCCGGGTGAGGTCTCTGTCCGGTTCAGGATGTCGGGGGGCCTGTCGATGGCCTCGATCTTGGCCCCAGAGGCGGGCCCCTCGGTGGTTCGGCCGGTGGTGGCGGCACCCCCTCCACTGGGGAGGGGCAAGGGCCTCTTCATCCGCCCCGGGGTTCCGGCCCCATCGATGGATCTGACTTCCGGTTCCTCGGAGAGCAGGAGCCCGGAGGAGGACACCTTGCTGGGTGGAGAGGCCTCCCGGGGGAGCGACCTAGGGAGCGATGCGGGAGATATCGAGGAGGTGATCACCTCCAGACTTCAGGTGAGTTACTCGCGTCTTGTTCTCGCCTCTGTTTTTGTTTTCTGACCGTTCTTTTCTTCCAAACAGTGACGCTGGCCCGGGGCCTCTAGGCACGGTTCGCCACCCGCCTCCGTGCTGTCGAGGATATGGCGGCCTTTGAGCGCTCCGGGAAGGAGAGGGCGCTTGGAGACCTAGCCTCTGAGCGCTCCGAGAAGGAGCGGGCACTCGGGGACCTTGCCACGGTCCAGGCTCAGCTTGCGGCCGTCGATGACGCTGCTTCCCGGCTCCGAAGGGAGTTGCAGACTGAGCGGGGGGTTGCCCAGGAGGCCGAGACCTTGGGTGCCCGGGCCATCATCTTCATGGGGGAGGGCGATTCGCTCCACCCTGGAGGAGCTCGGGGTTGAGCTCGTAAAGGGGGCGAGCTTCGACCCGACACCAGCGTCGATCAGGGAGGCCACGCATTTTCACAACACGCAGGTCTCCCTGATACTGGTCGTAGCGGAGGCCCGGGAGCGACGCCTCGTTGTCTCGGTGATCACCCTGGCAGCGGCTCTCATCGAGTTTCGTAGCGCGGGTGCCCGGGTCATTGGGGAGTTGGTTCCCCAGAGCTTTCCCGCCTTCTTCGACCCTCAGCAGGTGGAGCTAGAGGGGTTCGCCGAGGCCCTCTTCGACCGGATCACCGGTGCGATGGAGGCAGGCGGTAGGCGCCCAGCGCAGGATGCGGCCGTCGCCGCGGAGGTCCCCCAGGGGGGAGAAGGATGGGCAAGTATGAGCTTCCCCCCCGGTTAGATTAGATTTTTCTTTATAGACTTTTTGCTCCTGGCAGCTTCTTTAAAAAAGACCCAGAAACTTGTAAATCTTTCGTTATTTAAAATGGAAACATCTTTTTTCTTAGTGTCTTCCGCTTGTCAGCAGGTGTCTTTAGATATTGCTCTTGGGGGGTTTTCACACCACGGGAGGCGCAGCCCGGAGAGTGCCCAAGTGGCCTCCAGGAGACCTAGCCCGGGGAGTGCCCGAGCGGCCTCGATTTTGCTAAGTCTGGCTGCCGGGGGAGTGGCCGGTAGGCTAGCCCCCGGGTCTGTTCTTGATGTTCCTGCGACGGGGAGCGCCCTCCGGGAACCCATCCGGTTGCGGTGGCTCCCGGAGTGGCACTTAGAAAACTTCGACAATTGCCGTGCCGAGTTGTCTCCCCCGAAGCCGGGGTCTTGGAAGGTGTCTTGGTATTGCGAATACCCCGGCAGGTTTTGTGGAAGATTCTAGCGAAGACAATGCTACCCGAGCTAACCGAGTGACCGGTCCTCTCCTGTCGGGCAAACACAGTGAATGACACGAAGGTTTATACAGGTTCGGGCCTCAGTGGAGACCCTAGGCCTGTCGGCGTGCTCCCAACCGGAGTTGGCTAGGGGAGCTCTCTCGGGGGAGAGATGGCTCCGGAGCACACCTGTGAGATTGTCTATTCCAAGTAATAATAAATTGTCCCCTTTACATGAGATGTACAAGGGCTTATATAGCCCCAATAGACGCAAAAAGACTAAACTACCATGCCTGCCACCGTTGGATCGAGGGGTAGCGACGTCCTTCTTCCGGTCAGGGACCTTGGATGCTTGACAGGTGTTCGCCGATTCCAGAGGCGCTTCTCGCGTGGCCATCACGTGACCTGGGACCAGAGACTCCTGCCTCTAGAAGGACGGCGGCGCCCGGGACAAGCCACCGGGGGGCCTTGTCCCCGGGCAAATGGCGGCGCTCGAGACAAGCCACCGGGGGCCTTGTCCCCGGGCAAAAGGTGGTGCCCGAGACGAGCCACCGGGGGCCTTGTCCCTGAGCAAATGGCGGCGCCCAGGACAAGCCACTGGGGGCCTTGTCCCCCGGCAAATGGCGGCGGCCGGGACCTGGACTTAGTCTCGTGGAGATTTCCCCCAACAGAAGGTCTCTGCGCTCCTGATACTCCCACCAGCCGGTTATGAGTATTGGCCGGAGGATCTCCTTCGGAGGGCTCTCTGACATGTGAGGAGCTTGTACAAGGATCTTTCCTGGGAGATCTCGAAAGGCCTCTGGGATTATTCCTCCGGAGTAGTTTTCCGTAGGAGTCTAACTCCCCGGGTTGTATCTTGTGTGTGCCTGGGCCTTGTCCCGGGGACACCTTAGCCCACGGGGGAGGGGGGTTGTTCCCCGGTTCAATGTTGTATTAATAAGGCTGTGAACTTGCTTGTTTGCAATGTCTTCGAAATTCTTTGAAATTGTTTTCAAAATTTTCCGAGTTATTATCTCCTGTCTGGGCTCGGGCTATCTCCCCCCCCCCCACAGTGGGGTGTAGCTTGGCTCTGCGTGCTGTGGCTAAGGAATGAAAAGTCCCGGACTTCAATAACTACTCGGGTCACACAGCCCCCTGTTAGAAGTTTCGAGGACCGGTAGCGCAATTTCCAATCAAAAAATTCCGAAGACCAGGGAGAAGTTCCCCCGGTCGCCATGAAAACGGAGAGCCGGTCGAGAAATTCCCGATCAAGAATTTCCGAGGATAATCAAGAATTCCAAAAGCCAAGGCTCCCGTGACCCACAAAGGGCAAAAGCCGCTCTCGAAGGAGGGTTCTGTGACCTGGCAGTGGGTGTAGAGTATTTGAGGGGGGCCTAGTCTCTCAAAATGACTCGCTACCACAGTTCATGAGAACTGGGTTGCCGCTTACCCCCTCAGTCCACGAGGGGTTATTGTAAGCCGCCCTACGGGAGCGGGGCTCCCGTCGTAGGGACTTTTAGGCTATGATAGCCCACATCCTCATGGAGAGAGCATCCTCGCGGGGAGGGCATCCTCGTAGAGAGGGCATCGCCTTGGAGGCGAAGAGATAAGAATCTGCAAAAACTCCCAAGTCGACCAAAAGCCATTTGTGTTAATGAATATGAAATATAACGCCTCCCCCCGCGAAGCCGTGGTGGGGGAGGGAACAGTGATTTTGCAAAAATCCCAGAGTTGAGCGAAAATCCATTTGTATTGACGAAGGTGAAATACAACGCCTCCCCCAGCGGAATCGCGGGGGGAGGGAATAGTGAGTACACGCCTCCCCTACGAAATCGTGACAGGGGAGGGAGTGAGCCTAGAGGCTAGATGTAGAACTTGCAGAGCAAGTCTATATTCCAAGTGTGCTTCAACTCCTGGTCTTCAAGGTTGGAAAGCTTATAAGCCCCCGGGCCCAAGACCGTGGAGATCCTGTAGGGGCCCTCCCACTTTGGCGAGAGTTTTCCCTGGGCTTAGGGGTCGATCATGCGCTTGAAGACTAGGTCCCCAAGGCGGAAAGCTCTCTCATGGACGCGCTGGTTGTACGCGTGCGTCATTTTGCGCTCGTAGATGGCCTGATGAAGAAGCGCTCGGTCGTGCCCTTCTTCAACGAAGTCGACTTCCAGTCGCTGGTTTGCTTCGTGGTTTGGTATGCCGCAGCCGTAGCCCCGTCTAGGAGTTCGACCCGCAGCGACCGAAAACCAATCTCCGAGGGGAGGACTGCTTCAGTCCTATACACGAGAGAGAAGGGCGTACGCCCTATTGCCCGGCTTGGGGTCGTGCGCATGGAGCAGAGGATGCTCAGAAGCTCCTCCGCCCATGCGCCCCGCCTAGAGGCGGTCTGCTTGAGTCGCCGGTGTAATCCCTGTATGATCACGTCGTTGACCCTTTCGACGACCCCATTGCTCTGTGGATGAGCACGGAGGCGAAGTGGAGGGTAGTCCCCAAGCCTTCGCAAAACTCCCAGAAGTACACTGAGTCGAATTGGGTCCCGTTGTCGACGGTGATTTCTTGGGGGACCCCAAAGCAACATACAATGTTCTTCCAGAAGAACCGCTGTACCGCGCGGGAGGTGATGCTAACCAAGGGCTCAGCCTCCACCCACTTGGAGAAATAGTCCATAGTGACCACCGCATAGTTGTAGCCCCTGGCTGTTGGGGGGAAAGGACCAAGGAGGTCCATTCCCTAGCATGCGAAGGGCCAGGTTATGGGGATGGTTTGCAGCGTTGTGGAGGGCAGCCTGGTGCCCTTTGCCATTTTTTGGCAAGCCTTGCACGCGGAGACAAGGTCTCGTGCATCGTGGACCAACGTGGGCCAATAAAAACCTTGGCGAAGAACTTTTTCTATGAGCGCATGCGGGGCTAGGTGAGACCCACAGCTCCCCGAGTGGATGTCCCCGAGGAGCCAGAGTCCTTCTAGCCTTGGGAGACAGTGGAGCAGGGCGGAAGCCCCAACTTGTAGAGCTTTCCCTCCAGTAGGAGATATGCCCGTGCCTTGGCATGGAGGCGCCTCACGTCGGCATCGCCGGGAGGCTCCCCATCCCCCCTTATGAAGGAGACGAGGGGATCCATCCAAGACGCGGCCCGGGTGATCTCAGATACCTCTGGAGTGTGGACTCGGAGTCCACACCCTGAGGGGTCACCGAGGGCGTCACGATGATCTCGAGGAAGGCGCCTCCAGGGACAGGTTCCCGGGCGCTGGCTGCCCGGGCCAAGGCGTCGGTGCGGTCGTTATCCCTCCGGGAGATGTGCCGGGCCTCCAGGCCCTCGAAGTACTTCTCCATCTTATGCACCTCCCCCAAGTAGAGGCTCAGGTTAGCGTCATGGCACAAGTAGGACTTGTCCATTTGGCCAACCATGAGCTGGGAGTTTCCTTTGACTAGGAGGCGACGGATCCCTAGGGAGCGCACAAGGCAAACCCCAGGAGCAGGGCCGCGTACATGGCGACGTTGTTCATAGCCGGAACTCGAGCCTCGCCGCGTACTCTAGTGTCCTTCCTTCGGGGCCCTGAGGACTACCCCTACGCCTGTCCCGGCACGACACAACGAGCCAGCGAACATGAGCGTCCAGTGGTTGTTCCGTTGGGGCAGCTCGGCGAGGGTCTCCCCCTCCGTCCCGGAGGTGGGAGTCCATTCCGCCACGAAGTCAGTGAGGACTTGTGACTTAATGGTAGAACGGCCCGTGAGGGAGAGGGAGAAGGGAGCAAGCTTGGCTCCCCACTTCCCGATCCGGCTGGTGGCCTCTTTGTTCCTCAGCACCTCCCCCAAGGGGAGAGATGATGGGACCGTGATCGGGTGTCCCAGGAAGTAGTGGCGGAGCTTCCGGGACGCGATGAGGACGGCGTAGCAAATCTTCTCTACCTCCGTGTACCGTGCCTTAGCCCCTTAGACGGCTTCTCTTACATAGTACATGGTTCACTGCTGCGCGTCCTACTCCTTCACCAGCACCGTGCTTACAGCAACCAGGGTTGCGGTGAGGTAAAGGAGAAGGGGTTCTTCTGGATATGGGTTCACGAGCATTGGGGGGCTCGTGAGGTACTTCTTCAGGTCGTCGAACGCCATCTGGGCCTCAGGAGTCCACCTGAACCCCTCGAGGCCCCAGAGGATTTTGAAGAACTGGAGGCCGCGTTCCCCCGACCGCAAGATGAAGCGGCTTAGAGCGGCCAAGCGGCCGGTAAGTCACTGTATGTCTTTCACGGAGCGCGGCGGGGGCATGTCCAGTAGGGCCCAAATTTTTTCTGGATTGACCTCAATGCCCCGCTGGGACACGAGGAAGCCAAGCAGCTTCCCCTCGCGTACGCCAAAGGTGCACTTTTTTGGGTTGAGCTTCATCCCGTACTCACGGATGTTGCGGAAGGTCTCCGCTAAGTCATCGATGTGGGCGGCCGTGTGGAGTCTTTTAATGACCGCATCGTCAATGTAGACTTCTACGTTGTGGCTGATTTGTTCCTTGAGGACCAGCTACATGAGGCGCTGGTAGGTTGCTCGAGCATTCTTC
Organism: Pharus latifolius; assembly: GCA_019359835.1. Taxonomy (NCBI): domain Eukaryota; kingdom Viridiplantae; phylum Streptophyta; class Magnoliopsida; order Poales; family Poaceae; genus Pharus; species Pharus latifolius. The sequence continues at coordinate 66,811,088 of CM033323.1, forward strand.
AGCCCAAAGGGCATTTGGACATAGCAGAAGGTGCCGAGGGAAGTTATAAAACTCGTCTTTTCCTCATCCTCCTTAGTCATCCGGACTTGATGGTAGCCCGAATACGTGTCGAGAAAACTCATTAGCTCACACCCCGTGGTCGAGTCGACCAATTGGTCAATCCGTGAGAGTGGGAAGTTGTCTTTTGGGCAAGTGCGGTTAAGGTCGGTGAAGTCTACGCACATCCTCCATTTGCCGTTCGACTTCTTCATGAGGACGGGGTTCGCTAGCCATTTGGGGTGCAAGGCTTCCCGAACGAATCCCGCCTCTCAGAGCTTGGCGATTTTGGCCTTCATGGCCTCTTGGCGCTCAAGGGAGAGCTTAGCTTTTTCTTGACCGGGGGGCGGCCGGGCGTCACAGCGAGCTTGTGCTCGATAACGTCCCGGGCGACACCTCGCATGTCTGTGGGTCTCCATGCAACGACGTCAGAGTTTTTGTGGAGGAAGGCCGTGAGCTGCTCCGCGTGCTCCTCGGAGAGGTCCGCCCTGATCATGACGACCTATTCCCCATCTTCCGGGGATAGTTGAATTTTCTCGAGGTCCCCTTCCAGGCGTGGTTTCAGTGGGAACTTCCCGGAGGGGACGACTGGGGTGTTTAGGGTCGGGGGGAGTTCTCTTCCCCCGGGGTCTTCATCAGGTTAACGCTCCCGATCATTGCGGTGGCGCGCTCATATAGAGCATGGGCCATGTCCTGGTCGCCCTGGACGGTGATCACGCCGTGGGGCCCAGGGATCTTCACGCAGAGATAACTCTGGTGGATCGCCGCCCTAGACGGTTGATTGTGGTCCTCCCCATAATCACATTGTATGAAGAGGGGAGGTCCACTACGTTGAACTGGACCATCTCTGTCCGATAGTTGTCTAGGGCGCCGAAGGTCATGGGGAGGTCCACCTTCCCCGCCGGGTAGATGGTCTTCCCCGGGACGAAGCCCTCCAAAGGGCCGACCGCGGGCTGCAGCAGCTTATCATCGACCTGCATCTCCCTGAATGCCTTCAAGTACAGGATGTCGGCGGAGCTTCCATCGTCAATATGGATGCGCGCCAGCTGGCAGTTATAGACAGTGGTGGAGACGATGAGCGCATCGTCATGGGGGAAGCGAACCCCGCGCGCGTCTTCCACTGTGAAGGTGAGGGGGACGTCCAACCACTTTGGTGGCTGGGACGTGTGTAGCACCCCCACGACCTTTACCTCCCGCGCGTACTCCTTGCTCTGGGACTTGGAGTCTCGCCCTGAGGTGGATCCCCCCTAATGACATTCACACGCCGTTGGGAAGTTTGAAAGGGGAGCTCTTCGGCTGAGCCCCTTTCTTGTCCTTGTCTCTCTTGCTCTCCCGAAGGAGCAGGGAGAGTTGGTAAAGCCGGCGGAGGGGGCAAGGAGGCAGGGCTCCCTCCCCCTTGCCTACGCTGGTCGAGGAATGCAGCGAAGTGTTGGAGAGTTGGTGTCATTCTCGAGTGGTATGGGTATTGGAGTTGTGGAAGGCACACCACAAGTTGGGCGTGCTCTCCTTGCCTCCTGTCGAGGGGCCTTCTCGGCCGCGGGACGACTGTTGCCCCCCCTGGCCTTTCGGCTTGAAGGGGCGACTGCCCTTGTTGCCATCATGCAAGCCGCCTCTGCCCTCGAGGACAAAGGTGTCCCAAGGCCGTGGCTCACTGCGGTTGCCCATCTTGGGACATTTGCTGAGGGGGTCCCTGGCCTCCCGTTCGGTGGGAGCAGGTGCCCCCTGGTTCTTCTTCCAGAGGTCATCTTCCTCCTCACGGGCGTACTTCTCGAGTACCGTGAAGAGCTCATCGGCGGAGGAGGGACAGCTCCGGGAGAGTCTCCGAAGGAGCTCCCCGGGGAGGATCCTGCTCTTGCACGCCTCAATGACCGTAGAGTCAGGGACGTGAGCCACTTTGCTCTTGACCTGAGCGAAGCTCTTGAAGAAACTGCGGATAGTCTCCCCCGTTCTCTGCCGGACTGTGTAGAGTTACGACGAGTCCAGGGGACGCACATAGTTCCCCTGGAAGTTCAGGCAGAACTCACACTTGAGCTGCATGAAGGACTTGATAGAACTGGCCCTCAGGTTGTAAAACCACGAGGAGGCGATTCTCATGAGGTAGAGGGGGAAGACGTTGCACTGCACCGTCTCATCCCCTCGGGCGCCAAGATTGCTGTGGAGTACACCTGCACAAACTCGTAAGGGTCGGCGTCACCGTTGTAATGTTCGATGTGTGGTGGGTGGTAAGGCCGCTACCAGCGGATGCACCGGAGGCTGGTTAGCTCCCTCAACCTCCTTGGGAGATTCTTGGTTGCTGTCCCCTTTTACAGGGGACACGTGTTTGTTGTCAGAGTCTGGGAGGGGTCCCAGCGGCCCGCCAACACGGCGGTAGCACCTCTTCTCCTCGGGGTTAGTCGAGCTAACCTCTTGGATCTCTGGGTACCCCCCGAAGGTGGCGGTAGCTTCTTTGACTGGTCTCTTCCCCCGATCGGGCCAGGAGCGCAGCTCACCGCGACCGCGAGCCGGGGAGTGGGAGGGAACCTCCCCAGATTTTGTAGTGCGCATTCACTCGACCTCTCCCCGGGTGAAGCGGGTCTGATTCGCTGGGGGAGGCCTCGGGGGCGGTCCTGGGGTAGGAGGGAGCTGATGCGCGTTGGTCGCAAGCCCGGGAGATGTCACCGGCGCATGGGACTGAGCCAGCACCGGGTGAACATCTGGGGCGGCGACGAGTGATGGAGTAGGGAAGACTTCCGAAGCAACCACGGGCTCCGATGCCGGAGCACCTCTGGGCATTGACCCGCGGGGACCTCCGGGCGCGGTGGCGGCCGTGGGCGCGGGGGAAGCTCCCGGCGGGACGGGGGGGGGGGACCCCTGCCGCGCGGAGAGCTCCTGACGCGACGGCAGCCTCCTGCTGAGGCCCCGGGTCTAGTGCTAGATAACCCCCTGGAACGGGGAAAGTTTTGGACATGGGTCGGTCTCCCGACGCAGGAAACATCCCCGGCACGGGGAAGGCCCCAGACGTCGGCAAGCCCATGGCGCGGGGAACATTCCCGGTGCCGGGAAGGCGGTGGGGTGCCCCATGAAGAATGGAGGCAGTGCCCCCATAAACGGATATGGGGGCGGGTAAACGGGAGCCGGGGGTCGCACCAAGAGGCGTAACAACTCCTCCAGGGTGTGCTGGGCATGGAGCTGGCCCTCGACCAAAGCCCCTAGTAGGGGGTCTCTAGAGACCGAGACTAAGAGTTGGCGGGCACTAGGCCCCGCAAGCACGGTCGCTGGGCAGGAAATGGGAATCCTCCGACCGGAGACTACGGGAGAGGGCGGAAACTCTCCCTGAATGTCCCCGGATGGTTGGATCGTGACAGCATCATCTTGCGGGGATGGCACCGGGTCGCTGGGACCGGCACCACCTGAAAGGGAGAGAGCTTGAGCTCTCGTTCTTGAGGGAGCCTTGGCGATTCGTCACGAGTCCCCACGGACAGCGCCAACTATCGTGGTATTACGAATACCCCGACAGGTTTCTTTGGACGTGAGTAACACATGAACAGTGACGCGAGCTGACCGTGTGACCGGTCACCTCCCGTCAGGCAAGCACAAAGATTGACATGGTGATTTTTATACAGGTTCGGGTCCCAATGGGGCCCCAGTCCTGTCGGCATCCTCCAGATGTGAGTCCACTGGGGAGGTGCTCTCTCGGGGAGAGAGGTCTCCAAGGGAGCCCGTTGTTTGTGTGTATGAAAAATGAATTAGCCCCCTCTCAAAAGAGATACAAGGGGGGTATTTATAGGCCCCAAAACATGCAAAAGACCAAAAAGCCCTAGCTACGGCCGTTGGATGAAGGGACGAGGGCATCATTTCTCCGGCCGAAGGGCTTGGATGCTCAACAAGTGTCCTCGCCAGTTCCCGAGGCACTCCTCACGCCACTAGAACGTGACCTCACGCATCCGAGATCACCCGCGGGAAGCCTCCTGGATTTTCCCCGAGAGCTCTCCGGCTCCCTGGTGACCCTCCGGGATTATCCCCGGTAAGCCTCTGGGATTTCCCCTGGAAGCTCTACGGCTCCCCGATGGCCCTCTGAGATAATCCCCAGTAAGCCTCCAGGACTTTGCCCCGGGAGCTCTCCGGCTCCCCGGTGACTGATCGCACCTAAAACGGTGTGATTTTGTAATACCGCAAGTGGACGATTGAACGTTGAGCACTTGAGGATCGAATTCCACGAGGAACAAGCATATTCTTCTTTCTAGCTTAATGGATCAGTGATTAAGTCTAAACGAGTTTTGGGATTATTTTTCTATAACTAATTCTACTACTAAAGCTATCAATCTAAGGTTTTAAAGCAGTAAGTTGCAAGTATGAAATCTGAATTTATAAAGTAGGAATTAAAACCTAGGGCTTCAGGAATTCCATAACCATCCGGCGTAATTATATCCAAGGTCCAAGAATTGTGAGTTAATTTCCATTATTTTTCAAGACAAATTAAGTTTCCAGTTCGGGCGCTGGGTCAACAGTCAGAGGATCACTTCCACTGTCACGTTTAGTGAGAGCCTCTCTTGTTCAGGGTCCCGCGTCAAAGTGCTAAGGACTCAAGAACTCCCCTAAATTCTAGCTAAGGCTCAACTGTTACGTTTGTTGCTAAAACGAGAATTTAGGGTTTAGAGAAAGAAAACATTAGAAAATAACTCCAAAACTTGAGATCAAAACCAAGGAAGAATCACGTCTTCCGGATTAGGTCATCCCTAACCCTAGAAGGGATCTACTCACAAAAAGCCATAAGAATGCAGAAATAATAATAAGAAATAACTAAAAACTCACTTGATTGCTTGAGAATTGAAGTTGCCATCCTTGCCAGCTTACAAAAGCAATAAAATAGAGAAGGGGGCTTCACTAAACTAAAACTAAACTAAACCCTAATGGCTAGTATATAAAAAAGCATGTCTAATTGAGCCAAAAGCTTCTCTATTTATAGTACATAAGTCCTATAATTAACCAATTACAACTCAAGACTTATTTAGGAAGGAAATTGTCTCAGATTCGGACTTTAAACTGACTAACGGGTCTATTTTGGATTTGGGTCCAATTTCGGGTCGGATTGCTATTTTTTTTTTTCCAGATTTTCAGCATCTTCTTTATCCACTTCTTTTCCTATCCAGACGATGTAGAAATAACTCCAAATTTGGTACGTTTGTTCTCTGAAACATGACGAACACACTCGTGAAAGTGGATTGTAAAAATGTTACAAAAAGTCACATAAAATGACGTATCAAAGAAATTTTAAACATCATTTTTGCACATTTTCAATACTAAATCTAGGGTAAAATTCTACCAAATTAAGACTTATCAAATTCCCCCAAGCTAGCATTTTGCTTGTCCTCAAGCAAAGAATGTGAATAATTTTTCAAAAATTGAGATGCCTTGGTAAATTAGGTTCACTATACACAATCTTCCGAAGATTCACAACACATCTATGCATATGAGGCAATTGATCTTAGCAATTTAAAATTTTCAAATGCATATGTTAAGATTAACACATTTCAACCTTAGAAAAGAGAGAGCTTAATCAATTAAATTGTCTTAACAATCTTCTTTCATATAGGGCTTTGTCGGTTTCCTGAGCCCCTGTAAGCAACCTCAATGCTCCGTATACCTTCCCTTCACCAGTTGGTCGATGATTCACCACCACCTCCCCCCAACAGGTCGCATATACATTACACGAGATTAGACAAAGCCGCAGCTTAAGCAACCGTTTTACTAAAAATATTATTTTATTTGTATGCATATGTTAAGTAAATATTCCCTTCTCCAACTGGTCGACGATTCACCACCGCCTCCCCCCAGTGGGTCGATTATACTTACTTTTACACATTTTTTATTTTTAAAGAGAAGGGCAATTAGCAATCTAGGCATAAAGAGTAACATAAGAGTGTTAATTCCAAAAAATGGTTCTATTAGAAATCTTCAATTTGGAAGAAGTCGAGTACAATTTAATGGATAAGTTCAAACTTTAATGGTCACTTTAAGATAAAAACTAAACATAGGCAATGAAAATCTTTAAAAGATCTAAGTTCAATGGATCATATGCAAAGATGTGAGAGAATAATCATCTAATTGATTAAAGATCATCTTCAAAACTAGGCATTCCAAGTGATAAATCTCTTTTTATTTTTCAGTTTTATGATGGAATATGGTGGAATGATGATTTGCTGAAGACTAAACAATTGGTGAAGAATGTGGTGGAATGATGATTTGCTGAAGACTAAACAATTGGTGGACTGATCATCCCCCAAGCTAAATTAGACTAAGCAAACGGTTAAGTGAACACCCCCTAAGCTAAATAAGACATTGTCCTCAATGTATGGAGATAGATACAGATTACCATTTGCGGTTGTGGTTTAGGTTGGTGGATGTTGTGGATGATGATGTGGTGGAAGAAGATGTTGTGGTCCATGTAGCTCCAATGGTGCAGTCCAAGGCGTCGCAAGTGATAATCTAAAATTTTTTTTAAAAAATAAATAAATAAAAAGAAAGAAAAACTTGCGCACCGTGTGGATCAACCATCGGAGTTTGGGTAACCGGGTTGCCTCCCGTTGAGCGCTGGTTTAACGTCCCGCTCGACGGAACGTCCTCGACCATTCAAAAATATATAGAATCAAAAGAATCGAGCGAGTTTAGTATACTTACCTGGTCTCCCGCATTGTATAGCTTGACATGGTGCATGTTTACTTTGAAAGTGGTGCCCGTTTTGTGCTCAAAGTTCAACGGCACCATACGGAAAGACCTTTTCTATCGCATATGGCCCAGTCCATTGTGATTTCAATTTCCCTGGGAACAATTTCAACCAAGAATTGAAAAATAGAATCAAATCACCTAGTTTAAATTCATGTTTGAGGATCCGTTTGTCATGCCACTTTTTCGTGTTGTCTTTATAGATCAAGGCACTCCCATAGGAGTTGTTCTAAAACTCTTCTAGCTCATACAATTCAAGGATTCGCCTTCGCCCCGCTTTTTCAAAGTCTCAATTGAGTTTTTTAACGCCCATTACGCCCTGTGTGACAGTTCAACAGGCAAATGGTAGTTTTTACCAAATACAAGTTTGTAAGGCGTCATACCTAGCGGAGTCTTGAATGTAGTGCGATATGCCCAAAGGACATCTGGAAGGCCCAATCCGTACGAAACGGTGCCACTACCTTCTGCAAGATCGACTTGATTTCTCTGTTTGAGACTTCAACCTGTCCACTTGAATGAGGGTGATATGCAAGAGCAACTTATGAATTACCCCATATTTCATCAACAATTTTTGAAATTGGTAATTAGTGAAATGCGCACCACCATCACTAATTACTGCTTGCGGTATACCAAATCGGGGAAAGATGACTATTTTGAAAAGCTTTATCACATGTTTTGACTCATTTGTTGGCGTAGCAATAGCCTCTACCCACTTTGAAACATAATCAACCGCAACTAAGATGTAGGAGTTACCCATAGAAGATGGAAAAGGTCCCATATAATCTACCCCCATACATCAAAGAATTCAATTTCAATAATACTTGTTAAGGGCATTTCATGTCTTTGACTTAAAGTTCCCGAACGTTGGCAAGGATCGCATTTTTGCACAAAGTCATAAGCATCCATAAATAAAGAAGGCCAAAACAAACCTGATTGCAATACCTTATCCGCTGTTTTTGAAGCTCTGGCATGTCCACCACATGGAGATGAATGACAATGTTCAAGAACGCTTTGGATCTCGTGGTCGGGCATGCATCTTCAAAATATGTTGTCAACTCCCTTTTTGAAAAGATTCAGATCGTCCCAGTAGTAGCGTCGGATGTTGTGGAGGAAGCGCTTTCGTTGTCTACTTGTCAACCCTGGAGGAAGTTCATGGTTAAATAAATAATTTGCAATATCAGCATACCATGGTTCTTGTTGAATCAAGTAAAAGTGCTCATCGGGTAAAGCGTCATCGATGTGAATGTTGGCGGTGTCGGTCAAGAGTCGCGAGAGATGATCGGCGACGATGTTCTCAGCACCTTTCTTATCTTTGATCTCCAGATCAAATTCCTGTAGCAGTAAGATCCATCGTGCAAGCCATTGCTTTTTTTTCTATCTTGATCAAAAGATACTTGAGAGCAGCATGATCAGTATGCACAATTACTTTTAAAACCAATCAAATATGGACGGAATTTATCTAGGGCATATACTACAGCAAGCAATTCTTTTTCGGTTGTAGTGTAATTATTTTGAGCATCATCCAATGTTTTGCTTATGTAGTATATAGCATGTAAGACCTTATTTGTTCTTTGCCCTAGAACAGCGCCAATTGCATAATCACTAGCATCACACATCAATTCAAAAGGTTCTTTCCAATTTGGAGGTTGTATGATTGGAGTAGTAGTTAATGCATGTTTCAGTTGATTAAAAAAGGCATCAAGGTATTTTTCATCAAAATCAAAAGGCACATCTTTACCAAGCAAATGAGTGAGAGGTTTAGTAGTTTTGGAAATCCTTAATGAAACGACGGTAAAAACTTGCATGTCCCAAGAAACTGCGTATGCCCTTCACGTTGGTTGGTGATGGAAGACTTGTTATGACTTCGATTTTTGCCTTATCGATTTCAATCCCTCGTTCAGAAATTACGTGGCCAAGCACCACACCTTCTTGAACCATGAATTGGCACTTTTCCCATTTTAGCACAAGGTTGACTTCTTCGCACCTACTTAAGACTCGAGAAAGATTTTGGAGACAAGCATCAAAAGAGGAACCATAAACGCTAAAATTATCCATAAAGACTTCCACTATTTCTTCGATTAAATCTGAAAAGATAGCCATCATACATCGTTGAAAGGTTGCAGGCGCATTACATAATCCAAACGTCATGCGCCTATAGGCAAAAGTACCGAAGGGACATGTAAACGTCGTCTTATCTTGATCATCGGGATGAATTGGGATTTGAAAGAACCCCGAATATTTGTCAAGAAAACAAAAGTATGCATGTTTGACTAATCTTTCCAACATTTGATCAATGAAAGGTAATGGAAAGTGATCCTCCCTAGTGACGCTATTTAATTTACGATAGTCAATGCACATGCGCCATCCAATAACTAGTTTAGTAGGGATCAATTCACTATTAGCATTGTTAACCACAGTCATACCTCCTTTCTTTGGAACCACATGAATAGGATTAACTCAATTACTATCAGAAATAGGATAAATGATACCTGCATCTAATAGTTTAGAAATTTCAGCTTTTACAGTTTCCTTCAAGTTCGGGTTTAATCTACGTTGACGCTCAACGGAGGTTTTAGTTTCATCAACTAGAGAGATCCTATGCATGCAAATTTTAAGGCTAATCCCTTTGATATCATCAATAGAATAACCAAGAGCATTGCGATGCACACGAAGTAAAGAAATAAATTTTTCTAGTTGCGAATTGGTCAAGTTTGCATTAACAATGACAGGTTGCATCTCATCATCATCCAAAAACATATATTTCAGCGAGGAAGGAAGAGTTTTGAGTGTAGGTTTACTTACCTTTTCCTTACCTGCGTCGTTTGGAATCCGAGATGTCCTCTTTGGATGGTTCTTTTGTTGGTTCGTTTTTATTTTGTTCATTTTCTTTGCTGCTGTCCGTTTTTTCATTTTTGAATAGTTCATCCATTCCTTCTCCAGAAGTGAGTCAAAGTGGAGACCCATCTTCCAAGACTTCTTCTAGAGCATCCACACTGCAAATTTTCTCTTCATACATAGGGCACTCAACAAGTTTAGACATTTTAAATAAAATTTTCTCCTCCCCTATGCGAAAAGTAATTCATCCCTCACGAACGTCAATGAGGGCACGTACTGTCTGGAGCATGGGTCGTCCCAATATAATAGGTATAGCAACATTTTCATCCATATCAAGAACGACAAAATCAATCGGAAGATAAAATTTACCGACTTGAAGAGGCACATCTTCCAGGATTCCTTCCGGATGCTTTACCGAACTATCGGCAAGTTGCAAAACCATGCGTGTAGGCTTAATCTCATCCATGCTCAAACGTTTTGCGATGGTAAGAGGCATCACACTAACGCTTGCACCAAGGTCACAAAGAGCTCGATTGATATGTACCCGTAGCTTTGCCGGCATCCTATTCTGAATTAAAGCACTACAATTTTCGGTTAAAGCAACAGTTTGAAATTCACTCAAATCCCTCTTTTTAGTAAGTATATCTTTCAAGAATTTTCCATAAGAAGGCATTTGAGTTACTAAATTAGTGAAAGGCACAATCACATTAAGCTTTTTCAAGATCTCAACAAATATTTCAAATTTCTTATCGAGTTTTGCTTTTACGTACCTTCCCAGGAAAGGTGGAGTTGGATTATAAATACGTGTTACCTGATTTTCTCCACTTTCCTTTTCTTGTGGTTCGGCAACCTTGTCACCATCCTTTGCCGGCTGTGATGGTACTTCTTCAATTTCGCTTGCTGGAGCAGGTTCGGTTGGTGGTGTTCGTTCTGGTACCTTTGTTCCACTTCTTAAGATCACTGCATTAGAAATAAGAGAGTTAGAACAAACTATGGAATTAACATGCTCAGAATTGTGAGGATTAATAGGTTGAGAAGGAAGAAGGTTATCATTTTTCGGTGCAGGATTCGCTAATTGTGCGATTTGAGTCTCGATCATATGGACGTGAGTCGATATGGAGTCGATCTTTTGGTTCATGGACGTCTTCTCTTTCTCTTGATTTGCTGATTTTGAGGTTGAAACGGTGGGCCTTTGAGCCTGATATTGGGGATTTTGTTGATGTATTTGATGCTGTCCAAAATTTGGTTGTTGGCGTTGCGGTTGCTGATTTTGTCCTGACCATGCAAAATTTTGATTGTTGTGCCATATAGAGTTATACGAATTAGGAAAAGTATTACCTTGCCGTTGTTGCATACCCTGAAAAGTGTTTTCCTGCTCCATGGATGGGTTAAATTTGCATTCATGGCCACAATGGCCCTGTATGCCGCACAGTTCACATATAGGTGCAATTGCATTAACAGATGAAGTAGCAGAAGATCCAAGAATTGATAATTTCGCAGTCAAGAGTGCTACCTACTTGGCTAATTGCGACATTACACTTACCTCCATGTTGTTGGTCGGAGCTTGTTGAGCAGCTCGTTGAGCAGCTCGTTCGGTTCCCCATTGAGTGTAGTTTTGAGTGATTCCTTCGATGAGGTCGTATGCTTCATCTACACTTTTGTTCATTAGTGCGCCGCCAGCTGCGGCGTCTACGGCCATCCATGAATTGTAGTTCAATCCACTGTAGAACGTTTGAACTACAAGCCACTTCTCTAGTCCGTGATGCGGACATTTGATCAACAAGTCTTTGTACCGTTCCCAAGCGTCATAAAGTGATTCACCTACCTGCTGAGAAAAAGATGCAATCTGGTTGCGAATTTGAACAGTTTTAGCAGGAGGGAAAAACTTACCAAGAAAAACCCGTGAGAGTCCGTCCCAAGTAGTGATTGACATAGGAGGAAGAGTGTATAGCCATGCCCTCGCCTTCTCACGAAGAGAGAAAGGAAAAAACCTCAAACGAAGTGCATCCTGTGTTACTCCATGAATCTTGAAAGTATCACAATGCTCAAGAAACATATGTAAATGTAGTTATGGATCTTCAGGGGGAAGGCCGTTGAATTGGTTTTGTTGAACTAAATTCAAAAGTGTAGGTTTTATCTCAAAATTGTTTGATTCAATCGGTGGTCTAAGAATACCTGATTGCAATCCCATGCTGAGTGGGGTTGCATAATCCTTGAGTCTTTTTTGGTCCTCCATTGTTGGTTTTTGTTCGATGTCTTCGAAAAGTTGCGAGTTTTCCTCCAATCTTATCTGTCTTGTCTCATACCGAAGTTGGCACGTGGTTTTGACAGGTTCGTCTGAGCTATCTAGCTTTGCACTACTGTCCCTGAAAGGTTAGTGGTGCAAAGAAAAGAAAAAGCAAAAAAAAATAGAAGCAAGATTGAGAAGTCAGATTGACTTATATCAGCGAAAATTAATCTAAAAAGATGAATTACCATCGTTCCCTGGCAACGGCGCCAAAAACTTCATCGCACCTAAAACGGTGTGATTTTGTAATACCGCAAGTGGATGGTTGAACGTTGAGTATTTGAGGGTCGAATTCCACGAGTAACAAGCGTATTCGTCTTTCTAGCTTAATGGATCGCTGATTAAGTCTAAATGAATTTTGGGTTATTTTTTTTAACTAATTCTACTACTAAAACTATCAATCTAGGGTTTTAAAGTAGTAAATTGCAGGTATGAAATCTGAATTTATAAAGTAGGAATTAAAACCTAGGGCTTCGGGAATTCCATAACCATCCGGTGTAATTCTATTCAAGGTCCGAGAATTCTGAGTTAATTTTCATTGTTTTCCAAGACAAATTAAGTTTTCAGTTCGGGGCGCTGGGTCAACAGCCAGATGATTGCTTCCATTGTCACGTTTGGCGAGAGCCTCTTTTTTGTTCAGGGTCCCGCGTCAAAGTGCTAAGGACTCAAGAACTCTCCTAAATTCTATCTAAGGCTCAACTATTACGTCTATTGCCGAAACGAGAATTTAGGGTTTAGAAAAAGAAAACATTAGAAAATAACTCCAAAACCTGAGATCAAAACTAAGGAAGAATCATGCCTTCCGGATTAGGTTATCCCTAACCCTAGAAGGGATCTACTCGCAAAAAGTCATAAGAATGCAGAAATAATAATAAGAAATAAATAAAAACTTACTTGATTGCTTGAGAATTGAAGTTGCCATCCTTGTCGGCTTATAAAAGCAATAAAATAGAGAAGGGGGCTCTACTAAACTAAACCCTAATGGCTAATATGTAAAAAACATGTCTAATTGAGCCAAAAACTTCTCTATTTATAGTACATAAGTCCTATAATTAACCAATTACAACTCAAGACTTATTTAGGAAGGAAATCGTCTCAGATTCAGACTTTAAACTGACTAACGGGTCTGTTTTTGATTCGGAAATTGGGTTTCGGGTCGGATTCGGGTCCAATTTCGGGTCGGATCGCTGATTTTTTTCCAGATTTTCAGCATCTTCTTTCTCCACTTCGTTTCCTATCCAAACGATGTTGAAATAACTCCAAATTTGGCACATTTGTTCCCTGAAACATGACGAACACACTCGTGAAAGCAGATTGTAAAAATCTTACAAAAAGTCACATAAAATGACATATCAAAGAAATTTTAAGTATCATTTTTACACATTTTCAATACTAAACCTAGGGTAAAATTCTACCAAATTAAGACTTATCAGTGACCCTCCGGGATTTACCCTGGTAAGCTTCCGGGATTTTCCCCGGGAGTTCTCCGGCTCCCCGGTGACCCTCCGGGATTATCCCCGGTAAGACTCCGATATTTCCCTCGGGAGCTCTCCAGCTCCCCGATGGCCCTCTGAGATTATCCCAAATAAGCCTTTGGGACTTTGCCCCAGGAGCTCTCCGGCTCCCTGGTGACCCTCCGGGATTTACCCCGGTAAGCCTCTGGGATTTTCTCCGAGAGCTCTCCGGCTCCCCGGTGGCCCTCCGAGATTTTCTCTGGGAGGTCTCCGGCTCCCTGGTGACCCTCCGGGATTTTCCCCGGGAGATGTTTGGAACTTCCCCCAACAAGTTTGATCCCTGAAACATGGAAAATACAATCGTGAAAGCGGATTGTAAAAATAATATAAAAATATGCATAAAATGTCGCATCAAAGGAGTCTTTAACATGTTTTTAACACATTTTCAATAGCAAACTTAGGGTAAAAGTATTACCAATTTAGCTCTTATTAGTTGCCGCAGGTATTGAGGAAATAGATATATAGATGATAAGGTATTCTATCCACAACTGAATGGCCATGAATAGGACTTGTACTGATGTGACCATTTTGGAACTGGAGGGGGAGGACAAAGTCTTGTACTGATCCATTTTATGCTTTAAAACTCAAGTGCATAATTGGTTGTTACAGTGAAAATTTTTGTTGCAGCAGTAAAAGAGCTGATCGAATGAGTAAAACAGATACTTGGTTGTGACAATAAAAAAGCTTGGTCGTACTGATAAAAGAACTGATCGTTTAAATAAAGTCAAAACTGGTTGTAGCAGACCAAGGCCTGGGCATGGTTGTATCAATACAAGACTAGGTAATAGTTTTGAATAAGTAAAAGACCTGACTGAATCAGTAAAACACAAAATTGGCCATAACAGCAAAAAATCTTGGCCACAGTAGTAAAAGAACTGATTGATTAGGAAAGCCAAAATTGATCGTATCAGTGGAAGGCTTGTGCATCGCCGCATAACTTCAACACTGGTCATTTCAGTACAAAAACTAGTCATGCTCTTTCAAGCGAAAATTGCTCGTATCAAATTGCTTTTGTATTGGTTGTGCTTGGACTTGATCAAATCAGTAGGTCTGTTTTTGTGTTGTTAGTACTTGTTTTTCGGTAGATTTGTCTTTGCATTGCTCATGCTTGGATTTGATCAAATAAGTGGATTTGTGTTTGTGTTGTTAGTACTTGTTTTTGGTCGAAACAGTAAATTGCTTTTGTGTTGACAATAATTTTCTTGTGTATTGGCAGTATTTCTGTGGACTGATCCTCAAGGTTTAGTGGTCAAATTTGACGAGGATTGACACCCGGGTCAGTTCAAATAAATGCACTGTTGGTTCAAGACAGATTCGGGTCAGACACCTGCCCGGTGGCGTGAACTCAAGTCATTCTGAGAAGCATCAGTCTAAGGTCGCAGGCTTTGCGCGATCAGGTCGCAGGCCTCGTGCGATCAGACCACAGGCTTTGCGCGGTCAGAAGTTCGTATGCTATACGCGAACAGAATATTGGAGATGTTGCGCGGTCAGCCAACATCCCGCGGTCAGAACATTCTCGACCAAGATACTTGGAATTTATCTGTCCGGTTATCCCTATAGTGGGAATATTCCAAGTATCCCGAAGATTCCTCCACGTAGAAGATTAACCACCAGGAGGTTAATACATGCAGTTATTCACGAATAACACGTGCTTAACCTACCTGGAAGTTAAGAGCGGTTCAATAAACCGCATCCAACTGTCCAAACAAATGTTTGATGCAGTTGCGACATGGCACCCTTTCGACCAGTATAAAAGGGTGGTGAAGTACATCAAACTGGGGGGATTCGATCCATTTGGAAGAACAAGACTTCTGATACAAGTGAGACACAACGCATCTCAACCACTAAAAACAGCCAAGTCTACGGCCTAATTAGATAGTTCTTACAAGTCTTCCTGGCTTTATTCTGTACATTTACATAGGAAAAACCCTTCACCTGTGAAGGAGTTTTTCTACCATTCTTGTCGTGGTATTAAGAATACCCCGGCAGGTTTTGAAGACGATCCTAGCGGAGATTACGCAGCGCGGGTTGACCGGGCGACCGGTCCTCCCCCGCCGGACAAACACAAGAAAAGACACGAGGATTTATACAGGTTCGGGTCCCAGTGGGGGCCCTAGTCCTGTCGACGCGCTCCCGACCGGAGTCGGCTGGGGAGGCTCTCTCCGGGGGAGAGGCTTCCGGAGCACGTCTGTGAGATTAGCTATTCCAAATAATAATGGGTTGATCCTTTACAACAGAGGGGTACAAGGGCTATTTATAGCCCCAAAAAGAAGCAAAAAACCTAAACTACCCCGGAAGCCACCGTCGGATTGAAGGGTAAGACCGTCCTTCTCCCGGTCAAACGTCTTGGATGCTTGACAGGTGGTCGCTGATTCCCGAGGCGTCCCTCGCGTGACCTGCACGTGATAAACAAACAGGAATTTTACCTTTTAGAAGGGCGGTGACGTCCGGGACCCCTTCCGGAGAGCAGGGTTCCGGGAGCCTAAGAGGCGGCGCCCGGGGCAGGCACCGGGGTCCACTGTCCCCGGGCGAATGGCGGCGCCCGGGGCAGGCACCGGCGGCCACTGTCCCCGGGCCAATGGCGGCGCCCGGGACGTGCCCGGGGGGCACGGTCCCGGGGGCCAAATGGCGGCGCCTGGGGCAGGCACCGGAGGCCACGGTCCCCGGGCCAATGGCGGCGCCCGGGCCGTGCCCGGGGGGCACGGTCCCGGGGGCCAAATGGCGGCGCCCGGGGCAGGCACCGGAGGCCACGGTCCCCGGGCAAATGGCGGCGCCCGGGACATGCCCGGGGGGCACGGTCCCGGGGGCCAAATGGCGGTGCCCGGGGCAGGCACCGGAGGCCACCGTCCCCGGGCAAATGGCGGCGCCCGGGACATGCCCGGGGGGGCACGGTCCCGGGGGCCAAATGGCGGCGCCCGGGGCAGGCACCGGAGGCCACGGTCCCCGGGCCAATGGCGGCGCCCGGGCCGTGCCCGGGGGGCACGGTCCCGGGGGCCAAATGGCGGCGCCCGGGGCAGGCACCGGAGGCCACCGTCCCCGGGCAAATGGCGGCGCCTGGGACATGCCCGGGGGGCACGGTCCCGGGGGCCAAATGGCGGCGCCCGGGGCAGGCACCGGAGGCCACCGTCCCCGGGCAAATGGCGGCGCCTGGGACATGCCCGGGGGGGCACGGTCCCGGGGGCCAAATGGCGGCGCCCGGGGCAGGCACCGGAGGCCACGGTCCCCGGGCCAATGGCGGTGCCCGGGACATGCCCGGGGGGCACGGTCCCGGGGGCCAAATGGCGGCGCCCGGGGCAGGCACCGGAGGCCACCATCCCCGGGAAAATGGCGGCGCCCGGGACATGTCCGGGGGGCACGGTCCCGGGGGCCAAATGGCGGCGCCCGGGACATGCCCCGGAGGCACGGTCCCGGGAGCCTAAAAGGCGGCGCCCGGGGCAGGCACCGGAGGCCACTGTCCCCGGGCAATCATGAACTTACCTGGACTTGACCGCGTGGAGATTTCCCCCAACAATTCTGTAACCTTTTATCACCTATACTGAAACCCTAACAGGACGTAGGGCTATTACTCCCACCATCGAGGGCCCGAACCTGTATAAATTTCTCTGTGCTCCTGTTCACCATTGTTCTACATACCTTCCCGGAGGGTCATCTTGAAAGGTTTCATTTTATAAATTTTGCATAAGTTCGGCTGAGGACTCCGAGTCCGAATCGTCGACAGAATTTGTTGGTTTGTTTTTTATGTTCGTTGCATGGTATGTTGGTCGCATGGGCATACTTGGGCATTGGTCGAAACAGTGAATTGCTCTTGTGTTGGCAGTAATTTTCTTGTGCGTTGGCAATAAATTTGTTGTTTTGTTTTATGTTGGTCACATGGTTGTGGTTGGGCTTGGTTGAATCAGTAAAGTGCTTTTTTATGTCAAATCAGTATGTTTGTTTTTGCGTTGTTAGTACTTGCTTTTTGGTGGAAACAGTAAATTACTTTTGAGTTCGCAGTAATTTTCCTTTTGTGTTAGAAGCAATTTTCTGACGTGATGCTCGAGGTTGACTGGTTGTTTTTTAGTGTGTGCGCAAATCAATGGTTCTTATGTTGGGCATTATTTTTTATGTTGATCGCATTCTGTGTTTTTGGTTGAAAAAGTAAACAGTTCAAAACTGGTCATATCAGTATAAGACCAGGTATCAGTTTTGAATTAGTAAAAGACCTAATCGAATTAGTAAAACATAAAATTAGCCGTGACAGCAAGAAATCTTGGCCGCAACAGTAAAAAAACTGATCGAATCAGTAAAGCCAAAACTAGTCATATCAGTGGAAGGCCTATGCATCGTCGCATAACTTCAAAACTAGTCATTTCAGTATAAAAACTGGTCATGGTCATTCAGATGAAAACTAGTCGTATCAAATTGCTTTTGTATTGGTCATGCTTAGACTTGGTCGAATCTATAGATTTGTCTTTCCATTGCTCGTGCTTGGATTTGGTCGAATCAGTAGATTTGTGTTTGTGTTGTTAGTACTTGTTTTTGGTCGAAACAGTAAATTATTTTTGTTTTGCCAATAATATTCTTGTGTGTTGGCTGTATTTCTATGGATTGATCCTCGAGGTTTAGTGCTCAAATCTGTTGTTTTTTTTTATGTTCGTAGCATGGTATGTTGGTCACATGGGAATGCTTGGGTGTTGGTCAAAACAATGAGTTGCTCTTATGTCGGCAGTAAATCTGTTGTTTTGTTTTTATATTGGTCGCAAGGTCGTAGTTGGGATTGTTGCATCTAGGCCCTCACTTTTGATTTTGATGATTAATGACATTAAGTGCTTCAAAATAATCTATTTGTTTGGAGTATGGTTAAAGAAATCAGATGAAAAGACAAATAGAAACAATAATCAAGAAAACGCCAGATGGGAAATCACAAAGACCTAAGGTGAAAACAAAACACCAAATGGGAAATCGCAAATACCTAAGGTAAAAGTTTAAGGATCATTTTTCTTTAGGATTTTACCGGTCTCGGTGTTTGGAGATTGACTGGATTTATAGAATTTCTTTTTGTTGTTTGATCGTACTATTAAGAGGGGTTGCGAATCTCTTCTACTACCGGCAAAAACTGAGAAACTCTTAGGTCATGAGTTGCATTCTCAATTAAACACTCGTTCATAACCTTAGTCAAATCTAAGAAAAATATAGATTTCAAAAAGACTGAAACTAGACTTAAAATCTGAATTGTCACAATTGTTAGGCTGTGTTGACAGTCAACATAAGTGTCAGTTTCAGTGCGGACATTCGACTAGAAGCCTAAAGTCTTTGAGAAAAAACTATGTACTGTGTTGACAGTTAGCATGAGTGTCTACTCTACTGTGGACATTCGATCAGGACACCACTCGAATAAAGATATTCTATCAATACTCCACTCGAACAAAAACATTCAACCATTAGCCATTCGACCAGATATTTAACCAGTGGCTTAAATTTCGTCGAGCAAAACTGATCGATAGTATGTTGACAGTCAATTTGAATGTCAGCTCGAAGTGCGGACATTTGTCCAGAGGCACACCCTTTTTGAGCTGAAAATATTTTACACTGTGTTGACAGTCAGCTTGAATGTCAGTTTGAGTGCGGACATTTGTCCAGAGGCACACCCATTTTGAGCTAAAATATTTTACACTGTGCTAACAGTCAGTTTGAATGTTAACTCGAGTGCGGACATTTGTCTAGAGGCACACCATTTTTCAAGCGGAACACATTTGCTCTATGTTGACAGTCAGTTTGAGAAAGTTGACTGTCAGCATACATTTTGACAAAACTTCAATGGCTCCTGACTATGTCATAACTAGTCGTTTTAGACTGACGTTGATTGTCTGTTTTTGGAACTGACTGTCAGCGTGTACTGACATTTTTCCTGCACGACTAGAACGACTAGTTATGTGGTGAGAGCTATATATGCTCGTTGTGAGCATAAATTTGACACCTCTTTGAGCCAGCATTTCATATACACTTGAGCCCAGTATTCTTGCACCTAAGATTTGATCTTTTGATCAAAAAGCATTCAGTGAGTTTGTGAGAGATATTCCGAGAAAAATATTTTCACCTTTAGAGTTTCTCGGTGATTGTTGGCGGTCAAGAAAAGATCTCAGAGCTTGTTATTCTTGGTGATCGCCATCGCCTAGACGGTTTGGAGGCGTGGCTGTGATCTCTCCATAGATGAAGCTTCTTGAAGAGGCTCAGTGTGTTTGTGAGAGGTTCGATGCTCACCTTTCCGGGGAGAAGAAGGAGCAACCATAGTGAATATCAGAGCTAGACTCATTCGATTTAGTGCTTCAATGAGGATTAAGGGAGACCGGGCTAGTCTCTGAGACCTTAGGATATATCACTTGTACTTGTATTCTCTAATATTTCATTCTTACTTTCTCTTGTTGATTTGATTTAGTTCTTACTTGCACTCACTTAGCTCTTTTAGGCCTTGATTGTTGAAAAACTGATTTATAGTTTTTGTTATTGCAAAAAGCTTTTTCACATAAAAGTTTTTAAAAGCCTACTATTCACCCCCTCTAATCGGTATCCTCAATCCTACAAGGCTTTGGTTGAATCAGTAAATTGCTTTTTTGTGTCAAATCAGTACGTTTGTTTTTGCGTTGTTAGTGCTTGCTTTTTGGTGGAAACAGTAAATTGCTTTTGAGTTCGCAGTAATTTTTCTTTTGTGTTAGAAGCAATTTTTTGACGTGATGCTCAAGGTTGACTGGTCCTTTTTTAGTGTGTGGGCAAATCAGTGGTTCTTATGTTGGGTGTATTTTTTATGTTGGTGGCATTCTGTGTTTTTGGTCGAAACAATAAACAGTTCAAAACTGGTCTTATCAGTATAAGACCAATATCAATTTTGAATCAGTAAAAGACCTGATCGAATCAGTAAAGCCAAAACTGGTCATATCAGTAGAAGGCCTGTGCATCATCGCATAACTACAAACTGGTTGTTTTAGTACAAAAACTGGTCATGGTCGTTCAGGTGAAAATTGGTCGTATCAAATTCCTTTTGTGTTGGTCGTGTTTGGACTTGGTCTAATCAGTAGGTTTGTTTCTGTGTTGTTAGTACTTGTTTTTTGGTATATTTCTCTTTGAGCTTCAATCAATTTGGCGAAGATGTGACGAGTGAGCTGAACTTACAGGCGTGAGTGTCGCACGCAGAACTAGTAGGATGTACTGCCAAAGACACAAGAAAGAAAAAGCAGTATTGGGCAAGCCATAAACAAAGGAGGCAGGCATCACACCGTGATGTAGAAAATCGAAAAGAATTCTATGGCTTATCGGTGTCACCAGCGGAGGGAGGTGGAGGAACAGCAGGCAATGATGATGATGCAGAAGCATGATTAGATGGAATAGAATGGGCAGCAGCAACTACTGGATCAGCGGGAGAGAAAATGTTATAAAACCAAGTAGACAAAAATAAGCAAATGTAAGGTGATGTGGTAGCTACGATACACGGCTACAACATGTTGAATAGAAGAGGTTGTTCGGAAACCTGGGTGTCGAGTCTACTGCAAAGCCAGCCTACGCCGACGACGCGAGTCCGCTGCCAACATTGGGTTGGGATGTGGAAAGTTGACAGGGGAAGAACGGCCACGCGAGGAACGATGCACGCGAACAGTGTTGCGCAATCGGCGATCCATAAGCAACAGATGTAATATATGCAGCCATAATGTTTCTGGCTGTCTCTCGTGGATTTGTCTGCATCAATGTCCTCACAAGAGAGCTGCTATCATTGGTCGAATGCTAGTTCAGAGAATGAAGTCAATGAAAGCACACAGCCTCGACCAAAGTGCATGGACTTTACATAAGTTTTATGGGGACAAATAGACACAGTGCTAGAGTATCGAAAAATGCATCCAAAATTTTTGCATTAAAAATAGATGATCCCAAGTATTCATAATCTCATCTCTATAGGTAAAACACCTCAATGCCTCATCTTAATAGAAAATGCAACAACACCACAATACTGTGGTGAAGGCCCTGGTTGCACAAACCAAAAGGCTAGGAGGGAGTTGTCACCAGGAGGGAATTAGTCACTTCATTCTAAGGGAAAAATGTTTTTTCTTTTACAAATAGAATAGATGATATAATTAATCTGCCATAGCTAGCACGCCTCGTTAGGGTGCTACACGGATGGGACTCATTGTGATAGTAGTGGAGGGGGAGACGTCGTGGGAGAGCCACGATCGGGCCGTGGCAGGTAGAAGACGAGGTGGTTAGCCCGACTAGAGTGGTCAATGAAGTGTTTGGTCGAGATCGGGCCGGGACAACGACCAAAATCAGTCAAGCGTGAGACGATGTGGTCGTCATGGGATTTCCCCCCAGAAACAATGCAGATGAAGAAATGAATTCCAATATTGATACAATACAAACCCGCGGCTGGAGCAGTCGAAGGAGGCCTTCATTGATGCGAGGGGAGGGGGTGGCTGATAAGTGCTAAATTGGTAGCATTTTTACCCTAGATTTAGTATTGAAAACATACAAAATCAAGCTTAAAACTCTTTTGATGCGATATTTTATGTGTAATCTTTCATTATTTTTACAAATTGCTTCCACGAATGTGTTTGACATGTTTCACGGACCAAACCTACCAAATTTGAGAAGATTTCACCACATTTGGACCCAATTCGACCAAGAAAACCAAAACTGGACTCCAAAAAGGTCCTGGTCGAGTATTCTTTAGACAAAAGACATGGTCAAACACGTTTAGGTGGGAAATACCTTATCCATACACGGCTGGGCGAAAAAGAGACCTGTTCGAACACGTCACGACAAAAAAAGGAGTTGTACTCAAATACGTAGACATCTGCTCGAAAAGAGTCCCAATCGAACACGAGCACGTGGTCGAAAAGAGTCCTGATCGACCACGGCAACCGCTTGGCCGTTCATTTGCCACACTTGTTTGGACAGGAGCATGCCACGTGTCCTTGGTCGTGTTCGACTTGGTTTCAATGTCTTTTTACTGGTCGAAATTAGTCGGTTTTAATCAGTTTGATCAGGACTGATTGGATTTGGTCCATTTTGATTAGGACTAATTGGATTTGGTCCATTTTGGTCGATTTTAGCCAGATTTGGTCAGTTTTAGCCGAGTTTGACCAGAACTGGTCGAATCTGGTCGGTTGTGACTCAGATTCGTTCGTTCTCACGCCGTTTGAAGCCAGACTTCATCGCTTGCACGTCAAGGAGTTATTTTTGGGCATGTTTATACTATAAATAGAGAAGTTTTTGGCTCAATTAAACATGCTTTTTTACACACTAGCCTTTAGGGTTTAGTTTAGTTTTAGTTTAATTTTCTTAGAAGAACGTCCTTTTCTATTTTTATTGCTTTTGTAAGCTGGCAAAGATGGTAATTTCAATTCTCAAGCAATTAAGTAAGTTTTTATTTAATTCTAATTGTTATTTTTACATTTTATGGCTTTTAGTGAGTAGATCCCTTCCAGGGTTCGATGCGACAACGGTTCGATCTTCCGATAGGTTCTACTTTGCGGAACGGAGACGTTCGGATTTCAAGGCTTCCAATCCGCGGGGATTGAGTCCTTGCAATAGCTACACCCACGCACCTGTCATTATTAACTGTGCTCACGCCCGAATGACCTTACCACAAAGGTTAATTCCTGTACGCAGTAGAAGAAACGAGCAAGAACAAGATGCAAAGAAATTTGAAATTTCAGAACGAACACTGAGGTTATCTTTCACCAAACCAGGTCTTTCGACACTACTCTGATGAACAATTGTATCTCACGTAGTGGGAAACAATGCAGCAAATAACTTAAGGAAGAAATTGAGGAGTTCAACCATATAAAGGAGAGAGGGGTGGTGGCTAGGGTTGGCTCGCAACCCTAGGCAGGGTACATGGGCTGTGGGCCAAAAGAGAGGTGATGTAGCACCTAAGAGTCTAGGTTCTGTATGTCAAATTGTTTTGATGATTGCGGCCGACTCAGAACGAATCTGAAGGTGGGGCTAGATCGGTTGGAAAGGTCTTGGAATAAGCTTTCCATCAAGTACTCAAGCATTCCAAATGGACTCCGTATGCAGCTTTTATGTTCGTTTGAAGGTGAGCTGCTCCCTAGTGGCCGAACTGGACTCCATCTCGTGTACAACTTGGGCCAAGCTTGCCTTGGTGAAGAATTACATCCTTGCTGGTACATCCCATGATTCCTACGTACAAGAACATCATAATTAGGTAGTAACCTATCCTCCAAAGTATAAGTATGTAACCCTAGGAACGAACTCACTTGGTAATTTAACTGTCGTGCTCGTGCCCTTGTAATTGGTCCTTGCATAGAAGGTGATGGAATTGAAGTAGTGTGTGTATCCGTCGTTGTGATGTCCTCATCAGGGTTAGGGATGACCTAATCCGAAAGGCATGATTCTTTCTCGGTCTTGATCTCAAGTTTTAGAGTTATTTCCTAATGTTTTTTCTTCTAAACCCTAAATTCTTGTTTTGGCAACAGACATAACAATTGAGCCTTAGTAAGAATTTATGGGAGTTCTTGAGTTCTTAGCATTTTGACGTGGGATCCTGAACAGGTTAGAGGCTCTTGCCAAATGTAACAATGGAAGCGATCCTCTAACCGCTGTACCAGCGACCATACTGACAACTTAATCTGTCTTGGAAAATGATTGAAATTAATTTACAATCCTCGGACCTTGGATAGAATTACGTTGGATGGTTATGGAACTCCTGAAACCCTAGATTTTCATTCCTGCTTACAAATCCTAGATTTCATACTTGCTCTTTACTGCTTTAAAATCCTAGATTGATAGCTTTAGTAGTAGATTTAGTGTAGAAAAACAAAACCCCAACTCGTTTAGATTTAATCAGTGATCCATTAATCTAGAAAAACGAATACGCTTATTCCTCGTGGAATTCACTCCTCAAGCGCTCAATGTTCAACTGTTCACTTGCGATTATTACACAATCATGCCCCTTTGGCCGCGATCAGTAGCGACGACCAAAATTGGTGGGGTGACACCCATCATGGTCGTGGTCGAAGATGAGCGGCAGCAACTCGAAGGGAGGGTATATTCATATATCTTGGTCGGCATGGGGCCCACATGTGGACCAACCATCTGTTCGAAGATTGCAGATGGCACGAGGACGTCCACCCGAAGCAATGACCATCCCCATGAACATCTTGGAGGACTTCTCCTCGATGACAAGCCACCGCGATGGCTGGGACCGCAACAGCTCCACCAAGCATAATCAGTAAGGAATCAAGGGAAACGAAGCTATCCGTGGACAACAAGCCAATGAAGCACACCAAAACGTTTGATCACAGTCCAACGCTAGCGAACACCTCATCGTATACCAAGCTGATAAAACAAAGCAATCACCTAAATGTCGACGAGGATGAGCGAAAGAAAATAGCAGATTAGTGCACCCTCCATTTGTTTTAGGTCCAATCAGCAGGACCGCAGAGCACAACACAAGAAAATATAAGCAACATCGACTATTCCAAAGCAAATAACAGCAGATAAGCAGTAAAGGCAGCAAAAACACTCATGCAATGAGTAGAACGGCTCCCTCACTAGTGAGCAATGAAGGCAAACAATTGTTTGTGTGTAATTCAATGAGCTGTTCAATAAAGCACAACATGCATGACACCAATCGAAAAGCAGCACAGATAGTAGGCTGGCATAAAAAATAACATATCATCAATCGACAAAGTTGGAACGAACAACACTGATCCATAGGCAAAACGAATAGTAACAAAGAGAAATCATACCAGGAACACGGAAGCAACAGCACGGGAGTGGTACGACCACGATGGCATGGAAACCTACAAAAGCAACACATGAAAGACAAGGAAAAATGATGGCAATAGATTGGTAGCACAAGAGCCAACAAAAAAGAGCAATGAGCAAAAAAAGGCAAAGGAGAGCAAATATAACCTAACAAAAAAGCAAAAAAGGCAAGAGCGGCGATGTGCATGAGCACGGGCAGGGCAAGGAGTAGCCAAAGAACTTACCATAAGGCAAGGACAACGGCGAGACGAGAATGCAAAACACAGCTGCACCGGAGGCAGAGCGGAGCAAAAGAGAGCAAAGCACAAAGACAATGAATGCAACGTAAGCACAACGGCAATATTAGTGAGTAAATCGGAGGCGAACGCCTTGTGATTCGGGACAAAGGCAGGTACAAAATCCACCCACATTCGTACAGAAGGAAATCCACACCGTCAAACCAAACGATCGAACAGTCAGAACGAAGGAAACGATGCCGACCAATCTGAAAGTAGCATCGTGCAGTTCATCTACCAGGATGCGCAGACCAATCACAAACGTGAAAGTAGGCGATTGAATGAACCAGGGAAAAAAATGACGTGACCGAATCAACAATGCCGGACGTGGAAGGCACCAACCCATCGAGGTGGTACGATCACGGCGACCAACGAAATAGATCAAACGGACGAGGGAAAAAGGCCGACGTGGTGCAACCAAAGAGAGAAACTAATAAATAGTAGCAAGTTAGTGGAAGATAAAATATTATATATGATAGATGATTGGCTGAGAACTGTCTATCGTGATCTGCATGCATGTTTAAATCATAATCTAATAGTTATAAACAAATTCTTGCATATGAAAACGGTTCAGATAGAAGCTGCTTCTGCTTTGTCATGCTTGGTTTTCTGTCTATCCATCTCATTATGCTGGGGAGAAATTCGACGCCGATGTTATTTTTAACGACAACTCATTATACAAAATTTAATTACATGGTGGGTGAAGATAAAGGATATGTGCTTATGTGCGCTGTGAACTTACACATGATCAAAGTATTGCTAATATTTTGAGTAAAGATTTAATTTAATTACATGGTGGGTGAAGATAAAGGATATGTGCTTATGTGCGCTGTGAACTTACACATGATCAAAGTATTGCTAATATTTTGATTAAAGATTTGACTTATTCTCTTATTGAGTAGTATCTAGTGCAAATCTTCTCCTCACGTAAACTCGAATGAAGTTTACATACAAGGCTTCAAAAATTTCAAAAAACTTAGTAGATATTAGGGGTCGGATGTTTTCTAGGCTTATAAAATTTTATGATCAAACTCAATCACATTTGAGAAAAAAAAAAAGACAGAGCAAATAGAAATAGTGCCAAATAGTAAAATCACTACAAATTTGTCTCTTTTATTTCTCTCAAATGTGATAGTATTTGATCATAAAATTTTGTATGAACATAAAACACTCTCTCATTCTACATTCACTAATACTTTGAGAATTTTTAAAAATTTCTATGCAAAATTCACCTGAATTAATTTATACAGAGAAGTTTACACTTGATATTTTCCTCCTAATTTGCTTGAAGATGATGGTATCCTTCTAGCCAGAAATCTATCTATCTTGTGCACACAATTCTCCATGATATTTCTCACTTATTCGGAAGTGCACTTCAGTGTCACGATTTGTTTAGGTTTGAAAAGCATTGGGAAAAGCTGTGCAGGATTTTCAGAGGTGGTGCATGGATGATAAACTATCCTAGAGTTCTAGATGTGGCTGAGTGGCACTAGATTACCTGGTCAATCAATATCAATTGAGTCCAGTTATTGAGTCGAGTATTAAGATTTGACAAATAAAATAAATAAAATAAAAAATAATTTTTTAATAAATAATTTTATGAAAATATTATTATAAAATAAGAATATTTAAAACCTAACTAATGAAAATTATATGATAATAATAACAATAATTGAATATAAGATATCACAAAATTAGATAAATTGATATATTTATATTTATAAATTATATTAATATATTAAAAAAATATATGATTATATATAATCTAAGTGAAGACGGAAGGGGGCATCCCGGGTCGGGTCAGCGTCGGGACAAAATCTAGAGCTCCAAACAAACCTCACCAGTTTGGTTGGAAAAATTGCAACATCCTGAGCAACGAGTGCGGTGCTGGTGCATCTATATTCAACACGGAGTTCTGGCTCGAGTCGGATTAGTACTACAAAAATAAGTTTCGAGATGTCCAATGATCATATGTTGTGAATAAATCACAAATATATTAACAGAATGGTTAAGAAAATATATATTTTTTTATTAATTTCTATATTCGATATCAATTAATAGATCTTAATTCAATGACCACAATTTGATCAAATAGATTTTAAAGTGCAATATTTTTTTAGATGGTTGCATTTTTTTATATTAAGTTGTCGCATTTTTTTTAAGTTGTCGTATTTTTTTTGTTATCATATTTTTTTTGGGTATTGTATTTTTCTATTTTAGGTTGTCGCATTTTCTTGTTCTATGTTGTCGTATTTTTTTATTTTAAGTTATCATATTTTTTTATGTTATCGTATTTTTTTATGTTATCGCATTTTCTTATTTTAGGTTGTCGTATTTTTTTATTTTAGGCTATTCTATTTTTAATTTGTCATATTTTTTGAAAATTTTTTTGGTATGTAAAAACTGTATAAGCCATGCTCATCAGTTATAATTGAACATCTTCTAAATTAGAGTCTCACATAGGCAGGTACTTCAAAAATTAATTTTCTCTAGAATGAAGCAATTTTTGTGGGATCCCCTCACGCATGATTCCGCAATTTAAACCTGTAAAATTGTGATAGAATATCAGTCTAGAGTGTGTGTATATATATATAAATATATATAAACACTCTCATATGTAGGGGCTCTAGTTTTTAGATAAAATACTTGATTAGACTTGTCTAATACTAGGTTTATGATTGATATAGGTGATATGGCGCTCGATAAACATGATAGTTAGTTAAATTCTTAATTTTTTTGGGAAATCCAGCATATTACTTTTTTCCTCAAGAAACATGAGCTATCCCTTTAGTCTAACAAGATATTCTTAATTTTATCCACCGCACTTTTACTAGCACCGATAATCAATTCCATAAAGTATTCTTTTGATGCAAGGTGGTAAAATTATCTATATTGTCAATTAAATGATATCAAAATAGTTTTAACCAAACATTCTCAATATGGTCAAGAAACAGAATTTGCCTGGATCAATGAATTCAGGATCCGAGGCCTGTAAGTCGTTCTGAGCCTCCTTGCTTAGATCCACTTCATGGAGTAAAATAATTATGCACATAAGTTTTTAAAAGAACATTGATGACTACTATGCAAGGATGTAAACGATAGGCACTAAACAATCTCGTCTCTCCCACGATTTGGATATTTAATTTGAAACTAGCCTCTAAAACTCCTTTAAGCACTCGGTGAATCAAATAAGTTGAAAATTAAAGTTAAAATTACTTGAACTGCATAAAAGAATTACTTAAAACCACAAGTTAATTAAGTTTTTAGAAAATAATAATACTCATATTTATTACATAGTTATTGAAATCTTAGAATTAAATTAAGGATATTGGCTTTGAGAACAAAACTAATTTTGGCTAATAGGTCAAGTTCAAGTAAATAGATTATTTAAAGTAGAAATAAATTACAGTTTTAGAATGCCCATATTTAAAAAGAAGGGTTAACAATTTTAGAAACATAATTTAGATTATGTTTATTGAAGAGGTAAAATAATGGTAATTAATATAGAATTTAATTGATAGAATCTTTAAACAAATTAAACATACTAAATTGGAAAACAGTGAGTAAATAAATTAAACTATTAAAAAATTCAATAATTATATTAAATATGAATTAAATAATTTAGTAATCAAATAATTAAATAAATAGTAAGTAAATAAATAAAATAAATAAATAAAGAAAACAAAAAAGAAAAGATTTTGGTTGGACATGAATTGGCCCAACTCCCCCTTTTCTTGGGTTTGGTCGGCCCAGGCTCAACCACCTCCCGATGAACCCCCCGCCCTCTCACTTACTCTCTCCATCTCTCGCTCACCCGACCCACACATGCGCTCGGACCCTCACGCTTGTACCCATAGCCGCCTCTAACCCTAGTTTTGCTCGACGCCCTACTAGCGGCCTCCTTGCCGATGGTGGCTTGCTCCGTTTCTCTAGACTCCATCCTCATTTCTTGGCTCAAGTACACGCACACATGCACGCGCGCCTAGCCTTAGTTTCGTTGCCACGCTTCGCGGCCAAATTCCTTGCCGCTAGTGCCTCGCCGACGATGATCCACCTTCGGATCGCTTCGCTATAGCTTCTCCCGACCCCAAGTTCTAACAAAACCCTAGATCTACACTATTTCTCAATAGAACAAATTAAAACATGTTTGATTAAGGGCTAGTGTTCGATTTCACCTTCCTGGTTGTGCTTGATTCCCTCCTCCTGCTCCTATGTTGACCTTGGTATAGTCCCTAGGAATCAAACAAAATAGAAAAGGTGAAGATTTGCTAGGATTTCGCTTGGTGTTTCTTCTCTCTCTCTTTTTATTAACTCTAGTTGTTCTTACCTTGATTCTAGTGTCTAGGGCCTAATTGTGATGTGGTGTAAAGATTGAGTGTTATACAGTGTGATTGTGCATGAACTGCTTAAATTTGAGCTGAGGTGGCCGGACTTACTGTTCCGAAGAACAGGTGGTAGTAGCTGAGGTGTGCTGGGTGTGTTTTGGGCTTGATTGTAATATAAAAAAACCTTAGGGGGTTCTGTGCAAAGTACAGGGCATGGCTGAGGTTTAAGGTCTTCAGGGGTTAATTTGCAAAACTATAAAACAGTTTTGGGCCTAAGGCCTGGTAACAGTGGTTACGTGTAATTTAGAAAAGGTTTGCCCTAAACCTTTCTCTCATCTTCTAACTCTAAATTGAGACCCGCAATTAATCACAAAAATGATCCTAATTTCAAAAACGATGAATGATGACAAGAAAAAATTACAGGGGCGAGGAGCGGCCCTCGCTCAGGTTGAGAGGTGGCTACAATGACACCCCAACAGATATTGGACCGTTTGATAGCAATCTCACCTAAAATTCCACCTCGTAGGTATAGGTTTTGTTTTTCGTCAACATCATGACCCCTCTGCCAACAATGTGGCCTCAAACTAGTCGACTAGCTTCATGGTCCTCATACAAGCTCCTCTTTATAGTACGAACAAACTAGAAAGTAAGAATTTAGCAATCTGGTTATCGTCGAATACTAACACCAGTAAAATTCTAGAAACTAGATCTTAATCTTCGATTTTACATTTGATAGAGTTCATCCATACTTAAGAAAACTCGAATATACATCCTTTCTAAGATGATCTTCTTCATCATCATCTTAAAATCATCTTGCAATCTGATTTAGACTAAAAGATATATTTTCAACAAAGCACACTAGTCTCATAATTTAATTTGCCATCAATCACTAAAATCATCAATATAATGGAGATCAATTCAATAGTTTTTTTTCCTACAACACCTTCATTACTCTTTCCTGTAATCACAACCTTTGAATTGTGTCATTCTCTCCATACATTCTCATTAATTAAAGGGAGAAATTTACATTGTAATTCGGAAAATGTTTTTTGGTTTAGCCATATATGACACTTATGTTTTAAGTATATCTGGACTCTGGATCAACATTTGGGCCTCATAATAAATGTCGCACAAT
Organism: Pharus latifolius; assembly: GCA_019359835.1. Taxonomy (NCBI): domain Eukaryota; kingdom Viridiplantae; phylum Streptophyta; class Magnoliopsida; order Poales; family Poaceae; genus Pharus; species Pharus latifolius. The sequence goes on from CM033323.1 coordinate 66,841,954, forward strand.
AATATGGTCTATTTTTGCAATGTTCTTTAGCTAATTTTCTTTTTGAGATAATTTTATAGATGGTCCAACTTCTTTCTCAAATGTTTCGATTTAATCTACTTCCTTCAATTTTTGAAAATTAGATTCCACCTCATTTCAAATTATTTCAATTGAGTCCCACATTTTTCAATTTTCAAACTTATATTCTTCTTCTTTCAAAATTGTTTCAATTGAATACATCTACCACTTATTGTTAGTGAATTTTTCTATTTGCAAAATTTAACAATTTCTTAGTGGGTTTTAATGACTATATAATGTTCTTATAATTTTCAAAATTTTATTAGAAAATTAGTGAACAGTTATCATAACCTGTTAATGTTTGATTAGCCCAAATAATAAAAATTGGTCGGTGAGATCTAATTAAAATAATTTGAAAGAAGTGGGGACTAATTTTCAAAGTTAAAGGATGTAAACCCCATGTGATTGCCTAATCTTAAGTGATGTATGTTTTGACAATATTTTGAATTGTTTATGATTCATCTGCTTGTGTTTATTTATGTTGTCATTATGTGTGAACAGTACTATGTAATGGGTTTGTTTGGTTTTAGTGCATGTTATAGGTATACCGGAGTTATAATATACTTGCAGCAATGATGGGCCATCGGAGTAGAGCTCAGGGAGAAGTCAGAGACTCCATTGGTCCAAGAGATGCCAGAGATACTAGAGACTTGTGGGAACGCTAAACATGACTATTCGAACACCTAGATGTGGCGTTGCACCAAGATTGTTGAAGTAGCTCAAGCCGGTCGAAGTGTGGAGGTTACTGGTCAAGGTCCAGAACGGGAGAGACTTCCCAGTATGTGGTGAGCTATTAAACATTTAGGTGGACACGTGATCACATTATGGTTAGTAGAAGTGGTGCTCATGATGCCCGAGGAATCACCAAGATGGTTTATGGACTCCATGTGGAAGTTTATGCAAACGATTCTGTTTGTGAGCTATTTTTCCCACTGATCTAGACTTGTTCTCAGAAAAGTATTAACTGAAAAGTTGTAGAGCTAGAAGTTAGCTTTCCAATAAATCCAAGAATGTCAAAATCGGAGTTCGGATGATGAAGTTATAACTATTTTAGTGTCTACTCTTTAGAAAATACTGTGATTTCGAAAATTGTAAATCTGAATATTGTAAAAAGGATTGATTGGGAGTTGGCCGAATTGGGCTTCGGGCCCAACCTCCACTAGTTATTAGTTGAATTCCACATTGGTTATGGAGACTACTCTAAGTGGAGGTTAACTATATATAAGAAGGGGGAGTGCTAGGGAGAGCACTCATTCCTTTGAGAGAAAGTTGTTGGCTATTATGTTTAGCCTTTGAAATTTTTGTATTCTTGAATTTTTTTTTGTTCTTGAATATTTTATAAGAACTTAAATCTTGTCTCTTTTTTTTTATTGTTTAAATTTTGTATATGCTTGTTTAAATACTTGGAATTGATTGTTTAAATATTCACAATTTAAATACTCACAATTAGTTGTTTAAATACTCGAAATTGATTTTTTAAATATTCGCAATTGGTTGTTTAAATACTTGCATTTGATTGTTTAAATACTCACAATTGGTTGTTTAAATACTTGCAGTTGATTGTTTCTTGTTTCTTTTTATTTTTCTATTTTTATGGAGATTTTTGGATATCAAGAAAGGTGGTGTTATGATTGGGGATAGTTATATTTGATATATCCGAGCACCCCTAGCATCTTCATACCTTTTCTTGTTTATTTTGCTTACTTCTTGAAAATTTATTTTGCAAAACCGATTTACCCCCTAATAAGTGCTAACTTGGTAGCACTTTTACCTTATGTTTAGTATTAAAAACGTGCAAAATCATGTTTAAAACTCCTTTGATGCGATATTTTATGTGTAAAATTTGACTATTTTCACAATTGCTTTCACGGTTGTGTTCATCATGTTTCAGGGATCAAACCCACCAAATTTAGGAAGAATTCGACCACATTTGAGCCTCTTACGACCAAGAAACCCAACTGGAGTAGCAAAAAGGCCTGGTCGAGGTTGAATTGGTGGGTAAAAGACTTTATCCGTACGAAATTGGGCGAAAAATGACTTGTACTTGGAAAAGAGACCTGGTCGAAGACAACGTGGCCGAAACTCAGTTTCGGTTATGACACATGTTTGGTCGTAATTGCACCACGTGTCTCGATCGTGTTTGATTCAGTTTCGGCCATGATGCGTGTGTGGCCACGATTGTGCCACGTGTCCTAGTCATGTTCAAATTGGATTCCTCAGCTTTTTACTGGTTGGTTTTGATCCAAACTGGTTGTTTTGAGTCGGGTTTGATCCAAAATGGTCGTAATTGGACCGTTTTGATGCGGGTTTGACCAGGATTGGTCGTTTTTGGACCGTTTTGATCCAGTTTTGACTCAAACTGGTCGGGTTTGGTTGGTTTTAGCCAGATTGGTCGGTTTTAGTCGTATTGGATCAAAACTGGTCAAATCTAGTCGATTTTGACTCAGATTTATCCATTCTCGCATCGTTCAAAGCCTGACTTCGTCACCTGCACGTCAAGGATTGTTTTTTGGCACGTTTACCTTTGTATTATAAATAGAGAAGCTTTTGGCTCAATTAGACATTCTCTCTTAGGTTTATATATTCTTTCTTTAGACTTAGTGGTAACACTAGTACAGAAATGCAGTCTTCTATCGGTAAAAAACACCCTTCTACTATCGGTTTTTGTACCGATAGAGATAGACACGATAGAACAAGACTGGACATTTTCTATCGGTAAATAACCGACAGAAGAAGTACACTATTCTATCGGCATATATGAATCTACCGATAGAAAACCCGTCGTAGTCTTACGTCCAGCGGCAGGGAAAGTACATTATTCTAACTGTTAATTACAAGATTACCGACAGAAAAAATCATAATATTCTATCGGCATACTAGGAGTGTACCGATAGAAAACTCGTCATTAGCGGTTGGAAAAGTACCACTATTCTAACGGTTAATTACAAGTTTACCGACAGAAAAAAGCATAATATTCTATCGGTATATTTGGAGTGTACCGATAGAAAACTCGTCGTCAGCGGTTGGAAAAGTACCACTATTCTAACGGCTAATTATAAGTTTACCGATAGGAAAAATCATACTATTCTATCGGCATCTTACAAGTTTACCGATAGAAAACTCGTCGCTAGCGGATTGAAAAGTACCACTATTCTAACGGTTAACTACAAGATTACCGACAGAAAAAATCATACTATTCTATCGGCATATTAGGAGTGTACCGATAGAAAACTCGTCGTCAGCGGTTGGAAAAGTACCACTATTCTAACGGTTAATTACAATATTACCGACAGAAAAAAGCTTAGTACTCTATCAGATATGTATGAGTTCACCGGCAGGAAAGGTCACACTCTTCTAACGGTTAATTTTGATTGTACCGATAGAAAAAAGTACAGTAGTCTCTCGGTTGTTGATGAATGTACCGATAGAGCATTCACATATACAGTACTTTATTTGCATTCACAATACAGTACATTCACATATACAGTACAGATGCAATACAGTATAGATTGGATACACAATACAGTACAGATGCAAGGTAAATTCACAGAACAAATTGACACATTAGGCAGTTATTCACATTTATTCACATATGTATGGACAAATACAGATTGCAATCCAATGTGGACATTTATTCACATATATATATTTATTCACATGTATATGACCAGTCTATGCAGAGTACACAAAAAGGAGAAAATTGTCATGCTGGATGGTTGGGCGCTACTTCCTCCATGACATATTGTGCCCAGATTTGTCGAAGATATATAATCTTTGCATTTTCATATTGGTCTTTCGACATGGCGATCTGCAAGCATGTGTGCATACTGAGTAACTAACTTCGATCCTAATTTAGAACGTGACACCCATTTTTGAAATTTGAGTTAGCTATCGATGCTTACCTGGGGGAATCGGGAAAAGTTTGTCTGCACTAGGTTGTACATGTAGCGCAGCACATAAAACCCGCATTCCCACGATTGCGGCTGCTGATGGCACTGAGATAATTGCATATGCGAAGACATGTTAGCTATATATTGTTTCCATAAACTAAGTAAGCATAAACAAAAAGTCTCGTGAGTACCTCATATTATTTCCAAGCTAGTACGGAGCCCTGCGGTGCGGCATGCCTCCCTCCAGCGGACACATATTTATCAAAAGCCCTGCATTTCAGTTAGTATTGCCAGTTAATGTATTATCATTAGCTAGTGAGGTCAAAATATAAATCAAACATATAAGTTACTTACGCCTCCATATTCCCCTTGAGCACATATTCCATCGATAATCTGTCACGCATCGAATCGAGGTAGTACACCTCGTTCCTCGGCGGACAGATCACGATGAGGATCCAGTGGCCCCTGCATTGTACGTAAAAGAGGACCGCTAGCTCAAAGTACATCTCAGGTGTAACATACAAGATTGAGTTAAATTAGTACGAAATGCACTAACCTTTGGTGGTACGGCACCAGAATGAAGTCCCTGTCCTGCTGCGCCATCAGCGCGCTGGATATGTACTGCTCAGCATGCGCGGCGTCCTGCTCTAGCATCGTGAGGCTTATTTTCTCTGGGTCGAGGAAACCCACCTTGTCACACGCAGCCTCCGATGCTAGCCTGTACATGCACCTGCATGCGAAGGACGAGATTAATATTAATTTCACAGAAAGTTACTCAGTATTCAAATGAACTGCAACATTAATGCAAAGTTAGCAAACAGAGTTAGAAAACAGCAATACATAGCATCAGCAAACTCACAGGACTCCAGTCCGTATGATGGACATATCGAGCTCCCGCCAGTTGTAGAGGTCGAACAGATCCTCGTGTGCCACGGATATAGTCCCGGGCTCACGGTGGAACTACCCAGGCCTGTAGGGAACTAAGAAGTTCAGGCTGCGCCGAGCTCGATGTAGGTACCAGTCGTGGAGGTCTCTGGTTGATCGATCCAATTTCCGCAAAGATGCCTCCGACAGGAGTGGGAGCGCGTTCGTGAACGTCCGCGGCAGTCCCTGTCGCCCTTTGCCCTTGCCTTTGCCGCCCTTGCCTTTTGCCGGGGACTGAGCGCGTACCTTCGAAGGCAAGGGCGAGGTGATGGCGGCTTTCTTCCGAGGTGGAGGCGTGGATGCGCTGGGTGGGGTCGAGGCCGTCTTTGATGTGTCCAGGTTCGCACGAGATCGGCCCTCATGCCCCGAGCTGGGGGCGCAGTCCCCTGGTAGCCCCGCGACAGGCCACTTCAATTAATGAGCACGTCTGTTAGATTATGCAAGTTGAGTGTATTGAGTAGGATGTAATCTAAAATGTGTAGGATTTACCGGTTGTATTACAAGACACTTCTTGGGCCACTGTACGTAGGAGCCCACTGCCTCAGCAAGTGTCTGCAGTTCCTCTGTTGGGACTGGCAACGGAGAATCGTTGTAGCCCGGCATGGCCATGTCCACCTGTACCTTTGCGAAACCCAACCGCAGAGGTACACAGTGGACCCGGACATCCGGCCCAGACGGATATACGAAGCCGTGTCCAACCACTTCCTGCCCGGCGCCTACGTGATTCTGTAGGATGCAGCCCTCCGGCCCCTGTAAATTTGTAACAATTAAGTGCACAGATGAAGGCTTGCATCAACTTAAGTGCACAGATGAAGGCTTGCAGTACCTCAAGTAGATCCACTGGATCCGCGAGTACCTTCGAAGCGCAACTGCTTATCCGACCCCGCGGGGTACCGTCGTCCTGGGGATCCGCATCTGCACTCTTGGCCAGCAATGCTTCTCTCAACCGTGCAAACTCTTCCCTCATTTGTGCGACCTCGGTGTGCACCTCAGACTGTACCTCAGCCCGTATCTCAGCCCGCATCTCCGCCCGTATCTCCTCCCGTACCTCAGCCCGTATCTTATCGGAGAGGTCAGCTTCCTTTTCCTTCCAGGTGCGGGCCTTCTTCCTCGGTGGAGCCGGATCTACGAAACCGGCCTTCCACGACACAATGGCTCCCACGGCCCGTGTCCGCCCGGGATGCTCCTTATTTCCTAGAGCCCGGGTGAGGATGTCGTTCTCCCTCTGCGGGGTAAACAATCCCTCCGCTGCCTCCTTCTCAAAAGAGATCTGTTACATTTGAAGGTACCTTGTGAGACAAATTGCCTTATATACACTTGTGCGCACACAGTTTACGAGGTTAGCCAACTTACCATTCGCCTCACAACGTCGGCGTCCCCAGGGGTTGCGAACTGCACTGACCCCGTGGACGACACGGACCCCCTCCCCCTCCACCATCGCTTGCACCTCTCATCCCAGATCTCGGAGAGCGGCAACTCAGGGGTGTCGATGACAGGATTTTGTTCGTCTTCCTTCTTCCACTGTTCCTCCTTCCCCGCATAGCCCCGGGATCCGAGCCGATGCGGGTGGTCGTTCCTCTTCTGGATCGCCCTATTCTTCTCGCTAAGGGCCTTGAACTCCTCAGTCCCCTTCTGCTTGGTGAATTCCTCCCATACCTCCTCCGATATGAAGGGGTACTTCTCGCAAGGAGATTTCCCCGCAGCTAGGAAGTTACTGACTGTGAGACCCCCATTTGAGGATCACCTTGGTAACCGCCCAGGTAGGTTACATACAGCAGGATGTCACATGAGCTCCAAATCACACAAGCAAAGCAATAACATTAAACAAGTATCAGGCCAACATGGCCAATATTACATAGCCAAAGCACCGAAAATGGCGCTAAGTAGAGTTGCTAAGAAAATAACTAGTTTATCAGAACCAGAATCGGTATCCAAGTACCGAACACACAACATAAAGCACAAATCAACGACGAATAGCTTGATTTCCATCCGCAGCGGGGTTGGAGGGGCTTCTCCCACATCTGACTTGACTTGGTGCGCAATCCTTCTAGAACGTGGGCTCGCCCGGGGTGCTTCCATCTTCAGGTGAGTACTCATAACTGAAGGAATCGGGATCCTCGAATCCCTCTTCTACAGTTAGATATAAATGCAAGGGTGAGCACTTGGTGCTCAGCAACACTCATTCCGGGGATTAATGCAATTGTACTTATATGAGGGTGAAACATATGATTCCGGGGTTTAGTTTCATATGGATAGAGATATATAGATTTCCAAGTCATTTATTCAGTAAAACAGTACTTTTGTCATGAAAATGATACTTTAAACATTAAACAGGTTTTCAATAAAACATTAGATGTAGTGGTCTCCCATGAGTCACTACTTTGTTAACCGCATTATGAAAACATTCCAAAACATTACTTGTGCTATAACCCATGGATAACATCCACTACGAAATGACTCCTGAACCTGGGAGTACAGAGTATCTGATACTTCTTTTACACTTTGCAAAGGTGTACCTCTTTTTAAATCCACAGGTTCATTCGGCTTTCAAGTCGGATCAGCTCCATGTGACTTATACACATGTGACAAGGCCGAGGTCACACAACGCTTTTACAGTTCAGCATTAACAGTATCCCTGCCCGGTAAATAGACAGTTAAGTCTCAAGTACCGTTGTGGGTCTTCCCCACTGCCTTACTTCCTAGCCTCTCTGGTCTATGTTCCCTCAGGACACATAGCCTTGGTCTATGTCCACGCGAGACATACGACCATTTAAGATTACAACCGCTCACGGCTTAATCAGGTCTAGGGCGCCTTCCTTCTTTTACACCTTTTCCTCTCATCATTTTTCTGAACTCACATCACTCATGGCCGAACCTTGGCCTTCCAGTTTCCACGCGAGAAACCAGATCGTCAAATCATGCAGGGAACTGCTAATACCAAAAAGCTACTAAGTTGTGCCTGTCCCATACCAGGCAAGTGGTTGGTACGTTTACAATTCGCATAGAGACACAACACAAGGTTCTCGTCCTTATGAACCAATAGTGAGGAACATTCACATTCCCTGGTGCGCACCGCACCCTCTCCATACAATCCAATCCTCACCACTGATCCCTTTTATCAGTTTTCTTGACAAAACGGTTTTCATTATAACTTCTCATGTATTTGACCATTTCAAGTTTAGTATGGATATTCAGTATATGAATCCTAGGGTGACAAAAGTATATATAAGAAGGTTCAATAACAAAAAGGGGTTTCATGATTCATTTGGGAATATCTATTCATGTCATTCAAACATAACTTGTAATTCAACTAAGCATGCATAGTAAGAAACAGTGAATATACTTCATATGAAAATATTGGGTGAGACATGATCAAAGGAATGAGGCTTGCCTTGCGATGTTGGGTCTAAATACTCAGACGGATCTTCAAAGACTTCTTCCGCTCCTTCAACTTCTGACTCTGCGGCAATCAACCAACACACAAACACATACCATAAGCATACAGAAAATAGTTTCTATAGAAATTATTAAGTAAATAAGTCATGCATGCAGGGGAAAAGGTTAGGGCAAGGTCACAAGGGCTCTGGTCGAAGAAACGGCTAAAAAGGATTGAACGTCGAAGGGTCGACATTCAGTTCATGGCTTTGGCATAACTTTAAACTGATCTTAGGATGGTTTTCTGGAGAAGTGATAGAAGGGAAAGATGTAGAACACAACTCCAGGAATCTAGGGGACAAAGTGACATTTCCATTGCTCAACCAGAAGGGGTCAAACAAGGCTAATGCCAGTGGCTGACATGCACTGACATAGTGCTGGACATGGCCAGAAACTAGGGCATGGCTTAACTTTTGATCCAGGGCTCCAATTGATGCAACACTTTGTCTGGGAGGTAGGCATTACTAACAGGAACAAAATACTCAACAGGGACAAGAGCTGAAAGTGGCCGGAGGGTGGCCAAATCCGGCGATGAACTGCGGTGGTGACATGGCACAGGTACAGCTCTGGACAAACATTTGGCAAAGGCATAACTCACAATCTAGGCAGATCCAGGTGTCGAGCTAGTGGAATAAAATGCTCAGGGAGGTGAGGCGAAGCTAAGGGACAAAGTGGTGTCGACTGAATCGGCCGGGAACAAATTCCGGCGACCGGCGCTGGAGAAGATGACACTGGAGCTCGGGGATTTTTGATACAGGGCGAATGAGCTCAATTCCAAGCTTGGGAATGATCTCTAGGGCACAAAAAGGCTACTGGAGGGGTTAATTTCATTGGAGATCGGCCGGAGGGGCTCGGCGACGAGGTCCGGCGAACGGCTGAGGTTCCAGTTTGGGATTTCTTCGATTTGAGCGCAATTGGGGATCCTGATTCAACAGGCTTGCTAAGAAATGGCTAAGGATCAATTTCTACTACTGGGACGAGAGCTAATTTGGATTAAATCAGGTAGCATTGCAGGAACAAGGGTTTTGAGCTTTTCCGGTGATCACCGGCGTTAAGGTTCGCCGGGGTGCAATTGGGTGCTATGACACGAACAGGGGGAAGAGGGGAACTCACTGGTGGCTTTGGTTTGAAGAATGGTGCAGTGAATTGGGCTGGCACCGTGAGCTCACTCACCGGCTCGCCGGGGAAGAAGGTGAAAACGGCGAGAGCTCTGGAAAAATGGCTAAGTCCTGAGATGAGGCTTAAGCACAGCACTGGAGGGTTTAAATAGGTCCAAGGGCGGAGCTTGCGAGGGGGAAACGGCGCGAAACTTGTGCCGGGGACGAGACCGGCCGGGTGTAGCTGCGACAGCGGTGACCGGCGATGTGATGCGCTTCAGGCGGTGTTGCAGCCTTGCTGACCTTGTCGGTTGCATCGGAACTTCACCTGGAACGGCGCAGATGCGGAGGCAACAGCAAAGCTCCGGCGGTGACACGTACACGCATGCAATGCCATGGCAACGGGCACGCGCGCGCGAAAACGCTGCTGGGGCGCGGCCGTTTAACTGCTGGACATGGCGAAGCAACGGCGCTGGCACGTGCGCACGGGGTGGCACAGCGGCTCACGGGCACAAGCGACAAGAAGCGGTGACCGGCGGCGAGCAAACACGGCGAGAACGCGGCGCAGCAACGGCGACACGCGCTGGTCGTGGGCAACGACCAGGGACTGGTCGAAAACAGCCGAAAAGATTAGAGGGGCTGATTTGCAATTTTCAGAACTTTGCTTCCAGGGACTGATCTGCAAATCTGGAGATCTGGAGGGCTGATCTGAAATCTGATTTCGCAGATACGTTGCGTAAAATTATTAGAACTTATCTGGCCAAAGTTTGGTAAGATCAGGCAAGATCTGAACGGTTTCGACAAAATTAGGGAAAACAGTTTAGGGTAAAATAGGGTAATTAGGGTTTTAAAAAATGGCAAAGGTTGAAACTCAGCCTTAGGATGAGATTTTGGGGATGATCCCGAAGGGAAAAATGTTCTGAACAACATTTAGAAGGGAATGACTGAAGCAGATTAGGGTTTGGGGTCAAGATGTGGATTTTGGCTATTTTAGGGTTTGGCAAAAACAGGGGTGTTACAAATCTACCCACCTTAGAAACAATCTCGTCCTCGAGATTAGGGCAGGTCAGAGAATAGGAAGGGAAATTCTCGGCGGAGATCTTCTTCTTTTTCCCAAGTTGACTCCTCCTCTTAGTGATTGTTCCACTGGACTCTGCAGAATCGGAGGGTTCTTGACTTCAGCACTTTCTCTCTGGTTTCCAGAATTCTAACAGGGTATTCTTGACAAGATAAGTCTGGTTGAATCTCAATCTCTGCAGGAGATATCTGTTCCGTTGGTTTTCTCAAGCATTTCTTCAGCTGAGACACATGAAATACGTCATGAATTCCGGTTAGTTTTAGTGGCAATTCCAACTTGTATGCCATTTCACTTCGCTTTTCCAGAATTCGATATGGTCCCACATATCTAGGTTTTAACTTTCCCTTCATCTGGAATCTTCGAACTCCTTTGTATGGCATAACCTTGAGATACACATAATCGCCCTCTTCAAATGATAGCTCTCTTCTACGATTATCCGCATAGCTTTTCTGTCTAGATTGAGCTGTTTTCAGTTTTTCTTGTATGATCCTGACATGGGCTGTGGCTTCTTCTACCAACTGGGGTCCTAGATGTTGCTTTTGACCAATTTCTGTCCAATACAGAGGCGTGCGGCACCTTCTTCCATATAGAGCTTCATATGGTGCCATTTGTAGGCTTGCTTGGAAACTGTTGTTGTATGTGAATTCTGCATAAGGTAGAAATGACTCCCAAGAGTCTCCATAATCCAAAACACAAGCCCTCAACATATCTTCCAAAATTTGGTTTACCCTTTCAGTCTGACCTCCAGTTTGAGGGTGGTAAGCGGTACTGAACTTTAACTTTGTACCCAAGGCTTTCTGCAACTCTTGCCAAAATCTTAAAATGAACTGGGCTCCTCTGTCGGAAACAATAGCCTTCGGCACTCCGTGCAGTACGACTATTCTGCTGAGATACAGCTCTGCTAAGTCCTTAGCTGTATATAGGGTCCTTACTGGGAGAAAATGTGCTACCTTTGTTAATCTATCTACTATGACCCATATAGAATCGAATCCTTTTCTCGTCCTTGGTAGTCCCACAATAAAATCCATTCCGATTTCATCCCACTTCCACTCTGGGATTTGTAGAGGTTGTAGCGGTCCCGCAGGCTTTTGATGTTCTGCTTTCACTCTTTGGCATGTGTCACAGGCTGCGACAAACTTGGCAATTTCTCTCTTCATTCCTTTCCACCAAAAATTTTTCTTCAAGTCCTTGTACATTTTGGTGCTGCCTGGGTGTATGGAATATGGGGTTTGATGAGCTTCTTGCATGATCAGGCCTTTGATCTCGTTGTCATTTGGAATGCAGATACGGTCATCGTACCATAGAATTCCCTGTTCATCTTCTCGAAGGTTGGTTGTATCTTTGCTCTTCATGTCCTCCTTCATCTCTTGAAGGTCTGGGTCAATCGCTTGAGCTTGTCGGATCTTATCCTTCAACTCACATTCCATCTTCAGGGTAGTGATGGTTCCTTGGTCCACTAATTCCAATTGCAACCTTTCGAAGTCCTTGATCAGTTGTGTTGGCACTTCTGGCTGGGTTATCTGGTTGCAACGAGACTTCCTGCTCAAAGCATCAGCTACTACATTGGCTTTTCCCGGGTGATAGTGGATCTCTAGATCATAATCTTTGATCAGTTCTAGCCATCTTCTCTGCCTCATGTTCAACTCCTGTTGCGTGAAGATATATTTCAGGCTCTTATGATCCGTGTAAATTTCGCACTTACTGCCTAGTAAGTAGCGTCTCCATATCTTCAGTGCATGTACTACCACAGCTAGCTCCAAATCATGTGTTGGATAATTCTCCTCATGAGGTCGTAGTTGTCTTGATGCATAAGCTATCACTTTCCTTTCTTGCATCAATACGCATCCCAATCCTTGTTTGGAGGCGTCACAGTAGACTTGAAAATCCTTTTTGACGTCCGATAGTATCAGGATTGGTGCAGTTGTCAGTCTTTTCTTCAGTTCCTCAAAACTTCTTTCGCACTCCTTGGTCCAATTAAAAGAGGCGTTCTTCTTCAGTAGCTGGGTCAGCGGTTTGGTGATCTTCGAGAATCCTTCTACGAATCTTCGATAATATCCCGCCAATCCCAAGAAACTTCTAACTTCTGTTGCGGTTTCCGGTTGTTTCCAATCAGTAACAGCTTGTATCTTCAACGGGTCCATAAATATTCCTTCTCCTGAGATGATGTGTCCCAAGAAAGAGATCTTCTTCAACCAAAAAGTACATTTGCTAAACTTGGCGTATAGCTGGTGATCTGCCAGTTTCTGTAGCACTATCCTCAGGTGATGTGCGTGCTCCTCCTCTGTCTTGGAATAGACGAGGATATCATCTACAAATACAATGATGCACTTATCCAGGAATTCCATAAGGATCTTGTTCATTAGATTCATGAATACCGCGGGTGCATTAGTTAATCCAAAGGGCATCACTGTAAACTCATGCAACCCGTATCTGGTCACGAAAGCAGTTTTAGGGATGTCCTGTTCTCGGATCCTTAACTGGTGGTATCCCGATCTCAGGTCTATTCTTGAGAACACTTTCGCTTCTCTGAGCTGGTCAAAAGGGTCATCTATTCTTGGTAAGGGGTATTTATTCTTAATGGTCATGTCATTTAGCTTACGGTAGTCTATGCAAAGTCGCATGCTACCATCTTTCTTCTTAACAAAGAGCACTGGGGCTCCCCATGGTGATGAGCTTGATCTGATGAATCCTTTTTCTTCCAATTCAGTTATCTGCCTCTTTAGTTCCTCTTGCTCATGACCTGTCATCCGAAACAACTTCCTAGCATACGGAGCAGATCCGGGTTTCAGTTCAATAGTGAACTCTATGTCCCTATTTGGTGGCAATCCGGAAAGTTCTTCTGGAAAGACTTCTGGGTACTCGTTGACAATCGGTACCTCTTCAAGCTTCACTTCTTCAATGCAGTTCAATCTCTGCAGGTGGTCGCAGATTGGAGTTCTGTCTGCATGGAATGTAACTTGCTTTCCAATAGCATTTGTCAGGGTGATTGTTTTCTTCTCACAATCCATCAATCCCTTATGCTTGGCCAGCCAATCCATTCCAAGAATGACATCCAATCCTTGAAGGTTTAGAACTAGCATGTCTGCCAGGAATTCTAGATTGCCGATACAGAAGGCAACATTTCTACAGATAGAATTAACAATCATCCTACCACCAGGTGACTGAATGATGATAGGATGCTCTAAAGCAACCACAGGCAAGTTATTACTCAACAAGCGATCTTTTGACATGAATGAATGAGTTGCACCGGGATCAAATAAAACAACAGAAATCTGAGAGGAGATCAAGAGTCTACCGATCACGACGTCAGTTGCCTCTCCTGCTTCGGTAGCAGTCACGAAGTTGAGTCTTCCTCCGGCGGTTGGTGTTCCTCTCCCTCTGCTGGTTTGGAATCTTCCTCCTCTGGCTTGTGGTGCTCCTCTGGCAATAGTTCGTGTAAGTGCAGAGGATTTGGCTGCCTGAGCTTTAGCAACACTGGGAGGTAAATGTCGAAGTGGACAAGTCTCCCTGTGGTGTCCTCTTCTGCCACAATGGAAACACTCTGCGTTCTTCAGCGTACAATCTTTATAGAGGTGACTCCCTTTGCATCCGGGACATGTTGGGGTTGTTGGTGATGAAGTCCTCTGGGGTCTTGGAGGTGCGGGTGCTCTGAAAGCGGCTCTGGTATATGGCGCTGGTCTTCCTCGGCTAGAATTTCCTTGAAAAGGGTATGCTATACTTTTCCTCTTGCGGTCTTCTTCTACTATGCCTCTTTTCTCCTCCATTTTGAGCACTCGATTCACAAGGACTTGGAAGTCCGTGAACTCGTGCGTTGACAGGTGATACTGGTATGAGTTTTGTAGACCTTCACAAAATCTGTCGATCTTCCGCTCTTCTGTCATGATATCTTCAGGTGCATACCTGGCCAATTTGATGAATTCATGCAAATACTGCTTCACCGTCCTTCCTCCTTGCCTTAGATTCAAGAATTCTCTGCGTTTGGCTTGAATAGCTCCTTTGGGGACATGGTACTTACGGAACTGTTCCTTGAATTCATTCCAGGTAATGGAATTCTGATCAGGGTGTACCGTCTTGTAATTTTCCCACCATGCTGCAGCCGATCCTGTGAGCTGATGGGGTCCATACAGCAGCTTCTCTTCATCATTACACCTGACAGTGTCCAATTTCCTCTCAATTTCTCTTAACCAATCGTCTGCCACAATCGGGTCTTCAGTGCAGGAGAAAGTTGGAGGACGCGTCTTTTGAAAGTCTGTCAGTCTTGCTCCAATGTTCGAACCTTCCTCGCGTCGTGTTGCGGAGTTTTGCATCAACTGTTCTAGAATTTGACTCTGTACCTCTGCGGATCTCTGTCGGTTTTGTTCCATCCATATCAGTATTTCTGTCAGATTTCCTCCTTGCGGTACTGAGGTCGATGAATTTGGCTGATCTGAGGTATCTCTAGTCCTTCTTGTTGATGTGTTCCTTGGGACTTCTTCCGAGCCTTGGATTCTACCTCTGGTGTTCACCATTCTGTTCTGACAAGATAATTGAGAAAAGACTACTAATTTCAAGAGAGCACAGATTGAACATAAGCTGAAAGAAAAGATCAACCCAAGAGATGGGGTTGGAACATGCAATTGCTATTTTCAAAGGTTTTCAAAAGATACAAGGTTTTCACCTTTACAGCCTTAGAGTTACCAACAAACAATACAAGCAAAGCAACTACCACAACAAGAGCTAAAGACTAACGATTACAAGGGTTAGAGCAGAAGGGTCAAGCTGAAGAGAAAACTAGGATCTCCTGTCGGTCCTGGAAGAACTGCAAGGTTCCACTTCTTCAGGGTCTTCCTCTTCTTGATCTTCATCGGCATCCATAGGGTCCCATTCCATATCATTGTCCTCTTCTTCTTCAGATGAATCGTTGGTGTTGCATGTAGCAATCTCTTTTCCTTTGCCTTCAGGAACTTCCTTCCCTTTCGCGAGAGTAGGATATTCTGGTGCAGGGGTGTTGATCACAATGCCACGCGAAGCAGGCGTGAAATAACCCAGGTAATCCCTAGGTCTTCCCACACTCTTGCGGGCTGTGAGTCTTATCTTCAAGCGGTTCTTCTTGTTCACCGATCCTTCGTCTTCGACTTCTCGAGCTCTGCTAGGTTCAGCCAACTCTTGAATCTGTTTCTCTTTCTCTTGGAGTTCTGAGCGGACCTTTGCAAGCGCTCCTTCGAGATAGTGACGGTCATCCCGAGCATTTTCATGCTCACGCAACAACCGAGTGTAGCTTGACTCCAAAACTTGGACCACATCTCTGGTTTTGGTCAGGATGGCATCTCTCTGGTTGGTGGAGGGATGAACAGTTCGACGATCCGATCCGGGAACTTGGTGGGGTACAAAGCAGAAAGGAGAACCTATAAGAAAATCATCGTACAGCTGGCGTATGGTACCTATGGCACGACGAGCAGCGTCTTGGATAGCATCTTCTTCTTCTTCTCTACGAGCTTCCTTTCTTGTTGATCCTCTCCCAATCTCTGGAATCTCGTACACAATCACCGAGGCACGGAAACCAAAAGGTCAACCATCGACTTCTTCTCGACGGACGTAGTATACGGGTCGCTGGTTGTCCCTTGCTCCCAGAAATTGCAACATCATCCAAAGCATCAACGCCCATGATCCCAACTCGTCTCCGTGAATTAGCTTCTTACCAGGGGCCATCTGCGATGATGAGACACGGAACACTTAAAAGTAGGAAAACGGTTTTGAAAGTTTTCAAATAATACTCATTATGCTTTTCTTAAACAATTTAGGTTTTTCACAATTAGATTTTTACCAAATAATCTAGCGATTCTCTACTTTAGGGACGCCCATTCTAGTAAGGGTCACGACCTACAGTCAAGCTTCATGCTCTGATACCATTCGTTGTGAGACCCCCATTTGAGGATCACCTTGGTAACCGCCCAGGTAGGTTACACACAGCAGGATGTCACATGAGCTCCAAATCACACAAGCATAGCAATAACATTAAACAAGTATCAGGCCAACATGGCCAATATTACATAGCCAAAGCACCGAAAATGGCGCTAAGTAGAGTTGCTAAGAAAATAACTAGTTTATCAGAACCAGAATCGGTATCCAAGTACCGAACACACAACATAAAGCACAAAGCAACGACGAATAGCTTGATTTCCATCCGCAGCGGGGTTGGAGGGGCTTCTCCCACATCTGACTTGACTTGGTGCGCAATCCTTCTAGAACGTGGGCTCGCCCGGGGTGCTTCCATCTTCAGGTGAGTACTCATAACTGAAGGAATCGGGATCCTCGAATCCCTCTTCTACAGTTAGATATAAATGCAAGGGTGAGCACTTGGTGCTCAGCAACACTCATTCCGGGGATTAATGCAATTGTACTTATATGAGGGTGAAACATATGATTCTGGGGTTTAGTTTCATATGGATAGAGATATATAGATTTCCAAGTCATTTATTCAGTAAAACAGTACTTTTGTCATGAAAATGATACTTTAAACATTAAACAGGTTTTCAATAAAACATTAGATGTAGTGGTCTCCCATGAGTCACTACTTTGTTAACCGCATTATGAAAACATTCCAAAACATTACTTGTGCTATAACCCATGGATAACATCCACTACGAAATGACTCCTGAACCTGGGAGTACAGAGTATCTGATACTTCTTTTACACTTTGCAAAGGTGTACCTCTTTTTAAATCCACAGGTTCACTCGGCTTTCAAGTCGGATCAGCTCCATGTGACTTATACACATGTGACAAGGCCGAGATCACACAACGCTTTTACAGTTCAGCATTAACAGTATCCCTGCCCGGTAAATAGACAGTTAAGTCTCAAGTACCGTTGTGGGTCTTCCCCACTGCCTTACTTCCTAGCCTCTCTGGTCTATGTTCCCTCAGGACACATAGCCTTGGTCTATGTCCATGCGAGACATACGACCATTTAAGATTACAACCGCTCACGGCTTAATCAGGTCTAGAGCGCCTTCCTTCTTTTACGCCTTTTCCTCTCATCATTTTTCTGAACTCACATCACTCATGGCCGAACCTTGGCCTTCTAGTTTCCACGCGAGAAACCAGATCGTCAAACCATGCAGGGAACTGCTAATACCAAAAAGCTACTAAGTTGTGCCTGTCCCATACCAGGCAAGTGGTTGGTACGTTTACAATTCGCATAGAGACACAGCACAAGGTTCTCGTCCTTATGAACCAATAGTGAGGAACATTCACATTCCCTGGTGCGCACCGCACCCTCTCCATACAATCCAATCCTCACCACTGATCCCTTTTATCAGTTTTCTTGACAAAACGGTTTTCATTATAACTTCTCATGTATTTGACCATTTCAAGTTTAGTATGGATATTCAGTATATGAATCCTAGGGTGACAAAAGTATATATAAGAAGGTTCAATAACAAAAAGGGGTTTCATGATTCATTAGGGAATATCTACTCATGTCATTCAAACATAACTTGTAATTAAACTAAGCATGCATAGTAAGAAACAGTGAATATACTTCATATGAAAATATTGGGTGAGACATGATCAAAGGAATGAGGCTTGCCTTGCGATGTTGGGTCTAAATACTCAGATGGATCTTCAAAGACTTCTTCCGCTCCTTCAACTTCTGACTCTGCGGCAATCAACCAACACACAAACACATACCATAAGCATACAGAAAATAGTTTCCATAGAAATTATTAAGTAAATAAGTCATGCATGCAAGGGAAAAGGTTAGGGCAAGGTCACAAGGGCTCTGGTCGAAGATGGTTTTCTGGAGAAGTGATAGAAGGGAAAGATGTAGAACACAACTCCAGGAATCTAGGGGACAAAGTGACATTTCCATTGCTCAACCAGAAGGGGTCAAACAAGGCTAATGCCAGTGGCTGACATGCACTGACATAGTGCTGGACATGGCCAGAAACTAGGGCATGGCTTAACTTTTGATCCAGGGCTCCAATTGATGCAACACTTTGTCTGGGAGGTAGGCATTACTAACAGGAACAAAATACTCAACAGGGACAAGAGCTGAAAGTGGCCGGAGGGTGGCCAAATCCGGCGATGAACTGCGGTGGTGACATGGCACAGGTACAGCTCTGGACAAACATTTGGCAAAGGCATAACTCACAATCTAGGCAGATCCAGGTGTCGAGCTAGTGGAATAAAATGCTCAGGGAGGTGAGGCGAAGCTAAGGGACAAAGTGGTGTCGGCTGAATCGGCCGGGAACGAATTCCGGCGACCGGCGCTGGAGAAGATGACACTGGAGCTCGGGGATTTTTGATACAGGGAGAATGAGCTCAATTCCAAGCTTGGGAATGATCTCTAGGGCACAACAAGGCTACTGGAGGGGTTAATTTCATTGGAGATCGGCCGGAGGGGCTCGGCGACGAGGTCCGGCGAACGGCTGAGGTTCCAGTTTGGGATTTCTTCGATTTGAGCGCAATTGGGGATCCTGATTCAACAGGCTTGCTAAGAAATGGCTAAGGATCAATTTCTACTACTGGGACGAGAGCTAATTTGGATTAAATCAGGTAGCATTGCAGGAACAGGGGTTTTGAGCTTTTCCGGTGATCACCGGCGTTAAGGTTCGCCGGGGTGCAATTGGGTGCTATGACACGAACAGGGGGAAGAGGGGAACTCACTGGTGGCTTTGGTTTGAAGAATGGTGCAGTGAATTGGGCTGGCACCGTGAGCTCAGTCACTGGCTCGCCAGGGAAGAAGGTGAAAACGGCGAGAGCTCTGGAAAAATGGCTAAGTCCTGAGATGAGGCTTAAGCACAGCACTGGAGGGTTTAAATAGGTCCAAGGGCGGAGCTTGCGAGGGGGAAACGGCGCGAAACTTGTGCCGGGGACGAGACCGGCCGGGTGTAGCTGCGACAGCAGTGACCGGCGATGTGATGCGCTTCAGGCGGTGTTGCAGCCTTGCTGACCTTGTCGGTTGCATCGGAACTTCACCTGGAACGGCGCAGATGCGGAGGCAACAGCAAAGCTCCGGCGGTGACACGTACACGCATGCAATGCCACGGCAACGGGCACGCGCGCGCGAAAACGCTGCTGGGGCACCGCCGTTTAACTGCTGGACATGGCGAAGCAACGGCGCTGGCACGTGCGCACGGGGTGGCACAGCGGCTCACGGGCACAAGCGACAAGAAGCGGTGACCGGCGGCGAGCAAACACGGCGAGAACGCGGCGCAGCAACGGCGACACGCGCTGGTCGTGGGCAACGACCAGGGACTGGTCGAAAACAGCCGAAAAGATTAGAGGGGCTGATTTGCAATTTTCAGAACTTTGCTTCCAGGGACTGATCTGCAAATCTGGAGATCTGGAGGGCTGATCTGAAATCTGATTTCGCAGATACGTTGCGTAAAATTATTAGAACTTATCTGGCCAAAGTTTGGTAAGATCAGGCAAGATCTGAAGGGTTTCGACAAAATTAGGGAAAACAGTTTAGGGTAAAATATGGTAATTAGGGTTTTAAAAAATGGCAAAGGTTGAAACTCAGCCTTAGGATGAGATTTTGGGGATGATCCCGAAGGGAAAAATGTTCTGAACAACATTTAGAAGGGAATGGCTGAAGCAGATTAGGATTTGGGGTCAAGATGTGGATTTTGGCTATTTTAGGGTTTGGCAAAAACAGGGGTGTTACACTGACGAGCCAGCTCTTAAAGGTTTTCCATGTTCCGTTCATGTCCTTCAAGCAGGCAGTCCTAGGTGTATCGTCGGGGATGTTCCACTTAGCCTGTTTCCGAAAAATGCATACAATAAATCACGAGTTAGTTAAACTTTAGTATAAGCCAAGAGAACGTGATTACGAAAGAGTTCAGCGATTTCAGTTCATTTAACCTTCACTTCCGCCCACAACCTATCCCTCTCGTCCGCCGTCACGTCCTTCCAGCTCTGGACGGTGATCTTCACCCTTTCTTTCGCCAACAGCCCAACGTAGGCCGCGTACCTCCCAGCATTCTTTCCAATCGGCCTCCCAAATTGGTTGAACTCATAAGAAAGATCAGTGCGTTTGGCCAAACGCCCCAACGTCGTCGCGCCTCGCACCACCCTCTTGCGCTGGGATGTAACAGCCCCATCTTCAGTAGTTACGATGGGGTTGGCCCTAGTCGAACCACTAGTACCATCCGATGAAGACGACGACATGTCTTCCCCTACAAAACCTTCAACAAACCATATATATGGCAATTAATTCGCCTTGGAGTTCCATAACTCAGCCCAGGACTGGAGACTAACTAGGGTGGCAAAAGGGAAAATAATACAAAAAGAAAGACATGCATAAATTACTTACTGAACTCTTCAGAAATATTTTCTATCGGTAAACACATGAGCTGCCGATAGACCATAACAATTACCTCCACACAAGACAATTTTTCTATCGGCAAACACGTGAGATACCGATAGAACATAACAATGTTCTCTACATATGGAATTTTGTTGACAAGCCACCATTCACTGTCATCACATAACATTCTCGATGATTTGCTACACTAATATTCATGGGCCAGCATTATTATTTCACACGTAAATATGCACACAAGCATCTAAGTGCCACTGTGCATAATCTTTAGCCTAGCCTGTATGTGAGTCATCAGGACTTCACAGCTATTAGGTTGGGAAAAGTCATGTATATAGGCATTTGAAACATATACATCGAAGACTCATCCACATTGCCATATATTCATACGAAGTGAGTAAAAATTCCCAACCAAACTAGTACATTGCATGGCTCATGTCCTTCCAGATCCAAATTAAGTTTTACTACTTGTGCAGAAAAATTTTCTATCGGTAAACACATGAGCTGCCGATAGAATATGTGTAAGAACACCTCCAACATATAATGTGCATTACATGGCAGTTGGATACAATTGATCACACATACAGCAGTACAGAGAAGTTAAAATCTCAAAACAGGTTCATTACATCACTGGAACATATTATGTAAACCCTAATTAAAATCAACATTGCCTGCGGAATGTACATAAGCCAACACAATAGGGAACCCTAGTGTAATTGCAAAACTCGAAGAATTGGTATGTGCAAAACACTAGGATCAAATAAAGAAGATGCTGGAAATAGAACGACGAATTAGGGTATTTACGGCGGCGATCAGTTCTGGTGATGGAGAGGCGGTGTAGAACGCAGCAGCGGCGGGCGAAGGATGAAAATAAGAACCGGTGGCAGTGACGAACCAGTGTCCAGCCGGCGATCGTCGTGTGGGAGAGAGGAAGTGAGTGCTCACGGCGGAGGTCGGGGTTTTCTTCGCTCTCGAAGAGACGCAGTGCTCTAAGGTGGAACTGTTCGAGTGGAGGGAAACTAAAGGGCCGTGTACGAGTAATAAAGTAGCGGAGGAACTTTTCTATCGGTATAACAAAATGATACCGATAGACTTATGTAATTTTCTATCGAAACAACAAAATAATACCGATAGAAAAAGTAAATTTCCCGGAAAAATATTCGAATTAGTGGATGCATTTTTCTATCGGTATAAACAATAAAATCCCGTGAGACCAATTTTCCACAGAAAATTTTTTTAAAGTGCTTGAGATTGGGTGCCATTTTTCTATCGGTAAAAACAACAAAATACCGTGAGAGTAATGAAAAGGTACCCTTTTCTATCGGTATAAACAAAAAAATCCCGTGAGCCCAATTTTCCCCAGAAAATTTTTTTGATTAAGTGCTTGAGATTTGTGTGCCCTTTTTCTATCGGTAAAAACAACAAAATACCGTCAGAGTAATGAAAAGGTACACAATTTAACATCAAACAGACCGTGGTTGAAAGCTGCAGAATGTTAAAGAAAGAGGGAAGATAGCCGGAAAATTGGAAAATTGACATAAAAAGAAATTGTTCATTCATTGTTGTTTTATCACTTACAAAAAAAAATAAAACCCAAAATGCTAGGTCAAGGGGTGGTCTTAGCCCTGGCTGCATGTAGAATAGAGTCAGTTAGACTTGCAGCCAGGACGCAGGACTCCTCTAGCGACAAGTTGTCCCTAGGATCAACTACTACCGCGTCAAGAAGGCCTGCGACCTCCCTTAGCTTCGCTATGGTATCCTTCATAGTCAAACCGCAGCCAGCGATGGTCATATCCGCGGCTTTCTTCTCCTCGCGAAGACGCCTCGTCCTCGCCCTAGCATTGTCACCATCCGTCTTCATGCGCTTAATGCGCTGGAAGAGATCGTCAAGGTCAAGCCGTAGCTGAGTGTGCTTGTCTGTAAGGAGCTTGTGCTCCTCCTGGAGGGCCCTCAGGTCAGCCTTCACTTTGGCAGTGTCTTCCACGGCTACCATTCCCTGTGCAAATCAACAGGTCAAGAATGAACTGAACATGGATTAACAATACAGGGGTAAACCGAGGAGATTTAGAGTTCTTACCGGGGAGGCCGTGGATGACGATCCCATGGAGGTTGCCATTGTGAAAGAGAAGATGAGGAGTCCAACCGTTCGAGAATTAGAAAAACAACAAAATACCGCGACGCATGGCGAGGTACTTATAGAGTTTCCAAGGCGACGCATGGCGACACGTTTGAGAATTCAAAGCGGCAGAGTCTTCTTCTATCGGTAAAAACAGGAAAAAACCGTCAGACAACAAATACCGTGAGACAAACGAATTTATTCTAACGGTAAAATAGAACAATACCGATAGAAAACGTTTTGAAGTGCCTGAGAGAAGATGTCCTTCTCTATCGGTATAAATAACAAAATACCGTCAGAAAAAAGGGATTTTTGCTGAACTTAATTTGAAGAGGCTGCGATGAGATTTTTGCAAGTGCTATTTGAAGGGAAGAATTAAATATTTACAGGATAAAGGTACTGTACATGTTAGAACTCATGCTGTGGAGTAAAATTGAGATGTATTAATGCTGTGAACTAGCTTATCATTAAATTCTAAAGAAAAATGTATTGCCTGATGTATTAATGATAAGTTCCTCACCTTGCTGCAGAAATTGTGGGCTGTTTGCTTGGCATTTATCCCTGATATAGAAATTAATCATCAATGGTTCTCAACCCATAATCCTTCTTCGTGGTCATCTCGCAGATACGTTGTTTCGTCAATATCTTCAGTACGGATAGATTGAATGTCCTCTAAAAATGGAGGTATTTCATCGAATTGGTTATACTCCTCTTCGTCGACAACATCTTCGACCCCAACAATACGTCTCTTGCTGTGGAGGACAACATGCAAGTTTGGATTGGCCAGGTCAACGATGTAGAATACCTGTGTGGCTTGCTTTGCAAGTATGAATGGATCGTCTTGGTGTCCGACTCTACCAAGATCGACGAGAGTAAACCCGTAACTGTCAACTTGAACACCTCGAGGGATTTCGACCCATTGGCATCGAAACAGGGGAACCTTAAGTAATCCGTAATCGAGCTCCCATATTTTGTCAATAACACCGTAATATGAGTTCAGCGCCCTTACTGACCTGGCATCCTCGGAAATAGCAAACAGTGTCACTCCGCTACATTGCGTGCTACTCTTGGCGTCTTGAGCTCTTGTGTAAAATGAATACCCATTGATGTCGTACCCCTGCCAAGTCCCTACAGTGAATCTTGGGCCTCTAGCCAACCATGTCACAGTTTCACTTACGGAGCCCTCGGCAGCTCGCGTGACTCTTTCTTGGATCCACTCAGCAAATTTCCTGTTATGTTCTCTGCTTACCCAAACGTCTGACTTCGAAGGATTCTGTGACCGTAACATTACCTTGTGCTCGTGTATGTATGGCTCGACCTCCGTCATGTGTTGTAAGACCCAAAAATGTGATTTTGCGTACACATCACGAGCGGGGACGATAGCTTTGAATCCAATCGTTCCAATTCCCTCAGAGTTGCTAAACCTCTTCAAGTTCATACAATCTGTACAAGGACAGAGCATATTTTTCTCTCCCTTCCTCTCCTTTTGTTGCTCAGTAAATTTAATAAACTCATTCACACCATCCAAATATTCAAGAGTAGTACGTTTTATTCCATACATCCAATATTTCCTGTCCATCTACAATTAACAAAATTTAATGAGTAAGCCATGCATGAAACCTGCCCGATTAAGTTATGTATATGTACATGTACAGCCTCTTACAACAGATACATGTGTTGAACCCTAGCCTGACGAAATTAACACTAATTAACCTAGCTAACTACACAATACAAGCTAGTTAGCTCCTAAAACATGACGCATTTCCAGCTACCAAGCTCCCAAGCTTAGAGCTACAAACTTGGAACTACACAATACAGCTAGCTTGCAAGTAGAGAGGAAGGGAGATCTAGAGGAAGAGAGAGATAAGTGTCGACGATTAAGCATACCTTAAAGAGAGGGGCGCAATCAACTTCCCTCCAGCCTGCGCTGATCACCCTAGCAGTGTAGCTGGAACTTTCGTCACAAACAGAGGGACACAGAGTGCAACAGAACAAATTAAAGAGCAGCTCAGCAATGGTCGAGTGGGGTTTTCCTTATAATGGACATTTTTCTAACGGTAAATACATGAAATAACCGTCAGACTAACTTAGGTAATTTGCCGCTCACATATTCTATCGGTAAAAACACACACATACCGTTAGAGAATATACAGTACTGAGCAAATATATGTGTTTTCCTATCGGTAAATATGTGTACTTACCGTTAGATCATGCATGACACAGCACGCACATGAGTTTTTCTATCGGTATATATGTGTACTTACCATTAGAATATGCATGACTGAACAAATATATGTATTTTTCTATCGGTAAATATGTGTATTTACCGTTAGAATATGCATGACTAAACAAATATATGTGCTTCCTATCGGTAAATATGTGTATTTACCGTTAGAATATGCATGACTAAATATATGTATTTTTCTATCGGTAAATATGTGCATTTACCGTTAGAATATGCATGACTGAACAAATATATGTGCTTCCTATCGGTAAATATGTGTATTTACCGTTAGAATATGCATGACTGAACAAATATATGTGTTTTCCTATCGGTAAATATGTGTACTTACCGTTAGAGGAGGTACTGTTACCAAACTGGGACAAACATGCACATGCCATTTCTCACATTCAAGGAATCATTTCAATGTAACATCAAACAGATCTTATATCAAACGGATCTTAACTAGAAGATAAAGCAATATATTAAATGCTAATTTGTGGATTAACTAGGAGACACAAAAATACTTTTCGTAGGTAGTTGGGACTTCATCTTGCCAAAGAAATTACAGATGCCAGTTCACAAATTCAGGTACAAACATACACATGCCAGTTCACCAATACAAATTCAGGTACAAACATACACATGCCAGTTCACAAATTGAAGTGCATGTCTGAAACAGCAGTACAAATACACACCTACCTACCAATACAATTAAATACACAAATGCTCCCTGCACATTCAAGTTCATGTCCCAATTAGCAATACATGATACACAAATATACAACAATACACAAATACAACAATTCACACATTCGATGTATATTACAAAAGCCACGTCTGAAATTAACAACAGATCACGACGAGGACCCAGTGGCCCATACATGCATTTTACATAAAAGGGAACCTTTGCAGGTTGCCACAATGCAACTACCGACTACAAGTTAGACCTGATACATCACAAATCCATTCATCCAAAACAGCAAATGTCTGAACCACATTGGACTTAACCATAGGAGTTCAGTTCGAAGACGCCCGAGGAGCTGGAACTGCCATCGACATACATTTGTACGTATTGGTGATTTCCTCGGACTCAAACTCGATCAACTCAACTCAACTCAACTCAACTCCATTAACAAAAAGAATCTACCTTCCAAGATGTTGTTCTGTGTAGTGATGGTGTAGAATGGCTGTGCAAATAACAACAATTCTTCTTCTCCAAGCAGGTAAGCATCTGGCCACAAGCTGGTGCATGCAAAAACATGTAAGATGCTTTGTATAGGTCCTGATTTGAGAAACACGCCGGGCTTAAGCATCTTCTCGACCGAGCCAACCAAGATCTCGCCCTTCACGTCCTTCCAGCTCTCGACGGTGATCTTCACCATTTCTTTCACCAACAAGCCAACGTAGGCAGCGTACTGCGATGAAGAACCGTGAAATACGTTGCCCCTCACGAGCATCATCCAAGGACCTGAACAGATCATAATCATATTGAAAAGAAGACACATCAAAATGAAGGATACAAAAAAAGCAGAATTATTGCCATAATCGGATTAGAATAATCTAACAATATTGCAGAAATTTTACGTACCTTCCTTGGGATGCCGACGTCTAGAGGGCGTCGATGGAGGTGCGGAGGTGCAGCGGTCCCCTGTAGAGGTGCGCCGGCCGTCCATGGAGCTTACGGGTTAGGACTACGAGCCCCAGATGAACTGTGAGAATGAAAGAGACATACCCGTGTATTTATACAATTATATATTTTCTATCGGTAAGAAAACAGAATACCGTTAGTAATAAAAACATCTGTAGAAGCCGAATGGTTCTATCGGCACAATAAATATTACCGATAGGAATTTTTGTACATACTCTATCGGTGTGTACGTACATTACCGATAGAATATTACTAGTTGTAGAAGGCCAACAGTTCTAAGATATTTTGTGCAATATTCTACCGGTATAAACATTCATTACCGATAGAATAAAACTATTAGAAGACGAACAGTTCTAAGCAATTTTCTATATATTCAAACGGTAAAAGAATCCATTACCGATAGAATAAAAATATTTGTAGAAGGTCAACTATTCTATCGGCGAACTACATATTGCCGATAGGAATTTTTAATATACTCTGTCGGTATATTCATACAGTAGCGATAGAATAAGTCTAGATGTTGAAGTCGACCAGTCCTATCGGCGCACAACATTCTTCCGTCAGTACTTATGCATCTCTTCTAACGGCAAATATGTTCATCACCGCTAGAGTAAATCATACTATTTATTCTATCGGTAAGTTTCTTAGAAACCGATAGGGAAAATACATCCGTCGGGCTTTTATGACCGCGAGGCACATTTTCTATCGGTTTTGTGCTGTTTCGCTAATAACCGATAGAAGATAGGGGTTAGTAGACTGCATTTCTGTACTAGTGTAATTTTTAGCTACTTTTTAGTTTAGAAGAGCATCCTTCTCTGTTTTTATTTTTTTTGTAAGCCGGCAAGGGCGGCAACTTCAATTCTCAAGGAATCAAGTAAGTTTTTATTTATTTCTTATTGTCATTTCTGCATTCTTATGGCTTTTAGCGAGTAGATCCCCTCTATGGTTAGGGATGGCCTAATTCGGAAGGCATGATTCTCTCTTGGTCTTTATTTCAAGTTTTGAAGTAATTTCCTGATGCTTTCTTTCTCCAAACCCTAATTCCTTGTTTCTACAACAGACATAACAGTTGAGTCTTAAGGAATTTAGGGGAGTTCTTGAGTCCTTAGTGCTTTGATGCGGGATCCTGAACAAGAGAGAGGCTCTCGCCAAACGTGACAGTGGAAGCGATCCTCTGACTATTGACCCAACGAGCTGAAGTGGAAACTTAATTTGTCTTGGAAAACAATTGAAATTACTTACAATCCTCGGACCTTGGATAGAATTATGCCAGATGGTTATGGAACTTTCATTTCAGCTTGCAAACTCTAGATTGATAGCTTAGTTATAGAAAAACACACCCACAAGTCGTTTAGACTCACTTAGTGATCCATTAAGCTAGAACGACGAATACGCTTATTCCTCGTGGAATTCGACCCTCAAGTACTCAACGTTCAGCTGTTCACTTGCGGTTATTACACAATGACGACCTTTTCAATTGCGATCAAGTTTTTGGTGCCGTTCCCAGGGAGCAACGGTAATTCATCTTTTTAGATTAATTTTCGCTGATATAAGTCAGTCTCACTTCTCAATCTTGCTTCTATTTTCTTCTTCTTTGCACCACTAACCTTTCAGGGAAGTAGTGCAAAGCTGGATAGCTCGGACAAACCTGTCAAAACCGCGTGCCAACTTCGGTACAAAGAAAGACAGGTAAGATTAGAGGAAAACTCGCAAACTTTTGAATACATCGAAGAAAAACCAACAATGGAGGACCAAAAGAGACTCAAGGATTATGCAATCCCGCTCAGAATGGGGTTGCAATCAGGTATTCTTAGACCACCGATTGAATCAAATAATTTTGAGATAAAACCTATGCTTTTAAATTTGGTTCAACAAAATCAGTTCAGCGGTCTTCCCGCTGAAGATCCATCATTACATCTGCACATGTTTCTTGAGCATTGTGATACTTTCAGGATTCATGGAGTAACACATGATGCACTTCGCTTGAGGCTCTTTCCTTTCTCACTTCGTGAGAAGGCGAGAGTATGGTTATACACTCTTCCTCCTGTGTCAATCACTAATTGGAATGAACTCTCACGACCTTTTCTAGGTAAGTTTTTCCCTCCTACTAAAACTGTTCAAATTCGCAACTAGATTGCATCTTTTTCTCAGCAGGTAGGTGAATCTCTTTACGACACTTGGGAGCGGTACAAGGACTTGTTGATCAAAAGTCTGCATCACAGACTAGAGAAGTGGCTTGTAGTTCAACCATTTTATAGCGGATTGAACTACAATGCATGGACCAACAACATGGATGTCAGTGTAATGTCGCAATTTGCCGAACAGGTAGCATTTCTAACCGATAAACTATCTATTTTTGGATCAAATGCTACTTCATCTGTTAATGCGACTACACCTATATGTGAACTCTGCGGCATACAAGGCCACTATGGCCATGAATGCCAAGTTAACCCATCCATGCAGCAGGCAAACACTTTTCAGGGTATGCAACAACGGTATGGTAATACTTTACCTAACTTGTATAACTCTGGATGGTGCTGCAATCAAAATTTTGCATGGTCAGGACAAAATCAGCAACCTCAACGCCAACAAAAAAATTTTGGATAGCAGCAACTACAGCCTCAAAATCCCCAATATAAAGCTCAAAGGCCACCATTCCAACCACAAAATCAGCAACCTTATCGACCGCCAAATCAACAACCCGAGCAGTCAAATATGGAGCGCATGCTAGAGAACTTTCTAGTAAATCAAGAGAAAGAGAAGACGTCCATGAGTCAAAAGATAGAATCCATATCAACTCACGTCCACATGCTCGAGACTCAAATCGCACAATTGGTGGATCCTGCATCAAAAAATGATAACCCTCTTCCTTCTTAACCTATCAATCCTCGCAATTCTGAACAAATTAATTCTATAGCTTGTTCTAAACCTCTTGTTTCTAATGCAGTGATCCTAAGGAGTGGAACAAAGCTACCAGAACGAACACCATCAACCGAACCTGTGGCAGAAAGCGAAGTCGAAGAAATACCATCACAGCTGACAAAGGACGACGACAAGGTCGCCGAACCACAAGAAAAGGAAAGTGGAGAAAATCAGGTAACACGCATTTATAATCCAGCCCCACCTTTTCTGGGAAGGTACATAAAAGTGAAACTCAATAAGCAATTTGAAAAATTTGTTGAAATATTGAAAAAGCTTAATGTGACTGTGCCTTCTTATGGAAAATTCTTAAAAGATATACTTAATAAAAAAGGGATTTGAGCGAATTTCAAACTGTTGCTTTAACCAAAAATTGTAGTGCTCTAATTCAGAACAGGATGCCGGCAAAGCTACGGGATCAAGGGAACTTCTCCATACCTCACAACATAGGTACGGTACACATAAATCGAGCTCTTTGCGACATAGGTGCGAGCGTTAGTGTAATGCCTCTCACCATTGTACAACGTTTGACCATGGGTGCAATCAAACCTAACCACATGGTTCTACAACTTGCCGAACGTTCGGTGAAACATCCGGAGGGAATCCTAGAAGATGTGCCTCTTCAAGTCAATAAATTATATCTTCTAGTTGATTTTGTCGTTTTCGATATGGATGAAGATGTTTCTATACCTATTATATTGGGACAACCCATGCTCCGGACGGCAGGTGCGCTCATTGATGTTTATGAGGGACGAATTACTTTTCGCATAGAGGAGGAGAAAATTTTATTTACAATGTCTAAACTTGTTGACTGCCCCATGTATGAAGAGAAAATTTGCAGTTTGGATGCTCTAGAAGAAGTCTTAGAAGAGGAGTCGCCACTTCGACTCACTTTGGGATAAGAAACGGATGTAATATTCGAACGCGAAAAAATGGACAGCAGCGAAGAAGACAAACAAAACGATGACGAATCAACAAAAGAACCATCCAAAGAGGACATCCGGATTCTGACGTCATAGTTAAGGAAAAGGTAAGTAAACCTACACTTAAAACTCTTCTTTCCACGCTGAAATATGTATTCTTGGATGATGATGAGATGCAACCTGTCATTGTTAATGCAAACTTAACCAATTCACAACTAGAAAAATTGATTTATTTACTTCATGTGCATCGCAATGCTCTTGGTTATTCAATTGATGATATCAAAGGGATTAGCCCTGAAATTTGCATGCATAGGATCTCTCTAGTTGATGAAGCCAAAACCTTTGTTGAGCGTCGTCGTAGACTAAACCCAAACTTGAAGGAAACTATAAAAGCTGAAATTTCTAAATTACTAGATGCAGGTATCATTTATCCTATTTCTAATAGTAATTGGGTTAGTCCTGTTCATGTGGTTCCAAAGAAAGGAGGTATGACTGTGGTTAAAAATCCTAACAATGAGTTGATCCCTACAAGACTCGTTACTGGATGGCGCATGTGCATTGATTATCGTAAATTGAATAGCGCCACTAGGAAGGATCACTTTTCATTATCTTTCATTGATCAAATGTTAGAAAGATTGGCCAAACATGCATATTTTTGTTTTCTTGAAGGGTATTCGGGATTCTTCAAATCCCAATTCATCCCGATGATCAAGATAAGACGAGTTTACATGTCCTTTCGATACTTTTGCTTACTGGCGAATGTTGTTTGGGCTATGTAACGTGCCTGCAACCTTTCAACGATGTATGATGACTATCTTTTCAGATTTAATTGAAGAAATAATGGAAGTATTTATGGATGATTTTAGCATTTATGTTTCCTCTTTTGATGCCTGTCTACAAAATCTTTCTCGAGTCTTAAGCAGATGCGAAGAAGTCAACCTTGTGCTAAATTGGAAAAAGTGCCAATTCATAGTTCAAGAAGGCGTGGTACTTGGCCATGTAATTTCTGAATGAGGGATTGAAATCGACAAGGCAAAATCAAGGTCATAGCAAATCTTCCACTAACGAACGTGAAGAGCATACGCAGTTTCTTGGGACATGCAAGTTTTTACTGTCGTTTCATTAAGGATTTTTCCAAAACTGCTAAACCTCTCACCCATTTGCTTGGTAAAGATGTGCCTTTTGATTTTGATAATAAATGTCTTGATGCCTTTAATCGATTGAAATATGCATTAACTAGTGCTCCCATCATACAACCTCTGAATTGGAATGAACCCTTTGAATTGATGTGTGATGGTAGTGATTATGGAATTGGCGCTGTTCTAGGGGGAAGAACAAATAAGGTTTTACATGCTATATACTATGTAAGCAAAACTTTGGATGACACTCAAAGTAATTACACTTTCACTGAAAAAGAATTGCTTGCTGTAGTATATGCCCTAGATAATTTAGTCCATATTTAATTGGTTCAAAAGTTATTGTGCATATTGATCATGCTGCTCTTAAGTGTCTTTTGAC
Organism: Pharus latifolius; assembly: GCA_019359835.1. NCBI lineage: Eukaryota > Viridiplantae > Streptophyta > Magnoliopsida > Poales > Poaceae > Pharus > Pharus latifolius. Next base: position 66,874,084 of record CM033323.1, read on the forward strand.
TAAGATAGAAACCAAGCCACGACTTGCACGATGAATCCTACTACTGCAGGAATTTGATTTGGATATCAAAGATAAAAAAGGTGCTGAGAACGTCATCGCCGATCATATCTCGCGACTCTTGACTGACACCGCCGACGTTCACATCAATGACGCTTTACCCGATGAGCACCTTTACTTGATTCAACAAGAACCATGGTATGCTGATTATGCAAATTATTTATTTAACCATGAACTTCCTCCAGGGTTGACAAGTAGACAACGAAAGCGTTTCCTCCACGACATCCGACGCTACTACTGGGACGATTCGAATCTTTTCAAAAAAAGAGTTGACAACATCTTTTGACAATGTGTGCTCGACCACAAGATTCAAAGCGTTCTTGAACACTGTCATTCATCTCCTTGTGGTGGACACGTTGGAGCTTCAAAAACAGCGGCTAAGATATTGCAATCAGGTTTGTTTTGGCCTTCTTTATTTAAAGATGCTTATGAATTTGCTCAAAAATGCGATCCTTGCCAACGTTCCGGAAATTTGAGTAAAAGACATGAAATGCCCTTAACAAACATTCTTGAAATTGAGCTCTTTCATGCATGGGGAGTAGATTATATGGGACCTTTTCCATCTTCTATGGGCAACTCCTACATCTTGGTTGCTGTTGATTATGTTTCAAAGTGGGTAGAGGCTATTGCTACACCAACAAATGAATCAAAACATGTGATTAAGCTTTTCAAAATAGTCATCTTTCTATGATTTAGTATACCGCGAGCAGTAATTAGTGATGGCGGTGCACATTTCACTAACTACCAATTTTAGAAGTTGTTGATGAAATATTGGATTATTCATAAAGTTGCTCTTGCATATCACCCTCAAACAAGCGGACAAGTTGGAAGTCTCAAACAGGGAAATCAAGACAATCTTGCAAAAGGTGGTGACACCATCTTGTATGGATTGGGCACTCAAACTTCCAGATGTCCTTTGGGCATATCACACTGCATTCAAGACTCCGCTAGGTATGATGCCTTACAAACTTGTTTTTGTAAAAACTGCCATTTGCCTGCTGAATTGTCACACAGGGCGTTATGGGTGTTAAAAGAACTCAATTGGGACTTTGATAAAGCAGGGCAAAGGCAAATTCTTGAATTGCATGAATTAGAAGAGTTTTGGAACAACTCCTATGAAAGTGGCTTGATCTATAAAGACAACACGAAGAAGTGGCATGACAAAAGGATCCTTGACCGTGAGTTTGAACCAGGTGATTTGAAATTATTATTCAATACTCGGTTGAAATTGTTCCCAGGAAAATTGAAATTGCAATGGATTGGGCCATATGTGATAGAAAAGAACTTTCCATATGGTGCCGTAGAGCTATGAGCGCAAAACGACAACACTTTCAAGGTAAACATACACCGTATCAAGCTTTACAATGCGGGAGACTAGGTAAATACGTTGAACTCCGTCAATTCTTTTGATTCCATATATTTTCGAATGAGAGAGGATGTTCCGTCGAGCGGGTCGTTAAACTAGTACTAGCCGGGAAGCAACCCGGTGCACTAACATGTAGTTCTCTCTTTTATGAACACAGCGGCGTGAAAATTACTCAATTCCGATGCCGTTTGACCACCCAAAACTTGTTTTTCATAGACTAGGGCTGACACCTTTTCAAACTGGCCGAGATGACCACGACCACTAGCACGACCAGTGTTAGGGTTTGGTTTTGGTTAAAACTTTCAAAAAAAATCAAATTTTTATCTCAGTTGAGTCGACCACGACCACAGCCACGACCAGTGGTGCCTTCGGTTTGGCGGTTTTTCAAAAAACTCTATTTTTCCTATTTACCCGAGACGAGCACGACAAGAGGAACGACTAGTGCCACGTTCGGGTGAAAATTTTTTTTTTAAAAATAATTTTTCAAAACCAACCAAAGCGAGTACGACCTCGAGCATGACCAGTGCTAGCTTGGGGTGGAAATTTTTCAAAAGAAACAAAGTTTTCAAAACTTCCCGAGACGAGCACGACCAGTGTCGGTTTCAGGTTGTTTTTCAAAGAAAATTTCAAAAATTTTCAAAAACCTCCCAATGTGACCACGACCATGAGCACAATACTTGGCACGCTCGGGTTGAATTTTCAAAAAAAAATTCTTTTTATTTTTGACTACAAAGACCACGACCAGTAGCACACCCCGTGCCTGTGTTTTTCATGACACATGCTCGTGGTCATAGCCTTGTCTGTGCAACCAGTTGGTCGAAAATCCAAAAAACGCTTTTAGCCGAACCAAACACGGCCCGTGCCCGTGGAAGTGGCGCTGTCGGTGTGACCACCTAGTCGAAGCGGGTCAAACCTGAGCCAAACCCGACCCGAAGCACGCCCCGTGCCCGTGGTCGTGCCAGGCTCGGTTTCCTCTCCTTTTTTGGCCTCCTCTCCTTTTTTGGCTGAAAGTGCCCTTTTTGTACTTTTCTCACCCCGAACCATTACAACAGTTGCCTAGCACCTTATTTAAAGCCTCCTATCTTCTCCAAACAGCAAACCACCATTGTTTTAGCCCAAGTTCTTCTCAAAAACTCCACACACTTAGCCCTAGAAATCCAAATCCAACCGTTCAAACTTCGATCCAATTGCGGATTCTGGCTCCTCGCGCCTCGATACCCCCATATCTGAAGTTTTCTACGGCAATGATGACTCCCCAATGCAACATCAAGAAAGTAACGAAGGGCAAACGCGGTATGTCTCCTCAAACTTTCTCAGATCCAGATTTTCCACATATTTACTTCACAAACCCTGATCATCTTGCTAGATTTGTGCATTTAAAGAAGAGACCTTTGTGGCCTACTAGATTTTTAGATGTTCATGCCACTAGATCTCTAGGAATTGAAGATGATGTTAAACACCTACTTAGTAATGTGGGTTGGGATACACTTATAGGGGTTCCAGTTCTGACTTTTTGCGAAGTCGTATGGGAGATTCTAGCCTCCTTCAAACAAAACACTATACGTGTTCCTCCCAATGAAACTGAAGGTGTTAGATTTAGATTTGCAAATGTGAATTATAATTTTTCAATAGATGAATTTGCAAATATGTTAGGGTTTAAACCCGGGAGAACTTTTCATTCTTCTATTATTTGCACCCCCGATAAGATTTGGAGTGATATAGCTGAGGAAGGGCAACATCTTTTTCGACCTGGTAAATCAAAGGCCGCCAATATTTGCAATCCCGCCTTTTGCTATTTACAGCATTTCATGGCGGGACAAATTTTGGGCCATGACAGTAATCAAGCTAAAGTTTTAGAAATCGAGGTTGAATTTTTGTGGGCTATGTTAGGCAAAATTCATATATCATATGAAACCTATTTTGCCCGTTGTCTTGAAAGTATCGGCAAGAATTTACGCAAAACCTCACCCATAGTTTTAGGTGGCTTTATCACTCAAATAGCAAAAGCCTTAGGGTTTGATGTACTAATTATCAGGAATCTATGCCAGCAGCCACCTTAGATTTGAGTGCATTGTTTTCAATGGGGTTTTGTAGGAGGGAAGAAAATTTTTTCGTTGGATTATTAATGAAATTTCCTCTGTCCTTTTGCCCGATATTTGTCGAACTTGCTTATCTAATGAACAGAATTGGAGAATGATCCCATCTAGCTCATCTAATCCTCATTCCTCATGTGCTGCTAAGTCTAACCAACCAGCAGCGACTAATATTGCTGCTCTACATGCTTCCATAGAGTCCTTGTGCACTAGTTTCTTCGACTTTAGGTCGGAATTTGCAGAATACAGGGCTTCAATGGGTTCTAAGATGGATCACTTCATTGACCGCGTAGATTGCCTCTACGAATATCATGTACATGCATGCCACATCCTCCTGGATGGCACATTTCCAGGCACACGTACCCACTATGGGGACCACCTCCACACCTACCGACTTTCCCCACAACTCTATCCACCACCTACCTATCCATCCTATACATTCCCACGGTTCTACAATTCTCCTCCACCGGCTTCCAACAATTGATCTCCAAGATACACAAGTATTTTCTTTTATTTTACTTTTCTTTTTGTTTCTTTTTGTTTTTCTTTTCAAGTTTTCACTTGCGACGTCTTGGACTGCACCATTGGAGCTACGTGGACCACAACATCCTCTTTCACTACATCATCCTACACAACATCTACCAACCCGAACCACGACCGCAAACGGTAATCTGTATATCTCCATACATTGAGGACAATGTCTGATTTAGTTTGAGGGGTGTTCACTTAACTGTTCTCTTAGTCTAATTTAGCTTGGGGGATGTTCACTTCACCATATGTGTAGTCTTCATCGAATCATCATTCCAGCATATTCCATCATAAACGGAAAAATAAACAGAGCTTTATCACTTGGAATGCCTGGGTTTGAAGATGATCTTTAATCAATTAGATGATTATTCTATCACATCTTTGCATATGATCGATTGAACTTAGCTCTTTTAAAAATTTCCATTGCTTATGTTCATTTTTTATCCTAAATTGACCATTAAAGTTTGAACTTATCTATTAAATTGTACTTGACTTCTTCCAAATTAAAGATTTCTAATAAAACCATTTTTTGGAATCAACTCTCTTATGTTACTTTTTATGTCTAGATTGCTAATTGTCTTTCTCTTTAAAAATAAAAAAAATGTGTAAGAGTAAAGTATAATCGACCCACTGGGGGGAGGCGGTGGTGAATCGTTGACCAGCTGGGCAAGGGAAGATTTATTTAACTTATGCACACAAAAAAATTTCAGTAAAACAGTTGCTTAGCATGCGGCTTTGTCTAGTCGCATGTAATGTATATGCTGTTGCATCTAGGCCTTCATGCCTAACCCTAATTTTGATGATTAATGAAAACAAAGTGTTTCACACTGACTGTGTTTCTGAAATTTTTGATACAGAGCTCGTTCGGGAAAACATGCAAGATGATCAAGATGAACCCGACATAAAATAGAAGCACAAGGTGCAAAAGAGCAAAGACTAGACGCAATCATGAAGATGCAAAGAACCTAAGGTAATCTGAGATTTTATTTTTACCGATCTCGGTGTTTGGAGGTTGATCGGTTAAGGATTTTGTTTTTAGATTTAACCGTACTGTAAAGAGGGGATGCAAATTCCTCTCTACACTTCCAACATGAACCAAGAAATTTAGGTCATTGCATTGCATTCTTTTCGGTTGGATTTTGATTTGAATTTGGTTTTCAAAGATTTGGTTTTTCAGTTCAGTTTTTGATAGCAGAAGAGTTTTTCAAATTTCCAGAAAGATCTGGGCAGATCTAGCTTTTACTTTGGTTGACAAATGTAGTCCTTTCAAACGAGCTATTAAACTCTCAATTTGAACTTCTGGATTTAAAGTTATGACTGTTTTTGTTCATATTGACTGTCAGTTTGGTATGTTGACTGTCAGTTTGAATGTCAGTTTGTGTTAACTGACAATTGTCCAGAGAGTGTGTTTTTCGGGCCAAAAATTTTTGTACTAAACTGACTGTCAGTATGCCTATGTTGACTGTCAGTTTGTGTTTCGACCACAACTGTTTTTATCTGAGTTTTCTTTTAAAACTGGTCGATGTTTTGGTCGTACTGACTGTCAGTTTGGGGTTTCAGTTTCCATATATGACCACAAACGGCTAGCTATTTTTTATCCGTAAATTTTGTCGGCCGTTGTGTATGTAACTGACTGTCAGTTTGAGTTGCTGATTTTCAACCCGAGCTCCAACGGTTCTTTTGATCCTTGAGGCTATAAATAGAGGCTTTGAGCTCGTATTTTACAGAACAAGCAGCCTCCTCTCATACACATTCTTGAGCTTTAGTTTCTTATACAAAATCTTGATCTTTTGATCAGGTTGAGTGCTTTTCAGATCCACCGAGTGCTTTCTGTTCACATCATTTGCATCCTATTAGTTTCTCGGTGATTGTTAGAGGTCTAGAGAAGATCTTGCTGCCTGTTACTCTTGGTGAGCATCCTCACCTAGACGGTTCGGAGGAGTGGCCGTTGACTCTCCGTTCGAAGATTGTTGGAGAGACTCAGCAAGGTTGTAAAAGACATCGGTGCTCGCCTTTCCGGAGTGGACAAGGAGCAACCAATAGTGGATAATATCCTTCATGGATATTGAAGCAAAACTCAATTTACTTGTGTGCTTCAACGAGGATTAGGGGAGACTGGGTGAGTCCCCGTGACCTCGGTAAAAATTGTTGTGTTAGTTCTCTCTGTCTCGTTATTTCAATATGTTAAATTGCTTTTGGTTCTTATCTTTGCAGCATTTGTTTTTAATTGAAAAGTTTTAAAGCCTCCTATTCAGCCCCCCTCTAGTAGGCATCCTTGATCCTACAAGTGGTATCAGAGCCAGGTCTCTCGATTTATTAGGCTTTACCGCCTAGAGAGAGGATGACGTCTAACGAGGGTTTTTCTCTCGGTCATACCGGACGTGCGCCTATCTTTGATGGGACTAACTATCCCTACTGGAAAGTGCGCATGTCGATATCCTAGAGGCCATGGGGCTTGATGTATGGGACATCGTTAAACTTGGTTTTACTTCTTCGGATGATCTGGCAAGTCACTCCGATGATGACATGAGAAAATTACATTTAAATGCCCGTGCAAAAAATGCACTCTTTGCTGGTTTGTCTCTAAATGAGTTCAACCGTGTAAGCAATCTCACGACTGCTCACAAGGTTTGGACCACCCTCGAAGAAATTTACAAGGGTACGACTAAAGTCAAAGAGGCAAAGCTGCTTTTGGTGAGGCAAAGATACGAGACATTCACAATGTCGTCAACCGAGTCCGTGGATTCCATGTTCACCCAGTTGAACAATATTGTGAATGAACTCAAGGGTCTCAGTGTTGTTTTACTGACCTTGATATTGTAAGAAAGATGCTCAAAGCGCTTCCAGAAAGCTTTGACACTCTGGTCACGGTGCTCACAAACTCCGACTTGTCGACTACAACACCGACAGATTTCTATGGGAACCTCATTACCCATGAGATGCATCGAAAGGAGAAGAAGGAAGCAACCGAACCCTCGGAGACGAAGAAGACACTAATACAGAAAAGCTTTCTTCTATCGGTAAAAAACACTCTTTTACTATCGGTTTTTGTACCAATAGAGATAGACACGATAGAACAAGCCAGAACATTTTCTATCGGTATAACCGATAGAAGAACTTCACTATTCTATCGGCATATTAGGAGTGTACCGATAGAAAACCCGTCGTAGTCTGACGTTTAGTGGCAGGGAAAGTACCACTATTCTAACGGTTAATTACAAGTTTACCGACAGAAAAAAGCTTAGTACTCTCTCGGTTGGAAATGAGTTTACCGATAGAAAAAACTATTGTACTCTCTCGGTTGTGTATGAGTTCACCGGCAGGAAAAATCACATTCTTCTAACGGTTAATTTCGAGTTCACCGATAGAAAAAACGACATTAGTCTCTCGGTTGTGGATGAGTTCACCGGCAAGAAAAGCCACACTTTTCTGACAGTTAATTTCTAGTTTACCGATAGAAAAAAAACATTAGTCTCTCGGATGTAGATGAGTTTACCGATAGAAAAAGTGGTAGTAGTCACTCGGGTGTGTGTGAGTTCACCGGCAGGAAAAGTCACACTCTTCTGACGGTTAATTTCAAGTTTACCGATAGAAAAACAACAGTAGTCTCTCGGTTGTGGATGAGTTTAACGATAGAAAAGTGGTAGTAGTCTCTCGGTTGTGAATGAATTTACCGATAGAACATTCACATATATAGTACGTTATTTACATTCACAATACAGTATATTCACATATACAGTACAGATGCAATACAGTATAGATTGGATACACAATACAGTATAGATGCAAAGAAGGGTAAATTCACAGAACAGATTGACACATTAGACAGTTATTCACATTTATTCACATATATATGGACAAATACAAATTGCAATCCAATGTGGACATTTATTCACATGTATATAAATAGTCTATGCACAGAGTACACGAAAAAGAGAAAATTGTCATGGCGGATGGTTGGGCGCAACTTCCTCCATGACATATTGAGCCCAGATTTGTCGAAGATCTCTAATCTTTGTATTTTCGTATTGGTCTTTCGACATGGCGATTTGCAAGCATGTGTGAATACTGAGTAACTAACTTCCTAATTTAGAACGTGACACCCAATTTTCAAATTTGAGTTAGCTATCGATGTTTACCTGGGGGAATTGGGCAAAGTTTGTCTACACTAGGTCGTACATGTAGCGCAGCACATAAAACCCGCATTCCCACGATTGCGGCTGCTGATGGCACTGAGATAATTGCATATGCGAAGACATGTTAGCTATTGTTTCCATAAACTAATTAAGCATAAACAAAAAGTCTCGTGAGTACCTCATATTCTTTCCAAGCTAGTAGGGAGCCCTGCGGTGCGGCATGCCTCCCTCCAGCGGACACATATTTATCAAAAGCCCTGCATTTCAGTTAGTATCGCCGGTTAATGTATTATCATTAGCTAGTGAGGTCAAAATTTAAATCAAACATATAAGTTACTTACGCCTCCATATTCCCCTTGACCACATATTCGATCGATAATTTGTCACGCATCGAATCGAGGTAGTACACCTCGTTCCTCGGCGGACAGATCACGATGAGGATCCAGTGGCCCCTGCATTGTACGTAAAAGAGGACCACTAGCTCAAAGTATATCTCAGGTGTAACATACAAGATTGAGTTAAATTAGTACGAAATGCACTAACCTTTGGTGGTACGGCACCAGAATGAACTCCCTGTCCTACTGCGCCATCAGCGCCTTGGATATGTACTGCTCAGCGTGTGCGGCGTCGTGCTCTAGCATCGTGAGGCTTATTTTCTCTGGGTCAAGGAAACCCACCTTGTCACACGCAGCCTCCGATGCTAGCCTGTACATACACCTGCGTGCAAAGGACGACATTAGTATTGCACAGAAAGTTACTACATTTCCAATGAACTACAACAATGCAGAGTTAGCAAACAGAGTTAGAAAACAGCAATACATAGCATCAGCAAACTCACAGGACTCCAGTCCGTATGATGGACATATCGAGCTCCCGCTAGTTGTAGAGGTCGAACAGATCCTCGTGTGCCACGGATATACTCCCGGGCTCACGGTGGAACTGCCCAGGCCTGTAGGGAACTAAGAAGTTTAGATTGCACCGAGCTCGGTGTAGGTACCACTCGTGGAGGTCTCTGGTTGATCGATCCAATTTGCGCAAAGCTGCCTCCGACATGAGTGGGAACCCGTTCCTGAACCTCTTCGGCTGTCCCTGTCGCCCTTTTCCCTTTCCTTTGCCCTTGCCTTTCGCCGGGGACTGAGCGCGTACCTTCGAAGGCAAGGGCGAGGTGATGGCGACTTTCTTCCGAGGTGAAGGCGTGGATGCGCTGGGTGGGGTCGAGGCCATCTTTGATGTGTCTAGTTCACACGAAATCCGGCCTCATGCCCTGAGCTGGGGGCGCAGCCCCCTGGTAGCCCGGCGGCAAGCCACTTCAATTAATGAGCTCGTATGTTAGATTTTGCAAGTTGAGTGTATTGAGTAGGATGTAATCTAAAATGTGTAGGATTTACCGGTTGTATTAGAAGACACTTCTTGGGCCATTGTACATAGGAGCCCACTGCCTCAGCAAGTGTCTGCAGTTCCTCTGTTGGGACTGCCAACGGAGAATCGTTGTAGCCCGGCATGGCCATGTCCACCTGTACCTTTGCGAACCCCAACCGCAAAGGTACGCAGTGGACCCGGACATCTGGCCCAGACGGATATATGAAGCCGTGTCCAACCACTTCCTGCCTGTCGCCTAGGTGATTCAGTAGGATGCAACCCTCCGCCTTCTGCAAATTTGTAAGTGTTAAAACAGGTTAGCGAAACAACTCTAACAGAATGGGAGTGGCATCAACTTAAGTGCATAGATGAAGGCTTGTAGTACCACAAGTAAATCCACTGGATCCGCGAGGACCTTCGAAGCACAACTGCTTATCCGACCCCGCGGGGTACCGTCGCCCTGGGGATCTGCATCTGCACTCTTGGCCAGCAATGCATCTCTCAACCGTGCAAACTCTTCCCTCATTTGTGCGACCTCAGCCCGTATCTTATTGGAGAGCTCCGCTTCCTTTTCCTTCCAGGAGCGGGCCTTCTTCCTCGGTGGAGCCGGACCTGCGAAACCGGCCTTCCACGACACAATAGCTCCCACAGCCCGTGTCCGCCCGGGATGCTCCTTATTTCCTAGAGCCCGGGTGAGGATGTCGTTCTCCCTCTGTGGGGTAAACAATCCCTCCACTGCCTCCTTCTCAAAAGAGATCTGTTACATTTAAAGGTACCTTGTGAGACAAATTGCCTTATATACACTTGTGCTCACATAGTTTACGAGGTTAGCCAATTTACCATTCGCCTCACAACGTCGATGTTCCCAGGGGGTTGCGAACTGCATAGACGCCGTGGACGACACGGACCCCCTCCCCCTCCACCATCGCTTGCACCTCTCATCCTGGATCTCGGAGAGCGGCAACTCAGGGGTGTCGATGACAGGATTTTGCTTGTCTTCCTTCTTCCACTACTCCTCCTTCCCCGCATAGCCCTGGGATCCGAGCCGATGAGGGTGGTCGTTCCTCTTCTGGATCGCCCTATTCTTCTCGCTAAGGGCCTTGAACTCCTCAGTCTCCTTCTGCTTGGTGAATTCCTCCCATACCTCCTCCGCTATGAAGGGGATTCCCCGCAGCGAGGAAGTTACTGACGAGCCAGCTCTTAAAGGTTTTCCATGTTCCGTTCATGTCCTTCAAGCAGGCCGTCCTAGGTGTATCGTCGGGGATGTTCCACTTAGCCTGTTTTCAAAAAATGCATACAATTAATCACGAGTTAGTTAAACTTTAGTATAAGCCAAGAGAACGTGATTACGAAAGAGTTCAGCGATTTCAGTTAATTTAACCTTCACTTCCGCCCACAACCTATCCCTCTCGTCCGCCGTCACGTCCTTCCAGCTCTGGACGGTGGTCTTCATCCTTTCTTTCGCCAACAGCCCAACGTAGGCTGCGTACTTCCCAGCATTCTTTCCAATCGGTCTCCCAAATTGGTTGAACTCACAAGAAAGATCCGTGCGTTTGGCCAAATGGCCCAACGTCGTCGCGCCTCGCCCCACCCTCTTGCGCTGGGATGTAACAGCTACATCTTCAGTTACGTTGGGGTTGGCCCTAGTCGAACCACTAGTACCATCCGATGAAGACGATGACATGTCTTTCCCTACAAAACCATCAATAAACCATCAAAAATTTAATGGAAACACAAACCAAATCATTTTACAAAGAAAAAGGACCTATTTTAAATATTTTTTCCATCGGTAAACACAAAAGCTACCATTCAATACAAGATAAGATTCTATTTCTCAGCATTTTCGTCTACACATTTTCATATAGGAAGCAGGCAACATATGGCAATTAATTCTTCTTGGAGTTCCATAACTCAGCCCAGGACTGGAGACTAATTAGGGTTGCAAAAGGGATGTCCGAAGAAAATAATACTAAAAGAAATACATGCATAAATTACTTCCTGAACTGTTCAGAAATATTTTCTATCGGTAAACACATGAGCTGCCGATAGACCATAACAATGTTTTCCATCGGAAATACAGGAGATACCGATAGAATATGTGTAAGAACACCTCCAACATATAATGTGCATTACATGGCAGTTGGATACAATTGATCACACATACAATAGTATAGATAAGTTAAAATCTCAAAATATGTTCATTACAGCACTGGAACATATTATGTCAACCCTAATTTAAATCAACATTGCCTGCGGAATGTACATAATCCAACACAATAGGGAACCCTAGTGTAATTGCAAAACTCGAAGAATTAGTACGTACAAAACACTAGGATCAAATAAGGAAGATGCTGGAAATAGAACGACGAATTAGGGTATTTACAGCGATCAGTTGTGGTGATGGAGAGGCGGTGTAGAACGCAGCGGCGGCCGGTGAAGGACGAAAATAAGAACCGGTGGCAGTGGCGAACCAGTGTCTAGCCGGCGATCGTCGTGTGGGAGAGAGGAAGTGAGTGGTCACGGCGGAGGTTGTGATTTTCTTCGCCCTCGAAGAGACGCAGTGCTCTAAGTTGGAACTGTTCGACTGGAGGGAAACTCAAGGCCGTGTACGAGTAATAAAGTAGTGGATGACCTTTTCTATCGGTAAAACAAAATAATACCGATAGAACAAGTAAATTTCCCAAAAAAATATTTGAAGTAGTGGATTCCTTTTTTCTATCGGTATAAACAATAAAATCCTGTGAGACCAATTTTCCCCAGAAAATTTTTTTAATTAAGTGCCTGAGATTATAGTATTGGGTGCCATTTTTCTATCGGTAAAAACAACAAAATACCGTCAGAAAATGAAAAGGTACACACAATTTAACATCAAACAGACCGTGCTTGAAAGCTGCAGAATGATAAAGAAAGAGGGAAGATAGCCGAAAAATTGGAAAATTGACATAAAAATAAATTGTTCATTCATTGTTGTTTTTTCACTTATAAAAAAAAAATAAAACCCAAAATGCTAGGTCAAGGGGTGGTCTTAGCCCTGACTTCATCTTCATTTTCGGAATCGGAACTTGAAGCATCCGAATCCCATTCAATGAAGCAACCTTGTCCATCCTTCTTCTTCTTATAATATTTCTTGAAAACCTTCTTCTTGCTTTCTCCTTCCATTTCGTACTTCTTCTTCTTCACCGATTTTTCTTCTTCCTTGTTTTTGCATTGTGCGGAGATGTGACCATTTTCACTGCAATCAAAGCATCTTCTTTCTTCAAAAGGGTTCCTCTTGGATGATTGTCCTTTCTTGAAGGACTTTCCTTGATATCTCTTCTTCATGAACCACTTGAACCTTCTCACAAAGAAAGCCATTTCCTCATCGGTGTCTCTCTCATCACTTTCTTCTTCATTGTCTTCCCTTTTGGAGGCTTGAACTTTTAGTGCTATGTTCTTCTTCTTGGAGTCGGAAGCCTCATCTTTCACTTCTTCTTGAGATTTCTTGAATATGTCATGAGTGAGAATCTCACTCAAGACTTCCAACGGAGTCACACTCTTCAAGTTCGAACGCACAAGTAAGATTACAATTGTATCATATTTTGAAGGTAAAGCTCTAAGAAACTTATGACAAAATTCCACATTTGTGACATCCATACTAAGCCCTTTTAACTCATTTACTATGTTATTTAATCGGTTAAACATCTCCGGTACATCTTCATTGGGCAACATAGCAAACTTTTCAAATTGACCCTTATGGATAAATAATTTAGCATCCTTGACCATCGAGGTTCCTTCATGAATATCCATAAGATTTCTCCAAATATCATGGGCCGTTTCAAGTTTACAAATTCTATTAAATTCACCTAGATTTATAGCACTATAAAGAGCATTCATGGCTTGAGCATTCGCTAAGGCATTATCTCTCTCTAGGTTAGTCATGTCATCATCATCAAGAATTGCAAAGCCCTCATCCACCACTTTCCAAATCTTTCCACCCATGGCTTTAAGATAAACCATCATTCTAGTTTTCCAATAAGTATAGTTAGATCCATCAAAGAGTGGGGGTTTGCCAATATTGATCCGACCCTCACTAGCCATCTTTATCCTACTCCGGGATGGTTAAATCCTCTAAAAATGGAGTCCTTTCTCTGATACCAATTGAAAGGGATCTAGGATATCGACTAGAAGGGGGTGAATAGGCGATTTTAACAAAATAACAATTAATCAAACAATTAATAGTAAATGAGAGCAAATAACTAACACAAGAAGAACAATGAACAATTTTAACACAAGGATATATCCCATGGTCTCGGTGATTTGCCGATCACCCCTAATCCACGTTGAGGCAAACTCAAATCTCTAACCGCTCCTCTATCTAGTCAACCTTCTCTAGAGAAGTGACCTAGATCTTGAGCCGGATTAGTGTGATGAGTTATCCAAACCTCAATTTTACTAAGGATGAACTTTACTGCTCCGGCAAGGCGTGCTCAACCCTTCACAAGATGTTTTGAGGCTTCTTCACAATCTTCCTTGAAGAGCTCACCAAAACCTTTCCCCTAGCCGTCTAGGAGCCGGCAAACTCCAAGAGTAACAAGCCGGTGATGATCACTTAACCTTTTTCTAGTGCCACACGATTGATTTAGTGATCTCAATGCAATGCACTAGAAGATCTCAAATGCACACTCTCACAAATTCAAGAATTAGAACCCTAGAGTGTATGAAACTTGCTTAAGCTCTCAAGGATGATGACAATGTTCAAATTATGCCAAAAGTTGTGAATAGGGCCGTGCACGGGAGTATATATACCCCCCACAATAAATATAGCCGTTACAGGCCGTTGGGAGAAAAAGATCACTTTGCGGTCAAACCGCAGGTATAAGACCGGTCAGACCGCCGCAATTGCAACGGCATTAAACAGGTTCAATAAATGCCCACCTGCCCTTGTCAGGCACACGCACGGTCAGACCGGAGCCAATTTCGGTCAGACCGTGAAACTGTCCAGAGACGACACAGTTTCTGGACACTTTATACGGTCAGGCCGATAAATACGGACAGACCGGCCAGACGGTCAGACCGTAGTTCAAAAGCACGGTCGGACCGATTTCTCGGTCAGACCGGTCTAACAAATGGTCAGACCGTCATAACACAATACATCAGAAAGAAAGATCAAGAAGTTCCAGGAGATTGACTTAGGTCTTAACTACGGACAGACTGACCTTTTTAAGGAATAAACTACACTTAGACATAACGTCGATCAGTCCGAGTAAACATTCGGTCAGACCGTCCATTCGGTCAGATCGGCTCACAATCGGTCAGACCGACTGAGACTGAATTTGGCAGAAATGAGTTGAAACAAGCATTTTCAAAGAATATGACCTTCTAGTATGCAATGCAAGTTGATTTTATGATTTGTGGCACATAGATGAAGTATTTTGTGATACACCACGTGCTCCTCTTAATAGTACGGCGACTATCCAAAAATCCAGTCAAAATTCTTCTCTAATCACCTTAGACCGGTAAAATGGAAAAGACCCTATTTCATACCTTTGCCTCTTTGATTAATGTCCTTTCTTCATCATGAGGCTCTTTCTTTGCCTTTCATTAACCTGTCTTTTGAGTTTCTTCTTGACACAACTTAGCAGGTATCATTAGTATAGCATTTGCAATTGTCATTAATTACTAAAACACTCTTTAGGGGCCTAGAAGCTACAATCTCCCCCTTTTTGGTAATTGATGACAACATAAAGAGTAGATGAATGAGTTTTAAGCATAAAAGTAATTTTACAATAAGCATCGACGAAAAAGACACACTCCCCCTAAATGTAAGGATAAGAGAATTTTGGCATTTGGTGGAGTTCAAGCATGTGTATAAGATGCTATCTCAATTCATTCACTATATAATCATGAAGTATCACAAATAAGACATTCAATTCTACATATGATATCATCATCACAAGGTCATATGAAAATAACATAAGCACATCTCGTATATCATGAAGTAACAATCTCACAAAAGAGTCATCCAACATAAATGTCATCCACATAGATCATAAATGAGACATTCAACTAAACAAGTTAAATTAAAACTTTACACCAAAAGTTCTTTAAAGTTCTCTCCCCTACTCTCTTCTCTCCCCCTTTGGCATCAATTGCCATACAAGCTAAGAATCGGCGGGAGCATCATCATCTGGAGGATGGTGAGGAGGAGTCTGAGGGAAACGGGTGTAGAAGTGAGCGGAGAAGGCGTCGAAGCGCTGCTCGAACTGATCCTGGCGTGACGAGAAGGTCTGGAACTGATCATTCAATGCCGCCAAGTCCGAGCGAGCGAGCTAAAGCCCCTGGAGAAGAGTAGCGAACTGATCCATCATCGGCTGATGGAACTGCTGCTGGAACTGTGTAAACCAGGCGGGGGCTTGGCTAGACTGAGCTACCTGCTGTGCCTGAGGCGGAGGAGGAGGAGGCATAGGCTGAGCCGGCTGCTGCTGCTGCTGATGCTGTGCTCCATGGCCTTGAGCCAAGACGCGTGGGTTGACACTAAACGGCTTATAGCCGAGATGTCTGATATCACAAGATCCGCGAGGGAACTTCGTCTTCTGGAGCAGCAAAGACATGATAAATGGAGCATAGTATAGGTTCGGCAGAGTGGTTACCGAGACATCCTCAATTTTCTTCAAGATAAAAGAGACAATGTTGATTCGATGACTCTTGAGGATGTGGTCGATGAAGTTCCAATAGTAATCCCGGACCGCTTCTCGATTTCCACTCTTTGGATGGATCGTGGCTCAGATGATTTTGTTGACCACAGCAGGGAGGACTTTGAGACCTGTAACGGTGCCAGGTACAATCCGCTGTCCACCTCCCGGTTGCTCATAAAACTGGAGCCAGTCATCCTCATGGAGGTAATCCTCATCCTCCATGTTGATCCCCTCCTTCATTTCCTCATAATTTATCTTGTTTGCCGCAGCAAACTCCTCAAAGGTGGCCTCATACCTCCTCGAGCCTGTCATCCACATGATCTTCTGGTCCGCCCATCATGATCTCGATCGTAGCATAAAACTGTCTGATGGCAGTGGCGTTCCACGGGTATTTATGCTCCACAAAGTCATAGAGCCCAATATCCTTGAAGATCTCCACCAAAGGAGCCATGATGGGCTGATTTACCACATATGCCCATTCGATCCACTTGTGTTCGAAGATGTTCTTGTGGATCAGATGTCCATAGAAGGCATCTTGCTGTGTCATCGTGTGGAAATGAGGAGTAGAGGCGTCATTTTCATGATTGTAGGCATAGGTGGTCCTAGCCTTCGTATAGTCACTTGACGTCAAATTCTTTTTCGGGCCTTGATAAGCGTGGACGTTTATTTCATCGTCCTCGCTCTCGATGTCCATGCCCACATGAGAAGATCCGCCACGAAGGGACGACTGTTCTGTTTTCGAGTCTCCGGCCGAAGGCACCCAATCATCATCGTGACTGTCGCTGCTACTCGAGGGTAGAGCCCTTTTTGGCCACTTAGCTAATTTCTTCTTATTGGTCCGGAAGGAGGCAATGCCTTGAATACCTTGACCACTATAAGATTTGGAAGAAATGCAGAGGTAAGATACTAGGAATCAGGAAAGCATGACGAGAATAGAGAAGACAACAGAACTGCAAATCCTGGCTCTGCTGTTGCAGTCGGTCAGACCGAAACAGGGGCGGTCAGACTGGCGCAACCGTAGAGTTAGGGTTTGACTTGAATCCTGAGATTTACTAGAATTTAGGGCACAGTTTGGACACAAATACGTGTGAAAATACTTATAGCATCAATGGGAGTGGCTGACGATCCCATGGAGGTTGCCATTGTGAAAGAGAAGATGAGGAGTCGAAGCGTTCGAGAATTAGAAAAACAACAAAATACCGCGACGCATGGCGAGGTACTTATAGAATTTCCAAGTCGACGCATGGCAACACAGTTGAGAATTCAAAGTGCCAGAGTATTTTTCTATCGGTACAAATAACAAAAAACCGTCAGACAACAAAATACCGTGAACTAACGAATTTATTCTAACGGTAAAATATAATAATACCGATAGAATAAGTAAATTTTTCGCAGTGAAACTTTTGAAGTGCCTGAGACACATTAAAGTAGTGGATGTCCTTTTCTATCGGTAGAAATAACAAAATACCGTCAGAAAAATTGATTTTTGGAGAGCTTAATTTGAAGAAGCAAAAGGCTGCAATGAGATTTTTGCCAGTGCTATTTGAAGGGAAGAATTAAGTACTTACAGGATAAAGGTACTGTACATGTTAGAACTCATGCTGTGGAGTAAAATTGAGATATATTAATACTGTGAACTAGCTTATCATTAAGTTCTAAAGAAAAATGTACTGCCTGATGTATTAATGATAAGTTCCTCACCTTACTGCAGAACTTGTGGGCTGTTTGCTTGGAATTTATCCATGAAATAGAAATTAATCATCCATGGTTCTCAACCCATAATCCTTCTTCGTGGTCATCTCGTAGATATGTTGTTTCATCGATATCTTCAGTAGGGATAGATTGAATGTCCTCTAAAAATGGAGGTATTTCATCGAATTGGTTATACTCCTCTTCGTCGACAACATCTTCGACCCCAACAATACGTCTCTTGCTATGGAGGACAACATGCAAGTTTAGATTGGCCAGGTCAACGATGTAGAATACCTGTGTGGCTTGCTTTGGAAGTATGAATGGATCGTCTTGGTGTCCGGCTCTACCAAGATCGACGAGAGTAAACCCGGAACTGTCAACTTGAACACCTCGAGGGATTTCGACCCATTGGCATCGAAACAGGGGAATCTTAAGTAATCCGTAATCGAGCTCCCATATTTCATCAATAGCACCGTAATATGAGTTCAGCGTCCTTACTGACCTGGCATCCTTGGAAATAGCAAACAGTGTCACTCCGCTACATTGCGTGCTACTCTTGGCGTCTTGAGCTCTTGTGTAAAATGAATACCCATTGATGTCGTACCCCTGCCAAGTCCCTACAATGAATCTTGGGCCTCTAGCCAACCATGTCATAGTTTCACTTACGGAGCCCTCAGCAGCTCGCGTGACTCTTTCTTGGATCCACCCAGCAAATTTGCTGTTATGTTCTCTGGTGACCCAAACGTCTGACTTCGAAGGATTCTGTGACCGTAACATTACCTTGTGCTCGTGTATGTATGCCTCGACCTCCGTCATGTGTTGTAAGACCCAAAAATGTGATTTTGCGTACACATCACGAGCGGGGACGATAGCTTTGAATCCAATCGTTTCGATGCCCTGAAGCCTACACTCGTGTCGGGACCTAGGAACGCCAATTGGGTCAACCCCAGCCATATAATATGTGCAAAATTCAATCAGCTCCTCGGCGGCATAACCTTCCATGATACTCCCCTCGGGTCGATGATGAGTCCTTACGTATCCCTTCAATACACCCATAAATCTCTCAAATGGATACATGTAGCGCAGGCACACTGGTCTACAAAACTTAATTTCTCTGATAAGGTGAATAATCAGATGGACCATAACATCAAAAAAGGATGGAGGGAAATATATCTCGAGCTGACAAAGAGTTGTAACCACGTCGCCTTGCAAAGCGTCCAGTCCATCCGGATCAATTACCTACGAGGACACAGTTGCGCCAAATATTCATATCAGAAAAATCTTCTAATTAAGCTCCACAAATGGAGGTAATGAACTTATAGTACGAGTGCACGTACTTACCTTGCAAGATATTGCGTTGAAGAAATAACATAGGTTTGTGATTGTCTCTCTGACTTTAACTGGGAGAATGCCTCTGATAGCAATGGGAAGCATTTGTGACATCAAGACATGACAGTCGTGGGACTTCGTGCCAACCAGTCTTAGGTCCTTCATGGACACAAGTTTTTTCAAGTTCGTGGAGTACCCACATGGAACTTTAACACTGTGCAGGCACCGACAGAGTTCTGTTTTTTCGCTCCTGGACAACGTATAGCAGGCCGGGGGGAGGTATGTACGCTTTCCATTCTCTAAAGGTGCAAGCTCAGTCCTTATCCCCATTTCCACCATGTCACGACGAGCTTTCACACCATCCTTTGTCTTTCCCGGAATGTTGAACAACAAACCAATCAAACTGTCACAGACATTTTTCTCTACATGCATGACGTCAATGCAATGTCGAACTTGTAAGTGCTCCCAGTACGGTAGATCCTAGAGAATCGATCTCTTCTTCCAAACATTTTTTTCTCGAGGTTTAGAATGCTTACCGAACTCAGCTTTGATGTCCTTCACGCGCGAGTAAATCTCCTTACCGGTCAGAAACACTGGAGCTGATCCCTTCTCAGGCTTCCCGTTAAATGATTTCCTCTTCTTACGGTACGTGTGATGCACCGGAAGAAACCTGCGGTGACCCATGTACACTGTTTTCCTGCAGTTTCGCATCCACATGCTCTCAGTTTCATCTAGGCAAATAGAGCAAGACTTGGCTCCATTTGTACTATACCCCGACAAATTGCCGTAGGCCGGAAAATCATTTATGGTGCAAAATATTAGGGCTCGCAATATGAAATTCTCTTTGTTGTATGCATCCCACACCTGCACCCCCTCGCTCCACAATTTCTGTAAGTCCTCGATTAAAGGCGCTAGAAACACGTCAATATCATTTCCGGGTTGTCTGGGTCCTGAGATTAGTAACGCCATCATGATGTACTTGCGCTTCATGCATAATCAAGGAGGAAGATTGTAGATGCATAAAAGAACCGGCCAAGTGCTGTGCCGACTACTCATATTACCATGTGGGTTCATACCATCTGTACTCAGCCCGAACCTTATATTCCTAAGTTCGCCGCCGAACTCAACAAATATTCTGTTCATGTTTCTCCATTGAATAGAATCAGCTGGGTGTCTCAGTTTTCCATCTTGTTTCCGGGCTTCAGCATGCCAACGCAAATGCTTCGCGACTTTCGGATTTGCAAACAGCGGCTTCAATCTAGGTATCACAGGCAAGTACCACACAGTTTTCGCCGGAGATCCTTTCTTTACCTCGTGACGTTCACTGTCAATCCGGTCCCTACGCGTATACCTCGATGCGCCGCATCTTGGACAGACATGCAAACTGGAGTACTCGTTACGGTACAACACACAATCATTTGGGCATGCGTGTATTCTTTCGATTTCCATTCCCAACGGACACAACAATTTTTGGCTTGCTAAGTAGATCTTGGCAACTCATTTCCCTCTGGAAGCATGTCCGCTAGAAGATCTAATAGTGCCGTGAAACTCTTATCACTCCAACCGTTGCCTGCCTTCAAGTTATATAATCTCAGAACAGAAGACAGTTTTGTAAATGTTGCACATCCAGGGAACAGAGGCTTCTCAGAGTCAGCAATCAGTTTCTCAAATTCACAGAAGTCGTTTTCGTTGTAATCTTCCTCTACATCACGTAACATCTCATCTAGATTGTCATCATCATCACCATCTACGTGCACATCGGAATGAACATTTTCACAATTCAGATGATCATCGATATTATTGCAATCCACATCCGAGTCCTGCTGATTGGTAGTAGTGGTGCTTGTTTCCTCAAGATCTTCGCCATGCCATATCCAACGGGTGTATCGTGCGTTAAAACCACGACGAATCAAATGACTCTTAATTTGATCAGAGTTGCTAAACCTCTTCAAGTTCATACAATCTGTACAAGGACAGAGCATATTTTTCTCTCCCTTCCTCTCCTTTTGTTGCTCAGCAAATTTAATAAACTCATTCACACCATCCAAATATTCAAGAGTAGTACGTTTTATTCCATACATCCAATATTTCCTGTCCATCTACAATTAACAAAATTTAACGAGTCAGCCATGCGTGAAACCGGCCCGATTAAGTTATGTATATGTACATGTACAGCCTCTTACAACAGATGTGTTGAACCCTAGCCTGACGAAATTAACACTAATTAACCTAGCTAACTACACAATACAAGCTAGTTAGCTCCTTAAACATGACGCATTTCTAGCTACCTAGCTCCCAAGCTTAGAGCTACAAACTTGGAACTACACAATACAGCTAGCTTGCAAGGAGAGAGGGAGGGAGATCTAGAGGGAGAGAGAGATAACTGTCGACAATTAAGCATACCTTAAAAGAGGCGCGCAATCAACTTCCCTCCAGCTTGCGCTGATCACCCTAGCAGTGTAGCTGCGAGCGTGGAACCTTCATCACAAACAGAGGGACACAGAGTGCAGCAAAACAAATTAAAGAGCAGCTCAGCAATGGTCGAGTGGGGTTTTCCTTATAATGGAGCTTTTTCTAACGGTAAATACATGAAATAACCATTAGACTAACTAAGGTAATTTTCCTCTCACATATTCTATCGGTAAAAACACACATATACCGTTAGAGAATGTATATTGCTGAGCAAGTAAAGGCCTTGTTCTATCAGTAAATATATATATTTACCGTTAGATGATGCATGACTGAGCAAATATATGTATTTTCTATCGGTAAATATGTGCATTGACCGTTAGATGATGCATGACACAGCACGTACATGAGTTTTTCTATAGGTAAATATGTGTATTAACCGTTAGATGATGCATGACACACGAACATGAGTTTTTCTATCTGTAGATATGTGTATTTACAGTTAGATGATGCATGATTGAGCAAATATATGTGTTTTCTATCGGTAAATATGTGTATTTACCGTTAGAGGAGGTACTTGTACCAAACACACATGACACCAGTTCTCACATCCAAGGAATCATATCAATGTAACATCAAACAGATCTTACATCAAACAGATCTTAACTAGAAGATAAAGCAATATTTCAAGAAATGCTAATTTGTGGATTAACTAGGAGACACAAAAATACTGTTCTTAGGTACTTGGGACTTCATCTTGCCAAAGAAATTACACATGCCAGTTCACAAATTCAGGTACAAACATACACATGCCAGTTCATTAATACAAATTCAGGTACATGTCTGAAACAGCAGTACAAATACACACCTACCTACCAATACAATTAAATACACAAATACTCCCTACACATTCAAGTTCATGTCCCAATTAGCAATACATGATACACAAATATACAACAATATACAAATACAACAATTCACACATTTGATGTATATTAGAAAAGCCACGTCTGAAATTAACAACAGATCACGATGAGGACCCAGTGGCCCGTACATTTTACATAAAAGAGAACCTTTGCAGGTTGCGACCATGCAACTACCGACTACAAGTTAGACTTTATACATCACAAATCCATTCATCCAAAACAGCAAATGTCTGAACCACATTGGACTTAACCATAGGAGTTTAGTTCGAAGACGCCCGAGGAGCTGGAACTGCCGTCGACTTACATTTGTATGTATTGGTGATTTCCTCGGACTCAAACCCGATCAACTCAACTCAACTCCATTAACAAAAAGAACCTACCTTCCAAGATGTTGTTTTGTGTAGTGATGGTGTAGAATGGCTGTGCAAATAACAACAATTCTTCTTCTCCAAGCAGGTAAGCATCTGGCCACAAGCTGGTGCATGCTAAAAAATGTAAGATGCTTTCTATAGGTCCTGATTTGAGAAACACACCGGGCTTAAGGATCTTCTCGACCGAGCCAACCAAGATCTCGCCCTTCACGTCCTTCCAGCTCTCGACGGTGATCTTCACCGTTTCTTTCGCCAACAAGCCTCAAGCCAACGTGTAACACCCCTGTTTTTCGCCCAAACCCTGAAATAGTCAAAATCCTCATCTCAGCCCCAAACCCTAATCTGTTTCAGATATTATCATCTAAGTGTTATTCAGAACATTTTTCTCTTCTGGATCATCTCCAAAATCCTATCCTAAAACTGAGTTTCGACCTTTGCTGTTTCAAAATCCTAAATACCCTAATTTTACCCTAAACTGTTTTCCCCATTTGTGTCGAAACCCTTCAAATCTTGCCCGATCTTATCAAATTTTGGCTGGATGAGTTCTAGTATCTTTACACGACTCATCCGCGAAATCAGATTTCAGATCAGGCCCTTAGATCTTCAAATTTACAATCAAGCCCAATTCTATTTCAAATTTTCCTTGCAGATCAATCCTTTTTATTGCATTTAGGCCCCTGGCCGTGTTTCAACAGAAACCACCGCAGAGCTTCGCCGCGTTCTTCGCCGCCGGTGAACTTCCAGAGCTGCCACCACCTTTGCCACGTACCTGACACCCATGCGCATTCGTGGCACTGCCGTGGACGCCACCTCGGCCGCGCCAGCACCGTCAACTGCTTCCCGCGCGTGTGCCCATGAACCAGCAGCTTCAGCTTCACTGTTCGACACGTTCCAGCCACGCGTCGATGAAGCTTTCAACTCGCCGTCCCTTCGCCGCTTGCACCTGTGCCTGCCACTGCCAAAAGCCTGCACCGCCGAGTGCCAGTGCCTCGCCATCACCGCCGGCACAAGTCCCCGCTGTGTCCGATCGCTTCGCGGTCGATTTCGTCGCCGCTGTTCCCTGAATTGTCAACCAGCAGATGGCTTCAGCAGCTATAAATACCTCCATAGTGCATTGCTTCGTTTCCCAGCAACAGAAACCAGTTAATTTCTCTCCGCCATCGAGTTTGCTTTCTTCTCCGACGAACAACCTCTGGAGCTCACGGTGCCAGCCCAATTCGTTGCACCATTCTTCAAACCAAAGCCACCAGTGAGTTCCCCTCTTCCCCCTATTCGTGTCATAGCACCCAAATGCACCCCGGTGAACCTTAACGCCGGTGATCACCGGAAAAGCTCAAAACCCCTGTTCCTGCAATGCTACCCGATTTAATCCAAATTAGCCTTAGTACCAGTAGAAGAAATTGATCAGCATACTCTTTTTAGCAAGCCTACCAATCTGGTTTTCAAAATTGAGCTAAGATCATAGCTCTCCCCAAATTGCGCGCCACCAAGAAATTGGCTCTCGTCGCCAGGCCACGCCGGCGATCCTCCGGCCAAATTAACCACACCAGTAGCTTCTATACTCCACCCTCTCACTCCCTGAGCAAAGAATCGAGTTCAAATCCACTGTATCGAAAACCCCCTTTGTCCAGTGTCGTCTTCTCCAGCGCCGGTCGCCGGAATTCTTCTCCGGCCGATCCAGCACCTGAAACCTTGTCCCTTAGATAGATTTTAGTACCCTGAGCAATATTGTCCACTAGCTCGATCTCTGAATCGACCTGAATCAAAAGTTATTGCAATGCCAAGATCACTGTCCAGTAGCTCAGTTCATGTCCAGGCTACCGTGTTTTCTCGCCAGATTTAGCCACCCTCTGGCCACTTTCTGTCCTTGTGCATGTTGAGTAACTTGTTCCTGTTATCAAGGCCTAACTCCCAGACAAAGTAGTGCATCAATTGAAGCCCTAGATCAAAAGTTATGCCATGCCCTAGTTTCTGGCCATGTCCAGCACTATGTCAGTGCATGTCAGCCACTGGCATTGACCTTGTTCGACCCCTTCTGGTTGAGCAATTGAAATTCCACCTTGTCCATTAGATTCCTGGAGTTAAGATCTACAACTTTCTCTACTATCACTTCTCCAGAAAACCATCCTAATACCAATTTGAAGCTATGCCAAAGCCGTGAACCGAATGTCGACCCTTTGACGTTCAATCCTTTTGAACCGTTTCTTCGATCAGAACCCTTGTGACCTTTCCCTAACCTTTTCCCCTGCATGCATGACTTATTTACTTAATATTTTCTATGGAAACTATTTTCTGTATGCTTATATGGTATGTTTGTGTATTGTTTGATTGCTGCAGAATCAGAAGCTGAAGGAGCGGAAGAAGTCTTCGAAGAACCGTCTGAGTATTTAGACCCAGCATTGCAAGGCAAGCCTGATTCCTTTGATCATGTCTCACCCAATATTTTTATATGAAGTATATTCACTGTTTTCTCACTTATGCATGCTTATTTTGGATGTAAGTTATATTTGAATGACGTGAGTAGATATCACCTAATGAATCATGAAACCCCTTTTGTCATTGAACCTTTATATATATGCTTTTGTCACCCTAGTTCTCATATACTGAATATTCACATTAAACATAAAATGGTCAACTACATGAGAAGTTATGATGAAAACCGTTTTGTCAAGAAAACTGATAAAGGATCAGCAGTGAGGATGGGTTGTATGGTTAGGGTGCGGTGCGCACCAGGGAATGTGGATGGCTCCTCACTATTGATTCATAAGGACGAGAACCTTGTGCTGTGTCTCTATGCGAATTGTAAACGTACCAACCACTTGCCTGGTATGGGACAGGTGCAACTTAGTAGCTTTCTTTATGTTAACAGTTCCCTGCATGGTTTGTCGATCTGGTTTCTAGCGTGGAAACTGGTGGGCCGCAGTTCGGCCATGAGTGATGTGAGTTCAGAAAAAGCATGAGAGAAAAAGGTGGAAAGAAGGAAGATGCCCTAGACCTAGATTAAACCGTGCGCGGTTGTAATCTTGAAAAGTCATGTGTCTTGCGTGGACAACGACTAAGGCTAGGAAATAAGGCAGTGGGGAGGACCCACAACGGTACATGAGACTTGATTGTCTATCTACCGGGTGGGGACACTGTTAACATTAGACTGCAAAATGTTGTGTGATCTCGACCTTGTCACATGTGTATAAGTCACATGGAGCTGATCCGACTTGTAAGTTGAGTGAACCAGTGGATTTAAAAAGAGGTACACCTTTGCAAAGTGTAAAAGAAGTATCAGATACTCTGTACTCCCAGGTTCAGGAGTCTTTTCGTAGTGGATGTCATCCATGGGTTATGGCACAAGTAATATTTGGAAATGTTTTCATAATGTGGTTAATAAAGTAGTGACTCATGGGAGACCACTACACCTAATATTTTATTGAAAACCTGTTTAATGTTTAAAGTATCCTTTTTCATGATGAAACAATGCTTTACTGAACAAATGACTTGAAAATCTATGTATCTTTATCAATATGGAACTAAAACCCCTGAATCACATGTTTTACCCTCATGTAATTATATTTGCAATAATCCCTAGAATGAGTATTGCTGAGCACCAAGTGCTCATCCCTTGCAATTACACCCAACTGTAGAAGAGGGATTCGAGGATCCCGATTCTTTCGGTCTTGATTACTCAGCAGAAGATGGAAGTACCCCGGATGAGCCCACGTTTTAGAAGGATCATGCGCCAAGTCAAGTTAGATGTGGGAGAAGCCCCTCCAACCCCGTTGCTGACTGAAGTCAAGTTGTTCGTTGTTGCTTTATGTATTATGTTGTGTGTTCGGTACTTAGATACCGATTCTTGTTTTGTTAAACTGGTTATTTTCTTAGCAACTCTACTTAGCGCCGTTCTCGGTGCACTGGTTATGTAATATTGGCCCGAGTTGGCTGATATTTGGTTATCTATAATACTATGCTTGTGTTGTTTTGAGCTCATGTGACATCATGCTATGCGTAACCTACCTGGGCGGTTACCCAGGTGATCCTCAAATGGGGGTCTCACAGCGAATGGTATGAGAGCATGAAGCTTGGCTGTAGGTCGTGACCCTTACTAGGAATGGGCGTCCCTAAAGTAGAGAATCGCTAGATTATTTGGTAAAAATCTAATTGTGGAAAACTTAATTTGCTTAAGAAAACCGTATTGAGTAATTATTTGAAAATTTTCAAAACCTTTTTCCCACTTTTAAGTATTCCGTGTCTCATCATCTCAGATGGCCCTTGGCAAGAAGCTGATTCATGGAGATGAGTTAGGATCGTGGGCGTTGATGCTTTGGATGATGTTGCAATTTCTTGGAGCACGAGACAATCAACGACCAGTCTACTATGTCCGTCGTGAAGAAGTAGATGGCAGACCTTATGGCTTTCGCGCCTTAGTTATCGTGTATGAGATTCCGGAGCTCGGGAGAGGATCAACGAGGAAGGAAGCTCGTCAAGAAGAGGAAGAAGATGCCATTCAAGATGCTGCTCGTCGCCCTATAGGTACCATCCGTCAGTTGTACGATGATTTCCTTGTAGGTTCTCCTTTCTGCTTCGTGCCCTACCAAGTCCTTGGATCGGAGCGTCGAGTTGTTCATCCCTCCACCAACCAGAGAGATGCCATCCTAACCAAGATCAGAGATGTAGTTCAAGCTTTGGAGTCAAGCTACACTCGGTTGTTGCGTGAGCATGAAAGTGCTCGGGATGACTGTCATTATCTTGAGGGAATGCTCGCGAAGGTTCGCTCAGACCTCCAAGAGAAAGAAAAGCAGATTCAAGAATTAGATGAACCCAGTAGAGCACGAGAAGTTGAAGATGAAGAATCTGTGAATAAGAGGAACCGCTTGAAGATAAGACTCACAGCTCGTAAGAGTGTGGGAAGGCCTAAGGATTACCTGGGCTATTTCACGCCTGCTTCGCGTGGCATTGTGATCAACACTCCAGCACCAGCATGCCCTACTTTCGCAAAAGAGAAGGAGATCCCCGAAGACAAAGGGAAAGAGGTTGCTACATGTGACACTAACTTCTCATCTGAGGACAAAGAAGACAACGGTATGGAATGGGATCCTATGGATGCGGACGAAGATCAAGAAGAAGAAGACCCCGAAGAAGTGGAGCCTTGCAGTTCTTCTAGGACTGGCAGAAGATCCTAGTTTTCTCTTTAGTTTGATCCTTCTTCTTTAACCTTTGTAATCGTTAGCCTCTAGCCTTTAGTGTGGTAGTTGCCTTGCTTTGAGTGATCGTCTTGGCTTGTATTGTTTGTTGGAAACTTCAAGGCCGTGAAGGGAAAAATTATGTACCTTTTGAAAACTTATGAAAAGAGCATTTGCATGTTCCAACCCCGTCTCTTGGGTTGATCTTTTATTTCAGCTTGTGTTCTATCTGTGTTTTCCTGAGTTAGTGGTCTTCTCTCTATTATCCTGTCAGAACAGAATGGTTAACACCAAAGGCAGACCCCAAGACTCCGAAGAAGCCCTGAGGAATACATCAGCAAGAAGGACTCGAGATACTCCAGATCAGCCTAATTCATCAACCTCAGTACCACAAGGGGGAAATCTAACTGAAGTGTTAATATGGATGGAACAGAACCGACAAAGATCGACAGAAGTACAAAGTCAGATCCTGGAGCAATTAATGCAAAATTCAACAACACAACGTGAGGAAGGTTCAACTATTGGAGCAAGACTAACTGACTTCCAAAAGACGCATCCTCCGACCTTCTCCAGTACTGAAGACCCTATTGTGGCAGACGATTGGTTGAGGGATATTGAGAGAAAATTGGACACTGTTAGATGTGACAATGA
Organism: Pharus latifolius; assembly: GCA_019359835.1. NCBI lineage: Eukaryota > Viridiplantae > Streptophyta > Magnoliopsida > Poales > Poaceae > Pharus > Pharus latifolius. The sequence continues at coordinate 66,902,846 of CM033323.1, forward strand.
AGAGAAATTACTGTACGGACCACATCAACTTACAGGACCAGCTGCAGCATGGTGGGAAAACTACAAGACAGTACACCCCAACCAAAATTCCATCACCTGGAATGAGTTTAAAGAACAGTCCCGTAAGTACCACGTCCCTAAGGGAGCAATCCAAGCAAAACGTAGAGAATTCCTGAACCTGAGACAAGGAGGAAGGACTGTGAAACAGTACCTTCATGAATTTATCAAATTGGCCAAATATGCGCCTGAAGACATCATTGTTGATCGAAGGATGCCGACTAGAGGGGGGGTGAATAGGCGGTTTTAAAATTTTCTTCTAAATTAGGGTTTAACAACCTAAGATTGCAATAACAAATATTCTAAGGATATGAAAATTAATTTAATTCAGATTTAGCAATTTATATGAAACTACTAGCAACAATTCAATCACTATGAAAATTAAGCAAGTAGTAGAGGTAACCGAAGAGATCAAGTTTTTCCCGAGGTCTCGGAAATTTGCCGATTTCCACTAATCCTCGTTGAAGCGCTCTTCGCTTGAGCTTAAGCTTCGAGTCCACTAGAGGTAGCCCTTTTCCACTCCGGATAGGCGAGCTCCAAGCCTTTACAACCACTCGCCGGGCCTCTCTGACACACCATCGATGGAGAGATCGCCGGACCTCCTGGGTCGTCTAGGTGACGGCAATCACCAAGAGTAATAAGCCTAGCACCTTGCTTGATCAACCTCAAAGCTTGATGAACACAATGCAAATGCAAAAGGCTTGGAACCAAAATCACTCAACTAGCACTCAAGAATTCTCAAGTTTTGACTCTAATTGCTAGAGAATGGATGTGTGAGAGCTTGCACACTGTTGCTCAGGGTTTATGAAGTGTATTTCGTGTGTACTTGACATCTACAACAGTGATCTATTTATACTCTCAACAAAAACGGTCGAAATCAAGAAGATTGGGCGAAAATTGTACTGGCCGGACATTGTCCGGCCACTTCGGACAATGTCCGGTCAGTACAAAAATTTTGACCGTTATTCACGTGAATTGCGAGTGTCAGTAGCCGTTTGAATCAAAATGTGAAGGCCGGACAGATATATTTGTCCGGACAAAATGTCCGGACAGATGCATTTGTCTCTGTTAACACCATTGTTAAAAATGAAGTGTACACGCCGGACAGATACATTTGTCCGGACAAAATGTCCGGACAGATGTATTTGTCTCTGTTAACACTTAACATAATATACTCCAGATTTTTGTATAGGCCGGACATATAGGATTTGTCCGGACAAAATGTCCGGACAAATAGATTTGTCTCTGTTAACACGGCCCTAACACTAGCCAGGATTTTGTATTGGCCGGACATTGTCCGGTCACTTCGGACAAATCCTCCGGACAAGTGTATTTGTCTCAAATTAATAAGCTGCGAACATTTGTACTGGCCGGACATTGTCCGGTCACTTCGGACAATGTCCAGCCTTCACCGGACAGATGTCCCGGACAAATGAACTTGTCTCTGTTGCGCGTGTTTGCAAAGTACTGAGAATGTTTGTATTGGTCGGACATTGTCCGGTCACTTCAGACACTGTCCGGCCAGTACAAACCGAAAACTGACTTCTGAATTTTTTACTCAGCTTTTGATTTGGGGCAAAAGCAAATGCAAATATGCTTCTAAAAACTTCAAGGTTGATCAAGATACTTGTGCTAAGACCCCTCTTAATAGTACGACCATCTAACCTAGAAATTTCAAAACGAGAAGACGCTAGGTTTAGGTATTTGTACTTTTGTCGAGATTTTCGTCGTTTTCGCTTTACGGAGTCTTGATAACCTTGCTTTGTCTTTTCTTGATGCTTTCTCCTTTGATTTACTTGTGTCTCACATACAGAGATTAGTTGCAAATCTAACGGATGTCATTAATCACCAAAATCCTAATCGGGGCTCAAGATTCAACAATCTCCCCCTTTTTGGTGATTGATGACAACCGTTATGCATAAAACATATGGATATAACAAATATGAGTATAAGCAAGAGATGCTCCCCCTTAATCTTGCATTCAAGTTCATAAACACATTCATGACAAGGTATAACGAGATGACCATACGTATCAACACATACATACATACACAAGAGAGATATCAAAGCAGCATTTATAGCACATCTATTTCCATGTTCATGTTCATAACGATAAGACGATAAACATAACATAAACATAATGACAACACATATATCAACATATATCCATACATAACTCTCCCCCTTTGTCATCAAACATCCATAAAAGGAGAGAAGACATAGATACAAACGATCATAGAGACAGGAGACGGATAATCTAGGACTGCGGAGGATGATCGGAAGAAGAATCGCCGCGACGACGACGCTGATACTGGCCTGCGTCGAAACGTCCCCGCAGCTCAGAGATATCCTGACTCATAGAATCGATGCGAGGCTCGATGACGTTGAGGCGATGGTCGATGGAGCTCAATCTAGTGTCGACCTCATCGAAGCGAGTCTCGAATCGCATGGACATCTGATCCAGCCGCTCCATGATCATCATGTATGGAGCTGAGACATCAGGGCTTTGGGAGATGGAGTAGGACTGAAGTGGAGAGGGAGCTCCCGCGACTGGAGACATAGGCGCGTCTCCATGAACTGGTGATCCAACTTGATTTTCATAACGAACAAGGATCCCCAGGCTCTTCAACCGATAGTACTCCATAGAGGAAGGACGGGAAGCTCGATGCAGTCCAAAGTAGGTCAGGGTGAGCGATGAAAGGTACGAAGGGCAAAAGCCTCTTCGGGTCCATCTGAACTTCCTGCATCTCGTGGAACATGAACTCCACAAAGTCGAAAGGTGTCTCGTCAACTTGGGCTCTTAGAAGTCGTAGCATGGTGGAGGTGACAGCCCCGCGATCTCCGGTTTTTGGCAAGATAGTCATGCGATTCAACTTCTCTAGGATTGCCACCGGAGGGATCAGTTGAGAGACTTTACCAATATTTGGATCGGGATTGTCGAAGAGATGAGCCACGTCTTCAACTCGAACTTCATCAAAGGCGAAAAGACTGTTGTCAACATGCTCGATTTGTAGAGCCTCTTCAAACTGTGCCTTGGTGAGAGTTCTTCTGGAGTTGTTGTTCATGAAGACGACATGGGATCGATCCGAGGCAACATGAAGAGTCGCGAAGAATGAGCGGATAATATCCACATTCCACTTCCAGTCTTCCCTCATCTCGGTGAAGGAGCGCAATCTGACAGCCATGAACTTGCCCCGGAGAGGATAGTGAACTTTGCTCTCGATCAAGTTCCAGTCAATGGCCTGATGCCCGAACACTTTAGCAGAAGAGAATCTGGTTTGATACTGAGACATCTGGAAGGCATTCCAGAAATTCCTCTCAGCACATGTCCTCGAATGCTCATAAGGGTTCTTTCGACGAAGTCGTCGAATAGCACTAGCGGTGAAGGTTGGATGGCCTCTGGGTTGCTCATCACCACTACTGCTGCTACTGTCGACCGAGTCAGAATCATCAATGGGAGATCCAACGGGAGATGCTGGAGCTGCATCATCCTCATCAATAGCTAAGGAGTCCCAGTCTATAGGTTGAGCCTGTTGAGAAGATCCAGGCCCATGACGACGGCTAGTTTGCTTCATTCTTCCAGTCATAGTGACTCTGGAGAGAAAAGATAGATAATTTGTTCGTGATATGACTCGAAAGAGTTGATAATGAACTAATTTTCCGAAGGATGTGGATGCATGACCTAGTTCTTCTACGAAACAATTCTTACTCATGCATTTGCTAATAGATGTTAATTTTTACTCCATATCATCCTTTTCTGCTCTTTGATTCAATTTTGTTCTACTCAATTTGCTTTGATCAAACTCAAGGATCTAGGGCACTTTAAGAAATCATCTACGATATTGCTCATCTTAACCACTCATCTTGTGCATGGAAAATAATCTAAACAAATTCGATAGAAATACGTCATTTAACTCTAGAGATTTTGATTTTATCAGACCATCATCTTTCCATACAAACATATTTGATATTGTTCCAAAATCTAACTCTAAATGGCGATTTGATCCTCTTATATCATGCATGTCAATGATAAACTGCTATTTTGTACAAATCATCTCAATTATGACTACTCCTAGATGTTAATTTCATGAATCCATATCTAGATTTAACATGCAAACATATTTGAATAAAATCAAACCCTAGTATGGCATGAGATGAAATGCATGAACCAGAGGAGGAGGAGACACAAAACTGACCTAATCCAGGAAAGAGGAGATGCCCAAGAGATCAACTTTGAGGCCAGACGGGAGATGGCCGGACTTATCCTCTTGTCCGGAGAAGAGAAGATGAACAGTGGATGTGGTGGTGGAGAGCAGCAGCAAAGAAGTTCTAATCGATTTGGTGAAGAGAAAGAATCACGGGTGGTTTTAATAACTGAACCATCGTGCACAGGCCGGACAATGTCCGATCTTACCGGACACTGTCCGATATGGCCGGACAAAGTCCGATCTGGCCGGACACTGTCCGGTCAGTTCAGATTTGCCTCTGAAACTTCTGAAATTTTTGCAAATTTGTCAGATTTGACTCAAAAAGAGATTTGAATTTTGGATAAGCTCAAGTATCATGTTTGGAATATACCCAGCTAGCTTTGAGGAGAAATTTGAGAGAAATCGACTTTAGAATGAGCCTCCGAATCGCTTTTTAGGGTAAACGGGTAAAACAGAACGATTTTTCACCAATTTGTCAAATTTTCATGAAACTCGAATTTTTCGGAGATGTTTGGCCTTGTATGAATTCTAAATACTATTTCAAGCCAAAACATGGAAGAGATCTTGGCTCAAATAGCGAAATTCACAAAATGCACATTTTGGGTATTTTCGTGTCAAAGCTCGTTTTCGGGCGATTTGCAAAATGTGATAACTTTCAAACCATAGGTCTTTTGAGAAAAGGTTTAACATGAAATGTCTTCGAATGACTAATCTTTAAGTGTTTCATGTAGAGACTTTTTGTCAAAACTCAACCGATTTTGATTTATAGAAATAAGTCATTTTTGGTCAAAACAAGATCCTTAGATGTTCAATTTTGTCAAAATTCAACATTTTAGCTTGAAACTCTTTATTTTCAATTTCAAAACCTTTGAAAACACTTTTGAAAGATATTTTTGAAGATTTTGTTTTATTTTAACATAATTTGAACATTTTAGCATTTTTAGCCTTTTTGATTTCAAAATTGACCCTTTTTATAAACAACATGCATATTTTTCCTTTTTGTACACAATTTTGGGGTATACAAGCATTCAATGATCTTGAAGTTTCTCCCCCTTAATGTGTTCTCCAAATTTTGTTGAAAAACGACAAAGTGGTGAATTCTTGGACTTTTTCTTCAAAATAGGAAGTGATGGGCATAGATGCCTACATTAATATATAAATTTATAGCCAAGAGTATATATGCTAGATACAATCAAACTAACAATCAATTCAAGATAAGTAAGAGATTAAATGACATTTGAAATATCAATGACATTCAATTCATTTCTTAACTTACTAAATCTTGACTCATCCAAGGGTTTAGTGAATAGGTCTGCTAATTGATTTTCGGTTGAAACATGACTAATCACTATATCCCTTTTTGATACATGATCCCTTAGAAAGTGATGTCTAATGTCAATGTGCTTTGTCCGAGAGTGTTGAACAGGATTGTTGGCAGTTTTAACGGCACTCTCATTATCACATAAAAGTGGAACACAATTGAGCAACAAGGTAATGGCGGAAGACCAGGTTCTACCACACAAGGGCAGCTTTCGTAGTCCAGGATTATTTTCCTATGCCATAATCTAACAAGGTTTGCTTCATCCAAAGAAGTTGTGCACAACAACTACCGGCCGAAACATATTCCACCTTGGCGGTTGAGAGTGCAACTGAATTTTGTTTCTTTGAAATCCAAGAGACTAATGATCTTCCTAGAAGTTGACAACCACCGGAAGTACTTTTTCTATCAATTTTACAACCGGCATAATCAGAATCCGAATATCCTAGGAGATCAAAACTAGCATTCTTAGGATACCAAAGTCCTATGTTTGGTGTATGTTTTAGATATCTGAAAATTCTTTTTACTGCAGTTAGGTGACACTCTCTAGGAGCAGCTTGAAACCTAGCACACATGCATACACTAAACATAATATCCGGTCTAGAGGCAGTAAGATATAATAAGCTACCAATCATAGAACGATATAATTTGAGTTCTACCGGTTTACCTCCTTCATCCAGGTCCAAATGCCCATTTGTAGCCATGGGAGTCTTGATTGGTTTTGAATCATCCATACCGAATCTTTTGAGCAAATCCTTCACGTATTTGCTTTGACTCACAAATATGCTTTCTTTGATTTGCTTAATTTGAAGTCCGAGGAAAAAGCTCAATTCTCCTATCATAGACATCTCAAATTCTTTGGACATGGTTTCACCAAAAGCTTGGCAAAGAGACTCGTTAGTGGAACCAAAAATTATATCATCAACATAGATTTGGCAAACAAAGAAGTCATCGTCTATGATTTTGGTAAAGAGAGTTGTATCAATTTTTCCAACTTTAAAACCTTGTGAAATTAGGAAATTTCGCAACCTTTCATACCAAGCCCTAGGGGCTTGCTTTAGACCATAAAGAGCTTTTGAGAGTTTATAGACGTGATTTGGATATTTTGGATCTTCAAAACCCGGTGGTTGCTTTACAAATACAAGTTCCGAAATTTCACCATTTAAGAAAGCACTTTTAACATCCATTTGAAATAGTTTGATTTCAAAACATGATGCAAATGCAAGTAAGATGCGAATGGCCTCTAGTCTAGCTATGGGAGCAAAAGTTTCATCAAAATCTAATCCCTCAATTTGAGAATAACCTTGTGCTACCAATCTAGCTTTATTTCTCACAACTATGCCATTTTCATCTTGTTTATTTCTAAAAACCCATTTTGTACCAATTATATTGTGATCAAGAGGTTGTTCTACAAGTTCCCAAACGTTATTTCTAGTAAAGTTGTTTAACTCATCATGCATAGCATTTACCCAATCCGGGTCCGCTAAAGCTTCATCAATGCATTTAGGCTCAATACTAGAAATGAAAGATGCATGTTCGCAAAAAGATGCAATTCTAGAGCGAGTTTGGACACCTTTACCGACATCACCTATTATTTGGTTGACGGGATGATCTTTAGTGATGGTTTGATGAAGTCTTGGATTTTGCAATGTTTGATCTTCATTTTCCTTTATTTCCGAATCAAGATCAACTTGAGTGGGAGCTTCCGGAATCATAGAAGCTACTTCATTTTCATGATCGGGGGACTTTGAATCTTCATCTTTGGGCTTGATATCTCCAATCGTCATGTTCTTCATAGCTTCTCGTAATTCTTCATTTCCTACATTCTCAATATCTTCATACTCTTCTTGAGAGCCATTAGATTCATCGAACTCAACATTGCATGTTTCTTCAATGCATTCGGTTATGATGTTAAAAACACGATAAGCCTTACTCATTGACGAGTATCCAACAAGAAACCCCTCGTCAACACGTCTTTGAAATTTTCCAAGATGCATGCGTTTTTTAAGGATGTAACATTTGCAACCAAAAACTCGAAAATATGAGATGTTTGGTTTTCTTCCAATAATTAGCTCATAAGGAGTTTTGTTTAATAAAGGATGAGTATAAAGCCGATTTATGGCATAACAAGCCGTATTTACGGCCTCGGCCCAAAACCTAGTGGGGGTTTTATATTCATCCAATAAAGTTCGAGCCATTTCAATTAATGTTCGATTTTTCCTTTCCACAACACCGTTTTGTTGAGGAGTATATGGTACGGAAAATTCGTGTTTGATTCCAGATTCGTCACAAAGTTCAACAAAATCAGAATTTTGAAACTCTCCACCGTGATCACTTCGAAGTTTCTTGATGGAGAATTCAAATTCATTTTCAACTCGTTTTGCAAATCTTTTAAACACACTTGGAGCATCGGATTTATGATTTAAAAAGAAAATCCAAGTAAATTGAGAGAAATCATCAACAATGACAAAGCAATAGTTACTACCACCAATACTTTGAGTTTCCGATGGACCAAACAAGTCCATATGCAAAAGCTCAAGTGGTCTAGATGTTGACAAAATATTTTTAGCGGGATGAGTGCTAGCAACTTGTTTTCCCGCTTGACATGCACTACAAAGTTTATTCTTTTCAAACTTTACATTTTTCATACCTAGGATTAAATCTCTTTTTAAAAGTTTGTTTAATTGATGCATCCCAACATGAGCCAAACGACGATGCCAAAGCCATCCCAAAGAATTTTTAGCAACCAAACATGTTGAAATGCAAGAGTCTTTTGAACCGAAATCAACCAAATACAAATCTCCATATCGAAAACCTTTGAAAATTAAAGACTTGTCTTCTAGACTTTCAATGATAACACAATTTGGTTCAAAAATGCATCGAAGACCCAAATCACAAATTTTTGCAACCGAAAGCAAATTGAAGTTCAAAGATTCAACAAGTAATACATTTGAGATGGAAAGGTTGTTTATGATTGCGACTTTACCTAATCCAATTACCTTTCCTTTGCTATTATCACCAAACGTGATTTTATCAACGTCATTGCAACCATTCTCAAATGAAGAGAACCGACTTCCATCACCGGTCATGTGTTGGGTGCATCCACTATCAAGCACCCAATGCCTCCCACCGGTTTTGTAGTTTACCTAAAAGAAGGGTTAGATGCTTTTAGGTACCCAAACTTATTTGGGTCCTTGAAAGTTAGCAACAAGAGTCTTTGGTACCCAAATTTTCTTCTTATGTTTATTTTGATGAGGTAAACCAATGAATTTTGCAATTACTCTTCCGTGCTTTGTTTTCTTTAGCATGTAATGGGAGTGATATTTATTTTCTTTAGCTCTAGAAGTTGAGGGATAATTTTCCGGCAAATGATCTACATTATGACATTTGTGACAAAAAATATTTGTGGCCTTTACAAAAGTCATTTTAGTACTCAATTTCTTTCTCTTGTTCGGTTCATATCCTAAGCCTTCCTTTCTAAATGAACATCGTTGTTCACTAAGAAGTTTGTCCAAAATTTCTTTTCCTTTAAAGCATTTTGCTAGTCCTAGATTTAGTTTTTCTACTTGTGCTTTGAGTTCTAAATTTTCTAAAATCAAGTTCGAGTTGTTATCAACAATTTCATCACAAACATTTTCATGATTAATTTCTAAAACATTACAAGTGAATGATTTTGAAAGAGAGACATCATGAGTTGATTCGTCTAGAATATCACACGTAATGCCTATTTCATTTGTTTGTTTAGAATCAATAATTTCATTTATTAGAAGTGCCTCATGCGAGTTATTTTGTTCTGCATATAATTCACCAAGTGTTGAATATTCTTTCTTAAGCAGTTTATTCTCCTTAGTTACTCTACCTAATGCCTCATTTAGTTCCATAACCATATCAACAAGGTCCTCATAGGGAGGTTCAAGATCCGATACCTTAGCATCATCACTTGCCATAAGACATAATGATGACTTGTCTTCAAACGAAGTGGCTTCTCCGATAGCAATTCCCGCCATTTTCTTAGAAGATGATGGTACTTCATCCTCCGATTCGGATTCCTCCGATCCGGAATACCATTCACCAACATAGGCTTGACCCTTGCTTTTATTGTTGTAGAACTTCTTGAAAAGCTTCTTTTTGCCTTTTGTCCCTTCACCGTCATCTTTCCTCTCATGAAATCTTTGATTATCACCCTTTTTATTTGGACATCTTGAGGCAAAGTGTCCCTTCTCATTACATTCATAACATATAATGTTCTTGAATCCAGTCTTCTTATGAGGTCCTCGCCTTTTGTCAAACTCAAATCCTCTTTTGTTGATCTTGTTTAGGAGCTTGCGGGTTTTTCTCACAAGAAGAGCTAGATCACCATCGGAGCTTTCATCCGAACTATCCTCCTTGGCTTCCTCGACTTTTGCCTTAAATGCCAAGTTTTTCTTCTTTGATCCGGATGCTTCCACGATCCCTTTCTTTTCTTCTTTTTGCATTTCATGGGTGATAAGAGTACCCAAGAGTTCGGTAGGAGTTGTGGAAGAGAGATCGCCATTGATAAGCACTGTCACAATTGTATCAAAACTCGATGGTAAAATCATAAGCATTTTATGCACAATGTCAATATCTTCAAATTTTGTACCTAAACCTTTGAGATCATTGATTACTAGATTTAGTCTAGTATACATGTCACTAACATTTTCAGATTCAAGCATGAAAAAGGGTTGTATTCTCTAGTTAATTTAATTAGCTTAGCTTCTTTGACTTTTGATGTTCCTTCATGAATTACCTCTAAGGTTTTCCACATTTCATAGGATGTATCAAGATTGCTAATGCGATTGAATTCACTTAAGTCAAGGCCATTAAATATGGCATTTTTTGCTTGAGCATTTGCTTGAAGGTTTTTCGATTCTAGAGGTGTGAGATTTTCTAAGTCAATTGGAGTCCTAAAACCATCTCTAGTGACCCTCCAAACATCAAGACTAATGGATTCTAGATAAACCGCCATCCTAATTTTCCAATAGCAATAATTGTCACCCTTGAAGAAAGGAACCTTTCCATTATAGTTTTCTTTGATCGACGACATCCTCTCCCTAGACGGTTAAGCCTAAAAAGAGAGACCTAGAGCTCTGATACCACGTGTTGATCGAAGGATGCCGACTAGAGGGGGGGTGAATAGGCGGTTTTAAAATTTTCTTCTAAATTAGGGTTTAACAACCTAAGATTGCAATAACAAATATTCTAAGGATATGAAAATTAATTCAATTCAGATTTAGCAATTTATATGAAACTACTAGCAACAATTCAATCACTATGAAAATTAAGCAAGTAGTAGAGGTAACCGAAGAGATCAAGTTTTTCCCGAGGTCTCGGAAATTTGCCGATTTCCACTAATCCTCGTTGAAGCGCTCTTCGCTTGAGCTTAAGCTTCGATTCCACTAGAGGTAGCCCTTTTCCACTCCGGATAGGCGAGCTCCAAGCCTTTACAACCACTCGCCGGGCCTCTCCGACAAACCGTTGATGGAGAGATCGCCGGACCTTCTGGGTCGTCTAGGTGACGGCAATCACCAAGAGTAATAAGCCTAGCACCTTGCTTGATCAACCTCAAAGCTTGATGAACACAATGCAAATGCAAAAGGCTTGGAACCAAAATCACTCAACTAGCACTCAAGAATTCTCAAGTTTTGACTCTAATTGCTAGAGAATGGATGTGTGAGAGCTTGCACACTGTTGCTCAGGGTTTATGAAGTGTATTTCGTGTGTACTTGACATCTACAACAGTGATCTATTTATACTCTCAACAAAAACGGTCGAAATCAAGAAGATTGGGCGAAAATTGTACTGGTCGGACATTGTCCGGCCACTTCGGACAATGTCCGGTCAGTACAAAAATTTTGACCGTTATTCACGTGAATTGCGAGTATCAGTAGCCGTTTGAATCAAAATGTGAAGGCCGGACAGATGTATTTGTCCGGACAAAATGTCCGGACAGATGCATTTGTCTCTGTTAACACCATTGTTAAAAATGAAGTGTACACGCCGGACAGATACATTTGTCTGGACAAAATGTCCGGACAGATGTATTTGTCTCTGTTAACACTTAACATAATATACTCCAGATTTTTGTATAGGCCGGACATATAGGATTTGTCCGGACAAAATGTCCGGACAAATAGATTTGTCTCTATTAACACGGCCCTAACACTAGCCAGGATTTTGTATTGGCCGGACATTGTCCGATCACTTCGGACAAATCCTCCGGACAAGTGTATTTGTCTCAAATTAATAAGCTGCGAACATTTGTACTGGCCGGACATTGTCCGGTCACTTCGGACAATGTCCAGCCTTCACCGGACAGATGTCCCGGACAAATGAACTTGTCTCTGTTGCGCGTGTTTGCAAAGTACTGAGAATGTTTGTATTGGCCGGACATTGTCCGGTCACTTCAGACACTGTCCGGCCAGTACAAACCGAAAACTGACTTTTGAATTTTTTACTCAGCTTTTGATTTGGGGCAAAAGCAAATGCAAATATGCTTCTAAAAACTTCAAGGTTGATCAAGATACTTGTGCTAAGAACCCTCTTAATAGTACGACCATCTAACCTAGAAAATTTCAAAATGAGAAGACGCTAGGTTTAGGTATTTGTACTTTTGTCGAGATTTTCGTCGTTTTCGCTTTACGGAGTCTTGATAACCTTGCTTTGTCTTTTCTTGATGCTTTCTCCTTTGATTTACCTGTGTCTCACATACAGAGATTAGTTGCAAATCTAACGGATGTCATTAATCACCAAAATCCTAATCGGGGCTCAAGATTCAACAATCATGACGGAGGAACGGAAGATTGACAGATTCTGTGAAGGCCTACAAAACTCGTATCAATACCAACTGTCAACGCACGAATTCACAGACTTTCAAGTCCTAGTGAATCGAGTGCTCAAGATGGAAGAGAAGAGAGGCATAGTGGAAGAAGATCGCAAGAGGAAGACTATGGCATACTTGTTTCAAGGCAAGTCGAGCTGAGGGAGACCAGCACCATACGCCAGAACCGCTTTCAGAGCACCTGTACCTTCAAGACCCCAGCAGACTTCATCATCAACGACTCCAATATGTCCAGGATGCAAAGGGAATCATCTTTATAAAGACTGTATGTTCAAAAATATAGAGTATTTCCATTGTGGTAGAAGAGGACACCGCAGAGAGACATGTCCACTTCGACACCTACCTCCCAGCGTTGCTAAAGCCCAAGCAGCAAGATCCCCCGCACCTGCACAAACTCATGCCAGGGGAATACCACAAGTCCGAGGAGGAAGAATCCAAGCTAACAGAGGGAGAGGATGAAAGGGATCTAGGATATCGACTAGAGGGGGGTGAACAGGCGATTTTAACAAATATCAATAAAACAAACAATTTATAGATAATGAGAGCAAATAAATAACACAAGATGAACAAAGCACAATTTCAACACAAGGATATATCCCGTGGTCTCGGTGATTTGCCGATCACCCCTAATCCATGTTGAGGCAAACTCAAATCTCTAACCGCTCCTCTATCTAGTCAACCTTCTCTCGAGAAGTGACCTAGATCTTGAGCCGGATTAGTGTGATGAGTTATCCAAACCTCGATTTCACTAAGGATGCGCTCTACCGCTCTGGCAAGGCGTGCTCAACCCTTTCACAAGATGTTTTGAGGAGTCTTCACAATCTTCCTTGAAGAGCTCTCCAAAACCTTTCTCCTAGCCGTCTAGGAGCCGGCAAACTCCAAGAGTAACAAGCCGGTGATGATCACTTAGCCTTCTTCTAGTGCCACAAGATTGATTTAATGATCTAAATGCAATGCACTAGAATATCTCAAATGCACACTCTCACAAATTCGAGAATTTGAACCCTAGAGTGTATGAAACTAGCTTAAGCTCTCAAGGATGATGACAATGCTCAAGATTATGCCAAAAGTTGTGAACAGGGCCGTGCATGGGAGTATATATACCCCCCACAATAAATATAGCCGTTACAGGCCGTTGGGAGAAAAAGAACACCTGGCGGTCAGACCGCAGGTATAAGCTCGGTCAGATCGCCGCAATTGCAACAGCATTAAACAGGCGCAATAAATGCTCAACTGCCCTTGTCAGGCACACACACGGTCAGACCGGAGCCTATTTCGGTCAGACCGTGAAACTGTCCAGAGACGACATAGTTTCTGGACACTTTATACGGTCAGGCCGAAAAATACGGACAGACCGGCCATACGGTCAGACCGTAGTTCAAAAGCACGGTCAGACCGATTTCTCGGTCAGACTGGTCTAATCAAACGGTCAGACCGTCATAGCTAAAAAAACAACAGAAAGATAAATCAAGAAGTTCCAGGAGTCTGACCTAGGTCTCAACTACGGACAGACCGACCTTTTAAAGGGAAACACTATACTTAGACATAATGTCGGTCAGTCTGAGATCCTATTCGGTTAGTCCGTGAATTCGGTCAGACCGGTCTAACAGATTGTCAGACCGACTGAGACAGTGCTGAGCAGAATTGAGCTGAAATAAGCATTTTCAAAGTATATGACCTTCTAGTATGCAATGCAAGTTGATTTTATGATTTGTGGCACATAGATGAAGTATTTTGTGATACACCACATGCTTCTCTTAATAGTACAGCAACTATCCTAAAATCCGGTCAAAATTCTTCTCTAATCACCTTAGACCGGTAAAAATGGAAAAGACCCTATTTCGTACCTTTGCCCTTTTGATCAATGCCCTTTCTTCATCATGAGGCTCTTTCTTCGCCTTTCATTAACCTGTCTTTTAAGTCTCTTCTTGACACAACTAGGCAGGTAACGTTAGTGTAGCATTTGTAGTTGTCATTAATTATTAAAACACTCTTTAGGGGCCTACAAGCTACAGAGGAGCATCACCTGTTGGAGGCAGACTCAACTTTGTGACCGCCGCAGAGGCAGGAGAAGCAACCGACATTGTGATTGGTAGACTCTTGATCTCATCTCAGATTTCAGTTGTTTTATTTGACCCCGGAGCAACTCATTCATTTGTGTCAAAAGATCACTTGATGAGTAGTAACTTGCCTGTGTTTGCTTTAGAGCACCCTATCGTTATTCAGTCACCTGGTGCTAGGATGACTGTTAATTCCATCTGTAGAAATGTTGCCTTCTGTATCGGCAATCTCGATTTCCTGGCAGATATGCTAGTTCTAAATCTTCAAGGGCTAGACGTCATTCTTGGAATGGATTGGCTAGCCAAGCATAAGGGAATGATGGATTGCGAGAAGAAAACAATCACTCTGACAAATACCGATGAAAAACAAGTTACATTCCACGCAGAAAGAACTTCAATCCATGACCACCTGCAGAGATTGAATTGCATTGAGGAGATGAAGCTTGAAGAGGTACCGATTGTTAATGAATACCCAGAAGTCTTTCCAGAAGAACTTCCCGGATTACCACAAGATCGGGATATAGAGTTCACCATTGAACTAAAACCTGGATCCACCCCATACGCGAGGAAGTTGTTTCGGATGACAGGTCATGAACAAGAAGAGCTGAAGAGGCAGATAGCTGAATTAGAAGAGAAAGGATTTATCAGATCAAGTTCATCACCATGGGGAGCCCCAGTGCTCTTTGTTAAGAAGAAAGATGGTAGCATGCGACTTTGCATAGACTACCGTAAGCTGAACGACATGACTATTAAAAACAAATACCCTTTGCCAAGAATAGATGACCTCTTTGACCAACTCAGAGAAGCGAAAGTATTCTCAAGAATAGACCTGAGATCAGGATATCACCAGTTGAGGATTCGAGAACAAGACATTCCTAAGACTGCATTCATAACCAGATACGGGTTGCATGAGTTTATAGTAATGCCCTTTGGATTGACTAATGCACCCGCAGTATTTATGAACTTAATGAACAAGATCCTTATGGAGTTCCTGGATAAGTTCATTATCGTGTTTATAGATGATATCCTTGTCTATTCCAAGACAGAGGAAGAGCGCGCACACTATCTGAGGATAGTGTTAAAGAAGAT
The DNA here is from genome assembly GCA_019359835.1 of Pharus latifolius. Lineage (NCBI taxonomy): Eukaryota > Viridiplantae > Streptophyta > Magnoliopsida > Poales > Poaceae > Pharus > Pharus latifolius. Next base: position 66,918,437 of record CM033323.1, read on the forward strand.
AGCAGACCATCAGCTATACGCCAAGTTCAGCAAGTGTGCTTTTTGGCTGAGAAAGATTTCTTTCTTAGGACACATCATCTCAGGAGAAGGAATATTCATGGACCCAATAAAAATACAAGCTGTCACTGAATGGAAACAACCAGAAACTGCGATAGAAATCAGAAGTTTCTTGGGATTGGCGGGATACTACCGAAGATTTGTTGAAGGATTCTCGAAGATCACCAAGCCGCTGACCCAGCTACTGAAAAAGAACATCCCTTTTAAATGGACCAAGGAGTGCGAAGGAAGTTATGAGGAATTAAAGAAAAGGCTGACAACTGCACCAATCCTTATACTACCGGATGTCAAAAAGGAGTTTCAAGTTTACTGTGACGCATCCAAACAAGGATTAGGCTATGTACTTATGCAAGAAAGGAAAGTGGTAGCGTATGCATCAAGACAGCTACGGCCTCATGAGGAGAATTATCCAACACACGATTTGGAGCTAGCTGCCGTCGTGCATGCATTGAAGATATGGAGACATTACTTATTAGGCAACAAATGCGAGATTTACACAGACCATAAGAGCCTAAGATATATCTTCACACAACAGGAGTTGAATATGAGGCAGAGAAGATGGCTAGAACTGATTAAAGATTATGACTTAGAGATCCGCTATCACCCGGGTAAAGCTAATGTAGTGGCCAATGCTTTGAGCAGAAAGTCCCACTGCAACCAGATAGCACAGCTAGAAGTGCCAACACAACTAATTAAGGAATTCGAAAGGTTGCAATTGGAATTAGTAAACCAAGGAATCATTACTGCCCTAAAGGTGGAATGTGAGCTGAAAGACAAGATCGGAAAGGCTCAAGCAACAGACCCAGACATCCAAGAGATGAAAGAAGACATGAAGAGTGAAGATACGACTAACCTTCGAGAAGATGAACAAGGGATTCTATGGTACAATGATCACCTTCATGACGGGCCTCCAGGTTCACACCGTCATGAAGGAGCAGATTGAGTCTGCGCTTGGACTGGTTTGTCCCGTATCTGGGTGCCAGCTCCACACCCTTCCAGAGCTCGAGAATTGGGAGGTGGCCATGTTTTACTCCGGCCCCTTCCAGCTCCATCACATCGCCGGCCTGCGCCGCGATGTTGACTTGGCTCTGCGGATTCTTCGCGTCACTCTAGTTCCTATGTCCGGCGATAGGGCTAGAGTCACTTATCTGGCCCTCCATGTGTTGATCTCCATTTTCTAGGAGGAGCCATTCGACGTTGCTGATCTCATCATCAGTGAGATTCAGCATGTCCTTCTCTCTCCGCGCCGTCAGCTGATATACGCTCCGTATATCATGGCGGTGCTTCTGCATATTTGGGCTGTGGACACTGAGCTCCCGCGGCCCCATCATCCCCTTCTCTTCTATCCTCCTGGCCAGACCGACCGTCGCCTTGGTGCTCGGCCTACGGCTGCTGCTGACCTTGATTCTCCCGCATCTGATGATGATGCTGCGGGGGAGTCAGAGGACGAGACTCCAGTTCAGGAGTCTGATCCAGCACCAGCTGCAGAGACAGGCATCGGCTCTTCCTCGGCGTCTTCTTCTCAGGTCCAGCAGATCATCCAGACCCAGCAGTAGATCCTCAGCACCTAGGTAGAGCACCATCAGATGCTGCTTCGCCTGCTTGCTCAGCAGGAGGAGATTCTGCGACGCCTACCTTCTTCCGCTTCCCCAGTCCCTCGCAAGAGGGCCCACCCTGCGTCATCATCTCCGAGCTCAGCTTCAAGTCCAGCTACTCCAGCTCCTGCGGCACCAGCTCCAGCTCCGACTGCCACTCCTCCGTTGTCTCCTGCCGTCGACCTGACTGGATCTCCTGCAGGCTCCAGAGATACAACCGTCTTAGGGCTATCTTCATATGATGAGCATTAGGCTCTTTTTCTTGTATTGGCTCCCTTTTTGTGCTTGATGCCAAAGGGGGAGAAGTATTTTATATATATTTGTGTTATGATTGGATGATTTTGGATATATTTATTGTTTTTGGATGTCTATGTCTGGATATTGGTTTATTATATTTCTGTGATTTTGATATGGATATGATGTTTGTGAAGTTCTGATACTTGATTCTATATGGTGATCTGTGATGCTAATTTCTATCTATGTGTTGGTTTATGATTGGTTTATACTCTGATGTATACTCTGAACTTATATCTGTGATATGTGATGCATACACTCAGGGGGAGCAATATTTTTCTTCAAACACTTGTTGTCATCAATCATCAAAAAGCGGGAGATTGTTGCATCTAGGCCTTTATGCCTAACCCTAATTTTGATGATTAATGAAAACAAAGTGTTTCAGACTGATTGTGTTTCTGAGATTTTTGATACAGAGCTCGTTCGGGAAAACATGCAAGATGATCAAGATGAACCCAACGTAAAATAGAAGCACAAGGTGCAAAAGAGCAAAGACTAGACGCAATCATGAAGATGCAAAGGATCTAAGGTAATCTGGGATTTTATTTTTACCGATCTCGGTGTTTGGAGGTTGATCGGTTAAGGATTTTGTTTTTAGATTTAACCGTACTATAAAGAGGGGTTGCAAAGTCCTCTCTACACTTCCAACATGAACCGAGAAATTTAGGTCATTGCATTGCATTCTTTTCGGTTGGATTTTGATTTGAATTTGGTTTTGAAAGATTTGGTTTTTCAGTTCAGTTTTTGACAGCAGAAGAGTTTTTCAAATTTCTAGAAATATCTGCGTAGATCTGGTTTTCTCTTCTGTTGAAACAAATGTAGTCCTTGAAATTATCTTTCAAACGAGCTATTAAACTCTCAATTTGGACTTCTGGATTTAAAGTTATGACTATTTTTGTTCAGATTGACTGTCAGTTTGAATGTCAGTTTGTGTTAACTGACAATTGTCCATAGAGTGTGTTTTTCGTGCCAAAAATTTTTGTACTAAACTGACTGTCAGTATGCCCATGCTGACTGTCAGTTTGTGTTTCGACCACAGCTGTTTTATCTGAGTTTTCTTCTAAAACTAGTCGATGTTTTGGTCAAACTGACTGTCAGTTTGCATAACTGACTATCAGTTTGGGGTTTCGGTTTCCATATACGACCACAAACAGCTAGCTATTTTTTATCCGTAAATTTTGTCGGTCGTTGTGTATATAACTGACTATCAGTTTGGTGAACTGACTGTCAGTTTGAGTTACTGATTTTCAGCCCGAGCTCCAACGGTTCTTTTGATCCTTGAGGCTATAAATAGAGACTTTGAGCTCGTATTTTACAGAACAAGCAGCCTCCTCTCATACACATTCTTGAGCTTTAGTTTCTTATACAAAATCTTGATCTTTTGACCAAGTCGAGTGCTTTTCAGATCCACCGAGTGCTTTTTGTTCGCATCATTTGCATCCTATTAGTTTCTCGGTGATTGTTAGAGGTCTAGAGAAGACCTTGCTGCCTGTTACTCTTGGTGAGCGCCCTCACCTAAACGGTTCGAAGGCATGGCCGTTGACTCTCCGTTCAAAGATTGTTGGAGAGACTCGGCAAGGTTGTAAAAGGCATCGTGCTCGCCTTTCCAGAGTGGACAAGGAGCAACCAATAGTGGATAATATCCTTCGTGGATATTGAAGCAAAACTTAATTTACTTGAGTGCTCCTTCGTGGATATTGAAGCAAAACTCAATTTACTTGAGTGCTTCAACGAGGATTAGGGGAGACTGGGCGAGTCTCCGAGACGTCAGTAAAAATTGTTGTGTTAGTTCTCTCTGTCTCTTTATTTCAATATATTAAATTGCTTTTGGTTCTTATCTTAGCAACATTTGTTTTAATTGAAACGTTTTAAAGCCTCCTATTCACCCCTTTCTAGTCGGCATCCTTGATCCTACATATGCGACCCGCTAGGGAGAGACGGTGGTGTATCATCAACCAACTGGTGAAGAGAAGGTATACGAAGCATTGAGGTTGCTTACAGGAGCTCGGGAAACCGACAAAGCTTTCTTTCTATAAGTGCACTTAAGTAAGCGTCTTCAGCTGTGTCTCCTCTAGCTGCGATGGAATGATCCAGTAAAAACAATCTAACCAAGTGCACGAAAAAGTTGAAGAAGAAAAATAAAAAAAGGAATAAAAAAATAATAAAAAGGGAAAGAATAAGTGTTTTAATTTTTCTCAAAAAAGGGCAATCTAGCAACTTTGTATAAATCATAGCATAACGAACGTTTTCTTTGTATGGTTTATTCTAAATCCTATATGAAAGAAGATTGTTAAGACTGTTTAATTTATTAAGCTCTCTCTTTTCTAAGGCTGAAATTTGATAATCTTAATATTTGTATTTGGAAAGATTAAATTGCTCAGATGAATTGCCTCGTATGCATAAATGTGTTGTGAATCATTGAAAGATTGTTCATTGAAAATCAGATAAACCAAAGCATCTCAATTTTTGGAAAAATCATTCATATTCTTTGCTTGAGGACAAGAAAAATGCTAGTTTGGGGGAATTTAGTAAGTGCTAACTTGGTAGCACTTTTACCCTAGGTTTAGTATTAAAAATGTGCAAAATCATGTCTAAAACTCCTTTGATGTGATATTTTATGTGTAAAATTTGATTATTTTCACAAATTGCTTTCACGATTGTGTTCATCATATCTCAAGAATCATTCCCACCAAATTTAGGAAGAATTCAACCAAACTTGAGCCTCTTACGACCAAGAAACCCAATTGAAGAAGCAAAAAGGCCTGGTCGAGGTCGAATTGGAGGGTAAAAGACTTTATCCGTACGTAATTGGGCGAGAAATGACTTGTACTCAAAAAAGAGACCTGGTCGAATACAACATGGCCGAAACTCAGTTTCGGTTATGACACGTGTCTGGCGGTAATTGCGACGTGTCTCGGTCATGTTCGATTCGGTTTCGGCCACGACGCGTGTGTGGCCACGATTGCACCACGTGTCCTGGTCATGTTCGAATTATATTCTTCAGCTTTTTACTGGTCAGTCTTGATCCAAACTGGTCGCTTTGAGTCGGGTTTGATCCAAATTAGTCGTAATTGGACCGTTTTGATGCGGGTTTGATCAGGACTGGTCGTTTTGTGGGCCATTTTGATCTGATTTTGACTCAAACTGGTTGGGTTTGGTTGATTTTAGCTAGATTTGGTCAGTTTTAGTCGTAATCGATCAGAACTAATCAAATTTGGTTGGTTTCGACTCAGATTTATTCATTCTCGCACCATTTGAAGCCAGACTTCGTCGCCTGTACGTCAAGGAGTTGTTTTTGGGCATATTTACCTGTGTACTATAAATAGAGAAACTTTTGGCTCAATTAGACATGATCTCTTAGGTTTAGATATTCTTTCTTTAGACTTAGTAGTAGTTTTTAGCTACTTTTTAGTTTAGCAGAGCCCCTTCTCTATTTTTGTTGCTTTTTGTAAGCCAACAAGGATGTCAACTTCAATTTTCAAGTAATCAAGTAAGTTTTTATTTATTCTTATTGTTATTTATGCATTCTTATGGCTTTTAGCCAGTAGATCCCCTCTAGGGTTAGGGATGACCTAATCTGGAAGGCGTGATTTCCCCTCGGTCTTTATTTCAAGTTTTGGAGTAATTTCTTCATGTTTTAATCCTCCAAACCCTAATTCCTTGTTTCAACAATAGACGTAACAGTTGAGTCTTAATAGGAATTTAGAGGAGTTCTTGAGTCCTTAGTGCTTTGACGCGGGATCCTGAACAGGAGAGAGGCTCTCGCCAAACGTGAGTGGAAGCGATCCTCTGACTGTTGACCCAGCGCCCCGAAATGAAAACTTAATTTATCTTAGAAAACAATTGAAACTACTTGCAATCCTCGAACCTTGGATAGAATTACACTAGATTTTCATTCTAGCTTGCAAACCCTAGATTGATAGCTTAGTTGTAGAAAAACACACCCACAAGTCATTTAGACTTACTTAGTGATCCATTAAGCTAGAAAGACGAATACGCTTGTTTCTCGTGGAATTCGACCCTCAAGTGCTCAATGTTCAACCCATCACTTGCGGTTGTTATACAATCACGACTCTTTCGGTTGCGATCAGCCCCCCTCTCGGTTCGCTATCCTAGTCTTTCAATTAGTATCAGAGCTCGGTGTTGCTCTCGTTTGTAGACTTCACCGTCTCTTGAGCCATGGCGACTGAAAAGTACACAAGAAAGCCACCCATCTTTGATGGAGATGACTTTCCATATTGGAAGAAGCGCATGGAGACATACATCAAGTCTCAAGTTTCGACCTATGGAAGATCAGTGAAGATGCATATGTGGAGCCTGCTGAAATTAATGAGTCTAACATAGCACAAGCCTTATTCAACCAAAGGGCGATGAACTATCTCTATGGAGCCCTAGGACGGATTAATTACAACCGCATCTCATGACTTTCCACCGCTCATGATATTTGGGTGGCCCTCGGAGCTTTCCATTAGGGTACCACTCAAGTTAAGAGTGTGAAGCATGAGCTTTTGACATCTGAGTATGAGCAGTTCATGATGCAATCGATTCTATTGATGGATTTTTCACTCGTTTTGATACTCTTGTCAACAAGTTGAGTTATGTAGGCAAAGATCTTTCTGAGTCTGAGAGATGTCGCAAGATCCTGCGTTCCTTGACTCCAGCAGTTTGGCATGTCTAAGGACCTAGATGTCATGACGACCAAGTATTTGTATTCTTCTCTCCAGACCTATGAGATTACTAGGGCAGCGATGTCTCCTCGTGAATCTAAGCCATTGGAATTACATGTCGCACATCCTAGCTCATCTGGGTCTTTAGGGTCCTCATTTGGTTTTTCACTTTCTACTCTTACTTCTCTTGAGGATGAGGCTCTAGATGTGCTTTGTGATGATGAGCTTGCTTTGATTACTAAGAAATTTGTGAGGGTTTGGAAAGCAAGAAGAGAGAAGAGAGGAAAGAGAGGAGAGGTCATATGCTTTGAGTGTGGAAAGCCTGGCCACATCCGTACTCTTTGCCGTACCCTCAAGGGCACCACTAAAGAGCCGGAGAAAAAGAAGATCTTCAAGTCCAAAATGAAGACAATAATTTTTGAACTGTGAAGAAGGCCATCCACAAAGCCTTCATGTTCGCTCTTGATGAGCTGAGTGATGATGGTCTTGATAAGGACAACAAGGCTACTATCTCTTCTCATGATAGTGATGATAACCTCACTGGCTTATGCCTCATGGCCCTTGGAGATGATGACATCAATGAGGATGATCTTGACTCCGACATGAGCAAGGTGAGTAAAGACCAGCTCTTAAAAGCTCTTCTTGCACAAGATTCTCAGATTGATGCTTTGAGGAGTAAGGTTCGGTCTTTGAAAAAGGAGCGTGATGACCTTTTGAGTAAGAGCTCGAGCACCTCTGATTCTGATTCTTGTGAGTTTTGTCTTTTTTTGAATTCTGAGATTAATTCTTTGAGGCTTTCACTTGGGTCTTTACATTCTGAGCTCGATTCTGCACGTTTGGAGCTTGAGTCTTGCAAGTCGAGCTCTTGTGCTTCTTGTATTTCCTTGCGGCATGACTTTGATGTCTCATGGGCAACTCCATGCACCAAGTGTGCTGAACTTGAAAAGGAGTTGGAATTCTTGACGGAGTCATTTACCGATCGTCTTGAGAAGGAACTCCAGGATGTGAGAGCCAAAACATGTTCGTCATGTGAGAACCTGAAACTCAAAAAAAAAAGTTTTAGAAGATTCGCTCATGTCTTTCCCCGATTGTCTTCTTTTGATAAATGAAATTGAATATATTAAATCTGTTTTGAAGAAGTTTTCTGATGGGGAGAAGAACCTTGATCTCATTTTGGACACATCGAAGTGTTCCTTTAACAAGGAGGGGATCAGGTACATGCCTAGTATGGTCGAAAGACCCTAAGTGCTTAAAGTTGATACTTCTTCTCGGGTTTTTTTTAAAGGCAAGTCGAGTCTAAAAAATTCTTCCAAAATTGGTTCTTCTGAGGGCAAGTCTGCTCCTAAGTCACATGTTGCATCTTCCTCCCGTACCGATGTCTCTGCCAGACCGGTATATCATTGTTCATATTGTGGGAGAGATGGACATCTTGTAGGCTTTTGTTTTAGGAAGACAAGAGACTTGCGTCGAGAGTTTGCCCATGATTCTTCCTACATGCGTCGTCAACCCCGTGACACATATGTGCGAGAAATACCCATGAGGCCGAGATTTGTTGATAATTTCTTTGTTTCCTTCTCGTGTGGTGTTGGTCATGATCATTTACATAGAGGTTTTGGTTTCACATATGGTCCACGACATGGTGATTTTGGCTCTCGCCGTTTTGATGTTGGCCTTCCTTGTTTCGATCGAGGTACTCGCTCACGACAATTCATACGGCCTAACAATGGTTCTAGACATATTCGTGATTCTTCTTCACGTCTTAAGTCTTCATATTTTGCTTCTTCACTAATGTCCAAGTTTTGGATCCCTAAGTATGTTCTTGCCAGCTTATTGAGCTCCAAAACTTGGATGCCCAACATATCTTCTGATCTGTAGGTGCAAGGTACAAAGAGAGTGGGAGGTTGTTGCATGTGTACATTTTTGCATTTGTAAATTTCCTGCATTAGCATGTTTCCAAATTCTGCAATTTTCTGAATTTTTGAGTAGTTTTGCTCTATATGCTACTAGATGGTGATTTGAGTGTTTAATATGCCACTTTTATGCATAGTTATCATGTCTAAGATTGCTTGATAGTTTAGGAATGTTTTGAGCTTCACAAACTTGTTATTTATCTCTTCTAGCTAAATTATAGCAATCAGGGGCATTTGTGTGATAATTTCTGCAAATCTGCATTTTCTTGTTTTAATTAAGCGAAAACTTCTCTTTGCACATGCCTTACACCATGTAATTGAAATATGCAATTTTTGTTTGATTCATATGCTTTCATGTAGTCGTGTGCTCTCTAGTCCAATTTTGAGCCCTTGAATTAGTTGATTAAACTGGGCACCTGGACCACAAAATCTGCAGTTCTCACGTCGATGAAAGCTACTCATGTTTGGAAAGCTCAAAAATAATCTTTTCTTAGCAAATAAGTGGTCTCAACCACATGCAATTTCAATAAGCGGTATTGAATCTGCAATGAGCTGAAATAATCGCTCAAATGTGCATTTTAATCAAATTGAGTCAAAGATTTTGGTTCCACTTTGGACTTGGAGCATAGGACACATGTTTGCATTGATTCCTAGCGTAGGTAATGCATTTCTCTCTCAACATGATCTTTGTATGTGTCTTTGTGAAAAATTACTAATTTTGAATCTCAAAGTGTGCATTTCCCATGTGATTGCTTGGATTGCCCCAATTTTGCTTATTCTAGCTATTTAGTGATTTTTGCAAGAATGTTTTAGTTCATTTCACTCATCTACTATCTTGTTATCTCTAGTTGTGGTCACTCTGCATAGATTTAAGTTTATTGATGCTTCATTTCATGGTTTAAGGGCATATTTTGCAAAACTGCTGTTTTTTTCGTTTTCACCAAAGCAACTTTCAAAAATCCAAAAATAGTGCTTCGTACCCTTTTTAAACTTCATACATAATCTAACGGGGAGGGCGCGCTTCCTTGATGATTAATTTGACAAAGGGGGAGAAAAAGAATGCATTTTGGGTTGCGGGGGAGTTATGCTTGTATCCATTTATTTCCTCACCCTTGTATATCATCTTCATGGTCATGTGTATTTATCCTTCTTCTATATTTTGGACCATGTTTTTTAGCTTCATTTTCTATATTCAAAATTCAAATTAATTAAATTAAAAAAATATCAAATCATTCATCAATTGGGAGATTGTACACCCCATGTGATTGTCTAATCTTAAGTAATATATGTTTTGAATTGTTTATGATACATCTGCTTGTGTTCGTTTGTGTTGTCATTATTTGTGAACAGTGCTATGTGATAGGTTTGTTTGCTTTTGGTGCATGTTGTAGGTATACTGGAGTAAAAGTATACTTGCGGCAAGGATGAGCCATCGGAGTAGAGCTCAGGGAGAAGCCAGAGACTCGATTAGTCTGAGAGATGCTGGAGATACTAGAGACTTGCGGGAACGCTAAATATGACTATTCCAATATCCAGATGTGGCGTTGCACTAAGATTGTTGAAGTAGCTCGAGCCAATCGAAGTGTTGAGGTTGTCGATCGGGGTCCAGAATGGAAGAGACTTCTGCTATGTGGCGAGCTATTCAACATCGAGGTGGACACATGATGGCATTATGGCAAGCACAAGTAGTGCTCATGATGCCGAAGGAATCATCAAGATGGTTTGTGGATTCCGTGTGGAAGTTTATGCAAAAGGTTCTGTTTGCGAGCTAATTCTGCACTGATGTAAGCTTGTTCTCAGAAAAGTGTTAATAGAAAGGTTTTAGATCAAGAAGTTAGTTTTCCAACGGATCCAAGAGCATCAAAATTGGAGTTTGAATGATGAAGTTATGACTGTTTAGTGTCTGCTGTTCAGAAAATGCTGTAATACCAAAAATTGTAAATTTGAAAATAATTGATTGAGAGTTGGGTCGAATTGAGCTTCGGACCCAACCTCCACTAGCTATTAGTTTAGTCCACATTGGTTGTGGTGACTAGGGGTGTAATCGAATCCGGATGTAATCGGATAATCCGGATAACAAATTTAAAAAAATCGAATTCAGATGTCTTTTAGGATATCTGATTATATAATCGGATTCGGATTCGGATATACATCCGATTATTTTCCCGGATTCAAATTCAAATCTGGTATAGAATATTGGATTCGGATTCGGATAATATTTGCATCCGTTTATATTTTAGGTTTATCTAAACCCTACACGTTAGTCCTTCCTCCTCCTCTCCCGTCTCCCATTGGCGGCGCCACCTCCCCGCCGCCCTCGTCCCCCGTCCCCGCTACTTCCCGGCCGCCTCCTCCTCATCCCTTGTCCGCCCCATCCCCATCGTCACCCCCAACATGTCCTCGCCATCTCATCCCCTGTCCGCCGCCTCCTCCTGCCTCCACGCCGCCTCTATTCACCCGTCCCCGCCGCCGCCTCGTCCCTGCCATCGCATCCATGCTACCTCCCTGCCACGGCCTCCTCCCTCATCCAAGCCGCCTCTCGGCGGCTATCTCCTCCACCCGCATCCATGCTGCCTCCCCATGGCGGTCTCCCTACGTCTACACCACCTCCCCGCATCCTCGAGTCTACACGACCGTCTCCCCGTATCCCCGCGGTCGTCTCCCCACATCCACGCCACCTCGCCACAGTCGTCTCCTAGTGTCTCCGCCTCCACACGGTCGTCTCCCCGCGTCCCCACAGCCGTCTACTCCTCCCGCCTCCCGTGTCCATGCCGCATCCCCTTGGCCGTCTCCTCGCGTCCCCGCGTCTACACGACCGTCTCCCCGCGTCCCCACGGCCGTCTACTCCTCCTGCATCCACGCAGCCTCTCCACAGCCATCTCCTCACATCCCCGTGTCCACACGACTGTCTTGCCGCGTCCCCGCGGCCATCTCCTCCCGCGTCCAAGCCGCCTCCCCACAGTCGTCTCCTCGAAACAATAGTATAATCCGAATAATATTTGAATTCGATCTGAATGGAGTAAAAATCCGATTCGAATTCGAATTCAATAACTATCCTATTTGTATTCGAATCTGAGTATATTTGAATTCGTATTCGAATCCGAATATATCTGAATTCGTATTCAAATTTGATTAAAGTTAATATGATTTAGATTTGATATGACCATTATTCGACTGAATCTGATTCGATTACACCCCTAGTGGAGACTATTCTAAGTGAAAATTAGTTCTATATAAGAAGGGGAAGTACTAGGGATAGCACTCATCTCTTTGAGAGAGAGTTTTTAATAATTGTGCTTAGTCTTTGAAATTTTTGTATTCTTGATTATTTTTGTTCTTGTATATTTTATAAGAAGTTAAATCTTTTCTTTTTTTATTGTTTAAATTTTCGTATATGTTTGTTTAAATACTCGCAATTGATTGTTTAAATATTTGCAATTTAAATACTCGTAATTGGTTGTTTAAATACTCGCAATTGGTTGTTTAAATATTCGCATTTAATTTTTTAAATACTTGCAATTGGTTGTTTAAATACTTAGAGTTGATTGTTTCTTAATTTTTTTATTTCTCTTTAAATATTTTTGGACATCAAGAGATATGGTGTTATGATTGGAGATAACTATATTTGAGATATCCGAACACCCCTAACTTCTTCATATTTTCTCTTGATTCTTTTACTTATTTCTTGAGAATTTATTTTGCAAAACCAACTCACCCGCTCTCGATTCGCTATCCTGATCTTTCAAAAAAAAATAAGAGTCAACTAAAATATTTAAAAAAGAGGGACTTTGTATTTTACCTTAATTTTGAATTTTGCTATGTAAAACACCATTTCTAACTGCACTCCACATTTAGTATACCAGCCACTTCTAGCTCCATTCAACGGTAATACATGAGCGTTCTTCATTTCCACAATTATTAACAATCTTTTGTACCTTTTGGGACTGTTTATTTGGTGTCCGCACCTAAAAGTGTCTGCCCTAGAATATGCTTAAGAGTTTATTTGATTCAATTCCTTATAGTGGCCTATACTAAACATGCCTGGTGGCGTGCCTGGACAAGTCTGCTTGAGCTAAAAAAGGAACACCTAACTCAGGCACGCCGCATCCGTGGTTGCATCCTACGTGCATCTATTGCCGCAATCGCTTCACCTGGCTGTCACCGCCCATTCATGCCACAGCCATCCGTGGCGTGTTCATACCACAATTGTTCGTTGCTATCTGCTACTCATGCATGCTGCAGCCACTTCGTGCCGCAGGCTTCCTCCGCCCATCCATCACACCCGCCTTTGCTACCTCTGTTGCCCATTTATAACGAAGGCCATCTCCACCTCCACTCCTCTGTGTCATAGGTCGTAGTCTACTCGTAGTCTACTGATTATCTTTGTAGTCTTCACTTTTTTGTCATCTATTCATCACCCGCTACTGTCACAAATTTGTGTCAAGAGCCACCTTCACTCGTCTATGTTGTAGGCCGCCGGTTGCCTCCGCTCATTCGTGCCATCAACTGCCACCCCTCCACGAACTCTGTAGGAAGAGGGAGAATAGATTAAGATTAAAATATTTTTATGAGTTATTGTTGATCTCTTAAATAGTATTTTCCATTTTAGCTTGTGCATCTAAAGCATATGTCAATTCTGCTCTTTTCATTTTGCCCATTTAGAAGATATTAACAGTAACCAAACATGTTATCTTCATGTGTGTGACAAAAACTCTGAAAATCCAAATAAATCTAAAACAACCAAAACAGTCTCTTTCTCCAGTGTAGCAACACCCAGGGCTTCAATCTACTCTAGCTTGTTTTGCACGAAGATTTAAGCAAAGTCAACTTTCCTTAAAAAAAAGTATTAGCAGGCAACATCAAACATAAGAGTATTTTAATTAAGGCCTGTCAAGGCATGAGCAGGTACGAACAAGTACATGCAAGCCAAGACCACGATTGCAACGAAGCTTCGTTTTCTACGGGGACACCGTGTGCTAACGACTTGAACTAAACTTAAATCTTCTTCTATCTAAATTTTTTAATCTTCTAGAAGCCGAAAAGAAGTCTTGTGTTCTTAGATAATTGACTGCTGCTTGCACATCAATCCCTGGACATTTTGTGGATACTTTTTGTTTATGTTCATGTTATTGTGGTGTTTATATTATTGAATCATAAATTTAGATAGTTATATTTATGATACTTGATTGTACTTGAGAGTTTGAAACCATACGTGCCATTTGAATTGCAAGACAGAAGAGATGGTAAAACCAAAATTCTATGAATCGGGGAAATTGACTATTTTAGATTGAGTCCAATGCAGGGACATCTGTCTTAGTGTTTGAAAAGAATATGCTCAGTATATTCTGTGTCATTTGCGTGAAATGTCATTCGAAACAGCCACCACTCTAATATGAAAGCGTGTGGGGAGGCCTTTCGTACGAGTCCACGAGTAAATTAAATATTTATTAGAATTTAGGTGATTTTAATAAAACATGAATAACTTTTAATTCAAAAATCAAAAATATGTGATGTTTGGTCTCTATATGAAGATAATTAAAAAATCTATAACTTTCTCAATATAATCAAGATCTAATTTAAATTAGATTAATGTATAAATTAAGAAATAAAATTATATACAATTTAGTTGCATAGAGATAAGAAAAAACGAAGCATCTGAAGCCAGGTAGGGTGTCTTTTCGCTCCAGTCCCGTGAAAAAAATGAGTTTTTTATTGCAGGCGCCAGGTCGGGCGCCCGCATTGGACGTAGCATTAAGCCATTAGATTTGTTCTCGCATAATTACCATGCTATGGTGGAGAAAAATTTTGAACCTTTGGCGAGTTCAGAAGATTTTAGGATATGTTTGGTTGTTTGAATCATTCATTTTGAATGAGATAAAAATAGATGGGATGAGTGGTGTGTCATGAAATAGTTCAAATGGTATGTTTAGTTGGTATGAAAGGGGTGATCATGGATTTTATTTGTTTTGTGGAATGTTTTGATCCATGATAAAATAGGTGGTACCGAATTAAAATTAGTTATCACTAATTAACACTAACTAGTACTAATCACAACAAACATAATACTAATCACCTCTAACCTCACACTAATCACCACTAATTAGTACTAACATAATGCTAATTACTGCTAATCACCAAAAATATAACATTAATTACCACTAACTTGATAGTAATCAATACTAACTATACTTAATTAGCACTAATTTAATATTAATTACCACTAATCATCACTAACATAACACTAATTACCACTAATCACCATAAAAATAAAACTACTTACTATTAATTGGACATGAATTACCACTAACTAATACTAATTAACATTAATCAATACTAACATAACACTAATCACCATAATTAATAAATGTAGAATAAGTTAGTCTGATATGAATGAGAGGGATGAATTGATTTAGCATATGGAGAATATTTTTTTATTATCTCTTAGTCAGATTAGATGATCCAAAATAGATATAATCAAATATCTACAACCCTTAAGGTTACATGAGATAATCCATGATATACAACCAAATATATCATTAATTTCTACTAGTTGTGGATCTTGAGCATTAAGTCCTAATCAAACAGTGTCCGAAGATGTGCCGTTGGTGTTGCTTATATGGTATAGCACAAGATGTGTTTCCAACTAATGGTAAGTTCGGAAGTACAGTTTTTAGCTTATTTTTGGACAATTTTTTATATGTTAGATTTGGATTTTAATTTAATTAATACTATCTCTCGGTAAGATCCTTTTCACCTAAGAAATTTTTCTTCCTACCAAAGAAGGCTTAAGTTATTTTAACATATTATATCAATTTAGAAATATTACGTCATAAAATTATATCATTTTTTATTTTTTTAATTGACGGAACCTAAATCAAATATTAAAATAAATTCAGCGACCTAAATGATACAATTTTACAAGTTTAAGAATCTAAATGCAATTTACTCTTTGTGATATTACAATTTTATAATTTTCTCTCATATATTATATAAAAAATAATAATCAAAATTATATTTTTCAACAAGTTTAAACTACGTGTCTGGATTAGCTTGACTAACAAATAAATATGTCGGCCTCAAATGTGAATGCTTCGAGCTACGGCCGGAAGCTATTGCGGCGCACACAAGTTTAAAATAGGCCCCCTTTAATATATCCACTCCGACTCCTGGCCATGTAAAAAGAAATTTTTTTCTGTTAGTCGTCAATAGGGAGGGTAATTTTATCTATTTACCTATCTATTTGTGGGTATTTACATTAATAGAAATAGAAATGTTCTAATTTTTACACTTATGAGTGTATTCGTGGTTAAAAATTAAATATGAGATAGATATAGACAAAAATATGTTCCACCATCACCCGTACCCATTTATTCGTGGATACCTGTAAATAAAACATATATGATACTTTAAAAACATATAGAGTTAATATAGCGTACTATATAAACTAACTCTATTTAAGCAAAATTACAAAAATTTTCTTATTAATTAAATTAGATAGCATTTTTTATTTTCTATTGTTATTATGTGTATCTCAATTGTTATCTTCAATTATTTTTCTCCATTTTTTAATCGAGTAGTGGGGTACCCACAGGTAGTGGGTACGGGCAAATCACTTATGACGGGTGGTGGGTGTTGGATCTAGATCGATCTAGAGTTTGATGATTAATGAAGATTTGGATAAATCCTCGATGATTAATGTTAATTTGGATAATGACAGTTTTGATTATTAAATGACAACTTGGATAAATCCTATTTTAGCACAAGTATATTGAATTGTTATTTGTTAAACCCTAGAGGTTAATGACTTCTTGTTGTGGTTTAATATCGATGCATATGTTGAGTGGGAGCTATGTGGTTGTATCAAGTTTGTGCTAATTGTCAATTGACCTATCATGTGTTAAATCCTGAAATTGATGACTCCTTTAGTGTGATTTGATATCAATACGTATGTTGAGGGGGAGCTCATTATATTTGTCATTAAAAAAGTACCGATTGCTATCATGACATGAGTAGTACAGATCGTGTGCATATTTCTTATCATATATGAATCTATATGATTGTATGATTCATCTCTTACTCATTTGTTAATTGTTGACAATAGTTTTGTCATTTCACCGAAAAGACAAATTATTGAATCAACTTCTTTGTGGAGTAATTTCTCTGGAGATTAATGACAACCTAAATATGAGACTAACGTTGTGCATTGAGTGTATGTGTTGTAGTCTCAAGGTGTATTGTGAGATGAAAGCAAGTAATAACGTATGGAGGTTAATGTCGATATGAGCCATCTTAAGCTAGGTCAAGCTTTGCGAGGACAAACTTCGAGAGGTCGAGCTTCACCGAAGGTAAGATCCAAGATTAAAGATTGTTTTCTTAGGATTTTATCGGCCTCGGTGTTTGGAGATAGATTGGTTTGATAGGGATTTTTTTACTAGTTTGATCGTACTATTAAGAGGGGTCAGAAACTATTAGCTTGAGTCTATCTAGTGTGGAAGCTCAAATGCATTCATATAATCTTGCACTACTGCTTAATCACCTCCTACATTGCTAAGAAAATTTAAGTGTGGTTTGTGTTGCATTAATGAAAATGTTTTGAAAACTGCACTTAGTCGTGATCGCTAGCTAGAACATTCTGTTTCTTTACTAGAGCTGATCGTGGTCGTATTTGCACATTCTGATCGTATCTTTGTTTGGAGTTTGGTTGTGGTCGTAGGAGTTAAAGCTGGTCGTACCAATTTTCAGCTTGATTGCGTACTCTCGATCAAATCCATTCGACCACCTATTTTCGACCAAATATTCGACCTATGGGTTTAAGTTCCTAAATTATATTGGTTGTGGTCGTTGCTGAGTGTCAGCAGACTTATCCGCGAGAAAACAATCAATCTGCATGTGCAAATAACCCAGACTCTGGTTTAGAGTAAAATTGGTAAAGTCCTGTTTTCGGTTTGCACAGGGCGGACATTGTTTGTGGTGGCCGGACATTGTCCGGCCAGTACACAACTGTAGTGGCAATTACAAATCGTAAACAGAGACATATAAATTTGTCCAGAGCTTTTGTCCGGGGAAGGCTGGACATTGTCCTTAATGTTCGACCTGTACAAAACTTGAGAGTTTTGTTTGAGATGTAACCAGAGACGTTTAAATCTGTCCAGGGGCTTTTGTCCGGGGTAGGCCAGACATTGTTGGGCCTATACATTTCATGTGAGCCTCATATTTGAAAGTGAAACAGAGACAAATGCATCTGTCCGGGTTGTTTGTCCGGACAAAAGATCATTTATTCGGCCCTCACAAAAATAGCCCAATGGTAACTGACTCATTTGCAACGGTCATATTGACTTACATTGGTCGGACAGTGTCCGGCATAGCCAAACAATATCTGGCCTGATGTGACAACGGCCTGATCTTCCGGTAGGTTCTACTTTGCAGAACAGAGATGTTCGCATTTCAAGACTTCCAATTAGCGAGGATTGAGTTCTTGTAATCGCTACACCTACGCACCTGTCGTTATCAACCGTGCTCACGCCCGAATGACCTTACCACGAAGGTTAATTCCTGCACGCAGTAGAAGAAATGAGCAAGAACAAGATTCAAAGGAATATGAAATTTCAGAACGAACACTGAGTTTATATTTCACCAAACCAGGTCTTTCGACACTACTCCGATGAACAATTGTATCTCACGCAACGGGAAACAATGTAGCAAATAACCTAAGAAAGAACTTGAGGGGTTCAGCCATATAAAGGAGAGAGGGGTGGAGGCTAGGATTGACTCGCAACCCTAGGCAGGGTACATGGGCCATGGGCCAAAAGAGAGGTGACGTAGCACCTAAGAGTCCAGGTTCTGTATGTCAAATTATTTTGATGATTGTGGCCGACTCAGAAGGAATCTGAAGGTGAAGCCAGATCCGTTGGAAAGGTCTCAGAATAAGTTTTTCATCAAGTACTCAAACATTCCAAACGGACTCTGTAAGCAGCTTTTATGTTCGTTTGAAGGTGAGCTGCTCCCTAGTGGCCGAACTGGACTCTATCTCGTGTACAACATGGTCCAAAGCTTGCCTTGGTGAAGAAGTACATCCTTACTGCTACATCCCATGATTCCTACGTACAAAAACACCATCATTAGGTAGTAATCTATCCTCCAAATCATAAGTATGTAACCCTAGAAACGAACTCACCTGGTAATTTAACTGTTGTGCATGTGCCCTTGTAATTAGTCCTTGCATAGGAAGTATCTGTCGCAGTGATGTCCTCATCATCCTCCCCCTCTTGAAATGGAATCGTTCTCGACTCAAGCTCATCTTCTTGACCCCAAGAAAGACTTTAAATCTGAAATATTAAATGTGGGACTAACCCCGAAATTTGTAGGCAACTGAAGCATATATGCATTATCATTAATCTTTTCAATCATTTTAAAAAGACCTTTAGCTCGAGGCATTAATTTAGACTTTCTCAACTCGGGGAATCTATCTTTTCTCAAATGCAACCAAACAAGGTCACCAGGTTCGAAGGTTAAATGCTTTCTACCTTGGCTACCAGGAACTCTATATTTTTCATTGATCCTTTCTATCTTCTCCTTAGTTAATTCATGCATTTTCTTAATAAATTCAGCACGTATCTTAGCATCAAAATTTAACTTTTCAGAAATAGGCAAAGGTAGCAAATCAATAGGAGCACATGGGTTAAAATCATATACTACCTGAAACGGACTTACCTTGGTGGTGGAGTGTACGGACCGGTTATAAGCAAACTCAATATGAGGTAAACACTCCTCTCACATCTTCAAATTCTTCTTTAGAACAGCCCTCAACATAGTTGACAATGTGCGATTGACAACTTCCATTTGACCATCAGTTTGGGGGTGACATGTAGTACAGAATAGCAGCTTCGTCCCCAAATTGTTCCATAAGCTTCTCCAAAAATGACTCAAGAACTTCGCGTCACGATCTGAAATGATGGTGTTGGGCACTCCATGCAAATGAACAATCTCTCTGAAAAACAAATCAGCAACCTTTGTAGCATCATTGCTCTTGTGGCAGGGTATAAAATGTGCCATCTTAGAAAATCTATTAACCACAACAAATATGCTATCACTTCCCCTTTTGGTCCTAGGCAGTCCTAAAATAAAATCCATTGAAATATCCTCCCAAGGAACGCTAGGAACAGGAAGAGGCATAAAGACCATGTGGGTTTAAGCGAGACTTAGCTTTATTGAAAGTGGTGCAGCGTGACATGTAGCGCTCGACGTTGCGCCTCATCTTAGGCCAAAAGAAGTGTGTGACCAGAATATCTTCTGTCTTCTTAGTTCCAAAATGTCCCATCAAACCACCTCCATGCGCTTCCTGTAAAAAAAAGAGACGAACGGAACTAGCTAGAATACATAACTTGTTAGCACGATAAAGTAATCCATCATTCAGCACATACTTATTCCATGTTCTTCCTTGTCTACAATTCATGAAAGCATCTTTAAAGTCCAAATCAGTAGCATACAATTCTTTTATTGCTTCCAAACCAAAAATTTTATGATCAAGTTGTGATAACAAAGTATACCGCCTAGACAACGCATCAGCAATTACATTGTCTTTACCTTTTTATGCTTAATGATATATGGAAATGACTCTATGAA
The DNA here is from genome assembly GCA_019359835.1 of Pharus latifolius. NCBI lineage: Eukaryota > Viridiplantae > Streptophyta > Magnoliopsida > Poales > Poaceae > Pharus > Pharus latifolius. The sequence goes on from CM033323.1 coordinate 66,938,582, forward strand.
CTCAACCCATTTAGCATGCCGTTTATTTAGTTTAGCTTGACTTCTAATATGTTTCAAAGATTCATGGTTAAAATGGATAACAAATTCTTTGGGCTAAAGATAGTGTTTCTAAGTTTCTAACACACGCACTAAAGCATACAATTCTTTATCATAAGTTGAATAATTTAAAGCAGGCCCATTCAGTTTCTCACTAAAATATGCAATGGTTTTACCTTCTTGTAGCAACACACCACCTATTCCAAATCCGCTAGCATCACATTCTAACTCAAAAGTCTTACCAAAATCTGGAAGTTGGAGTAGCAGTGCATGTGTAAGCTTCTCTTTCAGCACATTAAAAGCATATTCTTGTGCTGGTCCCCAATGAAAAGGGATGCCTTTCTTTGTCAACTGGTTTAGCGGTGCCGCAATGGTGCTGAAATCCTTCACAAAACACCGATAGAACCCTGCAAGACCGTGAAAACTCCTTACTTGTGTGACTGTCTCAGGGGTCGGCCAGCTCTTGATTGCTTCAATCTTGGCTTCATCTACCTCAATTCCCTGCGGTGTAACAACATAGCCAAGAAAAGAGACTCGATCCATGCAAAAATTGCACTTGTCAAAGTTACCAATAAACGTGCATCACGTAATGTCTTAAAAACAGCAGGTAAATGTTGTAAGTGATCATCATGAGACTTGCTATAAATCAGAATATCATCAAAATATACCACCACAAATCTACCAATGAAAGCACATAAAACTTTGATCATTAATAGCATGAAAGTGCTAGGTGCATTAGTTAAACCAAAAGGCATGACTAACCACTAATATAATCTGAACTTAGTTGAAATGCAGTTTTCCATTCATCTCCTAGTTTCATTCTAATTTGGTGATAACCACTACGCAAGTCAACCTTAGAACAAATTATAGAACTACTTAACTCATCAAGCATGTTATCTAACCGAGAAATAGGATGACGATACCTTATTTTTATATTATTAATGGCTTGACAATCAACACACATTCGCCAACTACCTTCTTTCTTAGGAACCAAAATAACAGGAACGGCACAAGGACTAAAGCTTTCCTGTACGTACCCTCGGTCTAATAATTCTTGGACTTGGCCCTGAATTTCCTTAGTCTCTTCGGGGTTGGTTTGGTAAGGCGCACTGTTTGGCAAAGTTGTTCCTGGAATCAAGTCGATTTGATGCTCAATACCTCTCATAGGTGGCAGCCCTAGTGGAATCTCATCCAGAAATACATCCTCATACTCTTGCAAAAGGTTAGTGACCACATGAGGCAAAGTGCTAGGCAATTTGTCAAGGGAGAAATAAGCCTCCTTGCAAATCAAAGCATAACATACTGAAGTAGACACATCAATCTCAAGTACATCAGATTTCGTAGCAAGCATGTTAGCACCTTTCAATTTTATTCCCGTCCTCTTAACACCAGGTTCTTTCTTATCTATTTTAGGTGGGAAAACTTCTTTAGCTACAATCTAATTTTCAGTTTTAGTACCCTTTTCCTTACGTTCTTTTTCAGCTCTTTCTAATTCATCTTTCAAAATTGCAACATGGGTAATTGGAATTAATTCAATGATTCTTCCCTTATGTTTAAACGTGTATTTATTGCTTCTACCATGGTATAAAGCATCAGTATCATATTGCCAAGGCCTACCTAAAAGCAAAGAACAAGCTTGCATAGGCACTATATCAAAATCTGCAAGATCATGGTAGGTACCAATCAAAAAATGCACTCTCACAATTTTATTTACCTTCAACTTACTACAAGCGTTGAACCAGTGAATGTAATATGGTCGCGAGTGCAGCTGCGTGCTCAAGACAAGCCTCTCGACCAACTTAGTGATAGCAAGGTTGTTGCAACTCCCTCCATCGATGATGACGCGACACAATCTTTCCTTCACAACGAACTTCGATTGGAACAAGATGTGGCATTGATTTTGCTCTGCTCTCTCCATTTGAGCACTAAGTACTCGCTGTGCTACAATATTTATATACCTCTCGGACGCTTCAACTCCAAATCTGTCCACTCGAACGTCATCGCTATCTGTCACATGTTCGTCACCTGCAGGGTTAGCCGCAACAAAAGCCAAATCTTCCTCCTCAATATCACTAGCACTAGTATACTCACCGTCGTCTTTTGCAATAAGGGCTCACTGATTTGAACAGTCCTTCATGACATGGCCCCATCCCTTGCAACGGTAGCACTGCGTGTCACGGGTCTTGCCCGTGGAAGCCACCGATGAAGTGCTCTTCGCCGGTGCTTGCACCGTCGCTGATTTGCTCTCTGCGGGAGCACATGACGGTAGTGTAGAATCAGTGGGACGTGCGCGGGAAGTAGATGAAGTAGAACGACCAGCAGAGGGTGCAAGTGGCGCCCTGGGTGTAGGTGTGAACCGAGCTTAAGTAAATCCTCCAAAAAGACCTCCCCGTGATCAAGATTGTCGTCGTGGTACTTCCCTTTCAGCTTTGCAAGCAAGATGAAGCAAGTGAGTGATATTATGATAATCCTTATACTCTAATATGTCTGGGATTTCATGGTTTAAACCCCCAAAAAATCTAGACATTTTTGCAACCTCATCCTCTTGCACTTTACAACGCAACATACCAATTTGTAACTCCTGATAATACTCTTCTACGGACTTATTACCTTGGTTCAAGAGCTGCAAGTTATTCAATAAATCTCTAGCATAATATGAGGGTACAAATCTAGCTCACATTAATTCTTTCAAAGCACTCCAAGTGGTAGGGACATTATCCGTTTGTTTATTTTCATGCCACCAATATGATGCAAAGTTAGTAAGTTCATTAGTGGCAAGTCTAATTCTATGTTCTTCCGGCACTTCAAAACATGAGAATTTTTGATCCACGGTTAACTCCCATTCTAAATATTCATCTGGATTATAACGACCCGTAAAAGATGGCATGGTAAATGTAACTTTAGAAAATGCGTCATTAACATTACCATGATGTCGGTTAACATTACCATTGTGACCTCCCATACCATGACGATTGCGTGAAGATGATGGCTTAGTCGTGCATCCCGTTTAGCAGCACGATCATCTAGAATGCCGACACTCTCTTCACCTTAAACATCCTCTATGTCCTCGATGAGGGATTCTTCTTCATCTCCATGGGCAACAAGGTTTCCTACCCTTCGACCTCCATTGGGAGGGCCAGGAGCTGCTGGTGGAGGTGGCTGCATCTCAAGGTGCTCCATTCTTGTGACGAGGTTGGCGATGCTTCGCTCGATTCGCTCTATCCTATGCTCATTGTCTTGAGCAAGCTTGGTGAGGTTGGCATCGATTCCTCTCAATGCGCTTTGATGATCCTCCACATACTTCATGAGCTCAATTCTTGTAACACACTCGCCTCCATCTAGATCTCCAGTCCCCGATCCTATTATTGTTAGTAGAAGACAAGAGAAATCACAGTGTATATATTCCTCCTATCAACTACTAGGTGATGGACAAGGAGTAAAAGTCACTCTCTTTCAAGTTTCTTACTAGCTGTGACAGGCGAGGCAATCTGGTGGGCTGGTTCGTCACAACTTGTGATAGTGATGGAGCTCGCGATTGCAAAGTAAATCTGTAATTGAGTTCGAAGAAAGTGGAGTTTGGAAGGCTAGGTATGAGTAGCAAGGATTAAGCAATCAATTAATCTCAGAATTGCATAGAATTGAATTTTTGTTCGTATCTAGCACTTAGCCTAAGTTGCTGATCAACTAAAGATGGAGAATAGGCTAACAGAAGTATATGGTAGTGGATACAAGTGGTGGACACGAAAAAAAAACTCAAAGATATGGAATACGAAACTTGGAAAACATGAGATCACACCAAATTTGGAAACTATAGATTTCTATCCGCATGACAGCACCTCGGTATTTTGGCCGTATCTTTTTATCAGTTGCCTCTTTTTCAATGATTTTTTTCTCTGTTTTATGACGGCTTTTCCCACAACTTTTCTTCTTGGCCAACTTTCTGAAAACCAACAGAAAAATTCTCACAAAATTCACAAGTGCACACGGTTGCAGATCTGAAAAACAGCAAGCACCTCGGATTGCGAAGTGCATAACTTTTTACTCGCTGAATGGTTAGACGTGAAAATTTTCATTAAGATGGAAAATTGAGTTATGAATCTTCTCTCTTTGGTTTCACTCAAAAAGGATCACGGAATCAAAATTTATGGCGTTTTTGGTGGCAGCGGCAGGAAAGGGATTTATCTGGCTGAGATTGGAAATTAGGGTTTGGGTGGTTGGATGGGTTGTTGGGGTTGTTGGCATGGGATTTGTTTTAAAGGATCAAAGTTATGACCAGCAACTAGACAATGCTAGAACGGACGCAAACTCAATTTAACAAACCAAAATTAATAGATTGAATGGCACAAACCGGTTTGGACAGGGGAAAAACAAATATTTTTGTGAACCTTTTTTTTTTGGAGTCTAGGTGATGGAAAACAGCAACAAAACAAAGGAAAAAGTGGTGATACCTAATGGGCAACCTGCCTATGATACCAATTGATGCGACAGCGGCCCGATCTTCCGATAGGTTCTACTTTGCGGAATAAAGACGTTTGCATTTCGAGGCTTCCAATCAGTGGGGATGGAGTCCATGCAATTGCTACACCCACACACCTGTTGTTATCAACCGTGCTCACGCCCGGATGACCTTACCACGAAGGTTAATTCCTACACGCAGTAGAAGAAATGAGCAAAACAAGATGCAAAGCAATCTAAAATTTCAGAATGAACACTGAGGTTATCTTTCACCAAACTAGGTCTTTCGATACTACTCCGATGAACAATTGTGTCTCATGCAGCGGGAAACAATGTAGCAAATAACCTAAGGAAGAACTTGAGGAGTTCAGCCATATAAAGGATAGAGGGGTGGCAGCTAGGGTTGGCTCGCAACCCTAAGCAGGGTACATGGGCCATGAGCCAAAAGAGAGGTGACGCAGCACCTAAGAGTCGAGGTTCTGTACATAAAATTGTTTTGATTATTGCGGCTGACTCAGAAGGAATCTGAAGGTGGGGCTAGATCTATTGGAAAGGTCTTGGAATAAGCTTTCCATCAAGTACTCAAGCATTCCAAACAGACTCCGTATGCAGTTTTTATGTTCTTTTGAATGTGAACTGCTCCCTGGTGGCCGAATTGGACTCCATCTCGTGGACAACATAGGCCAAAGCTTGCCTTGGTGAAGAATTACATCCTTGTTGGTACATCCCATGATTCCTAAGTACAAGAACATCATCATTAGGTAGTAACCTATCCTCCAAAACATAAGCATGTAACCCTAGGAATGAACTCACCTGGTAATTTAACTGTCGTGCATGTGTCCCTGTAATTAGTCCTTGCATAGGAGGGTATGGAATTGAAGTAGTGTGCGTATCCGTCGTAGTGATGTCCTCATCACAACTTGTATAAAATTGGCTCGATTTTTTGCAAACGGCTAGTTTTCTTTGAGGGGCTATAAATACTTCGTGTTGGCCAGCATTTGAGACTGCTCAAGAAGTGGAATACATTGTCTATAAGTTAGCCAAGCTCATTGCATTTGATCTTTTGCATCTAGAGGCTAGATTTGAGCCAAAATCTTGAGTAAATTAGAGAAGAAGAAGAATTTGAGAGAGGTTGGGACTGCTTAATGCACTTCATTCTTCATTTGCAAGCTAGTGCTAGAGTGTTGAGCATCCATTTGCACCATTTGAGCTTCTAGCATGCGATTCATTCAAGTGAACGCATTTGACTTGTTATTCTTGGTGATCGCCATCGCCTAGACGGTCGGTGGAGGAGAGTCGCGATCTCTCTGTTGAAGTTTGTCGAAGAGGCCGACAAGAACTTGTGAAAGGTTTTGGTGCTCGCTTATCCGGTGTGGAGAAGGAGCAACCCTAGTGAGATATCCTTCGTGGATATAGAAGCGATGCTCCCGCGTGAACGCTTCAACGAGGAGTAGGGGAGATCGGGCGAGTCTCCGAGACCTCGGTAAAAAATTATTGTGTCAATTATTTCTCTCTTGTTCATTTCATATTTATCTTGACACAATTATTTTGATTAATCTTGTTGCATGTTGTATTGCTTATACTATATGGTTGAATGCAACTAGATGTTAGTTAGCTGTTAAACCCTTTGTTAAAATTAAGTCTTCATAATAATTATATAGCAAAAATTGTTTAGTCAAAAAGAAATTTTAAAAGTCTCCTATTCACCCCCTCTACTCGGCATCCTTGATCCTACAGTGGGCACGGGTGATAGATATGTTTTACCAACCATGCCTATGGCACCCGATTGTCACTCCTAATCGTCATGACAACCTGATTAAATTTACCAATCTTATGCCCTGTTTGAAAGAGCTTATATTAATATTGGGAGATTTTTTTTACTAATGGAAAAGTACTATTTTTGTATCTACCACTAGAATTCGACTCTTTCTTATTTACCACAGAAATATATATTAGTATTTGACTTTTTTTATTAATAACCCACGTAAAATAATAAATTACAAAAATAACCCACAGTTCACAAATTTTACAGAAGTGGACCTGTTGAGTTCTGGGCACTCGACAAGCGACTTGACATGTGAAATGAGCTTGTCGAGTGCCTAGGACTCGACAAGCACCTTGTCGAGTCCCCAGGCCATGACAAGCTCTCATATTCGACTACAAAAAACATTTTGAATTATAGCCAGCAGGATTCGAACCCAGGTCGGGGGGGGGGGTGAGAGAGTGGTGTTCTAGCCAGCTGGACTAGGAGCTACTTGTTAACCTATTGCCATTGCACAGGTTAATAACTAGTCACCTGTCTAGTGCCCAACACTCGACAAGTTGCTGGTCCCCATCAAAAGCCTGGTCCCCTCTGGCCTCCTGTGTATCCTTTCGTTTTCCATCTCACCAAACCAGAGAGCTTTCTATTCTCCCTCTCATTTTCCTTTCGTTCTTTAGGTTTAGATCTAGCAAATTACAACTGTTAAATTGATTTGGTGTAGAAGGGAAATTTATAGAGGATTCCGAGCTCTTTGAAAGGAGGTAATTTTTTTTTGAAATGCAATTACGATTCTGTTAAGTATGTTGCTAATCACGTAATTAGGGTTTATGTTTATATGTATAGAAGAACTAGGGTTTATGTGTGTACTGTAGGTATTATGTTTTAAGGATATATGTGCACGTGTTCTGTGTTTATAAATTAGGTTTTTTAAATGTGTATGTGTATGTTTTTAAAAATTATGTGTATGTGTGTACGTTTTTAAAAATTATGAAATTAGGTTTTTTTTAATTATGTGCATGCATGTTCTATGTTTATAAATTAGGTTTTTTAAGTGTGTATGTGTATATTTTTGAAATTATGTGCATGTGTGTATGTTTTTAGAAATTATGAAATTAGGTTTTTTCTAATGATGTGCATGCATGTTCTATGTTTATAAATTAGGTTTTTTTAAATGTGTATGTGTATGTTTATAGAAATTATGTGCATGTGTGTATGTTTTTAGAAATTATGAAATTTGGTTTTTTTAATTATGTGCATGCATGTTCTATGTTTATAAATTAGGTTTTTTTTAAATGTGTATGTGTATGTTTTTAGAAATTATGAAATTAGGTTTTTTTTCATTACGTGCATGCATGTTCTATGTTTATAAATTAGGTTTTTTTAAATGTGTATGTGTATGTTTTTAGAAATTATGTGCATGTGTGTATGTTTTTAGGAATTATGTGTATATGTATGTTTAGGAATTAGGTTTTTAAATGTATATGTGTATGTTTTTAGAAATTATGTGCATGTGTCTATGTTTTTAGGAATTATGTGCATGTGTATGTTTAGGAATTAGGTTTTTTTTAAATGTATAGAAATTACGAAATAAGGTTTTTTTAAATGTATATGTGTATGTTTAAGAAAGTATAGGGTAATTTGGGTAATTGAAGTAATTTAGGAATCTGTTTTTGAAAACATAACTATGTTTGGTTTGAGGGCTATGGGAGATGAATTTGATCTGCTCTCAGAAGGAAAATTGGTATAACATACAGAATAATGCACATCTGTGCAGCCTGAACGTAGATCTGAGCTAGTAGGAAGTGATGCGATAGTGGCCCAATCTTCCGGTAGGTTCTACTTTGCAGAACAGAGATGTTCGCGTTCCAAGGCTTCCAATCAGCGGGGATTGAGTCATTGCAATCGCTACACCCGCACACCTGTCAGTATCAACCATGCTCACGAAGGTTAATTCCTGCACGCAGTAGAAGAAACGAGCAAGAACAAGATGCAAAGCAATCTGAAATTTTAGAACGAACAACTGAGGTTATCTTTCACCAAACCAGGTCTTTCGACACTACTCTGATGAACAATAGTATCTCACGCAGCCGGAAACAATGTAGCAAATAACCTGATGTGGACATCACAAGCTCCAACGACGAAGATTGGTCGCACGAATGAGGGTGGTGCAAGGCACACACTGTCTGTCCTTTTGCGAGCAATTCTGGAGACAATCTGAGCGTGCAACATGGTCTTGGGCCACATCATTAGAAAGATAATGAATTCTAGTTTCCAACGCATCAAACCATGCATCATTTCGACTTCCGAGTCAAACGTTATCGTCATTTTAGTGGAGGCTGCACAACTAGTCCAACCTGAGCGCAAATTGAAGCAACTCTTTTCCAAACGAATTGGTCTCTTGGATATCCAAGGAAACTCTTCATCTAATGGGTGCCTTCACACCTTAATTAGGAGAGTTGGTTGTTCAAGAAAACTTTTCATCTAATGGTTGCTTTCACACCTAAACTAGGAAGGTTGTTCCTAGTATAAATACCCCATGTATTCCAACTATTTTTGTAACTTTTGATCAAACCATTTCAGCTATATGATAGTGCAGCAAGACTGCTTGAGTGTTCCTCTACCTTTGCTCTTGTGAGTTCTCTTGGATTTGCGAGAAGGATCTTTACGGGTCCCCTTAGTTCGTGCTCTACGGTTCCGGCCGTTTTGTGTGGATTAATCCCGGTTTGTGGTTCTGCGATTGTTCGGACAGCGGGTCGAAGTTCTTATAGCTTCGGATCGTCTTCCCCATCGGACGGGTTGCAACAAACCTTGGCAGGTATAAAGCTAGTTACCCCAGCTGTTCCAGCTAATTATCTTGTTTCTATCCTACGCCGTGAAGATCGGGCCACCCCCTTGTGGAGAAACTGATATGCGTTGGCGCAGCAGTGATCCATCCCCACACCATAACCTAAGGAAGAACTTAAGGATTTCAGCCATATTAAGGAGAGAGGGGTGGCGGCTAGGGTTGGCTCGCAACCCTAGGAAGGGTACATGGGCTGTGGCCCAAAAAAAGAGGTGACACAACACCAAGAAGCCCAAAACAGATTTTGGATGCGACTTGTTTTGACGCTTGTGACCGACTTATAAGGATTTTTCAAGTGGGGTTGGATCCGTTGGAAAGATGACGTCGTGGGCTTCTCCATAAAGTGTTTGAACATTCCCAACAGACTTCGTATGCAGCTTTTATGTTAGGTTGAAGGTGAGCTGCTCCCTGGTGATCGAACTGGACTCCATCTCGTGTACAACTTGGGCTGAAGCTTGCCTTGGTGAAAAATTACATCCTTGCTAATACATCCCATTATTCCTAAGTACAAGAACATCATCATTAGGTAGTAACTTATCCTCCAAAGCATAAGAATATAACCCTAGGGACGAACTCACCTGGTAATTTAACTGTCGTGCACGTGCCCTTGTAATTGGTCCTTGCATAGGAGATGATGGAATTGAAGTAGTGTGTGTATTCGTTGTAGTGATGTCCTCATCATCCTCCCCCTCTTGAAATGGAGTCATCTTCGACTCAAGCTCATCTTCTTGACCCAAGTAAGGTTTTAAATCTGAAATATTAAACATGGGACTAACCTCGAAATCTGTAGGTAACTGAAGCTTATATGCATTATCATTAATCTTTGCAATCACTTTAAAAGGACCATCAGCTCGAGGCATTAATTTAGACTTTCTCAACTCGGGGAATGTGTCTTTTCTCAAATGCAACCAAACAAGGTCTCCAGGTTCAAAGGTTAAATGTTTTCTACCCTGGCTACCAGCAACTCTATATTTTTCATTCATCCTTTCTATATTCTCCTTAGTGAATTCATGCATTTTCCTAATAAATTTAGCACGTGTCTGAGCATCAAAATTCAATTTTTCAGAAGTAGGCAAAGCTAGCAAATCAATAGGAGCATGTGGGTTAAAACCATACACTACCTGAAACGGACTTACCTTGGTGGTGGAGTGTACGGACCTGTTATAAGCAAACTCAATATGAGGTAAACACTCCTCCCACATCTTCAAATTCTTCTTTAGAACAGCCCATTGACAACTTCCGTTTGACCGTCAGTTTGGGGTTGACATGTAGTAGAGAACAGCAGCTTCGTGCCCAAATTGTTCCATAAGCTTCTTCAAAAATGACTCAAGAACTTCGCGTCACAATCTGATACGATGGTGTTGGGTACTCCATGCAAACGAACAATCTTCCTGAAAAATAAATCAGCAAAGTTTGTAGCATCATCGCTCTTATGGTAGGTTATAAAATGTGCTAATGAGGATTATCACCCGAGTTAGTTTATTTGATATATATCATGTTCAAGTTAAGTTTGGATGTGATATATGTCTCTGTGTCCTAGCAGCCACATGGTCGCAGACGGATAGCTTCCTATATGCTAGAAGGTCGTGGGCACAGAGTCAGTCTATGATCGTGGTATTTGCGCGATCATGACGTCACAGGCTACGCACGGTCAGAAAGTTGCTGGCTATGCGTGACCAAGATAAACCTGGGAGTGTTCAAGCCTTTGCTGGACACATTCTCAGGGTCAAGGTAACTTCTCCCACGTATGAAGACAACTGCCAGGGGGTTAGCGTGTGCGGTTATCTATAATTGTATGTGCTTAACCGGCAAAGAGATAAGTGCGGTTATACAAACTGCACTACGGCAACCGTCCAAAACCACTTCGCATTGGCATCCTTTCTTTCAGTATAAAAGGATGGCTGGTGTACGATACGAAGATATAGACATTAAGAGATCTGACATCTACACCTAGATCAAGGGTTTTATATCATAAGATAGATTAGACAGAAGTATAAAGAGAGATTATTGCCTATGACAATCTCTCCCCCCTGTAAACTCTTTTGCATATAGTGAAATCACAACAGGACGTAGGGCTATCACTCCCACCATCGAGGGCCCAAACCTGTATAAATTCTCGCGTCCCTATTTCATTGCTTATCTTAACTTACCTGAGGACACCCTGAAAGGTCTCACATACAACTCACAAATCGTCGACAGCTGGTGCCCACCAGGGGGCCTTTCTCAAGGTGTTTCCCTTTCATCAGGAGTTCTGGTAAGTCATGTCTGGGGCGTATGATTCTGAGAATGATTTCGATCTCGACGACTATGCCCATGTACGGATGCGCTCACCTAGCGATCCAGTTCCTATGGAAGAGGTTGATCGCGAGGATGTCACTACTACAGAATTCATCATCATAGTCGGGTCAAAAATGTCATCACAGACGGTTCTTACCCGTCAGTGATATTCAAGTTAGTGATAATCATGTACTATCACAGACAGTTTTTGATGTTTTCAACCGTCTGTGATCTCTCCATTCACAGACTGTTATAAGATCAAAACCGTCTGTGATACTCATACTTCACAGACTGTTATAAGATCAGAACCGTCTGTGATACTCATACTACACAGACTGTTATAACATCAGAACCGTCTGTGATACTCATACTTCACAGACCATTCTCACATCAGAACCGTCTCTGATACTCATACTACCACAAACGGTTTTAATCTCAGAACCGTCTCTGATAATTTGAGTTTTGCAAACGGTTCTGATGTCAAAACCATCTGGGATCCTCACATTATCAGAGATGGTTTTGAGATAACAACCGTCTGTGATACTCAAATTATCACAGACGGTTCTAAGATCAGAACCGTCTGTGATACTCAGATTACCAGAGACGGTTTTAACATCAGAACCGTCTGTGATACTCCAAATACATAGACTGTTATGACATCAAAGCCGTCTCAGATACTCATACTAACATAGACGGTTTTGATCTCAGAACTGTCAGTAATAATATGAGTATCGTAGACGGTTCTGATGTCAAACCGTCTATGTATTTAGAGTATCACAGACGGCTGTGAGGTCAAAACCATCTGCGATATTGTCATTATCAGCGACGGTGGTAATCTTGAAACCGTCTGTGATATTATACTCTCAGAACCATCTGTAATAGTGAATATCACAGACGGTTTTTAGGTTAGAACCGTCTGTGATAGTGTTATAATCTCAGAACCGTCTGTGATAGTGTGATATCACAGACGGCTCTGAGGTCAAAACCATCTGAGATAGTGATAGTGTGATATCACAGATGGTTTTTAGGTCAAAACCATCTGTGATAGTGTCATTATCGGTGACTGTTATAATCTCAGACGGTTTGTAAGATCAAAACCGTCTGTGCATATTTGCACAGACGGTTTTGATCTTACAAACCGTCTGAGATTATAACAGTCACCGATGTCCTCTGTACAAATTGCATTTCATATATACAGTTCATGAATTTCATACATGCACAGTACTCAAATATATACAGTCTCATATATATTTGTACAATTGAAATTTGTACAATTGAACTCAGAAATATATTTGTACAGTACTCAAATATATACAGTTTCATATGCACAGTACTCAAATATATTTGTACCCCTCTGTTCTATCATTTCATATATACAGCACAGAACTCAGAAATATGTACAATTGAACAAATAAATGTAATCGACAATTAAAGTCAGTGTGTTAGATGTACAAATAAATGTAAGGCCGCACTAATACGAACCTTGCGGGTCCCTAAACTTCCCCTTGGTTGATATGACCTCCGAAAGGAAAAACTCAGCGAGCATCCCTCGGACAATACCAATCTGCCGAGGGTCAAGGCTTTCTGAAGGGAAGTCGACCCCCTGCAGCAAGAGTTGGTACATAAAAAATTAGCTGCAGTTGCAAATTCTGTCAAATCGATACAAAGGGGAGCAGTTGTATACCTCGGGGAAATCTGGCCGGTGAGGGGTGATGATCAGGTCATACATGTGGTGCATCACGTAGAACCCACATGTATTGTCGTCCGACTGCTGATGGCACTGCCAATTTACAGACCGAGAGTTAGGTGGGGACAAGTTATAAAGTAAAACAGATGCCAGTTGAAATTTGTACCGAAAATTGTAACCACTGAAACTTATCGGCTCGCCGCTCGTGTTGTCTCCCTACCTCGGCAAAGTACTTCGTGAAAGACCTGTAGATAGTCAAAATTGACAGTTTGAGGATAGCCGAAATTTACAATTTGAGGACGGTAAATCTAGATGCATGCAAGACAGGTCCACATCACCTTTCGAATACATCTCGTGCGCCGCAATACGAGTACCCTTTCCTCTGCAATGAGTCAAGGTAGAACACCTTGTTGCTTTTCGGAATAAGTAGCAACAGGATCCAGTGGTAGCTACATATTACACGTAAAGAATTAAAAATTTAATCTAAATTTGGGGGTGTGCACATGGAGACACTAATCTACGGTGAAGTACTGATGAAAGCACTCACCTCTGGTTGTAGGGTACAAGTATATACTCCTTGTCGACCTGAGCAAGCAACCCTCTTTTGATGTAGTCAACAACGAAGTCTGCGTCGGTCCTAAACATCACCTCGGCGACCATCTGGGGGTCCAAGAAACCAACAGGTATGCCCTTAGATTTGGCATAGTTGGTCATGCAGCTGCACGGAAGTAACCAATTAATAAATGACATATATCCGTATATGCACGGATAGTAGGATACTTACAGCACCCAAGACCGTAGGATTGACAAGTCGAGCGCATCTTTGTTCAGTAAATTGTGTAGGTCTTCGAAGGTCACCGAGTAGGTCCCAATGTCGTTATGGAACTCTGCCACGGTGTACTTGACCATGATGTGCGTCGGACGCTGCGTCCTGGTCTGGTTTGTCCTCCTCATGTACCATGCATGCATGCTCTGGCATGCTAACCCCATGGTCGAAATTGCGGTATCGGAGGCCATGGGCATCCCCAGAGTGAACGGTATGAGAGCTGGCGCAGTACTCTTCTCGCTCACCTTCGCCGGGCTCTTATATGCTTTTCCCCTACTAGCTAGCTTCTTGAATGGTTGCCTCTTAGGCGGAGTCAGCTTCGTCATCAGAGGGGTATGCTGGCTAGTAGGCCGTGTGTCGGTCTGTGATGTCTGTGATGTAAGAACCTACGTATTAGGACACTAACTCTGAGGGCTATTATTATAGTATGAATTATGAAACTGGTGGGGGAATTACCTCATACAGGACGATGTCTTTCTTGGGCCATTGCACGAACGTGTGCACCGCATCCCCGAAAGTGGTAATCTCGTCGTTCGGCGGCTTCTCCAACGGAAAACCCTTGCAATGGTCAAAGACAATATCCACTGGACCCGTGCAAAACCCTCACATAGAGGGGCACCATGGATTGTGGCCCCCGCCGTGCATGGTTGCGCCATCCCACGGGCAGCCTTGATCGGGAAGAGACCGGCCAGCACCATAAGCTTGCAGGAGGTGGGTTCCTACAAATAGTGCGCATTAACATGTTGAATTTCACCGCTTTTCACTTTCAAATGAATTAACATAGACAAACGGTCATTACCTGCAGAAAGTCCACCGGATACTTTGGAGAGGGCTCCGTCTGCGAAGACCCCGACGCAGACGCGCAGCTACTACAGTGGCCAAGAATGGGGGTCGGTACTTCCGCTGCTAGAAGGGGGGTGCCCTGGGTCGCCTTTCTTAGCTCTTCATACATGGACCGCATCTCCGACAACTGCTGCAGGAGTGCTTTGTCCCGAACAGCGAACTCCGATCGCATCTCCTCCTTGAGCCATTCATCGCGGGCTTGGTGGGATCTCTTTCTCCTCTTAGCCGCCTCCTCATCATCAGGGAAACCATGCCTCCAAGGCGCAGTGGCACCGAGGTCGCGCACGCGGCCTGGATGCTCCTTGTTTCCTAGCGCCGCTGTGAGGATATCCCTGTCCCTCCTCGGGTTGAACTCTCCGGATGCCGCCTGCGCACTCAGCGTCACCTGCAACAGGAGAACTTAGCAATACAGCCCATTGCATGCGTGTTACGAGGATAGTACGTGATCGGACAATCTTACCAGCCGGTCGATCACTTCCCTGTCCGCAGGGTTACTCACAGAGACGCTTCCGGAGGAGTTCATCGTCAATCTTTCTCGGCACCAATTGCGGGCGCGCACGTCCGTTATGCCCGAATAATGACTGCCGGCCGAAGACTGGGAAGCCTCCTCGTCCTGCTTCCTCCACAACGCCTTCTTCCCCACATACCCACCACTGCCTAGTCTGTGTGGGTGGGTATTCTTGGCCTGGTTAGCCTAGCCCTTCGCACTAAGCTCTTGGAACTCTGGCTTGGCCTTCATCTCGACGAACTGCTGCCATGCCTCGGGAGTCACAAAAGGGAAGTCATTGAAGGGGGTCTTCGACTCCTTCACATAGAGCCTGACAAGGTGGCTCTTGAAGTTCCTCCACGCCTTGTTTATTGACATCAGTGTCCTCCGGCGGATGGTGAAGTGGCGATCCTCGGGAATGTGAAACGCCGCCTGCGTTTCTTCCCACAGCGCATCCTTGCACTCTGGGGGCACTTGACCCCAGTCGGAGGTGGTGATGGGCACCCGCTCCCTTGCCACTTTGCCGCATAGTGAGCGGTACTGACCGACAAGTTTGTCCGGAGCTTCCGGCACACCATTGTCGTCGAACTAGACGTGCTGCTTTTCCCGCTTGTCCAGACGCGTGCATGTCGTCTGGCCTCGCCCCTTTCTCTTCTTCTGCGGGGTCACGGCGGATGAGGCGACCTCCGGCCCAGGCGTCTCATCGCCCGCGAGGTCACCCTGACTCCCCGAGTGGTGCATTTCGTCACCAGACATAGTTCCTAACATAAGTGAAAGAGAGAACAGTTTAAGTAAATCTGCAACTAATAATTCTATAACAAAACCATATACTTTGTCGTGGTATTAAGAATACCCCGGCAGGTTTTGAAGACGATCCTAGCGGAAATCACGCAGCGCGGGTTGACCGGGGGACCGGTCCTCCCCCGCCGGGCAAACACAAGAATTGACACGCGGATTTATACAGGTTCGGGTCCCGGTGGGGCCCTAGTCCTGTCGACGCGCTCCCGACCGGAGTCGGCTGGGGAGGCTCTCTCCGGGGGAGAGGCTTCCGGAGCACGTCTGTGAGATTAGCTATCCCAAATAATAATGAACTGATCGTTTACAACAGAGGGGTACAAGGGCTATTTATAGCCCCAAAAAGAAGCAAAAAACCTAAACTACCCCGGGAGCCACCGTCGGATTGAAGGGTACGACAGTCCTTCTCCCGGTCAAACGCCTCGGATGCTTGACAGGTGGTCGCTGATTTCCGAGGCGTCCCTCGCGTGACCTGCACGTGATAAACAAACAGGGATTTTACCTTTTAGAAGGGCGGTGACATTCGGGACCTCTTCCGGAGAGTAGGGTCCCGGGAGCCCAAAAGGCGGCGCCCGGGACATGCCCGGGGGGCACGGTCCCGGGAGCCTAAAAGACGGCGCCCGGGGCAGGCACCGGAGGCCACTGTCCCCGGACGCATGGCGGCGCCCGGGCCACGCCCGGGGGGCACGGTCCCGGGGGCCAAAAGGCGGCGCCCGGGACACGCCCGGGGGGCACGGTCCCGGGAGCCTAAAAGGCGGCGCCCGGGGTAGGCGCCGGAGGTAACTGTCCCCGGACACATGGCGGCGCCCGGGCCACGCCCGGGGGGCACGGTCCCGGGGGCCAAAAGGCGGCGCCCGGGGCAGGCACCGGAGGCCACTGTCCCCGGGCACATGGCGGCGCCCGGGCCACGCCCGGGGGGCACGGTCCCGGGGGCCAAAAGGCGGCGCCCGGGCCACGCCCGGGGGGCACGGTCCCGGGGGCCAAAAGGCCGCGCCCGGGGCAGGCACCGGAGGCCACTGTCCCCGGACACATGGCGGCGCCCGGGCCACGCCCGTGGGGCACGGTCCCGCGGGACAAAAGGCGGCGCCCGGGCCACGCCCGGGGGGCACGGTCCCGGGGGCCAAAAGGCTGCGCCCGGGGCAGGCACCGGAGGCCACTGTCCCCGGACACATGGCGGCGCCCGGGCCACGCCCGGGGGGCACGGTCCCGGGGGCCAAAAGGCGGCGCCCGGGCCACGCCCGGGGGGCACGGTCCCGGGGGCCAAAAGGCGGCGCCCGGGGCAGGCACCGGAGGCCACTGTCCCCGGGCACATGGCGGCGCCCGGGCCACGCCCGGGGGGCACGGTCCCGGGGGCCAAAAGGCGGCGCCCGGGGCAGGCACCGGAGGCCGCTGTCCCCGGGCAATCATGAACTTACCTGGACTTGACCGCGTGGAGATTTCCCCCAACAGCAGCCCCCCATGCCCTCCGGGGACGAAGCTTGAGCCCCCGGAGGGAATGGTTACGGTACCGGGAAAATCTCCGGACGAGATCTCCGGACGAAAATCACCGGAGCCCCGGCGACGCTTCGGTTTCTGTGCCGGGCGCTTTATGGCCGCGCCGTTTTCGCAATAAATGCACGCGCGGTTCGAACCGGCGTCTCGATTTACGCGCCTGTCCCTTCGTTTCCCGCGCACGGTTTGAATTTCAGTGGTCCAGATTGCCCTGAGGGGGCCACGTGGCGCGCATCTAGATCACGGCCAGCCTCTATAAATAGGGCCCTAGGGGGCCCCGGAAGCTCATTCCAAATCTTCAACTCCAGCTTCAGTTCTCCCGGTAGCGCTCTTCCGGTAGTTTCTCCGGTAGCCTTCTCCGGTAGCGAGCGTCCGGGAGTCGTTGACAGCCACCTGAAAACTTAGCCACCGAAAGACAAAGAACTCACCTAATGGCGCCCAAAGGTCGAGCGAAGACCACGGAGGTGCCCCCGGAGGAAATCCCCGTGGATTTCCTTTGGGCTTCCGAGTTCTCGGCCTCGGACGCGGAGTCCTTGGTCAAGAAGGGCATCGTCGAAGAGGGGGACATCCGGGTCCCCCTAAAGAAGGACGGAGCCCCCCGCCCCCGGCCTGGAGAGGTCGTGGCCTTCGAGGCCTTCCTCGAGGTGGGGCTCCGGCTCCCGGTGCACCCGATGCTCCGGGAGTTTCTCAAAGAGTATGGGGTGGCTCTCAACCACCTCACTCCGAACGCGCTCGTCCGTATGGGCCTTTTTATATGGCTCTACAAGACAGCGACCGGGCGGGAGCCCACCCTCCGCGCCTTCCGGTACTTCTATGAACCGGCGGCGCGGAGCTCCCACTTGGTGAAGGGAGGACCGAAGTCCCCCTTCGGCTCGGTGATGGTCCAAATGTTGCCCTCCCGGGTGGCGGACTTCCCGGCGGCGGCTTCCCGGGACCACTGGGGGGACTGGCTCTGGAGGTGGTTCTACCTCCGGGTCCGGGACGAGGCGGTGGTCTACGCCCCGGAGCCTCCCACCTACAGCCGATCATCCGCACCGAAGCCGCCGGTGTGGACGGACGAGGAGTTCGAGCTCCTCGGGAAGGTGGGGTTGGCGAAGAAGGCCCGCTCAATGCGGGACGCCGCGGAGGAGCAGGCGCTCCTGCGGCTTTCCCCCTTCTCACGCGGGGGAAGGGGGATCGGCATGGGCCCGGAGCAGCGGCCTCCGGTCAAGCCGGTGACGCGGCGTAAGTGCCCTGCATTCTTGTACTTGCAGTTTTTTATGAGAAATTGACTAACTTTTTACCTCTTGCAGTGCGTCCGTACCCGGCGGCGAGGGACAAGGCGGAGCACCTCCTGGGGAGGTACTTCGCCGACGAACACGAGCGCATCGTGCGCCTCGTGGGGGAGGGGCCTCCCCGGAACTTGGTGGCCGAGGCCTACGGGCTCAGGCTTCCGGAGAGGAAGCCCCTTCCCACCCCCGGGTCTCATAAACGGGGGAAGGACGCGGCCGGGGGCTCGGAACCCAAAAAGCCCCGGGTCCAGAAGACCCCAGCTCCGGCAACGGCGCTGGCGACGACGCCGGTGAGGGCCCGGGACGCAGCTCCCGGAGCCGAACATGCCCGGGCGGCGCCCCGGGCAGAGGCGACGCCTCCGCCCCCGGAGGCCCCCGTCGAGGCCCGGGGGAAGGAGATTGTTGTCGATGGGGCGGGGTCCGATTCGGCGGACTACGCCCCGTCGCCAGTTCGCGTGACGCTCCTCTCGCCTCTCCCGGCGGCATTGGCGCCGGAGAGGCTAGAAGTGAGGTTTTCGGGGGCGGCGCCCCCGCGCCTCTGGCCGGTGGATGAGGAGGGGGGGAGCCCCTCAGTCTTCGAGGTCCCCCCGGAGCAGGAGGCTCCGAGGGCCCTCCGGCCTGGGGCGGGGAAAGGCCCAATGATCCCCCCCCGGGCGGAGATCCCCGCCCAACCTTCGTCTTCGTCTTCGGAGGAAACTTCGTCGACGAAGACGCCGGCGACGCCGGCCGTGCTCCCGGATTCAGAGGTCCGGGGGCCCTCTCCCGGCCGCGATAGGAGGGCCGGGCAAGACACCTCCCTATTTCCGGCGGGGGAGGTGGCCCGCTACGCGGAGGGCCTGCACAACCGGAAGGTGCAGGCCCTCGTGGCAGGAGGGACGCTCCACGAGCGTTTTGAGGGGCTCGAGTCCCTCGGGGCCCAGGTAACTCGAGCTCTCCACACTCCGGCTTTTTTCCTGCACTTAAGATTTTTCTAACTCTTTATGCATTTTGTAGGTAGCGACTGTTACCTGGGGCCTTGAGCAGCGGGTCACCCGACTGCTCAAGGAGGCGGAGAGCCGGGCCTCGGCCTGCGTCGAGCAGCGGGAGGCGGCCATCCGGGAGCGGGACGAAGCTCTTGATGAGCTGTCCCGGGCCCGGGCGCAGGTGCACCTTTCGGAGGGCGCCTACATCCGCCTCCGAGAGGAGGCCAAGGTGCGGGAGAAGGCGCTCCGGGAGCTCGAGAGCTCCAGCGTCCGGGCGCTGTCGGACGCGGGCCGCTCCATCCGCTCGGCCTTGGAAAGCCTTGGCGTTAGCCTGGGCTCCGGGAGCGGCCCGGAGGTGCCCCCGGCGACCCTCGCGGAGGCTGTGCGTTTTCTTAACGCACAAGTCTCCGCCATCCCGGAGGCTGCGGACGTCCGGGCACGGGGCCGAGCGATCCCCGTCATCGCCGCCGCCGCGGGGCTCGTTGACTACCGTGGGGTCGGCGCCCGGGCGATCGGGGGGCGCATCCCCCGGGGATTCCCGGAGGCCTTCGAGCCAACGCGTCGGGAGGTGGAGCTGCTGGCGGAGGGGTTCTACGACCGGATCATCCGGGCGTGGTTCCCGACACCGGCGCCTCCGGCCACGGATGTCCCTGCCCCGGCCACGGAGGAAGCTTCCCGGGGGGAGGACCCCAATGCCAAAGTATGAGCCTCCCCCGGGTCTTTAGCTAGGACCCCCTTTTTATTTTGTTAGGCATTTTGATTCCGGTAGCTTCTTAGGAGAAGCCCCGGGCACTTGTACAAAAACATTTTGCAATGAAATATATTAGAAATTTTTCTAAGTCTTTGCGATGGAATGTTACCAGGGTTCCCGGGGGGTTGCTCCCGAGCAACGGTCCGGGAGAGACTCTCCGGGGGACGCCCAAGCGGCTTTGATTTTGCTGAGCCTTGTCTCCGGGAGGCGCGACGGCGGTACTGCCCGGGAGCCCGTCCGGTTGAGGTGGCGCCCGGAGTGGCACTTGGATAATTTTGACAACAGCCGTGCTGAATTAACTCCCCCGCGCCCGAGGGCCCAGATGATACCTCCTCTCCGGATACTTCCGCCGGCTGGGTACGAGTTTTGGCCCGAAGACGTACTTCGGGATTCTCAGCGTCGCGTCCGGGCGCTGTACCGGGACCTGGCCCGGGAGCTAAGGGAGCGCCTCCGGGAGCTTTAGGCGTAGGAGCCTTAGGCTCGTAGAAAATCCCCTGGGTTAGGACCCGGGTTGTATCGTTTCCGGAACCCACCGGAGGGGGAAGATGTCCTCCGGGTTTGTTGATCAATAAAGCGCATTGTTTCTTCTTATTGCCTCTTTCTTTTCTTCTTCTTGGATGGTCTGGACGACTCATCTTAACAAGGATGAGCTAAGTTCCTTCGTGGGTGACCCGGGGACCCCCTGTCCCCCCCCGCCCACAGCGGGCGGGAGGAAGCCTCCGCGTGCTGTGGGGGAAACAGGGTCCCCGGGGGGAGCATAACCTGTAGAAATGTTTTCTAAGTCAGAAAATTGTAAAAACAGGATTTCCGAGGGAGGGACCTTCCGGGGTGGCCGGGGGCACTGGGAGAGGTTCATCCGGCCGCCGGGAGAGCGGGGAACCGGGAACAAGGCGCGGAAGGGGCTCATGAAAAGCCAATGACCTCCGGAGGGGAGCTTCCCGGGAGGGTTCGTCCGGTCGCCGTGAGAACGGGGAACCGGGAATAAGGTCTTCGAGAGATAATCATCCCGCCGCCGTGAGAACGGGGAGCCGGGAATAACGTCGACTCCCGGAGGAGGAAGATAGAGCCAATCAAGCCGCAAGGGGCCGATCTTCCGGTCGCCGTGAGAACGGGGAGCCGGGAATATCGTCGACTCCCGGAGGAGGAAGATAGATCCAATCAACCCTCAAGGGGCCGATCTTCCGGTCGCCGTGAGAACGGGGCGCCGGGAATATCGTCGACTCCCGGAGGAGGAAGATAGATCCAGAAAGCCATTAGACGTCCCGCTGAGGAGAGCGTCTACTCCCGGAGGAGGAAGTGCCCGGAGACGGGTCTTGAGTGTTTGGGTAGGGGACTAATCTCCCAAAGTGACTCGTTACCGCGGCCGCTGGGGACCGGGTTGCCGCTTACACCCTCAGTCCACGAGGGCTGTTCGTAAGCCGCCCTTCAGGAGGGACTTGCTGGGGCAGGGCCCACTTCCTCATTGAGAGGGCATCCTCACGGGGAGGGCATCTTCACGGGGAAGGCATCCTCGCGGGGAGGGCATCCTCGCGGGGAGGGCATCACCACTAGGGGCGGTAAACAAGAACAACCTGCAGTGAGACAGTTGAAGAACAAAGGCTATGCATTTATTAACGAAATATACAAAGCCCCCCTGCGAAGCCGCGAAGGGGGAAAAAGGGAAGTTACAGTGTCCCCCCTCCCCCTCCGACGTGACCGCCCCGGGGGAGGGGACAGGCCCGTAAGGCTAAACGTAGAACTTGCGAAGTAAACGCAAGTTCCATGTGTGCTTCAGCTCCTGCTCTTCAAGGTTGGAGAGCTTGTAGGCCCCCGAGCCTAGGACAGCGGAGATCCTGTAGGGGCCTTCCCACTTGGGGGAGAGCTTACCCTGGGCTTGGGGGACTGTGACGCGCTTGAGGACAAGGTCCCCAAGGCGGAAAGCTCTCTCGCGCACGCGCTGGTTGTATGCGCGCGACATCTCGCGCTCGTAGATGGCGTGGCGGAGGAGCGCTCGGTCGCGTTCCTCCTCCACGAGGTCGATTTCCAGCCGCCGGTTGTCTTCGTTGGCCCGGTAGGCTGCGGTCGTGGCTCCGTTCAGGAGCTCGACCCGCAGCGACCGGAAGCCAATCTCCGGGGGGAGGACTGCCTCCGCCCCGTAGACTAGGGAGAAGGGAGCACGCCCTGTGGCCCGGGACGGGGTCGTGCGCATGGAGCAGAGGATGCTAGGGAGCTCCTCTGCCCACGCGCCCCGCTTGGAAGCGGTTTGTTCGAGTCTCCGGCGTAACCCCTGTAGGATTACGCCATTGACCCTCTCGACGGCCCTGTTGCTTTGGGGATGGGCCACTGAGGCGAAGTGGATGACGACCCCCAGGCCTTCGCAGAATTCCCGGAAATATGCCGAGTCAAATTGGGTCCCGTTGTCCACGGTGATTTCCCGGGGGACACCAAAACGACAAACGACGTTTTTCCAGAAAAACGGCTGAACGGCCTGGGAGGTGATGCTAGCCAAGGGCTCCGCCTCAACCCACTTTGTAAAGTAGTCGACCGCGACCACCGCATACTTGTATCCTCCGGGCGCTGGGGGGAAAGGCCCTAAGAGGTCCATCCCCCAGCGCACGAAGGGCCAAGTGATGGGGATAGTCCGCAGCGCTACAGGGGGGGAGATTCGAGCCCTTGGCCATCTTCTGGCATGCTTCGCACGCGGAGACAAGGTCTCGCGCGTCGCGCATGACTGTAGGCCAGTAAAAGCCCTGCCGAAGGGCCTTGGCGGCGATGGCACGCGGGGCTAGGTGAGAACCACAGCTCCCCGCGTGAATGTCTTCCAGGAGTTGAAGTCCCTCCGACCGGGGGAGGCAGCGCAGGAGGGCTGAAGCCCCCCGCTTGTAGAGCCTTCCCTCGAGCAGGAGATATGCCCGGGCTTTGGCCCGGAGGCGCTTAACCTCGGTCTCGCTAGGAGGGTCCCCCTCCCCCTTGATGAAGGAGATGAGGGGATCCATCCATGACGACGGCCGGACGATCTCGGCGACCTCCGGGACCGGAGGCTCGGGGCCTGCGTCCGGGGAGGCCACCGAGGGCTTCGTGATTGTTTCCAAGAAGGCCCCCTTGGGGAGCGTTTCCCGGGCGCTTGCCGCCCGGGCCAAAGCATCAGCCCGGTCATTTTCCCTTCGCGGGATATGCCGGGCCTCAAGGCCGTCGAAGTGTTTCTCCATTTTTCGTACTTCCTGCAAGTAAAGACTTAAATTTGCGTCATGGCATAGGTAAGATTTGTCCATTTGGTAGACAACGAGCTGAGAGTCTCCCTTCACTAGTAGGCGCCGGATCCCCAGGGAGCGCGCGAGGCCCATCCCGAGGAGCAGAGCCTCGTATTCGGCGACGTTGTTGGTTGCGGGGAACTCGAGCCGTGCGGCGTACTCGAGCTCCTTCCCCTCGGGGCTCCGGAGGACTACCCCCGCGCCAGCCCCAGCGAGGCACAGCGACCCATCAAACAGCAGGGTCCAATGGTCACTGCGTCGGGGCGGCACAGGGAGATCTTCGTCCCCGGACCCAGAGGCGGAAGTCCATTCTGCGATGAAGTCGGCGAGGACCTGCGACTTGATTGCGGAGCGGCCGGTAAGGGACAGGGAGAAGGGGGCAAGCTCGGCCCCCCACTTCCCAATCCGGCCGGTGGCTTCTTTATTCCGCAGTACCTCCCCCAGGGGGAGGGACGACGGAACGGTGATGGGGTGCCCCAGGAAGTAATGCCGGAGCTTCCGGGACGCCATGAGGAGAGCGTAGCAAATCTTCTCCATCTCCGTGTACCGAGTCTTGGCCCCTTGGAGGGCTTCACTGACGTAGTGCACGGGACGTTGCTGCCCCCCTTGCTCCTTCACCAAAACCGCGCTGACGGCGACGGGGGTCGCGGCGAGGTAGAGGAGCAAGGGCTCTTCCGGAGACGGACTCACGAGCATTGGAGGGCTCGAGAGGTACTTCTTGAGGTCGTTGAAGGCTTCCTGGGCCTCGGGGGTCCAGCGGAACCCCTCAAGCCCTCGGAGGATCTTGAAGAACTGGAGGCCCCGCTCCCCCTAACGGGAGACGAAGCGGCTGAGCGCGGCCAGGCGGCCGGAGAGCCGCTGGACATCTTTGACGGAGCGCGGCGGGGGCATCTCTAGGAAGGCCCGGATCTTCTCGGGGTTTGCCTCAATGCCCCACTGGGACACGAGGAAACCCAGGAGCTTCCCCCTGCGCACCCCGAAGGCGCACTTCTCCGGGTTGAGCTTGAGCCCGAACGCGCGGAGGTTGCAGAAGGTCTCTGCGAGGTCGTCGATGTGGGAGGCTGCACGGGGGCTTTTGACGACCGCATCGTCTACGTAGACTTCGACGTTGCGGCCGACTTGATCTTTGAACACCAGCGTCATAAGGCGCTGGAAGGTGGCTCCCGTATTCTTGAGCCCGAAAGGCATATGGCGGTAGCAGAAGGTTCCGAGGGGAGTTATAAAACTCGTCTTTTCCTCATCCCCCTCCGCCATCCGGACTTGATGGTATCCCGAGTAGGCGTCTAGGAAGCTCATCAGCTCGCACCCCGCGGTGGAGTCAACGAGTTGGTCGATCCGCGGGAGCGGGAAGTTGTCTTTGGGGCAAGCGCGGTTAAGGTCGGTGAAGTCCACGCACATGCGCCACTTGCCACTTGACTTCTTGACGAGGACGGGGTTTGCGAGTCACTCGGGGTGCAACACTTCCCGGATGAACCCCGCCTCTCGGAGCCGGGCTATCTCCGTCTTGACGGCTTCTTGACGTTCGAGGGAGAGCTTCCTCAACTTCTGCTTGATAGGGGGGTGACCGGGGGTTACCGCGAGCTTGTGTTCAATAACCTCCCGGGCGACGCCCTGCATGTCCGAAGGCTTCCACGCAAAAACATCGGAGTTTTCGCGCAGAAAGGCTGCGAGTTGCGCTGCATGGTCTTGGGGGAGCTCTGCCCCGATTTGGACAGTTTGGTCTCTGCTGCCCAGGGACAGTGGGACCTTCCGGAGGCCCCCTTCCGGACGCGGCTTGAGGAGGGGCCTCCCAGGGGATGGCGCAGCGACGTCTACGTCCGGGGGGGGAGCCTCCCCCCCGGGTGCCTTGATCAGGTTGACGCTTCCTATTGTGGCAGCAGCTCGCTCGTATAGAGCACGGGCCATGTCTTGATACCCCCGGACGTTGATCACGCCATGCGGCCCGGGGATCTTCATGCACAAGTAGTTTTGGTGGGTGGCAGCCCCCAGCCGATTGATCGTAGTCCTCCCCATAATCACATTGTAGGAGGAGGGGAGGTCCACTACGTCGAAGCGGACTAGCTCGGTCCGGTAGTTCTCCGGGGTGCCGAAGGTGATCGGGAGATCTACCTTGCCCACGGGGTGGATCGCCTTCCCCGGGACAAACCCTTGCAGAGGCCCTGCCGCTGGTTGCAGGAGCTTCTCATCCACCTGCATTTCCTTGAATGTTTTGAGGAACAGGACGTCGGTGGAGCTTCCGCCATCCACGAGGATGCGGGCTAAGTGGCAGTTGTAGATTGTCGCGGAGACAATAAGCGCGTTGTCATGGGGGAAGCGAACCCCTCGCGCGTCTTCCGCCGTAAAGGTGAGGGGGACGTCCGACCACTTGGGCGGCACGGACGCGTGTAGCACCCCCACTACCTTAACTTCTCGCGCGTACTCCTTGCGCTGGCGCTTGGAGTCCCGCCCGGAGGCGGAGCCCCCTACGATGACGTTGATGCGGCGCTGAGAAGTTTGAAAGGGGAGAGCGTATGAAGGCTCCCCCTCCTGCACCTGCTGCCCCCCCGCGGGAGCGGGAAGGGCCGGAACAGCTGGCCGAGGGGGCAAGGAGGCCGGAGTCCCCCCCCCCCTGCCCGCGCTGGTCGAGGAATGCCGCGAAGTGTTGCAGCAGCTGGTGGCAATCTCGGGTGGCGTGGGTACTGGACCCGTGGAAGCTGCACCACGGTCCTTCCCGGCTTCTCCCCGCGGGGCCTTCGCGGCCGCGCGAAGACTGTCCTCCCCCATGGCCTCTCGGCTTGGGAAAGGGGCGGTTGCCCTTCGGGGGGTCGCGCGAGCCGCCTCCGCCCTCGAGGACAAAAGTGTCCCGAGGCCGTGGTTCGCTACGGCCCCCCTGCCTGGGGTGTCTGGGGGGATCCCGGGCCCCCCGCTCGGTGGGGGCAGGAGCCCCCTGGGTCTTCTTCCAGATGTCGTCTTCCTCCGCCCGAGCGTACTTTTCGAGCACGTTGAAGAGCTCGTCGGCGGAAGAGGGGCAGCTCCGGGAGAGCCTTCGGTGGAGCTCCCCCGGGAGGATGCCGCTTTTGCAGGCTTCGATAACCGTAGAGTCGGGGACATGGGCCACTTTGCTCTTCACCTGGGCAAAGCGCTTGAAAAAGCTTCTGATGGTCTCCCCAGTTCTCTGGCGGACAGTATACAGCTGCGAGGAGTCCAGGGGACGCACGTAGTTCCCCTGAAAGTTGGCACAGAACTCCCGCTTGAGCTGCGAGAAAGACTTGATGGAGCCCGCCTTCAGATTGTAAAACCAGGAGCGGGCAATGCCGGTGAGGTAGAGGGGGAAGACGTTGCATTGGACACTCTCGTCCCCCCCCGCCGCGGAGATGGCGGTGGAGTAGATCTGCACGAACTCGTAAGGGTCCGCCTCGCCATTATAATGCTCGATGTGCGGGGGACGGTAGGGCCGCAGCCATCGGATGCTGCGGAGTCTTCGACACAGGGGCTGGTTCACCCCCTGCACTTCCCGGGGGGAGCCCCAGTCACTGTCTTCTTTAACGGGGGACGCCCCCTCGTTATCCGAGTCAGGTAGCGGCCCAAGAGGGCCACCGGAGTGGTGGTGACGACGCTTCTCTTCCGGACCGGGACTGATTTCCCGGACGTCCGGGCTTCTCTCCAGGGAGGATGGTTCTTCGGCTGGTCTCTTCCCCCGACCGGTGCGAGGGCAAGGCTCCCTGCGACAACGACCGGGGGGGAGCTCTTCCCCGCGGCTGGGAGAATGCATTCGCTCGACCTCCCCCCGGGAGAAGCGATTTTGCTTCGCTGGGGGAGGGAGCTCCTGCACTGTAGCAGCCGGCCCGGGAGCTACCGGGACCTGCTGGGGGGAGCCCCCTGCGACAGCCCCCGGGACCGGAAAGGGGGGAGACCCTGCACCATCCGGAACCGGGGAGGGGGCGCCAAGCGGGGCCTCCGTGGCAACGACCGGGTCCGGAAAGGGGGAAACCCCTGTGACATCCGGAACCAGTGGGGGGTGAGCCCCCTCGGCGACGTCCTGGGTTGGGGAGCCAATGCGGGGGGAAATTCGCTGAGGCACAGGAGCTACTCTGTTGACCGGCCCCGGTGCG
Organism: Pharus latifolius; assembly: GCA_019359835.1. Taxonomy (NCBI): domain Eukaryota; kingdom Viridiplantae; phylum Streptophyta; class Magnoliopsida; order Poales; family Poaceae; genus Pharus; species Pharus latifolius. Next base: position 66,966,388 of record CM033323.1, read on the forward strand.
GTAAACGCGACGCGAGGGGCGGGACTGGCTCCCGGCGTAGGAATAGCCCCCGGCGTGAAATGACCCCCCAGCCCCGGAAGCGAGCCGGGGACGGGGTACCCCCCTGGTGCTACGAAGGGCCCGGGCATGAAATAGCCTCCCGGCACCGGGACAGGCCCGGGTGCCGAGAAGTGTCCGGAAGTATATCCCGCGGGGGGAGGGAACCCCCCAGCGGGATCATACGGGGTAGACAGCCCCCCTGACGCCGGAGGGGCCGCTGGGTATCCCATAAACGGGGGCATGATCCCCGGATATGGGTGCGACGAAAATGTGGGGGCCGAGGGCCGTGCCAACACACTAAGGAGCTCGTCCATAGAGCGCTGGGCGCGGAGCTGGCCCTCCACGAGAGCCTCCAGCAGGGCGTCCCGGGGGGCCGGGGGAGCCGTCGGGGGGAAACTCGTCCCGGCCGAGGTCCCCGCGGCCGCCGGGAGCGACCCGGAGGTGGAGGCACCTAGATTGAGAGGAAAGGTGGGAGGCGGTACCTGGGAATGGTCGCCTCCGGATGGAAGCGCGGGAACAGCAGTGTCCCGGACGGGTGCCGCCAGGTCACCGGGACCGGCGTCACCGGGAAGGGCGCGGGCCCTTGTTCTCGGAGGAGCCATGGCGATTCGTCACGGGTCCCCACGGACGGCGCCAACTGTCGTGGTATTAAGAATACCCCGGCAGGTTTTGAAGACGATCCTAGCGGAAATCACGCAGCGCGGGTTGACCGGGTGACCGGTCCTCCCCCGCCGGGCAAACACAAGAATTGACACGCGGATTTATACAGGTTCGGGTCCCGGTGGGGCCCTAGTCTTGTCGACGCGCTCCCGACCGGAGTCGGCTGGGGAGGCTCTCTCCGGGGGAGAGGCTTCCGGAGCACGTCTGTGAGATTAGCTATCCCAAATAATAATGAACTGATCGTTTACAACAGAGGGGTACAAGGGCTATTTATAGCCCCAAAAAGAAGCAAAAAACCTAAACTACCCCGGGAGCCACCGTCGGATTGAAGGGTACGACCGTCCTTCTCCCGGTCAAACGCCTCGGATGCTTGACAGGTGGTCGCTGATTCCCGAGGCGTCCCTCGCGTGACCTGCACGTGATAAACAAACAGGGATTTTACCTTTTAGAAGGGCGGTGACATTCGGGACCTCTTCCGGAGAGTAGGGTCCCGGGAGCCCAAAAGGCGGCGCCCGGGACATGCCCGGGGGGCACGGTCCCGGGAGCCTAAAAGACGGCGCCCGGGGCAGGCACCGGAGGCCACTGTCCCGGGGCGCATGGCGGCGCTCGGGCCACGCCCGGGGTGCACGGTCCCGGGGGCCAAAAGGCGGCGCCCGGGACACGCCCGGGGGGCACGGTCCCGGGAGCCTAAAAGGCGGCGCCCGGGGCAGGCGCCGGAGGTAACTGTCCCCGGACACATGGCGGCGCCCGGGCCACGCCCGGGGGGCACGGTCCCGGGGGCCAAAAGGCGGCGCCCGGGGCAGGCACCGGAGGCCACTGTCCCCGGGCACATGGCGGCGCCCGGGCCACGCCCGGGGGGCACGGTCCCGGGGGCCAAAAGGCGGCGCCCGGGCCATGCCCGGGGGGCACGGTCCCGGGGGCCAAAAGGCGGCGCCCGGGGCAGGCACCGGAGGCCACTGTCCCCGGACACATGGCGGCGCCCGGGCCACGCCCGGGGGGCACGGTCCCGCGGGCCAAAAGGCGGCGCCCGGGGCAGGCACCGGAGGCCACTGTCCCCGGACACATGGCGGCGCCCGGGCCACGCCCGGGGGGCACGGTCCCGGGGGCCAAAAGGCGGCACCCGGGGCAGGCACCGGAGGCCACTGTCCCCGGGCACATGGCGGCGCCCGGGCCACGCCCGGGGGGCACGGTCCCGGGGGCCAAAAGGCGGCGCCCGGGGGCAGGCACCGGAGGCCGTTGTCCCCGGGCAATCATGAACTTACCTGGACTTGACCGCGTGGAGATTTCCCCCAACATACTTATAATTAACCAAGAATGACAAACGGTGGGGAGGCAATGGAGGTGATCGCGTCGGAGGCGGGAGGGCGATGGAGGTGATCGCGCCTGACGGTGGAAAGGCGATGCAGGTGATTGTGACGGACGGAGAGGAGGAGAAGGTGGGAGGCGATGGAGGTGATCACGACGGACGGTGCGAGGGCGGAGAGAGCTTGGGCAAACAGTTGCGAAGACTGGAATGAGCGGGACAAATCCCGCCAACTATTAACCGCGACGATATTATCACAGTCGATTCAACGCTCATAACCGTCTGTGATAATATTATCACAGTCGGTTCTCGCATCAGAACCGTCTGTAATAATCGACATAGTCACCAGAGAGATTATCACAGACGGTATTGAGTTGAGAGCCGACTGTGACTCTGATTATCACAGACGGTTTGGAATTGAGAACCGACGGTGCACATCAAGAACTCGAAGAGTCGGACACTGTTGAAAATATCACAGTCGGTTCTATATATATAACCGTCTGTGATAATATTATCACAGTCGGTTCTCAAATAAAAACCGTCTGTGGTAGTCTACAAAGTGAGAGATTATCACAAACGGTTGTGAGTTGAGAACCGACTGTGACTGAGATTATCACAGACGGTTGCGACTTAAGAACCGACCGTGCACGTGTACACTTGAAGAGTCAGAGACGCTGTTGGGAATATCACAATCGGTTCTATATTCATACCCGTCTGTGATAGGTCAAAACCGTCCGTTATAATCTCTCTATTGAACGTTAGTTTTACAACTTGAAACTGATCTGTAGTTTTCAACTCTGAATGCTCGAAAACTTGTTTTAAATGAACACTCAGATATTTCAAATGTAGGCCAAATGCTCTGTAAATTGGTTACAGTGTACGTAGATCCGATAATTGGTTACAATATGGAGCATGCTCAAATAAATTTAACATACAATGTACGTGGAGCATGCTCAAGTTAATGTTACATACAAATGGGAACTTTCACCGACAATTTCCACGTACACAGCCATGTTATCCTCAACTTTCCACTTGCCGCGGCCCTGCAAAGACGAGAATTACAGGAGATATAAGCTATACCGATGGAAACAGAGAGATAAGGACGTACATTTGATTACCTTTAAGTATAACCCTTCCTGGTGATCCATACGCACGTAACTGGTTTCGTCGGTGTCTTCAGTATCGACCTGTACGCCATCTCCAAATGGAGGAATCTCATCAAATTGATTGTATTCCTCCTCGTCTACAACATTTTCAACTCCAACAATCCTTCTCTTGCCATGAAGGACGACGTGCCACTTCTTATTGGCCGGGTCAATGACATAAATGACCTGAATGGCTTGATTTGCAAGTATGAATGGCTCTTCTTTATAAGCAACGCGATCGAGATCCACAGAAGTGAAACCGTAACTGTCAACCTTCGCACCCTGTGGGATTTGGACCCATCGGCATCGAAACAGGGGAATCTTGAACAATACGTAATCAAGCTCCCAAATTTCTTCAATGAACCCGTAGTACGAGTTCAATCCACGTACTACCCTTGTTGGGCCTGTCTTGGTGAACCCCTCATGGAAAGCTTCTACGCTCACTCCACTATTTTGCACAGTGCCCTTTCAATCTTGAGCTTTCGTGTAAAATGTGTACCCATTGATGTCGTATCCCTGCCATGTCTGTACAGTAAACGTGGGCCCTTTTGCCAACCATTTAAGGTTCTCACTTGCGGACTCTCCAGTGATTCGCACCTTCATCCACGCGTTGAATCGACTGTTATGTTGTCCCGTGATCCAAATCTCGGATCCGCGAGGATTGTCTTGTCGTAGCATCTCCTTGTGCTCGTCGATGTACGGAGACACCTCCGTCATGTGTTACAAGACCCAAAAATGAGCTTTCGAGTACATATCGAAATCAGGAGTGATGGCTCTCCGTCCAATAGTGCCAACACCATCAAGCCTCCCCTCGTGATGAGACACAGGAACTCCTATTGCTTCTACCTCGGCCATGTAATCGACGCAAAACTTAACAACCTCTTCCGCTGCATAACCTTCGACAATGCTACCCTCGGGCCGGGACCGATTCCTCACGTAGGCCTTAAGTACACCCATGTACCTCTCGAATGGATATATATAATGTAGGAACACGGGTCCACATATCTTGATTTCTCTGACAAGGTGGACGGTGAGATGGACCATGATATCAAAAAACGATGGAGGAAAATACATCTAAAGCTGACAGAGAGTTCGAACCACCTCGCTCTGCAGAGAATCCAGTCCATCGGGATCAATGACCTTGCAAGAAATTGCATTGAAGAAAAAACATAGCCTCGTGATCGTCTCTCTGACCTTATGCGGAAGAATACTCCGGATGGCAACAGGAAGCATTTGTGTCATCAACACGTGACAATCATGAGACTTCATACCCAGCAATTTCAAATCGCCCATGGACACAAGCTTTTTCATATTTGCGGAGTAACCCGATGGAACTTTAACACCACAGAGACACTTACAAAGTTCTGTCCTCTCAGCCTTGCACAAAGTGTAGCATGCAGGGGGGAGGTATATACGGCCTTTATCGTCCTCTCTCGGTGCTAGCTCGGGCCTGATTCTCATTTCAATCATGTCACGCCGCACATTGACTCCATCCTTTGTCTTCCCTGGAATGTTCAGCAATAGGCCGATTAAACTGTCACAAACATTCTTCTCTACATGCATGACATCAATGCAATGACGAACCTCTAAATGCTCCCAATACGGTAAGTCCCAAAATATCGATCTCTTCTTCCAAGTGTTCTTCGTGCGGGGTTTCAATTTACCACCCTTTCCAAACACAACGTCTATGTCCTTCACCCGTGAGTAAACATCTTTCCCGCGCGTAGGCTTCAGGGCTGAACCATCTTCCTTGTGGCCGTCAAATTCCCTCTTCCTCTTACGATACGCGTCATTCTTCGGAAGAAACCCACAGTGACGCATGTACACTGTTTTCCTGCAATTCTTCAGCCACACGCTCTCAGTCTCATCTTCGCAGTGGGGGCAGGCTTTGGCTCCTTTCGTAGTACGGCCCAACAAATTTCCAAGGGCAGGGAAATCGTTGATGGTGCAGAATATCATAGCACGTAGGATGAAGTTCTCTCATTTGTATGCGTCCCCATACCTGCACCCCTTCGTTCCACATTGTTAGGAGATCCTCTATTAATGGTGCTAGGTACACATCAATATCGTTTTTGGGTTGTTTTGGTCCTGAGATAAGTAGAGACATCATGATGTACTTGCGCTTCATATACAACCAAGGAGGAAGGTTGTCGATACACAAAAAAACCGGCCAAGTGCTATGCCGACTGCTCATGTTACCAAAAGGATTAATTCCATCGGTACTCAACCCGAACCTTATATTCCTCAATTCTGCTCCGAAGTTAACAAATTCCCTGTCGATGTTTCTCCACTGCGAAGAATCAGCGGGGTGTCTCAGCTTTCCATCCTTCTTCCGGTCTTCCGAGTGCCAACGCAGTAATTTTGCCTCTTTACGGTTTGCAAACAAACGCTGCAAGCGGGGAATGACTGGCAAATACCACAACACCTTAGCAGGAGGTCCTTGGTTTATCTCAGCGCAGTCGCCGTCGTCTGTTCGGTCCTTAGTACGCTTATAGCGGGATGTGCCGCACATCGGACAAACATGCATATCCTTGTAGTCGTTACGGTAAAGGATGCAATCATTAGGGCACGCGTGTATCCTTTCTACTTCCATTCCCAAAGGACACAACAGCTTTTTCGCTTGGTAGGTGTTTTTTGGCAACTCGTTTTCTTCCGGGAGCATGTCCGCCAAAAGATCTAACAGTGCTGTGAAACTCTTGTCGGTCCAGCTGTTGCTTGCCTTCAATTTTAACAGTTCAAGCACAGAGGCCAACTTTGTGTACTTTGACTTGCAACCAGGGAACAACGGCTTTTCTGAGTCCTCAATCAAGCGCTTGAATTTGCCAAACTCCCTTTCACTGTAATTTCCTTCCACATCACGCAACATGTCATCTAAATGGTCATCCTCTGGCATATCCTCGTCGAATTTGTTGTTCGGATCCGACATGTCCTGTTCCTCAACCTGAGTGGCACTTGTTTCTGCAGTTGGCTCTTCTCCATGGTGGACCCAACACGTGTACCCCTTTTTGAAACCACGTCGGATCAAGTGGGCGACAATTTGAGATGAGTTGGTGAACATCTTAATATTCTGGAAGTCTACACAAGGACAGTACATATATGGTAAACCCTTCTTCGCCATGTCTTGCTCAGCAACCTTTTCGAAATCAAAAACACCTTTCATGTATTCCTCACCCACTCGGTTGTCATTATACATCCAGTCTCGGACCATCTGCAATTAATCAAATTCATACACATGCTAATTAGTAAATCAATGGAGATCGATATTGATGATGAAATCAAGTAATGTGTATGCCTTGGGAGCAAGTACCAACCTTGGTTCGATCCTCAAATTTTTGCCCCCAAATGCTCCCCCGGCCTTTCGAGATTTCGCTCTTCCTTGCCTCAAATCTCTTCGAACTGGACAGTGTAGGTCGAGCAAGAGAGAACAACTAGCTCAAAACATCCGCCAAAAGACCTTTTATACTAGGTTCAATACAGACGGTTCTATATAATACCGTCAGTAATATCGGTGCATTTTTGAAGAACAGAATATCACTGACGGGTTTCACTCTATTAACCGTCGGTAATATCGGCGCATTTTGTGATACTATGACAGAAATATCACAGACGGTTATGAACTCCAAACCGTCCGTGATAATTACAATATCACAGACAGTTCCTAGGTCAAAACCGTCCACCTTACTATCACAGTCGGTTTTTACTTCAGAACCGTCTGTGATTATTACTGTCGGATTTTACATCAGAACCGTACGTGATTATCACAGTTTGTTTTTACCTCAGAACCGTCTGTGTTAATTATAAAATCAACAATCTGTAAGATTATCACAGACGGTTTTAAGGTCCGAACCGTCTATAATATCCCGGATTGTTTGTTTTCATTCGACTACTGGTCATCAGTTGTTCCACTTATTTTTCATATTTGGTTCTATCTTATTTCAATGTTAGTATTTAAAAAAATGAACGTTCAGACTATTTGGTTTTATCTTGTTTTTCATATTTGTTGTATATATGTCTGTGGATCTTCAAAGAATTTTGAGACTATTACAGTCGGTCCTGAAATTAAAACCGTATGTAATTGGCAGCAGTATTTTCTTGTTAACATTTTCACACAGAACATCATTTGGCGATTATCAGTTACATAATCAATCGAAAAGCCAGATATGTAAGGAAAAGAAATTTCTTATTTCTTACAATCTTTGCATACATAAGAGATACAATTAAGCGACCAATTAATTAGCGTCGACCTGTTCCGAAAGTAACTTACAAAGTTCTCCTAGGGACGTATTGGCATCAGTAGGATCTACACTGGCCGCCCCAGGAGAACTACCAATGGCTCTAAGACTATCAACATCATCTCTCAGCAAAGGAGTGGATTTGGCATCAGTAGGATCATCCAAGAAATTAAAGTTGATACAACAAAGGTGGAGATGAAGCTGCAACTCAAAGCACTCTGCCAATTGCAGAATGGCAAAAGACATCCCCTCAGAATGCTTCTCCAGCGCCTCTTTTTTTTTTTGGAGAGCTCTGCACAAGGCAGCTTTCTCCTCCTGCACATATGCTTCTCCAGCTTCTCCTAGGGACGTATGCTGGGAGGGTGAAGATGATTGCCAAGCTTCAAAGTGGATTTGGACGTGGAAGTGTGAGCCTTACCGCAGAAAGTTGATCATCCAAGAAAAGCTGATGATACAAAGGTGTTGAAGAGGGGATATTGGAAGGATTATTGTGGATCTCCAAAGGTGGAGTCGATGCAACTGGAGGGGTTGCAAGTGGCAATGTGGCAACACAGGCCTCAGCACCCTCTAGAGTCTTCGCTGCAGCTCCACTGGAGGATCTTTCATCATTTCTAAGTCTCTTCTTTGGAGGGAGCATTTCCTCAGGCACTTGTGGATTTCGAAATGCATTTGTTTCAAGGTAATCAAGTCATAAAAGAAAGATCTGCATTAGAGTTTCAGAGAGGACTTACTTTCTGAAGATCCTGATCGAGTTCATTCCTTATCTCTTCCTCATCACTCTCAATTTCAATAACCTCATTGGAATCTCGGCTCGCCATCAAGGTGGGAGTTGAGGAGAGAATAAAGACAGGGATTTAGGAGCCTCTCTATTTATAGAAACAAAAGGTGACGGTTCATATGCGCGGGTGCCTCGAGTTTTAAAAAGAGCACTATTGGTTTTTAAGCTCAATAAATTCATGATAACTTCTCGGGAGATAAACTGCAACACGGAAAAGGAAGTTGAAGAGTCAGATTAGATAATTCGATGCAAATTAAATTTGAAGTAAATAATTAAGTCTCTTCATCTGCTCAGTTATTATGTGCGGTTATCAACAATTGTATGTAGATAATTCGAAGGGTGGGCACTGTTGGGACTATCACAGACGGTTGGGATATCAAACCGTCTGCTTTAATATTACAGACGGTTCTCATATCCAAACCGTCTGTAATATGACTATTACAGACGGTTCTGATGTCCGAACCGTCTTTACTATGCCTGGAATATTGAACTGTTCGACTTCTTCAAATACTTGTTCCCTCCCTGGAGTGTTTTGCTTCCATTCGAACCGCTCCACTTCTCTTTCTCCAAGAAATGAGGGAAAATTGTAAAATTTACATAAGAACAAATTTTTAGTTCATTTTTTCAACATTAATGAAAAACAATTTCCAAGTCGACGCTTTGTGTCCCCAGGTTAGTGCGCCGCGCAAACATCAGAAATGGCAAAGACACAACACACTGTTGAGAATTTGAAGTGGAGCGCACTACTTTCTTTTCAAGATCAATACCGTCATGACAAATATTGTTGGGAGATAAACTGGAACACGGCAAAACAGTAGTGCCCACTTTGGAAGTTGAAGCGTCAGATTACATAATTCGATGCAAATTAAATTTGAAGTAAATAAATAAGTCTCTTCATCTGCGCTGTTATTATGTGCGGTTGTCAACAATTGCATGTAGAGAATTGCACTGTTGGGACTATCACAGACAGTTGGGATATCAAAACCATCTGCGTTAATATTACAGACGGTTCTGATGTCCGAACCGTCTTTAATATGTCTGTTGAATATTGAACTGTTCGACTTCTACAAATACTTATTCCCTCCTTGGAGTTTTGCTTCCAGTTGAACCGCTGAGAATTTGAAAGAAGTTGAGAATTTGAGGCGTCGATAACTGTTCGACAATCACAGTCGGTCCTTACATAAAATCCGTCTGTAATATTACTATCACAGACGGTTTGGAGTTAAAAACCGTCTGTGATATTGATAGAAGTTGAGAATTCGAGGCAGCGGACACTGTTGGGACTATCACAGTCGGGCCTTTCATAAAAACCGTCTCTAATGTGACTATCACAGACGTTTTTTTTACCTCAGAGCCGTTTGTGATATTCAAAGCACGTTGATATATAACTGCTATATTCTTTTTATATTATTTGCATGGGACCTGCGACTTCTATATTATTACTATATTATTTGAAGAGCTCCGATGGACTGCCCTCACAAGCCAAAGATCGCGATAGTCGTTCCTTGATCGCACACAGTGTACATACCTTTGTATGGTTGAATGTTCGACAAAAGCTAAAGAAAGATAAAGAAAGAGGGAAGATTGCATGCAGTCCAAGAATGTGCTGGAAAATTGGAAAGTTGACATAAGAACAAAGTTTTCAATAATTTTTTTCATCACTTACAAAAAAACGTAAAAATACAGAATGCTAGGTCAAGGAGTGGTCTTAGCCCTGGCTGCATCTAGAATAAAGTCAGTTTGACTTGCAGCCAGGACGCAGGACTCCTCCAGCGACAAGTTGTCCTTCTCAGGATCAACTACTACAGCCTCGAGAAGGCCTGCGACCTCCCTCAGCTTCGCGATAGTATCCTTCATTGTCAAACCGCAGCCAGCGATGGTCATATCCGTGGCTTTCTTCTCCTCGCGAAGACGCCTCGTCCTTGCCCTAGCATTATCACCATCCGTCTTCATGCGCTGAATGCGCTGGAAGAGATCGTCAAGGTCAAGCCGTAGCCGAGTGTGCTTCTCCGTGAGGAGCTTGTGCTCCTCCTGGAGGGCCCTCAGCTCGGCCTTGACTTTGCCAGTGTCTTCCACGGCTCCCCTTCCCTGTGCAAATCAACAGGTCAAGAATGTATTGAACAGGGATTAACAATACAGGGGTAAGTCCAAAAGATTGAGTGTTCTTACCGGGCTGACGATGCCATCGAGGATGCCATTGGCGCAGAGAAGCTAAGGAGTCAAACAGTCTGAGAACTATAAAAACTTGTAAAGTAAATGACAATTTTTCCACTGTCAATTTATAGAACTTCCAAAGCGATGCTTCGTGTTCTCCTAGGCGCCGTGCGCGAAGATCGGAGACAGAAATGATCACAGTTGAGAATTTGAAGCGCCAGTACTTTTCCAGTTGGTTCAGACATCAGAACCGTCTGTGATAAGTAGACTATCACAGACGCTTCGTAGTTCACAACCGACTGTATAAATCACAGTCGGTTCTGAGTTCCGAACCGTCTGTGATAGTCTACTTATCACAGACGGTTCTCAGTTGAGAACCGATTGTATATATCACAGTCGGGTTTTAGGTTAGAATCGTCTGTGATAAGTAGACTATTACAGACGGTTCTCAGCTGGGAACCGATTGTATCTATCACAGTCGGTTTTTAAGTTAGAGCCATCTGTGATAAGTAGACTATCACAGACAGTTTTGTGTTCAGAACCGTTTGGTTTACTGTCACAGTTGTTTTTGACATCAGAACCGTCTGTGATATCTGAACATATTCTCCCGACAGGCCTTCGCAGACGGTTTTCCATTGAACAGTTCATACCCGTCTGTGATGTGCCGTCCAGGATGTCTGTTTCTGTGGTAGTGTGTTTTTGAGGAATATCCTGAGGATGCATCTTCTCTAACTCAGGTCATGTCCATTGACGAAGAGACAGAGAAGATAGACCAGGTGCCTCATGTGAGCTCTGCCACATCGGAGGCTGAATATGTACCACAACACGTCACTTCTGAGGATGTGGATGATGGTAACATAGAGTTTAGTCCTGGGAGATTTGACCCTGATAATCTCCAGTCTCTCTTTGATTTTGAATCCGATTTGGAACAGACAGAGATGTTTTTTCCTTCTGCGACCTTGCTCCCCCCGAGAATTTGCTGCTATATCAGAGGAAACTGATGAGTAGCAGATTGCTAGGGAGGAACAGGAGCGTAGGCAAAAGGAGGAACAACAACAAAAGCAAAAGGAGGATCAGGATCGTGAGCAACGAGAAAACAAGATTCGTAGGGCTGCGAAGGAAGCTTTGCAACTTGCACAATCTCATTATGATGCCGCTCCTAGTTCCTCCCATCGTCCTCATGGTCGCAGGCGTGACCAGACGCCTTCTTTGGCCCCAGGTTACCCACTGCCGATTGAAGAAATGGTGACACCTGGTGCACCTAGGAGGAGTACGCCAGATCGACTCTGTATTATCGCAGATGCCCTGCGTAATCCTCCTCCTAATGTCGAAGACGCGGACAGACCTGCTTTTGCCAGAATCCTGGCGGATACGCTTGATGAAGTTGCATCCGATGCAACTCCAACGGCGTCATCCCGGTCTACAATTCACTCCCACGAGAGAGATTATTCTCACTCTAGTCATGGCAGGCGAAATTGATTACCACTAGGATCAATTCGGCATGACAAGGCCAGGCGAGTTGGAAGTTCCCGTGATTGAGATCGCGTGCCTGTCCATTCTCATTTGGGGCCGTGAGGCGTATCTCCTCAGGGTGAGGTCGCCCGCGACCAAGTTGGAATTCACAGATTCCTCTGTAGTTCTTATGTTGGTTGTAAGGCTTTCTCGCCAGGCCTCCGCGTAGTGGTTTGGCCGGACAAGTTTAAACCAGGAACGATCGAGAGATTTGATGTAACTCAGAACCCATCCGAGTTCCTTCAAATTTACATCACTGCCATCCAAGCGGCAAGCGGATGTGACCGCGTCATGACAAATTACTTGCCAAAGATTCTTGAAGGACCAGTGAGAACCTGGTTGTTTAATCAGCAAGAGGGATTGATTTACAATTGGGAAGTGTTGTGTGATGCAATACTCAACAATTTCCAGAATTGTTATCAAAAGCCTGGTAAGGAGGATGATCTTCATCGCCTACGCCAAACTTCTACAGAAGCTCTTCGGCAATTCGTCAAGAGATTTGTTGGAGTGAGAAATACCATTCCGAACATATCTGACAACTCCATTATTAGGGCATTCAAACATGCCGTTCAATATCGGAGGTTCACGGAAGATCTACTTATCCCTCCACCCCAGTCAGTGGCCGATCTCTTCGACATGGTTGACCGCTATTCCGATGCGGCCGAGGCTGTGGAATGGAATAGGATGGTAGATAAGGGAAATTTGCTGCCTCAACCAGGACTCAAGGATGACAAAAAGGATGAGTCCAGCAAGAAACCTGAATCATCAGGCGGGAAATCTAGGAAGTCCAAGAAGAATCGCATTGGACAGTACTGGGAGGTCGCCGTCACTGAGAAACCACCACCAAGGAAAGGTAACAGGTTTCCATTTAAAAATAAAACTTCTTCTGGTGGCCGCGATAGCGATCAGTTGGGAAAGCAAACTAATCCGCAGGGAAACAAAAAGTAGTGTCCGTTCCACAATTCGGCGGGGCATGATCTATAGAATGCCGCAATTGGTTGAAGCAATTGGATGACTTCTACAAAGGAATCGGACCTATGCCAACCATACAAAAAAAGGATCAGGCCTGCGGGATTAGAGACGCCGATGGAGATGAAGAAATGTCTTACCAGCTATCCCAAAACCATGTCAATATTATTTTTGGTGGTTACTCTTATTTTGCTTCTAAGCGTCAATTCAAAACTTTTTACCGCGAGGTAAATCAACCTGAGGCTCCCCTTGGTGAGCCTCAATATTCTCGTTGGTTAGAAACTCCTTTAACTATTGATCGTGCTGATTGTCCCGTTGGACTCACACGACCATTGAGGCTTCCTCCAGTCATTACCCCAATAATCAGCAATCCTAGGGTTGAAAGAGTTCTGGTCGATGGGGGTAGTTCCTTAGACATTTTATTGGTCAAGGCACTGGACGGGATGCAGATTCCTCATTCAAAAATTAAACCCATAATTCATCCGTTTTATGGGATAATCTTGTCGCGCCCTGAAACTGAGACTACGACTACTCTCATGGAGACCCAACCCTCTGCAGCTGGTCCCAATATAAGCATATCATTGACTTCCCAGGATAAGTCAAGCACATGAGTTTATTCACATTGCAGCAGAAAAACTTACAAAGTATTAAGTAACGAGGCTGGCCATAATATTACATAAAGAGGTTACAATGCCTTCGCGGCATTCAAGGTTTAGTTAAAACAAAATAAAAACTTCTACACAGCGGATGATGGGTGTCCCCTCCACAGTAAGAAGTTGACGGCATAACAACACATCAGGGATTTGGTGGATTTGGCTCTCCTTCTTCTTGGTCCAAAAAGTTCTCCACACCTTCTTCTTGATCATAGTACGCTCCATCTACTGGGTTGTAGGTTGCAAGGGTGAGTACAAACGTACTCAACAAGTCATAGGTAAGAATAGATACATATAGTAGTGTTGTTATGAACCTAGACTAGTCAAGAATTATGGATGATTGTAAAATAATCTTTTCTTTCATATCTCATCTCATCTCATCTCAACTCATCTCATGGCAGCACTTTTCATAACATAGCATCGCTATTCATGTTCACTAAATTATAGCACTACCGCGACACGTCGACACACGACAGCCCACGGCAGCACTCCTTATCATGACAACACATGTCATTTGGGTAATCTTGACTTATCAAATTTTATTTAGAAAACATACTTGTGTCACACCCCGTGGATTTAATCCACCGCAGCAGACTCCTATAAACCCGGGAGCTGGGAGTATTCGAATACGTTTTTAACTCTGCAGAGAGGTACCAATTTACCCGCAAGATATTCCACTTTCATGCCCATCCTATCAAGATGATTAGACCCTTCCTCACAACCATGTGTGAGTGGCAAGGTGGAGATAACAAGAACTTTCGTTATGTTTTAGTCACAATTCACCCCTAACCCTGTGGATTTCTCGCGAACCACAGTTGTGGTGGGCTAAACCCCCACCCCCAAGCCTCTTCCCATTACTGGGTCAGCGTGCATGATCACATTCAGTGATATGTGTAGGAGCTGCACTCCATGAAATTCGTGCATCACTTTCCATCTCATGCAGGAGTTTCATGTGCGATCCGCATAAGTACTTGTTCAGGCCTGTCCCATACCAGGCTTGCGGTTAGCACGTTTTTCATGCCACTAGACGCACAACACAAGGTTCTAGTCCTTATATGCCAGTGACCAGATCATACCACAAACCATGCACCTATAGTGCCTGCACATCCAGTGTAGCCGAGCACATCCAGTGCTAGTACCACCATTCCATACCAAAACCCTGGTCACGGCTAAGGGTTCTATTTCATGAATATATATATAAGTACATTTATAATAGTTCATGGCTCACTATTTGATCAATTCACATTTCACAGGCATCCAGCCTAGTACTGCCAATTCACAATTCATCCATTTTCACATGCAATACTATTTATAATCAAGGTCATATCATAGCAATTCATAAAATATAGGTTCAAGATGATCAAGACTATGACTTGCCTTCCGCGTCGTAAGAGACAGCAGTTGATGTCGGATCAGCAGTGAAGTTCTCGAACTCTGGCTCCGACTCTGAGCAATGATTAAGCAAACAACCAAGAATCATAAACTTTTCAATACATTATTATACTACATGCAATAATGCAAAGATGAAATGTTTCGATGATTCTGGAATAATTGGGTTTAGAAGCTGATTAGGGCTAACTCACAGAATTAGGGCTGAAGATGGGTGCTAGGGACTTTTAGGGTTCCAGAGTATGGAAATGACATTAAGTCCGCAGTTGGTTTGCCCAAAATCGACGAATGTCTTTAGGTTGACATTCAGTTCAAGGCATCGACAAAAGGATAAATGGTTGCTGGAGAGCTCAACTGAAGTTGTGACAGAAGAAGAAATTGTAGATCACAATCTCAGGAGTCTAAGGGACAAAGTCATGCTCAAAATGCACATCTGGAAGGAAGTGAAAAGGGCTAATGCCACTGGCTGGCATACATTGGCATTGGACTGACATGGCCAGAAACTAGGGCTTGCCATAACTTTTGATCTAGGGCTCCAATTGTTGCACCACTTTGTTTGGGAGGTAGGCCTTGATAACAGGAACAATTCACTCTACAGGATCTAGGGCAGGAGATGGCCGGAAAGTGATGAAAATCTGCGAAGAACACGGTGGCTGAAGTTTCAAATCTTGGCACTGGACAGAGATTAGGGCATAGCTATAACTTCTGATTTAGACTGAATTGGAAGTCGAGCTAGAAGAGAAAAGTACTCAGGAGATTGAGGCACATCTAGAGGACAATGTAGTTGAAGCTGGATCGACCGTAATCATTTTTCCGGTGAACGGCGCCGGAGAAGATGACACGAGAATTGGGCATTTTTGATATAGGTCGATTGAACCCAATTCCTTGCTTGAGGAGTATCTAAGAGGTAAACGGAAGCTGTTGGTGAAGTCAATTTGACTGGAGGATTACCGGAGAAACCTGGCGACGAGCGCCGGCGACTGGTGAAACTCAAACTTGGAGATAGCTTCGATTCTTGCTTAATTTCAAAATCTGGATTCACGGGCTTGCTAAGTAAAGCTTACTGATCATCTTACTCTACTGGATCAGAGGCTAATTCGGATTGAATCGAGTTGCAAAGCTAGAACAGGGGTTCTGGCAATTCCGGCGATCACCGGCGATGAGATGCATATGAACTCAATTCAAAGCTACAGCACGATAAGGGAGATGGGAGAACCTTGCTGGTGCTGTTAATTTGTATGAAGAGGCTGCGGTTGAGGCTGTCACCGTGAGCCTCTTTCTGTGCTCGCCGGAGAAGACGACAACGACGAATGAAGTTTCATTAAATTGCTGAGGAGATTTGGAAAGCAGTGCTAGTGATGAGGGAGTTGCTATTTATAGGCAAAGCAAGGTGTAGCGAAGCTCAAGCTCACTGCTTGGAGGCTAAAATGCTTTTGCCGGTGGAGACTTCGGGTTGAAGCAACGGCGAGCAAGCGAAGCTGTGCAAGCTGCTGGTGAGCTGGACAGGGACTGCCACGGCAGTAGCTAAGGTGCAAACACGTGTGCACATGCAAACACGGTTGCGAAAAACACGGGCTAGAGCGGCGCTCATCGGCGGCAAAAACACAACGACAATGCTCCTGGTCGCGGTCGCATTCGCAACGGCGCTGGTCGAAGCGAAGCACTGCGCTGCGGTCGGGATCGCTGTGCACTGCTGGGCGAGGTCGATGAAGCTGCTGATTTGGTCGCAAATGGTTACTCTGGTCATGAACAGCTGCTCCAATCGTGAACAGTGGCTCTGGTTGCACCAGGGACCTGATTGCAAGATTCTTTGTTTGCAACTTGGACTGATTTGTAATTTCTGATTTAG
The DNA here is from genome assembly GCA_019359835.1 of Pharus latifolius. Classification (NCBI taxonomy): domain Eukaryota; kingdom Viridiplantae; phylum Streptophyta; class Magnoliopsida; order Poales; family Poaceae; genus Pharus; species Pharus latifolius. The sequence continues at coordinate 66,983,071 of CM033323.1, forward strand.
AGATAGATAATTTGTAATCTGATTTCATACATGAGTATAAACTTATACCTTATACTCATCCAGCAAGAGATTTGGTAACATCTGGTATGATTTGATGACTTTTGATATAAACCGAAAATAGGGTGCTTTAGGGTAAATTAAGATCTGAGTTTTGTCGATTTTGAATTCTGGCCTCTAAGATGTGATTTTGGAGTTTGGACAGAAGGGAAAATTGTATCAAAAAGCATTTAGAAGAGATTTGCTGAAGAAATGCTGAATTTGAAGTTAATCTGAAGATTTTAGTCTTTTTGGGTTTCCAGATATCAGATAAAGGACTAAATTGCGATATAATTTGGACTGATATGCGAAAAGGCTTAGATAATATAATTTGGCTGCCAACTTTCTAGATTAAGGTATTGGCATACCCATAATCATAATCCAAGAATAATCTGGTCTGAATTAGGTCAAGTTTGGCTTAATATGAGTTCGGAGTATTTAGGGTAATTAGGATATTAAGTAAAATCCTGTTTTCGAAAATAGCAAAGGATTGATAGATCTGGGAGTTAGAGATGAAATTGAATCTGGCTTCTGAGGGCTTTTATGTTCAGAGTAACTAACAGATCACATCTGGGAAATCTGATCCTAATTTGGGTTCACGGGAAAGATTTTGAGATTTTAGGGCTTAAGATAGATACTGATACTGATCTGGCTATTACTACAGATTCATGCATGCATGATGTTCATGAAAAAGGAAGTTTTTACCCCTAAACTTAGGGCGTTACAGATCTACCCTCCTTAAAGAAATCTCACCCCGAGATTTACCTAAGACAAGAAAAGACGAGGGTAGGTTTGCTGGGGATCTTCTTCCTTCTCCCAAGTGGCTTCATGTTCTGAATGATTTCCCCACTGGACTTTACATAACTTGATCTTCTTCCTTCTGAGCTGATGTTCATCAGTGGCTAGAATTCTGATCGGATGCTCATGGTAAGTAAGATTCTTCTGTAATGATATATCTTGTACATCTATCTGGTCAGTAGGCTCTTTTAAACATTTCCGGGGCTGACATACATGAAACACATCATGTACTCTTGCTAATCCTGAGGGTAATTCCAGTTTATATGACACTTCTCCTTTCCTCTTGATTATCTTAAATGATCCAACATACCTAGGAGATAGCTTTCCCTTCACTTAGAATCTCTGCAATCTCTTGAATGGCGTCACCTTGAGATAAACAAAATCTCCGGGTTCAAATGATAATTCTCTCCGTCGATTGTCCGCATAACTTTTTTACCGTGATTGCATTGTCCTTAACCTCTCTCTGATGAGTTTGACATGAGCCTCTGCCTCTTCTACTATCTCTGGTCCTATGACTCTTCGTTCTCCTGGCTCATTCCAATGCAATGGGGTTCTGCATTTGCGTCCATATAAAGCTTCAAATGGTGCCATCTGTATACTAGCTTGATAACTGTTATTATATGTAAACTCTGCAAATGGTAAACATTTGTCCCATGATGTTCCATAATCTAGTGTACAAGCTCTTAGAAGATCTTCTAGAATTTGGTTTACTCTTTCTGTTTGTCCTCCTGTCTGCGGGTGATATGCAGTACTGAAATCCAATTGAGTTCCTAGGGTTTCATGCAGTCTATTCCAAAACTTGGATGTAAATTGTGCTCCGCGATCTGAGACAATCTTCTTTGGAATACCATGCAATGCCACTATTCTTTGCATGTATAACTCTGCTAATGTACTGCCATCGTAGACCTTTTTGACTGGTATAAAGTGAGCTACCTTGGTGAGTCTGTCCACAATAACCAATATGCAGTCATATCCTCCTCGAGTTTTAGGTAGTCCTGTAATAAAATCCATACCAATTTCTTCCCATTTCCATAATGGTATTGGTAGAGGTTATAGCTTTCCAGCTATCTTCTGGTACTCTGCCTTAACTCGTTGACATGTATCGCAGTTTGCAATGTATTCTACGATTTCTCTCTTCATATTATCCCACCAAAATCGAGTTTTCAGGTCCTGATACATCTTTGTGTTACCGGGGTGTATCGAGTATGGAGTTTTATGTTCTTCATAGAGAATTAATTCCTTAAGGTATGTGCTTTGAGGTACACAAATCCTTCCTTGATACCACACAATTCCTTGGTCGTCTTCAGTAAAACCTTGAGCCTTTCCAAACTTGATTCGGCTCTTGATCTTACAAATCTCCCCATCTTCCTTTTGGGCATTCCCTATCTGTTCTTCAAGTTGAGGCTTTACTATTAAAGTAGCTACCGTTCCTTGTGGTACTACTTCCACTTGATGATTCTGCAATTCTCATTGTAGGTAAGAATTACTTAGTATGACTGTTTCTTGCAGGTTGTAAACCTTCCTGCTTAATGCATCTGCTACTACATTAGCCTTTCCTGTATGGTACTGGATGCTAAGGTCATAATCTTTAATCAACTCTAACCATCGTCGTTGATGCATGTTGAGCTCCGTCTGAGTGAAGATATACTTGAGGCTCTTATGATCTGTAAAAATCTCACATTTATTTCCAATGAGGTAGTGTCGCCATATCTTCAAGGCATATACTACTGCTGCTAATTCCAAGTCATGGGTAGGATAGTTTTCCTCATGTGGCCTCAATTGACGTGAAGCGTAAGCTACTACCCGACCTTGTTGCATTAACACACAGCCTATTCCTTGCTTCGAAGCATCACAATAAACTACAAAATTTTCTTTGTTATCTGGCAAAGTAAGGACTGGTGTTGTTGTCAATTTCTGTTTCAACTTCTGAAAACTTTCTTCGCACTTAGTGGTCCATTCAAATGCAATATCCTTCTTTAGTAAGTTAGTAAGAGGCTTAGCAATCTGGGAGAATCCTTCTATGAATCTTCTGTAGTAACCTGCGAATCCCAAGAAACTTCTGATTTCTGGAACTGAGGTGGGTCGTTTCCATTCCTTAATAGCAGAAATTTTTGCTGGATCCACTAAAATTCCTTCTGCTGTCAACACATGTCCAAGAAATGCAATCCTTGACATCCAAAACTCACATTTATCAAACTTGGCATAGAATTGCCTTTCTTGTAGCCTTTCCAAGACTAGATGTAGATGTTGCTTATGCTCTTCTGTGCTCCTGGAATATATCAGAATGTCATCTATGAATACTATAACAAACTTATCAAGGAAATCCATAAATGTGCTATTCATGACATTCATGAAGGCTGCTGGGGCATTGGTTAATCCAAATGGCACTACTGTAAACTCATACAGCCCGTATCTGGTAGTGAAAGCAGTCTTCGATATATCTTCCTTTTTGATCTTCAGTTGATGGTATCCAGACTTTAAGTCTATCTTGGAGAATACTTTGGCTCCTCGAAGTTGATCGAACAAGTCATCAATTCTTAGTAATAGATACTTGTTCTTTATGGTAACTTCATTTAGAGCTCAATAATCTACACACATTCGTAAGGTTCCGTCCTTCTTCCTTACAAATAATACCGAGGCTCCCCATGGCGAAATACTGGGTTTGATGAATCATTTATTTTCCAAGTCTTGCAATTGACTCTTGAGCTCTTCTAATTCAAAAACTGACATCCGGTAGGGTCGTTTTGCTATGGGCGCTGCTCCTGGTTTAAGCTCAATAGAGAACTCTATGTCTCTATTGGGTGGCATTCCTGGAAGTTCTTCTGGGAATACATCAGAATATAGCTATACTATAGGTACTTGTTACAGGCATATCTTCTGCAGTGCTTGAACAGATCCTAGCGGTTCCTTGGTTGACGATCTTTCCGCATAGAATAAAACTTTTTCCCCTTGGCTACTGACAAGGCTTAGGGTTTTCTCTTCACAGTCTACTAGACCTTTATGTTGGGACAACCAATTCATGCCCAATATAATGTCTAGACCTTGCAGTTCTAAAACTAGCAGATTTGCCTCGAATTCTACCCCTTCTATACTGAAGGTTATATTCGGGCAGATTGAGTAAACTGATAGTCTAGCCCCTGGTGTTTGTATAATCATGGGGTACTCTAATGGTACTATATGCATTTCAATCTCAGATGCAAATGCTTTTGACATAAAGGAGTTTGTAGCACCAGGATCAAACAATATTAAGGTAGATGCAGACTGGATCAGAAATCTACCTAGAAGAATGTCGGTGGCGTTTCCCGCTTCTTGGATGGAAGTGTAGTTTAGCTTTCCTCCTGGAGTTGCAGTTGGTGTTCTACCTCTTCCTCTTCCTCGGTTGGCCATGCTTCCTCCTCTTTCTAGTGGAGTTCCTCTAAACTTCTATGGTTGTGACACCGGTACTCTGGGTGCTTCTGGCTATGTTCCTGCTTGTGACCTGGCAATGGATGGTGGAAGTTGAATCCAAGGACAAAATTCTCTACGATGTCCACGTTGTCCGCAGTGGAAACAATGGATGTTCATGTGAGGGCAGTCCTTTTGGAGATGATTTCCTCCGCAGTTTGGGCACAACGCCATTGTTGGTCTGGGAGTTTGATATGATGGTCGAAAACTGGAGGCGATAGGGGCTCTTCCTCTGGTTGGGTTTGTCTGTGGTCGCGCTTGTTGGAGCATCTTCCGCTTCCGGCTTTCTTCTCCCATATTCCTCTTCTCCTCTATCTTTAAAACCCTGTTCACTAGTGTTTGAAATTCAGTAAACTCATGGGAGGCGATTTCGTACTGCAGGTAGTGTTGAAGTCCTTCTGCAAAGCGTTCTATTTTCTTCTCCTCGGTATCAATATCTCCAGGTGCATACCGGGCTAGGTGAGTAAATTGGTGCAGATATTCGGTGACCGTCTTGTTTCCTTGAATCAAATTATGGAATTCCCGATGTTTAGCAGCTATAACACCGGTAGGTATGTGAAATTTCTGAAATTGTTCCTTGAATGCCGTCCAAGAGATGTTATCTTTGTCAAGGTGAGCCTCCTGGTAATTCATCCACCATGCGGCTGCAGCTCCTGCTAACTGGTGTGATCCAAACAAAACCTTCTCCCGGTCGCTACATCGGATCGTGTCCAGTTTCCTCTTGATATCCCTTAACCAATCATCAGCAGCCATGGGATCGGTCGCACTAGAGAATGTTGGTGGACGGGTCTTTTGAAAATCCGTTAATCTGGCGCCTACAGTAGTTCCTTCTGTGGCTCTAGTAGGAATTCTCTGAACTATTTGAGCCAGTAGTTGAGTATGAGCTGTCTGGGCTTCTTGGTGATTTTTCTCCATGGATAGGAGAATTTCCTGAATACTGGGTTGTTCACTCTGGAGAGGATTGGAACTCTGAGATCCTTGCTGAAACAAAGGGTCTCTTGCCACAGTATCTTCTTCCTGCGGAGTCTGTTCCCTGTCTTCTCTGCCACTTTCGGGATCTCCTTCTTGTATCAACCATGGTGGCTCTGAAAAGGGTTCAAACTGATCTAACTAACTAGGGCCAACTAAGACAGCAGTGCAGAAATTAATGCAAACTACTTTAATGCATGAAATACTTAGGCTACTAGCCATAATACACAAGTTAACCATTGCATAAGCAACAACGATTCACAAAGCTATCAAGAGCATCTACCAGCTCTATCTATAGCACCCCCAGCTAAACAAAACACGCTTTTACTACCTTACTGATTCTTTTTAAAAAAACAACAAGATTTTGAAATAAAGATTTTTAGGAGCTGCAAAGCTCATTATTTTTCGCAAAATAAAGTTTTCAACAAATAGTTTCTAAATAAATTACATTTTCCTGGCGTAGCCAATTTCTAAAGGTGTCGTCCTACAGTCAAGTTCTCATGCTGCTCTGTTACCAAGCTTTTGTCGCGCCCCGAAACTGGGACTACGACTACTCCCGTGGAGACCCAGCCCTCTTGATGAGGACATCACCTCTAATGATGCGTCCATTCTTCCAACACCCGTTGTGCAAGGACCAATAACAAGGGCACGTGCACGTCAACTAAATCACCAAGTGATCTCGTTTCTTAGTACACGAGAGAATATTGACAAGAGCGAGTTACTACCTAATAATATTGTGCTTGTGCTCAGGAATCATGGTGTTGATCAGCGAGGGTGTCACTTTGCGCCAAGACGGGTCGGGAATCAAGTCTACCGCGAGCTGGAGTCCGGGTCGGCCACGGCGGAGCAGCCTGTCTTCAAACGGGCGTAGCAGATGCATACGAACTCCGTTTGGGGCGTTCAAGCACATTACGGAGAAGCCTTCGACGGGACCTTTCCAACGGATCTAGTCCCATGTCCAAAATCCTTCTAAGTCAATGACAATCGTCAAAACAAGTGGAGACCAGATTCTGTTGGGCCGTGCGGTGCTGCGTCACCTGTCTATTGGGCCTCAGCCCATGTATCCCACGTGGGGGGTGCGCCCAAACCCTAGACGCCACCCCTCTCACATATTAAAACCTCGTAGCCGTCATTGTTAGACATGGGTTTTGCTTAGAATTTTTCTGCTGTCGCAGTTCACCGTCTTTCGATTTGTGGAACCCCAACACTTCGTGATCTTAATACATACTTGCAATTCGAGATGGCTTCTTCTGTGTTCTTGCACGTGTTCTTCGATTCGCTTGCAGGAACAGGCCTTCGTGGCTAGGTTAACCGCGCCTCGGTACGGTTGATAACGAACGGAGCAGTGGTGTAACGATTGCAGGCCTAGATCGGTTCTGGTCGAAAGTCGGGTCGTCAACGTCGAGTCTCCACCAATCGAACTATCCCCTACCTGTCGGAAGATCGGGACCCCGTTCCTCATCAAGTGGTATCAGAGCTCCGGTTGCCCATCAGGTGTCTCGTATCCCATCTGTTCATTGTTCATTGTTTTACCCATCGTCAAGAAAAAAAAGCCAAAAAAAAAACTGTGATCATAGTCTTCCGCTGTTCAAACCACTTTGAGCCTTTTGCAATTTTCGTTTTCAGTTTTGCATTGTTGAATTTGTGTCCGTGGTCATTGTTGTATTGCTGGTCAATTCGTGTTCTTGGTCTAGGTCGAGTATCAAATCCCAATTCTAAACCGAAACCAAATTCGAGTCGCAATCGGTTCGGATTTCTCTTTTGCGTTGCTGTTTTTATAAAGATAATATCTTTGTCCTCTGAACACCAATTTGGGAGATTAAATAGTCTAAATTGTATCTCTCGAAGACATCTACAACTTTGTTCATTGCACCAAATTCCAGAAACGCCATATTCGTGGCGAAAATCACGTTGGAAGTTAATCTGTTCCATCTCGGAGTAATCTGTACAGCCTGTATTTCGGGGGCCATATCTCCTAGTTCCAAACCCCAAATTGGGTGTTCCATATATTCAAATTGATGAGCAAGAAAAGACCTACAACTTCCTAGTTATAAGTTTTTGCGTTTGAGGTTTCTAGGAGCCCAAAATTATTATTGGAAGTTTCTGCAGAGCATCTTTGCTAAACTGCCGAGAGTATTGTGATAGGATTTGTGCGTAATTCTTAAATTTTGAGTTGCAATTCATCCTTTGCAGCACTTTTGTAAAAAAAAAAAAAAGGCAACTGCATAAAAAAGAGCCGCACGATAAGAAAGATTAGCCAAAAAAAAAATGAGATCAGAAGTGCTTACATCCTTTCATGTCCATCGCCTGTGCCGATCACTTTGCTTACTTGAACTAGTTTTAGGAACGCGTTTAGGTCAGCAACTGTGACACGTACTTTGGACACTTATTCCACTTAGCATTCTGATTTCAATTATTGTTAACCTTTGTTACCATAACTGCCTTCCAAGCTCCACATACTTTCTATCAAAACAGGATTCAATCTTGCAATCGTTACACTTAAGCTCATCACGATATCACGAACCAGCCACCAGTTGTACCTTCTGCAGCGTTGGTAAGAACCTTGCAAGAGCGTGGTAAGACGCTTGAGAGGGTGTGAATCCACTTGTCTGAACCTGGTAGTTTGTAGGGATAATACTTCTTGTGTTTCTTCTACTTTCTACTAATCATGGCAGGATCTGATAAAGAGGACAACAAGTGTGTCCTTCATGCTGAGCTGAAAACCATGATAGAAGAGATAACCAAAGGTATTGAAAGATTGGAACGACGTGTTGCCCAGCTTGATGACAGGGTTCAGGTGATCGAGAACCGCCCATCTGCTGTCCAACAACAGCAAAATGATGCAGCCCAGGAGCACGATGATGATGTAGAGGGACATGTGGCACCTCGCAATGAACCCGCTATGCGACGTGTGGCACATGACTTAAAGCGCTTCAACCGAAATCGTCAAGGTATGAGAGGTAAAAATGGTAATAATAACTATCGCAATGATGATCCATTTGCTAAAGTTAAGTTTACCATCCCTTCTTTTTCTGGTACATATGATGCTGAGGTGTATTTAGATTGGGAAATGGAGATTGAACAAAAATTTAACTCCCATCTTGTTCCTGAAATTCATAGAGTTAGACAAGCCACTAGTGAGTTCAAAGATTTTGCTATAATTTGGTGGAATGAACTAGTAAAGTCTAACGTACATCCTGGTACTTGGCATGATCTGAAGAGACAAATGCGCGCTAGATCTGTCCTGAACCAGCCGTGCATCTATTTGATCTAGCTTGGGTATCAATCCTCGTCAGTAAATGTTCTAAGTGATCATCATGAGACTTGTTATAAATTAGAATATCATTGAAATATACCACCTCAAATCTACCAATGAAAGAATGTAAAACTTCGTTCAGTAATCACATGAAAGTGCTAGGTGCATTAGTTAAACCAAAAGGTATTACTAACCACTCATATAACCCGAACTTAGTTTTAAATGTGGTTTTCCATTCTTCTCCTAGTTTCATTCTAATTTGGTGGTAGCCACTATGTAAGTCAACTTTAGAAAAATTATAGAACCACTTAACTCATCAAGCATGTCGTCTAACCTAGGAATAGGAGACAGTACCTTATTGTGATATTATTAATGGCTTCACAATCAACACAGTAAATCTAGGCCCTGGCATCCTCCGAAATAGCAAGTAGTGTCACTCCACTACATTGCATAGTACTCTTCTCGTCCTGAGTTCTTGTGTAAAATGAATAGCCGTTGATGTCATACTCCTGCCAAGTCCCTACAGTAAATCTAGGCCCTCTGGCCAACCATATAACAACTTCATCTACATCGCCCTCAGAAGCTTGCAGGACTCTATTTTTGATCCACCCAGCAAACATCCTGTTATGTTCTCTGGTGACCCAAATCTCTGGCTTCGAAGGATTCTGTTTCCGTAACATTTCCTTGTGCTCGTGTATGTATGGCTCCACCCCCGTCATGTGCTATAAGACCCAAAAATGGGCTTTTGCATATAGATCACTAGAGGGGACGACTGCTTTAAATCCAATCGTTCCAATGCCCTGAAGCCTGTCCTCATGCCGGGACGTAGGAATGCCAATTGGGTCAACCCCGGCCATATAGTTGGTGCAAACTTCGATCACCTCCTCGGCGGCATAACCTTCAATGATACTGCCCTCAGGCCGATGTCGATTCCTTACATATCCCTTCAAGATACCCATAAATCTCTCAAATGGATACATGTAGCGTAGGAACACAGGTCCACAAAACTTAATTTCTCTGACAAGGTGAACAATTAGATGGACCATATCATCAAAAAAAGATGGAGGGAAATACATCTCCAGCTGACAAAGAGTTGTAGTCACATCGCGTTGCAAATCGTCCAGTCCATCCAGATCAATTACCTGCAAGGACACAGTTGCAGCAAATATTCAGATCCAAAAAATCTGACAAGTTCCACGAATAGAGCTAATTAACTTGCTAGGAGTACACGCTTACCTTGCCAGATATTGTGTTGAAGAAATAACATAACTTTGTAATTGTCTCTCTGACTTTGACTGGAAGAATGCCTCTGATAGCAATGGGAAGCATTTGTGACATCAGTACATGACAATCATGGGACTTCATACCAACCAGTTTCAAGTCTTTCATGGACACAAGTTTTTTCAAGTTCGCAGAATACCCGCATGGAACTTTGACGCCATATAGGCACTGACAGAGTTCTGTTTTTTCTCTTTTTGACAAAGTATAGCAGGCCGGGGGGAGGTATGTCCGCTTTCTCTTCTCCAACGGTGCAAGCTTAGTCCTTATTCCCATGTCGAGCATGTCACGGCGAACGTTGATGCCATCTTTCGTCTTTCCTGGAATGTTCAACAACAAACCAATCAAACTGTCACAAACATTTTTCTGTACGTGCATGACATCAATGCAATGTCGAACTTGTAAGTGCTCCCAATATGGCAGATCCCAAAGAATCTATTTCTTCTTCCAAACATTTTTTCCTGGAGGTTTAGAACATTTACCAAACTCAACTTTAATATCCTTCATGCGCAAGTAAAACTCCTTACCAGTCACAAACAGTGGGGCTGATCCTTTCTCAGGCTTCCCATTAAATGATTTCCGCTTCTTACGGTAGGCATGATGCATCGGAAGGAATCTGCGGTGACCCATGTACACTGTTTTTCTGCAGTTCGATAACCACATGCTTTCAGTTTCATCCAGGCAAATAGGACAAGCCTTGCCTCCTTTCGTACTATACCCCGACAAATTTCTATAGGCCGGGAAATCATTTATGGTGCAAAATATCATGGCCTGCAACATGAAATTCTCTCGCTTATGTGCATCCCACACCCGCACCCTTTCGCTCCACAATTTATGTAAGTCCTCGACTAACGGTGATAGAAACACGTCAATATCATTCCCGGGTTGTCTGGGTCTCGAAATTAGTAACGACATCATGATGTACTTGCGCTTCATACATAACCAAGGAGGAAGATTGTAGATGCATAAAAGAACTAGCCAAGTGCTATGTCGACTGCTCATATTTCCGTGTGGATTCATACCATCCGCACTCAACCCAAACCTTATATTCCTCACTTCGCCGCCAAACTCACTGAATGTTCTGTTAATGTTTCTCCATTGAAGAGAATTAGCTAGATGTCTGAGTTTTCCATCTTGTTTCCGACCTTCAACATGCCAACGCAAGTACTTTGCATCTTTCGGATTTGCAAACAGCCGTTTCAATCTAGGAATCACAGGCAAATACCACACAGTTTAGGCCGGAGGCTCTTTCTTTACCTCATCACATCCAGTGTGATAAATTTTGTCCCCATGCTTATACCGCGATGCACCGCATCTTGGACAAACATGCAAATCCTCGTACTCGTTACGGTACAGAACACAATCATTTGGGCATGCATGTATCCTTTCGATTTCCATTCCCAACGGACACAATAGTTTTTTGGCCTGGTAAACCGATCTTGGCAACTCATTTCCCTCTGGAAGCATGTCCGCTAACAGATCTAATAGCGCCTTGAAACTCTTATCGCTCCAACCGTTGCTTGCCTTCAAGTTATATAATTTCAACACAAAAGACAACTTTGTAAATTTTGCACATCCGGGGAACAAAGACTTCTCAGAATCAACAATTAATTTCTCAAATTTAGCTAAATCGTTTTCGCTGTAATCTTCTTCTACATCACGTAACATTTCATCTAAATTGTCGTCATCTACATGGACTTCCGAATGAACATTACCAATGTTCTGATCATGATCATCATTACTGCAATCCACTTCCGGGTGCTGCTGAGTGGTAGCGGTGCTCGTTTCCTCAAGATCTTCACCTTGCCATATCCAACAAGTATAGCGTGCGGTAAAACCATGACGAATCAAATGACTCCTAATCTGATCAGAGTTGCCGAACCTTTTTAAGTTCATACAATCTATACAAGGACAATGCATATCTTTCTCTCCCTTCTTCGCCTTTTCTTGCTCAGCAAATTTAATAAACCCATTCACACCCTCCAAATACTTAACAGTAGTATGTTTTATTCCATACATCCAATATTCTCAGTCCATCTACAATTATTTCACAAAATTGATAAATTGAAATAAATAATTAATGACTCAGGGCATGCATGCATGAAACATCATCAATTAGCTAGGCCATATGTGTGTATAGCTGCTTAATTACATTAAATGGATATATGTGAAACCCTAATTAACTTGATGCATTAATTGGAAGAGCCAGCTAGCTAGCTGCTTAACTTCAGCAAGCTATAGCTAGCTAGCCAACCTAGCCTTCTAGCTAGTTTGGAGCTACATGTATCTAGTTTAATGAATTGCAAGTAGAGAGAGAGAGGGAGAGTGTGAAAGAGCGATCGAGAGAGAGAGGTGTTGAGAAGATGACAATACCGAAGGGGATCGAATTATCAACCTCTCAGCTAGCTTCTCCAAATCACTCTAGCTTGGAGCATGGATGCACATACGGTAGAAATGAATCGAGGATGGAGAGCGCAGAGCAGGGGTCGAGATAAGTTGTACAATTGTACTATCGGTTCAAAAACACAACCGATAGTAAAATAAGGTCCCCACTGTCATAACCATTAGTTTATATGACATCATTTTACTATCGATTTGTTTTGTATAACCGATAGTAAAATTTACTCTATTATATCGGTTTGTACAGTACTAACCGATAGTATAAAGTCCGTAATTTTACTATCAGTTACGAAAGAAAAACTGATAGTACAATTTCATCTATTATATCGGTTGGTACAGTACGAACCGATAGTATAAAGTCCGTAATTTCACTATCAGTTACGAAAGAAAAACCGATAGTATTATTTCATCTATTATATCGGTTGGTACAGTACGAACCGATAGTATAAAGTACGTAATTTCACTATCAGTTACGAAAGAAAAACCGATAGTACTATTTCATCTATTATATCGGTTGGTACAGTACGAACCGATAGTAAAAAATGTTTGCATTTCACTAACGGTGTACCAGTATATAAATGATAGTAAAAAGTCTCTTCTCCACCGCTGTCGTCCTATTCTATCGGATTTTTCCCAGATTGCTTATAACCGTTAGAAGATATGGGTTAGTGGATTGTATTTCTATAGTAGTGATAGGACGTACATTTTTCCACTGAGGTGGAGCTTCCGGCTTTACAATCGCAACTCGGAGTTGCTGCAGTTCATCAACAACTGAATCAAACCGTCCCTCGACAAATGTTCGGAATGCAGCATGTTTAGCTTGAGTGACATAAGCTTCTGGATTGTTTGATGAAGTGGCCAAACCGTTTCCTGCCATCGGTTATTCTACCGTGAAAACTGAAGCTCTAATACCAACTGATATGAACATGCCGATGAAGGACACGTTCACGGAGGGTGGCCCGATCTTCACGACGTAGAACCTAGATAACTAGTATCTAAAGATACCTGGATAACTAGTATGACCTGACGAAACGAGATAGCCAACCACTTGCAGAACAAGGACCTGCGTATCAATGAATTCGCCCAACCATACCCTGAATTACCTATCCACACGGCCACGCACGGAGTTGGCGCACAAATAGGGTGATCATGAAGATCATTCAAGAAATTTCGAAGGAAATCACAAGAACAAAGGATGAAGAGATTCAACTCTCAACTAAAACTAAGGTTTCAATCTGAAATTTCAATATCAATGTCTTATATCTTGTATTTTATATATAAAAAACTATCACCATACCTCTCTTTTATAGAGGGTGGTATGTACAAAAGATAGAAGAATAAACTAGAATTCTAATCTGAATCTAATTCAAATTGGAATAAAAATCCTAACAAACTATAAAAGATAAAAGAAGTTCGGAATAAATCTTCTCCGAGTTGGATTCGGATTCGGACGAGACTTTTTCCTTCTGTGTAGTCGTTACTCCATTCGGTCTCCTGGTTGTATACGATGTTGAAATTTAATGATTCTTAATGCGTTGGAATGTTCTATCGAATACCTTTCCAACAAGTACTTATAAAACCAAATTGGATATCTGTGCTGAAAATGGTGATTGATTGAACTTGGACTGACGTTTGGTCAGCAAACTGCATGCCGAGCAAAATTCTTTTGGTTGTAACAGTTGCAATCCTTGACGGAATTGAGTGATCTTGGGCTCATTGGAAAGCTTAGAAATTCATTTTTCCACTCAGTAGATGTATGACCAGATTCGATGAAGTTATTTGGCCCATATGTGGCTATGTTCTTTCTGTTATGCTCTCCCTCTCTATTCTTGATCAATGTTAAACAAGAGCTATTAGGTAGCAGCATATTCTCATCATACTTTAATTCTTTAAGGAACAAAGTCACCTGTTGATGTAGTTGTATGGCCTTCACTTGAGTGATTGGTCCTTTATATTCTTCAGGTCGAGCTCTAATGCTACTTGTGCTAGTGATGTTCTCATCATCAACTTTTCCATCTTTTCACCTTTTTGTCATAGAACCTCGTGCCAAAAGAAAAACGCCTCTGCACCGTTCCATAAGCCCCTACCTCCAGCCTACAAATACGCAGTGTATCCCCCCTCATTTTCTCACTTAACCTATCTACTTCCTCATAACACTCACAGGTAATTACTCCTTGTCTGATCTTATGGCTGCTTCTGGTTCGTCCTCCGGAGTGACCAACGATGAGGATATCGAGCTATATGAGCCTCCACCGCGTTGCCACTGCAACAAGATGTGCATGGTGCACATGTCCACCGATGGATAGTCGCTCCGGATGAGGTTCTATGGTTGTGCAATGTCGAAGTACCCTTGGCGAACTAATGTGAATGCTATACTATTCTTATCATTCTCTTGTACACTATTTGACCTATTGATTTATCACATGTGCTCAAATTTACAAGTGCAAGTGCAACTTTGTTCAGTGGATTAATATCGAGATGTCGGAGGAAGCCAAGGAACGCATAAAGTTTCTGCAAGAGGCAAAAGCTCGCCACAGGAGCTTCGATCTCACAGAGAACTAGGGTCCAGATGAGGTAGAGCCGTACTGTGAGGCCGAATGGCGTTTTGCACTAGACCGACTTACGAAGGAACAAATATTGGAGCGCCATCGCCAAGTTAACGTACTTTCAAGTCGGAAACAAAGCCTCATTGCAGTTTCTCATCGATGGCCGCCCTTCTAGATGATTTCTGTGCTTAATTTTCTTCAGTATTGCTCGCTTACTCATGTACTTTATCCATTGTCAATAATATATCTCTCACTAAATATACCTCGGCCTCACCCTAAACCCTAACACCAACAATTTTCAGAAATCTCTCCTAGCCTAGCTGGTTAGGACATTACTCTCTCACCCCCTGGTCCTGAGTTTGAATCCTGCTTCCTATAATTCAAAATTATTTTTCCTTTGTCTTTGGTCGAGTGAAGTAGTATTACTCCCTCTTATCCTGGGTTTGGATCCTGCTTCCTACAATTCAAAATATTTTTTCTAGTCAAGTATGATTGTACAACAATATGTTTTTAATATAAAAATTGGTGAATTTCTAATAATCTTACTCAAAACAAAACAAAAGAGCCCTGATACAAATACAATACAACTCAAGTGGTAAATCAAAAAGATGTTAGATACTAGTTATTCTCTCAATGTGACCCAATACAAACGCAAAAAAACTTTAGATGACTCAAAACCATATGACTGGGGAGAGGTTAACAAATACCTCATAGTCCAATTGGTTAGAACACCACTCTCTCACCCCCTGACCTGGATTCGAATCTTGCTGGCTACAATTCAAAATGTTTTTGTAGTCGAATATGAGACCTTGTCGAGTGCTGCACACTCGTAAGTTCGTTTCACACGACATGTCACTTGTCGAGTGTCCAGGACTTGACAGGCTAATATATGGGTTATTAATAAAAACTCATTAGTATTTTATATTTGCCATTACTTTTTGGTCAACAGCTAATCAATGGAGCAAATAACATTTTTACCCCTGTTGAGTTAAGTTTACAGACAAAATATATTTTTAATGTAAGAGTAATACTTATTTGAAATATAAGATTTTTTACAGTCATTCATAAAAATATATTTTCTCCATTTAGGAAGGGTAAAAATATCAACTAACAGGGATAAAAATATCATTTGTTATATTGACTAGTGGTTGACCAAATGAAAATGAAAAATATAAAATAACAGCTCATGTTCCAGTGGTAAATAAAAAAGAGTAAATTTTTTAGTGGTAGACAAAAAATATGTACTTTTTTAGTGTTATGGATGAAAATTTGAAATTAATATTAAAAGCATCAAGATTCAAAGGTATAAGCCATTTCAAACAAATAAGATATAGTTGGGGTGGTTTATTAGGTCTTGTTTGGATACCACGAAAAAATTTATAAGATCGTCTCATAGAGATATTGTATTTAAAAATAATATTACAAGCTTGGTTTATAAAAATTTCCTAAAAATGAGAAAAAAAAAACTACTCTTCCAATAAATCCAATTTTGGTCTGTTTGTACTGAAAAGTTAAAGCTCGATTCTCTCAGTTTATCTACAAATCCGAGTCTATGAGGGTTTTTCTGAGATGAAGCTAAGGTTTTCCAAACAAACATAATTTCTCTCGCTTCGATATTGCCCTGTAACATAACACAATTACTAATCAGTTGGGGTTCAACTAATTTAGCATCCCTTTTATCCTTGTGAACACAAATGACTTCCTTTGGTTCTAGTCATTTTCATTTGCTCTCTCAAAACCATGCAATTAGTAGAGCCTTTTTTCTTTGTGAACACCAATAATTCCGTTGAGTACTCTAGTCACTTTCATTTAGAGATGTGCTAATGGATAAATATTAGTTTTTTTTATCTTATATACACCTTTGTTTATATTTAGATCAAATCATTCTTCTTAGACCTATCCTCTCTAAAATTCACCAAACCTCTTCATAACTTCTTTAGCTGTGATAACTCAATGATGGACATAAGTGGGTCAACAAAGTGGTGACAGTCCTACTGATTGTGGATGGAGACAGTGGGAGGTGAAGACATCAGGGGACAAACAACGAGAAGGGGGCTTGGTTGTGGCAATGGTGCGGCAAGGTAGTGTGGTGCTGTCGGCCACGAGCGGCAGTCACCGGCGGGATAAAAGAAGATGGGGTGGCAGCTGTGGGTCAGGGGAGGGAGAAGAAGTGTGGGAAAGAAAGGATGGTAGAGATTAAATCGAATTTGAATGTATGATATAGATGATATAAATTTTTTTAGAAAAATAAACACTTACACACTAGATAGCCCTGACAATGAAATATGCAGGTTACAAACGTGCAAAACACTATTGTACAATTAAAAAAAAACTATATATAAGGACCACCGTGACATGTCTTTGGCCCTCTTGATTCGAGAGCTCTCTTCTACACCATTATTTTAGTATATTTTGTACCAATTTGATGGTCAAGGTTAACCTTATTTGGTCTAAAAACTCTACCAATTAGGGGTGTAAAATAGATACGGATCATTCAAATTATCCGATTATTAATCTGACGTTATGGGGATATGATTGGGAATTTTATATCTACATAATATTTTTTTTCTCTATCCAAACCACATCCGAATCTGACAGAAAATATCCAGTATACAAATCCGATAAAATGAGGCAAAATCTGATAAAGTGTATACTTGTATATTGAAATTCAAATTTGAATATTAGTTATATATAGAATATATGTCTAAATTTATAAAATAGCAACTTCGTAATATAATTCTTATATAAATAATAAAAATATTGTACAAATTCATTCAAATGTATTATTTATTCATTTAAAATAAATTATTTTGAAACTTTGTACTAGTAGAAACAATAAAGTTTTTTTAATCTCTAATAGAATCTGAAATCTGATCTAAATTAAAAATAATTCAATTTAAATCTATACTAAATATTTATCCGAACCGAATTGAATCCAAATCTAATTTAAAAATATAGATTAATCCGTTTACGCTCTTACTTTTAGTAAAATTGACCAAGGTACTCTAGAACTCGAGAATTCCATTTTACATTGACCTCTACATTGACCTCTAATCGTCCAATACCATTTATACCCCATTAAATTTCAGTGCAGAAATTTCTCATGCATGACGTTGCACACCTCCTTGCCTCATTATATATCCAACCAAATGCCAACCCAACAAACCATACCTCTAATTCAAGAACTACGTACACACGAGCACACCCATATGCTATTTCCTGCACCACAGCTCATGTCCGCGCCGCCCGTGCCCACGGCGGCGGCGTCCCGGCCAACGTGCCGCCGCAACGCCCCCGACGCGCTGCGCCTGCGGCGCGTGTTCGACCTGTTCGACCGCGACGGCCACGGGGTCGTGACGCCGTCCGAGCTGTCGGGCGCGCTCGGCCGCCTCGGCGTGGGCGGCGACGACGCGGGCGCCTTCGACGCAGCCGTCGCGGCCTACGTCGCCCCCGGCATGCCAGGGCTCCGGTTCGCTGACTTCGAGGCGCTCCACGCGGCCCTCGCCGGGGACGGGGGCGCCGGGAAGAGCAAGGAGGAGGAGATGAGGGAGGCGTTCGGGGTGTTCGACGAGGACGGCGACGGGCACATATCGGCGGCGGAGCTGCAGGCGGCGCTGGCGCGGATGGGGCTGCCGGAGGCCGGCAGCATGGCGCGGGTGCGCGGCATGATCGCTGCCGCGGACAAGGACAGCGACGGGCGCGTGGACTTTGAGGAGTTCAAGGCAATGATGCGCGGGACCGGGGTGTAGTTAATTAATTAGCTTGTTAAAAGATTTATTAATTTGTAATTAGCTTAAAATTTACTCCATTGATTTGGATTGTTCAGATATATTTGATGTAGTCTCGAGTTATTGACCAATTGGAGGTTGGATGCTTTTGGTTTTGGATTTGTGGGGAAAGTGAGATTTTTTTATTTTTTATTTGTTTTGTAGATATTATGACTTTTTTGTTCGATTATTTGTTACTTAGATATGTGTTTTGATTATATTACTGCGTTATTTTCCCGGTTCATCTTAATAATAAAGTAAAGAGCTTGTTTGATCGGGTTTTTAAAGGCCTATTTGTATGAGCGTAACTTCTTCCACTCGTAGAAGTTAATAGTGGTTTCACTTTTTTAGTGTAAATAGAGTTTTAAGTTGTTTGAGACAATATTTTAGCCATATTTTTGAATTTTCTTTTTGTATAAATAACATATTTAAAAAGAACTCAACAAATAACTCAGAAGACAAAATAATTATAAAAATGACTTCAGTTGCTAATCAAAATATCGATCTGATGCAAGCAGCTACCAGTCGCCAGCTGGCTGGCGATTTAAGCCATTTTTCATGCACCACCCAAACTGGCAATTGGTGCCCAAGCTGCACGAAAATCATATTTTATGTAAATAACTAGAATGAAAAAGAAAATTTCAAAAATGACCTGAATTTTAACAAATTTTGTACGCAATTTCATTTTTCATTTGGATATGATTATTGCTCTTAACTTTTCAACTATTCGACTGCATAAGGATATGTTCTCTGAAAGTTTTTGTAATTGATGTACAGAAACACTAACCCTAACCCAAACCCTTAACATAGCAATCGGCCGACCCAGTTAAAGCCTAATAGAGAACAGTCACACCTTAATTTATATCTATGCATGAGGTTAAAATAACATTAATTTATAAATAAACGGAGATAAGACACTTGTGAGTGAATGGCACTTAAACAAATTCACGCCTTTAAATGATACATTCAGAAAGGAAAACAATGATTCATGCTCGGACCCGGTTGTGATGACGAGGATTATAACCCGAGTTAGTCACCTTTGCCATTCTATAGTTGCAAGGGCTACAGAACGAGATTTTTTACCTCTCTATAGTCTCAGGTATCTAAGAGGGAGACTCTGGACATAGTCCATTCCATGGTCTCACTCTGTAATGTCACAAGGTTTGTAGTCTCTAGATATTCACGATACCAAAGTCGCAGAAACTATAGTCTCACATACCCACGAATACTGTGCACATGGAGATTTTTTCTCGTGATCGCCTAGGTCATGGAGGACACAAAGATAGTCATGTATTGTTGTAGTTAATATGCGACCTTGGTTTACTAAAGAGTTAAAACATCCAACGGTTATATGATTAGCCTCATTCAATCATATATAGTAGTTGAGTCTATTTTACCACTACCGCCGCTTGGATGTTTCAGCTCCCTAAGTTCCTTATAACCGACAAGAAGGTGAAAATGCAATCATAAATGGGCATAATTGTACATTATGGCCAGAACACGTCTGCCTCTCAGCAACTCTTCAAATCCCATAACCGACGAGTGACAATGAATTATAAAAGGAGGATCGCTAGGAGAGATAGAGGAGGAGACTAAGCGAGAGTTTCAAGACACAATACTATAGAAGTAGGCACAGTAGATCAATATTGACTGTAAGCTAAAGAGTACAAGATTGTTCTTAATCCAGCTAAGAACATTCTTGGTTCTCTTCTTGTAATCCACAATTTACATAGTGAAATCCCAACATGATGTAGGTTTATTACTCACTATCAGAGGACCCGAACCTGTATAAATTCCGCTCTTCCTTTGACATAGATATCGAGATTTACTTGAACTACACCTTAGATTGGCTGCATATTCTTCCTTAATATTTATGTAAGTTCGACTAAGGACCAGAGTCCCAATCGTTGATAATAATTTTTTTAACCAAGGTAGTTGGGAGTGAGAGAGTTAATTTGCCGTCGTCCATCTTTTTGTCAGGGTTGCGACGCCATTCCTCCTCACAGTAAGGATCGAGCTCATCTGGATCTGGCTTCTCTAGGAGACCAAATATCCTGCGGTGAGCCTTTACTTCTCCCCACCACCTGCAATATGACTTAGCTTGGTTCGACATCTCTTTATCGATCCACTGAAAAAAGTTATGCTTGTGCTCGAACTTCTATAGGAAAATCGTGATCAATGAATAAGTTTAATACTCAAAAGGATAACGTAAACATGGTAGAGCACTCACATCTTTGTTCGTAGAAACCTGAACATTAGTGTAGCTGGTATCTCTGCCACATCATTTCTTCTTCGTTGAACGAGTACTCATTGCAAGACTTGTTAAAGTAACATAGTAGTGTTGGTTCATATATTTTGTTAGATTGTCCTCAAGACGACGAACTGGATGTAGCCATAAGTATGGATGAAGAGGAAGAAGCCTGTTATAGATGTAGAGAGAGTTTGTGTGCAACTGAATGGAGAGAACAACACATATTTATAGGTGGAGTGACGGATTTTACCAGTGGATTTGAGACGAGTTTTATTTTCATGAGATTTGACAACTCGGGCATGAAAAAACTGAAAAGCTGAAAAAAGCCATATTAGTGGTCACTATGCCACACCTAGCACCTCCCTTATCGTGCATTACAGACCACTCCTTAGGTACTTTGTGACTAATCCATTCACTAAATTTCTTAATTCTTGACCTCCTACTAGGTCGTCTCGGCACATCTGAAGTGTCGACGACACTTTCTCCACCGACCACCTGTTGTGTACTAGTGGCCTCTGTTCTTTGCAATTATTTAAATCTATAGTCTCCTTTTCTAATTCCTCCCACATTTTTTTGAAATTAGTAAACTGGTTCTAGTCACACAACTTCTTAAACTTCTTTATTAAATGTTTGCTTTTGAAATGTCTGAAGAAGTTTGCCTCAAGATGTCGTTTACACCACCAGTTGATTAAGTCATTCCATTTGTATGCAGGCTCAACAGTGGACACAATGAAATCAATGGCACTTAGCAGACCCTTATGTCTATCATGAATGAGACACACGTTCTGTCTATTCTTTACTATAGTTTTTTTCAAATTTGCAAGAAGCCATACCCAGCTGTCTATGCTCTTGCCTTCTACTAAGGCGTACACTGACGAGGATTATAACCCGAGTTAGTCACCTCTGCCGTTCTATAGTTGCAAGGGCTACAAAATGAGATTTTTTACCTCTCTATGGTCTCAACTACCCAAGAGGGAGACAATAGAATAGTCCAAGATATTCTGGACATAGTCCATTCCATGGTCTCATTCTGTGATGTCGCAAGGTTTGTAGTCTCTAGATATCCACGATACCGAAGTCGCAGAAACTATAGTCTCACATACCCACGAATACTGTGCACGTGGAGATATTTCCCCATGATCGCCCAGGTCATGGAGGACACAAGGATAGCCATGTATTGTTGTAGTTAATACGTGACCTTGGCTTACTAAAGAGTTAAGACACAATACTCTAGAACTAGACACAGTAGATCAATATTGACTATAAGCTAAAGAGTACAAGATTGTTCTTAATCCAGTTAAGAACATCCTTGGTTCTCTTCTTGTAATCCTCAATTTACATAGTGAAATCCCAACAAGAAGTAAGGTTATTACTCACCATCAGAGAGCCTGAACCTATATAAATTTCTCTCTTCCTTTGACATAGATATCGATATTTACTTGAACTACGCCTTAGATTGTCTTCATATTCTTCCTTAATATTTATGTAAGTTCGACTAAGGACCAGAGTCCCAATCGTCAACCTACACCACAGGAAATAGCTGGCTATTGGCATTTGTAGCAATGGTTGTCATCAAAGTTCCCTTATACTTTCTTGTTAGAAATGTGCCACGATGCACAAGACTGGTCGTATGTACTTGAAGACTAAGATAACCTATCCAAATGACCAGAATATATGCTCCATGAATTCAGCTCTAGGAACAATACCACTATTTGCGTCCAAAACTAGTGTATAAACCATGTCCATTATAGTGCCAGGGTTGGTATCAATAATTTGCTGAAGGAGTCTGAGTACATAATTATATGAACCATAAAAGGATCTGAATAGCATCTCAAAACCATGTTGTTTTTCTCTCCACGCCTTTTCGTTCCCAATGTTATATCCAAATGTGTCAATAATTTGACCAACAATCTCCTTCGATGGTATTTCGAGATTTGCATGAAGGTTGGACAAAATTACAACTGCAACGAATGCGGAGGACATATTTCTATGACACTGTGAGACCTCTGTAACTGAACATTTATGCTCGGTGGTTCTAGAAATAACAAGATTCTCACTATTCTTGCAAACATGCAACACAAACATAAAATCGATATCCCTCTACTGAGCACTTCACTGTATAAAGATTTAAATTTGTTTTGTCGACCTTGAAAAACCGACGAAGGGATATGACCCACATCACCACACCTTGTTTGGCTTCCTCCTAGCTACGAAAATATTGGTCTAATGTTAATCTATACTCGTTGGATACCCAATCTGAGCCACCATCCTCGTGCACTCGAGTAGAATCAAACCCAGTTGGATCCAGCCATTGTCAAGGAGGCCCCATCCCATGATAATCTTCTTCTTCACTTGAGAAATTCCCATAGGCTGAATCGATCTCAAAACCTTTACTGTGCGAGACTTCTAGGCTCTCTTCTTCACCTTCATCGATAAATACTTCATTTACAGGGTAGAAATGACCAGCCATGAATACTGCATGCAATTACTCTGCAAACACTCCAAAATTCTGTGGCATGGCTATATTAATATTATGTATTGCACTCCTTCCCATGCATCGACTACCTGTTCTACTGTCCCTATGTTTATGTTCATAGTCGGCTCATTATTTTTAATCAACACATACCTTATACATTCGTCTGGTGCATGGTTAGAATTTTTCACCCTTCTAACATAGGAGCTCCAGGACCTGTCATCTTTAAGTTTACACAGTTTTCAACAACTTATTTTACTAATAGGCATCAATGCATCTATGTCAACATTTTATAAATTTTGGTTGAGATTAACAAATCACATCTACAAATCATCATACATAAAATTCCTAAATTTCAACTTAACATATCTACAAATTATCAAATATAAGATCTCTAATATAATTAGTAGATCAACAAATCAGACCTACAAATCACAAAAATAAAGTCAAATCTACAACTTCTGTCGAGGGAAAGGGGACGCGTAGGTGGAATAGGGGATTGGGACATCTCTATGAAATGGAGGGAACAAGGGGCACAGAGGTGGAATGGGAGATGTATCAGCCGAATTATCATTACTACTAAGTATCCAGATGAAGTGGTGAGGTCCAAGCCTTATATGGCAAATTAAAATACATTACTACTAAATATACGAATCTGATTTTTTTAGATTCAATATCCAGATTATCCGATTACAAACCTAGTTCATATCTAATCTAATTATTTTCTAAAATTCCTAAATTCTCTATTCACATATAAATAATATTAATTTACAAATCATTAGTTCACAAGAACTAAATTTTCCTACAATAGATCTAAATTTTCTATAGATCATATCTACACTTTGTATAATAGATCTAAATTATCTATAGATCATATCTATATTTTCTACAACTGATCTAAAATTTCCACACTATTAACCTAAACATCAATAAAATTAATCAGATCTACATTATTTATAGAAAAATTAATAGAAAAGGGAAAAACTTATTACCTCTTCTAATCCTCTTCTTCCTCTCGTTTCCTCTTCCTTTTCTCCTCTCCGTTCCTCTTCCTTTCTTTGTTCTTTTTGTTTTGTTGTCGTTCAGTCGCCAAGGGAGCTAGGACCTCTTTTATAGCCCACCTTCAATCATCCACCAATCACTAGTTAAGTTGTCAACTATTGTGTGTGTGTGTGTGTGTGTGTATGTGTATATATATATATGGTCTGGTCTGTCTTGACAAGATAAGGCTAAGATAATGGTTCTAATATAGAAATGGAGATACAAGAAGCACTATTGCTATTTTTAGAAACCAAGGATGAAAACTAAAGTAATGCAAAGAAAGAAAACAAAGAAATAATAAACATGGAATGCAAAAGAAAGAAGATAAACAGTAAATCACATAAGAAGATTAACAAAGTAATAATATAGAAACAATAAAATAGAAAGACAAAGCAAATAGTTAAGAAGAGTAAAAATATACAAAAGCAACAATCATATTAAGAAAGCATAATACTTACAAAGGCAGAAGACGAGACCTTCTGCTTCATTCACGTATGTACAAGTTCAAGTTCAGTACACGTTCAAGTTCAGTATATGCGTTAAAGTTTAATACAAACCTTACACACTAGGACTCTCTATATAGAGTCTCTATTTAGTGCAAACCTATTTATAATACTATTTAGATTTTATTTATAAGTGGAGTGGAAGTGGAAGTTGTAAGATCGAGGATGCCGACTAGAAGGGGTGAATAGGAGGCTTTTTAAATTTCTTTTCAACTAAACAATTTTTTCACGATGTTTATGAATATCTAATTTTTGCAAAGGGTTTAACAACTATCTAACATCTAGTTGCATTTAACCATATGAAATATTCAATATAACATGCAACAAGAGTAATGCAAACAATTGTGTCAAGGTAAATACGAATTGTATAATAAACAAACAATTGACATAATGATTTTTTACCGAGGTCTGGGAAATTCACCCGGTCTCCCCTGCTCCTCGTTGAAGCGCTCACGCGTGAACCTCGCTTCTATATCCAAAAGGGATATCTCCACTCGGGTTGCTCCTTCTCCACTCTGGATAGGCGAGCGCCAAACCTTTCACACTTGTTTGTCGGCCTCTCCCACAAACTTCACCGGAGAGATCACGACTCTCCTCCACCGACTGTCTAGGTGAAGGCGATCGCCAAGAGTAACAAGTCGGATGCTTTCACTTGAACGAAAATGCTAGAAGCTCAAATGATACAAATGAATGCCTAACACTCTAGCACTAGCTTGCAAATGTTGATTGAGGTGCTCTAAGCACTCTTAGCCTCACACAAATGCTTCTCCTCTAATTCACTCAAGATTTTTGGCTCAAATCTAGCCTCTAGATGCAATATATCAAATGCAATGAACTTGGCTAGCTTATACACTGTGTCTTCAAGTTCTTGAGCACCCTCAAATGCAGGACAACACGAGGTATTTATAGCCCCTCAACGAAACTAGCCATTTGCAACAAACCAAGCCAATTTTGTACAGGCCGAACATTGTCCGGCCATCCGGACACTATCCGGTCAGTGCAAGTCAATATGACCATTGCAAACGTCTCAGTTACCTTTGGGATACTTTTGTGAAGGCCGGACAAATGATCTTTTGTCCGGACACAAAGCCCGGACAGATGCATTTGTCACTGGTTACACTTAACAATTAAGACTCACATGATTTGTACAGGCTGGACAATGTCCGGCCCTACCGGAGAAAGTCCAGCCTACCCCAGACAAAAGCCCCCATGCAATTCAATACGTCTCTGGTTACAATTCAATTAAAACTCTCAATTTTTATACAGGCCGAACAAAGTCCAACCATCACGGACAATGTCTGGCCTTCCACAAACACAAGCTCCGGACAAAACCATTTGTCTCTGTTTTCATTTTTGCAATGCCACTAGAGTTTTGTACAGGCCGGACAATGTCCGGCCACCATAGACAATGTTCGGCCTATGCAAACCGAAAACAGGACTTTACAATTTTACTCAAAAGCATATGTGGGTGATTTGCACATGCAGATTCTTTTGTTTTCTCGCGGATAAGTCTGCTGACACTCAGCAACGACCATGACCAATATGATTTTGGAAATTAAAGCCACAGGTCAAATATTCGGTCGAAAACAAGTGGTCGAGTGGATTTGGTCGAGCGTATGCAATCGAGCTAAAAACTGGTACAACCAGCTTGAACTCCTACGACCACGACCAAACTCCAAACAAGGATATGATCAGAATGTGCAAATACGACTACGACCAGCTCTAGAAACAAAACAAAATGCTCTAGCTGGCGACCATGAATAAGTGCAGTTTTCAAAACATTTTCATTAATGCAACATAAACCACACTTAGATTTTCTTAGCAATGTAAGAGGTAATAAAGCACTAATGCAAGATGATATGAATGCATTTGAGCTTCCACACTAGATAGACTCAAGCTACTAGTTTCTGACCCCTCTTAATAGTACGGTCAAACTAATAAAAAGAAGTCCTATCAAACCGGTCTATCTCCAAACACTGAGACCGATAAAATCCTAAGAAAACAATCATTAATTTGGGATCTTACCTTCGGTGAAGCTCAACCTTGTGAAGCTTGACCCCTCAAAACTTGTCCTCGCAAAGCATGACCTTGCAAAGTTTGATCTCGCTCAAGATGACTCATATCGGCATCAACCTCCATACACTCTTGCTTGCTTTCATCTCGCAATACACCTTGAGACTACAACACATACACTCAATGCACAACGTTAGTCTCATATTTTGGTTGTCATTAATCACTAGGGAAATTACAAATTAACTCAAAAATTTCTCTTTTCGGTGTTTAATGACAGAACCATATTCGATAAACCATAACAGGATAAGAGATGAAATTACGCAATCATGTAGATCCATATATGATAAGAAATATGCACACGATCTATACTACTCATGTCATGATAGCAATTAGCCTATATGACTTGTATGATAAGCTCCCCCTCAACATATGTATCGATATCAGAGCACACTGAAGGAGTCATCAATTTCAGGATTTAACACATGACATTTCAATTTACAATTAGCACAAGCTTGATGCAACCATAGAGCTCCCCCTCAACATATGCATTGATATTAAACCACAACAGGGAGTCATCGACTTCTAGGGTTCAACAAATAACAATTCAATGTACTTATGCTAAACCAAGATTTATACAAGTTGTCATTTAATCATCAAAGCTGTCATTATCTAAATCAACATTAATCATCAAGGGTTTATCCAAATCGTCATTAATCATCAAAACCTAGATCGACCTAGATCCAACAATCTCCTCTTTTTGATGTTTGATGACAACAACCTCTATAAATCCAAAATACATTCTTCAGCTCCCCCTTAATATATGCAATAATATTTCGGAACTGAGCAAACATTTAATCAGATAAGTCAAGAGATATGTATGATAGTTAAGCACAAGTTCAATCAAGTCATCTTTCAAAACATCAACTATCTCGATTATCTTTTCCAAATGTCAATGATCTCAATTAATATCTCCTCTCCCAAATATCATTGATATCTAATATCAATATAAAATATCACTCCCATCCAAATATCAACTAATCAAATATTTCTCCCAAATCTCTCTCCCTAAAACTCTCTCTCCCCCTTTGTTAACTAACTCAAATATATCACCCTTTGTCATCAAGCACAAAAAGGAAGGGGTGAGAACTCAAATTGACAAGCAATGTTTTTGGAGTTAATGATTCATTCTCAAGTTTGCTAAGACAAGTTGTAAGAGATATTGCAAGAAAAATTGATTTTTACTTGAAATGGTTTTCACAAAAATAAGATCACAAGAAGAATGTTGAAAGTATTTTTGAAAATACACCCAAGATATATAAAATGGAATCAAGACAATCAACACACAAAGGATATATCGATGACATTTAATCTATTTCTAATCATTCAAAATCTAGATAAATCTAATAGTTTCATATGAAAATATCCACTATATGCATGTTTGTCATTACATGATTGATCTCCAAATCTCTTTTTGCCACACGATCTCTTATATAGTGATGCCATATATATCAATATACTCTACCCGAGAGTTTTGAATCAAATCGTTCACCATCTTTATGACACTTTCAATATTTCAGAAGAGTGCATATATTCGAAAGAAATTCTATAATCCAACAAGTTTTGTTTCATCCCTAAAGATTAAGTACAGCAACCACCGGATGTACTTTATCTTGCAAGTCATAAGATCTGAATCCAAATAATCAAGTAATTCAAGATTTGTACTTTTCGGATATCAAAGATCTATCTAGGATTGCATTTCATATACCTAAGGATTCTTTAAAGGCAATTAGATGACATTCCTTAGAAGACAATCAAAATCTAGCATATATGCAATCACTAAATATGATGACGAGTCAAAATGCGATAAGGTAAAGCAAAACTACCAATCAAAGATCGATAGAGTTTAGAATTGACCGCTTTTTCATGTTCGACCATGTCGAGATGTCCATATGTAGCCTTGAGAATCGTAATAACTTCATCATTATTCCTTATCGAGGCTCTTGAGTGAAGCCTTCACACGCTTGATTTGACTCATGAACTTCCATTCTTGAGTTGTATGATTTGCCGTGCAAGGAAGTAACTTGGCTCTTCAATCATTAGCATCTCGATTTCCCGAAGCATCATCTCAAAAAAAAATCTTGATGGAAAGATTCATTAGTAGGACCGAGAGTCATGTCATCAATATACATTTGACACACACGAAAAATAATGTCTCAATTAATGTTTGATGATGATTGTGTCAACCTTCCCATTTTAAAAATGTTTGATATAAGAAAAGTTTTGAAGTGATTTTATCAAACTCAATTGGAAACAAAAGTTTCAATCCTCAAAACTTTCCACTTCTTTTGGCATTAGTCATCAAAACCAAACAAATGAAAGATATGCCAAAATGAACTTTGATGAAAACAATTTTAGGTCATAAAGTTAGGAGAAAAGCATATGACCTAGGGAGGAGTTCAAATTTCCAAAAGAAACTCAAATATTTAATTAATTCAAACATACCCCAAAATCATGAAAATCATATTTATTTTATATGCAAAATCACCAACTCTCCAAATATCAGCTAATGAATCATGAGGAAATGCAAATATGGAGAGAGATAGGAGCAAAGATGTGACAAAAATAGGGAGTAAAAGAGACGGCTGAAAAAATTCAGTAACTATCCAACTGCACACAGGCCCGACAGTTCAGAAATGCGCCTGAAACTTCTGAATTTTTTAATTTTTGCACATTTGCTTCAAAAATTGAAATAAGTTCCATAATAGATTTGAATATCAAGTTAGGAACTTAGATGAATAGCATTTAATAGAATTTGATTAGAACAAGATCTTGATTTTAATCCTCAAAAGTGATTTTAGGGTAAAAACGGTAAAACAAAAATGATTTTCATGAAAAACTTCAATTCTTGATGAAACTTGGATTTTTCTCAATTCTTTGGACTTGGATGAGTTTCAAATACTATTCCAAACCAAGACATGGAAGAAAGTCTAGTCCAAATAGCTCAAATCACAAAATGCACATTTTGGGTATTTTCGGGTCGATAGTCGTTTTCCAGCGACCTAGGATATGTGATAACTTTAAAACTATAGGTCTTTTGAGAAAACATTCATACGAACTATCTTCGGGTGAGTGAGTTTTAAGTGTTTCATGTAGAATGTTTCGGTAAAAACTCAACCCATCTTGTTTTATGGAAATGAATCATTTTGGGCCAAAACAAGATCCCGAAGTCTTCAGTTTTGTCGAAATTTTGCATTTTATCTCGAAACTCTTTTGCTTGACCTTCAAAACCTTTGAAAACATATTTTAAATGTATTTTTGAAGGTTTTGTGGTAATTTTGAACATTTTAAAAGTTTTGAGCTCTTTTTCACCTTTTTTCTTGAAAATGACTATTTTAGATAAACAAGTGCATGATTTTGATACATGTGCACAATTAGGATATACAAGGATTCAATGACTTTGAAGTTCCTCCCCCTAAATGTGTCAACCAAGTTTTGTCATGAATTATGTGCAAGAGATGGAAATGATCTATTTTTGAAAGAGCGAGAGTTCAACAAAAAACCAAAACAAAAGTGAAGATTATGAACTTCTTTCTTTATGGCCTAAAACAAAGATTTTGAAATGAATTCAATTTAAGGCCATGTCATGCAAGAGAATGCTATTTGGCATAAGTTTTATCATCATTTTTGAAGTTCTTGCCAAATAGTTTTTGGATTAATGAATGAGTTCCAAAGATAATCAAGAAGATCCAAATAAACTCAAATCAAGAACCATTCAAATGAATATCAAAACTCATGAAAAGTTACATAGAGATAAACAACATCAACGGAAACACTTTTCATGAAGATCCAAGATTCAAAAGTTTTGGTCATATGGAAGAATTGATGGATTGGCATCCAATTTGATTGAAACTTTCTTAAACACTAAGGCTTCCTTTTAATCATCAAAACATACGCAAACAAGTTCCAAAAATTCCAAAATAAGTTTTTGAGATAAATGATGCAATGAGGAACTAGATTGCCTTTTATAGTGAAGCCAAGATTTGATCCAACAATAACATAAGAAAAGACAAATGTTGGTTAGATTTAAAGTTGCAAATTTCAGGTTTGAGAATATCATTTTACTCTTGTAAAAGCATATGAAAATCTATGCAAATGACTTCCAATGGTTTTGAAATAAATTAGCAATAAAGACCAATCATAGGGTATAAATTATCATATAGAAACTTTTTTCAAATAGCCAATCAATTTAAAGAAATGAAAATGACAAATCAGCCCAAAACCATGAGAAATCTGAATTTTGCAGTTTTCATGTTTGATTTGTGAAAGTAATCAATTATTGCTCAAATCAAATCCAATTGAAATGAAAATTTGCAGAAATGATTCTCAATGCATCAAATACATTTTCCAGAAAGAATTTTTAAAAAGGGTTTGCAATCAAGAGTTATGGTTAAAAGATCTTTATGTTAAGCAAGAAGGTTGAAAATCGACAAACTTTTACAAATTGCGTTCAAATTTGATTTTCATAGGTTTTTTGATATGAAAGGGCTTATATGAGTTATTCAAATCATTTTGAGCCGAAGCTCACAAATAAAGACCATAGAAATAGCTAAACTCATGTTTTGCATATTTAGGGTATTTCGGGTCAAAGTGAGTTTTCCGGTGAGATTCAAATACCCATAACTTTCTAATAAGAAATCTTTTGAGAAAGTTTTCAATTTCAAACTTCTTGGAAGTAAGAGTATCTAGGAGTTTTGTAAAGCAAGTTTTGGCCAAATCCAAATAGATTTAGATTTGCGTTCGAAAACGATTTTGTTGAAAAATAAGATACTCGAAGATCCTTTTGAGGCTAGTTTTTGATAAAAGGAACCTTTTGACATCATTTTTCATCCAAAGCCTCTAAAAACCTTTTAAATACATTTTGAAGACCATTTTGATAGGAATTGATGATTTTTAGCCTTTTGAATGAAAATTTGACATTTTGACAAATAAGAGTTCATTTTAAAAACTTGTGCTTGCAATATTAAAATATCTCACATATAGGGGTGCAATAGACAATGGAAGCATTTAAAAATTATTTCCCCTAAAGATGCAACATCATAAGTTTTAAATTTTCATCCTTTTGCATAGATGGACATGAAGATTAAAACAATAAAGAATAAAGGGAGCAAATGCAATGCAATTTTTTTTAAATTAGGATTCCTTTTTATAAGGACTTCAAAAAGAGTTAAGCCCTTTTTAGTACCCAAACCATACGAGACCCTCTAGCCTTGTCTCATAAATGTTTTGGTACCCAAATTGCTTTATCTTTTGGTTTTTGAAAATAGAAATTAATTGGTTTTGCAACTAAACCCCTTTTAGGGTATGAAATTAAATAGGAGTGAAAAGAATCAACTTTAAAAGAGTTAGATGCATACTCATACGAATGTTGCCCTTTTAAGTGATATGAAGAATATGAAGTTCGAAAGGGCTTTTTGAATGAATTTGTTTGAGTGTGGTGGTGTATATAATGCCTCTTACTAGTTGAGTGTGCATGATTTAATTTTTCCTTTTTAAATGAATATTTATGATCTAAAGGGGGTTTAACAAGCATAGCACAACTCATATGATATCTAGTGAGATTTTTGTTCAATCTATTTACTTTACTCCTAAGTTCATCATATTTATTTTAGGTGTTTGAGATGATTCCGTGTTAACAAATGAAATATGATAAGAACAAGACGGCATATCATTACAAGTAGATGGACTAGAAGGCATAGCACTACAATTGCTAGATGAGCTAGGCATATGAAATGAGGAGAGACTAGAACTAATACCATGGCATAAAGATGAGTCACTAGATGAATCATGGTATGAGTTACTAGAATCAACCGTACAATCATGTGAATTAATAAATGAATCATTAGACATATTATCACATGAAATACTAGTGTCCACAAAGCTAGCATTTGAATCTAACCACGAATCAACAATTGAATTATTGCTAGCATGTGAAATAGAAGTGTGTGACTCTAAAGAAGGATCAATAGGGGAGTCACAAACAACTTTAACATCTAATACACGTGTGGAGCTAATGGCATTTTTGGCAAGCAAAGAATCATAAGAACTTTTCAATTCTTGATGTTGCACTTTCAAGGATGAGTAATTATTCTTTAAAGTGCTAAAGATTTTAGTCATATTGTCAAGCAAGTCTTTTAATTCTATAATCATCTCCATAAGCTCATTATTAGAGAGGTTAGAATTTGATACCGTCGAGTCATATGCCATAGAGCATATATAATTGTCTTGAGATGAAGACTTTGACTTTGACGCTTTCTTTCTAGCTTTCCTTGAGCTCTTTTTGCAAGGTTTCGCCTTTGTCTTGCTTGGCAAACCACGTCGTTGACGTCTTTGAGCTCGCTAGAAAGCTCCCGATCCTCCGCATTGAAATCATCATCCTCGATATGCTTGGAGGTGGAACACATGTCCTTTTCTTTGGATATAGTCTCATTTGACATAAGCATGTCAATGAGCTCTCTCGGTGAAGTGTCGGAAAGGTCACCGTTCGCAAGGGTAGTTATGAAATCACTGTAGTGACCTTCCGGCAACACCTAGAGTAATTTCCTGCAAATCTCTAGATCGGAAATATTAGCGCCAAGGGCTTTGAGCTCATTTGTGATGTTGATCAAGCGATCATATATGGCGGAGAGTGTATCATGCTCCAACATCACAAATGCCTGATAGTCCCGCAATAATAAACGCATCTTAGCATGCGCAAAGCTGGATGTGCCCACAAATAAAAACTCAAGAGTGGTCCAAATATCGTGAGCGATCGAACAATCACTCACTAGTTCTAGTATGTCATGGATAAGAGAATTAAGGAGCACATCTTTAGCCTTTGTATTCAAGAGGTTAATTTCCTTATCTGACATCGACGAATAAGTCATACCTTTTTGCATTAACCTCCATAGAGTTAAATTTAATGCCTCAAAATATGTACTCTTAATAATTTTCTAACGTGAATAATTTGAGCCATCAAAGTGAGGAGCAATCAAACCAAAATCCTCTATCGAATTCATCCTTTCTCTCTAGGCAGTAAAGTCGATAAATGAGAGACCTCGCTCTAATACCACGTGTAGGATCGAGGATGCCCACGAGGGGGTGAATAGGAGGCTTTTTAAATTTCTTTTCAACTGAACAATTTTTGCACGATATTTATGAATATCTAATTTTTGCAAAGGGTTTAACAACTATCTAACATCTAGTTGCATTTAACCATATGAAATATTCAATATAACATGCAACAAGAGTAATTCAAACAATTGTGTCAAGGTAAATATGAATTGTATAATAAACAAACAATTGACACAATGATTTTTTACCGAGGTCTCAGAAATTCGCCCGGTCTCCCCTGCTCCTCGTTGAAGCGCTCACGCGTGAGCCTTGCTTCTATATCCAAAAGGGATATCTCCAGTCGGGTTGCTCCTTCTCCACTCTGGATAGGCGAGCAATAAACCTTTCACACTTGTTTGTCGGCCTCTCCAACAAACTTCACCGGAGAGATCACAACTCTCCTCCACTCACCGTCTAGGCGAAGGCGATCGCCAACAAGTCTGATGCTTTCACTTGAACGAATCAAATGCTAGAAACTCAAATGATGCAAATGAATGCCCAACACTATAGCACTAACTTGCAAATGGTGATTGAGGTGCACTAAGCACTCTTAGCCTCACACAAATGCTTCTCCTCTAATTCACTCAAGATTTTGGCTCAAATCTAGCCTCTAGAAGCAATATATCAAATGCAATGAACTTGGCTAGCTTATACACTGTGTTTTCAACTTCTTGAGCACACTCAAATGCTGGCCAACACGAGTTATTTATAACCCCTCAAAGAAACTAGCCGTTTGCAACAAACCAAGCCAATTTTATACAGGCCGGACATTGTCCGGCCAGTGCAAGTCAATATGACCGTTGCAAACGTGTCAGTTATCATTGGGCTACTTTTGTGAAGGCCAGACAAATGATCTTTTGTCCGGACACAAAGCCCGGACAGATGCATTTGTCACTGGTTACACTTAACAATTAAGACTCACATGATTTGTACAGGCCGGACAATGTCCGGCCCTACCGGACAAAGTCCGGCCTGCCCCGGACAAAAGCCCCCGGACAATTCAATATGTCTCTGGTTACAATTCAATTAAAACTCTCAAGTTTTATATAGGCTGGACAAAGTCTGAGCATCATGGACATTGTCTAGCCTGCCACGGACACAAGCTCCGGACAAAACCATTTGTCTCTGTTTTTGTTTTTGCAATGCCACTAGAGTTTTGTACAGGCCAGACAATGTCCGGCCTGTGCAAACCGAAAACAAGACTTTACAATTTTACTCAAAAACATATCTTGGTTATTTGCACATGCAGATTCTTCTGTTTTCTCGTGGATAAGACTGCTGACACTCAGCAGTGACCACGACCAATATGATTTAGGATTTAAAGCCACAGGTCGAATATTCGGTCAAAAACAGGTGGTCTATGGATTTGGTCGAGCGTACGCAATCAAGCTTAAAATTGGTACGACCAGCTTGACCTCCTATGACAACGACCAAACTCCAACAAGGATACAGCCAATCCGGCAAACACGACCACGTCCAAACTCCAAACAAGGATATGATCAGAATGTGCAAATACGACTACGACCAGCTCTAGAAAGAAAACAAAATGCTCTAGCTGGCGACCACGACAAAGTGCAGTTTTCAAAACATTTTCATTAATGCAACACAAACCACACTTAGATTTTCTTAGCAATGTAGGAGGTAATAAAGCACTAATGCAAGATGATATGAATGCATTTGATCTTCCACACTATATAGACTCAAGCTAATAGTTTCCGACCCCTCTTAATAGTACGGTCAAACTAATAAAAAGAAGTCCTATCAAACCGGTCTATATCCAAACACCGAGACTGATAAAATCCTAAGAAAACAATCCTTAATCTTGGATCTTACCTTCGGTGAAGCTCAACCTTGTGAAGCTTGACCCCTCGAAGCTTGTCCTCGTAAAGCTCGACCTCGCTCAAGATGACTCATATCGGCATCAACCTCCATACGCTCTTGCTTGCTTTCATCTCGCAATACACCTTGAGACTACAACACATACACTCAATACACAACGTTAGTCTCATATTTTGGTTGTCATTAATCACCAGGAAAATTACTCCACAAAGGAATGAACTCAACAATTTCTCTTTTTGGTGTTTAATGACAGAACCATATTCGATAAACCATAATAGGATAAGAGATGAAATTACGCAATCATGTAGATCCATATATGATAAGAAATATGCACATGTTCTATACTACTCATGTCATGATAGCAATTAGCACAGATGACTAGTATGATAAGCTCGCCCTCAACATATGTATCGATATCAAACCACACTGAAGGAGTCATCAATTTTAGGATTTAACACATGACATTTCAATTTACAATTAGCACAAGCTTGATGAACCACAGAGCTCCCCCAGAACATATGCATTGATATTAAACCACAACAGAGAGTCATCGACTTCTCGGGTTCAACAAATAACAATTCAATTTACTTGTGCTAAACCAAGATTTATATAAGTTGTCATTTAATCATCAAAGCTGTCATTATCCAAATCAACATTAATAATCAAGGGTTTATCCAAATCATCATTAATCATCAAAATCTAGATCGACCTAGAACCAACAAAAGTGTGCTGTGGATGTGTTTGATGAAGTGTTTGAAGTGTTTGATGCCAACTTTGATGCTCAAATGTTTGATGCCCCTTCCTCTTAAGAAGCTCCTCCTTTTATAGAGGTATTGAATGTGTCCTCACTATACATTGTGGAGATGGTTGAGAAGGATTCGCACTTATCTCCTTCAATAGTATCTCTCATTAATTTGTCCTTTTGAATAGTTTTGGCATATAATTTGTCCTTGTTGTCTTCAAAAGAAGAGAAGTGTATCTTCTTCTTTTGTTGCTTTCTTTCTTGAATGATGAAGCATCTTGAAAAATTTCTTGGGTTTTGTCTTATTTGCCAAATAGAGTGCCTTTTGACTCTTATGTCTTGTCATGTCACCATTATTAGTGTATCTTTAAATAATTTAGTTTCCATGGAAGAAACCCTCTTCTTCACACTACTAGAAAAATGCAGTCTACTAACCCCTATCTTCTAACTGTTTTACGCAATCTGAAAGAAATCCGTTAGTGTACATGGTGCAGAGTTTGATTGAAATTTTTTACTAACGGTTCGGTTGTGAGAAACTGTTTGTGCGACGCTCATTTGAGGAATCCGGTGGCAACCGCCCAAGTGGGTTGCACTTAGAATAACACATTGCAAGCTCACAACAACAATATGCATTGTATAACAATGCAAGTAATTAAAACAAGTGTTGATCTCAAGGACCAACGTTACAATAACATAGCGCCAAAATGACGCAATTTAGTGTTGATACAAAATCAAGGAGTTTTCTTCAACACAAAGGTTGGAACAAAACAAAACAACAACAATAAGCAAAAAGGGCTTCAACGATCTTCATGTTCAATTGCAGCGGTGTTGCATGGGCTTCCTCCACATCGGACTCCACTTGGTAAGTGACCCTCTAATAAGCTGGATCCTCAGGGGTAGTTTCTTCTTCATTGGGTTCAAGACCATAGGAGTTGGGATCAATGAATCCTTCCTCTAAATTTGTTTGCAAAAGCAAGGGTGAGCATGTTGTCCACATAGTGCTCAACAAGTCTCAGTTAAGAATACAAGTATATAGATGATGGGGATTTCCAAAAGATGGGCTCTTTGGTTCATAGATAAGGATAGAATAGATTTACACTCTAAAGTTGTGAGAAAAGGTTTTTGCTTTCAAAAGCGGGACTTTAAAATCCTAAACTAGATTTTCAGGAAATGTTATGCGTGGCGGTCTTTCATGAGTCACCACTTTAATCAATATTATGAAAAACTTTTCCAAAAGCTACTTGTGCTGCATCAACGTGGATAGAATCCACCACACGCAGACTCCATGACCTAGGAGCTCAGAGTATTCGATACTTTTTATAACTTTGCAAATGTGTACCACTTTAATCCACCGATCACTCAGCTTTCAAGTCGGTACCTCTCCACGGGACTTTTACGCATGTGACAAGGCCGAGATCACACAATAGTTTACAATCCTAGCATTAACAATTCCCTGCCTGATGGGGACGGGGTCCTGATCTTCCGACAGGTAAGAGTAAACTCGATTGGTGGAGAACTCGACGTTGACGATCCGACTTGACCAGAACCGATCTAAGCCTGCAATCGCTACACCACCGTCTCTGATCGTTATCAACCACGCAAACGCACGGTCGACCTCACCACGAAGGCTAGTTCCTGCAAGCGAATCGAGAACACAAGCAAGAACGAAGAAGAAGCAATCTCGAATTGCAATTTGATATTAAGCACACGAATTTGGGGTTCCACAAACCGAAGATCGGCGATATTGCAATGGTAGAAAATATCTAAGCAAAACCCAAGTCTAAACTATGACGGCTACTGAATATATAGCGACGGCTAGGGTTTGGGGCATTAAACCCTAGGGTTACACGGGCCATGGGCCCAAAGTGGAGCGTCGCAGCGCCCGGCAGATTCTGGTCGCCATATTGTTTTGACAATTCCCGTTGATCCGTAAGGAATTTTGACATGGGACTGGATCCGTTGGAAAGATCTCGTCGAGTGCTTCTCCGTGCATACCAAGAACATCCAAAACAGAGTCCGTATGCACCCTGGGCATCCGTTTTAAGTTGACTGTGCGGAGATGGCCGAACCCGACTCGTGGACAAATTGGGCTCTCTCTTGGGCCGGCCTTGCAACGACGTGGCTTGTGGGACCAGAGGGCGTCGAAGTGGTGGAGATGCGCCTTTCTTGAATATGTCTTGAGCTTGGGGAGGTGGCCACGGTGGAGGCCGAATTGCTGGCGGCGATAGCGCAATATCAGCATGATGAGCTTGCTGGTTGTGCACGCGACCTGGCCATGGTGCGGGTCGATGATGCCATATAGTTGATGATGACACCATAGTTGATGTAGATGATGTCGAGGATGCCGTGAAGTGTTGCCACTTGTCTTAGATGTCATGGAAGAAGTTACACTAATCCATGTTGGCGAAATGATCGAGGTAGCACTCGGCGACGACCATGCTAACGAAGAATTGAATGAAACTCTTGATGACCACCATGTTGATGTAGTGTTGGTCCTATCTATGATGTGCATGGTCACATCACTGCTTGGTAAATAGACATTCCAGTCCTTGTTACCGTTGTGGGTACTCCCCACAGCCAAGTCTACCTAGCCTTGGCCTATGGTCTAGCAAGACACACAGCCTATGGATTTAGCCACGCACGACTCAGAATCCTGGCGTAGGGCGTCTTCCTTCAATACTCTTAATTCACTCATTAGCTCACACCACTCGTGGCCCTCTGTGGCCCACCAGTTTCCTCTCGAGAAACCGGGCCGACAACCATTGCAGGGAAAAGCTAATACCGAGAAAGCTACTATGTTGCGCCCCTCCCATACCGGGCAAGTGGTTAGTACGTTTTTCATGCCGCGTAGAAGTACAACACAAGGTTCTTATCCTTATGAATCTTTAGTGAGTAGTTCTTCACATACCCATGTGCACACAGCACCAACCAATCAAACCATCCTCACTATCGATTCCAATCACATTCTCTTTCGTAAAAGAGATTTTGAACATACTTTTCACACACGTGACCATTTAGCACTTAACACATAATCTTGAGCATAAGCATAGTCTAAGCATGATATCCTAGGATGACAAGGGTGCATGATATATACAAACATGAGGGGCTTTACAAGGAATTAGGTCATATCTATTCATATTCTTTCAATATAGCACTTTATTTGAACATAGAGCATGCATATATTTTAAAACAGAAATCATCCTAGTTTTCTCAAAATACTGGGAGAGACATGATCAAGGGTAGACACTTGCCTTGCAGTGTGGGGTCTGACAGCCCTAAGGGTTCTTCAAAGTCTTCTGCTGACTCTTCTGCTTCTTGCTCTATTCTCGCACACAAACAACGGGACAATTCAACACATCGCACTACAGAAGCATATAGAAAATACTTGTGTATAGTATATAGATATTCATGCAAGAGAGAAGATATTCTCGAAGATACTTGAACGTAGCTCAAAGAGATTGGCTCTGAAATGTTGAATGTCGGAAGGCTGACATTCGGTTCACGGTCAGACATGGCCTTAAGTTGGCTTTATAGGGGTCTTCTCAAGATGAGACAGTAGAATAAAATGTAGAACATGGCTCCATAAGTTTAGTGGACAAAGTAGAATTTCATTTTCTCAACCAAAAGGGGTTAAACAGGGCCAATGCCATTGGCTGACATAGGCTGACACTGAGCTGACATTGTCAAAAACTAGGGCAAAATAGTGGAGATGATTCTGGGCTTCAGTTGCTTTGCCAACAATGTCTGGGAGGTAGGCGAAGAAGACAGGAATCTAATGGTGGTGGTTTCAAGGACAGAGGTGGCCGGACGGTGATGAACGGCGGCAAGGAAGGACGGTGGCGACACGGCAAAGAACAGCTTCTGGACAAAGCTTGGCATGGCTCAAACTTGTGATTATGTGCAGAACGAGAGATCGGGGTAGAAGATAAATATGCTCAGGGGACTAAGGCAGAGTTACAGGACAAGGTAGCGTCAATGGTGGTGGCCAGCGGCGATCGGGCGGCACGGCAGTGAGGAGTAGGTTACTCAATTCGGGCTTTGGTGTTGCGCATTGAGAAATCGAGGCTGTTGGAGCTAGGTGGGGCTAACCAGTGCCATTTGGAGCATTGGTCCTGAATGGTGGCCGGTGGACGGCGAGCGGCGGCAAGTTGCACCAGAGAAGAAAACACCTCGACGGCGACAAAGTGATTTGATGAATTAAACTCCAATCTAAGATCACGGTTGAGTTTCTAGGTCGGTCCAGATGGTGATGTTAAGAGGGATTGGGCTGAGGCGGCGCCGGTAAGAAGTTCGATGTCGCGGCTGGAGACGAAGAAGAGAGGTTTGGCCAAACCTAATACACGGCTTTAGAGATTAATTCCTCTCGATGAGAGCAACAGGGTGGAGTGGGAAGCTACTGGTGAACTTGGTTTGGCCGGGGAATAGGTGGTGCGGCTTGGCAATGGGAGCCGGTCGTCGGTAGCGCGTGAAAAAGGGGAAAGCTACACAGCGAGCTTCAATTTGAAAACTAAGATCACAGGCTTGCTGGAGGTGCTCTATTGGTCAAGACACTCCACTACAAGAAGGATCAATTCGGGCTAAAATGGGCGACATTGCCGAAACAGGGCAAAAGGGGAAATCCAGCAATCACCGGCGACAGGGTCCGCCGGGATGCGGATAAACACTATAGCACAGAGTGGTGGATGAGAGGGACTCACAGGTCTGATCAATTTGAGGATTGGCGCAACAGGCTGAGCTGGCACCGAGCTCCCTCTCACTGGCTCGCCGGAGACAAAGAAGAAACGCGAAGAAACTGGGACTTAGTGGCTGTTGGAGCTGTGAAGAAGCTCTAGGGGGGGGGGGTTTATATAGGCAGAGGGCTAGGGCTCTCGAGACTTGAAGCAGATCAAACTGGATACGGCGTGACTGGCGATGGTGGCGGGATCGGGATGGCATTGGGACGCTGCAGCGGCTGCCACGGTGCTGCCAGAGAAGAGGATCACGCAAGATCTGGCTGGAGCAGGGCGACGGGATAGCCGACTTCGACATGGCGGTGATTTGGCAAAAAGTTCCTGACGGCTGCAGGCACGCGCGCGCACAGAACCAGACGGCGCTGCTGGCGGTCATCGGTTGTTGCCACGGTGGATGGTTTTGGCGCGACGTGAGCACCACGCGTGGACACGTCGGACATGATCACAGATGGAGACGAGCATTGGCCGGCGGCGAGTTTGCAGCGGCGCCATTGGTCGAAGCGGCTGCGGCCGGGGTCTTGGTTGAAACGGCTGCGGCCTGGTCGAAAGAAGGGGCTAGAAAAAGAAGTTTGGACTGGAACGTAATTTCTGGAACTTGATCTTGGACTGAATTGTGAATCTGGCAATAAACTTGGTTTCGGTTGAAACTGGCTTTGCCAATTGGAGTCACTAAATTTAGTAAGTAGGTTTGCAGGGACAGAAGACACAATTTGGTTTTTTTGATTAGGTTTTGAGCAAAACGAAAACAAAAAGATTAGGGTAATTAGGGTAATCAGGTCCAGAATTTTGTTGAGGCTGAAATCTGAGACTAGGATGAGATTTTGAGATTTTCTCTGAAGAGGATTCTGTTCAAAAAAGCAATTGGGAGATGTTCCCTTAATCAGATCAAGGTTTGGAGCTAATTTGCGGCTTTTAGCCTTTTCAGGCTGCTGGAAATTCTGAAAGGGATCAATCTGAAATACTTTTGGACTGAAATGTGAAAATGGCTTAAACGGTGGGATCTAGCTGCCATCTTTTTAAATTATGGTAGTGGCATACTTTGGATCATAATTTTGAGATAAGAGATCAAAAATGGGGTTGAGACATCCGAGAATCCAATGAAGATATACTGACTAGCATACTAAGAGGTAGCAAAAACTGGGGTGTTACAACCTACCCTCCTTAAGAATAATCTCGTCCTCGAGATTCTGATTGGTCTGAGAACAGGTATGGGAAATTCTGACGCAACTCTTCCTCTCTTTCCCATGTTGATTCTTCCTCTGTGTGATTATTCTATTGAACTTTGCAGAATCGGATGGTTCTTGACTTCAATTTCCTTTCGCTGACCTCTAACACTTTAACTGGGTATTCCTGATATGTCAAGTCTAGTTGAACTTCAGCT
Source organism: Pharus latifolius (assembly GCA_019359835.1). NCBI lineage: Eukaryota > Viridiplantae > Streptophyta > Magnoliopsida > Poales > Poaceae > Pharus > Pharus latifolius. The sequence goes on from CM033323.1 coordinate 67,025,687, forward strand.
TCTGTAGGAGACACTTGCTCTGTTGGTTTCCTCAGACATTTCCTCAGTTGAGATATGTGAAAAACATCATGAACTCTTGCTAGTTCAGGCGGTAGCTCCAATTTGTACGCTACTTCTCCTCGTCTTTCCAAAATCTTATATGGTCCAAACATATCTTGGGCTTAATTTTCCCTTCATCTGAAATCGTCGGACTCCTTTGTAGGGTGTCACTTTGAGGTATACATAGTCGCCTATCTCAAAAGATAGCTCTCTCCTTATGCTGTCGGCGTAGCTCTTTTGTCGAGATTGGGCTGTCTTCAATATGTCTTGTATAATCTTCACATGAGCAGTGGCATCTTCCACTAGTTGTGGTCCCAAAAATTGTTTCTGACCCACTTCGGTCCAATATAGTGGCGTGCGGCACTTCCTTCCATAGAGTGCTTCATAAGGAGCCATCTATAGACTCGCTTGATAACTATTGTTGTAAGTAAACTCTGCGTATGGCAGAAATTGTTCTCAAGAATTTCCATAGTCCAAAGCACACGATCTCAACATGTCTTCTAGAATCTGATTCACTCTCTCTGTTTGGCCTCCAGTCTGCGGGTGGTAAGCGGTACTAAACTTCAATCTTGTTCCCAAGGCTTTTGCAATTCTTCCCAAAACTTTGACACGAATTGCGCTCCTCTATCTGAGACAATTGCCTTTGGTACTCCATGCAGAACGACAATCCTGGTAAGATACAGGTCTGCTAGCTTACCTGTCATGTACTGAGTCTTTACTGGTAGAAAGTGAGCTACTTTCGTTAATCTGTCGACTATAACCCATATGGAATCATAGCCTTTCTGGGTTCTTGGCAAACCAATTATAAAATCCATTCCAATTTCATCCCATTTCCACTCAGGGGTTGGCAGTAGTTGCAGTGGTCCTACAGGTCTCTGATGCTCTGCTTTCACCCTTTGACAGGTGTCACAAGAAGCTACAAACTCAGCAACTTCTTTCTTCATTCATTTCAACCAAAATCGATCCTTTAGATCTTGGTACATCTTCATACTGCCTGGGTGGATAGAGTAAGGGGTACAGTGAGCTTCTTGCAATATCATGTCCTTGATTTCTCTGTCGTCTGAGACACAAATTCAATTGTGATACCATAAAATTCCTTGCTCATCCTCATGGGGGTCAATTGTATCTTCATACTTCATATCATCTTTCAGCTTCTGAACACTCCGATCTGTTCCTTGAGCTTTTCGAATTTGATTCTTCAACTTGCAATCCACCTTTAATGCGGCAACAGTCTCTTGTTCAACAAACTCTAAACTCAACTTTTCAAAATCCTTGAGTAATTGGGGTGGCACTTCCAGGGTCTTTACTTGATTGTAGTAGGACTTTTTGCTCAAAGCATCTGCTACCACATTTGCTTTTCCGGGGTGGTAGTGTATTCCAAGGTTATAATCCTTAATCAATTCTAACCACCTTCGTTGCCTCATATTTAAGTCTTGTTGGGTGAAGATATACTTCAGACTTTTGTGGTCCATATAGATTTCACATCTATTCCCTAGCAGATAGTGTCGCCAAATCTTTAGTGCATGAACAACGGCGGCTAATTCCAAATCATGTGTTGGGTAGTTCTCCTCATGCGGTCGCAACTGTCTTGATGCGTAAGCTACAACTCTTCCTTCTTGCATAAGAACACAACCTAGTCCTTGCTTTGATGCATCACAATAGAATTCAAAGTCTTTCTTGTTGTCTGGCAGCGTAAGAACAGGTGCGGTTGTCAATATCTTCTTTAGCTACTCAAAGCTCTTTTCACACCCCTTAGTCCAGTCGAATGGAACATCCTTCTTCAGCAGTCTGGTTAGCGGCTTAGTAATCTTGGAAAATCCTTCGACAAATCTTCGGTAATAACCGGCTAATCCTAGGAAACTTCTCACTTCAGTCACAGTTTTCGGTTGCTTCCACTCCATGATAGCTTGAGTCTTTGACGGATCCTTAGATATTCCTTTGCCAGAAATGATGTGACCTAGAAAAGATATTTCTTTTAACCAAAAGGCACACTTATCAAACTTGGCATACAACTGATGATCTGCCAGCTTCTCTAGCACTATTTTGAGATGTTGTGCGTGCTTTTCCTCTTACTTGGAAAATATAAGAATGTCATCGACGAATATAATGACAAACTTGTCTAGGAATTCCATAAGGACTTTGTTCATCAAGTTCATAAATACTGTTGGCCCGTTTGTTAAACCGAATGGCACCACAATAAACTCATGTAGTCCATATCTCATTACAAATGCAGTCTTTGGGATGCCCTGTTCTCGAATCTTCAACTGATGATATCCGGACCTCAGGTCAATCCTCGAGAATATCTTAGCTCCTCTGAGCTGATCAAAGAGATTGTCGATCCTCGGCAGAGGGTACTTGTTCTTGATTGTCATATCATTCAGCTTTCGATAGTCGACACAAAGTCGTAGACTGCCATCTTTCTTCTTGGCGAAGAGCACAAGGGCTCCCCAAGGTGAGGAACTCATCCTGATAAACCCTTTTCTTTCCAACTCTTCCACTTGCTTCCTTAACTCCTCTTGCTCTTCACTCGTCATGAGTGCATGTTTTCTTGCATACAGAGCAGATCCAGGCTTTAATTCAATTGAGAACTCTATATCTCGAACTTGTGGCATTCCAGGGAGTTCTTCGAGGAAACCTTTTGGGTATTCATTCACTATCGGAACCTTTTCAAACTCAATCCCTTCCAAACTGTTCAAACTGTATACTTGGTCATTCACTATGGACCTTTCCGCATAGAATGTGACTTGTTCTCCTTCAGTGTTCATCAGGGTTATTGCTTTCTTCTCACAGTCCATCTGACCTTTGTGTTTTGCTAACCAGTCCATTCCAAGGATAACATCTAACCCTTGAAGATCTAGAACTAGCAAATTCGCTAGGAATCCTATGTTGCCAATACTAAAGGCGATATTTCTACAGATAGAGTTGACAGGCATTCTAGCCCCGGGGGATTGGATTAAGATAGGAAACTCTAACGCAGATACGGGTAACTCATTTATGAGCACAAAAGATCTTGACACAAAAGAATGAGTAGCACTAGGGTCAAACAATGTAACTGAAAGTTCAAAATGGATCAAGATCCTACCAATCACGACATTGGATGCTTCTCCTGCTTCAATGGAAGATGCGCAGTTGAGTCTGCCACGACCTGTCGTAGGTGCTCCTCTTCCTCTACTATTCTGGATTCTTCCTCCCCTGGATGGTAGAACACCTCTGGCAAAGCTTTGAGTTGGGATAGGAGGTCTTGCGGCTTGAGCTCGAGCAATGTTGAACGGAAAGTGTTGCAGTGGACAAGTGTCCTTGCGATGTCCCTTTCTTCCGCAATGGAAGCACTCTACATTCTTCATGGGACAATCCTTGAAGAAATGGTTTCCTTTACATCCGGTACATTGCGGTGTTGTAGCTGGTGTAGGCCTCTGGGGTCTTTGTGGCGGTCTGAAGGCTGGCTGATAAGCGGGCATCGGTCTTCCTTGACTAGCACTTCCTTGATAAGAGTTGGGCAAAGCCTTCCTCTTCCAGTCTTCTTCGATCACTCCCCTCTTTTCTTCCATTTTGAGCAGTCGATTAATCAGAACATGAAAATCCGTAAAATCATGGGATGGCAGCTGGTATTGAAAAGAGTTTTGTAGACCTTCACAGAATCTATCGATCTTTTTCTCCTCTGTTACAATATCTTCGGGAGCGTACCTTGCCAATTGGATAAATTCGTGCAGGTACTGTTTGATGGACTTGTTTCCTTGTCTTAGATTCACGAACTCTCGGCGTTTTGCCTGAACAACGCCTTTCAGAACATGGTACTTGCGAAATTCTTCCTTGAATTCATTCCATGTGATTGAATCTCTGTTGAAATGCACAGTCTGATATTTTTCCCACAGGCGGCGGCGGGTCCAGCTAGTTGATGTGGTCCATACAAGAGTTTCTCCTCATCACTGCACCGAACTGTGTTCAGTTTTCTTTCCACATCTCTTAGCCAATCGTCTACCACGATGGGGTCTTCGGTACTTGGAAAGGTTGGGGGACGCATCTTCTGGAAATCAGTCAGCTTTGCTCCGATTGTTGGTCCTTCTGCCTATCCAGATGCTAAGTGTTGCATCAACTGCCCTAAGATCTGATTTTGCACAGTTGCTGACTCTTGTCTGTTTCGCTCCATCCATATTAGCACGTCGTTAATGTTGCCTCCTTGTGGCATACTTGATGATGATCCTAGTTGGTCTGGGTTAGCACGGTCTCTTGTTCCTAGCGTGGCCCTCGCATTGCTGGGGTTTCCTTCAAGTTCTCCTTCTTGGGGTCTTCCACGTGTATTAACCATCCTATTTAAACTGGAGGTCAAGGATAGAGATGCTGATTTGGAAAGAATCACATGCAGGGATGCAAGCAGAATGCGGACATTAACTCAAGAGGTAAGGATAGGGTCATGCAAAATGCCTTTTTCATAAATTAGCTTTTAAAAGATACAAAGCTTTTTGCCTCATCGGCTTATAGAGTTCATCTAATAACCAACACACAAGCATACATCAACCACAACTAAGAACAACCACTACACCAAAATAAAGATCTTACGTCTGCTGGATCAGGCACAAAAGGTCAAGCCAAAGGAAGTCTGGGATCACTCATCGGCATCGGAAGAACCACAAGGCTCTACCTCCTCGGGATCCTCCTCCTGGTCATCATCTGCATCCATCGGATCCAAGTCCAAGTCCTCGTCATCATCCATGTCACCATCAACATTGGCAATCTCCTTTCCTTTCCTGTTGGGGATCTCCTTCTTTCTTGCGATGCTGGGAAGCTCAGGTGCATGACAGTGGATAACGATACCGCGCGATGAATGCATAAAACCACTGAGGTACTCATTCAAGTTTCCCACTCTCTTGTGAGCGGTAATCCTCAGTCTTGGACGGCTCTTCTTGATAGCGGACTCTGAAGCATCAGGATCCTTTTCTCCACTTGACTCGGCTAACTCTTGAATTTTCTTCTCTTTCTCTTGAAGACTTGCACGGGTCTTCGCTAGCATGCCCTCAAGATAATGGCGATCATTACGAACACGCTCGTACTCACGAAGTAAGCGGGTATATCCAATCTCTGAAGCATGAACGATGTCTCGGGTCTTCATCAAAATAGCATCCTCTCGGTCACTGGGTGGAAGAACGGCTCAGTGCTCCGATCTGGGAACCTGATAAGGCACGAAGTGATAGGGGGAACTTGAAAGGTAGTCACTGTATGACTGCCAGATGGTACCTACGGCATGACGGGCAACATCTAAGATGGCATCATCTTCTTCTTCTCTGCGGGCCTGATGTCTTACTGAACCTCTCCCATGCTCAGGAATCTCATAGACTATCATCGAAGCACCATAACCGAATGGTTGTCCATCGACGTCGTCCTGAATGCAGTATACTGGCCTCTGACTATCTCGCGCACCAAAGAACTGTAGCATCATCCACAGGACTAATGCCCATGATCCAAGCTCATCACCATGAATAAATCTCCTGCCGGAAGCCATTTGGGAGACAGAACGCAAAGGCACCTATGAGTTAAAATGAAATCTAAAACCTTTTTCAATTAATTGAAAAACAATATGTTTTTCTTAAACAAATTAGGTTTTCGCAAACAGACTTAGTCAAAGAACTAGCGATCGTTCAGCTTCTAGGGACGCCAAGGTCTATCTAAGGGTCACAACCTATAGTAGAGCCTTTGCTCTGATACTACCTTCTGTGGGACCCTCATTTGAGGAATCCGGTGGCAACCGCCTAGGTGGGTTGCACTCAAAATGACACATTGCAAGCTCACAACAACAATATGCATTGTATAACAATGCAAGTAATTAAAACAAGTGTTGATCTCAAGGACCAATGTTACAATAACATAGCACCAAAATGACGATATTTAGTGTTGATACAAAATCAAGGAGTTTTCTTCAACACAAAGGTCAGAACAAAACAAAACAACAACAATAAGTAAAAAGGGCTTCAACGATCTTCATGTTCAATTGCAGCGGTGTTGCATGGGCTTCCTCCACATCGGACTCCACTTGGTAAGTGACCCTCTAGTAAGCTGGATCCTGGGGGGTAGTTTCTTCTTCATTGGGTTCAAGACCGTAGGAGTCGGGATCAATAAATCCTTCCTCTAAATTTGTTTGCAAAAGCAAGGGTGAGCACGTTGTCCACATAGTGCTCAACAAGTCTTAGTTAAGAATGCAGCTATATGGATGAGGGGGATTTCCAAAAGATGTGCTCTTTGGTTCATAGATAAGGATAGAATAGATTTACACTCTAAAGTTTTGAGAAAAGGTTTTTACTGTCAAAAGCGGGACTTTAAAATCCTAAACTATATTTTCAGGAAATGTTATGCATGGCGGTTTTTCATGAGTCACCACTTTAATCAATATTATGAAAACCTTTTCCAAAAGCTACTTGTGCTGCATCAACGTGGATAGAATCCACCGCGCACAGACTCCATGACCTGGGGGCTCAGAGTATCCAATACTTTTTATAACTTTGCGAAGGTGTACCACTTAAATCCACCGATCACTCAGCTTTCAAGTCGGTACCTGTCCATGCGACTTTTACCCATGTGACAAGGGCGAGATCACACAACAGTTTACAATCCTAGCATTAACAATTCCCTGCCCGGTAAATATACATTCCAGTCCTTGTTACCATTGTGGGTACTCCCCACATTCAATTCTACCTAGCCTTGGCCTATGGTCTCGCAAGACACATAGCCTATGGATTCGGTCGCACATGACTCAGAATCCTGGCGTAGGGCGTCTTCCATCAATACTCCTTATTCACACATTAGCTCACACTGCTCGTGGCCCTCTGTGGCCCATCAGTTTCCTCTCGATAAACCGGATCGACAACCATTGCAAGGAAATGCTAATACTGAGAAAGCTACTATGTTGCGCCCCTCCAATATCGAGCAAGTGGTTAGTACGTTTTTCATGCCGCATAGAAGTACAACACAAGATTCCTGTCCTTATGAATCTTTAGTGTGGAGTCCTTCACATACCCATGTGCACACAGCACCAACCAATCAAACCATCCTCACTATCGATTCCAATCACATTTTCTTTCGTAAAAGGGATTTTGAACATACTTTTCACACACGTGACCATTTAGCACTTAACACATAACCTTGAGCATAAGCATAGCCTAAGCATGATATCCTAGGGTGAAAAGGGTGCATGATATATACAAACATGAGGGGCTTTACAAGGAATTAGGTCATATCTATTCATATTCTTTCAATATAGCACTTTATTTGAACATAGAGCATGGATATATTTTGAAACAGAAATCATCCTAGTTTTCTCAAATACTGGGAGATACATGATCAAGGGTAGAGACTTTCATTGCAGTGTGGGGTCTAACGGCTCTAAGGGTTCTTCGAAGTCTTCTGTTGCCTATTCTGCTCCTTGCTCTATTCTCGCACACAAACAACGAGACAATTCAACACATTGCACTACAGAAGCATACAGAAAATACTTGTGTACAGTATATAGATATGCATGCAAGAGAGAAGATCTGCTCGAAGATACTTGAGTGTAGCTCAAAGTGATTGGCACTGAAATGTTGAATGTCGAAGGGCGGACATTCGGTTCACGGTCAGACATGGCCTTAAGTTGGCTTTAGAGGGGTCTTCTCAAGATGAGACAGTAGAAGAAAATGTAGAACATGGCTCCATAAGTTTAGTGGACAAAGTAGAATTTCATTTTCTCAACCAAAAGGAGTCGAACAGGGCCAATGCCATTGGCTGACATAGGCTGACACTGAGCTGACATTGTCAAAAACTAGGGCAAAACAGTGGAGATGATTTTGGACTTCAATTGCTTCGCCGACAATATCTGGGAGGTAGGCGAAGAAGACAGGAATCTAATGGTGGTGGTTTCAAGGACAGAGGTGGCCAGACGGTGATGAACGGCTGTGAGGAAGGACGATGGCAACATGGCACAGAACAGCTTTTGGACAAAGCTTGGCATGGCTCAAACTTGTGATTATGTGCAGAACGAGAGATCGGGGTAGAAGAGAAATATGCTCAGGGGACTAAGGCAGAGTTACAAGACAAAGTGGGGTCGACGGCGGTGGCTGGCGACAATCGGGCGGCACGCTAGCGGCACGACAGCGAGGAGTAGGTTACTCAATTCGGGCTTTGGTGCTGCGCATTGAGAAATCGAGGCTGCTGGAGCTAGGTGGGGCTAACTAGTGCCATTTGGAGCATTGGTCTTCACTGGTGGCTGGTGGACGGCGAGCGGCGGCAAGCTGCATCGGAGAAGAAAACACCTCGATGGCGACAAAGCAATTTGATGAATTAAACTCCATCCAATCTAAGATCACGGTTGAGTTTATAGGTCGGTCCAGATGGTGATGTTAAGAGGGATTGGGCTGAGGCGGCACCGGTGAGAAGTTCGACGTCGCGGCTGGAGACGAAGAAGAGAGATTTGGGAAAACCTAATACACGGCTTTAGAGATTAATTCCTCTCGATGAGAGCAACAGGGTGGAGGGGGGAAGCTACTGGTGAACTTGGTTTGGCTGGGGTCCTACGGCCTGGCGACGGGAGCTGGTCGTCAGTAGCGTGCAAGAAAGGGGAAAGCAACACAGGGAGCTTCAATTTGAAAACTAAGATCACAGGCTTGATGGAGGTGCTCTACTGGTTAAGACACTCCACTACAAGAAGGATCAATTCGGGCTAAAACGGGCAGAATTGCCGAAACAGGGCAAAAGGGGAAATCCGGCGATCACCGGCGACAGGGTCCGCCGGGATGCAAATAAATGCTATAGCACAGAGTGATGGATCAGAGGGACTCATAGGTCTGATCAATTTGAGGATTGGCGAAACAGGCTGAGCTGGCACAGAGCTCCCTCTCATAGGCTCACCGGAGATGAAGATGAAACGCGAAGAAACTGGGACTTAGTGGCTGCTGGAGGTGTGAAGAAGCTCTGGTGGGGGGGGGGGGGTTGTATAGCAGTGGGCTGGGGCTCTCGAGACTTGAAGCAGATCAAGCTGGATATGGCGTGACTGGCGACAGTGGCGGGATCGAGACGGCGTTGGGACGCTGCAGCGGCTGCCACGGTGCTGCTAGAGAAGAGGATCACGCAAGATCTAGCTGGAGCAGGGCGGCGAGAAGGCCGGCTTCGGCATGGCGGTGATGTGGCAAAATGTTCCTAACGGCTGTAGGCACGCGCGCGCATAGAACGAGATGGCGCTGCCGGCGGTCGTCGGTCATTGCCACGATGGATGGTTTTGGCGCGATGTGAGCACCACGCGTGGACACGTCGGAGACGATCACAGGTGGAGACGAGCGCTGGCTGACGGCGAGTTTGCGGCGGTGCCACTGGTCGAAGCGGCTGCGGTCGGAGTCCTGGTCGAAATGGTTGCGACCTGGTCGAAGGAAGGGGCTGGAAAAAGAAGTGTGCACTGGAACATAATTTCTGGAACTTAATTTTGAATTGAATTGTGAAACTGGCAATAAACTTGTTTTCAGTTGAAACTGGCTTTGCCAATTGGACTCACTAAATTCAGTACGTAGGTTTGCTGGGGCAGAGGACAATCTGGTGTTTTTGGTCAGGTTTTGAGAAAAACGAAAACAAAAAGATTAGGGTAATTAGGGTAATCAGGGCCTAAATTTTGTCGAGGCTGAAATCTAAGACCTAGGATGAGATTTTGAGATTTTCTCTAAAGGGGACTCTGTTCAGAAAAGCAATTGGGAGATGTTCCCTGAATCAGATCAAGGTTTGGAGCTAATTTGCTGCTTTTAGCCTTTTCAGGCTCTTGGGAGATTCTGAAAGGGATCAATCTAAAATATTTTTTGACTGAAATGTAAAAATGGCTTAAATAGTGGGATCTAGCAGCCAACTTTTTAAATTAGGGTAGTGGCATACCTTGGATCATAATTCTGAGATAAGAGATCAAAAATGGGGTTGAGACATCCGAGAATCCAATGAAGATATACTGACTAGCATGCTAAGAGGTAGCAAAAACTAGGGTTTTACACCGTTAGTACAAATGATATGATTTTTTCTGACGGTTTTGAATATATGAACCATTAGAAGAAATATACACTAGTACAGAAATGCAGTCTACTAACCCCTATCTTCTACCGGTTATTAGTGATTTAGTAGAAAACCGTTAGAAAAGGTGCCTCGCGGTCATAAAAGGCATAAGGGAGGTATTTTTACTATCGGTTTTTAAGAAACTTACCGTTAGAAGAAGTAGAATGATTTACTCTAGTGGTGATGAACATATTTACCGTTAGAAGAGATGCATAAGTACTGACGGGAGGATGTTGTGTACCGTTAGAACTGATCGACTTCTACAAATAGTTTTATTTTATCAGTACATTATTTATATGCCGTTAGAATATATCACAAATTCCTATCGGTAGCCTGTTGTGAACAGATAGAATCGTTCGTCTGCTACAAATAGTTTTATTCTATCGATACTGTATGTTTATATCGTTAGGATATATCACAAATTCCTTAGAACTGTTCTTCTTCAAATAGTTTTATTCTATCGGTAATGTATGTTTATACCATTAGAAGATAGCACAAATATCTTAGAACTGTTTGCCTTCAACAAATAATCTTATTCTATCGGTAATGTATGTCTATACCGACAGAATATGTACAAAAATTCCTATCGGCAAGGTGTAGTGTGCCGATAGAACTGTTCGCCTTCTACAAAGAGTCTTATTCTATCGGTAATGTATGTCTATACCGACAGAATATGTACAAAAATTCCTATCGGTAGGATGTAGTGTGCCGATAGAACTGTTCGCCTTCTACAAATAGTCTTATTCTATCGGTAATGTATGTCTATACCAACAGAATATGTACAAAAAATCCTATCGGTAGGATGTAGTGTGCCGATAGAACCGTTCGCCTTCTACAAATAGTCTTCTTCTATCGGTAATGTATGTCTATACCGTTAGAAGAGATTGACGAGGATTGTTACCCGAGCTACTTCAGAATAAATGCACGTCTGATTCAAAACAGATTCGAACCAGGCAACTGTCCGTTGATATGATCTTAAGCTGTCCTCAGCAGCACGGACACTTGGTCGTAGGTTCTACACGATCAGGCTGCAGATAGTGCGCGGTCAGAAGCCCGTATGCGATACGCGGATAGAAGGCTGCAGATAGTGCGCCGTCAGAACACCCTTGACCAGGAAACGCGGGGTTGCTTAGACCTTACAACAGGTATATCCCGAGTATCCCGAAGATTCCTCCATGTGCAGGGACAATCGTCAAGAGGTTAATACGTGCAGTTATTCCTTAAATATACGTGTTAAGCCTGCGTGGAGGTTAAGTGCAGTACCAAAACTGCACCCGAACAACTGTTTGAAGCCGTTATGCCTTGGCACCCTTTCGACCAGTATAAAAGGGTAAACCAATGCATTAGACGAAAGGGAGATCGAAAGATCAACAGAAGACATTAGATTAAGTCAGTTAGCTTTCATAAGCCTTCTAGGCATTGTCTTGTATAAATACACAGGAAAGATCTTCGCCTGTGAAGATCCTTTCCATAGTCTTGTAACTCTTTTTCCTACACATAGTAAATCTCAACAGGACGTAGGACTGTTACTCCCACCATCGAGGGCCCGAACCTGTCTAAATCTCTCTGTGCTTCAATTAACTTTGATTCATCATCCCTTCTCGGAGGGACACCCTGAAAGGTCTCACAACTCACAAATTCTGCATAAGTTCGACTAAGGACGCCGAGTCCGAATCGTCGACAGCTGGTGCCCACCGTGGGGCCTTTCTCAAGGTGTCCTAATTTCCATCCGGAGGTTCACTGAATCATGGCTGGAGTATATGATTCCGAGAACGACTTCGATCTCGAGGATTATGCTCACATCCAGATGCCTTCACCCAGTGATCCTGTTCTGATGGCGGAAACCGGAGGCGAAGACGTCCCGTAGGTCGATTCGACCACTCAGGTCATGTCTATTGACCAGGAGGCGACCAACGCAGAATCAGAACCTACCAAGGTTCTTAATGCGTTAGAGGTTGAATCCGGGCCATCGTACGACCCTGCTGAGGGTAAGGACGATGTGAACCAGGAAATCAGCCCGGGGAGGTTTGACCCTGATAACCTCCATCGTCTTTTTGATTTCGAGTCTCAGTTGGAACAAATGGAGATGTTTTCTCCGTCGGCGACCTCGCTCCCAAGACAGTTCGCTGCCTTATCGGAAGAGACTCCCGATCAACGGGCTGCTAGGGAAGAGCGGGAACGCAAGCACAAGGAAGATCAAGATCGCGAGCAACAAGACAACGAACTTCGTAGAACAGCCCTAGAGGCTCTTCAAAATGCGTAGGCTCGTTACGATGCTGCTCCTAGTTCTTCCCGACGATAACGTGGTCACAGACGTGACCAGACACCGTCTTTACCCCCGGAGAGTTTCCCGGTGGATGAAGAGACGATAACACCAAGTGCCCCAAGGAGAAGTACGCATGGCCGACTTCGATCTATCGCGGAGGTCTTGCGTAATTTTCCTCTTACGGTCACATATGCGTAGAAGCCGTCTTTCGCCAGAATTCTGGCAGAGAGGTTGGACGAGGTCGCATCTGAAGCGACCCCAACGGCCTCTTCCCGGTCGGCGACACGTTCCCATAACCGAGAGTATTCTCACTTTGGTTCTGGTAGACGTAATCATCCACCACCAGTCCCGTCTCGGCTCGATAAAGCTAGACGAGTAGAGGATTCTCGGAATAGGGAATGTGTTCCTGTCCACTCTCGCCTAGGACCACAAGTGCACTCTCCTTTGCGTGAGGTCACCCACGATCAGGTCGAAAGCCGCAGGTCAATTTATGGCCCTTATGTTGGTTGTAAGGCTTTCTCGCCCGGCCTTCGTGCGGTCGTTTGGCCAGACAAGTTTAAACTAGGGGCCATAGAGAGATTTGATAGAACTCAGAACCCATCCGAGTTCCTCCAAATCTACATTACTGCCATCCAGGCAGCAGGCGGCGATGACAGGGTCATGGCCAACTATCTACCTACAGTCCTCGAAGGACCGGCAAGAATCTGGTTGTTCAATCAACCTGAGGGTTCGATCTATAATTGGGAAATGTTGTGTGATGCCATCCTTAACAATTTCCAAAACTGTTATCAGAAGCTGGGCAAAGAGGACGACCTCCATCGACTACGGCAAACTTCGACCGAAACCCTTCGTCAGTTTGTCAAGAGATTTGTCGGGGTGAGAAATACCATCCCGAATAGATCTGATAGCTCCGTTATCAGGGCATTTAAACATGTCATCTGGTATCGAAGATTCACTGAAGATTTGCTTATCCATCCTCCTCGATCAGTAGCCGATCTATTCGATATGGCTGATCGATATTCCGACACAGCCGAGGCTGTTGAATGGAATCGGATGGTGGATAAAGGCAATCTACCGCCTCAACTAGGCCTAAATGACATTAAGAGGGAAGATTCAAGCAAGAAGCCAGAATCTTCATCAGGCGGCAGGTCGAAGAAGTCAAAAAGGAGTCGATCTGGACAATACCAAGAGGTCGCCGTCGTAGAGAAGCCTCCATCGACCAAAGGTAACAAGCCATCGTTTAAGAATAAAACTGCTTCCGGTGGTCATAGTGCCGACCAGCCAGAGAAATCGACTAACTCGCAGGAGGGCAAGAAATGGTGTCCGCTCAACAACTCTGTAGGCCACGACCACAAGAACTGTAGGAGTTGGTTGAAGCAACTAGATGACTTCTACCAGGGGATAGGACCTATGCCGACCTTACCAAACAAGGAACAAGCTTGTGGGCTAAGAGACGTCGGCGGGGACGAAGAGATGTCTTACCAGGTACCTCGTAATCACGTTAATGTTATTTTTGGAGGTTTCTCCTCTTTTGTTTCTAAGAGGCAATTTAAGGCCTTTTATCGAGAGGTCAACCAAACGGAGACTTCCCTTGGTGAACCTCAGTACCCCTGTTGGTCGGACACACCCTTGACATTTGATCGCTCTGACAGTCCTGTGGGGCTTACGCGACCATTGAGGTTTCCTCTGGTCATTACCCTGATTATTAGCAACGTGAGAGTCAAGAGAGTCCTGATCGATGGAGGTAGCTCCTTGGACATTTTATTGGTTAAGGAGCTCGACGAGATGCAGATTCCTCATTCAAAAATCAAGCCCATAATCCATCCGATTTATGGGATAATTCCTGGTCCCTCTATGATGCCATTGGGACAGGTGGTGCTCCCAGTCACGCTGGGAGAACTGGATAACTTCTGAACAGAATTAGTTCATTTTGATGTAATTGATTGTGATTCGGCTTATAACGCAATCTTTGGCAGGCCAACTCTTGCTAAGTTCATGATGGCTACGCACTATGCGTACCGGTGTGGCAAGTTGCCTGGCCCCAAGGGTGTCATTTCGGTCTGAGGTAGTCGCAATGTGGCGCTGACGTGTGATCGGCTATCCCTTGAGATGGTGGACCAACTTCCCCTCCGAGACGCCCAGATCGCCACAGTGTCCACCGATACGATCAAGGCTGCTGCTCGACCAGACGAAACACTCAAACTGGTTCCATTGTACCCAGATGATCCGTCCAGGATGATTTGGGTTGGATCAGGCCTGGATGACAAATAGGAACTCGAGCTCATTTCTTTCCTCCGGGCTAATGCATATGTGTTTGCGTGGAAACCATCCGATATGTCCGGTGTCCCAAGGGAAGTAATTGAGCACAGGTTAGCTATTCGACCTGGATAGCGACCGATAAAGTAGAAGCTCAGGCATTTTGCTGTTGATCGGCAGGAAGCCATCCGAGAGGAGTTGGATAAACTCCAAAAGGCCGGGTTTATTCGTGAAGTCGATCACCCGGAATGGCTCGCAAATCCGATCATGCTCCGCAAGTCAAATGGTAAGTGGCGCATGTGCGTCGACTATACCAGCCTCAATAGTGCCTGTCTGAAGGATGACTTTCCCCTTCCCCGCATCGACCAACTGGTTGATTCTACTGTGGGTTGCGAACTGATGAGTTTCCTGGACTCTTACTCGGGATATCATCAAATTAGCATGGCAGAAGAAGATGAAGAGAAGACTGCCTTTATCACACCGTTCAGCACTTACTGCTATGTCAGAATGTCGTTCGGCCTCAAGAATGCAGGTTCCACGTACCAGCGCTTGATGCAAAAGACCTTTCATTCCCAGATGGGGTGTAATCTAGAAGCTTATGTAGACGACTTGGTTGTAAAAAGTTCAAAAAGATTGTCGTATTTAGATGATCTCGCTGAAACCTTCTGTAATTTGAATCGATATGGAATAAAATTAAACCTGGAGAAATGTTCTTTCGGGGTTTCATCAGGAAAACTTCTTGGTTTTCTTGTTTGTTCTAGAGGAATCGAAGTTAATCCTGAAAAAATCAGGGCTATCGAACAGATGAGGTCTCCCTCGACCATCAAGGATGTTCAGCACCTAGCAGGTCACATGGCGGCATTAAGTCAGTTCATATCGCGGCTAGGCAAAAGGGGACTACCTTTCTTCAAAGCCCTGTGCAAACATCACAACTTTACATGGTCCAATGAGGCCGAAAAGGCATTTCAGGAGGTAAAGGAGTATCTCTCCAGTCCACTGATTTTGGTTTCCCTCGAGAAGGAGGAACCATTACTTCTCTATTTGGCGACCACACCACACGCGGTCAACGCTGTCCTGATCGCAGATAGAGAAGGTGTGTACAGACCCATCTACTATGTAAGCAAAGTACTTCATGGTCCTAAGGAGCGATACCCTAAAGTCCAGAAGATACTTTACGCACTACTGATGGCTTCCCGTAAGCTACGACATTACTTCCAAGCACATAAGATCACAGTACCCTCATCTTTTCCACTGGGGGACATTGTCTGCAATCCAGAGAAGTTTGGTCGGATCGCCAAATGGGCCGTTGAACTTAGAGCATTCGACATCCAGTTCTGGCCGACTTTGTAGTCGAATGGACTAACCCTGAGCCACCCGTGCAGGTGTCCGAAGAATTGGAATGCCCGGATCATTGGACAATGTACTTTGACGGCTCTCGCAGTTTTCAACACGCGGGGGCTGGCGTGGTTTTAGTTACGCCTCAGGGCGAACAGTTGAAGTTTGTCTTCCAACTATACTTTGTTGCGACCAACAATGCAGCGGAGTATGAAGGTCTTCTTGCAGGGCTCTGGGCAGCAAAATTCCTCGGAGTCCGTCGACTAGTGGTGAGGGGAGACTCACAGCTGGTCGTAAACCAGGTAAACAAGGAGTACAACATCTCCAATGAGACAATGGCTCATTACCTGGGGGAAGTGAGGAGATTGGAAAAATACTTCAGTCATTTTGAAGTCCAATACATCCCGCGAAAGGACAACATTCTCGTAGACCAATTATCCAAAATTGGGTCCTCACGCACATCCGCTCCGGCAGGAGTGTTCGTCAAACACTTGGAACATCCTTCGATCATGTCTATGGTTGAGGATGATCTGGTAACAGTCTACGTTACCAACATTGGACAGGAACGAGATTGGACTCATCCATTGAGGGTTTATCTTGAACACGGGACCCTGCCTGAGGATGAAACCGAAAGCGATCGGTTAGTTCGAAAGGTGCGTCTGTGAAAGTTTATAGGAGTTTTGTATAGAAAGGGTACTCAAGGAGTATTTATGCGCTGTGTGTCGCAAGAGGAAGGCAAATCCCTCTTGAGAGAAATTCATGGCGGTGTATGCGGTGCGCACGCGTCATATCGTACACTGGTCTGCAAAACTTTCTGACAAGGATTTTATTGGCCTTCGGCACTTGATGATGCCAAGAATATAGTCAAAACATGTCCTCAGTGTCAGTTTCATGCGAGACAGGTTCATCAACCTGCCTATGCCCTACAAACCATTCCCCTTTCGTGGCCCTACGCAGTCTGGGGGATGGATATTGTCAGTCCTATGCCACAAGCGGCCAATGGATACAAGTTTTTGTTCGTAGCCATTGACACGTTTACAAGTGGATTGAGGCCGGACCAGTACGCAACATTACTACTACAGCTGCACGAAAATTCTTTCATAAGAACATTGTGGCTCGATTCCGTGTTCCAAATCGTCTCAGCACTGATAACGGTTCCCAATTCGACAGTGGTCTTTTTCTAGATTACTGCGATCAGATTGGAACCAAGGTGTGCTTTGCCTCTGTAGCTCATCCGCAGAGAAATGGTGCCGTTGAATGTGCAAACGGGCAAATATTGCAAGGCATCAAGAAACGTGTTTTTGATCACCTTAAGGCACCCTCAGGGGCTTGGGTAGACGAGCTCTATACCGTTCTATGGGCACTACGTACTACTTCTAGTCGAGCCACCGGTGAGACGCCATTCCATTTGGTATATGGGGCTGAGGCCGTGTTGCCTATGGAAATTAGTATTGGCTCTGTCCGAACAGATTAATTCGAACAAGTTGATCAGAACAGACAACGGTTACGAGATCTCATCCTCTTAGAAGAAAAGCGTGATCGAGCCTTGATCAAGTCCGCGGTGTACTTGCAAGCTCTGCGCAAGTACCATAACAAAAGGGTGCAACCACGCAGTCTTCACGTGGGCGATCTGGTTTTATGTAGAATACAAAACCAATCTAGTCGCAACAAGTTCTCCCCACAATGGGAAGGCCCCTACACTGTTGTTTCGGTGCCGCGACTAGGATCGGCTCGGTTAACGATGGAGGATGGTCGGATTTTGTGTAATACATGGAACATCGACCAACTACGCAAGTTTTATGTGTAAGTGCCCAATTCATTTTTCCTGTTCAATTAGCATAATTTAACAAAACAGGCTTTTTATTTTCATATGTGGATTATTCCTCTTTTGTCTGTATATATAACGATTCTGGCTCGGGGGCTGGTCGCTCATGGTTGTATTGTCATCGTATCCTGATCGGATTCGCTGAACAATCTCATGACCACTTCCAAACAAGACACCCCTCAATAAGCCGTTTCTCAACGCACACAGGGCTTGCTGGCATGTCTTGGTCATCAAGGTGGCTGCCTGTTTGCAATAAGATTGGATATTGTGTTTAATATGATTGTTAGTCTGGTCGGGTATCTCTTGTTGTCGCTCATATATATTTTCTCCTGTGCTTATAATACTAAGTTTTTAGTATACATAATCACAGGCGGGGGCTAGGGGAATATGGACGCAACATGAAACAAAGAAAAGTTTTTCCCCTTTTAAATAAAAGTGCATGCATTTGCATTGTATAAATTGTGTTTGAACAGATACAAGAATTTACAGTAAGCCGAGATCATTCAAGAATTTCTCGACGAGAGGTTTAACTTCCTCCATGATAGACCTAAGCTGATCTTCACTCTCGACCTCTGCCTCTTCCGCCGCAGCATTCATGTAACACCCCTATTTTTCCCAACCCTAGCCTGCCTTGACTATCTGCATTTCAGGATGAGATCTTGGTTATGCCAGAGTGGGACTCTAAAAAGTTGGCAGCCAAACTCCTTCATTCAAGTAATTTTCGCAGATCAGTCCAAAAGTTTCACAAATTAGTCCTTTTCAGATATCTGAGAAACCCCAAAAAGGCTAAAAGTCACAGATCATCTCCAAATTCTGATTTGGTTCAGTGAACATCTTCCCTTCACTTTTCTGAGCATTTTTCCCTTCTGGAAGAATTTCCAAATCTCTCCCGAAACCCTAGTTTCAGCCTTGTCAAATTTCTAAAATCAGATTGCCTTAATTACCCTGTTTTCAGTTCATCTCAAAACTTGTCTAAATCTCCAAAATTTTATCATCCCTAGCTGCTGATCAATATCTTAGACTTTGTGGAATAATTTAACAAAGTCAAAACTCTTTCTACCTAAGCCAAATGCCAGATTTACAGATCAGTCCCTGGAATCAAAGTTCTGAAATTGCAAATCGGGCCCTTCTTTTCTTTTCTGCTGTTTTCGACCAGCCCCTGGTCGTTGCTTTCGACCAGTGCACTTCGCCGGAGCCGCGCCGTGTTTCTCGCCTCGTTTGCTCGCCGTCGGCCACCGCCTCTTGTCGCCAGTACTTGTAGACAATTGAGCCACCCCGCGCGCACGTGCCAGCAACCAGTGCCTCGTTGAAACCACCGGTTAAATGCCCGCGCTCCAGCACCATCTTCGCACGCGCATGCCCGTTGTCGTGGAAATTGCATGCAGTTACGTGTCGTTGCCGGAGCTGTGCTGCTGCCTCCGCATCTGCGCCGTCCCAAGTGAAGTTCCAATGCAACCGACAAAGCCAGCAAAGCTGCTACACCGGCAGTGCACAATCACATCGCCGTTCGCCGCTGTCGCGCCTGCGCCCGGCCGGTCTCGTCCCCGGCACAAATTCTCGCGCTGCTCTCCCTCGTTGGCTCCGTCCTTGTGCCTATTTAAACCCCCTCAGTGCTGTGAAGAAACACACCTCCAGGACTTAGCCATTTTCCCAGATTTTTGCTGTTCCTCCTTCTTCCCCGACGAGCCGATTTTGAGGCCATCGTTGCCAGAGCAAACCACAGCCCCTCTCTCCAATCCAAGCTCACCAGTAAGATCCCCACACCTATCTTCCCGTGTCCAAGCAAGCAATTGCACTCAAGTGATCTTCATCGCCGGTGATCGCCGGAAAACCAGAAGACCCCTGTTCCTGAATTTAATCTCACTCCAGTGCTTTTCACCACCCATTCCTGTAGAACTAAATGATATTTAGCCATTTCTTAGCAAGCCTACTAAGCCAGTTTGCAAATTGATGCTGTGCCGTGTGTTTTCCCAATTTTCGCGCGCCACCGTGGACGTCGCACGTCGCCGGCGTGCCTCGCTGCAGCTCTCCCCAAACTGAAGCCACCTACACCTTCCCTGTAACCCCTAGATGGTGTAGTCCAGAGCTCATAGCCTGTATTGCTGTGTGGAGCTAGTTCGTCGTTCACCGTCTTCTCCAAGTCCGGTGACAACGCCGACGAGCTTGCACGCTTAACCACTGTACAATTCCTTTCTGCAGATCAATCAGCACCACCCCAGGAGTATTTCCCCTCAACCAATTTCGAGTTTAGCTAACCCCAGTTCTCTGTCACTGTGGCTCGTCCTTGTCTCAGGCGGCCGAAGGTTTCAACCTCGCCGTTCATCGCCAATAAGCCACCCCAGCCAAATTCCTTCCACCAGCAACCTTGTCTTGATCCCGCCTACCTCCCTGACATGTTTGGCGAAGCAATGCATGCATGATTCGTCCAGACGCATGTGCCCTAGTTCACTGCTGTACAATGGTATTCATTTTCCTGTGTCCTGAGCTTTGCTGTGATTTTTGGTTAATTCAAGGGCTTTTCTGAAAAGTCCACTTTGTCATTTAGGTCCCTCACAGCATTTGGCACACAATGCCACCTCTTGCAGTGGTTTTGATCATCTAGCACCCCAAATCATTCTTGTGTCCTTCTGGGACATTGTCTGTTTGCGAACCGAATGCCAACCATTGGCTTTCGTCGCATTCGAGTCTTGTCCAGTGTACCTAACCCTAGTATCCTTTTGTCCGCTGTTCTGTTTCTGCCCAAATCCCCTCGTCTGCATACATGTTTATATTTTACATATATTTTTGTATAAAGCCTATTTTCTGGATGCTTATGTCTTGTATGTGTTGTGTGTGCTCTCGTGTGAATGCAGAGCAACTCGCGGAAGATTTGGAAGGAGCATTTGAAGACCCAGCAGATTTCTTAGACCCAACTTGGCAAGGCAAGTCGCCACCCTTGATCATGTCTCACCTAGTATTTTGATATAAAGTAGATTCACTGTTTTAAAGATATATGCATGCTGAGTATTTGATAAAACTATGTTTAGAAACATATGAATAGATATGACCCAAGTTTTATGTGAAAACCCCCTTTTGAGATTGAATCATCATGCAACCTTGTCACCCTAGGATGCTATGCTTAAACTCTACTCTTATTTAAATGTACATGTTGAGTGTGAAATGGCTAAGATGTGAGAAATGAATTTGAAACCCCTTTTATGAAAGAAAATGTGAAATTAGTATTGATAGTGAGGATTGGTTTGTATGGAGAGGTGCGGTGCGCACCAGGGAATGTGGATGGCTCCTCACTATCAATTCATAAGGACAAGAATCTTGTGTTGTGCCTCTATGCGGTATGAAAAACGTACCAACCACTTGCCTGGTATGGGACAGGCACGACTTAGTAGCTTTTTGGTATTAGTAGTTCCCTGCATGGTTTGTCGGTCTGGTTTCTCGCGTGGAAACTGGTTGGGCGCAGTTCGTCCGTGAGTGATGTGAGTTCAGAAACAGTATGAGAGGAAAAGGTGGAAAGAAGGAAGAGGCCCTATGCCTAAGATTAAGCCGTGCGCGGTTGTAATCAAGAAAGGTCAAATGTCTTGCGTGGACAGACCAAGGCCATGTGTCCTGCGGGAGCATAAGCCAAGGCTAGGAAGTAAGGCAATGGGGAGGACCCAGAATGGTACTTGAGATTTAATTGTCTATTTACCAGGCGGGGATACTATTAATACTAGACTGCAAAAGCGTTGTGTGATCTCGGCCTTGTCACATGCGTATAAGTCGCGTGGAGTTGGCCCGACTTGAAAGTCGAGTGAAGAAGTGGATTTAAAAAGAGGTACACCTTTGCAAAGCGTAAGAAAAGTATCGGATACTCTGTACTCCCAGTTCATGGAGTATGTTCACGGTGGATTTATCCATGTGGTTCAACACAAGTAATATTTGGGAAAAGTTTTCATAATATGGCTAATTCAAAATGGTGGATCACGGAGGATCGCCATCCACAATGTTTTCTTAAAGTCTATTAAAAGGTTTTCAAAAACCCCGCTATTGAAAATAAAACCCTTATTTGAAAGATCAAAGGATTGAAATCTATACTATTTATGATTATAAGACTTAACCCCTTTTCTTGATCACTCCTCATCTATATAATTGCATTTGTAAATAAACGACTTGCTGAGCATTGTGTCAAAGCATGCTCACCCTTGCCTTTTCAAACAAATCAGAAGAGGGATTCGCCGATCGCGATTCGTTTGGTTATGAAGATGAAGCAGAGGATGGGAACGCCCCAGATGATTTGGAATTCTAGGAGGGTCTTGCGCCGAGTTGAGTCCGATGTGGAGGAAGCCCTACCAGAATCGTTGCTGCCAGAAGTGAAGATCTTCGTTATCGCTGTCTGCTTTGTTTTGTGTGTTCGGTATCTTGATACCGACTCTTGTATGGATAAACCTGTTATTTCCATAGCAACTCTAAGTAGCGTCATTCTGGGCCCTATGTTAATGTAATATTGGTCCCTGTGACCTCGTACCTTTTTAATTATGTTTTATGCAATAACTGCTTTCCGCTTGTTGTGAGCTTGTAATGAACCTATCTGTGTGCAATCCACCTGGGCGGTTGCCACGGGATTCCTCAAATGAGGGTCCCACAGTTCAGATCCATATTTGGGCCATGGCGAAGACGAAGTCGGCAGAGGATGGCGGATGCAGTTGATCGAACTCTGGATTTGATCGCCTCTTTTTGCCACCTAGTATCTTTAGGAAGATACTCGAGGAGTGACTCTGCTTGGGTCGCTAAGGCTAAGGTCGTCTACCGCGGTTTCGACCACATCAGCCCTCAGCAAACCGGCCACCATCTTCAGTTTTTCGAAGATGTCTCCTTGAGCACTACTGTAGGATGAGAGTGATGTGCTCAAATCTTTATTCTCTCTGCGAACAGAGTCAAGGGTTGCCTGGAGGGTTGTCTTCTCCTGATCGAGCCGGCTTAGTTGGTTGTCTCGCGCTGCGACAAGAGGCCATTACAAACAATTCATACAAAGAAGTTAATTTACTCTGGACAGAGATATGCTTACAAGAGAGTTGTGATCGCAATTTCCGGAGTTCGCTCTCCAGGAATGAGATGTGGGTGGCTGCCCGGAATTCTTGATTTTCCCATTCAGCGAGGCTCTTCATTAGATAAGCATTTTCTCTGTGACAGAATGGATGATTATCAAGATAAGGACTTGCATTTAAATGAGTAAAGAAATATCTCCCTTACCATTGTAGGCGACCAGTTTCTTCTTCTGCAGCCTCGACGCTATCTATCATAGCCATCGACATGGTCGCCATGTGGGTCATCTCCTATGACAAGAAAGGAGATTGGTTTTAAAACATAGATGCTCTTATGCAAGCACAAAATCCATAAGCGGTGATCGACGTACCTCGGCATACTCTTGGAATGAGAGTTTTCTTGGTGCAACCGAAGGTTGAACCGCTGAGTTCACCTTATCCCCAGCAGGGACAGCGGATGTTCCTCCCCGCTGGCCTTTATTCTTGGCTAAGGCTGCAGATTCCAATATATCTGATTGGATTTCTGCAGAAACTCTATCCACCAGGGCCCGAACGACTTCTCGGACCGAAGGGATGGAGCTTTGTGCCCCGGAGACCTCTGTCGCAGGGGAAACCCCAACACTGGCGGAGGCTGCCGAAGGGCTCGGCACTGGACTTCTGTGCCTGAGCAATAGAAAATGATATCAATTGAGATTTCTATAAGTAACCATTGAGATCCAACCTTGTCCATACAAGGAAGATTTCTTACCTTACTCGAAATCCCTCTAATTTTTGGGATTTTGAAGAGGGTTCCCCAAGGAAAAGGGGATAGTCGTCATTTGTCCTGGTCTTCCTCTTCGTAAAGAGGACCCTGTCCTTTTCTCCCTGCGTGCACAAAATCATGAACATGCGCATGAGGAGAGGTAAAGACTGAGACTGGGATGATCCTTACCTGGGTGGCCTCTTCGGCTGGTAAGGATACAGCCGTTGGACCAGGTGTCTCCTGGACCATAGGCGTCAGGACCTCATTCGTGACCGCGGGATTGCTGGCAGTTGCGGTGTCCTGTTCTGTAGTTTCCGCCCTAGACGTTAGGAGCGGAGTGTTCGCCACCCCAGGGCTGGCCGCAACCATCTCGTGGCGGATGGAGGGAATGTTTTCTTCCTCCTACGCGAACACTACTCAGTTGACGTTCACAAACAGATAACGACCATCAAAGCTGTGAAGGATCTTACCACAGTCACCCCTTCTGTCAAGGGGAGAGGTGTAGCAAGCCTTGAAGCTTCTTGGGCTTCAGGCACTAGAACTTCACCCGCAACCACAGGGTTGTCGGTGGTCGTGGGGCCCGCTGTGGTCGTTTCTGGTCTCGCGGGCGGAGACAAGACTTTGCTGGGCAAGGCGGTAACTGTCTTCCTCTTACGGCGGATCAGAGGGACGTCATCTTCTTCCTCCTCGCTCCCTTCGCCCTGTACGACGAAGAAGTGATTCTGGTTTGTACGTAGGGGAATAGTGGGCATTGAGTATCTTACCGCGGTTTTCTTTGTGGTAGAAGGAGCCTTTGCAGAGGAAGCCTCTCCCAGAAGTCCCTTAGACTTCTTAGGAACATTTTCCCTTGTTTTGCGCTTCGAAGAGATCTTCTTCATTCTCTTCGGAGCCGGCTTTCCCAGGAAGCCGATATCTTCGGCTGGGCGTGTTGCCTCACCGAACTTTCCCAGGAGCTGTATCATTCGAGCTGTTCTCGTTAATACCAGATCAGTGGATGGTCTACAAATGGAGCTTGGCAAGAATGCCTGTACCTTTTGGCACTCCTGTCTAAGGTCATCACCGGCATTGATCAGGCTCTGTGGGCGAGGTGACCCTTTAGCTCCCTCCACATCGGCACTGTACGCCTTGAGGAGGTAGTTCGTCCGTTTTTCGATTTCGAACAAACTCAGAGCTACATCACAAACAAACAAGTTAACAGATGCAATTTTTTTGGAAGAAATTTGTGTTGGCTATAAGACATACCATTATTATAGTCCAAGGTGCTATCCGTGATGGACTGTATATCCCAAGCAGAATGAGCCCTTTTACGCAGGGGGCTCACCCGATTCTTCACAAAGTCGCGGATGATATCGCGAGCAGTTAGTCCCTCCTGGACTAAGTGAAGAATCTCCTGGGCCTGTTTCTTGTGCTCCGCGCTTAGAGCAGGGAGAGAGTCCAACACGCTGGACTTCTCTGGTCGAGAGTTCTCGAACCATAACCCTCTCTCGGACGGAGGGGTGCAGTAAAACCACTTCTGGTACCACCCGTGCACGGAGTCTCGCAGGGGTGGGAAGGGATAATCTTTCTTCTCCCTTATCTGGAAGTAAATGCATCTGGTGGCGTTGGCGCTCTTTGACCACGCCGAATAGTAGAAGCGCCAGAAGAGCTCCACGCTTGGGAACACTCCGACGAAAGCTTCGCACAAGTGCTGGAAAATCTCCAGGATTAGGACAGCATTCGGGTGGAGATTCACCAACTCCAACCCATAATGCTCCAGGATCCCCTTCAGGAACTAGCTCTCGGGGAATCGAAACCCGCATTGCAGGTATTCCCCGAAAACCACCAACTTGCCCTCTTGGACGATTGGGGTTTCTTGGTCCTTCTCCGCGGGTCGCCAGTTGATTAGCAACCGCGAAGGGAGGGCCTCCTCTTTCTCCAGCGCCATCAAACTCTCCTCCGTGTGGTGAACTGATCAGCTCCAAGACGCCATTTTTTGCAAGAGATTGTAAGAAAAAGCTGGCGGATTTAGGGGCGATGGAAGACGAAGGATGAGGGTTTTGTGCGGCGGAAATTCTAGGGCTGGATGCTGGGTGTGTGTGGATTCCTTAGGAAGCTACCTGCTTCTTTTATAGGCCCGAGGCAACGTTCCACTGAGGGAAACGTTCCATTGAATACTTTATTTATTTCCCGTAATGGATGTTTTCTCTTGGAAACCCGTTATGCGTTCGCGCACCGAATCCGAAACGAAAAGTATTCTTTGTTTCAAAATTTGGGAATTAGGGTGAACATAAGAACGTGAAAACTCTACAAAGATTTTCGGAGGATATTATCCTTCATGTTTTTGTAAACTTTCACGTGTTGATCACAATGTGTTCCTGTGGTCTTTTTAAAATATACATTTTTGGTCATAAAGATGTTTTATGATCATTGTGAATAGGTAACTGCTGTGCATACAATTGTCATTCGGTCAAGTTGTTGTCAAAACTACGATTCTAATCAGATTTCAATCTTGATCGTAATGATAGTTCTGATCGGATGTCAGTTTTGATCGCGATAACACTCCTGATCGGATTTCAGTCCTGACCGCCGCTATAGTGCTGATCGCGGTATCAGTACTGGTCGCAGAGTGACATATTAATGCGTTTCTAATCATAGTACTTGGATTTACCTGTGTATGTGTGGTCGTAAAAGACATTACTTATGGCCATATTTTCACACAGAGATTATGAAGAGTTTCCATATTATGTAAGGTAAAAGAAGCCTTTATTTCTGACAATCCTTACATACAAAATGAATACAGGCGACCAGAGCGTCAACCTGATCCGAGAGGAGTTTACAAAGTTCTCCTAAGGACATATTGGCGTCAGTAGGATCTACACTGACGGCCCCAAGAGAACTAGCGACTACTCTAAGCCTATCTACATCATCCCTAATCAGAGACGCACTACCATCCCTGATCGAATCGGAGAGTTCTCACTGTTGTCGACCGTAGTCCCTCTCCAGGCGGAATTGGTGTGCCTCTTCATGGGATCTTTCAAAACATTCTACCAGGTGCAGAATAGCCGAAGACATCTCTTTGGTCTTCTTCTCCAAGGCCTCTTTTTCCCCTTGGAGAGTCTGTTCGAGGGGAGGAGGTTGAATCTCAGCAGCCTGGTCGCTGGGGGCTCCGACAATTTTCGTCTCCTACATTTGTCTATGTTAGTTTTGCAAACTATAACAACAAGAAAAAGGGGATGAAAATAATTACCAATCCTTGCAAGTGAGAGGTTGAAGTATTCCCCTCAGAAAGTAGATCACCCGATAAAAGCTGAGGATCATCATATGGTGGAAGAGTTACCTTCCCACCAGAAAATTGATCACCCGTCAGAAGACGAGAATCATTGGGATGAAATGGAGAAAGGTGAGAAGGCCTTGAAAGATTATCATGGACCTCCAAAGGTGAAGATGAAGGTTCAACCTGCTGAAGTGCATGAACAGGGAGAATCACAGGAACCGAAGGAAGAGAGATCGGTGGTGCATTTCTCGTCTTTGTACCACTAGAAGATCCCTCTTCAACCTTGGGTTTCTTCTTTGGAGGGACCTGGTCTTCGGTCATATGTGAATTTCAATTTGAGAAAATGATCAGAGCATAAGAAGACAATTTGAACCAAGAATTCTACAGGAGATTTACCTTCTGTGAATCTTGGTCGAATTCAGGTACCACTTCCTCTTCATCGCTCTCAATCTCGATGATGCCTTTATCTGCCATTTAGATGAAGACAGAAGAGAAGGGAAGATAGCTGTGGAAAGGACTTAGCCGAGAAAAAACTTGTGAAAGTTTTGGGCTAAGGGGCTTCGGTATTTATAACCCCCGAGGTGACGGTTCGTTTTTCGAGCACCTCGAGCTTTTAAAACATTTACGGTTTTACCTTGGGTTAAAAGACATTTCTACGGTGCCATCATTACCTATCAAATACCGCTCAGAGATCGTCTCGGGAAACAAACCGCCACACTTAGTGCGCCACTAAGTGGAGGATTTGAAGCGTCGGGTCACTCATCCGATGTAAGTTTTAAAATTTGAAGTAAATATGTCTCTTCGTTTTCTTCAAATTTGGGGGCTAGCTGACTAGGATTGTTACCCGAGCTAGTTCAGAATAAATGCACGTCTAGTTCAAAATAGATTCGAACCAAGAAATTGTCCGTTGATATGATCTTAAGCTGTCCTGGTAAGCGCGGACACATGGTCGCAGGTTCTACGCGATCAGGCCACAGATAGTGCGCGGTCAGAAGCCCGTATGCGATACGCGGATAGAATGCTGCAGATAGTGCGCGGTCAGAACACCCTCAGCCAGGAAACGCGGGGTTGCTTAGACCTTACAACAGGTATATCCCGAGTATCCCAAAGATTCCTCCACGTGCAGGGACAACCCTCAAGAGGTTAATACGTACAATTATTCCTTAAATACATGTGTTAAGCCTGCGTGGAGGTTAAGTGCAGTTACCAAAACTGCACCAAAACAACTGTTCGAAGCCGTTATGCCTTGGCACCCTTTCGACCAGTATAAAAGGGTAAACCAATGCATCAGTCGAAAGGGAGATTGAAAGATCAACAAAAGACATTAGATTAAGTCAGTTAGCTTTCATAAGCCTTCTAGGCATTGTCTTGTATAAATACACAGGAAATATCTTCGCCTGTGAAGATCCTTTCCATAGTCTTGTAACTCTTTTTCCTACACATAGTAAATCTCAACAGGACATAGGGCTGTTACTCCCACCACCGAGGGCCTGAACGTGTCTAAATCTCTCTGTGCTTCAGTTAACTTTGATTCATCATCCCTTCCCAGAGGGACACCTTGAAAGGTCTCACAACTCACAAATTCTGCATAAGTTCGACTAAGGACCCCGAGTCCGAATCGTCGACAGAGATCTCAAATTACTAACGGTAGGCGGTTGTGTACCGATAGAACTGATCTAGTTCTATAAATACCCGGGTATGTCTCTTTCATTCGAACAGTTCATCGGGCGCTCGTAACCCTAACCCATAAGCTCCATGGATGGCCGGCGCACCTCCACCGGCGACCGCTACACCTCCACACCTCCATTGACGCCCACTAGATTTCGGCATGGCAAGCAAGGCATGTAAAATTTCGGCAATATTGTTAGATTATTCTAATCCGATTATGGCAATTATCCTGCAATTTTTGTATCCTTCATTTTGACGTGTCTTCTTTTCAATATGATTATGTACGGTGTCTTGTTCTTGTTTTTTATTAAAACAACTAAATAATATCACTGTGGGACAGATAATGTTCAATTGCTTGTTGATCCTATCAAATGAAGAAAATTATCAGGATATATTTGCAAGACAAACGCTAGCGAACATAGTGAAATGTTAATGAGAGTATAAATGTAATATCTTCATCTCTCAGTAGGTTGCTCAATGCCAACTTGGACTTAGTTACAATTGAAATTGAAAGATCATGAAATTGAAAATGAAATTGAAAGATCATGAAATTGAAAATGAAATTGAAATTGAAAGATATTTTAAATTGAAATTGAAATTGAAAGATATTTGTAATTGAAATTGAAATTGAAGTTGAAATTGAAATTGAAAGATCATTAATGTCAAGATATTTACAAATATCATTAGATACACAAATATCTTGATCTCTCTGTAGGTTGTTCAATGCCAATAACTTAGTCAAATGCCAACTAGCTTGCTCAATGATCAAGTGCATGTAAAAAGTTCATTAAATAATTCATGTATGTATATTGGCAAGGTAATTTCTTCTGATGAAATAGAGTAGAAATGCAATATCTTGATCTCCAATTGCAAGTTGATGTTACTATGACGAAGCACAACCAAACCTTCAATTGGTAGTCTTTCTCAGATAGGGAGTCATTTAGGAAATAGTAAACAATCTTAATTTGCTCTAGAATGCCTATTTATGATCTGTGCAAGTCCTTGGATGATGCTCATGAGGGGCAATGTATTTCACGGTTCTTCATCGCAGTACGCTGCCTACGTTGGCTTGTTGGCGAAAGAAACGGTGAAGATCACCGTCGAGAGCTGGAAGCACGTGAAGGGCGAGATCTTGGTTGGCTCGGTCGAGAAGATCCTCAAGCCCGGCGTGTTTCTCAAATCAGGACTTATAGAAAGCATCTTACATTTGTATCGTGTTTCAACCATTTTTTTGCATGCACCAGCTTGTGGCCAGATACTTACCTACTTGGAGAAGAAGAATTGTTGTCATTTGCACAGCCATTCCTTTTGTTAATGGAGTTGAGTTGGGTTGAGTTGATTGAGTCTGAGTCCGAGGAAATCACCAATACAAATGTAACTCGACGACAATTCCAGCTCCTCGGGCGTCTTTGAACTGAACTCCTATGGTTAAGTCCAATGTGGTTCAGACATTTGCTGTTTTGGATGAATGGATTTGTGATGTATTAGGTCAACTTGTAGTCGGTAGTTGCATTGTCACAATTTGCAAAGGTTCTCTTTTATGTAAAATGTATGGGCCACTGGGTCCTCGTGATGATATGTTGTTAATTTCAGACGTGACTTTTCTAATATACATCGAATGTGTAAATTGTTATATTTGTATATTGTTGTATATTTGTGTATCATGTATTGCTATTTGGGACATGAACTTAAATGTGTACATGGGAGTATTTGTGTATTTAATTGTACTGGTAGGTATGTGTGTATTTGTATTGCTGTTTCAGACATGCACTTGAATTTGTATACTGGCATGTGTATGTTTGTATCTAAATTACTGTGTCATACATGAATCAGTTTGCTTTTGTTTCAGCCATTAACTAGAATGAGTTTAAATAGTACTCATTTTTTATGTTTCCTCTTGCATTTTCTTAAAGAAATGGAGGCAAACCAACATCTCATGTAAGTAGAGATTTTTAATTTCTTTGGCAAGATGAAGTACCAAGTACCTAAGAAAAGTATTTTTGTGTCTCTTAGTTAATCTACAAATTAGGATCTCTTGAAATATTTCTTTATCTTCTAGTTAAGATCTGTTTGATGTTATATTGTGTTTAGATATTGTTGGGGGAAATCTCCACAGGATCAAGTCCATTTGCCCGGGGACAAGGCCCCCCTGTGGCTTGTCTCGGCCTTCCGAAGACAGGGGTCTCCGATCCTAGGTCACGTGAGGGTCACGCGAGAAGTGCCTTGGGAATCGGCGGACACCTGTCAAGCATCCAAGGTTCCTGACCGGAAGAAGGACGTCGTTGCCCCTCGATCCAATGGTGGCAGGCGGGGTAGTTTAGTCTTTTTGCATCTTTTGGGGCTATATAAGCCCTTGTAACACCTCATGTAAGAGGATAGTTCATTTTTACTCTAATAGACAATCAAATAGGTGTGCTCCGGAGCCTTCTCTCCCTCGAAAGAGCTCCCCTAGCCAACTCCGGTTGGGAGCACGCCGACATGACTAGGGCCTCCACCGAGACCCGAACCTGTATAAACCTTCGTGTCACTTGTTGAGTTTGCCCGACGGGAGGGGACCGGTCGCACGGTCAGCTCGTGTTATCTTTTCTTCCCTACGATCTTCCACAAAACCTGTCGGGGTATTCGCAATACCACGACAGTTGGCGCCGACCGTGGGGACTCGTGATGATCGCCATGGCTCCCCCAAGAACGAGGGCTCGCACCCTTCCCGATGACGGCGGTCCCGGTGACCCGGCGCCACCCGTCCGAAGCACGGCCATCCCGGCGCTACCGTACGGACACGGCCGAACCCAGGTACCACATTTAACTCTCCCGGTAACCTCCGGCGGACAGGGCTCCGGGTCCAACCCGTTGACCTCGGACACTCCCGGGGGGACCAGCTTTCCCCCGGTAGCTCCGCCAGCTTCCCGGGACACACTACTTGAAGCCCTGGTGGAGGGCCAGCTCCGCGCCCAGCGCTCGATGGACGAGCTCCTCCGCGTTCTGGCGCGACCACCGGCCCCCACCTACCCGTAGTTCCCGTTCATGGGGGCCATGGCCCCGTTTATGGCTCACCCGGTGGCCCCTATGGTCCCCGGAGGGCTGGTCGCTCCACACAACCCCGCCGGAGGATATCCTCCCCCGGCGGGTCCCTCGTCCGGAGCCCTCCCGACGCTGGGAGTCTTCCCGATGCCGGGGGGTTATCTCATGCCTGGGGCCTTCGCTGTACCGGGGGGTCACCCTGCTCCAGGTCTCTTCCGGGGACCGGGGACCCACTTCGTGCCGGGGGCTTTCCCTGCGCCGGGAGCCAGTCCCGTCCCGCGGGTCGCGTTTACCGCACGAGGGGCGACCGACACAGCAGCTCCCGTGTCGCAGCAGGCCTCCCCCCGCTGTGTCGCCCCGGTTCTGGACGTCACCATAGGGGTTCCCTGTGGGACCCTCATTTGAGGAATCTGGTGGCAACCGACCAAGTGGGTTGCACTCAGAACGGTACATTACATGCTCACAATAACAAGATGCATTATATAAAATGCAAGTAATTAAAACAAGTGCTGATCACAAGGACCATCATTACAATAACATAGTGCCAAAATGACGCAATTTAGTGATGATACAAAATTAAGGAGTTTTCTTCGACACAAAGGTCGGCACTGAATAAGACAACAACAACAAGCAAAAAGACTTCAACGGTCTTCATCTTCAACTGCAGCGGTGTTGCATGGGCTTCCTCCACATCGGACTCAACTTGGTAAGTGACCCTCTAATAAGCTAGATCTTCTAGAGCAGTTTCTTCTACTGCCATGTTGGGTTCAAGACCGTAGGACTCGGGATCAATGAATCCTTCTTCTAAATTTTTGTTTGCAAAAGCAAGGGTGAGCACATCGTCCACATATTGCTCAACAAGCCCAAATAAGAATGCAGATATATAGATGAGGGGAAATTTTCAAAGGATGGCTCTTTGGCTCATAGACTAGATTTTCACTCTTAATTTTGAAGAAAAGGTTTTTGTTTTCAAAGGCGAGGCTTTTAAAGTCCTAAGCTAGATTTTCAAAAGATGTTATGCGTGGAGGTCTTCCATGAGTCACCACTTTACTCAATTTTTGTGAAAAACTTTCCCAAAAGCTACTTGTGCTGCATTGACGTGGATAGAATCCACCGCGTGCAGACTCCATGACCTAGGAGCTCAGAGTATCTGATACTTTTTATAACTTTGCAAAGGTGTACCACCTTAATCCACCGATCAATTAGCTTTCAAGTCGGTACCTCTCCATGAGACTTTTATGCATGTGACAAGGCCGAGATCACACAACAGTTTACAATCCTAACATTAACAATTCCCTGCCCGGTAATTAGACATTCCAGTCCTCATTACCGTTGTGGGTACTCCCCACAGCCAATTCTTCCTAGCCTTGGTCTGTTGTTTCACAAGACACATAGCCTCTCTTGATTACAGTCGCGCACGACTTAATCCAGGCGTAGGGCGTCTTCCTTCTTACACCTTATGCTCTCTTTATTTTCCTGATCTGACATCACTCATGGCCCTCTGTGGCCCACCAGTTTCCTCTTGATAAACCGCACCGACAACCATTGCAGGGAAAAGCTAATACTGAGAAAGCTACTATGGTGCGCCCGTCCCATACTGGGCAAGTGGTTGGTACGTTTTCATGCCACATAGAAGTACAACACAAGATTCTTGTCCTTATGAATCTTTAGTGAGGAGTCTTTCACATTCCCAGTGCGCACACAGTACCAACCAATCAAACCATCCTCACTATCGATTCCAATCACATTTTCTTTCACAAAAAGGGGTTTTGAATATACTTTTCTCACATGTGACCATTTAGCATTTAACATATAATCTTGAGTATAAGCATAGCCTAAGCATGACATTCTAGGGTGACAAGGGTGCATGGATATTCAATCACAAAAAGGGGCTTCACAATCATTTAGGTCATATCTAATCACTTTGTTTGAACATAATTCTCATTTGAATGTAAGGCGTGCATATACTTGAAAACGACTAACATACTTCATTTCAAAATAATAGGTGAGACATGATCAAGGGATTGAAACTTGCCATGCAGTGAAGGGTCTAGTTGCTCAAACGATCCTTCGAAGTCTTCTGTTGACTCTTCTGCTCCTTGCTCTATTCGCGCACACAACAATGAGGCAATTCAACACATCTCACCACGAAAACATACAGAAAATAGCTTTTATAGGAAATAATAAATAAAATATAACATGCATGAAGGGGAGATACTTTGGACAAGGCTACTTGAGCGCTGCTCGAAGAGATAGGTTCAAAGAGGTTGAACGTCGAAGGGTCGATATTTGGTTCACGGCTAGGCATAGCCTTAGGTTGGCTCTAGGTGGGTTTTCTGGAGATGTGATAGGAGAGAAAATTGTAGAACATGCCTCCAGGAGCTTAGTGGACAAAGTGGCATTTCAATTGCTCAAATAGAAAGGGTCAAACAAGGATAATGCCAGTGACTGACATGCACTGACACTGCATTGACACTGTCAAAAAATAGGGCAGAGGGGTAAATCTGGTTTTGGGCTTCAAACACTTCGCCAACTATGTCTAGGAGGTAGGCGTGGATGCCAGGGACACATTGGCTGTAGTTTCAGGGATTGAGGCGGCCGGACGACGATGAACAGTGGCGATGAACCATGGCAGCGACATGGCACAGGTACAGTTCTAGACAAGAATTTGGCAAGAGCATATCTCATGATCTGGGCAGATTTATAGATCGGGCTAGTGGAACGAAATGCTCAGGGGGCTGAGACCTAGCTAAGTGACAAAATGGTGCTAGGGAAGAAGGCTCTGGATTTGGGGGTTTCAGTAACAGAGCTAATGAACTCTATTCCTTGCTTGGAGAGTGAGAGGGGGATAAGGGGAAGCTACGAACACGGCCAATTTGACCGGAGGGTCACCGGTGTTGCCTGGCGACGTGAGCCCAGTCACCGGTGGCGCACAAAAAGGGGAAAGCTTTCGATTGAGGCTAATTTCGAAATCCAAGCTTACTGGCCTGCTAAGGGTGAGGTGCTGATCAATTTATCCTACTAGCATGAAGTCTAATTTGGGCTAAAACACACGGCATTGCCAAGACAGGGGCTTTAGCCATTTCCGGTGATCGCCGGCGCTAGGGTTCGCCGGGGTCCAATTAAGCGATAAGATACAAAGAGGGGGATAAGGGAAGCTTACTGGTGAGTTCGGATAGAAGAGGGAAGCAGCGGGTGAAGCTGGCGCCGTGAGCTCCAGGAACTGCTCGCCGGAGACGAAGGGGAAATGCGAGCGCTGAAGCTTTGTGGCTGTTGGAGTGGTGTGAAGAAACTCTGGGCGAGGGGGAGGGCTTATATTGGCAGTGGCTGGGGCTCTCGAGAGTTGAAGAAAATCAAAATGGGATACGCTTGATTGGCGCCGGAGCAGAATTGAGACGGCGTGCACAGCGTTGGGACGCGGTAGTGGCTCTGCCAGAGGAGAAGATCGCGCCATATCTGGCTAGAGCAGAGCGACGGGGTGGCTGGCTTCGGCATGGCGGCGAAGTGGCAAAAAGGTTCTGACAACAGCAGGCAAGTGCGCGCGCACAAGACGAACGGCGTTGCTGGTGGTCATCGGTCGTTGCCACGGTGGAGGGTTTTGGCGCGATGTGAGCACCACGTGCGGACACGTCGAACGCGGTCGAAGGTGGAGACAGATGTTGGCCGGCGGTGAAGATCACGGCGGCGAATCACGGTGAACGGCACTGGTCGCGGTTGAAGTGGTATCTGGTCGTGGTCGCAACGGGCTTAACCCTGGTCGAGGTCAAAAAGGGGCCAGGGACTGATCTGCAAAGATTTGGTTCGGGATCTTGGACCTGTTTGCAAATCTGGAGATCTGGAGGGCTGATTGGAGATCTCAGTTTGTAGATGAGTGTTACTAAATCACTTGGAGTCATCTAGCAAGAAAAATGGTAAAATCCGATAAGATCTGGTGGTTTTGACAAAAATCGAAAACAGAGTAATTATGGTAAACAGGGTAACTAGGGTTTGAATACTTTGGCGAGGCTGAAACCAGGGTTTAGGTTAAGATTTTGAGATCTTGACTGAAGAGGATTTTGTTCAGAATAGCGATTGGGAAACATTCCCTGAATTAGATCAAGGTTTGGAGCTGATTTGTGGCTTTATCCTTTTCAGGCTTCTGAGAAAATCTGAAAAGATTAATTTGAAATACTTTTGGACTAAAATGCGAAAATGGTCTGAAAGGTGGATTTTAGCTGCCAACTTTTTATGTTAAGCTAGTGGCATACCTAAGATCATGATTTTGAGATAAGAGATCAAAAATGGGGTTGAGACATTCGAGAATCCAATGAAGATATGCGGACTGACAAGCTAAAGAGGTAGCTTAAATTTGGGATGTTACAGTCCCCCCTTTCCGGTTCCGGACGTCGCCACAGGGGTTTCCCCCTCACCGGTCCCGGTAGCATCCGGGCCGATAGCTGCAGCGCATGAGCTCCCTCCTCCCCTGGGGCCGCTCCCGGGGGCACCGCCAGCGGACCAAGTCCGCTTCACCCGAGAGGAGGTTGAGCAAATGCGTACCACCAAGTCTGGGGAATAGCCTCCCCTGGGTTTTGGATGCGGGGAGCCTCTCTCTCGCTCTGGCCAGGGGAAGAGACCTGCCGAAGAGCCAGCCTCCCCTGGAGAGCGCTGGGACGTCCTGGAGGTCAACTCCCCGACTGCGGACCTCTTGGGCCCCTCCCCGACTGCGACAACGAGCGCGCGTCCCCTGTCAAAGGGGACAGCGATCGGGACTCCCCCCGAGAGGTGGAAGGGGCTAACCAGCCGCTGTGCCGCAGACTCCAGTGCATTCGGTGGCCGCGGCCTTACCGCCCGCCACACATCGAACACTACAATGGTGAGGCCGATCCTTATGAGTTTGTGCAGGTGTATTCCACAGCCATCTCGGCGGCTGGGGGGGATGAGACGGTGCAGTGTAACGTTTTCCCCCTCTACCTGACATGGATCGCCCGCTCGTGGTTCTACAACTTGAAGGCCGGCTCCATCAAGTCCTTCGCGCAGCTCAAACGCGTGTTTTGCGAAAACTTCCAGGGGAACTATGTGCATCCCCTGGATTCCTCGCAGCTGTATACCGTCCGGCAGAGGACGGGGGAGACCATCCGCAGCTTTTTCAAGCGCTTTGCTCAGATCAAGAGCAAAGTGGCTCATGTCCCTGACTCCACAGTCATTGAGCCATGTAAGAGCGGGATCCTCCAGGGAGAGCTTCACTGGAGACTCTCCCGAAGCTACCCCTCCTCCGCCGACGAGCTCTTCAACGTACTTGAAAAGTACGCTCGGGCGGAGGAGGATGACCTCTGGAAGAAGAACCAAGGCTCCCCCGCCCCTGATCCAGGAGGATCTCCAAGTCCTGATCGCATGCGGCTTCACGACCAAGTCCTGATCGCATACGGCTTCGCGACCAAGTCCTGATCGCATATGGCTTCGCGACCTTAACTGTGTTCAGAAAGGATTCGCGACCATGGATTGGTCCGCGACCAGGAAAAGGAATTCGTTCCCTGTTCGGAATTGTAATCCGATCCAAATGTGTATAACTAAGCTTATCTGTTTAGGATTAGTTATATGAGTCTAATACGTTTAGGTTATTGAGTCTGATACGTACTCATACGATTGAACTATAAATACCTTGTAATAGGTCTAGTTTAGATCATCGAATACAATCGAAGAGTCATAGAACTTATTTGAGTTTTAGACACTTATAGTTCTTTCGACGTAGACAAGTGTGTCTAACGTTCGACGTGTAAAGCCCTCTTTAAAATAAAGAGTTGTGCAATTACTTTGAGCTGTGGTTTCGATCAACCTTTGGGTTTCGGTATTTCCGAGTAAGATCCCATTATTCCGCATATTAGAATCTGGGCGAGCCTAGTGCGAAAACCAAGGCTGGGTCTCAAACGGATCAAGTTGGTATCAGAGAAATTTCCTATCCTATGGATGGTGAAGACTCGCCAGGGTTACAAAACCTCCGGCGAAACTCCAGGCGATCAATTGACGGTTCCTACAGCTGCGTCTCCGACAATGTCTGACGATACCTCCGTTCAAGCTAACCTAGCCGAACAAGTGGCTAAGCTCTC
Source organism: Pharus latifolius (assembly GCA_019359835.1). Taxonomy (NCBI): domain Eukaryota; kingdom Viridiplantae; phylum Streptophyta; class Magnoliopsida; order Poales; family Poaceae; genus Pharus; species Pharus latifolius. Next base: position 67,063,240 of record CM033323.1, read on the forward strand.
CACTGACATGGAAACCGTGCTTGCTTGGATTAAGCAGCAGGCCATGATTGTACCTCCTGAAGTAGGGAAGGGGATGGGTGCGAAGACTGGTGAAGACTTGCGCAGGGCAGACGAAGATGAAGACGAAGGCGACCACAAGACCGACGACCTTGCCAACACCTCCTTAGCTGTCGGATCTTTTAAGGTCAACGCTAAGATTGATATACCCATATAAAATGGGGTGATCGATGCCGAGAAGCTGGATTCTTGGATCGATCAACTTGAGACCTACTTTGACCTGAAAGGGCTCAGTAGCGCTCAAAAGGTGAAGTTTGCACCTTTGAAGATGAAGGACCACGCCAAGACATGGTAGAAGGCCCTTGTCGCCAGTGGTGAAGCTGACGACCTTGCGTGGGGTCAATTAAAATGACTTGTGCGACAAGAATTCTATCCGATGGGTTACCTTGAGGAGAGATGGGAGCGTTGGCACAGATTGTACCAACGGCGCGACAAGACCGTCCAAGACTATACAACAGAGTTTCGGCGACAAGCAATGGTCATTGGCATCTCACTATCCGACCCTCAGGTATTTCGGAAGTACACATCTGGACTTCAGAAATCGATCAGTACTGAGCTAAGTCTGTTCGGCGTCCAAGACATCGCGACCGCAAGCACAACTGCTATGGCGATCGAGAAAAAGAACAAATCCCGCAGTGACAAAAGCACGATGGAAAGTGCGACCTTGACAAAGAAAAAGCAGAGTCCGAAGAAGAACGCTTCAAAATCGGGCACGGGTGCCTTTTGCGAACATTGTCAAGTCGCGGGACATACCAAGGACAAATGCTACAAGCTTCATCCTGAACTTCGACCAAAGAAAAACGGACCAGGGAAAAGAACAGCCAAGGCTACTGCGACTTCACCCGACGAAGAAGTTGTCCGAGTGAACTCGGTTAATGAGGCGGATACGACCTTGTCTCTGATGGCAATGCCGAAGGAGAAGGGTTCGGATCCACCAAACGACCATCACCCAACCGAGGACTTGTTCACCATCAACGTCCAGGTGAAGCACGAAGTGGTCGCAGCGATATTCGATCCAGGAAGTCAGAAGAATCTGGTCTCCGCTGGACTGGTTCGGCGACTTGGTTTGAAGACAACCACACACCCGCGACCATATCCGCTGGGTTGGTTTACATCAGACGTGAATCAACAGATTACGAGTCAGTGTGTGTTGAAATTTGCGATCTCTGCACGATATATCGATGAGGTGCAATGCGATGTTGTCCCTATCGATATCTGTCAGGTGATATTTGGGAGTCTGTATCTGTATGATCGAGACGCTCATTTCCATCGGCGAGCGCAAGAGTACGACCTCACCAAAGACGGAGTTAAGTTCGTGATCAGTAGAGACGTCCACGTCAACACTTCGAACTTGATTACCGCAAATCAAGCCAAACGGATTGTTAATGCATGTCACAAGTATGTGCTTGTCATGATTCGATCCATTGGTCAAAGTGGGGGTACTCGACTAGCATTGTCGTTGGTGTGCCGACAGAATTCTGGTCGTTTGTCGGGACTGTTGGAGAAATACAGTGATCTGTTCGAGACTACCCAGGGTCGTCCACCGAAACGACCAGTCGAGCACAAAATTCAGCTTGTGTCCGATGCGACACTGCCCAATCTGAGTATGTATCGCAACTCAGTATTGGAGAATGAAGAGATCAAGAGACAACTTGGTGAGTTGCTGAACGATGGTGTCATTCAACCAAGTAGTTCACCTTCTGGATCTCCTGTGGTGTTAGTACCAAAGAAAGATGGGACTTGGCGTATGTGCATCGACTATCGAGCACTGAACAAGATCACCATCAAGAACCGGTACCCCCTTCCTCATATTGATGACCTGCTAGACCAATTGAAGCATGCTGTTGTCTTCTCCAAGTTGGATCTTAAGTCAGGATATCATTAAGTCAGCATCCGAGAGGAGGATACGTGGAAGACCGCGTTCAAAACACGACAAGGTCTGTTCGAATGGCTGGTCATGCCGTTTGGTCTAAGGCAACGCCACGGCAACTTTCATGCGTCTTATGAATGACGTATTGAGACAGTTCATCGATGACTTTGTGATCGTGTACCTCGACGACATATTGGTTTATAGTCGTTCGTGGGATGAGCACCTCATTCATGTCGAAAAGGTGTTCGATCAGCTTCGGCAACATCGACTTCGCCTCAACCGTAAGAAGTGCGAGTTCGGCCCACAAACTCTACTTTACCTTGGATTCCTGGTCGGCAACGGTACGTTGCAAATCGACCCAGACAAGGTAAAAGTGATTCGCGAATGGCCTTGACCGCGAACAGTTACGGATGTGCATAGTTTTGTGGGAGCATGCCAATATCTTCGGAAGTTCATCCGACTCTTCTCGATTGTGGCTTCTCCATTGCATGCATTAACCAGGATCGATCAGAAGTTCGAGTGGACAGGGAAACATGAGGACACGTTTCCCTTGCTGAAAAGGAAGATCAGCGAGGCGCCTGTGTTAGCTTTGCCGAATCTCCAGAAACCGTTCGAGCTAGAAACCGACATGTGTTCTGGCCGCGTATGTAGCAAGATGTGGCTAGTTTTGTTCGAGGCTGTGGTCTCTGCAGCATCTCGAAACCGGCAAACCGAAAATTAGGTTTGTACACTCCTTTGCCAGTTCCATCGCAACCATGGGAGAGCATATCCATAGATTTCTTAGGAGGATTGCCTAAGACCCGACGTGGCAACGACTATCTATTCGTGGTCGTTGATCGGTTCTCCAAAATGATTGTTCTTATACCTTGTCGAAAGACTATCACGGGAGAAGAAGCCGCTCGGGTATTCTTTCAACACGTTTGGACACACTTCAGACTACCGACTTCTATTGTGTCTGATCGCGATACCCGGTTTCTTAGTCACTTTTGGCGATCGCTCTGGACGATGATGACACCAAGCTAAAGAGGAGTACTGCTTTTCATCCACAAACTGGTGGTCAAACCGAGGTGGTTAATCGTACAGTTGTTCATCTTTTGGGAGGATATAACTCGAAGCACCCGAAGACCTAGGATGAAAGCATACCATACCTGTAGTTTGCTTTTAATGGAGCAGTGCATGGTTCGACTGGAAAGTCCCCGTTTGAGGTCTGTTTAGGATTTCTACCCAGAGTCCATTCGACATGGAGTTTGTGATCCCTACCTCAGCACAGAACAGCAAGGAAGCATCTGATCAGGATCGAGCACAAAAATTCCTGAAAGGTATTCGACGACTCCATCGTGAGGTTGAACAGAACTTGCTGAAAGTTCAACTCAAGTACAAGGCCCGACATGATCGACACTGAGTTGATGCGCAATTTCAAGAAGGTGATATGGTATGGTTACATCTGAGTAAGGAGAGACTTAAAGGTGAAGGTAAGAAACTCAAACCCATTCGTTATAGTCCTTTTCGGATTTTGTGGAAAGTGGGTAATAATGCTTGTCAGCTCGAGTTACCTCCATACATGGATATCTACTCGATTGTTAATGTTGAGCACCTCAAACTCTTTGAGCCTTCATTGCTGGATGATGAGCCAGATACTATAGTACCATCTGTTGAAGACTTGGTCTATCAACGAGACAAACCTCTATGTGAAGATGTGATTCTGGAAAAGAAGGTGACTACCACCTGCAGTGGCACCAAGGAGACTTTTCGAATCGGTCGGAAAGATCAACGAGCACGTGCGGCAAAGTGGTACACCAAAGAAGATGGACAAGCCCAATTTCCACATCTCCAGTTTGATTGAGAGGTCGCAACAGGGGTTGGCTCCTTCTCAACAAGGGAGTCATGATCCAGGAGGATCTCCAAGTCCTGATCGCATGCGGCTTCACCACCAAGTCCTGATTGCATACGGCTTCGCGACCTTAACCGTGTTCGGAAAGGATTCGCGAACATGGATGGGTCCGCGACCAGGAAAAGGAATTCGTTCCCTGTTCAGAATTGTAATCCGATCCGAATGTGTATAACTAAGCTTATCTGCTTAGAATTAGTTAGATGAGTCTAATACGTTTAGGTTATTGAGTCTGATACGTACTCATACGATTGGACTATAAATACCTTGTAATAGGTCTAGTTTAGATCATCGAAGAGTCATAGAGCTTATTTGAGTTTTAGATACTTATAGTTCCTTCGACGTAGACAAGTGTGCCTAACGTTCAACGTGTAAGCTCTCTTTGAAATAAAGAGTTGTGCGATTACTTTGGGTTTCGGTGTAAGATCCTGTTATTCCGCATATTAGAATCTGGGTGAGCCTCGTGCGAAAACCAAGGCTAGGTCTCAACCGGATCACTGGAAATGCCTCATGTTTTAGGAGCTCACTAGCTTGTATTGTGTAGTTAGCTAGGTTAATTAGTGTTAATTTTGTCAGGCTAGGGTTTAACACATCAGTTGTAAGAGGCTGTACATGTACATATACATAACTTAATCGGGCAGGTTTCATGTATGGCTGACTCGTTAAATTTAGTTAATTGTAGACGGACAGGAAATATTAGATGTATGGAATAAAACGTACTACTCTTGAATATTTGGATGGTGTGAATGAGTTTATTAAATTTGCTGAGCAACAAAAGGCGAGGAAGGGAGAGAAAGATATGCTTTGTTCTTGTATAGATTGTATGAACTTGAAGGGGTTTAGCAACTCTGATCAAATTAAGAGTCATTTGATTCGTCGTGGTTTTAACGCGCGATACACCCGTTGGATATGGCATGGCAAAGATCTTGAGGAAACAAGCACCACTACTACCAATCAGCAGGACTCGGATGTGGATTGCAATAATATCGATGATCATCCGAATTTTGATAATGTTCATTCCGATGTGCACGTAGATGACGATGACAATCTAGATGAGATGTTACGTGATGTAGAGGAAGATTACAACGAAAATGACTTCTGTGAATTTGAGAAACTGATTGCTGACTCTGAGAAGCCTCTGTTCCCTAGATGTGCAAAATTTAGAAAACTGTCTTCTGTGCCGAGATTATATAACTTGAAGGCAAGCAAGGGTTGGAGCTATAAGAGTTTCACGGCACTATTAGATCTTCTAGCGGACATGCTTCCAGAGGGAAATGAGTTGCCAAGATCTACTTACCAAGCCAAAAAACTATTGTGTCCATTGGAAATGGAAATCGAAAGAATACACGCATACCCAAATGATTGTGTGTTGTACCATAACGAGTACTCCAGTTTGCATGTTTGTCCAAGATGGGGCGCATCGAGGTATACGCGTAGGGACCGGATTGACAATGAACGTCACGAGGTAAAGAAAGGACCTCCAGCGAAAACTGTGTGGTACTTGCCTGTGATACATAGATTGAAGCGGATGTTTGCAAATCCGAAAGTCGCGAAGTACTTGTGTTGGCATGCTGAAGGCCAGAAACAAGACGAAAAACTGAGACACCCAGCTAATTCTGTTCAATGGAGAAACATCAACATAACATTTGCTGAGTTCGGTGGCGAAGTTAGGAATATAAGTTTCGGGCTGAGTATATATGGTATGAACCCACATGGTAATATGAGCAGTCGGCATAGCACTTGGCCGGTTCTTTTATGCATCTACAATCTTCCTCCTTGGTTATGCATGAAGCGCAAGTACATGATGATGGTGTTACTAATCTCAGGACCCAGACAACCCGGAAATGATATTGACGTGTTTCTAGCGCCTTTAAACGAGGACTTACAGAAATTGTGGAGCGAGGGGGTGCAGGTGTGGGATGCATACAAGAAAGAGAATTTCATCTTGCGGGCCTTGATATTTTTCACCATAAATGATTTTCCGGCCTACGGCAATTTGTCAAGGTATAGTACGAACGGAGCCAAGGCTTGCCCTATTTTCCTAGATGAAACTGAGAGCATGTGGTTGCGAAACTGCTGGAAAATAGTGTACATGGGTCACCGCAGGTTTCTTCCGGTGCATCACACGTACCGTAAGAAGAGGAAATCATTTAACGGGAAGCCTGAGAAGGGATCAGCTCCAGTGTTTCTAACCAGTAAGGAGATTTACTCGCGCGTGAAGGACATCAAAGCTGAGTTCGGTAAGTATTCTAAACCTCGAGAAAAAAAGTTTGGAAGAAGAGATCGATTCTTTGGGATCTATCGTACTGGGAGCACTTACAAGTTCGACATTGCATTGACGTCATGCATGTGGAGAAATATATTAGTGACAGTTTGATTGGTTTGTTGTTGAACATTCCGGGAAAGACAAAGGATGGTGTGAAGCTCATTGTGACATGTGGAAATGGGGAAAAGGACTGAGCTTGCACCTTTGGAGAAGGGAAAGCGTACATACCTCCCCCCGGCTTGCTATATGTTGTCCAAAAGTGAAATAATAGAACTCTGTCGGTGCCTGCATGGCGTTAAAGTTCCATGTGAGTATTCTGCGAACTTGAAAAAACTTGTGTCCATGAAGGACCTAAAAATGATTGGCACGAAGTCCCACGACTGTCATGTGCTGATGTCACAAATGCTTCCCATTGCTATCAGAGGTATTCTCCCAGTTAAAGTCAGAGAGACAATCACAAACCTATGTTATTTCTTCAACGCAATATCTTGCAAGGTAAGTACGTGCACTCGTACTATAAGTTAATTAGCTCCATTTGTGGAGCTTAATTAGAAGATTTTTCTGATATGAATATTTGGCGCAACTGTATCCTCGTAGGAAATTGATCCGGATGGACTGGACGTTTTGCAACGTAACGTGGTTACAACTCTTTGTCAGCTCGAGATGTATTTCCCTCCATCCTTTTATGATGTTATGGTCCATCTAATTGTTCACCTTATCAGGGAAATTAAGTTTTGTGGACCCGTGTGCCTGCGCTACATGTATCCATTCGAGAGATTTATGTGTGTATTGAAGGGATATGTAAGGACTCGTCGTCGACCCGAGGGGAGTATCATGGAAGGTTATGCCGCCGAGGAGGTGATTGAATTTTGCACAGATTATGTTGGGGGAAATCTCTGTGGGACTAAGCCCAGGTAAGTTGCGTCACACTGGCCCGGGGACCTGGCCTCTGGTGCCTCCACGGGCGCCGCCTTTTTGGCCCCCGGGACCTGGCCTCCGGTGCCGTCCCGGGCGCCGCCACCAGCCCGGGGACCTGGCCTCCGGTGCCTCCCAGGGCGCCGCCTTTTGGCCCCCGGGACCGGGCCTCCGGTGCCATCCCGGGCGCCGCCATTTGGCTCCCGGGACCTGTCCTCCGGTGCCGTCCCGGGCGCCGCCATTTGGCTCCCGGGACCTGGCCTCCGGTGCCGTCCCGGCGCCGCCTTTTGGCCCCCGGGACCTGGCCTCTGGTGTCATCCTGGGTGCCGCCACCAGCCCGGGGACCTGGCCTCCGGTGCCTCCCCGGGCGCCGCCTTTTGGCCCCCGGGACCGGGCCTCCGGTGCCGTCCCGGGCGCAGCCATTTGGCTCCCGGGACCTGGCCTCCGGTGCCTTCCCGGGCACCGCCTTTTTGCCCCCGGGACCGGGCCTCCGGTGCCGTCCCGGGCGCCGCCATTTGGCTCTTGGGACCTGGCCTCCGGTGCCGTCCCGGGCGCTGCCTTTTGGCCCCCGGGACCGAGCCTCCAGTGCCGTCCCGGGCACTGCCATTTGGCTCCCGGGACCTAGCCTTCGGTGCCGTCCCGGGCGCCGCCTTTTTGGCCCCCGGGACCTGGCCTCCGGTGCCGTCCCGGGCGCCGCCATTTGGCTCCCGGGACCGGGCCTCTGGTGCCGTCCCGGGCCCCGCCTTTTGGCCCCCGGGACCTAGCCTCCGGTGCCGGTCCCGGGAGCCGCCTTTGGTCCGGAGACCTGGCCTCCGGTGCGTGTCCCGGGCCTCATCGCCCTTCTAAAGGTAAAGTCTTGAGTCGATTTGTCACGTGTAGGTCACGCGAGGAGCGCCTCGGGAATCAGCGACCACCTGTCAAGCATCCAGGACGTTTGACCGGGAGAAGGACGTTCCTACCCTTCAATCCGACGGTGGCTTCCAGGGTAGTTTAGGCTTTTTGCTTCTTTTTAGGGCTATAAATAGCCCTTGTACCCCTCTGTTGTAAGGATCGAATCACTTTTATTGGAATAGCTAAACTCATAGGCGTGCTCCGGAAGCCTCTCCCCCGGAGAGAGCCTCCCAGCCGACTCCGATCGGGAACGCGTCGACAGGACTAGGGCCCCCACCGGGACCCAAACCTATATAAATCTTCGTGTCATTTCTTGTGCTTGTGCGGCGGGGGAGGACCGGTCATCCGGTCAACCCGCACCGCGTAATCTTCGCTAGGATTGTTCTCAAAACCTACCGGGGTATTCGCAATACCACGACAGATTATATGGCCGGGGTTGACACAATTGGCGTTCCTAGGTCCCGACACGAGGGTAGGCTTCAGGGCATCGGAACGATTGGATTCAAAGCTATCGTCCCCACCCGTGATGTGTACGCAAAATCACATTTTTGGGTCTTACAACACATGACAGAGGTCGAGCCATACATACACGAGCACAAGGTAATGTTACGGTCACAGAATCCTTCGAAGTCAAAGATTTTGGTCACCAGAGAACATAACAGGAAATTTGCTGGGTGGATCCAAGAAAGAGTCACGCGAGCTGCCAAGGGCTCCATAAGTGAAACTGTGACATGGTTGGCTAGAGGCCCAAGATTCACTATAGGGACTTGACAGGAGTACGACATCAATGGGTATTCATTTTACACAAGAGCTCAAGACGCCAAGAGTAGCACGCAATGTAGTAGAGTCACATTGTTTGCTATTTCCGAGGATGCCAGGTCAGTAAGGGCGTTGAACTCATATTACGGTGCTATTGACGAAATATGGAAGCCCGATTACGGATTATTTAAGATTCCCTTGTTTCGATGCTAATGGGTCGAAATCCCTCGTGGTGTTAAAGTTGACAGTTATGGGTTTACTCTCGTCGATCTTGATAGAGTCAGACACCAAGACGATCCATTCATACTTGCAAAGCAAGCCACACAGGTATTCTACATCGTTGACCCGGCCAATCCAAACTTGCACGTTGTCCTCCACAGCAAGAGACGTATTGTTGGGGTTGAAGCCGTTGTCGACGAAGAGGAGTATAACCAATTCGACAAAATACCTCCGTTTTTAGAGGACATTCAATCTATCTCTACTGAAGATATCGACGAAACAACGTATCTGCGAGATGATCACGAAGAAGGATTATGGGTTGAGAACCATTGATGATTATTTTCTATTTCAGGGAAAAATGCCAAGCAAACAGCCCAGAAGTTGTACATCAAGGTGAGGAACTTATCATTAATACATTAGGCAATACATTTTTCTTTAGAACTTAATGATAAGCTAGTTCACAGCATTAATATATCTCAATTTTACTCCACAGCATGAGTTCTAACATGTACAGTACCTTTATCCTGTAAGAACTTAATTCTTCCCTTCAAATTTTCTTGCCAAAATCTCATTGCAGCCTCTTGCTTCTTAAAAATTAAGCTCTTCAAAAATCCCATTCCCTGAAACATCATTTTCCAATGCCCTGCCCACTTCAAATATTACTCTGGGAAAAATTTACTTGTTCTATCGGTAATATTTTGTTGTACCGTTAGAATAAAACCATTAGTCTGACGGTATTTTGTTGTTTGTACCGATAGAAAAGGGCATCCACTACTTTATTAGACATGGCCCTTGAGTTTCCCTCCAGTCAGACCGTTCCAACTTATAGCATTGCATCTCTTCGAGCGCGAAAACCACAACCTCCGCAGTGACCACTTACTTCCTCACCCCCACACGACGATCGCCGCCTGGATACTGGTTCGCCACTACCACCGGTCCATATTTTCGTCCTTCGCTGGACGCCGCTGCGTTCTACACCGCCTCTCCATCACCACAACTGATCGCCGTAAAATACCCTAATTCGTCATTCTTTTTCCAGCATCTTCCTTATTTGATCTTAGTGTTTTGTATGTACTAATTCTTCAAGTTTTGGAATTAAACTAGGGCTCCCTATTGTATTGGATTATGTAAATTCCGCAGGCAATGTTGATTTAAATTAGGGTTGACATAATATGTTCCAGTGCTGTAATGAACCTATTTTGAGATTTTAAATTATCTATACTGTTGTATGTGTGATCAATTGTATCCAACTGCCATGTAATGCACTTTATATGTTGGAGGTGTTCTTACACATCTTCTATCGGTATCTCCTGTATTTGCCAATAGAAAAAATTGTTATGTTCTATCGGCAGCTCATGTGTTTACCGATAGAAATGATTGTTATGTGTGAAATAATAATGCTGGCCCATGAATATTAGTATAGCAAATCATGGAGAATGTTGACTTAAACCAAGATTATGTGATGCCAGTGAATGGCGGCTTATCAACAATATTCCATATACACATAGAGAACATTGTTATGTTCTATCGATATCTCATATCTTTGCCGATAGAAAATATTGTTATGTTCTATCAGTATCTCATGTGTTTACCGATAGAAAACATTGCTGAACATCCCTCTAGCAATTAATTTTTGCATGTCTTTTAGTGCTATTTTCTTCGGACATCCCTTTAGCAGCCCTAATTAGTTGCCATATGTTTCCTGCTTCCTATATGAAAATGTGTAGATGGAAATGCTCAGAAATAGAATCTTATCTTCTATTGGTAGTTTCTGTGTTTACCGATAGAAAAAATATTTAAAATAGGTCCTTTTGCTTTGTAAAATGATTTGGTTTGTGTTTCCATTAAATTTTTGATGGTTTGTTGATGGTTTTGTAGGGAAAGACATGTCGTCGTCTTTATCGGATGGTAGTAGTGGTTCGACTAGGGCCAACGTAACTGAAGATGCAGCTGGTTCATGCCAGTGCAAGAGGGTGGGGCGAGGCACGACGACGTTGGGCCGTTTGACCAAACGCACGGATCTTTCTTGTGAGTTCAACCAATTTGGGAGGCCGATCGGAAAGAATGTTGGGAAGTACGCGGCCTACGTTGGGCTGTTGGCGAAAGAAAGGGTGAAGATCACCGTCCAGAGCTGGAAGGACGTGACGACGGATGAGAGGATAGGTTGTGGGCGGAAGTGAAGGTTAAATTAAATGAAATCGCTGAACTCTTTCGTAATCACGTTCTCTTGGCTTATACTAAAGTTTAACTAACTTGTGATTAATTGTATGCATTGTTTGAAAACAGGCTAAGTGGAACATCCCCACCATAAACCTAGGACGGCCTGCTTGAAGGACATGAACGGAACATGGAAAACCTTTAAGAGCTGGCTCGTCAGTAACTTCCTTGCTGCGGGGAAATCTCCTTGCGAGAAGTACCCCTTCATACCGGAGGAGGTATGGGAGGAATTCACCAAGCAGAAGGGGACAGAGGAGTTCAAGGCCCTTAGCGAGAAGAATAAGGCGATCCAGAAGAGGAACGACCACCCGCATCAGGTCGGATCCCAGGGCTATGCGGGGAAGGAGGAGTAGTGGAAGAAGGAAGAAGAGCAAAATTCTGTCATCGTCTCCCCTGAGTTGCCGCTCTCCGAGATCCGGAATGCGAGGTGCAAGCAATGGTGGAGGGGGAGAGGGTCCGTGTCGTCCATGGGGTCTGTGCAGTTCGCAAACCCTGGGGATGCCGACGTTGTGAAGCGAATGGTAAGTTGGCTAACCTAATAAACTGTGTGCGCACAAGTGTATATATGTATTTGTCTCACAAGGTACCTTAAATGTAACAAATCTCTTTTGAGAAGGAGGCAATGGAGGGATTGTTTCCCCCGCAGAGGGAGAACGACATCCTCACCCAGGCTCTAGGAAATAAGGAGCATCCCGGGCGGACACGGACCGTGGGAGCCATTGTGTCGTGGAAGGCCGGTTTCGCAAATCTGGCTCCACCGAGGAAGAAGGCCCGCTCCTGGAAGGAAAAGGAAGCGGACCTCTCCGAGAAGATACGGGCTAAGGTGCAGTCTGAGGCCGCACAAATGAGGGAAGAGTTTGCATAGTTGAGAAAGCATTGCTGGCCAAGAGTGCAGATGCGGATCCCCAAGACAACGGTACCCCGCTGGGACGGATAAGCAGTTGCTCTTCGAAGGTCCTCGCGGATCCAGTGGATCTACTTGAGGTATTACAAGCCTTCATCCATGCACTTAAGTTGATGCTACTCCCATTCTATTAGAGTTGTTTCGCTAACCTGTTTTAATTGTTACAAATTTCCAGAAGCCGGAGAGCTGCAGCCTACTGACTCACCTAGGCGACGGGCAGGAAGTGGTTGCACACGGGTTCGTATATCCGTCTGGGGATGATGTCCAGATCCACTGTGTATCTCTGCGGTTGGGGTTCGCAAAGGTACAGGTGGACATGGCCATGCCAGGCTGCAATGGTTCTCCATTGCCAGTCCCAACAGAGGAAATGCAGACACTTGCTGAGGCAGGGAGCTCCTACGTACAGTGGCCCAAGAAGTGTGTTCTAATACAACAGGTAAATCCGACACATTTTAGATTACATCCTACTCACTACACTCAACTTGCAAAATCTAACATACGTGCTCATTAATTGAAGTGGCCTGCGGGCGTGCTACCAAGGGACTGCGCCCCCAACTCGGGGCATGAGGACGGATCTCGTTCGAACCTGAACACAGCAAAGACGGCCTCGACCCCAGCTAGCGCATCCGGGCCATCACCTTGGAAGAAAGCCGCCATCACCTTGCCCTTGCCTTCGAGGTACGCGCTCAATCCCCGGCAAAAGGCAAGGGCAAAGGCAAGGGCAAGGGGCGAAAGGGACAGCCGGAGAGGTTCGGGAACGTGTTCCCACTTGTGTCAGCGGCAGGTTTGCGCAAATTGGATCGATCAAGCCGAGACCTCCACGAGTGGTACCTACACCGAGCTTGGCGCAATCTGAACTTCTTAGTTCCCTACAGGCCTAGGCAGTTCCACCGTGAGCCCAGGAGTATATCCGTGGCACACGAGGATCTGTTCGACCTCTACAACTGGCGGGAGCTCGATATGTCCATCATACGGGACTGGAGTCCTGTGAGTTTGCTGATCCTATGTATTGCTGTTTTTTAACTCTGTTTGCTAACTCTGCATTGTTGTAGTTCATTTGAAATGTAGTAACCTTCTGTGCAATAGTAATGTTGTCCTTTGCATGCAGGTGCATGTACAGGCTAGCATCGGAGGCTGCGTGTGACAAGGTGGGTTTCCTCGACCCAGAGAAAATAAGCCTCACGATGCTAGAGCACGACGCGGCGTACGCTGAGCACTACATATCCAAGGCGCTGATGGCACAGTTGGACAGGGAGTTCATTCTGGTGCAGTACCACCAAAGGTTAATGCATCTCATACTAATATAACTCATTCTTGTACGCTATACCTCAGATATACTTTGAGCTAGCGGTCCTCTTTTATGTACAATGTAGGGGCCACTGGATCCTCATCGTGATCTATCCGTGGAGGAACGAGGTGTACTACCTTGATTCGATGCGTGACAGATTATCGAATGAATATGTGGTCAAGGGGAATATGGAGGTGTAAGTAACATATATGTTTGATTTAAATTTTGACCTCACTAGCTAATGACAATACATTAATCGGCAATGCTAACTGAAATGCAGGGCTTTTGAGAAATATGTGTCTACTCGAGGGAGGCATGCCACACCGCAGGGCTCCCTACTAGCTTGGAAAGAATATGAGGTACTCATGAGACTTTTTGTTTATGCTTAATTAGTTTATGGAAACAATAGCTAACATGTCTTCGCATATGCAATTATCTCAGTGCCATCAGCAGCCGCAATCGTGGGAATGTGGGTTTTATGTGCTGCGCTACATATACGACCTAGTGCGGACAAACTTTGCCCAATTCCCCCAGGTAAGCATCGATAGCTAACTCAAATTTGAAAATTGGGTGTCACATTCAAAATTAGGAAGTTAGTTACTCAGTATTCACACATGCTTGCAGATTGCCATGTCCAAAGACCAATACGAAAATGCAAAGATTAGAGATCTCCGACAAATCTGGGCTCAATATGTTATGGAGGAAGTTGCGCCCAACCAACCGCCATGACAAGATTTTCGCTCACTTATTGTCAATTTTCTCTTTTTCGTGTACTCTGTGCATAGATTGTTTATATATAGTCTTATTGGTTTGTATTTGTCTATATTGGATTGCAATTTGTATTGGTTCATATATATGTGAATAAATGTGAATAACTGTCTAATGTGTCAATCTGTTCAATGTATATGTGAATTTACCCTTCTTTGCATCTATACTATATTATGTATCCAATCTATACTGTATTGCATCTGTACTGTATATGTGAATGTATTGTATTGTGAATGTAAAGAATGTACTGTATTTGTGAATGTATTGTATTGCATCTATACTGTATTTCTATCGGTAAACTCATCCACAACCGAGAGAGTACTATCCTTTCTTCTATCGGTACACTCGTAATTCACCGTTAGAAGAGTGTAACTATTCCTGTCGGTAAACTCATACACAACCAAGAGAGTACTAAGGTTTTTTCTATCTGTACACTCTTAATTAACCATTAGAAGAGTGTAACTTTTCCTACCGGTAAACTCATACACAACCGAGAGAGTACTAAGGGTTTTTTATCGGTACACTCTTAATTAACCGTTATAAGAGTGTAACTTTTCCTGCCGGTAAACTCATACACAACCGAGAGAGTACTAAGGTTTTTTCTATCGGTACACTCTTAACTAACTGTTAGAAGAGCGTAACTTTTCCTGCCGGTAAACTCATCCATAACCGAGAGAGTACTATCCTTTCTTCTATCGGTACACTCGTAATTCACCATTAGAAGAGTGTAACTTTTCCTGCCGGTAAACTCATACACAACCGAGAGAGCACTATCCTTTTTCTATCGGTAAAATCTTTCACAACCGTCAGGCTAGAATGGTTTTTCTACCTGTTTTCACCTAAAATGCCGTTAGAATAGTTTACTTCTTCCAACGGTTATTTACCGTTAGAAAATGACCTGTCTTGTTCTATCGTGTCTATCTCTAACGGTACAAAAACCGATAGTAGAAGGCTATTTTTTACCAATAGAAGAAAGCTTTTCTGTATTAGTGATACATATACTAACGGTTGTATTTTGGGAACTGTTAGAATAGATTTTATTTTTTTCTAACGGTTTTTAATAAATAACCATTACAATAAATGTACTTATAGTAACA
This sequence comes from Pharus latifolius, assembly GCA_019359835.1. Taxonomy (NCBI): domain Eukaryota; kingdom Viridiplantae; phylum Streptophyta; class Magnoliopsida; order Poales; family Poaceae; genus Pharus; species Pharus latifolius. The sequence continues at coordinate 67,078,379 of CM033323.1, forward strand.
GTTCTTATTTGGGAACAGTTAAAATAGATTTTGTTTTACTCTAATGGATATAGATACATAATCTTTAGAAAATTTGATCTATCTTCTAACTGTTCTAGTATTGCAAACCATTAGTAAATGTTCCACTACAAGTCAAACCCACTCGACCCTTGCTACCCATCTCTCTCTTTGTTTCCTTTTATTCCACGCTTCAAGCTAGAGTGATCATGGCAAGCTGGAAGGAAGTTCAATCCCTCTCTCTAATGTACCTTCTCATCATCTCTCTCTCTCTACTTGCAATTAATCTTGCTGTAGCTCCAAAGCTAGCTAGCTAGCTGGCTGGCTCTTACGATGCATCATGATTTATCAGCTCACTAGCTTGCATTTTGTAGTTAGGTTAGTGTTTCATTAAGTTAGGGTTTCATATATGAGTTGTAAGTAGTTGTATATATATATATAGCTTAATTAGCCAAGTTAATTTCATGCATGTCTGACTCATGGTGTGGTGCATTGCAAGTATGAGGATTTGCATGTTTGTCCATGGTGTGGTGCATTGCAAGATAAGCATAGGGACCAAATTGACAGTGAATGTGATGAGGTAAAGAAAGGGCCTCCGGCCAAAACTGTGTGGTATTTGCCTGTAATTTCTAGATTGAAATGGCTATTTGCAAATCCGAAAGATGCGAAGTATTTGCGTTGGCATGCTAAAGGCTGGAAACAAGATGAAAACTAAGACATCCAGCTGATTCTATTCAATGGAGAAACATTAGCAGAAGATTTGGTGACTTTGGCGGCGAAGTGAGGAATATAAGATTTGGGCTGAGTACATATGGTATGAACCCACACAGAAATATGAGCAGTTGCATAACACTTGGCCGGTTCTTTTATCCATCTACAATCTTCTTCCTTGGTTATACATGAAGCGCAACTACATCATGATGCCATTACTAATCTCAAGACCCAGACAACCTGAAAATGATATTGATGTGTTTCTAGTGCCTTTAATCAAGGACTTACAGAAATTGTGGAGTGAAGGGGTGCAGGTGTGGGATGCATATAAGAAAGAGAATTTTATCTTGCGGGCCATGATATTTTGCACCATAAATGATTTCCTGACCTACGGAAATTTGTCGGACTATAGTACGAAAGGAGGCAAGGCTTACCCTATTTGCCTAGATGAAACTGAGAGCTTGTGGTTACAAAACTGCAGAACAATCGTCTACATGGGTCACCGCAGGTTTATTCCGATGCATCACGCCTACCATAAGAAGAGGAAATCATTTAACGGGAATCCTGAGATAGGATCAGCCCCAATGTTTGTGACCAGTAAGGAGCTTTACTTGCGCGTGAGGGACATCAAAGTTAAGTTTGGTAAATCTTCTAAACCTCAAAAAAAATGTTTGGAAGAAGAGATCGATTCTTTGGGATCTACCATACTGGGAGCACTTACAATTTTGGCATTGCATTGATGTCATGTATGTAGAGAAAAATGTCTGTGACAGTTTGATTGGTTTGTTGTTGAACATTCTGAGAAAGACAAAAGATGGTATCAAAGTTCGCCGTGGCATGGTGGAAATGGGGATTAGGACTAAGTTTGCATCGTTGGAGAAGGGAAAGTGTACATACCTCCACTAGTACAGAAATGCTTTCTTCTAACGGTAAAAAATACACTTCTACTAATGATTTTTGTACCGTTAGAGATAGACACGATAGAACAAGACAAGAAATTTTCTAACGGTAAATAACCGTTAGAAAAAGTTGCCTATTCTAACGGCATTTTTGTAGATAACTGTCAGAAAAATCGTTCTTGTCTAATGGTTAACTAGCACTATATGTTAGAAAAACGTAAACTATTCTAATGGTTAATTAGTCGTATACCGTAAGAAAAACGAACAGTATTCTCACGGTTACGTGTGAGTTTACCGTCAGAAAAACTTGCACTCTTATAATTGTTAACTAAGACTATACCGTTAGAAAAAAAGTAGTATCCTCACAGTTGTTTGGTAGTTTACCGTGAGAAAAAGGCACACTCTTCTAATGGGTAACTAAGAGTATACCGTTAAAATAAATGGTAGTATTCTCACGGTTGTTTGGTAGTTTACCGTGAGAAAAATGCACACTCTTCTAACGGCTAATTAAGAGTGTACCATAGAAAAATGGTAGTATTCTCATGGTTGTTTGGTAGTTTACCGTTTGAAAATGTTGTTGTTTTCTATCTCTACTTGCTATTTTTAGCCGTTAGAAAAAGCTGGATACACATTACAGTACAGATGCAAAAAAGGGTACATTCACATATACATTGAACAGATTGACACATTACATAGTTATTCACATTCAATTTATTCACATATATACAAACCAATACAAATACTTACCAATATGGACAGTTATTCACAGTTATTGCATACAAATACTAACCAATAAGACTATAAACAATCTATGCACAAAGAGTACACGAAAAAGAGAAAAATTATAACAAGTGAGCCAAAAGCTTGTCATGGCTGTTGGTTGGGCACAACTTCGTCCATAACATATTGTGCCCAGATTTGTCAGAGCTCTCTAATCTTTGCATTGTCGTATTTGTCTTTGGACATGGCGATCTGCAAGCATGTGTGAATACTCAGTAATTAACTCCCTAGTTTTGAACGTGACACCCAATTTTCAAATTTGAGTTAGCTAAGATGCTTACCTCGGGGAATTGGGCAAAGTTTGTCCGTACTAGGTCGTACATGTAGCATAGCACATAAAACCCGCATTCCCATGAGTGTCGCTGCTGAAGGCACTGAGATAATTGCATATGCCAAGACATGTTAGCTATTCTTTCCATAAACTAATTAATCATAAACTAAAAGACTCGTGAGTACCTCATATTCTTTCCAAGAAATTCGGGAGCCTTGCGGTGCGGCATGCCTCCCCGCAGTGGACACATAATTTTCGAAAGCCCTGCATTTCAGTTAGCATTGCCGGTTAATGTGTTGTCATTAGCTAGTGAAGTCAAAATTTAAATCAAACATGTTACTTATGTGTCCATATTCCCCTTGACGACATATTCGTTCGGTAACCTATCGCACATCGAATCGAGGTAGTACACCTCGTCCTCCACGGACAGATCACGAGGAGGACCCAGTGGCCCCTACATTGTATGTACAAGAGAACCGCTAGCTCACAGTATATCTCATGTGTAACATACAAGATTGAGTTAAATTAGTAAGAAATGCACTAACCTTTGGTGGTACGGCACCAGAATGAACTCCCTGTCCTGCTGCGCCATCAGCGCCTTTGATATGTACTGCTCAGCGTGCGTGGAGTCATGCTCTAGCATCATGAGGCTTGTTTTCTCTGGGTCGAGGAAACCCACCTTGTCACACGCAACCTCCGATGCTAGGCTGTACATGCACCTACATGCAAAGGATGACATTAGTATTGCACAAAAAGTTACTATATTTCAAATGAACTACAGCAATACAGAGTTAGCAAATAGAGTTAGAAAACAACAATATATAGGATCAACAAACTTGCAGGATTCAAGTCCGTATGATGGACATATCGAGCTCCCGCCAGTTGTAGAGGTCGAAAAGATCCTCGTGTGCCACAGATATACTCCCGGGCTAACGGTGGAACTGCCCAGGCCTGTAGGGAACTAAGAAGTTTAGGTTGCGCTGAGCTCGGTGTAGGTATTGTCGACGATTTGGACTTGGGGTCCTCAGTCGATCTTACACAAATTTGTGAGTTGTGAGACCTTTCAGGGCGCTCCTCCGGGAAGGTAGGATGAGTAATATCTGTATGGGCATGAGAGAATTTATACAGGTTCGGGCCCTTAATGGTGGGAGTAATAGCCCTATGTCCTGTTGTGATTTCACTATGTAGGAAAAAGTGTTTACAAGAGGGGGGAAGAGATCATCATAGGCGAAGATCTCTCCTATATTAATATCTATCTAACTATGTCTAAGTCTTCAGGTTACTCAGACTCTTGGTAATGCTTGTATGCTTAGCCGTCCTTTAGATCATGCATTGACCACCTTTTTATAATGAACAAAAGGGCGGCAATATGAAGCGGCTCTGGATGGTTATTACTGTGTAGTTTGTGTAACTGCTCCTCTTTCCTACGTAGGTTTAACACGTGAAGTTAGTGGGTAACCGCACATATTAACCTCGTGGCAGTTGTCTTCATACGTGAGAGAAGTTATCTTGACCCTGGAGATGTGTTTGTGAAAGACTTACACCCTCGAATTTGTCTTGGTCATATGTAGTCATCGACCTCCTGACCTCGCATCGTCTGCAGCCTCCTGACCACGCATTGTCTGCAGCCTTGTGATCGCGCAAGGGCTGCGATCACAAACTTCATTTGTGTCCACACTCTTCTAGTATATAGAAGACTGGTCGTCTGAGATCATAGCGGCCATTTAAGAATCATAGAAACATATCAGATTCAAACCTGACCTGAACCTAGTGTGTGTTAATCAAACTAGCTCAGGTGATAATCCTCGTCAGCTAGCCCCCAAATTTGAAGAAAACGAAGAGACATGTTTACTTCAAATTTTCATCTTGCATCGAATTGTGAACCCAACGCTTCAAATTTCTTAGTTTGCACTGTTCTCTCCTGTGACAGTTCATACCCCGAGAAAAACCCTGAGTTTTTCTTGACAGATAATGATGAATTTGTTGGCTTATACAATCAAGGCAGCGATTGCGAGTGCATTTTAAGAACTTGAGACGTGTGTGGAAACCAACCGTCGCCTCCTGGATCTATAAATAAAGGAGTTTCTCAGTTCCTTGAACTCACAATGCTTCTTGACTAAGTTCTTTTTTAGAAAATCTGCTTCTGACTCCCTGTCTCGCATCTCCTCTTTTCTTGTCTTGTTTCACCCTCCTCCTTCGGTTTTTGTCTCGATGGCGAACCAAGATCCCATGACAGTTATTGAGATTGAGAGTGACGAGGAAGAAACAGAAAAGACACAAGATATTGAGAAGGTAAACTTCTTCTAAAATATCTTATGATTTTCTGAGTCAAAGTTTTTCCTAAGCAATTCATTTTGGACTTCACAGGTGATTGAGGAAATGATCTCTCCAAAGAAGAGATCTAGAGATGCTGAAGAATCCTCCAGTGGAGCTGCATTGAAGATTCTAAAGGGTGCTGGTACCTGTGTTGCCACATCGCCCCTTGCGACTCACCCAGTTGCCTCTTCATCTCCACCTTTGGAGATCCACAACAATCCTTCTAACCATCCCACTTCTGGAGGAAGTCGCACACCTCTGCGTCCAGACGATCCTCAGCTTTTGTTGGGTGATCAATTTTCCAGGGGAAGTCCTTCGTCCTCCCAACTAACTTTACTGCGAGGATTGGTAATTATCTTCATTCTCTCTACTGGTTGTTTTATCTTGTTTAAAAGTAACCCATGCGAATGCAGGAGATGAAAACCCCTGGAGGCCCCAGTGATTAACCTGCTGAAGTCTAGGCTCTTTTTGCTAAGAGTGTAGCCTTCAGGCAAACTCTCGAAGAAGAAAAAGAGGCGTTGGAGAAGCGTACTGAGGAAATGTCCTCTGCCATTTTGCATTTGGCAGAGTGCTATGAAAGCTCTCGCGAAGAAGCACGCAGGTTCCGGTTGGAGAGGTATTACGCTCAACAACAGCGAGAACTCTCCGATACAATAAGGAATAGCTGTACACCTTTGCTGAGAGACGATGTAGATAGACTTAGGGCTATAGCCAGTTCTCTGGGGGCAGTCAGTGTAGATCCTACTGACGCTAATATGTCCCTAGGAGAACTTTATAAATTACTTTCGGATCAGGTCGACGCTTTGGTCGCCTGTATCCCTTATGTATGCAAGGATTGTAAGAAATAAAGTATTCCTTTCTCCTTGTATACCTGACTTTTTGAATGATTATGTATGACTGACAATCATCGAAATAATCCCCACTGTGTGAAAAAAATGATGACAAACAAAAAATGTCTGCGATCAGAACATACACAGAGAATAAGACTTTTGTTCGAATAAGCCTTCTGTTCGAAAGTCGCTAAAGTCACAGCAAAACATTGTGATCACAAAACAGGCTTGAGACCTGTGGGACCCTCATTTGAGGAATCCGGTGGCAACCGCCCAGGTGGGTTGCACTCAGAAAGGTACATCACAAGCTCACAACAACATGATTTACTTTAAACAATAAAGCTGGTGTCGACGATTCGGACTCGGGGTCCTCAGCCGAACTTATGCAGAATTTGTAATTGTGAGACCTTTCAAGATGACCCTCCGGGAAGGTATGTAGAACAATGGTGAACAGGAGCACAGAGAGATTTATACAGGTTCGGGCCCTCGATGGTGGGAGTAAAAGCCCTACGTCCTGTTAGAATTTCACTATTTGTGATAAAGGCTTACAAACTAACAGGAAGAAACCTTCACAGGTGAAAGTTTCTTCTATATAAGTGTACAAAAAAGAAGCTCTAAGAGACTTGTGAATATTATCTATTCTAAACCGTAGACTTGGCTGTTTTGAGTAGTCGAGATACGTTGTATCTCACTTATCTCAGGTGTCTTGTTCTTCCAAATGTCTTGGATCCCCCCTTTGATGTACTTTGCCACCCTTTTATACTGGTCGAAAGGGTGCCATATGAAGAAAACTGCATCAAACGGTTGGATGCGGTTTCTGGAGAACCGCTGTTAACTTCCACGGAGGTTATTGACACGTGCTAATCACGAATAACCGCCTATAATAACCTCTGACGGTTGGTATTCAACGTGGAGGAATCCTCGGGATGCTTGGAATATCCTGATATAAGGATAACCGAATAAACTCCAAGCACCCTGGTCGAGAATGTTCTGACCGTGGAATATGGGCTGACCGCGCAACATCCCGGATATCCAGTCCGCGTATAACATACGAACTTCTGACCGCACAAGGCTGTCGGCCTGATTGCACGAAACCTGCGACCTGATCGCGTAAAGCTTGCGACCTCATGGCGATGCCCCTCAGAACAGCTTGAGTTCGCATCGCCAGATACATGTCTGGTTTGAACCTGTCTTGAACCAAAAGTTTATTAGAAGTGACCCGGGTGTCAATCCTCGTCAGCTCGCCCCCAAATTCGAAGAAACCGAAGAGACGTGTTTATTTCGAATTTTAAAACCATGCATTGGATTTTTAACCCGACTCTTCAATTTTTCCACTTGGTGGCGCACTAAGTGAAAACGGTTGGTTTCCCAAGACGGGTTTTGACATTATGTGACGGGCAATGATAGCGCCGTATAACTGTTTTTATCTCGAGGTAAAATTGTAAATGCTTTGACGAAACCCGAGGCGTCTGGAATGCAAACCGTCACCCAGGCTGCTATAAATACCAGGCTCCTGGATTTGTAAAACTCCACAATTTCCCTCCACGCCTAAGTCCTTTTCTTGTTATCCTGTCTTCTTCCTTTTCATATACTCCTCCCAATGGCAGATCACGATATCATTGAGATTGAGAGTGATGAAGAGGAAATTGTCGAACAAGGACCTCGAACGATTGAAGTCCTGTCTCCCTTAAGGAAGAAACCCAAGGTTGACGAAGGATCTTCCAGTGGAACAAAGGTGAAGAATGCAGCAAGTTTCTTTCTTCCTTCAGTTCCTTTGACCCTCCCCGTTCATGCCTCTCGGCAAGTTAAGCCGTTGTCCTTGGAGAAAGATCCCATCACATCCAATTCTCCCATCCTTTTGGGTGATCATCATTCTGGTCGGCAAGCGGTGACCATCCCTCGATCAGATGATCGCCATATTGGGTTGGCGAAGCAATCTTCTGATGGGAAGGTTGCACTTCCACCATCTGATGATCCTCCTCCCAAGATGGTTATATTAACGGATTATGCACCGGGACAGGTAACAATTCTTCTCCTCTTTTGCTGATAATTATAGTTAGTGCGACTAACTTTTGCAAAATGCAGGAGGTTGGAGGCTCCAGCGATCAGCCTTCTGCTGCTCCATCTCTTCTTTCCGGGCAGACTCTTCTGGAAGAGAAGAATGCCCTGGAGAAGAAGACCGAGGAGATGGCTTCGAAGATTCTGCGTCTAGCAGAATGTCTTGATCGATCCCGGGAAGAGGCGCACCATTTCCGTCGAGAGAGGGATTATGCTCAGCAACAGCGAGAACTCTCCGACTTAATTAGGAACAATAGTGCGTCTGTTGTTAGGGACGATGTAGATAGACTTAGGGTAGTTGCTAGTTCCCTGGGAGTTGCCAGTGTAGATCCTACTGACAACAACATGTCCCTTGGGGAACTTTGTAAGCTTCTTTCGGAGCAAGTCGATGTTTTGATCGACTGTATCCCTTTTACATGTAAAGAATGTAAGAAATAAAAGTTTCTTATTTCTCATGAATATTCTTCACATCCTCTGTGCGAAAATATGGCCTTAAACTTTATGTTCGCGACCACTCATACACAGGAAATTTTAGTTCTGCGATCAGAATCATGCCTCCAAAAGCATTGCGACCTGCCCTGATACCGCGACCAATTTCAGGGCCGCGGTCAGAACTAAATTGCGACCAGAGTCGGAACTCGGTCAGACTGTTAATCCGATTAGAATCTAAGTTTTAGTCTAAAACACAATTTCGATAAAACCATAACCCAATTAGAAACATTCCAGTACGTCAAAAATTGAGTTGCATGATTTTTTCATAAAAAATGTTCAAAGCACATAAAGGAAAAACGTCTTCTGAAAAGTACTGAAAATTTTTAAGTACTGAAAATTTTTTAGTCCTTTTGCACTTTCAGTTTCCAAAACAAAGAAATCTTTTTGTTTCAGATCTGACGCCTGAACACTTTATCGGGTCCATCAGAGACAGTATCCATTATGGGAAATGAATAAAGCATTCAATGGAACGTTTGAACTGAACCGTTTACTCACATTAATGCGCCGCCTTGGGTCTATAAAAAGAGCAGATGTCTTCTCAAAGAAGCCACACAGTCAAAAACCCTCATCATTCCTGCCGCACAAAACCCTCATTTCCTTCAGCCTTCGTCTTCCCAAAATCGCCAACTTTTCCTTTGATTCTCCACCAGAGATGGCATCCTGGAGCCGATCCATTCACCACTCTGAGGAGAGCTTAGTGGCGCTAGAGAAGGAGGAGATCCTTCCTCCGCGGTTGCTCATCAACTGGCGGCCTGCGGAAAAGGACCAAGAAACCCCAACCGTCCAAGAGGGCGAGTTGGTGGTTTTCGAGGAGTACCTGCTCTGCGGGTTCCGATTCCCTGAGAGTCGGTTCCTCAAGGATGTCCTTGAGCACTACGGGTGGGAACTAATTAACCTCCACCCCAACGCGATGCTGATCCTTGCGGTATTCCAGTATCTTTGTGAAGCGTTCGTCGGAATATATCCCAGCGTGGATCTTTTCCGGTGATTCTACTTTTCGGCGTGGTCGAAGAGCACCAACGCCGCCGGATGCATCTACTTCCGGCTGAGGGACAAAAAGGAGTATCCCTCCCCACCCCTGCGAGACTCTGTGCACGGGTGGCACCAAAGGTGGTTTTACTGCTCTCCACCATCTGAGAGTAGTCTATGGTTTGAAAACTCGCGACTTGAGAAGTCGAGCGAGTTAGATGCTCCTCCGGCGATGAACTCGGAGCTTTCGAAGCATGCCGAGGTGATTCTTCACTTGGTCAATCAAGGATTGACGGCTCGAGACATTATTCGAGACTTCGTGAAGAATCGGGTGAGTCCCTTGCGTGAAAGGGCTCATCCAGCATGGGAGATTAGGTCCATGGCGGATAGCACCCTGGACTACAGTAAAGGTATTTATTCCTTTGGCGCTGAGCTTTCCCATTCTTAAATTGTGCAAATTCTGACTTGAATTTGGAAACAGTCCTGCCTTCATCCGAAATTGAAAGGCGGACCAACTCCCTCCTTACGGCCTACAACGCCGATGTAGAGGGCCCTAAGGGATCGCCTCGTCCACAGAGTCTGATTCACGCCGGCGACGACCTTAAACAGGAGCGCCGAAAGGTACATTCTCTATCTGGCCTCCGTTTTTTAGGTCTTATGCATGTCCAGTGTTAAGCAATTCCATCAAAAATGTGAATCAGCTCCTAGGAAGATTTGCCGATGCGACTTTCCTCAGTGAGAACGTTGGCTCTCTTGGGAAGCCAATGGTAAAGAACATGAAGAAGGTCTCCAAAAGACCCAGGACAAAGAGTCCTGCCTCCAAGAAGGCCAGACCGAATCCCGGGGAGGGGTCTTCACGGAGCGTTCCTCCTACCGCGAGAAAGACGGCGGTAAGATATCACATCCCTTCTGTTTTACCAGGCGCAGATTGGAATCACTTCTTCGTCGTACAGGGAGAGGGGAGCGAGGAAGAAGAGGATGATGTTCCTCTGGTCCTTCGGAGGAGGAAGATCGCGGATCTCCCATCCGGCGATGCCCCAAGCTGCCCCACAGAGACCACTACTACCGAAGAGGTGGTCGTGGCAGATCCTGCGACCACCGAAAATCTTGTGGTCGCGGGTGACCACCCAATTCCTGAAGCCCCCGAGACTTCAGGACCGGTTGTCTCTGTTCCTCTGGTCGAAAGGACGACCATGAAAAGGATTCCTTTCTGTCATTCTTTTTATGATTCCTTCTGTATGTTTGACAAATCAATGTTCATACAGGGAGAAGAGCTTCTCCCTGTGACTACTGCGAGTCCCAGGGAGGAAAATCCTCCTCCTCTGCAGACAGAGGGGGAGGTAGTTGAGCAAAGGCCGGTTGTAGTGGCTTCAGCGACCCAGGAGTTGCCAAGGCCTTCGGATGTAGCCCCACCAGCCAGTACGGTAGCCCAGGTAAAGACCTTGCTTTTTGTCTCTATCTTTTTCTTAGAAATATGCTCATAGCTGAATACATCCAGGAGGGAGCTACCTTGTTTGCCATGAGGAAGGCAAGAACCGATGATAGTTCTCCTTCCCAAGGGGAACCTTCCCAGAAATCCCAGGAGCGAATGGGATTTCAAATAAGGTGGGAACCTTAAACTGGCAATAATCTAAAAATAAAAACTGCTCAAATTGTCTTTCTTGCCAGGCAAAGAAAGACGGCGCCCAGCTCTTCAACCGCCTCCGGAGGGGTTGAAACAGTAGCTGGTACAGGAGCTTCCAATGAAGAACGCTCCACCCCTGTGGTCCAGGAAGTCGTCCAGACCGCAGGGGAAGGAATAAATGCAGGGACCCAGTCACAACCGATGACTACTAGGGGTAGCGCCCAGCCGGCACTCCCACCAACTGTCCCTGTAGTAAGCGCATCCGGGGCTCTAGCGAGGATCCCCGCTGGAATGGATGATGCTGTCTTACAAAAGTTTATGAAGGTATAATAAACCTCCACTCTCGTGCCTGAATTGTACTTAGGACACCTTTGATCTTCTTCCTTGGCACCACAGGGATTATCCTGGCTAATAAGCCATTCGCATGTTGTGATGGCCAGTACAGAAGCCATTCAAAAAGAACGCGACAGCTTGCACAGGTGAGTACCATTACCCTTTGGTTAGTATGGGTGCATTTTGGTTGTGTGATGCGCACGGTGGCCCGATCTTCCGACAGGTAGAGGTAAGTCGATTGGTGGAGACTCGACGTTGACGATCCGGCTTCCGATCAGAACTGATCCGAACCCAGCAATCGCTACACCACGGCTCCATTGGTTATCAACCATGCACAAACACGATTGACCTCATCAAGAAGGCTTATCCCTGCATGCGAATCGAGAACACAAGCAAGAACGAGAAAGATGCAACTGAATTTGCAATTGAGGATGAAGCTCACGAGTTGGGGTCTCACAAACCGATGAACGGCGATACTGTTCAAAGACAGAATTGATCTAAGCAAAACCCAAACCAAACCCTAGCGGCGGCTACTGAATATAAGGGCTAAGGGACGTCCTAGAAACCCTAGACGTGTCCGTGATGGACTCCAACACGATACATGGGCCAACGGCCCAAATTGGTGACGCAGCACCCTGGGACAGATTCTGTCCGCCAACTTGCAACGCGAATTCCCGTCGACTCCGCAGTCCAATTGACCTGAAACCGGTGCCATTGGAAAGATTATCTCCTTAGCTTTCGATACATATGTGGATCATTGAAATCTGAGTCCGTTTGTGGCCTGGGCGACGATTTTAGTGAACACTGCTCCTGGTGGCCGAGGTAGTCCACTCCGAGATGAATTGGGACTCCAACTTGACTTGGACGCCCTCCTGGCCTCCCTCCTGGCCCTTGCTGGTTCCCAAGGCCTTCATGATCCTCTCCAAAGTTCCTAAGTACAATATAATCAATAATATCATTAGGTAGCATACTATCCTCACAAGTATATACACGGGCACTTAGGAACGAGCTCACCTGTTGATTCAATTGCCGTGCTCGTGCTCTTGTGATGGGTCCTTGCATCACAACTGGAGGAGTCTCGGGCGTATGCATAGGAGTGATGTCCTCATCATTGTGACTGCCTTGATTTTGCTGCAGAGAGGTTACATTTTTGAAGAAAGAGGTGGCCAATTCAGTCTCAATGTTTAAGAAACAAGAAACTGAACTCAACAAACTTCGATCAGAGAATGCTGGTAAGCCGATTCCTGATTAAGGAGACTTAAGCCCATAACATGCAAATAATCTCCTCTCTCTGTACAGCGCAAGCAGGTTGAATTACACAGCTTAGTCGGGACAAGGGGATTCTTGAATCCTCGATTCGCCACACCGATTGGGCGATCAAAGAGCTGAGCCTTCTGATCTTCAAAAAACTGAAGGCCGTGGCTGATCTTTTGAAGACCGATGTGGTAGAACCGAAGCAAGACAACCTCAGCATAAGTGACTGGACATCGCTGCTTACTGCCCAGGCGGATTCACTGCTTGAGTATCTCCCTGGAGATACACGGCGACGCGAAGAGGTGATCAGAACCAGGGTTCGATCAGCCGCAGTAGCCGTACTCAGCCGGGTTCGACATCACCATGGCCCAGATGCAGATCTGAGCGCACTGGTGGGTCCGGTTGAGGTCGAGAGTGAAGAGCTGCTCGATGCAGTCATAGAGGAGGTCAAGCCCTTAGTAGATAGGCTCCTGACTGAGTTGGGGATCGAACGATCCTTATTTTTGTATCTAGACAATTGTGTATAATGCAATGTATGTAAAAAATCATTTTTGACAGGAAGTACATATTTTGCATTTCTATAATATGAATTCCATACTATAAGCACATCCTCCCTAGCCCCCACCTCTGCTTTTGAATACTAAAGCCTTAGTGTTATAAGCAGAGGAGAAAACATAAGCGTAACGACCAGGGGTGTGCGTTTTAAACCAACGATCAGGATCAATGTAACGTCTAATCTTATTGCGAACTGGTAGCCACTCAGATGACCAAGGACTTACCAGATAGCCCCGTATGCGTTGAGAAACGGCTTATTTAGGAGTGACTTATCTGTAAGTGGTCATGAGATCGGCCAGCGAATCCGATTAGATTGTTGTAATGATCTGACCGTCGGCGGTCAGCCCCCAGGTCGAATGCATATGATACGGGTTTAAAGAGAAAAACTCATTGTATGAAAGTAAAACATATTTTGTTTTGGCAAAAGATGCTAATTGAACAGGAAAAAAGTGATTGGAATACTTACACGTAAAACTTGTGAAGTTGATCGATGTTCCAAGTATTGGACAAAATCCGACCATCCTCCATAGCTAACCGCGCCGATCCTGTCCGCGGCACTGAGACAACAGTATAAGGACCTTCCCATTTTGGGGAGAATTTGTTGCGATTAGACTGGTCTTGAATTTTTCGTAAAACCAAGTCGCCCACGTTGAGATCACGTGGTCGCACCTTTTTACTGTGATACCTGCGTAAAGCTTGCAAGTATGCTGCGGACTTAACCAAGGTGCGATCACGCCGTTCTTCTAAGAGGATGAGATCTTGCGCCCGTTGTTTGGACTGATTAATCTGTTCGAACTGATCTGTCCGAACAGAACCAATACTTACTTCCATAGGCAATACCGCCTCGGCCCCATAAACCAAATGGAAGGGCGTCTCACCGGTGGCGCGACTAGAAGTAGTCCGTAATGCCCATAGAACGGTATAGAGCTCATCTGCCCAAGCCCCCGAGCGGGTCTTAAGGCGATCAAAGACGCGCTTTTTAATGCCTTGCAGTATTTGCCCATTGGCTCGTTCTACGGCACCATTGCTTTGTGGATGGGCCACAGAAGCAAAGCACACCTTGGTCCCAACCTGATCGTAGTAGTCCAGGAAAAGACCGCTGGCGAATTGAGAACCATTGTCTGTGATGAGACGGTTTGGAACACCAAATCGTGCCACGATGTTCTTATGGAAGAACTATTGTGCGGCTGATGCAGTAATATTTCGTACTGGTTCGGCCTCAATCCACTTTGTAAACGTGTCAATGGCTACGAACAGAAACTTGTACCCATTGACCGCTTGTGGCATAGGACCGACGATATCCATCCCCCAGACCGCGAATGGCCATGCGAGAGGAATGGTTTGCAACGCATAGGCAGGTTGATGAACTTGCCTTGCGTGGAACTGACACTGGGGACACGTCTTGACCATATACTTGGCGTCATCAAGTGCCGAAGTCCAGTAGAATCCTTGTCGAAAAGCCTTTCCGACCAGTGTACGATATGACGAGTGCGCACCACATACACCGTCATGTATTTCTCTCAAGAGGGACTTTCCTTCCTCCTGAGATATACAACGCATGAATACTCCTTGAGTACCCTTTCTGTACAAAATCCCATCTATGAGTTTGTACAGACGCGCTTTTTGAATTAACCGATCACTTTCGGTTTCGTCCTCGAGTAGGGTCCCATGTTCAAGATACACCCTCAATGGATGAGCCCAATCTTGTTCCTGACCGAGGTTGGTAACGAAGGCTATTACCGGATCATCCTCGACCGAAGTCATGATCGAAGGATGGTCCAAGTGTTCAATGAACACTCCTGCCGGAGCCGATGAGCGTGAGGACCCAATTTTGGATAATTGGTCTGCGAGAATGTTGTCCTTTCGCGGGATGTATTGGACTTCGAAATGACTGAAGTGTTTTTCCAATCTCCTCACTTCCCCCAGGTAATGAGCCATTGTCTCATCGGAGGTGCTGTACTCCTTGTTTACCTGGTTTACGACCAGCTGTGAGTCTCCCCTCACCACTAATCGATGGACTCCGAGGAATTTTGCTGCCCGGAGCCCTGCAAGAAGACCTTCATACTCTGCTGCATTGTTGGTCGCAACAAAGTGTAGTTGAATGACATACTTAAGCTGTTCGCCCTGGGGCGTAACTAAGACCACTCCAGCCCCCGAGTGTTGAAAACTACGGGAGCCGTCAAAGTACATTGTCCAGTAATCAGGGCACTCCAGTTCCTCTACCAACTGCACGGGTGGCTCAGGGTTGGTCCATTCGACCACAAAGTCGGCCAAAACCTGAGACTTAACCGCCGTGCGGGGTGTGAAATGGATTTCGAAGGCACCGAGTTCGACAGCCCGTTTGGCGATTCGACCAGATTTCTCTGGATTTCGGACAATATCCCCCAAAGGAAAAGAGGAGGGTACTGTGATCTTATGCGCTTGAAAGTAATGTCGTAGCTTACGGGAAGCCATCAGTAGCGCGTAAAGTATGTTCTGGACCTTAGGGTAGCGCTCCTTAGGACCATGAAGTACATCGCTCACATAGTAGACGGGTCTATGTATTCCTTCCCTATCCGCGATTAGAACGGCGCTGACCGCGTGTGGTGTGGCCGCCAGGTAAAGAAGCAACGGTTCTCCTTTGTCGGGAGACACCAATACTGGCGGACTGGATAGATATGTTTTTACCTCCTGGAATGCTTTTTCGGCCTCATCCAACCATGTAAAGTTATGATGCTTCCGCAAGGCTTTGAAGAAAGGCAATCCCCTTTCGCCTAATCGCGATATGAAGCGACTTAAAGCCGCCATGCGACCAGCCAGGCGTTGAACATCCTTCATGGTCGAGGGCGACCTCATTTGTTCAATAGCCCTAATTTTCTCGGGATTAACTTCAATGCCCCTGGAACACACAAGGAAACCAAGGAGTTTTCCTGAAGAAACCCCGAAAGTACTTTTCTCCGGGTTTAATTTTATTCCAAAGCGATTCAAATTACAGAAGGTTTCAGCGAGATCGTCCAAATGAGACAATCTCTTGGTACTTTTTACAACCAAGTCGTCTACATATGCTTCGAGATTACGCCCTATCTGGGAAAGAAAGGTCTTTTGCATCAAGCGCTGGTACGTGGAACCTGCGTTCTTGAGACCGAACGGCATTCTGACGTAGCAGTATGTGCCGAACGGGGTGATGAAGGTAGTCTTCTCTTCATCGTCTTCTGCCATGCTAATTTGATGGTATCCTGAGTAAGCGTCCAGAAAACTCATCAGTTCGCAACCCGCAGTCGAGTCGACCAGCTGGTTGATGCGGGGAAGGGGAAAGTCATCCTTCGGACAGGCAGCGTTGAGACTAGTATAGTCGACGCACATGCGCCACTTGCCATTTGACTTGCGGACCATGACCGGATTGGCGAGCCATTCTGGGTGATCCACTTCGCGGATAAACCCGGCCTGTAGGAGTTTGTCCAACTCCTCTCGGATGGCTTCCTGTCGGTCAGCGGCAAAACGCCTGAGCTTTTGCTTTATTGGTCGTTGTCCAGGTCGAATTGCTAACCTGTGCTCAATTACTTCCCTTGGGACACCGGGCATGTCGGACGGTTTCCACGCAAACACGTCTGCGTTAGCCCGGAGGAAAGCAACGAGGTCGAGTTCCTATTTGTCATCCAGGGCTGATCCAACCCGAATTGTCTTCGATGGGTCATCTGGGTACAAAGGAATTTGTTTGAGTTTTTCATCTGGTCGAGGAGCAGCCTTGATCGCATCGGCGGCAACGGTGGCGACCTGAGCATCCCGGAGGGGAAGTTGATCGACCATCTCCAAAGATAGCCGGTCGCACATGAGTGCCATGTTGCGACTGCCTCGGATCGAGATGACACCTTTGGGGCCAGGCAATTTCCCGCACTGATAAGCATAGTACGTTGCCATCATGAACTTAGCAAGAGTCGGCCTGCCAAAGATTGCATTATAAGCTGAATCACAATCGATTACATCGAAAGTAACCAATTCTGTCCGGAAGTTGTCTGGTTCTCCCAGAGTGACCGGGAGGACCACTTGTCCCAATGGCATCATGGAGGGGCCTGGGATTATCCCATAAAACAGATGGATTATGGGCTTGATCTTCGAACGAGGAATTTGCATCTCGTCGAGTGCCTTGACCAATAAAAGATCAAGGGAACTTCCCCCGTCAATCAGGACCCTTTCGACTCTCGCGTTACTGATGATTGGGGTAATGACCAGAGGTAGCCTCAATGGTCAGGTTAGCCCCACAGGACAGTCAGTGCGATCGAACGTCAAAGGCATATCCGACCAACGGGGGTATTGAGGTTCACCAAGGGATGTCTCCGTTTGGTTAACCTCTCGGCAGAAGGTTTTAAACTGCCTTTTGGAAACGAAAGAGGAAGAACCTCCGAAAATGACATTAACATGATTTTGAGGTACCTGGTAAGCCATTTCTTCGTCTCCGTCGACGTCTCTAATCCCGCACGCTTGCTCTTTAGGCGGTAAGGTTGGCATTGGCCCAACTCCTTGGTAGAAATCGTCCAGTTGTTTCAACCAACTCCTGCAGTTTTTGAGGTCGTGGCCTGCGGAGTTGTGGAGTGGACACCACTTCTTGCCCTCCTGCGGATTATTTGATTTTTCTGGCTGGTCGGAATCCCGACCACCAGAGGCAGTTTTACTTTTAAATGAAGACTTATTACCTTTGGTCGAAGGTGGCTTCTCTGCGACTGCGACCTCGCGGTACTGTCCAGAGCGGTTCCTCTTCGACTTCTTTGACTTCCCACCCAGTGAAGACTCCGGCTTTTTGCTTGAATCTTCTTTCTTGGCGTCCTTGAAGCCTGGTTGGGGTGGTAGGTCCCCCTTATCGACCATTTGGTTCCATTTGACCGCTTCGGCTGCATCGGAATATCGATCAGCCATGTCGAACAGATCGGCCACTGATCGAGGAGGGTGGATAAGCAAGTCTTCAGTGAATCTCCGGTATCGAACGGCATGCTTAAATGCCCTGATTACGGAGCCATCAGATATGTTCGGGATGGTATTCCTCACCCCGACAAACCTCTTGACAAACTACCGAAGTGTTTCGGTCGAAGTTTGCCGCAGCCTATGCAAGTCGTCCTCCTTACCCGGCTTTTGGTAACAATTTTGGAAATTGCTGAGGATGGCATCGCATAGCATTTCCCAATTGTAGATGGAACCCTCAGGCTGATTAAACAACCAGGTTCTAGCCGATCCTGCGAGGACTGTAGGCAGGTAGTTGGCCATGACCTTGTCATCGCCTCCCGCTGCTTGGATGGCAGTGATATAAATCTGAAGGAACTCGGATGGGTTCTGAGTTCCATCAAACCTCTCAATGGCCCCTGGTTGAAACTTATCGGGCCAAACGACTGCTCGTAGGCCAGGCGAAAAAGCTTTGCAACCAACGTAAGGTCCGTGAATCACCCTGTGACTCTCGGTTGGGTCTCGAGCGACCTCACGCAATGGCGAGGTTACTCGTGGTCCCAACTGAGAGTGAACAGGAACTCGATCCCTACTACGAGAATCCTGCATTCGCCGGTATTTGTCCTGCCGGGACGGTACGGGCGGCGGGTAACTCCGCCGGCCAAAGCCGGAATGAGGACCATCCCGCTCACGGGAGTGTGTTACCGAGTGGGAAGAGGCTGTTGGGGTCGCCTCGGATGCGACCTCGTCCAGTCTTTCCGCCAGGATCCTGAAAAAGGCCGATTTCTGCGCATCCGTGACCGTAGGAGGAAAATTGCGCATGACTTCCGCGATAGATCGCAGTCGACCATGGGTACTTCTCCTAGGGGCACCAGGTGTTATCGTTTCTTCGTCCACTGGGAAACGCTCCGGTGGTAAAGAAGGGGTCTGGTCACATCTTCGACCACGCGACCGTCGAGAAGAACTCGGAGCAGCATCGTAACGAGCCTGCGCATCTTGAAGAGCCTCTAGGGCAGTTCTGCGCAATTCGTTGTTTTGTTGCTCGAGATCTTGATCCTCCTTCTGTTTGCGATCTTGTTCTTCCCTGGCAGCCTGCTGATCGGGAGTTTCCTCCGACAGCGCAGCAAACTGCCTAGGGAGAGAGGTTACCGATGGGGAAAACATCTCGGTTTGTTCCGAGTCGGACTCAAAATCAAAGAGATGGTGAAGGTTATCAGGGTCGAACCTTCCTAGGCTAATTTCCGGGTCACCATCACATTTTCCCTCAGCGGGGTCGTATGACGGGCCGGATTCATCACCTAGCACATTAAGAACCTCTGTGGGTTCTGACCTTGCGCTAGTTGCTCCCTGGTCGATTGACATGACCTGGAGAGATGATTCAACCTGCGGAAGATTCTGGCCTTCGACTTCCTCCATCGGAACGGGATCGCTTGGAGAAGGCATTGGTATATGGGCATAATCCTCGAGATCGAAATCGTTCTCGGAATCATATGCTCCAGCCATGCTTCAGCGAACCTCCGGATTTCAATTAGGACGCCTTGAGAAAGGCCCAACGGTGGGCACCAGCTGTCGACGATTCGGACTCGGGGTCCTCAGCCGAACTTATGCAGAATTTGTAATTGTGAGACCTTTCAAGATGACCCTCCGGGAAGGTATGTAGAACAATGGTGAACAGGAGCACAGAGAGATTTATACAGGTTCGGGCCCTCGATGGTGGGAGTAAAAGCCCTACGTCCTGTTAGAATTTCACTATTTGTGATAAAGGCTTACAAACTAGCAGGAAGAAACCTTCACAGGTGAAAGTTTCTTCTATATAAGTGTACAAAAAAGAAACTCTAAGAGACTTGTGAATATTATCTATTCTAAACCATAGACTTGGCTGTTTTGAGTAGTCGAGATACGTTGTATCTCACTTATCTCAGGTGTCTTGTTCTTCCAAATGTCTTGGATCCCCCCTTTGATGTACTTTGCCACCCTTTTATACTGGTCGAAAGGGTGCCATATGAAGAAAACTGCATCAAACGGTTGGATGCGGTTTCTGGAGAACCGCTGTTAACTTCCACGGAGGTTATTGACACGTGCTAATCACGAATAACCGCCTATAATAACCTCTGACGGTTGGTCTTCAACGTGGAGGAATCCTCGGGATGCTTGGAATATCCTGATATAAGGATAACCGAATAAACTCCAAGCACCCTGGTCGAGAATGTTCTGACCGCAGAATATGGGCTGACCACGCAACATCCGGGATATCCATTCCGCGTATAACATACGAACTTCTAACCGCACAAGGCTGTCGGCCTGATCGCACGAAACCTGCGACCTGATCGCGTAAAGCTTGCGACCTCATGGCGATGCCCCTCAGAACAGCTTGAGTTCGCATCGCCAGATACATGTCTGGTTTGAACCTGTCTTGAACCAAAAGTTTATTAGAAGTGACCCGGGTGTCAATCCTCGTCAGCTGGTAGATAAAACAAGTACAAGGTCACGAGGACCACTATTACAATATCATAATGCCAAGGATGGCATTAATCAAAGTTGATTCAAAAGTAGAGAGTTTTTCAAAATCAAGAATCGGTATCGAAGTACCGAACACAGAAAAACAACACAAAAAGCAACCACAAAGGTCTTCACTTCCTTCTGCAGTGGCTCTAGAAGGGCTTCCACCACATCAGACTCAACTTGGCTCGTGACCCTCCTAGAAACTCGAATCTCCTGGAGAGGTTCCTTCCTCCTCTTGGTGCTCACAGTCAAAGGGATCAGGATACTCGAATCCTTACTTCTGAATTTGTGTGCAAAGGCAAGAGTGAGCATGTTTTTACACAATGCTCAGCAAGTCTCATTACAAGAATGCAGGTATATAGATGAGGGGTTCTCAAGGAATGAGGTCTTGGTTTTATATGTAAGAATAGAATAGATTTTCACTCTAAAGTTATAAAGAAAAGCTTTTAGTTTCAAAAGCAATACTTTGAAATCTTAAGTTATACTTTAGAAATCGTTATGTGTGATGGTCTCCCATGAGTCATCCCTTTTATCAACTCATATTATGAAAATATTCCAAATATTACTTGTGCTGAACCACATGGATAAATCCACCGTGAACATACTCCATGACCTGGGAGTACAGAGTATCTAATACTTTTCTTATACTTTGCAAAGGTGTACCTCTTTTTAAATCCACTTCTTCACTCGGCTTTCAAGTCGGATCAGCTCCATGCGACTTTTACGCATGTGACAAGGTTGAGATCACACAACGCTTTTGCACTCTAGTATTAACAGTATCCCCGCCTGGTAAATAGACAATTAAGTCTCAAGTACCGTTGTGGGTCATCCCCACTGCCTTACTTCCTAGCCTAGGCCTGTGTCCACGCAAGACATATGACCTTATGATTACAGCCGCGCACAACTTAATCAGGCGTAGGGTGACTTCCTTCTTTCCATCTTTTCCTCTCATAATTTTTCTGAACTCACATCACTCATGGACGAACTGTGCCCAACCAGTTTCCACGCAAGAAACCAGACCGACAAACCATGCAGGGAACTGCTAATACCAAAAAGCTACTAAGTCGTGCCTGTCCCATACCAGGAAAGTGGTTGGTACGTTTTTCATGTCGCATAGAGGCACAACACAAGGTTCTTGTCCTTATGAATTAATAGTGAGGAGACTTTCACATTCCCTGGTGCGCACCGCACCCTCACCATACAAACCATCCTCACTATCAATCCTTAATTTCACATTTTCTTTCATAAAAGGGGTTTCAAATTCATTTCTCACATATTAGCCATTTCACACCCAACATGTACATTTAAATAAGAGTAGAGTTTAAGCATAGCATCCTAGGGTGACAAGGGTGCATAGGTATTCAATCACAAGAGGGGCTTCACAATCATTTAGGTTATATCTAACCACATTATTTGAACATACTCTCATTTGAATTTAAGGCATGCATATACTTTGAAAACAACTAACATACTTCATTTGAAAATATTAGGTGAGACATGATCAAGGGGTAGAGACTTGCCTTGGACTACTGGGTCTAGTTACTTGGACGAAACTTTGAAGACTTCTTCCGTTCCTTCAACTTTGGGCTCTGCGGCGGACACAATATAACACATACGCTACATAAGCATACATAAAATAGTTGCAATAGAAAATAATAAGTAAATATATCATGCATGCAAGGGGAAAGATTTGTGCAAAGTCACTTGGGTGCTGATTGAAGAGATGGGCTCAAAAGGAGTTGAATGTCGAAAGGCCGACATTCGGTCTACGGCTAGACATAGCCCTAAATTGGTCTTAGGTAGGTTTTCTGGAGAAGTGGCAGAAGAGAAAGATGTAGAACACAACTCCAGGAATCTGGGGGACAAAGTGGCATTTCAATTGTTCAACCAGAAGAGGTCAAACAAGGCCAATGCCAGTGGCTGACATGCACTGACATAGTGCAGACATTGCCCAAATCTAGGGTTTAGAGCAAATTAAATCTGGGCCACTTCAGCTGACTACACTTTGTCTCTTAGCTTGGCCTCAGCCCCCTGAGCATTTCCTTCCACTAGCTCGACACCCAGATCTGCCCAGATTGGAAGTTATGGCCTTGCCAAGTTTCTGTCCAGATCAATGTCTGTGCCGTGTCGCCACCGCGGTTCATCACCAGAGTTCTCCACCGTCCGGCCATCTGTGGGATCCTCATTTAAGGAATCCGGTGGCCGGCGCTGGAGAAGACGACTCTGAAATTGGGGATTTTTGATTTAAAGCAAATGAGCTCAATTCCAAGCTTGTCAACGATCTCTAGGGCATAACAAAGCTACTGGAGGGGTTAATTTTGCTGGAGGATCGCCAGAGAAGCTCGGCAACGAGGTCCAGCGAACAGATGAAGTTCCAGATTGGGATTTCTTCGATTTGGGCACAATTGAAGATTTTGATCTCACAGGCTTGCTCTACTAAGCTCACTGATCCCTTTTCTCTACTAACACGAAGGCCAATTCGGTTTAAATTCGTTGGCAATGGAGGAACAGGGGTTTTGGGTGTTTCCGGTGATCGCCGGTGTTAGGGATCGCCGGGATGCAATTGGGTGCTATGACACAGAGAGGGAGGTAAGGGAAGCTTACTGGTGAGGTTGAATTGGAGGGAGGAGCAACGGTTTGTTCTGGCGACGGTGGCCTCAAAATCTGCTCGCGGAGAAGAAGAAGAAAGCAGCGAGAACGCTTTAAATGGCTAAGTCCTGAAGATGAGGAGTTAACACAGCACTGGAGGGTATTTATAGATGCTGGAGCAATCTGCTGGTCGACAAATTGGGGAACAACGGCGACGAATTCGACCGCGAAGCGACCGAACACAGCGGGGACTTGTGCCGGCGATGATGGCGAGGCACTGGCGTGCAGCGGTGCAGGCTTTTGGCAGGGGCAATGTAGGCCAGGCAGCGAGGGAACGGTGAAGTGAAAGCTCCATCGACGCGTGGCCGAGACATGTCGAACGGGCGAAGCTGAAATTGCTGGTTCACGGGCACGCGCGCGGGGAAGAAATTGGCCGTGCTGGCGCAGCCGAGGTGGCGTCGACGGCGGTGCCACGAGTGCGCACGGGTGTCAGGTACGTGGCTGATGTGTTGGCACAGCAGGGGGTTCACCGGCGGCGAAGAACACGGTGATGCACTGCGGCGGGTTCTGCTGAGACACGTCCAGGGGCCTAAATTTAATAAAAGGACTGATCTGCGAAGAAAGTTTGAATAGGAGTTGGGTCTGATTGCAATTCTGGAGATCTAAGGGTCTAATCTGAAATCTGATTTCAGGAGTGAGTTGCATAAAATTAATAGAACTCATCTAGCTAAAGTTTGACAAGATCGGGCAAGATCTGAAGGGTTTCGACAAAAATGGGGAAAACGACTTAGGGTAAAATTAGGGTATTTAGGGTTCCAAAGTGGCAAGGGCCGAAACTCATGTTTAGGGTAAGATTTGGAAATTCTTCCAGAAGGAAAAATTGTTCAGAATAGTGAATGGGAGATGTTCACTAAATCAGATCAAAGTTTGGAGATGGTCTGAGACTTTTAGTCTTTTTGGGCTTCTGACAAATCTGAAAAGGGCTGATTTGTGAAAAAGATCTGAACGAAAGAGTTTGATTGCCAACTTTTTGGGGTAAGATACTGGCACAACTGGGATCTCATTTTGAAATAGAGAGAGACGAGGCAAGCCAGGATTTGGGAAAAATAGGGGTGTTACAACCTAAACTCCTTAAAAACAATCTCGTCCTCGAGATTCTAGTAGGTCTGAAAACAGGTAAGGGAAATATTGATGCAGACCTTCTTCCCTTTTCCATGTTGACTCTTCTTCTGAGTGGTTGTTCCATTGAACTCTGCAGAATCGAATGGTCCTTGATTTCAATCTTCTTTCACTGACCTCAAGTATCTTGATGGGGTATTCTTGGTAGGATGAGTCTGATTGAACTCCTGCTTCCTTGGGAGAAATCTGCAAACTAGTATGGTAGCTATTGCTGTGGGTGAATTCTGTGTATGGCAAGTATAACTCTCATGAAACTCCATATTTGAGCACACATGCTTGCAACTTATCCTCCGATATTTGATTCACTAGTTTTGTCCATCCTCCAGTCTTAGGGTGGTAAGCTGTGCTGAAGTTCAACCTTGTTTTTGGGGCTTCATGTAGACTTTTCCAAAATCTTGAAGTGGGTTGTGCTCCACGATCTGATACAATCCTCTTGGGTATACCATGTAGAGTCACAGTCCTAGTCATGTAAATTTCTGCCGACTTGGCGCCATCGTAAGTCATCTGCATTAGTACGAGGTGCGCTACTTTCGCCAGTCTGTCCACCATCATCCACACGACGTCATATCCATTCTTAGTCTTTGGAAGTCCTGTGATAAAGTTTATTCCAACTTCTTCTCATTTCCGTTCTAGTATGGTTAGTGGCTGTAACAATCCTGCTAGTCTTTGATGTTTGGTCTTCATCCACTGACATGTTTCACACTTTACCACATACTCGGCAATCTCTATCCATGCAACTTCACCAAAATTGATTCTTCAAGTCCTAATACATCCGAGTACTTCCGGGGTGAATATAGTATGGAGTGTTATGAGTTTCTTTCAAAATTAGTGTCTTGATCTCCTTCACCTCTGGAACACGCATCCTTCTATCTTGCCAAATTGCACCTTGCTCATCTTCCCGAAATTCTACTTCCTTTCTGATCCACATATCCTCTTTGATCTCCCGAATTCCGTCATCACTTCCTTGTGACTTTCAAATCTCTTCTTCCAAGGTAGGTGTAACTGACAACGTACATGGTCACAGAACCTTGATCTACTGATTCAATCATTTGCCGATGCAGTCCTCCATTAACTCTGGTGTAACAGTGGTGCTGTAGTAAACCTTTCTGCTCAAGGCGTTCGCACTGACATTAACTTTACCAGGATGGTAATGCATGTCTAGGCCATAGTTCTTTATTAACTCTATCCATCCACGTTGCCTCATGTTCAAATTCTGCTGGGCAAAACATACTTCAAGTTCTTGTGGTCTGAGTAGATTTCACATCGATTCCTTAGCAAATAATGTCTCCAAATCTTGAGTGCGTGAATCACTGCTGCTAACTTCACGCCATGGGTCGGATAATTCTCCTCATGCGACTGCAGTTTCTTGGATGCAAATGCGACTGTTCTTCCTCCTTGCATTAAGACACAACTCAGTTCGTGCCTAGATGCATCACTCTACATCTCAAAATTCTTCCTATTATCAGGGAGTACTAGAATTGGTGTGGTTGTTAGCCTTCGTTTCAACTCTTCGAAGCTCTTCTGACAATCTTCTGTCCACTCAAATTGGACATCCTTTTTCAACAAACTAGTGGGCGGCTTGGATATCTTGGAAAAATCCTTCAATGAATCGATGATAGTGCTCAGCTAATCCAAGAAAACTTCTGACCTCTGTCACTGATCTGGTTGTTTCCACTCTTTCATGGCCTCGACTTTTAACTCGATCCACTTGCACTCCTTCAGCTGTTGTCAAGTGACCTAAAAATGAAATTTCCTGTGTCCAAATTTACACTTATCTGGCTTAGCATAAAATTTTTGCTCCCTTAGTTTATCCAAGACTTTTCGTAGGTGGTCAGGATGCTCCTCTTGGTCCTTGACTGACGTCCGATATGGCATTTTTGATACGGTTGCCGTTCTAGGTTTCAATTCAACATTGAATTCCAAACCTTGATCAGGGACACTTCTGGTAACTCTTTTGGAAACACGCTCGGGTATCCTCCAAATTCAGGGATCTGGTTCACCTCTTTCTTCGAACTGTGCAGATTTTGGGCTGGGTGTTCTACTAACATCCTCTCAGGATTGGAACAAAACTTCTTTTCCATTAGGACTAGTAAGGGCAACGGCCTTACGCTCACAATCCATTTGTCCTTTATGTTCCGACAACCAGTTTATTCCAGGTATAAAAACATCTCAACCTTGTAGTTCTAGTGCCAGTAGTTTAGCAGAGAATTCCTTTCTGCTTATATTAAATTTTACTCCTTCGCACACTGACTTTACTGGCATCCTAGAGTCGGGAAACTGAATAGCGATAGGATACTCTAGACACGTCATATTCAGTCCACTTTAAATAGCAAAATTTTTTTCTGATGGGCCTCCTTCTTCTTCTGATGTGACATAGTTGAGTCTGCCTTGAGTTGGTGCTGGGTTTCCTCTCGACGGTGACCGAATTGTCCACAATGATAGCAGTGTGGGGACAATCACGCTGATAGTGGCTTCAGTGACAAACCGGGCACTTGGCTGTCATGGCTCCTGGGTACTGTAGATTTGGCTGATATTGTGGTGCAGCTTGGGTCTTTGACGGATGCATGAATATTCCTTCACTTGAAATGATGTGGTCTAAGAAAGGAATCTTTTTCAACCAGAGAGCACACTTATCAATCTCGGCGTACAATTGGTGATCTGCTAACCTCCTTAGCACTAAACTTAGATGCTGATTATGCTCTTCTTCGTTCTTGGAAAAAAATGAGAATATCATCCACAAACATGATAATGAACTTGTCTAGATATTCCATGAGGACTTTATCCATTAGGTTCATGAACATTGCCGGTGCGTTCGTTTGTCTGGATGACATCACTGTAAACTCATATAATCCATATCTTGTCATGAATGCAGTCTTTGGGATATCCACTCCTCGAATTTTCAGTTAATGATAACCGGATCTCAAGTTGATCTTTGAAAATATTTTTGCTCCTCTGAGTTGATCGAAGAGATCGTCGATCCTTGGCAGAGGTGCTTGTTTTTTATCGTCATATCATTCAACTTCCAGTAGTTGATACAAAGTTGCAGACTGCCATTTTTCTTCTTGGCGAAGAGCACTGGGGCTCCCCAAGGTGAAGAACTTGTTCTAATGAATCCTTTTTCTTCCAATTCTTTCACTTGATTTCTCAGCTCTTCCCATTCTTGGCTCGTCATACATGCAGGTTTCCTTGCGTATGGGCTGGTTGAGGTTTCAGCTCGATGGCAAACTCTATATTTCGGTCTGGTGGCATTCCAAGGAATTCTTTAGGAAAAACTTTCTGGTACTCATTGACTATTGGGACCTTCTTGAATTTGATCTTTTCAACATTGTCCAAGCTGTCCATACGGTAGATTAGTGAAATCTTCCTTTTCTTTTCTGTGCAGAATGTGACTTGTTCTCCTTCGGCGTTGGTTAGAGTGACGGTCTTCTTCTTACAATCTATCTGACCTTTGTGTTTCACTAGCTAGTCCATTCCAAGAATGATGTCTAACTCTTGAAGATTCAGAACTAGCAAATCTGCTAGGAATCCTAGGTTGCCGATTCAAAAGGCAATAATAATTCTACAGATGGATTTGATTGGGATTCTCACTGCATCGATATCAACATATCATTGGTATTTTATTTCCTCCTCGTAGCATGGAAGTTGGTGCTCCAGGTTTATCTTAGTTGGTACGGACTCTTCTTCCAGATGTGTTCCTCATGTTACTGGTATCTTCCCCAGGTTCTCTTCCATGAGATCTTCCTCTAGTGTTAACCAATCTGCTCTAACAGGTGGTCAAAGAAATGATTGTTGACTCGGAGGGAAACACAGATAGTGTACAAGCGAAAAGCTGAGATCAATCCATGAGACAAGGATTGGAAAGTGCAAGATGCTTTTCATAAATTAAATTTTCATAAAATACATAGTTTTGCCTCTACGGCTTACAGGAATATTTAGCAATCAACACACATTAAGACAAGCAACTACTACACAAAAGATCTAACGTCTGCTGTGGTTAGGCACAAAAGGTTAAACCAGGGAAAGTCTGGGATCACATGTCGGCTTTGGAAGAACCGTAAGGCTCTACCTCTTCTGAGTCCTCCTCCTGATCTTCATCTGCGTCCATCAGGTTCAATTCCACGTTCTGGGATCTCGTAGACTACCACTGAGGCACGAAAGCTGTCTAAGGGGCATAACGCAAAAACACCTAAAAGTTAAAATAATGTTTAAAGTTTTTTCAAATAATCAAAAAGGATAACTACATAATATATTTTGTTTAGACAAATTAGATTTTCGTAATTATATTTCAGTCAAATAAACTAGCGATTTTCTGATCTAGGGGTGCCAATATCTATAGAAGGGTCACAACCTACAGTCGAGCCTTTGGTCTGATACCATCTTCTGTGGGACCCTCATTTGAGGAATCCGGTGGCTGGCGCTGGAGAAGACGACTCTGAAATTGGGGATTTTTGATTTAAAGCAAATGAGCTCAATTCCAAGCTTGTCAACAATCTCTAGGGCATAACAAAGCTACTGGAGGGGTTAATTTTGCTGGAGGATCGCCGGAGAAGCTCGGCAACGAGGTCCAGCGAACAGATGAAGTTCCAGATTGGGATTTCTTCGATTTGGGCACAATTGAAGATTTTGATCTCACAGGCTTGCTCTACTAAGCTCACTGATCCCTTTTCTCTACTAACACGAAGGCCAATTCGGTTTAAATTCGTTGGCATTGGAGGAACAGGGGTTTTGGGTGTTTCCGGTGATCGCCGGCGTTAGGGATCGCCGGGATGCAATTGGGTGCTATGACACAGAGAGGGAGGTAAGGGAAGCTTACTGGTGAGGTTGAATTGGAGGGAGGAGCTACGGTTTTCTCTGGTGACGGTGGCCTCAAAATCGGCTCGCCGGAGAAGAAGAAGAAAGTAGCGAGAACGCTGCAAAATGGCTAAGTCCTGAAGATGAGGAGTTAACACAGCACTGGAGGGTATTTATAGATGATGGAGAAATTTGCTGGTCGACAAATAGGGGAACAGCGGTGACGAATTCGACCGCGAAGCGACCGGACATAGCGGGGACTTGTGCCGGTGATGATGGCGAGGCACTGGCGTGCAGCGGTGCAGGCTTTTGGCAGGGGCAATGCAGGTGCAGGTGGCGAGGGAACGGTGAAGTGAAAGCTCCATCGACGCGTGGCCGAGACGTGTCGAACGGGCAAAGACACGGCGGGTTCTGCTGAGACACGGCCAGGGGCCTAAATTTAATAAAAGGACTGATCTGCAAAGAAAGTTTGAATAGGAGTTGGGTCTGATTGCAATTCTAGAGATCTAAGGGTCTAATCTGAAATCTGATTTCAGGAGTGAGTTGCATAAAATTAATAGAACTCATCTAGCTAAAGTTTGACAAGATCGGGCAAGACCTAAAGGGTTTCGACAAAATGGGGAAAACGACTTAGGGTAAAATTAGGGTATTTAGTGTTTCAAAGCGGCAAGGGCTGAAACTCAGGTTTAAGGTAAGATTTGGAAATTCTTCCAGAAGGGAAAATTGTTCAGAATAGTGAATGGGAGATGTTCACTGAATCAGATCAAAGTTTGGAGATGGTCTGAGACTTTTAGTCTTTTTGAGCTTCTGACAAATCTGAAAAGGGATGATTTGTGAAAAAGATCTGAACGAAAGAGTTTGATTGCCAACTTTTTGGGGTAAGATACTGGCACAACTGGGATCTCATTTTGAAATAGAGAGAGACGAGGCAAGCCAGGATTTGGGAAAAATAGGGATGTTACAAGACCGCCCTTAAGACAATACTTAGATCGCAGAAGAACATTACGATCATGTCAGATATTTGAAGGAAATAATTTTCATCTTTAAGATCGTGATAATGTTAAGATAATTCCCTTGTACCATAGCCCCCGAATATGAACTAGAATGATATTTAATAATGGTATAACAAATACATTTGCTTCAAATTCATAACCGGGTAAAGATAACAGGTCCTAATCGGCAAGACACCCGTTATGGGGAATTAATAAAATAATGTACCAGGGGAAGGGTTGCCTCGAGCATATAAAAGGAAGAGGTAGTTTACTGGAGAAGTTTCAGAACCAAAACTCTTGTTTGCCTTAGACATTTTTGCCGCACAAAACCCTCTTTGCATTCCTTCCTCAAAAAAGCCGTCACCTTTCTTGTGATCTCATCGGCAATGGCATCCTGGAGCCGATCGATCCATTACGACGAAGAGAGCTTGATAGCACTGGAGAAAGAAGAGATTCTTCCTTCGCGGCTACTGATCAACTGGCGGCCAGCGGAGAAAGATCATGAAACCCCAGTCGTCCAAGAGGGCGAATTGGTAATCTTTGAACAGTATTTGCGATGTGGGTTCCGATTCCCAGAGAGTGAGTTCCTGTGGGGAATCTTGGACCACTACGGGTTGGAGTTGGTGAATCTCCACCCAAATGCTGTTCTCATTTTGGTGATTTTTCAGCATCTATGTGAAGCTTTCGTCGGAGTGCTGCCAAGCGTGGAGCTTTTCCGACGCTTCTACTTCTCGGCATGGTCAAAAAGTGCCAATGCCACTGGGTGCATCTACTTTCGCATAAGGGAGAAGAAAGAGTACCCATTCCCGCCTCTGTGGGATTCTGTGCACGTGTGGCATCACAAATGGTTCTACTACACCCCCCCGTCGGAGAGTGGACTGTGGTTCGCGAACACCCGACCGGAGAAGGACAGTGAGATAGACTCCATTCCTTCTCTGAGCGCAGAACTAAAGAAGCAAGCTCAAGCCATTCTTCATTTAGTCCAGCAAGGCTTGACCGCGCGTAACATCATCCGCGACTTTGTGAAGACACTAGTACAGAAATGCAATCTTCTATCGGTAAAAAACACCCTTCTACTATCGGTTTTTGTACCGATAGAGATAGACACGATAGAACAAGACTGGACATTTTCTATCGGTAAATAACCGACAGAAGAAGTTCACTATTCTATCGGCATATTATTAATCTACCGATAGAAAACCCGTCGTAGTCTTACGTCCAGC
The DNA here is from genome assembly GCA_019359835.1 of Pharus latifolius. Taxonomy (NCBI): domain Eukaryota; kingdom Viridiplantae; phylum Streptophyta; class Magnoliopsida; order Poales; family Poaceae; genus Pharus; species Pharus latifolius. Next base: position 67,109,655 of record CM033323.1, read on the forward strand.
GGCAGGGAAAGTACCATTATTCTAACGGTTAATTACAAGATTACCGACAGAAAAAATCATAATATTCTATCGGCATATTAGGAGTGTACCGATAGAAAACTCGTCGTTAGCGGTTGGAAAAGTACCACTATTCTAACGGTTAATATAAGTTTACCGACAGAAAAAAGCATAATATTCTATCGGTATATTTGGAGTGTACCGATAGAAAACTCGTCGTCAGCGGTTGGAAAAGTACCACTATTCTAACGGCTAATTATAAGTTTACCGATAGGAAAAATCATACTATTCTATCGGCATCTTACAAGTTTACCGATAGAAAACTCGTCGCTAGCGAATTGAAAAGTACCACTATTCTAACGGTTAACTACAAGATTACCGACAGAAAAAATCATACTATTCTATCGGCATATTAGGAGTGTACCGATAGAAAACTCGTCGTCAGCGGTTGGAAAAGTACCACTATTCTAACGGTTAATTACAATATTACCGACAGAAAAAAGCTTAGTACTCCATCGGATATGCATGAGTTCACCGGCAGGAAAGGTCACACTCTTCTAACGGTTAATTTTGATTGTACCGATAGAAAAAAGTACAGTAGTCTCTCGGTTGTTGATGAATTTACCGATAGAGCATTCACATATACAGTACTTTATTTGCATTCACAATACAGTACATTCACATATACAGTACAGATGCAATACAGTATAGATTGGATACACAATACAGTACAGATGCAAGGTAAATTCACAGAACAAATTGACACATTAGGCAGTTATTCACATTTATTCACATATGTATGGACAAATACAGATTGCAATCCAATGTGGACATTTATTCACATATATATATTTATTCACATGTATATGAACAGTCTATGCAGAGTACACAAAAAGGAGAAAATTGTCATGCTGGATGGTTGGGCGCTACTTCCTCCATGACATATTGTGCCCAGATTTGTCGAAGATATATAATATTTGCATTTTCATATTGGTCTTTCGACATGGCGATCTGCAAGCATGTGTGCATACTGAGTAACTAACTTCGATCCTAATTTAGAACGTGACACCCATTTTTGAAATTTGAGTTAGCTATCGATGCTTACCTGGGGGAATCGGGAAAAGTTTGTCCGCACTAGGTCGTACATGTAGCGCAGCACATAAAACCCGCATTCCCACGATTGCGGCTGATGATGGCACTGAGATAATTGCATATGCGAAGACATGTTAGCTATATATTGTTTCCATAAACTAATTAAGCATAAACAAAAAGTCTCGTGAGTACCTCATATTCTTTCCAAGCTAGTACGGAGCCATGCGGTGCGGCATGCCTCCCTCCAGCGGACACATATTTATCAAAAGCCCTGCATTTCAGTTAGTATTGCCAGTTAATGTATTATCATTAGCTAGTGAGGTCAAAATATAAATCAAACATATAAGTTACTTATGCCTCCATATTCCCCTTGAGCACATATTCCATCGATAATCTGTCACGCATCGAATCGAGGTAGTACACCTCGTTCCTCGGCGGACAAATCACGATGAGGATCCAGTGGCCCCTGCATTGTACGTAAAAGAGGACCGCTAGCTCAAAGTACATCTCAGGTGTAACATACAAGATTGTGTTAAATTAGTACGAAATGCACTAACCTTTGGTGGTACGGCACCAGAATGAAGTCCCTGTCCTGCTGCGCCATCAGCGCGCTGGATATGTACTGCTCAGCGTGCGCGGCGTCCTGCTCTAGCATCGTGAGGCTTATTTTCTCTGGGTCGAGGAAACCCACCTTGTCACACGCAGCCTCCGATGCTAGCCTGTACATGCACCTGCATGCGAAGGACGAGATTAATATTAATTTCACAGAAAGTTACTCAGTATTCAAATGAACTGCAACATTAATGCAGAGTTAGCAAACAGAGTTAGAAAACAGCAATACATAGCATCAGCAAACTCACAGGACTCCAGTCCGTATGATGGACATATCGAGCTCCCGCCAGTTGTAGAGGTCGAACAGATCCTCGTGTGCCACGGATATAGTCCCGGGCTCACGGTGGAACTGCCCAGGCCTGTAGGGAACTAAGAAGTTCAGGCTGCGCCGAGCTCGATGTAGGTACCAGTCGTGGAGGTCTCTGGTTGATCGATCCAATTTCCGCAAAGATGCCTCCGACAGGAGTGGGAGCGCGTTCGTGAACGTCCGCGGCAGTCCCTGTCGCCCTTTGCCCTTGCCTTTGCCGCCCTTGCCTTTTGCCGGGGACTGAGCGCGTACCTTCGAAGGCAAGGGCGAGGTGATGGCGGCTTTCTTCCGAGGTGGAGGCGTGGATGCGCTGGGTGGGGTCGAGGCCGTCTTTGATGTCTCCAGGTTCGCACGAGATCGGCCCTCATGCCCCGAGCTGGGGGCGCAGTCCCCTGGTAGCCCCGCGGCAGGCCACTTCAATTAATGAGCACGTATGTTAGATTATGCAAGTTGAGTGTACTGAGTAGGATGTAATCTAAAATGTGTAGGATTTACCGGTTGTATTACAAGACACTTCTTGGGCCACTGTACGTAGGAGCCCACTGCCTCAGCAAGTGTCTGCAGTTCCTCTGTTGGGACTAGCAACAGAGAATCGTTGTAGCCCAGCATGGCCATGTCCACCTGTACCTTTGCAAAACCCAACCGCAAAGGTACACAGTGGACCCGGACATCCGGCCCAGACGGATATATGAAGCCGTGTCCAACCACTTCCTGCTCGGCGCCTACGTGATTCTGTAGGATGCAGCCCTCCGGCCCCTGCAAATTTGTAACAATTAAGTGCACAGATGAAGGCTTGCATCAACTTAAGTGCACAGATGAAGGCTTGCAGTACCTCAAGTAGATCCACTGGATCCGCGAGTACCTTCGAAGCGCAACTGCTTATCCGACCCCGCGGGGTACTGTCGTCCTGGGGATCCGCATCTGCACTCTTGGCCAGCAATGCTTGTCTCAACCGTGCAAACTCTTCCCTCATTTGTGCGACCTCGGTCTGTACCTCAGACTGTACCTCGGCCCGTATCTCAGCCTGCATCTCCGCCCGTATCTCCTCCCGTACCTCAGACCGTATCTTATTGGAGAGGTCAGCTTCCTTTTCCTTCCAGGTGCGGGCCTTCTTCCTCGGTGGAGCCGGATCTACGAAACCGGCCTTCCACGACACAATGGCTCCCACGGCCCGTGTCCGCCCGGGATGCTCCTTATTTCCTAGAGCCCGGGTGAGGATGTCCTTCTCCCTCTGCGGGGTAAACAATCCCTCCGCTGCCTCCTTCTCAAAAGAGATCTGTTACATTTGAAGGTACCTTGTGAGACAAATTGCCTTATATACACTTGTGCGCACACAGTTTACGAGGTTAGCCAACTTACCATTCGCCTCACAACGTCGGCGTCCCCAGGGGTTGCGAACTGCACAGACCCCGTGGACGACACGGACCCCCTCCCCCTCCACCATCGCTTGCACCTCTCATCCCGGATCTCGGAGAGCGGCAACTCAGGGGTGTCGATGACAGGATTTTGTTCGTCTTCCTTCTTCCACTGTTCCTCCTTCCCCGCATAGCCCCGGGATCCGAGCCGATGCGGGTGGTCGTTCCTCTTCTGGATCACCCTATTCTTCTCGCTAAGGGCCTTGAACTCCTCAGTCCCCTTCTGCTTGGTGAATTCCTCCCATACCTCCTCCGATATGAAGGGGTACTTCTCGCAAGGAGATTTCCCCGCAGCTAGGAAGTTACTGACGAGCCAGCTCTTAAAGGTTTTCCATGTTCCGTTCATGTCCTTCAAGCAGGCAGTCCTAGGTGTATCGTCGGGGATGTTCCACTTAGCCTGTTTCCGAAAAATGCATACAATTAATCACGAGTTAGTTAAACTTTAGTATAAGCCAAGAGAACGTGATTACGAAAGAGTTCAGCGATTTCAGTTCATTTAACCTTCACTTCCGCCCACAACCTATCCCTCTCGTCTGCCGTCACGTCCTTCCAGCTCTGGACGGTGATCTTCACCCTTTCTTTCGCCAACAGCCCAACGTAGGCCGCGTACCTCCCAGCATTCTTTCCAATCGGCCTCCCAAATTGGTTGAACTCACAAGAAAGATCAGTGCGTTTGGCCAAACGCCCCAACGTCGTCGCGCCTCGCCCCACCCTCTTGCGCTGGGATGTAACAGCCCCATCTTCAGTAGTTACGATGGGGTTGGCCCTAGTCGAACCACTAGTACCATCCGATGAAGACGACGACATGTCTTCCCCTACAAAACCTTCAACAAACCATATATATGGCAATTAATTCGCCTTGGAGTTCCATAACTCAGCTCAGGACTGGAGACTAACTAGGGCGGCAAAAGGGAAAATAATACAAAAAGAAAGACATGCATAAATTACTTACTGAACTCTTAAAAAATATTTTCTATCGGTAAACACATGAGCTGCCGATAGACCATAACAATTACCTCCACACAAGACAATTTTTCTATCGGCAAACACGTGAGATACCGATAGAACATAACAATGTTCTCTACATATGGAATTTTGTTGACAAGCCACCATTCACTGTCATCACATAACATTCTCGATGATTTGCTACACTAATATTCATGGGCCAGCATTATTATTTCACACGTAAATATGCACACAAGCATCTAAGTGCCACTGTGCATAATCTTTAGCTTAGCCTGTATGTGAGTCATCAGGACTTCACAGCTATTAGGTTGGGAAAAGTCATGTATATAGGCATTTGAAACATATACATCGAAGACCCATCCACATTGCCATATATTCATACGAAGTGAGTAAAAATTCCCAACCAAACTAGTACATTGCATGGCTCATGTCCTTCCAGATCCAAATTAAGTTTTACTACTTGTGCAGAAAAATTTTCTATCGGTAAACACATGAGCTGCCGATAGAATATGTGTAAGAACACCTCCAACATATAATCTGCATTACATGGCAGTTGGATACAATTGATCACACATACAGCAGTATAGAGAAGTTAAAATCTCAAAACAGGTTCATTACAGCACTGGAACATATTATGTAAACCCTAATTAAAATCAACATTGCCTGCGGAATGTACATAAGCCAACACAATAGGAAACCCTAGTGTAATTGCAAAACTCGAAGAATTAGTACGTGCAAAACACTAGGATCAAATAAAGAAGATGCTGGAAATAGAACGACGAATTAGGGTATTTACGGCGGCGATCAGTTCTGGTGATGGAGAGGCGGTGTAGAACGCAGCAGTGGCGGGCGAAGGATGAAAATAAGAACCGGTGGCAGTGACGAACCAGTGTCCAGCCGGCGATCGTCGTGTGGGAGAGAGGAAGTGAGTGCTCACGGCGGAGGTTGGGGTTTTCTTCGCTCTCGAAGAGACGCAGTGCTCTAAGGTGGAACTGTTCGAGTGGAGGGAAACTAAAGGGCCGTGTACTAGTAATAAAGTAGCGGAGGAACTTTTCTATCGGTATAACAAAATGATACCGATAGACTTATGTAATTTTCTATCGAAACAACAAAATAATACCGATATAAAAAGTAAATTTCCCGGAAAAATATTTGAATTAGTGGATGCATTTTTCTATCGGTATAAACAATAAAATCCCGTGAGACCAATTTTCCACAGAAATTTTTTTTAAAGTGCTTGAGATTGGGTGCCATTTTTCTATCGGTAAAAACAACAAAATACCGTGAGAGTAATGAAAAGGTGCCCTTTTCTATCGGTATAAACAAAAAAATCCCGTGAGCCCAATTTTCCCCAGAAAATTTTTTTGATTAAGTGCTTGAGATTTGTGTGCCCTTTTTCTATCGATAAAAACAACAAAATGCCGTCAGAGTAATGAAAAGGTACACAATTTAACATCAAACAGACCGTGGTTGAAAGCTGCAGAATGTTAAAGAAAGAGGGAAGATAACCGGAAAATTGGAAAATTGACATAAAAAGAAATTGTTCATTCATTGTTGTTTTATCACTTACAAAAAAAAATAAAACCCAAAATGCTAGGTCAAGGGGTGGTCTTAGCCCTGGCTGCATGTAGAATAGAGTCAGTTAGACTTGCAGCCAGGACGCAGGACTCCTCTAGCGACAAGTTGTCCCTAGGATCAACTACTACCACGTCAAGAAGGCCTGCGACCTCCCTCAGCTTCGCTATGGTATCCTTCATAGTCAAACCGCAGCCAGCGATGGTCATATCCGCGGCTTTCTTCTCCTCGCGAAGACGCCTCGTCCTCGCCCTAGCATTGTCACCATCCGTCTTCATGCGCTTAATGCGCTGGAAGAGATCGTCAAGGTCAAGCCGTAGCTGAGTGTGCTTGTCTGTAAGGAGTTTGTGCTCCTCCTGGAGGGCCCTCAGGTCAGCCTTCACTTTGGCAGTGTCTTCCACGGCTACCATTCCCTGTGCAAATCAACAGGTCAAGAATGAACTGAACATGGATTAACAATACAGGGGTAAACCGAGGAGATTTAGAGTTCTTACCGGGGAGGCCGTGGATGACGATCCCATGGAGGTTGCCATTGTGAAAGAGAAGATGAGGAGTCGAACCGTTCGAGAATTAGAAAAACAACAAAATACCGCGACGCATGGCGAGGTACTTATAGAGTTTCCAAGGCGACGCATGCCGACACGTTTGAGAATTCAAAGCGGCAGAGTCTTCTTCTATCGGTAAAAACAGGAAAAAACCGTCAGACAACAAATACCGTGAGACAAACGAATTTATTCTAACGGTAAAATAGAACAATACCGATAGAAAACGTTTTGAAGTGCCTGAGAGAAGATGTCCTTCTCTATCGGTATAAATAACAAAATACCGTCAGAAAACGGGATTTTTGCTGAACTTAATTTGAAGAGGCTGCGATGAGATTTTCGCAAGTGCTATTTGAAGGGAAGAATTAAATATTTACAGGATAAAGGTACTGTACATGTTAGAACTCATGCTGTGGAGTAAAATTGAGATGTATTAATGCTGTGAACTAGCTTATCATTAAATTCTAAAGAAAAATGTACTGCCTGATGTATTAATGATAAGTTCCTCACCTTGCTGCAGAACTTGTGGGCTGTTTGCTTGGCATTTATCCCTGAAATAGAAATTAATCATCAATGGTTCTCAACCCATAATCCCTCTTCGTGGTCATCTCGCAGATACGTTGTTTCGTCGATATCTTCAGTACGGATAGATTGAATGTCCTCTAAAAATGGAGGTATTTCATCGAATTGGTTATACTCCTCTTCGTCGACAACATCTTCGACCCCAACAATACGTCTCTTGCTGTGGAGGACAACATGCAAGTTTGGATTGGCCGGGTCAACAATGTAGAATACCTGTGTGGCTTGCTTTGCAAGTATGAATGGATCGTCTTGGTGTCCGACTCTACCAAGATCGACGAGAGTAAACCCGTAACTGTCAACTTGAACACCTCGAGGGATTTCGACCCATTGGCATCGAAACAGGGGAATCTTAAGTAATCCGTAATCGAGCTCCCATATTTCGTCAATAACACCGTAATATGAGTTCAGCGCCCTTACTGACCTGGCATCCTCGGAAATAGCAAACAGTGTCACTCCGCTACATTGCGTGCTACTCTTGGCATCTTGAGCTCTTGTGTAAAATGAATACCCATTGATGTCGTACCCCTGCCAAGTCCCTACAGTGAATCTTGGGCCTCTAGCCAACCATGTCACAGTTTCACTTACGGAGCCCTCGGCAGCTCGCGTGACTCTTTCTTGGATCTACTCAGCAAATTTCCTGTTATGTTCTCTGCTTACCCAAACGTCTGACTTCGAAGGATTCTGTGACCGTAACATTACCTTGTGCTCGTGTATGTATGGCTCGACCTCCGTCATGTGTTGTAAGACCCAAAAATGTGATTTTGCGTACACATCACGAGCGGGGACGATAGCTTTGAATCCAATCGTTCCAATTCCCTCAAGCCTACCCTCGTGTCGGGACCTAGGAACACCAATTGGGTCAACCCCGGCCATATAATCTGTGCAAAATTCAATCACCTCCTCGGCGGCATAACCTTCCATGATACTCCCCTCGGGTCGACGACGAGTCCTTACGTATCCCTTCAATACACCCATAAATCTCTCAAATGGATACATGTAGCGCAGGCACACAGGTCCACAAAACTTAATTTCTCTGATAAGGTGAACAATCAGATGGACCATAACATCAAAAAGGGATGGAGGGAAATACATCTCGAGCTGACAAAGAGTTGTAACCACGTCGCGTTGCAAAGCGTCCAGTCCATCGGGATCAATTACCTACGAGGACACAGTTGCGCCAAATATTCATATCAGAAAAATCTTCTAATTAAGCTCCACAAATGGAGGTAGTGAACTTATAGTACGAGTGCACGTACTTACCTTGCAAGATATTGCGTTGAAGAAATAACATAGGTTTGTGATTGTCTCTCTGACTTTAACTGGGAGAATGCCTCTGATAGCAATGGGAAGCATCTGTGACATCAAGACATGACAGTCGTGGGACTTCATGCCAACCAGTCTTAGGTCCTTCATAGACACAAGTTTTTTCAAGTTCGCGGAGTACCCACATGGAACTTTAACACCGTGCAGGCACCGACAGAGTTTTGTTTTTTCGCTCTTGGACAACGTGTAGCAGGCCGGGGGGAGGTATGTACGCTTTCCATTCTCTAAAGGTGCAAGCTCAGACCTTATCCCCATTTCCACCATGTCACGACGAGCTTTCACACCATCCTTTGTCTTTCCCGGAATGTTCAACAACAAACCAATCAAACTGTCACAGACATTTTTCTCTACATGCATGACGTCAATGCAATGTCGAACTTGTAAGTGCTCCCAGTACGGTAGATCCCAGAGAATCGATCTCTTCTTCCAAACATTTTTTTCTCGAGGTTTAGAATGCTTACCGAACTCAACTTTGATGTCGTTCACGCGTGAGTAAATCTCCTTACCGGTCAGAAACACTGGAGCTGATCCCTTCTCAGGCTTCCCGTTAAATGATTTCCTCTTCTTACGGTACGTGTGATGCACCGGAAGAAACCTGCGGTGACCCATGTACACTGTTTTCCGGCAGTTTCGCAGCCACATGCTCTCAGTTTCATCTAGGCAAATAGGGCAAGCCTTGGCTCCTTTCGTACTATACCCCGACAAATTGCCGTAGGCAGGAAAATCATTTATGGTGCAAAATATCAGGGCCCGCAAGATGAAATTCTCTTTCTTGTATGCATCCCACACCTGCACACCCTCGCTCCACAATTTCTGTAAGTCCTCGATTAAAGGCGCTAGAAACACGTCAATATCATTTCCGGGTTGTCTGGGTCCTGAGATTAGTAACGCCATCATGATGTACTTGCGCTTCATGCATAACCAAGGAGGAAGATTGTAGATGCATAAAAGAACCGGCCAAGTGCTGTGCCGGCTGCTCATATTACCATGTGGGTTCATACCATCTGTACTCAGCCCGAACCTTACATTCCTAAGTTCGCCGCCGAACTCAGCAAATGTTCTGTTGATGTTTCTCCATTGAATAGAATCAGCTGGGTGTCTCAGTTTTCCGTCTTGTTTCCGGGCTTCAGCATGCCAACGCAAGTGCTTCGCGACTTTCGGATTTGCAAACAGCCGCTTCAATCTAGGTATCACAGGCAAGTACCACACAGTTTTTGCCGGGGGCCCTTTCCTTACCTCGTGACGTTCACTGTCAATCCGGTCCCTACGCGTATACCTCGATGCGCCGCATCTTGGACAAACATGCAAACTGGAGTACTCGTTACGGTACAACACACAATCATTTGGGCATGCGTGTATTCTTTCGATTTCCATTCCCAACGGACACAACAGTTTTTTGGCTTGGTAAGTAGATCTTGGCAACTCATTTCCCTCTGGAAGCATGTCCGCTAGAAGATCTAATAGTGCCGTGAAACTCTTATCACTCCAACCGTTTCCTGCCTTCAAGTTATATAATCTCAGCACAGAAGACAGTTTTGTAAATGTTGCACATCCAGGGAACATAGGCTTCTCAGAGTCAGCAATCAGTTTCTCAAATTCATAGAAGTCATTTTCGTTGTAATCTTCCTCTACATCACGTAACATCTCATCTAGATTGTCATCATCATCATCTACGTGCACATCGGAATGAACATTACCAAAATTGGGATGATCATCGATATTATTGCAATCCACATCCGAGTCGTGCTGATTGGTAGTAGTGGTGCTTGTTTCCTCAAGATCTTCGCCATGCCATATCCAACGGGTGTATCGCGCGTTAAAACCACGACGAATCAAATGACTCTTAATTTGATCAGAGTTGCTAAACCTCTTCAAGTTCATACAATCTGTACAAGGACAGAGCATATTTTTCTCTCCCTTCCTCTCCTTTTGTTGCTCAGCAAATTTAATAAACTCATTCACACCATCCAAATATTCAAGAGTAGTACGTTTTATTCCATACATCCAATATTTCCTGTCCATCTACAATTAACAAAATTTAACGAGTAAGCCATGCATGAAACCTGCCCGATTAAGTTATGTATATGTACATGTACAGCCTCTTACAACAGATACATGTGTTGAACCCTAGCCTGACGAAATTAACACTAATTAACCTAGCTAACTACACAATACAAGCTAGTTAGCTCCTAAAACATGACGCATTTCCAGCTACCAAGCTCCCAAGCTTAGAGCTACAAACTTGGAACTACACAATACAGCTAGCTTGCAAGTAGAGAGGAAGGGAGATCTAGAGGGAGAGAGAGATAAGTGTCGACGATTAAGCATACCTTAAAGAGAGGGGCGCAATCAACTTCCCTCCAGCCTGTGCTGATCACCCTAGCAGTGTAGCTGGAACTTTCGTCACAAACAGAGGGACACAGAGTGCAACAGAACAAATTAAAGAGCAGCTCAGCAATGGTCGAGTGGGGTTTTCCTTATAATGGACATTTTTCTAACGGTAAATACATGAAATAACCGTCAGACTAACTTAGGTAATTTGCCGCTCACATATTCTATCGGTAAAAACACACACATACTGTAACGCCCTGAGTTAGGGGTGAAAATTTCCTTTTTCATAAATAGCATGCATGCATGTATCTGTAGTAATAGCCAGATCAGTTTCTATCTCAAGCCCTGAAATCTCCAAAATCTATCCTGTGACCTCAAATGAAGATCAGATTGTTCAGATATGATCTATCAGTTTCTTTGAACTTAAAAGCCTTCAGAACCTAGATCCAATTCTATCCCTAACTCTCAGATTTATCAGCTCCTTCTGTTTTCGAAAACAGAAATACCTTCTATTACTTAAATACCCTAAGTTTCAGAAATACAGATTTAATCCGAATCTTGACCAAGTTCAGACCAGATTATTCCTGGAATATGATCATGGGTATGTCAATACCTTAATATAAAAAGTTAACAGCCATATTTCACCATCTAGACTCTTTTCACAAATCAGTCCAAGAATTATCGCAAAATAGTCCTTATCTGTTATTTGAAAATCCAAAAAGGCTAAAATCTCCAGATTAACTCCAAATTCAGAATTTCTTCGGCAAATCTTCTCAAAATGCTATTTGTCACAAGTTTCTCTTCTGTTCAAATTCCAAAATCTCATCCTAAGTACCAGAATTCAAAACCGAATGAAATTCAGATTTCAATTATCCTAAATTACCCTATTTTCAGTTTGTATCAAAAACTATTCAAACGTATCATATTTTATCAATTATCATTGCCAATTAACCTGTTGAATATAATCTACCAGATTAGTGAAATCAAATTCAACTCTAACCTTCCAAATCTCCAGAATTACAGATTGGTCCAATTGTGAAAATCAAATATTGCAAATCAGCCCAATTTCGACCAGGCTAGCTACTGTGCGCATGACCAGGAACTGCCGTGCTTGTGCGCCGTGATTGCTCATCGCCGGTGAGGCTTCGCCCGCGCTCGTGACCATGCATGCCGGTGCGCACGTGTCCCCACTCCAGCTAGTGCCGTGGCAAGGCCGCTGCTACGTCGACGACCAGTGCTGCTCCCGCGCGCGATCAACGGTTTTTTTTTTGTCAGCAACTCCTCGCCACGTCGCTTTGCCGCGCCAGTGTTGTCGCCACCGCTTGCTACAACTTCGCCAGGTCCCGATGAAGCGACATTGTGATCAGCTGAAGACTTGTCGCCGTCGCATCACTGTTCTTCGCTGTGTCTTCGCCGCTGTTGCTCCAGCACGCAACCAGTCAAGTCACCGGCTGCCAATTACTTCGTTGTCTCCTCCTTGCAAGCTTCGCCTGGTCTATTTAAACCCCACTGTGCTCAGCAATTCCCTCATACTTCACCAGAAACCAGCCAAGTTCCAGAATTTGCTGTTTTCGTTTTCTTCTCCGGCGAGCCGTCGAGGAGGCTCACGGTGCCAGCTCACTTCACTGCATCTCCTGCCAAATTGAAGCTAACAGTGAGTACCTCTCATCCTCCTGATTGTACTGTACTATTTAATTGCTCCCCGATGACCCTTAACGCCGACGATCACCGGAATTGGCTGAAAATCGAAGATTGCCCTGTTCCGGCAATGCAGGCCAAATCAATTCGAATTAGCCTTCGAACCTGTGAAGCAAATTGATCAGTGGGTTATTTCAAGCAAGCCTGTAAGCTTAGAATCCCTAATTAAACATCATTCGAAGCTTTTCCCAAATTCAAGCTCTACCAGAAAACCGGCGATCGTCGCCAGGCTTCTCCGGTGATCCTCCAGTCAATTTGATGTTACCAGAAGCTTCCCTATACCTCCTAGATGCTCTCCAAGCAAAGAATTAAGTTCTCTCGGCCTGTAGCAAAAACCCCCAAATAGCAGTGTTCTTCTCCGGCACAGTTCACCGGAAAAGTGTTCCCGGCCATTTCAGCCCTCGAAACTTTGTCATTTAGATGTGCCTTAGCCTCCTGAGTATTTTTGTCTTCTAGCTCGACACCTAGATCGGCCTAGATTGGAAGTTATAGCCATGCCAAGTTTGTGTCCAGAACTGCTCCAGTGCAGCCAGTTCATCTCTGTTCATCATCAAATTTCTTGCTTTCCAGCCATTTTCAGCCCTAGATCCTATTGAATGATTTATTCCTGTTATCAATGCCTACCTCCCAGACAAAGTGGTGCATCATTTGGAGCTCCAGATCAAAAGTTATGCTAAGCCCTAGTTTTTGACATTGTCAGCTCTATGCCAGAGCTTGTCAGCCAGTGGCATTGACCTTGTTTACCCACTTCTGGTTGTGTAATTTGAAAATCACTTTGTCCACTAAATTTGTAGAGTTGTGATCTACATTTTATTCTACTACCACAAGTTAAAATAACCCCTCTATCATTCATCGACCCTATGTCGATGCTTTGAACCGAATGTCGATCTAAAGACGTTCGCTGTTTTTGAGCGAACCAGTCGCAACCTTGACATCATTCTGATATTTTGAGACATTTGGAACCTTGTAAACCTTTGTCAGCTAATCTTAACATTGGTTTCCTTAACTTAACCCTAATCAGTCTCTAAACCCAATCATTTCAGAATCATCAAGACTTCATCTTTGCATCATTGCATGTAGTATAACAATGTATGGAAAAGATTATGATTATTGGTTGTTTGTTTGATTGGAGAGCAGATCAAGAGCCCGAGTTCGAGGACTTCACTGTGGATCCGACGTCGACTGCTGTATTTTACGACGCGGAAGGCAAGTCACATCCTTGGTCATCTTGAACCTATATTTTAAATGTTGCTATAATATAACCTTGAATATAGGCAATATTGCATGTGAAAGATTGAGAATGGTTGATTTATGAATTGGCAGTACTAGACTGGTTATCTGTGAAATGTGAAATAAACAAGTTTTGAGCCATGAACTATTATATGTATTTATATACTTATATTCATGAAATAAAACCCCTAGCCGTGACCAGAAAAATGGTATGGATGGCTGTAGCACTGGAGGTGCTAGACTGCAAAGGAATGCAGGCACTGAAGGTGCAGGGTTGTGGATGGTCTGGTCACTGGCATATAAGGACTAGAACCTTGTGTTGTGCGTCTAGTGGCATGAACAACGTGCTAACCGTAAGCCTGGTATGGGACAGGCCTGAACAAGTAATTATGTGGATCGCACATGAAACCCCTGCATGAGATGTGTAGTGATGCACGATAAACACGGAGCGCGGCTCCCACACATATCACTGAAGGTGATCAAGCACGCTGACCCAGTAATGGGAATAAGCAATGGGGTGGAGGTTTGGATACAACCTGCCACAACTGTGCCTCGCTGAGAGCCACAGGGTCGGGGGTGAATTGTAAGTGATACATAACAAAAGTTCTTGTTATTTCCACCTTGCCGCTCACAGTATGAAGTGAGTCAGGGGTCCAATCATTTTGTTATGATAGGAAAGGTTTGAAAGTGGAATATCTTGCGGGTAAATTGGTACCTCTCTGCAGAGTTAAAAATGTATTCGAATACTCCGACCTCCCGGGTTTTATAGGAGTCTGCTGCGGTGGATTAAATCCACGGGGTGTGACACAAGTACTATTTTCTAAATAAAATATGTTTAAATCAAGATTACCCAAATGACATGTGTTGTCATGATAAGGAGTGCTACCGTGGGCTGTCGTGTGTCGACGTGTCACAGTAGTGCTATAATCTAGTGAACATGAATGATGATGTTATATTATAAAAAGTGCTGCCATGAGATGAGGTATGAAAGAAAAAGATTATTTTACAAATATCCATAATTCTTGACTAGTCTAGGTTCATATCATCACTACTATATGTATCTACTCTTACCTAAGACTTGCTGAGTACGTAAGTGCTCACCCTTGCAACATTCAACTCAATAGATGGAGCCTACCTTGATCAAGATGATGGCACGGAGTACTACGTGGATCCAGAAGGAGGAGAATCAGTTCCGCCAGAACCCTGAAGTGTGTTGTTCTGCCGTCAACTTCTTTTGTGGGAGGGTCACCTATCTTCTGCTGTGTAGTTAAATATTTTGTTAAACCCTGAATGCCTTGCAGGCATTGTAATCCTCTTTATGTAATATTAAGGCCAGCAGGCCACACTGCTTAATATTTTGTAAGTACTCTGTTGCAATGTAATATACTCCTGTGTTTGACTTATCCTGGGAAGTCAAAGGGTTGTGGTTGAGACTAGCTGCAGCGAGCTAGGTCTCTACAGGAGTAGTCGTTGTCCCAGTCTCGGGGCGCGACACATACCGTTAGAGAATATACATTACTGAGCAAATATATGTGTTTTCCTATCGGTAAATATGTGTACTTACCGTTAGATCATGCATGACACAGCACGCACATGAGTTTTTCTATCGGTATATATGTGTACTTACCGTTAGATGATGCATGACTGAACAAATATATGTATTTTTCTATCGGTAAATATGTGCATTTACCGTTAGAATATGCATGACTAAACAAATATATGTGCTTCCTATCGGTAAATATGTGTATTTACCGTTAGAATATGCATGACTGAGCAAATATATGTATTTTTCTATCAGTAAATATGTGCATTTACCGTTAGAATATGCATGACTGAACAAATATATGTGCTTCCTATCGGTAAATATGTGTATTTACCGTTAGAATATGCATGACTGAACAAATATATGTGTTTTCCTATCGGTAAATATGTGTACTTACCGTTAGAGGAGGTACTGTTACCAAACTGGGACAAACATGCACATGCCATTTCTCACATTCAAGGAATCATATCAATGTAACATCAAACAGATCTTACATCAAACGGATCTTAACTAGAAGATAAAGCAATATATTTCAAGAAATGCTAATTTGTGGATTAACTAGGAGACACAAAAATACTTTTCGTAGGTAGTTGGGACTTCATCTTGCCAAAGAAATTACAGATGCCAGTTCACAAATTCAGGTACAAACATACACATGCCAGTTCACCAATACAAATTCAGGTACAAACATACACATGCCAGTTCACAAATTGAAGTGCATGTCTGAAACAGCAGTACAAATACACACCTACCTACCAATACAATTAAATACACAAATGCTCCCTGCACATTCAAGTTCATGTCCCAATTAGCAATACATGATACACAAATATACAACAATATACAAATACAACAATTCACACATTCGATGTATATTTCAAAAGCCATGTCTGAAATTAACAACAGATCACGACGAGGACCCAGTGGCCCATACATGCATTTTACATAAAAGGGAACCTTTGCAGGTTGCCACAATGCAACTACCGACTACAAGTTAGACCTGATACATCACAAATCCATTCATCCAAAACAGCAAATGTCTGAACCACATTGGACTTAACCATAAGAGTTCAGTTCGAAAACGCCCAAGGAGCTGGAACTGCCGTCGACATACATTTGTACGTATTGGTGATTTCCTCGGACTCAAACTCGATCAACTCAACTCAACTCAACTCAACTCCATTAACAAAAAGAACCTACCTTCCAAGATGTTGTTCTGTGTAGTGATGGTGTAGAATGGCTGTGCAAATAACAACAATTCTTCTTCTCCAAGCAGGTAAGCATCTGGCCACAAGCTGGTGCATGCAAAAACATGTAAGATGCTTTCTATAGGTCCTGATTTGAGAAACACGCCGGGCTTAAGCATCTTCTCGACCGAGCCAACCAAGATCTCGCCCTTCACGTCCTTCCAGCTCTCGACGGTGATCTTCACCATTTCTTTCGCCAACAAGCCAACGTAGGCAGCGTACTGCGATGAAGAACCGTGAAATACGTTGCCCCTCACGAGCATCATCCAAGGACCTGAACAGATCATAATCATATTGAAAAGAAGACACATCAAAATGAAGGATACAAAAAAAGCAGAATTATTGCCATAATCGGATTAGAATAATCCAACAATATTGCAGAAATTTTACGTACCTTCCTTGGGATGCCGACGTCTAGAGGGCGTCGATGGAGGTGCGGAGGTGCAGCGGTCCCCTGTAGAGGTGCGCCGGCCGTCCATGGAGCTTACGGGTTAGGACTACGAGCCCCAGATGAACTGTGAGAATGAAAGAGACATACCCGTGTATTTATACAATTATATATTTTCTATTGGTAAGAAAACAGAATACCGTTAGTAATAAAAACAGCTGTAGAAGCCGAATGGTTCTATCGGCACAATAAATATTACCGATAGGAATTTTTGTACATACTCTATCGGTGTGTACGTACATTACCGATAGAATATTACTAGTTGTAGAAGGCCAACAGTTCTAAGATATTTTGTGCAATATTCTACCGGTATAAACATTCATTACCGATAGAATAAAACTATTAGAAGACGAATAGTTCTAAGCAATTTTCTATATATTCTAACGGTAAAAGAATCCATTACCGATAGAATAAAAATATTTGTAGAAGGTCAACTATTCTATCAGCGAACTACATATTGCCGATAGGAATTTTTAATATACTCTGTCGGTATATTCATACAGTAGCGATAGAATAAGTCTAGTTGTTGAAGTCGACCAGTCCTATCGGCGCACAACATTCTTCCGTCAGTACTTATGCATCTCTTCTAACGGCAAATATGTTCATCACCGCTAGAGTAAATCATACTATTTATTCTATCGATAAGTTTCTTAGAAACCGATAGGGAAAATACATCCGTCGGGCTTTTATGACCGCGAGGCACATTTTCTATCGGTTTTGTGCTGTTTCGCTAATAACCGATAGAAGATAGGGGTTAGTAGACTGCATTTTTGTACTAGTGAGAATAGGATGAGCCCCTTGCGCGAGAGGGCACATCCGGCTTGGGAGGTGGAGTCCGTGGCAGACAACACCTTAGATTATAACACTGGTATGTCCTTTGGTCAACAAAATACGCTTTTTTACTAATGAAAGATGTCGTATCAAGTAATATGCTTATTTGTGACACAACGCTGTCTTTGTCCGAAATCAAAAAAAGGACAAATTACCTCCTGCGGGCGTATAACGCCGCGGCGGAGGGAGCTAAAGGGCCGCCTCGCCTCCAAAGCTTAATTAATGCCGGTGATGATCTTAGACAAGAGCGCCGAAAGGTATAATCTTTTTCAACAAGCTCTGTTATAAATCATCCATTTGACTTGTGTTACCAAATCATTTTAAATAATATAGCTGCTGGGAAAATTTGCTGGGGCGAAGCGTCCAGGCGAGGACGCTGGTCCTTCGGGGGGATTAGCCACGAAGAAGGCAAAGAGGACTCCCTCGAAGCGCAAAATGAAGGAGCCTGCTCCCGAAAAACCTAAGAAGATCTTGGGAGGGGCTTCTTCACGAAAAAAAAATTATAACCACAAAAAAGACTGCAGTAAGATTTTTTCGTACCCCCTGTATTCCCAGGTACAAGTGGAAATCACTTCGTCGTACAGGGTGAAGGGAGCGAGGATGAGGAAGACGAAGTTCCTCTCATCCGTTGCAAGAGGAAAGAGACAGATTCTCTGGAGGTAAATATTCCAGAGAGGTCCACCTCATCCCTTATTGGTGAAGTTTCGTTCCCCGTTATGGGGGTCGAAACAGAAGTTGAAGTTCCTGTGGCTGCCGAAGACCCTGCGGTCACAGAAGAGATGCCCATCCTTGAGGTTTGCGAAACCCTAAGGTTGATAATGCCTTCCCCAGTAATCGAAAAGGCTGCTGTGGTAAGTACTTGACAGTCTTTTTATCTTCCTATTACTACACATCCTCGTCATCTTGTGATTGTGCAGGGAGGAGAAGACACTGTCCTATTTAAGAGAAGAAAAACACGGACAAGTGCTGATGAAGCTTTATCAGGGGCACCCAGTGGGCTTCTTTCTCCCCATAGCTCATCGCCAAAACCTTGGGTGGGGTTTCGAATAAAGTAAGCATGCTATCCCTTGTAAGTTATGTATTACTGACAAGAGGCATTCTAAGTAGCGATGTACTCAGACGCAAGGACTCTCTCCTCACTGCCCCGACGACATCCGCCATCATCGGCACATCAACTGCTGTTGAAGTCGCGGACGAAAAAGGTTCTGCCCCAATGGCTGAGGAATCCTCCCAGTCCATTGTAGAGGAATAATAGCGGACATCCGAACCCAGGAGATGGAAGCCGCAATCCCGACTGAGGAGGCTCAGCAGGAAAGATCATCCACTGCTCCGGTTGTGGAAAAAATAAGTTCTGAGGCTCGACCTCACGCTGATTTTGAGAGCAGCTCATTTAGCGATTATATAGAAGTACGTAGGACTCCTTTTGTGAGCTTTCCAAAAACTTAGGAATATTCAAGTTTTTAATAGCGATTTCTTGTTGTGTTCTAGGACTTAACTCAGGTGGCGACCAGATCAATAGCGGAGGCAAAGCACATTGAGATCGCGCAACAAGAGATCAGCCGACTACAACAGTAAGTGAAATTGCATCTTATTTGCCTGAATTAGCATTTAGGATTAATGATTGTTTGCTTTTTCATAGAGAGAACGCCTTTTTGAACAACAGCTTGGCTGATCGGGAAAACCAGGAGGTAGTGGCCGTCAACAAGATTTCCTCTTTGGAGGGGGAACACCAAAAATTGCGATTGCAACTCTCCTGTAAGTATACTTCCGACCAGAAGAAATCATCTTGCTGTATGAACTATTACAGTAACTACTTACTACGTTAATGCTGCACAAAAGGACCAAATAAGCCATCTTTCAAAAGAGAAAAAAGACCTCCAGGCGACCATCGAGTTGCAAAACTCGAAGATTGATACTGTCAGCATGGAGAATGAAGACTTAAACAGAACAATTTCCTCCTACAGTAGTACTCAATTGAACATCTTCGAAATGTTGAAGATGGTGGCAACTTTGCTAAAAGTAGATGTGATCGAGTCACAAAAGGACAATCTAAGCTTTAGCGAGTTAGCCACGTTGGTCGCAGCTCAAGCCAAATCACTCCTCGAGTATCTTCCTGGAGATACAAAACGGCAAGAAGAGGCAATGAAGTCGAATGTACGATCTATAGCCTCTGCCATTCTCTGCAGATTACGATTTCACCATGGCCCAGATCTGAATCTGAAACCAGTGGTAGAAGATGCAGCGATTGAGAGTGAACAGCTTGAGGCCATCTCTGAAGAAGTCAAGCGTCTAGTTGAAGATCTGTTGAAAGAACTAGACCTTATTTGATTCATTGTAATGAACAATGATCCCTTTTGGTAATTGTACCTGAGAATTTACATTTATCACATGCAAATGCGTGCCTTAAATTTTGGAAAAGAGTGATATTTTCTTCATTTCATGTTATGACCATATTCCCTTAGGCCCCTCCTGAGATCATAAGTACTGAAGACCTAGTATTATAATCTCGGGAAAAAATATGGGCATTATGAATATCTAAGAAATGCTTTAACTTAGATATGATCATCTAATCATACCGATACTGACCTTAATACGACACCCTACCTTGTTACGAACTGGCAGCCACTTGAATGATCAGGAACATGCCAGTAAGTCCCGTATGCGTTGAGAAACGGCTTATTGAGGGAGATCTTATCTGTATGCGACCATGAGATCGGCCAGCGAATCCGACCAGGGTATTGTAGCAAGATGATTGTCGGCGATCAGCCCCCGAGCAATGCTTGTTATAGGCGTGGCAAATATGGAAACGAACATAACATGAGCCGAAGAAAAGTACTCACGAATTTTTTTTAAACCATGCTAATTGAAAAGGAAAAGAGACCGGAGAACTTACACGTAAAATTTTCGTAGTTGATCTATGTTCCAAGTATTGGATAGGATTCTGCCATCCTCCATTGCTAACCGAGCCGATCCTGGTGGCGGTACTGAAACAACAATGTAAGAGCCTTCCCACTGAGGAGAAAACTTATTGCGGTTAGACTGATTTTGTATCTTTCGTAAAACCAAATCACCCACTTGAAGACTACGTGGCTGCACCCTTTTGTTTTGAAATTTTCGCAAAGCTTGCAAATATACCGCTGACTTTATCAATGCTCGATCATGTTTTTCTTCGAGGAGGGTCAAATCCTGGGTACGTTGTTCGACCTGATCACTCTGACCGAATTGATGATCTATTCGAACAGAACCAATTGGAAAGGTGTCTCACCGGTGGCTCGACTACAGGTAGTACGTAATGCCCACAGAATGGACTAGAGTTCATCTACCGAAGCCCCCGAGCGCATCTTAAGGTGATCAAAAACATGTTTCTTGATGCCTTGTAATATCTGCCCGTTGGCACGTTCGATGGCACCATTGCTCTATGGATGAGCTATAGAAGCAAAGCACACCTTAGTTCCAATATCATCACAGTAGTCCAGAAAGAGACAGCTAGCGAATTGGGAACCATTATCAGTTATGAGACGACTTGAAACACAAAACCGAGTGGCGATATTCTTATGAAAGAACTTATGTGCCGCAGCAGCGATGACATTACTGACTGGTTTAGCTTCGATCCACTTTGTAAACATGTCAATAGCTACAAACAAGAACTTGTACCCAATAACCTCCTGTGGCATAGGTCCCACTATATCTATCCCCCAGACAGCAAAGGGCCACGTTAAAGGGATAGTTTGCAAGGCATATGCGGGCTGATGAACCTGTCTTGCATGAAATTGACACTGAGGGAATGTCTTGACAAAGTATTTGGCATCATAGAGTGCCGAAGGCCAGTAAAAACCCTGTCGGAAAGCCTTCCCGACCAGTGTGCGAAATGACGCATGCGCACCACATACACCGTCATGGATTTATTTCAAGAGGGACTTACCTTCCTCTTGAGAAATACAATGCATGAATACTCCTTGAGTACCCTTCCTATACAAAACCCCTTCTATAAGTTTGTATAGGCGCCCTTTTTGAATCAACTGATCACTTTCGGTTTCATCTTTGGGCAAGGTTCCATGTTCAAGATAGACCCTCAATGGATGGGTCCAATCTTCTTCATGTCCAAGGTTGGTAACGCAGATTGTTACCGGGTCATCTTCGACTGTAGTCATGATCGAAGGATGTTCTAAGTGTTCGACGAACACTCCTGCCGGAGCAGATGTATGTGAGGATCCAATATGATTGGTCTGCAAGAATATTTCCTTTCGCGGGATGTATTGGACTTCGAAATGACTGAAGTGTTTTTCCAATCTCCTCACTTCTCCTAGGTAATGAGCCATTGTCTCATCGGAGGTGCTGTACTCCTTTTTTACCTGGTTTACGACCAGCTGTGAGTCTCCCCTCACCACTAATCGATGGACTCCGAGGACTTTTGCTGCCTGGAGCCCTACAATAAGACCCTCATATTCTGCTGCATTGTTAGTCGCAACAAAATATAATTGAATGACATACTTGAGTTGGTCGCCCTGAGGCGTGATTAAGACAACTCCAGCCCCCGAGTGTTGAAAACTATGAGCGCCGTCAAAATACATCATCCAGTGGTCGGTGCATGATAAGTCTTTAGATTTTTGCATAGGTGGGTTAGGCTTAGTCCATTCGACCACAAAGTCTGCAAGGATCTGAGACTTGACCGCCATGCGATGGGTGAAATGGATGTCAAATGCTCCAAGTTCTATAGTCCACTTCGTGATTCGACCAGATTTCTCTGGGTTTCAAATAATATCTCCCAAAGGAAAGGACGAGGGCATTGTAATTTTATGTGCTTGAAAGTAATGTCGTAGCTTGCGGGAAGCTATCAGTAGCGCGTAAAGTATCTTCTGGACCTCAGGGTAGCGCTCCTTAGGACCATAAAGTACCTCGCTTACGTAATAGACGGGTTGTTGCACACCTTCTCTTTCTGTGATCAGAACCGCACTGACCGCATGAGGTGTGGCCGCCAAGTAAAGAAGTAGTGGTTCCCCTTGTGATCAGAGAAACCAACACTGGCGGACTGGATAAGTATGCTTTAACCTTCTGGAACGCTTTCTTGGCTTCATCCGACCAGGTAAAACCATGGTGTTTTCGAAGAGGTTTGAAAAAAGGTAATCCTCTTTCGCCTAGTCGCAATATAAATCGACTTAGAGCTGCCATGCGACCTGCTAGGCACTGGACATCCTTCATGGTTGAAAGAGACCTCATTTGCTCAATGGCTCTGATTTTTTCGGGATTAACCTTGATTCCTCTAGAACAAACGAGAAAGCCTAGAAGTGTACCAAATGAAACCCCGAAAGAACATTTTTCTGGATTTAATTTTATTCCAAATCGGTTTAAATTACAGAAGGTTTCAGCAAGATCATCTAAATGAGTCAAGCTTTTCAGGCTTTTTACAACCAAATCGTCCACGTAAGCTTCCAGATTACACCCCATCTGGGAAAGAAAGGTCTTTGCATCAAGCGCTGGTACGTGGAATCGGCGTTCTTGAGACCAAATGACATTCTGACGTAGTAGTAGGTGCCAAATGGTGTGATGAAGGCAGTCTTCTCTTCATCTTCTTCTGCCATGCTAATTTGATGATGCCCTGAGTAAGAATCTAGGAAGCTCATCAATTCGCAACCCGCAGTAGAGTCGACCAATGATGATGCAGGGAAGGGGAAAATCATCCTTTGGGCAAGCACTATTTAGGCTGGTGTAATCGACGCACATGCGCCACTTACCATTTGACTTACAAACCCTGTCCAGGTTTGCAAGCCATTCCGGATGATCGACTTCGTGAATAAATCCAGCCATTTGGAGTTTATCTAACTCCACGCAGATAGCTTCTTGCCGATCAATAGCAAAGCGTCTGAGCTTCTGCTTTATTGGTCGCTGTCCAGGTCGAATTGCTAACCTGTGCTCAATTACCTTCCTTGGGACACCGGGCATGTCGGACGGTTTCCACGCAAACACATCTGCATTAGCTCGGAGGAAAGTAACGACTTTGAGTTCCTATTTTTCATCCAGGCCTGATCCAATCCGAATTGTTCTAGATGGATCATCTGGGTATAATGGAACTAGTTTTAGCTTTTCCTCTGGTCGAGGGGCAACCTTGATCGCATCCGCAACCGTGGTGGTGATCTTGACATCCCGGAGGGGAAGTTGATCTACTAGCTCTAGGGATAACCGATCGCAGTCAATGCCACGTTGCGGATGCCTCAAACCGAGATAACGCCTTTGGGGCCAGGCAGCTTGCTGCACTGATAAGCATAGTGCGTTGCCATCATAAATTTAGCGAGACTCGGCCTGTCAAAAATCGCTTTATAAGCTGAATCGCAATCAATTACATCAAAAGTAACTAATTCTGTTTGGAAATTATCTGGTTCACCCAGTGTCACTGGGAGCACCACCTGTCCCATCGACATCATCGAGGGACTAGAAATTATCCCATAAAATGGATGAATTATGGGTTTGATTTTCGAATGAGGGATTTGCATCTCATCTAATGCCTTGACCAATAAAAAAAAGGAACTACCTCCGTCGACTCTCGCATTACTGATAATTGGGGTAATGATCAGAAGTAGTCTCAATGGTCGAGTAAGCCCAATGGGACAATCAGAGCGATCAAATGCCAAAGGAGTATCTGACCAACGGGGGGTATTGAGGTTCACCAAGGGGAGCTTCCACTTGGTTCACTTCTCGATAAAATGTTTTAAACTGACGTTTAGAAACAAAAGAGGAGGAACCCCCAAAAATGACATTAACATAATTACGAGGTACCTGGTAGGACATTTCTTCATCTCCATCGGCGTCTCTAAGCCCGCAAGTCTACTCTTTTGGTGGCAAAGTTGGCATTGGCCCAATTCCCTGGTAGAAGTCATCTAGTTGCTTCAACCAGCTCCAGTAGTTCTTGAGGTCGTGTCCTGGAGAGTTGTGGATCGGACACCACTTCTTGCCTTCCTGTGGGTTAGTCGGTTTTTCTGGCTGGTCGGCGTTGCGGCCACCAGAGGCAGTTTTATTTTTAAATGAAAACTTGTTACCTTTCGCCGCTGGAGGCTTTTCTGCGACTGCGACCTCCCGGTGCTGTCCGGTTCAATTCTTTTTAGACTTCTTTGATTTCCCGCCCGATGAAGACTCTGGCTTCTTGCCTGTAACCTCTATTTTCATGTCCTCAGACCTGGTTGGGGCGGTAAATTCCATTTATCCACCATCCTATTCCACTCAATGGCCTCGGCCGCATCAGAGTAGCGGTCAGCCATATCAAAGAGATCAACCACTGACCGAGGAGGGTGGATAAGTAAATCTTCTATAAACCTCCGATACCGAACGACGTGCTTAAACGCCCTGATAACGGAGTTATCAGATATTTTTGGGATGGTATTCTTTACCCCGACAAACCTTTTGACAAACTGGCGAAGAGTCTCTATAGAGGTTTGTCGTAGAAGATGAGGATTGTCTTCTTTCCCAGCTTTCTGATAACAATTCTGCAAATTGTTGAGGATGGCGTTGCACAACATTTCCCAGTTATATATCGAACCCTCAGGCTAATTGAATAGCCAGGTCCTTGCTGGTCCCTCAAGGACCATCGGCAAGTAATTGGCCATGACGCGATCATCCCCACCCACCGCTTGGATAGCGGTGATGTAAATTTGAAGAAACTCCGACGGATTCTGGGTCCCATCAAATCTCTCAATTGCCCCTGGCTTGAACTTATCCTGCTAGATGACCACACAGAGGCCTAGCGAGAAAGCTTTACAGCCAACATAGGAACTCTGTAGAGTTCCATGGTTCCCAGCCTGACCACGAGTGATTTCAAGCGATGGGGATGCGCCACATGGTCCCAAACGAGAATGCACAGGAATTCGATCCCGATCACGAGAACTTCCCACGCGTTTGGATTTGTTGTGCTGAAGTGATCCAGATGGTAGTCGATTATGCCTACCATGACTAGAGTAAGAATACTCCTTTTCATGGGAACATATCGTAGACCGGGAGGAAGCTGTAAGGGTTGCATCGGATGTGACCTCATCCAGCTTCTTCGCCAGGATCCTAGCAAAAGCTGGTTTGTCCGCGTCTGTGAGGGTAGGAGGAAAATTACGCAAGACCTCCGCGATAGATCGAAGTCAGCCATGCGTACTTCTCCTTGGTGCGCCAGGTGTCATTGTTTCTTCATCCGCCGGTGAATATTCTGGGGGCAAAGAAGGCATCTGGTCACGCCTGCGACCATGTGGGTGACGGGAGGAACTAGGGGCGGCGTCATAATGAGATTGCGCATTTTGCAGAGCCTCTAGGGCCATTCTGCGAAGTTTGTTATCTCGTCGCTCACGGTCCTGATCCTCCCTTTGCTTACGTTCCTGTTCCTCCTTTTGTCTGTGTTCCCGTTCCTCCCTAGTGATCCGCTGATGGGGAGTTTCCTCCGACAAGACAGCGAATTCTTTGGGGAGTGAGGCCGCAAAAGGAGAGAACATCTTTGTTTGTTCCGAGTCAGACTCGAAATCAAAGAGAGAGTGGTTGAATGGCAAGTGTTGCAGTGAACAAGTGTTCTTGCGATGTCCCTTTCTTCCACAATGAAAGCATTCTTCATTCTTCATGGGGCAATCCTTGAAGAAATGGTTTCCTTTACATCCAGTACACTGTGGTATTGCAGCAGGCGCAGGTCTCTGGGGTCTCTGGGGTCTCTGTGGCGGTCTGAAAGCTGGCCGATAAGCAGGCATCGGTCTTCCTTGACTAGCATTTCCTTGATAAGAGTTGGGCAAAGCCTTCCTCTTTCGGTCTTCTTCAATCACTCCCCTCTTTTCCTCCATCTTGAGTAATCGATTTATCAGGACATGAAAATCCGTAAACTCATGTGATGACAGCTGGTATTGCAAGGAGTTTTGCAGTCCTTCGCAAAATCTATCGATCTTTCTCTCCTCCGTTGCGATGTCTTTAGGGGGCATACCTTGCTAGTTGAATGAATTCATGCAGGTATTGTTTGACGGTCTTGTTTCCTTCTCTTAGATTCACGAACTCTTGGTGCTTTGCTTGAACAACGCCTTTCAGAATGTGGTACTTGCAGAATTCTTCCTTAAACTCATTCCATGTGATTGAATCCTTGTTGGAGTGCACAGTCTGATAATTTTCCCACCAGGCGGCAGTGGGTCCAACTAGTTGATGTGATCCGTACAAAGTTTCTCCTCGTCACTGCACCTAACAGTGTTCAACTTTCTTTCTACATCCCTTAGCCAATCGTCGGCCACGATAGGGTCCTCGGTACTTGAAAAGGTCAGGGGACACATTTTCTGAAAGTCAGTCAATTTCGCACCAGCTGCTGATCCTTCAGCTTGTCTAGATGCTAAGTGTTGCATCAACTGTCCTAAGATCTGATTCTGCACAGTTGCTGACTCTTGTCTATTTCGCTCCATCCATAATAACACGTCATTGATGTTGCCTCCTTGTGGCATCGTTGAAGAAGATCCTAGTCGGTCTGGATTAGTACGGTCTCTTGTTCCTGGTGTAGTCCTTGCATTGCTGGGGTTTCCTTCGAGTTCTCCTTCTTGGGGTCTCCCACGCGTGTTAACCATCCTACTCAAACAAGAAGTTAAGGATAGAGATGTTGATTCCGAAAGAATCACACACAGGGACACAAGCAGAATGCTAGCATTAACTCAAGAGGTAAGGATAAGGATATGCAAAATGCCTTTTTCATAAATCAGCTTTTCAAAAGATACAAAGCTTTTTGCCTCATCGGCTTACAGAGTTCATCTAACAACCAGCACATAAGCATACATCGGCTACAACCAAGAGCAACTGCTACAACAAAAGAAAGATCTAACGTCTGCTGGGTCAAGCACAAAAGGTCGAACCAAAGGAAGTCTGGGGTCACTCGTCGGCATCGGAAGAATCACAAGGCTTTACCTCCTCGGGATCCTCCTCTAGATCGTCATCTGCATCCATTGGGTCTAGATCCAAATCCTCATCATCATCCCTGTCGCTGTCAACATTGACAATCTCCTTCCCTTTTCCATCGGGGGTCTTCTTCTCTTCTGCAGTGCTGGGAAGCTCGAGCGTATGACCATTGATAACAATGCCACGTGACGAAGGCGTGAAACCACTGAGATACTCCTTTAAGTTTCCCACTCTCTTGTGAGCGGTAATCCTTAGTTTTGGGCAACTCTTCTTGACAGCTGACTCTGAAGCATCAGGGTCCTTCTCTCCACTTGATTCGGCTAACTCTTGAATTGGCTTCTCCTTCTCTTGGAGACTTGCACGGGCCCTCATAAGCATGCCCTCAAGATAGTGGCGGTCGTCGTGAACACGCTCGTACTCACAAAGTAGGCGGATATATCCAATCTCCGAAGCATGAACGACGTCTCAGGTCTTCGTCAAGATAGCATCCTCTCTATCGTTGGATGGAAGAACGACTCGGTACTCTGATCTGGGAACCTAATAAGGCACGAAGCGGTAGGGGGAATCTGAAAGGTAGTCACTGTATAACTGCCGGATGGTACATACGGCACGACGGGCAGCGTCTAAGATGGAATCTTCTTCTTCTTCTCTGCGGGCCTGATGTCTCACTGAGCGTCTCCCATGCTCAGGAATCTCATAGATGATCACTGAAGCTCAACAACCGATGGGTCGTCCATTGACCTCATCTTGCCAAACGCAATACACTGGCCTCTGACTATCCCGTGCACCAAGGAACTGCAGCATCATCCACAGGAGTAGCGCCCACGATCCAAGCTCGTCACCATGAACGTATCTCCTGCCGGAAGCCATCTAGAAGAAAAAATGAAAGGCACCAGCTTCTATGGGACCCTCATTTGAGGAACCCGGTGGCAACCACCCAGGTGAGTTGCACTCAGAACGGTACATTGCAAGCTCACAACAACAAGATGCATTATATAAAAATGCAAGTAATTAAAACAAGTGCTGATCACAAGGACCAACATTACAATAACATAGCGCCAAAATGACGCACTTTAGTGTTGATACAAAATTAAGGAGTTTTCTTCGACACAAAGGTCGGCACAAAATAAAACAACAACAACGAGCAAAAGGACTTCAACGGTCTTCATCTTCAACTACAGCGGCGTTGCATGGGCTTCTTCCACATCGGACTCCACTTGGTAAGTGACCCTCTAGCAAGCTAGATCTTCTGGAGTAGTTTCTTCTTCTGCCATGTTGGGTTCAAGACCATAGGACTCGGGATCAATGAATCCTTCCTCTAAATTGTTGTTTACAAAAGCAAGGGTGAGCACATTGTCCACATGGTGCTCAACAAGTCCCAAATAAGAATGCAGGTATATAGATGAGGGGGAACTTCCAAAGGATGGCTCTTTGGCTCATAGAATAGATTTTCACTCTTAATTTTGAAGAAAAGTTTTTTTCAAAAGCGAGGCTTTTAAAAACCTAAGCTAGATTTTCAGAAGATGTTATATGTGGCGGTCTTCCATGAGTCACCACTTTACTCAATTTTGTGAAAAACTTTCCCAAAAGCTACTTGTGCTGCATCAACGTCGATAGAATCCACCGCGCACAGACTCCATTACCTGGGACTCAGAGTATCCGATACTTTTTATAACTTTGCAAAAGTGTACCACCTTAATCCACCGATCACTCAACTTTCAAGTCGGTACCTCTCCATGCGAATTTTACGCATGTGACTAGGCCGAGATCACACAACAGTTTACAATCCTGGCATTAACAATTCCCTGCCCAGTAAATAGACATTTCAGTCCTCAGTGCCGTTGTGGGTACTCTCCACAGCCAATTCTTCCTAGCCTTGGTCTATTGTCTCGCAAGACACATAGCCTCTCTTGATTACAGTCGCGCATGACTTAATCCAGGCGTAGGGCGTCTTCCTTCTAACACCTTATCCTCTCTTTATTTTTCTGATCTCACATCACTCATGGCCCTCTGTGGCCCACCAGTTCCTCTTGAAAAACCAGACCGACAACCATTGCAGGGAAAAGCTAATATTGAGAAAGCTACTATGTTGTGCCCGTCCCATACCGGGCAAGTGGTTGGTACGTTTTTCATGCCGAATAGAAGTACAACACAAGGGTCTCGTCCTTATGAATCTTTACTGAGGAGTCTTTCACATTCCCAGTGTGCACATAGCACCAACCAATCAAACCATCCTCACTATCGATTCCAATCACATTTTCTTTCACAAAAAGGGTTTTGAATATACTTTTCTCACATGTGACCATTTAGCATTTAACATATAATCTTGAGTATAAGCATAGCCTAAGTATGATATTCTAGGGTGACAAGGGTGCATGGATATTCGATCACAAAAGGGGCTTCACAATCATTTAGGTCATATCTAGTCACTTTATTTGAACATAATTTTCATTTGAATATAAGGCATGCATATATTTGAAAACAGCTAATATACTTCAGTTCAAAATATTAGGCTAGACATGATCAAGGGTTAGAGACTTGCCTTGCAGTGAGGGGTCTAGTTTCTCAGATGATTCTTCGAAGTCTTCTGTTGACTCTTCTGCTCCTTGCTCTATTCGCGCACACAACAACGAGGCAATTCAACACATCGCACCATGGAAACATTCACAAAATAGCTTTTATGGGAAATAATAGATATAACATGCATGCAGGGGAGATGCTTTGGACAAGGTTACTCGAGTGCTGCTCTAACAGATAGGTTCAAAGAGGTTGAACGTCGAAGGGTTGACATTCGGTTCACGGCTAGGCATAGCCTTAGGTTGGCTCCAGGTGGGTTTTCTAGAGATGTGACAGTAGAGAAAATTGTAGAACATGGCTCTAGGAGCTTAGTGGACAAAGTGGAATTTCAATTGCTCAAATAGAAAGGGTCAAACAAGGCTAATGCCAGTGGCTGACATGCACTGACACTGCACTGACACTGTCAAAAACTAGGGCAAAGGGGTTAATCTGGTTCTGGGCTTCAAACACATCGCCAACTATGTCTAGGAGGTAGGCGTGGATGCCAGGGACACATTGGCGGAGGTTTCAAGGGTTGAGGTGGCTGGACGACGACGAACGGCGGCGATGAACTACGGCGGCGACACGGCACAGGTACAGTTCTGGACAAGAACTTGGCAAGAGCATAACTCACGATCTGGGCAAATTCAGAGATTGGGCTAGTGGAATGAAATGCTCAGGGGGCTGAGACCTAGTAAAGTGACAAAGTGGCATTGGCTAGATCGGCCGGGGACAAATTCCGCCGGCTGGCGCTGGGGAAGAAGGCTCTGGATTTGGGGGTTTTGGCTACAGCGCAAATGAACTTGATTCCTTTCTTGGAGAGTGAGAGGGGGAAAAGGGGAACCTACGGACACAGCTAATTTGACCGGAGGGTCGCTGGTGTGGCCTGACGACATAAGCCTGGTCATTGGTGGCGCACAAAAAGGGGAAGCTTTCAATTTGAGGCTAATTTCGAAATCCGAGCTTACAGTCCTACCCAGGGTGAGGTGCTGATCATTCTGTTCTACTAGCACGAAGGCCAATTTGGGCTAAAACACACGGCGTTGCCGGAACAGGGGCTTTTGCCATTTCCAGTGATCGCCGGTGCTAGGGTTCACCGAGGTCCAATTAAGCGATAAGATACAAAGAGGGGGGATAATGGAAGCTTACTGGTGACTTCGGACAGAAGAGGGAAGCAGCAGGTGAAGCTGGCGCCGTGAGCTCTAGGAACTGCTCGCCAGAGACGAAGGGGAAACGCGAGCGCTGAAGCTTTGAGGCTGCTGGAGTGGTGTGAAGAAACTCTGGGCGAGGGGGAGGGCTTATATAGGCAGTGGCTGGGGCTCTCGAGAGTTGAAGCGAATCGAACGGGATATGCTTGAGTGGCACCGGAGCAAGATCGAGACGGCGTGCACGGCGTTGGGACGCGGCAGTGGCTCTGCCAGAGGAGCAGATCGCACCATATCCGGCTAGAGCAGAGCGACGGGGTGGCTGGCTTCGGCATGGCGGCGAAGTGGCAAAAAGGTTCTGACAATAGCAGGCATGC
This sequence comes from Pharus latifolius, assembly GCA_019359835.1. Classification (NCBI taxonomy): domain Eukaryota; kingdom Viridiplantae; phylum Streptophyta; class Magnoliopsida; order Poales; family Poaceae; genus Pharus; species Pharus latifolius. The sequence continues at coordinate 67,141,351 of CM033323.1, forward strand.
GCGCGCGCACAAGACAAACGGCATTGCTAGCGGTCATCGGTCATCACCACGGTGGAGGGTTTTGGCGCGACGTGAGCACCACATGCGGACACGTCGGATACGACCGTAGGTGGAGACAAATGCTGGCCGACGGTGAAGATCGCGGCGGCGAATCACGATGAACGGCACTGGTCGTGGTTGCAACGAGCTCAGCCCTGGTCGAGGTCAAAAAAGGGGCCACAGACTGATCTGCGAAGATTTGCACTGATCTACAAGGATTTAGTTCGGGATCTTGGACCTGTTTGCAAATTTGGGGATCTGGAGGGCTGACTTGAGATTTGATTTTGCAGATGAGTGTCACTAAATCACTTGGACTTGTCTAGCAAGAAAAATGGTAAGATCCGATAAGATCTGGTGGTTTTGACAAAAATCGAAAACAGAGTAATTAGGGTAAATAGGGTAATTAGGGTTTGAATTTTGGCGAGGCTGAAAACTGAAGTTTAGGATGAAATTTTGAGATCTTGACTGAAGAGGATTTTGTTCAAAATAGCGATTGGGAAACATTCCCTGAATTAGATCAAGGTTTGGAGCTGATTTGTGTCTTTTAGCCTTTTCAGGCTTCTGAGAAAATCTGAAAAGATTAATCTGAAATACTTTTGGACTAGAATGCGAATATGGTCTGAAAGGTGGAGTTTAGCTGCCAACCTTTTAAGTTAAGGTAGTGGCATAACTAAGATCACGATTCTGGGATAAGAGATCAAAAATGGGGTTGAGAGATTCGAGAATCCAATGAAGATATGCTGACTGGCAAGCTAAAGAGGTAGCAAAAATTGGGATATTACAGCCCCCCCCCCCCGGGAGGCCGCCTACACCTAATAATCCCAGAGGCCCTCCTACAGCTCCCGGGCGAGGTCTCGGTACAAGCTTCTTATGCGCCGCTGGGCCTCTCGAAGCAAGCCCTCGGGCCAATACTCGTAGCCCGCTGGTGGGAGTATCCGAAGCTGCGGAACCCTCCGGGATCCCGCTCTCGAAGGAGACAACTCGGCGCGGTGGTTGTCGAAGTTGTCAAGGTGCCACTCCGGAAGCCACTGCAATCGACTGGCTCCTGGGAGGCACCCTCACCGCACCCTCCGGAGGCAAGGCTTAGCAAAACCAGGGCTACATGGGTTCCCCCTTTCCGGGAGCGAACCCCCGGGCTCCCGGGGAGCTCCCTGAGCAAAAGCGCTCAACCCTCGGGAGCCCTCTCCCGGGAGTTAGCTCCCGGGACACCTGCTCGAAGAGAATGAAGATGTAGCAAAATTGAGTCAAGACTTAGCAAAAAATCCTTCATTCATTGAAGAGAACTTTGTATAAATCTCCGGGGCTTCCTCTAAGAAGCTACCGGGAGCAAAAATCCTAAGCAAAAGAAAAGACCTATCTAAAGGCCCAGGGGAAGGCTCATACTTGGTTATTGTCGTCCTCCCCTCGGGAGACTTCCCTCGCCGCCTGAGCTAGGATGTCTGCCCTCGGGGGCGCCGAAGCTAGAAATCGCGCCCGCACGATCTGGTCGTAGAAGCCCCCCGCGAGCTCCTCCACCTCCCGCTGTTGCGATTCGAAGAAGTCGGGAAAGCCTCGCTAGATCCGGCCTTCGATCGCCCGAGCGCCGGTCCCCCGGAGCTCCACAAGGCCCGTAGCGGTGGCCACCACCGGGATAGCCCAGCCCTGGGCTCGGGCGTCGGCGGCCTCCGGGATCATGAAGACTTGTGCATTGAGAAAACTCAAAGCCTCCACAAATTTGGCCGGCGTCGCGCCGGAACCACCTCCCGGACCTGGGCCAACTCCTGGAGTGCCTCGTCCCGCTCACCGTAGTAGGCGGCAGCCTTCCCCTCCGCCTCCTTCAATGCCCTTTCGAAGGTCTCCTCTATGCCCCGGGCGAGGGCTACCCCACTACAAACGCGAAGGTTATTCGAAACCAAGAGTTAGAAAAATTTTTGAGGAAAAAGTAGCTGGACGCCTCGGAAACAAACTTACATGGATGTGAAGCGACAGCAACTCGCCACACCAGTCGCTGAGGGTCCCTTGATAGACGTACTCCTGGACCTTCGGGATCTGGAGGCTCGCGGCCATCCGGTGACCTTCGGGATCTGGAGCCACCGGAGGCGCAACCATCAGGGACGGCGAGGGGTCGTAGTTCGCTAAATCGGATGCCCTCCTGTCACCGGACGCCCCCTTCCCCCGGGCCACGTCGGAGGCCTCGAGAAGGCGCATGAACTCTCTCGTCCCTGCCGGCCCCTTGAGGTACTCCTCCTCTAGGAGGGGCGGTGTGGCCCTGCGCCTCGGGGGCGCTTGCGCACGCCCCGACCCGGGGGCTGCGCCCGGGGCCTTCGCGGGTGTAGAGCCCAGTGTTGTTGCCAGGCCGGGGGCCTTTTGCGCCTTGGGGTGCATCGGCTCGGGGCCCTCGGCGGTCTCCTTTCCCTCCTTGTGGGAGCCGGGGGTCGGGAGAGGCGTCCTCACCGGTAGCCTCAGTCCGAAGGCTTCGGCCTCCATGTTCCGGGGAGGACCCTCCCCGATGAAGCGCACGACGTGCTCGTGCTCATCGCCATAGTAAATCCCGAAGAGGTTCTCCGCCTTCTTCCGTGCGGCCGGATACAGGCGGACTACAAATAGAAATGCGTTAGCGAAAATCCCAAAAACTAAGGAGTGGTTCACCGGACACTTACGTCGGGTCACCAGCTTCTGCGGCGGCCGCTGCGCCAGGCACATCCTGATCCCCCTCATTCCGTGCGAGAAGGGGGAGAGCTTGAGGAGTGCCAACTCCTCTGCGGCGTCCCTCATAGACCTAACACCCCGGGCGCCCACCATCTTACTGAGCCTCAACTCCTCGGGGGTCCAAACCGGGGGCTTGGGGACGGACGAGCGGTAGTAGGAGGGAGGCCCTGGGGAGTAGATGACCCCGGAGTATCGGACCCGGAGATAGAACCATCTCCGGAGCCAATCCCCCAATGGTCCTGGGAGGCTGCCACCGGATACTCCTGCACCCGGGCCGGTAGGAGTTGTATCATGATGGAGCCGAACGTAGACTTCGGCCCCCCCCCCCTCACCATGAATGAGCTCCTCGCTACGGGCTCGTAGAAGTACCGGAGCAGCCGAAGCGTAGGCTCCCGTCCGGTGGCCATCTCGCATAGCCAGATGAAGAGGGCCATCCGGACGAGGGCGTTGGGAGTCAAGTGGTTGAGCGCCACCCCGTACTCTCGGAGGAACTCCCGGAGCAACGGTGAAAGGGATCTACGATATCGACTAGAGGGGGGTGAATAGACGATTTTAACAAATTAACAACTAATCAAGCAATTAATAAATAATGAGAGCAAATAACTAAAACAATATGAACAATGAACAATTTTAACACAAGGATATATCCCGTTGTCTCGGTGATTTGCCGATCACCCCTAATCCACGTTGAGGCAAACTCAAATCTCTAACCGCTCCTCTATCTAGCCAACCTTCTCTCAAGAAGTGACCTAGATCTTGAGCCGGATTAGTGTGATGAGTTATCCAAACCTCGATTTCACTAATGATGCACTTTACTGCTCCGGCAAGGCGTGCTCGACCCTTTCACAAGAGTTTTGAGGCTTCTTCACAATCTTCCTTGAAGAGCTCTCCGAAACCTTCCTCCTAGCGGTCTAGGAGCCGGCAAACTCCAAGAGTAACAAGCCGGTGATGATCACTTAACCTTCTTCTAGTGCCACAAGATTGATTTAGTGATCTAAATGCAATGCACTAGAAGATCTCAAATGCACACTCTCACAAATTCAAGAATTAGAACCCTACAGTGTATGAACCTTGCTTAAGCTCTCAAGGATGATGAAAATATTCACAAATATGCCAAAAGTTCTGAACAGGGCCGTGCATGGGAGTATATATACCCTCCACAATAAATATAGCCGTTACAGGCCGTTGGGAGAAAAAGATCACTTGGCGGTCAGACCGCAGGTATAATCCCGGTCAGACCGCCGCAATTGCAACGGCATTAAACAAGCGCAATAAATGCTCACCTGCCCTTGTCAGGCACACTCAAGGTCAGATTGGAGCCAAATGCAGTCAGACCGTAAAACTGTCCAGAGACGACATAGTTTCTGGGCACTTTATACGGTCAGGCCGATAATTACGAACAGACCGGCCACATGGTCAGACCGGTCTAGCAAACGGTCAGACCGTCCTAACATAATATGTTTCAGAAATATGGGTCATGAAGTTCCAGGACACTGACCTAGGTCTTAACTACGGACAGACCGACCTTTTTAAGAAACAAACTACACTTTCACATAACATCAGTCAGTCTGAGTAAACATTCGGTCAGACCGGCTAATAATCGGTCAGACCGACTAAGACTGAATTTTTCTGAAACAAATGGTTAACTGCATTTTCAAAGTATATGACCTTCTAATATGCAATGCAAGTTAATTTTATGATTTGTGGCACGTAGATGAAGTATTTCATGATACACCACATGCTCCTCTTAATAGTACGGCGACTATCCAAAAATCCGGTCAAAATTCTTCTCTAAACACCTTAGACCGGTAAAATGGAGAAAGATCCTATTCCGTACCTTAGCCTCTTTTCTCAATGTCCTTTCTTCATCATGAGGCTCTTTCTTTGCCTTTCATTAACCTGTCTTTTGAGTTTGTTCTTGACACAACATAACAGGCATCGTTAGTACAACATTTGTAATTGTCATTAATTACTAAAACACTCTTTAGGGGCCTAGAAGCTACAATCTCCCCCTTTTTGGTAATTGATGACAACATAAAGAGTAGATGATTGAATTTTGAGCATTAAAGGATTTTTCAATAAGCATAGTAGAGAAAGACACACTCCCCCTAAATATATGAATATGAGAGTTTTGGCCTTTTGATAGAGTTCAAACATGTATATAAGAGGATATCTCAATTCATTCTCAAAAATAGTCATGAAGCATCACAAGAGTATTCAAAACATCACATAGATCATAAATAACACATTCAATTCAACACATGATGTCAATATCACAAGGTCATATGAAATAACATAAACACATCTCATATATCATGAAGTAACAATCTCACAAAAGTGTCATCCACATAGGTTAACAAAACATCACAGAGAAGTTAAAACTTTACATCAAAAGTTCTTTCATTAAAGTTCTCTCCTACTCTCTTCTCTCCCCCTTTGGCATCAATTGCCATAAAAGCTAGGAATCGGCGGGAGCATCATCATCTGGAGGATGAAAAGGACGAGTCTGAGGGAATCGGATGTAGAAGTGAGTGGAGAATGCGTCGAAGCGCTGCTCGAACTGATCCTGGCGCGACAAGAAGGTCTGGAATTGATCATTCAATGCTGCCAAGTCCGAGCGAGCGAGCTCAAGCCCCTGGAGAAGAGTAGCAAACTGATCCATCATCGGCTGATGGAACTGCTGCTGGAACTGTGAAAACCAGGCGGGGGCTTGGGTAGACTGTGCTGGCTGCTGTGCCTGAGGCTGAGGAGGAGGAGGAGGCATAGGCTGAGCCGGCTGCTGCTGATGCTGTGCTCCATGGCCTCGAGCCAAGACGCGCGGATTGACACTAAATAGCTTATAGCCGAGATGTCTGATGTCACATGATCCACGAGGGAACTTCGTCTTTTGGAGCAGCAAAGACATGATATATGGAGCAAAGTATAGGTTTGGCAGAGTGGTTACCGAGACATCCTCAATTGTCTTCAAGATGAATGAGACAATGTTGATCTGATGACTCTTGAGGATGTGGTCGATGAAGTTCCAATAGTAATCTCGGACCGCTTCTCGATTTCCACTCTTTGGATGGATCGTGGCTCGGATGATTTTGTTGACCACAGCAGGGAGGACTTTGAGACCTGTAACGGTGCCAGGTACGATCCGCTGTCCACCTCCCGGCTACTCATAAAGCTGGAGCCAATCATCCTCATGGAGGTAATCCTCATCCTCCATATTGATCCCCTCCTTCAGTTCCTCATAATTTATCTTGTTTGCCGCAGCAAACTCCTCAAAAGTGGCCTCATACCCCCTAGAGCCTGTCATCCACATGATCTTCTGGTTCGCCCATCTGATCTTGATCGTAGCATAAAACTGTCTAATAGCAGTGGCGTTCCATGGACATTTGTTCTCCACAAAGTCATAGAGACCAATGTCCTTGAAGATCTGTACCAAGGGAGCCATGATGGGCTGATTCACCACATACGCCCATTCGATCCACTTGTGCTCGAAAATGTTCTTGTGGATCAGATGCCCATAGAATGCATCCTGTTGGGTCATCGAGTGGAAATGAGGAGTCGTGGCGTCATTTGCATGATTGTAGGCGTAGGAGGTCCTCGCCTTCGTGTAGTCACTTGACGTCCAGTTCTTCTTCGGGCCTTGATAAGCGTGGACGTTTATTTCGTCGTCCTCACTTTCGATGTCCATGCCCACATGAGAAGATCCGCCACGGTGAGACGACTGTTCTGTTTCTGAATCTCCGGGCGAGGGCACCCAATCATCATCGTGACTGTCGCTACTGCTCGAGGGAAGAGCCCTTTTTGGCCGTTTTGCCAATTTCTTCTTGTTTGTCCGAATGGAGGCAATGCCTTGAGTACCTCGACCACTATAAGATTTGGAAGATATGCAGTAGGTAAGACACTAGGAAACAGGAATGTATGACGAGAATAGAGACGATAACAGAACAGCAAACCCTGGCTCTGCTGTTGCTGTCGGTCAGACCGAAACAGGGGCGATCAGACCAATGCAATCGTAGAGTTAGGGTTTGACATGAATCCTAAGATTTACTAGAATTTAGGGCACAATGTGGACAAATATACGTGTGAAAATACTTATTGCATCAAGGGGACGAATCAATTTCAGGATATGACCAGATTTAGACTAGATTCATCACATTTGCCCTAAACCCCAAGAAGAACAGTAAACGAATTTGATAGTGAAGAAGAATCTGAGTAATACACCTAGACGACATGGTTGCTAGGGTTTGACCGGAGAGGAAGATTCCAAAAAAAAAAACTTTGAGGCGCACGTGAAAAAGACAAGTGGGGAAGAGAGTGAAAAGGACAGAGATTCGGGATAAAAAGGTCTCTGGTCGTGAAAATTCTGTCACACCGTGGGCAAGATAGCGGTCAGACCGCTGGAAGCAGGGATTTTGAGCTCTCTGGAGATGAATTTGGTCAGACCGCAATTGGTTCGGTCAGTCCGCTGGAAGGACTGAAAAACTTGGGGAAATTTGTTTGATTTGATGCTCACAAGAGATTCAGATAAGGTAATATATATATAAGATAACTATAAGTAAGATATAGACAATATCACCAAAGGGAAAATATTTATCTTACAACTTAACATATTTTTGGTTCATTTTACTCAATTGCCGATAAAGGAGCCTAAAATGCTCTAAAAGAAGAAGTTCATGCAATCAAGTAACACTTTAAGCACAACCAATATGAGTTCAACATTTCAAGCCACATTTGATATATCAATGACGTTAAGCTCATTTCAGAGTTTACAAAAATGACTTTCATCTAAGGGCTTAGTGAATATATCCGCTAATTGATCTTCGGTCCTCACATTATCCACCACCACATCACCTTTACTAACATGATCTCTAAGGAAGTGGTGTCGGATATCTATATGCTTGGTCCGAGAGTGTTGAACTGGATTTGTAGATATTTTCACCGCACTCTCATTATCACACAAAAAAGGTACTTTTTCAAATTTTATTCCATAATCCAACAAGGTTTGCCTCATCCAAAGCAATTGTGCGCAACAACTACCCGCGGAAACATATTCCGCTTCGGCGGTTGATAAAGCTTTAGAGTTTTGTTTCTTGGAGGACCAAGATACTAAAGATCTTCCTAATAGTTGACAACTGCCAAAGGTGCTTTTTCTATCCACTTTACATCCCGCATAATCGGAATCAGAATATCCAATTAATTAGAATTTAGCACCTTTTGGATACCACAACCCTATACTAGATGAATATTTTAGATACCTCAAAATGCGCTTAACGGCCATTAGATGACTTTCTTTAGGAGAGGCTTGAAATCTTGCACACATACAAACACTAAACATAATATCGGGCCTAGAAGCAGTAAGATACAGTAAACTACCAATCATAGATCTATAAAGTTTTGAGTCTACCGGTTTACCTCCTTCGTCAAAGACAAGGTGACCGTTTGTGGCCATTGGTGTCTTGATTGGTTTTGCTTCTCCAAGTCCAAATTCTTGAGTAGGTCCTTCACATATTTGCTTTGACAGACAAAAGTTCCTTCCTTGAGTTGTTTAACTTGTAGTCCATGGAAGAAGCTTAGTTCACCTATCAAAGACATCTCGAATTCCCTGGACATCATATTACCAAATTCCTCGCAAAAATCTTGGTTAGAAGATCCAAATATGATGTCATCAACATAAATTTGACATACAAAGAAATCATTTCCAATTTTCTTATTAAATAAAGTAGTATCAACTTTCCCAATTTTAAAGCCTTTTGAAATTAAGAAGTCTCTAAGTCTTTCATACCAAGCACGAGGTGCTTGTTTAAGACCATAAAGAGCCTTGGAGAGTTTATACACATGATTTGGCTTTGTAGGATCTTCAAATCCGGGAGGTTGTTTAACAAATACTAATTCATTAATTTTTCCATTTAAAAATACACTTTTGACATCCATTTGATAAAGTCTAAAATTATGAGATGAAGCAAAAGCAAGCAAGATTCTAATACCCTCAAGTCTAGCTACGGGAGCAAAGGTTTCACCGAAGTCCAAACCTTCAACTTGAGTGTATCCTTGAGCCACCAATCTTGCTTTGTTTCTTACTACCACTCCGTTTGCATCTTGTTTATTCTTGAAAATCCATTTGGTTCCAATGACATTGTGCTCATCCGGATTTGGTTCTTCTACCAATTCCCAAACATTGTTGCGGGTAAAGTTGTTTAATTCTTCATGCATAGCATTCACCCAATCCGGATCTTTTAAAGCTTCATCTACAAGTGTGGGCTCAAAAGAGGACACAAAAGAGTAATTTTCACAAAATGATGCAAGACGAGAATGAGTTTGAACACCCTTACGCAAGTCACCAACAATTTGATCGACGGGGTGATCTTTGGAAATTGAGTGATGAATTCTTGGATGATCAACCGGGTTTTGTGAAGTAGAGGTAGAAGGTACTTCCGGTTGTTGTTGAGAGGAGTCTTCCACATTGACCACTTCAACTATTTGATCTCCATGTTGAGGTGTTGATGAAGAGGGGATAGCTTGAGTGGATGGTTCTTCATCTTGATCACTATCTTCTTTCGGCTTGATATCCCCAATGGTCATGTTCTTCATCGCCACTCTCAACCCTTCATTACCTACATCATCCAAGTTGTCTTGCTCCTCTTGAGAGCCGTTAGTCTCATCAAATTTAACGTCATGTGTCTCTTCAACCAAACCGGAGTTTTGGTTGTAGACACGATATGCTTTGCTATTTGATGAGTATCCTAATAAAAATCCTACATCACATTTACTTTGAAATTTAGATAAGTGTGTCCCTTTTCGCAAGATATAGCACTTACACCCAAACACTCGGAAGTAGGAAATGTTTGGCTTCCTTCCAATGAGAAGCTCGTAGGGAGTTTTCCTTAGTAGTCGATGACAATAAAGACGATTTGATGCATGGCATGCGGTGTTGATTGCTTCGGCCCAAAAGGTGTCCAAAACATTGTACTCTGAAAGCATAGATCTTGCCATGTCTATCAATGTCCTGTTCTTTCGTTCGACTACTCCATTTTGCTCTGGAAAACTCATGTTTGATGCCCTTATCATCATACCAATTTTCAACCTTGGTATTCTTGAATTCGGAGCCATTGTCACTTCTCACTTTCTTGATCTTGAAACTAAATTCATTTTCGGCCCTTTGAGCAAAGCTTTTGAAAGTGTTAAACACAATTGACTTATCATGTAAAAAGAATATCCATGTATATCTCGAAAAATCATCTACAATGACAAGACAATAACTATTGCCACCAATACTCACAAAAGTAGTTGGTCCAAATAAATCCATATGCAATAATTCAAGTGGACTAGAAGTTGACATTGTGCTTTTAGTTGGATGTGAGTTTCCAACTTGTTTTCCGGCTTAGAAAGCACTACATAATTTATCTTTTTCAAACTTTACATCTTTTAATCCAACAACTAAATCATGTTTAACTAGTCTATTTAGTTGTTTCATTCCAACATGTCCAAGCCTTCTATGCCATAGCCAACCTTTAGATGATTTAGTGAACAAGCATGTACCAAGATTTGCATCATTTGAATTGAAATCAACTAAATAGAGGTTGACATGTCTAAAACCTTTGAAAATTAACCAATTATCATCAATACTAGTGATAATCACTTCTTTTGGATAAAATACACATATAAATCCAAGATCACAAAGTTGAGCTACGGATAAAAGATTGAAATTAAGAGATTCGACAAGCAACACATTAGAGATGGAGAGGTCGTTTGAGATGGCAATTTTACCTAAACCTTTTACCTTTCCTTTGCTATTATCTCCAAATGTGATCTTGTCATATTCCGCACCTTCGTTATTTAAAGAGGAGAACATATTGTGATTACCGGTCATATGTTGAGTGCACCCACTATCGAGCACCCAATGTTGTCCTTCGGCCTTGTAATTTACCTACAAAACAAAGTTAGGTCCTTTTAGGTACCCAAATCTTTTTGGGTCCTTGGAGGTTAGTTACCAAGGATTTTGGGACCCAAATGGCTTTCTTTTTTGCACCAATTATCGGGGTTCCAACAAATTTGGCTTTAACATCACCATTGTTCATTTTCTTTAAAACATAGCAAGAGTTGTATATAAGTGGTGAGTTACTTTTGCTAGCATGGCAATCTTTCTCAATATGACCTAAACTTTTGCATTTGTTGCAATATCCCTTTTCTTTTACAAATATGGTTTTAGATGGAACAAATGCATGTTTCCCCTTTTTAGGAATGTAGCCTAGTCCTTCTTTTCTTAAGGAGAACCTTTGACTATCTAGTAGATGTCTTAATTTTGATTCTCCTACATAGCATTTAGCTAGATCATTTGTTAGTTTTTCAATTTTGTCCTTAAGTTCATTGTTTTCAAGACTAAGCACATGGTCATCAATTTTAAGTCTAGATGGTAATTCAATTAAATCTTCACAAGATGTAGATATGCTAGAAGTAGACATCATGGGCAAGTCATTCAAAATATTGCAAGTGATGCCTATGTCATTACCCGTTTTGTTGGCTTTATGAGTAATCAATGAGTCATGAGCTTCCTTAAGCATCTCATGAGTTTCTTTGAGACTCTCATGAGATGTGTTTAGCTCCTCATAGGAATTTTGAAGAGTTTTGTATCTCTTCTTCAATTCCTTGAATTTTTCTTTTTCTTTACTCATATAGTCATCAAAACCGGTGATCATCTCAACTAGGTCATCATAAGAGTATTCATATTCGTCACATGATACCTTAGATTCTCCTTTAGCCATGAGGAAATGAGGAGTGGAGAATAGAGATGGAGCTTCCTTGATAGCTACTCCGGCGAGTCCTTTGGGTGATGCTTCATCTTCATCTTCGGAATCGGAACTTGAAGCGTCCGAATCCCATTCAATGAAGAAAGCTTGTCCATCCTTCTTCTTCTTGTAATATTTCTTGAAAACCTTCTTCTTGCTTTCTCCTTCCTTTTCGTACTTCTTCTTCTTCACCGATTTTTCTTCTTCCTTATTTTTGCATTGTGCGGAGATATGTCCCTTTTCACCGCAATCAAAGCATCTTCTTTCTTCAAATGGGTTCCTCTTGGATGATTGTCCTTTCTTGAAGGACTTTCCTTGATATCTCTTCTTCATGAACCGCTTGAACCTTCTCACAAAGAGAGCCATTTCCTCATCTGTGTCTCTCTCATCGCTTTCTTCTTCATTGTCTTCCCTTTTGGAGGCTTGAGCTTTGAGTGCTATTTCTTCTTCTTGGAGTCGGAAGCCTCATCTTTCACTTCTTCTTGAGATTTCTTGAATATGTCATAAGTGAGAATCTCACTCAAAACTTCCAAAGGAGTCACACTCTTCAAGTTTGAGCGCACAAGTAAGGTTACAATTGTATCATATTTTGAAGGTAAAGCTCTAAGAAATTTATGACAAAATTCCACATTCGTGACATCCATACCAAACCATTTTAATTCATTTACTATGTTATTTAATCGGTTGAACATCTCCGAGACATCTTTCATTGGGCAACATAGCAAACTTTTCAAATTGGCCCTTATGGATAAATAATTTAGCATCCTTGACCATCAAGGTTCTTTCATGAATATCCATAAGATTTCTCCAAATGTCATGAGCCGTTTCAAGTTTACAAATTCTATTAAATTCACCTAGATTTAGAGCACTATAAAGAACATTCATGGCTTGAGCATTAGCTAAGGCATTATCTCTATCTAGGTTAGTCATGTCATCATCATCAAGAATTGTAAAGCCCTCATCCACCACTTTCCAAATCTTTCCACCCATGGCTTTAAGATAAACCATCATTCTAGCTTTCCAATAAGTATAGTTCGATCCATCAAAGAGTGGTGGTTTGCCAATATTAATCCGACCCTCACTAGCCATCTTTATCTTACTCCGGGATGGTTAAATCCTCTAAATATGGAGTCCTTGCTCTGATACCAATTGAAAGGGATCTAGGATATCGACTAGAGGGGGGCTGAATAGACGATTTTAACAAATTAACAACTAATCAAGCAATTAATAAAAAATGAGAGCAAATAACTAAAACAATATGAACAATGAACAATTTTAACACAAGGATATATCCCGTGGTCTCGGTGATTTGCCGGTCACCCCTAATCCACGTTGAGGCAAACTCAAATCTCTAACCGCTCCTCTATCTAGTCAACCTTCTCTCAAGAAGTGACCTAGATCTTGAGCCGGATTAGTGTGATGAGTTATCCAAACCTCGATTTCACTAATGATGCACTTTACCGCTCCGGCAAGGCGTGCTCGACCCTTTCACAAGACGTTTTGAGGCTTCTTCACAATCTTCCTTGAAGAGCTCTCCAAAACATTCATCATAGCCGTCTAGGAGCCGACAAACTCCAAGAGTAACAAGCCGGTGATGATCACTTAACCTTCTTCTAGTGCCACAAGATTGATTTAGTGATCTAAATGCAATGCACTAGACGATCTCGAATGCACACTCTCACAAATTCAAGAAATAGAACCCTAGAGTGTATGAACCTTGCTTAAGCTCTCAAGGATGATGACAATGTTCACAAATATGCCAAAAGTTCTGAACAGGGCCGTGCATGGGAGTATATATACCCCCCACAATAAATATAGCCGTTACATGCCATTGGGAGAAAAAGATCACTTGGCAGTCAGACCGCAGGTATAATCCCGGTCAGACCGCCGCAATTGCAACGGCATTAAACAGGCGCAATAAATGCTCACCTGCCCTTGTCAGGCACACTCACGGTCAGATCGGAGCCAAATGCGGTCAGACCATGAAACTGTCCAGAGACGACATAGTTTCTGGACACTTTATATGGTCAGGCCGATAATTACGGACAGACCGGCCACACGGTCAGACCATAGTGCAAAACCTCGGTCAGACCGATTTCTCGGTCAGACCGGTCTAGCAAACGGTCAGACCGTCCTAACATAATATGTTTCAGAAAGATGGGTCATGAAGTTCCAGGAGAGTGACCTAGGTCTTAACTACAGACAGACCGACCTTTTTAAGAAACAAACTACACTTTGACATAACATCGGTCAGTCCGAGTAAACATTCGGTCAGACCGGCTAATAATCGGTCAGACCGACTAAGACTGAATTTGTCTGAAATGAATGGTTAACTATATTTTCAAAGTATATGACCTTCTAATATGCAATGCAAGTTGATTTTATGATTTGTGGCACGTAGATGAAGTATTTCGTGATACACCACATGCTCCTCTTAATAGTACGGTGACTATCCTAAAATCCGGTCAAAATTCTTCTCTAAACACCTTAGACCGGTAAAATGAAAAAAGATCATATTCCGTACCTTAGCCTCTTTGCTCAATGTCCTTTCTTCATCATGAGGCTCTTTCTTTGCCTTTCATTAACCTGTCTTTTGAGTTTGTTCTTGACACAACTTAATAGGTATCGTTAGTACAACATTTGTAATTGTCATTAATTACTAAAACACTCTTTAGGGGCCTAGAAGCTACAAACGAGTGCACCGGGAGCCAGAGGCTGGCCTCTTGGAAAGCCTCGAAGACGACCACCTCTCCGGGTCGGGGGTGAGACGCAGTCTCCTTCTTCGGAGGGATCCAGACGTCCCCATCCGCGACGACACCCCGATCCACGAGGGACTCCAAGTCCCCCGAGGTGAACTCAGAAGCCCAGAGAAAGTCCACGGTGACCACCTCCCAGGGCACATCGGGGGCTTTGGCGCGGCCCTTTGGAGCCATTTAGGTTTGCGGTGGGTTAACCTACCGGAGAGTTATGTTCTGGGGGCTAGGTTAGAGCGCTAATGGGAAGTTTGAAACTTAGAGTTTCGAATGTGCCCTCTCCGGGCCCCTGGAGGCCCTATTTATAGAGCGCACACGCGGCCCCGATGGGTGCCACGTGGGCGCTCAGGATAAATCCGAACCGTCAATTTCGAACGACGCACACAAATCGAAGGGGCGCACGCCGGAAACGACGCACTAACGGTTCGAAGTGCGCAAGGGCATTATGGGAGACGGCGCGTGCCAATCGAGCCCTGCGGCGTCATGATGATCGGCGGCACCACCATAACTGCGTGCCTCGAGAACCGAAGCATCGCAAAAGGTGTCAGAGGTTCCCTCCAGGGGAGATCTTCCCGACAAAGAAGACCATTATCTCCGGGGACTTAGGACGTGTCCCCGAAGGACATGGGGGGTTGTTGTTGGGGGAAATCTCCGCCCGATCGGTCCCAGTGACCACATCCCGAACGCCACCATGTGCCCAATGACCATGGCCCCCTGTGGCCCGGTCGCCGGCGCCGCCATCTGCCTGGTGGCAAAGGCACCCAGTGGCCCAGTCCCGGGCGCCGCCATCTGCCCAGTGGCAAAGGCCCCCGGTGGCCCCGCCCGGGCACCGCCATTTGCCCGGTGGGCCGGTCCCGGGCACCGCCTTTGGCTCGGGGACAAGGGCCCCCGGGGGCCCCACCCCGGGCGGAGGCCGCAAGTGCCTCCTGCACAGGGTCACGTGGGGCTCACGTGAGGACCACCTCGGGAACTAGCCAGGACACTTGTCAAGCATCGAAGCCCCTCAGCCGGTGGAATGATGTCGGTACCCTCCGATCCAAGGGCTGTGACCGGGGTAGTTATGTCTTTTTGCCTGTTTTGAGCCTATATATGCCCTTGTACCCCTCTATATATGCCCTTGTACCCCTCTTTTGTAACAGAGGACAATTCATTTGCATCAATACACAAAAAACCAATAGGCGTGCTTTGGAGCACTCTGCCCGAGACAGAACTCCCCCAGCCGACTCAAGTCGGGAGCACATCGACAGGACTAGGGTCTCCACTGAGATCTGAACCTATATAAATCCTCGTGTCACTCTCTGTGCTTGCCTGACGGGAGGTGACCGGTAACGCGGTCACCTCACGTCGTTGTTCGTTAGCTAGGATCTTCTCCAAAACTTGCCATGGTATTCGCAATACTACAACACCTGGGATTCATGGTCAGCAAGGGTACATTGCAAATTGACCCGGATAAGGTAAAAGTGATTCGCGAGTGGCTGCAACCTCGAACAGTTACCGAAGTGCACAATTTTGTGGGAGAATGCCAATACCTTCGAAAGTTCATCCGACACTTCTCGATTGTGGCTTCTCTGTTGTATGCATTAACTAGGATCGACCAGAAGTTCGAGTGGACAGGGAAACATGAGGACACGTTTCTCTTGCTGAAGAGGAAGATTAGCGAGGCGCCTGTGTTAGCTTTACTGAATCTCCAGAAACCATTCGAGTTAGAAACCGATGCCTCAGGTTACACAATGGGTGCAGTGCTCATGCAAGAAGGTCGACCAGTAGCATATCACTCCTAATTATTTCAGGGAGCTCAGCAGAATTACCCGACCTACGACAAGGAGTTGGGTGGTTACCAATATCTATGCTCCTTGTACTCATCAGGGTAAACTGGAATTCATTCGATGGTTTAGGGATATTGATATTTCGGCTCACTTTAACTGGTTAATTATGGGAGATTTTAATCTTATTAGATCTGTTTCTAACAGGAATAGAGGTAGATCTAATGTGACAGAAATGAATGAGTTCAATTCGGCCATCAATAACTTGTAACTGGAGGATATTCCTTTCAAGGGGAGAATATTTACCAGGTCGAATATGCAGGAGAATCCTCTATTGGAAAAGCTGGATTGGTTTTTTGCTAATGGAGCTTGGATGGAGGCATTTCCAAATTCCACTGTCTCTGTTCTTAGTAAAAATACTTCGGATCATGCTCCTTGTGTTTTGAATGTGAATTCTAAGATACCTATGGGTCATATTTTTAGATTTGAGAATCATTGGGTGAGTTGGGATGGTTTTAAAGAGACTGTTTATTCAGTTTGGAATTCTGTTCCTTATGAGAATAATATTGCTAAATCTATTGTTTCTAAATTCAGATTACTTCGTAGGGCATTAAAGAGTTGGAGTAATAAAAATTATCAACTCAGAATTTGGACTGAAAATTCTAATTTGATAATTGCCTTATTAGATGGTCTGGAGGAACAAAGAATTCTTAGTTCTCTGGAATTCAAATTCAGGATCATTTTAAAATCTCATTTGAAGCATCTTTTGAAGATAGATAAGGAGTACTGGAAACAAAGAGGTAAATTCAGATGGGCAAAATTTGGTGATGAGAATACCAAATTTTTTCATGCGGTAGCATCAAAAACCTTCAAAAATAATTTTATTTCGTCCTTGAAGACAGAATCTGGTAGTATTATTAATTCTCATCATGAAATGGCAAAGCACTTGCGGATTTCTTTCAAGAACGAGCTTGGTACACCTAACTTCTCCTGCATTGATTTTAATCTTGATGAATTGCTAATGAATTTTAAGGGGGATTTTGATTTACTTGAACTTCCTTTCTCTCATGATGAGATTGATAATTGTGTTCTGCATTTCCCTACCAATGAGAGCCCAGGACATGATGGTTTTAATGGTCAATTTTATAATGTTTGTTGGGAAATCATTAGGCATGATTTCTATGAATTATTTCAGGAATTTTATAATAATTCAGTGGATTTGGAGAGGATTAATTCTTCTTGGATAATTCTTTTTCCTAAAAAGGAAGAGGCTCAGTTGGTTAAGGACTTTCAACCTATTTCATTGGTTAATAGTGTTGTTAAGTTAATTACCAATATTTTAGCTTCGAGACTTCAGAAAATTATTAAGGTCACAATCCATAAGAATCAATATGGGTTCATTCAAAGCAGGTCTATTCAAGATTGTCTATCTTGGGCTTTTGAATACTTACATATTTGTAAAGTCAATAAATCTCCCACGGTGTTGCTCAAGCTTGATTTTGAGAAGGCTTTTGGCACAATTGAACATAACTCTATTCTAGCAATTATGAAAGCTAGAGGCTTTGGTAACAGATGGCTAAGTTGGGTTTCATCCATTTTGCAAACAGGACCATCTAATATCCTTATCAACAATCCCTTGTAAAATTTTTAATTGTGCAAGAGGTGTTAGACAGGGAGATCCTCTTTCACCCCTCCTTTTTGTCTTGGTTGCAGATCTTCGTCAAAGTATCTTGAATTTGGCTAATAGTAACAGGCTTATGGGTTTACCTATTCCTAAGCTTCGTTCTCAAGTTTTCCTATTCCTATGAGAGAGGTTTTCTTGGTTAAAGCTTTGTTGAAATCCTTCGCTAATTCTACGGGGTTGAGAGTTAATTTTGATAAATCTTTCTTAGTCCCTGTGTATTGTGATCAAGATAAGTTGAATAATTTAGCTGGTATTATCGGCTGCAAACTAGGAACTTTCCCATTTACATATCTAGGTTTGCCTCTTGGTACTGCTAGACTGAAGGTATAAGAGTTCGAAGGTCTGGTAAATAAAATTGAAAAAAGATTAACAGGATGGCATCTCTCTTTTCTTTTGATGGGAGGAAGAATCACCTTGCTGAATTCAGTACTATCTTCATTGCCTATGTTTTTTATGAGTACTATTAAGATCCCAGAGAAGTCAATTGCAAGAATTGACAAAATCAGAATAGCTTTCTTAAGGAAAGGAAATGATTCTTGTATTGGAGGTAACTGTTTAGTTGCATGGTCAAAGATTTGTAGACCTAAAAGAAATGAGGGGTTTTGTATCTTAGAGTACAGAATTTAGCTCTATTGATTAAGTTCCTCTTTAAATTTTTTTAATAAAAAGGACATCCCGTGGTCTAATTTATTATGGGAGTATTATTACTCCAACAAACTACCTCAATGGTCTTCTGTTAATGGTTCTTTTTGGTGGAAAGATGTGATTCATAATCTTTAATTTTTCCAAGGATTATTTAAATGCACAATTGGTAATGGTTCTACTTGTAGTCTTTGGACGGATCTTTGGCACACTAATATTCTCTTACAAGAATGGGTGGAGTTATACTCTTTTTTGGTCATGAATGAGTTGGAAGAGTTGTTTTCATGTCCTTTGTCTCCTACTGCGCATCAACAATTCTTACTTATATCTAATATTCATCAAGAGCTTCAACTAGAGGGGCATATTGAGGATGATTGGTCTTTACTTGGTTCCAAGTCAGGGAATTATTTTACGAATAAGGTTTATAAGTCTTTGTCTGGTCAATGGATTGTTCATGTCATCTTTTCAAAGTGTTGGAAGAATAGATGCCTCCTTAAATAGAAGATTTTTTTCTAGATTTTCCTAAATGGCAGATTACATACTAGATATCTACTAGTTAGGAAGCATTTGAACTTGGATAGCCAGGATTGTGTTGGTTGCTCGAATGGTATTTTGGAAACTCAACTACATCTCTTCTTTCTTTGCCCTTTTGGTATTACTTGCTAGAGTCGCATTGGTATTTTTTGGGCTTTGGAAGATAATATTTGCGATATGTTATTTGAAACCCGGAAGCATTATCCCATAATTAAAAAGTTCTATTGGGAAGTGATTATTTCAGTCTTGTGGTCGCTATGGAAATATGGGAACAAAGCTATATTTCAAAATCATTTCGGTTCTTTGGATGATTGGTTAAAAATATTCACATCCGATTTAGAGCTCATTTTATGTAGAATGAAGCCTGTTGTTAACACTGGTTTATCCAGTTGGATTGATCTTTTGTAATTTTTTCTTTTTTGGTTGGTTGTTATTGGTGACTCTTGTGCTATCTTCTGGATTATATATCTTTGCAGTAGGTCTCTCTATTGTTTCTCCTCAAAAAAAAGAGTTGTGTGCACTGCATCAGGTCGTAAAGCATTGGCGGTGTTACCTCTTGGGTAAAAAGACTGTTGTCAACACCGACCACCAACCGTTGCAATATTTGCAAACTCAGTCCAAGCTATACAATCTCGACACATGAAGTGGATGTCGTATCTACAGTAGTTTAATCTGGTGATTATATACAAAAAGGGCGTACACAACAAATTGGCGGACATGTTGTTGCCACCACAAGTTACAACCCTCTGCTTATCAGGGTTCATGTAGATCGAGCCTTCATGTCAAGATGACTATGCCACAATGTACTGTGAAGATTATGATTTCAAACAGCACTAGCTAAGCTCGAAACAGGGAAACCTACGGAGTTCATTCGTCGAGAAGGACTCTTGTACAAAGGAAATTTACTTTTTATACCTCGTGGGGCACCTCGAATTCAATGGCTGTGAGAAGCACACACATCGAAGGTTGCTAGTCACTTTGGGGTTATGAAGACGTTGCAAAATCTTATCGACATGTGTTCTGGCCGCATATACATCAAGATGTGGCTTGTTTTATTCGAGGTTGTGGTCTCTGCAGCATCTCAAAACCAGCAAACCGAAAATTAGGTTTGTACACTCTTTTCCGATTTCCATCGCGACCATGGGAAAGCATATTCATAGATTTCTTGGGAGGATTGCCTAAGACCCGACGTGGCAACGACTATCTCTTTGGTCGTTGATCGGTTCTCTAAAATGATTATTCTTATACCTTGTCGAAAGACTGTCATGGGAGAAGAAATGGCTCGAGTATTCTTCCAGCACGTTTGGACACATTTCGGACTACCGACTTATTTTGTCTGATCGTGATACGCGGTTCCTTAGTCACTTTTGGTGATCGCTCTGGACTATTATGGACAAAAAGCTAAAGAGGAGTACTGATTTCATCCTCAAACTGATGGTCAAACCGAGGTGGTAAATCGAACAGTCATTCATCTCTTGAAAGGATATAACTCTAAGCATTCGAAGACCTGGAATGAAAGCATATTGAACAGTGCATGGTTCGACTAGAAAGGCGCTGTTTGAGGTTTGTTTGGGATTTCTACCACAAAGTCCATTCGACATGGAGTTTGTGATCCCCACCTCAGCACAGAACAGTAAGAAAGCATCTGATCAGGATCGAGAATAAAGGTTCTTGCAAGGTATTCAATGGCTCCATCGTGAGGTTGAACAGAACTTGCTGAAAGCTCAACTCAAGTACAAAGCGCGACACAATCAGCACCGAGTTGATGCTCAATTCTAAGAAGGTGATATGGTATGATTACATTTGAGTAAGGAGAGACTTAAAGGTCAAGGTAAGAAGCTTAAACCCATCCGTTATGGTCCTTTTCAGATTTTGTGGAAAGTTGGTCCTAATGCTTGTCAGCTCGAGTTACCTACATACATGGATATTTACTCGGTTGTCAATGTTGAGCACCTCAAACTCTTCGAGCCTTCAATGCTGGATGATGAGCCAGATACCATAGTACCATCTGTTGAAGACTTGATCTATAAACGAGACGAACCTCTACGCGAAGATGTGATCCTGGAGAAGAAGGTGACTATCACCCGCAATGGCACAAAAGAGACTTTTTGAATTGGTTGGAAAGGTCAACGAGTACGTGCGGCAAAGTGGTACACCAAAGACAAAGGTCAATCTCAATTTCCACATCTTCAGTTTGATCAAGAGGTCGCAACAGGAGTTGGCTCCTTCTCAACAAGGGAGTCATGATCCGGGAGGATCTTCAGGTCGAGTCGTATAACTAAGTTCGAAATGTTTTCGCGACCATGGATTGGTTCGCGACCTTGAGAAGGATTCGTTCTCTGGTCAGAATTGTAATCCGATCCGAATATATATAACTAAATCTTATCTATTAGGTTTAGTTAGTTGTCTGAGTCTAATATGTTTAGGTTATTGAGTCTGATATGTACTCATACGATTGGACTATAAATACCTTGTAATAGGTTTAGTTTAGATCATCGAATACCATCGAAGAGTCATAGAGCTTATTTAAGTCTTAGACACTTATAGTTCATTGATCAACATAGGCAAGTGCGTCCTCACGTTAGACTTGTAAAACTCTGTTTGAAATAAAGAGTTGTGCAATTAATTTGAACTGTGTTTCGATAAACCTTTGGGTTTCCGTAATTCCTAGGAAGATCTTGTTATTCTATATATTAGAATCTGGGTGAGTCTAGTGCGAAAAACAAGGCTAGGTCTCAAACAGATCACGGATTGTTTACTCCCTATAGGGAGAACGACATCCTAACCTGAGCTCTAGGGAATAAGGAGCATCCAGGGCAGACGCGGACTATGGGGGTTGTGGTGTCGTGGAAGGATGGCTTCGATGAGCACGGGCCATAGAGGAAGAAGGCCCGCAACTGGAAAGAAAATGAATCGGAGCTGGCCGAGAAGATACGGTCCAATGTGACTGCACAATTCGTGGCCACGTTTGCTCAAATGAACGAGAAGTATGAATGCCTCAGCTGAATTGTGCAATCCATGGGTATAGATCCAGCTGCCGAGATCGACACTGCTAAGCCGAGCAGTTGCGGCTCGAAGGTTCACGTGGATCTGGTGGACCAGCTTGAGGTATTGCAAGACTTGAACTATATATGCACTTCAGTTGATGCCACTCCCGTTCCATTAGAATTGTTTCGCTAACCTGTTATAATTGTTGCAAATTTGTAGAAGTCAAAGAGTTGTAGCCTACTGATCTGCATAGGCGACGACCTTATAGTGGTTGCACACAGGGTCGTATATCCGTCATGGGAGGATGTCCGGATCCATTGCGTACCTTTGAAGCTTGGGTTTGCAAAGGTAAAGGTGGACATGGCCCTCCCAGGCTACAGCACTTTTTCGTTGCCCGTCCCAACAGAGGAAATGCAGACAATGTTGAGGCATTGGGCTCGTACATATAGTGGCCCAAGAAGGGTGTTAAATTACAAGAGGTAAACCCTACCCATTATAGCTTACAACTCAATTAACATACCATGTCTCCGACAATGTCTGAAGAAACCTCTATTTAAGCTAACCTAGCTGAACAAGTGGCTAAGCTCCCCATCAACATGAACACCATGCTTGCTTGGATTAAGTAGTAGGCCATGGCTGTACCTTCTGAAATTGATGCTTCAAGAGGCAAGGTTAAGTGTGTGAAGACTGATGAAGACTTGCGCAGGACAGGCGAAGATGAAGACGATGACGACCATATGGCCGATGACCTCGTCAGCACATCCTTAGCTGTCGGATCTTTCAAGGTTGAAGCTAAGATTGAGATACCCATATATGATGGGGAGATCAATGACGAGAAGCTGGACTCATGGATCGATTAACTTGAGACCTACTTTGACCGGAAAGCTTTCAGTAGCGTCCAAAAGGTAAAATTTGCACCTTTGAAGATGAAGGACCACGCCAAGACATGGTGGAAGGCCCTTGTCCCCAGTGGTGAAGCTGACGACCTTGCGTGGTGTCAGTTCAAGTGACGCCTATGGCAAGAATTCTACCTAATGGGTTACCTTGAGGAGAGATGGGATCGTTGGCACAAACTATACTAACGACGCGACCAATCTATCCAGGACTACATGATAGAGTTCTGAAGACAAGCAACGGTCATTGGCATCTCCCTGTTTGATCCTCAGGTATTTCAGAGATACACGTCTGGACTTCAGAAATCAATCAGAACCTGATACCACCTAAAACGGGGCCCCGTAAGTGGACGAGGTCGCAGTAGTAGGCGAGTATGTCATTCTCTCCAAAGGGACTAGATGAGAGAAAAATGTGCCTAACTAAATTCGAATCAAAAATGCAGAGGGAAGAAGATAGTCCATCTTGACGTGCCTCACCACTAGAATGCGACTAACAAAGATTGAATCTGTAATCATACCCTAGGCAAGCAGCGAGGTGAAAAGCAATAGTTGAGAGAACATTGCTTTTAAAAATCCATCTCAAAGAAATCATGGTGGCATGACCAGCCATTAGATCAAGCTTATTCACCGAAATAATTGACTCTAGTAAGCACAATCACAGACGTACGGAGAATTAATCTCAAAATGAACAATTACGTAAAAGCGTCGCAGTGCAATTTGCCACTAAACTACATTCAATGGGGTGACAAAAGATCTCTGAAATTCATTGTCCATTAACATCCTCAAATCAATAGAAATTGTCATAACAATAACAATTTATGAAGCCTAACCCCAATTGAATGATTAAACAGCAAGATTGAAAATGTGATAGCACTGGACACAGCTCAAGTACTAAACCAGAAATCAATACAATGCAATGCATGCCAATTTCAAGAACAACAGAACACTCTTACAAATAATCAGAGAAGCAATTGAGCAGTCACCAAAAGAACCGAATAGAGCATAGAATTGAAAACAAGGAACCAATTGAATTAATGCAGATCTGAAATTTCAATGCTCCCATAGCTTAATTCATCAAATTCTCAATTCTGCAACAGCACAAATCAGATTCGACAACAGCAAGCATAGGCTCAGCATTCAACAAGAAAATGAATCAAACAAATTCGGCACAGTCAATTATCAACTAAGAATCCAATCATACCAAATTGTACTTTCATTTTTAATCCATGACATCACACAATACAATTGTTCATTATAAAATTCTGGTATGTGCTTCCAAGAAACAGTGAGCAGGGGGAGAGGAGAAAAGCTTAGAGAGGGAGAGTTTGTCACTGGAGTGGTCGGTGGTGCAATCGAAGCCGTGGAGGAGGTCGTGGTTGTGGTCGAAGAAGAAGATAGCCGTCGACGGGAGCCATTGAAAGTCAAGGCCATGGGAGCTGCAATCATCAAGAATCAGGCGGCCGAGCGGAGTGGTGGCGCGAATCGGCGACGGGGATGAGATGGTGGCGAGAGAGGTGGCGGCTTGGGCGCGATCGGCACAGATCAGGCAGTGGCAGTGGTGGATTCGGTGACAGAGATCTAGAGAGCAGCAATGGCTGAAGAAGAAGGAACAATGGAGAAGAAGGAGAGCACGTTGGCGGCACGGGCGCAGCAGCGAAGGAGCAAAGGCGGCGCAGTGCGGGAGAGCGGCAGCGCAAGATCAGTGGTGGTGCAAGCGGCGTAGTGCGGGGCGAAGGCGAGAAGGAAGGAGGAGGTAGTGGATGCAAGCTCAATGTGCGGGAGAAATGAGGAAGCAAAGAGAGTAAGAGAGTGGAACAAGAAACCGGCTAGGGCCGGGGGTGGTAGGAGGTGTGGATCTAAGTTTCGGGGGAGGTAGAAGAAGAAACTGCAAGTGAGGAGAAGAGGAGACAGTAGCCGTCGCCACTGCTGTCACTATGGTGGAGAACGGCGCCGGAGAGGAAGCAAAAGGGGTGAAGCTAAAAGAGGAGGAAAAACAGAGTAGAAGAAGAAAGGAAAGGGAAAGAAGGAGAAAGAAGAAGAAGCTGCACCGTGGTGTACAGCCTAGCTGCCGGCGGTGAGGTGGGTCGTAGGTGTGGAAACGGTGAGGGGGAAGAAGAGAAGAAGAAGAAAAAAAAGAAAAACCAGGCTCAAAGATTTCCAAGTGGCGGCTGGCTAGGGTTAAGGGGGATTTTACCATTTTTGCAGAAAGGTCCTCAAAAAGTTTGAAATGACAACCAAGTCCTTCTGACCTACGGTTCTGGTTTCTAAGTGTTTCGGGCCCCTGGAGACTCCAATTTCAGCACGGTCAGTTCCTACGCGTCCGCAGAAACATGTGCTTCAATCTAGAATCGACCAAGGGTCGGGTTTAGTCGATGAGACGTGTCCGTTAGCCAAATTCATCTGATTTGTGCCAATCTGCGATAAAAATTACAAAACAAGTAATCCAGTCGATTTGGCAACAAATCTGGAATAATCTAGTTATGTGACAAAGTATATACTAAAGTGCGCATAAACATGGGGAAAATATATGGAAAATCAAACAAATCAGTGCCAAATTAAGACTGTTCGGCGTCCAAGACATCACAACCGCGAGCACTACTGCTATGGCGATCGAAAAGAAGAACAAATCCCACAGCGACAAAACCCCGAAGGAAAGTGCGACCTCGACAAAAAGAAAACCAAGTCCATAGAAGAACGCTTCGAAATTGGGCACGGGTGCCTTTTGCAAGCAATGTCAAGTCGCGGGACATACCAAGGATAAATGCTACAAACTTCATCCTGAACATCGACCAAAGAAGTATAGACCAGGAAAAAGAATAGCCACGGTACTGCGGCTCCAACAGCAGAAGAAGTTGTCCGAGTGAATTCGCTCGATGAGGCGGATATGACCTATCTCTGATGGCAATGCCGAAGGCGAGAGGTACGGATTCACCAAATGACCATCGCCCAATGGAGGACTTGTGCACCATCAACATTCAGGTGAAGCACGAAGTGATTGCAGGGATATTCGATCCAGGAAGTCAGAAGAATCTGGTCTCCGCTGGACTGGTTTGGCGACTTGGTTTGAAGACAACCACACACCCGTGACCATATCCGCTGGGTTGGTTTACACCTGATGTGAACCAACATATAATGAGTCAATGTGTGTTGAAGTTTGCGATCTCTGTCCGATACATCAATGAGGTGCAATGCAACGTTGTTCCTATCAATATCTGTCAGGTGATATATCGATATCTGTCAGGTGATATTTGGAAGTCCGTATCTGTATGATAAAGATGCCCACAGCCATCGGCAAGCACAAGAGTACGATCTCACCAAAGAACGAGTTAAGTTCGTTATCAAGAGAGACGACCGTATCGACACTTTGAACTTGATTACTGCAAACCAGACCAAAAGAATCATCAATGCAAGTCACAAATACATGCTTTTTATGATTCGACCAGTTGATCCAGGTGATAGTACTTGAGCAGCGTTGTCATTGGCGTGCTGAGAGGATTCTGGGCATTTGTCGGGGTTGTTGGAGAAATATAATGATTTGTTTGAAAGTATTCAAGGTTGTCCACCAAAACGTCCAGTCGAGCATGAAATTCAGCTCGTGTCCTATGCGACACTTCCCAATCTGAGTATGTATCGCAACTCGGTATTGGAGAATGAAGAGATCAAAAGACAACTTGGTGAGTTGCTGAATGATGGTCTCATCCAACTAAGTAGTTCACCTTGAGGATCTCCTGTTGTGTTAGTGCCAAAGAAAGATGGGACTTGGTGTATGTGCGTTAACTATCGAGCACTAAACACCATCAAAAACCGGTACCCCCTTGCTCGTATTGACGACCTACTTGACCAATTGAAGCATACTGCTATCTTCTTGAAATTGGATCTAAAGTCAGAGTATCATCAAGTCAGCATCCGAGAGGAGGATGCTTGGAAATCCGTGTTCAAAATTTGACAAGGTCTGTTCGAATGGCTGGTCATGCTGTTTGGCCTTTGCAACGCCCAGACTACTTTCATGCATCTTATGAATGACGTATTGTGACAGTTCATTGATGACTTTGTGATCGTTTACCTCTATGACATACTGGTCTACAGTCGTTTGTGAGACGAGCACCTCAGTCATGTCGAAAAGGTGTTCGAACAACTTCGGCAACATCGACTTTGCCTCAACCGTAAGAAGTGCGAGTTCGGCCAACAAACTCTACTATATCGGGGATTCATGATCGGCAATGGTATGTTGCAAATCGATCCAGATAAGGTAAAAGTGATTCAAGAGTGGCCTTGACCGCGAATAGTTACAGAAGTGTGTAGTTTTGTAGGAGCATGCCAATATCTTCGGAAGTTCATACGACACTTCTCAATTATGGCTTCTCTGTTGCATGCATTAACCAGGATCGATCAGAAGTTCAAGTAGACAGGGAAACATGAGGACACGTTTCTTTTGCTGAAGACCAAGATTAGTGAAGCTCCTATTTTAGCTATGCCAAATCTCCAGAAACCATGCGAGCTAGAAACCGATGCCTCAGGTTATGCGTTGGGTGCAGTGCTCATGCAAGAAGGTCAACAAGTAGCATATCACTCTGAGTTATTCCAGGGAACTCAGAAGAACTATCTGACTTACGACAAGGAGTTGTGTGCACTGCATCAGGCCGTAAAACATTGGTGGTGCTACCTTTTGGGTAAAGAGACTGTTTTCCACACCAACCATCAACCTTCACAATATTTGCAAACTCAATCGAAGCTACAGCAAGCTCAATATATGAAGTGGATGTCATACCTGCAGTAGTTTAACTTGGTGATTAAATAAAAGAAGGGCGTACACAACAAACTGGCTGACATGTTGTCACGACCACCAGTTACGACCCTTTGCTTATCAACGTTTATGCAGATCGAGCCCTTATATCATGATGACTATGCCACATTGTACAATGAAGATCCTGATTTTCGATCAGCACTGGCTGAGCTCGAAACAGGGAAACCTACAGAGTTTGCTCAATGAGAAGAACCTCAACCTGACGACATGATCTTGGAGAAGAAGGTGACTACCACCCGCAGCGGCATACGAGAGTCTTTTCTAATCGGATGGAAAAATCAATGAGCGCGTGCGGCAAAGTGATACACCCAAGAAGATGGTCAAGCTCAATTTCCGCATCTCCAGTTTTGATCACATGGTCCCCAACAGGGGTTGGCTCCTTCTCAAAAGGGGAGTCATGAGCTGAGAGGATCTTTGGGTCCTTCAGGATGAGTTCACAAAGGCTTCGCAACTTCGGAAGGGTTCGCGACCTTGGAAGGTTTCATGACCTCGATTTGAATTCTTCTCGGAATAGTAATCCGATCAATATACATATAACTAAGTCTTACGTATTCATGGTTAGTTAGTTGTCTGAGTCTAATACGTTTAGCTTATTGAGTCTGATACGTATTCATATGATTGGACTTTAAACACTTTATAATAGCTCTAGTTTATATCATCGAAGGGTCATTGAACTTATTTAAGTTTTAGACACACAGTTAATCAACTTAGGCGAGTGCATCCTATTGTTCGACGTGTACAAGATCCCTTTTTTCAGTAATTCTGAATAAGATCCCAATATTCCACATATTAGCATCTGGGTGAGCCTAGTGCGAAAACCAAGGCTAGGTCTCAAACGGAACACTCCCACGCTTGCGCCGTCGCTCAACTTCGCCATCGGATTTCATGCCTGTGCTGTCGCCACTCCCACTCTCGCTCAACCTCGCCGATGCCTCCCTCGCACTTCACCGCCACCTCCCGCTGCCGGATCCGCCTCCCACGCACGGCGCCGCCGCCAATCTCGTTGTGCCATCACCAGATCCACTACTTCTCGCACCGCGTCACTCTCTCTCACCTCTTGCACTCGCCGCCGCCCCTCTTCAGCGCTGTGCCACCTCCGCCCCGCGCTGCGACACCTCGTGCTCCAGCCGCGCCGCGCCGTCACCATCGTGCCGCCACATTCCTGCGCCGCCGCCAGATCCACTGCTTCCCACACCATGCCGCTCTCCCTCGCCCCTCGCCTCACCATCGTGTCTGCACTACGCCGCTGCCACTCCGCGGCGCCGCTATGCTCCATCCTCACCTCTCCATTCTCACTCCTGGTAGACACCATTAAACCCTTCACGACTGCAGTGTCATCCAACCCCGACGGCGCCAATGAGGTCCCCAATACATCCTCGCCGATCCTCTTCGACCTCTTCCTTGACGGCGATCTCGTGCAGCTTCCACGACCACATCCTGTGGGCTACAACCATTCTACTTCAACCTCGTCGCTGATGACGACTTCAATCTTGATGGCCACGACCACCTCGACAGCTTCGACCAACACCTCTACCACTTCTTCCTCGACACTACCCCCACGACCAGAAGCCATACATCAAGCAATATTTGGTAACCAATTTCTTCTCCCTCTCCCTCTCAATTGCTCTGTGATGGATAATTGTAAATTGTAGGTTGAACTGTAATTCATAGTGATGAACAGAGGAAAGTTCCATGAAATAGATGATGAGTTCTCTGTTGGAATGAATTTCTACTTTTCTATGGAACTATAAATCAGTTGTCTTCCATTTGATTGTTTTTCTTTGTTGATTGCCTCCGGTGAACACCAGAAAAAGTCAAATTGTTAATTCTAGCTTCTGATCTTCCTGTGATGCAATTGTCCTTGTCTTGAATTGCTTGTTGTCTATTTGTGAAATCCCTGTAATGATATTGGATTGGAAATCCTAGTGATTAAGACTCATATTGTGCTTTGATTTCTAGGTTATTGTGTTTCTTCTCTGTGAATGGACAGAACTGGGGTGTGTGAAGCTGGAAACTAAAGTTTCTTTGGTTGTCAATTGTTTTGTCTGCCTCTTAGTTTCTTGTGAACCTGAATGCTTCTCCACTGCTAGTGTTTTCTGAGGAACAGTTAACCGGAGAGTATTGAGGAGATGACCTCTTGATAAATTAACTAGAATGAGATAAGAACTTAATCCATAATTATGCTTTTCAGATTCTATTTGAACTGAATCCAACTTACATTTATGGATGGAATGCATCAAAGCTAAATTCTTTTGCTTGCAAATGACTTTGAATGAAAGATTGTGAGTCAAGTTCTCAATTGGTGTTGTGCTTGTTCTTGCTGGATTGAGAGGCTACCGGGGAATGGTTTGTGCTATCTCTGTGTGCCTATTCGGTGATACTGTCGAGAGATGTACTCGTTTTAGTTGCTTTCGCTGCCCTTTTTGTAGTACCACTGAACGATATGATTCTATCGCATGCAATCACGATGACGCGTACAGATCTAGCACTAACTAATGGACGCGGTGTGATCACCTCTCTCTCCCTTTATTTCTTCCAACATTTCCTCCCTCTTTCTCTTGTCTCTCTTAGTTTCATTTGCCATCGATTTAGTTTAGTTTACACGTTTCTCTTCTCTAGTCCATGTGGAAACAACAACTGAATACTCACCTTACTATTCTGATCTCGTTCTCTTGCGAGACGGTCTAGGCCGGTATCATTTCATTTGTAGAAAGGACAACAAAATCTAGTCGCAGTACAAGCACATTTCATCCCCGCATTTCTTTTTGCAGGTTCTTTCCAGGGCCAAATCTCTAAAACAATTTTAGCAAGAAAAGAGAGCATGTATTGGTGGACAGATCAATGGTGGTGGGAGGCTATCTTGCTTTTATTTCTCTACCTAAATTTGTCATCTCTTAGATCATGAAAGTCTCTTCAAGTGAGAAAGATTGGATCGAGCACAATAGATCCATCATTCAACAACTCTTCGCCAAAGCCTTCCATCAATAGGCACTGTACATGATAGCTAGATTCGCCCCATAGCCAAACTAATGACACCCCATTTTGGGAAGTGCAATTTAAATTCATCAACAAGCATCACCCTGCATCTGTTTCATGTTGATTGCATCACCACAGGCCTATGAGGCTAGGGTACTATCACAATTCATCATTAATACATCCTATTGTCTACATTGATGAGGTGAAGACAACCCATCCCATCCGTGACTGACAAAGCTGAACACCGTTAATGATGAGCATGGATGAGGTGAAGATGTCATTTTTGTTCATGATCGACAAAGCTGAACAACACCCTGCCGAGCACTGATGAGGTGAAGGCTACATTACATGATAGCACCATAGACTGACAAGGTTGGACTGCATATGCATTGCACACATGGAGAACAAATACGAGGCTTGAAGATGACAACCATTGGCGTAGCTTAATTAAAGGTGTTATGTGGGTTTCTGAATTGCAGATGTAATCAACTAGGTTCTTTACAAAGCCCGAGGAACAACGAGCCACACCATCTCTTGATGTCAAATGGATTCCTTAGGTGCAATGAGAAAATGTAAATCTCAAGGGGTCTTGTAACTTGTAATTACAATGAGTTGATAAAGCTTATGTTTTCCTTATGCTTATGTGTTCTTTATTTATGTGTATACTTTTGTATACTGGTTTTGCCCTCAAATTATAGAAATTCACCCAGAAGGAGAATTTCTCGGTGAAACAAGGGTAGGACATATGTCCCACCATTGAAAATTTCACCCAGAAAGTTGTAATGGCTACTTTTGGTAGTTGGAGCTATAAATAACTCACTCATTGATTGCAATTTGATCTTTTGCACCCAACTCTCATACAAGAAAGATCAAACAACCTTCAAAGCACAAAATTCACATCTTGAAAAGCATTTAGTGAGGCATTCTAGTGAGCTCGTCACGTTCATCGCAGCATTCATTGAGTTGAGAGGCATTTAATTTGTATGTCCTCAAGCATTTGAGCTTCCTAGCACTTGAAGAGATCAAGTGAAGCATTTTCGGCTTGTTTACTCTTTGTCGTGACTGCTACCTAAATGGTCATTGGAGGGCTGGCGATCTCTCCACCAAAGTAGATTGTTGGAGAGGCCTAGAGTGGTGGTGTGAAGGTTTGGTGCTCACATATCGAGAAGGAGAAGGAGTAACCTTTCGGGAAACCAAAGCAGGGCTCACATGAAGAGCGCTTCAACAAGTAGTAGTGGAGACCAATGAGTCTCTAAGACTTTAGGATACATCATTTGCGTTCTTTTGGTTTTCTGTTGATCACTTTACATTTTCCATTTCTTACATTGTTCTTTCATACTTGCTTGTCACCCTAGGTAACCAAATTCTCTTAGTGTACTTGATCTCTTGAGCACTAGATTGATTGTAGGATTGTGCTTCCTCAATCTACACATCCGCCTTGACCGTGCACATGCCTAAGCTTGATTTTCTACCCTCCTCTATAATGCACAGCCAAACCACATGGTTACATCTGACCATATGACTTGGCCATGCACAATAGATTTGGTCGATTTGAGCTCATTTCAATTCCTAATTTGAAGACTTTCACTGCTACGCTGATATGATGAGTTGGGACTAAGAAAGAGATCCAGAAGCAGCTCTAGAGGCATCGAAGATTAGAAGTAGAAACCCGGCCTCTAACTTTGTTCCACCATCAATGTTCTATGCCACCACGAGGGAGAGATAGTTAGGGTTTAGAGTCGGTTTTTTGGAACTAGGGAATTGAAATTTCATCACCAAAAAGTTTTGTAAGCATATTGTGTATATTGGTGTTTATGATTGTGAGGACCACGAAGCTGGTCGGCAAGTTGCAAACCACATTGCTGGCTAGCAAAGAAGTCACGATGCTGACGAAGCTGACACCTAGATCTGCACGTTGGATTTTAATTGTTTTAGGAAAGATTGTTGTCAGACTGTGTAGTGTCTATCAGGGGATCCTTGCAGACATCTCTCAGCCTAAGTGAGTGCCACTGCTTGCCCTTGTATTTGCTTGTCATCATCCATCATTTGAGTTCGGGTCATTTAGGCCAGTTCGGGATAGTTCTGAGCCTCATGAGGCATAAAACAAAATAATAATAAAATAAAATAAAATAAAAAGAAAAAGAAAAAAGATTTTCTTTTAAAATCCCAGCCCAACACCAAGCCTTGGGCCCAGCGGCCCAATATTTCTCCGCTTTGCAATTTAGCCTCTAGGACTTTCCCATTTTCAGCCATACTGTAAATTTTGCACAGAACTTGCTCAAATTCCTTGATTTTACAAATCAGTCTAGTTTACACCTAGCTTGCCCTGGGTACTGCCTCCTTTTCACCGGAACAATGAACCCAGCCACCTCAGCCCAAAGTAAGGCGGTTACACACACAAAGCATAGGATAAATTTAACATTTCACCACAATCGCAAATTTAGCTCAAATTGTAAGAAATTAAGGTAAAGCAGTAAGTTTTATAAAACAAGATGGGAGAGAAGTAAGCTGGAGCAAGAATTTAGCAATTTTCTACTCCCATGTTCTTTTGGGTTGACAGGATCAATTGCAGGAGCAACACAGCAACAAGCAAGGGAGATTCAACACCAACAACAAGGTGAAAGCAAGCCCTAAATCTCAAATTTTACCAATCTAGTTGTTCTTCTTAAGAGTTTAAACAAAAGTAGTAAATTCTATCTTGAGATTGATTTCCCCAAACACCCAGGAATTGTAGATTATTGCTTCCACATGAGGATCACATTACATCTCAAGATCACATAGCCATATAGACATGAACACAAGCATCACAAGACCATGTCAGAACAAAGCATACACAACCAAACCAAAAGACCCAAACCTGGTGCCAAAGCCACACCAAAGATTACAAGACTCACTTGAGGCCACTAGGAAAGAATTGCAGTCTAATAACTCCTATCTTCTAACGGTCATACGCAATCTAGAATAAAATCGTTAGTGTACATGGTGCATAGTGGAGAAGGACATTTGTACTAACGGTTGGGTTGTGAGAAACCGTTAGTAAAAATCACATGATTAATTCTAACGGTTCTTAAGATATTAACCATTAGAAGAAACATACTTATACTAATGGTTATATTTTTATCCTAATGGTTCTTAAGATATTAACCGTTAGAAGAAAATATACTAACGGTTATATTTTTTGAACCATTAGAATATATTTGATTTTATTCTAACGGTTTTTAAAATATTAACCGTTAGAACAAAGATCATTATACTAACGGTTCTATTTTTGGAACCATCAGAAGAAACCACGGGATTTAACAAATACCCTTGCCAATCCTCCAAATTTCTTGTTCCTCTCCTCTCCCTCTCTTAGCGTGCCTCACCGCCGCCGGCGTGACGACGGTTGTCGCTCCTCTAAATCCTCGCCGCCAATTGAATACTACCACTATAAGATAGCACTTCAATGCTAGTAGTAGAGCAGCTGGTACAAGCTAGTAATGGTAGCGCTTTAGCTACTGGGAATAAGGTTTGCTATAGTTGGGCGAAAAGGTGCTGCGAAAAGCTTTTCCTAGTTGTAATTTTTTCCCAGCTGTAGGTCCAACAGCAAAGAGTATTCCCAGCTGTAGTCCTCTTTGAAAGTTTGAACATTTCCCACATGTATGTCCACTTGTAATATATTATTCTAAGCTGTATAACTATTTGGAACATTTTTTCCCAGTTGTAGGTCCAGTGGTAAAGAGTATTCCTAACTGTAGGTCGCTTGGAAAGTATGAACTTTTGCCACATGTATGTCCACTTGTAATACATTATTCCAAGCTGTACAACTATTTGAAATAAATTATTACCAGCTGATCTATCATTGAGAATCTAGACATTCAAATTTGAATATGTGAATTATTTGTAGTAAATTTACCACTGGGAATTGTGTCAATAATTAATTTTAAATATATATTTTTTTAGTTATTAGGCAAAAATATTACAACTAAATTATATAGATAAATGGCACAATTATAT
Source organism: Pharus latifolius (assembly GCA_019359835.1). NCBI lineage: Eukaryota > Viridiplantae > Streptophyta > Magnoliopsida > Poales > Poaceae > Pharus > Pharus latifolius. The sequence goes on from CM033323.1 coordinate 67,175,888, forward strand.
ATTATATTGAATTCTTTGCTTTATATTGCCATTAACAAGATTTGTAATGGTCACAAATTATTCAATTGACAAAACCAACCAAAATAGATATAGTACCTCTGAAACAATTGCGAGAAAAATATCACTTAAAAATTCTTTACACCAAATGTATGCCCATAAATAATATTCCTAACTCTATATATTTTGTTCCAACTATAACTATCAAAAGTAAAATATTTCACTTTCAAACTCCTCCTATGACGTAAAATATCTTCATCACTTTATATGCTTTTAACACCTTACTATTAACCACTTGCATAAGAAAATATATCGATTACAATAGCCTTGAGATGAATACAAATCAATAACTTTTGTTTTAAGTAACTTATAGAACATATGAAAATTATAATAAAAGATGGTTGATCGATTGTTGTATAACAAGTACAAGTTGTTGCTTATGCGAATGAGAAAATTGTGTTGGTTGTAACATTACTTGCATACACTTGATAAAAGAAATTAATCATATGAAAGTGAGCTGCTAGTTCCATGCACAATTAACATACACTTAATATTTAGAAAATGAATAATATGTGGATTGTGTTGATAACACCTCACCTGTATAAAAGTATTAAATATTTCTACTTAGTTTCAACTAATTCGCTTGTCCCATTCATCTTTAAGCATTGTTTTATTAATAAAAAAACAAGACAAATGAAAAAATAGTAACTAACTAGGTAAATAAAATGTTAGAATTATATATACATAGAACACGAGATGAACCACCACCTATTGTAGTATCATCTTAGATCTACAAGTAAAAGTTTATAATTTGTTTACTTGGATGGTATTGGTAAGTAAATAAGAGTGATTATACTAGATAGAATAGATTACTTTTTCACGTGGCCATGCAATTGATCGTCCAAGCACATCGGACATTTTTCTAACATTCCCATATGGACGTAACAATTGAGCATCTCTTTCCAACACATAGTTCACAACCACCTCACAACACTCAGGCCCAAGTGGTGTCTCACCAACTATTACACTTCGAGATGCCCTTTCAAGCGTACCCTTAGCAACAAGAACATATAGCCTCATAAAAGAAATCAAAATAACTTTCTGTCCTCCCTAAAGATCAAACAGAATTGCATATAAGCTCAATGGTTACCTCAATAATGAGCATCCAAATTCAGTAGAGTATAATTAACTTACAACTATTACCTCCTCATGCCTAGAGCGTGGTACATCATGGGTCTTACCAACTCTCCTTTGCATTATCTATACAAAAATTAAGGATAAGTTGATAGTCTAAATATTGTTAAGTTAGGTGCAACTTTGCGGTAAAATAATAAAAATAAAAATTTATGTTTCGTGGAACCCAATTTTCCGCTACAGATGACTCTATAGAACAACCATCACTTTCGTATCCCGTGTCCCATAGCAATTTGTACACAACATTTGAGCAATTCAGTAAATAACCATATGTATATTATTGCTTAAATATTATAAAGAAAACATATAAAAAATCACCTGCACACAACCCTTAGATATATGATTGTAATCATTATCAATATTTTGCCTAGCCTATGAAGCAAGCATTTGCTTCAATTCTTCACTTTCTTTTTCCATTTGTGTCAATTGATCTTTGTTGCCCACACTCTTTGATGGGGGCATCGCAACCACACATCCACATGTTTTAACTCGAGCACATGCGCGTCGCCTTGGACAACAGGTGAATTCGTTTCTTGAGAAAATTAATTATTTAATTACAGAACAAATAATATTGCCTAATGATTGCTCTTTGATTGTTGTTACATGTGAAGGAGGTCTGGACGAAGTTGTTAATCCAATTCATAGCCAAGGAAGAATGAACACTTTTCTGGCAACTTCGACCAACGGTTACATCGACCTTATTGATCGGAAGAACTCTGCTCATGATCAGAAAGGCTCAAGCTCGCAACACTACTCATGGTCGCAGCCGATCAAGCCTAAAGACACATGGTCACAACCTGAGAATCATCCAGTTTGCAAATCAAGTTTGACTGTCCAGCAACTTCAATCAACTGCCAATTTCAGTAAAGATGTCTAAATAGGTCGTGCAAGCACTTGTTGGCAAGTTAATCGAAATAGCTTTCCAACGCATCAAGAATCATCGAATTTTGACATTGTATGCAGCAAGGAGACCCGAAACAATGGCAATTGCACGAGGGGGACGAGTCCTATTCGGATCCGTGAAAAGTAGCTCGAGATTTTCTTTTTATAGTTTGTTAGGATTCTATTTTGTTTCAAATTAGTTTAGAATTCTAGTTTTAAACCTTCTGTCTTTGTAGACACCATCCTCTATAAAAGAGAAGGCATGATCTTAGTTTTAGGTAGACTTCGTTGTTATACAGATTGTATGCTCGTGCCTTTGCCGACTTGTACAATTTGGAGTCTCAATGTTCAACTCATAATTCAGATTATTGAGTGTTATCCTTCCGCTGTTGCTCTTGCTTTCTTTATTGATTTGCTTGAGTTGTTCTTCGTGAACAAGTCAACCAAGTTTTTCTCGGTTGATAACCAATTGAGGAGTGGTTTAGCGATTGTGAGGTTACTGATCTTGTGTTTGATCGTGGTTAGATGCCCCTTCGTCAAGATCACAACTCGCATTTATCCATAGATTTCTCCTACGACAGAAGATCGGGACCAAACTACATGCACGCATCTTAAGGTGAGGCGTGTGCATATCAATTGGTATCAGACCTCACATTGCCGGTAGGAATTCATTTATCCCTAGTTTAGTTGTTTGATTTTTTTTACCTAGAGTCCAGAAAATTGCCAGACAAAAATAAAAAGTTTCCTAGCCCGTTGTTGATGTCAATCTGTTATTTTCAATTTGCTTAATTGAGTTTTCGTTCCGTTGAGTCGTGTCCAGTTGCTGGTCTTAATCTTGTTGGCCGAAAATCCAAAGTTAGATTGAGTCTTTGTCTTTGCTACTGAGTTTAATAGTTTGCATCTTGCCACGAATCCTAAAACAAACATACCAAAAAGGAGGCTAGAGAGTTAAAAAAAAAAGAGTGTAAAAAAAAAGAGAAAATCTTGTGAAGTACTATAGCCTGTTGCTAGAAGCCAAGCCTTTCATTATTTGATCAGCAATTAGGACTAGTACTCATGTGAACTATTATTCAATTTCGCAATTTCTGAGATAACTGATTGCTTTCCTTTGATACACATAATATTTCCCTACCTACAACTCCACATATTCACCATTGGTCCGCGCGTACCTCACATTGCAATCGCTGTAATTATCTCCTTTTCTAGTTATCACGACCTAGCTGGTCGCAAACATTAAGAGGGCTAAGAGCTTCGGTTGGTAAGGTGGGTGAGGTTGAGAGTGCCACATACATTCAGTAGTTGGTAGGAAATTTTTGTGTTTCTTATTTTCACTAACCATGGAAGGATCAAAGGGTTCACGTGGTTCGTTGCATGAAAGTGATCCTGATGTTGAGGAAAGCATGGATCGACCACCAGTGCTCCCATCGTCTCCACGATCTCAAGCACTGTTGGGTCACTTCGAACAGATGCTGAACGAACAGATTGTTCCTCGTTTGACCGGCTTGGAGAATCGTCTTGACGAGATGGACCTTCGACTTGAGCAAGTTGAGCGAACGCTGCCACGACAACACACACCACCTTGATTCCCTCGAGTTCCAATCGAAGCCAATAATCATGGTGCGGCGGCCATTCCACGTCAACCAAGGGCGAACTTGAACGCTGCGTTCCAGTAAGCCGCCAATGAAGAGAGATATGGTGATTACATGGCTGATAATGAGGAAGTCATTTTGGATCCTGATCAACAACGACTTGCACGAAACCGTCGAGGTATGGGGGAGCATACACGTCACCGCCATGAAGGATGAAGAGATCATGCTTTGGGAAAGATCAAGTTTACTATCCCCAGCTTTGATGGGAAGTTTAATCCAGAAGCATATCTCGATTGGGAGCTGCTCGTCGAACAAAAGTTCAGTTGTCATCTTTATCTAGAAGATCACCGAGTACGCGCCGCCACCAGTGAGTTTGTTGATTATGCTTCTATTTGGTGGAGTCAAGTCGGCCAAAGAGATCGAGCTCCTCACACTTGGGCTGAGTTGAAGCGCTTGATGAGGTCCAGATTCGTACCCGCTTATTTTGAGTGAGATTTGCTTAATATAATTCAGAAATTGAACCAAGGTAGCAAATCTGTGGAAGACTATTATCAAGAGCTACAAGTAGGCATGCTTCGAGCTAATGTGCAAGAGGAGGAAAATGCAAAGATGGCTAGATTCTTGGGTGGATTGAATCATGAGATACAAGATATCCTTGATTTTCAGACTTACACCTCTTTGGATCAGCTGTTTTATTACGCATGCAAAGCTGAGAGGCAAGTACAAGGGAAACGACCAAGCTACAACAAAACTGGTCGAAGCTACCCTAGTGCGACCACGCCTTGGAAGAGCACTACGTCATAGCGAAAGAGTGCGACACCTGCGGGTGGAGCTACTACCTCCACTGGTCGAGTGCAATCCGTGAGCCGCCCTACTACTTCAACATCCAAGGTTATCGATTCCAAGATGGCCACTGCTGTCCCCACCAAAAGTTCATCATCGGTCGCTTTTACAGGACGAACAAGGGAGATAGAGTGCTTCAAATGCAAAGGGAAGGGGCAATACATGCGTGATTGCCCAAATCAACGTGCCCTCATCGTCCGGGGTGATGGAGAGTACACATCGGCTAGTGAGGTTGAAGAAGAATCCGACCACGAAGAGCAACAGGACACGTACCATTCTGAGATGGTCGCGAAGCTCGGCTTGTCCACATGAACACCCCCACAGCCATACTACATTCAATGGTTCAATTCATGTGGCAAGTTGAAGGTGACCGCGATGGTACGTGTCCACTTCTCTGTAGGTTCCTATTCTGATTTTGCGGACTGTGATGTGGTACCAATGCAAGCTTGTGCATTACTACTTGGACGACCATGGCAATACGACAAGGATACTACACATCATGGGCGTTCCAATAAGTACTCTTTTGTGCACAACAACAAGAAGGCTTCGCTGGTTCCAATGTCTCCAGATGAAATTCTCAAATATGATTTAGATATAGCTGAGCATGAGAGAAAAGAAAGAGAGACGAGTGAGAGTCACAAATTGGAGAGTGAGAGCCACCAAACCAAATTGACAGAAAAGAAAGAAAAGAATGAAAAGAAAAGAGAGGTTCAGCTTAAGGGGCAGGTTCTATTAGCCACCAAACGTGAGATGCGAGAGCTTGAAACCCATCCCCAAGAGTGCTTTGTGCTTGTGTGCAAAGACGCTCTCTTTTCTACTAATGCTTTACCCTCTACTTTGCATGTTTCGGTTATTTCTTTACTGCAGGAATTTGAGGACATTTTTCCAAATGAGATACCTGCGGGGCTACCACCATTACGAGAGATAGAGCATCAAATCAACCTCATTTCAGGGGCACCCTTGCCCAATCGACCTCCATATCGCACCAATCCAGAAGAGACCAAAGAAATTCAGCGCCAAGTACAAGAGCTGCTCGACAAAGGGTATGTACGTGAAAGCTTAAGTCCTTGTGTTGTTCCTGTTTTACTTGTGCCTAAAAAGGATGGGTCATGGAGGATGTGTATAGATTGTCGAGCTATTAACAATACCGCTGTTCGTTATCATCATCTGATTCCTCGGTTAGATGATATGCTTGACGAATTGAGTGGTTCGACCATCTTTTCTAAAGTCGATTTGCGTAGTGGTTACCACCAAATTAGAATGAAACTAGGTGATGAATGGAAAACTGCATTTAAGACTAAATTTGGGTTATATGAATGATTGGTCATGCCATTTGGTCTTACTAGTGCACCTAGTACATTTATGTGCTTAATGAACGAAGTGTTGTGTGCTTTTATCAGACACTTCATGGTGGTTTACTTTGATGACATCTTGATCTACAGCAAGACTTTTGATGATCATTTGGGGCATTTACGTCAAGTTTTTGCTGTCTTGCGAGAGGCGCGTTTGTTTGCTAACCTTGAGAAGTGCACCTTCTGCACGGATCGAGTCATGTTTCTTGGTTTTGTTGTGACTGCACAGGGCATTGAGGTGGATGAAAAGAAGGTGCAAACAATTCGAGCATGGCCTACACCGACAACAGTCACACAAGTGCGGAGTTTTCACGGACTTGTTGGTTTCTACCGCCGGTTCATACAAGATTTTAGCACAATTGCCGCCCCACTCAATACGCTAACAAAGAAGAACATGCCCTCAAGTGGGAACAGGTGCAAGAGGACGCTTTCAACACGCTCAAAGAGAAGTTAACCAATGCACCACTTCTAAAACTTCCTGATTTTAATAAAACTTTTGAAATAGAATGTGATGCTAGTGGTATTGGAATTGGAGGTGTTCTTATGCAAGATAGAAAACCCATTGCTTATTTTAGTGAGAAGCTTAGTGGACCAACTTTGAACTATTCAACTTACAATAAAGAATTGTATGCTTTGATTAGAGTGTTAGAAACATGGCAACATTACCTCTGGCCAAAAGAATTTGTCATACATTCAGATCATGAAGCATTGAAGCACATTCGTAGCCAAAGTAAGTTGAATCGTAGACATGCTAAGTGGATTGAATTTATTGAATCCTTTCCATATGTTGTCAAATATAAGAAAGGTAAAGAAAATTTGGTCGTTGATGCATTGTCTAGACATTACATCTTGTTGTCCCAACTTGATTGCAAAATTCTTGGGTTAGAAAGTTTGAAAGAATTGTATTCAACTGATTTGGATTTCAAAGATATTTACATTAATTGTAAAGAAGGAGATCTAGTTTGGTTGCATTTGCGTCATGATTGTTTTCCATAACAGCGCAAGTCCAAACTTATGCCGCGAGGTGATGGTCCATTCAAGATTCTTGCCAAGATCAATGATAGTGCTTACCAATTGGAGCTACCTGAGGCCTATGGAGTGAGTGATACATTTAATGTTGCTGATTTATCTCCATACCTGGGTAAGAACGATGGGAAAGAGTCGAGGATGACTCTTTTTCAAGAAGGGGAGTATGATGAGCACATCGTGACCACACATCCACATGTTTTAACTCGAGCACATGCGCATCGCCTTGAACAACAGGTGAATTCGTTTTTGGGAAATTAATTATTTAATTACAGAACAAATGATATTGCCTAATGATTGCTCTTTGCTTGTTGTTTGTAACACCCCTGTTTTTGCCAAACCCTAAAATAGCCAAAATCCACATCTGGACCCCAAACCCTAATCTGCTTCAGCCATTCCCTTCTAAATATTATTCAGAACATTTTTCCCTTCGGGATCATCTCCAAAATCTCACCCTAAAGCTGAGTTTCAAGCCTTACCATTTTTAAAACCCTAATTACCCTGAACTGTTTTCCCCAATTTTGTCGAAACTCTTCAGATCTTACCTGATCTTACCAAACTTTGGCCAGATGAGTTCTAATAATCTTTTGCAACTTAGCTGCGAAATCAGATTTCAGATCGGACCCTCAGATCTCCAAATTTGCAAACAGGCCCAAGTCCTATTCAAGTTTTCTTCACAGAACAGCCCCTGGAACAAGTTTCAGAAATTGCAGAACAGCCCAAATATTATTTTCAGGCCCTTTCGACCAGCGCCTGGTCGTTGCCACGACCAGTGCACGAGCCACCGTTGCCGCGCCATGTTCTCGCCGTGTTTGCTCGCCGCCGGCCACCGCCTCTTGTCGCCTGCATTGTGGGCAACTGAGCCACCTCCCGCGCACGTGCCAGCGCCGTAGCATCGCCTTGCCCAGCGGATAAACGGCCGCGCTCCCGAGCTTTGTTTTCGCGCGCGCTCCCGTTGCCGTGGCAGTTGCATGTGTGTACGTGTCGTTGCCGGAGCTACACTGTCGCCTCCACATCTGCGCCGTCCCGGACGAAGTTCCAACGCAACTGGCAAAGCTGCAGCACCGCCTGAGCGCGATCACGTCGCCGTCGCCGTCGTTGCGCCTGCGCCCGACAAGCTTCTCCCCGGCGCAAGCAATCTTTGTCGTGTTTTCCCTCGCAAGCTCCGTCCCCGTGCCTATTTAAACCCCCCTCAGTGCTGTGAAGAAGCACAACCTCAAGACTTAGCCAAATTTCCAGTTTCTCGCCGTTTTCGCTTTCTTCTCCGGCGAGCCAGTGAGTGAGCTCACGGTGCTAGCTCATTCCACAGCCCCTTTCTTCAATCCAAGTTCACCAGTGAGTTCCCCTCGTTCCCCTCTCTGTGTCATAGCAGCCAATTGCACCAGATCGATCCCCATCGCCGGTGATCGCCGGATTCCCAATTTGCCCTGTTCCCCCAATGCCGTTCGATTCACCCCAAATTAACCCTCAATCCTGTAGAAGAAGTTGATCAGTAAGCTTAGTAGAGCAAGCCTGTAGAATCAGAATCCCCAATTGAGCTCAAATCGAAGAAATCCCAAATTGGAACCTCGGCCGTTCGCCGGACTTCGGCGCCAAGCTTCTCCGGTCAATCTCCGACCAAATTGACTGCACCAGTAGCTTCTAAACTCCACCCTTTCACTCCCTGAGCAAAGAATCGAGTTCAATCGCCTTGTAGCAAAAATCCCCAATCTCCAGTGTCGTCTTCTCCAGTGCCGGTCGCCGGAATTCTTTCCCCGCCGATCTAGCGCCTGAAACCTTGTCCCTTAGATAGATTCCAGTACCCTGAGCAATATTGTCCACTAGCTCGACACCTGGATCTGCCTAGATTGTGAGTTATGCCTATGCCAAGATCACTGTCCAGTAACTCAGTTCATGTCCAGGCCACCGTAGTTCATCGCCGGATTTGGCCGCCCTCCGGCCACTTTCAGCCTTTGTGCCTGTTGAGTATATTGTTCCTGTTAGTAATGCCTACCTCCTAGACAAAGTGGTGCATCAATTGGAGCCCTGGATCAAAAGTTAAGACATGCCCTAGTTTCTGGCCATGTCCAGCACTATGTCAGTGCATGTCAGCCACTGGCATTAGCCTTGTTTGACCCCTTCTGGTTGAGCAATTGAAATGCCACCTTGTCCCCTAGATTCCTGGAGTTGTGTTCTACAACTTTCTCTACTATCACTTCTCCAGAAAACCACCCTAAGACTAGTTTATAGTTACGCCAAAGCCATGAACTGAATGTCGACCCTTCGACGTTCAATCCTTTTTAGCCGTTTCTTCGACCAGAGCCCTTGTAACCTTGCCCTAACCTTTTCCCCTGCATACATGACTTATTTACTTAATACTTTCTATAGAAACTATTTTCAGTATGCTTATGTGGTGTGTGTTTGTGTGTTATTTGATTGCCGCAGAGTCAGAAGCTGAAGGAGCGGAAGAAGTCTTTGAAGATCCGTCCGAGTATTTAGACCCCACATTGCAAGGCAAGCCTCATTCCTTTGATCATGTCTCACCCAATATTTTCATATGAAGTATATTCACTGTTTCTTACTATGCATGCTTAATTGAAATACAAATTATGTTTGAATGACATGAGTAGATATTACCTAATGGATCATGAAACCCTTTTTGTTATTGAACCTCTTATATATGCTTTTGTTACCCTAGGACTCACGTACTGAATATCCACATTAAACTTGAAATGGTCAAATACATGAGAAGTTATAATGAAAACCGTTTTGTCAAGAAAACTGATAAAAGGGATCAGTAGTGAGGATTGGATTGTATGGAGAGGGTGCGGTGCGCACCAGGGAATGTGAATGTTCCTCACTATTGGTTCATAAGGACAAGAACCTTGTGCTGTGTCTCTATACGAATTGTAAACGTACCAACCACTTGCCTGGTATGGGACAGGCACAACTCAGTAGCTTTTTGGTATTAGCAGTTCCCTGCATGGTTTGACGATCTGGTTTCTTGCGTGGAAACTGGAAGGCCAAAGTTCGGCCATGAGTGATGTGAGTTCAGAAAAATGATGAGAGGAAAAGGCGTAAAAGAAGGAAGGCGCCCTAGACCTGATTAAGCCGTGAGCGGCTGTAATCTTAAATGGTCGTATGTCTCGAGGGAACATAGACCAAGGCTATGTGTCCCGAGGGAACATAGACCAGAGAGGCTAGGAAGTAAGGCAGTGGGGAAGACTCACAACGGTACTTGAGACTTAACTGTCTATTTACCGGGCAGGGATACTGTTAATACTAAACTGTAAAAGCGTTGTGTGATCTCGGCCTTGTCACATGTGTATAAGTCACATGGAGCTGATCCGACTTGAAAGCCGAGTGAACCAGTGGATTTAAAAAGAGGTACACCTTTGCAAAGTGTAAAAGAAGTATCGGATACTCTGTACTCCCAGGTTCAGGAGTCTTTTCGTAGTGGATGTTATCCATGGGTTATAGCACAAGTAATGTTTTGGAACGTTTTCATAATGCGGTTAACAAAGTAGTGACTCATGGGAGACCACTACATCTAATGTTTTATCGAAAACCTGTTTAATGTTTAAAGTATCATGTTCGTGACAAAGTATTGTTTTACTGAACAAATGACTTGGAAATCTATATATCTCTATCCATATGAAACTAAAACCCCGGAATCATATATTTCACTCTCATGTGCATACAATCACATTAATCCCTGGAATGAGTGCTGCTGAGCACCAAGTGCTCACCCTTGCATTTACATCCAACTGTAGAAGAGGGATTCGAGGATCCCGATTCCTTCAGTTATGAGTTCCCGGCAGAAGATGGAAGTGCCCCGGACGAGCCCACTTTCTAGAAGGATTGCGCACCAAGCCAAGTCAGATGTGGGAAGAGCCACTCCAACCCCGCTGCGGATGGAAATCAAGCTGTTTGTTGTTGCTTTGTGTTTCATGCTGTGTGTTCGGTACTTGGATACCGATGCTGGTTCTGATAAACTAGTTATTTTCTTAGCAACTCTACTTAGCGCCATTTTCGGTGCTTTGACTATGTAATATTGGCCATGTTGGCCTGATACTTGCTTAATGTTATTACTATGCTTGTGCGGTTTGGAGCTCATGTGACATCCTGCTGTGCGTAACCTACCTGGGCGGTTACCAAGGTGATCCTCAAATGGGGGTCTCACATTGTTACATGTGAAGGAGGTCTGGACGAAGTTGTTAATCCAATTCATAGCCAAGGAAGAATGAACACTTTTCTGGCAACTTCGATCAACGGTTACATCGACCTTATTGATCAGAAGAACTCTGCACATGATCAGAAAGGCTCAAGGTCACAGCATTGCTCAAGGTCACAACACTGCTCATGGTCGCAGCTGATCAAGCCTGAATACACATGGTCGCAGCCGATCAAGCCTGAAGACACATGGTCACAACATGAGGATCATCCAGTTTGCCGATCAAGTTTGACTGTCCAGAAACTTCAATCAAGCGCCAATTTTAGTACAGATGTCCAAATAGGTCGTGCAAGCACTTTTGGAAAGGTACTCGAAATAGCTTTGCAACGCATTAAGAATCATCAAATTCCAACATCGTATGCAACCAGGAGACTTGAAACAATGGCGAGTGCACGAGAGGGATGAGTCCTGTTCGGATCCGTGAAAAGTAGCTTGGGATTTTCTTTTTATAGTTTGTTAGGATTCTATTTTGTTTCAAATTAGTTTAGAATTCTAGTTTTAAACCTTCTCTCTTTGTAGACACCATCCTCTATAAAAGAGAAGGCATGGTCTTAGTTTTAGGTAGACTTCGTTGTTATACAGATTGTATGCTCGTGCCTTTGCTGACTTGTACAATTCGGAGTCTCCATGTTCAACTCATAATTCAGATTATTGAGTGTTATCCTTCCGCTGTTGCTCTTGCTTTTCTTTATTGATTTTGTTTGAGTTGTTCTTCGTGAACAGGACAACCAAGCTTTGCTTGGTTGATAACCAATTGAGGAGTGGTTTAGCGATTGTGAGGTTTCTAGTCGCGTGTTTGATCATGGTTAGCTGCCCCTTCTTTAAGGTCACAACTGGCATTTATCCACGGATTTCTCCTTCGACAGAAGATAGGTACCAAACTATATGCACGCATCTTAAGGCGAGGCATGTGCATATCACTCTCACTCACCATTAATTTTATCTAGCCTCTCTATCAGAAGATTATTCTGATTTTGAAGTCTTATCCTTGCAGCATTAGCTAGTTGAAGCTTAGTGGATGAATAGTTTTGTACCCCCGGCATCTTTAAGTCTTGAGGAGTAGGGCCCAAACCAATAGCACGTACACATGAGCGTTTTTCTTTTCCAAAGATATGGTAAAACAGATCTCCTTCTGTTATAGTTTTTTTAGCTAGTTCTAGCTTGTTGGCACATGTCTCCGCAATTATTTTCTGAAAATTAGATAAAGCACATATTTATATATATGTTTACATTTGATCGTTAATTATAAATACATGTAACCCTTAAATGATACTTACAATTATGTCTTCAGCTCCTTTATCTGAAACTCCATTTTTATGGCTATGTGCTTTGATAAAAACTTCATGTTTAGTAGGCATATAAGCCAGTTCTTTGGACTGCACTTCCATTAATATTGACAATTAGTTATCTAAAGAAAGTAGAAATAAATATTAAGACATTTAATACCATATCATGTGCAATCCGAGCAAGACTCTTGCTTCCAGCAGTATGTGTCATTGTCATTTTTGCACTATTTGCTTTTTCAATTTCACTTAGAGCGTATAAAATAAGAATATAATTAATTGCATAAAATATATTTAATTTTTAATTAAGAATCATTCATAAAGAAGTTTTACCTGACTTTTTGGAGCTCTCCAATGCTCTACAAGCCACATCCAATCTATTCTACGTACTCTAGAATCAATCTTCATAGAAAAAAGCCCCATATCAGTTTTTGTTTCATCAAAATAATTCATCTTTATTTCACATTTGAAATCCTTCCATTTCACTGCTGCTTTTTGTAAAACCCAATCTTCAAGGTCATCATGAACATCAAAAAATTCCTACAAAATTATCAAGTTGTCAATGATTATATACTATTGTACTATACATGTCTATGGAATACATAGATCATGAACCTACAAAACTTGTCACTAGTTGCTATTTTTGATGATTTTAAATAACTATAAAGGAATGCTATCCCATTTATTTAGTAAAATTCAAAATGCAAGTAAAATCAAATATAGAATCAAACTCTCTCCTCATATTAGAATGACACATATAATAATAAATTGCAAAGCTCCACATATATATTTTCACCTTTAATTAGAAGGAAAATTAGTCAATGCAATGTACAGTAAGAGGAGCTATTGAAGCATATCTTAGTCCTATTAAAATATACATCTAAGGCTGAAATGAGAGTAAATTAATTTAGACTTCTCTTTTTTAGTAGTATACAAATTTACCATTACAGTAGTCTAAACAGATTCCTTTTTATCTGCATCAATTTCATTCCAGTGTTTATAGGAAAGTGGTATTCCTAATCTAACTATTGTAGAAATAAAGTTGGTTAATGTTGAAGCGTGATCACCAACGAGTTGATTATTCATATTATGGTCAACATGAATTTTTGGTTCATTCCTTCGCTTCCATATGTCATGCTTGGTAGTGAGTCCTCGTCCCTTCCTTTTCTTTTTTTTTTTTTGACCTGGATGAGTTTTCTCTACACAAATATGCAATTGAAAATAATAACCAATGATATAAAAAAAAAGAGAACAAAGTAATGCGAAACTATACTTAAATATACCTATATTCAATGTTTCATCTTCATTGTCACCAAGTTGTTGTTCTTCCATAGAAATGTGATAGTCAGGGTCTTCATTTTCAGTATATTCATTGTTATTGCTAGTGATATGCCTTCGACGTTGTGATGGTTCTTGATGGGGAACTACAGGTTGATCATTGGTGTGCTATGACATAACCAGTATGCATCATATTGGGAGATAAAATTACAAAATAGTTCTTAGAAATAGAAATTAGGCACACATCAAGTAAAACATATAACCTTTTTAGTTCTTGTAGATGGTTCCAAGACATTTTCCCTCATTTCATTTCTAGGAAGTCGAATAGGCAAGCGCAATGCTATCAATACCTCATTGTTTCTTTCAATGTTTGCTTGCCGTAACTCTTCATACTCATTCCGCATAGCTCCATTATTTCTTCCTCTTTCATTTTGCATTTTTTTGGCTATAATAAAATTTTACAATATTAGAAAAAAAAAATAAAAGAACATAAACATAAACAACACATTCAATGAATAGCATCTTACTTCCCCATTTGAGGTGGAGATTTCTCAACAAGTATACCATCAATGTTTGTTCTAACACAATTATTGTTTCTAGCTGGAAGATTTATTTTTGCACCAACATTCAAGTCAAAGATTTCATTAACTTTGTCAGTTACCATTGTGTTTTCAATTTCTTCCTCCGTAGACATGTCATAGAGGTCTCTTGGCCTTGACTCAATGAAAGCTTTCCAGTCTTATTGATAGGATCCTCAACATAATAGACTTGAGTAGCTTGTGATGAGCTGGCCACCAAGATCTAACCAAAAGAGTATGCAAGGCGTACTCATGCGTTGCATCCCTCAAGAAGAATTAAGCACAATCCCTTCTGAGAGAAATTCACAGAGGCATGTGTGGCGCACATGATTCTTGGGTAGTTGGGTACCTCAGATTACTCTCTTTCTTGAGAGTCTTGTTCCGATGAAATGTTACAGATGTGCAGATCTTGGTGGCCAGCTCATCTGATTAAAAAAGCTAACAATCCTTACTATATCATTCATAGGGTGTTAATACAGTGTATTTTTTTTATAGCAAATGGTAAGTACATGTCCAGTGTGCATGTACTAGTCAATTAGGAGCTATTCGATGATAGATATATGATCTGAATTCAAATCTAATTATATCTAATAATTCTTAATTGAATCTCACCTATACAAGGTATCATCTTAAAAGTTGTTTTTTTAAAAAAAAATCCAATGTTTAGCTTGGGGCCAGCTCCTGGTTTCCTTGCCAACATCCCTATATATCTATACTACTTGTTCATGCTCATCTACTACTACTAACTTCCCGGCGGCCCCTATGTAACATCCCTGTTTTTCCCCAAATCTTGATCCAATCCAAGTCTGTTGTCTCAGAATTATAATCCAAGCTATGCCAATACCCTAACCCCAGAAGTTGATAGCAAAACTCCATCGTTTAAACCTTTTTCGCAAATCAGCCCAAAAGTATAGCAGATTAGTCCTTTTCAGATTTTATGAGACCCCAAAAAGGCTAAAAGCCACAGATTATCTCCAAAATTTTGATCTGACTCAGGGAATATCTACCATTCATTATTCTAAGCATGTTTTGCTTCTGCGAGATTTCCAAAATCTCATCCGAAGCCTCAATTTTCAGCCTCGCCAATTTTTCCAAACCTCAATTACCCTAAGTACCCTGTTTTCGTTTTGACTCAAAACCTAACCAGGACTCTAGATTTTGTCATCTGTCACTGCTAAACTATTTGATGAGTTTAGTGTGCCCATTTGGTGAAACCAATTCCCTTTGTATCTGTGGGACCCTTATTTGAGGAATCCGGTGGCAACCGCTTAGGTGGGTTGAACTTAGAATGGTACATCATAAGCTCACAACCACAGGATTTACTTTAAGCAGTAAAGCAGATAGTTAAAACAAGTACAAGGTCACGAGGACCAATATTACAGTATCACAACGTTAAGGATGACGCTAATTAAAGTTGATATAAAAATAATGAGTTTCTCAAAACAAGAGTCGGTATCAAGGTACCAAATACACAGGACAACACAGAAAGCAACAACAAAGATCTTCACCTCCTTCTGCAGCGGCTCAGCATGGGCTTTCACCACATCAGACTCCACAGGGTGCATGACCCTCCTAGAAGCTCAAATCATCTGGAAAGGTTCCTTCCTCTTTGTGGTACTCAAAACCAAAGGAATCGGGATCAACGAATCCCTCTTCTGAATATGTATGCAAAGGCAAGGGTGAGCATGTTTTTACACGATGCTCAACAAGTCTCGTTATGAGAATGCAGGTATATAGATGAGGGTGACGAGGATTATCACCCGTGCTAGTTCAGAATAATACACATCTGGTTTAAGACAGAATCGAATTAGACATGTGTATAAGTCCGTCTCTATGGTCTCAGACAGTGCGCAGTCATGAGGCCACAGATAGTGCACAGTCAGAGGATCGTTGACTATCTGTGACCAGAATAACTTGAGAATGTCTAACCCTTTGAACAGGCATATCCCGAGGATCATGGGGATTTCTCCGCGTATAAAGACAAATGCCAAGAAGTTAACATGTGCGGTTATCCCGTGATTGCACGTGTTAAGCCTGCATGGAAGTTAAGTGCAGTTATCAAAACTGCATCCTAGCAACCGTCCAGAACCGCTTCGCGTTGGCGCCCTTTTATTCAGTATAAAAAGGTGGTCAATGCACAATCTAAGGGGCAGTTAAGCATACAAGCACTACCAGGAGTCAGAATAGCCTAAAGACTTAGACATAGTTAGATAGATACTAACATTGGAGAGATCTTCGCCTGTGATCATCTCTCCCTCCCTCTTGTAAACACTTTTTCTCATATAGTGAAATCATAACAGGACGTAGGGCTATTACTCCCACCATCGAGGGCCCGAACCTGTATAAATTTTCTTGTGCCCATACAGATATTACTCATCCTACCTTCCCGGAGGAGCGCCCTGAAAGGCCTCGTGACTCACAAATTTGCATAAGATCGACTAAGGACCCCGAGTTCAAATCATCGACAGCTGGCGCCCACCGTGGGGCCTTTTCTCAAGGAGCTTTCCCTTCATCCGGAGGTTTGGTGAGCCATGTTTGAGACATATAACTCAGAGAACGACTTCGATCTCGACGATTATGCTAATATACGAATGCCTTCGCCTAGTGCTCCCGTTCCAATGGAAGAGATCGATTGCGAAGACATTCCGAAGGAACGTCAGGAGGACACATCTTCCCCTACCCAAGTCATGTCCATCGACCAGGGGATGGAAGGGACAGGTCCGGAACTTGATGTCAGTTCCACCATATGGAAAATCAAGTCTCGGTCACCATGCATCCCCGTCGGGGACCAGGATGGCAGTGATCGAGAACTCAGTCCGGGGAGGTTTGATCCTGACAACCTACACTCTCTCTTTAATTTCGAGTTTGACTCGGAACAAACAGAGATGTTCTCTTCTTCTGTGGCTTCTCTCCCCAGAGAATTCGCTGCTTTGTCGGAGGAAACTCCCGATCAGCAGATTGCTAGGGAAGAACAGGAGCGCAGACAAATGGAGGAACAGGAACGCATACAAAAGGAGGATCAAGACCATGAGCGACGAGATAACGAACTCCGTAGAACAGCCCTAGAGGCTCTGCAAAATGCGCAGTCTCGTTATGACGCCGCCCCTAGTTCCTCCTGTCGCCCACATAATCGCAGACATGACCAGACACCTTCTTTGCCCCCGGAATATTCACCGACAAATGAAGAAACAATGACACTTGGCGCACCAAAGAGAAGTACTCATGGCCGACTTCAATCTATCACGGAGGTCTTGCGTAATCTTCCTCCAACCCTCACAAACGAGGACAAACCGGCTTTTGCTAGGATCTTGGCGGAGAAACTGGACAAGGTCGCATCCGATGCGACACCTACAGCTTCCACCCAGTCTACGATACGTTCCCATGAAAAGGAGTATTCTCACTCTAGTCATGGTAGGCATAATCGATTACCATCCGGATCACTTCGGCATGAAAAATCCAGACGCGTGGGAAGTTCTCGTGATCGGGATCGAATCACTATGCATTCTTGTCTGGGACCACTTGGCGCGTCCCCATCACGTGAAATCGCTCATGGTCAGGCAGGGAACCACGGAACTCTTCACAGCCCCTATGTTGGCTGTAAAGCTTTCTCTCAAGGCCTCTGTGCAGTCGTCTGGCCGGATAAATTCAAGCCAGGGGCTATCAAGAGGTTTGATGGGACCCAGAATCCGTCAGAGTTCCTTCAAATTTACATCACCGCTATCCAAGCGGCGGGTGGGGATGTTCGTGTCATGGCCAATTAGTTGCCGACGGTCCTTGAGGGATCGGCAAGGACCTGGCTATTCAATCAGCCCGAGGGTTCGATATAAAACTGTGAAATGTTGTGCGACGCCATCCTCAACAATTTCTTGAATTGTTATCAGAAACCCGGGAAAGAGGACGACCTTCATCGTCTGTGACAAACCTCTACGGAAACTCTTCGCCAGTATGTTAAAAGGTTTGTCGGGGTGAGAAATATCATCCCAAACATATCCGATAACTCCGTTATCAGGGTGTTTAAGCACGCCGTTCGGTATCGGAGGTTCACGGAAGATCTACTTATCCACCCTCCTTGGTCAGTAGCCGATCTCTTTGATATGGCTGACCGCTACTCTGATGCGGCCGAGGCCATTGAGTGGAATAGGATGGTGGATAAGGGGAATTTGCCACCCCAACCAGGTCTCAAGGACGTGAAAAAAGAAGATACCGGCAAGAAGTCGGAGTCTTCATCGGGCGGGAAATCAAAGAAGTCTAAAAAGAATCGAACCAGATAGTACCGAGAGGTCGCAGAAAAGCCTCCACCGGCGAAAGGTAACAAGTTTTCATTTAAAAATAAAACTGCTTCTGGTGGCCGCAACGCCGACCAGCCAGAAAAACCGACTAACCTGCAGGAAGGCAAGAAGTGGTTTCTGATCCACAACTCTCCGGGACACGACCTCAAGAACTGCCAGAGCTGGTTGAAGCAACTAGATGACTTTTACCAGGGAATTGGGCCGATGCCAACTTTGCCACCAAAGGAGCAGACTTGCGGGCTTAGAGACACTGACGGGGACGAAGAAAGGTCCTACCAGGTACCTCGTAATTATGTTAATGTCATTTTTGGAGGTTCCTCCTCTTTTGTTTCTAAACGTCAGTTTAAACCATTTTATCGAGAAGTAAACCAAGCGGAAGCTCCCCTTGGCGAACCTCAATACCCCCGTTGGTCAGATACTCTTTTGACATTTGATCGTTCTGATTGTCCCGTTGGGCTTACTCGACCATTGAGACTACTGTCAAGGTCACCACCACGGCTACAGATATGATCAAAGTCGCCCCTCGACCAGAGGAAAAGCTAAAACTGGTTCCATTATGCCCAGATGATCCGTCTAGAACAATTCGGATTGGATTAGGCCTGGATGACAAATAGGAACTCGAACTCATTACTTTCCTCCGGGCTAATGCAGATGTGTTTGCGTGCAAACAATTTGACATGCCCGGTGTCCCAAGGGAGGTAATTGAGCACAGGTTAGCAATTCGACTGGACAGTGACCAATAAAGCAGAAGTTCAAACGCTTTGCTGTTGATCGGCAAGAAGCTATCCACGCGGAGTTAGACAAACTCCAAATGACCGGGTTTATTTGAGAAGTCGATCATCCGGAATGGCTTGCAAATCCTTGCAAACTTTGTGGTCGAATGGACTAACCCTGACCCACCAATGCAAGAATCTAAAGACTTATCATGCACCGACCACTGGATGATGTATTTTGACAGCTCTCGCAATTTTCAACACTCGGGGGCTGGAGTTGTCTTAGTCTCGCCTTAGGGCAACCAACTCAAGTATGTCATTCAATTACATTTTGTTGCGACTAACAACGCAGCAGAATATGAGGGTCTTATTGCAGGGCTCCGGGCAGCAAAATTCCTCGGAGTCCATCGATTAGTTGTGAGGGGAGACTCACAATTGGTCGTAAACCAGGTAAACAAGAAGTACAGCACCTCCGATGAGACAATGGCTCATTACCTAGGGGAAGTGAGGAGATTGGAAAAACACTTCAGTCATTTCGAAGTTCAATACATCCCGCGAAAGGACAATATTCTCACAGACTAATTATCTAAAATTGGATCCTCACGCACATCCGCTCCAGCAGGAGTGTTCATGGAACACTTATAACATCCCTCGATCTTGACTACAGTCAAAGATGACCCGGTAACAGTTTGCATTACCAACCTTGGACATGAAGAAGATTGGACCCATCCATTGAGGGTCTATCTCGAACATGGGACCTTGCCCAAGGATGAAACCGAAAGTGATCGGTTGATTCGAAAAGCGCGCCTATACAAACTTATAGAAGGGGTTTTGTATAGGAAGAGTACTCAAGGAGTATTCATGCGTTGTGTTCCTCAAGAGGAAGGTAAGTCCCTCTTGAAAGAAATCCATGACGGTGTGTGTGGTGCGCACGTGTCATTTCGCACACTGGTCGAGAAAGCTTTCCGACAGGGTTTTTACTGGCCTTCGGCACTCGATGATGCCAAATACTTGGTCAAGACATGCCCTCAGTGTCAATTTCATGCAAGACAGGTTCATCAGCCCGCATATGCTTTGCAAACTATCCCTTTAACGTGGCCCTTTGCGGTCTGGGGGATAGACATTGTGGGACCAATGCCATAGGCGGTTAATGGTTACAAGTTCTTTTTCGTAGATATTGACACGTTTACAAAGTGGATCGAGGCTGAACCAGTTCGCAACATCACCGCTGCTGCGGCACAGAAGTTCTTTCATAAGAACATCGTTACTCGATTTGGCGTTCCAGGTCGTCTCATTACTGATAATGGTTCCCAATTCGCTAGCAGTCTCTTTCTGGACTACTGCGATAATATTGGAACTAAGGTGTGCTTTGCTTATGTAGCTCATCCATAGAGCAATGGTGCCGTCGAACGTGCCAACAGGCAGATATTACAAGGCATCAAGAAACATGTTTTCGATCACCTTAAGTGCGCTCGGGGGCTTGGGTAGATGAACTCTACTCTGTTCTATGGGCATTACGCACTACTTGTAGTCGAGCCACCGGTGAGACACCTTTCCAAATGGTATATGGCTCTAAGGTTGTATTACCTATGGAAATTCGTATTGGTTCTGTCCGAACAGATCAACTCGATCAGATTGATCAAGTCGGACAATGTACTCAGTATATTTTCAAGCTTTGTAAAAATATGACAGCAAGAGGGTGCAGCCGCATAGTCTTCACGTGGGTGATCTAGTTTTACAAAAAATACAAAACCAGTCTAACCGCAATAAGTTCTCTCCTCAGTGGGAAGGCCCTTACACTGTTGTTTTAGTACCGCGACCAGGATCAACTCGGTTAGCAATGGAGGATGGCAGAATCTTGTCCAATACTTGGAACGTCGATCAACTACGCAAGTTTTACGTGTAATTCTTCCAACCTTTTTTCCTATTCAATTAGCATGGTTTAACAAAAAAAATCGTGAGTACTTTTATTCGACTCATGTTACGTTCATTTCTTTGCCATACCTATAACGAGCCTTGCTCGAGGGTTGATCGCCGATAACCATCTTACCACGATATCCTGACCGGATTCGCTGGCCGATCTCATGGACGCATCCAGATAAGACATCCCTCAATAAGTCATTTCTCAAAGCACATGGGACTTACTGGCATGTTCCTGATCATTTGAGTGGCTGCCAGTGCATAATAAGGCCAGGTGTCGTATTAAGGTCAGTATCGATATGATCGGATGATTGTATCTAAGTTGAAACATTTCTTAGAACACCCATATTTTTCCTGAGATTATAATACCAAGTCTTCAGTACTTATGATCTCAGGAGGGGGCTAAGGGAATATGGTCATAACATGAAATGAAGAAAAGTACTTTTCTTTTTCAAAATTTAAGGCATGCATTTGCATTGTATAATCACATGTTTGTAGGTATAAAAATTGTTACATCAACAATTAAGATAAGCCAAGTACTTTCAAGAGATTTTTGATCAAGGGCCTGACCTCCTCCATTATGGCCTCAAGCTGATCTTCACTCTCGATCTCTGCATTTTCGACCACTGGCTTCAAATCAAGATCAAGGCCATGGTGAAAACGGAGTCTGCTGAGGAAGGGAGAGGCTACAGATTGCACGTTTGTCCACATCGCCTCTTTTTGTCGCCTTGTGTCTTTAGGAAGATATTCGAGAAGTGACTCAGCCTGAGCCGCAGCCAATGTGGCTAACTTGCCAAAGCTAGGATCGATCTTTTGAGATTCAACAATGTCAGCTTTGAGCAGAGTTACCACCGTCTTCAACTTTCCGAAGATGGTCGATTGAGCATTGCTGCCAGATGCAATCATTACTTTCAAATTCTCATTCTCCGTGCAGACAATATCAATCTTTGAGCTTTGGAGCTCGATGGTCGCCTGAAGATCATTCTTTTCTTTTGAAAGAAGGCTTATTTGATCCCCTTGTGCTGCATGAACATGGCAATCAACAGTTCATGTAACGAAATAATGTTTTCTGGTCAGAAGTAGACTTACAAGAAAGCTTTGACTGCGCCTCGTGAAGTTCCCTCCCTAGAAAAGAACATCTCACAGCTGCAGCTTCTTCTTGATTCTCTCGATCAGCCATGCTCTTGTTCAGAAAGGCATTTTCTCTGTAACAAGAAAGAAAATCAGCTATGCTTAAATACAGATTCAAGTTAGCATGAATAAGAAGCACCACACTAACTGTTGCAGCCGGCTGTCGACGATTCGGACTCGGGGTCCTTAGTCGAACTTATGCAGATTTTTGTGAGTTGTGAGGCCTTTCAGGATGTCCCTCCGGAAAGGGATGATGAGCAATGTCGGTTGGGGCACAGAGAGATTTATACAGGTTCGGGCCCTCGATGGTGGGAGTAATAGCCCTACGTCCTGTTGTGATTTCACTATGTATGGAAAAAGAGTTACAAAGTTGTAGAAAAGATCATCACAGGTGAAGATCTTTTTTGTATGATTGTCTAAAACATGACTAAACTAGGCTATGAAAGCTTTTGGTCTTCTTGTGTCGGATCTCTGGGATCTGTCGGATCTGTCCGACCGGATCACTGTCTTGTACATTCGTTCACCCTTTTATACTGGTCGAAAGGGCGCCAATGCACAACGGCTTTGAACGGTTGCTTGAGTACAGTTTTGATAACCGCACTTAACTTCCACGCAGGCTTAACACGTGCAATTGAGGGATAACCGCACATGTTAACCTCCTGGCAATTTTTTTCACACGTGGAAGGATCTTCGTGATTCTCGGGATATGCCCGTTGTAGAGCTTAAGCAATCCCGAGTCATCCTGGTCGAGAGTAATCAACGACATTCTGACCGCGCACTGTCTACGGCCTCCTGACTGCACACTGTCTGCGGCCTCATGATTGCACAAAGCCTGCGACCATGTGTCTGCGCTTCTCAGGTCGTCTGAGATCATAGCAACGGACCTCCGGACACTCATCTGGTTCGAATCTGTCTTGAACTAGATGTGCATTACTCTGAACTAGCTCAGGTAACAATCCTCGTCAGCTAGCCCCAAATTCGAAGAAAATAAAGAGACATATTTACTTCAAATTTTAACCCTGGATCGGATAAGTGACCCAACGCTTCAACTCCCACACTTAGTGGCGCACTACATGTGGCGGTTTATTTCCCGAGACGGGTTCTAGGTTGTTTTTGACAGGTAATGATAGCGCTATTGAATTGTTTTTTAACCAGAGATAAAACTGTAAATTTGTTTTAAGAACTCGAGGCATTCAAAAAATGAACCATCCCCCTTGAGTGTTATAAATACCGAAGCCTCTTAGCCCTAAAACTTGACAAGTCTTTTCTCGGCTAAGTTTTTTCCAGAGCTATCTCTTCCTCTCCTCCATTTTCATCTCAATGGAAAATAAGGACTCCAAGAACATTATTGAGATTGAAAGTGATGAAGAGGAAGTGGTACCCGAACTTGACCAGGACCTCCAGAAGGTTAGTCTTCTCTGGACCTTTTGGTTCAAGTTGCTATCTTATATTTTGATCATTTCCAAAATGCTTTTTGGGAATTCACAGGTCATTGAAGAGCTGGTTCCCCAGGGAAGAAACCCAAGGTTGACGAGAGATCCTCCAGCGGTACAAAGGTTGGGATGCATCATTGCGTTCTCCTTCCTTGTCCCATGTAGTTCTTCCTATCCATGCAACTCGGCAGGTCTAACTCTCATCTCCATCTTTGGAGATTCATAACAATCCTTCGAATCTTTCTTCTCAGCTTTCTCCATTGCGATCAAGTGATCCCCATCTTCTGATGGGTTATCAATTTTCTGGTGGGAAGGTTGCATTCCCGCGACCAGATGATCCTCAGCTTTTGTTGGGTGATCAATTTTCTCGTGGGAAAGTTGCACTTCCACGACCTGATGGTCCCCGACTTTTGTTGGGTGATCTACTTTCTGGGGGAAGCACTTCATCCTCCCGTCCAATCTTGCTGCGAGGATTGGTAATTATTTTTGTTTCCTCTGCTGGTCGTTTTATCTTGTAAAACTAACACATACATATGTAGGAGACGACAATTGCTGGAGCCCCCAACGACCAGCCTGCTGAGATCCAACCTCTTTCCCTCGAACAAACTGTCCAGAAGGAGAAAGAGGCTCTAGAGAAGAAGACCGAAGAATTGTCTTCGGCCATTCTGCATCTGGCAGAATGTTATGACAACTCCCACGAAGAGGCGCACCAATTCCGCTTGGAGAGGGACTACGCTTGGCAGCAGCGAGAACTCTCTGATACGATCAAGAATAGTAGTGCTTCTTTGATTCGGGATGATGTAGATAGGCTTAGAGCCATGGCCAGTTCTCTAGGGGCAACCGGTGTTGATCCCACTGATGCTAATATGTCCCTGGGAGAACTTTGTAAACTTCTCTCGGATCAGGTTGATGCTCTGGTCGCCTGTATCCCGTTTGTATGTAAAGACTACCAGAAATAAGAATTTCCTTTACCTTACATACCTTGACTTCTCAAGAAGGATTATGCAATACTTATAATCCAAATTGAAACTCTTCACAATCTCTATCCAAATTGAAACTCTTCACAATCTCTGTGTGAAAACATGATCACAAGAATGCCTTTGCGACCACACATACACAGGTAAATCCGAAGTAACAACTTTTTCGATCAGAAACGCATTGATGTGTTATACCACGACCAGTACTGGTATTGCGATCAGAACTGAAGCCGCGATCAGAACATAATACCTTGATCGAATGATAATCGTATATGTTGCGACTACCCACTTGCAACGATCACAGAAATGCATTACGATCAACATGCAAATCTCGAGCCGATCACAGAACTGCATTGTGATCAACACATAAAAATTAATTTACAAAAGACATGAGGGATCATTTCCTTCATAATCTTTGCAAAATTTTCATGTCTTTGTATGCACCCTAGCCCCCGAATTCGAAACAAAAAATAATGAAAATATATTTTGTTCCGGATTCACTGTAGGGAGTGCATAACGGGTTTCCAGAGAGAAGGCACCCATTATGGGAAATTAATAAAATATTCGACGAAGAGTTGTCTCGGACATATAAAAGGAGAAGGTAGCTTCCGGAGGAAGCTTCACAAGCCGAAACCCTTCATTTGCCCTAGAGTCTCTTGCCTCACAAAACCCTCTTTTGCATTCCTCATCTCCGTCGCCTCCAAAGTCGCCACCTTTTCTTCCCGATCATTCACAAGAAATGGCATCCTGGAGCCGATCCATCCACCATACAGAAGAGAGTCTGGTGGCACTCGAGAAGGAAGAGATTCTCCCTCCACGGCTGCTGATCAACTGGCGGCCAGCGGAGAAAGATCAAAAAACCCCAATCGTCCAAGAGGGCGAGTTGGTAATCTTCGAGGAATACCTGCGCTGCGGGTTCTGATTCCCAGAGAGCTAGTTCCTGAAGGGAATCTTGGAGCATTATGGGCTGGAGTTAGTGAATCTCCACCCAAATGCAGTTCTCATTCTGGTGATCTTCCAGCACCTCTGCGAAGCCTTTGTCGGAGTGCTTCCAAGCGTGGAGCTCTTCCGACACTTCTACTTCTCGGCATGGTCCAAGAGTGCCAATGCCACTGGGTGCATCTACTTTCGTATAAGGGGGAAGAAAGAGTACCCATTCCCGCCCCTGCAGGATTCTGTACAAGAGTGGTACCAGAAATGGTTCTACTGCACCCCTCCGTCGGAGAGCGGACTATGGTTCGCGAACTCCCGACTGGAGAAAGCAAGTGAGTTGGACTCCCTTCCTGCTCTGAGCGCAGAGCAAAAGAAACAAGCCCA
Organism: Pharus latifolius; assembly: GCA_019359835.1. Taxonomy (NCBI): domain Eukaryota; kingdom Viridiplantae; phylum Streptophyta; class Magnoliopsida; order Poales; family Poaceae; genus Pharus; species Pharus latifolius. The sequence goes on from CM033323.1 coordinate 67,201,903, forward strand.
AGCAATTCTTCACCTAGTCCAGTAGGGCTTGACCGCGCGCGACATCATACACAACTTCGTGAAGAATCAGATAAGCCCCCTGCGTGAAAGGGCTCATCCGGCTTGGGAAATCCAGTCCATGGCGGACAGTACCTTGGACTACAATAATGGTATGTCCTCTAATCAACAAAATATACATTTTTACTATCTAAAAATGTTGTATTTGTTAACATTCTTGTTTGTGACACAGCCCTGTCTTTGTCCGAGATCGAAAAACAGACAAACTACCTCCTCCGGGCGTACAACGCCACTATGGAGGGAGCTAAGGGATCGCCTCGCCCCCAGAGCTTAATCAACGCCGGCGATGATCTTAGGTAGGAGCGCCAAAAGGTATGACCTTTCTTAACAAGCTCTGTCGTAAATCATGCACTTGTCCTGTATTACCAAAAGCATTTGGAATAATACAGCTTCTGGGGAAGTTTACTGAGGCAATGCGTCCAAGCGAGGACGCTGGTCCCTCGGGGAGACCTGTGAAGAGGTTGAAGAGGACCCCTTCGAAGCGTGTAGCGAAGGAGTCGGCACCCAAAAAGCCTAAGAAGATTCTGGGAGAGGCTTCATAGAAGAAAACCCTTACTGCAAAAAAGACTGCAGTAAGATATTCAGTACCCCCGGAAACCCCAAGTACGAGTAGAAATTACTTCTTCATCATACAGGGTGAAGGGAGCAAGGATGAGGAGGACGACATTCCTCTTATACGCCGCAAAAGGACTCCTGCTAGTCCTAGGGCGGTGAGTACTTCACTCCTGACAACAGGAGTGACGACTGAACGAGATCCTGCGACCACAACCGATCTCATGGTCGCGGATGAAGTTCCAGTGCCTGCGGCCCAGGAAGCTCCAGGACCAATAGCTTCATCTTTACCGATAGAAGAAGTTACTCCGGTAAGGACCCTTACAGTCTTAGTTTCCATCATTCCTCAGGTGTGTTCTTATGGATTTGCATACACACAGGGAGCAAAGGACAAGGTCTTATTCAGGAAAAGGAAGACCAGGAAAGATGATGACTGTTCTCTTTTCCCTGGAGAATCATCCTCAAAATCCCAGGAATGGACAGGATTTCGAGTGAGGTAAGAATCCCTCCTATTTGGACAAGGTCATATCGAAGCGATTGACTGAAAGCATTCTAACCGATGATCCTCTTGTTTGATTACGCTAGGCCCAGAGATGCAGTGCCAAGCACCCCAATGACCTCTGCGAGTCTTGAAGCTCCTCCTGCTACAGAGGTCATGGGCGAGCAAAGTCCCATCCCCACGGCCGAATAAGTTCTACATGCCATTGTAGAGGGGATGGCTACAGAAGTCCAATCTCAGAGATTGGAATCTGAGACCCCAACCATAGAGGAGGCTCAGCAGGCAAATTCATCTGTCGATCCAGCTGGGGATATGGCGAGTCCAGAGACTCAGCCTTTGGCTGAATAGGAAAGAGGCTCATTCAACGAGTATATTGTGGTATGCGGAACACCTTATGTGATTTTTATGTTCGCATTTGCATAGGAATATCCAGGTTCTGAAACTGATCTCCTTCCATGTCATAGGAACTGACTCGAGTGGCGACCAGGTCGATGGCTGTTGCGAAGCGTATCGAGGTCGCCCAACAGGAAACGAGTCGCCTGCAGCGGTAAAGAAGATGTTTCCTCATCTACCTGAACTTTAGTCCTATTTTAACAATTGTCTCTTTTGTCACAGAGAAAACGCCTCTCTGTTCAAGAGCCTCGTTGATCGAGAAAGCCAGGAGACCAGGGCAATTGCCAAGATCTCTTGCTTGGAGAAAGAACTCCAACAGTTGCGGTCGCAGCTCTCCTGTAAGTGCACTTCCGACCAGAATGAATTGACTTGTTATGCAAACTGTTTATGATGGTCTCTTATTACAGCACGAGAGGACCAAATAAGCCACCTCTGCCAAGAAAAGAATGATCTCCCAGTGACCATCGAGTTGCAAAACTCGAAAGTTGATTCTGTCTGCAAGGAGAACAAGGACTTGAACACGTCACTCTCATCCTGCAGCAGTGTTCAACAAGACATCTTCGAAAAGCTGAAGATGGTGGCCAGTTTGCTAAAAGCTGATGTGGTCGAAACTAAGAAGGACGACCTTAGCCTTAGCGACTGGACCACACTGGTCGCAACCCAAGCTAAGTCACTCCTCGAGTATCTTCCTGAAGATACAAGGCGTCAATCAGAGGTGATAAGGAAAAAAATGCAATCCGTAGCCACAGCCATTCTCTGCAGACTTCGTCTCCACCATGGCCCAGATCTTGATCTAAATCCTGTGGTGGGGGGAAGCAGAGATCGAGAGTTAAGACCAGCTTGCGGTCATAATGGAGGAAGTCAAGCCTCTGGTCGAAAATCTCTTGACAGAACTTGGCCTATTGTAAATTTTGTACCTGTCCAGATGTAACTATACAATGCATATGTATGCCTTAATTTTTGAAAGAAAAAACACTTCTTTTTGTTTCATGTTGCGATCATATTCCCCTAGCCCCCTCCTGAGATTATGTATACTGAAGACTTAGTATTATAAGCACAGGAAAAATATGGGTGTAACAACGACCAGGAATACCTAGAGAGTACTGTGACTTTAGGAATTATTATCCGACCAGACCGATAACCATTTTCACTACAACACCCGACCTTATTGCAAACCGACAGCCACTCTAATGGCCAAGGACATGCCAGCAAGCCCCGTGTGCATTGTGAAACGGCTTATTGAGGGGTGTCTTGTCTGGAAGTGATCACGAGATCGGCCAACGAATCCGATCAAGGTATTATAGTGATACAATCACCGGCGACCAGCCCCCGAGCCATACTCGTATCATATGGGCAAAAGGAGTAATCATCACATGAAGCAACTAAAAGTATTGATTTTGTTAAATCATGCTGATTGAAAAGGAAAAGGGTTGGGAAACTTACACGTAGAACTTGCGTAGTTGGTCGATGTTCTAGGTATTGGATAAGATTCTACCATCCTCCACTGCTAGCCAAGCCGATCCTGGTCGCGGCACCGAGACAACAGTGTAGGGACCTTCCCATTGAGGGGAGAATTTATTGCAGTTAGATTGGTTTTGTATTTTATGTAAAACCAGATCACCCACGTGAAGGCTACGTGGCCGCGCCCTTTTGTTATGGTATTTACGCAAAGCTTGCAAAAATACACCGCGGACTTGATCAGAGCTCGATGACGCTTTTCTTCTAGGAGGATAAGATCTTGTAATCATTGCCCGTTCTGATCAACTTGTTCGAATTGACCTGTTCGGGCAGAACCAATACTAATTTCCATGGGTAACATAGCCTCAGCTCCGTATACCAAATGGAAAGGTGCCTCACCGGTGGCTCGACTAAAAGTAGTGCGTAGTGCCCACAGAACGGTATAGAGCTCATCTACCCAAGCCCCCAAGCATGTCTTAAGGCCATCAAAAACACGCTTTTTGATGCCCTGCAATACTTGCCCGTTGGCACGTTCAACGGCACCATTGCTCTGTGGATGAGCTACAGAGGCAAAGCACACCTTGGTTCCAATATTGCCGCAATAGTACAGAAAGAGACCACTCGCGAATTGGGAACCATTATCAGTGATGAGACGATTTGGAACACTAAATCGAGTCACAATGTTCTTATGAAAGAACTTTTGTGCAGCGGCAGCAGTGACATTGAGTACTGGCTCGGCCTCAATCCACTTTGTAAATGTGTCAATAGCTACGAACAAGAACTTGTATCCATTGACCGCTTGTGGCATAGGACCAACAATATGCATCCCCGAAACCGTGAAAGACCATGATAGAGGGATAGTTTGTAGAGCATAGGCAGGCTGGTGGACCTGTCTCACATGAAATTGACACTGAGGACATGTCTTGACCATATTTTTGCCATCATCAAGTGTCGAGGGCCAGTAAAATCCTTGTCGGAAAACCTTCCCGACCAGTGTTCGGAATGACGCATGCGCACCGCATACACCGTCATGAATTTCTTTCAAGAGGGCTTTACCTTCCTCTTGGGACACACAGCGCATGAATACCCCTTGAGTACCTTTTCTATACAAAACTCCTTCTATAAGTTTGTACAGGCGCGCTTTTTGAATTAACCGATCGCTCTCGGCTTCATCCTTGGGCAAGGTCCCGTGTTCGAGATAGACCCTCAATGGATGAGTCCAATCTCGTTCTTGTCCAAGGTTGGTAACGCAGACTGTTACCGGATCATCCTCGGTCGTAGTCATGATCGAAGGATGTTCCAAGTGTTCGACGTACACTCCTGCCGGGGCGGATGTGCATGAGGACCCAATTTTGGATAATTGGTCTACGAGAATGTTGTCCTTTCGCGGGATGTATTAGACTTCGAAATGACAGAAGTGTTTTTCCAATCTCCTCACTTCCCCCAAGTAATGAGCCATTGTCTCATCAGAGGTGCTGTACTCCTTGTTTACCTGGTTTATGACCAGCTATGAGTCTCCCCTCACCACTAATCGACGGACTCCGAGGAATTTTGTTGCCCGGAGCCCTACAATAAGACCTTCATACTCTGCCGCGTTGTTGGTCGCAACAAAGTGTAATTGAATGGCATACTTCAGTTGGTCGCCCTGAGGCGTGACTAAGACCACTCCAGCCCCCAAGTGTTGAAAACTACGAGAGCCATCAAAGTACATTGTCCAGTGATCGGGGTATTCCAAATCTTCAGACTCCTGCACGGGTGGTTGAGGATTAGTCCATTCAACCACAAAGTCGGACAGGATCTGAGACTTGACCGCGGTGCGAGGTGTGAAATGGATGTCGAACGCTCTGAGTTCCACAGCCCATTTTGCTATCCGACCAGATTTTTCCCGATTCTGGAAAATGTCCCCAAAGGAAAAGATGAGGGCACTGTGATCCTATGTGCCTGGAAGTAATGTCGTAGCTTACGGGAAGTCATCAGCAGTGCGTAAAGTATCTTCTGGACCTCAGGGTATCGCTCCTTAGGACCATGAAGTACTTCCTTATGTAGTAGACGGGTTTGTGCACACCTTCTCTTTCCGCGATCAAGATAGCGCTGACCGCGTAAGGTGTGGCCGCCAAGTAAAGGAGTAATGGTTCCTCTTTATTGGGAGAAACCAAGACCGGCAGACTGGATAAATATGCTTTGACCTCCTGAAATGCTTTCTCGGCCTCATCGGACCAAGTAAAATTATGGTGTTTGCGCAGAGCTTTGAAGAAAGGTAGGTCCTATTCGCCTAGTCGTGATATGAATCGACTCAATGCCGCCATGCGACCTGCTAGGCGCTGAACATCTTTGATGGTCGAGGGAGACCTCATTTGTTCAATAGCCCTGATCTTTTCAGGATTGACCTCGATTCCTCTGGAACAAACAAGAAAACCTAGAAGTTTTCCAGATGAAACCCCGAAAGAACATTTCACCGGGTTTAATTTTATTCCAAATCGATTCAAATTACAGAAGGTTTCAGCAAGATCGTCTAAATGAGACGAACTTTTCAAGCTTTTTACAACCAAGTCGTCTACATAAGCTTCAAGATTACGCCCCATCTGGGAAAGAAAGGTCTTTTGCATCAAGCGCTGGTACGTGGAACCAGTGTTCTTGAGACCAAACAATATTCTGATGTAGCAGTAGGTGCCGAATGATGTGATGAAGGCAGTCTTCTCTTCATCTTCTTCCACGATGCTAATTTGATGATACCCTGAGTAAGCTTCCAGGAAACTCATCAGTTCGCAACCCGCAGTAGAATCGACCAGCTGGTCGATGCGGGGAAGGGGGAAATGATCCTTGGGACAGGCACTATTTAGGCTGGTGTAGTCGACGTACATGCGCTACTTGCCATTTGACTTACGGACCATGACTGGATTTGCAAGCCAGTCCGGATGATCGACTTCGCGAATAAATCCGGCCTTTTGGAGCTTATCTAACTCCTCTCAGATGGCTTCCTGCCGATCAACAGTAAAACTCCTGAGCTTCTGCTTTATTGGTCACTGTCTAGGTCGAATTGCTAACCTGTGCTCAATTACCTCCCTTGGGACACCGGGCATGTCGGATGGTTTCCACGCAAACACATCTGCATTAGCTCGGAGGAAAGTAATGAGCTCGAGTTCCTATTTGTCATCCAAGCCTGATCCAATCCGAATTGTCCTGGATGAATCATCTGGGTACAATGGAACAAATTTTAATGTTTCATCTGGTCGAGGAGCAGTATTGATCATATCAGTAGACATTGTGGCAATCTGGGCTTCTCGGAGGGGAAGTTGATCTACCATCTCCAGGTATAACCGATCGCACATCAATGCCACATTGCGATTGCCTCAGACCGAAATAACGCCCTTGGGGCCAGGAAGCTTGCCGCACTAGTAAGCATAGTGCGTAGCCATTATGAATTTAGCAAGAGTTGTCCTGCCAAAGATTGCGTTATAAGCCGAATCACAATCAATTACATCAAAAGTAACCAATTCTGTTCGGAAGTTATCTGGTTCACCCAGCGTGACCGGGAGCATCACCTATCCCAATGGCATCATAGAGGGACCAGAAATTATCCCATAAAACGGATGAATTATGGGTTTGATTTTTGAACGAGAAATTTGCATCTCGTCCAATGCCTTGACCAATAAAATGTCCAAGGAACTACCTCCGTCGATCAGGACCCTTTCGACTCTCGCATTACTGATAATTGGGGTTTTGACCAAAGGTGATACAGGGTGCCCGATCTTCACGACGTAGGATCGTTGATAACTCATTGATTCGTGTAACCTGACGAACCGCTAGCGCCAACCACTGTCAATACAGTAACCTGCGACAAAAGAATTCGCCCAACCACATGCTTTGATCGTTGTCTACTTGACCACGCAAAAGTAGACGCACTGTTCCTGCAATCAACGAAGAAATTACAAGAACAATGGTAAAGAGAATAACTCCCAATTCTAGGCGGTGGCTTATGAGCACAAAGCCTAGAACAAGAGCAAAAGCTTCTCTGAAAATATTTGTGTATTCAATTCGTGGTTGTCTCAAAACTATGACCATGCCTCTCTTTTATAGAGGGTGGTATTTACAAAAGATAGAAGGTTTAAACTAGACTTTCAATCTGAATCTAATTCAAAAACGGAATAAAAATCCTAACATACTATAAAGATAAAAGAAGTCCGGAATTAATCTTCTCGGATTCGGATTCGAACTCGGACTGGACTTTTTCCTTCTATGCAGTTGTTACTCTTTTGGGTCTCCTGGTTGTATACAATGTCGGAATTTAATGATTTTGGATTTGTTGGAAAGACCTTTTCAATACCTTTCCAAAAAATACTCATGCAATCCAATTGGACATCTGTGCTGAGAATGGTGCTTGGTTGAAGTTGCTGTTTCTCACGGATCCGAACAGGACTCTTTCCTCTCGTGCACTTGACATTCTTTCTGGGCTCCTGGTTGTACACAACGTCCAATTTTGAGGATTCTTGATGCGTTGGAAAACTCTTTCGAATACATTTCCAGAAAGTACTCATATGACTGCTTCGGACGTCTGTGCTGAAATTAGCACTTGGTCAAATTCTCTGAACAAACATCCGATCGTCACTTGGTCGGTAGGTTGTATGGTCCCTAGGTTGCGACCATGTGCTTCTAATCCTAGGCTGCGACCTTGAGGGATGCTGTGAACTCAAGCCTTTCTGGTCGAGCACAGAGTTCTTCTGATCGTGAGCAAAGTTCTTCTGGTCGATCACTGATGCGAAGGATGTCCTCATCATACTCCCCTTCTTGAAAAGGACTCGTCCTCGAGTCCAACAGTGTAGAATCGAAGGACGGAGAAAGATCTGAAACGTTGAATGTGGTGCGAAGGATGTCCTCAACAAGGCTCCAGGGATGAGGTCAATTTTTTTTGGCTTATTTTTTTTTGGTGTATAGACTGAAAACAGATCTAAACTAAGGGATAAATAATCCTACCATGTAAACTGAAGCTCTGATACCAAGATGATACGGGGTGCCCGATCTTCACGACGTAGGATTGTTGATAACTCGTTGATTCGTGTAACCTGACGAACCGATGGCGCCAGCCACTGTCAATACTTTAACCTGCGACAAACGAATTCGCCCAACCACATGCTTTGATCGTTGTCTACTTGACCACGCAAAAGTAGACGCGCTGTTCCTGCAATCAACGAAGAAATTACAAGAACAATGGTAAAGAGAATAACTCTCAATTCTAGGCGGTGGCTTATGAGCACAAACTCTAGAACAATAGCAAAAACTTCTCTGAAAATATTTGTGTATTCAATTCGTGGTTGTCTCAAAACTATGACCATGCCTCTCTTTTATAGAGGGTGGTATTTACAAAAGATATAAGGTTTAAACTAGACTTTCAATCTGAATCTAATTCAAAACGGAATAAAAATCCTAACATACTATAAAGATAAAAGAAGTTCGCAATTAATCTTCTCGGATTCGGATTCGGACTCGGACTGGACTTTTTCCTTCTGTGCAGTCGTTACTCTTTTGGGTCTCCTGGTTGCATACGATGTTGGAATTTAATGATTCTTGATTTGTTGGAAAGCTCTTTTCAATACCTTTCCAAAAAGTACTTATGAAATCCAATTGGACATCTGTACTGAGAATGGTGCTTGGTCTAAGTGGCTGGTCGAACGCTGGTCGGCAGACTGCAGGCCGAGCAGAATTCTTTTGGTTGTAGCGGTTGCAATCCTTGACGGAATCGAGTGATCTTGGGCTTGTTGGAAAGCTTAGGAAATTCTCTTTCCACTCAGTAAGTGTACAACCAGATTTGATAAAGTTCTTTGGCCCATACGTGGCTATGTCCTTCCTGTTATGCTCTCTCTCTTTATGTCTAATCAATATTAAAAAGAGCTATTAGGTAGCAGCATATTCTCATCATAATTTAATTCTTTAAAGAACAAAATCACTTGTTGATGTAGTTGTTTGGCTCTCGCTCGAGTGATTGGTCATGTATGTTCCTTCAGTCGAGCACTAGTACTATTAGTGCTAGGGATGTCCTCATCAAAAGGTAATCTCAATGGTCGAGTAAGCCCCACAGGGCAATCAGAGCGATCAAATGTCAAAGGAGTATCTGACCAACGGGGGTACTGAAGTTCACCAAGGGGAGTTTCCATTTGGTTCACCTCTCGATAAAAAGTTTTAAATTGCCGTTTAGAAACAAAAGAGGAGGAACCCCCGAAAATAACATTGACATGATTATGAGGTACCTGGTAGGACATCTCTTCGTCCCCGCTGGCGTCTCTTAGCCCGCAAGTCTATTCTTTTGGTGGCAAGGTCGGCATAGGTCCGATCCCCTAGTAGAAATCATCCAACTGCTTCAACCAACTCTGGCAATTCTTGAGGTCGTGGCCTGCAGAGTTGTGGAGTGGACACCACCTCTTGCCTTCCTACGAGTTAGTCGACTTTTCTGGATGGTCGACACTGCGACCACCAGAAGCAGTTTTATTTTTAAACGAAGGTTTATTACCTTTGGCCGATGGATGTTTCTCTGTGACCGCGACCTCTTGGTACTGTCCAGTTCGACTCCTTTTTGATATCTTTGACTTCCCGCCTGATGAAGATTCCGGCTTCTTGTTCGAATCCTCTCCCTTCATGTCCTTGAGACCTGGTTGAGGCGGTAAGTTTCCTTTGTCCACCATCCAATTCCACTCAACGGCCTCGGCCGCGTCGGAATATCGATCAGCCATATCAAACAGATCGGCTACTGATCAAGGGGGATGGATGAGCAAATCCTCAGTGAACCTCTGATATCCAACGGCGTGTTTAAACGACTTGATAACAGAGTTATCAGATATGTTCGGGATGGTATTTCTCACCCTGACAAATCTCTTGACAAACTGACGAAGAGTTTCGGTCGATGTTTGTCGTAGTCGATGGAGGTCGTCCTCTTTTCCCGGCTTCTGATAACAATTCTGGAAATTGTTGAGAATGTCATCGCACAACATTTCCGAATTGTATATCAAACCTTCAGGCTGATTGAACAGCCAAGTTCTTGCCGGTCCCTCGAGGATTGTAGGCAAATAATTAGCCATGACACGGTCATCGCCACCTGCTACCTGGATAGCAGTGATGTAAATTTGAAGGAACTCCGATGGATTCTGAGTTCCGTCAAATCTTTCAATAGCCCCTGGTTTAAACTTATCTGGCCAAACGACCGCACGAAGGCCGGGCGAGAAAGCTTTACAACCAACATAAGTACCATGGAGGGATCGGCGACTCTCGACCTGATCTCGGGCGACCTCACATGAAGGAGAGGCCACGCGTGGTCCCAGGCGAGAGTGGATAGGAATTCATTCCCGATCTTGAGAATTCCCCGCCCGTCTGGCTTTGTCCTGCCGAGACGGCACTAGTGGTTGACGATTCCGTCTACCAGAACTAGAGTTAGAATATTCTCTTTCGTGGGAACGTATCGCCGACCGGGAAGAGGCTGTAGGGGTCACCTCGGATGAGACCTCTTCTAATCTCTCCGCCAAGATTCTAGCGAAAGCTGGTTTTTGCGCATCTGTCACAGTAGGAGGAAAATTAAGCAGGACCTCTGCAATGGATCGAAGCCGGCCATGTGTACTCCTCCTGGGTGCACCAAGTGTCACCGTCTTTTCGACCACCGGTAAATGTCCCGGGGGTAAAGAAGGTGTCTGGTCGCGTCTGCGACCACGCGGACGACGGGAGGTACTCGGAGCAGCATCATAACGAACTTGCACACTTTGAAGAGCCTCTAGGGCTGTTTTGCGAAGCTCATTATCTTGCTGCTCGTGGTCCTAATCCTCCTTTTGTCTGCGTTCTTGGTCTTCTTTCTGCTTGCACTCCTGTTCTTCCGTAGCAGCCCGCTGATCGGGAGTTTCTTCCGATAAGGCAGCAAATTGCCTAGGGAACGAGGTCACCGATGGAGAAAACATTTCTGTTTGTTCTGAGTCGGACTCGAAATCAAAGAGACGGTGGGGTTATCAGGATCAAACCTCCCCGGGCTAAATTCCTGATCAACATCACCCTTACCCTCAATAGGGTCGTGCGATGGACCGGATTCAACCTCTAATGCAGTAGGAACAACATTGGGTTCCAGTTCTGCATCTGTTGTCTCCTGGTCGATAGACATGACCTGAGTGGTTGAATCGACCTCTGGGACGTCTTCGCCTCCGGTTTCCTCCATTGGAACAGGATCACTAGGTGAAGGCATCTGTATGTGGGCATAATCCTCGAGATCGAAGTCGTTCTCAGAATCATACGCCCCAGACATGGCTCACCAAACCTCTGGATAGAAAAAAGAACACCTTGAGAAAGGCCCCACGGTGGGCGCCAGCTGTCGACGATTCAGACTCGGGGTCCTTAGTCGAACTTATGCAGATTTTTGTGAGTTGTGAGGCCTTTCAGGGTGTCCCTCCGGAAAGGGATGATGAGCAATGTCAGTTGGGGCACAGAGAGATTTATACAGGTTCGGGTCCTCGATGGTGGGAGTAATAGCCCTACGTCCTGTTGTGATTTCACTATGTATGGAAAAAGAGTTACACAAAGTTGTAGAAAAGATCAACACAGGTGAAGATCTTTTATGTATGATTGTCTAAATCACGACTAAACTAGCCTATGAAAGCTTGTGGTCTTCTTATGTCGGATCTCTAGGATCTGTCCGATCTGATCTCTATCTTGTACATTCGTTCACCCTTTTATACTAGTCGAAAGGGGGCCAATGCACAACGGCTTTGAACGGGTTGCTTGGGTGCAGTGTTGATAACCGCACTTAACTTCCACACAGGCTTAACACGTGCAATTGAGGGATAACCGCACATGTTAACCTCCTCGCAGTTGTCTTCACACGTGGAAGGATCTTCGTGATTCTCGGGTTATGCCTGTTGTAGAGCTTAAGCAATCACGAGTAATCCTGGTCGAGAGTACTCAACGACCTTCTGGCCGCGCACTGTCTGCGGCCTCCTAACCGCGCACTGTCTGCGGCCTCATGATCGCGCAAAGCCTACGACCATGTGTCCACACTTCTCAGGTCGTATGAGATCATAGCAACGGACCTCCAGACACTCATCTGGTTCGAATCTGTCTTAAACCAGATGTGCATTACTCCGAACTAGCTCAGGTAACAATCCTCATCTTCGGCTGATCTCCCATTGCGTGACCTCGATGTGCTTTACTATAGCTATCGATCTGGTCGCCACCCAGGTCAAGTCCTGGAACACAATAAGGAATTGCTCTTAAAACTTGGATATTCCTAAATTTCTACGAGCTCAAAAATAATAAAAAGAGTTTTTGCATACCTCTATGTAATCGCTGAATGAGCTGCTCTCAACTTCAGCGTGAGGTTGAGCCTCAAAACCAGTTGTGTCCATGGCAGGGGCAGTAGAAGATCTTCCCTGCTTATCCCCCTCTGTGGCCGGGACTGCGGTTTCCATCCTTTGGGATTGGATCTTCGTTGCCATTCCCTCCATGATGGCCTGAAGAACTTCTTCGATCATGGGAGTAGAACTTGGCTCTCCCACAACTTCTACTATAGGTGTTGTGCCAAGGCTTGTCGAGGTTGCCAAAGTGCTGGGCGCAGCATCCCTGCGCCTAAAAAAAACAAACAGATTGTGAGGTAGAATACCTCCTGTCGATCATCTCTAGATGGCAATAGGGGAAATTCTTACTTTATTCAAAACCCTAGCGTGGTTTGGGTTTCGATGATGAGCTCCCAGGAGAAAGAAGCCCGCTGGGTGCTCCCGGGAAAGAATCGTCCTCTGTCCTTGTTTTCCTTTTCTTAAACAAGACAGTGTCCTCTTCTCCCTGTATGTATGCAATCCTATGGGTATATGCAGAGGAATGACAAAATACAAGACTGTGAGGATTCTTACCGCGGTCGCTCCCTCGATCAGTAAGGGAGGAGTTGTCCGTCCTGGGGCTTAACAAGTCTCAGGCACGGGGGTTTCGCCCGTAAACACAGGATTATTAGTGGTCACGGGGCCCAGTGTAGCCCTCCCCGTCCCTATAGTCAGGGACAGGACTTCATCGGTTCGGGGGGAAGGTGACTTCTCTAGGATGCTTGTCTCCAAAAGGTCAGTCGCCTTCCTCTTTTGACGAATTAAAGGAAGGTCCTCTTCCTCATCCTCACTCCCTTCACCCTGTACGACGAAGAAGTAATTTCCACCCGTACCTAGGAATACAGGGGGGTACGGAAAATCTTACCGCAGTCTTTTTTGTTGCTATGGTTTTCCTTCATGAAGAAGCCCCTCCCAAGATCTTCTTAGGGTTTTTCAGGAGCAGGCTCCTTCATTTTGCGCTTCGAGGGGGTCCTCTTCACCTTCTTTGCAGCTAATCCCCCCGAAGGACCAGCGTCTTCGCTTTGACGCTTCGACCCAGCGAATTTTCCCAGCAGCTGCATTATTTGAAATGCTTTGGTAACTCTTGGTGATTTATAACAGAGCTTGTTGAAAAAGATCATACCTTTCGGCGCTCTTGTTTAAGGTCATCGCCGGCATTAATTAAGCTCTGGGGGCGAGGCAACCCTTTAGCTCCCTCCGCCGCGGCATTATACGCCCGTAGGAGGTAATTTGTCCTTTTTCTGATTTTGATCAAACACAGCACTGCATCATAAACAAGCATATTACTTGATACGACATCTTTCATCAGTAAAAATGCGTATTTTGTTGACCAGAGGACATACCAGTGTTATAATCTAAGGTCTTGTCTGCCATAGACTCCACCTCCCAAGCCGGATGTGCCCTCTCACGCAGGGGGCTCATCCTATTCTTCACAAAGTCGCGGATGACGTCACGCGCGGTCAAGCCCTACTGGACTAAGTGAAGAATGGCTTGAGCTTGCTTCTTCAGTTCTGCGCTCAGAGAAGGAATGGAGTCTAAATCACTGTCCTTCTCCTGTCGGGTGTTCACGAACCACAGTCCGCTCTCCGACGAGGGGGTGCAGTAGAACCATTTGTGATGCCAACTGTGCACAGAATCCCGAAGAGGCGGGGATGGGTACTCTTTCTTCTCCCTTATGCGGAAGTAGATGCACCTAGCGGCATTGGCACTTTTTGACCATGCCGAGAAGTAGAAGCGTCGGAAAAGCTCCAAGCTTGGAAGCACTCCGATGAAAGCTTCACACAGATGCTGAAAAATCGCCAAAATGAGAATCGCATTTGGGTAGAGATTCACCAACTCCAACCCGTAGTGGTCCAAGATTCCCCGCAGGAACTCGCTCTCTGGGAATCAGAATCCACATCGCAAATACTCTTCAAAGATCACCAATTCGCCCTCTTGGACGACTGGGGTTTCTTGATCTTTATCCGCTGGCCGCCAGTTGATCAGCAACCGTGGGGGGAGAATCTCTTCCTTCTCTAGTGTCACCAAGCTCTCCTCTGTGTGGTGGACAGATCAGCTCCAGGATGCCATTACTGTAGAAGATCGTGGAAAAAGGCGATGGCTTTGGAGTCGATGAAGGCGAGGTGTGCAAAAGATGGTTTAGTGCGGCGAAAATGTCCAAGGCAACGAAGGGTTTTGGTCGTGAAGCCTCTCCAGTAAGCTACCTTTTCCTTTTATATTCCCGAGACAACCCTTCGTCAGATATTTTATTAATTTCCCATAATGGGTGCCTTTCCTCTTGGAACCCGTTATCCATACCCAGTGATGAGTCTGAAATGAAATGTATCTTTACCATTTTATTTCACATTCGGGGGCTATGGTACAGATAAAAATATGAGAAATTGTTAAAAGTTTATGATGAAACACGGGGTGCCTGATCTTCCGTCAGGTAGATGATAAGTCGATTTGGTGGAGATCTCGACGTTGACGATCCGGCTTCCAATCAGAACTAATCGAACCCAGCAATCGCTACACCGCTGCTCCGTTGGTTATCAACCGTGCCAAGACGCGGTTGACCTCACCAAGAAGGCTAATTCCTGCAAGCGAATCGAGAGCACAAGCAAAAACGTAGAAGAAGCAATCTGGAAATTGCAAATCAAATTGAATTAAGCTCACAAGTTAGGGTTCCACAAACCGATCTACGGTGAAACTGCAAAGGCAAAATAATCTAAGCAAAACCCAAGTCTCCCAGTGATGGCTACAGAGTATGTATATGAGAGAGAGAGAGAGGCGGCGGCTAGGGTTTAGGTTGCAGCCTAACTAAGATACATGGGCCGAAGCCCAAAAAGAGGTGATGCAGCACCAGCCCGACTCTGTCTCGCGCGCACTGTTTGGAAGATTTCCAGTGACTTAGAAAGAGTTTGGTGGCAGGACCAGGTGCGTTGGAAAGCTTATCTTCTAACCTTTCTGTGAAGTGGTAGAACATTGGAAATGGACTTCGTATGTGGCCTGGACGTCCGTTTGAAGATAGACGTGTCGCTGCAGTCCGAACAAGCATCCATCTTGGGATCAACTCGAACCTTGGCTCGTCTCGGTGCATCGTGACATCCTCGCTGATCCAAACCATGATTCCTAAGTACAAGAACAATATCATTAGGTAGTAACTCACCCTCTACGGTAGTTTCACATAAACTTAGGAACGAGCTCACCTGGTAATTTAGCTGACGTGTGCATGCCCTTGTAATTGGTCCTTGCACAAGAGGTGTTGGAGAAGTTGACGCATCCATAGGAGTGATGTCCTCATCATCCTCCCCTCTTGAATTGGAGTCATCCTCGACTCAAGCTCATCTTCTTCTCCCAAGTATGGGCGCAAATCTGAAACATTAAAAGTGGGGCTAACCCGGAAAGCTGTGGGAAACTCAAGTTTATATGCATTATCGTTTATACGCTCTAGCACCCTAAAAGGACCATCAGCACGAGGCATCAATTTAGACTTTCTTAACTCAGGAAAGCAGCCTTTACGCAAGTATAGCCAAACAAGATCTCCAGGAGCAAATATCAATTCTTTTCTACCATGACTACCAGCAATACGATATCTATCATTCATACGTTCAATATTCTCTTTTGTTGTCTCATGCAGTTTCAAAATAAACTCAGCACGTTTCGTAGCATCTAGATTGACCCTTTCAGATGATGGAAGAGACAACAAATCAATTGGAGCACGAGGATTGAAACCATACACTACCTGTAAAGGACTTACCTTGGTAGTCAAGTGCAGTGCACGGTTGTAAGCAAACTCCACATGAGGAAGACACTCGTCCCACAGCTTCAGGTTCTTCTTCAAAATAGTCTGCAACATCGTGGACAATGTGCGGTTCACAACCTCCATTTGGCCATCAGTTTGGGGATGACATGTAGTAGAAAACAACAATTTGGTCCCCAATTTGTTCCATAAAGTTCTCCAAAAGTGGCCCAAGAATTTTGTGTCACAATCTGAAACAATAGTAGAAGGCATACCATGCAAGCGAACAATTTCTTTGAAAAATAAATCGGCAATATAAGTAGCATCGTCGTTTTTATAGCATGGAAGAAAGTGCGCCATCTTGGAAAACCTATCCACCACAACAAAAATGCTATCCCTCCCCCTCTTTGTCCTAGGCAGTCCTAAAATAAAATCCATTGAAATATCCTCCTCACCCTCTATTACCTCACAACGCAACATGCCTTTCTGAAGCTCTTGATAGTACGCCTCTACCGACTTGCTACCCTGTTCTAGGCACTGTAATTTTTTACACAAGTCACTCTTAAAGGAAGGAGGAACAAATCTATTGCGCATATGTCTCTTAAGCATCTCCCAAGTTTCAGGTTGTATGCCAGCATTTACTAGTTCGTTCCACCAAATAATTGCAAAGTCTTTGAACTCACTAGTCGCTTGTCTAACTCAATGAATTTTAGGAACTAATGGGAGTTAAATTTTTGTTCCACGGTCATTTCCCAATCTGGGTATGTTTCAGCATCATATAAACCAGAAAAAGAAGGTATGGTGAACTTAACCTTAGTGAAAGGATCATCATTGCGAATGTGATTGTTACCATTATTATCTCGCATACCTTTATGATTGGGGCTCAGTCGCTCCTGTACTTGTGCATCTTGTGCAACTCATCGCATGGCGGCGTCATTGCGGTGAACCCCCACGTTGGACTCCTCATCGACTTCATTGTCTTATTGGATCGTTGTTCCATTAGAAGGTTGTCGTTTCTCCACATTCTCCACCCTACCAGCAAGATCAGAGATACGATGATCTAGCCTCTCGATACTGTTCTGATTGTCTTGTTTGTCCTTCAGGAACTTGTCCATGAGCTCTTGGATGCTCTTGTTGAGGGCCTCGTTCATATCAAGAATGAGCTTATGAATGTCATCCTCCTCAGCAGCAGCTCTAGCTCTGGTTTGCAGTCCTGTCATGGTTAGTAGGAACAAAAATAACACAAAGTATTATCCCTATAAACTACTAGGTGGTTGTATGTGGATTCACTCGCTCTCAAGTGCCTTACCACGTTCTTGCAAGGATCTTACCAACACTGCAGATGGTACAACCGGTGGCTGGTTCGTGATACCGTGGGGCGTGAGTGAGGCAATTGCAAGGTTGAATCCTGTTCTGATAAGAAGAAGGTGGAGCTCGGAAGGTAATTGTATATAAGCAAAGGATTAGCAATAACCGAAATCAGATAACAAAGCTAAATAAATGTCCAAAGTACATGTCATAGTTGCTGGCCTAAACGCGTTCCTAAAACTAGTTCAAGCAAGCAAACTGATCGGTACAGGCGATGGACATGAAAGGATGTAAGCAGTTATGATCTTTTTTATTTTTTTGCTAATCTTTTTTTTTGAACTTGCCTTTTTCTTTTTTTTTTTTACAAGAGTGCTGCAAGGATGGATTACAACTCAAAACTTAGTAATTACGCACAAAACCTATCACAATACTCTCGGCAGTTTAGCAAAGATGCTCTACAGAAACTTCCAATAATAATTTGGGGCATTTAGAGACCTCAAACGTAAAAACTTATAACTAGGAAGTTGTAGCCCTTTTCTTTCTCATAAATTTTAATATATGGAGCACCCAATTTGGAGTTTGGACCTAGGAGATATGGCCCCCGAAATACAGGCTGTACAGATTACTCCGAGATGAAACAGATTAACTTCCAACGCGATTTTCGCCACGAATATGGCGTTTCTGGAATTTGGTACAATGAATAAAGTTGTAGATCTCTTCGAGAGATACAACTTAGAGTATTTAATTTCCCACATTGGTGTTCAGACGACTAAGATATTGTCTTTAGAAAAACAGCAACGCAAAAGGGAACTCCAATCCGATTGCGACTCGAATTTGGTTTCGGTTTAGGATTGGGATTTGAGACTCGACACTAGACCAAGAACATGAATTGACCAGCAATACGATGATGACCATGGACAAAAATTCAACAATGCAAAACTGAAAATGAAAATTGCGAAAGGCTCAAAGTGGTTTGGACAGCGGAAGACTATGATCACAAATTTTTTTTTTTGTTTTTTCTGGACTCTAGGTAGAAGATGAACGACGAACAGAGGGGATACCTAACGGGCAACCTTGGCTCTGATACCACTTGATGAAACACGGGGTGCCTGATCTTCCGTCAGGTAGATGATAAGTCGATTTGGTGGAGATCTCGACATTGACGATTCGACTTCCGATCAGAACTGATCGAACCCAGCAATCGCTAGACCACTGCTCCGTTGGTTATCAACCGTGCCAAGACGCGGTTGACCTCGCCAAGAAGGTTAATTCCTGCAAGTGAATCGAGAGCACAAGCAAAAACGTAAAAGAAGCAATCTGAAAATTGCAAATCAAATTGAATTAAACTCACAAGTTGGGGTTCCACAAACCGATCTACAGCGAAACTGCAAAGGCAGAATAATCTAAACAAAACCCATGTCTCCCTGTGATGGCTACAGAGTATGTATATGAGAGAGAGAGAGGCGGCGGCTAGGGTTTAGGTTGCAGCCTAACTAAGATACATGGGCCGAAGGCCCAAAAAGAGGTAATGCAGCACCAGCCCGACTCTGTCTCGCGCACACTGTTTGAAAGATTTCCAGTGACTTATAAAGATTTTGGCAGCGGGACTAGGTGCATTGGAAAGCTTATCTCCTAAGCTTTCCGTGAAGTGGTAGAACTTCGAAAACGGACTTCGTATGTGGCCTGGGCATCCGTTTGAAGACAGACGTGTCGTTGCAGTCCGAACACCGTCCATCTCGGGATCAACTCGAACCTTGGCTCGTCTCAGTGCATCGTGACATCCTCGCTGATCCAAACCATGATTCCTAAGTACAAGAACAGTATCATTAGGTAGTAACTCACCTTCTACGGTAGTTTCACATAAACTTAGGAACGAACTCACCTGGTAATTTAGCTGACGTGCGCGTGCCCTTGTAATTGGTCTTTGCACAAGCGGTGTTGGAGAAGTTGACGCATCCATAGGAGTGATATCCTCATCAGTTTATTAAGGAAATAATCCCTTATGACTTTGAATAAACTTATGTCCTGTATACTAGTCGCAATGCAATTTTGTGATCACTGCAATATATGTGATCACAACAGCTGTGGTTGCCAGATGGTCAAGATACTGTTCTGTGATCGTTACTCTAGTTCTAATCCTAGTCTACGATCTCAATGCTATTCTGAGACCGAAGAACTAACCTGAGCCGGTTTCGGACAAAAACCTACCTGTGTATTTTTGGTCGCAAAGGCATTCTTGTGTAACCATATGTTCGCACAGAATTTAAAGAATCTTAATTCGGATTATAAGTTTTACATAATCTTTTTAAGGGATCAAGTATGTAAGGAAAAGAAATTCTTTATTTCTGACAATCTCTACATACAAAAGGGACACAGGAGACCAAAGCATCGACCTGGTCCGATAGCCGTTTACAAAGTTCTCTCAGGGACATGTTAACATCAGTGGGATCAACACTGACCGCCCCAAGGGAACTGGCTATGGCTCTAAGCCTATCTACATCATCCCGAAGCAAAGAGGCGCTATTGTTCCTTATCGTATCGGAGAGTTCTCGCTGCTGCCGAGCATAGTCCCTCTCCAAGCGGAATTGGTGCGCCTCTTCGCGGGAACTATCATAACATTCTGCCAGATGTAGAATGGTTGAAGACATTTCATCGGTCTTCTTCTGCAGAGCCTCTTTTTCTTTTTGGAGATTTCGCTCGAAGGCTACACTCTCACCAAAAAGAGCTTGGACTTTAGCAGGCTAGTCGCTGGGGGGCTCCAGAGATTTTCATCTCCTGCACATGCATGTGTTAATTTTAAAGATAAAATGTCCAACAGAGAGAATGAAGATAATTACCAATCCTCGCAGTAAAGTTGGACGGGAGGACGTGCGATACCGGCTTAGATCGTCTCACAAGAGAACGAGGATGATGCAGTAAGACGAGTATTCTATATCGTTCTTTCCACAGAGACTAGAGAAGCAAAACGTGAAGAACTAAACTAAATTGAATGGCAGAAGAAAACTAAAATAGATGAAAGAAAGAGAGAAAATGTCATAAGAAAATGAAGAGGAGAGAGATGTTCGCCTCAACAAGTGACCATTGTAAATCTTTACGTGTCATCATGAATACATGCGAATGAATACATGCGATAGAATGGTATCGTTCAGTGGTTCCGCAAAAAGGATAGCGAAAGCAACTAAAACGAGTACGTCTCTCCACAGTATCAACAAATAGGCACACAGAGATAACACAAAACATTCCCTGACAGCCTCTCAACATCGACCAACATAGCAAACTGTGGGAATGACCACACAAACTCAAGCCGAGCATCACCAACTGGAACACATTACGCAGAAACTTGATCATGCAAGTGGCTGGTGGAAGAAGCTGGTCGAAGAAGATGGCCGCGGTTGAGGGAGCTGCAGCCGTGTCGAGGAAGAGGTCGAAGGAGATGCTTCACGGCGACATGGCTGCGGGACCCTGGTTAGGCCATGGCAGCGGAGTGGAGTGAGGTGGCATCTCGATGGTGGCGGTGTAGCGCAGATCCGGCGGCGGTGGTGTGGAGAGGTGCGGCGGTGGAGCAGATCGGCAGCGGTTGAGCAGATCGGCGGCCGGGGCAGCTGCTCCGGCTCGGCGGATCTGCGGATCTGGTGTAGAGAGGAGGCGATCTCGCCGAGGCGTTGCGCAGGATCGACGGCGTCGGGTTGTGGAGCAAGGACGGTGCAGGCGGGATCGGCTAGATCTGCACGGAAGCCGGAGGATCTGGCGGCGTGGAGGTTGGAGGGTTCAGATCCGGCGATGAAGGTGATCCGGCGGCATGGGATGGCATGGATCGGGTGTGGGAGTGGACCAGTGGAGAGAGGGAGGAACGGAGAGGAAGAAGAAGGTAGGAAAAAGAAAGAGGAAGGGTGGAAAAAGAAAGGAGGGAAGGAAGGAGGAAAAGAAAAGAATAAAGAGGGAGGAGAGGAAACCGAGAAGAAGGAGGAAAGAAAACGGGAGTACGCCGGCTGAGGACGAACGGGAGAGGACGAGGCGAAATATGGTGAGAGAGGATGAAAGGGGAGAACACTGGCGGCTCACCGGAGGGGGAGAAGAGGAAGAAAAGAGAGGTAGAAATGGAGGAGACCGGCGGCTAACCATCGGCGTGGACCTAGCTGCCGGCGACAAGCTCGCCGGGGTTTGGAGAGAAACAGTGTGAGAGAGAGTTTAGATATGTGCCAGGTCAATTGTTCACAGTGGCGACTAGGGCATTTTTGTTGATTTTGGTGGTTTTGCAAAAAGGCCCTCGGTGTTTTTCGTAATAGCAATTAATTCCATCTAAGTTAGGGTTAGGAAATTTGAGTCTTGGCCAGTTTGCAAATAGGTAGTTGGATTTGGATGAATTAGTAGAAGAGTCCTTGGCTGTTAGGTGTAGATGGTCTAGTCTCCTGGAGACTTTGATTTCGTCGCGGTCAGCTCCTACGCGTCCGTGGCGACCCGCATTTCTGTACGGAATCGTTCGTTTGCTAGATCCAGTCGATGAAGCACATCCATTCAGCCATAAATTGGCCGAATTGCGTCGACCTGCCATTAAAATAAACAAAACACACAGTCGAGGTCGGACGACAACTAATACAAATATATTTGAGTATTTGATGATGCTTATGACTAAAATGGGCATGAATGAGAGGAAAATATCTTGAAAATAAGCACCATTACGAGAATTATCATCCCCCCAAACTTGAACTTTTTCTTTTCCTCAAGCAAATAAAATCAGTGAATGAAGAATGACAGCAAGTAATGCATGAATGCGACAATCTAGTGTATTATAACTATTTATTCCGCAAACACGAGAAGGCTCAAAGAAAAGGTCGCAAATGATTATGAATTATGTATAAATTACACACAGCCAATCATATCTCGAATATGGCAAAAGTGAGTGAAAAATAAGCAAACTCGTCACCAATGCATATACATGTATATATGAATATCAAAGCGGAGTTTAAAAATCATATAATTGCAATGATTACATGTTTCAACCTCGCTAGACATCACACTAATCACTTTCTAACCTTATTGAAGTTTTTTTTTTTGAAATTTGGTGCTTAAGACTTATTAATTGTGGGTCTCTTCGTACTCTACCTTAGGTTCATCGCACTAGGCGATGTGTTCCATAGAGTGATCAACACGCTCATGAGCTCAATTTGATGATTTAATGAACAAGCTAACATTTTAATAATGCAAAAACAAGTCAAACATCAACTAGCTCAGAGGAGTGGAGAGTACAAGAGTTTTTATTAAGCGGTGAAATGGAAGTTGCCTGCTAGGTAGAGAGCAGCATTTGCAACCTTATGTTGTGAAAATTTGTAAAAACATGGTTTAAGTAACTAGAAGTGATATCCGGGAGGCTATGTACATAAATCACACGACTAAATGATCTAAATTAATCTTTTTAATATCACATATACAAGATAAACATGGTAACAAGGATGCCAAAATTTACACTCAGATTTGCACAAGATTCACAATACGACTAGTGTGAGCAATTTAAACAAAATTCAAGAAAATTTTAGCATGACCTCTCTTGTAATTAGTTTGTCGGACAAACAGTTCAATACAAGAGATATATCACAGACATACAATACATAAGCCCACACGGCTAGATAATCAACAATCGCATACACAAATACAAGCATACACAAATAGTCATAAATCACAACATTTACACAAATATAGACAATTGAAGCTCATACATGCAAAATTGCCTAATTTTAGTCCAAAATCATCCTAATTTTTGAAAAATTTCACCCAAATTTTAGATTTGACTGCACTCCCCTCAAGCTTAAAACATGCATAGTCTCGATGCATACATGAATGCAAAATAGGTTGGGTGGATGTAAGAAAATAAGTTTGTGCACAATTGGGTAACATGAGGTCCGCGACAACTCACCGGGTATATGATGAAGACAATATCGTGACGACGAGCCATTCCGAACATCTCATGCAAATGTCCGGATGATAGTAGGTCTTGAAAAGAAAAAAAAGAAAGAAAAACTAATTACAATTTACAAAATAAAATGAAAAGAAATACAGTAAAGAATGGCTCGGGTTGCCTCCCGAGAAGCGCTTTTTTTAGGTCGGAAGCTCGACCCTTAAAGGATATGGAATTGAAGCGCAGAAGGAGGGCCTAGTGAGGGACACAGTAAAAGCTCCATGTCCACCCTCCAATTGGAAGCAGCATACCTGAGAATCCACCAGGATCCTAGGGGATGTCGACTCAGAGCAAGTCTGCTCGCAGTCTAGAGGCCACATGTGCTAACCTGCAAATAAGATCAAGAAAGAACAAGCACATGTGTATGGTAGGGACAAGGCCCTCCAAAAGGTCAACTGACGAAAATCCCCTCACGTCAACTAATCGATAATACACATCAGGAGGATGGCATATGTCGATATAAGGTAAATGACAACTCAAAGGGATATGACAAACCTCATCAGAACTAACCAGCTCAGAATGACACGAGAGGGGTTTCAAGTCTACCTGAATAGTGGATAGCGTGAAGTCTGGGGTAGGAAGGACCTCCACGGGGGTCGTATCTGATGAATCAGGATGAACACAATCCCCTATGTCAGAACAAAGTCCCTCATAATCAAATAAGAATATCTCCCTCTCGATCTCGTGGCTTGAGGAATCGTCCAGGAAGTCCGCAACCTCAAAACGGACACTCCATCTCTGGTCCGGCTGCCAATGGATCATCAAAAGAAAACGGTCCAAACGGACGCAGAGGTGTCTTGGAAACAAGCTCACCATCATCAGCAAATATGATCAGATCAGCAGGAGGCAAAGGTGATTGATGCGACGTCGAAGGCAGAAGATCGGGTCGAAGCTCGTCGCTCAATACTGTGGTCTCTCCGTGAGGGTCTCGAGGATGGATGTCATGGGTGGGCTCCGGGACACTCAACGGAGGTGGGATGGCCTCAAATGTAGGTACTTGAGATGGCAGGATGTGAACTGAATCTTGATATCCTTGGAACTCATCCATGGAAGATCGCACACCCTGCATCTCAGCCCGCAATAATTTCACGGCCTCTGAATGCTGCGTCATGTAAGTCTTCAACAGCTCCTCAACCCTAGATGTATCGTCATGTGCAGGAGGAGGCTGTGAAGACTTCTATGGAGATGGATCATCCTCACGCTTCTTCAAGTATGACTCCAACATTGCCTCGAGTCTAGAAATATCCTCGTATGCAGGAGGCTGCTATGAGTACTACTGATGTGATAAGTACGGAGACTGATATGATGTATATGGGGGCTCCTCTCCGTACCTAAAATCCTAAAAATGATAGCTAGAAAATACAAATGAGATAACAGGGTGGATGTTCCTATACGGTGAATTTGGATATACAGGCCATCCAAGATGATATATAGTGGATGCTCCACCACATTGACAAGCGGCGGGCGGGTGAATGACCTCGAATACCGCAAATAGAATATATAGGAGTAACACTAACATGAGCAAATAATCCACGAAGAGCTGTATCAATCTGACGAGGCAAATCATCTAGTTTAGCACTGAGATTGTCACATGCATCACAAAAATATTGAGAACCATCCATATCCTCAATCAGTATAAATCAGTCAATCAACAAGAAAGGGACAAGAAGAAGTGCGAGAAATAAAAGAGCTGAGAGGGAAAAAAGGGGCGGAAAAAGATGCAAACAAAAAACAAAATGATTTAATTTAGTCAAACACATTCACTTTTAATCTAGTCCCCGGCAATGGAGCCAAAAATTGATACCGGCTAGACCGTTTCACAAGAGAACGAGGACGATGCAGTAAGGCGAGTATTCTATATCATTCTTTCCACAGGGACTAGAGAAATAAAACGTGAAGAACTAAACTAAATTGAATGGCGGAAGAAAACTAAAACAGATGAAAGAGAGAGAAAATGTCAGAAGAAAATGAAGAGGAGAGAGGTGTTCACCTCAACAAGCGACCATTAGTTAGTGCTAGATCTGTACGCGTCATCATGAATACATACGATAGAATCGTATCGTCCAGTGGTTCCGCAAAAAGGGTAACAAAAGCAACTAAAATGAGTACGTCTCTCGACGGTATCAACGAATTGGCATACAGAGATAGCACAAATCATTCCATGACGGAATCTCAACATTGACCAACATAGCAAACTCTGGGAATGACCACACAAACTCAAGCCGAGCATCACCAACTGGAACACCTTACACAAAAACTTGATCATGCAAGTGGCTGGTTAATTCAAATGAAACACACCAGGAAAGTTACACTAAGCCAAAGCAGAAAAGACATTCGACAGATAATCAGTTTGTAAGATTACTCGACTAGAGTTTATCTCCGGAATCTTAGATCAATCACAAAGGTGGAGAGATAGATGAGACGCTAATTCACAAGGCACTTCAATTCAAAATACAATCAATTTGTTCAACATATAAGAACTTATCAAGAACAAAATTTAATAGCACAACACTGATCAATGATGGAGAGTACTCAAAACAAGAGACAGATTCATCCATATATCACATATCATTACAGCAGAGCACTTGTCCAAATTCGATTCAAACCATCAATGATTTACATTGATTTCAGAGAATTGTGCCTCATTCTTTGCAATTACAGAAAATTCCATATCAAACATCTACAATCGGTCATCTCAGATACTCTAAGCATTGCAGAACAAGGTAACAGAAAACAAGAGAGCAAAAGAAATGGACCTAAACCCTTGTTGCTGGAGCTCGGGGTAGCTATGTGTTTGTCGATGTTGAGGAAGAAGCTGTCGAGGTCGTCGAGCTCGACGTGGCAGTCGAAGAAGCTGGTCGAAGAAGATGGCCGCGGTTGAGGTAGCTGCAGCCGTGTCGAGGAAGAGGTCAAAGGAGATGCTTCACGGCGACATGGCTGCGGGACCTTGGTTAGGCCACGGCGGCGGAGTGGAGCGACGTGGCATCTCGATGGTGGCGGTGTAGTGCAGATCCGGCGCGGGGCGGAGTAGAGGATCCGGCGGTGGTGGCGTGAAGAGGCGCGGCGATGGAGAAGATCGGCGGCGGGGGCGGCTGCTCCGGCTCGGTGGATCTGCAGATCCGGTGTAGAGAGGCGGCGATCTCGACTGGGCGTTGTACGGGATCGGCGTCGTCGAGTGGTGGATCGGCGGCGTCGGGTTGTGGAGCACGGACGGCGCAGGCTGGATCGGCTAGATCTGCGCGGAAGCCGGCGAATCTGGCGGCGTGGAGGTTGGAGGGCTCAGATCCGGCGATGGAGGTGATCCGGCGGCATGGGATGGCACGGATCGGGTGTGGGAGTGGACCAGTGGAGAGAGGGAGGAACGGAGAGGAAGAAGAAGGTAGGAAAAAGAAAGAGGAAGGCAAGAAAAAGAAAGAGGAGGGAAGGAAGGAGGAAAAGAAAAGAATAAAGAGGGAGGAGAGGAAACAGAGCAGAAGGAGGAAAGAAAACGGGAGCACGCCGGCAGTGAGGACGAATGGGAGAGGAGAAGGCGAAATGTGTTGAGAAAGGATGATGGGGAGACACCGGCGGTTCACCGGAGGGGAGAAGAGGAAGAAAGAGGAAGGTAGAAGTGGAGGAGACCGGTGGCTTATCGTCGGCATGAACCTGGCCGCTGGAGGTAAGTTTGCCGGGTTGGGAGAGAAGCAGTGTGAAGGAGAGTTTAGGTATGTGCTAAGTCAATTGTTCACAGCGGCGACTAGGGTATTTTTTTGTTGATTTTGGTGGTTTTGCAAAAAGACCCTCGATGTTTTTGGTAATAGAAATTAATTTCATCCGAGTTAGGGTTAGGAAATTTGAGTCTTGGCCAGTTTGCAAATAGGTACTCGGATTAGGAAGAATTCGCAGAAGAGTCCTTGGTTGTTAGGTTTAGATGGTCTAGTCTCCTGGAGACTCCGATTTCGTCGCGGTCAGCACCTACGTGTCCGTGGCGACGCGCACTTTTGTACGGAATCGTCCGTTCGCTAGATCCAGTCGATGAAACTCATCCATTCAACCATAAATTACCCAAATTGTGTCGACCTGCAATTAAAATAAGCAAAACATACAATCGAAGTCGGAAGACAACTAATACAAATATATTTGAGTATTTGATGATCTTTATGATTAAAATGAGCATGAATGAGGGGAAAATATCTTTAAATAAGCACAAATACGAGAATTATCAACGCGGTACTTGTTGCGCCCCGAAACTGGGACTACGACTACTCCCGTGGAGACCCAGCCCTCTGCAGCTGGTCCCAATATAAGCATATCATTGACTTCCCAGGATAAGTCAAGCACAGGAGTTTATTCACATTACAGCAGAAAAACTTACAAAGTATTAAGTAACGAGGCCTGCTGGCCATAATATTACATAAAGAGGTTACAATGCCTTCGCGGCATTCAAGATTTAGTTAAAACAAAATAAAAACTTCTACACAGCGGATGATAGGTGTCCCCTCCACAGTAAGAAGTTGACGGCAGAACAGCACATCAGGGATTTGGTGGATCTGGCTCTCCTTCTTGGTCCAAAAAGTTCTCCACGCCTTCTTCTTGATCATAGTACGCTCCATCTACTGGGTTGTAAGTTGCAAGAGTGAGTACTTACGTACTCAGCAAGTCATAGGTAAGAATAGATACATATAGTAGTGTTGTTATGAACCTAGACTAGTCAAGAATTATGGATGTTTGTAAAATAATCTTTTCTTTCATATCTCATCTCATCTCATCTCATGGCAGCACTTTTCATAACATAGCATCACTATTCATGTTCACTAAATTATAGCACTACCGCGACACGTCGACACACGATAGCCCACGGCAGCACCCCTTATCATGACAACACATATCATTTGGATAATCTTGACTTATCAAATTTTATTTAGAAAACATACTTGTGTCACACCCCGTGGATTTAATCCACCACAGCAGACTCCTACAAACCCGGGAGCTCGGAGTATTCGAAGACGTTTTTAACTCTGCAGAGAAGTACAAATTTACCCGCAAGATATTCCACTTTCATGCCCATCCTATCAAGATGATTAGACCCTTCCTCACAACCATGTGTGAGTGGCAAGGTGGAGATAACAAGAACTTTTGTTATGTTTTACTCACAATTCACCATTGACCCTGTGGATTTCTCACGAATCATAGTTGTGGCGGGCTAAACCCCCACCCCCAAGCCTCTTCCCATTACTGGGTCAGCGTGCATGATCACATTCAGTGATATGTGTAGGAACCGCACTCCGTGAAATTCGTGCATCACTTTTCATCTCATGCAGGGGTTTCATGTGCGATCCGATAAGTACTTGTTCAGGCCTGTCCCATACCAGACTTGCGGTTAGTACGTTTTTCATACCACTAGACGCACAACACAAGGTTCTAGTCCTTATATGCCAGTGACCAGATCATACCACAAACCATGCACCTACAGTACCTGCACATCCAGTGCAGCCAAGCACATCCAGTGCTAGTACCACCATTCCATACCAAAACCCTGGTCACGGCTAAGGGTTCTATTTCATGAATATATATATATATATATATATATATATATATATATATATATATATATATATATATATATATATATATATATATATATATATATATATATATATATATATAAAAGTACATTTATAATAGTTCATGGCTCACTATTTGATCAATTCACATTTCACAGGCATCCAGTCTAGTACTGCCAATTCACAATTCATCCATTTTCACATGCAATACTATTTATAATCAAGATCATATCATAGCAATTCATAAAATATAGGTTCAAGATGATCAAGACTATGACTTGCCTTCCGCGTCATAAGAGACAGCAGTTGATGTCGGATCAGCAGTGAAGTCCTTGAACTCTGGCTCCGACTCTGAGCAATGATTAAGCAAACAACCAAGAATCATAACCTTTTCAATACATTATTATACTACATGCAATAATGCAAAGATGAAATGTTTCGATGATTCTGGAATAATTGGGTTTAGAAGCTGATTAGGGATAACTCACAGAATTAGGGCTGAAGATGAGTGCTAGGGACTTTTAGGGTTCCAGAGTATGGAAATGACATTAAGTCCGCAGTTGGTTTGCCCAAAATCGACGAACGTCTTTAGGTTGACATTCGGTTCAAGGCATCGACAAAGGATTAATGGTTGCTGGAGAGCTCAACTCAAGTTGTGACAGAAGAAGAAATTGTATATCACAATCTCAGGAGTCTAAGGGACAAAGTCATGCTCAAAATGCACATCTGGAAGGAAGTGAAAAGGGCTAATGCCACTGGCTGGCATAGACTAGCATTGGACTGACATGGCCAGAAACTAGAGCTTGCCATAACTTTTGATCTAGGGCTCCAATTGTTGCACCACTTTGTCTGGGAGGTAGGCCTTGATAACAGGAACAATTCACTCTACAAGATTTAGGGCAGGAGATGGCCGAAAAGTGATGAAAACCGGCGAAGAACACGGTGGCTGAAGTTTCAAATCTTGGCACTGGACAGAGATTAGGGCATAGCTATAACTTCTGATTTAGACCGAATTGGAAGTCGAGCTAGAAGAGAAAAGTACTCAGGAGATTGAGGCACATCTAGAGGACAATGTAGTTGAAGCTGGATCGGCCGTAATCATTTTTCCGGTGAACAGCGCCAGAGAAGATGACACGGGAATTGAACATTTTTGATACAAGTCGATTGAACTCAATTCCTTGCTCGAGGAGTATCTAAGAGGTAAAAGGAAGCTATTGGTGAAGTCAATTTGACTGGAGGATTACCGGAGAAGCCTGGCGATGAGCGCCGGCGACTGGTGAAACTCAAACTTGGAGATAGCTTCGATTCTTGCTTAATTTCGAAATCTGGATTCACGGGCTTAATAAGTAAAGCTTACTGATCATTTTACTCTACTGGATCGGAGGCTAATTCGAATTGAATTGAGTTGCAAAGCTGGAACAGGGGTTTTGGCAATTCCGGCAATCACCGGCAATGAGATGCATATGAACTCAATTCAAAGCTACAGCACGATAAGGGAGATGGGAGAACCTTGCTGGTGTTGTTAATTTGGATGAAGAGGCTGCGATTGAGGCTGTCACCGTGAGCCTCCTTCTGTGCTCGCCGGAGAAGACGACAGCGGCGAAGGAAATTTCGTTAAATTGCTGAGGAGATTTGGAAAGCAGAGCTGGTGATGAGGGAGTTGCTATTTATAGGCAAAGCAAGGTGTAGCGAAGCTCAAGCTCACTGCTTGGAGGCTAAAATGCTTTCGCCGGTGGAGACTTCGGGTTGAAGCAACGGCGAGCAAGCGAAGCTATGCAAGCTGTTGGTGAGCTGGACAAGGACTGCCACGGCAGTAGCTAAGGTGCAAACACGTGTGCACATGCAAACACGGTTGCGAAAAACACAGGCTAGAGCGGCGCTCATCGGCGGCGAAAACACGACGACAATGCTCCTGGTCGCGGTCGCATTCGCAACGGCGCTGGTCGAAGCGAAGCACTGCGCTGCGGTCGGGATCACTGTGCACTGCTGGCTGAGGTCGATGAAGCTGCTGATTTGGTTGCGAATGGTTACTCTGGTCGTGAACAGCTGCTCCGGTCGTGAACAGTGGCTCTGGTCGAACCAGGGACCTAATTGCAAGATTCTTTGTTTGCAACTTGGACTGATTTGTAATTTTTGATTTAGAGATAGATAATTTGTAATCTTATTTCATAGATGAGTATAAACTTATACCTTATACTCATCCAGCATGAGATTTGGTAAAATCTGGCATGATTTGATGACTTTTGATATAAACCGAAAATAGGGTACTTTAGGGTAAATTAAGATATGAGTTTTGTCGATTTTGAATTCTGGCCTCTAAGATGTGATTTTGGAATCTGGACAGAAGGAAAAATTGTATCAAATAGCATTTAGAAGTGATTTGCTGAAGAAATTCTGAATTTGAAGTTAATCTGAAGATTTTAGCCTTTTTGGGTTTCCAGATATCAGATAAAGGACTAAATTGCGATATAATTTGGACTGATATGTGAAAAAGGCTTAGATAATATAATCTGGCTGCCAACTTTCTAGATTAAGCTATTGGCATACCCATAATCATAATACAAGAATAATCTAGTCTGAATTAGGTCAAGACTTGGCTAAATCTGAGTTCAGAGTATTTAGGGTAATTAGGATATTAAGTAAAATCCTGTTTTCGAAAACAAAAAAGGATTGATAGATCTGGGAGTTAGAGATGGAATTGAATCTGGCTTCTGAAGGCTTTTATGTTCAGAGTAACTAACAGATCACATCTGGGAAATCTGATATTAATTTGGGTTCATAGGAAAGATTTTGAGATTTTAGGGCTTAAGATAGATACTGATACAGATTCATGCATGCATGATGTTCATGAAAAGGAAGTTTTTACCCATAAACTCAGGGTGTTACAGTACTTCCCCTGGGAAGTGGATCACCCGAGAAAAGTCGAGGACCATCTGGTCGCGGAAGTGCAATCTTCCCATCAGAAAATTGATAACTCAACAAAAGCTGGGATCGTCTGATCGCAGAGGTGTGAGACTTCCTCCAGAATTGGAAAAGTTTGAAGGATTGTTATGGATCTCCAAAGGTGGAGATGAGGGTTCAACCTGCCGAGTTGCATGGACAGGGAGAGCTACATGGGACTAGGAAAGAGAACACAATGATGCGTTGCCAACCTTGGCACCCGTGAACGAAGCTCCACTGGAGGATCTTTCGTCAACCTTCGACTTCTTCTTTGGAGAAATCAGCTCCTCAGTCATATGTAAGTTCCCAAAATGCATTTGGAAACGATCAGGATGAAAAACGATGACATGAACCAGAGTTCCAGAAAAGTCTTACCTTCTGGAAGTCATGGTCAAATTCGGGTATCACTTCTTTTTCTTCTTCATCACTCTCAATCTCAATAATGTTTTTGGGATCTTGATCTGCCATCAGGATAAGAACAGAAGATGAGAGGGTGTAACTAGAGAGGAGAAGTGGCTCTAAAATACTTAGTCGAGATGTAAAGCTTGTGAGTTCAAAGAACCAAAAAGCTCTTCTATTTAGAGAGCCAGAAGGCGTCGATTCATTTCCACACACGTCTCGAGTTTTTAAATGCACTACTGGCTTCAAAGGTCAGTAATGTCATTATTACCTGTCAAGAAAAACTCAGAGTTTTTCTTGGGAAACAAACCGTCACACGGCGGAACAGTTTCAGTTGAAGTTGAAGTGTCGGGTTCATAATTCGATGCAGGATAAAAAGTCAAGCAAATATGTCTATACATCTTCTTCAAATTTGGGGGCTAGCTGACGAGGATTATCACCTGAGCTTGTTCAGAATAATACACATCTGGTTCAAGATAGAATCAAATTAGACATGTGTATAAGTCCATCGCTATGGTCTCAGATAGTGAGCGGTCATGAGGCCACAGACAGTGCGCGGTCAGAGGGTCATTGACTATCTGCGACCAGAATAACTCGAGAATGTCTAATCCTTTGAACAGGCATATCCCGAGGATCATGGGGATTTCTACACGTACGAAGACAACTGCCAGGAGGTTAACATGTGCGGTTATCCCTTGATTGCACGTGTTAAGCCTGCGTGGAAGTTAAGTGCGGTTATCAAAACTGCATCCTAGCAACCGTCCAAAACCGCTTCGCGTTGGCGCCCTTTTATTCTATATAAAAAGGTGGTCAATGCACGATCTAGGGGGCGGTTAAGTTAATAAGCACTACCAGGAGTCAGAATAGGCTGAAGACTTAGACATAGTTAGATAGATACTAACATGGAAGAGATCTTCACCTGTGATCATCTCTCCCTCCCTCTTGTAAACACTTTTTCTCATATAGTGAAATCATAATAGGACATAGGGCTATTACTCCCACTATCGAGGGCCCGAACCTGTATAAATTCTCTTGTGCCCATACAGATATTACTCATCCTACCTTCCCGGAGGAGCGCCCTGAAAGGCCTCGCGACTCACAAATTTGCATAAAATCGACTAAGGACCCCGAGTCCAAATCATCGACAGAGGGGTTCTCAAGAAATGAGGTGTTTGTTTTATATGTAAGTATAGAATAGATTTTCACTCTAAAGTTATAAAGAAAGGATTTTAGTTTCAAGAGCGATACATTGAAATCTTAAGTTATACTTTAGAAATCATTATGTGTAGCAGTCTTCCATGAGGCACCACTTTTATTAACCCACATTATGAAAACATTCCAAATATTACTTCTGCTGAACCACACGGATAAAAATCCACTACGATAAGACTCCATGACCTGGGAGTACAGAGTATCCGATACTTCTTTTACACTTTGCAAAGGTGTACCTCTTTTTAAATCCACTTCTTCACTCATCTTTCAAGTCGAATCAGCTCCATGTGACTTTTATGCATGTGACAAGGCCGAGATCACACAACGGTTTTGCAGTCTAGTATTAACAGTATCCCCGCCCGGTAAATAGACAATTAAGTCCAAAATACTGTTGTGGGTCCTCCCCACTGCCTTTCTTCCTAGCCTTGGCCTATGTCCTCGCAAGACATATGACCTATGGTTGCAGCCGCACACGACTCAATCCAGGCTTAAGGCGGCTTCCTTCTTTACTCCTTATCCTCTCATTATTTTTTTTGATCTCACACCACTCATGGGCCATTTGCGGCCCACTAGTTTCCATGCAAGAAACTAGACCGACATACCATGCAGGGAACTGCTAATACCAAGAAAGCTACTAAGTTGTGCCTGTCCCATACCAGGAAAGTGGTTGGTACGTTTTCATGTCGCACAGAAGTATAGCACAAGGTTCTTGTCCTTATGAATCAATAGTGAGGAGACATTCACATTCCCAGTGCGCACACAGCAGCCAACCATTCAAACCATCTTCACTATCAATTCTTATTTAACATTTTCTTTCACAAAAAGGGGTTTTTAAACATGTTTATCATATGATTGACCATTTAACACTCAATGTATGTATTTAAGTGTAAGCATATCCTAAGCATGATGTCCTAGGGTGATAAGGGTGCAAGTGATACACAAATACATAAAAGGGGCTTTACAAGAGATTAGGTCATATCTATTCACATTCATCCAATATAGTTCTTATTTGAACATAAAGCATGCATATACTTGGAAAAAAATTAATCTAATTCATTTTCAAATTATTGGGAGAGACATCATCAAGGGGTGGAGACTTGCCTAGCAACGAGGGGTTTAACTGCTCTGCTGGTTCTTGGAAGATTCCTTCCAATCCTTTTGCTTTTGACTCTGCTCTCGAACGCAAACAACAAAACAGCAACACACCACACATTCAAAAAATAATAGGTAAAGTATAAACATGTATGCAATGGAGATGATCTGGTCGAAGGCAGAATAGTGGGAGAGAAGATATTTCGGTTTGGCTCACAGGGTTTGGCTCAGACGCGACGAACGTCTACAGGCTGACATTTGGTTCACGGTCTGACATTGCCTGAGAATGGCATAGAGTTAATCTGGAGCTTCAAAAAGATCAAGATGAGTTCAAAAGAGAGCATTAGGTGCCAAACACAGTAAGGCAACTAACTGACAAAGTGATTTTACAGAAAAGTCCAGGAAAAAGAAGAATTTGTAGACAAGTTCCTGGCACAGAGAAAATCGGATGCCAGTGTACTGCAGTGAGCTAGGGCACACGCGTCTGGATGATACACGCATGCGCTGCTTCGCCAACCTTGCCAAATGCACAGGCGAGATTGAGACAAAGCTGCTGGCAAGGTTAATTGAACTGAGGTGGCTTGACGACGGCGAACAATGAGATACAAATTGTCAGCCGCTGGAGACAAAGACATGCTACGACGACAGAGAACTGGGGCTGAAGATTCTAGAAATTGGCTGAGGGGTTTTGATCCTGAGGTGATACAGATCATGCTAGAGCGAGGGATTGGACGGCAATGATGTTTGGAGGCTCGCCGGCATTGACGCCGGGCTCGGGAACGACGGTGAAAGAGGCGCTATCGATACATGACAATTCTGGGCAAATTGGCTCGAGTTACACTATCTATGGAACACAAGAAAGGTGTCGATGGGGTTGAATTGGCTGGAGGTATAGTGAAGTGTGCCGGCGACGTGAACCACTCACAGCGACGCGCGACGAAACAGGAAGCTTACAATTCGACTTAGAATTTAAAAACTGGCTTCACAGGCTTGCTAGGGATCTGCTAAGGATCAAATTGTTCTACAAAAAGGATGGGTGAAAAGGATTGGAGAAGGTTTAATTTTGGGAATAGGGCATTCGGCCTTTTACGGCGATCACCGGCGATGGAGATCACCGGAGCTCAATTGGTTGCTATGACACAGATAAACGAGTATAAGAAGCTTACTGGCGAAGTCAAAGTGAAGTTTAATTGAGTGGATGGCACTGGTGATGGTGGCCTCAACGGTGGCACGTCGGGGAAGAAGAAGAAACAGAAGAAAATGGGTGAAAAAGGATAAGTCAAAACACAGTGAAGGAACAGGTTGCTGGAGGGTTTAAATAGGAGAGGAATGGAGTTCACAAGAGAGAAATCAGCACATGATTTGCACCAGGGATGAGACCGGCCGGCCGCAGAAGGAACTACAGCGAACGGCGACGTGATGGCGAGCAGGCGGCCACCCACCTTTATCAGCGGCGGTCGGGAGGTTGGGACTCGATCTTGTCTGGCGTAGATGCGGAGGCACGAAACTGATCCAGCGGTGACATGTATGCGCATGCAACTTAAATCCTCTCGGGCGCGTGCGCTAAAGTTTCTACTGCTGCTGGTCGAAGCACTGCCACGGCGATGCTTCAGGCGTGGACACGAGTACAATTGCAGGCACGAGCGACCACGAGCACAAGCGACATCACATCTTGGCCGGCGGCGAGGAGACACGACGAAGAAACGCGGCGAACAGCACGGCACAGGTCTGGTTGAACCGCGCTAGAGCTTTGGTCTAAAACAGTAGCTGAAAGGGCTGGAAATGAGACTTGGGCCGATTTGCAAATACAGAAACTTGATTTTTGGACTAAACTCTAAATCTGGAGTTTTGGAAAGGTTGAGCTAAAAAGAATTTCACCAGGGTGGCCTACTAAACTTAACAAATAGTTTAGTAGTGACAGGTAAAGAAATCTGAGATTTTTAATCAGGTTTGAGCTGAAACGAAAATAGGGTAAAACAGGGTAATTAGGGTTTAGAATTTGGCGAGGCTGAAAACTGAGGCTTCGGATGAGATTTTGGAAATCTCACTAAAGGGAAATTTGTTCAGAATAGTAAATGGAAGATATTCTTTGAATCAGATATAGATTTGGAGATAATATGTAGCTTTTAGTCTTTTTGGGCTTCTAAAAAATCTAAAAAGGGCTAATCTGCGATACTTTTGGGTTGATTTGCGAAGAAGGATTGAACGATGGAATTCTGCTGCTAACTTTTTGAGTTAAGGCATTAACATACCATAGATCATAATCTTAAGATGACAGACTTAGATTGGACAGGATTTGGGGAAAAACAGGGATGTTACAGTATCAAAGTCTTTTGCCAGATTTACAAATCGGTCCTAAAATCAAGTTTCTGAACTTGTAAATCAGTCCTAAGTCTCTTTTTCCAGCCCTTTCTGACCAGAGCCAGATCACTATTTTCGACCAGAGCTCGGCCAACGCTTCGGCCAGATCTTCGCTGTGCTGTTTGCCACGTTCCCTCGCCGCCGGCCAAGCTCCACCGTCGCCCATGCTCATACCTTTCTGGTCATGCATGTGTGCACATGTCTTCGCTTGGATCATCGCCGTGGTAGCCCTTCAACCAGCAGCAACAGCTTCAGTGCGCGCGCCTGAGGAGATTCAATTTGCATGCGCGTACGTGTCGTTGCTGGCGTAGCTTCGTCGCCTCTGCATCTGCGCTGGACTGGAACGAGTTCCAATGGCCCGACTGCCGCTGGTAAAGTTGGTGTGCCACCTGTTCACCGTCGCGTCGCCGTTCACAGCTGTTCCTTTTGCACCCGGCCGGTCTTTCCCCGGCGCAAGTCCTGTGCTGTTTTCCCTCGCTTGCTCCATCCCTCTCCTATTTACACCTCCAGAATCAGCTAAGTCCCAGTTCTTTTTCCTGCTTTCTTATTCTTCCTCAATGAGCCACCGTTGAGGCCATCGTCGCCAGAGCCCTTCACTCCACAAAACTCCACTTTGTCTTCACCAGTAAGCTCTTCATGCCTGTCTATCTGTGTCATAGAAAGCAATTGACCTCCGGCGAACCCCATCACCGGTGATCACCATAATGGCTCAAATGCCCTGTTCCTGCAATTAAACTCTTTCCAACCATTTTCTTAACCCTTTCCAGTGAAACAAATCGACCCTTAGTAGATTCTTAGCAAGCCTGTTCAGCCACATTTTGAAATTAAGCCGATTGAAGAAGTCTCCCGATTCTTTGCACGTCACATTGAGTGGTTCACGTCGTCGGCATGCTCCACTGTACCTCCAACCAATTCAACTCCATCTACATCTTTCTTGTGTCCCGTAGATGGTGTAGCCCAACCCAATTGTCCAGCATTGCCGTGTATCAACGGCGCCTCTTTTATCGTCGTCCCCGAGCCCGATGTCAAAGCCGGTGAGCTTAGAAACCCAATCCCAACCAAATTTCAGGATTAATCAACTCCAGAGCCCTGTTGTTGTAGTTCAACTTCGACTCTTACGGCCAGTGAACTGAATCTTGTCGTTCGCCGCCGTCAAGCCGCCTCTGCCCAATTAACTTTACCAGAAGCTTTGTCTTGATCCCGCCTATGCATTTGACAAGGTTGGCGAAGCAACACATGCATGTATTGTCCAAACGGGCGTGCCTAGATCGCTGCTGTGCAGTGGCATGCAATTTTCCCTGTGTCAGGGATTCTGCTGCAATTTTCCTTAATTCTTGGATTTTTCTGTTGAAACCACTTTGTCAATTAGATGACTTACTGTGTTTGGCACCTAATGCCCCTTTTTGAAATCTTTTTGATCTTTTGGAAAACCCAGATTAACTCTATGCCATTCTCAGGCATTGTCAGGCCATGAATCGAATGTCAGCCCTTAGACATTCGATGCTTCTAAGCCAAATTTTTTGAGCCAAGCCCTTGTATCTTCGACCAAATCATTTCTTTTGCATACATGTTTATACTTTACTTATTATTTTGTATAGAAAGTATTTTTTGTATGCTTATGTATTGCAATGTGTCGTGTTGATTCGTGGCTGTGAGAGCAGAGCCAGAAGCGGAAGGATTGGAAGGAATTTTTGAAGACCCAGTAGAGCAGTTAGACTCATCGTCGCAAGGCAAGTCTCACTCCCTTGACTATATCTGTCCTAATATTTTAAAGTGAAGTAGATTAAATTCTGTTTGAATATATGCATGCTTTATCTGCAAGTTAAATATTATGTTGACAGAATGTGAATAGATATGACCTAAATCTTTGTAAAGCCCCTTTATGTATTTGTGTATCACTTTCACCCTTGTCACTCTAGGACATCATGCTTAGGATATGCTCATACTCAAATGTATGCATTAAGTGTTAAGTGGTCAATCATATGATAAACATGTTTGAAAACCCTTTTTGTGAAAGAAAATGTGAATTAGAATCAATAGTGAGGACACTACCACAGAAACAGACATCCTGGACGGCACATCACAGACGGGTATGAACTGTTCAATGGAAAACCGTCTGTGAAGGCCTGGCGGGAGAATATGTTCAGATATCACAGACGGTTCTGACGTCAAAAACAACTGTGAGAGTAAACCAGACGGTTCTGAACACAAAACCGTCTGTGATAGTATACTTATCACAGACGGCTCTAACCTAAAAACCGACTGTGATATATACAATCGGTTCCCAGCTAAGAACCGTCTGTGATAGTCTAATTATCACAGACGGTTCTAACCTAAAAACCGACTGTGATATATACAGACGGTTCTGAGTTCCGAACCGTCTGTGATAATTAGACTATCACAGACGGTTCAGAATGCAGAACCGACTGTGATTTATACAGTCAGTTGTAAACCACGAAGCGTCTGTGATAGTGTAGTTATCACAGACGGTTCTGATGTATGAACCGACTGGAAAAGTACCGGCGCTTCGAATTCTCAACTGTGATCATTTCTGTCTCCGATCTTCGCGCGTGGCGCCTAGGAGAACACGAAGCATCGCTTTGGAAGTTCTATAAATTGACAGTGGAAAAATTGTCATTTACTTTACAAGTTTTTATAGTTCTCAGACTGTTTGACTCCTTAGCTTCTCTGCGCCAATGGCATCCTCGATGGCATCGTTAGCCTCGCCCTCCCCGGTATGAACTCTCAATCTTTTGGACTTACCCCTGTATTGTTAATCCATGTTCAATACATTCTTGACCTGTTGATTTGCACAGGGAAGGGGAGCCGTGGAAGACACTGCCAAAGTCAAGGCCGAGCTGAGGGCCCTCCAGGAGGAGCACAAGCTCCTCACGGAGAAGCACACTCGGCTACGGCTTGACCTTGACGATCTCTTCCAGCGCATTCAGCGCATGAAGACGGATGGTGACAATGCTAGGGCGAGGACGAGGCGTCTTCGCGAGGAGAAGAAAGCCGCGGATATGACCATCGCTGGCTGCGGTTTGACAATGAAGGATACCATCGCGAAGCTGAGGGAGGTCGCAGGCCTTCTCGACGCTGAAGTAGTTGATCCTGAGAAGGACAACTTGTCGCTGGAGGAGTCCTGCGTCCTGGCTGCAAGTCAAACTGACTTTATTCTAGATGCAGCCAGGGCTAAGACCACTCCTTGACCTAGCATTCTATATTTTTACTTTTTTTTTGTAAGTGATGAAACAAATTATTGAAAACTTTGTTCTTATGTCAACTTTCTAATTTTCCAGCACATTCTTGGACTGCATGCAATCTTCCCTCTTTCTTTATCTTTCGTTGGCTTTTGTCGAACATTCGACCATACAAAGGTATGTACACTGTGTGCGATCAAGGAACGACTATCGCGATCTTTGGCTTGTGATCGGAGCCCTTGAAATAATATAGAAACAATATAGAGGTCGCAGGTCCCATGCAAATAATATAAAAAGAATATAGAAGTTATATATCAACGTGCTTTGAAATATCACAAACGGCTCTGAGGTAAAAAACATCTGTGATAGTCACATTAGAGACGGTTTTTACGTAAGGCCCGACTGTGATGGTCCCAACAGTGTCCTCGAGTCGACTCGAATTCTTAACCTCTATCAATATCACAGACGGTTTTTAACTCCAAACCGTCTGTGATAGTAAACGGACATATTAAAGACGGTTCGGACATCAGAACTGTCTGTAATATTAAAGCAGACGGTTTTGATCTCCCAACCGTCTGTGATAGTCCCAACAGTGCAATTCTCTACATGCAATTGTTGATAACCGCACATAATAACTGAGCAGATGAAGAGACTTAATTATTTACTTCAAATTTAATTTGCATCGAATTATGTAATCTGACTCTTCAACTTCCTCGCCTCGAATTCTCGACCTCTATCAATATCACAGACGGTTTTTAACTCCAAACCGTCTGTGATAGTAAACAGACATATTAAAGACGGTTCGGACATCAGTACCGTCTGTAGTAGTAAAGCAGACGGTTTTGATCTCCCAACCGTCTGTGATAGTCCCAACAGTGCAATTCTCTACATGCAATTGTTGATAACCGCACATAATAACTGAGCAGATGAAGAGACTTAATTATTTACTTCAAATTTA
This sequence comes from Pharus latifolius, assembly GCA_019359835.1. NCBI lineage: Eukaryota > Viridiplantae > Streptophyta > Magnoliopsida > Poales > Poaceae > Pharus > Pharus latifolius. The sequence goes on from CM033323.1 coordinate 67,242,881, forward strand.
TTTTGCATCGAATTATGTAATCTGACTCTTCAACTTCCTTTGCCGTGTTGCAGTTTATCTCCCGAGAAGTTGTATATCATGAATTTATTGGCCTTGAAAACCAGTACTAGTGCGCTTTTTAGAACTCGAGGCACCCGCGCATATGAACCGTCACCTTCTGTTTCTATAAATAGCGAGGCTCCTAAATCCCTGTCTTTATTCCCTCCTCAACTCCCACCTTGATGGCGAGCCGAGATTCCAGTGAGGTTATTGAAATTGAGAGTGATGAGGAAGAGATAAGGAATGAACTCGATCAGGATCTTCAGAAAGTAAGTCCTCTCTGAAACTCTAATGCAGATCTTTCTTTTATGACTTGATTACCTCGAAACAAATGCATTTCGAAATCCACAGGTGCTTGAGGAAATGCTCCCTCCAAAGAAGAGACTTAGAAATGATGAAAGATCGTACAGTGGAGCTGCAGCGAAGACTCTAGAGGGTGCTGAGGCCTGTGTTGCCACATTGCCCCTTGCAACCCCTCCAGTTGCATCGACTCCACCTTTGGAGATCCACAATTATCCTTCCAATATCCCCTCTCCAACACCTTTGTATCATCAGCTTTTCTGGGGTAAGGCTCACACTTCCACGTCCAAATCCACTCCGAAGCTTGGCAATCATCTTCACCCTCCCAGCATACGCCCCTAGGAGAAGCTGGAGAAGCATATGTGCAGGAGGAGAAAGCTGCCTTGTGCAGAACTCTCCAAAAAAAAAAAAAAAGAGGCGCTGGAGAAGCATTCTGAGGGGATGTCTTTTGCCATTCTGCACTTGGCAGAGTGCATGCTTTGAGTTGCAGCTTCATCTCCACCTTTGTTGTATCAACTTTAATTTCTTGGATGATCCTACTAATGCCAAATCCACTCCTTTGGTGAGAGATGATGTTGATAGTCTTAGAGCCATTGGTAGTTCTCCTGGGGCGGCCAGTGTAGATCCTACTGATGCCAATACGTCCCTAGGAGAACTTTGTAAATTACTTTTGGAACAGGTCGACACTAATCAATTGGTCGCTTAATTAATAGTATCTCTTATGTATGGAAAGATTGTAAGAAATAAGAAATTTCTTTTCCTTATATATCTGGCTTTCGATTGATTATGTAACTGATAATCACCAAATGATGTTCTGTGTAAAAATGTTAACAAGAAAATACTGCTGCGATCAAGACGGTTTTTAACTCAAAACCGTCTCTGCTTGAAAGATTACAGACGGTTTTAATTTCAGACATATATATAAAACAAATATGAAAAACAAGATAAAACCAAACAGTCTGAACGTTCATTTTTGTAAATACTAACATTGAAATAAGATAGAACCAAATATGAAAAACATGTGGAACAACTGATGACCAGTAGTCGAATGCAAACAAAAAAACCGGGATATTAAAGACGGTTCGGACTTTAAAACCGTCTGTGTTATCACAGACGGTGCTGAGGTAAAAACCGACTGTGATAACAACATACACAGACGGTTCTGAGGTAAAAACCGACTATGATAATAACGTAGACGGTCGGATGTGATAACACAGACGGTTCAGATGTGAGAACCGACTGTCATAATCAAATACACAGACGGTTCTGATGTAAAGCAGACGGTTTGGAGTTCATAACCGTCTGTGATATTTCTTTCATACTTACACAAATTGCAGCGATATTACCGACGGTTGATAGATTGAAAACCGTCAGTAATATTCTTTTCTTCAATAATGCACCGATATTACCGACGGTATTATATAGAACCGTCTGTACTGAACCTGGTATAAAAGGTCTTTTGGCGGATGTTTTGAGCTAGTCGTACTCTCTTGCTCGACCTACACTGTCCAGTTCGAAGAGATTTGGGGCAAGGAAGAGCGAAATCTCGAAAGGCAGGGGGAGCATTTGGGGTCAAAAATTTGAGGATCGAACCAAGGTTGGTTACTTGCTCCCAAGGCGTACACATTACTTGATTTCATCATCAATATCGATCTCCATTGATTTACTAATTAGCATGTGTATGAATTTGATTTATTGCAGATGGTCCGAGACTGGATGTATAATGACAACCGAGTGGGTGAGGAATACATGAAAGGTGTTTTTGATTTCGAAAAGGTTGCTGTGCAAGACATGGCGAAGAAGGGTTTACCATATATGTACTGTCCTTGTGTAGACTGCCAGAATATTAAGATGTTCACCAACTCATCTCAAATTGTCGCCCACTTGATCCGACGTGGTTTCAAAAAGGGGTACACGTGTTGGGTCCACCATGGAGAAGAGCCAACTGCAGAAACAACTGCCACTCGGTTGAGGAACAGGACATGCCGGATCCAAACAACGACTTTGACGAGGATATGCCAGAGGATGACCATTTAGATGACATGTTGCGTGATGTGGAAGGAAATTACAGTGAAAGGGGGTTTGGCAAATTCAAGCTCTTGATTGAGGACTCAGAGAGGCCGTTGTTCCCTGGTTGCAAGTCGAAATACACAAAGTTGGCCTCTGTGCTTGAACTGTTAAAATTGAAGGCAAGCAACAGCTGGACCGACAAGAGTTTCACAGCACTGTTAGATCTTTTGGCGGACATGCTCCCGGAAGGAAACGAGTTGCCAAAAAATACCTACCAAGCGAAAAAGCTGTTGTGTCCTTTGGGAATGGAAGTAGAAAGGATACACGCATGCCCTAATGATTGCATCCTTTACCGTAACGACTACAAAAATATGCATGTTTGTCCGGTGTGCGGCGCATCCCGCTATAAGCGTACTAAGGACCGAACAGACGACGGCGACTGCACGGAGATAAAGGAAGGACCTCCTGCTAAGGTGTTGTGGTATTTGCCAATCATTCCCCGCTTGCAGCGTTTGTTTGCAAACCGTAAAGAGGCAAAATTACTGCGTTGGCACTCGGAAGACCGGAAGAAGGATGGAAAGTTGAGACACCCCGTTGATTCTTCGCAGTGGAGAAACATCGACAGGGAATTTGTTAACTTCGGAGCAGAATTGAGGAATATAAGGTTCGGGTTGAGTACCGATGGAATTAATCCTTTTGGTAACATGAGCAGTCGGCATAGCACTTGGCCGGTTCTTTTGTGTATCTACAACCTTCCTCCTTGGTTGTGTATGAAGCGCAAGTACATCATGATGTCTCTACTTATCTCAGGACCAAAACAACCCGAAAACGATATTGATGTGTACCTAGCACCATTGATAGAGGATCTCCTAACAATGTGGAATGAAGGGGTGCAGGTATGGGACGCATACAAACGAGAGAACTTCATCCTACGTGCTATGATATTCTGCACCATCAACGATTTCCCTGCCCTTGGAAATTTGTCGGGCCGTACTACGAAAGGAGCCAAAGCCTGCCCCCACTGCGAAGATGACACTGAGAGCGTGTGGCTGAAGAATTGCAGGAAAACAGTGTACATGCGTCACCGTAGGTTTCTTCCGAAGAATGACGCGTACCGTAAGAGGAAGAGGGAATTTGACGGCCACAACGAAGATGGTTCAGCCCCGAAGCCTACGCGCGGGAAAGATGTTTACTCACGGGTGAAGGACATAGACGTTGTGTTTGGAAAGGGTGGTAAATTGAAACCCCGCACGAAGAACACTTGGAAGAAGAGATCGATATTTTGGGACTTACCGTATTGGGAGCATTTAGAGGTTCGTCATTGCATTGATGTCATACATGTAGAGAAGAATGTTTGTGACAGTTTAATCGGCCTATTGCTGAACATTCCAGGGAAGACAAAGGATGGCATCAATGTGCGGCGTGACATGATCGAAATGAGAATCAGGCCCGAGCTAGCACCGAGAGAGGACGATAAAGGCCGTATATACCTCCCCCCCGCATGCTACACTTTGTGCAAGGCTTGAGAGGACAGAACTCTGTAAGTGTCTCCATGGTGTTAAAGTTCCATCGGGTTACTCCGCAAATATGAAAAAGCTTGTGTCCATGGGCGATTTGAAATTGCTGGGTATGAAGTCTCATGATTGTCACGTGTTGATGACACAAATGCTTCCTGTTGCCATCCGGAGTATTCTGCCGCATAAGGTCAGAGAGACGATCACGAGGCTATGTTTTTTCTTCAATGCAATTTCTTCCAAGGTCATTGATCCCGATGGACTGGATTCTTTGCAGAGCGAGGTGGTTCGAACTCTCTGTCAACTTGAGATGTATTTTCCTCCATCGTTTTTTGATATCATGGTCCATCTCACCGTCCACCTTGTCAGAGAAATCAAGATATGTGGACTCGTGTTCCTACGTTATATGTATCCATTCGAGAGGTACATGGGTGTACTTAAGGCCTATGTGAGGAATCGGTCCCGGCCCGAGGGTAGCATTGCCGAAGGTTATGCAGCGGAAGAGGTTGTTGAGTTCTGCGTCGATTACATGGCCGAGGTAGAAGCAATAGGAGTTCCTGTGTCTCGTCACGAGGGGAGGCTTGATGGTGTTGGCACTATCGGACGGAGAGCCATCACTCCTGATTTTGATATGTACTCGAAAGCTCATTTTTGGGTCTTGCAACACATGACGGAGGTGTCTCCGTACATCGACGAGCACAAGGAGATGCTACGACAAGACAATCCTCGCCGATCCGAGGTTTGGATCACGGGACAACATAACAGTCGATTCAACGCGTGGATGAAGGTGCGAATCACCGGAGAGTCTGCAAGTGAGAACCTTAAATGGTTGGCAAAAGGGCCCACGTTTACTGTACAGACATGGCAGGGATACGACATCAATGGGTACACATTTTACACGAAAGCTCAAGATCGAAAGAGCACTGTGCAAAATAGTGGAGTGAGCGTAGAAGCTTTCCATGAGGGGTTCACCAAGACAGGCCCAACAAGGGTAGTACGTGGATTGAACTCGTACTACGGGTTCATTGAAGAAATTTGGGAGCTCGATTACGTACTGTTCAAGATTCCCCTGTTTCGATGCCGATGGGTCCAAATCCCACAGGGTGTGAAGGTTGACAGTTACGGTTTCACTTCTGTGGACCTGGATCGCGTTGCTTATAAAGATGAGCCATTCATACTTGCAAATCAAGCCATTCAGGTCATTTATGTCACTGACCCGGCCAATAAGAAGTGGCACATCGTCCTTCATGGCAAGAGAAGGATTGTTGGAGTTGAAAATGTCGTAGACGAGGAGGAATACAATCAATTTGATGAGATTCCTCCATTTGGAGATGGCGTACAGGTCGATACTGAAGACACCGACGAAACCAGTTACGTGCGTATGGATCACCAGGAAGGGTTATACTTTAAAGGTAATCAACTGTACGTCTTATCTCTCTGTTTCCATCGGTATAGCTTATATCTCCTGTAATTCTCGTATTTGCAGGGCCGCGGCAAGTGGAAAGTTGAGGATAACATGGCTGTGTACGTGCAAATTGTCGGTGAAAGTTCCCATTTGTAAATTTAACATACAATTTACGTGGAGCATGCTCAAGTTACAGAGCATTTGGACTACATTGTAACCAATTATCGGATATACGTACATAGTAACCAATTTACAGAGTATTTGGACTACATTTGAAATATCTGAGTGTTCATTTAAAACATGTTTTCGAGCATTCACAGTTGAAAGCTACAGATCAGTTTCAATTTGTAAAACTAACGTTCAATTGAGAGATTATCAAGGACGGTTTTGACCTAGCACAGACGGTGCACAGTCGATTCTCAACTCACAACCGTCTGTGATAATCTCTCACTATGTAGATTACCACAGACTGTGATAATATTATCACAGACAGTTATATATATAAAACCGTCTGTGATATTTTCAACAGTGTCCGACTCTTCGAGTTCTTAACGTGCACCGTCGGTTCTCAATTCCAAACCGTCTGTGATAATCTCAGGCACAGTCGGCTCTCAACTCAAAACCATCTGTGATAATCTCTCTGGTGACTACGATTATTATAGACGGTTTCGATGTGAGAACCGACTGTGATATATACTATTATAGACGGTTCAGATGTGAGAACCGACTGTGATAATACTGACGCGGTACATAGTTCAAGGCGGGCTTTATCCCGCTCATTCTACTTCGCCCTAGCTCTGTTTGCCCTAGCTCTCTCCGCCCTCGCACCGTCCGTCGCGATCACCTCCATCGCCTCCCACCTTCTCCTCTCCGTCCGTCGCGATCACCTGCATCGCCTTTCCACCGTCAGGCGCGATCACCTCCATCGCCCTCCCGCCTCCGACGCGATCACCTCCATCGCCTCCCCACCGTTTCTGTCATTCTTGTATGGGTTTTGTTATAGAATTATTAGTTGCATATTTACTTAAACTGTTCTCTCTTTCACTTATGTTAGGAACTATGTCTGGTGACGAAATGCACCACTCGGGGACTCAGGGTGACCTCGCTGGCGATGAGACGCCTGGGCCGGAGGTCGCCTCGTCCGCCGTGACCCCGCAGAAGAAGGGAAAGGGGCGAGGCCGGACGACATGCGCGCGTCTGAATAAGGGGGAAAAGCAGCACGTCCAGTTCGACGACAATGGTGTGCCGGAAGCTCCGGCCAAACTTGTCGGTCAGTACCGCTCACTATGCGGCAAAGTGGCAAGGGAGCGGGTGCCCATCACCACCTCCGACTGGGGTCAAGTGCCCCCAGAGTGCAAGGATGCGCTGTGGGAAGAAGTGCAGGTGGCGTTTCACATTCCGGAGGATCGCCACTTCACCGTCCGCCGGATTACACTTATGTCAATAAACAAGGCGTGGAGGAACTTCAAGAGCGAACTTGTCAGGCACTATGTGAAGGAGTCGACGACCCCCTTCAATGACTACCCTTTCGTGACTCCCGAGGCATGGCAGCAGTTCGTAGAGATGAAGGGCAAGCCTGAGTTCCAGGAGCTTAGTGCGAAGGCCCAGGCTAACCAGGCCAAGAACACTCACCCACACAGACTAGGCACCGGTGGGTATGTGGGGAAGAAGGCGCTGTGGAGGAAGCAGGACGAGGAAGCTTCACAGTCTTCGGCCGGCAGTCCTTATGCGGGCATAACGGATGTGCGCGCCCGCAATTGGTGCCGAGCTAGATCGACGATGGACTCCTCCGGAAGCGTCTCCGTGAATAACCCTGCGGACAGGGAAGTGATCGACCGACTGGTAAGATTGTCCGATCACGTACTATCCTCATAACACGCATGCAATGGGCTGTATTGCTAAGTTGTCCTGTTGCAGGTGACGCTGAGTGCGCAGGCGGCATCCGGAGAGTTCAACCCGAGGAGGGACAGGGATATCCTCACAGCGGCGCTAGGAAACAAGGAGCATCCAGGCCGCGTGCGCGGCCTCGGCGCCACTGTGCCTTGGAGGCATGGTTTCCCCGATGATGAGGAGGCGGCTAAGAGGGGAAAGAGATCCCACCAAGCCCGCGATGAACGGCTCAAGGAGGAGATGCGATCGGAGTTCGCTGTTCGGGACAAAGCACCCCTGCAGCAGTTGTCGGAGATGCGGTCCATGTACGAAGAGCTAAGAAAGGCGACCCAGGGCACCCCTGTTCTAGCAGCTGGCGCAGACCTAGCGGAAGTACCGACCCCCATTCTTGGCCACCGTAGTAGCTGCGCGTCTGCGCAGGGGTCTTCGCAGACGGAGCCCTCTCCAAAGTATCCGGTGGACTCTCTGCAGGTAATGACCGTTAATGCGCACTGTTTGTCTATGTTAATTCATTCGAAAGTGAGAAGCGGTGAAATTCAACATGTTAATGCGCACTGTTTGTAGGAACCCGCCTCCTGCAAGCTTATGGTGCTGGCCGGTGTCTTCCCGATCGAGGCTGCCCGTGGGATGGCGCAACCATGCACGGCGGGGGCCACAATCCATGGTGCCCCTCTATGTGAGGGTTTTGCACGTGTCCAAGTGGACAGTGTCTTTGACCATTGCAAGGGTTTTCCATTGGAGAAGCCGCCGAACGACGAGATTACCACTCTCGGGGATGCGGTGCACACGTTCGTGCAATGGCCCAAGAAAGACATCGTCCTGTATGAGGTAATTCCCCCACCAGTTTCATAATTTGTATTGTAATAATAGCCCTCAGAGTTAGTGTCCTAATACGTAGGTTCTTACATCGCAAACATCACAGACCGAGACGCGGCCTACTAGCCAGCATACCCCTTCGACGACGAAGCTGACTCCGAGTAAGAGGCAACCATTCAAGAAGCTGGCTATGAGGGGAAAAGCAAAGAAGAGCCCGTCGAAGGAGAGCGAGAAGAGTGCGCCAGCTCTCATGCCGTTCTCTCTGGGGATGCCCATGGCCTCCGATACCGCAATTTCGAGCATGGGGTTAGCATGCCAGAGCCTGCATGCATGGTACATGAGGAGGACAAACCAGACCAGGACGCAGCGTCCGACGCACATCATGGTCAAGTACACCGTGGCAGAGTTCCATCACGACGTTGGGACCTACTCGGTGACCTTCGAAGACCTGCACAATTTGCTAAACAAAGATGCGCTCGACTTGTCAATCCTACGGTCTTGGGTGCTGTAAGTATCCTACTATCCGTGCATATACGGATATATGTCATTTATTAATTGGTTACTTCCGTGCAGCTGCATGGCCAACTATGCCAAATCCAAGGGCATACCTCTTGGTTTTTTGGACCCCCAGATGGTAGCCGAGGTGATGTTTAGGACCGACACAGACTTCGTTGTCGACTACATCAAAAGAGGGTTGCTTGCTCAGGTCGACAAGGAGTATATACTTGTACCCTACAACCAGAGGTGAGTGCTTTCATCAGTACTTCACCCGTAGATTAGTGTCTCCATGTGCACACCCCCAAATTTAGATTAAATTTTTAATTCTCTACGTGTAATATGTAGCTACCACTGGATCCTGCTGCTACTTATTCCGAAAAGCAACAAGGTGTTCTACCTTGACTCATTGCAGAGGAAAGGGTACTCGTATTGCGGCGCACGAGATGTATTCGGAAGGTGATGTGGACCTGTCTTGCATGCATCTAGATTTACTGTCCTCAAATTGTCAATTTCGGCTATCCTCAAACTGTCAATTTTGACTATCTACAGGGCTTTCACGAAGTACTTTGCCGAGGTAGGGAGACAACACGAGCGGCGAGCCGATAAGTTTCAGTGGTTACAATTTTCAGTGCAAATTTCAACTGAATCTATTTTATTTTATAACTTGTCCCCACCTAACTCTCGGTCTGTAAATTGGCAGTGCCATCAGCAGCCGGACGACAATACATGTGGGTTCTACGTGATGCGCCACATGTATGACCTGATCATCACCCCTCACCGGCCCGATTTCCCCGAGGTATTACAACTGCTCCCCTTAATTTGTCTCGATTTGACAGAATTTACAACTTAATTCAGCTAATTTTTTATGTACCAACTCTTGCTGCAGGGGGTCGACTTCCCTTCAGAAAGCCTTGACCCTCAGCAGATTGGTAATGTCCGAGGGATGCTCGCTGAGTTTTTCCTTTCGGAGGTCATATCACCCAAGGGGAAGTTTAGGGACCCGCAAGGTTCGTATTAGTGTGGCCTTACATTTATTTGTACATCTAACACACTTTAATTGTCGATTACATTTATTTGTTCAATTGTACATATTTCTGAGTTCTGTGCTGTATATATGAAATGCTATACAGAGAGGGGTGCAAATATATTTGAGTACTGCATGTGCATATGAAACTGTATATATTTGAGTACTGTACAAATATAATTCTGAGTTCAATTGTACAAATATATATGCATGAGACTGTATATATTTGAGTACTATGCATGTATGAAATTCATGAACTGTATATATGAAAATGCAATTTGTACAGAGGACATCTGTGAATGTTATAATCTCAGACGGTTTGTAAGATCAAAACCGTCTGTGCATGCACAGACGGTTTTGATCTTACAAACCGTCTGAGATTATAACAGTCACAGATAATAACACATCGCAGATGGTTTTGACCTCAGATCCGCCTGTGATATCAGACTATCACAGACGGTTCTGAGATAATAACACTATCACAGACGGTTTCAATATTAACACCGTCGCTGATATCGCAGATTGGTTTAACCTCCAAGCCGTCGGTAATAATATGAGTATCACAGACGGTTGTGAGATCAAAGCCGTCTGTGAATTATGAGTATCACAGTCTGTTATAACATCAAAGCCGTCTGTGATACTCATACTAACACAGACGGTTCTGATGTCAAAACCGTCTGTATATACTAAAGTATCACAGACGGTTCTGTTCTCACACCCGTCTGTGATAGTACAAGTATCACAGATGGTTCTGATGTCAAAACCGTCTGTGTATACTCAAATATCACAGACGGTTCTGACATCAAAGCCGTCTGTGATACTCATACTAACACAGACGGTTCTGATGTTAAAACCGTCTGTATATACTAAAGTATCACACTATAGTTCTGACATCAAAGCCGTCTGTGATACTCATACTAACACAGACGGTTCTGATATTAAAACCGTCTGTATATACTAAAGAATCACAGACGGTTCTGTTCTCACACCCGTCTGTGATAGTACAAGTATCACAGATGGTTCTGATGTCAAAACCGTCTGTGTATACTCAAATATCACAGACGGTTCTGAGAACAGAACCGTCTGAGATAGTGTGACTATCACAGACGGTTCTGACCTTATAACTGTCTGTGAAATATGAGTATCACAGACGGTTCTGACCTTATCACAGACGGTTCTGACCTTATATCAGTCTGTGAATGGATATATCACAGACGGTTGAAAACATCAAAAACCGTCTGTGATAGTACATGATTATCACTGACTCGAATATCACTGACGGGTAAGAACCGTCTGTGATGTCTGTTTTGACCCGACTGTGATGATGAATTCTGTAGTAGTGGGATGGTTTGAATGGTTGGCTGCTGTGTGCGCACCGGGAATGTGAATGTCTCCTCACTATTGATTCATAAGGACAAGAACCTTGTGTTGTGCTTCTATGCGACATGAAAACGTACCAACCACCTGCCTGGTATGGGACAGGCACAACTTAGTAGCTTTCTTGGTATTAAGCGTTCCCTGCATGGTATGTCGGTCTGGTTTCTCATGTAGAAACTGGCGGGCCGCAGATGGCCGTGAGTGGTGTGAGATCAGAAAAATAATGAGAGGATAAGGAGTAAAGAAGGAAGTCGCCCTAAGCCTGGATTGAGTTGTGCGCGACTGCAACCATGGGTCATATGTCTTGCGAGGATATAGGCCAAGGCTAGGAAGAAAGGCAGTGGGGAGGACCCACAACGGTATTTTAGACTTAATTGTCTATTTATCGAGCAGGGATACTGTTAATACTAGATTGCAAAACTGTTGTGTGATCTCGACCTTGTCACATGCGTAAAAGTCGCATGGAAATGGCCTGACTTGAAAGTCGAGTGAAGAAGTGGATTTAAAAACAGGTACACCTTTGCAGAGTGTTAAAAAGTATCGGATACTCTGTACTCCTAGGTTATGGAGTCTGTTCGAGGTGGATTTTTATCCATGTGGTTCAGCACAAGTAAATTTTGGAATATTTTCAGAATATGGGTTAATAAAAGTGGTGACTCATGGAAGACTATCACACATAACATTTTCTAAAGTATAATTTAAGATTTCAAAGTATCACTTTTAAAGCTAAAAGCCCCTTTTCTTACAACCCTAGAATGAAAATCTATTCTATTCTTACATATAAAACAAAGACTTCATCTCTTGAGAACCCCTCATCTATATATCTGCATTCTTGTTATGAGATTTGCTGAGCATCGTGTGAAAACGTGCTCACCCTTGCCTTTATATACAAATTCAGAAGAGGGATTCGTCGATCCCGATTCCTTTGATTTTGAGTATCATGAAGAAGAAGGAAACTCAGATCTACTGCCGATTGAAGTCAGATGTGGTGAAAGCCCTACTAGAGCTACTGCCGATTGAAGCAAAGACCTTTGTTGTCGCTTTCTGTGTTGTTCTCTATGTTCGGTACCTTGATACCGATTCTTGTGTTGAGAAACTCATTATTTTTGTATTAACTCTAATTAGCGTCATTCTTGGCATTATGATACTGTAATATTGGTCCCTGTAACCTTGTACCTGTTTAATTATCTTTACTGTAGTTTAATGTATTTGTGTTGTTATGAGCTTGTGATGTATCTTTCTGAGTGCAACCAACCTGGGTGGTTGCCACCGGATTCCTCAAATGAGGGTCCCACATCTTATCTATCATAAATACTCTCTGTTACAAAGTATAAAACATATTTTGATTGTGTACATAACAAAATTCTAAAACTAAAAGAACATTGGGAGAAATGATTAAAATATACTTACTCATAAATACCTTCAAAACGTGAGAGAATGCTAATGTGAAGAACTAGTCCTAAATGATAGAAAAAAAAAGAAAGAATAAATAAATATAGAATTAAAAAGATAATAATAAAATTGGTATATCTGTTTTATATTGTAGAACAAGATTGAAGAAATTATATACTTTATTATACATAAGGTGGGATTATTATGAAAAACGAAGAATTTCTCTGAAAATTCTTTATTTGTGTGACCAATATCATATGTAATTTCCCCTTCAGCACAATACAAATTTAAAATAAACCCCATTTAAATCCTATCATGATCTTATACAATGTTATTGGTTCTCATTAGAAGGTTGTTTGTATTCGTTTTGTTTTCTAACTAAAAAAAATATTGTTTTTGTTCTCTACCTTGTCTGTTCTCCTATAAATGATGTTTGAGACTATGTTTTAATTAAAAATAGCAATCCAGTTACCGCTAAAACATGTAGGCAGTTCATTTGATTAAATTTTGATTCTCCATATCAACCATCATGGAATAGAGAGTTTTTTTTAATGTGAATAGACTATTAAAATCAATTAGATTTATATCTAAATAGCAAATAATTTTTTTAAGAAAGTGATTGCATGCAACTATAAAAGAAAACTACTTGTATCTCAAAGTAAAAGAGGATCAATAGAGAAAATCTACAAAATTTGTTAGTAATAATATGTAATATGCACTTTTCGACCTATAAAATTTTTATTTTGTGGAGATAGCATCACTCTAATTGTTTTTCATTTTATTATCACATAAAGAAAAGAACCACATACCTTGAGCTTGTACATTCTTTAAAGTTTCAACATATTCAAGCCCATTGGATTGGATTTGTGTTACATGGCCTAAATAAAAAGAAAGAAAGAAAGGGGTTATACTGTAGCAATGAAGCTATTGGCATCTCAAGGATTTGTGTTTCTTATCTCAAGAAAGACTACAAATGGTTGTTCTTTTGTTTGGACTTCTCTTTAGAGTTCCAACAAATAGACAGCTGATCATATTGTTTCTTCAGCCTTTTTTTGAATGTTAGCCAAAGAACATGGCTTGTGGTTGCCAAGTTGAACTTCTCATTAATTACAAAACTAGTTATAACACTTTATCATATCTCGAGAAATGTAATACATTTTTCTAGTTTTTCCTTTTATTTCAAGATAAAAATAATTGAAGCTGTCTCATGGAAATATAGAGTGTGTAATATGTGTTGGGTTTATAACCAGATTTTGCCAAGTTGAAAGCTTTTAATGACAAGCACATTTGGTAAATTTCACTAGTCTTTTTTGTTGATCTCTAACAATTAGATGTGTCAAACAAGTTAATGTTTTAGTACAAAAGCTGCAAAAAACACCAAACCAATGTAACAGAAATTATCATATGGCTTTTCATATACTGAAGTTTGACAATTGAAAATGTTGTGAACCTTGTTACCATGACATTATCTGGATGAGGAGGAATTATGTCTAAAACTAAGAATTTGAGCAAAAGAAATAGGCTAGCTGTTTGAGCAAAGCAATATGAATGACTTTTTAGTTGAAAATTTCACTATAGCTCACAAAAAATGCTTATTGGATTCAGATGTTTTGCACAAGGGTTTGGTTAACATATGCACTTACATCATGTAAGCACAATAGATTTTGGAGGCTATTTGCCTGTTTGGTTTACATCATCCTACAAAATTATCTCCAAGACTCTAAAAAAAGTTCGGACAACATTTCGAAGCATCTTTTTTGGAATCCACTTTACAATCTGCTTTGATCTGCCTTTGCTTGCACCATGCTGATTTCTTACTTTCGAAGATTTTGTCAAATTTTCAAATAATTAATTTACTAATCTAAACAACAAAACTTGAAGAAATTACAAGAGAAATTTACTAATATAGAGTCTACTAACCTCATATGAAACCAATAATCAACAAGAATAAGACCTATCACCATTACCTTAGCACTGGCTTAAACTGCAAACATGTACAAATCACAGGAAATTTGACATCACTTGATATGAAACAAGAAACAATCATATCAGTAAGCTGATGACAACTTCAATAGAAACCCATAGGATTGCCAAAAATCAGTGAGCTTATGAAGATACAACTGTATAAAAACTGGCCTAGCTACCTTGTGAACAGATCAACACAAAACCCTCAAAAGGCATATAAGATTTGATTTTAATGGAAAATCACCAAGACATGACTGTAGAACAGATCATGTAGTTGTTTAATCAGTACAATTAGATCCATAATTGCCTACTCAGGTCAATCAGAACTACAACCATCGAAACTTCAACCTGTACACTAGATATCAAAACATCGCAATCATGCCCCATAATAATATCATGATGCCCACTCATGCTAATGTGTAGAAAATAACTCATGGTAATGTAGTAAAATGCATATGCAAATTGGAAGCAACAAAACAAATTTGCTGAACATCAAGTCGTCAATTAATGATCAAAGTTGATGAAAAGATTGATGACCTAAGCAACAGGTAGATATACTCAAGAGTAATAAAGCATCGAAGAGTGAAATTTCTAAAAGAGATTTGATCAAAAATACCACTCTTACCTGTGGATTTTTATTCCAATCTATTCGCACCAACTAGAGGTGGCTCCGAATTCAGGGGGACTACACCACTGGAGCTCTATCATGTCGGGCATCGGCACTCACCCCTTTGCTGCGTCAGGTCGCTGGCCTTAGCCGCTGGCCTCACCCCTTTGCTTCACTCCCAGGTCGGGCTTGCCAATCTGCCATGCTACGCAGGCCTCGCGCCTCACCCCTCAGCTACGCACCTGCTTCGCTGCTGTCGCTCCACCTCTGCCCTTCACTACACACCTTGGCACTTGGGTTTCGAGGGCCACATTGCGAGACACCTGACGCGCGGTAGGAGACCAGATTGAGGTGGGGGTGTGGGGGGATCGGTGGAAACCAGAGGTGGGAGTGTTGGCTATCGGTGGGGGACAGCTGGAGAGGGAGGTTTTGGATTGGGGAGGTTTCTTGGTGGAGGAGGGAGGTTGGATTGGGAGAAGGGAGGAAGTTTTGATTGCCGTGGGAGAGGCGTAGATTAGGAGGAGGGTTTTATATTTGCCGCAAAACAAATAAATCTGTCGAAAATATTTTTCTCTAAAAATTTTCCTCTCAAAATAATAAATATGTTATTATTCTGCTGAAAATTTTCAGTTTTGCGCCAAAAAATATATATTACTTATTCCTAGCGGTAGATCTGCTAAAAATAATAATTTTTTCTGTTGATAAAAAATAGTTTTTCCAGTGTAAAAAATATTCTCAGCTATTTCACAAATATCTTTTTTTTAAACTGATCTATAGCTTGCTATATATTATTTATTCCTAACGGTAGATCTGCTCAAAATAATAACTTTTATAGTTTGAAGCATTTAATTATATTTTCACCTGCTAGTCCGCTAGTAAAAAAGATTTTTTCTAGCAGTCTTACAGCTTTTGCTGGCCTGTCGTGTTGTAGTGTACATCGCACCCGTGCTGTCGCCATTAGATCTGCTTAAATCTGTCTCTACCGCCTCTCCTGGCCTTCTTCGTTGTCGGCTTCCAACTCCCTGGCGCGGTCATCTTCGTCATCTCGCTCCTTCTTCATTGCCGGCTTCCTCATCTGACCCGTTTACAGGCCTAGCCCAATTCTAGATATCAATATTTCTTGGATGGGCAGGATTACTTCTTCCCTCTCTACTCTTGGGAGGGTTTCTCTTCCGCCGGTGACCGGCCTCTCTCGTCACCGTCTCACAGCCACATGTCTCAATACGTCCGTCTTTCTAGGTTTTTTTTTCTTTCCATGCGTTGCGTTTCTTCTACAATTTGTTTTCATATGTTTCATGTTATTGTAGATGAGCCATAACCCGTACGTGCCCAATGACTGTTCCTATAATTATCTTATTTGTGGTAACCAAATCTATATCAATCTTTTTTTTAATTAGGTCCAAGCACGGAGTATTAGTTTCAATTTGTTCTTGGCTTCAGCTGCGGTAGTGAACTAGTTGTTTTTGTGATGATCGCACAAAGCAATTATGTTTTTGAGTTCTAGTTGTCGTAAGCCTACGGGCTGTTCCTCTAGCAAGCATTCGCTTCGTTACAAATTGGTGCATAATATTTGACGATTAAATTTATAACCTTGTGCGGAAACTAATTTTAGACAATATAATGGACTGCTAAGGTTTTCTATGATATAAACTGCGATCACTGAACCCAGCGGTCCGCACATTACATGTTTAGGTCTTACATTTATAATTCTTAACCTTTTATTTCTTTAATTTAACAATTAGCATATTTTAAAATATGTGGGTTTATTTCTATCAGTGCTCCATAATAGGATAATTTCTATGGCTATATTTCTTGTTGTTTTGTTAATGTCTGGTTTAGTCTTCCATTTAACATCCTTTATTTCATACAGTTCAGGGCTGTCCTGTTAAGATAATTTGATGCTTCCAAAGGTATAGAAAATTCTTTATTAATAGCTTGGATGGAGCGCCTCTTCTTTTTACTGAAAAGAACTGAACACCGTGCTACTGCTGACTCCTTTTGGCTAAGATTGCTACTAATCTACATCTTATTACTCATGTAGTGATTAGCATTCTCCAATTACATCATGTCTTGAAGTATTTATCTGCTCATGATTTTTGAAATTTTCATTTTGTTGCCCCCTACTTTCGAATTAAATCAGCTCCATTTATGTTATATTTGTATGAGATTTAGAAAATTTCAACACGAGTTACATTTTTGACTTAGGATCTGAATGATAGCTTTATTACTAGGAGTTGGTTATTGTTTAACAGCAAGCTTTTACCTACAATAATGGATTTGATTTGGCCTGGCTTTCAAAAGTAAATTATTGTATATGATGCTTGTGCTGTTCACTTCAAATGAACCCATCTCATGTTTGCTGTGCTAATATGTGATCCATATCAGCCCCCTCAAAGAAGGTTGATGGGAAGGCACAACCCTTGAATGCTGCAAAGTCTGTTAAATCTGGCCAACCAAAAAGAAGGCCACCAAGATCTGCACATCTGTAACATTTCATCGGAACAAGACTCTCAAGAAAGAGAGTAATCTGAGGTACCCAACTACCCAAGAATCAGTGCACCTGGTAGGAACAAGCTTGATCAATACCAGATCCTCAAGGACCCTCTTACCATTGAATCTCAATGAAGATAGAAGATAATTACACTCTTGTCTTCATTGTCGACATCAAGGCAGATAAGAAGATAATCAAGGCATCAATGAAGAAGAAGTACGACATCCAATCAAAGAAAGTCAACACTCTAATCAGGTTGATGTCTGACTTGTTCTGCCGCTAATCTGCTTTGTATGATCGATTGTGTGTAGTTAGTTGATCCATTTTTGTGTTTGCAGGCCTGACGGGAAGAAAAAGGTGTATGTTAAGTTGACACCGGACGATGATGCTCTTGATGTGGCCAACAAAATTGGCATCATATAAGTTAGCTAGAGCAGTCATTGCGCTAGCATCATGTAAGTTAGTGAGCACACTCTTCGTTTCTTTGCAAAATAGCTTAGGATGAAGATACTAAGAATGTTGACTGTGTGTTCATGCAATCTTTTCAGAGTTATTACCAATAGTGATATGTTATCCTGCATATCTATTTTGCTTTTGCTTTTGGATTATAGATTGGTTACACTGTAAGATGATGATTTTAGTGTCTGTTTCAGATTCACTGTGTTTGATGGGTATTATCAATGAAGTTGTTTATGTTAAGTATATGTGTATATGTGTATATATATTGGAGTCGTGTCTAAATCAGACTTTAGTCCTTTAGGTTGTATCTATATATGCTGGGTTTTTAACCCTAATACAATCTGAGATTAATCTTAACATGGTATCAGAGCCAGCCTTCTAAACTTCTAAACCCTAACTCTAACCTCTCGGACCTTGACATTCACGCCGCCGCCGTCGTCGTCACCGCCGTCAGATCCACGTCGAACTTCCCGTGCCCGTGCCTTCCTTGCCGCCGGCCTCGTCCTCGCACGCCGTCCTCGCGCGCCGGCCTCGCACCTTGTTCCCGTGCCCCAGCCTCCCCGCGCCGGCCTCGTCCCTGCGCGCCTCCCCGCGCCGGCGCCGTCCCCGCGCAACCCCACGTGCCGGCCTCCCCGCGCCTCCCCGCATGCCGGCTTTCTCGCGCCTCTTTCCCGCGTGCTGACCTCATCCCCGCGCGCCTCCCAGACGGCCTCGTCCCTGCGCCGGCCCCGTCCCCGCACAACCCCGCGTGCCGGCCTCCCCGCGTGCCGGCTTCCCCGCGCCTCCCCGCGCGTCGGCCTCCCCGCGCCAGTCGACCTCCTCCCCGCGTCGCCCACCAGCGACGGCCTTCTCCCACTGCCGGCTTCTCTCCTCCCGCCGCCGGCTTGTTTAAATCTGTTTAAAAAAAAGTCAGCCCCCCTTTTGTTTGTGTTTTCTTCTGTTGATGTCGTATGTCTCTTCAGATCTTACGATCCCTTCCTCCGACGTTATGGCATCTTCAGTTGCTTCAGGGGGTTTCTCCATGCCGCTCTGTGATGTAAAACTCAAATGCACCGCTGATTATTGGGAGTGGTCTATTGTCATGACCTCTATTCTTGACGGTTTTGGCCTGTGTGGACATGTGGATGGCACCCAACGCAAGCCACTACCCAGTGATCCTACTTTGCCCACTTAGCTGCAAAATGAAACCAGGGTCAAGTATGTCATTATGCAGAGCACTTCGTTGGACATTCGGCTGAGCATCGATTCTCTCTCCACCTGTCAGGACATATGGGATTTTCTTGCCTCACGCTACCGACAGGCGGGTCATGCATTTCGTTGGTCTCTCTGCCAGCAGCTTTCTGCATCTCAGTAGGGTGATCAGACTGTTGAGGAGTTCTACAGTCAGCTCTGTAAGATTTGGCGTCAGCTGGACTCTATGGCACCCACCGATGCAGGGCCTCTCACCCTCCGGTATTGGGAAGAGGAGTGTGTTTTTCACTTTCTGATGCGTCTCCATTCAGAGTTTGAGATGGTTCGATCTCAGTTTCTAAATCGTGAGACCCTTTGCACTTTGGAAGAGACTGTCCTGGCCCTTGTTGCTGAGAAGACTCGACTGCGTTCTTTGGCGTCTCAGTTCTCATCATCACCCTCTACAGTGTTGGCTATGCCACGGCCTAGTTCGACTACTCTACGCACTGATGCGCGTGCCCCTGCTATCTGTTCACATTGTAAGAAGCCGGGCCATCCTGTTCAGCGTTGCTTCAGTCTTCATCCGGAGCTGAAGGCTCAATTTGAGCGTGATCGTGTTGCTCGCCGTGGCCGTTCTGCTACTGCTGTGCCTTCGGCACACCTTCGGACCAGCCGACTCCTCTTACTGCTGCAGAGCTGCGCCAGCTTCATACTCTTCTACAGCGCCAGACTATTACATCATCCTCATCCTCTGTCGGGGCTGCTGTTCACTCTACACCATCATCAAGTACAGCTAGTCCTTGGGTTCTGGATTTAGGGGCCTCTTTCCATATGACAATCTGATTGTTCAACTTTACGGTCATGTCAGCCGTCCGAGGATCATCTTTCTATTCAGACTGTTGATGGCACTACGTTACCAGTCACACATCAGGGCATCATTTCTACCGCTCAGTTTACTGTTTCTGATGTCTCTTGTGTACCAAAGCTCACCCTGTGCCTTATGTCTGCCTCTCAGCTTGCTAGGCTGAAGTGTTTTATTGGGTTTGATGATTACTTTTTTTATGTTCAGGGACGGGAGCTCTCATTGGACATGGCCGACTTCACAGTAGCCCACAAAGTCTCTACCAACTTGATTACTTACATCTTTCGGTTTCTTCTCCGACTGCTGCTACTTCGGTCTCCACTTCTTCAGCTTTCGCGTCTGTGCCTGCATCGTCTATCAGCTTCCACCAGTGGCATCATCGTTTGGGTCACCTTTCTAACCCTCGCTTATCTAGTCCAGTGCGTCAGGGTGTTTTAGGTTCTCTCACTTCTGATAGTTCTATATCTTGTTCGGGTTGTAAGCTTGGCAAACAGCTACAACGTCCGTATCCTACTAGTATTTCTAGGTCTAGTCGTGTCTTTCAGCTTATCCATTCTGATGTATGGGGCCCTACTCCTTTTGTTTCGAAAGGTGGACATAAATATTATGTGATCTTTATTGATGATTTTTCTCGTTATTGTTGAATCTATTTCATGAAACATCGTGGACAGTTGTTATCTATCTACAAATCTTTTGCTCGTATGGTCCATACTCAGTTTTTCAGCTCCATTCAGACCTTTCGATCTGATTCTGGAGGTGAGTACTTGTCCACATCCTTTCGACAGTTCCTCTCTGACGAGGGCACCCTCCCTCAGTTATCTTGTCTAGTGCCCATGCTCAAAACGGTGTTGCTGAACGGAAACATCGTCACATTATTGAGACCGCTCGTACTCTTATGCTTGCCTCCTTTGTTCCTCACTCCTTCTGGGCTGAGGCTATTTCCACGGCTGTATACCTTATAAATATACAGCCGTCCACTAGTCTCCATGGTCGGGTTCCTTCTCAGCTTCTGTTTTCCACTCCTCCGACATATGCACATCTTCGAGTTTTTGGATGTGCGTGTGATGTCCTTCTTTCTCCTCGTGAGCGTACCAAGTTGACCGCTCAGTCTGTTGAGTGTGTTTTTCTTGGTTACAGCCGTGAGCATAAGGGTTATCGCTGTTACGATCCCTCTGCTCGCCGTCATCGTTTCTCTCGAGATGTCACATTTGATGAGAGTCGACCTTTCTTTTATTCATCTTCTTCTCACTCGTCTGTTTCCACAGAGTCTATCAGTTTTCTCTCCATCCCCTCCTCTTCTCTCTTTCCTTCTTCCACTTCATCTGCTTTCGCTTCTCCGTCTAATCATAGCTCTACACTTGTTCCACCGCCCTCTATAGTCCAGCCTCCATCTTCTGCGCCTTTGTCTTCTTCCTCTCCTGAGCTCTCTTTGGATTCTGTTCCTTGTGGTTTGGCCTCTTCTGATGAGCCTCCCACCGATGACCTGCCAGCATCATCATCACCCAGGTATGCACTTCATGATCGTAGTATGATTTTACCTCCTGCTCATTATAGTATGCTTCTCACCAGTTCAGTTCAGGAGCCTCACAGCTATCAGGATGCGGCTGTTATACCTGAGTGGCAGCTCGCTATGACAGAGGAGCTCGCTGCTTTGGAGCATACAGGAACTTGGGATGTTGTTCCTTTACCCACCGGTGCAGTGCCCATTACTTGCAAATGGGTTTTCAAATTCAAGACACGGTCGGATGGTTCTATTGAGCGCTATAAAGCGCATCTTGTTGCTCGGGGGTTTCAGCAGCAGTATGGCCGTGACTATGAGGAGGCGTTTGCTCTTGTTGCTCATATGACAACGGTGCGTACTCTCATTGCTGTTGATGCTACTCGTCAGTGGGCTATCTCTCAGATGGATGTGAAGAATACATTTCTTCATGGTGATCTTCAGTAGGTGGTCTACATGCAGCCACCACCTGGTTATTCTGCACCTACTGGTCATGTTTGTCGCCTACGTCGTGCTTTGTATGGTCTTAAACAAGCGCCTCATGCTTGGTTTGCTCGCTTCAGTTCAGTACTTCTTGCTGCTGGTTTTGTTGCTAGTGCTCATGATCCGGCCCTATTTGTTCACACTTCTCCTCGCGGTCGGACGCTTATCTTTCTCTATGTTGATGATATGTTGATTACGGGGGATGATGAGCAATATGTTGCCTTTGTTAAGGTGCGTCTCAGTGAGCAGTTCCAGATGTCTGATCTGGGCCCTTTGGGCTATTTTTTTGGGTATTCAGGTTCTTTCTACTACAGATGGCTACTACATGTCTCAAGAACGGTATGTTCTTGATCTACTTGCTCGTTCTGGTCTCACTGACACTTGGACCGCTGCTACACCCATGGAGTTGCATCTGCAACTGCGACCCACAGATGGCTCTCCTCTTGAGAATTCCTCTAGATACCGTCACATTGTTGGGAGTCTGGTGTATCTGGCCATTACTAGGCCTGATATTTCACATGTTGTTAGTATACTTAGTCAGTTTTTCAGTGCTCCCACCTCAGTACATTATAGTCATCTCTTTCGAGTACTTCCCTATTTACGTGGTACTTCTTCCCGCAGTCTGTTCTATGCACGGACTAGTCAGTTTCACTTACATACTTACTCTGACTCTACTTGGGCGAGTGATGCTACTGATCGGTGTCCTATCACTGGCTATTGCATCTTCATGGGCACTTCTCTTCTTGCTTGAAAGTCCAAGAAACAGACCGCTGTTTCTCGTTCTAGTGCAGAGGCTGAGCTTCAGACTTTGGCTACGACTACTGTTGAGATCATATGGCTTCGTTGGCTTCTTGCTGATTTCGGTGTGGCTTGCACTGCTCCTACGTCACTTTTATGTGACAACACGAGTGCCATACAGATTGCAAATGATCCTGTGAAGCATGAGTTAATCAAACATATTGGTGTTGATGCTTTCTTTACTCACTATCATTGTGAGCACGGCACTATTGCTCTTCAGTACGTGGCATCTGATCTTCAGGTTGCAGACTTCTTCACAAAGCCACAGACACGAGATCGCCATGAGTTTAGTCTTTCCAAACTCAATACGTTTGAGCCGCCTTGAGTTTGAGGGGGGTGTTAAGTATATGTGTATATGTATTGGAGTCGTGTCTAAATCAGACTTTAGTCCTTTAGGTTATATCTATATATACTGGGTTTTTGATCCTAATACAATATGGGATTAATCTTAACAGTTTAGTGGTAAAAAGGGTAATCTGTGTTCTGTATTTAGGTTATTATTGTTATCTATCAATGCTGTGTGTCGTGGTGGAGTATACAATTCATTATTATGGTGTTTTGATGTGCTCTCACCAAGTTCATTACTGGCACTCAGGTTATTGTTCTCTGTTGAATTTCTTGTTCTTAATTTTCTTGTTTCTAATTTCTTGACCTACTTTGATTATGTCAGTATACTTCTTGAAAGTACGTATCCGATATCTTTTGAAACTATTAGCATAAACCTTTTAGACCAAAACCTAGACTAGGCAAAGTAGAATTCAACACTCAATTATTCAATTCTCTCACTGAAGCAGATAATATGATACCGAATACCATTTGCTTTGTCAAAACAGAGCTCTAAAAAAACACAAGGTACAAAATATGGATAAACCATTTGCGCTGCAGTCATCGAGGTGGTGATAGTTCAACTGGGTTAGTATCCAAATCTCTTGTTGATATTTTAGGGTCTAAATTATAGTTATCAAAAGCAAACCAGTGACCGGTTCAGCAACTGCCAGTTCACTACTTGGACCGCTGGTTCTTTATATCTAATAATTAAATATTTTATAGAAAAATTTAATTGCAAGATATATTTTCAAAATATTTGTGCACTAATTTTTGAACATTGGGTCCAAGTATTAGTAATAGGTATTTTATTTGGATGCATACTTATCAAAATAAATCAATAGTTGACCCGGCAGAGTCTTAGTTCACTAGTTCATTGATTAAATTGCATGTGTTAAAGTAGTAAATATATGTATGTAAATTTGAAAAAAATATATGATGCAAAAAAAATATATAAAAATAACTAACAGTTCTTATTAGTGAACTATTAGAAAAAACATTTTTTTCTAATGATTCTTATTAATGAACTGTTAGAATAATAAACTATTAGAATACAATAAATTATTCTAACAGTTCATTAATAAGAACCGTTAGAATATAATAAACTATTCTAATGCTATATTAACGATTCTTATTAATGAACAATGAACCATAATTCATTAATAAGAATCATTAAAAAAAAGAGTATATATTTTAATGGTTTCATCAGAAAAGAATACATATCATAATGGTCCACTCAGGCTTTCTTGAACGTCCAAGCTGACACCTGCATTAAAAATAATATTTTTTGTTAATTAAGTGGAGAGAGAGCACACTTAATGATGCAGCCACTGCTTCGCATTTTTAATTTTTCTTTTTCTCGATTTCCGTTCAACCAAATTGTATATATTTTGTTTCTTGATTTATACACTAATCTAATTCAAATTAGATATTAATTATATTGAGAAAGTTGTAGATCGTTGAATTATCTTCATATAAAGACCGAATAGCGCATATATTTGATTTTTAAATTAAAAATTATTGATGTTTTATTAAAATCACCTAAATTCTAATAAACATTTAATTTATTTGTGGGCCTGTGTGAAGCGCCTCCTCAGATGCCTTTGCATTGGAGTGGTGAGTGCTTCGGGTAGTGCTTCGCACGTGTGGCACAAAATATGCAGAGAATATTCTTTTGAAGCACCGGAGCAGACGCCCCAGTATTGTAGTTAGCCTAATAAGAACTGTTAGAAAGGTATTAATGAATCGCTAGAAAAGAGTACCTATTCCAACGGTTCGAAACCGTTAGAGTAGTGTTAGCCTGCTTCTATCATGCCGATCACTAGCGGTATGAGAACCGTTAGTAGAGATGTGCTTTGAACCGTTAGTAGACAGTGTTTTTGTTCTAGTGGGTGGCGGCGACGTGAACCGGGCGGCCGGCGAGCCAGTCGGCACGGCGTCCATGCTCACGGTGCACTACCAGTGCGGCCATTGGCCACGGGAGAGAAGGTAAGGCGGCACGGCTCGGCTACAACTGGCTACGACGCAAGTGCCGTTGAGATAGGCGAGCCGCCAGTGAGGGTTAGCGGCGGCAGGGTTTTACAGAAATTAGGGTAGGGTTTAGAACTAGGATGTGTTTAGGTATGATAAGCTGCAGCAGAGTGGCTCCAAAGATGACAACATCACTGACGAGGATTGTTAGCTTTTCTTGGGCCTCCATGGTCGCAAAGGCGTCCCATGGTCGCATATAGCCATGGCCGCAAGTACCTTCCTATGGTCGCCAAGAACGAGAGGAAATCCAAGGATGTTCTGGATATAACCCAAAAGTCATATTTATTTCACGCAAATTCAAAACACTTATTATCATAAAAATCATATATTATGTTGTATCCGCAGACATCATGGTCGCAGAGATATCTCCCTACAACCAGACTGTCTCACAGATACAAGGACTGATAACATCACGGTGGTCGCAGAGGTATGTGATCACCATTCATCACAACCGTACCTTGATCCTTATTGTTATCCCTGATATAATCATGACTCCTAAGCGAGGTAACCGTCGAAGGAGGTTAGGATGGTAAAACAGCTCCACGACGCCAAGTCAAAGCTTCTTAAATTGCCACGTAACCATGATCTATGGCAACCACCACATACCCATGATCCCACATCTTCCACCTCAAGGCAGTTAGGAGTTATCGTGGGACGTGCCTTCAGGAGGATAATTGACACTCTCTTTGGCAAGTATAAGAAGGCCTTCAAGGGGAGGATCAAGGATGAGGACGAATGACTACAGAGAAGAATAGGCTTAGCCAGATAGAATTAGCTAGCTTCCATACATTGTAAACATCTCTCTATAATCCTTTTCCCACATAGTAAAATACACAGGATATAGGGTCATTACTCAGCTACGAGAGCCCGAACCTGGATTATTCTCCCATGTCTTAGATTCATAGATACCTTGAACACATTGAGAACTTGTCTGATTGGCTCCTTTCATCATCCCTCTCTTCTTTGCATAAGTTCGACAGAAGGACCCCACCGTGGGGCCTTGAAGACATTTTCATCAAGGTTCATTGTTTCATGGATCCTTTCCCTTGCCTACATGATTCTGAGAACGAGTTTGATCTCAAGGATCACGTAGATGTTATGGATGAAGACAACGTCCCCATCAATGGTGACAGCACTACCCTCGAAGCCTGTCTCGGGGAAGCATCATCCTCAATTCTGACTGTGTCTGCTAAACAAGGATCAGAGAAGGCAGTTCACTTGCCCTCAATTGAGAACGAGTATGTGCCACAACCCGTTGCCCTAGACAATGTGGAAGAGGATGATCTTGACATTCATCTGGAGAATTTCTCCCCAGACAATTTGAAGCTTCTCTTTGATTTCGAGTTAGACTCAGACAAAGATAAGATGCTTTTTCCGTCTGCAAACTCAATCCCTAGAGAAATTGCAGCACTTTCGGATGAAACTCCTGAGCAGTGTGATGCTTGGCAAGAATGACAACACAAACTGAAAGAGCAAGAGCGCGAATAGTGAAAGGCCGAGCTTCGCAAGGTCGTAGAAGATTTTTTGCGTCCCGCGACAACTCACCGAGGTACCATTTTTACCAATCCTGTTATGGGAACATCTCAACAACCCTCTCTGGGAGGTCGTGGGCGTGATTACACGCCGATTCCCTCTCCGAATTATTTTTCCACTGGCAGAGGAGACTTCACCGGGAACTCCACCAGCGGCTAGGAGGAATCCGGAGGACCATATCCAGAAGATCGCATATGCACTATGTAACCCACCCTCTAGTCTCGTGAATGACGACAGGATTATATTCTCAAGAGTGCTTGCAGATAACCTCGATGAAGTTGCCCTAGGTTTCACCCCAGAGGCATCATCGCGTTCAACGACTAGAGGACGAGATGGTTCCCATCACATTCCCGACACGACAAGACAAGACAAACTGGTACCTCTCGCGACCATAATTGCGTACTAGTACACTCACATTTGGGACCACGTCGTGAGCCTCCTCAAGCTTGCACACTTCCACGACTATGGCGATAGTCGCGACGATCAACGACCGCGCAGTACGTATGTTGGTTGTAAAGCTTTTTCACCTGGACTGCGTAACGTGGTCTGGCCCGATAAGTTTAAACCCAGAACGATCGAGAGATCTGATGGGACTCAAAATCCAACTGAATTTCTGCAGATCTATGTTACTGCCATCCAAGCGGCCGGAAGAGACGAACGAGTCATGGCAAATTATTTGCCAATGTTTCTTCAAAAAAAATTATTTGCCAATGGTCCTTGAAGGTCCGGCATGGACCTGGTTGTTCAACCAACTAGAAGGATCAATCTATAACTGGGAGATGTTGTGTGATACCATCCTCAACAACTTCCAAAACTGCTATGAGAAGCTAGGCAAAGAAGACGATCTTCATCGTCTGCGCCAAACTTCAACTGAGACCCTTCCGCAGTTCGTCAAGAGATTTTTAGGAGTGATGAATACCATTCCTAACATCTCTGATTATTCGGTTATTAGGGCCTTCAAACACGGTGTTCGATATTGAAAGTTCACGGATATTCTGAGTATCCATCCCCCATGATTAGTGTTAGACCTCTTTGACATGGCAGATCGATATTCCGACGCAGCGAAAGCTGTGGAATGGAATAGAATTGTGGATAAGGGTAATCTACCTCCTCAATCGGGCCTAAAAATTGACAAGGAAGATTCGAACAAGAAATCTGAGTTCTCTGCAGGTGGGAAGTCTAAAAAGTCGAATAGAAATGGAGCAAGCTAGTTCTGCGAGGTCGCAGTCTTGGACAAGCAACCACTGGAGAAAGGTAAAAAAGTTCCATTCAAATCTAATAAACTACCCTCCAGTGGTCGAATTGGCAACCGCGCGGCAAAAAAGACTAACATGCAGGGAAATAAGAAATGGTGTCTAATACACAACACTGCTGGACACGACCTCAAGAATTGTTGCACCTGGTTGAAACGCATGGACGAATTCTATCAAGGAATTGCACCCATGCCAACCATACCAGAAAACGGGAAATCTTGTGGGACCAAAGATGCTGATGGAGACGAGGTAATGCCATACCAGGTACCTAGCAATCACGTTAATGTTATTTTCGGTGGGTCTTCATCTTATTATTCTAAGTGTCAATTTAAACTTGTTTGCTGAGAGATAAATAATGTTGAAACTCCCCTCGGAGAGTCTCAATTTCCCCACTGGTCAGAAACCTCTTTGATCTTCAATAGGGATGATTGTCCCAAAGGATTGTCGCATCCTCGACGACTCCCTTTGGTTAGGGATGAAAACGGATCCGGATCCTCCTGGTCCGGACCGATCGAATCTGGATCCGAAACCTATCGGATCGGTTATATTCGGATCCGGATCCGGAACCTATCGGATCCAGATAATTTTTTTTATTCAGATCCGGATAATTTTTATTTGGATCCGGATCCAAATCCAGTTCAGGCGATATCTGTAACACCCTGAGTTTAGGGGTAAAAACTTTCTTTTTCATGAACATCATGCATGCATGTATCTGTAGTAGTAGCAAGATCAGTTCAACGCTAATCTATCTCAAGCCCTAAAATCTCAAAATCTTCCCTGTGAACCTAAATCAAGATCAGATTTCTCAGATGTGATTTATCAGTTACCCTGAGCATAAAATTCTTCAGAAGCCAGATTCAATTCCATCTCTAACTTCCAGATCTATTAATTCTTTTCTGTTTTCGAAAACAGGATTTTACTTAACATTCTAATTACCCTAAATACTCTGAACTCAGATTTAGTCAAGTCTTGACCTAATTCAGACCAGATTACTCTTGGACTATGATCATGGGTATGCCAATACCTTAATCCAGAAAGTTGGCAGCCAAATTATATTATCTAAGCTTTTTCACATATCAGTCCAAATTATATTGCAAATTAGTCCTTTATCTAATACCTGGAAACCCAAAAAGGCTAAAATCTTCAGATCAACTCCAAATTCAGAATTTCTTCAGCAAATCTTTTCCAAATGCTATTTGATACAATTTTCCATTCTGTCCAGATGACAAAATCACATCTTAAAGGCCAGAATTCGAAATCGACAAAACTCAGATTTTATTTTACCCTAAAGTACCCTATTTTCAGTTTATATCGAAAACTATCAAATCAAGCCAGATTTTACCAAGTCTCTTGCTGGATGAGTATAAGGTATAAGTTTATACTCATCTGTGAAATCAGATTGTAGATTACCCTTCTCTAAACCAGAAATTACAATTCAGTCGAAAGCCAATTTTCAGATTTTGCAATTCAGTCCAAATGGTTGTCTACGACCAACAGCCACCAGCCACTGTTCACGAACAGAGCTCTTAGCTTCCACAACCATATCTGCAGTTCACGATCAGGGCACTTCGACCTCGACCACAGCCGGCACAGTGCACAGTGTTGCTTCGACCAGTGCCGTTGCAAATGCGACCGCGACTAGGAGCACCTCGTCGCTGTGTTTCGCCGCCGAGCAGCGCCACTTTAGCCATGTTTTTCTCAACCGCCTTTGCACGCACACGTGTCTGCACCTTAGTCTTTGCCGTGGCAGTCCCTATCCAGCTCACCAGCTGCTACACGCCAGAGAGGAGCTTGTTGCTCGCCATTGCTTCAACCCGAAGCCTTCTTCTTCACCGGCGCAAGCAAGTAGTGAGCTTAAGCTTCGTACACTTTGCTTTGCCTATAAATAGCATTTCCCTTATCACTAGCACCGCTTCCTAGACCTTCTCAGCATTTTAACAAAATCCTCCTCGCTGTCGTCTTCTTCTCCGGCGAGTCCAGCACGGAGGCTCACGGTGACAGCCTCAACCGCAGCCTCTTCACCCAAATTGACAGCATCAGTGAGTTTCTCCCATATCCCTTATCGTGCTGTATCATTTAATTGGACTCTCATGCATCTCATCACCGATGATCACCGGTAATTGCCGAATTTCGAGAAATGCCCTGTTCCAGTTGCACAACTCAAATCAGTCCGAATTAGCCTTCGATTCAATAGACAAAAATGATTAGTGAGCTATTTTAAGCAAACCAGTGAATTCAGATTGTGAAATTGAGCAAGAATTGAAGCTTTTCCCCAGCTCGAGCTTCACCAGTCGCCGGCGATCGTCGCCAGGCTTCTCCGGTGATCCTCTGGCCAATATAATCATGCCAACAGATTCCTTATACTTCTTAGATACTCCCTGAGCAAGGAATTGAGTTCAATCGACTTGTAACGAAAATCCCCAAATTTTATGTCTTCTTCTCCGGCGCCGGCCACCGGAAATCTATTCCCGGCCGATCCAGCTTCATAAACTTTGTCCACCAGATGCGCCTTGATCTCCTGAGAAATTTTGTCTACTAGCTCGACTTCCAATTCAGTTTAAATCAGAAGTTATAGCTATGCCCTAATTCCTGTCCAGTGCTGTGATTTGGAACTTCACCCACCGAGTTCATCGCCGGTTTTCATCACTTTCCGGCCATCTCCTGCCCTAGATCCTATTGAGAGAATTGTTTCTGTTATCAAGGCCTACCTCCAAGACAAAGTGGTGCATCAATTGGAGCCCTAGATCAAAAGTTATGGCAAGCCCTAGTTTCTGGCCATGTCAGTTCAATGCCAGGCTATGCCAGCCAGTGGCATTAGCCCTTTTCACTTCCTTCCAGATGTGCATTTTGAGCATAACTTTGTCTCTTAGACTCCTGAGGTTGTGATCTACAATTTCTTCTTCTATCACAACTTGATTTGAGCCCTTGAACTGGATTTTATGCTTAGCCCTAGATTTTGACATTGTCAGCCCTATGGCAGAGCTTGTCAGCCAGTGGCATTAGCTCTTTTCACCTCTTTCCAGTTGTGCAAATTGAAAATAACCTTGTTCTTT
The DNA here is from genome assembly GCA_019359835.1 of Pharus latifolius. NCBI lineage: Eukaryota > Viridiplantae > Streptophyta > Magnoliopsida > Poales > Poaceae > Pharus > Pharus latifolius. The sequence goes on from CM033323.1 coordinate 67,273,673, forward strand.
AGACTTGTGGAGTTGTAATCTACATTTTATTCTACTGCCACAAGTTGAGATAGTCCCTCTGTCATCCATCGACCCTATGTCGATGCCTTGAACCGAATGTCGACCTAAAGACATTCGTCGATTTTGGGCAAACCAGCCGCGGACTTAATGTCAATTCCCATACCCTGGAACCCTAGAAGTTCCTAGCACTCATCTTCAGCCCTAATTCTATGAGTTAACCCTAATTAGCTTCTAAACCCAATCATTTCAGAATCATCGGGACATTCATCTTTGCATTATTGCACATAGTATAATAATGTATTGAAAAGATTGTGATTCTTGGTTGCTTGTTTGATTGGAGAGTAGATCAAGAGCCTGAGTTCGAGGACTTCACTGCTGACCCGACATCAACTGCTGTCTCTTACGACGCGGAAGGCAAGTCATAGTTTTGATCATCTTGAACCCATATTTTATGAATTGCTATGATATGACCTTGAATATAAGTATTACTGCATGTGAAAGAATGGTTGAGATATATTTTGGCAGTACAAGCTGGATGCTTGTGAAATGTGAAAAGATCAAATAGTGAACCATGAACTATTATATATGTACTTATATATATTCATGAAATAAAACCCCTAGCCGTGACCAGAATTTAGGTATGGATGACTGTAGCACTGGAGGTGCTTAACTGCGAAGGATAGCAGGCACGGAAGGTGCATGGTTTGTGGATCGTCTGTTTACTGGCATATAAGGATTAGAACCTTGTGTTGTGGGTCTAGTGGCATGAAACACGTGCTAACCGCAAGCCTGGTATGGGACAGGCCTGAACATGTACTTATGTGGACCACACATGACACCCCTGCAGGAGTTGTGTAGTGATGCACGATTTACACGGAGAATGGCTCCCACACATATCACTGAAGGTGATCTTGCACGCCGACCCAGCAATGGGAATATGCGTAAGGAGTGGAGGTTTGGGTACAACCTACCATAACTGTGGTTCACGAGAGATCCACAGGGTCGGGGGTGAAATGTGAGTGAAACATAACAAAAGTTCTTGTTATCTCCACTTTGCCACTCACAGTATGAAGTGAGTCAGGGGTCCAATCATTTTGATAGGAAAGGCATGAAAGTGGAATATCTTGAGGGTAAATTGGTACCTCTCTGCAGAGTTTAAAACGTATTCGAATACTCCGAGCTCCTGGGTTTATAGGAGTCTGCTGTGGTGGATTAAATCCACGTGGCACAAGTATGTTTGTAAATAAAATTTGATAAGTCAAGATTACCCAATTGACATGTGTTGTCATGATAAGGAGTGCTGCTGTGGGCTGTTGTGTGTCGACGTGTCGCGGTAGTGCTATAATCTAGTGAACATAAATAGCGATGCTATGTTATGAAAAGTGCTGCCATGAGATGAGACATGAAAGTAAAGATTATTTTACAAACATCCATAATTCTTGACTAGTCTAGGTCCATAACAATACTACTATATGTATCTACTCTTCCCTATGACTTGCTGAGTACGTAAGTACTCACCCTTGCAACTTACAACCCAGAAGATAGAGCGTACCAAGATCAAGAGGGAGGTGTGGATAACTTCATAGACCAAGATGAAGGAGAGCTAGTTCCACCAGATCCCTGATGTGTTGTTTTGCCGTCAACTTCTTACTGTGGAAGACACCCATCATCCGCTGTGTAGAAGTTTTTATTTTGCTTTAACTAAACCTTGAATGTCGCTAAGGTATTGTAATCCTTTTTATGTAATATTAAGGCCAGCAGGCCACACTGCTTAATATTTTGTAAGTTTTTCTGCTGCAATGTGAATATACTCCTGTACTTGACTTATCCTGGGAAGTCAAAGGTATGCATATATGGGACTAGCTACAGCAAGCTAGGTCTCCACGGGAGTAGTCGTAGTCCCAGTTTCGGGGCGCAACAATATCCGACGGATCCGGATATTCGTAACTGTTCTTATCTGGATATCCAGATACCCCGGAGGCCCAGACTGCCAGGCGCCCAGGCCCAGCCCAGCCCAGCCGCCCGCCTCGCCCCTCCTCTCGCCGCAACGACGACCACCGCAACAACGAGCAACGGCGAGCAACAACGAGCAACAACAACAATTTGCGTCCGAGCAACAACGAGCAACGACGACAGCCGCCACGCCGCCCCGCCCCCACCCCCGCCGGCCGCCCTCCTCTCACCCGCGCCCAACCCCCACCCCCGTCGGGGGCCTCGATACCCGTAGGCCGGCAGCGAGGAGGCGAGGCAGCGAGGGCGGCGAGGCCACAAGGCAGCAAGGCGGCGGGGCTGTGTGGCGGCGGGACCGCGAAGCTGCTGGGCGGCGTGGCGGCGAGGCGCGAGGCCGTGAAGTTTGATCGAAGAGATCGTCTGCATCCTTTGCAATTTCCATACTGTTCACGATCATTATTAGAGGTAGAATTTTGTAAAATACTTGAGGTAATATTTACTTTGCCAAGCTATTACAACATTGTGTTTGTGGGTATCAATGTTCCGATCATTATCCGTAACTGTATCCGTTTTGACCTGTATTCGTATCCGATACTATCCAATCTGTATTCGTATCCGGGCTATCCGTATCCGTATCCGGATCCAAAAAAATACGGATACGGATATGGTTCAGCCATTATCCGATCCGAATCCGATCTGTTGTCATCCCTACCTTTTGTAATATCCCCCCGTTATTAGCAACACTAAAGTTGGACAGGTATTGGTCGATGGAGGAAGTTCACTCGACCTATTGTTTGCCAAAGCTCTTGACGAGATGCAAATATCTCATTCCAAGATCAAACTAGTGGCGCACCCATTTTTCGGGATTATACCTGGCTCCTCAATTATGCCCATTTGGCAAATAGTATTACCTGTAACACTTGGAGGACCAAAAAACTTTAGAACAGAATTAATTACCTTCAATGTAATTGATTTTGATTCAGCTTACAATGTCATCTTTGGCAAGCCTTCACTCGCCAAGTTCATGGCAGCGACGCACTACGCTTATTAGTGCGCCAAGATACCTTGGCCAAAAGGCGTCATCACGGTCAGAGGCTGCCAGAATACGGCTTTCTCCTATGATCGCATTTCTTTGGAGCTAGTTGATCAACTACCGCTACGGGATGTCAAGTTGACGGTCAAAGAGCCTGATGCGGTCAAAACAACTCCACGACCAGATAAAAAACTAAAACAAGATCCTTTGTTCCCTAATGATCCATCTAAGACTGTACGGATTGGGTCATCGCTGGATGCCAAATAGGAACTCGCACTCATTGCTTTTCTCCGAGCTAACACAGATGTGTTTGCGTGAAAACCATTCAACATGCCCGGAGTCCCAAGGGAAGTGATCGGGCATAGGCTAGCTATTCCGCCTGGAAAAGGACCAATAAAGCAAAAGCTCGGATGCTTTGCTCCTGATCATCAAGAAGCCATCTGTGCAGAGTTAACTAAACTCTAGGAAACTGGTTTCATCCGAGGTTAACCATCCTGAATGGCTCACAAACCCGATCATAGTCTTAAAGTCGAATGGTAAGTGGCGCATGTGTGTCGACTACACTAGTCTTAACAATGTCTGCCCGAAGGATGACTTCCCCCTTCCCCGCATTGACCAGTTGGTCGATTTCACCGCGGGTTGCGAACTGATGAGCTTCCTGGATGCATACTAAGGCTACCATCAAATTAGCATGGCAGAAGTAGATGAAGAGAAGACTGCCTTCATCACACCCTTTGGCGCCTACTGCTACGTCAAAATGCCATTCGGGCTTAAGAACGCTGGTTCCACGTACCAGCACTTGATGCAGAAGATATTTCTATCTCAATTAGGGCGTAATTTAGAAGCTTAATTATGTAGATGATCTGGTTGTAAAGAGCTTAAAAATCTCTAATCATGTACATGATCTCATTGAGACTTTCTGTAATTTGAATAAACGTGGAATCAAATTGAATCCTGAAAAGTGCTCTTTTGGCATTTCTTCTTGTAACTTTTAGGTTTCCTGGTTTATTTAAGAAGCATTGAGGTCAATACTGACAAAATTCGGGCCATTGAGCAAATGAGATCCCCTTTGATAACAAAGGACGTTCAAAACCTAACAGGACAAATGGCGGCTTTAAGCTGTTTCATATCGCGCTTACGCGAACGTGGTTTACTTTTATTTAAGGTACTACGAAAGCACAATGGTTTTCAGTGGTCGGATGATGCCGAAAATAGCTTTCAAGAAGTCAAAGCATACTTATCAAGTGCTCCAGTGTTGGTCTCCCCACAAGCAGGATAACCTTTGCTCATTTACTTAGCCGCAACCCTTTGCGCGGTCAGTGTAGTACTGGTCGCAGAAAGGCAAGGTGTACAATGACCAGTGTATTACGTAAGCAAAGTATTAAATGGACCAAAGGAGGGTTACCCCAAGGTCCAAAAGCTGCGACATTACTTTCAAGCGCACAAGATTTCTGTGCCATCGTTCTTTCCCTTAGGGGACATTCTCTGAAACCTAGAAGCAACCGATCGAGTTGCGAAGTGGGCAGTAGAACTCGGAGCGTTCGATCTCCATTTCACTGCTCGAGTAGCAATCAAATCTCAAATCCTGGTAGACTTCATGGTCAAATGGACTAATACTAAAGCACTTACGCTAGACCCTGTAGATTTGTCAATAATGACCTTTGGATAATGTACTTTGATGGTTCTCACGGTTTTTCAAACTTAAGGGCTGGGGTGGTCTTAATCACGCCTCAGGGAGGTCAACTCCAGTACGTCATACAACTCTACTTTGTTGCGATTAACATCACAGTAGAGTATGAAGGTTTTCTAGCTGGGTTTCGAGCAGCCAAATCCCTTGTAGTCCATCGGCTAGTGGTGAGGGGAGACTCAGAGCTAGTCGTAAACCAGGTAAACATGGAGTACAGCACCTCCGACGAGACGATGGCTCGTTACCTGGGTGAGGTGAGGAAATTGGAGAAATACTTCAGAAATTTTAAAGTCCAATTCGTTCTGAGAAGAGATAATCCTCTCGCCGACCAGTTATTAAAACTTGGGTCCTCAAGCGTATCTACTCTGGCAGGAGTATTCATCGAACACTTAAAATATCCCTCAATCATCGATACGACAGAGGCGATAACTAACGTCGCTGCCCTCAAGCAGACACAAGGCATACTCATGGTTGTGTTCCTCAAGAAGAAGGCCAATCCCTTTTGAGAGAAATTCACGGAGGCATGTGCGGCGCACATGCATCCTATAGGACACTGGTCGAAAAAGCTTTTTGACAAGGGTATTATTGGCCTATGGTACTGAATGATACCAGACACTTAGTCAATACATGTCCCTAGTGTCAATTTCATGCTCGACAAGTTCACCAGCCGGCATATGCCTTACAAACTATTCCCTTAACTTTTGAATTTGCAGTATGGGGAATATATATTCTGGGACTAATGCCCCAAGCAGTCAATGGATACAGGTTCCTCTTCGTAGTCATTGATACGTTCACCAAATGGGTTGAGGCTGAACCAATCCGCACCATTTCCGCCGCAACGGCGCAAAAGTTCTTTCATAAGAACATTGTGACAAGATTTGGTGTCCCAAATCGTCTCATCACAGACAACAGTTCCCAATTCATTAGTGGTCTGTTCCTAGACCATTGCGACGATATCGGTGCTAAAGTTTACTTTGCATTCATTGCCCGTCCACAAAGCAACGGGGTAGTTGAATGTGCCAACGAGCAAATAATTCAAGGGGTCAAGAAACGCGTGTTCGACCGTCTTAACATACACTTGGGGGCTTGGGTAGACAAAATCTACTCCGTTCTGTGGGCAATTTGTCCACACCCAGTAGAGCAATAGGCGATACGCCTTTCCAACTAGTTTTTGGTGCCAAAGCCATGTTACCAAGTGGAATACAACTTGGCTTTACTTGCGCGACAAACTTCGATACCACAAATTCAAACGAAACATGCAAAGATGAACTCGCCCTTTTGGAAGAAAAGCATAATCAAGCATTGTTTCGGTCTGTAGCATATTTACAAGCCTTACGTAAATATCATAGCAAAAGGGTGCGACCACGTAGCCTCCACGTCGGAGACATGGTTTTGAGAAAGATCTAAAATCAGTCTAATCACAATAAATTCTCTCCCCAATGGGAAGGCCTCTGCACTATGGCTCAATTGGCTATGGAAGATTGCAGAGTTCTATCTAATACTTGGAACATCGATCAACTACGCAAGTTCTACGTGTAAGTTTTCCTTTCCCGTTATCATTATCAATATCTTTCACTTAATAACGTAAATTCTCACTTTATGTTACGGTTACATCCCCATTTTCCCTTCTTCGATTTCGGGGGCTGATCATCCTAAACACCTTACTATAATGATTAAGCGGCTTCATTTGCCGATCTCATGGTCACATCTATATAAGACATTTCTTTGTAAGCCGTCTCTTAACACATTGAAAACTTACTAGCATGTTTTTGATCATTTGGGTGGATGTCAGTTAGCAATAACCTTATGACTTTGTATAAAGTGTTCGGTAAGCCGATCATTTAATAACATCTAGTTAAAACATCCTTTTGTAAGTCGTTTCTTAATGCGTCGAGGACTTACTAGCTTGTACCCACTCATCTCACGAATCAGAATCCTAATCCTGCAATCATAATACTATGTCTCCAGTATCACTGATTGCAGGAGTTGGTTAGGGGAATATAATTGTAACATCCATTTATAAGTTCAAGTATTTCATGTAGTTTTTGTTATTTGAAGTTCTACTAATCATGTGTATTTGCAAGGTACAATAACTCAAGTAAAATCATTGTATACATTGTCAACCTCTCAAAGGTTACAATAAGAAACAATACGTCGAGGAAGGCCGAGATCATGTAATAGTTTTTATACAAGAACCCTGATCTCGGCCCAGGTCTCGTTCAGTTGATCCTCGCTGTCAAATACGATGTTCTCCACCACTGGTCTCAAGTCCAAATCCAAACCATGGTGGTGCCTGGGCTTGCAGAATATAGCAGAGGCCACTTCACTGACGTCAATCTTCAGTGCCTCCTTGCGTTTCAAAACTCTGGAATATTTGCGACAAGAGAATCAGACCGCGCTGCCAGCAGGCTGCAGGACTCAGCAGGAGATAACTCATCCTTCTCAGGACTGATAACTTCTGCATCAAATGAGTCCGCAACTTCCTTCAATTTGGCCAAAGTGTTCTCCTCAACAAGATTGCAAATTCTGATAATCTCCTCAAAATTTTTCCTCTTGTTGAGAAATAACCTTGTCATCTCTTTGGCCTTATCATTGGCCGATCAGAGGTAGTTAATGGTATCATGAAGTTTATCAAGGTCATGTCCTTGCCTGATGAACTTCTCTTCGAATTGGTCCCTCTCCTCGGTTAGTTTGAGATTTAATTCTCTTTGACCTGATCAAAGAAGGTGACAAGGATTATAACCCGAGTTAGTCACCTTTACCGTTCTATAATTGCAAGGGCTACAGAACGAGATCTAAATTATTTACATACCTCTCTGTGGTCTCAAGGACTTAAGAGGGAGACAATAGGATAGTCCAAGATATTCTGGACATGGCCAATTCTATGGTCTCAGCCTGTATTTTCGCGGAGTCTGTAGTCTTGATACACCCACAATACTAAGGTTGCAGAGCTCATGGTCTCACATACCCATGAATACCCCGGTCATGGAGATATCTTCCCGTGATCGCCCAAGTCATGGGGAGTTAAAGAATAATAATACATGGTTGTAGTCAATACGCGACCATGACAACTAAGAGTCAAAGCATCCAACGGTTACGTGGTTAGACCCATTCGACCACTACCACCACCTTGGATATCTTCAGTCATTTATTCCCCCAAGAACGTTTTAGCTTCTGGTAACCATTAAGAAAATTAAAAGTGCAATCACTAACTGACATAATTCTACATTATGGCCGGTGCACGTCTGCCTCCCAGTGACCCTTCAATCTCGTAATTGACGACTGACAATGAGCTATAAAAGGATGATCACTGAGAAGGAGAGAGAGCCATCTGGAGAACAATCTGAAGACACTAGATCAAGAATATAGGAACAATAGACTGTTATTCACTTTGTAATACAGAACAAGAGATTGTTCTCAGTTCATCTGGGAATACCTTCTATTCTTCTCTGTAAACCCTAATATTCATAGTGAAATCCCAACAGGAGTAGGACTATTACTCATCATCAGAGGCCCCGAACCTGTATAAATTCCTTTCTTCCATAGACATAGATACCGTGAGCTTCATCTAGAATCGGCTTCATATTTCATCATCTGAACTTACATAAGCTCGACTAAAGACCCAGAGTCCCAATCGTCGACAGAAGGAAACAAACTCAGTATAGTATGTTCTTAAACAGTTCAGATAAGCAATGATGAATTCTGCTGAGACGAACTTACAATCAACATCAACTTGCAATTTGCTGCACATTGATGAGAGGTTTCCTTTTTCTCCTTGGAGAGAATCATGCAATCGTGCTTTCGCCTCCAAAGGAAGCAAGAGCTTCTGAGAGTTTTTCTTGGTTCTCCCTCAGAGCTTCGGCCACTGCAACTTCTTTCTCATTGTGAACCGTGGTGATTTCCTTTAGTAAAGCAGAGTTTTCCTTGTGATAACCATCAAAAAACTATCAGTCCAGTTCATCCCAAGGGCTGGAGGTAAAGAAAAGTACTTACTTCTTTACACGGTCACGTTCTACTTGAACGACCCTAAATTGCTCTATCAGCAAACCAACCATGGTCACACTGCGAGCAGAGTTCTGCAAAAGAACAACAAGGAATGCCTTGGCTGGAAGAAGCCAAAACATCGGGCGCCTGCCTTTCCAAAGCAGGGCATTGAGGATTGGAGGGCTGAATCATCCCTTCGACCAACGGGACAGTAAAAATCTCTGCTTGTTCATTCACCCCCGTGGTCGTGGTCGCCTCTATGACCTCAACCTCACCGTCGTTGACGGGTTCGATGTGTATAACATTTGGTACCACCTCTTCAAGGACGCTCGCAGGGTCTTCTAAGACGTCCTATGAGGGAGCTACAAAAGTGGTCGCGGTGGCCTCTACTATCGCCGCTGGGTCTATTGCGCTCTCACTCAGGGTAGGGAAAACTACCATTCCAGTTTCTTCCCCTTCGACCATGGCAGGTGTCGTTTCGTTCGCTGGTGTAGGAATAGCCATAATCAAGGGAGTCCTATACATTCATTTTATAATTGAATACTTATTCCTAACTAAGTTTTGTAACTTAGCTAGAGCAAAGAAGTATTTGCCTGATACTGAGTCCTAGAAGGTTTCGGGAACTGGATAAGCCACTTCACGGAGACATAAGCGAGGATAGTATCTTCGAGGAGGGTCCCTTCACGGGTTCTACTAACCTTCTCGTCCGAAGAATCAGGGGAGTTTCGTCTTCCTCCTCGTCGCTCCCTTCCCCCCATACAGGCAAGGAATAATTTTGTGAAACCCTAGGTTTGGAGGTGAAAAATTCATTTTTCATGAAAATCATGCAGACATATGTCTCGTTAGAAGTAGCAAGATCAATTCAAATCTATTCTATCCTAAAGCCCGAAAATCTCAAAATCAATGCCTTAGGCCCAGATCAAGAGTAGACTATTCAGTTAGGATCTACTAATTATCCTAATTACCCTAATTACCTTGAAATTCGGAAAGCCGATTTGATCAAATCTTAACCTGATCCAGACCAAATTATTTTAGGATTATGATCTAGGGTATGCTAATACCTTAATCCAAAAAGTTGGCACTAGAATTCCATCACCAAGGTCATTTTCGCAAATCAGTCCAAATGTATTACAAAGTGATCCTTTTCAGATTTTTCCAAAAGCCTGGAAAGCCTAAAAGCCACAAATCAACTCAAAATCTTGATCTGATTCAGGGGATATCATCCTTATGCTATTCAATACAAAATATCCTACTTTGAGAATATCAAAATCTCATCCTAGATCTCAAAATCTCGACCAAACCCAAATTCTAAATACCCCAAATACCCTATTTTCGCTCTAGCTCAAAATCTGATCAAGAGTTCCAGATTTTGTCAAATGTCCTTGCTAAACTGTTTATTGAGTTATTTGAGCCACATCAGTGAAATCAGATTTAGCTTTAACCAACTATTTCGCAGAAATTGCAAATCAGTTCAGAAATGTTTTCAGATTTGGTGTTTCAGTTCAAATCTCTAATCCAACTCGCCGGCACGTTTGAACTGCGCGCCGCTGCGATCTTTGCTGCTGGTGAGCTACAGCTCATCGCCAGTGAGTGTGACCATTGTGCCTGCATGCCGTACATGTGCCACGCCGGAGCCAGCCATCGTGGCGGCACACAGTATCCACGACCAGCAGCTTTGACCAGCGCGGTCTCATCTCGCGCGCGCGTGTTTGCAGCCGTGTCAGAACTTTTACGCCACACTGTCGACATGCCGAGGCCAACCATCACCTTCGCCTCTGCACCGGCCAGGACCAAGTTACCAGGAGCTGACCGTTCTGATAAAGTTGAGGAGCCGCTGCACACCGCTGTGCCGTTGCGTTGTCGCCGTTGTCACTGTCTCGTCCAGTCGCTTCAATGGCACAAGTTCCACCATTTGTTAGCCTCTCCATCTCCGTTCCGTGCCTGTAAATAGCTGCCCACGACCGGTGTTGCCTTCACATTTCTCTCCAGAGATTCCTTAGCCATTGAATCCATCTTCTTCTCGTTTCTTCTTCTTCTCCGGCAAGCCGCCGAGGGGAGAAACGGCAACCGGGTGCGTTGCTGCACCAAACTCCAATTTGACTCAACCGGTATGTGCCTATCGACCATCTTTTTGTTCCTTAGCAAGCAATTGAACTCCGTTGAACCTCAACGCCGATGATCGCCGTGAATTGGATTTGCCCTGTTCCTCTCGTCGAACCCATCTCCAGCCCAAATTAGCCTCCCCTTCTGTAGAATAAAATGATCACCAAATGACCCTGAGCAAGCCTGTTCAATCCAAATTTGAAATTAGCCTGTGATTGGAGTTTTCTGGTTCTTCACGCGTTGCCGTGACCATCGCACGTCGCCGGCACTCCTCGTCGTATCTCCGACCCAATTGTCTACACCTACACACTCCCTCGATCCCGTAGATGATGTAGCCGAGTCAAATTGTCCAGCATTGCTTTAAATCTTGAGCGCCTCTTTCCACCATCGTCTCCGAGTCTGACCGCAACGCCAACGAGCTCCAAATCAACTTTGTCATCCGAGTCCTCACTCTGGCACCATCACTGTAGTCCTAAGAGCAAAGGCCCTCGATTAATTTCAAGATTTATCAGCCCCAGTTCTCTATCACCGTAGCTCGCCTTTGATCCTCAAAGTCGACGACTTCGACCTCGCCGTTCGTCGTCGTCCGGCCGCCATCTTTCAATTAACTTCGCCATCAACATCCTTGTAACCTCGCCTACATGATTGACAAATTTGGCAAATAAATTCATGAGCAAATCGTCCAGACGCATCAACCCTAGAGATTGCCAGTACACTGGCACTCAGTTTTTCTGTGCCAGAGTTCTTTTTGCAAATTCCCTGGTTTCTTGGACTTTTCTACAAAAACCAGTTTGTCAATTAGCCACCTTACTGTATTTTGCACCTAATGCTCCAAGTTGAACTTGGCATGACCTTTTGTAAGCTCCGATTTGATCCTATGCCATTTTATGACATTGTCGAGCCGCGAACCGAATGCCAACCTGCTAACATTCGTTGTATTTGAGAAAACCAGCCACGAACCCAATGTCAAAAACTTATGCCTTGAAACCCTAAAAGCTTTTAAAGTCCAATCTTAGCCCAAATCCTAGAGATTCCATCATGTCGAGCCAGCTTCGACATATGGATACATTCAATCCCTGTATCGCCAATCCTTTTCCTTCTCTAAAGCAAGCATGCATGTAGATCATAAAGCATTTAAAAAAGCTAGTAATCATTGTGTTTGATTTGTTGTTGAGTAGGTCCAGAGGCAGAGTTCGAGGACTTCACTGCCGACCTGACACCGACTGCAGAGACTTATGACGCAGAAGGCAAGTCATATTCTTGAACATCTTGAACTTATATTTTATGAATTGTTAAGATATTGCATGTGACGAAATCAAAAAAAAGTATGATGTGGCAGTACTAGGCTGTATGCCAATGAAATGTGATGAGATTCTTTGTAAAATGGTTAAACTGTGAGCCATAACTAATATATATGTATATGTATATTCATGAAATAAAACTCTAGCCGTGACCAGAGTTTGGTATGGAATGGTGGTGGTACTGGATGTGCAGGATTGTGGATGGTCTGGTCATTGGCATAAAAGGACTAGAACCTTGTGTTGTGCTTCTAGTGGCATGAAAACTGTGCTAACCGCAAGCCTGGTATGTGACAGGTCTGAGCAAGTAGTATGTGGATCACACATGCAACCCCTGCATGAGATGGACAGTTTGTGCACGATTGGCACAGAGTGCGGCTCCAACACATATCACAGGATGTGATGCACGCTGACCTAGTAATGGGAAGATGCAGTCGGGGTGGGGGTATAGCCTACCACAACTGTGGTTTGTTCAACCACAGGGTCAGGGGTGAATTGCGCGTGAACCATGACAAAAGTTCTTGTTATCTCCACCTTGCCACTCACACATTGCAGTGAGGAAGGGTGTAATCATATTGATAGGATGGGAATTAAAGTGGAATATTTTGCGGGTAAATTGGTACCCCTCTACAGAGTTAAAAACATATTCGAATACTTTGAGCTCCCGGGTCTATAGGAGTCTGCTGCGGTGGAATAAATCCACGTCAATGTGACACAAGTATATTTTCAAAATAACATTTGTTAGACTTAGCTCATATGTGCTTGACATGTGTTGTCATGAAATGAGGTGCTGACATGGGCAGACATGTGTTGTCGTGCTACGGTAGTACTTCTAAGAGTTTGTAAAAGATATTGATGATATGTTATGATAAGTATTGCCATAAGTTGGGAAGGGAAAAAGTATTTTGCAACCTTCCCTCTTTCCCTACTAGCATAGGTTCATATCATCACTATTATATGTATATACTCTTATATACTATGACTTTCTGAGTACGTAAGTACTCAGTCTTGCAATCAACTATCCAATAGATGGAGTGTTCGATGATCAAGACAAATGCCTGAAGAACTTTTTGGATCCAGAAGGAGAAGAGCTAGTTCTGCCTGAGCCCTAAAGAGTGTTGCTCTGCTTTCAACTTTTTACGGCTGTGGGGGTTCACCTAGCTTCCGACGAGTAGTAGATGTTTTGCTTAAACCAGATCTATTTATGTCGTGATGGCTTTGTAATCCTTTATGCTGTATGAAGGCCGAGCAGGTCTTACGGCTAAAAATATTTTGTAAGCTACTCTGCTGCAATGTACTCCTGTGCTTGATTTATCCTGGGAAGTCAGTGGTATGTATGTATGGGACCAGCTGCAGTGAGCTGGGTCCCCATGGGAGTATTGTGGTCCCCAAGGCGGGGGCGCGACAAATTCCCAATTGCATTTCTCAAAATACGAGAGGCAAGAATCTTTATCGAGGTCACCGTTGAACCAGTTCCAGTGGCTTTGGACAGAGCCACCCCTGGGGCCTTTTTTGATATGACTTTGCTTGGGGTCGGCACCTTCAACCTTGCAGTTTTGGGTGTGGCTAGTCCTGTGGGTTTATGAGTCTTCCTTAGTCTTTTAGGAGGACCACCGGATGACCCTGCATTGTCAATGCCCCTTTTTGTCTTAGCCATTTGGTCCACGAACATCTACACAGAACAACATTATATTCTTCGGTCAACCTTACCTTGACAACAAGGTTTGTCCCAAGGGAAACATACCTTTCGATGCACCTGTACAACATCATCGATGCTCCCGACAAGGCTCTCTGGTCTCGGTTCACTTGCATCCCCTTCCTCAACCGGATTTAATGCTTTCAGAAGGCAATTGGTCCTCACCTCAACATCAGAAGTGGGCAACTCTGAACAATGATACACATCAAACCAATTCCTCCAACAAAACAACAAATTGAGGCAAGCTCTACCAATTTGGCTAAATTCAAGAATGCACTTACTAGGGCTGCAATCCTTGGTGGTGTCCTCCGTCGCCCTGATCTCCCATGCTGGGTGATCCCTTTTCTTCAAGGGGCTAATCCAATTTTTTACAAAATCGAGAATAACATCCTGAGCAGTTTAGCATTTGCTAATCAGGTACTTCAGTACCTGGGCTTGTCTCTTCTACTCATCATCAAGGAGAAGGGGGGATATCTTTCTCCTTACTTTTCTCTGGTCACCGATCGGCGAACCAGCGATGAATTTCCTTCGGCGCGGTGCAGTAAAACCACCACTGGTACCACTTGTGCACTGAGTCTCGTAAAGGAAAGGGGAGGAAGTCCTTCTTCTCCCACAGCCTAAAATAGACACAGCCTAGTGCGACTGTACCCTCCGAACTCACAAGAAAATGGTACTGGCGGAACAGTGCCACATTGGGCAAAACCCCAATGTACGCCTTGCACAAGTGCTGGAAGGTGGCGAGGATTAGCACAGAGTTGGCATTCAAGTTCACCAACTCTAAATCGATGTGGGCGAGGATGTCTCGAAAGAAGTCGCTTTCCGACAGACGAAACCCACACGGCAAAAAAATCCTCAAACACCACCAATTCGCCCTCCTGCACCATAGGGCTCTCCTCGTTCTCCCCCGTAGGTCGCCATGGGATTAGCGACCTAGAGGGAAGGTACCCATCAGCCTCCAAGGCCACTAGACCTTCCTCCGATCAGTGGCTAGATCGCATCCAATACGCCATCGTTCTGGGTTTTGGGTGTGAACTGGAGACTACAAAATAGGTGGCGCAAGCGAAAACTCAAAAGAACCTTGAGAAAAGGTAATGAAGTTTGTATGCACAACCAAGACTCGGGACGAACGATTTAAAAATCCAATTCCCTCGAGTCCTTCACCGCTGTCACGCTGTGCGACAAAAAGTGTTTTAGCATTAAATGCCCATCAAAACACAACTAACACGCGTACTTAAATCCTTGAGGTTTCGGCAGGAAGTCGAATCGAAAAGACACCTTTTTAGGAACTGAAACACCTTTTGTAGAGCAGAAAATGCCTTTTTTAGTCAGATGAAGCATTTTCACTTCGACTTCGGATGCTAGCAGACAAAGGTTGCTGCTCTCATGATCGCACATGACCTCCATGACTGTGATGGTCGTTTCGTGATCGTGCGCAATGTACCATGTCTAACTTACTTTTTTATGGTCGCAGAAAACCTAAGGAAAAAATAAGAGAGCGTTCCAAGGATCTTCTCCATGAAAATTATTAGCGAAAATTGAAAAATTGACATGAGAAGAACAAAATTTTCATTATTTACAAAAACAAAAGAAAAAATAATAAATGTAGAAAAGGCTAGGTTAAGGATTGGCCTTAGCCCTGGCTGCGTCTAAAATAAAGTCAGTTTGACTTGCAGCTCGGATGTAGGACTCCTCCAGCGACAAGTTGTCCTTCTTAGGATCAATTACGTACCCCTCGAGAAAGCTCATGACTTCCCTTTGCTTTGCGAGGGTATCCTTCATAGTGAGACCGTAGCCGGCGATGGTTATATCCGTGGCATGCCTCTCCTCGCGAAGAAGCTGTTCCTTTTGTCTAAGCAGCCTCGTTCTCTCCGTAGCCCTATCATAATTTGTCTTCAAGCGCTCAACGTGCTCGAAGAGATCCTCCAGGTCAAGCCATCGCTGAGTGTACTTCTCCTTAAGGAGCTCGTGCTCCTCTTGGAGGGCCCTCAGCTCGGCCTTCACCTTGCCCAGCTCTTCCCCGGCTCCATCTCATTGTGCAACCAACATATTGCTCCTAGTCATGAACCTATTAACCAGGGAATGACAATGCGACGGTAAGTCCAGAGAATTGAGAGTTCTTAGCAGGGAGGGCAAGGTTGATGTGGCCGCAACAGGGCCTACAGCTTCCTCATCCTCTGTTGATAGTGGAGAATGAGAGGAAGACATCATTGATAAATCAATAAAAAAGCATACTTAATGCATCCCTAACTAAGTGACTCGATTCAGTTAGAGAAAAAGACAACTTTACCTCAAGCCATGAGGAGAAGTTTGTGTGGCCATGGGCGGCACTTGAGCCACAGTGGTCGAGGATGGCTGGGATGAAGCTTGGTATGCAACTAGCTCATCAAGCTGCATCAGCCTTTTTGATGAAGATCTACCAGATGATTCAGGATCATCTCCACCTCTCTTTCTTGAAACAGTCAAAAGCTCAAGCGGCTGCCAACAACCAGTTATCTTAGGAAAAGATCATTCAGAAATAAACCTACCAAGAGAGGATTACCTCTTGAGACGAAGGTGCAGCATCGATCCCCTGTGAACCCACGAGCCCAACCTCACCTTCCTCATCGAATCACTCTTGGCTCGGAGACGCCATTGGAACAAAAGGCTAAGGACTCGAAGAGTTTGAAACTTAGAGAAAATTTGAGAAGAAGATGTAAAATTCACAGCAAAGGGAATGGTTATTTACAGGCTTACCTAGGCAACACCTCAAGTTCCCGGCCTAGGGCGCGGTGCGAAAACCTCGAGATCCTCCCTACTGCCTGCAGCTCATTCCTTGAGACGTATTGAAGCTCTTGCCAATATGATGCACTGGCACCGTCTGTGAGAATTCGAAGCGACGAAGCATTATTAGGAATTCAAAGCAACACA
The DNA here is from genome assembly GCA_019359835.1 of Pharus latifolius. Classification (NCBI taxonomy): domain Eukaryota; kingdom Viridiplantae; phylum Streptophyta; class Magnoliopsida; order Poales; family Poaceae; genus Pharus; species Pharus latifolius. The sequence goes on from CM033323.1 coordinate 67,290,331, forward strand.
TTACTAAAGTGGGCCTTAGTTAGCTTTTCATGAGCTTCCTTGGTCGCGAAGGCGTCCCATGGTCGCAACTACCTTCCTATGGTCGCCAAAAACCAAAGGAAAAGATATCAGGAAATCCAAGGTTATTCTGGATATAACCCAAGAATCATAATTATTTCACGCAAATTCAAAACACTTATTATCATAAAAACCATATATTATGTTGTATCCGCGGACATCATGGTGGCAGAGATATCTCCCTACAACCAGACTGTTTCATAGATACAAGGACCGATAACATCACAGTGGTCGCAGAGGTACGCGATCACCATTCATCACAACCGTACCTTGATCCTTATGGTTATCCCTGAGATAATCATCCGTCATGAATGGGGTAACCGTCGAAGGAGGTTAGGATGGTAAAGCAGTTCCCTGACACCAAGTCAAAGCTACTTAAACTGCCACGTAACCATGATCTACGGCAACCACCACATACCCATGATCCCACAGCTTCCACCTCGAGGCAGCTAGGAGTGATCGTGGGACGTGCTTTCAGGAGGATAACTGACACTCTCTTCGGCAAGTATAAGAAGGCCTTCAAGGGGAGGATCAAGGACGAGGATGATCGTCTATAGAGAAGAATAGGCTTAGCCAGATAGAATAATCTACCTTCCATACATTGTGAACATCTCTTTGTAATCCTTTTCCCACATAGTAAAATACACAATGTAGGGCCATTACTCTGCTGCGAGGGCCCGAACCTGGATAATTCTCCCGTGTCTTACATTCATAGATACCTTGAACACATTGAGAACATGTATGATTGGCTCCTTTCATCATCCCTCTCTTCGTTGAGAATCACCGGACAAGCCACAGCGGCCGGTGCTAGAGACGAAGATGGCGCCTAAGGCGATTAATGTTTTAGTCGGCTGTGTGTGTGCGTGTGTGTGTCTGTGTTGTTTGTGTGTGCGTGTGAGTGTTTCATGCATGCGTGTGTGTTTTGGCGAGAGAGATAGATGGGCGGTTGGGCCTGGGCCAACCCAACCTGACCCAGGGGAGTTGGGCCGGTTCAAGCCCAACCAAAATATTCATATTTCTTTTCTTTTCTTTTTCTGATTTCAATTCTGTTTATTTTCTAAATTACTTTTTGCTTAGTTTTTTGATTTATTTAAATATTTTTAATTCAATAATTAAATATTTACTAATAGATAATCCACCTTAATTAATTACTTTCTTTAAAAATTCATATATATAAATTGCTTAAAAACATTATTAAACTATATGTTGATTTTCTATCTTTGTATAAACATGGTTTGAATTAATTTCTAAAATGATAACCCTTCTATTTAAATAAAATAAAATCTCAAAAACTAAGATTCACTTTTATAATCTATTAAGTCAAACTAATCCATTAATAAATTAAATTATTTTAAACTAATCGTACTTAACTTAATTACTTTGTTTCAGTAGTTAAGAAATAAAAGCAAATAGTATTATTCTTTTTAGAAACTACCCAACCCAAGGTTTTATGCAATTCTATTATGCAGTTCAAGTAAACTTAAATTAAAATTTCAACTTATCGGGGAGGGTGACCCTTGCGAATCTTCAAATGCACCATAGGACGTTAAGAGATAGTTTGGGCTGGGTTTCCACGTTGCGAGAGAGGCGAGAGTGTTTAGCTCTGCATCCTTACATAGTGATCACTAATGTTTACCACTTAATTATTTTATTTCTAGGAGTGGATCTAAGCGAAGAGCCCCAGGGCGATGTAGACATCTCAGATCCTAAATTTGCTACTCCATGCAAGTTTTATTGTTGATCATATTGATCATGCTTGGTTTATGTTATTTTATTATCATCTAGTTGATAAGCTATGTAGTTTTACCATCTTGCATCAAAAGGAATATTTTATAGAAAATAAATGTCGGCCTTGATGAAGGTGCCGTAGATAGAAGTTGAGTAATCTTGATGAGAGCCAAAAAAAGGCCTAGAATCTTGTGATAAAGTATGTTTATCAAGTCAAGGATTCAACAACTGTCATTTCTACCGAGCGTCGTATTACCCGTATCAACCACAGACCTAGTATGGGATAGGCCTAATCAACTATCTTATCCAGAAATTGGTACACCTCCACATGGGAATGTATATGTATATGTATGTGTATAATGTAATCATGACCCTTGGGTAGGCCTGAAGCTATATACGTAACTGGTCGTGTAGCAGATGAGTCCGACTACAAAAGGTATGGCGATGCTATGCTTGTGGAGGAATCTAGTGAAAGGATTTGAAAAGGCTATATTCTCTTGATGGTGTCACGCATTTCCAGAAATACAGTGTGATGTTGACAAACACTGACATGGAAATCAAGAGTTTCTATGGGTAAAGTGATACCCCTCTTCAGAGTAAAACGTGAATATTCACTCCTTACTTCCAGGTTGCAAGTTGCGTCACAGCAGGAAAGGACGCCTACAGGTGGTCTCACCCTGTGATACAAGTGTTCAGTAGAGTTTTGCTTAATAAATGGAGTCAATTACAATCACAAATAAATTTTGACAGAAAACTTATCCTTGTGTCGTGGTATAAAAAATACGTCCGCAGGTTTGATGACGTGCGCAACATGTGTTCCTCAACGCGAGCTGACCGTGTGATGGGTCATCCCGCGTTGGACAATCTCAGAGATTGACACAAAGGTTTATACAGGTTCAGGCCTCAGTGGAGGCCCTAGTCCTGTCGACGTACTCCCGACACGTGTCGGCTAAGGGGATCCCTCCCGGGGAGAGGGTTCCAGAGCACGCCTATGAGTTTTTATGATTGGAGTCAAATGAATGTCTCCGGTTACAAGAGAGGGTTACAAGGGTATATATAGACCCCAAAAGACGCAAATTACCAAACTACCCCTGCTACAACCGTCGGATCGAGGGCAGGATAGTCTTTCGGCGAGGCCTAGGGCACCGATCTTGGACACGTGGCGGCCCTCGAAATCAGTGCCTCCCGAAAAAGGGGGCTCCGGGGGAGGTCTTCCCCGGCCCGGAGAAGGGGCTCTGAGGGGAAGTTCCTCGAGCTCAGAGAAGGTGCGCCGGGGGAAGTCTCCCTCGAGCCCGGAGAAGGGGCTCCGGGGGAGGTCTCCCCCGGACTGGAGAAGGTGCGCCGGGGGAAGTCTTCCCCGAGCCCGGAGAAGGGGCTCCGGGGGAAGTCTCCCCCGAGCCCGGAGAAGGTGCGCCGGGGGCGGTCTCCCCTGAGCCCGAAGAAGGTCCTCCGGGGGAAGTCTCCCCCGACCGGAGAAGGTGCGCAGGGGGGGGTCTCCCCCGAGCCCAGAGAAGGGGCTCCGGGGGAAGTCTCCCCCGAGCCCGGAGAAGGTCCTCCGGGGGAAGTCTCCCCCGAGACCGGAGAAGGTGTCCCGGAAAAGAGGAGGTGCTTCTGGCACTGCTAGTACTTTTCCCCCAACAGAAGCCCCTCGCATCCCTGAGGACATTTGATGTCGTCGCGGGGTGCGATTTGCTCAGGAGAAAATGACCCACTCCCGGAGAGCTCCCCCGGGCACAACTTGTCCTCCTCCGAGAGAAGGGTGCTATTTAAATTAACCATGTATCACCTTGATATTTGTGTGGCCCTTGGCATTCACGGCGGGGATCCCTCCAGCTGACACGTGGCAGCCATCGAGGGCATCCTGGTCCCCTATATAAAGAGGGGCCCGCTCCTGGTAGGGCATACTTCTTCTCCTTAGCCTTCATATTCCACCATATTCTCCGGGAGAGAATTCTTCCCCGGCTTAAAAAACCTCTCCAGGAGACAAAGAGATGGCATCGAAGGGGCGTGGGAAAGCATCAAGTGTTCCAGAGGACACAACTTCCGATTACCTTGGGACAACGGAGTTCTCCGCGGAGGACCGGGATACTCTCGTCTCCCGGAGGATTTTCGCGGAGGGAGACATCCGTGTCCCGGCTGCGGGGGAGGTGACCCCAAGCCCCCGGGACGGGGAGGTGGTGGCCTTCATGGCCTTCATCCAGGCGGGCCTACGGCTCCCGATCCACCCCCTTCTCCGGGAGCACGGGATCGCCTTAAACCACTTGACACCCAACGTTCTTGTGAGAATGGGGTTGTTTTTGTGGTTATGCGAGACCACCGCCGGAGTGGAGGGGACCCTCTGCCTCTTCCAGTACTTCTACCGGGTGGCAGCGAAGAGCTCCCCGGTGGTGAAGCTGAAGTAGTCTCCTTCCCGGGCGGAAGAGTACCCGGTGACAGCCTCCCAAGAGCATTGGGAGGGATGGAGCCGGAGATGGTTCTATTTCCGGGCGGGCGACCCGGAGATGATTTATTCTCTGAGGCCGGCGACGCTCGGTCGTCCCCCCGGTCCCCCGGTTTTGACAATGGAGGAGCTAACCTCTGTTGCAAAGATGACGGAGGCAGCTCCCGGAGGAGTATGCGGGACTTGGCGGAGGAGTTGCTTCTCCTCCGGCTTAGCCCCTTCAGCCGGAGTAGGAGGGGTCCGGGACTTGGCCCGGAGCTTCGACCTCCGAGGTTCCCGGTGTCGCGACGTAAGCTTCCCATTCTATGAATTTTGCACGTTTTGTAGAAACTGGTTTTGCTGATTATTTGCCTTTTGCAGTTAGGTCCTACAAGTCCACCCGGGAGAAGGCGGAGCACCTCCTCGGGAGGTACTATGAGGACGAGCACTCCCGGTGCCTCGCTGCCATCGGGGAGGGTCCTCCCCGGAATATTGTCGCCGAGACCTTCGAGATGACCCTCTCGGAGAGGGTTCCACTCCCGACTCCGAGCTCCCACAGGCGGCGGGAGCCGGGGGCGCTCCCGGCAGGCAAAACGCGCTAAGACCGCGCAGGCACCGGGCGAGAGCTCCAATCTAGCCCACGCCCCATCACCGGCACCGGTGCGGAGGCCAGCGGGGACACCCGGTACCCCGGGAAGGATAAGACCTCCGGGGCAAGTGAGGTCCTCCCCGGTCAAGACGACCTCGGAGATGCCCCGGACGCCGGGGGAGGTGAGGCCATTGCCGGCCCACACTCCTACGGTGGCACCCCGGGGCCCGGGGGAGGCTGTACCTCTGGCACAAGTGACTCCCCCGGGGGGATCGCGGCCCCCGGAGTCGGGGTACGAGGAGAGCCCCACGGACACGGCCACGTTGGTCGCGCAACTTGATGCCTTGGGGGCATCGGGCGTGTACGACCACGTGGTCATGGAGGAGGATGAGCCCACCTCCGGGGACTACGACGCCACTCCTTCTCGGAGCAAGCTCTCCGGGAGGATCCCCCGGGGGTGTACTTCCGTGGTAATGGCGCCTTTGCACTCCTGGACGCACTCTTCGCTCCCGACGTCGTATCTTCCCCGGCGCCACCCCCCGGGGGAACGAGCCATCACGTCCCCACTGGGGGTGACACCTTGGCGACACCGCGCCCAGGGAGGGGAACCCCCCGGACGTTACAGCGCTCACCTTGCGCGGGAGACGGGAGGTCCCCCGCCCCTCCCCCGGGAGACGTTCTCCAAGGCTCCGGGAGTGGGGTTGGTGACGGGGGCTTACCGATGGGAGGTGACCCCCGTTCCCCGGTGAGAGGGGCATCCCTCTTTTCCTCGAAGGAGGCGCGCAAGCTCTCCTTGAGCCTCATCACCCCTAAGGTATGGGCTCATGTCCGAGAGGGAGGCATTGACGAGCGCTACGGGGAGGTCGTCTCCTTGGCTTTACAGGTAAAAACTTGACCTCCCACTTTGTCGCTTGCATTGTCACTGACCTATCTTTTTTCTCAGACCACCGCCGTAGCCTGCGCTGTCCGGACTCGCCTCACCCGGGAGAACGAGGACATGCGGTCGGCCTTGTTGGCCTCTGCGGAAGCGGAGCGCGACGCTGCCGTCCGGGAAAGGGACGCGGCAGTCCAGGCCCGGGAGAGGTTCGTCCAGGAGAGGGACGCGACCACCCGGGAGTTGGAGCGCGTCCGGGAGGAATTGTTGGCCCCTGCGGAGGTTGCCCGGGACACCGCCGTTCGGGAGCTGGAGGGCGTCCGGGAGCAGTTGGCGTCCTCCGAGCAGGCCCACTCCCGGGCACTTTAGGAGATGGAGTCCACAGGGGCTCGAGCCCTCGTATCGGCGGGGAATCGACTCCGGGCCACGTTGATTGGGCTCAGGGTCGAGTTCCGGGAGGAGGAGAATCCCCGCAACCCGCTTATATCTTTGGCGGAGGCTCGTCGATTCCTCACTCGGCACATCGCGGCGATCCTGGAGGCCACGGACGTTCGAGCCCGGGCCTTGGTGTCTACCACCACCGCTCTTGCAGCCTCCTTGGTGGAGTATCAGGGGGTCGGCGCCCAAGCTATCGGGCGCCTTGTCCCCCGGAGTTTCCGGGAGTTCTACGAGCCCCGCCGGGCGGCGCTGGAGGAGTTGGCGGGGGCTTTCTACGATCTAGTGATTGAGCCCCCGTGAACGAGGCGTCCCCAAGCAGCCGAAGGGGAAGTTCCGGGCGACGCCTCCTCTGGGGGGACAACGCCGGGCAAGTATGAGCCTCCTGTCCTCCCCTGGATAGACTAGGGGATTCTTTTTTGTGTATAGGATTTTTGTTCCCGGTAGTTCCGTAGGGGGAACCCCGGACTTGTAAATCATTTGACAATGAAATGAAAATTTTTTTGCTAAGTTATATCTTGTCATGGTCAGGTGCCCGGGGCGGGGGCCCCGGGAGAGGACGTGGAACTCCTTCCAATCACCGGGAGTCCCGCCCCCAGTGTCCCCCGGGGGGGACAAGCCTTGCTCCGGTGGTTGCCCGATTGGCACTTGGCGAATTTTGACAACCACCGTGCGGAGTTGCCTGGACCTCCCCCGGGAGTGTGGGAAGCAATTCCCTTGCGAATCGAACCTCCCGCAGGGTATGAGTACTGGCCGGAGGACATGTTCAACGCAGCGAGACGAAGAGTTCGGAGCTTGTATCGGGACATGGCGAGGGCTTGACGATGGGCTTAGGAGGTGCTAGTTCTCCGCATTAGACGTAGGTAGCCCCCCATATGAACCCCGGGAGTAATCGACTCCCGGTCATGTACCCTGTAAGCCTACCTGGAGAGGCTGTCTCCCGGCTTGTTTGCCATGGAATAAAGAGCACTTGTTTTTGTTTCACGCCTAGACCTTGAGAGCGGTAGGTGTCGTTTCGGGAGACAATTTTCAGGGAAGTGATGCTCAACCTCCGGGGGAGGTAGTCCGGGGAAGCAGGGTTCCACCTTCGGAGGAGGCGACCCATTCCAGGGGACGAGCTCCGAGGAAGCAGGGCTCCACCTCTGGAGGAGGTGACCTATTCCGGGGGACGAAATCCGGGGGAGCGGAGCTCAACCTCCGGAGGAGGTGACCTACTTCGGGGGGAGAGGTCCGGAGGACGTAGTCCGGGGGAGCAGAGCTCCACCTCCGGAGGAGGTGACCTACCCCGGGGGGAGAGGTCCGGAGGAGCAGGGCTCCACCTCCGGAGGAGGTGACCTATTCCGGGGGATGAAATCCGGGGAGCTGTCCTCCGGGAGAGAAAACGACCGTGTTAGGTCAAAGTCTGATTCCTGTTTCTCGGATTTAGCCAACCCTTTTGAGAAAATCCCATAAGAGTTCCAGATACCTCCCGAAATCAGCGGGGTATTTTATCTCCTCCCCCCGTAGCGGGGGGTGACTGACATAGGCGGCCTGCGCTGGAGCCATAAGAAAAATGCCGGCCGCTCCCTTTGAGGGGGGCACCCGCAAGGGGTTATCCTCGTGCCAGCGAGTGTGGGGATAAAAGATCTATCGGTCCTGCGACCTAGATCGCTCCCGGAGGAGGAAGAGCATAAAAACAAGCTCTAGAGTGTATGGGGGGGGGCCTAGTCCCCCAAAGTAACTCGTTACCTCGGTTCCTTGGGAACCAGGTTGCCGCTTACGCCCTCAATCCACGAGGGATATTGTAAGCCGCCCAAGGGGGAATGGGGCTCCCGCCATCGGGACTTTTAAGGCTGAGCTGGAGCCTGTAGCCTCCTCGCGATGAGGGCATCCTCAGGGGGCATCCTCATGGGGAGGGCATCCTTGTGATGAGGGCGTTGCCTCAGGGGCGCTTAAAGAAGTCTGCACAAAACCACATAACAGGGAGAAAAAACCATTCGCATTGATTAAAACAAGCTGGTACAACGCCTCCACCCTTTGCGGAATCACAGAAAGGGGAGGAAAAGGCCTTGAGGCCATTGTTACAACTCGCCGCGCCTTCCCCTCGTGACGGCATCCAAAAGGGGAAGGGGGGAGGCTCGGAGGCTAAGTGTAGAATCTGCGGAGCAGGTCCGCGTTCCATGTGTGCTTCAGCTCTTGGTCTTCGAGGGTAGAGAGCTTGTAAGCCCCCGAGCCAAGGATTGTGGAGATCCTGTATGGCCCTTCCCACTTTGGGCTGAGTTTCCCTTGAGCTTGAGGGTCGGTGACGCGCTTGAGGACAAGGTCTCCCAAACGGAAGGCTCTCCCCCGAACACTCTTGTTGTAAGTGCGCGCCATCTCACGTTCGTAAATGGCGTTGTGGAGGAGGGCTCTGTCCCGCTCTTCTTCGACGAGGTCCACCTCCAGCCTCTGGTTGTCTTCGTTAGCCTGAAACACGGCTGTCGAAACTCCCTCGAGGAGTTCGACTCGCAGCGATCGGAAATTGATTTCCGAGGGGAGTACTGCCTCAGCCCCGTACACGAGCAAGAAGGGGGTACGCCCTGTTGCTTGGCTCGGGGTCGTTCGTATGGAGCAGAGGATGCTCGGGAGCTCGTCTGCCCATGCCCCACGCCTGGAGGCGCTTTGCTCCAGGCGGCGGCGGAGTCCTTGAAGGATAACCCCATTGACGCGCTTGACTGCCCCATTGCTCTTGGGGTGAGCCACCGAGGCAAAGTGGGGGGTTGTGCCCAAGTTCTGACAGAACTCGCGAAAGATCGCGGAGTCGAACTGGGTTCCGTTATCCACGGTAATCTCACGGGGGACCCCGAATCGGCACACTATGTTCTTCCAAAAGAACCTTTGCACTGCACGAGACGTGATGGTGGCCAAGGGCTCAGCCTCCACCCACTTGGAGAAGTAGTCTACGGCCACGACTGCGTACTTGTATCCCCCGGGTGCCGGGGGGAATGGGCCTAGGAGGTCCATCCCCCACCGCGCGAAGGGCCAAGTGATTGGGATGGCCCGTAGGGTGCAAGAGGGCATTGTGGATCCCTTTGCCATCTTTTGGCAAGCCCCCGCAGGCAGAGACAAGGTCTCTTGCGTCGCGGGCGACTGTTGGTCAGTAGAAGCCTTGGCGAATGGCTTTGGTCGCGACGGCCCGTGGGGCGAGGTGAGAACCACAACACCCGAGGTGAATATCCTCAAGGAGCTGAACTCCCTCCTCCCGCGGGAGGCAGCGAAGCAACGCAGAGGCTCCTCGCTTGTATAACGTCCCTTCTATCAGCATATACGCTAGCGCCTTAGCGCGAAGGCGTTTGGCTTCGGCTTCGTCGGAGGGCTCCCCCTCTCCCTTGATGCAAGAGATAAGGGGGGCCATCCAGGATGTAGCTCGGATGATTTTCGTGACGTCGGGGTCACAAGACCCAGAGTCCGGATCGGGGGCCGTTGCAGAAGGTTTCAAGATGACCTCCAGGAAGGCCCCTTCGGGGAGGGGCCCTCGGGCACTTGCTGCCCTAGCGAGGGTGTCAGCGCGATCGTTGTCCCTATGCAGGATACGACGCGCCTCGAGGCCGTCGAAATAGTTTTCCATCTTCCGGACCTCGTTAAGGTAGAGGCTCAGATTCGGGTCATGGCACAAGTAGGACTTGTCCATTTGACAAACCATGAGTTGAGAATCTCCCTTGACAAGGAGGCGTCGGATGCCCAAAGAGCAGGCGAGGCGTAGTCCCAGGGGAAGGGCCTCATATTCTGTGACATTGTTCATCGCGGGAAACTCGAGCCTGGCTGCGTATTCAAGGGTTCTTCCCTCGGGGCTTCGGAGGACTACTCCCACGCCGGCTCCTGCCAGGCACAGGGAGCCATCGAAGAAGAGGGTCCAATGGTCATCGCGCGGTGGAGGGCCACGTGCTTCTTCTTCCGGCCCGGGGACCGGAGCCCACTCGGCCACAAAGTCCGCAAGGACCTGCGACTTGATCGCGGTTCGTCCGGTTAGGGATAGCGAGAAAGGGGCTAGCTCGGCCCCCCATTTCCCTATCCGGCCGGTGGCTTCCTTGTTCCGAAGCACTTCCCCCAAAGGGAGAGAGGAAGGCACCGTGATGGGGTGGCCTAGGAAGTAGTGGCGGAGCTTCCTTGATGCCATCAGAAGGGCATAACAGACCTTCTCCACCTTTGTGTATCTCGTTTTGGCGCCTTGGAAAGCCTCACTCACATAGTAGACAGGGCGTTGACGCCCATCTTTCTCCTTGACTAGGACCGCGCTGACGACGACGGGGGTGGCCGCGAGGTAGAGGAGCAGGGGCTCCCCTTGACGCGGGCTCACAAGCATCGGGGGGCTCGTGAGATACCTCTTCAAGTCTTCGAACGCGGCCTGTGCCTCGGGGGTCCAATGGAACCCCACGAGTCCGCGGAGGATTTTGAAAAATTGGAGGCCGCGCTCTCCCGAGCGCGAGACGAAGCGACTTAACGCGGCTAAGAGGCCGGTAAGTCGCTGTACGTCTTTGACAGAATGCGGCGGCAGCATGTCGAGGAGGGCCCGAATTTTTTCGAGATTGGCTTCAATGCCCCTCTGGGACATGAGGAAGCCAAGGAGTTTCCCTCTGCGAACGCCAAACGCGTACTTTTCCGGGTTCAGTCTTAACCCGTACTTACGGAGATTGCGGAATGTTTCCCCCAAATCTTCGAGGTGAGCGGTCGAGAGAGGGCTCTTCACGACCGCGTCATCAACGTATACTTCTACGTTGCAGCCGATTTGGTCCCTTAGGAGCAAACACATGAGGCGTTGGAAGGTCGCCCCTGCGTTTTTCAACCCGAAGGGCATGTGGACATAGCAGAAGGTGCCGAGGGGAGTTATAAAACTCGTCTTTTCCTTGTCTTCCACCGCCATCCGGACCTGGTGATAGCCCGAATAGGTGTCCAAGAAACTCATCAGCTCGCATCCCGCGGTGGAATCCACCAATTGGTCGATCCGCGGGAGCGGGAAATCATCTTTTGGGCATGCTTTATTGAGGTTGGTGAAGTCAACACACATCCTCCATTTGCCGCTTGCCTTTTTGACGAGGACGGGGTTTGCTAGCCACTCGGGGTGTAGGACTTCCCGAATGAACCCCGCCTCCCGGAGTTTAGTGATCTCCGACTTGATGGCCTCTTGGCGTTCAAGGGAGAGCTTTCTCATCTTTTGTTTCACCGGGGGGCGACCAGGCATTACCGCGAGCTTGTGCTCGATAACGTCCCTGGGTACGCCCCCCATGTCAGTGGGCTTCCATGCGAAAACATCCGCATTTTCGCGAAGGAAGTCGATGAGTTGTGTCGCGTGCACCTCGGGGAGGTCAGCTCCGATTTTGACAGTCTTCCCCTTGTCCTGGAAGAGAGAGACTTCTTGGAGATCCCCTTCGGGGCGAGGTTTTGGGAGGAACTTCCCGGGGAGCATGACTGGCACTTTTGGGGTCGGGGAGGAGCTTTCTCCCCCCGGGGCCTTGACCAGGTTGATGTCTCCGATCACTGCGGTAGCACGCTCGTAGAGGGAGCGAGCCATATCCTGATCGCCACGCACGGAGATCACCCCACCTGGCCCGGGGATCTTCATACAAAGGTAATTGTGGTGGACAGCTGCTCCCAGGCGGTTGATGATGGTTCTCCCCATTATGGCATTGTAGGAGGAGGGGAGGTCCGCCACATCGAACCGAACCATTTCGGTCTGGTAATTATCCGGGGCGCCGAAGGTCATCGGGAGATCAACCTTTCCCACGGGGTGTATGGTTTTTCCAGGGACGAAGCCTTGCAAAGGCCCCGCTGCGGGTTGCAGGAGTTTCTCGTCTACCTGCATTTCTTTGAACGCTTTCAGATAAAGGACGTCCGCCGCGCTTCCACCATCGACCAAGATTCGGGCGAGGCGATAGTTGAACACGGTGGTGGAGACGATCAGCGCGTCGTTGTGGGGGAAGCGCACCCCACACGCGTCTTCCACGGTGAATGTCAATGGGACGTCCGACCATTTTGACGTCCGGGACGTGTTGACGGCCCCTATCACCTTCACTTCTCGCGCATACTCTTTGCGTTGGCGTTTGGAATCTCGCTCGGAGTCAGATCCCCCTACAATGACGTTAATGTGTTTCTGGGAGGTTTGGAAGGGGAGCTCGTCGCTCGAGCCCTTTTCCCGGCCTTGCTTCTGACGTCCCCCTAGGGGAGTGGGGAGTGCCGCCAAGGCCGGCGATGGAAGGGGTAAGGAGGTAGGGCTTCCTCCCCCCGGCCCATACTGCTCGAGAAATGCCGCGAAGTGTTGAAGGAGCGCATGGCATTCTCGGGTTGCATGGGAGTTGGACTTGTGGAAAGCGCACCACAAAGTGGCTCCAGCCTCCTTGCCCCCTGGCTTGGGGGCCTCTCGCGGATGGGAGGATTGGCTTCCTCCGCCGCCTTTGGGCTTGGAAAAGGGGTGCTGTCCCCTGTTAGGCTCCCGGGAGCCGCCTCCGCCTTCGAGGATGAAAGTGTCTCGAGGCCTTGGCTCACTGCGAGGCCCTCTCCGGGGACGTTTGTGGGAGGGGTCCCTCGAGTCCCTCTCCCCGGGGCTGGAGGTCCCCTGATGCTTTTTCCAGAGGTCGTCTTCTTCAGCTCTTGCGTACTTCTCAAGTACATTGAAGAGCTCGTCGGCAGAGGACGGGCAACTTCGGGAGAGTCTTCGGTGGAGCTCTCCTGGGAGAATGCCGCTCTTGCACGCTTCAATCACCATTGAGTCAGGAACGTGAGCCACCTTGCTCTTGATCTGGGCGAAGCGTTTGAAAAAACTTCGTATCGTCTCCCCCGACCGTTGGTGAACAGTGTACAATTGCGACGAATCCAAGGGACGGATGTAATTCCCCTGGAAATTTGCGCAAAACTCGCGCTTCAGCTGCGCGAAGGACTTGATGGACCCACTCTTGAGGTTATAGAACCACGACTAAGCTATCCCGAGAGGTAGAGGGGGAAGACGTTGCACTGGACGGTTTCGTCCCCCCCGACCACCGAGATGGCCGTGGAGTATACCTGCACGAATTCATAGGGGTCGGCCTCTCCATTGTAGTGCTCGATATGGGGCGGCCGATACGGCTTCGGCCACCGAACACGCCGGAGGCGGCGGCAAAGGGGTTGGTTGGCCCCTTCCACTTCCTTTGGGGAGTCCAAATCGTTATCCCCCTTCACAGGGGAGGCGCGTTCATTGTCCGAATCGCATAGGGGTCCCAACGGACCGCCTGCCTTCCGGTATTGTCTTCGTTCTTCGGGGTTGGTGGAACTCACTTCTTGCACCTCGGGGGGACCTCCAGAGGTGGCGGAGGCCTCTTGCATTGGTCTCTTGCCCTTGTCCGTTGGGACAAGAGAACCACGCCTACGTGCGAGTGATTCCCGGCCGTTTTGGGACGGGGCGCCTTCGGACCTTGCCGCGCGCATGCGCTCCACCTCCTCTTGGGTGAACCGCGTTTGGTTCACCGGGGGAGCCAGAGGAGGGAGACCCGGGGGAGGAAGCGGATGTGCACCCATTACCGGCGCGGGAGAGGAATCGCGGGCCGGAAGGGTTCCGGCTATGGAGACGGCCCGTGGCGTGGGAAGACTTCCCAGCGGGGGAACAGCCTGTATTGCGGGAGTCGCCCCGGAGACACCTCTTGAGACAAGCACAGTCCCAGGGAGGGGAATCCTTTTCGGGACAAGGGACGACTCGGGGACGGGAGGACCCCCGGGGAACGAAAGCCCTCCGGGGGTGGGAGCACCCCCTGGGGGAGGTCCACCGGAGGGAGCTCCTCCCGGGGGAGGGTGTTCACCGGGAATGGGGATGTTCCCCGGGAGGGGAAGTTCTCCGGAGGTAGGAACATCTACCGGGAAGGGATAGCCCCCCGGGAGGGGAAGAACTCCGGAGGTGGGAACACCTCCCGGGAAGGGATAGCCCCCGGAGACGGGCGCGCCCCCCGGGAGGGGAAGTCCTCCGGAGGTGGGAACACCTCCCGGGAAGGGATAGGCCCCGGAGACGGGCGCGCCCCCTGGGAGGGGAAGTCCTCCGGAGGTGGAACACCTCCTGGGAAAGGGATAGCCCCCGGAGACGGGTGTACCCCCCGGGAGGGAAAGACCTCCGGAGGTGGGAACACCTCCCGGGAAGGGATAGCCCCCAGAGATGGGCGCGCCCCCCGGGAGGGGAAGTCCTCCGGAGGTGGGAACACCTCCTGGGAAAGGATAGCCCCCGGAGACGGGCGTACCCCCCGGGAGGGGGGAGTCCTCCGGAGGTGGGAACATTTCCCGGGAAGGGGAAAATTCCCGGTGCGAAGAAACCCCCTGGGTGTCCCATCATGAATGGGGGTGGCATCCCCCCAAACGGGAATGGGTGCTGGTACGCAGGGGCTGGAGGCCGCGCTAGGGCGCGCAACAACTCCTCGAGAGTATGTTGCGTGCGAAGTTGGCCCTCCACAAGCGCCCCAAGCAGCGGATCCCCTGAAGTCGAAGGTACCACCCTGGGGACGCTTGGTCCCCCCAAAACGGGATCCTCACGCTGGCTCGCAGGAGCCATTCCCACGCCAAGGGTGATGAGAGAGACGCGTGTTACCTCCCCTCGAGTGTCCTCGGGAGGAGGTGACGCAATGACGGCCCCTTGCATCGGCGGTGCAGGGTTGCTAGGGCCAACGTCGTCGGAGATGGTCAAGTGCCTTGTTCTTCTTGGAGCCATGACTATTTGTCACGCGTCCCCACGGTCGGCGCCAACTATCGTGGTATAAAAAATACCTCGACAGGTTTGATGACGTGCGCAACACGTGTTTGTCAACGCGAGCTGACCGTGTGACGGGTCACCCTGCGTTGGACAATCTCAGAGATTGACACAAAGATTTATACAGGTTCAGGCCTCAGTGGAGGCCCTAGTCCTGTCGACGTATTCCCGACACGTGTCGGCTAAGGGGATCTCTCCCGGGGAGAGGGTTCCAGAGCACGCCTATGAGTTTTTATGATTGGAGTCAAATGAATGTCTCCGGTTACAAGAGTGGGTTACAAAGGTATATATAGACCCCAAAAGACGCAAATTACCGAACTACCCCTGCTACAACCGTCGGATCGAGGGCAGGATAGTCTTTCGGTGAGTCCTAGGGCACCGATCTTGGACACATGGCGGCCCTCGAAATCAGTGCCTCCCGAAAAAGGGGGCTCCGGGGGAGGTCTTCCTCGGCCCGGAGAAGGGGCTCCGGGGGGAAGTTCCTCGAGCTCGGAGAAGGTGCGCCGGGGGAAGTCTCCCCCGAGCCCGGAGAAGGGACTCCGGGGGAGGTCTCCCCCGGACCGGAGAAGGTGCGCCGGGGGAAGTCTCCTTCGAGCCCGGAGAAGGGGCTCCGGGGGAAGTCTCCCCCGACCGGAGAAGGTGCGCTGGGGGACGTCTCCCCCGAGACTGGAGAAGGTGCGCCGGGGGACGTCTCCCCCGAGACCGGAGAAGGTGCACTGGGGGAGGTCTCCCCCGAGCCCGGAGAAGGTGCGCCAGGGGACGTCTCCCCCGAGACCGGAGAAAGGGCGCTGGGGGACGTCTCCCCCGAGCCCAGAGAAGGGGCTCCGGGGGACGTCTCCCCCGATCGGAGAAGGTGCGCCGGGGGAGGTCTCCCCCGAGCCCTGAGAAGGTTCTCCGGGGGAAGTCTCCCCTGAGACCGGAGAAGTTGTCCCGGAAAAGAGGAGGTGCTTCTGGCACTGCTAGTACTTTTCCCCCAACACCTTGTTAGTATAATATAATATTCCTTTGATTAGTTAAGGTCTGCATGACGCATTTAGATTTTCAAATTGCTTGCTGAGTGCCTTGACACTCATTCTTACTATTTGTTTATCCTTGTTAGACTTTGAATACTCCATTGGCGATGTGATGCTGATTGGTACAGAAGAAGAGGTTTAGCCAGAGGAGGATATTTGTGATTTTGATCCAACCTACTTCATCACTGGAGATGAAGATTGAGCGCTACGATCATACCTAAACTATCACTTTTGTTGTAATAAACATACATATGTATGTATATGTAACTAATTAACTTGTTATGTTAAGCTATGCTTAATTAAGCTCATGTTTCTGTATCGCTACTCTATTCTGAACATTTGTTGGATAATCTAGTTTTATTCAGAGAATGTTCGAAGACCGGATGTGCTACCAAGTCGGTGGTATGTCAGGTCACCGCAATGATGTTCTAGTGTAATGAATACTTTGATGATTATTTTAGCCAATCTATTTTGAGAATCATTGTCTTAATAGAATTTTGAGGATGGTAAGGTCCCATGAAATTGGGGCTGTGATAGGGCTGTAGGGAATGTGTCTAGATTGAATGTGGGCAATGCTTGCTGAGTATCTCTAATTTTCATCATCACTGCTTTGATAGATTAATTTATCTTGGATTAGGATTTCCATCTTAGTGCACTAAAAACCCAAGATTTCTCGAATATTCTAGACCCACTACTATTGCCTGTGTTGTTGGTTGTATTAATGAGATTAGTGCTTGCTATATTTTTATCTATCATATTTGCTAGTTTTATCTATGAATACTTTTGATTTATTGTGATTTGAGAACCATTGGCCTTCTATGTGGGATGTGTAAGCTCTTAGAATACTACAATCAAAATTACGACACACCCTTGCACTTGTGGACCTCTATTAAAATGTGTGACACAATCCTGCTTTGATGTGAGGTGTAGGGGGTCCTGGGTTTGACAACAATCACTCACTCGACTGAAAGCTTCTTTGAAGAGTAGATTCATTGTGACAAGAATAAAGTCAACAAGCTTCATTTATGCGGGTTTGTAGCCCTCTGTTGAGTGATCTAGGTGTAGGGGGTCCTGGGTTTGACAACAATCACTCACTCGACTGAAAGCTTCTTTGAAGAGTAGATTCATTGTGACAAGAATAAAGTCAACAAGCTTCATTTGTGCGGGTTTGTAGCCCTCTGTTGAGTGATCTAGGTGTAGGGGGTCCTGGGTTTGACAACAATCACACACTCGACTGAAAGCTTCTTTGAAGAGTAGATTCATTGTGACAAGAATAAAGTCAACAAGCTTCATTTATGCGGGTTTTTAGCCCTCTATTGAGTGATCTAGACAGTGAAGAACAAGTTGGCCTTTGAAAAAAATGAGGATTATTAGCCCAACAGTGGTGGTTTACAAGCTCGTAGTAGTGGAGCAAGCTTTAGACCACTAAGGAGTGGGAGTTTCTATTGAAGAGTGTTGAGCAACTGGGGTGGCCAAGATCATCTTGAAAGAAGCTATGTAAAGACCTTTTGGTTGTTGGACAATGGGGGTGCATTTGAGCTAGGATTGCTTATTTTGTTGATGTTTGGTCTACATAGGGTGTTGGGTTTTGCTGTTATCTATATTCCGAAGTTTCTACAATGAATTTAGTTTATGCTTTATTTTGTATTGACTCTGTAAAAAACTTGGTTTCATAATAAAACCGCAGTGTAATCCCTTTTCTCTGTAAAAAATGATTAATTGCATATGATATAAGCATAGTCATGAAGTTCATTCATGTTAGCAAGAGAAGAAAATGTCTCATAAACAAATCCATAAGTTTCGTTATACCCTTTTGTACCAACCAAGATTTGTAATTTTCTACTTTACTATTTAGAGTTTGCTTCATTGTAAATGCACACTTACAAGCCATGTTGATAGATCAACAAGCTCCCATGTCTTGTTCTAACTTTTGGAATTACTAGGAACTTGTGTTTGTATGTACTACACATAGCATTCACTTGAAGAGTTAGTGTGTGTCCATGGAAAAGGAGGTTATTGGTTCGACTCTATCTGTATGTTTAGTGGGAATATTGTGTTTGTGTATGTGGGTGGATTTGGGAGGTGGTGGTTGTTATGTATCACCAATTAGGGAGGACCTACATGGGGGGAAAACTTGGCAACCACGCCCTTGAGCTCAGTAGAATGTAGTTGTCCTCATAGGAACTATGGCTACAACTCTCCTGTGTCCTATCCAAGCTCCCCACAAGCTTGTGAAACCTCAAAGGCCTATTGATTGCGTAGCGAGAGGTGGGTGGGGCGCGGGTTTGTAATAACTGATGAGGATTATCACTCGAGCTAGCTCACTTAACATATATCGGGTTCAAGTCAAGTTCAAATTTGATATGTGTCTGTGTGTCTTAGCAGCCGCTATGGTCGCAGATGGACAGCTTCCTGTACATTAAGGGGCTGTGGACACAGAGCCAGTTTATGGTCGTAGTACTTGGATGATCATAAGGCCGCAAGCAATGCGCGGTCAGAAGGTCATTGTCTATGCGCGATCAAGATAACCTGGGGGTGTTTAAGCCTTTATTGGACATGTCCTCAGGATCAAGATAACTTCACCCATGAGTGAAGATAGCCGCCAGGGAGTTAACATGTGCGGTTATCTATGATTGCCCGTGCTCAACTGGCGGACAGGATGGTTGCGGTTATACGAACTGCACTATGGCAACTGTCCAGAACTGCTTTGCATTGGCATCCTTTCCTTCAGTATAAAAGGATGGTTGATGCACGATGTGTGTGTGTGGGGGGGGGGGTAAACTCTCAAGGGAATAACCAAAAACCTTTGAAGACATAGAAATAGTTAGTTAGATAGAAGAGTAAGAGGAGACTATCACCTGTGATAATCCCCTCTCCCTATAAATCATTTTCTTATATATAGTGAAATCACAACAGGACGTAGGGATTTTACTCTCACCATCGAGGATCCGAACCTGTATAAATCTTCGTGTCTCTGTTTCATTGCTTATCATATCTTACCTAAGGGCACATTGAAAGGTCTCACATACAACTCACAAATCTACGTAAGATCGACAAGGGACCCCGAGTCCAAATCGTCGACAACTGGCGCCACTGTGGGGCCTTTCTCAAGGTGTTCTTTTTCATCAGAAGATTCGGTAAGTCATGTCTGGGCCATATGATTCCGAGAATAATTTTGATCTCGACGACTATGCCCATGTTTGGATGCCCTCACCTAGCAATCCTGTTCCAATGGAAGAGGTCGATCGCGAAGATGTTCCTGAGGAACATCCTGAGGATGCATCTTCTCCGACTCAGGACATGTCCATTGACCAGGAGACAGAGAGGATAGACCAGGAGCCCCATGTGAGTTCTACCACTTTGGAGGCTGAATATGTACCTCAGCACATCACTGTTGAGGATGTGGATGATGTAACCTAGAGCTTAGTCCTGGGAGGTTTGATCCTAATAACCTCCAGTCTCTTTTTGATTTTGAATCCGATTCTGAACAAATAGAGATGTTGTCTCCTTCTGCGACCTCGCTCCCCTGAGAGTTTGCTGCTTTATCGGAGGAAATTCCTTTGCAGCGAATTGCTTGGGAGGAACAAGAGCGCAGGCAAAAGGAGGAATAGGAAATAAAGCAAAAGGAGGATCAAGTTCGCGAGCAACAAGACAACGAGCTTCGCAGGACTACAAAGGAAGCTTTGCAAATTGTTCAATCTCGTTATGATGCCGCTCCAAGTTCCTCCCGTCGTCCCCTTGGTCGTAGATGCGACCAGACGCCTTCTTTAGCCCCGAGCTATCCACCGGCGGTTGAGGAAACGGTGACGCCTGGCGTACCAAGGAGGAGTACGCATAAACGACTTCGTTCTATTGCAGATGTCTTGCATAATCCTCCTCCCAATGTCAAAGATGCGGACAAACCGACTTTTGCTAGAATACTGTCGGATACGCTAGATGAAGTAGCATTTGATGCAACTCCAACAGCGTCATCCCGGTCTACGATTCGCTCCCATGAGAGGGAGTATTCCTACTCTAGTCATGGCAGGCGTAATCAACTACCACAAGGATCAGTTTGGCACGACAAAGCCAGGAGAGTTGGAAATTCCCGAGATGGAGATCGCGTTATTGTCCATTCTCGTCTGGGACCACGAGGCGTATTCCCTGAAGGTGAGGTCTCCTACGATCAAGTTCAAAGCCGCAAAACTCTCCACAGTTCCTGTGTTCGCTGGAAAGCTTTCTCGCTAGGCCTTCGTGTGGTGTTTTGGCCAAACAAGTTCAATCCAGGAATGATCGAAAGATTTGATGGAACTTAGAATCCATCCGAATTCCTTCAGATCTACATTACCGCTATTCAAGCAGCAGGTGGGGATGATCGCGTCATGGCGAATTACCTACCAACGGTCCTCGAGGGACCAGCGAGAACCTAGTTGTTCAACCGACTGGAGGGTTCGATTTATAACTGGGAAATATTGTGTGACGCCATACTCAACAATTTCCAGAATTGCTACTAGAAGCTTGGCAAAGAGGATGATCTCCATTGTCTATGCCAGACCTCTACCGAGACTCTTCGGCAATTTGTCAAGAGATTTGTTATTAGGGCACTCAAACATGCCGTGCGATATCGAAGGTTCACTGAAGATCTACTTATCCATCCGCCTCGGTTAGTGGCCGATCTTTTCGACATGGCCGACCGCTATTCCGATGCGGCTGAGGCCGGAATAGAATGGTGGATAAAGGAAGCTTACTGCCTCCGCCAGGTCTTAAGGACATCAAGAAGGAGGATTCAAGCAAGAAGCCAGAATCGTCATTGGGTGGAAAATCAAAGAAGTCCTAGAAAAACCGAACTGGACAATACCGGGAGGTCACCGTTGCAGAGAAACCACCACCTGGAAGAGGTAACAAGTTTCATTCAAGAATAAAACCTCTTCCAGTGGCCGCAATAGCGACCAGTTGGGAAAACAGACTAACCCGCAGGGAAACAAGAAGTGATGTCAGTTCCACAATTCTTCAGGACACGATCTCAATAACTGCCGAAATTGGTTGAACCAATTAGACAACTTCTACCAAGGGATTGGATCGATGCCGACCTTGTCGCAAAAAGATCAGGCCTACGGGATTAGAGACGCCGACAGAGACGAAGAGATGTCCTACCAGGTACCCCAAAACCATGTCAATGTTATTTTTGGAGGTTCCTCCTCTTTTGCTTCTAAGCGTCAGTTTAAAACGTTCTACCACAAGGTAAATCAAGTAGAGGCTTCCCTTAGTGAACCTCAATATCCTCGTTGGTCGGAAACTCCTTTGACTTTCGATGGAGCTGACTGTCCTGTTGGGCTTGCTAGACTATTGAGACTACCTTTGGTCATTACCCCAATTATTAGCAATGCACGAGTTGAAAGAGTTCTGATCGACAAGGGAAATTCCTTGAACATTTTATTGGTCAAGGCACTGGACGAGATGCAGATTCCTCGTTCGAAAATTAAGCCCATAATTCATCCATTTTATGGGATAATCCCTGGTCCCTCGATGATGCCGATGGGACAGGTGGTGCTACCAGTAACACTGGGAGAACCAGATAACTTCCGAACAGAATTGATTACTTTTGATGTAATTGATTGTGATTCGGCGTATAATGCTTTTTTTGGCATGCCAACTCTCATTAAGTTCATGGCAACAACGCATTACGCTTATCAGTGCGCCAAGCTGCCGGCCCCCAAAGGTGTTATCTCGGTCCGAGGCAGCCGGAACACGGCGTTAACTTGTGATCGGTTATCCCTGGAATTGGTGGATCAGCTTCCCCTTTGGGACGTCAAGATTGCGACCACGACTTCTGATACGATCAAAGTTGCCCCGCGGCCAGATGAAAAGTTAAAGCTAGTTCCATTGTACCCAAATGATCCATCTAGAACAATTCGAATTGGATCAGGCCTGGATGACAAATAGGAACTTGAGCTCGTTACTTTCCTCCGGGCTAATGCAGATGTGTTTGCGAGGAAACCATCAGACATGCCTGGAGTCCCAAGGGAGGTAATTGAGCATAGGTTAGCAATTTGACCTGGACAGTGACCAATAAAATAGAAGCTCAGATGCTTTGTTGTTGATCGGCAAGAAGCCATTCGAGTGGAGTTAGATAAACTCTAGAAAGCTGGATTTATTCGTGAAGTCAATCATCCTAGCTGGCTTGCAAACCTGGTCATAGTCCTAAAGTCAAATGGTAAGTGACGCATGTGCGTCGATTACACCAGCCTGAACAGTGCCAGTCCGAAGGATGACTTTCCCCTTCCTTGCATCGATCAGTTGGTCGATTCTACAGTTGGTTGCAAACTGATGAGTTTCCTGGATGCTTACTCAGGGTACCATCAAATTAGCATGGCCAAAGAAGATGAAGAGAAAACAGCCTTCATCACATCATTTGGCACCTACTGCTACGTCAGAATGCCATTTGGTATCAAGAACGCCGTTTCCACGTACAAGCACTTGATGTAAAAGACCTTTCTTTCCCAGATGGGGCGTAATCTCAAAGCTTACGTTGATGATTTGGTTGTAAAAAGCTTGGAAAGCTCGAATCACTTGGATGATCTTGCTGAAACCTTGTGTAATTTAAACAAACATGGAATAAAATTAAACCCAGAAAAATGTTCCTTCGGAGTTTGTTTTGGTAAAATTTTGGGTTACCTTGTTTGTTCAAGAGGATTGAGGTTAATCCTGAAAGGATTAGGACCATTGAGCAAATGAGATCTCCTTCGACTATGAAGGACATCCAAAGCCTAACAGGTCGCAGGGCGGCTTTAAGTCATTTCATATCGCGCCTAGGTGAATGAGGACTACCTTTCCTTAAGGCTCTTCGCAAACACAAGGGTTTTACCTGGTCGGATGAAGCTGAAAAGGCCTTTCAGGAGATCAAAACTTATTTGCCTTGTTCGCCAATACTGGTCACTCCGAATTTAGGGGAACCACTACTCCTTTATTTGGCGGCCATCCCTCACACGGTCAGCGCAGTTCTGGTTGCAGAAAGAGAGGGTGTACAACAACCAATCTATTACATAAGAGAAGTACTTCATGGTCCAAAGGAACGTTGTTGGGGGAATCTCCACGGGATCAAGTCCATTTGCCCGGGGACAAGGCCCCCCGGTGGCTTGTCCCGGGCGCCACCTTTCGAAGACAAGGGTCTCCGGTCCCGAATCACGTGAGGGTCATGCGAGAAGCGCCTCGGGAATCGGCGGACACCTGTCAAGCATCCAACACTAGTACAGAAATGCTTTTCACTATCGGTTCAAAATCAAATCTACTATCGGTTCTCTTACTGCTAGTGGTCGGTACGATAGAAGAAACGTAGCACACCCCTATCGGTTAAAAACCGATAGTAAAATACATACACCTCCAACGTTTAGTAATCGCTAACGACAATTCTTCTATCGGCTCAATGATCTCAACTGATAGTGATGTTATATTTCTTGTAACGATTATTCACTGGAAACCGATAGTAATGTATAGTTTTTTCTATCGGTTAGGTACTCGACACGGCTAGTACCACAACTTTCTTCTATCGATTGTAGGATATGAACCGATAGTATTACAAAGGATCATTAACAGATACAGAGAAATACAGTGATACACTAATACAGCAGATTTAATTTATTCACCAATACACTAATTATTCAGAGATTTTATTCACAAATACACTAATACAAAGATATACACATGCATTGGACAGATTGAATTTATTCACAAATACACCAATGAATTTATTCACATATTGAGTTTATTTGCAAATATACCAATGAATTTACACACATACACCAATCAACACATTCAACATATATTACACTAGTCATTTACGATGGATCGTTGATAGCCACTTCTTCCATCACATATTGAGCCCAAATTGTTCACAGCTCCTTCAATTGAGGCAACTCATATTGCTCTTTCAACTTGCGCTCTACATGCGTGTATGAAGTTAAGAACGTATGAGACATCCAATGTTTGACTTTGAGTCAGGAAAAATGGTTACCTTAGGGAATTGGGCAAAGTTTCTCCTGATCAGGTCATACATAAATCTCATGACATAGAAGCCACATTCCCACGATTGTGGCTGCTGATGGCACTAGGATAATTGCATATGCAAAGACATAAACCCACATTAACCCAAAAGAACTAATTAAGCTTAAATTAAAAGACTCATCATTAGTAGTTCCATCCGTATTAATTACCTCATATTCTTTCCAAGAAATTGTTGTGCCCTTCGACGTGTCATGCCTCCCTCCAGCAGTAACATAATTTTTGAAAGTCCTGTATTTAATTTAGCATTGCCTGTTAATATGTTATCATTAATTAGCTAGTCAGAGAAAAATTTAAAACAACTGTGTTACTTACGCGTCTATGTGCCACGTGAGGGTGAAAACATGCGCCACCCTGTCGCTAATCGAATCGAGGTAATAGACCTCATTCATCCATGGGCAAATGACGGCGAGGACCCAGTGGCCCCTAAATTGCATATATAAGTGAACCGTTTCATACATATGTTAGGTGTAACATACAAGAATGAGTTAAATTAGTAGAAAATGCACTAACCATTGGTGGTACGGCCAAGAATGAACTCTCGGTCCTACTGCGCTAGTAGTTCCCTTGATATGTATTCCTCCGCATGTGCTTGGTCGTGCTCTAGCATCGTGAGGCTTATTTTGTCTGGGTCGAGGAAACCCACCTTGTCACATGCCCTCATCGACGCCAGCCTATACATGCACCTAGATGCAAAGTAGACATTAGTAAGTAGTGCATACAAAGTGATTAGATTTATGAAATGAACTGTGATAACTTCACACAACAGCAAACTCACAGGACTCCAGTCTGTATGATGGACATATCAAGCTCCCGCAAGTTGAGGAGGTCGAACAAATCCTCGTGGGCCACCGATATGCTCCCGGCCTCACGGTGAAAATGACCTGGCCTGAAGTGAACTAAGAAGTTGATGTGGCGCCTAGACCGGGTCAGGTACCACTCATGGAGACTTCTGGTTATTTGATCCATATTGCCAGAAGGTACTCCGACACGAGTGGGAACCCGTTCTTGAACGTACCCTACTGGCTTTGTTTGGCCTTGCCTTTTGCCTTGCCCTTGCCTTTGGGCGGAGAGCGAGTGTATACCTTCGAAGGTTGGGGCGCGGTGCTGACGGCCTCATTTGATGGCGAAGGGTTTGAGGTCGTCGGAGGAGGCATGGGGGCCGAAGGAGCTCGGTCATGCGTTGTGCTGGGGGTGGTGTCCTCAGGAAGTGAGCTGGCATCCTTCGTCCACTTTAAGTTACGAACGCATAAGATAGATTTTGCAAATTGTGTATATTAACTGAGTTGTAAGCTAGAATGGCTAGGGTTTACCTCCTGTAGTCTAACCCTTCTTGGGCCACTGTATGTACGAGCCTAATGCCTCGCCAATTGTCCGCATTTCGTCCGTTGGGATGGGCAACGGAAAAGAGCTGTAGCCCGGGAGGGCCATGTCCACCTGTACCTTTGCGAATCCAGGCTCCAGAGGTACGCAGTGGATCCGGACATCCTCCCAAAACTGATATACGACCCCGTTTGCAACCACTACAGGTTTGCCGTCTATGTTGATCAATAGGCTACAGCTCTTCGGCTTCTGCAATTTGCAACAATTATAACAGGTTAGCGAAACAGTTCTAACGTAACGGGAGTGGCATCAACCGAACTGCAAATATAGCTCAAGAGTTGCAATACCTCAATCAGGTCCACCGGATCCACGTGAACTTTTGAGCCGCAACTACTCAGCCTGGCAACGTCGACCTCAGCAGCTGGATCTAAACCCTTGGACTGCACAACTCGGCTGAGGCGTTCATACTTCTCATTCATTTGAGCGAACATGTCCGCGAATTGTGCAGTGACATCTGACCGTATCTTCTGAGACATCTCCGATTCCCTTTCCTTCCAGCTGCGAGCCTTCTTCGCCTTTTGCCCGGGCTCCGAGAAGCCTTCCTTCCATGGCACCACACCCCCCACGGTTCACGTCTGCCCTGGATGCTCGTTGTTCCCTAGAGCCCGGGTAAGGATGTCGTTCTCGCTATGGGGTGTGAACAATCCCTCGGTCGCCTCCTTTGAGAAAGAGATCTGTTACATTCAAAGCTCTCCATTGTGAGGCAAAAATATATACAAACTTGTGCGCACACTAGTGATCATAGTTTTTTCTACCACACTCTATGATTCCAACCAGAAAGTTAGCCAACTTACGATTTGCTGCACGACCTTGACGTCCCTGGGGTTTGGGAACTCCACAGTCCCCGTGGACAACACGGTCTCTCTGGCCAGCCACCAGCGCTTGCATCGCGGATTGTGGATCTCGGAGAGCAGTAGGTCAGGGGAGTAGACGAAATTCGACGCCTCGTCTTCAGCCTTCTTCCATTGATCCTCCTTCCCCGCATAGCCACGAGAGCCGAGCCGGTGCGGGTGGTCGTTCCTCCTCTGGATTGCCTTGTTCTTCTCGCCAAGGGCTTTTGTACCAGAAACAAGAAAATTAATGCACCGCTGGTTACTGCATACAACGGTGTAACCAAGCAAAGGAACCATACATACCTTGAACTTAGGGGTCCCCTTCTGTTGGGTGAATTGTTCCCATACCTCCTCTGTTATGAAGGGGTACTTCTCGCATGGAGATTTGCCTTTAGCGAGGAAGGTACTGACGAGGACGCTCTTGAAGGTTTTCCACGTGTTGTTCATGTCCTTCAAGCAAGCTATCTTGGGACCATCGTCGGGGATGTTCCACTTGGTCTGTTTCAAATGGTGCATATAAGCATGACTTACTTAATCTATGGGATAAACCAAGGGAATGTGATTACTCAAGAGTTTAGTGATTTTGATTAATTTTACCTTCACTTCCGCCCATAGCCTATCCCTCTCGTCGGCCTTAATGTCCTTCCAGCTCTGGACGGTGATTTTCACCCTTTCCTTCGCCAACAAACCAACATAGGCAGCGTACTGGCCGGTGTTCTTCCCGATCGATCCCCCGAACTAGTTGAACTCACATGAAAGATCCACGCGTTTGGCCAAACGACACAACATCGTTGCGCCTCGCGCCTTCCTCTTGCGCTGGGACGAGGCAGCGTCATCTACGTTCGCCCTTGCTGAATCACTACTATCAGCCGAGGAAGATGCTGACATGGCTTTACCTAAAATTCCATGAACAGACCATCAATTGATATGAAGAAAGGTACATGACAAAGTTCATAACTAAAATGGAATGGCAATGATGAACCACCTCTTTTTGTTAAAATGTCAAATTTTCATTCAAAAGGCCAAAAATCATCAATTCCTATCAACATGGTCTTCAAAATGGATTTAAATTGGATTTGTAAACTCAATTTGTAAAAGGTTGTCGAACTTCAACCTTCTTTCTTAACATAAAGATCATTTGACCATAACTCTTGATTGTAAAATCCTATTTGGAAAATTTTTTCAGAAAAATATATTTCATGCAATGAAAATCATTTCTGTAAATTTTCATTTCAAATGTATTTGATTTGAGCAATAGTTGATTCTTTTCACAAATGAAATATGAAATCTGCAAAATTCAGACTTTTCAGTGTACTGTCGGTTGACAATAACAAACCGATATGACATACCCTATTTCCTATCGGTTTGACAATTAAAACCGATAGTACTCAAGTTTGTATTCAAGAAAATATATAAGATTAGCAGTGCAAACTATGCTAGTCTCTCTGCAGGAATATAAAGAATCATGGATTTGTGATAAAAATTTAAATGAACCAAAATTTCAGATGAAAATTAGAAAATGGGAAATAATTAACAGAAAATTCAGATTATGGTCTTTTACTATCGGTTCAAAATAAGAAACCGATAGTGGACGACTATGTACGAAAAATTCCTAGTGATTTTCATCAAGTCTGTAATTTTCATAGCTATCAAGTTTGTAATTCATGCACTTTTCATCTAGTTTTATATTTGTAATCCATTGAACCACATATGAACTATTCAATATAAATTTAAGAAATTGACGTGAGCGGCAAGATCAATGATACTGCGGTTTGGTCAAGAACACTTACAATCGTTTGTGGAGTGGCCTACGATGGCGCGATGCAGTGGCCAGAGGCAGTGGCGAACCCAATTGCGAGCGGCAATGGTGGCGCAGAGGAGCGAAAAAGGGAACGTCGGGGAGGCTAGGGTTTTCCACACGTGGGTATTTGTAAATGTGATTAGTTGCACTGGAGGGAAAATCGTGCTAGGTTAACCTAATATATGAATCTTTACTATCGGTACATAATCATCAAAAAGATAGTAAATACAATGGAAGTTAGGGTTTGGAGTGTTGGCATTATTCACTATCAGTTTTATGATTATTAACCGATAGTAAATTAATCCACTGTACAAGATCAAACCAAAATGTAAAACATGGTCTCATAACACAATATGTATTACTATCGGTTATGCACAAGAAACCGATAGTAGATCTTAATTTCATATCGGTTTGGAAATTGAAACCGATAGTAGAATACAATGTTATTGATTCTAAAGGGTTTTCCTGAGAACAATTACAGATGGGTCTCAGTACATCATTTTGCACTTGTAAAGATACCTGAAACCCCATGCAAATGACTTTCAATAATTTTGAAATAAATTTACAGTAAAGACTAATCATGGAACATAAGGAATTATGCATATAGAAACTTTCTTCGAATAGCCAATCAAGATGGGGATATCAAAATGACAAACCAGCGAAAAACCACGAGGAATCAGAACTTTCCAGTTTTCATATTGATTTGTGAAAAGAATCAATTATTGCTCAAATCAACTCCAATTGAAATGAAAATTTACAGAAATGATTTTCATTGCATGAAATATATTTTTCTGTAAAAATTTTCCAAATAGGATTTTACAATCAAGAGTTATATTCAAACGATCTTTATTGCCATTGTATTTCACTATCAGTTTTATGATTATTAACCGATAGTAAATTAATCCATTGTACAAGATCATACCAAAATGTAGAACAGGGTCTCATAACGCAATATGTATTACTATCGATTATGCACAAGAAAAACCGATAGTAGATCTTAAATTCATATTGGTTTGGAAATTGGAACTGATAGTAAAATACAATGTTATTGACCCTAAAGGGTTTTCTTGAGAACAATTATAGATGGGTCTCAGTACATCATTTTGCACTTGTAAAGACACCTGAAACCCCATGCAAATGACTTGCAATAATTTTGAAATAAATTGACAGTAAAGACCAATCATGGAACATAAGGAATCATGCATATAGAAACTTTCTTTGAATAGCCAATCAAGATGGAGATATCTAAATGACAAACCAGTGAAAAACCACGAGGAATCTAAACTTTGCATTTTTCATATTGATTTGTGAAAAGAATCAATTATTGTTCAAATCAACTCCAATTGAAATGAAAATTTGCAGAAATGATTCTCAATGCATCACGTATGTTTTCTCAAAGAATTTTTGAAAAATGATTTGAAGAATTCTTCGATTAAAGATCCAAATAATATACATCACTTACATATTGCAAATTAGTCAAGAATGGTTTTCCACCCATAATCCTTCTTCGTGGTCGTCTCGCAGGTAACTTGTTTCATCAATATCTTCGGTAGGGACAGATTGAAGAATTCCATCTAAAAATGGAGGTAGTTCGTCGAACTAATCATACTCGTCTTCATCCACAACATCTTCGACCCCAACAATACATCGCTTACTGTGAAGGACAATGTGCAACTTTGTATTGGCCGGGTCAACGATGTAGAACACCTGTGTGGCTTGCTCAGCAAGTATAAATGGATCATCTTGGTGTGCGACTCTACTGAGATCGACGAGAGTAAACCCATAATTGTCGACTTTAACACCTCGAGAGATTTCGACCCATTGGCATCGAAACAGAGGAATCTTAAGTAATACATAATCGAGCTTCCATATTTCCTCAATAACACTGTAATATGAGTTGAGTGTCCTTACTGCCCTGGCATCCTCTGAAATAGCAAGTAGTGTCACTCCACTACATTGCATAGTACTCTTCTCGTCCTAAATTCTTGTGTAAAATGAATAGCTGTTGATGTCATACCCCTGCCAAGTCCCTATAGTAAATCTAGGCCCTCTGGCCAACCATGTAATAACTTCATCTACGTTTCCCTCAGAAGCTTGCAGGACTCTATTTTCGATTCACCCAGCAAACTTCCTGTTATGTTCTCTGGTGACCCAAATCTCTGGCTTCGAAGGATTCTATTTCCGTAACATTTCCTTGTGCTCGTGTATGTATGGCTCCACCCCTGTCATGTGCTGTAAGACCCAAAAATGGGCTTTTGCATACAGATCACTAGAGGGGATGACTGCTTTAAATACAATCGTTCCAATGCCCTGAAGCTTGCCCTCATGCTGGGACGTAGGAACACCAATTGGGTCAACCCCGGCCATATAGTTGGTGCAAAATTCCATCACCTCCTCGGCGGCATAACCTTCAATGATACTGCCTTCAGGCCGATGTCGATTCCTTACATATCCCTTCAAGATACCCATAAATCTCTCAAATGGATACGTGTAGCGCAGGAACACGGGTCCATAAAACTTAATTTCTCTGACAAGGTGAACAATTAGATGGACCATAACATCAAAAAAAGATGGAGGGAAATACATCTCCAGCTGACAAAGAGTTGTAGTCACATCGCGTTGCAAATCATGCAGTCCATCCAGATAAATTACCTGCAAGGATATTGTTGCAACAAATATTCAGATCCAAAAAATCTGACAAGTTCCACGAATGGAGCTAATTAACTTGCTAGGAGTACACGCTTACCTTTCCAGATATTGTGTTGAAGAAATAACATAGCTTTGTAATTGTCTCTCTGACTTTGACTGGGAGAATGCCTCTGATAGCAATGGAAAGCATTTGTGACATCAGTACATGACAATCATGGGACTACATACCAACCAATTTCAAGTCTTTCATGGACACAAGTTTTTTCAAGTTCGCAGAATACCCACATGGAACTTTGACACCATATAGGCACTGACAGAGTTCTGTTTTTTCTCTTTTTAACAAAGTATTGCAGGCCGGGGGGAGGTATGTACGCTTTCCCTTCTCCAACGGTGCAAGCTCAGTCCTTATGCCCATGTCGAGCATGTCACGGCGAACGTTGATGCCATCTTTCATCTTTCCTCGAATGTTCAACAACAAACCAATCAAACTGTCACAAATATTGTTCTCTACGTGCATGACATCAATGCAATGTCGAACTTGTAAGTGCTCCCAATATGGCAAATCCCAAAGAATCGATCTCTTCTTCCAAACATTTTTTCCTGGAGGTTTAGAACATTTACCGAACTCAACTTTGATGTCCTTCACGCGCAAGTAAAGCTCCTTAGCAGTCACAAACACTGGGGCTGATCCTTTCTCAGGTTTCCCATTAAATGACTTCCTCTTCTTATGGTAGGCGTGATGCATCGGAAGGAATCTGCGGTGACCCATGTACACTATTTTTCTGCAGTTCGATAAGCACATGCTTTCACTTTCATCCAGACAAATAGGACAAGCCTTGCCTCCTTTCGTACTATACCCTGACAAATTTCCATAGGCCGGGAAATCATTTATGGTGCAAAATATCATGGCCCGCAACATGAAATTCTCTCACTTATGTGCATCCCACACCCGCACCCCTTCGCTCCACAATTTATGTAAGCCCTCGACTAATGGTGATAGAAACACGTCAATATCATTCCCGGGTTGTCTGGGTCCTGAAATTAGTAACGACATCATGATATACTTACACTTCATACATAACCAAGGAGGAAGATTGTAGATGCATAAAAGAACCGGCCAAGAGCTATGCCGACTGCTCATATTTCCGTGTGGATTCATACCATCCATACTCAGCCCAAACCTTATATTCCTCACTTCGCTGCCAAACTCACCAAATGTTCTATTAATGTTTCTCCATTGAATAGAATCAGCTGGATATCTTAGTTTTCCGTCTTGTTTCCGACCTTCACCATGCCAACGCAAGTACTTCACATCTTTCGGATTTGCAAACACCACACAATTTTGGCCGGAGGCCCTTTCTTTACCTCATCACATCCATTGTGATAAATTCTGTCCCCATGCTTATACCGCGATGCACCGCATCTTGGACAAACATGCAAATCCTCGTACTCGTTACGGTACAGAACACAATCATTTGGGCATGCATGTATTCTTTCGATTTCCATTCCCAACGGACACAATAGTTTTTTGGCCTGGTAAACCGATCTTGGCAAACTCATTTCCCTCTGGAAGCATGTCCGCTAACAAATCTAATAGCGCCGTGAAACTCTTATCGCTCCAACTGTTGCTTGCCTTCAAGTTATATAATCTCAACACAGAAGACAATTTTGTAAATTTTACACATCCGGGGAGCAAAGGCTTCTCATAATCAATAATTAATTTCTCAAATTTAGCACAATTGTTTTCGCTGTAATCTTCTTCTACATCACGTAACATTTCATCTAAATTGTCGTCATCTACATGCACATCCGAATGAACATTATCAATGTTCTGATGATGATCATCATTACTGCAATCCACTTCCGGGTGCTGCTGAGTGGTAGCGGTGTTCGTTTCCTCAAGATCTTCACCATGCCATATCCAACGGGTATAGCGTACGTTAAAACCACGATGAATCAAATGACTCCTAATCTGATCAGAGTTGCCGAACCTTCTTAAGTTCATACAATCTATACAAGGACAATGCATATCTTTCTCTCCCTTCTTCGCCTTTTCTTGCTCAGCAAATTTAAGAAACCCATTCACACCCTCCAAATACTCAACAGTAGTATGTTTTATTCCATACATCCAATATTCTCGGTCCATCTACAATTATTTCACAAAATTGACAAATTGAAATAAATAATTAATGACTCAGGGCATGCATGCATGAAACATCACAATTAGCTAGGCCATATGTGTGTACAGCTGCTTAATTACATTAAATGGACATATATGAATCCCTAATTAACTTGATGCATTAATTGGAAGAGACACTTCAGCCATAAATCATTCATAGCTTAACTTCAGCAAGCTATAGCTAGCTAGCCAACCTAGCCTTCTAGCTAGTTTGGAGCTACATGTATCTAGTTTAATGAATTGGAAGTAGAGAGAGAGGGAGAGTGTGAAAGAGTGATCGAGAGAGAGAGAGGTGATGAGAAGATGACAATACCGAGGGGGATCGAATTATCAACCTCTCAGCTAGCTTCTCCAGATCACTCTAGCTTGGAGTGTGGATTCACGTACGGTAGGATGCAGAGCGCAGAGCAGGGGTCGAGATAAGTTGTACAATTTTACTATCGGTTCAAAACAACAACCGATAGTAAACTAAGGTCCCCACTGTCATAACCATTAGTTTATATGACGTCATTTTACTATCGGTTTGTTTTATATAACCGATAGTAAAATTTACTCAATTATATCGGTTGGTACAGTAGTAACCGATAGTAAAAATTTCCTAATTTCACTATCAGTTACCAAAGACAAACCGATAGTAAAATTTACTCTATTATATCAGTTTGTACAGTATGAACCAATAGTAAAAAGTCCGTTATTTCACTATCAGTTACGAAAGACAAACCGACAGTACTATTTCATCTATTATATCGGTTGGTACAGTAATGACCGATAGTAAAAAATGTTTGCATTTCACTAATGGTGTACCAGAATATAACCAATAGTAAAAAGCCTCTTCTCCACCGCTGTCGTCCTACTCTATCGGATTTTTCCCAGATTGCTTATAATCGTTAGAAGATATGGATTAGTGGATTGCATTTCTGTAGTAGTGCAAGGTTCCTAACAGGAAGAAGGACGTCGCTGCCCCTCGATCCAACGGTGGCGGGCGGGGTAGTTTAGTCTTTTTGCATCTTTTGGGGCTATATAAGCCCTTGTAACACCTCATGTAAGGGGAGAGTTCATTTTTACTCTAATAGACAATCAAACAGGTGTGCTCCGGAGCCATCTCTCCCCCGAGAGGGCTCCCCTATCCAACTCCGGTTGGGAGCACGCCGACAGGACTAGGGCTTCCACTGAGGCCTGAATCTGTATAAATCTTCGTGTCACTTGCCGTGTTTGCCCGACGGGAGAGGACCGGTCGCGCGGTCAGCTCGTGTCGTCTTTTCTTCGCTAGGATCTTCTACAAAACCTGCCGGGGTATTCGTAATACCACGACAGTTGGCGCCGACCGTGGGGACTCGTGATGAATCGCCATGGCTCCCCCAAGAACGAGGGCTTGCACCCTCCCCGGTGACGTCGGTCTGGTGACCCGGCACCACCCGTTCGAAGCACGGCCGTCCCGACACTGACGTCCGGACATGGCCAAACCCAGGTACTGCCTCCGACCTTCCCTGTCAATTTCGGTGGTTCGACCTCCGGGTCAATCCCAGGACGGCAGCAGCCTCGGCCGGGACCAGCCTCCCCCCGACGATTTCCCCGACTCCCCGGGACACCTTGCTTGAGGCCTTAGTGGAGGGTCAGCTCCGTGCCCAATGCTCTATGGATGAGCTGCTCCGTGTCTTGGCGCGGACACCGGCCCCCACCTACCTGTAGTTCCCATTCGTGGGGGCCATACCCCCTTTTATGGCTCACCCGGCGGCCCCTTTGATCCCCGGAGGGCCGGTCGCTCCGTACGACCCCACCGGAGGATATCCTCCCCCGGCGGGTCCCTCGTCCGGAGCCCTCCCGACGCCGGGAGTCTTCCCGGTGCCGGGGGGTTATCTCATGCCTGGGGCCTTCATTGTACCGGGGGGTCACCCTGCTCTGGGTCTCTTCCTGAGGCTGGGGGCTCACTTCATGCCCAGGACTTTCCCTGCGCCGGGAGCCTGTCCCGTCCCACGTGTCGCTTTTACCACACCGGGGGCAGTCGACACAGCAGCTCCAGCGTCGCAGCGAGCCTCCCCCCTCCGGCCGTCGCCACTGGGGTTTCCCCCTTTCCAGATCCGGACGTCGCCACAGGGGTTTCCCCCTCACCGGCCCCGGTAGCACCCGGGTCGGTAGCTGTAGTGCATGAGCTCCCTCCTCCCCTGGGGTCGCCCCTGAGGGCACCCCCGGCGGACCAAGTCCGCTTCACCCGATAGGAGGTTGAGAAAATGCGTACCACCAAGTCTGGGGAAGAGCCTCCCCCAGGTCGTGGACGCAGGGAGCCTCGCTCTCGCTCTGGCTGGGGGAAGAGACCTGCCGAAGAGCCAACCTCTCCTGGGGAGTGCCCGGACGTCCTAGAGGTCAGCTCCACCAACCCGGAAGAAAAACGGCACTACCACCATGCTGGTGGACCTCTTGGGCCCCTCCCCGACTCTAACAATGAGCGCGCGTCCCCGGTCAAACTCCGGTGCATTCGATGACGGCGGCCTTACCGCCCGCCACACATCGAACACTACAATGGTGAGGCTGATCCTTATGAATTTGTGCAGGTGTATTCCACAGCCATCTCGGTGGCTGGGGGGGATGAGACGATACAGTGCAACGCCTTGCCCCTCTACCTGACCGGGATCTCCCGCTCGTGGTTCTACAACTTGAAGGCCGGCTCCATCAAGTCCTTCGCGCAGCCCAAATGCGAGTTCTGCGCGAACTTCCACGGGAACTATGTGCATCCCCTAGATTCCTCGCAGCTGTACACCGTCCGGCAGAGGACGGGGGAGACCATCCGCAGCTTCTTCAAGCGCTTTTCTCAGGTCAAGAGGAAAGTGGCCCACGTCCCTGACTCCACAATCATCGAGGCGTGTAAGAGCAGGATCCTCTCGGGGGAGCTTCACCGGAGACTCTCCCGAAGCTGCCTCCCATCTGCCAATGAGCTCTTCAACGTACTCGAGAAGTACGCTTGGGCGGAAGAGGATGACCTCTGGAAGAAGAACCAGGGGGCACGGGACCCCCTCAAACGCCCCAAGGGGGGAATCGTAGTGAGCCACGGCCTCGGGACACCTTCGTCCTCGAGGGCCGAGGCGGCTCGCGCGACGCCTCGAAGGACAACAGCCCCTTCCCTAAGCCGAAAGGCCGTGGGGAAGGACAGTCGTCCCGCGGTCGAGAAAACTCCGTGGCGGGAGGCAGGGAAGGTCTGTGGTGTACCTTCCATAAGTCCAATACCCATGCCACTCAGGAATGCCACCAACTGCTCCAACAATTCACCGCATTCCACGACCAGCATGGGCAGCGGGGGGACCCTGGCCTCCTTGCCCCCTCAGCCGGCCTTACCAGCCCTTCCTGCTCCCGCGGGGGGACAGCAGGGACAAATGCGGGAGGGGGAGCCGTCGGAAACTCTCCCCTTCCAAACCTCCCAAAGACATGTTAACGTCATCACGGGAGGGTCCGCCTCCGGGCGGGACTCTAAGCGTCAGCGCAAGGAGTACGCACGTGAAGTAAAGGTGGTGGGGGTGCTGCATACGTCCTAGCCACCCAAGTGGTCGGACATCCCCCTCACTTTTACGGCAGAAGATGTGCGTGGGGTTCCCTTCCCCCATGATGACGCACTCATCGTAGCCGCTACCATCTACAACTTCCAGCTGGCCCACATCCTCGTGGATGGCGGGAGCTCCGCTGACGTCATCTATCTAAAGGCGTTTAGCGAGATGCAGGTGGACAAGAAGCTCTTGCAACCCGCAGCAGGGCCCTTGCAAGGGTTCGTCCCGGGGAAGACGATCCACCCCGTGGGGAAGGTGGATCTCCCCATGACCTTCAGCACCCTGGACAACTACCGGACAGAGATGGTCTGGTTTGATGTGGTAGACCTCCCCTCTTCTTACAACGTGATCATGGAGAGGACCACGATCAACCGCTTGGCGGCAGCGATCCACCAGAACTACCTCTATGTGAAGATCCCCGAGCCTCAGGCGTGATCACCTCCCGGGGAGGCCAAGACGTGGCCCGCACTTTATACGAGCGCGCCGCCGTAATGATCGGGAATGTCAACATCATCAAAAGTCCGAAGGGGGAGGCCTCTCCCCCGGAGTCAGACACCGCCGTGATACCTTCCGGGAGGTCCCTTCCCAAGCCACGCCCGGAAGGGGACCTCCGAAAGATCCCAATGTCCCCAGATGACGGGAACAAAACTGTTAGGATTAGGGAGGATCTCCATGAGGAGCACGCAGAGCAACTCGTGGCTTTCCTGCACGAAAACTCTAACTTTTTGCCTGGAAGCCCTCCGACATGTGAGGCGTCGCCCGGGGCGTCATATAGCACAAGCTCGCGGGTGACCCCCGGCCACCCCCCGGTCAAGCAGAAGCTGAGGAAACTCTCCCTTGAACGCCAAGAGGCGATCAAGGTCGAGATTGCCAGGCTCCGAGAGGCGGGGTTCATTCGGGAGGTCCTGCACCCCAAGTGGCTTGCGAACCCCATCCTCGTGAAGAAGTCGAATGACAAGTGGCGAATGTGCGTGGATTTCACCGACCTCAACTGCGCTTGCCCCAAAGACAACTTCCCGCTCCCGCGAATCGACCAGCTGGTCGACTCAACCGCGGGGTGCGAGTTAATGAGCTTCCTGGACACGTATTCGGGCTATCACCAAGTCCAGATGGCGGAAGGGGACGAGGAAAAGACGAGTTTCATAACTCCCCTCGAAACCTTCTGCTACGTCCACATGCCCTTCGGGCTGAAGAATGTTGGAGCGACCTTCCAGGGACTCATGACGCTGGTCTTCAAGGACTGGATCGCTCGCAACGTCGAAGTCTACGTCGACGATGCAGTCATTAGAAGTCCTCGCACAACTGCTCACGTCGGCGATTTAGCAGAGATTTTCCACAACCTCCGTGCATATGGGTTGAAGCTCAACCCGGAGAAATGCGCCTTCGGTGTGCGTGGGGGGAAGCTCTTGTGTCCCAGCGGGGCATAGAGACCAACCCCAAAAAGATCCGGGCATTCCTGGATATGCCCCCACCGCGCTCGGTCAAAGACGTTCAACGTCTCATGATCGGGGGAACGCGGCCTCCAATTCTTCAAAATCCTCTGGAGGCTTGAAGGGTTCCGATGGACCTCCAAGGCCCAGGAGGCCTTCGACGATTTGAAGAAAATATCTCACGAGCCCCCCAATGCTCGTGAGCCCGTCTCCGGAAGAGCCTTTGCTCCTTTACCTCGCCGCGACCCCGGTCGCCGTAAGTGCGGTATTGGTAAAGGAGCCAGACGGGCAACAGCGTCCCGGGTACTATGTGAGTGAGGCCGTTCAAGGGGCCAAAACTCGGTACACAGAGATGGAGAAAATCTGCTACGCCCTTTCTTCCTGGGGCACCCCATCACTGTCCCGTCATCCCTTTCCTTGGGGGAGGCACTCCGGAACAAAGAAGCTACCGGCCGAATAGGGAAGTGGGGGGCTGAGGTCGCCCCCTTTTCCCTTTCCCTCACAGGGCGCTCCGCCATCAAGTCACAAGTCCTCGTCGACTTTGTGGCGAAATGGAATCCTGCCTCCGGGCCCGGGGACGAAGATCTCCCCGCGCTGCCCCGACGTAGTGACCATTGGACACTCATGTTCAATGGCTCCATGTGTCTCACCGGGGCCGGTGCGGGAGTAGTGTCGACGATTCGGACTCGGGGTCCTTAGTCGAACTTATGCAGAATTTGTAGACAGTGAGACCTTTCAAGGTGACCCTCCTGGAAGGTATGTAGAATTATGGAGAACTGGAGCACAGAGAAGTTTATATAGGTTCGGGCCCTCGATGGTGGGAGTAATAGCCCTACGTCCTATTGGGATTGCACTATGTGTAGTAAAGAGTTACAAAGTGATGGGAAAAGACTTTCACAGGCGAAGGTTTTCCCTGTATGAATGTATAAACGAAGCCTGGAAGGCTTGCGGAAGCTATCTAATCTAGGCCGTAGCCTTGGCTATTTGATTCTTCAAGTGAGATATGTTGTATCTCGTGATCTGTTGATCTCTCTGTTTGATACACCATGCCGCCCTTTTATATTGGTCGAAAGGGCGCCAAGTCGTAACGGCATCAAACGGTTGCTTGGATGCGGTTTAGAGAACCGCTCTTAACTCCCACGCAGGTTTAACACAAGTCATTTGTAGATAACCGCACGTATTAACCTCATGACGGTTGTTCTTCTACGTGGAAGAATCTTCGGGATACTTGGGATATTCCTGTTACAGGGACAGAATATTCCCACATTCCCTGGTCGAAAGAGTTCTGACCGCGCGGTGTTGGCTGACCGCGCAACATCTTCAGCCTTCTGTCCGCGCATAGCATATGAACTTCTGACCGCGCACTAGCTGTGGCCTGATCGCATAAGGACTGCGACCTCGGGCTGGTACCCCTCAGAATGACTTGAGTTTGCACCGCCAAGCACTTGTCTGGTTCGAATCTATCCTGAACCAGTTGTCCATTCATTTGAACTGACTCCGGTGTCAATCCTCGTCAGCTAGCCCCCAAATTCGAGGAAAACGAAGGGATGTGTTTATTTCGAATTTCAAGACATGCATCGGATTTTTAACCCGATGCTTCGAATCCCCCACTTAGTGGCGCACTAAGTGTGATGGTTGGTTCCCCAAGACGGGCTCTGGGTATTATGTGACGGGTAATGATGGCGCTGTTGAAAACATTTTTTAACCCGAGGTGAAATTGTAAATGCTTTTAAAAACTTGAGGTGTTCGGAAGATGAACCGTCACCTTGGCGGCTATAAATACCGAAGCCTTCGAATTACAAAGCTCCACAGCTTCTTCTCACAGCTAAGTTTCTTCCAAAGCTACCTTCATCCTTCTCTTCATACACTCCCCGATGGCAGAGCACAACATCATCGAGATTGAGAGTGATGAAGAGGAAGTTTCCGAACAAGGGCCTCAGATGCCTGAAGATTCATCTCCTTCAAGGAAGAAACCCAAAGTAGACGAAGGATCCTCCAGCAGAGCAAAGGTAGAAGACGCAATGTCGTTCTTTCTTCCTTCTGTTCCTCATGCACCTAGGCAGATTGATCTTTCATGTCTACCTTTGGAGGGACATTCTCCTCAGTCTTTTCCATT
The DNA here is from genome assembly GCA_019359835.1 of Pharus latifolius. Taxonomy (NCBI): domain Eukaryota; kingdom Viridiplantae; phylum Streptophyta; class Magnoliopsida; order Poales; family Poaceae; genus Pharus; species Pharus latifolius. The sequence continues at coordinate 67,330,120 of CM033323.1, forward strand.
TCATCCCAATACTCCTCATTTTTGTTTGGGTGATCGATTTTCTGGTCGGCAAGCGATGACTATCCGACCAGATGACCCTCAACTTGTGTTGGGGAAGCAATCTTATGGTGGGAAGGTTGCACTTCCACCATCCAGTGATCATCTGCTTTTATCGGATGATCTATATATCAACCGTCGCTTGCGAGGATTGGTAATTGCTTCTGTCTCCTTTTGCTTGTTTGTCATAGTGTAATAAAACTAACATTTGCAAATGTAGGAGACAAAAATTGTTGGAGCCCCCAGCGACCAGCCTGCTGAGATTCCACCTCCTTCCCTCGGACAGATTCTCCAAGAGGAAAAAGAGGCCCTGGAGAAGAAGACCGAAGAGATGTCTTCGGCAATTCTGCACCTGGTAGAATGTTTTGAAAGATCCCATGAAGAGGCACACCAGTTCCATCGAGAGAGGGATCACGCTCAGCAACAGCGAGAACTCTCTGATTTGATTAGGAACAATAGTGCTTCTCTTGTTAGGGATGATGTAGATAGGCTTAGATTAGTTGCTAGATCTCTGGGGGTTGTCAGTGTAGATCCTACTGACAACAACATGTCCCTAGGAGAACTCTGCAAACTTCTTTCGGATCAGGTCGACGCTTTAGTCGCCGGTATCCCCTTTGTATGTAAAGAATGTAAGAAATAAAATTCTCTTTTTCTTCATATAAATATTCTTTACATCTTCTGTGCGAAAATATGGTCATAAGCAATGTCTTTACGACCACTCATACACAGGTAAATTTCAATTCTGCGACCAGAATCGCGTTTTTATAGTAGTATTGCGACCAGCACTGATACCGCGATCAGACCTAAAGCCGCGGTTAGAATCGAAGTTCAATCTGAAAGATTACTGCGATCAGAACCAAAACTCGATCAGACCATCACTTCGATTAGAGTCGAAGCTTAGTCGAAGACATGGTTCTGATCATACCGCAATCTGATCAAACATATCCGTACGTCCAAAAACTTGGTCATAGGATATTTTCATGAAAATTTACAAGGCGCATGAAGGAAAATGTCCTTCGAAAACCCTTGAAAACTTCTCATGATTTTGTATCTTCAAATCTCGAAACAAAGAAGTCCTTTTTGTTTCAGATCCGATACCAGGAACACCTTAACGGGTCCGCCAGAGATAGTATCCATTATGGGAAATGGATAAAATATTAAGTGGAATGTTTGAGTGGAACGTTACTCACATTAGTGCGCCTCTTCGGGTCTATAAAAGGAACAGTTAGCTTCTTGAGGAAGCCACACAGCCAAAAACCCTTCCTCAATACTTCCGCCGCACAAAACCCTCATTTCCCTCAGCCTCCATCTTCCCCAAAGTCGCCAACTTTTCTCCCTATTTCTCACAAGAAATAGCGTCTTGGAGCAGATCGATCCACCATTCCGAGGAGAGTCTGCTGGCGCTGGAGAAGGAGGAGATCCTTCCTCCGCGGCTGCTAATCAACTGGCGGCCAGTGGAGAAGGATCAAGAAACCCCAGTCGTCGGAGATGGCGAACTGGTGGTTTTCGAGGAATATATGCGCTGCGGGTTCCGATTCCCCGAGAGTCGGTTCCTCAAAGACATCCTTGAGAATTATGGTTTGGAGTTGATCAACCTCCACCCAAATGCGGTCCTGATTCTGGCGGTGTTTCAGCATCTATGCGAAGCATACGTCGGAGTATATCCCAGCGTGGATCTCTTATGGCGCTTCTACTACTCGGTGTGGTCGAAGAGCGCCAACGTCGCCGGGTGTATTTACTTCCCACCCCTGCGGGATTCGGTGCACGGGTGGCACCAGAAGTGGTTTTACTGCACCCCTCCGTCTGAGAGCGGGTTGTGGTTCGAGAACTCGCGGCCAGAGAAGCCGAGCGAGTTGGACTCCCCCCCGACGATGAACGCTGAGTTCATGAAGCATGCCGAGGTAATTCTTCACCTAGTCCAACAGGGACTAACGGCTCGCGACGTCATCCGCGACTTTGTGAAGAACCGGGTGAGCCCCCTATGTGAAAGGGCTCATCCGGCTTGGGAGATTAAGTCCATGGCAGACAATACCTTGGACTACAACGAAGGTATGTGATTTCGGCAGCGAAACCTCATACTTCTGTGATGTATTGTCTGATTTACATTCTGGGAACAATCCTGCCCTCCTCCGAGGTCGAGAGGCAGACAAATTATCTCCTCAGGACCTACAACGCCGATGTAGAGGGCCCCAAGGGATCGCCTCACCCCCAGAGCTTGGTTCACGCCGGCGATGACCTCAAACAGGAGCGCCGAAAGGTATGTCATCTTCCACTCGACTCCTATTCACAGGTCTTATGTATGCCTAGCGCTGACGAACTTGTCAGAACAAAACAGCTCTTGGGGAGATTCACCGAGGCGACATTCCCGAGTGAGAACGTCGGTTCCCTGGGAAAGCCGACGATGAAAAACGTGAAGAAGATCTCCTCGAAGCCCAAGACGAGGAATCCTGCCCCCAAGAAACTCAAGCAAGCTCTTGGGGAAGGGTCTTCACGGAGCGTTCCTCCTACCGCAAGGAAGACTGCGGTAAGATATCGCGTACCTCCCGTTCTTCCAGGTACAAACTGGAATCATTTCTTTGTCGTATAGGGCGAGAGGAGCGAGGAGGAGGAGGAAGATGATATCCCCCTGATCCGCCGGAGGAGGAAGATAGCGGATTCTCTATCCGGCGATACTCCACCTCGTCCCGCAGAAACAGAAGTAACTGCAGTGGGTCCCGCAGCCACCGAAAGTCCCGTGGTCGCGGGCGAGATCCCTGCTCCCGAAGCCCCCGAGGCTTCAGGGTCAGTTGTTTCTGCTTCCCTGACCGAAGGGGTGACCACGGTAAGATTCCCTCGTGGTCTTCTCAATTTCCTCTATACACGTGTTTATCGAATTAACACTTATACAGGGCGAAGAACTTCCCCCTGCAACCCCTGTGAGTCCTAGGGAGGAAAATCCTCCACTCCTGAGGACAGGTGAGGAGGTGTCCGAACAAGACCCTGCGAGAATCGCGGATGAAGTGCCGGCTCCAGAGGTCCAGGAGCCACCCAGGCCTTCGGACATAACCCTGCCAACCGGACAGGTTGTACAGGTATGAGTTCTTACCACAAGTCTTTATCATCCCTTATGAATGTACTTACAGGAGGACATATATAGGGGGAAAAAGGCCTGTTCATAAAGAGGAAGACTAGGACAGACAGTGACTGTCCCCTTTCTCAGGGAGAGCCTCCCCTGAAATCCCAAAAGTTGATGGGATTTCAAATAAGGTAAGAACCCTATTCAGGTTGTACTAGATTAGATTGTGACGATCATCAATGTAATCGTCAATTCCTCTTTTCTTGGCAGGTGAAAAGAGGTAGCACCGAGCCCTTCAGCCGCCCCGGGGAGGGTTGAAGTTGCTACTGGTGCCAGAGCCTCCAGTGAGGAGTGCTCTGTCCCTTTGGTCCAGGAAGTCATCCAGACCATGAGGGATGAATCAGGTGAGGAGACCCAGCCGCAGACCACAGAACCTACGACTGAGGCCCAGCAGGCACATCCTCCTGCTGCTCTTGTCGAGACTGTGACAGATCCCTCGCCCAGACCTCCCGCCATCCCAGAGGATATTTCATTCCGGGAGTATACAGAGGTATGATGAACTTCTCTTTTGGTACCTCACTAGTACAGAAATGCAGTCTACTAACCCCTATCTTCTATCGGTTATTAGCGAAACAGCACAAAACCGATAGAAAATGTGCCTCGCGGGCAAAAAAGCCCGACGGATGTATTTTCCCTATCGGTTTCTAAGAAACTTACCGATAGAATAAATAGTATGATTTACTCTAGCGGTGATGAACATATTTGCCGTTAGAAGAGATGCATAAGTACTGACGGAAGAATGTTGTGCGCCGATAGGACTGGTCGACTTCAACAACTAGACTTATTCTATCGCTACTGTATGAATATACCGACAGAATATATTAAAAGTTCCTATCGGCAATATGTAGTTCGCCGATAGAATAGTTGACCTTCTACAAATATTTTTATTCTATCGGTAATGGATTCTTTTACCGTTAGAATATATAGAAAATTGCTTAGAACTGTTCGTCTTCTAATAGTTTTATTCTATCGGTAATGCATGTTTATACCGGTAGAATATTGCACAAAATATCTTAGAACTGTTGGCCTTCTACACTAGTAATATTCTATCGGTAGTGTACGTACAGACCGATAGAGTATGTACAAAAATTCCTATCGGTAATATTTGTTGTGCCGATAGAACCATTCGGCTTCTACAGATGTTTTTATTACTAACGGTATTCTGTTTTCTTACCGATAGAAAATATATAATTGTATAAATACACGGGTATGTCTCTTTCATTCTCACAGTTCATCTGGGCTCGTAGTCCTAACCCGTAAGCTCCATGGACGGCCGGCGCACCTCTACAGGGGACCGCTGCACCTCCGCACCTCCATCGACGCCCTCTAGACGTCGGCATCCCAAGGAAGGTACGTAAAATTTCTGCAATATTGTTAGATTATTCTAATCCGATTATGGCAATAATTCTGCTTTTTTTGTATCCTTCATTTTGATGTGTCTTCTTTTCAATATGATTATGATCTGTTCAGGTCCTTGGATGATGCTCGTGAGGGGCAACGTATTTCACGGTTCTTCATCGCAGTACGCTGCCTACGTTGGCTTGTTGGCGAAAGAAAAGGTGAAGATCACCGTCGAGAGCTGGAAGGACGTGAAGGGCGAGATCTTGGTTGGCTCGGTCGAGAAGATGCTTAAGCCCGGCGTGTTTCTCAAATCAGGACCTATAGAAAGCATCTTACATGTTTTTGCATGCACCAGCTTGTGGCCAGATGCTTACCTGCTTGGAGAAGAAGAATTGTTGTTATTTGCACAGCCATTCTACACCATCACTACACAGAACAACATCTTGGAAGGTAGGTTCTTTTTGTTAATGGAGTTGAGTTGAGTTGATCGAGTTTGAGTCCGAGGAAATCACCATTACGTACAAATGTATGTCGACGGCAGTTCCAGCTCCTCAGGCGTCTTCGAACTGAACTCCTATGGTTAAGTCCAATGTGGTTCAGACATTTGCTGTTTTGGATGAATGGATTTGTGATGTATCAGGTCTAACTTGTAGTCGGTAGTTGCATTGTGGCAACCTGCAAAGGTTCCCTTTTATCTAAAATGCATGTATGGGCCACTGGGTCCTCGTCGTGATCTGTTGTTAATTTCAGACGTGGCTTTTGTAATATACATCGAATGTGTGAATTGTTGTATTTGTATATTGTTGTATATTTGTGTATCATGTATTGCTAATTGGGACATGAACTTGAATGTGCAGGGAGCATTTGTGTATTTAATTGTATTGGTAGGTAGGTGTGTATTTGTACTGCTGTTTCAGACATGCACTTCAATTTGTGAACTGGCATGTGTATGTTTGTACCTGAATTTGTATTGGTGAACTGGCATGTGTATGTTTGTACCTGAATTTGTGAACTGGCATGTGTAATTTCTTTGGCAAGATGAAGTCCCAACTACCTACGAAAAGTATTTTTGTGTCTCCTAGTTAATCCACAAATTAGCATTTCTTGAAATATATTGCTTTATCTTCTAGTTAAGATCCGTTTGATGTAAGATCTGTTTGATGTTACATTGATATGATTCCTTGAATGTGAGAAATGGCATGTGCATGTTTGTCCCAGTTTGGTAACAGTACCTCCTCTAACGGTAAGTACACATATTTACCGATAGGAAAACATATATATTTGTTCAGTCATGCATATTCTAACGGTAAATACACATATTTACCGATAGGAAGCACATATATTTGTTCAGTCACGCATATTCTAACGGAAATGCACATATTTACAGATAGAAAAATACATATATTTGTTCAGTCATGCATATTCTAACGGTAAATACACATATTTACCGATAGGAAACACATATATTTGTTTAGTCATGCATATTCTAACGGTAAATGTACATATTTACCGATAGAAAAATACATATATTTGTTCAGTCATGCATATTCTAACGGTAAATACACATATTTACCGATAGGAAGCACATATTTGTTTAGTCATGCATATTCTAACGGTAAATGCACATATTTACCGATAGAAAAATACATATATTTGCTCAGTAATGTATATTCTCTAACGGTATGTGTGTGTTTTTACCGATAGAATATGTGAGCGGCAAATTACCTAAGTTAGTCTGACAGTTATTTCATGTATTTACCGTTAGAAAAATGTCCATTATAAGGAAAACCCCAGTCGACCATTGCTGAGCTGCTCTTTAATTTGTTCTGTTGCACTCTGTGTCCCTCTGTTTGTGACGAAAGTTCCAGCTACACTGCTAGGGTGATCAGCGCAGGCTGGAGGGAAGTTGATTGCGCCCCTCTCTTTAAGGTATGCTTAATCGTCGACACCTATCTCTCTCTCCCTCTAGATCTCCCTTCCTCTCTACTTGCAAGCTAGCTGTATTGTGTAGTTCCAAGTTTGTAGCTCTAAGCTTGGGAGCTTGGTAGCTGGAAATGCGTCATGTTTTAGGAGCTAACTAGCTTGTATTGTGTAGTTAGCTAGGTTAATTAGTGTTAATTTCGTCAGGCTAGGGTTCAACACATGTATCTGTTGTAAGAGGCTGTACATGTACATATACATAACTTAATCGGGCAGGTTTCATGCATGGCTTACTCGTTAAATTTTGTTAATTGTAGATGGACAGGAAATATTGGATGTATGGAATAAAACGTACTACTCTTGAATATTTGGATGGTGTGAATGAGTTTATTAAATTTGCTGAGCAACAAAAGGAGAGGAAGGGAGAGAAAAATATGCTCTGTCCTTGTACAGATTGTATGAACTTGAAGAGGTTTAGCAACTCTGATCAAATTAAGAGTCATTTGATTCGTCGTGGTTTTAACGCGCGATACACCCGTTGGATATGGCATGGCGAAGATCTTGAGGAAACAAGCACCACTACTACCAATCAGCACGACTCGGATGTGGATTGCAATAATATCGATGATCATCCCAATTTTGGTAATGTTAATTCCGATGTGCACGTAGATGATGATGATGACAATCTAGATGAGATGTTACGTGATGTAGAGGAAGATTACAACGAAAATGACTTCTGTGAATTTGAGAAACTGATTGCTGACTCTGAGAAGCCTCTGTTCCCTGGATGTGCAACATTTACAAAACTGTCTTCTGTGCTGAGATTATATAACTTGAAGGCAGGAAACGGTTGGAGTGATAAGAGTTTCACGGCACTATTAGATCTTCTAGCGGACATGCTTCCAGAGGGAAATGAGTTGCCAAGATCTACTTACCAAGCCAAAAAACTGTTGTGTCCGTTGGGAATGGAAATCGAAAGAATACACGCATGCCCAAATGATTGTGTGTTGTACCGTAACGAGTACTCCAGTTTGCATGTTTGTCCAAGATGCGGCGCATCGAGGTATACGCGTAGGGACCGGATTGACAGTGAACGTCACGAGGTAAGGAAAGGGCCCCCGGCAAAAACTGTGTGGTACTTGCCTGTGATACCTAGATTGAAGCGGCTGTTTGCAAATCCGAAAGTCGCGAAGCACTTGCGTTGGCATGCTGAAGCCCGGAAACAAGACGGAAAACTGAGACACCCAGCTGATTCTATTCAAGGGAGAAACATCAACAGAACATTTGCTGAGTTCGGCGGCGAACTTAGGAATGTAAGGTTCGGGCTGAGTACAGATGGTATGAACCCACATGGTAATATGAGCAGCCAGCACAGCACTTGGCCGGTTCTTTTATGCATCTACAATCTTCCTCCTTGGTTATGCATGAAGCGCAAGTACATCATGATGGCGTTACTAATCTCAGGACCCAGACAACCCGGAAATGATATTGACGTGTTTCTAGCACCTTTAATCGAGGACTTACAGAAATTGTGGAGCGAGGGTGTGCAGGTGTGGGATGCATACAAGAAAGAGAATTTCATCTTGCGGGCCCTGATATTTTGCACCATAAATGATTTTCCTGCCTACGGCAATTTGTCGGGGTATAGTACGAAAGGAGCCAAGGCTTGCCCTATTTGCCTAGATGAAACTGAGAGCATCTGGCTGCGAAACTGCCGGAAAACAGTGTACATGGGTCACCGCAGGTTTCTTCCGGTGCATCACACGTACCGTAAGAAGAGGAAATCATTTAACGGGAAGCCTGAGAAGGGATCAGCTCCAGTGTTTCTGACCGGTAAGGAGATTTACTCACGCGTGAACGACATCAAAGTTGAGTTCGGTAAGCATTCTAAACCTCGAGAAAAAAATGTTTGGAAGAAGAGATCGATTCTCTGGGATCTACCGTACTGGGAGCACTTACAAGTTCGACATTGCATTGACGTCATGCATGTAGAGAAAAATGTCTGTGACAGTTTGATTGGTTTGTTGTTGAACATTCCGGGAAAGACAAAGGATGGTGTGAAAGCTCGTCGTGACATGGTGGAAATGGGGATAAGGACTGAGCTTGCACCTTTAGAGAATGAAAAGCGTACATACCTCCCCCCGGCCTGCTACACGTTGTCCAAGAGCGAAAAAACAGAACTCTGTCGGTGCCTGCACGGTGTTAAAGTTCCATGTGGGTACTCCGCGAACTTGAAAAAACTTGTGTCTATGAAGGACCTAAGACTGGTTGGCATGAAGTCCCACGACTGTCATGTCTTGATGTCACAGATGCTTCCCATTGCTATCAGAGGCATTCTCCCAGTTAAAGTCAGAGAGACAATCACAAACCTATGTTATTTCTTCAACGCAATATCTTCCAAGGTAAGTACGTGCACTCGTACTATAAGTTCACTACCTCCATTTGTGGAGCTTAATGAGAAGATTTTTCTGATATGAATATTTGGCGCAACTGTGTCCTCGTAGGTAATTGATCCCGATGGACTGGACGCTTTGCAACGCGACGTGGTTACAACTCTTTGTCAGCTCGAGATGTATTTCCCTCCATCCTTTTTTGATGTTATGGTCCATCTGATTGTTCACCTTATCAGAGAAATTAAGTTTTGTGGACCTGTGTGCCTGCGCTACATGTATCCATTTGAGAGATTTATGGGTGCATTGAAGGGATACATAAGGACTCGTCGTCGACCCGAGGGGAGTATCATGGAAGGTTATGCCGCCGAGGAGGTGATTGAATTTTGCACAGATTATATGGCCGGGGTTGACCCAATTGGTGTTCCTAGGTCCCGACACGAGGGTAGGCTTGAGGGAATTGGAACGATTGGATTCAAAGCTATCGTCCCCGCTCGTGATGTGTACGCAAAATCACATTTTTGGGTCTTACAACACATGACGGAGGTCGAGCCATACATACACGAGCACAAGGTAATGTTACGGTCACAGAATCCTTCGAAGTCAGACGTTTGGGTAAGCAGAGAACATAACAGGAAATTTGCTGAGTGGATCCAAGAAAGAGTCACGCAAGCTGCCGAGGGCTCCGTAAGTGAAACTGTGACATGGTTGGCTAGAGGCCCAAGATTCACTGTAGGGACTTGGCAGGGGTACGACATCAATGGGTATTCATTTTACACAAGAGCTCAAGACGCCAAGAGTAGCACGCAATGTAGCGGAGTGACACTGTTTGCTATTTCCGAGGATGCTAGGTCAGTAAGGGCGCTGAACTCATATTACGGTGTTATTGACGAAATATGGGAGCTCGATTACGGATTACTTAAGATTCCCCTGTTTCGATGCCAATGGGTCGAAATCCCTCGAGGTGTTCAAGTTGACAGTTACGGGTTTACTCTCGTCAATCTTGGTAGAGTCGGACACCAAGACGATCCATTCATACTTGCAAAGCAAGCCACACAGGTATTCTACATCGTTGACCCGGCCAATCCAAACTTGCATGTTGTCCTCCACAGCAAGAGACGTATTGTTGGGGTCGAAGATGTTGTCGACGAAGAGGAGTATAACCAATTCGATGAAATACCTCCATTTTTAGAGGACATTCAATCTATCCGTACTGAAGATATCGACGAAACAACGTATCTGCGAGATGACCACGAAGAAGGATTATGGGTTGAGAACCATTGATGATTAATTTCTATTTCAGGGATAAATGCCAAGCAAACAGCCCACAAGTTCTGCAGCAAGGTGAGGAACTTATCATTAATACATCAGGTAGTACATTTTTCTTTAGAATTTAATGATAAGCTAGTTCACAGCATTAATACATCTCAATTTTACTCCACAGCATGAGTTCTAACATGTACAGTACCTTTATCCTGTAAATATTTAATTCTTCCCTTCAAATAGCACTTGCAAAAATCTCATCGCAGCCTCTTCAAAAATCCCTTTTTTCTGACGGTATTTTGTTATTTATACCGATAGAGAAGGACATCTTCTCTCAGGCACTTCAAAACGTTTTCTATCGGTATTGTTCTATTTTACCGTTAGAATAAATTCATTTGTCTCACGGTATTTGTTGTCTGACGGTTTTTTTCCTGTTTTTACCGATAGAAGAATACTCTGCCGCTTCGAATTCTCAACCGTGTCGCCATGCGTCGCCTTGGAAACTCTATAAGTACCTCGCCATGCGTCGCGGTATTTTGTTGTTTTTCTAATTCTCGAACGGTTGGACTCCTCATCTTCTCTTTCACAATGGCAACCTCCATGGGATCGTCATCCACGGCCTCCCCGGTAAGAACTCTAAATCTCCTCGGTTTACCCCTGTATTGTTAATCCATGTTCAGTTCATTCTTGACCTGTTGATTTGCACAGGGAATGGTAGCCGTGGAAGACACTGCCAAAGTGAAGGCTGACCTGAGGGCCCTCCAGGAGGAGCACAAGCTCCTTACAGACAAGCACACTCAGCTACGGCTTGACCTTGACGATCTCTTCCAGCGCATTAAGCGCATGAAGACGGATGGTGACAATGCTAGGGCGAGGACGAGGTGTCTTCGCGAGGAGAAGAAAGCCGCGGATATGACCATCGCTGGCTGCGGTTTGACTATGAAGGATACCATAGCGAAGCTGACGGAGGTCGCAGGCCTTCTTGACGCGGTAGTAGTTGATCCTAGGGACAACTTGTCGCTAGAGGAGTCCTGCGTCCTGGCTGCAAGTCTAACTGACTCTATTCTACATGCAGCCAGGGCTAAGACCACCCCTTGACCTAGCATTTTGGGTTTTATTTTTTATGTAAGTGATAAAACAACAATGAATGAACAATTTCTTTTTATGTCAATTTTCCAATTTTCCGGCTATCTTCCCTCTTTCTTTAACATTCTGCAGCTTTCAACCACGGTCTGTTTGATGTTAAATTGTGTACCTTTTCATAACTCAGACGGTATTTTGTTGTTTTTACCGATAGAAAAAGGGCACACAAATCTCAAGCACTTAATCAAAAAAATTTTCTGGGGAAAATTGGGCTCACGGGATTTTTTTGTTTATACCGATAGAAAAGGGCACCTTTTCATTACTCTCACGGTATTTTGTTGTTTTTACCGATAGAAAAATGGCACCCAATTTCAAGCACTTTAAAAAAATTTTCTGTGGAAAATTGGTCTCACGGGATTTTATTGTTTATACCGATAGAAAAATGCAATCACTAATTCGAATATTTTTCCGGGAAATTTACTTTTTCTATCGGTATTATTTTGTTGTTTCGATAGAAAAGTACATAAGTCTATCGGTATCATTTTGTTATACCGATAGAAAAGTTCCTCCGCTACTTTATTTCTCGTACACGGCCCTTTAGTTTCCCTCCACTCGAACAGTTCCACCTTAGAGCACTGCGTCTCTTCGAGAGCGAAGAAAACCCCAACCTCCGCCGTGAGCACTCACTTCCTCTCTCCCACACGACGATCGCCGGCTGGACACTGGTTCGTCACTGCCACCGGTTCTTATTTTCGTCCTTCGCCCGCCGCTGCTGCGTTCTACACCGCCTCTGCATCACCAGAACTGATCGCCGCCGTAAATACCCTAATTCGTCGTTCTATTTCCAGCATCTTCTTTATTTGATCCTAGTGTTTTGCACGTACTAATTCTTGGAGTTTTGCAATTACACTAGGGTTCCCTATTGTGTTGGCTTATGTACATTCCGCAGGCAATGTTGATTTTAATTAGGGTTTACATAATATGTTCCAGTGCTGTAATGAACCTGTTTTGAGATTTTAACTTCTCTATACTGCTGTATGTGTGATCAATTGTATCCAACTGCCATGTAATGCAGATTATATGTTGGAGGTGTTCTTACACATATTCTATCGGCAGCTCATGTGTTTACCGATAGAAAATTTTCTGCACAAGTTGTAAAACTTAATTTGGATCTGGAAGGACATGAGCCATGCAATGTACTAGTTTGGTTGGGAATTTTTACTCACTTCGTATGAATATATGGCAATGTGGATGGGTCTTCGATGTATATGTTTCAAATGCCTATATACATGACTTTTCCCAACCTAATAGCTGTGAAGTCCTGATGACTCACATACAGGCTAGGCTAAAGATTATGCACAGTAGCACTTAGATGCTTGTGTGCATATTTACGTGTGAAATAATAATGCTGGCCCATGAATATTAGTGTAGCAAATCATCGAGAATGTTATGTGATGACAGTGAATGGTGGCTTGTCAACAAAATTCCATATGTAGAGAACATTGTTATGTTCTATCGGTATCTCACGTGTTTGCCGATAGAAAAATTGTCTTGTGTGGAGGTAATTGTTATGGTCTATCGGCAGCTCATGTGTTTACCGATAGAAAATATTTCTGAAGAGTTCAGTAAGTAATTTATGCATGTCTTTCTTTTTGTATTATTTTCCCTTTTGCCGCCCTAGTTAGTCTCCAGTCCTGGGCTGAGTTATGGAAGTCCAAGGCGAATTAATTGCCATATATATGGTTTGTTGAAGGTTTTGTAGGGGAAGACATGTCGTCGTCTTCATCGGATGCTACTAGTGGTTCGACTAGGGACAACCCCATCGTAACTACTGAAGATGGGGCTGTTACATCCCAGCGCAAGAGGGTGGGGCGAGGCGCGACGACGTTGGGGCGTTTGGCCAAACGCACTGATCTTTCTTGTGAGTTCAACCAATTTGGGAGGCCGATTGGAAAGAATGCTGGGAGGTACGCGGCCTACGTTGGGCTGTTGGCGAAAGAAAGGGTGAAGATCACCGTCCAGAGCTGGAAGGACGTGACGGCGGACGAGAGGGATAGGTTGTGGGCGGAAGTGAAGGTTAAATGAACTGAAATCGCTGAACTCTTTCGTAATCACGTTCTCTTGGCTTATACTAAAGTTTAACTAACTCGTGATTAATTGTATGCATTTTTCAGAAACAGGCTAAGTGGAACATCCCCGACGATACACCTAGGACTGCCTGCTTGAAGGACATGAACGGAACATGGAAAACCTTTAAGAGCTGGCTCGTCAGTAACTTCCTAGCTGCGGGGAAATCTCCTTGCGAGAAGTACCCCTTCATATCGGAGGAGGTATGGGAGGAATTCACCAAGCAGAAGGGGACTGAGGAGTTCAAGGCCCTTAGTGAGAAGAATAGGGCGATCCAGAAGAGGAACGACCACCCGCATCGGCTCGGATCCCGGGGCTATGCGGGGAAGGAGGAACAGTGGAAGAAGGAAGACGAACAAAATCCTGTCATGGACACCCCTGAGTTGCCGCTCTCCGAGATCAGGGATGAGAGGTGCAAGCGATGGTGGAGGGGGAGGGGGTCCGTGTCGTCCACGGGGTCTGTGCAGTTCACAACCCCTGGGGACGCCGACGTTGTGAGGCGAATGGTAAGTTGGCTAACCTCGTAAACTGTGTGCGCACAAGTGTATATAAGGCAATTTGTCTCACAAGGTACCTTCAAATGTAACAGATCTCTTTTGAGAAGGACGCAACGGAGGGATTGTTTACCCCGCAGAGGGAGAACGACATCCTCACCCGAGCTCTAGGAAATAAGGAGCATCCCGGGCGGACACGGGCCGTGGGAGCCATTGTGTCGTGGAAGGCCGGTTTCGTAGATCCGGCTCCACCGAGGAAGAAGGCCCGCACCTGGAAGGAAAAGGAAGCTGAGCTCTCCGATAAGATACGGGCTGAGGTACGGGAGGAGATACGGGCGGAGATGCGGGCTGAGATACGGGCTGAGGTACAGTCTGAGGTGCAGACCGAGGTCGCACAAATGAGGGAAGAGTTTGCACGGTTGAGAGAAACATTGCTGGCCAAGAGTTTAGATGCGGATCCCCAGGACGACGGTACCCCGCGGGGTCGGATAAGCAGTTGCGCTTCGAAGGTACTCGCGGATCCAGTGGATCTACTTGAGGTACTGCAAGACTTCATCTGTGCACTTAAGTTGATGCCACTCCCATTCTGTTAGAGTTGTTTCGCTAACCTATTTTAATTGTTACAAATTTGCAGGGGCCGGAGGGCTGCATCCTACAGAATCACGTAGGCGCCGGGCAGGAAGTGGTTGGACACGGCTTCGTATATCCGTCTGGGCCGGATGTCCGGGTCCACTGTGTACCTCTGCGGTTGGGTTTCGCAAAGGTACAGGTGGACATGGCCATGCCGGGCTACAACGATTCTCCGTTGCCAGTCCCAACAGAGGAACTGCAGACACTTGCCGAGGCAGTGGGCTCCTACGTACTGTGGCCCAAGAAGTGTCTTGTAATACAACCGGTAAATCCTACACATTTTAGATTACATCCTACTCAGTACACTCAACTTGCATAATCTAACATACGTGCTCATTAATTGAAGTGGCCTGCCGCGGGGCTACCAGGGGACTGCGCCCCCAGCTCGGGGCATGAGGGCCGATCTCGTGCGAACCTGGACACATCAAAGACGGCCTCGACCCCACCCAGCGCATCCACGCCTCCACCTCGGAAGAAAGCCGCCATCACCTCGCCCTTGCCTTCGAAGGTACGCGCTCAGTCCCCGGCAAAAGGCAAGGGCGGCAAAGGCAAGGGCAAAGGGCGACAGGGACTGCCGCGGACGTTCACGAACGCGCTCCCACTCCTGTCGGAGGCATCTTTGCGGAAATTGGATCGATCAACCAGAGACCTCCACGACTGGTACCTACATCGAGCTCGGCGCAGCCTAAACTTCTTAGTTCCCTACAGGCCTGGGCAGTTCCACCGTGAGCCCGGGACTATATCCGTGGCACACGAGGATCTGTTCGACCTCTACAACTGGCGGGAGCTCGATATGTCCATCATACGGACTGGAGTCCTGTGAGTTTGCTGATGCTATGTATTGCTGTTTTCTAACTCTGTTTGCTAACTCTGCATTAATGTTGCAGTTCATTTGAATACTGAGTAACTTTCTGTGAAATTAATATTAATCTCGTCCTTCGCATGCAGGTGCATGTACAGGCTAGCATCGGAGGCTGCGTGTGACAAGGTGGGTTTCCTCGACCCAGAGAAAATAAGCCTCACGATGCTAGAGCAGGACGCCGCGCACGCTGAGCAGTACATATCCAGCGCGCTGATGGCGCAGCAGGACAGGGACTTCATTCTGGTGCCGTACCACCAAAGGTTAGTGCATTTCGTACTAATTTAACTCAATCTTGTATGTTACACCTGAGATGTACTTTGAGCTAGCGGTCCTCTTTGACGTACAATGCAGGGGCCACTGGATCCTCATCGTGATCTGTCCGCCGAGGAACGAGGTGTACTACCTCGATTCGATGCGTGACAGATTATCGATGGAATATGTGCTCAAGGGGAATATGGGGGCGTAAGTAACTTATATGTTTGATTTAAATTTTGACCTCACTAGCTAATGATAATACATTAACCGGCAATACTAACTGAAATGCAGGGCTTTTGATAAATATGTGTCCGCTGGAGGGAGGCATGCCGCACCGCAGGGCTCCCTACTAGCTTGGAAAGAATATGAGGTACTCACGAGACTTTTTGTTTATGCTTAATTAGTTTATGGAAACAATATATAGCTAACATGTATTCGCATATGCAATTATCTCAGTGCCATCAGCAGCCGCAATCGTGGGAATGCGGGTTTTATGTGCTGCGCTACATGTACGACCTAGTGCAGACAAACTTTTCCCGATTCCCCCAGGTAAGCATCGATAGCTAACTCAAATTTCAAAAATGGGTGTCACGTTCTAAATTAGGATCGAAGTTAGTTACTCAGTATGCACACATGCTTGCAGATCGCCATGTCGAAAGACCAATATGAAAATGCAAAGATTATATATCTTCGACAAATCTGGGCACAATATGTCATGGAGGAAGTAGCACCCAACCATCCAGCATGACAATTTTCTCCTTTTGGTGTACTCTGCATAGACTGTTCATATACATGTGAATAAATATATATATGTGAATAAATGTCCACATTGGATTGCAATCTGTATTTGTCCATACATATGTGAATAAATGTGAATAACTGCCTAATGTCTGAATTTGTTCTGTGAATTTACCTTGCATCTGTACTGTATTGTGTATCCAATCTATACTGTATTGCATCTGTACTGTATATGTGAATGTACTGTATTGTGATGCAAATAAAGTACTGTATATGTGATTGCTCTATCGGTAAATTCATCAAAAACCGAGAGACTACTGTCCTTTTTTCTATCGGTACAATCAAAATTAACCGTTAGAAGAGTTTGACCTTTCCTGCCGGTGAACTCATACATATCCGATAGAGTACTAAGCTTTTTTCTGTCGGTAATCTTGTAGTTAACCGTTAGAATAGTGGTACTTTTCAATCGCTATTGACGAGTTTTCTATCGGTAAACTTGTAATATGCCGATAGAATAGTGTGAGTTTTCCTGTCGGTAAACTTATAATTAGCCGTTAGAATAGTGGTACTTTTCAATCCGCTAGCGACGAGTTTTCTATCGGTATACTCCTAATATGCCGATAGAGTACTAAGCTTTTTTCTGTCGGTAATCTTGTAGTTAACCGTTAGAATAGTGGTACTTTTCAATCCGCTAGCGACGAGTTTTCTATCGGTACACTCCTAATATGCCGATAGAGTACTAAGCTTTTTTCTGTCGATAATCTTGTAGTTAACCGTTAGAATAGTGGTACTTTTCGAACTGCTGGACGTAAGAATACGACGGGTTTTCTATCGGTAGATTCATAATATGCCGATAGAATAGTGAACTTCTTCTGTCGGTTATTTACCGATAGAAAATGTCCAGTCTTGTTCTATCGTGTCTATCTCTATCGGTACAAAAATTGATAGTAGAAGGGTTTTTTTTACCGATAGAAGACTGCATTTCTGTACTAGTGCCTGAATTGTGCATAGGACACCTTTGACTTCTCTTCGTATCACAGGAATTATCCCGGATGACGGCCAGATCGATTGCTATGGTAGCGAGCGTCGAGGCCATTCAAAAAGAAAGAGACAGCTTACGCAAGTAAGGATCAATACTCCCCAATTTGTGTAGATACAAATTTGTTATGACAACCATTTCTTCTGTTACAGGGAGGTTGCATCTCTGAAGAGGGAGCTGGCCGCGAACAAGCTCATGTCGATCTCTTTTGTTTCGAAGCAAGAGGTCGAGCTTAATAAGCTGTGGTCTAAACCCTCTGGTAAGTCGATTCCCGACTAGGAAGACATGAATTCATAGTTTGTGAGTGACACTCTTCTTACTGCAGCGCAAGCAAGTCAAATAAAACGACTTGGTCAGGACAAGGCGATCCTCCAGTGCTCCATTAACTCCACCCAAAAGGCGAACAGAGAGCTGAGCCAATCCGTCTTTGAAAAGCTAAAGATGGTGGCCCATCTCCTGAGGGCTGATGTGGTTGATACCACAAAGGACGACCTCAGTTCGAGTGATTGGTCTACACTAGTCATGGCCCAAGCGGAGTCACTTCTCGAGTATCTTCCTGAAGATACACGGCGACGGGAAGAAGCGATCAGAACCAGAGTTCGATCAGCAGCCTCCACCATTCTCTGCCGGTTTCGTCTCCACCATGGCCCAAATATGGATCTGAATCCACTGGTGGGACCGGTAGAGATCGAGAGTGAAGAGCAACTGGAGGCGATCATGGAGGAGATCACCTCCCTTGTAGATAAACTCCTGACCGAGCTCGAGATTGTATAATCCCTACAACTATACAGATATAACATATGCAATGCATGTACAAATTGATTTTTGAAAGAAAGTAAATATATTCTTGTTTTTTGTCGTTTCATATTATAAGCATATCCCCTAGCCCCCACCTGTGATTATAGATACTGAAAGCTTAGTATTATAAACATAGGAGAAGTACAAATGTAACGACCAGGGGTGTGCAATCGGACCAGCAATTATGATCAATGTAACGCCTAACCTTGTTGCAAACCGGCAGCCACTCAGGTGACCAAGGACTTACCAGAAAGCCCCGTATGCGTTGAGAAACGACTTATTTAGGAGTGACTTATCTGGAAGCGGTCATGAGATCGGCCAGCGAATCCGATTAGAACGTTGTAATGATCTAACCGCCGGCAACCAGCCCCCGGGTCGAGTTCGTAACACATGGGCATAAAGGGAAATGTTCATCGTATGAAACCAAAATACTTTTTGTTTTATGAAAAAATGCTAATTAAACAGGAAAAGAGATTGAGTACTTACACGTAGAACTTGCGTAGTTGATCGATGTTCCATGTATTGGACAGAATTCGACCATCCTCCATGGCTAATCGCGCTGATCCTGGTCGCGGCACTGAGACAACAGTGTAAGGGCCTTCCCACTTTGGGGAGAATTTGTTGCAATTAGACTGGTCTTGAATTTTTTATAAAACCAGATCGCCCACGTGAAGACTACGTGGTCGCACCCTTTTGTTATGGTACTTGCGCAAAGCTTACAAGTATGCCGCGGACTAGATCAAAGCGAGATCACGCCTTTCTTCTAAGAGGATGAGATCCTGTGATCGCTGTTCGGGCTGATCAACTCGTTCGAATTGCTCTGTCCGAACAGATCCAATACTAACTTCCATAGGCAGCACAGCCTCGGCCCCATAGACCAGATGGAAGGGCGTCTCACCGGTGGCTCGACTAGAGGTAGTTTGCAGTGCCCATAGAACGGTGTAGAGCTCATCTGTCCAAGCCCCCGAGCGAGTCTTAAGGTGATCAAAAACACGTTTTTTGATGCCTTGCAGTATCTGCCCTTTGGCCCGTTCCACAGCACCATTGCTCTGTGGATGTGCCACAGAGGCAAGGCACACCTTGGTCCCAATCTGATCGCAGTAGTCGAGAAAAAGACTACTGGCGAACTGAGAACCATTGTCTGTGATGAGGCAGTTTGGAACACCAAATCGAGCAACAATGTTCTTATGGAAGAACTTTTGTGCTGCTGATGCGGTAATATTTCGTACCAGTTCGGCCTCAATCCACTTTGTAAACGTGTCAATAGCTACGAACAGAAACTTGTACCCATTGACCGCTTGTGGCATAGGACCAACAATATCCATCCCCCAGACCGCAAAAGGCCATGTGAGGGGAATGGTTTGTAACGTGTAGGCAGGTTGATGAACCTGTCTCGCGTGGAACTGACACTGAGGACACATTTTGACCATATTCTTGGCATCATCGAGTGCTGAAGGCTAGTAGAATCCCTGTCAAAAAGCTTTTCCGACCAGTGTGCGATATGACGCGTGCGCACCGCATACACGTCATGTATTTCTTTCAAGAGGGATTTACCTTCCTCCTGAGATATGCAGCGCATGAATACTCCTTGAGTACCTTTTCTATACAAAACTCCCTCTATGAGCTTGTACAGACGCGCTTTTCGAATCAACTGATCGCTTTCAGTTTCATCCTCGGGTAGGGTCCCATGTTCAAGATAGACTCTCAATGGATGAGTCCAATCCTGTTTCTGACTGAGGTTGGTAACGCAGGCTATTACCGGATCATCCTCGACCGAAGTCATGATTGAAGGACGGTCTAAGTGTTCAATGAACACTCCTTCCGGAGTGGATGTGCGTGAGGACCCAATTTTGGATAATTGGTCTGCGAGAATATTGTCCTTTCGCGGGATGTATTGGACTTCGAAATGATTGAACTGTTTTTTCAATCTCCTCACTTCCCCAAGGTAATGAGCCATTGTCTCATCGGAGGTGCTGTACTCCTTGTTTACTTGGTTTACGACCAGCTATGAGTCTCCCCTCACCACTAATCGACGGACTCCGACGAATTTTGCTGCCCGGAGCCATGCAAGAAGACCTTCATACTCTGCTGTGTTGTTGGTCGCAACAAAGTGTAGTTGGATGACATACTTAAGCTGTTCGCCCTAAGACGTAACTAAGACCACTCCAGCCCCTGAGTGTTGAAAACTACAGGAGCCGTCAAAGTACATTGTCTAGTGATCGGGGCATTCCAATTCCTCGGGCACCTGCACGGGTGGCTCAGGGTTGGTCCATTCGACCACAAAGTCGGCCAAAACCTGAGACTTAACCGCCGTGCGGGGCGTGAAATGGACATCAAAAGCACCGAGTTCGACCGCCCATTTGGCGATTCGACCAGATTTCTCTGGATTTCGGACAATATCCCCTAGAGGAAAGGAGGAGGGTACTGTGATCTTGTGAGCTTGGAAGTAATGTCGTAGCTTACGGGAAGCCATCAGTAGTGCGTAAAGTATCTTCTGGACCTCAGGGTAACGCTCCTTAGGACCATGAAGTACCTCGCTCACATAGTAGACAGGTCTGTGTATCCCTTCCCTATCCGCGATCAGGACAGCGCTGACCGCGTGTGGGGTGGCCGCCAGATAGAGAAGCAATGGTTCTCCTTTGTCGGGAGACACCAATACTGGCGGCCTGGATAAATATGTTTTTACCTCCTGAAATGCTTTTTCGGCCTCGTCGGAACATGTGAAATTGTGATGCTTCCGCAAGGCTTTGAAGAAAGGTAATCCCCTTTCGCCTAGTCGCAATATGAAATGACTTAAGGCCGCCATGCGACCAACCAGGCGTTGAACATCTTTCATGGTCGAGGGTGACCTCATTTGTTCGATGGCCCTGATTTTCTCAGGATTGACCTCAATGCCTCTGGAACAAACAAGGAAACCAAGAAGTTTTCCTGAAGAAACCCCAAAAGAGCATTCTCCGGATTCAACTTTATTCCAAAGCGATTCAAATTACAGAAGGTTTCAGCGAGATCGTCCAAATGGGACAATCTCTTGGTACTTCTTACAACCAAGTCGTCTACATATGCTTCGAGATTACGCTCTATCTGGGAAAGAAAGGTCTTTTGCATCAAGCGCTGGTACGTGGAACCTGCGTTCTTGAGACCGAACGACATTCTGACGTAGCAGTAGGTGCCGAACGGGGTGATGAAGGCAGTTTTCTCTTCATCTTCTTCTACCATGCTAATTTGATGATATCCCGAGTAAGCGTCCAGGAAGCTCATCAGTTCGCAACCCGCAGTTGAATCGACTAGCTGGTCGATGCGGGGAAGGGGAAGTCATCCTTCGGACAGGCACTGTTGAGGCTAGTGTAGTCGACACGCATGCGCCACTTGCCATTTGACTTGCGGACCATGACCGGATTGGCGAGTCATTCCGGGTGATTGACCTCGCGAATAAACCCGGCCTTTAGGAGTTTGTCCAACTACTCTCGGATGGCTTCCTGTCGGTCAACAGCAAAACGCCTGAGCTTTTTCTTTATTGGTCGTTGTCCAGGTCGAATTGCTAACCTGTGCTCGATTATTTCCCTTGGGACACCGGGCATGTCGGACGGTTTCCACGCAAACACATCTGCGTTAGCCTGGATGAAAGTAATGAGCTTGAGTTCCTATTTGTCATCCAGGCCTGATCCAACCCGAATTGTCTTGGATGGATCATCTGGGTACAATGGAACTAGTTTGAGTTTCTCATCTGGTCGAGGAGCAGCCTTGATCGCGTCGGTGGCAACAGTGGCGACATGAGCGTCTCGGAGGGGAAGTTGGTCGACCATCTCCAGAGATAGCCGGTCACATGTGAGTGCCACGTTGCGACTGCCTCGGACCGAGATGACACCTTTGGGGCCAGGCAATTTGCCGCACTGATAAGCATAGTGCGTTGCCATCATGAACTTAGCGAGAATTGGCCTGCCAAAGATTGCATTGTAAGCCGAATCACAATCAATTACGTCAAAAGTAACCAATTCTGTTCGGAAGTTATCCGGTTCTCCCAGTGTGACCGGGAGGACCACCTGTCCCAACGGCATCATGGAGGGACCAGGGATTATCCCATAAAACGGATGGATTATGGGCTTAATCTTCGAACAAGGAATTTGCATCTCGTCGAGTGCCTTGACTAATAAAATGTCAAGGGAGCTCCCTCCATCGATCAGAACCCTTTCGACTCTCGCATTACTGATGATCGGGGTAATGACCAGATCATTAGTAAAAGGCCTTAAACTGCAGGGACTGTGAGCATCAATGGTCGAGTAAGCCCCGCAGGACAATCAGTGCGATCAAACGTCAAAGGTGTATCCGACCAACGGGGGTACTGAGGTTCACCAAGGGATGTCTCCGTTTGGTTAACCTCTTGGTAAAAGGCCTTAAACTGCCTTTTGGAAACAAAAGAGGAGGAACCCCCAAAAATAACATTAATGTGATTATGAGGTACCTGGTAGGACATCTCTTCGTCTCCGTCAGCGTCTCTAAGTTTGCATGCTTGTTCTTTAGCCGGTAAGGTCGGCATTGGTCCAACTCCCTGGTATAAGTCATCCAACTGCTTCAACCAACTCCTGTAGTTCTTGAGGTCGTGGCCTGCGGAGTTGTGGAGTGGACACCACTTGCCTTCCTGCGGATTAGTTGACTTTTCTGGCTGGTTGGCACTACGACCACCAGAAGCAGTTTTATTCTTAAATGAAGGCTTGTTACCTTTGGTCGAAGGAGGCTTCTCTGCAACTGCGACCTCGCGATACTGTCCAAAGCAGTTCCTCTTCGACTTCTTCAACTTTCCACCTGACGAAGATTCCGGCTTCTTGCTCGAATCTTCTTTTCTAGCGTCCTTGAAACTTGGTTGAGGCGATAGGTCACCCTTATCGACCATCCGGTTCCATTCGATCGCTTCGGCCGCGTCGGAGTATCGATCGGCCATATCAAAGAGATCGACCACTGATCGAGGAGGATGGATGAGCAAGTCTTCGGTGAATCTCTGATATTGAACGGCATGTTTAAATGCCCTGATAACGGAGCCGTCAGATATGTTCGGGATGGTATTCCTTACCCCGACAAATCTCTTGACAAACTGACGAAGGGTTTCGGTCGAAGTTTGTTGTAGTCGATGGAGATCGTCCTCTTTACCCGGCTTTTGATAACAATTTTGGAAATTGCTGAGGATAGCGTTGCACAGCATTTTCCAATTGTAGATAGAACCCTCGGGCTGATTAAACAGCCAAGTTCTAGCCGGTCCTTCACGGACTGTAGGCAGGTAGTTGGCCACGACCCGGTCATCGCCTCCTGCCGCTTGGATGGCAGTGATATAGATTTGAAGGAACTCGGATGGGTTCTGAGTTCCGTCGAACCTTTCAATGGCCCCTGGTTGAAACTTATCAGGCCAAACGACGGCACGAAGGTCGGGCGAGAAAGCTTTACAACCAACATAGGGATCGTGAACTGCCCTGTGACTTTCGACCGGATTACAACCGACTCCACGCAATGGTGAGGTTATCTGTGTTCCTAGACGAGAGTGGACAGGGACTTGATCCCTACCACGAGAATCCTGTGCCCGCCTGTATTTGTCTTGGCTGGATGGTACAGGCGGCGGGTAACTTCGTCGACCAGAACCAGAGTGAGAACACTCTCGCTCGCGGGAATGTGTTACCGACCGGGAAGAGGCCGTTGGGGTTGCCTGAGATGCGACCTCATCCAACCGTTCCGCTAGGATTCTGGTGAAGGCCGGTTTCTGCGCATCCGTGACCGTAGGAGGGAAATTACGCATGACTTCCGCGATAGATCGCAGTCGACCATGCGTACTTCTCCTAGGGGTACCTGGTGTTACCGTTTCTTCATCCACCGGGAAACGCTCCGGAGGCAAAGAAGGGGTATGGTCGCATCTATGACCATGTGATCGTCGGGAAGAACTCGGAGCAGCATTGTAACGAGCCTGCGCATCTTGAAGAGCCTCGAGGGCCGTTCTGCGTAGTTCGTTGTTTTGTTGCTCGAGATCTTGATCCTCCTTCTGTTTGCGTTCCTGTTCTTCCCTAGCATCCCGTTG
Source organism: Pharus latifolius (assembly GCA_019359835.1). NCBI lineage: Eukaryota > Viridiplantae > Streptophyta > Magnoliopsida > Poales > Poaceae > Pharus > Pharus latifolius. The sequence continues at coordinate 67,354,266 of CM033323.1, forward strand.
ATCAGGAGTTTCCTCCGATAAGGCAGCGAACTGTCTAGGGAAAGAAGTCACCGAGGGGGAGAACATCTCGGTTTGTTCCGAGTCAGACTCGAAATCAAAGAGATGGTGGAGGTTATCAGGGTCGAATCAACCCGGGCTGATTTCCAGGTCGATATCATCCTTCCCCTTAGCGGGGTCATATGATGGACCGGACTCACCCTCTAGCGCATTAAGAACCTTGGTGGGTTATGACCTTGTGCTAGTCGCTCCCTGGTCGATGGACATGACCTGGAGAGACGATTCGACCACTGGAAGATTTTCGCCTCCAACTTCCTCCATCGGCACAAGATTTCTTGGAGAAGGCATTGGAATGTGAGCATAATCCTCGAGATCGAAATCGTTCTCGGAATCATATACTCTAGCCATGATTCAGCGAACCTCCGGATGAGAATTAGGACGCCTTGAGAAAGGCCCCATGGTGGGTGCCAGCTGTCGACGATTCGGACTCGGGGTCCTTAGTCGAACTTATGCAGAATTTGTAGATAGTGAGACCTTTCAAGGTGACCCTCTGGGAAGGTATTGTCGTGGTATTACGGATACCCCGACAGGTTCGGACGTGCGCAGCACGAGTACAGCGGCGCGAGCAGACCGAGTTACTGGTCTCCTCCCGCCGGGCAACACAGAAAGTGACACAGGGGTTTATACAGGTTCGGGTCCCAGTGGGGGCCCTAGTCCTGTTGGCTCTCTCCGGACGCTAGTCCGCTGGGGAGGTGAGCTCTCGGGGAGAGGTCTCTGAGAGAACCGAATGTTGAGTTAATATAAATGAATTGGAATCCCCTGAAAAGAGGTACAAGAGGGGTATATATAGCCCCTAAGAAATACAAAAGACCGAAAAGCCCTCGCTGCGACCGTTGGATGGAAGGGCGAAGACGTCCTTTGGCCATAGGGACGGCCCGGATGTTCGACACGTGGCACCGCTGGCTTCCTAGAGGCTTCACGGTCAGCAGCCGCTCTTCGGGAGCCGGAGGCTCTCCGGGTCTCGCCGGGATTCCGGTGACCCTCCGGATCTCACCGGGGGCCCAGTGGCTCTCCGGGTCTCTCCGGGGCTCCGGTGGTTCCCCGGGTCTCACTGGGGGCCCGGTGGCTCCCCGGGTCTCACCGGGGGCTCAGTGACCCTCCGGATCTCACCGGGGGCCCGGTGGTTCTCTGGGTCTCACCGGCGCTCCGGTGGTTCTCCGGGTCTCACCGGGAGCCCGGTGACCCTCCGGATCTCACCGGGGGCCCGGTGGTTCTCTGGGTCTCACCGGGGCTCCGGTGGTTCTCTGGGTCTCTCCAGGACCCGGTGGTTCTCCGGATCTAACCGGGCGCCTGGTGACCCTCCGGATCTCACCGGGGGCCCGGTGGTTCTCCGGGTGTCTCCGGGACCCGGTGGTTCTTCGGGTCTCACTGGGGCTCCGATGGTTCTCCGGGATCCGGTGGTGCTCTGGATCTCACCGGGGGCCCGGTGGTGCTCTGGGACTCTCCGGGACCTGGTGCTGCTCCGGGACTCACCTGGGGCCCGGTGGTGCTCCGGGACTCCGGGACCCGGTGGTGCTCGGGTCTCACCGGGGGCCCCGGGACCTGGGGCCCAGGGAAACTCCGGGACCCTGCAAGGACCCAATCACCTTCCGGGACCCTAGTGAACCTCCAGGGCCCGAAGACCCTCCACCTCCGGGTCTCACCGGGGCCCGGTGACTCTTCGGGACTCTCCGGGACCCGATGGTCCTCTAGGTCTCATTGGGGGCCCGGTGACTCTCCGGGACCCGGTGGTGCTCTGTGTCTCACCAGGGGCCCGGTGACTCTCCTGGACTCTCCGGGACCTGGTGACTCCCCAGGACCCAGGACCCGGGACCCGGTGACTCTCCGGGACCCTGCAGGGACCCGATGACCTTCCGTGACTAGTGAATGTCCGGGGCCCGGAGACCCTCCGGGACTCTCCAGGACCCGGTGATTCTCCGGGTCTCACCGGGGGCCCGGTGACTCTCCGAGACTCTCGGGGACCCGGTGACTCCTCGGGACCAACAGCTCGGTGACCCCGGGACCCGGGGCCTAACCCCGGGACCCACCAGGGACCATCTACGCACGAAGGGCTGAGGCGGTCCGGAGACCGCGCGGGATCCAGGACCCGCTGGGGACCTTCTCCGCATGAAGGACCGAGGCACTCCGAAGACCCCGCGGGACCCAAGGCCCGGACGCCCAGGACCCGCTAGGAACCTTCTCCGCACAAAGGACCGAGGGCGCTCGGGAGCTCACTTCGAGGACTACCCGGAGGTACGGGGTTTGCCCCAACAGGAGCCCCCCAGGCCCTCGGGGACACGTTGTGGCCCCGGAGGGTATGTGTAAAACCCTTCTCCTGATGACACTGAGGTTTCCAAGGATCTCCGGGTGGAAGGATCTGAACTTGGGATGTAAAGTCGCTGAGGAAGAGAAAACTGCCCCCGGGGGGCTTGGAGCCCCAGAACGGAAAAAGTCCTCCCGTGACAAAGTTCACCGGGGAGAGAATGTTACCGCGTCCGAGAGGCGTGGAGCCCTTGGAGGGGAAAAAACCTTCTCCCTGGACAAAGTCCCCCCGGGAGAGCATGCTACCGCGTCTGAGCGGCGTGGTGGAGAAAAACGTTCTCCCGGGGAGAGGATGTTACCGCGTCCAAGCGGCGCGGAGCCCCTGAACGGGAAAAACGTTCTCCCGGGACAAAGTCCCTCCGGGAGAGAATGTTACCGCGTCTGGGTGGCGCGGTTGAGAACAACCTCCTCCTGGGACCAAGTCCACCCGGGAGAGGAAGTTACCGCGTCCGGGCGGCGCGGAGCCCCCGGACAGGAAAAACCTTCTCCCGGGACCAAGTCCCCCGGGGAGAGGATGTTACCGCGTCCAAGCGGCGCGAAGCCCCTGGACGGGAAAAACCTTCTCCCGGGACCAAGCCCAGCCGGGAGAGAATGTTACCGCGTCTGGGCGGCGCGGCTTAGAACAACCTCCTCCCGGGAGAGGAAGTTACCGCGTTTGAGCGGCGCGGAGCCCCCAGACGGGAAAAGCCTTCTCCCGGGACAAAGTCCCTCCAGGAGAGAACGTTACTGCGTCTGAGCGGCGCGGTGGAGAAAAAACCTCCTCCCGGGACCAAGTCCACCCGGGAGAGGAAGTTACCGTGTCCGAGCGGCGCGGAGCCCCCAGACGGGAAAAACCTTCTCCCGGGACAAAGTCCCCCGGAGAGAGGATGTTACCGCGTCCAAGCGGCGCGGAGCCCCCAGACGGGAAAAGCCTTCTCCCGGGACAAAGTCCCTCCGGGAGAGAACGTTACCACGTCTGAGCGGCGCGGCAGAGAAAAACCTCCTCCCGGGACCAAGTCCCTCCGGGAGAGGATGTCACCGCGTTCGAGCGGCGCGGTGGAGAAAAACCTCCTCCCGGGACCAAGTCCACGCGGGAGAGGAAGTTATCGCGTCTGAGCGGCGTGGAGCCCCTGGACGCGTAGGAGCCTTAGAATGTAGAGAGCTTCCGGGTTTTGACCCGGGTTGTACCGTTTCCGATGCCCACCAGAGGGGGAAGATGTCCTCCGAGTGAATGATTAATAAAGCTGTGTTTGCGCTTCTTGTTGTTTTAAGAGTCTTCTTTTGATATTTTTCTTGGATGGTCTGGACGACTTCTTTTGATAAGAATGAGCTAAGTTTGCTCATGGGTGGTGCGGTCGACACCCGGGGGTTCCTTATCCCCCCCGCCCACAGTGGGCCGGAGGGTAGCTCCGTGCGCTGTGGGGGTGACAAAGCCCCCGGGGAAAAACCTTCCGGGAGACAATCGTCTGGTCGCCGTGAGAACGGGGAGCCGGGAATAAGGTCTGCGGGGAAGAAACATCTGAGAAAACCCGACGAGATTTCCGGAGATGAACTTTCCGGGAGAATCGTCCGGTCGCCGTGAGAACGGGGAGCCGGGAATAGGGTCTCCGGGGAAGAAACATCCGAGAAAAACCCGACGAGATTTTCGGAGATGGACTTTCCGGGAGACAATCGTCCAATCGCCGTGAGAACGGGGAGCCGGGAATAGGGTCTCCGGGGAAGAAACATCTGAGAAAATCCGACGAGATTTCCAGAGATGGACTTTCCGGGAGACAATCATCCGGTCGCCGTGAGAACGGGGAGCCGGGAATAAGGTCTCCAGAGAAGAATATCCAAGAAATCTGTCCCGCTGGGGAGACTATCAACTCCCAGAGGAGGATGTGCCCGATGACGGGTTTGAGTATTGGGGTAGGGGACTAGTCTCCCAAAGTGACTCGTTACCACGGTCGCTAGGGACCAGGTTGTCGCTTACACCCTCATTCCACGAGGGTTGATCGTAAGCCGCCCTACAGGAGGGACTTGTTGGGTCTGGGCCCACTTCCTCACGGGGAGGGCGTTCTCGCGGGGAGGGCGTCCTCGCGGGGAGGGCATCACCGTTAGGGGCGGTAATGTGAAGAACCTGCAATGACAGTTGAAGAGAAAAACCCAGTTGTATTGACAATGAAATGAAATACAATACCCCCCTCCCCCTCCAGCGTGATCGCTCCGGGGGAGGGGACAGTGAGTACGAGGTCCCCCTTCCCCCTCCGGCGTAATCGCTCCGGGGGAGGGGACGGGCCTGTGTAGGCTAGACGTAAAACTTGCGATGTAGACGCAAGTTCCACGTGTGCTTTAGTTCCTGCTCTTGGAGGTTGGAGAGTTTGTAAGCCCCTGAGCCCAGGACTGCGGAGATCTTGTAGGGGCCCTCCCATTTGGGGGAGAGCTTACCCTGGGCTTGGGGGTCTGTGACGCGTTTAGGGACAAGGTCCCCAAGGTGGAGGGCTCTCTCGCGCACGCGCTGGTTGTATGCGCGCGCCATCTCACGCTCGGTCGCGTTCCTCCTCCACGAGCTTGATCTCCAGTCGCTGGTTGGCCTCATTGGCTTGGTACGCTGCGGTCGTGGCTCCGTCTAGGGAGAAGGGAGTGCATCCCATCGCCCGGCTCAGGCTCGTGCGCATGGAACAGAGGATGCTAGGAAGCTCCTCTGCCCATGCACCCCACTTAGAAGCGGCCTGCTTGAGTCGCCGGCACAAGCCCTGCAGGATCACGCCGTTGACCCTCTCGACAGCCCCATTGCTCCGGGGATGGGTCACTGAGGCGAAGTGGATGGCGAGCCCCAGGCCTTCGCAGAATTCCCGGAAATAAGCCGAGTCGAATTGGGTCCCGTTATCAACAGTCATTTCCCGGGGGACACCAAAATGACAAACGACGTTTTTCCAGAAAAACCGCTGGACGGCCCGGGGCGTGATGCTGGCCAAGGGTTCCGCTTCTACCCACTTTGTAAAGTAGTCGACCGCGACCACCGCATACTTGTATCCTCCGGGCGCTGGGGGGAAGGGCCCTAAGAGGTCCATCCCCCAGCGCACGAAGGGCCAAGTGACCCTCCGGATAGTCTGTAGCGCTACAGGGGGAGGTTCGAAACCTTGGCCATCTTCTGGCAGGCCTCGCACGCGGAGACAAGGTCTCGCACGTCACGCATGACCGTGGGCCAGTAGAAGCCCTGCCGGAGAGCCTTGGCCGCGATGGCACGCGGGGCTAGGTGAGAGCCACAGCTCCCCGTGTGGATGTCTTTGAGAAGTTGGAGTCCCTCCGGCCGGGGGAGGCAGCGTAGGAGGGCGGAAGCCCCCCGCTTGTAGAGCCTCCCCTCCGGCAGGAGATATGCCCGGGCTTTGGCCTGGAGGCGCTTAGCCTCGGTTTCGCTGGGAAGGTCCCCCTCCCCCTTGATGAAGGAGATGAGGGGGTCCATCCATGACGGAGTCCGGGTGATCTCGGCGACCTCCGGGATGCGGGGCTCGTGGCCCGCGTCTGGGGAGGCCACCGAGGGCTTCGTGATGATTTCCAAGAAGGCCCCCTTGGGGAGCGATTCCTGGGTGCTTGCTGCCCGGGCCAAGGCGTCGGCCCGGTCATTGTCCCTTCGCGGGATATGCCGGGCCTCGAGGCCGTCGAAGTGCCTCTCCATCTTTCGCACTTCCTGCAAATAAAGACTCAAGTTTGCGTCATGGCACAGGTAAGACTTGTCCATTTGGCAAAGTAGGAGCTGAGAATCTCCCTTCACTAGGAGGCACCGGATCCTCAGGGAGCGCGCAAGGCGCATCCCGAGGAGCAAAGCCCCGTACTCGGCGACGTTGTTGGTTGCGGGGAACTAGAGCCGCGCTGCGTACTCGAGTTCCTTCCCCTCGGGGCTCCGGAGGACTACCCCCGCACCGGCCTCAGCGAGACACAACGACCCGTCGAACATGAGTGTCCAATGGTCAGTGCGTCGGGGCGGTGCGGGGAGGTCTTCGTCCCCAGGCCCAGAGGCAGGAGTCCACTCCGCGATGAAGTTGGCGAGGACCTGTGACTTGATGGCGGAGCGGCCTGTGAGGGACAGGGAGAAGGGGGCGAGCTCGGCCCCCCACTTCCCAATCCGGCCGGTGGCCTCTTTGTTCCACAGCACCTCCCCCAGGGGGAGGGATGACGGGACGGTGATGGGGTGTCCCAGGAAGTAGTGGCGAAGCTTCCGGGACGCCATCAGGAGGACGTAGCAGATCTTCTCCATCTCCGTGTACCAGGTTTTGTCCCCCTGGAGGGCCTCACTCACGTAGTACACGGGACGCTACTGCCCCCCTTGCTCCTTCACCAATACCGCGCTGACGGCGACCGGGGTCGCTGTAAGGTAGAGGAGCAAGGGCTCTTCTGGAGACGGACTCACGAGCATTGAAGGGCTCGTGAGGTACTTGAGGTCATCGAAGGCCTCCTGGGCCTCCTGGGCCTCGGGGGTCCATCAGAACCCCTTGAGCCCCCGGAGGATCTTGAAGAATTGGAGGCCTCATTCCCCCGACCACGAGATGAAGCGGCTTAGCAAGGCTAAGCGGCTGGAGAGCTGCTGGACGTCCTTGACGGAGCGCGGAAGGGGCATGTCCAGGAACGCCCGGATCTTTTCGGGGTTTGTCTCTATGCCCCGCTGGGACACGAGGAAACCCAGGAGCATCCCCCCGCACACGCCGAAGGCGCACTGCTCCGGGTTGAGCTTCAGCCCATACGCGCGGAGGTTGCGGAAGGTCTTTGCTAGGTCGTCGACGTGGGCGGCCGAGCGGGGACTTTTGACGACTGCGTCGTCTATGTAGATTTCGACGTTGTGGCCGACTTGATCTTTGAAGACCAGCGTCATGAGGAGCTGGAAGGTCGCTCCCGCATTCTTCAGCCCGATGGGCATGTGGACGTAGCAGAAGGTTCCGAGGGGAGTTATGAAACTCGTCTTTTCCTCGTCCCCTTCCGCCATCCAGACTTGATGGTAGCCCGAGTAGGCGTCTAGGAAGCTCATCAACTCGCACCCCGTGGTGGCGTCGACTAGTTGGTCAATTCGCGGGAGTGGGAAGTTGTCCTTGGGGCAGGCGCGGTTGAGGTCAGTGAAGTCCACGCACATCCGCCACTTTTCATTTGACTTCTTCACGAGGACGGGGTTCGCGAGCCACTCGGGGTACAAGACCTCCCGAATGAACCCCGCCTCTCAGAGTCGGGTGATCTCCCCCTTGATTTCCTCTTGGCGCTCGAGGGAGAGCTTCCTCAGCTTTTGCTTGACGGGGGGGTGACCGGGGGTCACCGCGAGCTTGTGCTCAATGACCCCCCGGGCGACGTCCCGCATGTCCGAAGGCTTCCACGCGAAAACATCAGAGTTCTCGCGCAGGAAAGCCGCCAGTTGCGCTGCATGCTCCTCGGGGAGCTCCGCCCCGATTCGGACGATTTTGTCCCCGTCGCCCGGGGACAGTAGGACCTCCCGGAGGCCCCCTTTCGGACGTGGCTTGGGGAGGGGTCTCCCAGGAGGTATCGCCGCGATGTCTGGTTCCGGGGGAGAGGCCTCCCCCCCGGGCGCCTTAATGATGTTGACGCTTTCGATCGTAGCGGCGGTGCGCTCGTATAGAGCTCGGGCCATGTCTTGGTCTCCCCGGACATTGATCACGCTGTGCGGCCCGGGGATCTTCATGCAGAGGTAGTTTCGATGGGTGGTAGCCCCCCAGGCGGTTGATTTTGGTCCTCCCCATGATCGCGCTGTAGGAGGAAGGGAGGTACACTACGTCGAATCAGACCATCTCGGTCCGGTAGTTCTCCGGGGTGCTGAATGTCTTCTCATCCACCTGCATTTCCTTGAAGGCCTTCAGGAAGTGGACGTCGGCGGAGCTCCCGCCATCCACGAGGATGCGGGCCAGGTGGCGGTTGTAGACGGTGGCGGAGACGATGAGCGCGTCGTCGTGGGGGAAGCGAACCCCGCGCGCGTCTTCCGCCGTGAAGATGAGGGGGACGTCCGACCACTTGGGTGGCGGAGACGTGTGCAGCACCCCCACAACCTTGACTTCGCACGTGTACTCCTTACGCTGGCGCTTAGAGTCCCGCTCGGAGGCGGACCCTTCCACGATGACGTTGATGCGGTGCTGAGAAGGTTTGAAGGGGAGAGCTTCTGAAGGCTCCCCCTCCTACGTCTGCCCCTGCTGACCCCCCGCGGGAGCAGGAAGGGCCGGAACAGCTGGCCGAGAGGGCAAGGAGGCCGAAGTCCCCCCCTGCCCCTGCCTATGCTGGTCGAGGAACGCCACGAAGTGCTACAGCAGCTGGTGGCACTCTTGGGTAGCGTGGGTACTGGACCCGTGGAAGCTGCACCACGGTCCTTCCCTACTTCTCCCCGCGGGGCCTTCCCGACCGCGGGAAGACTGTCCTCCCCCATGGACTTTCGGCTTGGAGAAGGGGCAGTTGCCTCTGGGGGGGTCGCGCGAGCCGCCTCCGCCCTCGAGGACAAAGGTGTGTCTTCGAGGCTGGCCGCACAAGGGCTGGTTGGCCCCCTCAACTCTCTGGGAAGGTTCCTGTCGTAGTATTGCGAATACCCCGGCAGGTTTTGAGAGTGATCCTAGCGAAGATTACGCGGCGCGGGTTGACCGGATGACCGGTCCTCCCCCGCCGGACAAGCACAAAGAATGACACACGGGTTTATACAGGTTCGGGTCCCGGTGGGGGCCCTAGTCCTGTCGACGCGCTCCCGACCGGAGTCGGCTGGGGAGGCTCTCTCCGGGGGAGAGGCTTCCGGAGCACGCCTGTGAGTTTAGCTATTCCAATAAAATGAACCGATCCCTTACAACAGAGGGGTACAAGGGCTATTTATAGCCCCCAAAAAGCAGCAAAAAACCTAAACTACCCCGGAAGCCACCGTCGGATTGAAGGGCAGGACCGTCCTTCTCCCGGTCAAACGCCTCGGATGTTTGACAGGTGGTCGCTAGTTCCTGAGGTGCTTCTCGCGTGACCTGCACGTGATAAACAGTTCAATACTTTACCTTTAGGAGGGTGATGAGGCCCGGGACGGCACCGGAGGCCACGTCCCGGGAGCTAAAAGGCGGCGCCCGGGGAGGCCCCGGAGGCCACGTCCCCGGGCAAATGGCGGCGCCCGGGAGGGCACCGGAGGCCACATCTCGGGAGGGCACCGGAGGCCACATCCCGGGAGCCAAAAGGCGGCGCCCGGGGAGGACCCGGAGGCCACGTCCCCGGGCAAATGGCGGCGCCCGGGAGGGCACCGGAGGCCACGTCCCGGGCGCCAAAAGGCGGCGCCCGGGGAGGCCCCGGAGGCCACGTCCCCGGGCAAAAGGCGGCGCCCAGGAGGGCACCGGAGGCCACATCCCGAGAGCCAAAAGGCGGCGCCCGGGGAGGACCCAGAGGCCACGTCCCCGGGCAAATGGCGGCGCCCGGGAGGGCACCGGAGGCCACATCCCGGGAGCCAAAAGGCGGCGCCCGGGGAGACCCCGGAGGCCACGTCCCCGGGCAAATGGCAGCGCCCGGGAGGGCACCGTAGGCCACGTCCCGGGAGCCAAAAGGCGGCGCCCGGGGAGGCCCCGGAGGCCACGTCCCCGGGCAAATGGCGGCGCCCGGGAGGGCACCGGAGGCCACGTCCCAGGAGCCAAAAGGCGGCGCCGGGGGAGGCCCCGGAGGCCACGTCCCCGGGCAAATGGCGGCGCCCGGGAGGGCACCGGAGGCCACGTCCCGGGAGCCAAAAGGCGGCGCCCGGGGAGACCCCGGAGGCCACGTCCCCGGGCAAATGGCGGCGCCCGGGAGGGCACCGGAGGCCACGTCCCGGGAGCCAAAAGGCTGCGCCCGGGGAGACCCCGGAGGCCACGTCCCCGGGTAATCGTGACACATCTTACCTGGACTTAGTCTCGCGGAGATTTCTCCCGATAGCAGCCCCCCATGCCCGCCGGGGACGATGCTCGAGTCCCCGGTGGGTATGGTTCAGGTCACCGGGAAGATCTCCGGGCCAAGCTACCGGAGCCGCGACACTTCGGTGTCCGTGCCCCACACTTAAAGCCGCGCCGTTTCGCCATAAATGCGCGCGCGGTTCGAACCGGCACCTCGATTCACGCGCCCATCCCTTCGTTTCCCGCGCATGGTTTGAACTTCTACGGTCAAGATTGATCCGCGGGTGCCACGTGGCGTGCATCTAGACCACGGCCCGCCCCTATAAATAGGGCCTTGGGGGGGCCCGGAAGCTCATTCGAAATCCTCAGCCCCACGATTTTCGCTCTCCCGGTAGCCCTCTCCCAGTAGCTTTTTCCGGTAGCAGGCGTCTGGGAGTTTCTAGTAGTAGCCTCCTGCAAAAGCCACCAAAAAGAAAACTAACCTCATGGCACCCAAGGGTCGAGCGAAGACCACGGAGGTGCCCCCGGAGGAAATCCCCTCGGATTTCCTCTGGGCGTCCGAGTTTACGGCCGAGGATGCCGAGTCCTTGGCCGAAAGGGGCATTGTTGCGGCCGGGGACATCCGAGTCCCGGTGAAGAAGGACGGAGCCCCCCGCCCCAGACCTGGGGAGATCGTGGCCTTCGAGGCCTTCATCGAGGCGGGGCTCCGGCTCCCGGTGCATCCCATGCTCCGGGAGTTTCTCAAGGAGTATGGGGTGGCTCTCAACCACCTCACCCCGAACGCGCTCGTCCGGATGGGCCTCTTCATCTGGCTCTTCGAGACAGCGACCGGGCGGGAGCCCGACCTTCGCGCCTTCCGGTATTTCTACGAACCGGCGGCGCGGACCTCCCACCTAGTGAAGGGGGGCCCCAAGTCCCCCTTTGGCTCGGTGATGGTCCAAATGTTGCCGGCCCGGGTAATCGACTACCCGGCGGCGGCCTCCCGGGACCACTGGGGGGATTGGGTCCGGAGGTGGTTCTACCTCCGGGTCCGAGACGACGCAGTGGTGTACGCCCCGGAGGCCCCCACCTACAGCCGGTCGTCCGCACCGAAGCCACCGGTGTGAACAGACGAGGAGTAAGAGCTCCTCGGCAAGGTGATCCTCTCCAAGAAGACCCGCTCGATGCGGGACGCGGCCGAGGAGATGGCTCTCCTCCGGATCTCCCCCTTCACCGGCGGGAAGAGGGTGATCGGTATGGGCCCCGAGCAGCGGCCCCCAGTGAAGTCGATGACGCGACGTAAGCCCCGGGAACCCGCTGCATTGCTCTTACAAATTTTTAGGAAATTGACTAACTCCTTACCTCTTGTAGTCCGGCCGTACCCGGCGGCGCGGGAGAAGGCGGAGAACCTCTTGGGGAGGTACTTCGCCGATGAGCACGAGCGCATTGTGCGCGCCGTGGGCGAGGGCCCCCCCAAGAACCTGGTAGTGGCGGCCTTCGGGCTAAAGCTGCCAGAGAGGAAGCCTCTCCCCACCCCCGGGTCGCACAAACGGGGGAAGGAGGCGGCCGGGGGCTTGGAGCCCAAGAAGGCCCGGGTTCAAAAGACCCCTGGCCCATCGACGACGCCGGCGGCGACATCGGCGAAGCCCCGGGACGAGACCCCCGGGGGCGAGCGTGCCCGGGCACCATCCCGGAAGGAGGCAACGCCTCCTCCCCCGAAGGGCCCCGTCGAGGCGCGGGGGAAAGAGGCGACCGCGGGCGGGGCGGCGTCCGACTCGGCGAACTACGCCCCGTCGCCGCTCGCGGTGGAGCTCCTCCCGCCCCTTCCGGCCTCTTTGGAGCCGGAGAGGCTGGAGGTGAGATTCGCGGGGGCCTCGCCCCCGCGGGTCTGGCCGGTGGACGAGGGGGGGAGCTCCTCGGTGTACGAGGTTCCTCCGGAGGAGGGGGCCCCGAGGACCTTCCGGCCCGGGGCAGGGAAAGGCTTGATGGTTCCCCCCCGGGCGGAGGCTCCCGCCGAGAGCTCCTCGGCCACGTCTTCGGGGGGCACAACCTCGTCAACGAAGACGCCGGCCGCGTTACCGGACCTTGAGGTCCGGGGACCCCCCGCCGGCCGCACCGGCGGTTCTGGGCGGGAGACCCCTTTGCTCCCCGCGGGGGAGGTCGCCCGCTTCTCGGAGGGCCTGCACACTCGGAAGGTGCAGGCCTTCGTCGCGGGAGGGACGCTCCATGAGCGTTTCGAGGGGCTTCAGTCCCTCGGGGCCCAGGTAACCCGTCGATAACACCTTCGCTTATCCCCTGCACTTTGAAATTTTTCTAACTCTTATGTATTTTGTAGGTGGCAGCTGTTACCTGGGGCCTTGAGCAGCGGGTCGCCCGGCTGCTTAAGGAGACGGAGGGCTGGGCCACAGCCTCCGTAGGGCAGCGCGAGGAGGCCCTCCGGGAACGCGACGAGGCGCTCGCGGAATTGACCCGGGTCCGGGCCCAGGTTCACATTTCCGAGGCCATCAACGCCCGCCTCCGGGAGGAGGCCAAGGCGAGGGAGGAGGCGCTTCGTGAGCTCGAGAGCTCAAGCGTCCGGGCGGTGGCGGATGCTGGCCGCTCCGTTCGGACGGCCCTTGAGGGCCTTGGCGTAAGCCTCGGCTCCGGGAGCAGAGAGGTGCCGCCGGCGACCCTCGCGGAGGCTGGGCGTTTCCTTAACGCACAGGTCTCCGCCATCCCGGAGGCTGCCGATGTTCGGGCGCGGGGTCGGGCGATCCCCGTCGTCGTGGCCGCCGCGGGGCTCATCGAGTTCCGGGGGGTCGGCGCCCGGGCGATCGGGGGCCGCATCCCCCGAAGCTTCCCGGACTCCTTCGAGCCTTCGCGCCGGGAGGTCGAGCAGCTTGCCAGAGGGTTCTACGACCGGATCATCCGGGCGTGGTTCCCGGCTCCGGCGCCTCCGGCAGGAGACGCCCCAGCCCCGGCCTCGGAGGAAGCCCCCCGGGGGGAGGACGCCAATGAACATGTATGAGCCTCCCCCGGGTCTTAGCTAGGGCCCTTTTTTGTTTTAGGATTTTTTGATTCCGGTAGCTTCTTAGAAGAAGCCCCGGGCACTTGTACATAAAAATTTTTAATGCAATGAAGTTAGAATTTTTCTAAGTCTTTGAATTGAACTTACTGTCACCAGGGTTCCCGGGAGGTTGCTCCCGGGCAAAGGTCCGGGAGGGGCTCCCCGGGGGACGCCCAAGCGGCTTTAATTTTGCTAAGCCTTATCTCCGGGAATCGCGGCGAGGATAGTGTCCGGGAGCCGATCCGGTTGAGGTGGCGTGCGGAGTGGCACTTGGACAATTTTGATAATCACCGTGCCGAATTGTCCCCTCCACGACCGGGACTCCGGATGATCCCTCCCCTCCGGATACTTCCACCAGTGGGATACGAGTTCTGGCCTGAAGATGTGCTTCGGGACGCTCGGCGCCGCGTACGGGCGTTGTACCGGGACCTGACCCGGGAGCTAGCGGAGAGCCTCCGGGAGTATTAGGCGTAGGAACCTTAGGGCTTAGAGAATCCCCCGGGTTAGAACCCGGGTTGTATCGTTTCCGAAGCCCACCGGAGGGGGAAGATGTCCTCCGGGTTTGCTGATCAATAAAGCGCTGTGTTGTTGCTTCCTTTCATTGCGCCTCTTTATTTTCTTTTTCTTGGATGGTCTGGACGACTCATCTTAACAAGGATGAGCTAAGTTTCCTCGTGGGTGGTGCGGTCGACACCCGGGGGTTCCTTATCCCCCCCGCCCACAGCGGGCCGGAGAATAGCTCCGCGCGCTGTGGGGGTAACAAGGCCCCCGGGAAGGGAGTCACCTGTAGCATAGGAAATTTTCTGTTAGAAAATTTTGAAGCGAGGTTTTCAAGGAGAAGACCTTCCGGGAGATAATCATCCAGTCGCCGTGAGAACGGGGAGCCGGGAATAAGGCCTTAAGCGGAAGGAATGTCCAAGAGAACCCGATGGGATTTCCAGAGGCGAGCTTCCTGGGAGACACTCGTCCGGTCGCCGTAAGAACGGGGAGCCGGGAATAGGGTCTTCGGGGAAGGAAATGCCCGAGAAATCCGACTTCTCCGAGAGACAATCGTCCGGTCGCCGTGAGAACGGGGAGCCGGGAATAGGGTCTCCGGGAGGCATTCATCCGGTCGCCGTGGGAACGGGGAGCCGGGAATAAGGTCGCTGGGGACCAATCGTCCGGTCGCCGTGAAAACGGGGAGCCGGGAATAACGTCGACTCCCGGAGGAGGAAGATAGATCCAATCAAGCCGCAAGGGGCTGATCTTCCGGTCGCCGTGAAAACGGGGAGCCGGGAATAACGTCGACTCCCGGAGGAGGAAATGCCCGAAGACGGGACTTGAGTGTTTGGGTAGGGGACTAGTCTCCCAAAGTGACTCGTTACCACGGCCACTGTGACCGGGTTGCCGCTTACACCCTCAGTCCACGAGGGCTGATCGTAAGCCGCCCTACGGGAGTGCAGGCTTCGTTGTAGGAACTTGTTAGGGCTGGCCCACTTCCTCGCGGGGAGGGCATCCTCACAAGGAGGGCATCCTCGCGGGGAGGGCATCGCCGCTAGGGGCGGTAATGAGAAAGACCTGCAATGAGACAGTTTGCAAAGCAAGACCTATGTATTGCTAATGAAATGAAGTACAGGGCCTCCCCCTGCGAAGCCGCGAAAGGGGAGGAAAATACAGCGTCCCTCCTCCCCCTCCGGCGTGAACGCCCCGGGGGAGGGGACATGCCCGTAAGGCTAAACATAGAACTTGCGAAGTAAACGCAAGTTCCACGTGTGTTTCAGCTCCTGCTTTTGGAGGTTGGAGAGCTTGTAGGCCCCCGAGCCCAGGACCGCGGAGATCCGGTAGGGGCCCTCCCACTTGGGGGAGAGCTTACCCTGGGCCTGGGGGTCCGTCACGCGCTTGAGGACAAGGTCCCCAAGGCGGAAAGCTCTCTCGCGCACGCGCTGATTGTACGCGCGCGCCATCTCTTGCTCGTAGACGGCGTGGCGGAGGAGCGCTCGGTCGCGTTCCTCCTCCACGAGGTCGATCTCCAGACGCTGGTTGGCCTCGTTGGCCTGGTATGCTAAGGGAGTGGCTCCCTCCAGGAGCTCCACCCGTAGTGACCGGAAGCCAATCTCCGGGGGGAGGACTGCCTCCGCCCCGTAGACCAGAGAGAAGGGAGTACGCCCCGTTACCCGGGATGGGGTCGTGCGCATGGAGCAGAGGATGCTAGGGAGCTCCTCTGCCCATGCACCCCGCTTAGAAGCGGTTTGCTCGAGTCTCCGGCGCAATCCCTGTAGGATCACACCGTTGACCCTCTCGACAGCCCCATTGCTCCGGGGATGGGCTACGGAGGCGAAGTGGATAACAAGCCCCAGGCCTTCACAGAATTCCCGAAAATAAGCCGAGTCGAATTGGGTCCCGTTGTCCACAGTGATTTCCCGGGGGACACCAAAATGACATACGACGTTTTTCCAGAAAAACCGCTGAACGGCCCGGGGACGTGATGCTGGCCAAAGGCTCCGCCTCAACCCACTTTGTAAAATAGTCGACTGCGACTACCGCATACTTGTATCCTCCGGGCGCTAGGGGGAAGGGCCCTAGGAGGTCCATCCCCCAGTGCACGAAGGGCCAAGTGATGGGGATCGTCCGCAGCGCTATAGGGGGGAGGTTCGAGCCCTTGGCCATCTTCTGGCATGCCTCGCACGCGGAGACGAGGTCTCGCGCGTCGCGCATGACCGTGGGCCAGTAGAAACCCTGCCGGAGGGCCTTGGCTGCGATGGCATGCGGGGCTAGGTGAGAACCGCAGCTCCCCGCGTGGATGTCTTCGAGAAGTTGAAGTCCCTCCGACCGGGGGAGGCAGCGCAGGAGGGCGGAAGCCCCCCACTTGTAGAGCCTCCCCTCCAGGAGGAGATATGCCCGGGCTTTATCCCGGAGACGTTTAGCCTCGGTCTCACTAGGAGGGTCCCCCTCCCCCCTGATGAAGGAGATGAGGGGGTCCATCCAGGACGGAGTCCGGGCGATCTCGGCGACCTCCGGGACATGAGTCTCGTCGCCTGTGTCCGGGGAGGCTACTGAGGGCTTCGTGATGATCTCCAGGAAAGCCCCCTTGGGGAGCGATTCCCGGGCGCTAGCTGCCCAGGCCAAGGTGTCGGCCCGGTCATTGTCCCTGCGCGGGATATGCCGGGCCTCGAGGCCGTCGAAATGCCACTCCATCTTTCGTACTTCCTGCAAATAAAGACTTAAGTTTGCGTCATGGCACAGGTAAGACTTGTCCATTTGGCAAACTACGAGCTGAGAATCTCCCTTGACTAGGAGGCGCCGGATCCCCAGGGAACGCGCGAGGCGCATCCCGAGGAGCAAAGCCTCGTATTCGGCGACATTGTTGGTTGCGGGGAACTCGAGCCACGCGGCGTACTCGAGTTCCTTCCCCTCGGGGCTCCGGAGGACTACTCCCGCGCCAGCCCCGGCGAGACACAGCTACCCATCGAACATAAGGGTCCAATGATCACTGCGTCGGGGCGGCACAGGGAGATCTTTGTCCCCGGACCTAGAGGTGGGAGTCCATTCTGCGACGAAGTCGGCGAGAACCTGCGACTTGATGGCGGAGCGGCCGGTAAGGGACAAGGAGAAGGGGGCGAGCTCAGCCCCCCACTTCCCGATCCGGCCGGTGGCTTCTTTGTTCCGCAGTACCTCCCCAAGGGGGAGGGACGACGGGACGGTGATGGGGTGCCCCAGGAAGTAATGCTGAAGCTTCCGGGACGCCATGAGGAGGGCGTAGCAGATTTTCTCCATTTCCGTGTACCGAGTTTTGGCCCCTTGGAGGGCCTCACTCACGTAGTACACCGGACGCTGCTGCCCCCCTTGCTCCTTGATCCGTTTGAGACCTAGTCTTGGTTTTCGTACTAGGCTCGCCCAGATTCTAATATGCGGAATAACGGGATCTTACTCGGAAATACCGAAACCCAAAGTAATTGCACAACTCTTTATTTCAAAGAGGGCTTTACACGTCGAACGTTAGGCACACTTGCCTACGTCGAAGGAACTATAAGTGTCTAAAACTCAAATAAGTTCTATGACTCTTCGATTGAGTTCGATGATCTAAACTAGAGCTATTACAAGGTATTTATAGTCCAATCGTATGAGTACGTATCAGACTTAGAAACCTAAACGTATTAGACTCATATAACTAATCTTAAACAGATAAGCTTAGTTATACACATTCGGATCTGATTACAATTCCGAACAGGGAACAAATTCCTTTTCCTGGTCGCGGACCAATCCATGGTCGCGAATCCTTTCCGAACACAGTTAAGGTCACAAAGCCGTATGCGATTAGGATTTGGTCGCGAAGCCGCATGCGATCAGGACTTGGTCGCGAAGCCACATGCGATCAGGACTTGGAGATCCTCCCGGATCATGACTCCCTTGTTGAGAAGGAGCCAACCCCTGTTGCGACCTCTCGATTGAACTGGAGATGTGGAAATTGGGCTTGTCCATCTTCTTTGGTGTACCACTTTGCCGCACGTGCTCGTTGATCTTTCCGACCGATTCGAAAAGTCTCCTTGGTGCCACTGCGGGTGGTAGTTACCTTCTTCTCCAGAATCACATCTTCACGTAGAGGTTCGTCTCGTTGATAGACCAAGTCTTCAACATATGGTACTATAGTATCTGGCTCATCATCCAGCATTGAAGGCCCAAACAGTTTGAGGTGCTCAACATTAACAACCGAGTAAATATCCATGTATGGAGGTAACTCGAGCTGACAAGCATTATTACCCACTTTCCGCAAAATCCGAAAAGGACCGTAACGAATGGGTTTGAGCTTCTTACCTTCACCTTTAAGTCGCTCCTTACTCAGATGTAACCATACCATATCACCTTCTTGAAATTGCGCATCAACTCGGTGCCGATCATGTCGCGCCTTGTACTTGAGTTGGGCTTTCAGCAAGTTCTGTTCAACCTCACGATGGAGTCGTTGAATACCTTCCAGGAACTTTTGTGCTCGATCCTGATCAGATGCTTCCTTGCTGTTCTGTGCTGAGGTAGGGATCACAAACTCCATATCGAATGGACTCTGTGGTAGAAATCCTAAACAGACCTCAAACGGCGACTTTCCAGTCGAACCATGCACTGCTCGATTAAAAGCAAACTGTAGGTACGGTATGCTTTCATCCCAGGTCTTCGGGTGCTTCGAGTTATATCCTCTCAAGAGATGAACGACTGTGCGATTAACCACCTCGGTTTGACCATCAGTTTGCGGATGAAAGGCAGTACTCCTCTTTAGCTTGGTGTCCATCATCGTCCAGAGCGATCGCCAAAAGTGACTAAGGAACCGGGTATCGCGATCAGACACAATAGAAGTCGGCAGTCCGAAGTGTGTCCAAACGTGTTGAAAGAATACCCGAGCTGCCTCTTCTCCCGTGATAATCTTCCGACAAGGTATAAGAACAATCATTTTGGAGAACCGATCAACGACCACGAATAGATAGTCGTTGCCACGTCGGGTCTTAGGCAATGCTCCCAAGAAATCCATGGATATGCTCTCCCATGGTCGTGATGGAACTGGCAAAGGAGTGTACAAACCTAATTTTCAGTTTGCCGGTTTCGAGATGCTGCAGAGACCGCAGCCTCGAACAAACCTAGCCACATCTTGCTGCATACGCGGCCAGAACACATGTCGGTGAAGATTTTGCAACGTCTTTGTAACCCCAAAGTGACCAGCTACCTTCGATGTGTGCGCTTCTCGCATCCATTGAGTTCGAGGTGCTCCACGAGGTATGCAAAGTAAATTGCCCTTGTACAAGAGTCCTTCTCGACGAACGAACTCTGTAGGGTTCCCTGTTTCAACCTCAGTCAGTGCTGTTTGAAAATCAGGGTCTTCACTGTACATAGTGACATAGTCATCATGACATGATGGCTCGATCTGCATGAACGCTGATAAACAGAGGGTTGTAACTGGTGGTCGCGACAACATATCCGCCAATTTGTTGTGTACGCCCTTCTTGTACTTAATCACCAGATTAAACTGCTGCAGATACGACATCCACTTCATGTGCCGAGCCTGCTGTAGCTTGGACTGAGTTTGCAAATATTGCAATGGTTGATGGTCGGTGTGGACAACCGTCTCTTTCCCCAAGAGATAACACCGCCAATGTTTCACGGCCTGATGCAGTGCGCATAACTCCTTATCATAAGTCGGGTAGTTCTTCTGAGCTCCCTGGAATAACTCGGAGTGATATGCCACTGGTCGACCTTCTTGCATGAGCACTGCGCCCATCGCATAACCTGAGGCATCGGTTTCTAGCTCGAACGGTTTCTGGAGATTCGGCAAAGCTAACACAGGCGCCTCGCTGATCTTCCTTTTCAGCAAGAGAAACGTGTCCTCATGTTTCCCTGTCCACTCGAACTTCTGATCGATCCTGGTTAATGCATGCAACGGAGAAGTCATAATCGAGAAGTGTCGGATGAACTTCCGAAGGTATTGGCATGCTCCCACAAAACTACGCACATCCGTAACTGTTCGCGGTCGCGGCCATTCGCGAATCACTTTGACCTTGTCTGGGTCGATTTGCAACGTACCGTTGCCGATTATGAATCCGAGGTAAAGTAGAGTTTGCTGACCGAACTCGCACTTCTTACGGTTGAGGCGAAGTCGATGTTGCCAAAGCTGTTTGAACACCTTTTCGACATGAATGAGGTGCTCATCCCACGAACGACTATAAACCAATATGTCGTCGAGATACACGATCACAAAGTCGTCGATGAACGGTCTCAATACGTCATTCATAAGACGCATGAAAGTTGCCGGGGTGTTGCAGAGACCAAACGGCATGACCAGCCATTCGAACAGACCTTGCCGTGTTTTGAACGCGGTCTTCCATGTATCCTCCTCTCGGATGCTGACTTGATGGTATCCTGACTTAAGATCCAATTTGGAGAAGACAACAGCATGCTTCAATTGGTCTAGCAGGTCATCAATACGAGGAAGGGGGTACCGGTTCTTGATGGTGATCTTGTTCAGTGCTCGATAGTCGATGCACATACGCCAAGTCCCATCTTTCTTTGGTACTAACACCACAGGAGATCCACAAGGTGAACTACTCGGTTGAATGACACCATTGTTCAGCAACTCACCCAGTTGTCTCTTGATCTCTTCATTCTCCAATACTGAGTTGCGATACATACTCAGATTGGGCAGTGTCGCATCGGACACAAGCTGAATTTCGTGCTCGACTGGACGTTTCGGCGGACGACCCTGGGTAGTCTCGAACAGATCACTGTATTTCTTCAGCAGTCCCGACAAACGACCAGAATCCTCTCGGCACGCCAGCGACAATGCTGGTCGAGTACCCTCACCTTGATCAATGGGTCGAATCATGACAAGCACATACTTGTGACATGCATTAACAATTCGTTTGGCTTGATTTGCGGTAATCAAGTTCGAAGTGTTGACGTGAATGTCTCTACTGATCACGAACTTAACTCCGTCTTTGGTGAGGTCGTACTCTTGCGCTCACCGATGGAAGTGAGCGTCTCGATCATACAGATACGGACTCCCAAAGATCACCTGACAGATATCGATAGGGACAACATCGCATTGCACTTCATCGATATACCGTGCAGAGATCGCAAACTTCAACACACACTGACTCGTAATCTGTTGGTTCACGTCGGATGTAAACCAACCCAGCGGATATGGTCGCGGGTGTGTGGTTGTCTTCAAACCAAGTCGCCGAACCAGTCCAGCGGAGACCAAATTCTTTTGACTTCCTGGATCGAATATCGCTGCGACCACTTCGTGCTTCACCTGGATGTTGATGGTGAACAAGTCCTCCGTCGGGTGATGGTCGTTCGGTGGATCCGAACCCTTCTCCTTCGGCATTGCCATCAGAGACAAGGTCGTATCCTCCTCATTAACCGAATTCACTCGGACAACTTCTTCGTCTGGTGAAGTCGCAGTAGCCGTGGTTGTTCTTTTCCCTGGTCCGTTTTTCTTTGGTCGAAGCTCAGGATGAAGCTTGTAGCATTTGTCCTTCGTATGTCCTGCAACTTGACAATGTTCGCAGAAAGCACCTGTGCCCGATTTCTTCTTCGGACTCGGCTTTTTCTTTGTCGAGGTCGCACTTTCCTTCGTGCTTTTGTCGCTGCGGGATTTGTTCTTCTTCTCGATCGCCATAGCAGTTGTGCTCGCGGTCGCGATATCTTGGACGCCGAACAGACTTAGCTCAATACTGATCGATTTCTGAAGTCCAGATGTGTACTTCCGAAATACTTGAGGGTCGGATAGTGAGATGCTAATGACCATTGCTTGTCGTCGAAACTCTGTCGTATAGTCTTGGACGGTCTGGTCGCGCCGTTGGTACAATCGGTGCCAACGCTCCCATCTCTCCTCAAGGTAGCCCATCGGATAGAATTCTTGTCGCAGAAGTCGTTTGAATTGACCCCACGCATGGTCGTCAGCTTCACCACTGGCGACAAGGGCCTTCCACCATGTCTTGGCGTGGTCGTTCATCTTCAAAGGTGCAAACTTCACCTTCTGAGTGCTACTGAACCCTTTTAGGTCAAAGTAGGTCTCAAGTTGATCGATCCAAGAATCCAGCTTTTCGGCATCGATGACCCCATCATATATGGGTATATCAATCTTAGCGTCGACCTTAAAAGATCCGACAGCTAAGGAGGTGTTGGCGAGGTCATCGGTTTTGTGGTCGCCTTCGTCTTCATCTTCGTCTGCCCTACGCAAGTCTTCACCACTCTTCTCACCCGTAACCTTCCCTACTTCAGGAGGTACAATCATGGCCTGCTGCTTAATCCAAGCAAGCACGGTTTCCATGTCGGTGGAGAGCTTAGCCACTTGTTCGGCTAGGTTAGCTTGAACGGAGGTATCGTTAGACATTGTCGGAGACGCGGCTGTAGGAACCGTCAATTGATCGCCTGGAGTTTCGCCGGAGGTTTTGTAACCCTGGCGAGTCTTCACCATCCACAGGATAGGAAAGTTGCTCTGATACCAACTTGATCCATTTGAGACCTAGTCTTGGTTTTCGCACTAGGCTCGCCCAGATTCTAATATGCGGAATAACGGGATCTTACTTGGAAATACCGAAACCCAAAGTAATTGCACAACTCTTTATTTCAAAGAGGGCTTTACACGTCGAACGTTAGGCACACTTGCCTACGTCGAAGGAACTATAAGTGTCTAAAACTCAAATAAGTTCTATGACTCTTCGATTGAGTTCGATGATCTAAACTAGAGCTATTACAAGGTATTTATAGTCCAATCGTATGAGTACGTATCAGACTTAGAAACCTAAACGTATTAGACTCATATAACTAATCTTAAACAGATAAGCTTAGTTATACACATTCGGATCTGATTACAATTCCGAACAGGGAACAAATTCCTTTTCCTGGTCGCGGACCAATCCATGGTCACGAATCCTTTCCGAACACGGTTAAGGTCACGAAGCCGTATGCGATTAGGATTTGGTCGCGAAGCCGCATGCGATCAGGACTTGGTCGCGAAGCCACATGCGATCAGGACTTGGAGATCCTCCCGGATCACTCCTTCACCAAGACTGCGCTGACGGCGACAGGGGTCGCGGCGAGGTAGTGTTTCCGCAGCTTCTGTTTGACCGGGGGGTGACCGGGGGCTACTGCAAGCTTGTGCTCAATGACCCCCCGGGCAACGCCCCGCATGTCTGACGGTTTCCACGCAAAAACATTGGAGTTCTCGCGCAGAAAAGCCGCAAGTTGTGCTGCGTGCTCCTCGGGGAGCTCCGCCCCGATCCGGATGGCTTTGTCTTCATTGCCCGGGGACAGCAGGACCTTCCGGAGGCCTCCTTCCGGACGCGGCTTGAGGAGGGGCCTCCCGGGCGGTGGTGCAGCAGCATCTAGTTCCGGGGGAGGAGCCTCCCCCCCGGGCGTCTTTATGAGGTTGACGCTTCCGATCGTAGCTGCAGCGCGCTCGTATAGAGCACGGGCCATGTCTTGGTCTCCCCGGACATTGATCACACCGTGCGGCCCGGGGATCTTCATGCAGAGATAATTTTGATGGGTGGCAGCCCCCAGCCGGTTGATTGTCGTCCTCCCCATGATCGCGTTGTAGGAGGAGGGGAGGTCTACCACGTCGAAGCCGACCAGCTCGGTCCGGTAGTTCTCCGGGGTGCCGAAGGTCATTGGAAGATCTACCTTGCCCACGAGGTGGATCGCCTTCCCCGGGACAAAGCCTTGTAGGGGCCCGGCAGCAGGCTGCAGGAGCTTCTCATCCACCTACATTTCTTTGAAGGCCTTCAGGAATAAGACATCGGCGGAGCTCCCGCCGTCCACCAGGATCCGGGCCGGATGGCAGTTGTAGATGGTCGCGGAGACAATGAGCGCGTCGTCGTGGGGGAAGCGAACCCCCCGCGCATCTTCTGCCGTGAAGGTGAGGGGGACGTCCGACCACTTTGGTGGCGGGGACGTGCGAAGCACCCCCACAACCTTGACTTCGCGCGCGTACTCCTTACGCTGGCGCTTAGAGTCCCGCCCGGAGGCAGATCCTCCCATGATGACGTTGATGCGCCGCTGCGAAGTTTGAAAGGGGAGAGCTTCTGAAGGCTCCCCCTCCTGCGCTTGCTGACCCCCCGTGGGAGCGGGAAGGGCCGGAACAGCTGGCCGAGGGAGCAAGGAGGCCGGAGTCCCCCCCCCCCTGCTCACGCTGGTCGAGGAAGTCCGCAAAGTGCTGCAGCAGCTGGCTACAATCTCGGGTAGCGTGGGTATTGGACCTGTGGAGGCTGCACCACGGTCCTTCCCGCCTTCTCCCCGTGGGGCCTTCCCGGCCGCGCGAAGACTGTCCTCCCCCATGGCCCTTCGGTTTGGGGAAGGGGCGGTTGGTCCTCGGGGAGTCGCGCGAGCCACCTCCGCCCTCGAGGACAAAGGTGTCCCGAGGCCGTGGCTCGCTACGCCCCCCTTGCCTGGAGCGTTTGGGGGGATCCCTGGCCCCCCGGTAGGCGGGGGCGGGAGCCCCCTGGGTCTTCTTCCAGATATCGTCTTCCTCCGCCCGAGCGTACTTTTCGAGCACGTTGAAGGGCTCGTCGGCGGAAGAGGGGCAGCTCCAGGAGAGCCTTCGGTGGAGCTCCCCCGGGAGGATGCCGCTTTTGCAGGCTTCGACGACCGTAGAGTCGGGGACGTGGGCCACTTTGCTCTTCACCTGGGCAAAGCGCTTGAAGAAGCTTCTGATGGTCTCCCCAGTCCTCTGCCGGACAGTGTACAGCTGCGAGGAGTCCAGGGGACGCACGTAGTTCCCCTGGAAGTTGGCACAGAACTCCCGCTTGAGCTGCGAGAAAGACTTGATGGAGCCGGCCTTCAGGTTGTAGAACCAGGAGCGGGCGATGCCGGAGAGGTAAAGGGGGAAGACGTTGCACTGTACTGACTCGTCCCCCCCGGCCGCGGAGATAGCAGTGGAGTAGACCTGCACAAACTCGTAAGGGTCTGCCTCGCCGTTATAATGCTCGATGTGTGGCGGGCGGTAGGGTCGTGGCCACCGGATGCTGTGAAGTCTTCGGCACAGGGGCTGGTTGGCCCCCTGCACTTCCCGGGGAGAGCTCCGGTCGCTATCTTCTTTCACGGGACCTTCGTTGTCTGAGTCTGGAAGCGGCCCGAGAGGTCCGCCAGAATGGCGGTGGCGACGCTTTTCCTCCGGACCAGGGCTGAATTCCCGGACATCCGGGCTCTCCGCGGGAGAGGTTGGCTCCTCAGCGGGTCTCTTCCCCCGGCCGGTGCGAGAGCGAGGCTCCCCGCGCCCGCGGCCGGGGGGAAGTTCTTCCCCGCGCTCTGGTGAACGCATTCGCTCGACCTCCCCCGGGACGACACGGACCTGTCCCGCCGAGGGAGGGAGCTCATGCGCTGTAGCTTCGGGAGCCGGTTGGGGTGAGCCCCCTGCGACGACCCCCGGGACCAGAAAGGGGGAAGCCCCTGTATCATCCGGAACCGGGGAGGGGGCGCCCGCGGCGACGCCTGGAATCGAAGTGGAGGGGGCCCCAGTGGCCACGATCGGAACCGGGAAGGGGGCAAGCCCTGTAACACCCGGAACCGGCGAGGGGGGAGCCCTGGTGGCGGCGTCCGGAACCGGAGAGCCCATGCGTGGGGAAGTCCGCTGCGGGACGGGGGCCACTCTGTCGACCGCCCCCGGTGCGGTAAACGCAACGCGGGGGGCAGGACTGGCTCCCGGCGCAGGGTAAACCCCCGGCAAGAAGTGGGCTCCCGGCCCCGGGACCAGGCCGGGGACGGGGTACCCCCCTTGTGCCACGAAGGGCCCTGGCATGAAATAACCTCCCGGCACCGGGACGGTCCCGGGTGCCGGGAAGGGTCCGGGCGTGTATCCCGCGGGGGAGGGAACCCCCCGGCAGGATCATACGGGGCAGACAACCCCCCCGAGGCCGGAGGGGCCGCCGGGTAACCCATAAACGGGGGCATGTTCCTCGGATATGGGTGCGACGCAAATGTGGGGGCCGGGGGCCGCGCCAACACGCTAAGGAGCTCGTCCATAGAGCGCTGGGCGCGGAGCTGGCCTTCCACGAGAGCTTCGAGCAGGGCGTCCCGGGGAGCCGGGGGAGCCGTCGGGGGGGCGCTTGTCCCGGCCGAGGTCCCCGCGGTCACCGGGAACGACCTGGAGGTGGAAGCACCTAAGTTAAGAGGAAAGGAGGGAGGCGGTACCTGGGCCAGGTCGCCTCCGGAAGGGTCCGCCGGGACAGCAGTGTCCCGGGCGGACGGCGCCGGGTCTCCGAGACCCGGGTCACCGGGAAGGGTGCGAGCCCTTGTTCTTGGGGGAGCCATGGCGTCTTGTCACGAGTCCCCACGGACGGCGCCAACTGTCGTAGTATTGCGAATACCCCGGCATGTTTTGAGAGTGATCCTAGCGAAGATTACGCGGCGCGGGTTGACCGGATGACCGGTCCTCCCCCGCCGGACAAGCACAAAGAATGACACACGGGTTTATACAGGTTCGGGTCCCGGTGGGGGCCCTAGTTCTGTCGACGCGCTCCCGACCGGAGTCGGCTGGGGAGGCTCTCTCCGGGGGAGAGGCTTCTGGAGCACGCCTGTGAGTTTAGCTATTCCAATAAAATGAACCGATCCCTTACAACAGAGGGGTACAAGGGCTATTTATAGCCCCCAAAAAGCAGCAAAAAACCTAAACTACCCCGGAAGCCACCGTCGGATTGAAGGGCAGGACCGTCCTTCTCCCGGTCAAACGCCTCGGATGCTTGACAGGTGGTCGCTAGTTCCCGAGGTGCTTCTCGCGTGACCTGCACGTGATAAACAGTTCAATACTTTACCTTTAGGAGGGCGATGAGGCCCGGGACGGCGCCGGAGGCCACGTCCCGGGAGCCAAAAGGCGGCGCCCGGGGAGGCCTCGGAGGCCATGTCCCCGGGCAAAAGGCGGCGCCCGGGAGGGCACCGGAGGCCACATCCCGGGAGCCAAAAGGCGGTGCCCGGGGAGGACCCAGAGGCCACGTCCCCGGGCAAATGGCGGCGCCCGGGAGGGCACCGGAGGCCACGTCCCGGGCACCAAAAGGCGGCGCCCGGGGAGGCCCCGGAGGCCACGTCCCCGGGCAAAAGGTGGCGCCCGGGAGGGCACCGGACGCCACATCCCGGGAGCCAAAAGGCGGCGCCCGGGGAGGACCCAGAGGCCACGTCCCCGGGCAAATGGCGGCGCCCGGGAGGGCACCGGAGGCCACGTCTCGGGAGCCAAAAGGCGGCGCTCGGGGAGACCCCGGAGGCCACGTCCCCGAGCAAATGCCCGGGAGGGCACCGGAGGCCACGTCCCGGGCGCCAAAAGGCGGCGCCCAGGGAGGCCCCGGAGGCCACGTCCCCGGGCAAATGGTGGCGCCCGGGAGGGCACCGGAGGCCACGTCCCGGGAGCCAAAAGGCGGCGCCGGGGGAGGCCCCGGAGGCCACGTCCCCGGGCAAATGGCGGCGCCCGTGAGGGCACCGGAGGCCACGTCCCGGGAGCCAAAAGGCGGCGCCCGGGGAGACCCCGGAGGCCACGTCCCCGGGTAATCGTGACACATCTTACCTGGACTTAGTCTCGCGGAGATTTCCCCCGACAGTTCCCAGTCATTGTCCCCCCTTGTAAGGGAGACGCGCTCGTTATCGGAGTCGGGGAGAGGCCCCAGCGGTCCGCTCGGATGGTGGTAGCGCCTCTTCTCCTTAGGGTTGGGGCTAGCTTCGTGAACCTCCAGGTGTCCCCCAGAGGTGACGGTGGCTTCGTCGACTGGTCTCCCTCCCTGGCTGGTCTGGTGGCGTGTCCCCAGCCTGTGTTGAGAGGGAGCTTCGCTAGGTTTCACGGCGCACATGCGCTCCACCTCCTCCCGAGTTATTCGGGTCTGATCCACCGGGGGAGGAGGGAGCTGTTGCGCGTCAGCCGACGCTGCTGGCACGCGGGCAAGGCCCGACATCGGGTGTGTCTTCGGGGCCATTCCGAGCGCGGTGGGAACCGCCAGCCCAGGAACCACTCCGGACGCACCGGCAACCATCGGCGCGGCGAAGGCTCTGGGTGTGAGGTAAGGCCCCGGCGCGGGGACAACTCCATGCGCGGGGTAAGGCCTCGACGCGAGAAGGCTCCCGATGCGGGGTAAGGTCCCAGCGTGGGGAAGGCTCCCGGCGCGGGCGCGGGAAGAGCTCCCGGCGCGGCGAAAGCTCCCAGCGCGGGGTAAGGCCCCGGCGCGTGGAAGGCTCCTGGCGCAGGCGCGGGGAGAGCTCCTGGCGCAGGATAAGTCTCTGGCGCGGGGATAGCTTCCGATGCGGGGACAACTCCCGGCACGGGGTAAGGCCCGGGGAGAGCTCCCGGCGCGGGGACAGCTCCCAACGCTGGGAAAGCTCCCGGCGCAGGGTAAGGCCCCGGCGCGTTGAAGGCTCCCGGCGCGGGCGCGGGGAGAGCTCCTGGCGCGGGGTCAGCCCCCGGCGCAGCGAACATGCCCGGCGCTTGGAATGAGAGCGGATAGACGGGAGCCGGAGGCCGCACTAATGCCCGCAACAACTCCCCCAACGCACGCTGGGCTCGGAGTTGGACTTCGACCAAAGCTTCGGGCAAAGTGTCCCGGGGTGCCGGGTGTGCCATCGGGGGGAGACTAGTCCCCGCCGGGGCGGTCGCGGTCACCGGGGTTGACCCGGAGGTCTACCAACTGAAAGTAATTGGAAAGTTGAGAGGTGGTACCTGGGTCTGGCCGCCTCCGGCTGGAAGCGCCAGGGCAGTCGTGTCTCGAGGGGGTGGCGCTGGGTCACCAGGACCGGCGTCACCGGGTAGGGCACGAGGACCCGCATTCGCGGTCGCGGTCGCGGTCGCGGTCGCCGAGCTGGAAACGGGAACACCTCTACCGAAGATCTCGGGAGAAGAAAGTGGCAGCTCTCTCCGGGTGTTCCCGAACGGTAGCGTCGCGACGGTGACGTCTTGCTGGGGCGGCGCCGGGTCGCTGGGACCATAACCATCGGAAAGGCAGAGAGCTTGAGCTCTTCTTCTTGGGGGAGCCATGGCAATTCGTCATGAGTCCCCACGGACGGCGCCAACTGTCGTGGTATTACAGATACCCCGGCAGGTTCGGACGTGCGCAGCACGAGTACAGAGGCGCGAGCAGACCGAGTTACCGGTCTCCTCCTGCCGGGCAACACAGAAAGTGACACAGGGGATTATACAGGTTCGGGTCCCAGTGGGGGCCCTAGTCCTGTTGGCTCTCTCCGGACGCTAGTCCGCTGGGGAGGTGAGCTCTCGGGGAGAGGGCTCCGAGAGAACCGAATGTTGAGTTAATATAAATGAATTGGAATCCTCTGAAAAGAGGTACAAGAGGGGTATATATAGCCCCTAAGAAATACAAAAGACCGAAAAGCCCTCGCTGCGACCGTTGGATGGAAGGGCGAAGACGTCCTTTGGCCATAGGGACAGCCCGGATGTTCGACACGTGGCACCGCTCTTCGGGAGCCTGGAGGCTCTCCGGGATTCCTGTGACCCTCCGGATCTCACCGGGTGCCCGGTGACCCTACGGATCTCACCGGGGGCCCGGTGGCTCTCCGAGTCTCACCGGGGGCCCGGTGGCTCTCCGGGTCTCTCCGGGGCTCTGGTGGTTCCCTGGGTCTCACCGGGGGCCCGGTGGCTCCCCGGGTCTCACCGGGGGCCCGGTGGCTCTCCGGGTCTCACCGGGGGCTCAGTGACCCTCCGGATCTCACTGGGGGCCCGGTGGTTCTCTGGGTCTCACCAGGGCTCTGGTGGTTCTCCGGGTCTCTCCGGGACCCGGTGGTTCTCTGGGTCTCACCGGGCGACCGGTGACCCTCCGGATCTCACCGGGGGCCCGGTGGTTCTCTGGGTCTCACCGGGGCTCCGGTGGTTCTCCGGATCTCTCCGGGACCTGGTGGTTCTCCGGATATCACCGGGCGCCCGGTGACCCTCCGGATCTCACCGGGGGCCCGGTGGTTCTCCGGGTGTCTCCAGGACCCGGTGGTTCTCTGGGTCTCACCGGGGCTCCGGTGGTTCTCCGGGTCTCACCGGGCGCCCGGTGACCCTCCGGATCTAACCGGGGGCCCGGTGGTTCTCCGGGTCTCTCCGGGACCCGGTGGTTCTCTGGGTCTCACCGGGCGCCGGGTGACCCTCCGGATCTCACCGGGGGCCCGGTGGTTACCCTCTGGATCTCACCGGGGGCCCGGTGGTTCTCCGGGTCTCTCCGGGACCCGGTGGTTCTCCGGGTCTCACCTGGGCTCCGGTGGTTCTCCGGGTCTCTCCAGGGACCCGGTGGTTCTCCGGGTCTCCGGGTCTCACCGGGGCTCTGGTGGTTCTCCGGGTCTCTCCGGGACCCGGTGATGCTATGGGTCTCACCGGTCTCCGGGACTCTCCGGGACCCGGTGCTTCTCCGGGTCTCACCGGGTCCCGGTGGTGCTCCGGGACTGTCCGGGACCTGGTGCTGGTCCGGGTCTCACCTGGGGCCCGGTGGTGCTCCGGGACTCTCCGAGAACCGGTGGTGCTCGGGTCTCACTGGGGCCCAGGGACCCGGGGCCCAGGGAAACTCCGGGACCCTGCGAGGACCCGATCACCTTCCGGGACCCTTGTGAACCTCCAGGACCCGAAGACCCTCCGCCTCCGGGTCTCACCGGAGTCCGGTGACTCTCTGGGACTCTCCGGGGCCCGATGGCCCTCTGGGTCTCATCGGGGGCCCGGTGAGACTCTGGGACTCTCCGGGACCCGGTGGTGCTATGGGTCTCACCAGGGGCCCGGTGACTCTCCTGGACTCTCCGGGACCTGGTGACTCCCCGGGACCCGGGACCCGGTACCCGGGACCCGGTGACTCTCCGGGACCCTGCAGGGACCCGATGACCTTCCGGGACTAGTGAATGTCCGGGGCCCGGAGACCCTCCGGGACTCTCCGGGACCCGGTGATTCTCCGGGTCTCACTGGGGGCCCGGTGACTCTCCGAGACTCTCAGGGACCCGGTGACTCCCCGGGACCAACAGCCCGGTGACCCCGGGATCCGGGGCCTAACCCCGGGACCCACCAGGGACCATCTACGCACGAAGGGCTGAGGCGGTCCGGAGACCCTGCGAGACCCACGACCTGCTGGGGACCTTCTCTACATGAAGGACCGAGGCACTCCGAAGACCCCGCGGGACCGAAGGCCCGGACGCCCAGGACCCGCCAGGAACCTTCTCCGCACAAAGGACCGAGGGCACTCGGGAGCTCACTTCGAGGACTACCCGGAGGTACAGGGTTTGCCCCTACAGGTATGTAGAATTATGGAGAACTGGAGCACAAAGAAGTTTATACAGGTTCGAGCCCTCGATGGTGGGAGTAATAGCCCTACGTCCTGTTGGGATTGCACTATGTGTAGTAAAGAGTTACAAAGTAACAGGAAAAGACCTTCACAGGCGAAGGTTTTCCCTGTATGAATGTATAAAAGGAAGCCTGGAAGGCTTGCGGAAGCTATCTAATCTAAGCCGTAGCCTTGGCTATTTGATTCTTCAAGTGAGATATGTTGTATCTCGTGATCTGTTGATCTCTCTGTTTGATACACCATGTCGCCCTTTTATATTGGTCGAAAGGGCGCCAAGTCGTAACGGCATCAAGCGGTTGCTTGGATGCGGTTTAGAGAACCGCTCTTAACTCCCACGCAGGTTTAACACGTGTCATTTGTAGATAACCGCACGTATTAACCTCCTGACGGTTGTTCTTCTATGTGGAAGAGTCTTCGGGATACTTGGGATATTCCTGTTACAGGGACAGAATATTCCCACGTTCCCTGGTTGAAAGAGTTCTGACCGCGCGGTGTTGGCTGGCCGCGCACAGCATACGAACTTCTGACCGCGCACTAGCTGCGGCCTGATCAGGTAAGGACTGCGACCTCAGGCTGGTACCCCTCAGAATGACTTGAGTTCGCACCGCCAAGCACTTGTCTGGTTCGAATCTATCCTGAACCAGTTGTGCATTCATTTGAACTGACTCGGCTGTCAATCCTCGTCAAGTAGTCCTCTGGAGCCCCGAGGGGAGGGAACTGGAATACGTGGCGCAACTCAAGTTCCTGCCAGGAACAATGTCGTCGAGTACGAGGCCTTGCTCCTCGGGTTGCGCCTTGCGCGCTCCCTTCGGATTCGATGCCTCCTAGTAAAAGGAGACTCCAAGCTCGTAGTTTGCCAAATAGACAAGTCCTACTTGTGCCATAACGCAAACTTGAGCCTTTACTTGCAGGAAGTGCGCAAGATGGAGAAGCACTTCAATGGCCTAGAGGCCCGACACATCCCGCGAAGGGACAACAACCGGGCCGATGCCCTAGCCCGGGCAGCCAGCGCCCGGGAACCGCTCCCCAAAGGGGATTTCTTGGAGATCATTGCGAAGCCCTCGGTGACCTCCCCGAACGCGGGTGATAAGCCCCACGTCCAGGAAGTCACCGAAATCACCCGGACTTCATCTTGGATGGATCCCCTCGTCTCCTTCACCAAGGGGGAGGGGGACCCTCCCAACGAAACGGAGGCCAAGTGCCTCTGGGCCAAGGCTCGGGCATAGCTCCTATTGGAGGGAAAGCTCTACAAGTAGGGGGCTTCCGCCTTGCTCCGTTGCCTTCCACGGCCAGAAGGGCTCTGGCTTCTCAAGGATATTCACACGGGAAGCTGCGGGTCTCATCTGGCCTAGCGTGCCATCACAGCCAAGGCCCTTCGCCAGGGTTTCTATTGGCCCACGGTGATTCGTGACTGGCGAGACCTTGTCTCTGCATGCGAGGCCTGCCAGAAGATGGCCAAGGGTTCGAACCTCCCCCCCGTAGCGCTGCAGACTATCCCCATCACTTGGCCCTTCGCGCGCTGGGGGATGGACCTCCTAGGTCCCTTCCCCCCAGTGCCCGGGGGTTACAAGTATGCGGTGGTCGTGGTCGACTACTTCACTAAGTGGGTAGAGGCCGAACCTCTGGCCAGCATCATGTCCCGGGTGGTACAACGGTTTTTCTGGAAAAATATCATATGTTGTTTCAGCATCCCCCGAGAGATCACTGTCGATAACAGGACCCAATTCGACTTGGTATATTTTTGGGAATTCTGCGAAGGCTTGGGGCTCACCATCCACTTCGCCTCGGTAGCCCACCCCCAGAGTAACGGGGCCGTTGAATGGGTCAACGGTGTAATCCTACAAGGGTTATGCCGACGGCTCGAACAAGCAGCCTCCAAGCGAGGTGCATGGGCAGAGGAGCTCCCTAGCATCCTCTGTTTTATGCGCACAACTCCGAGCCGAGCGACGGGATGCACCCCCTTTTCCCTTGTATACGGGCCTGAGGCGGTCCTTCCCTCGGAGATTGGTTTCTGATCACTGCTGGTAGAGCTCCTAGATGAAGCCACGACCGCGACATACCAAGACAACGAGGCAAATCAACGACTGGAGGTCGACCTCATGGAGGAGGAACGCAACCGAGCGCTCCTCCACCACGCCATCTACGAGCGCGAAATGGCACGCGCATACAGCCAGCGCGTCCGCAAGAGGGCTTTTCGCCTCGGGGACCTCGTCCTCAAGCGCATCACTGACCCCCAAGCCCAGGGAAAGCTCTCCCCCAAGTGGGAGGGCCCTTCAGGGTCTCGGCAGTCCTGGGCTCGGGGGCTTACAAGCTCTCCAACCTTCAAGAGCAGGAGCTGAAGCACACGTTGAACGTACGCTTGCTTCGCAAGTTCTACGTCTAGCCTACGGGCTCGTCCCCTCCCCTAGAGCGATTACGCCGGAGGGGAGGGGGACATTGTACTCACCGTTCCCTCCCCCGTCGCCATCTTGAGGGGGGAGACGTTGTACCTTAATTCATTATCAATACAACTGGTCCTTTCCTCAGCTCTCGCTCATTGCAGGTTTTTACATTACCGTCTCTCACGGAGATGCCCTCCCCGTGAGGATGCCCTCTTAGAGAGGATGCCCTCCCCGCGAGGAAGTGGGCTACCACAACCCAACAAGTCCCTACAACAGGAGTCCCACTCCCGTAGGGTAGATTACGGTCACCCCTCGTGGACTGAGGGTGTAAGCGGCAACCCGGTCCTCAGGGACCGTGGTAATGAGTCAATTTGAGAGAGTAGTCCCCTCCTCAAACACTCAAACCCATCATCGGGCGCATCTTCCTCCGGGAGTCAGTTGTCTCCTTAGCAAGACGGAATTCTCGGATATTCTTTCTTGGAGATCTCGTTCCCGGCTCCCCGTTTTCACGATGACCGGAGGGTTGTCTCCCGGAAAAACTATCCCCGGGAATTTCACTTCCTCGGATTTTCTTGGATGTTCTTTCCGAGAGATCTCATCCCCGGCTCCCCGTTTCTACGGCGACTGGAGGGTTTTCTCCCGGGAAAATTCCCAGAAATATTGGGTCTCCCGGAAAGCTCTTTCTCGGTTTCCCGTTTTCACGGCGACCGGTGGGTTTTTATCCCGGAGAGAATTTCTGGAAATTTTGGATTTCCTTGGATGTTCTCCCCCGGAAACCTCATCCCCATCTCCCCGTTCTCACGGGGACTGAAGGATCCCGCCGGGACTTTCTAAAAATTGTTCTCGGGAGTTTTCCTAACCTCGGGAAAACTTGAGGAATTCTTAATTGAAGGGTTCTTACCCCGGGAGCTTTGTCACCTCCACAGCGCACGGAGCTACCCTCCGGCCCGCTATGGAGGGGGGGATAAGGAGCACCCGGGAATCACCCTATTCCGGACCCTCAAAAAAATTCATAAAGTACACAAGCAAACTTAGCTTTATTAAAAACACAACCGGAGGACAACTTCCCCCTCCGGTTGGCATCATTACATTAAACATGATACAACCCGGGGTACAACCTGAAAAGATCCTATGCCTAATAATCTCGGAAGCCCTCCGATATCTCCCGGGCCATGTCCCGATACAAGCTGCGTATACGACGCTGGGCCTCCTAGAGCAAGTCTTCGGGCCAATATTCGTAGCCTGCCTGTGGAAGTATTCGAAGCGGGGGAACCCTCCGGGACCTCGGTCATGGGGGGTATAGTTCAGCACTGTGATTGTCGAAGTTGTCCAGGTGCCACTTCGGATGCCACCGCAACCGGATCGGCTCCCGGGAAACGCCCCCGCTGTGTCCCCGGAAAAGAGACTTAATAAAATGAAGGCGGCCTGGGCATCCCCCGGGTGACATCCGCCAGAGACCGGGGGCTCCATCTCCGGAGAAGCTCCCTGTAACATCGGGACGCCCTCGAGGTTGCGCTCCAACCTCGGGGGTCTTTCCCCGGAAGTGACTCCTCGAGCCCCGGGAGTAACCTCCCGGGAAACCTGGTAAAATTTAATCCAGACTTAGCAAAAAATTTCATTTCGATTGCATCAAAATGTTTTTGTACAAGTGTCCGGGGCTTCCTCTAAGAAGCTATCGGGAGCAAAAACCCTAAAACAAAAAAGGGTCCTATCTAAAGGCCCGGGGGGAGGCTCATACTTGTTCGTTGGTAGCCTGCGCCTGGGAGGCTCCTGCCGGAGCCGTAGCGTCCGCCCCTGGAGGCGCCGGCGCCGGGAATCGCACCCGGACTATCCGGTCGTAGAAGCCACCAGCGAGCTGCTCTACTTCTCGCCTAGATGGCTCGAAGAACTCCGGAAAGCTCCAGGGGATCCGGCCCCCGATCGCCCGGACACCAACCTGTCGCGCCCCGAGACTGGGACTACGACTACTCCTGTAGAGACCTAGCTCGCTGCAGCTAGTCCCATATATGCATAGCATACACATACCCTTGACGTCCCAGGATAAGTCAAGCACAGGAGTATATCACATTGCAACAGAGTAACTTACAAAATAGTTAAGCAGTGTGGCCTGCTGGCCTTGATATTACATAAGGAGATTACAATGCCTTCACGGCATACATGGTTTAGCAAAATATCATCTACACAGCAGAAGATAGGTGACCCACCCACAAAAGAGAAGTGGACAGCAGAACAACACACATCAGGGAAATGACGGGACTGACGCTCCTCCTTCTGGATCCACGAAGTACTCCACGCCTTCATCTTGATTGTTGATCGCTCCGTCTATTGATTTGTAGGTTGCAAGAGTGAGCACTTACGTACTCAGCAAGTCATAGGTAAGAATAGATACATATAGTAGTGATGACATGAACCTAGACTAGTCAAGAATTATGGATGTTTATAAAATAATCTTTTTCTTTCATACCTCATCTCATGGCAGCACTTTTCATAATATAACATCATCATTCAAGTTCACTAGATTATAGCACTACCGCGACACGTCGACACACGACAGCCCACGGCAGCACTCCTTATCATGACAACACATGTCATTTGGGTAATCTTGATTAAAACATATTTTATTTAGAAAATAATACTTGTGTCACACCCCGTGGATTTAATCCACCGCAGCAGACTCCTATAAACCCGGGAGCTCGGAGTATTCGAATACGTTTTTAACTCTGCAGAGAGGTACCAATTTACCCGCAAGATATTCCACTTTCAAGCCCATCCTATCAAAATGATTAGACCCCTCCTCACAACCATGTGTGAGTGGCAAGGTGGAAATAACAAGAACTTTTGTTATGCATCACTTACAATTCACCCCTGACCCTGTGGCTCTCAGCGAAACACAGTTGTGGTAGGCTGTATCATAACCTCCACCCCACCTCATTTTCCCATTACTGGGTCAAATATCAGATCACCTTCAGTGATAGTAGGAGTCAGCCTCCAAGTCAATCATCACAACACATCTCATGCAGGGGTTTCATGTACGATCCACATAAGTACTTGTTCAGGCCTGTCCCATACCAGGCTTGCGGTTAGCACGTTGTTCATGCCACTAGACGCACAACACAAGGTTCTAGTCCTTATAGGCCAGTGACCAGACCATCCACAACCCTGCACCTTCAGTGCCTGCATTCCTTTGCAGTCTAGCACCTCCAGTGCTACAGCCATCCATACCATTTTTCTGGTCACGGCTAGGGGTTTTATTTCATGAATATAAGTATATAGATACATATAATAGTTCATGGCTCAAAACTTGTTTATTTCACATTTCACAGATAACCAGTCTAGTACTGCCAATTCATAAATCAACCATTCTCAATCTTTCACATGCAATATTGCCTATATTCAAGGTTATGTTTTAGCAACATTTAAAATATAGGTTCAAGATGACCAAGGATATGACTTGCCTTCCGCGTCGTAAGAAACAGCAGTTGATGACGATTCAACAGCGAAGTCCTCGATCTCAGCTTCTAGATCTGCTCGACGACAAACCAAACAATACACACAAA
Source organism: Pharus latifolius (assembly GCA_019359835.1). Lineage (NCBI taxonomy): Eukaryota > Viridiplantae > Streptophyta > Magnoliopsida > Poales > Poaceae > Pharus > Pharus latifolius. Next base: position 67,391,160 of record CM033323.1, read on the forward strand.
TATTATTTATATATTAAGATGTTTTAGGATCTATATGCAGATATGCTTTACAAGAGTGACTGAACGATACTGGAGATAATTGAGATTGCAAGCTGAACTGAGTTGAGATCTAGGGTTTCAAGGATTTGGCTAAGGATGGGTGTTAGATGCTCTTAGGATCTCAAGGTTACAATAAGAACATCAGTTTTGTGGCTGGTTTGATCAAGAACAACGAATGTCGGCAGATTGACATTCGGATCAAGAATCTGACATAACTTCAAGGAAAACTAGAGAACTTATCTCAAGTTATGACAGTAGAAGAAAATGTAGATCATAACTCTACAAATTCAGTGGACAAAGTGGCTTTCAAAATGCACAATCAGAAGTGGGTAAACAAGGCCAATGCCATTGGCTGGCATGCACTGGAATAGTGTCAAAAACTAGGGTTTAGCATAACATGCATTTCAAGGGCTCAAATCAAGTTGTGATAGAAGAAGAAAATGTAGATCACAACCTCAGGAATCTAAGAGACAAAGTTATGCCCAAAATGCACATCTGGAAGGGAGTGAAAAGGGCTAATGCCACTGACTGACATAGTCTGGCATTGATCTTGACATGGCCAGAAACTAGGGCTTGGCATAACTTTTGATCTAGAGCTCCAAATGATGCACCACTTTGTCTGGGAGGTAGGCAATGATAACAGGAACAAATCATTCAACAGGATCTAGGGCAGAAGATGGCTGGAAGGTGATGAAATTTGAAGGAGAAGTGTGGTGGCGACACGGCACAGTGAAGCCACTGGACAGAAATCTTGGCATAGCTGTAACTTGAATTCTGGGCAGTTTCAGGGATCGAGCTAGAAGACAAATATGCTCAGGAAGTTGGGGCACACCTGAATGACAAAGTGGATGAAGCTGAAACGGCCGGGAAAGGATTTCCGGTGAACTGCGCCGGAGAAGAAGACACTGCCATTTGGGGATTTTTGATACAGGCCGAAAGAACTCTAATCCAAGCTTGGAGAGTGAAAGAAGGGTAAGATGAAGCTATCTGGACAATCAATTTGGCCGGAGGATGGCCGGAGAAGCCTGGCGACGATCGCCGGTTTCTGGAGAAGCTCAAAACTGGGGAAAACTTCAATTCGAGCTCAATCTGGAGATATTGATGCATAGGCTTGCTTCAAAAGGTTCACTGATCATTTTTCTTCACAAGTTCGAGAGCTAATTCGAAGTGATTTGGTCTGCATTGCCGGAACAGGGCAATCGGGAATTCCGGCAATCACCGGCGACTGGATACAATATAACTCAATTAGATGGTACAGCATGATGAGGGAGATGAGCTATACCTTCTGGTGCTGTTAATTCGGTGAGAAGTGCAGCAGGGCGTGCTGGCACCGTGAGGCCTCAATCTGGACTCGCCGGAGAAGAAGACGACGGCGAGGAGATTTGGAACTTTGGCTAAGTCCTGGTGAAGGGGAGATGACACAGGGTATGGCTGCTTATATAGACCACAGGGCCATGCTTGCAAGGAGATAGCAGCAAGGGAATTTGTGTCGGTTGACATGAGTTGCTGGGCGCAGAAGCAACAACGGCGAACGGTGACGCGACGGTGCTCAGGCGAGGTGACTACTGCTCAGCTTGTCGGCTCTTTGGAACTCCACATTGTCGGGCGGTGCAAGCAGTGGCAACTGGAGCTGGCAATGCAAAGCAACGTGGCAAGCAAATGCTGACAACGGTCGCGCACGGGAGCAAGCTGTTCAACGGCGTTGCCACGGCGATGGCTGGGGCGTGGACGCGTGTGCACATGCAACTCAAGTGAGTACGAGCTCAGGCGCAGGCGAGGCGTGGCCGGCGGCGAGCAAGCACGGTGCAAATGCACGGCGAAGCTTCTGGTCGTGCACTGGCTATTGCCCTGGTCGAATTAGGGGCCTGGTTGCAATTTCCGATTTCTTGATTTGGACTGATCTGTAATTCTGGAGATTTGGAAGGTTTGATCTGATTTTGATTCTGCTGATTTGGCAAATTTGATTCAACAAATTATTTGGCACAGATTGAAGATAAAATTTGAAATGTTCGGATGATTTTTGATATGAACTGAAAATAGGGTATTTTAGGGTAATTGAAATCTGAATTTCAATTGATTTCGAATTCTGGGATTTAGGATGAGATTTTGGAATCTGAACAGAAGAGAAACTTGTGACAAATAGCATTTAGAAAATATTTGCTGAAGAGATTTTGAGTTTGAAGTTAATCTGGAGATTTTAGCCTTTTTGGGTTTCCAGATATCAGGTAAAGGACTAATTTGCAATAACTCTTGGACTGATTTGCAAAAAAGGTTTAGATGATAAAATCTGGCTGCCAACTTTCTGGTTTAAGGTATTGGCATACCCATGATCATGTTCCAGGAATAATCTGGTACGAACTTGGCTAAGATTTTGATTAAATCTGAATTTCTGAAACTTAGGGTATTTAGGTAATAACAGATATTCTGTTTTCGAAAACAGAAAAGAGTTGATAATTCTGGAAGTTAGAGATAGAATTGAATCTGGGTTCTGAAGGCTTTTAGGTTTAGGATAACTGATAGATCAAATTTGGAAAGTCAGATCTTGACTTGGGGTCACAGGATAAATTTTGGAGATTTTAGGGCTAGAACAGAATAAAGCTGAGGCTGATTTGGTTGATCTAGAAGAGACATATGCATGCATGATTTTTAAGAAAGAAACTTTTCACCCCAAAACTCAGGATGTTACACAACCCCTCGGTGCTCCACGAGCCCGGCCGCGGCAGCCACCACTGGGATCACCTGGCCCCGTTCCCGGGCATCAGCAGCCTCCGGGATCACGGAGACTTGTGCGTTGAGAAAACGCACAGCGTCGCCGGCGCCGCCTCCGAGGCGCCTCCCAGTTCAAGGCTAACTCTGAGCCACTCGAGGGCTGACCGGACGGAGCAGCCCGCGTCCGTCACCGCTCGGACGCTGGAGTCCTCGAGCTCCAGGAGAGCATCCTCCTTGGCCTTGGCTTCCCTCCGGAGTCGGTCGTTGGCGTTCTCGGAGGCGTGGATCTAGGTCCGGACCCTGGCCAACCCTCGGAGGGTGTCGTCTCACTGCTCCAGGTAGGCGGCGGCGTTCCCCTCCGTCTCCTTCAGTGCGCTATTGAAGCGCGCCTCGATGCCCCAGGCGATGGCCGCCCCCTACAAACGCAAGAGTTAGTCGAAATTCGAGTTGGAGTCCCGAAGAAAACAAGCCACCGACTCAAGGATGAACCTGGATCTGGAGGGATTGAAGCTCCCTGCAGCGCTCACGAAGCGTCCCTTGCGAGACGTAGTCCCTGGACCTTTCGGGTCTGCAAACTCTCCGCGAACCGGTCGACCACCCCCGCGGACAGCAGGGGGGTCTCCCTCCCGACGACACCGAACCCATCGGAACCGACGGCGGGCCCCCTTGCAAAAGACGCGTGGGTGATGAGAATGGGAGTGGTGGTGGCTGGCGTCCTTGCCGCCTAGGAGGTGTCCGAGGAGGAGGCCAACGAACTTTCGGAGGGGGTCCCTCCCCGGGGGGGATCAGGAGCACCTTTCCCTTTCCAGGCCGAGGGGCCCCTGGGACCTCCGTCGCCGGGGCGACCTCGTAGACCGAAGGGCTCCCCCCCTCGTCTACTGGCCATTCGACGCGCAGAGGGGAAGCCTCCGTGAATCGAACCTCCGGCCTCTCCGGCTCCGGTGGCGCCGGGGCCGCGGGAAGCTCAACCGCCGAAGGGGGAGAGGGGGCGTAATCAGCTAAATCGGACGCCCCCCCATCGTTGGCTGGTTCCTTCCCCCGAGCCTCTCTGGAGGCCTCGGGGAGGTGCGCGAGCTCCTGCGCCTCCACCGCCACCTCGGGGAGGTGCCCGTGCGCTCCTCGGTGGCGTCCCTCATCAAGCGGACGCCCCGGGAGCCCACCACCTTACTGAGGAGCTTCAGCTCCTCCTCGGTCCATACCGGGGGCTTGGGTGCGGACGACCGGCTGTAGGAGGGGGGATCCGGTGATTACATCACCTCGTCATCCCAAACCCGGAGGTAGAACCACATCCGGATCTAGTCCCCCCCAATGGTCCCGGGAGGCCGCTACTGTGTACTCCGCTACACAGGACGGCAGCAGCTGGATCATCACTGAGTCGAACGGGGACTTCGGCCCTCCCTTCACCAGGTGGGAGCTCCTCGCCGCCGGCTCGTAGAAGTACCGGAACAGCCGGAGCGTTGGCTCCCGTCCGGTGGCTATCTCGAACAGCCGTATGAAGAGGCCCATCTGAACAAAGGCGTTCGGCGTCTGGTGGTTCAGTGCCACCTCGTACTCCTTGAGAAACTCCCGGAGCAATGGGTGCACTGGGAGCCAGAGCCTGGCCTCGAGGAAAGCCTCGAAGACCACCACTTCTCTGGGCCTGGGGGGGGGCTCCATCTTTCTTCGAGGGGATTCAGACGTCCCCATCCGCGACCACCCCCCAATCCACAAGGGACTCCAGGTCCCTGGATGTGAACTCCAAAGCCCAGAGGAAGTCCACGGTGACTTCCTCCGGAGGCACCTCAGTGGCCTTGGCACGGCCCTTGGGTCCCATTTAATTCTTCCGGTGGCTTAGGTTCTAAAAAAGGGGGGTTTTGGTTTCCCGGTGGCTGAGCTTCCGAGATCAAGCTTCCGGGAGAGGGCTACCGGGACAGCTAGGAGCACCTGTGGAGTTTGTAGATTGAGGGCTGGAGTAACTTCTCTGGGCCCCTCAAGCCCCTATTTACAGGGCTCGGACGCGGCCTCGATGGGTGCCACGTGGCCCCTCGTGATGCATCCATGCCGCCAAATTCAAATGGCGTGCGGGAAACAAAGAGATGAGCGAGTGAAATGAGATGTCGCCGGTTCGAACCGCAAGCGGCCATTATGGCCGAACGGCGCACTCCCATTGAGACGAAGCCTTAATGAACGACGGTGCGGCCATAGACGCTTGGCGCGGGAATCAAAGCGTCACGGTCCCGGAGATGTGTCCCGGAGGAGATGTCCCCGGTAACACGGACCATCCCCCCCCGGGGGCTTGAACATCGTCCCCGGGGGGCATGGGGGGCTGCTGTTGGGGGAAATTTCCACGGGATCAAGTCCTTTTGCTCGGGGACAAGGCCCCCCAGTTGTGGGACCCTCATTTGAGGAATCCAGTGACAACCGCCCAGGTGGGTTGCACTCAGAAAGGTACATCACAAGTTCACAACAACAGGATTTACTTTAAACAATCAAGCTGGTAGATAAAACAAGTACAAGGTCACGAGGACCACTATTACAATATCATAATGCCAAGGATGGCATTAATTAAAGTTGATACAAAAGCAGAGAGTTTTTCAAAATCAAGAATCGGTATCGAAGTACCGAACACAGAAAAATAACACAAAAAGCAACCACAAGGGTCTTCATTTCCTTCTGTAGCGGCTCTGGAAGGGATTCCACCACATCGGACTCAACTTGGCTCATGACCCTCCTAGAAACTCAAATCGCCTGGAGAGGTTCCTTCCTCTTCTTGGTGCTCAAGGCCAAGGGAATCAGGATCCACGGATCCTTTCTTCTAAATTTGTGTCCAAAGGCAAGGGTGAGCATGTTTTTACACGATGCTCAGCAAGTCTCGTTATGAGAATGCAGGTATATAGATGAAGGGTTCTCAAGGAATGAGGTCTTGGTTTTATATGTAAGAATAGAATAGATTTTCACTCTAAAGTTATAAAGAAAAGCTTTTAGTTTCAAAAGCAATACTTTGAAATCTTAAGTCATACTTTAGAAATCGTTATGTGTGATGGTCTCCCACAAGTCATCACTTTTATCAACCCACATTATGAAAACATTCCAAATATTACTTGTGCTGAACCACATAGATAAATCCACCGCGAACATACTCCATGACCTGGGAGTACAGAGTATCTGATACTTTTCTTACACTTTGCAAAGGTGTACCTCTTTTTAAATCCACTTCTTCATTCGGCTTTCAAGTCAGATCAGCTCCATGCGACTTTTACGCATGTGACAAGGCCGAGATCACACAACTCTTTTGCAGTCTAGTATTAACAGTATCCCCGCCCAATAAATATACAGTTAATTCTCAAGTACCGTTGTGGGTCCTCCCCACTGCCTTACTTCCTAGCCTTGGTCTGTGTCCTCGCAAAACATATGACCTTATGATTACAGCCGCGCACGACTTAATCAGGCGTAGGGCGACTTCCTTCTTTCCACCTTTTCCTCTCATAATTTTTCTGATCTCACATCACTCATGGACGAACTACGCCCCACCAGTTTCCACGCGAGAAACAGGACCGACATACCATGCAAGGAACTGTTAATACCGAAAAGCTGCTAAGTTGTGCCTGTCCCATACCAGGCAAGTGGTTGATACGTTTTTCATGCCGCATAGAGGCACAACACAAGGTTCTTGTCCTTATGAATTAATAGTGAGGAGACATTCACATACCCAATGCGCACACAGCAGCCAACGAATCAAACCATCCTCACTACCAATTCTAATTCACATTTTCTTTCACAAAAAAAAGGGTTTTCAAACATGTTTCTCATATAAGTTACCATTTGATATTTAGCATAAGTCTTCAAGCATAAGCATAATTCTAAGCATATATCCTAGGGTGACAAGTGTGCATGGGTATTCAATCACAAGAGGGGCCTCACAATCATTTAGGTTATATCTAACCACATTATTTGAACATACTCTCATTTGAATGTAAGGCATGCATATACTTTGAAAACAACTAACATACTTCATTTCAAAATATTAGGCGAGGCATGATCAAGGGGTTGAGACTTGCCTTGCAATGCTGGGTCTAGTTACTCAGACGAAATTTCAAAGACTTCTTCTGCTCCTTCAACTTCGGGCTCTGTGGCGGACACAAGCAATACAACGCACACGCCATATAAGCATACAGAAAATAGTTGCAACTGAAAATAATAAGTAAATATATCATGCATGCAAGGGGAAAGATTTGGACAAAGTCACTTGGGTGCTGATTGAAGAGATGGCCTCAAAAGGAGTTCAATGTCGAAAGGTCGACATTCGGTCCACGGCTAGACATAGCCTTAAGTTGGTCTTAGGTAGGTTTTCTGGAGAAGTGGCAGTAGAGAAAGTTGTAGAGCACAACTCCAGGAATCTAGGGGACAAAGTGGAATTTCAATTGCTCAATCCGAAGATGATAAACAAGGCTAATGTCAGTGGTTGACATGCACTGACATTGGACTGACAATGTCAAAAACTAGGGCAAAGCATTAGACTTGATTCTGGACTTTGAACACTTCGCCAACTATGTCTAGGAGATAGGCGAAGATGCCAGGAATAAAATGCAAGTCGTTTCAAGGCAAAAGATGGCCGGACGACGATGAACGACGGCGATGAACTGTGGTGGCGACACGGCACAGACACAGTTCTGTATAGAAGCTTGACAAGGGAATATCTCATGATCTGGGCAGATTCAAATGTCAAGCTAGTGGAAGGAAATGCCCAGGGGGCTGAGGCCAAGCTAAGGGACAAAGTGGCATTGGCTGGATCGGCTGGGAAGCAAACTCCGGTGAACTGTGCCGGAGACGAAGACACAGAAATTGGGTGTTTTTGATTTAAAGTATCTGAGCTCGATTCCAACCTTGTGGAGTATCCTGGGGACAAGATAAGGCCACTGGGAAGATCAATTTGGCTGGAGGATCACCGGAGAAGTTCAACGGCGAGCTCCAGTGGACAGGTGAGGTGGGGATTTCCAATCTGGGCAGAAATTGGGGGTTTTGATCTATCAGGGATGCTTAGAAGGGCTCACTGATCACTTTCAATCATAGGTTCGAAGGCTAGAAGGGAAAGGATCGAGCTGAATTGCTCGCTGGAGATTTTGGGGGAAAACCGACGATCACCGGCGATAGAGGGTGAGGGAACTAAATTCCAAGCTTCGGCACGATAAGAGAGGTAAGGGGAACTCACTGGTAAGTTTGGATTGAAGAGGGAAGCAATGGGTGAAGCTGGCGCCGTGAGCTCCAGAAGTAGCTCGCCGGGGAAGACGAAGAGAGCAGCTAGGAAATGGAATTTGGCTTAAGTCCTGGAGGTGAGGATGCAACACAGCACTGGGGTTTAAATAGGCTCTGGGGCGGAGCTCGCGAGGGGAAATCCGACAGCGAAGCTTGCGTCGGGGAGAGGCTTGTTGGGCGCAGGAGGAACAGTGGCGACGACGATGCGATGGCGCACAGGCGATGCAGCTTTAGCAGTGGACGGTGCGGGCGCAGGCGGTGACAAGGCGACAAGGTGAGAGCTGGCCACGGCATGGCCGCAATGTGGCGCTGGTTTGTTGCAGCTGGAGCACGCGTGCGGGGAAATTGCGGCACAGGCGCGGCTGAGGTGGCTCCACGGTGGCGGCACAGGTGCGCACATGTGGTGGGTACGTAGCAGTGGTGGTGGCAGCGTGGGATATTCGCAGGCGGTGAGCTCTATGGCGAGGCAAGGTGGCGGGGAGCGGTCGAACGGTGCCTGGTCGTGGTCGAAAATGGCACAGGGGCCTGGTTGCAAGATTTGGACTGATTCGCGAAGGTTTTGGACTGATCTGCAAGGAATTCTTTCGGGATCTTGGACCTATTTGCAAATCTTGAGATCTGGAGGGCTAATCTGAGATCTGATTTTGCAGATGAGTGTTACTAAATCACTTGGACTCATCTAGCAAGAAAAATGGTAAGATCCGATAAGATTTGGTGGTTTTGACAAAAATCAAAAACAGAGTAATTAGGGTAAACAAGGTAATTAGGGTTTTGGAAAGTGGCGAGGCTGAATTAGGGTTTAGGATAAGATTTGGAAATTCTTCCAGAAGGGAAAATTGTTCAGAATAGTGAATGGGAGATGTTCACTGAATTAGATCAAAGTTTGGAGATGGTCTGAGACTTTTAGTCTTTTTAGGCTTCTGACAAATCTGAAAAGGACTGATTTGTGATACTTTTGGGCTGATTTGCGAAAATGGTCTGAACGAAAGAATTTTACTGCCAACTTTTTGGGGTAAGATACTGGAACAATTGGGATCTCATTTTGAAATAGAGAGAGACGAGGTGAGCCAGGGTTTGAGAAAAATAGGGGTGTTACACCTGTGGCTTGTCCCGGGCGCCGCCTTCCGAAGACAAGGGTCTCCGGTCCCGGATCACGTGAGGGTCTCGCGAGAAGTGCCTCGGGAATCAGCGAACACCTGTCAAGCATCCAAGGTTCCTGACCGGAAGAAGGACGTCGCTGCCCCTCGATCCAACGGTGGCAAGCGGGGTAGTTTAGTCTTTTTGCATCTTTTGGGGCTCTATACGCCCTTGTAACACCTCATGTAAGGGTAGAGTTCATTTTTACTCTAATAGACAATCAAACAGGTGTGCTCCGGAGCCATCTCTCCCCCGAGAGGGCTCCCCTAGCCAACTTCGGTTGGGAGCACGCCGACAGGACTAGGGCCTCCACTGAGGCCCGAACCTGTATAAATCTTCATGTCACTTGCCGTGTTTGCCCGACGGGAGAGGACCGGTCCCGCGGTCAGCTCGCGTTGTCTTTTCTTCGCTAGGATCTTCTACAAAACCTGCCGGGGTATTCATAATACCACGAAAAAAGTTACCCTGAGATCCAAAAGATACTTTATGCACTTTTGATGGCTTCCCGTAAGCTTCGACAATACTTTCAAGCACACAAGATAACTGTGTCTTCGTCCTTCCCATTGGGAGATTTGATCTGGAACTCAGAAAAATCTGGTTGCATAGCGAAGTGGACTGTGGTACTTGGAGCGTTTGATATCCATTTCACCCCTCGTGTGGCGGTTAAATCTCAAATTCTCGCATATTTTGTGGTCGAATGGACTAATCTTGACCCTCTTGCGCAGGAATCCAAAGATTTACAATGCACCGACCATTGGACAATGTATTTCGACAGCTCTCACAGTTTTCAAAACTCGGGGGTTGGAGTGGTCTTAATCACGCCTTAGGGCGACCAACTCAAGTATATCATTCAATTACACTTTGTTGTGACAAACAACACGGCAAAGTATGAAGGTCTTATTGGAGGGCTCCGGGCAGCCAGATTCCTCGGAGTCCGTCGATTAGTGGTGAGGGGAGACTCACATCTAGTTGTAAACCAGGTAAACAAGGAGTACAGCACCTCCGATGAGACAATGGTTCATTACCTGCGGGAAGTGAGGAGATTGGAAAAACACTTCAGTCATTTTGAAGTCCAATATATCCCACGAAAGGACAATATACTCGTAGGTCAATTATCTAAAATTAGATCCTCACGCACATCCGCTCCGGCAGGAGTGTTCATTGAACACTTAGAACATCGTTCGATCATGACTTCGATCTAGGATGATATGGTGACAATTTGCGTCACCGACCTTGGCCAAGAAAAAAGATTGGACTCGTCCGTTGTGGATCTATCTTGAACATGGGACCTTGCCCAAGGATGAAACTGAGAGTGATCGGTTAATTTGAAAAGTGCACCTGTGTAAACTCATAGATGGGGTTTTGTATAGAAAGGGTACTCAAGGAGTATTCATGCGCGGTATCTCTCAAGAAGAAGGTAAAACTCTCTTGAAAGAAATTCATGACAGTGTATGTGGTGCACACGCGTCATATCGCACACTGGTTGGAAAAGCTTGCCGACAGAGGTTTTACTAGCCTTCGGCACTTGATGATGCCAAGCGTTTGGTCAAGACATGCCCGCAGTGTCAATTCCATGCAAGGCAAGTCCATCAGCCTGCATATGCTTTGCAAACTATTCCTTTAACATGGCCTTTTGCAGTCTGGAGAATAGACATTGTGGGTCCTATGCCCCAAGCGGTCAATGGGTACAAGTCCTTGTTCGTAGCCATTGACATGTTTACGAAGTGGATTGAGGCTGAACCAGTCTACAACATTACCGCTGCTGCGGTGAAGAAATTCTTCCATAAGAATATAGTCACACAATTTGGTGTTCCAAGTCACCCCATTACCGACAATGGTTCCCAGTTCGTCAGTGGTCTCTTTTTGGACTATTGCGATGATAGTGGGACCAAAGTGTGCTTTTCTTTTGTAGCTCATCCATAGAGTAATGGTGCCGTTGAACGTGCCAACGGGCAGATATTGCAAGACATCAAGAAACGTGTTTTTGATCGCCTTAAAATGCGCTCGGGGGCTTGGGTAGATGACGAGGATTGACACCCGGACTACTTCTATTGGACTTCTGGTTAAAGGCAGGTTCGAGTCAGAAGTGTATCTGGCGATACGAGCTCAAGTTGTTCTGAGGGACGTCACTATGTGATCGCCAGCTTTACGCGGTCAGACCGTAAGCCTTGCACAGTCAGAAGTTCGTAGGCTATACGCGAACTACACATTCGGGATATTGCGCGGTCAGCCAATATCCCGCAGTCAGAACATCTGCCGATCAGGATACTTGGGATCTATCTATTCGGTTGCCCATACAACAGGATATTCTAAGTATCCCGAAGATTCCTACACGTGGAGAATCGACCGTCAGAAGGTTAACACATACAGTTATCCATGAATAACACGTGTTTAACCTGCGTGGAGGTTAAGAGCAGTTCCAAAAAACTGCATCCAACCGCCCGTGCAACCGTTTGATGCAGTTTCCTCCACATGGCACCCTTTCAAACAGTACAAAAGGATGGCATGGAGCATCAATCAGGGGATCCAAGACATTTTTCGGAAGAACCAGACTCAAAAGAATAATCAAGATACAAGATATCTTGATCATTCAAACAGCCAAGTCTACGGCTTAGATTAAGCAACACTTACGAGTCTCTTATAGCTTCTCCTTGTATACCCTTACAGGGAAAATCCTCGCCTGTGAGGACTTTTCCCTCCATTTGTAAACCTTTTACCATACTTAGTGAAATCTCAACAGGACGTAGGGCTATTACTCCCACCATCGAGGGCCCGAACCTGTCTAAACTCTCTGTGCTCCTGTTCACCATTGTTCAGCATACCTTCCCGGAGGGTCATCTTGAAAGGTCTCACAATTACAAATTCTGCATAAGTTCGGCTGAGGACCCTGAGTCCGAATCGTCGACAGTTGGCGCCCACCGTGGGGCCTTTCTCAAGGCGTCCTAATTGAAATTCGGAGGTTCGCCGAAACATGGCTGGAGCATATGATTCCGAGAATGATTTCGATCTCGAGGATTATGCCCATATACCAATGCCTTCTCCAAGCGATCCTGTTCCGATGGAAGAGGTCGAAGGCCAGAATCTTCCACAGGTTGAATCATCTCCCCAAGTCATGTTAATCGACCAGGAGGTAACTGGCACAAGGTCAGAACCCGCAGAGGTTCTTAATGTGCTAGGTGATGAATCCGGTCCGTCATACGATCCCGCTGAGGGAAAATATGATGGTGACCCTGAAGTTAGCCCAGGAAGGTTCGACCCTGATAACCTCCACCGTCTCTTTGATTTCGAGTCCGACTCGGAACAAACCGAGATGTTCTCCCCATCGGCGACCTCTCTCCCTAGGCAGTTTGCTGCGTTGTCGGAAGAAACCCCCGATCAACAGGCTGCCAGGGAAGAACAAGATCTCAAACAGAAGGAGGAGCAAGATCTCGAGCAACAGAACAACGAACTACGCAGAACTGCCCTAGAGGCTCTTCAAGATGCGCAGGCTCGTTACGATGCTGCCCCGAGTTCTTCTCGACGGTCGCGTGGTCGTAGACGTGACCAGACTCCTTCCTTACCACCGGAGCATTTCCCAGTGGACGAAGAAACAATAACACCTGGTGCCCCTAGGAGAAGTACCCATGGTCTACTGCGATCTATCGCGGAAGTCATGCGCAATTTTCCTCCTACGGTCACGGATGCGCAGAGACCGGCCTTTTTCAGGATCCTGGCGGAAAGACTGGATGAGGTCGCATCAGAGGCGACCCCAACAGCCTCTTCCCGCTCAGTAACACATTCCCGTGAACGGGATGGTCCTCATTTTGGCTCTGGCCGACGGAGTTACCCGCCGCCTGTACCGTCCCGACAGGACAAATACCGGTGAATGCAGGACTCTCGTAGTAGGGATCGAGTTCCCGTTCACTCTCGTTTGGGACCACGAGTAACCTCGCCATTACGTGAGTTTGCTCGAAACCCAACCGAAAGTCACAGGACGGTTCACGGTCCTTACGTTGGTTGCAAAGCTTTCTCGCCTGGGCTACGAGCAGTCGTTTGGCCCGATAAGTTTCGACCAGGGGCCATCGAGAGGTTTGATGGAACTCAGAACCCATCCGAGTTCCTTCAGATCTATATTACTGCCATCCAAGCAGCAGGAGGCGATGACAAGGTCATGGCCAACTACCTGCCAACAGTCCTCGCAGGACCGGCTAGAACCTGGTTGTTTAATCAGCCTGAGGGTTCCATCTACAATTGGGAAATGCTATGCGATGCCATCCTCAGCAATTTCCAAAACTGTTACCAAAAGCCGGGTAAGGAGGACGACCTGCATAGACTGCGGCAAACTTCGACCGAAACGCTTCGGCAGTTTGTCAAGAGGTTTGTCGGGGTAAGAAATACCATCCCGAACATATCTGATGGCTCCGTAATCAGGGCATTTAAGCATGCCGTTCGATACCGGAGATTCACTGAAGACTTGCTTATCCACCCTCCTCGATCAGTGGCCGATCTATTCGATATGGCTGATCGATACTCCGATGCAGCCGAGGCAGTCGAATGGAACCAAATGGTTGACAAGGGGGACCTACCGCCCCAACCAGGCTTCAAGGACGCCAGGAAAGAAGATTCAAGCAAAAAGCCGGAGTCTTCACCGGGTGGGAAGTCAAAAAAGTCGAAGAGGAACCGCTCTGGACAGTACCGTGAGGTCGCAGTCGCGGAGAAACCACCTTCGACCAAAGGTAATAAGTCTTCTTTTAAAAGTAAAACTGCTTCTGGTGGCCGGGATTCCGACCAGCCAGAAAAATCAACTAATCCACAGGAGGGCAAGAGGTGGTGTCCACTCCACAACTCCGCAGGCCACGACCTCAAAAACTGCAGGAGTTGGTTGAAACAGCTGGATGATTTCTACCAAGGAGCTGGGCCAATGCCAACCTTACCGCCTAAAGAGCAGGCGTGCGGGATTAGAGACGTCGACGGAGACGAAGAAATGGCTTACCAGGTACCTCAAAATCATGTTAATGTCATTTTCGGAGGTTCCTCCTCTTTCGTTTCCAAAAGGCAGTTTAAAACCTTTTGCCGAGAGGTTAACCAAACGGAGACATCCCTTGGCGAACCTCAATATCCCCGTTGGTCGGATATGCATTTGACGTTCGATCGCGCTGACTGTCCTGTGGGGCTAACTCGACCATTGAGGCTACCTCTGGTTATTACCCCAATCATCAGTAACGCGAGAGTCGAAAGGGTCCTGATTGATGGGGGAAGTTCCCTTGATCTTTTATTGGTCAAGACACTCGACGAGATGCAAATTCCTCGTTCGAAGATCAAGCCCATAATCCATCCGTTTTATGGGATTATCCCAGGCCCCTCCATGATGCCATTGGGACAAGTGGTCCTCCCGGTCACTCTGGGAGAACCAGATAACTTCCGAACAGAATTGGTTACTTTCAATGTAATCGATTGTGATTCAGCTTATAATGCAATCTTTGGCAGGCCGACTCTTGCTAAGTTCATGATGGCAACGCACTATGCTTATCAGTGCGGGAAATTGCCTGGCCCCAAAGGTGTCATTTCGGTCCGAGGTAGTCGCAACGTGGCGCTCACGTGCGACCGGCTATCTTTGGAGATGGTCGATCAACTTCCCCTCCGGGACGCTCAGGTCGCCACCGTTGCCACCGATGCGATCAGGGCTGCTCCTCGACCAGATGAGAAACTCAAACAAGTTCCTTTGTACCCAGATGACCCATCCAAGACAATTCGGGTTGGGTCAGCCCTGGATGACAAATAGGAACTCGACCTCGTTGCTTTCCTCCGGGCTAACGCAGACGTGTTTGCGTGGAAACCGTCCGACATGCCCGGTGTCCCAAGGGAAGTAATTGAGCACAGGTTAGCAATTCGACCTGGACAATGACCAATAAAGCAAAAGCTCAGGCGTTTTGCCACCGACCGACAGGAAGCCATCCGAGAAGAGTTAGACAAACTCTTACAAGCCGGGTTTATCCGCGAAGTGAATCACCCGGACTGGCTCGCCAATCCGGTCATGGTCCGCAAGTCAAATGGCAAGTGGCGCATGTGCGTCGACTACACTAGCCTCAACAGTGCCTGTCCGAAGGATGACTTTCCCCTTCCCCGCATCGACCAGCTGGTTGACTCCACTGCGGGTTGCGAACTGATGAGTTTTCTGGATGCCTACTCAGGATATCATCAAATTAGCATGGCAGAAGACGATGAAGAGAAAACTGCCTTCATCACCCCGTTCGACACATACTGCTACGTCAGAATGCCGTTCGGTCTCAAGAACGCAGGTTCCACGTACCAGCGCTTGATGCAAAAGACCTTTCTTTCCCAGATAGGGCGTAATCTCGAAGCATATGTAGACGACTTGGTTGTAAAGAGCACCAAAAGATTGTCTCATTTGGACGATCTTGCTGAAACCTTCTGTAACTTGAATCGTTTTGGAATAAAATTGAACCCGGAGAAATGTTCTTTCGGGGTTTCTTCAGGGAAGCTTCTTGGTTTCCTTGTGTGTTCCAGGGGCATTGAGGTTAATCCTAAGAAAATCAGAGCTATTGAACAAATGAGGTCGCCCTCGACCATGAAGGATGTTCAACGCCTGGCTGGTCGCATGCCGGCTTTAAGTCGCTTTATATCGCGATTAGGCGAAAGGGGACTACCTTTCTTTAAAGCCTTGCGGAAACATCATAACTTCACGTGGTCCGACGAGGCCGAAAAAGCGTTTCAGGAGGTAAAAACATATCTGTCCAGTCCGCCAGTATTGGTGTCTCCTGAAAAGGAAGAACCATTACTTCTGTATTTGGCGGCCACCCCACACGCGGTCAGCGCAGTTCTGATCGCGGAAAGGGAAGGAGTACACAGACCCGTCTACTATGTGAGCGAAGTACTTCATGGTCCTAAGGAGCGCTACCCTGAGGTCCAGAAGATACTTTTCGCGCTACTGATGGCTTCCCGTAAGCTACGACATTACTTTCAAGCACACAAGATCACAGTACCCTCTTCTTTTCCTTTAGGGGACATTGTCCGAAATCCAGAAAAATCTGGTCGAATCGCCAAATGGGCGGTCGAATTCGGTGCCTTCGAGATCCATTTCACCCCTCGCACGGCGGTTAAGTCTCAGGTTTTGGCCGACTTTGTGGTCGAATGGACCAACCCTGAGCCACCCGTGCAGTTGGCAGAGGAACTGGAGTGCCCCGATTATTGGACAATGTACTTTGACGGCTCCCGTAGTTTTCAACACTCGGGGGCTGGAATAGTCTTAGTTACGCCCCAGGGCGAACAGCTTAAGTATGTCATTCAACTACACTTTGTTGCAACCAACAACGCAGCAGAGTATGAAGGTCTTCTTGCAGGGCTCCGGGCAGCAAAATTCCTCGGAGTCCGTCGATTAGTGGTGAGGGGGGACTCACAGCTAGTCGTAAACCAGGTAAACAAGGAGTACAGCACCTCCGATGAGACAATGGCTCATTACCTGGGGGAAGTGAGGAGATTGGAAAAACACTTCAGTCACTTCGAAGTCCAATACATCCCGCGAAAGGACAATATTCTCGCAGACCAATTATCCAAAATTGGATCCTCACGCTCATCCGCTCCGGCAGGAGTGTTCATTGAACACTTGGACCATCCTTCGATCATGACTTCTGTCGAGGATGATCAGGCAATAGCCTTCGTTGCCAACCTCGGTCAGGAACAAGATTGGACTCATCCATTGAGGATCTATCTTGAACATGGGACCTTACCCGAGGACGAAACCAAAAGCGATCGGTTAATTCGAAAGGCGCGTCTGTACAAACTCATAGATGGGGTTATGTACAGAAAGGGTACTCAAGGAGTATTCATGCGCTGCATATCTCAGGAGGAAGGAAAATCCCTCTTGAAAGAAATACATGACGGTGTATGCGGTGCACACGCGTCATACCGAACACTGGTCAGAAAAGTTTTTCGACAGGGATTCTACTGGCCTTCGGCACTCGATGATGCCAAGCTTATGGTCAAGATGTGTCCACAGTGTCAATTTCATGCAAGACAGGTTCATCAACCTGCTTATGCATTGCAAACTATTCCTCTCGCATGGCCCTTCGCGATCTGGGGAATTGACATCGTCGGTCCTATGCCACAAGCAGTCAATGGGTACAAGTTTCTGTTCGTAGCCATTGACACGTTCACAAAGTGGATTGAGGCCGAACCAGTACGAAATATTACTGCATCAGCCGCACGAAAGTTCTTTCACAAGAACATTGTGGCACGATTTGGTGTTCCAAACCGTCTCATCACAGACAACGGTTCTCAGTTCGCTAGCGGTCTCTTCCTAGACTACTGCGATCAGATTGGGACTAAGGTGTGCTTTGCTTCTGTGGCACATCCACAAAGCAATGGTGCCGTAGAACGGGCCAATGGGCAAGTATTGCAAGGCATCAAAAAACGTGTTTTTGATCGCCTCAAGACCCGCTCGGGGGCTTGGGCAGACGAGCTCTATACTGTTCTATGGGCATTACGAACTACTTCTAGTCGCGCCACCGGTGAGACGCCCTTCCATTTGGTCTATGGGGCCGAGGCGGTATTGCCCATGGAAGTAAGTATTGGTTCTATTCGGACAGATCAGTTCGAACAGATCAACCAATCCGAACAGCGATCGCAAGATCTCATCCTCCTGGAAGAACGGCGTGATCGCGCCCTGATCAAGTCCGCGGTATACTTGCAGGCTCTACGCAAGTATCACAGTAAAAGGTGCGACCACGTGATCTCAACGTTGGCGACTTGGTTTTACGAAAAATTCAAGACCAGTCTAATCGCAACAAATTCTCCCCAAAATGGGAAGGTCCTTATACTGTTGTCTCAGTGCCGCGGACAGGATCGGCGCGGTTAGCTATGGAGGATGGTCGGATTTTGTCCAATACTTGGAACATCGATCAACTTCGCAAGTTTTACGTGTAAGTATTCCAATCACTTTTTTCCTGTTCAATTAGCATCTTTTGCCGAAACAAAAAATGTTTTGCTTTCATATAATGAGTTTTTCTCTTTAAGCCCGTATCATATGCATTCGACCTGGGGGCTGATCACCGACGGTCAGATCATTACAACAATCTAATCGGATTCGCTGGTCGATCTCATGATCACTTACAGATAAGTCATTCCTAAATAAGCCGTTTCTCAACGCATACGGGATTATATGATAAGTCCTTGGTCATCCGAGTGGCTACCAATTCGCAATAAGATTAGATGTTATATTGATCCTGGTCGTTGGTTTAATATGCATATCCCTGGTCGTTACGCTTATATTTTCTCCTCTGCTTATAACACCAAGGCTTTAGTGTTCATAAGCAGAGGCGGGGGCTGGGGGGGGATATGCTCATAATATGGAATTCATATTACGAAAATACGAAATATATATTTTCTTGTCAAAAATAATTTTTTACATACATTTGCATTATACACAAGTTTCTAAGTACAAAAATAAGGATCATTCGATCCCCAGCTCAGTCAGGAGTCTATCTACTAGGGGCTTGACTTCCTCTATGACTGCATCGAGCAGCTCTTCACTCTCGACCTCAACCGGACCCACCAATGCGTTCAGATCTGCATCTGGGCCATGGTGAAGTCGAACCCGGCTGAGTACGGCTGCTGCGGCTGATCGAACCCTGGTTCTGATCACCTCTTCGCGTCGCCGTACATCTCCAGGGAGATACTCAAGCAGTGATTCTGCCTGGGCAGTGAGCAGCGATGTCCAGTCACTTACGCTGAGGTTGTCTTTCTTTGGTTCCACCACATCGGTTTTAAGAAGATCAGCCACGGCCTTCAGTTTTTCGAAGACCAGGAGGCTCAGCTCTTTGATCGCCTGATCGGTGTGGCAAATCGAGGATTCAAGAATCCCCTTGTCCCGACTAAGCTGTGTAATTCGACCCGCTTGCGCTGTACAGAGAGAGGATATTATTTGCATGTTATGGATTCAAGTCTTCTTAATCAGGAATTGGCTCACCAGCATTTTCTGATCGAAGTTTGTTGATTTCGGTCTCTTGTTTCTTAAACATCGAGACTGAATTGAGCCTCATTTTGGCCACCTCTCTCTTCAAAAATGTAACCTCTCTGCAGCGAAATCAAGGCAGTCACAACCAAAAAGCACCCATACTGACCAAAGGGTAATGATCCTCACCTGCGCAAGCTGTCGCGTTCTTTCTGAATGGCTTCTGTACTGGCCATCACAGCATGCGACTGGCCTGTTAGCCAGGATAACCCCTGTGATGCAAAGGAAGAGGATCAAAGGTGTCCTAAGTACAATTCAGGCACGAAAGCAGAGTTTTATTATACCTTCATAAACTTTTGTAAGACAGCATCATTCATTTCAGCGGGAATCCTCGCTAGAGCCTCCGACGCGCTCACTACAGGGACATTTGGTGGGAGTGCCCGCTGGACGCCACCCCCAGTAGTCATCGGTGGTGACTGGGTCCCTACATTTATTCTTTCCCCTGCGGTCTGGATGACTTCCTGGACCACAGGGGTGGAGCGTTCTTCGTTGGAAGCTCCTGCACCAGCTGCGACTTCAATCTCTCCGGAGGCGATTGAAGAGCTGGGCGTCGTCTTTCTTTGCCTGACATGAAGGACAATTTGAGCAGTTTTTATTTAAGATTATTGCCAAATTTAAGGTTCTTACCTTATTTGAAATTCCATTCACTCCTGGGATTTCTGGGAAGGTTCCCCTTGGGAAGAAGAACCATCATCGGTTCTTGCCTTCCTTATGGCAAATAAGGCAGCACCCCCCTGGAAATGTCCTGTTATAAGCATATTCTTAGGGAACAGGTAAAAACACATAGAAAGGTCTTTACCTGGGCCACCGGACTAACTGGTGGGGCTACATCCGAAGGCCTTGGAAACTCCAGAGTTGCTGGGACCGTCACAGCCGGCCTTTGTTCATCTACCTCCTCCTCTGTCCGCGGAGGAGGAGGATTTTCCTCCCTGGAACCCCCAGTGGTCCCAGGGGGAAGCTCTCCTCCCTGTATGTACATTAACTTGTCAAATGTGCAGAAAGAGTCATAGAATGAACGGTCGAAAAGATTCCTTACCTTGGTCGTCCCTTCGACCAGGGAAGCAGAGATAATTGACCCTGAAACCTCAGGGGCTTCAGGAATTGGAAGGTCACCTGCGACCACAAGATCTTCGGTGGTCGCAGGGTCAGCCATGGCCACCTCTTCGGTAGCTGTGGTCCCTACGGGACAGCTTGGGGCGTCACCAGCAGGGGACTCCCCGGTCCTCTTCCTTTTGATGACTAGAGGCACATCATCGTCCTCTTCCTCCTCGCTCCCCTCTCCCTGTACGACGAAGAAGTGATTCCATGTCGCGCCTGAAAAAGTAGAAGGAATGCGATATCTTACCGCAGTCTTTCTTGCAGGACGAGGAATGCTTCGTGAAGACCCCTCCCCAGGGTTCAGCTTGGTCTTCTTGGGGGCAGGACTCTTTGTCCTGGGTCTCTGAGAGACCTTCTTCACATTCTTCGCCGTCGGCTTCCCCAGAGAGCCGACATTTTCGCTTGGGAACGTCGCATCAGCAAACTTCCCTAGGAGCTGGTTCACAGTCCATTACAATGGATTAGCGCTGGACACACACAAGACCTGCAGAACCAAAGCCGGACAAGGAAATTACCTTTCGGCGCTCCTGTCTGAGGTCATCACCGGCATGAATCAAGCTCTGCGGGCGAGGTGATCCCTTAGGGCCCTCTACATCAGCATTGTAGGCCCTAAGGAGGGAATTAGTTCGCCTCTCAATTTCGGCTGAGGGCAGAACTGTTCCCAAATTCAAGTCAGAAAACATAAATTTCAGAAATGACAAAGCACAGTGCTAAAAGGTTGAGTACCTTCATTGTAGTCCAGGGTTCCATCCGCCATGGACTTGATTTCCCAAGCAGGATGAGCCCTTTCGCGCAGGGGGCTCACTCGGTTCTTCACAAAGTCTCGGATGACATCCCTCGCTGTCAATCCTTGACCCACCAAGTGAAGAATCACCTCGGCGTGCTTCAGGTGCTCCACGCCCAGCGTCGGGGGAGCATCCAACTCGCTTGACTTCTCTGGTCGCGAGTTCTCAAACCATAAACTACTCTCGGACGGCGGAGAGCAGTAAAACCACCTCTGGTGCCACCCGTGCACCGAATCCCGCAGAGGTGGGGAGGGATACTCCTTCTTGTCCCTCAGCCGGAAGTAGATGCATCCGGCGGCATTGGTGCTCTTCGACCATGCCGAGAAGTAGAACCGTCGGAAGAGGTCCACGCTAGGATATACTCCGACGAAGGCCTCGCAAAGATGCTGAAACACCGCCAGGATCAGCATCGCATTTGGGTGGAGGTTGATCAGTTCCCACCCGTAATGTTCGAGGATGTCCTTTAGGAACCGACTCTCAGGGAATCAGAACCCGCAGCGCAGATACTCTTCGAAGATTACCAACTCGCCCTCTCGGACGATTGGAGTTTCTTGGTCCTTCTCCGCAGGCCGCCAATTGATCAGCAGCCGCGATGGAAGGATCTCCTCTTTCTCCAACGCCACCAGAGTCTCCTCAGAATGGTGGTTGGATCTACTCCAAGATGCCATTTTTTGAGGAAGATTGGTCAAAAAAGTCGATGATTTTGTGGAAGATGAAGGCAAGAAGATGAGGGTTTTGTGCGGCGGGAACTCTAAGGGTTTTTCGCGGCTGAATAGCTTCCTCAAGAAGCTACCTACTGCTTTTATAGACTCGAGGAGTCACGCCTCTGTGAGTAACGTTCCACTCAAGCGTCCTCTTAAATATTTTATTCATTTCCCATAATGGATATTCTATGATAAACCCTTTAAAGCGTTTCGGGTATCGGATCTGAAATAAAAAGATTCTTTATTTCGGAAGCTGAAAGGGCTAAAACTCGAGAAGTCTGCTAAGGCTTTTTGAGGATTATTTACCTTTCTTTTTACTTGAACATTTTTGTGAAAAATATCATGTAACTCAAATTTTGACGTACGGATATATTCTAACTGGGTTATGGTTTGGTTAAAACCATGTTATTTAACTTTGTTTCTGATCGAAGTAATGGTCTAACCGAACGTTCGACTCTAGTCGTAATTCAGTTCTAACCGCGGCCTTAAGTCTGATCGCGGCATCAGGGCAGGTCACGGTGATCTTTTAAAGCGCGATTCTAATTGCAGAACTGAAATTTCCTGTGTATGAATGGTCGCGGACTAAGCTTTTGGCCATAATTTCACACAGAAGGTATGAAGAATGTTCATATGAATAAAAGAAACTTTATTTATTACATTCTTTACATACAAAAGGGATACGGTCGATAAAAGCATCGACCTGTTCTGAAAGAAGTTTACAAAGTTCCCCAAGGGACATGTTGATGTCAGTAGAATTTACAC
Organism: Pharus latifolius; assembly: GCA_019359835.1. Classification (NCBI taxonomy): domain Eukaryota; kingdom Viridiplantae; phylum Streptophyta; class Magnoliopsida; order Poales; family Poaceae; genus Pharus; species Pharus latifolius. The sequence continues at coordinate 67,413,635 of CM033323.1, forward strand.
TGGCAACCCCCAGGGAACTAGCAACTACCCTAAGTCTATCTATATCGTCCCTAACAACAGACGCACTATTGTCCCTAATCAAGTCAGAGAGTTCTCGCTGTTGCTGAGCGAAGTCCCTCTCTCGACGGAAATGGTGCGCCTCTTCTCGGGATCGATCAAGACATTCTGCTAAACGCAGAATCTTCGAGGCCATCTCCTCGGTCTTCTTCTCCAGGGCATTCTTCTCTTCCAGAATGGTCTGTCCGGAAGGAAGAGATGGAGCAGCAGAAGGCTGATCGCTGGAGCCTCCTACCTCCTGCATTTTGCAAAAGTTAGTCATATTAACTAAAATTATTAGCTAAAAGGGAGAAGAATTGTTACCTGTCCCGGTGCATAACCCGTTAATACACCCATCTTGGGAGGAAGATCATCATATGGTGGAAGAGCAACCTTCCCATCAGAAGATTGCTTCGCCAACCCAATATGGCGATCATTTGATTGAGGGATAGTCACCGCTTGCCGACTAGGATGTTGATCACCCAAAAGAATGGGAGAATTGAATGTGATGGGATCTTTCTCTAAGGATAAAGGCCTAACTTGCCGAGAGGCATGAACGGGAAGGGTCAAAGGAACTAAAGGAAGAAAGAAACTTGCTACATTCTTCACCTTTGTTCCACTGGAAGATCCTTCGTCAACCTTGGGTTTCTTCCTTAAAGGGGACAAGACTTCAATCGTTTGAGGCCTTTGTTCGACAATTTCCCCTTCATCGCTCTCAATCTCGATGATTTCATGATCTGCCATTGGGAGGAGTATGTGAAAAGGAAGGAGGCAGGATAACAAGAAAAGGACTTTAGGCGTGGAGGGGAATTGTGAAGCTTTACAAATCCAAGAACCTGGTATTTATAGCCACCTGGGTGACGGTTTGCATTCCAGGCGCCTCGGGTTTCGTCAAAGCATTTACAATTTGACCTCGAGATAAAAACAATTCTACGGCGCTATCATTGCCCGTCACGTAATGTCAGAACCCGTCTTGAAAAACCAACCATTTTCACTTAGTGCGCCACTAAGTGGAGAAGTTAAAGGGCCGGGTTAAAAATCCAATGCATGGTCTTAAAATTCGAAATAAACACGTCACTTCGTTTCTTTCGAATTTGGGGGCTAGCTGACGAGGATTGACACCCGGACTACTTCTATTGGACTTCTGGTTAAAGGCAGGTTCGAGTCAGAAGTGTATTTGGCGATACGAGCTCAAGTTGTTCTGAGGGACGTCACTATGTGATCGCCAGCTTTACGCGGTCAGACCGTAAGCCTTGCGCGGTCAGAAGTTCGTAGGCTATACGCGAACTACACATTCGGGATATTGCGCGGTCAGCCAATATCCCGCGGTCAGAATATCTGCCGATCAGGATACTTGGGATCTATCTATTCGGTTGCCCATACAACAGGATATTCTAAGTATCCCGAAGATTCCTACACGTGGAGAATCGACCGTCAGAAGGTTAACACATACAGTTATCCATGAATAACACGTGTTTAACCTGCGTGGAGGTTAAGAGCAGTTCCAAAAAACCGCATCCAACCGCCCGTGCAACCGTTTGATGCAGTTTCCTCCACATGGCACCCTTTCAAATAGTACAAAAGGATGGCATGGAGCATCAATCAGGGGATCCAAGACATTTTTCGGAAGAACCAGACTCAAAAGAATAATCAAGATACAAGATATCTCGATCATTCAAACAGCCAAGTCTACGGCTTAGATTAAGCAACACTTACGAGTCTCCTATAGCTTCTCCTTGTACACCCTTACAGGGAAAATCCTCGCCTGTGAGGACTTTTCCCTCCATTTGTAAACCTTTTACCATACTTAGTGAAATCTCAACAGGACGTAGGGCTATTACTCCCACCATCGAGGGCCCGAACCTGTCTAAACTCTCTGTGCTCCTGTTCACCATTGTTCAGCATACCTTCCCGGAGGGTCATCTTGAAAGGTCTCACAATTACAAATTCTGGATAAGTTCGGCTGAGGACCCTGAGTCCGAATCGTCGACAGTAGATGAACTCTACTCCATTCTATGGGCATTACATAGTACTTATAGTCGGGCTACAAGTGAAACACTTTTTCAACTGGTATATGGTGTAGAGGCTGTATTACCTATGAAAATTCATATTTGTTCTGTTCGGGTAGATCAATTCAATCAGACTGACCAACTCGAACAACATACTCAAGATATTACCCTCCTTGAAGAGAAACACGATTGGGCGTTGATCAAGTCTGCGGTGTACTTCCAAGCTTTGTGAAAATATCATAGTAAAAGGGTGCGGCCTCGTAGTCTTCACGTGGGTGACCTGATTTTACAAAAAATACAAAACCAGTCTAACCATAACAAATTCTCTCCTCAGTGGGAAGGCCCGTATGCTGTGGTTTCAGTATTGCGACCAGGATCGGCCCAATTAGCCATGGAGGACGGAAGGATCTTGTCCAATACCTGGAATATAGATAAATTAGGCAAGTTCTACGTGTAAGTTTTCCATTTTTTTTATCCTTTTTAATTAGCATGATTTGTCGAAAAATTATGTGTACTTTTATTCGAATTATATTATGGTTGTTTTTCTTTGGTCACACCCATACCGAGCCATGCTCGGGGGCTGGTTGCCGATGACTATCTTACTATGATAACCAAGTTGGATTCGCGGGCCGATCTCATGGTCACATCTAGATAGGACATTCCTACATAAGCCGTTTCTAAACACACATGGGACTTACAAGCATGTTTCTGATCATTCGAGTGGCTGCCTGTTCGTAATAAGACTTGGTATTATATTAAGATCAGTATCGTCGTGCCCAAATGATCGTATCTAGGTTGAGACATTTCTTTATAAACCATTTCTAAACGTATGGGAAACTCACAGCATCGAGTGCTTTTACTCCCACCATCGAGGGAGGAAGCTGTATAAATCTTCGTGTCCTTGTTTCATTGCTTATCATATCTTACCTGAGGGTACATTGAAAGGTCTCACATACAACTCACAAATCTGCATAAGATCAACAAGGGACCCCGAGTTCAAATCGTCGACAATAAACGCAAGCGAATGGTCGAACGTTGAGCACTTGAGGGTCGAATTCCATGAGGAACAAGTGTATTCTTCTTTTAGGTTAATAGATTATTGATTAAGTTTGAATGATTTGAGGGTTTTGTTTGTCTACAACTAAAGCTATCAATCTAGTAAAGAGCAAGTATGAAAACTAGGGTTTTAGAAATAGGAAGGAAAATCTAGGGTTTCGGGAATTCCATAACCATAAGGTGTAATTCTATCCAAGGTTTGAGAATTGCAAGTTAGTTTCAATTGTTTTCCACGACAGATTAAGTTGCCAATACAGTCACTGGTACAACGGTCAGAGGATCGCTTCCATGGTTAAGTTTGGTTAGAGCCTCTCTCCTATTAAGGGTCTCATGTCAAGGTGCTAAGGACCCAAAACTCCTGTAAATTCTTACTAAAGCTCAACTATTATGTGTGTCGCCAAAACGATAATTTAGGGTTTAGAGAAAGAAAATGTAAGAAACTAACCGCGAAACTTAAAATCAGGACCGAGAAGGAATTATGCCTTTCAGATTAGGTCATTCCTAAACCTAGAAGTGGAATTACTCACAAAAAACCATAAAAATACATAAATAATAAGAAATAAAAGAAAACTTACTTCATTGCATCAAAGGATTAGGTTTGTCATTCTTGCTAGCTTACAAACGCGGAAACTACAATAAAAATAGAGAAGGGGGCTCTTCTAACCTAAAACTAAACTAAACTAAACAAAGGAGAGCTTAAAAAAGCATGTTTAATTGAGCCAAAAGTTTCTCTATTTATAATACAATAGGTCAACATGTCCAAATATAACTCTTGACATGTCGGCGAAGGAATCTGGCTTCAAACGGTACGAGAAACAGATAAATCAGAGCTAAAATGACCAAAACTAGATAGAAACCGAGCCGGGCATGACCTGTGGCATGGGTCATGCCCTAGGCCAAGCACGGGTCGTGCCGACGATCGAGCCTAGTCATGTCGAGCAAAACGATCATGCCTAATCTTCAAAAATGAACGAGACTGGTCATGCCCGTGGCTGTACCAAGCCTAGTTGTGGGTGTGCAAAACGACCGAAACCAAGCCTAGTCGTGACCATGCAAGCCGATCGGAACCAAGCTTGGTAGTGATCGTGCAAGCCGACCGAAACCGAGCTTAGTTGTAACCGTGCGAGCAGCCAAAATTGAACTTGGTTGTGACTGTGGAAGTGGCTGAAACAGAGCCGGGCACGGGTCGTGCCTGTGGTCGTGGTGGGCTAGGTCTACGGGTTTAAGAGTTAACTTTCTAAAATGTTTCTTGATCCCGATTAATTGTTCTGATGATTTGGCTTTGAACCTTGTTGGTATACTTGGATGCCCTGTTGGATCTTTTCCTTTTACCTATCTGGGGCTTCCTCTTGGTATCACTAAACCATAGGTTGAAAGTTTTGAGATGTTAATTGAGCGAATTGAAAGGAGATTGTTGGGTTGGCAATTTTCTTTTCTTTCCTTGGGAGGTAGGTTAACTCTCATCAATTCAGTGCTCTCTTCCTTACCAATGTTTTTAATGTCATCTTTGAAAATTCCTTCCTCTGTTTTTGGAAGAATTGACAAGATTAGGAGAGTGTTTCCTTGGAAAGGTCAATCCAGTTGTCTGGGAGGTCACCCACCTGGTCACTTGGGATAATGTTTGTAGACCAAAGATTAATGGAGGCCATGGGATTATTAATTTGAGATCTTAGAATTTGGCTCTGTTGCTTAAGTTTTTGTTCAAATTTTTCAACAAGAATTCTACTCCTTGGGTACATACAGCTCCTTTCGAATACTTACTACATTCATAACTTGCCCCTTGATTCTCAGCTGGTTGGTTCATTTTGGTGGAAAGAGATTCTGCATTTGTTAGTTTTTTTTAAAGGTCTTTCCATTTGTTCAATTGGGAAGGGAGACACCTATGACTTTTGGAATGACCTTTGGAATTCAGAATTGTTCTCTAACAAATGGGCTGAATTGTTCTCTTTCTCCTCTAGAAGTTGCAAAGTGCAGCAATTCTGGAATTTTGATCTGGGACAATTGCTTACTCTACAATCGGATCATTTGGGTGATAATTCTAATAATGACTATTGGTACATGATTACTAGTAACTCTTTGTCTTTTCAAACTAGTAAGATATATAAAAGCTTGATGGGGGCTTGTCATATTCATCCTATATTCAAAGGCTATTGGGGAAACCGTTGTGTGTTTAAACTCAAAGTCTTCTTTTGGATTTTACTCTGGGCCAGTTGAATACAAGAGAAAGCATTGCTAAAAAGAATATTGATATTTCTTCTTTGGACTGCAAAACTCTATGCTAGAGGATTTTTGGAAATCAAACTCATATGTTTTTTTAGTGTTATTTTGCCAAGAAATGCTAGAGCTTGATTGGTTTGAATTGGTCCTTAAGTTCTCCTTTGATGGATGTTATTTGGAACTATAAATCTGTAAATTCTTCCATCAAAGATTTCTACATGGAGATTATTATTGTTGCCTTATGGAATATCTGGAAATGTGGTAATAAGAAGATTTTTCAACATTTAGTTCCAAATCCTGCGATTTAGATTAGAGCTTGTCGTGGTATTGCGAATACCCCGGCAGGTTTTGAGAGTGATCCTAGCGAAGATTACGCGGCGCGGGTTGACCGGATGACCGGTCCTCCCCCGCCGGACAAGCACAAAGAATGACACACGGGTTTATACAGGTTCGGGTCCCGGTGGGGGCCCTAGTCCTGTCGACGCGCTCCCGACCGGAGTCGGCTGGGGAGGCTCTCTCCGGGGGAGAGGCTTCCGGAGTACGCCTGTGAGTTTAGCTATTCCAAAATATGAATCGATCCCTTACAACAGAGGGGTACAAGGGCTATTTATAGCCCCCAAAAAGCAGCAAAAAACCTAAACTACCCCGGAAGCCACCGTCGGATTGAAGGGCAGGACCGTCCTTCTCCCGGTCAAACGCCTTGGATGCTTGACAGGTGGTCGCTAGTTCCCGAGGTGCTCCTCGCGTGACCTGCACGTGATAAACAGTTCAATACTTTACCTTTAGGAGGGTGATGAGGCCCGGGACGGCGCCGGAGGCCACGTCCCGGGAGCCAAAAGGCGGCGTCCCGGGAGGGCACCGGAGGCCACGTCCCGGGAGCCAAAAGGCGGCGCCCGGGGAGGCACCGGAGGCCACGTCCCCGGGAGCCAAAAGGCGGCGCCCGGGGAGGCCCCGGAGGCCATGTCCCCGGGCAAATGGCGGCGCCCGGGAAGGCACCAGAGCCCACGTCCCGGGAGCCAAAAGGCGGCGCCCGGGGAGGCCCCGGAGGCCACGTCCCCGGGCAAATGGCGGCGCCCGGGAGGGCACCGGAGACCACGTCCCGGGAGCCAAAAGGCGGCGCCCGGGGAGGCCCCGGAGGCCACGTCCCCGGGCAAATGGCGGCGCCCGGGAGGACACCGGAGACCACGTCCCGGGAGCCAAAAGGCGGCGCCCGGGGAGGCCCCGGAGGCCACGTCCCCGGGCAAATGGCGGCGCCCGGGAGGGCACCGGAGACCACGTCCCGGGAGCCAAAAGGCGGTGCCCGGGGAGGCCCCGGAGGCCACGTCCCCGGGCAAATGGCGGCGCCCGGGAGGACACCGGAGACCACGTCCCGGGAGCCAAAAGGCGGCGCCCGGGGAGGCCCCGGAGGCCACGTCCCCGGGCAAATGGCGGCTCCCGGGAGGGCACCGGAGGCCACGTCCCGGGAGCCAAAAGGCGGCGCCCGGGGAGGCCCCGGAGGCCACGTCCCCGGGCAAACGGCGGCGCCCGGGAGGGCACCGGAGCCTACGTCCCGGGAGCCAAAAGGCGGCGCCCAGGGAGGCCCTGGAGGCCACGTCCCGGAGTAATCGTGACGCATCTTACCTGGACTTCGTCTCGCGGAGATTTCCCCCGACAGCAGCCCCCCATGCCCGCCGGGGACGATGCTCGAGTCCCCGGTGGGTATGGTTCAGGTCACCGGGAAGATCTCCGGGCCAAGCTACCGGAGCCGCGACGCTTCAGTTTCCGTGCCCCACACTTAAAGTCGCGCCGTTTCGCCATAAATGCGCGCGCGGTTCGAACCGGCGCTTCGATTCTTGCGCCCGTCCCTTCATTTCCCGCGCATGGTTTGAACTTCTATGGTCCAGATTGATCCGCGGGTGCCACGTGGCGTGCATCTAGACCACGGCCCGCCCCTATAAATAGGGCCTTGGGGGGCCCGGAAGCTCATTCCAAATTCTCAGCCCAACGATCTTTGCTCTCCCGGTAGCCCTCTCCCGGTAGCTTATTCCAGTAGCTTTCTCCGGTAGCTTTTTCCGGTAGCAGGCGTCCGGGAGTTCTAGTAGTAGCCTCCTGCAAAGTTAGCCACCAAAAAGAAAACTAACCTCATGGCACCCAAGGGTCGAGCGAAGACCACAGAGGTGCCCCCGGAGGAAATCCCCTCGGATTTCCTCTGGGCGTCCGAGTTCACGGCCGAGGACGCCGAGTCCTTGGCCGAGAGGGGCATTTTGCGGCCGGGGACATCCGAGTCCCGGCGAAGAAGGACGGAGCCCCCCGCCCCAGGCCTGGGGAGATCGTCGCCTTCGAGGCCTTCATCGAGGCGGGGCTCCGGCTCCCGGTGCATCCCATGCTCCGGGAGTTTCTCAAGGAGTATGGGGTGGCTCTCAACCACCTCACCCCGAACGCGCTGGTCCGGATGGGCCTCTTCATTTGGCTCTTCGAGACAGCGACCGGGCGGGAGCCCGACCTTCGCGCCTTCCGGTACTTCTACGAACCGGCGGCGCGGACCTCCCACGTGGTGAAGGGGGGCCCCAAGTCCCCCTTCGGTTCGGTCATGGTCCAGATGTTGCCGGCCCGGGTAATCGACTACCCGGCGGCGGCCTCCCGGGACCACTGGGGGGATTGGGTCCGGAGGTGGTTCTACCTCCGGGTCCGAGACGACGCGGTGGTGTACGCCCCGGAGGCCCCCACCTACAGCCGGTCGTCCGCACCGAAGCCGCCGGTGTGGACGGACGAGGAGTACGAGCTCCTCGGAAAGGTGATCCTCTCCAAGAAGACCCGCTCGATGCGGGACGCGGCTGAGGAGATGGCCCTCCTCCGGATCTCCCCCTTCACCGGCGGGAAGAGGGGGATCGGCATGGGCCCCGAGTAGCGGCCCCCGGTGAAGTCGATGATGCGACGTAAGCTCCGGGAACCCGCTGCACTGCTCTTACAAAATTTTAATGAAATTGACTAACTCTTTACCTCTTGCAGTCCGGCCGTACCCGGCGGCGCGGGAGAAGGCGGAGAACCTCTTGGGGAGGTACTTCGCGGATGAACACGAGCGCGTCGTGCGCGCCGTGGGCGAGGGCCCCCCAAAGAACCTGGTAGCGGCGGCCTTTGGGTTAAAGCTGCCGGAAAGGAAGCCTCTCCCCACCCCCGGGTCGCATAAATGGGGGAAGGAGGCGGCCGGGGGCTCGGAGCCCAAGAAGGCCCGGGTTCAGAAGACCCCCGGCCCATCGACGACGCCGGCGGCGACACCGGCGAAGCCCCGGGATGAGACCCCCGGGGGCGAGCGTGCCCGGGCACCGTCCCGGAAGGAGGCAACGCCTCCTCCCCCGAAGGGCCCCGTCGAGGCGCGGGGGAAAGAGGCGACCGCGGGCGGGGCGGGGTCCGACTCGGCGAACTACGCCCTGTCGCCGCTCGCGGTGGAGCTCCTCCCGCCCCTTCCGGCCTCTTTGGAGCCGGAGAGGCTGGAGGTGAGATTCGCGGGGGCCTCGCCCCCGCGGGTCTGGCCGGTGGACGAGGGGGGGAGCCCCTCGGTGTACGAGGTTCCTCCGGAGGAGGGGGCCCCGAGGACCTTCCGGCCCGGGGCAGGGAAAGGCTTGATGGTCCCCCCCCGGGCGGAGGCTCCCGCCGAGAGCTCCTCGGCCACGTCTTCGGGGGGCACGACCTCGTCGACGAAGATGCCAGTCGCGTTACCGGACCTTGAGGTCCGGGGACCCCCCGCCGGCCGCACCGGCGGTTCTGGGCGGGAGACCCCTTTGCTCCCCGCGGGGGAGGTCGCCCGCTTCTCGGAGGGCCTGCACACTCGGAAGGTGCAGGCCTTCGTCGCGGGAGGGACGCTCCATGAGCGTTTCGAGGGGCTTCAGTCCCTCGGGGCCCAGGTAACCCGTCGATAACACCTTCGCTCATCCCCTGCACTTTGAAATTTTTCTAACTTATGTGTTTTGTAGGTGGCAGCTGTTACCTGGGGCCTTGAGCAGCGGGTCGCCCGGTTGCTCAAGGAGACGGAGGGCCGGGCCGCAGCCTCCGTAGGGCAGCGCGAGGAGGCCCTCTGGGAACGCGACGAGGCGCTCGCGGAATTGAGCCGGGTCCGGGCCCAGGTTCACATTTCCGAGGCCATCAACGCCCGCCTCCGGGAGGAGGCCAAGGCAAGGGAGGAGACGCTTCGTGAGCTCGAGAGCTCAAGCGTCCGGGCGGTGGCGGACGCGGGCCGCTCCGTCCGGACGGCCCTCGAGGGCCTTGGCGTAAGCCTCGGCTCCGGGAGCAGGGAGGTGCCGCCGGCGACTCTCGCGGAGGCTGTGCGTTTCCTTAACGCACAGGTCTCCGCCATCTCGGAGGCTGCCGATGTTCGGGCGAGGGGTCGGGCGATCCCCGTCGTTGCGGCCGCTGCGGGGCTCGTCGAGTTCCGGGGGGTCGGCGCCCGGGCGATCGGGGGCCGCATCCCTCGAAGCTTCCCGGACTCCTTTGAGCCTTCGCGCCGGGAGGTCGAGCAGCTCGCCGGAGGGTTCTACGACCGGATCATCCGGGCGTGGTTCCCGGCTCCGGCGCCTCCGCCAGGAGACGCCCCAGCCCCGGCCACGGAGGAAGCCCCCCGGGGGGAGGACGCCAATGAACATGTATGAGCCTCCCCCCGGGTCTTAGCTAGGGCCCTTTTTTGTTTTAGGATTTTTTGATTCCGGTAGCTTCTTAGAAGAAGCCCCGGGCACTTGTACAAAAATTTTTAATGCAATGAAGTTAGAATTTTTCTAAGTCTTTGAATTGAAATTACTGTTACCAGGGTTCCCAGGAGGTTGCTCCCGGGCGAAGGTCCGGGAGGGGCTCCCCGGGGGACGCCCAAGCGGCTTTGATTTTGCTAAGCTTTCTCTCCGGGAATCACGGCGAGGATAGTGTCCGGGAGCCGATCCGGTTGAGGTGGCGTGCGGAGTGGCACTTGGACAATTTTGATAATCACTGTGCCGAATTGTCCCCTCCGCGATCGGGACTCCGGATGATCCCTCCCCTCCGGATACTTCCACCGGCGGGATACGAGTTCTGGCCTGAAGATGTGCTTCGGGACTCTCGACGCCGCGTGCGGGCGCTGTACCGGGACTTGACCCGGGAGCTAGCGGAGAGCCTCCGGGAGTATTAGGCGTAGGAGCCTTAGAGCTTAGAGAATCCCCCGGGTTAGAACCCGGGTTGTATCATTTCCGAAGCCCACCGGAGGGGGAAGATGTCCTCCGGGTTTGCTGATCAATAAAGCGCTGTGTTGTGTTGTTGCTTCCTTTTACTGCGCCTCTTTTATATTTTCTTCTTGGATGGTCTGGACGACTCATCTTAACAAGGATGAGCTAAGTTTCCTCGTGGGCGGTGCGGTCGACACCCGGGGGTTCCTTATCCCCCCCGCCCACAGCGGGCTGGAGGATAACTCCGCGCGCTGTGGGGGTAACAAGGCCCCCGGGATAGAAGTTACCTGTAGCATAGGGAATTTTCTAAGTTAGAAAATCTTAAATTGTTTTCAAGGAGAAGACCTTCCGGGAGATAATCATCCGGTCGCCGTGAGAACGGGGAGCCGGGAATAAGGCCTTAAGTGGAAGGAATGTCCAAGAGAACCCGGTGGGATTTCCAGAGGCGAGCTTCCTGGGAGACACTCGTCCGGTCGCCGTAAGAACGGGAAGCCGGGAATAGGGTCTTGGGGAAGGAAATGCCCGAGAAATCCAACTTCTCCGAGAGACAATCGTCCGGTCGCCGTGAGAACGGGGAGCCGGGAATAGGGTCTCTGGGAGGCATTCATCCGGTCACCGTGAGAACGGGGAGCCGGGAATAAGGTCGCTGGGGACCAATCGTCCGGTCGCCGTGAAAACGGGGAGCCGGGAATAACGTCGACTCCCGGAGGAGGAAGATAGATCCAATCAAGCCGCAAGGGGCTGATCTTCCGGTCGCCGTGAAAACGGGGAGCCGGGAATAACGTCGACTCCCGGAGGAGGAAATGCCCGAAGACGGGACTTGAGTGTTTGGGCAGGGGACTAGTCTCCCAAAGTGACTCGTTACCACGGCCACTGTGACCGGGTTGCCGCTTACACCCTCAGTCCACGAGGGCTGATCGTAAGCCGCCCTATGGGAGTGCAGGCTCCGTTGTAGGGACTTGTTGGGGCTGGCCCACTTCCTCGCGGGGAGGGCAACCTCACAAGGAGGGCATCCTCGCGGGGAGGGCATCCTCGCGGGGAGGGCATCCTCGCGGGGAGGGCTTCCTCGCGGGGAGGGCATCGCCGCTAGGGGCGGTAATGAGAAAGACCTGCAATGAGACAGTTTGCAAAGCAAGACCTATGTATTGCTAATGAAATGAAGTACAGGGCCTCCCCCTGCGAAGACGCGAAAGGGGAGGAAAATACAGCGTCCCTCCTCCCCCTCCAGCGTGAACGCCCTGGGGGAGGGGACATGCCCGTAAGGCTAAACATAAAACTTGCGAAGTAAACGCAAGTTCCACGTGTGTTTCAGCTCCTACTCTTGGAGGTTGGAGAGCTTGTAGGCCCCCGAGCCCAGGACCGCGGAGATCCTGTAGGGGCCCTCCCACTTGGGGGAGAGCTTACCCTGGGCCTGGGGGTCCGTCACGCGCTTGAGGACAAGGTCCCCAAGGCGGAAAGCTCTCTCGCGCACGCGCTGATTGTATGCGCGAGCTATTTCTTGCTCGTAGATGGCGTGGCGGAGGAGCACTCGGTCGCGTTCCTCCTCCACGAGGTCGATCTCCAAGCGCTGATTGGCCTTGTTGGCCTGATATGCCGAGGGGGTGGCTCCCTCTAGGAGCTCCACACGCAGTGACCGAAAGCCAATCTCCGGGGGGAGGACTGCCTCCGCCCCGTAGACCAGGGAGAAGGGAGTACGTCCCGTCACCCGGGACGGGGTCGTGCGCATAGAGCAGAGGATGCTAGGGAGCTCCTCTGCCCATGCACCCCGCTTAGAAGCGGTTTGCTCGAGTCTCCGGCGCAATCCCTGTAGGATCACGCCGTTGACCCTCTCGACAGCCCCATTGCCCCGGGGATGGGCTACAGAGGCGAAGTGGATGACGAGCCCCAGGCCTTCACAGAATTCCCGAAAATAAGCCGAGTCGAATTGGGTCCCATTGTCCACGGTGATTTCCCGGGGGACACCAAAACGACATACCATGTTTTTCCAGAAAAACCGCTGAACGGCCCGGGACGTGATGCTGGCCAAAGGCTCCGCCTCAACCCACTTTGTAAAATAGTCAACTGCGACTACCGCATACTTGTATCCTCTGGGCGCTGGGGGGAAGGGCCCTAAGAGGTCCATCCCCCAGCGCACAAAGGGCCAAGTGATGGGGATTGTCTGCAGCGCTATAGGGGGGAGGTTCGAGCCCTTGGCCATCTTCTGGCATGCCTCGCACGCGGAGACGAGGTCTCGCGCGTCGCGCATGACCGTGGGCCAATAGAAACCCTGCCGGAGGGCCTTGGCTGCGATGGCACGCGGGGCTAGGTGAGAACCACAGCCCTCCGCGTGGATGTCTTCGAGAAGTTGAAGTCCCTCCGACCGGGGGAGGCAGCGCAGGAGGGCGGAAGCCCCCCGCTTGTAGAGCCTCCCCTCCAGGAGGAGATATGCCGGGGCTTTAGCCCAGAGACGTTTAGCCTCGGTCTCACTAGGAGGGTCCCCCTCCCCCCTGATGAAGGAGATGAGGGGGTCCATCCAAGACGGAGTCCGGGCGATCTCGGCGACCTCCGGGACATGAGGCTCGTCGCCCGTGTCCGGGGAGGCCACTGAGGGCTTCGTGATGATCTCCAGGAAAGCCCCCTTGGGGAGCGATTCCCGGGCGCTGGCCGCCCGGGCCAAGGCGTCGGCCCGGTCATTGTCCCTACGTGGGATATGCCGGGCCTCGAGGCCGTCGAAATACCTCTCCATCTTTCGCACTTCCTGCAAATAAAGACTTAAGTTTGCGTCATGGCACAGGTAAGACTTGTCCATTTGGCAAACTACGAGCTGAGAATCTCCCTTGACTAGGAGGCGCCGGATCCCCAGGGAGCGCGCAAGGCGCATCCTGAGGAGCAAAGCCTCGTATTCGGCGACGTTGTTGGTTGCGGGGAACTCGAGCCGCGCGGCGTACTCGAGTTCCTTCCCCTCGGGGCTCCGGAGGACTACTCCCGCGCCAGCCCCGGTGAGACACAGCGACCCATCGAACATAAGGGTCCAATGATCACTGCGTGGGGGCGGCACAGGGAGATCTTCGTCCCCGGACCCAGAGGCGGGAGTCCATTCTGCGACGAAGTCGGCGAGAACCTGCGACTTGATGGCGGAGCGGCCGGTAAGGGACAGGGAGAAGGGGGCGAGCTCAGCCCCCCACTTCCCGATCCGGCCGGTGGCTTCTTTGTTCCGCAGTACCTCCCCAAGGGGGAGGGACGACGGAACGGTGATGGGGTGCCCCAGGAAGTAATGCCGAAGCTTCCGGGACGCCATGAGGAGGGCGTAGCAGATTTTCTCCATTTCCGTGTACCGAGTTTTGGCCCCTTGGAGGGCCTCACTCACGTAGTACACCGGACGCTGCTGCCCCCCTTGCTCCTTCACCAAGACCGCGCTGACGGCGACGGGGGTCGCGGCGAGGTAGAGGAGCAAGGGCTCTTCCGGGGACAGACTCACGAGCATTGGGGGGCTCGTGAGGTACTTCTTGAGGTCGTCGAACGCCTCCTGGCCTCGGGGGTCCAGCGGAACCCCTCGAGCCCTCGGAGGATCTTGAAGAACTGGAGGCCCCGCTCCCCCGACCGGGAGACAAAGCGGCTGAGTGCGGCTAGGCGGCCGGAGAGCCGTTGGACATCCTTGATGGAGCGCGGCGGGGGCATGTCTAGGAATGCCCGGATCTTCTCGGGGTTTGCCTCAATGCCCCGCTGGGACACGAGGAAACCTAGGAGTTTCCCCCCGCGCACCCCGAAGGCGCACTTCTCCGGGTTCAGCTTGAGCCCGAATGCGCGGAGGTTCCAGAAGGTTTCAGCCAGGTCGTCGATGTGGGAGGCTGCGCGGGGACTCTTGACAACCGCGTCGTCTACGTAGACTTCAACGTTGCGGCCGACTTGCTCTTTGAAAACCAGTGTCATCAGGCGCTGGAAGGTCGCCCCCGCGTTCTTGAGCCCGAAGGGCATATGGACGTAACAGAAGGTTCCGAGGGGTGTAATAAAACTCGTCTTTTCCTCGTCCCCTTCCGCCATCCGGACTTGATGGTAGCCCGAGTAGGCGTCTAGGAAGCTCATGAGCTCGCACCCCGCAGTGGAGTCGACGAGCTGATCAATCCGCGGGAGCGGGAAGTTGTCTTTGGGGCAGGCGCGATTAAGGTCGGTGAAGTCTACGCACATCCGCCACCTGCCGGTTGATTTCTTGACGAGGACGGGGTTCGCGAGCCACTCGGGGTGCAAGACCTCTCGAATGAACCCCGCCTCTCGGAGCCGGGCGATCTCCGCTTTGATTGCCTCCTGGCGCTCGAGGAAGAGTTTCCGCAGCTTCTGTTTGACCGGGGGGTGGCCGGGGGCTACTGCAAGCTTGTGCTCAATGACCCCCCGGGCGACGCCCCGCATGTCTGATGGCTTCCACGCAAAAACATCGGAGTTTTCGCGCAGAAAAGCCGCAAGTTGCGCTGCGTGCTCCTGAGGGAGCTCCGCCCTGATCCGGACGGTTTTGTCTTCGTTGCCCGAGGACAGCAGGACCTTCCGGAGGCCCCCTTCCGGACGCGGCTTGAGTAGGGGCCTCCCGGGTGGTGGCGCAGCAGCATCTAGTTCCGGGGGAGGAGCCTCCCCCCCGGGCGTCTTTATGAGGTTGACGCTTCCGATCGTGGGCGCAGCGCGCTCGTATAGAGCACGGGCCATGTCTTGGTCTCCCCGGACATTGATCACACCGCGCGGCCCGGGGATCTTCATGTAGAGATAATTTTGATGGGTGGCAGCCCCCAGCCGGTTGATTGTCGTCCTCCCCATAATCGCGTTGTAGGAGGAGGGGAGGTCTACCACGTCGAAGCGGACCAGCTCGGTCCGGTAGTTCTCCGGGGTGCCGAAGGTCATTGGAAGGTCTACCTTGCCCATGGGGTGGATCGCCTTCCCCGGGACAAAGCCTTGCAGGGGCCCGGCAGCGGGTTGCAGGAGCTTCTCATCCACCTGCATTTCTTTGAAGGCCTTCAGGAATAAGACATCGGCGGAGCTCCCGCCGTCCACCAGGATCCGGGCCAGATGGCAGTTGTAGATGGTCGCGGAGACAATGAGCGCGTCGTCGTGGGGGAAGCGAACCCCCCGCGCGTCTTCTGCCGTGAAGGTGAGGGGGACGTCCGACCACTTCGGAGGCGGGGACGTGTGAAGCACCCCCACAACCTTGACTTTGCGCGCGTACTCCTTACGCTGGTGCTTAGAGTCCCGCCCGGAGGCAGATCCTCCCACGATGACGTTGATGCGCCGCTGCGAAGTTTGAAAGGGGAGAGCTTCTAAAGGCTCCCCCTCCTGCGCTTGCTGACCCCCCGTGGGAGCGGGAAGGGCCGGAACAGCTGGCCGAGGGAGCAAGGAGGCCGGAGTCCCCCCCCCCCCCTGCTCACGCTGGTCGAGGAAGTCCGCAAAGTGCTGCAGCAGCTGGCTACACTCTCGGGTAGCGTGGGTATTGGACCTGTGGAGGCTCCACCACAGTCCTTCCCGCCTTCTCCCCGCGGGGCCTTCCCGGCCGCGCGAAGACTGTCCTCCCCCATGGCCCTTCGGTTTGGGGAAGGGGAGGTTGGTCCTCGGGGAGTCGCGCGAGCCGCCTCCGCCCTCGAGGACAAAGGTGTCCCGAGGCCGTGGCTCGCTACGCCCCCCTTGCCTGGAGCATTTGGGGGGATCCCTGGCCCCCCGGTCGACAGGGGCGGGAGCCCCCTGGGTCTTCTTCCAAATATCGTCTTCCTCCGCCCGAGCGTACTTTTCGAGCACGTTGAAGAGCTCATCGGCGGAAGAGGGGCAGCTCCGGGAGAGCCTTCGGTGGAGCTCCCCCGGAAGGATGCCGCTTTTGCAGGCTTCGATGACCGTAGAGTCGGGGACGTGGGCCACTTTGCTCTTCACCTGGGCAAAGCGCTTGAAGAAGCTTCTGATGGTCTCCCCAGTCCTCTGCCGGATAGTGTACAGCTGCGAGGAGTCCAGGGGACGCACGTAGTTCCCCTGGAAGTTGGCACAGAACTCCCGCTTGAGCTGCGAGAAAGACTTGATGGAGCCGGCCTTCAGGTTGTAGAACCAGGAGCGGGCGATGCCGGAGAGGTAAAGGGGGAAGACGTTGCACTGTACTGACTCGTCCCCCCCGGCCGCGGAGATAGCCGTGGAGTAGACCTGCACAAACTCGTAAGGGTCTGCCTCGCCGTTATAATGTTCGATGTGTGGCGGTCGGTAGGGCCGCGGCCACCGGATGCTGCGAAGTCTTCAGCACAGGGGCTGGTTGGCCCCCTGCACTTCCCGGGGAGAGCCCCAGTCGCTGTCTTCTTTCACGGGACCTTCGTTGTCTGAGTCTGGAAGCGGTCCGAGAGGTCCGCCAGAATGGCGGTGGCGACGCTTTTCCTCCGGACCGGGACTGAGTTCCCGGACGTCTGGGCTCTCCGCCGGAGAGGTTGGCTCTTCAGCGGGTCTCTTCCCCCGGCCGGTGCGAGAGCGAGGCTCCCCGCGCCCGCGCCCGCGGGGAAGTTCTTCCCCGCGCTCTGGTGAACGCATTCGCTCGACCTCCCCCGGGGCGAAACGAACCTGTCCCGCCGAGGGAGGGAGCTCGTGCGCTGTAGCTTCCGGAGCCGGTTGGGGCGAGCCCCCTGCGACGACCCGCGGGACCGGAAAGGGGGAAGCCCCTGTATCGTCCGGAACCGGGGAGGGGGCGCCCGCGGCGACGCCTGGAATCGAGGTGGAGGGGGCCCCAGTGGCCACGACCGGAACCGGGAAGGGGGCAGGCCCTGTAACACCCGGAACCGGCGAGGGGGGAGCCTCGGTGGCGGCGTCCGGAACCGGGGAGCCCATGCGAGGTGAAGTCCGCTGCGGCACGGGGGCTGCTCTGTCGACCGCCCCCGGTGCGGTAAACGCAACGCGGGGGGCGGGACTGGCTCCCGGCGCAGGGTAAACCCCCGGCAAGAAGTGGGCTCCCGGCCCTGGGATCAGGCTGGGGACGGGGTACCCCCCTGGTGCCACAAAGGGCCCTGGCATGAAATAACCTCCCGGCACCGGGACGGGCCCGGGTGCCGGGAAGGGTCCGGGCGTGTATCCCGCAGGGGGAGGGGACCCCCTGGCAGGATCATACGGGGCGGACAACCCCCCCGAAGCCGGAGGGGCCGCAGGGTAACCCATAAACAGGGGCATGTTCCCCGGATATGGGTGCGATGCAAACGTGGGGGCCGGAGGCCGCGCCAACACGCTAAGGAGCTCGTCCATAGAGCACTGGGCGCGGAGCTGGCCTTCCACGAGAACTTCGAGCAGGGCGTCCCGGGGAGCCGGGGGAGCCGTCGGGGGGACGCTTGTCCCGGCCGAGGTCCCCGTGGTCACCGGGAACGACCTGGAGGTGGAAGCACCTAAGTTAAGAGGAAAGGAGGGAGGCGGTACCTGGGCCAGGTCGCCTCCGGAAGGGACCGCCGGGACAGCAGTGTCCCGGGCGGACGGCGCCGGGTCTCGGAGACCCGGGTCACCGGGAAGGGTGCGAGCCCTTGTTCTTGGGGGAGCCGTGGCGTCTTGTCACGGGTCCCCACGGACGGCGCCAACTGCCATGGTATTGCGAATACCCCGGCAGGTTTTGAGAGTGATCCTAGCGAAGATTACGCGGCGCGGGTTGACCGGATGACCGGTCCTCCCCCGCCGGACAAGCACAAAGAATGACACACGGGTTTATACAGGTTCGGGTCCCGGTGGGGGCCCTAGTCCTGTCGACGCGCTCCCGACCGAAGTCGGCTGGGGAGGCTCTCTCCGGGGGAGAGGCTTCCGGAGTACGCCTGTGAGTTTAGATATTCCAAAATATGAATCGATCCCTTACAACAGAGGGGTACAAGGGCTATTTATAGCCCCCAAAAAGCAGCAAAAAACCTAAACTACCCCGGAAGCCACCGTCGGATTGAAGGGCAGGACCGTCCTTCTCCTGGTCAAACGCCTTGGATGCTTGACAGGTGGTCGCTAGTTCCCGAGGTGCTCCTCGCGTGACCTGCACGTGATAAACAGTTCAATACTTTACCTTTAGGAGGGTGATGAGGCCCGGGACGGTGCCGGAGGCCACGTCCCGGGAGCCAAAAGGCGGCGTCCCGGGAGGGCACCGGAGGCCACGTCCCGGGAGCCAAAAGGCGGCGCCCGGGGAGGCACCGGAGGCCACGTCCCCGGGAGCCAAAAGGCGGCGCCCGGGGAGGCCCCGGAGGCCACGTCCCCGGGCAAATGGCGGCGCCCGGGAGGGCACCGGAGACCACGTCCCGGGAGCCAAAAGGCGGCGCCCGGGGAGGCTCGGGAGGCCACGTCCCCGGGCAAATGGCGGCGCCCGGGAGGACACCGGAGACCACGTCCCGGGAGCCAAAAGGCGGCGCCCGGGGAGGCCCCGAAGGCCACGTCCCCTGGCAAATGGCGGCGCCCGGGAGGGCACCGGAGACCACGTCTCGGGAGGCAAAAGGCGGCGCCCGGGGAGGCCCCGGAGGCCACGTCCCCGAGCAAATGGCGGCGCCCGGGAGGACACCGGAGACCACGTCCCGGGAGCCAAAAGGCGGCGCCCGGGGAGGCCCCGGAGGCCACGTCCCCGGGCAAATGGCGGCGCCCGGGAGGGCACCGGAGGCCACGTCCCGGGAGCCAAAAGGCGGCGCCCGGGGAGGCCCCGGAGGCCATGTCCCCGGGCAAACGGCGGCGCCCGGGAGGGCACTGGAGCCCACGTCCCGGGAGCGAAAAGGCAGCGCCCGGGGACGCCCCGGAGGCCACGTCCCCGGGTAATCGTGACGCATCTTACCTGGACTTAGTCTCGCGGAGATTTCCCCCGACAGAGCTAGTGGCTGAAAGAACACCAGAGAGGATCCAATTTCTAATTTATTGTTGGATTGACTTTTTGTAATTTTTCTTTTCCTTCCTTCTTGTTCTCTGTTACCTCTTATTATTAATATATTATTAGCAGTAGGCTTCTTGCCTATTGCATTTCGAAAAAAAAGGGTCTTTATTTCGTCCGATTTTCGTGTGTTTCGTCGTAACTGATCCAAACGAACTCGAAATGCTCCCAAATTTTGTAGGCAAGATCTCTGGAACATAACGAACACAACTGTGGCAGCGGATTGTAAAAATGATATAATAAATTACATAAAATGTCGCATCAAAAGAGTTTATTACTTTTTAATTACTTTTTCACTTTTTTTATTCTTCAACCTTTTCGTGCTCTTAGCTAGAATGTTTTGAACTAGATCACTCCCTTCTGGTCAGAGGAGACACAGTAAAAGACGCTTACTTAAGTGTACTTATAGATAGGCAGCTTTGTTGATTTCCTGAGCCCCTATAAGCAATCTCGTTGTTCCATATATATTCCCTTCACCAACTGGTCAACGATTCATAGCCGCCTGCCCCCCCGTGGCTCGCATATACATTACAAGAGACTAGACAAAGCCGCATCTTAAGCAACCATTTTATTATAACAAAATTTTTGTGTGTGTGTATGAGTTAAGTAAATCTTCCCTTCCTCAGCTAGTCGATGATTCATCACCACCTCCCCCCATTGGGTCGATTATACTTCACTATTACACATTTTTATTTTAAAGAGAAGGGCAATTAGCAATCTAATCATAAAAAGTGACAAAAGAGAGTTAATTTTAGATGATAGTTTATAAGAAACCCTAAATTTGGAAGAAATCAATAATGATCTAAAAGACAAGCACAATCTTTAATGGTTAAATTAACACAAACAGTCAACACAACCATTCGAAACTTCAAAACTGGGCATTCCAAGTTGATATATATTTTTATTTTTCAGTTTATGATGGCAAGAGGGTGCAATGATGATTCGCTGAATGCTAAACAAACGATAAAATGACTACCCACCAAGCTAAATCAAACATTGTCCTCAATGTTTGGAGAGAGATACAGGTTAATGTTTGTGGTCGTGCTATCTAGAGTTTGATGTTGTTGAAGATGATGTGGTGAAAGAAGGTGTTGTGGTCCACGTAGCTCCAATGGTTCGGTCCAAGGCGTCGCAAGTTAAAATCTGAAAAGAAAAACGAAAAGAAACAAAAAAGGAAATAAAACTAAAAATATAAACTTGCGTACCAGGGTGGTGGCTGTGGTTGGTGGAAATATGGCGGAGGGTAGTATGGGTAGGTTGGTCGTGGGTAGGGTTGTGGAGGAACACCGGGGATGTGAAGATGAACCCCGTAGTAGGTAGATGTGCCAGGATATGTGCTATCTGGGAGGATGTGGCCTACGTGTACATGATAGTCGTAAAGGCGGTCCATGCAGCTGATGAGGTGGTCCATCCTAGAATCCATCATAGCCCTGTAATCTGAAAATTCCGACCTCGTTGGCGCTTCATCGTTTTCTTGATGTTGCGTCGGTGAGTCATCATTGTCGTAGAAGCTTCAGATCTGGAGGTGTCACGGCGTGAGGAGTTGAAATCCATAGTCGGATTAGATTTTTGACAGTTGGATGGAGAGATCTAGGGCTATTTTTGTGGAGTTTTGAAGCTCAAATAATGGAGTTTGTGCTATTGGGAAGGTTGGAGAAGATGGGTGTATTTATATAGGGGTGGTACGTAGCAGTTGGGATTGTATAGGAGAAGAAAAGAGGAAGGAAATAAAAATTTATGCACAAAACTCATCAGACCAGAAACCCACCCGAGCTCAGCTTGACCTCGGGCATGGGTCAAGCTGGGCTCTGCCCCCTTGCGCACTCAGCAGACCAGACCACCCGAGCTTAGCACGAACTTGGGCATGGGTTGTGCTCGCCCTGGCATGACCCGTGCCACGGGTCATGCTTGACTCTGTCCCTTTGCACAAATTTTTTCGTTTTTTCAGATTTTTCAGAATTTCAGCTCTAGTTTGTCTATGTTTTTTTGGAAAATGGATTTGGAAGAAAACGATGTCGGAATTGAGTGATTCTTCCACCACGTGTTCATAAGAGAGAAAACTGTGTGTTAATTTACCGGGTTGCCTCCCAGCTAGTGCTAGTTTAACATCCCACTCAATGGAATGTCCTCGGTCATTCAATATATGAAATTGAAGATGTAGGTCTCTAGTGTAGTGGTTAAGTCACTAGGTGGCAAGCTAGAGGTCTTGAGTTTGACTCCTCACCTCTACCATTTATTTTTGTAGGGCCGAATCGGCGGTACCCTACAGTCTCTCTCAAAATATACAAAATGGAAAGAATCGACCAAGTTTAGTGCACTTACCTCGTCTCCCGTATTGAATAATTTGATGTGATGCATATTTACCTTGAAAGTGGTACTGTCATGCAACCTAAGCTCTACGGCACCATACGAGAAGACTTTTTCTATTGTGTAAGGTCCAATCCATAGTGATTTCAATGTTCGTGGAAACAATTTCAACCGCGTATTAAATACTAACATTGAATCATCTTCTTTCAACTTATGGTTGTGGATCCGTCTGTTGTGCCACTTTTTCATGTTGTCTTTGTAAATTAGGGCACTTTTGTATGAGTTGTTCTGAAGCTCTTCCAGCTCATGCAATTCGAGGATTCGCTTTTGCCCCTCTTTGTCAAAGTTCGAATTGAGTTCTTTTAACACCCATAATGCCCTGTGTGACAATTCAATAAGCAAATGGAAATTCTTACCAAATACAATTTTGTAAGGCGTCATACCTAGCGGAGTTTTGAATGCGGTGCGATACGCCTTAAGAACATTAGAGAGTTTGAGTGCCCAATCCATTCATGACAGTGCGACCACCTTCTGCAAGATTATTTTGATTTTTCTGGTTGAGACTTCAACCTGTCCACTTGTTTGAGGGTGATATGCTAGAGCAACTTTATGAATAACCCCATATTTCATGAACAATTTTTGAAATTGGTAATTAGTGAAATGCGCACCGCCATCACTAATCACTGCTCACAGCACACCAAATCGAGGAAAGATGATTGTTTTGAAAAGTTGAAGCACATGTTTTGATTCATTCGTTGGTATTGCAACAGCGTCTACCCACTTTGAAACATAATCAATCGCAACTAACATGTAGGAGTTGCCCATAGAAGGACAAGGTCCCATATAATCTACCCCCATACATCAAAAGTTCAATTTCAAGAATGTTGTTATGGGCATTTCATGTCTTTTACTCAAATTTTTTGAATGTTGGCAAGGATTGTATTTTTGCAAGAAGTTATAAGCATCTTTAAATAAACAAGGCCAAAACAAAATTGATTGCAATACCTTTGTCGCTGTGTTTGAAGCTCCGGAGTGTTTGCCACATGGAGATGAATGACAATGTTCAAGAACACTTTGGATCTTGTGGTTGGGCACGCATTGTTGATAGATGGTTTCAACTCCCTTTTTGAAAAGGTTTTGATTGTCCCAATAATAACGTCAAATGTCATGGAGAAAGTGCTTGCGTTGTTTGTACGTCAACCCTAGATAAAGTTCATGGTTAAATAAATAGTTAGCATAATCGACGTACCATGGTTCTTTTTGAATTAAGTAAAAGTGCTCGTCAGGTAAGACATCATTGATGTGAATGTCGGTGCTGTTGGTGCAGAGTCATGAATGATGATTGGCGATGATGATTTCAGCACCTTTCTTGTCTTTAATTTCCAAATCAAACTCCTATAGCAGTAGAACCCATCGTGCGAGTCATGGCTTGGTTGTTGTCTTGGTCAAAATATACTTAAGAGTAATATGATCAGTGTGCACAATAACTTTTGAACCAATCAAATATGGACGCAATTTTTCTAGGGCATATACTATAGCAAGCAATTATTTTTTAGTTGTGGTGTAATTAATTTGAGTATCATCCAATGTCTTGCTTACATAGTATATAGCACGTAAAAGTTAGTTCGTTCGTTGCCCTAGAACAGCGCCAATTGCAGAATCACTAGCATCACACATCAATTCAAAAGGTTCATTACAATTTGGAGGTTGGATGATGGGAGCAATAGTTAATGCTTGTTTTAATTTGTTCAAGGCATCAAGAAATTTCTCATCAAAATGAAGTGACGCATCTTTACCAAGCAATTGGTTGAGAGGTTTTGTAGTTTTTGAAAAATCTTGAATGAAACGACGGTAAAAACCTGCATGTCCCAAGAAACTACGTATGCCCTTCACATTGGTCAGTGGTGGAAGACTTGCGATGACGTCGATATTTGCCTTGTCGACTCCAATCCCTCATTCAAAAATTTACGTCGCCAAGCACCATACTTTCTTCTTTCATAAATTGGCACTTTTCCCAATTGAGCACAAGGTTCACTTCTTCACACCTACACAAGACTCGAGAAAGATTATGTAGACAAGCATCGAAAGAGAAACCATCAAAGCTGAAATAATCCATAAAAACTTATATTATTTTCTCAATTAAAACTGAAAAAAATAGCCACCATACATCTCTGAAAGGTCGTAGACGCATTACATAACCCAAGCAGCATTCGACGGTAAGCAAAAGTACCGAACAGACATGTAAACGTTGTCTTTTCTTGATCATCGAGATGAATTGGATTGAAAGAACCTCGGATACCCATCAAGAAAAAAAAATATGAATGTTTGGCCAATCTTTCCAACATTTGATCGATTAGAAGTAATGGAAAATGATTCTTCCTAGTGGCGCTATTCAATTTGCGATAATCAATGCCCATGCGCCATCCTGTGACAAGTCTAGTAGGGATAAATTCATTGTTAGCATTCTCAACCACAGTCATACTCCCTTTCTTTGGAGCCACATGAATAAGACTAACCCAATTACTATCAGAAATAGGATATCTGATACCCCGCATCTAATAGTTTAGAAAATTCAATTTTAACGGTTTCCTTCAAGTTAGGGTTTAGTCTACGTTGACGGTCAATGGAGGTTTTTTATTCATCAGCTAGAGAGATCCTATGCATGTAAATTTTAGGGCTAATTCCTTTGATATCATCAATTGAATAACCTAGGGCATTGTGATGCACATAAAGTAAAGAAATCAATTTTTCTAGTTGCGAATCGGTTAGATTTGCATTAACAATAATGAGTTGCATCTCATCATTATCCAAAAACACATATATCAGAGAGGAAGAGTTTTAAGTGTGAGTTTACTTACCTTTTCCTTACCTGAGTTGTTAAAGTCAGAGATGTCCTCTTTGGATGGTTCTTTTGTTGGTTTGTTTTCATTTTGTTTGTCTTCTTTGCTACTGTCAGTTTTTTTGTTTTCAAGAATTTTATCTGTTTCTTCTTCCAAAGTGAGTCTAAGTGGTGATTCCTCTTCCAAGACTTCTTCTAGATTGTTGATGCTGCAATGTTTTTCCTCATACATAGGGTAGTTACCAAGATTGGACATTTTGAACAAAAGTTTCTCCTCCCCTATGTGAAAAGTAATTCGTCCCTCACGAACATGAATGAGGGCACCTGCTGTCCGGAACATTGGTCGTCCTAATATTATAGTTATAGCAACTTCTTCATCTATATCAAGAACGACAAAATCAACTAGAAGATAAAATTTACTGACTTGAAGAGGCACGTCTTCCAGGATTCCTTTCAGATGCTTCATTGAGTGAACGGAATGTTTCAAAACCATGCATTTTTTATTGCACCCATGCTCAAATGTTGTGCGATGGTAAGAGGCATCACACTCACACTTGCGCCTAGGTTGTAAAGAGCTCAATTGACATGTACCGTACCAATGTTTCAAGGAATGGAGAAGCTCCCTTGATCCCGCAGCTTTTAAATTGCACATCAAGGTTTGTTGTAATGTACAGATAAGTGCTAAATTGGTAGTACTTTTACCGTAAGTTTGCTAATGAAAACGTGCTAAAAACATGTTCTAAACTCCTTGAACTTGACATTTAATGTATGTTTTTATATCATTTTTATAATCCTCTTTGATGGTTGTTTTTTCCATGTTCTAGGGATCGAACCTACAAAATTTGAGGATGTTTCAACTTCGCTTGGATCAGTTTTGACAAAAGACACCAAAACTGGACGAAAAGGAACCATGATCGAACACTCCACGGTCAAAATTACTTGGTCAAACACACTTGAAGGAGAAAGGGCCATGATCGAACATGAAGACTCCTGGTTGAACACAATTGCTTGCCTGATCGACCATGTCTTGGTCAAACAGAGTCCCAATCGAACATGCCTGGTCGCCTGGTCGCTGTGTTGTCATTTGACCGAGCCCAACATGATCGCAGGCATGACCAATGCTCGGCCTAGAGCATGACTCATGCCATAGGTCATGCTTGGCGTGGTTTCCAGAGATATTTTGGTCGATTTTTGTGGTCTTGACTCTGAATTATCTATTGCTCGCACCGTTTGAAGCTAGGTTCCATCGCCTGCACATCAAGAGTTATAGTTGGGCACGTTAACTCATTGTATCATAAGTAGAGAAGTTTTTGGCTCAATTATCATGTTTTTTTTGTGGGTCTTCGTTTTTGTTTTTGTTTTGTTTTAGTAGAGCCCCCATCTCTATTTTCTATGTTTGTAAGCCGATAAGGACGAGAGACTTAATTTTGAAGCAATCAAGTAAGTTTTCATTTATTTCTTCTTATTTCTGTATTTTATGGTTTTTTGAGTGTAATTTACTTCTAGGGTTAGGAATGACCTAATCTGGAAGGCGTAATTCCTACTCGGTCTCGTTCTTAAGTTTTACAATTAGTTCCTTATGTTTGCTTCCTCTAAACCCTAAATTCTCATTCTCGCAACAGGCGTAACAGTTGAGCCTTAGCAAGAATTTAGAGGAGTTCTTGAGTCCAGTGCCTTGACACAGGATCCTGAACAGGAGAGAGGCTCTCACCAAACTTAACCGTGGAAGTGATCCTCTGTCCATTGTACCAGTGATTATACTGACAACTTAATCTATCTTGGAAAATAATTGAAACTAACTTGCAATTCTCAGACCTTCGAAAGAATTACGCCTGATGGTTATAGAATTCCCGAAACCCTAGGTTTTCCTTTATACTCTTTAAACCCTAGGTTTCATAATTGCTCTTTACTGCTTTAAACCCTAAAAGATGAATACGCTTATTCCTAATGGATTCGACCCTTAAGTGATCAACATTCAACCATTCACTTGCAGTTATTACTCACACCGCGTGCAAGCGATCAAAGTTGTTGGTGTCGTTGCTGGGGAACAACGGTAATTTATCTTTTAGATTAATTTTTGCTGATATAAGCCAATCTCACTTCTCAATCTTGCTTCTATTTTTCTTTTTTTAGTTTTTGTGCACCACTAACCTTTCAGGGAAGTAGTGCAAATCTGGATAGCTCAGAAAAACTTGTCAAAACCACGTGCCGACATCGATACGTGGCAAGGCAGTAAGATCGGAGGAAAATTCGTGACCAAACTTTGAACAGAACAAAGAACAACTAATAATGGAGGACCAAAAGAGGCTCAAGGATTATGCAAACCCACTCAACATGGGGTTGCAATCATGTATTCTTAGACCAGCAATCGGATCAAATAATTTTGAAATAAAACCTGCACTTTTGAACTCGGTTCAACAAAATCAATTTAGAGGTCTTCCCATTGAAGATCCATCTTTGCATTTACATATGTTTCTTGAGCATTGTGATACTTTCAATATTCATGGAGTAACACAAGACACGCTTCGTTTGAGGCTCTTTCCCTTCTCGCTGCGTGACAAGGCGAGGGCATGGCTGTACACTCTTCCCCCTGTGTCAATCACCACATGGGACGAACTCTCGCAAGCTTTTCATGGTAAGCTTTCCCTTATGCTAAAACTATTCATATTCACAACTAATTTGCATCTTTTTCTCAGTAGGTAGGAGAATCACTTTATGACGCTTGGGAACAGTAGAAAGACTTGCTTATCAAATGTCCACATCATAGACTAGAAAACTGGCTTGTAGTTCAGACGTTTTATGGCGGGCTGAACTACAACACGCGAATGGCTGTAGACACCACAACTAGCAATGCACTAATGAACAAAAGTGTAGATAAAGCATACAAACTCATCGAATGGATAACTCAAAACTACCCATAATGGGGAATTGAACAAGATGCTCAATAGACTCTGACCAACAGCATGGATGTAAGTGTAATGTCGCAATTAGCCGAGCAGGTAGCACATCTCACTGATAAATTAGCTATTCTTGTCTACTTCTTCTGTCAATGCCATTACACATGTATGTGAACTGTGCGGCATACAAGGCCACTATGGCCATGAATGCAACCCATCAATGGAGCAGGCAAACGCTTTTCAGGGTACACAACAACAACAAGGTAATGCCTTTCCTAACTCTTTCAACTCTGGATGGCCAAACAACCAAAATTTTGCATGGTCAGGACAAAATCAGCAACCTCAACATCAACAACAAAATTTTGGAAAGCAGCAACTGCACAAACAAAACCCCTCATATCAAGCACAAAGACCATCGTACCAAGCACAAAATCAATATCAACCGCCGCACCAATGGTAACCCGAGCAGTCGAACATGGAGTGCATCCTAGAGAACTTTCTAGCAAATAAAGAGAAAGAGAAAACATCCATGGGCCAAAAGATGGACTCCATATCAACTCACATCCGCATGCTCGAGACTCAAATCGCAAAATTGGTGAATCCTGCACCGAAAAACGATAACCCTCTTCCTTCTCATCCAATAAATGCTCGTAATTCTGAACAAATAAATTATATAGTTTGTTCTAACCCTCTTATCTCTAATGCAGTGATCCTAAGGAGTGGAACGAAGCTAACAGAACGAACATCACCCACGAAATCATTGATGACAAGTCAAACAACAGAAGCACCATTACCACTGGTAGAGGATGACGACAAGGCCACCAAACCAAAAAAAAGGAAAGTGGAGAAAACCAGGTAACACGTGTTTATAATCCAACTGCACATTTCTCAGAAAGGTATATTAAAGCGAATCTCGATAAGCAATTTGAAAAGTTCATGGAAATCTTGAAAAAGCTTAATGTTACTGTACCTTTCACTGACTTGGTAATTCAAATGCCTTCTTATGGAACATTATTGAAAGATATACTTACTAAAAATAGGGATTTGAGTGAATTTCAAACTATTGTTTTGATCAAAAATTGTAGGGCTTTAATCTAGAACAGGATGCCGGCAAAGCTACAGGATCAAGGGAGCTTCTCCATCCCTTGCAACATAGGTGCTGCACATGTCAATCGAGCTCTTTGTGACCTAGCCACAAGCATGAGAGTGATGCCTATTACCATTGCACAATGTTTGAGCATGGGTGAGATCAAGCCTACATGCATGGTTTTCTAACTTGCCAATCGCTCGGTGAAGCATCCGGAAGGAATCCTGGAAGATGTGCCTCTTCAAGTCAGTAAATTTTATATTCCAGTTGATTTTGTCGTTCTTGATATGGATGAAGATGTTGCTATACCTATTATATTGTGATAACCAATGCTCCGAACAACAGGTGCCCCCATTGTTGTTCGAGAGGGATGAATTACCTTTCACATAGGGGAGGAGAAAATTTTGTTTAAAATGTGTAATCTTATTAACTGCCCTATGTATGAGAAAAACATTGCAGCGTGGATGATCTAGAACAAGTCCTAGAAGTGGAGTCTCCACTTCGACTCACTTTGGAAGAAGGAACAGATGAAAACCTTGAAAAAGAAAAAACGGGCAGCAGCGAAGAAGCTGAACAAAACGAAGAAGAACCAATAAAAGAAACATCAAAAGGGGACATCTCTGACTTTGACACCTCAGGTAAGGGAAAGGTAACTAAATCTACACTTAAAACTCTTCCTCGCTGAAATATGTGTTTTTGGATAATGATAAGATGAAACCCGTTATCATTAATGCAAACTTGTCCAATTCGCAACTAGAAAAATGCATTTCCTTACTTCGTGTGCATCGAATGCCCTAGGTTATTCAATTGATGATATCAAAGGGATTAGCCCTGAAATTTGCATGCTATATACTATGTAAGCAAGATTTTGGATGATGCATGATCCAGGAGGATCTTCGGGTCTCAGCATCGCCATGGTCGCAGCATTGCCCAAGGTCACAGCGCTACCCGATGTTGCCATCTGAGATCGCAACCTGGGATGCAATGTCGAGTACGTAATGGATTCGATCTCGGTGTCATGGTCGGAACTGTAGTCTGATCCATAAACATATAACTGAGTCCTATCTGTTTAGGGTTAGTTAGTGTCTGAGTCTAATACATTTAGGTTATTGTGTCTGATACGTATTCATACGATTGGACTATAAGTTCTTTATAACAGTTCTAGTTTAGATCGTCGAGTCATAAAACTTATTTAAGTCTTAGACACTTATAGTTCATCGATGTAGGCGACTGCGTCCTAACGTTCGACGTGTAATGATCTCTCTTGGAAATAAAGAGCATGCTATCTTCTGAACTATGTTTCGATCAACCTTTGGGTTTTGGTAATTCTGAGTAAGATCTTGTTATCCCGCATATTCGCATCTAGGTGAGCCTACTACGAAAACGAAGGCTAGGTCTCAAACAGATTAAGTCGGTACCAGAGCAACTTTCCTGTCCTGTGGATGGTCTAGACTCGCAAGGGTTACAAAACCTCCGGCAAAACTCTTGGTGATCAATCAATGGTTTCTACAGTCGCGTCTCTGAAGATGTCTGACGATACCTCCATTCAAGCTAACCTAGCCGAACAAGTGGCTAAGCTCTCCACCGACATGGATACCGTGCTTGCTTGGATTAAGCAACAGGACATGGCTGTACCTTCTGAAGATAATGCTTGAAGAGGCAAGGTTAAGGGTGTGAAGACTGGTGAAGGTTTGTGCAGGATAGACGAAGATGAAGACGAAGATGACCAAAAGGCCGATGACCTCGCCAACACCTTAGCTGTTGGATCTTTTAAGGTCGACGCTAAGATTGATATACCCATATATGATAGGGTGATCGAGTCGAGAAGTTGGATTCTTTGATCGACTAGCTTGAGACTAAGTTTGACCTGAAAGGGTTCAGTAGCTCTCAAAAGGTGAAGTTCACACCTTTGAAGATGAAGGACCATGCCAAGACATGGTGGAACATCCTTGTCGCCAGTGGTGAAGCTGACGACCTTGCGTGGGGTCAATTCAAGCGACTCCTACGACAAGAATTCTACCCGATGGGTTACCTTGAGGAGAGATGGGATCGTTGGCATAGATTGTATCAGTGCTGCGACCAATCCATTCAGGATTATACGACGCAATTTTAGTGACAAGCAATGGCCATTGGCATCTCGCTCTCTGATCCTCAAGTGTTCCGAAAATACATGTTTGGACTTCATAAATCAATCAGTGCTGAGTTAAGCCTGTTCAGCATCCAAGACATCACGACCGCGAGCACAAGTACTATGACGATCGAAAAGAAGAACAAATCCCACAGCGACAAAGGCACGAAGGAAACTGCAACCTCAACAAATAGAAAGCGAAGTCCAAAGAAGAACGCTTCAAAACCGGGCACGGGTGCCTTTTGTGAGCATTGTCAAGTCACGGGACATACCAAGGATAAATGCTACAAGCTTCATCCTGAGCTTAGACCATGGATCAACGGACCAGGAAAAAGAATAGCTACAACTACTATAGCTACACCCGAAGAAAGAGTTGTCCGAGTGACTTGGATTGATAAGGCGGATACGACTTTGTCTCTGACAGCAATGCCGAAGGAGAAGGGTTCAGATTCACCTGATGACCGACACTCCACAGAGAACTTGTTCACTATCAACATCTATGTGAAGCATGAAGTGGTAGCAGCAATATTCGATCTCGGTAGTCAAAAGAAGTTGGTTTTTGCTGGACTGGTTTGATGACTTGGTTTGAAGACGACCACACACCCACGACCGTATCCGCTGGGTTGGTTACATCCGACGTGAACCAACAGATAACGAGTTAGTGTGTACTGAAATTTGTGATCTCTACTCGATATATCGATGAGGTGCAATGCGACATTGTTCCTATCGATATTTTTCAGGTGATTTTTGGCAGTCTGTATTTGTATGATCGTGACACTCACTTCCATCAGTGAACACAAGAGTACGAGCTCACTAAAGACGGAGTTAAGTTCGTGATCAGTAGACACGTCCACATCAACACCTCGAACTTGGTTATTGCAAATCAGGCCAAACGAATCGTCAACGCATGTCACAAATACGTGCTAGTTATGATTCGACCAGTTGGTCAAAGTGATAGTACTTGAGCAGCGTTATCGTTTACGTGTCGAGAAGATTCTGGTTGTTTGTCAGGAATGGTGGAGAAATATAGTGATATGTTTGAAAATATCCAGGGTCATCCGCCAAATCGTCTAGTCGAGCACGAAATTCAACTCATGTCCGATGCGACACTTCCCAATCTGAGTATGAAGAGATCAGGATCTTCTATGGTGTTAGTGCCAAAGAAACGTGTATCACAACTCGGTATTGAAGAATGAAGAGATCAAAAGGCAACTTGGTGAGTTCCTGAACGATGGTGTTATTCAACCTTGTGGATCTCCTGTGGTGTTAGTGCCAAAGAAAGATGGGACTTGGCATATGTGCATCGACTATTGAGCACTGTCTTCTCAAAATTGAAGCATGCGACTGTCTTCTCAAAATTGGATCTTAAGTCAGGGTATAACCAAGTCAGCATTTGAGACAAGGATAAGTGGAAAACCACGTTCAAAACTCGACAAAGTCTGTTCGAATGGCTGGCCATTCCGTTTGGGATTGGCAATTCCCCGGCTACTTTCACGCGTCTTATGAATTATGTATTGCGACACTTCATCGATGACTTTGTGATCGTTTACCTCGATGACATACTAGTCTATAGTCGTTCGTGGGACGAGCACTTAATTCATGTCGAAAAGGAGTTCAAACAGCTTCAGCAACATTGACTTCGCCTCAATCGTAAGAAGTTCAAGTTCGGCCAGCAAACCTATTGTACTT
Organism: Pharus latifolius; assembly: GCA_019359835.1. NCBI lineage: Eukaryota > Viridiplantae > Streptophyta > Magnoliopsida > Poales > Poaceae > Pharus > Pharus latifolius. The sequence continues at coordinate 67,445,907 of CM033323.1, forward strand.
GGGATTCGTGGTCGGCAACGGTATGCTGCAAATTAACCTGGATAAGGTAAAAGTGATTCGTGGGTGGCCGCGACCTCGAATAGTTACGGAAGTGTGTAGTTTCATAGGAGCATGCCAATACCTTCAGAAGTTCATACGACACTTCTCGATTGTGGCTTCTCCGTTGCATGCATTAACCAGGATCGACCAAAAGTTCGAGTGGACAGGGAAAAATGAGGACACATTTCTCTTACTGAAGGAGAAGATCAATGAAGCTCTATTCTAGCTTTGCCGAATCTCTAGAATTCATTCGAGCTAGAAACTGATGCCTTATGTGATGCAATGGCCACAGTGCTCATGCAAGAAGGTCGACCAATACCATATCACTCTGAGTTATTCCAGGGAGCTCAGAAAAACTATCCAATTTATCACAAGGAGTTGTATGCACTACATCAGGCTGTAAAACATTGGCGGTGTTACCTTTTGGGTATAGAGAGTGTTGTCCACACTGACCACCAACCTTTGCAATACTCGCAAACTCAATGGAAGCTACAGCAAGCTCGACATATGAAGTGAATGTCATATCTGCAGCAGTACAAGAAGAGCATACACAACAAACTGGCTTACATGTTGTCGCGACCACCAGTTACGACCCTCTTCTTATCAACATTCAAGAAAATTGAGCCTGCTTGTCATGACGACTATGCCACAATGTACAGTGAAGATCCTAATTTCGATCAGCACTGGTTGAGCTCGAAACAGGGAAACCTACATAGTTTGTTTATCTCGAAGGACTCTTGTACAAGGGCAATTTACTTTGTATACCTCGTGGAGAACCTCGAATTCAATAAAAGACTTTGGGGTTACAAAGGTTGCTGGACACTTTGGGGTTACGAAGACTTTTCAAAATCTTCATTGACATGTGTTTTCGCCGTGTATGCCGCAGGATGTGACTAGTTTTGTTTGAGGCTGTGGTCTCTGCAGCATCTCAAAACCAGCAAACTGAAAATTAGGTTTGTATACTCCTTGGCCAGTTCCATCGCGACCATGGGAAAGCATATCCATAGATTTCTTGGGAGGATTGCCTAAAACCCGACATGGCAATGACTATTTCTTTGTGGTCGTTGATCGGTTCTACAAAATGATAATTCTCATACCTTGTCGAAAGACTATCACAGGAGAAGAGGCAGCTCGGGTATTCTCTCAGCATGTTTGGACACATTTCGGACTGTCGACTTCTATTGTGTCGAATCGTGATACCCGGTTCCTCAGTCACTTTTGGCGATCGCTCTAGACGATGATGGACACAAAAGTTGAAGAGGAGTACTACTTTTCATCCTCAAATAGATGGTCAAACCGAGGTGGTAAATTGAACAGTCGTTCATCTCTTGAGGGGCTTTAACTCTAAACATCCGAAGACCTTGGATGAAAGCGTACCATACCTGCAGTTTACTTTTAATTGAGCAGTGCATGGTTCGACTGGAAAGTCGCCTTTTGAGGTCTGTTCAGGATATCAACCACAGAGTCCACTCAACATGGAGTTTGTCATCCCTACCTCAACACAGAACATCAAGGAAGCAACTAATCAGGATCGATCACAAAAGTTTCTGGATTAACGACTCCATGGTGCGGTTGACCAAAACTTGCTGAAAGCTCAATTCAAGTATAAGGCGTGACATGATCGACATCGAGTTGATGCTCAATTTCAAGAAGGTGATATGGTATGGTTACATCTGAGTAAGGAGAGACTTAAAAGTGAAGGTAAAAAACTTAAACCCATCCGTTATGGTCCTTTTCGGATTTTGGGGAATGTTGGTACTAATGCTTGTCAGCTCAAGTTACCTCCCTACATGGAAATTTACTCGGTTGTCAATGTTGAGCACCTCAAACTCTTCGAGCCTTCAATGCTGGATGACGAGCCAGATACCATAGTGCCATCTGTTGAAGACTTGGTCTATCAACAAAAAAAACCTCTACTTGACAACATGATCTTGGAGAAGAAGGTGACGACCAACCGCAGTGGTACACAAGAGTCTTTTCGAATCGGATGGAAAGGTTAACGAGCACGTGCAGCAAAGTGGTACACCCGAGAAGATGGTCAATCTCAATTTCCACATCTCCAGTTTTCATCAAAGGACGCAGCAGGAGTTGGCTCCTTCTCAACAAGGAAGTCATGATCCAGGAGGATCTTCAGGTCTTAGCGTCGCCATGGTCGCAGCATTGCCCAAGGTCGCAGCTCTACCCATTGTCCCCATCCAAGGTCGCATCCTGGGATGCAAGGTCAAGTATGTAATGGATTCGATCTCGGTGTCATGGTCAGAATTATAGTCCGATCCATATACATATAACTGAGTCCTATAAGTTTCAGGTTAGTTAGTGTCCGAGTCTAACACGTTTAGGTTATTGAGTCTGATATGTATTCATACGATTGGACTATAAATACTTTGTAATAGTTCTAGTTTAGATCATCGAGTCATGGAACTTATTTAAGTCTTAGACACTTATAGTTCATCGACGTAGGCGACTGCGTCCTAACGTTCGACTTGTAATGATCCCTCTTTGAAATAAAGAGCGTACTATCTTTTGAACTGTGTTTCGATCAACCTTTGGGTTTCGGTAATTCCGAGTAAGATCCCGTTATTCCACATATACTCGCACAAAAAAGCTTTCTTCTAACGGTTCAAAACACACCTTTACTGATGGTTTTCGTACCGTTAGTGATAGGCACGATAGAACAAGACTAGCACTATTCTAACAGTTCTGAACCGTTAGAATAAGTACAATATTCTAACGGTATTTTCTGAGCAAACCGTGAGAAAAACCTAACATAGTATAACGGTTAACTAGTACAATCCGTTAGAACATTTCACTATTTTCTAATGGTTCAGAACATTATATCGTTAGACCATATCACAATTTTCTAATGGTCAGTTTTTAGTTCACTGTTAGAAGATATTACTATATTCTAACGGTTCTTCCATGTTAACCATTAGAGCATAACAAATTTTTCTAACGGTAACTAGTACTGCACTGTTAGAAAATAACACAGTATTCTAACGGTTGTTTAGGAGTATATCGTTAGAAAATTGTAAGTTTTTTAACGGTATACTTCTAAACAACCGTTAGAATATTGTGTTATTTTCTAACAATGCAGTACTAGTTACCATTAGAAGATGGTTTTTTTTTTCTATCGGATAGTTGTAGTGAACAGTTAGAAAATGTTGTTGTCTTCTAACTTTCTTTGTTATTTAACTGTTAGAAAAAGCTTGGATGAACAATACAGTATAGATTCAAAAATTGTACATTCACAAATATACATTAAACAGATTGACACATTGGACAGTTATTCACATTTATTCATACATTAAATTTATTCACATACTAACCAATACAAATACTAAAAACCCCAATTTGCAGAGAGTAGACGAAAAAGAGAAATATTACAACAAGTGAGCTAAGCTAGTCATGGCGGTTGGTTGCGTACGACTTCACCCATCACATATTGAGCCCAAATTTGTCGCAGCTCTCTAATCTTTGCATTATCGTATTTGTCTTTGGACATGGCGGTCTGCAAGCATGTGTGAATACTCAGTAATTAACTGCCTAGTTTTGAACGTGACATCCAATTTTCAAATTTGAGTTAGCTAAAATGCTTACTTGAGGGAATTGGGCAAAGTTTGTCCTGACTAGGTCATACATGTACCATAGCACATAAAACCTACATTCCCACGAGGCTGGCTGCTGATGGCACTGAGATAATTGCATATGTATGACTTAGTCAGGAAAAACTTTGCCCAATTCCATGTTAGCTATTCTTTCTATAAACTAATTAAGCATAAACTAAAAGACTCATGAGCAGTTCAATCCTTACTATTTACCTCATATTCTTTCCAAGAAATTCGGAGCCCTCTGGTGCGTCATTCCTCCCTCCAGTGGATACATAATTTTCGAAAGCCCTGCATTTTAGTTAGCATTGTTGGTTAATATGTTATCATTAGCTAGTGAGGTTAAAATTTAAATCAAACATGTTACTTAAAGGTCCATATTCCCCTTGATCATGTATTCGTTTGATAACCTGTCGCACATCGAATCAAGGTAGTACACCTCATTCCTCCACAAAAAAATCACGAGGAGGACCCAGTGGCCCCTACATTGTATGTAAAAGAGAACCGCTAACTTAAAGTATATCTCAGGTGTAACATACAAGATTGAGTTAAATTAGTAGGAAATGTACTAACCTTTGGTGGTACGGCACTAGAATGAACTCTCTATCCTGCTGCCCCATCAACGCCCTTGATATGTACTGCTACGCGTGTGTTGCGTCCTGCTCTAGCATCGTGAGGCTTATTTTCTCTGGGTCGAGGAAACCCACCTTGTCACACGACCTCGTCGACGCTAGCCTGTACATGCACCTGCATGCAAAGGACGACATTAGTATTGCACAGAAAGTTACTACATTTTAAATGAACTATAACAATATATACGATAACAAAACTCACAGGACTCTAGTCCGTATGATGGACATATCAAGCTCCCACTAGTTAAAGAGGTCGAACAGATCCTCGTGCGCCACAGATATGCTCCCGGCTCACGGTGGAATTGCCCAAGCCTTAAGGGAAATAGGAAGTTCAAGTTGTGTCGGGCCCGGTGTATGTAATAGTCGTGGAGGTCTCTGGTTGTGTGATCCAATTTACAGAAAGCTGCCTTCGCCAAGAGTGGGAACCCATTCCTGAACCTATCCGGCTATCCCTTTGCCCCTTTGCCTTTGCGCTTGCCTCTGCCCATGCCTTTTGCTGGGGAGTGAAAGCGTACCTTCAAAGGCAAGGGCGGGGTGCTAGCAGCTTTCTTCGCTGGTGAAGGGGCTTTACTGAGAGGCGTGGATCCTCTAGCTGGGGTCGAGGTCATCTTTGGAGTGTTGAGGTCTGGGGAGATCCCTCATGCCCTGCGCTGGGGGTGGGGTCCCCAGGTAGTACGCCGACGGGCTACTTCAATTTATGAACACGTATGTTAGATTTTGCAAGTTGAGTGTGCTAAGTAGGTTGTAAACTAAAATGTGCAGGATTTACCTGTTGTGTTATAACACACTCCTTGGGCCATTGTACCTAGGAGCCCACTACCTCAGCAAGTGTCCGCATTTCCTTCGGTGGGACGGGCAATGCAAAAGTGACCTAGCCTGGGGCAGCCATGTCCAGCTATACCTTTGCGAACCCCGACTTCAGAGGTATGCAGTGGATCCGCACATCCTCCCCAGACGGATATACGACCCCGTGGGCAACCACTACATGCTGGTCACCTAGGTAAGTCACTAGGCTGCAGCTCTCTGGCTTCTGCAAATTTGTAACAATTAAAATAGATTAGTGAAACAATTCTAATGGAAGGGGTGTGAGGTCAATTTAAGTGCACGCCTCAAGGCTTGCAATACCTCAAGTAGATCCACCGGATCCACGAGGGCCTTTGAAGAGAAACTGCTCAGCCGACCTCGCGGGGCACCATCGCCCTCATGAGTTGGCTCTACACTCTTGGACAGCATCAATTGTCTCAACTATCCTAACTCTTCCCTCATCTGTGTGAACATGGACTCGACCTCTGCCTCCACCATTGCCCGTACCTTTGCATGTACCTCTGTCCGTATCTTCTCGGAGAGCTGCACTTCCTTCTACTTCCAGGAGTAGGCCTTCTTCCTCGGTGGAGTCGGATCTGCGAAGCTGACCTTCCACGACACGATGACTCCCACGATCCATGTCCTCCCGGGATGCTCTTTATTTCCTAGAGCCCAGGTGAGGATGTCATTCTCCCTCTGCGGGGTAAACAATCCCTGCATTGCCTCCTTGGCAGAGATCTGTTACGTTTAAAGCTACATTGTGAGACAAATACATATATACACTTGTGCGCACACAGTTTACGAGGTTAGCCAACTTACCATTCACTGTACAACCTCGGTGTCCTTAGGGTTTGGGAACTCCACAGACCCCATGGACGACACGGACCCTCTCCCCCACCACCACCACTTGCACCTCGCATTTCAAATCTCGGAGAGCGGCAACTCAGGGGAGTCGACGAGAGCATTTTCCTCGTCTTCCTTCCTCCACTGCTCCTCGTTCCCCGCATAGCCCCGGGATCTGAGCCAGTGTGGGTGGTCGTTCCACTTCTGGATCGCCTTATTCTTCTCGCTAAGGGCCTGGAACTCATCGGTCCCCTTCTGCTTGGTGAATTCCTCCCATACGTCCTCCGATATGAAGGGGTACTTCTTGCAAGGAGATTTTCCCACAACGAGGAAGGTACTGACGAGCCAGCTCTTAAAGGTTTTCCATGTTCTGTTCATATCCTTCAAGCAGGCTGTCTTAGGTACATCGTCGAGGATATTCCACTTAGCCTGTTTTTCAAACAATGCATATAAGCACGAGTTAGTTAAACTTTAGGATAAGCCAAGGGAAAGTTATTACGAAAGAGTTCAAGGATTTTGATTAATTTTACCTTCACTTCCACCCACAACCTATCCCTCTCATCCGCCATCACGTCCTTCCCGCTCTGGGCGGTGATCTTCACCCTTTCTTTTGCAAACAGCCCAATGTAGGCAGCATACTTCCTAACATTCTTTTCGATCAGCCTCCCAAACTGGTTGAACTCACAAGAAAGGTCGATGCGTTTCACCAAATGGCCCAACGTCGTCACAACTCGCCCCATCCTTTTGCACTGGGATGAACCAGCATCATCAGTTACATTGCCCCTTTTCGAACCACTACTGTCATCTGAGGAAGACGCCGACATGGCTTTCCCTAAAATTTCATCAACAAACCATCAAAAATTGAATGGAAAGAGAAAGCAAAAAAAACATGGCCTATCCCTTGCTTGTCCCCCTCTTCATAGGAACAAGACAAGATATGGGAATTCTTCACTGAAGATTATAGACTTATTAGGGTTGCTAAAAAGGTTGTCAAAAGAAAATGTAGTACAAAGAAAAGGCACCAATTTTGTCTCTCAAGTTCAGGGATGAGTATACTTTAGATCCTAAAATTTTTGAGAGCACCATTTTGGTCTTTTAATTTTAGAGTTGAGAACAGAAGGAAATGTGTAATTTTGATCTAGGCATTGTCATAGGAATAAGACAGCATATGGGAATTAATTCTTCAGGGAGCTCTATAACTTAATTAGTTGAGCAATAGATCTAATTAGGATTGCTAAAAAGGTTGTCAAAAGCAAATAGTATTACAAAGCAAAAGGCACTATTTTTTAGCAATTTGTTCTATCGGTAAACACATCAACTACCGATAGAAGATAAGCTTTCTTCTAATGGTAAATAAATGGACTACCGTTAGAAGATATTTCTGAACATTTTCATCTAGACATTTTCATAGGAAGAAGACAACATATGGGAATTAATTCTTCTTGGAGTTCTATAAATCAGTTGAGGATTGGAGACTAATCAGGGTTGCTAAAGGGATGTCGAAAGAAAATAGTACTAAAAGGCCAAAAAAACACCATTTTTGTTTCTCAAGTTCAGGGTTAAATACACTTTAAACCGTGAATATCTGTCGTACTTTTTAGTCCCTAAATTTTTTGAGTTGAATATAAAATTGCTATATTGATGTAGACATTGCCATTCATAAAAGCTAAATATATCAACTTTTGTTAGTTCAATCTAATTTTATCTAGACACTATTATTAAGAACAAAAGAGGCAAAAGTAGGAAGCTGGAATTAAGGAGTGAAAAGCCTCTTGAAGTCATGAACCTTTCAACAATATTTTGTTGAACCCTTCAACAAAATATGGAGGACATCAAATTTGTTGGTTAGAGCTGATATGCCTAAGGATTCATGTCATTCTTGAGCCTTGTTATCTAATCTGGTACATTGAAAGGAAAGAGAAAGCAAAAAAATTGTTGAAGGGTTCAGCAATTTTTTATATCGGTAAACACCAATAGAAGATAATCTTTGTTCTATCGGTAAATACATGGACTACTGTCAGAAGATATTTCTGAACACTACCAACATATAAACTATAGTATATGGCAATTCGATACAAATGATCACACATACTACTGTATAGATAATTTTAAATCACAAAATAGGTTCATTACATCACTGAAACATAATATGTAAACCCTAGTTTAAATTAATAGTGCCTGTGGAGTTTATTAAATCCTACACAATAGCGAACACTAGTTTAAATCCAAAAGATGAGCGGAGAAAATAGCAACCCTAGTGTAAAAAACGCAAAGATCAAATTAGGAAGATACTGGAAAAAGAACGACGCACTAGGGATAGGGCAGGGGTACTTTACGGCAAACAGTTGTGGCAATGGAGAGGTGGTGTAAAACGGAGCGACGGCCGATGATGGAGGAAAATAGCGCCCGACGGCGGTGGCAAACCATAATCTAGGCGGCGATGGTGGTGCGGTAGTGAGGAAGTGGTCGCCGGCATGGGTAGGGCTTTTCGCACTTGAGGAGACACAGAGATATGAGTTGGAACAGTTTGACTAGAGGGAAACTCTCGAGCGAAGTTTATTAAATTAGTGAGTGCCTTTTCTAACGGTACAACCAAACAATACCGTTAGACCAATTGTTTTTTTTTCTAACGGTAAGACCCAATAATACCGCCAGAGCATGTATGTGCAGTTTTGTAATGGTAGGTCGAAAAAATACCGTAAGACCTGTGCACTTTTTCTAACGGTAAGACCAAAAAATACTGTTTGAAAAGTACAACTTTTTTCAGGGATTCATTTCTGTAGTCAGTAGGGCATTGGAAAATGATTTTTCAGGCCTGTTGAAGATGCAAAAGGCTTTAGATGGGATTTTGGCAAGAAAATTTCAAGGGAAGAAGTTCTTAGAATATAAGTGTACTGTAATGTTAGAACTCTTGTTCTGAACTAAAATTGAGGTATTAATGCTGTGAACTAACTTATCATTAAGTTCTAAACAAAAATGGATAGCCTGATGTATTAATGATGAGTTCCTCACCTTGATGCACAACTTGTGGGCTGTTTGCCTGGCATTTTATCTTCAATTACAAAATAGTTATGAATGGTTGTCAACCCATAATCCTTCCTCGTGATCATCTAGCAGGTAAGTTGTTTCGTCGATATCTTCGATAGGGACAGATTGAATGTCCTCTAAAAATGAAGGTATTTGGTCGAACTGGTTATACTCTTCTTCATCGACAATGTCTTCGACCCCAACAATACATCTCTTGCTGTGGAGGACAATGTGCAACTTTGGATTGGCCGGGTCAGCGATGTAGAATACTTGTGTGGCTTGCTTTGCATGTATGAATGGATTGTCTGGTGTGCGACTCTATCGAGATCGATGAGAGTAAACCCGTAATTGTCAACTTTAACACCTCGAGGGATTTTGACCCATTGGCATTGAAACAAAGAAATCTTAAATAATCCGTAATCGAGCTCCCATATTTTGTCAATAACACCGTAATATGAGTTCAGCGCCCTTACTGCCCTGGCATCCTCCGAAATAGCAAACAATGTCACTCCACTACATTGTGTACTGCTCTTGTCGTCTTGAGTTCTTATGTAAAATGAATACTTGTTTATATCATACCCCTGCCAAGTCCCTACAGTAAATCTTGGGCCTCTAGCCAACCACGTCACAGTTTCACTTACGGAGCCATCGGCAGCTCGCATGACTCTTTTTTGGATCCACCTGACAAATTGCGTGTTATGTTCTTTGGTGACCCAAATCTCTGGCTTCAAAGGATTTTGTGACCGTAACACTGCCTTGTGCTCGTTTATGTATGACTTGACCTCCGTCATGTGTTGTAAGACCCAAAAATGTGATTTCACATACACATCACTGGCGAGGACGACAGCTTTGAATCCAATCGTTCCGTTGGCTTGAGGCCTGCCCTCATGTCGGGACTTAGGAACGCCAATTGGGTCAACCCCGACCATATAATCTATGCAAAATTCAATTACCTCCTCGGCGGCATAACCTTCAATGGAACTCCCCTCGAGCCAATGACGAGTCCTTACGTATCCCTTCAATACACCTATAAATCTCTCAAATGGATACATATAGCATAGGAACACAGGTCCACAAAACTTAATTTCTCTGATAAGGTGAATAATCAGATAGACTATAGCATCACAAAAACATGGAGGGAAATACATATCTAGCTGACAAAGAGTTGTAATCACGTCGCGTTACAAAGCGTCCGGTCCATCCGGATCAATTACCTGCCAGGACACAGTTGCACCAAATATTCATATCAGAAAAATCTTCTAATTAAGCTCCACAAATGGAGCTAATTAACTTATAGTAGGAGTGCACTTACCTTGCAAGATATTGCGTTGAAGAAATAACATAGCTTTGTGATTGTCCCTGTGACTTTAACTGGGAGAATACCTCTAATAGCAATGGGAAGCATTGTGACATCAACACATGACAGTCGTGGGACTTCGTGCCAACCAGTTTCAAGTCCTTCATGGACACAAGTTTTTTCAAGTTCGCGGAATACCCACATGGTAGTTTAACACCGTGCAGGCATCGATAGAGTTCTGTTTTTTGCTTTTGGACAAAGTATAGCAGGTCGGGGGGAGGTATGTACGCTTTCCTTCTCCAAAGGTGCAAGCTCAGTCCTTATCCCCATTTCCACCATGTCACGATGAACTTTTACAGCATCCTTTGTTTTTCCCGGAATGTTCAACAAAAAATGAATGAAACTGTCACAGACATTTTTCTTTACATGCATGACTCAATGCAATGTCAAACTTGTAAGTGCTCTCAGTATGGTAGATCCCAAAGAATCGATCTCTTCTTCCAAACATTTTTTTCTCGAGGCTTACAACACTTACCGAACTCAGCTTTGATGTCCTTCACGCGCGAGTAAATCTCCTTACCAGTCAGAATCACTGGGGTTGATCCTTTCTTAGGCTTCCCATTAAATAATTTCCTCTTCTTACAGTAGGCATGATGCACTAGAAGAAACCTGCGGTGACCCATGTACACTATTTTTCGGCAGTTTCGCAACCACACGCTCTCAGTTTCATCTAGGAAAATAGGGCAAGCCTTGGTTCCTTTCGTACTATACCCCGACAAATTTCCATAGGTTGGGAAATCATTTATGGTGTAAAATATCATGGCCCGCAAGATGTAATTCTCTTGCTTGTATGCATCCCACACCTGCACCCCTTCGCATTTCTGTAAGTCCTCGATTAAAGGCGCTAGAAACACGTCAATACCATTTCCGGGTTGTCTGGGTCTTGAGATTAGTAACGACATCATGATCTACTTGTGCTTCATGCATAACGAAGGAGGAAAATTGTAGATGCATAAAAGAACCGGCCAAGTGCTATGTCGACTGCTCCAAGTACCGTGTGGGTTCATACCATCTGTACTCAACCCGAACATTATATTGCTAACTTCGCCGCCGAACTCATCAAATGTTCTGCTGATGTTTCTCCATTGAATAGAATCAGCTGGTCTCAGTTTTTCGTCTTGTTTTCGGCCTTTAGCATGCCAATGCAAGTACTTCGTGACTTTCGGATTTGCAAACAGCCGTTTCAACCTATAGATCACAGGCAAGTACCACACAGTTTTGGCCGGAGGTCCTTTCTTTACCTCGTGACGTGCACTACTAATCTGGTCCCTACGCGTATACCTCGATGCGCCGCATCTTGGACAAACATACAAATCTGAGCACTCGTTATGGTACAACACACAATCATTTGGGCATGTGTGTATTCTTTCGATTTCCATTCCCAACAGACACAACAGTTTTTTAGCTTGGTAAGTAGATCTTGGCAACTCTCATTTCCCTCTGGAAGCATGTCTACTAAAAGATCTAATAGTGCCGTGAAACTCTTATCTCTCCAACTGTTGCCTGCCTTCAAGTTATATAATCTCAGCACAGAAGACAGCTTTGTAAATTTTGCACATCCAGAGAACAGAGGCTTCTCAGAGTCAACAATCAGTTTCTCAAATTCACCAAAGTCATTTTCGTTGTAATCTTCCTCTACATCACGTAACATCTCATCTAGATTATCATCATCTACATGTACATCAAAATGAACATTATCAAAATTTGGATGATCATCGATATTACTGCAATCCACATCCGGATCCTGTTGATTGGTAGCAGTGCTTGTTCCCTTAAGATCTTTGCCATGCCATATCCAATAGGTATATCGTGCGTTAAAACCACGATGAATCAAATGACTCTTAATCTGATCAGAGTTGCTAAACCTCTTTAAATTCATACAAACTGTACAAGGACAAAGCATATCTTTCTCCCCATTCCTCGCCTTTTGTTGCTCAGTAAATTTAATAAACCCATTCACGCCATCCAAATATTCAAGAGTAGTACATTTTATTCCATACATCAAATATTTCCGGTCCATCTACAATTAACAAAATTGACAAATTGCAAAACATAATGAGTCAAGCATGCATGAAAGCTGCCCAATTAAGCTATATATAGATGTACAGCATCTTACAACTAATATGTGAAACCCTAGCCTGATGAAACACTAATTAACCTAACTGCACAATACAAGCTAGTGAGCTCCTAAAACATGAGGTATTTCTAGCTAGCTAGCTAGCTCCCAAGCTTGGAGCTACAAGCTCAGAACTACACAATACAGCTAGCTTGCAAGTAGAGAGAGAGGGAGATCAAGAGAGAGAGACAAATAGGTGATGACAAGTTTACATTAAAGAGAGGAGTCCAATTAACTTCTTTCCAGCTTGCCCTGATCACTCCAGTAGTGTAGCTAGGAGCGTGGAACACTCATCACAAATAGAGGGAGACAGAGTGCAACAGAACAAAACGGCAACTAAGCAATGGTCGAGTGGGGTTTTACTTATACTGGAACAATTTCTAACAGTAAACACACATATTTACCATTAGAATAAATACTTTTATTTGTATTGCTGCATATGTGCGTAGTTGCATATGTGTTTTAGACATGCACTTGAATGTGTGAACTGGTGTATATGTGTGCATTTACATTGTTGTCTCATACATGAACCAACTTGCTTTTGTGTAGACATGTACTTGTACCTATTCTAATGGTAATTATATGTCTTTACCGTTAGAATAGGTACAAGTACATGGCTAAAACAAAAGCAAGTTGGTTCATGTATGAGACAACAATGCAAATGCACACATATACACCAGTTCACACATGAAGTGCTTGTCTGAAACATATATGCAGCAATACACAAATACAAGTATTTATTCTAATGGTAAATATATGTGTTTACTGTTAGAATAGGTACAAGTACAGGGCTAAAACAAAAGCAAGTTGGTTCTGCATGAGACAGCAATGCAAATTCACACATATACACCAGTTCACACATTCAAGTACATGTTTGAAACAGCAATACAAATAGACACCTATACACTAATACAATTAAATACACAAATACACAAATTTACACATTCAAGTACATGTCCCAAATAGAAATACAAACACACAAATATACACCAATACAAATACACCAATTCACTCATTCGATGTATATTACAAAAGTCACGTATGAAACAACAGATCATGACGCGGACCAAGTGGCCCATACATTTTACATAAAAGAGAACCTTTGCAAGTTGCGACAATGTAACTACCGACTACATGTTAGACCTGATACATCACAAATCCATTCATTTGAAACAGCAAATATATGAACCATGGTTGGCTTAACAGTAGGAGTTCAGTTCAAAGATGCCCGAGGAGCTGCAATTGGAGTTGAGTTACATTTGCATTGGTGATTTCCTCGGGCTCAAACTCAACTCAACTCAACTTAGTTGAGTTGAGTTGACTTGACTTGAGCTGCGTTGGGTTGAGTTGAGTTGAGTTGAGTTTGAGCTCAAGGAAATCACCAATACAAATGTAAGATGCTTTCTATAAGTCCTGATTTGAGAAACACGTCAAGCTTGAGGATCTTCTCGACCGAGCCAACTAAGATCTCGCCCTTCACGTCCTTCTAGCTCTCAACGCTGATCTTCACCCTTGCTTTCACCAACAAGCCAATGTTGGCAGTGTACTACGATGAAGAACCATGAAATACGTTGCCCCTCATGAACATCATCCAAGGACCTGCACAGAATCAATAGGGCTTCTAGAGAAAATTAAGATTGTTTATTGCTACCTAAATGGCTCCCTATCTTAAAAGGCCTTCTAGAGCAACTAAAGGTTAGGTTGTGCTTTGTCATAGTAACATCAACTTGCAATTGAGAGATCAAGATATTACATTTCTACTCTATTTCATCAGAAGAAATTACAATCCCAATACACATTATTTAATGAACTTTTTACAAATATATTGATCATTGAGCAAGCTAGTGTTTTTCTTATTGGCATTTGACTATGTTAGCTAGTGTTTGTCTTACAAATATCTTGATTATTTTTTTCATTTGAATTTCAAACAATTGAACATTCCCTGTCCCACAATGATAGTATTTAGTTGTTTTAGTAAAAACAGGAACAAGACACCGTACATAATCATATTGAAAACAAGAGACATACAAATGAAAGATACAAAAATCGCAGGATAATTTCCATCATAGGTTTAGAATAATCTAACAATGCCGAAATTTTACTTGCCTTGCTTGCAATGCCGAAATCTAGTTGAGGGAGTTGAGGCTACGATTGATCTTGGACATGATTCACTTGAGAAACAAGTGGCTGTTGATGGAGGTGCGAAGGTCCGACGGTCGTCGATGGAGGTGCGGCGGCCGTCCATGGAGGTTACGGGTTAGGGCTTGTCGCGCATGAGGAGATAAAGAAGTGGAACGGTTCGACTGGAAGAGAAATTCCAGGGTATTTGTAGAAGTTGAACGGTACCCAATAGAACACCATTAGTACTTCTGCATCTCTTCTAACGGTAAATATATGCAGAATCGCTAGAATAAATCATTCGGCTTCTTCTAACGGTATGCAAAATACTACCGTTAGTACTTATGTACCTCTTCTAACAGTATATATATTCTATACCATTAGAAAAGTCCACAAAATTTCCTCTAACGTTAAATTTCATAGCAACCGATAGTAAAAAAAACCTACAACATGCCTTTTGCGACTGTGCAACACCTTTTCGAACAGTTTTCTTCTAAATCGCTAATAACTGTTAGAATATAGGGGTTAGTAAACTACATTTCTGTGCTAGTGATATTAGCATCTGGGCGAGCCTAATGCGAAAACCAAGGCTAGGTCTCAAACGGATCATCAAATTAATTACACCACAACTGAGAAAAGAATCACTTGCTGTAGTATATGCCCTAGATAAATTTCCTCCGTATTTGATTGGTTCAAAATTTATTATGCATACTGATCATACTGCTCTTAAGTATCTTTTGACCAAGACAGAAACCAATCCACGACTCGCACGATGGATCCTACTACTGCAGGAATTTGATTTCGAAATTAAAGATAAGAAAAGTGCTAAGAACATCGTGGTTGATCATCTTTCATGACTCTTCATTGACATTGCTGACGTTCAAGTCAATGATGCCATACCTGACAAGCACCTTTACTTGATTCAAAAAGAACTATGGTATGCTAATTATGCAAATTATTTATTTAACCATGAACTCACTCAAGGGATGACGTACATACAACACAAGTGTTTCCTCCATGACATCCGACGCTACTACTGGGACAATATGAACCTTTTGAAAAATGGAGTTGACAACATCATTCGATGATGCATGCCCGACCGTGAGATCCAAAGCACTCTTGGACATTGTCATTCATCTCCTTGTGGCGGACACGCCAAAGCTTCAAAAACAATGGCAAAGGTATTGCAATCAAGTTTGTTTTGGCTTTCTTTGTTTAAAGATGCTTATAACTTTGTCCAAAAAAATGATCCTTGCCAACGTTCTAAAATTTTGAATAAAAGACATGAAGTGCTCTTAACAAACATTCTTGAAATTGAACTTTTTGATAGATTAGGTGTAGATTATATGGGCCTTTTTTATTTTCTATGGGCAACTTCTACATCTTGGTTGCGGTTGATTATGTTTCAAAGTGGGTGGTGGTTGTTGCAACACCAAAAAATGAATCAAAACATGTAATTAAAATTTTCAAAATAGTCACCTTTGTCCGATTTGGTGTACCGTGAGCAGTGATTAAACTTGCTCTTGCATATCACCCTCAAATAATAGGACAAGTTGAAGTCTTGAACAAAGAAATCAAAACAATCTTGCAGAAGGTGGTGGCACCATCACAAATGGATTGGGCACTCAAACTCTCCGATGTTCTTTGGGCGTATCACACCGCATTCAAAACTTCGCTAGGTATGGCGCCTTACAAACTTGTATTTGATAAGAATTGCCATTCGCCTGTTAAATTGTCACACAAGGCGTTATGGGTGACAAAAGAACTCAATTGGAACTTCAACAAAGTAAGGCAAAGGTGAATCCTCGAATTGCATGAACTGGAGGAGCCTCCGAACAACTCCCATGAAAGTGCCCTAATTTACAAAGACAACATGAAGAAGTGGAACAAGAAACGGATCCTCAACCATAAGTTTAAACAAGGTGATTTGAATTTATTATTCAATACACAGTTGAAATTGTTTCCAGGAAAATTAAAATCACTATGGACTGCACTTTACGTGATAGAAAAAGTATTCCCGTATGGTGTCGTAGAGCATTGAGCATGCGATGGTACCACTTTTAACGTCAACATGCATCGCATCAATTTATACAATGCGGGAGACCAGGTTAGTGCACTGAACTCAGTCAATTCTTTCAATTCTATATATTTCTGAATGACCGATGACGTTCCATCGAGTGGGACATTAAACTAGCACTAGCCGAGAGGCAACCCAATATACTAAAACATAGTTTTCTTCTTTATGAACACAACGACGCAAGAATCACTCGATTCTGACATCTTTGACCAGCCAAAACTTATTTTTTGAAAAATATACACAAACTAGGGCTGAAATTTTTGAAAAGCCACAAAAAACACAAAAAATTTTGAAATCTAACACAAAAAATTTATTTCACGCAAATTTAACATGCCAATTATGGTAAAATCCACATCTAACGCTGCATCCGCAGACGCTATGGTTGCAGAAGATACCTACCCGCAACCAGACTCTCCTGTAGTTACAAAGTTCTATATCATTTTAGTGGTCACAGAGGTGCGTGACCATCCTTCATCACAACCGTACCTTGGTCCTTATGATTATCCGTAAGATAATCATGAGTCCCTGGCAAGGTAACCGTCGAAGGAGGTTAGGATGATAAAGCAGCTCCACGATGCCAGGTCAAGGCTATTTAACTGCCACATAACCATGATCTACAGCAACCACCACGTACACATGATCTCACAGCCACCACTTCAGGGCAGTTAGGAGCGATCATGGGATGTGCCTTTAGGAGGATAATCGACATTCTCTTCGGAAAGTATAAGAAGGCCTTCAAGGGAAGGGTTAGGGATGAGGACGATCGACTCTTGAGAAGACTAGGCTTAGCCAGATAAAATTAGCTAACTTCCATACACTGTAAACATCTCTCTGTAATCTTTTTTGCACATAGTCAAATACATAGGATGTAGGGTCATTACTCAGCTATGAGGGCCTGAACCTGAATAATTCTCTAACGTACATGAGATTGATAAATACTTTGAACATCATGGGAATTTGTCTGAGTGGCTCCCTTCATCACCTCACTCTTCTTTGCATAAGTTCGACAGAAGGACCCCAGGGTTCCAATCGTCGACAGTTGGCGCCCACCGTGGGGCCTTGAAGACAATTTCATCAAGATTCATTGTATTCATGGATCCTTTCCCTTGCCTACATGATTCTGAGAACGATTTTGATCTCAAGGATCATGTAGATGTTATGGATGAACATAGTGTCCCTGTCAATGATGATGACACTACCCTCGAAGTTTGTCCCGAGAAATCATCATCCTTTATTCCGACCGCGTGAGTTGAACAAGGGTCGGAGCAGGCAGTTCACTTGCCCTCAATTAAGGACGGGTATGTGCCGCAACCCGTTACCCTAGACAACACGGAAGAGGAAGATCTCGACATTCATCTGGAGAACTTCTCCCCAGACAATTTGAAGTCTCTCTTTGATGTCGAGTCAGATTCAGACAAAGATGTGAAGTTTTCTCCGTTTGTGAACTCAATCCCTAGAGAAATCACCATGGTTTCGGAGGAAACTCCTGAGCATCATGACGGTAGGCAAGAACGAGAATGCAAACTGAAAGTGGACCAAGAGCGTGAACATCGAGAGGCCGAAGTTTGCAAGGTCACAGAAGATCTTTTGTGTCACGTGAAAACTCGCCGAGGTATGTCGCGACCCTGGTCAGGGAACGTCTCAAAAACCCTCCATGAAAGGTTGCAGGAAAGATTAAACGCCGGTTCTCTCTCCGAACTATTCACCACTGGCTGAAACAAGCTCGCTGGGAACTCCACTGGTGCCCGGGAGGAACCTAGAGGACCATCTTTGGATAATCGCGCATGCACTCTGTAATCCGCCCTCTAGTCTCGTGAACGACAACAGGATTATATTCGCAAGAGTACTTGCAAATAACCTCGATGAAGTTTCCCTGAATGTTATTCCAGAGGCATCATCACGCTAAATGACTAGAGGATAGGATGGTTCCAACCAAGGTCACAAGAGAGGTAAGCTTGCACATTCCTGACATGACAAAACCAGACGAATAGGTACCTCTCGCGACCATAATCACGTACCGGTACACTCACGTTTGGGACCATGTCATGAGCTTCCCCAGGTCGACACCTTCCACAACCATGGCATTAGTCACGATGATCTATGATCATGCAGTATGTACGTGGGTTGTAAAGTTTTTTCTCCCAGATTACGGAATGTGTTCGGCCTGATAAGTTCAAACCTGGTATGATCTAAAGATTTGATGGGACTCAAAATCCAACCGAATTCCTTCAGATTTATGTTACTGCCATCCAAGTGGCTAGGGGAGACGAACAGGTCATGGCAAATTATTTGCCTACAGTCCTTGAAGGTCCAGCACGGACCTGGTTGTTCAACCAATCAGAAGGATCGATCTATGACTGGGAGATGTTGTGCGACGCTATCCTCAACAATTTCCAAAACTGCAATGAGAAGCCTGGCAAAGAAGATGATCTTCATCGTCTACACTAAACTTCGACGGAGACTCTTCGACAGTTCGTCAAGAGATTTGTGCGAGTAAGGAATACTATTCCCAACATCTCGGATTCTTTGGTTATTAGGGCCTTCAAACATGGCGTAAGGTATCGAAGGTTCATGGAGGATTTGAGTATCAATCTCCAACGATCAGTGTCAGACCTCTTCGACATGGCTGATAAATATTTTGACATAGCAGATGTTGTGGTATTACGGATACCCCGGCAGGTTCGGACGTGCGCAGCACGAGTACGACGGCGCGAGCTGACTGAGTTACCGGTCTTCTCCCGCCGGGCAACACAGAAATTGACACGGTGGTTTATACAGGTTCGGGTCCCAGTGGGGGCCGTAGTCCTGTTGGCTCTCTCTGGACGCGAGTCCGCTGGGGAGGTATGCTCTCGGGGAGAGGTCTCCAAGAGAGCCCGATGTTTTGAGTTAATTCAAATGAGTTTGAATCCCGTGAAAAGAGGTACAAGAGGGGTATATATAGCCCCTAAGAAACACAAAGGACCAAAAAGCCCTCGCTACGACCGTTGGATCGAAGGGCGCAGACGTCCTTTGGCTAGGGGGACGGCTCGGATGCTTGACACGTGTCCTCGCCGGCTTCCCAAAGGCTTCACGGTCAGGAGCCGCCCTTCCAGGGCTCCGGATGCCACCGGGGGCCCGGAGACTCTTCGGGACTCACTGGGAGTCCTGTGACCCTCCGGGTCTCACCGGGTGTCCAGTGACCATCCGGATCTCACCGGGGGCCCGGGGTCCCGGTGACGCTTCGGATCTCACCAGGGGCCCGGTGACGCTCCGGATCTTACGGGGCCCCGGTGACCCCCCGGATCTCACCGGGGGCCCGGTGACGCTCCGGATCTTACCGAGGCCGGTGGTGCTCCGGGTTTTATCGCGGGCCTGGTGGTGCTCTGGGTCTCACCGGGGGGGCTTTTCAGGACTTCGCGGGGCCCCTGGGAGTTACCCCAACAGCAGCCCCCCAGGCCCTCGGGGGCACTTGGTGCCCCTGATGGGTATGTGAAGCTCCCGATGATGACGCCTCGTCTTCCACAAAGTCTCTTACGCCGCTGGTGGAGTTTCGGCTTCTGAACCGTTTCTCCGCGGGACGCGTCTATCCGCGAACTGACGCATCGTTTCGAAGTGTTCACCTTCACGTCGCCTCGTCTTGCGCGCGACGGTTCAGCTCCGCAACCTTGATGGCCTTGTGGACACGTGGTGGGCATCCGGGTCCCCCTCCACCACCTATAAATATGGGGGGCCCTTAGTTTGAGAATGCCACAAGCCCTCAAATCCCACAAATCCCAGTTTTCTTCCGGTAGTTCTCGGCGCCTTTATCCGGTGGTTTCCGGTAATATCCGGTGATATCTGTCCGGTAGCACCCGGTAGCTTCCGGTGATGTTTTTCCGGAAGTACCCGGTGACATCTCTCCAGTAGCACCCGGTAACTTCCGGTGACGTCTTTCCGGAAGTACCCGGTGACATCTCTTCGGTAGCACCCGGTGAGTTCCGGTGACGTCTTTCCGGAAGTACCCGGTAACATCTCTCCGGTAGCACCCGGTGAGTTCCGGTAATCTTCGACGAGCTCACCCCCGATGGCGCCGAAGAGTCGCGCCAAGGTCTCGGAGCTGCCCGCGGAGGAGGTGACCTCCGATTTCCTCGGGGCCACCGAGTTCCCCTCGGGGGCCCTTGAGGCCTTCTTGGAGCGCGGCTATTTTTGAGCAGGAGACATCAGGATCCCCGGTCCGGCGGAGCAGGTGCCGAGCCCCCGGGACGGGGAGGTGGTGGCTTTCGAGGCCTTCGTGGAGGCGGGCCTCCGACTCCTGGTCCACCCGCTGCTACACAAGTTCCTGCAGGTATACGGACTCTTGCTCAACCACCTCACCCCGAACACTCTCGTTCAGATGGGTTTGTTCATTTGGTTGTGCGAGACGGCCGCCGTGACGGAGCCCACTCTGCGGCTCCTGCGGTATTTCTACGAGCCATCGGCGAGGGGCCCGGTGGTGAGGAGGGGCGGCCCTAGGTCGATCTTCGGCTCCATCATGATCCAGTTGACGCCGGGCCGCGCGGACGAGTACCCGGTGCTAGCCTCCCGGGATCACTGGGGAGACTGGCTTCGGCACTGGTTCTACCTCCGGGTGGGAGACCCGGGGGTGACGTACTCACGGGAGCCCTCGACGTATTCGCGGTCCGGCGGCCCGGTGGCTCCAGAGTGGACTGTGGCGGAGATGGACCTCCTCACCGCGATGGCGGAGGCCCGATTCTGGCGGTCCATGCGGGATCTCGCGGAGGAGATGGCCCTCCTCGGAGTGGCGCCGTTCCACACCCGCCGAGGGAGGGGGATGTCGGCGGCGCACAGGCCACCCCGGATGGCGGTGGCGAATCGTAAGTATTCGGACCCCTTCTCCCTGTTGGGAGATTTTTCCTAACTCTTGCTTCTTTTGTTCCTTTTGCAGTTAGGTCTTATGGTCAGGCTAAGGAGGTCGCGGTGACTCCCTTTGGCGATATTACGAGGACGAGCACGAGAGGGTGGTGCGCATTATCAGGGAGGGTCCTCCCCGAAACGTCGTCACGGAGGCGTTCGGGCTGAGGCTCCCAGCCCGGGTGTCTCTTCCCACCCCTGCTTCACGCAAGCGGGGAAAGGAGGTTGCCGGCGGGCCCTCGAAGCGGTCTCGTCCGTCGAGCAGCCCTACGGGATCCCGGGCCCAGAGGAGTCCCGCGAGAACCCGGTTTTCGCCTCCGCCTTTCTCTCGAAGGACTCCGCGGCGGCGGTTGCTGGGGCGTCGGGCCTCCAAGCCTTTGAAGTGTCTTTCCATCTTCCCCACCTCCCCGAAGTAAAGACTCAGGTTCGCGTCATGGCACAAGTAGGACTTGTCCATTTGGTTGACCACAAATTGGGAATCTCCTTTCACCAGGAGGCGGCGGATTCCCAAGGAGCGCGCGAGGCGCAATCCTAGGAGCAAGGCCTCGTACTCGGCAACATTATTCGTAGCCGGGAACTCGAGCCTGGCAGCGTACTCCAGCATCTTCCCCTCGGGACTCCGGAGAACCACCCCTGCGCCGGCCCCGGCAAGGCACAAGGAGCCATCGAACATGAGTGTCCAGTGGTCCTGGCACCGGGGAGGGGCGAGGGGAGTTTCTCCGTCTGCCTCGGTGGTCGGGGTCCATTCCGCCACGAAGTCAGCGAGGACTTGCGACTTAATGGCGGAGCGGCCCGCGAAGGTGAGGGAGAAAGGAGCGAGCTCGGCCCCCCACTTGCCAATTCGGCCGGTGGCCTCCTTGTTTCTCACCACTTCCCCCAGTGGGAGAGATGATGGGACCATAATTGGATGTCTGAGGAAGTAGTGGTGGAGCTTCCATGACGCCATGAGGAGGGCATAGCACAGCTTCTCCACCTCCGTGTACCGCGTCTTAGCGCCTTGAAGGGCCTCGCTTACATAGTACACAGGGCGTTGTTGCCCATCTTGCTCTCTTACGAGCACCGCGCTCACAGCGACTGGGGTCGCAACAAGATAGAGGAGTAAGGGTTCCTCCGAAGATGGGCTCACGAGCATTGGAGGACTCACGAGGTACTTCTTTAGCGCGTCGAACACCGTCTGGGCCTCGGGAGTCCACCTAAACCCCTCGAGGCCCCGGAGGATTTTGAAGAACTAGAGTCCACGTTCCCCTGACCGCGAGACGAAGCGACCCAACGTGGCTAAGCGGCCGGCAAGCCTCTGCACGTCTTTGATGGAACGCGGAGGAGGCATGTCCAACAGGGCCCGAATTTTTTCAGGGTTTGCCTCAATGCCCCGCTGGGACACCAGGAAACCAAGCAGCCTCCCGCCGCGTACGCCAAAGGCGCATTTTTCCTAGTTAAGTTTCAACCCGTACTTGCGGAGGCTGCGGAAGGTCTCCGCCAGGTCGTCGATGTGGGCAGCCGCACGAAGGCTTTTGACGACCGCGTCGTCAACGTAGACCTCGACGTTGCGGCCGATTTGGTTCTTCAGGATCAGCGTCATCAGGCACTGGAAGGTTACCCCGGCATTCTTCAACCCGAAGGGCATGTGGAGATAGCAGAAGGTGCCGAGGGGAGTTATAAAACTCGTCTTTTCCTCATCCTCCGTTGCCATTCGAACCTGATGGTACCCCGAATATGCATCGAGGAAACTCATCAATTCACACCCCGCGGTCGAATCGACCAGTTGGTCAATTCGCGGGAGTGGGTAGTTATCCTTCAGGCAAGCGCGGTTAAGGTCGGTGATGTCCACGCACATCATGCACTTGCCACTTGACTTCTTCACGAGGACGGAGTTTGCCAACCATTCGGGATGCAGGACTTCTCGCACAAACCCGCCTCTAGAAGCTTGGCGATCTCGACCTTGATGGCGTCTTGGCGCTGGAGGGATAGCTTCCTCAACTTTTGTTTGACCAGGGGGCGGCCGGGGGTCACTGCGAGCTTATGCTTAATGACATCTCGGGCGACGCCTTGCATGTCCGAGGGTTCCCACGCGAAAACGTCTGAGTTTTCGCGGAGGAATGCCGCGAGTTGCTCGGTGTGTTCCTCGAGGAGGTCTGCTCCGATCCTGACTGTCCTCTCTTCATCTCCTGAGGACAGTTGAACTTTCCGGAGATCCCCCTCGGGGCGTGGCCTCGAGAGTGGCCTTCCGGAAGAAGCGGCCGGGGCAGTATTAGGCTCGGGGGGGTTCTCTCCCCCAGGAGTCTTTATCATGTTGACGTTTCCAATGGCAGCGGTGGCATGCTCATAAAGAGCGTGGGCCACGTTCTGGTCATCTCAAACAGTGATCGCACCATGAGGCCCAGGGATCTTCACGCAGAGGTAGTTCTGGTGAATTGCCACCCCTAGATGGTTGATCGTGGTCCTCCCCATAATGGCGTTGTATGAAGAGGGGAGGTCCACAACATCAAACCGGACCATCTCCATCCGGTAGTTTTCTGGGGTGCTGAAGGTCATCGGGAGGTCGACCTTCCCCATCGGGTGGATGGTCTTCCAGGGAACGAAGCCTTACAGCGGCCCGACTGCAGGCTGCAGCAGCTTTTCGTCGACTTGCATCTCCCTGAACGCCTTCAGGTATAAGATATCGGCGGAGCTTCCACCATCGACGAGGATGCGAGCTAGTTGGCAGTTGTAGACTGTAGCCGAGACGATGAGCGCGTCGTCGTGCGGGAAGCGAATCCCGTGCGCATCTTCCGCTGTGAAGGTGAGGGGGACATCTGACCATCTCGGTGGCGGAGACGTATGTAGCACCCCCACAACCTTCACCTCTCGCGCATACTCCTTGCGCTGGCGCTTGGAGTCCCGTCTCGAGGCGGATCCCCCCGTAATGACGTTTATAGGCCTTTGGGAGGTTTGGAAGGGGAGCTCCTGGGCTGAGCCCCCTTCTTGTGTCTGTCTTTGCTGCTCGCCCGCGGGAGCAGGAAGTGCTGGCAAGGCCGTCGAGGGAGGCAAGGAGGCAGTGCCCCCTCCCCCCTGGCCGCGCTGGTTGAGAAAAGCCACGAAGTGCTGTAGAATCTGATGGCATTCTCGAGTAGCGTGGGTACTTGACTTGTGGAAGGTGCACCACACGTTGGCTGTGCCCTCTTTGCCTTCCTTGGAGTGGCCCTCGCGCCCGCAGGAGGACTGTCCCCCCCCCATAGCCTTTCGACTTAGGGGGAGCACGACTACCTTTGCCGCCGTCGCACGAGCCACCTCCGCCCTCGAGGACGAAAGTGTCCCGAGGCCGTGGCTCGCGGTGATCGTTTCTTCGGGGACGCTTGTTGGGGGGATCTCTAGCCTCCCAGTCGGCGGGGGCAGGAGCCCCCTGGTTCTTCTTCCAAAGATCGTCCTCCTCCGCGCGAGCGTACTTCTCGAGCATGGTGAAGAGTTCGTCGGCGGGGGTGGGGTAGTTCCGAGAAAGCCTCCGGTGGAGCTCCCCGGGAAGTATCCCGCTCTTGCACACTTCGATAACTGTGGAGTCGGGGACATGTGCCACTTTGCTCTTCACCTGAGCGAAGCGCTTGAAGAAGCCGCGGATGGTCTCCCCCGTCCTCTGCCTGACAGTGTAGAGCTGGGACGAGTCTAAGGGGTGTACATAGTTACCCTGGAAGTTCGCGCAAAACTCGTGCTTCAGCTACACGAAGGACTTGATTGACCTAGCTCTCAAGTTGTAGAACCATGAGTGGTCGATGCCCCTGAGGTAGAGGGGGAAGACATTGCATTGCACTCTCGTCCCCCCAGCCGCCGAGATGGCCGTGGAGTATACCTGCACGAACTCGTAAGGATCGGCCTCACCGTTGTAATGCTCGATGTGCGGCGGGTGGTAAGGCCGCGGCCAGCGGATGCATCGAAGGCGACTGCACAGCGGCTGATTGGCCCCCTCAACTTCCTTGGGGGATTCATGGTCGCTGTCTTCTCTCGCCGGGGACGCATGCTCATTGTCGGAGTTTGGGAGAGGTGCCAGCGGTCCACCGGTGCGACGGTATCGTCTCTTTTCCTCGGGGTTGGTTGAGCTGACCTCTTGAGCATCGAGGTATTCCGCGGGGACGGTAGCAGCCTCCTTAAACGGTCTCTTCCCCCGGGCGAGTTGGGGGCGCATCTCCACGCGCCCGCGGGTTCGGGGGAGTCCTGAATGATGGCGGGAGGTGGTTTCCCCGGACTTGGCGGTACGCATTCGCTTGACCTCCTCCCTAGTGAAGCGGGTCGGATCCACTGGGGGCGCCCGCAGGGGCGGCCCCGGAGGGGGACCGAGCTGATGCACGTTTGCCATCGTCCCAGTGGATGCCGCCGGCGCGCGGACTGGGCCACGCGCCGGGTCCGCGCTCGGTGCGGCGGCGGAAGCAGTCGCTGTTCGAGTCTCCAGGGTGTTCGCAGGAGCGGGCGTCGCGCCGGCTCCGAGCGTGGGCCCTCGAAGGCTCTCGGGCCGAGGAGTGGAGGTTGTCCCCGGCACGTCAGTAGCCACTAGCGGGGGTTCCGTGCCCTGGGCCGGGTGACTCCCCGAGGCATGCGAGGACTCGGGGAGGAGTTGACCGCCCTGCGCGGAAAGCATTCCCGGGACCGGATATGGCCTGGGTGCACCTCCGGGAGCGGGGAACATCCCCGGCCCGGGAAAGGCGGGGTGCCCCGTGAAATATTGGGGCGGTGCCCCCGTAAACGGATATGGGGGCGGGTAGACGGGAGCCGGGGGTCGCGCCAGGACGCGTAGTAGCTCCTCCAGGGTGTACTGGGTGAAAAGCCGGCCCTGGATCAAAGCTCCCAGCATAGGATCTCCGGAGACCGGAACGGACAGTTGGGGCGCACTAGGCCCCGCAAGCTCGGTGGCGGTCACCGTGTCAGAAACGGGGACCCTCCGGCCGGAGGCCGCGGGTGGAGGAGGCGGGTCCTCCCCCCCCGGGCGGCAGGGTCACGGAGGCATCATCTCGTGGAGGCGGAGCTGGGTTGCTAGGACCAGCGCCATAGGGAGATGAGAGGGCTTGAGCTCTGGTTGTTGCGGGAGCCATGGCGATTCGTCAAGAGGTCCCCAAGGACGGCGCCAACTGTCGTGGTATTACGGATACCCCGGCAGGTTCGGACGTGCGTAGCACGAGTAAGACGGCGCGAGCTGACCGAGTTACCGGTCTTCTCCCGCCGGGCAACACAGAAATTGACACAGTGGTTTATACAGGTTCGGGTCCCAGTGGGGGCCCTAGTCCTGTTGGCTCTCTCCGGACGCGAGTCCGCTGGGGAGGTATGCTCTCGGGGAGAGGTCTCCAAGAGAGCCCAATGTTTTGAGTTAATTCAAATGAGTTCGAATCCCCTGAAAAGAGGTACAAGAGGGGTATATATAGCCCCTAAAAAATACAAAGGACCAAAAAGCCCTCGCTACGACTGTTGGATCGAAGGGCGCAGACGTCCTTTGGCTAGGGGGATGGCTCGGATGCTTGACACGTGTGCTCGCGGGCTTCCCAGAGGCTTCACGGTCAGCAGCTGCCCTTCCAGGGCTCCGGATGCCATCGGGGACCCGGAGACTCTTCGGGACTCACCGGGGGCCCGGTGACCCTCCGGATCTCACCGGGGGCCCGGTGACTCTCCTGGTCTCACTGGGGTTCCGGTGACCCACCGGATCTGACCGGGCGTCCGGTGACCCTCCGGATCTCACCGGGATTCCGGTGACCCTCCGGGTCTCACCAGGGGCCTGGTGACCCTCCGGGTCTCACCGGGGTCCCGGTGACGCTTCGGATCTTACCGGGGCCCCGGTGACCCCCCGGATTTCACCGGGGGCCCGGTGACCCCCCGGATCTCACCGGGGGCCCGGTGATGCTCCGGGTTTTATCGCGGGCCCGGTGGTGCTCCGGGTCTCACCGGGGGGACTTTTCAGGACTTCGTGGGGCCCCTGGGAGTTACCCCAATAGCAGAGGCTGTGGAATGGAATAGAATGATGGATAATGGTAATTTACCTCCTCAATCGGTCCTCAAAACTGAAAAGAAGGAAGATTCGAGCAAAAATCTGAGTTCTCTGTAGGTGGGAAATCCAAGAAGCCCAATAGGAATGAAACAAGCAGGTTCTGAGAGGTCACAGTCCTGGACAAGTAACCGCAGGAAAAGGTAAGAAAGTTCAATTCAAGGCTAATAAATTTTCCTCCGATGGTCGAACTAGCAATTGCACGGAAAAATAGACTAACCCGCAGGGGAACAAGAAATGGTGTCCAATACACAACGCCGCTGGACATGACCTCCAGAATTGTCACATCTAGTTGAAACGTGTCGGGGTATTACGGATACCCCGGCAGGTTTTGTGGACGATCCTAGAGAAGAAAATACGGCGCGGTCTGACCGGGTGACCGGTCCTCCCCCGCCGGACAAGCACAACAAATCACACGAGGGTTTATACAGGTTCAGGTCCCGGTGGGGGCCCTAGTCCTGTCGGCGTGCTCCCGACCGGAGTCGGCTGGGGGAGCTCTCTCGGGGAGAGATGGCTTCGGAGCACACCTGTGAGATTGTCTATTCTAGCAATAATGAGCCAATTGTTTTTTACAAGAGGTGTACAAGGGCTTTTATAGCCCCAAAAGAAGCAAAAAGACTAAACTACCCCGCCTGCTACTGTTGGATCAAAGGGTAGCAATGTCCTTCTCCCGGCCAGGCGCCTCGGATGCTCGACAAGTGTCCGCTGATTCCCGAGGTGCTCCTCGTGTGACCTGCACGTGACCCGGGACCGGAGACTCCTGTCTCCGGAAGGACGACAATGCCCGGGACAGGTACTAGGGGCCTTGTCCCCGGGCAAAAGGCGGCGCCCGGGAGAGGCAGCGGGCGCCTTGTCCCCGGGCTAAAGGCGGCGCTCGGGACAGGCACCGGGGGTCTTGTCCCCGGGCAAAAGGCGGTACCCGGGACAGGCACCGGGGGCCTTATCCCCGAGCAAAAGGCGGCTCCCGGGACAGGCACCGGGGGCCTTGTCCCCGGGCACACAGCGCAACTTCTTAACTGGACTTAGTCTCGCGGAGATTCCCCCAACAGCAGCCCCCCATGCCCTCCGGGGACGATGCTCGAGTTCCCGAAGGGTATGGTTCATGTTATCGGGAAAATCTCTGGGACAAGCTACCAGAACCGTGACGTTCCGATTTCTGTGCCGCGCGCTTATGACCGCGCCGTTTGGCCATAATGGCCGCTCGAGGTTTCGACTGGTGCCTCATTTCGCGTGCCTGTCCCCTCGTTTCCCGTGCGCTGTTTGAATTCCAATGGCGCGGATGTACCACGAGGGGCCACATGGCGCCCATCGCGGCCATGCTTCGCCTCTATAAATAGGGCCTTGGGGGGCCTGGAGAGCTCATTCCAAACTTTCAAACCTTCAAAACTCCAGCGCCCTTAGCTCTGCCGGTAGCCCTCTGCCGGTAGTTAGTTCCCGGAAGCTTAGCCTCCGGAACCCTTAGGTCCCACCCAGTTTTCGAAGCCTTAGCCACCGGTAAAATCTGATGGGACCCAAGGGCCGTGCCAAGGCCGTGGAGGTGCCCCCAGAGGAAGTCATCGCGGATTTCCTCTGGGCGTCCGAATTCACGACCGGGGACTTGGAGTCCCTGGTTGACCAGGGGATCATCGCGGACGGGGACGTCCGGATCCCCGCGAAGAAAGACGGAGCCCCCGCGCCAGGCCCGGACAGGTCACGGCCTTCGAGGCCTTCCTCGAGGCGGGGCTTCAGCTCCCGGTGCATCCTTTACTCCAGGAGTTTATGAAGGAGTATGGGGTCGCACTGAACCACCTCACGCCGAACACCATCGTCCGGATGGGCCTCTTCATATGGCTCTTCGAGATGGCTACCGGACGGGAGCCCACGCTCCGGTCATTCCGCTACTTCTATGAGCCGGCAGGGAGGAGCTCCCACCTAGTCAAGGGAGGGCCAAAGTCCCCCTTTGGCTCGGTGATGATCCAGCTGCTACCGTCCCGGGTAGCTGAGTACCCGGTGGCAGCCTCCCGGGACCACTGGGGGGACTGGATCTAGAGGTGGTTCTACCTCTGGGTCTAGGATGATGAGGTGGTGTACTCTCCGGAGGCCTCCAACTACAGCCGGTCGTCCGCCCCGAAGCCCCCGGTGTGGACGGAGGAGGAGCTAAGGGTCCTCGGCAAGGTCGTCGCTTCTCGGGGCGTCCGCTCTATGCGGGACGCCGCCGAGGAGCTGACGCTCCTGAAGATCTCCCCCTTCTCGCACGGGAGGAGGGGGATCGGGATGTGCCCGGCCCAACAGCCCCAGCAGAAGCCGGTGACCCGACGTAAGTTCCCGATGACTTAGTCCATTTCGCTTAAATTTTTCTAACTCTTACCTTATGCAGTCCGGCCGTACCCGGCGTCCCGGGAGAAGGCGGAGAACCTCCTCGGGAGGTACTTCGCCAACGAGCACGAGCGCATCGTGCGAGTCGTGGGGGAGGGCCCTCCTCGGAACCTGGTAGCCGAGGCCTTCGGGCTAAGGCTACCGGAAAGGAAGCCCCTCCCTACCCCCGGTTCCCACAAGAGGGGAAGGGAGGCTACCGGGGGGCTCTGAGCCGAAGAAGGCCAGGGCTTAGAAAGCCCTTGGTCCGTCGATGACACCGGGCTCCACGCCGGTGAAGGCCCGGGACGAGACCCCCGGGGCCGGACGCGCACGGGCGCCGGCCCGGAAGGAGACAACACCCCCTCCCCCGGAGGACCTCACAGAGGCTCGGGGGAAGGGACCGGCCGTAGACGGGGGGGCGTCCAATTCAGCGTACTAGCCCCCTCGCCACCTTCAGCGATAGCCCTCCCGGCGGCCCCGGCGCTTCCGGAGCTGGAGAGGCCAGAGGCCCGGTTCGCGGAGGCCTCACCCCCGCGAGTGGAGTGGCCGGTAGATGAGGGGGGAGCCCCTCAGTCTATGAGGTCCCTCCGGAGACGGAGGTCCTGGGGGCCCCGCGGCCTGGGAAGGGAAAGGGGCTCTTGAACCCCCCCCCCCCCCCCCCCCCGGGGAGGGATCCCCTCCGAGAGCTCCTCGGCCACCTCATCGGAGGTCACACCCTCGGCGACGAAGACACCAGCCACCGCCACCCCGGTCCACATCACCCCGGCAACTCATGTCCGGGGGCCCGTCATCGGCTGAGACGGGTCCGGTACCGGGAGGGAGACCCTCCTGCTTTCCGCGGGGGAGGTCGACCGTTACGCGGAGGGCCTGCAGACCTGGAAGGTCCAGGCCTACGTCTCAGAGGGGACGCTCCGCGAGCATTTTGGGGAGCTTCAATCTCTCCCAATCCAGGTACTTCCCCAAGCCGGTGGGTTTTCCTTCCGTGCCCCCCATTGGAATTTTTTCTAACTCTTGGACTTGTAGGGGGCGGCCATTACCTGGGGGCTTGAGAGGCGCTTCGGCCAGACGCTAAAGGAGGCGGAGGAGAGGGCCGCCGCTTACCAGGAGCAGCGGGATGATGCCCTCCGGGAGCTGGCCCGGGTCCGGGCTCAAATCCACGCCTCCGAGACCGCCAACGACCTTCTTCGGCGGGAGGCCAAGGCGAAGGAGGACGCTCTCCAGGAGCTTGAGGGCTCGAGCGTCCAGGTGGTGACGGACGCGGGCCGCTCCGTCCGCTCGGCCCTCGAGGGCCTTGGCGTGAGCCTAGGCTCCGGGAGTAGCTCCAAGGCGGCCCCGGCGACTCTCACGGAGGCTGTGCGTTTTCTCAACGCACAAGTCTCCATGATCCCAGAGGCCGCTGATGCCCGGGCGCGAGGCTGGGCAATCCCCGTGGTGGCGGCCACGGCCAAGCTCGTGGAGCAACGGGGGGTGGGCGCCCGGGCAATCGGGGGCCGCATTCCCCAGAGCTTCCTAGAGTTTTTCAGCCCTCGCGCCGGGAGGTGGAGCAACATGCCAGGGGCTTCTACGACCGAATCATCCAGGCGTGGTTCCCGACACCGGTGCCTCCGGGAGCAGATGCACCGGCTCCGGCGGGAGCCCCCCGGGGGAAGGACGCCAATGATCAAGTATGAGCCTCCCCCCGGGTCTAGATAGGACCCCTTTTTGTTTTTTAGGTATTTTGTTCCCGGTAGCTTCTTAGAGGAAGCCCTGGACATTTTGTATGAAAATATTTTGAATGCAATGGAAATTGAAAATTTTCTAAGTCTAAATGAGTACAATGTACCAGGCTTCCTGAGAGGTTGCTCCCGGGTGAAGGTCTTGGGGAGGTTCCCCGGGGGCGAGGCCTTTGAGCCCCACCGGGTGCCGCCCGAGGGATGCGCAGGCCGCTTTAATCTTGTTGAGTCTCTTCTCCAGAGAACGCAGCGGGGGCGTTTTCCGGGAGCCAATCCGGTTGCGATGGCATCTGGAGTGGCACCTGGATAACTTCGATAATCCTTGCGCTGAATTATCCCCTCCGCATCCGGGGTCTCGGATGATTCCCCCTCTTCGGATACTTCCACCGGCGAGCTACGAGTATTGGCCCGAGGACTTGCTCCGGGAAGCTCAGCGCCGCATACGCGGCTTGTACCGGGACCTGACCCGGGAGCTATCGGAAGGTCTCCGGGATTATTAGACGTAGGTGCTTTAGGACGTAGACTTTCCCGGTTGTAATATGGGTTGTATCGTATCAGATGTAGCGATGCCCACCAGGGGGGAAGATGTCCTCCTGTTGAATGATCAATAAAGTTGAGTTTTTGAAATTTCTTCGATAGAGCTAAGTTAGCCCGTTTATTTTTGAAGTCCGGGACGGTGTGATTCCCGGGTGCTCCTTATCCCCCCCACAGCGGGCCAGAGGGTACCTCCACGCGCTGTGGGGGTAACGAAGCTCCCGGGAAGAAGACCAGTTGCTTAAGAATTTTTCCCAAGTTAGAAATTTCAGTTTTTCAGGGAGATTTTTCCGGGAGAACTCTCCAGTCGCCGTGAAAACGGGGAGCTGGGAATGAGGTCTCCGGGAAGAAATGTCCGGGAAAATCCAAGACGAAATTTCCAGAGGGGGCCGGAAAAAGACGTCCGAGAAAATCCAAAATCCAAGATTTTTTCGGGAGTTCTCCGGTCGCCGTGAAAACAGGGAGCCGGGAATGAGGTCTCTGGGAAAAATACGTCCGCGAAATTTCTGGAGGTAGTATTTCCGGGAGACACCTGTCTGGTCGCCATGAAAACGGGGAGCCGAGTTTCCGGGAAATTTTCCAGGAGACACCCCCCCCGGTCACCATGAAAACGGAGAGCCGAGAATAAGGTCTCCGGGGAAGAACATCCAAGAAAATCCGAGACGAAATTCCCAGAGGTAATTTTTTTGGGAGATCCATCCGCTCGCCGTGAAAACAGGGAGCCGGGAATAATATCTCCGAGAAAAAATATCCAAGAACTCCGTCTCTGAAGAGACAATCGACTCCCGGAGGAGGATGTGCCCGATGACGGGTCTGAGTGTTTGGGTAGGGGACTAGTCTCCCAAATTGACTCGCTACCACGGTCCTTGAGGACCGGGTTGCCGCTTACACCCTCCATCCACGAGGGGTGATCGTAAGCCGCACTACGGGAGTGGGACTCCCATCGTACGGACTTGTTCGGTCATGATAGCCCACTTCCTCAAGGGGAGGGCATCACCGTGAGAGACGGTAGTGTAAAAAACCAGCATCGAGGCAGAGCTGAAGAAAAATCCATTTGCATTAACAATGAACCAAAATACAACGCCTGCCCCCACGAAATCGCGATGGGGGAGGGAACAGCGATTACAATGTCCCCCCCTCTGGCGCAATCGCTCCGGGGGGGACAGTGAGTACAAGGTCCCCCTTCCCCCTCCGGCGTAATCGCTTCGGGGAGGGGACGAGCCCGTGTAGGCTAGACGTAAAACTTGCGAAGTAAACGCAAATTCCACGTGTGCTTCAGCTCCTGCTCTTGAAGGTTGGAGAGCTTGTAAGCCCCCGAGCCCAGGACTGCCAAGATCCTGTAGGGGCCCTCCCACTTGGGGGAGAGCTTGCCCTGGGCTTGGGGGTCCATGACGCGCTTGAGGACGAGTTCCCCAAGGCGAAAATCCCTCTCGCGCACGTCCTGGTTGTATGCGCGCGCCATTTCGCGCTCGTAGAAGGCGTGGTGGAGCGCTCGGTCGCGTTCCTCCTCCACGAGATCGACCTCCAGTCGTAGCTCCGTCTAGGAGCTCGACTTGCAGCGACCGAAAGCCAATCTCCGGGGGGAGGACCGCCTCAGCCCCGTAAACCAGGGAGAAGGGGGTACATCCCGTTGCCCGGCTCGGGGTTGTGCGCATAGAGTAGAGGATGCTAGGGAGCTCCTCTGCCCATGCACCCCGCTTAGAAGCGGCTTGCTCGAGTCGTCGATGTAACCCTTGTAGGATTACGCCGTTGACCCTTTCAACGGCCCAGTTGCTCTGAGGATGGGCCACTGAAGCGAAGTGGATGGTGAGCCCCAGGCCTTCACAGAATTCCCGGAAATATGCCGAGTCGAATTGGGTCCCGTTATCAACAGTGATTTCCCGGGGACACCAAAATGACAAACGATGTTTTTCCAGAAAAACCGCTGTACCGCCCGGGACGTGATGCTGGCCAAGGGTTCAGCCTCTACCCACTTAGTAAAGTAGTCGACCGCAGCCACCGCATACTTGTAGCCCCCAGGCGTTGGGGGGAAGGGCCCTAGGAGGTCCATCCCCCAGCGCGCGAATGGCCAAGTGATGGGGATAGTATGCAGCGCTACAGGGGGGAGGTTCAAAGCCTTGGCCATCTTCTGGCAAGCCTCGCACGCGGAGACAAGGTCTCGTGCGTCGCGCATCACCGTGGGCCAGTAGAAGCCCTGACGAAGAGCCTTGGCCGCGATGGCGCGCGGGGCTAGATGAGAGCCGCAGCTCCCCGCGTGGATGTCTTCGAGAAGCCGAAGCATCTGAGCTGGGCGGAAGCCCCCTGCTTGTAGAGCTTCCCCTCCAATAGGAGGTATGCCCAGGCTTTGGCCCGGAGACGCTTAGCCTCGGTCTCATTGGGGGGTCCCCCTCCCCCCTGATGAAGGAGATAAGGGGGTCCATCCAGGACAAAGTCCGGGTGATTTCGGCGACTTCTGGGATGCGAGGCTCGTCGCCCCCATCCGGGAATGTCATTGAGGGCTTCGTGATGATCTCCAGGAAGGCCCCTTTGGGGAGCTGTTCCTGGGCGCTGGCTGCCCGGGCTAGGGCGTCGGCCCGGTCATTGTCCCTTCGTGGGATATGCCGGGCTTCGAGGCCGTTGAAGTGCCTCTCCATATTGCGCACTTCCTGCAAGTAAAGGCTCAAGTTTGTGTCATGGCACAAGTAAGACTTGTCCATTTGGCAAAGTACGAGCTGGGAGTCTCCCTTCACTAGGAGGTGTCGAATCCCCAGGGAGCGCGCAAGGCACAACCCGAGGAGCAAAGCCTCGTATTCGGCGCCGTTGTTGGTTGCGGGGAACTCGAGCCCGCTGCGTACTCGAGTTCCCTCCCCTCGGGGTTCCGGAGGACTACTCCCGCACCGGCCCCGGTGAGACATAGGGACCCATCGAACATGAGTGTCTAGTGGTCGCTGCGTCGGGGTGGCGCAGGGAGGTCTTCATCCCTGGGCCCGGAGGCAGGAGACCACTCCACCACGAAGTCGGCGAGGACCTGTGACTTGATGGCGGAGCGCCCTGTGAGGGAAAGGGAAAAGGGGGCGAGCTCGGCCCCCCACTTCCCGACCAGGCCGGTGGCCTCTTTGTTTCGGAGTACCTCCCCCAAGGGGAGGGATGACGGGACGGTGATAGGGTGTCCTAGGAAGTAATGACGAAGCTTCCGGGACTCCATCAGGAGGGTGTAGCAGATCTTCTCCATCTCCATGTACCGAGTTTTGGCCGCTTGGAGGGCTTCACTCATGTAGTACACGGGACGTTGCTGCCCCTCTTGCTACTTTACCAATACCGTGCTTACGGCGACCGGGGTCGCGGCAAGGTAGAGGAGCAAGGGCTCTTCCGGGGATGGGCTCACGAGCATTGGGGGGTTCGTGAGGTACTTCTTCAGGTCATCGAAGGCTTCCTAGGCCTCGGGGGTCCAGTGGGACCCCTCGAGCCCCCGGAGGATCTTGAAGAATTGAAGGCCGCGTTCCCCAGACTGCGAGACGAAGCAGCTCAGCGCGGCTAAGCGATCGGTGAGTCGCTGAACGTCCTTGACCGAGCGCAGCGGGAGCATGTCTTGGAACGCCCGAATATTCTCGGGGTTTGCCACTATGCTCCGCTGGGACACGAGGAAGCCGAGGAGCTTCCCCCCACGTACGCCGAAGGTGCACTTCTCCGGGTTGAGTTTCAACCCATACGCACGGAGGTTGCGGAAGGTCTCCGCTAGGTCGTTGACGTGGGCGGTCGCGCGGGGACTTTTAACGACCGCGTCGTTGACGTAGACTTTGATGTTGCGATCGATTTGGTCCTTGAAGACCAGCGTCATGAGCCGCTGGAAAGTCGCTCCCACGTTCTTCAGTCCGAAGGGCATGTGGACGTAGCAGAAGGTTCCGAGGGGAGTTATGAAACTCGTCTTTTCCTCATCCCCTTCCGCCATCCAGACTTGGTGATAGCCCGAGTATGCGTCCAGGAAGCTCATCAACTCGCACCCCGCGGTAGAGTCGACCAGTTGGTCAATCCGCGGAAGCGGGAAGTTGTCCTTGGGGCAGGCGCGGTTGAGGTCGATGAAGTCCACGCACATCCGCCACTTGCCGTTAGATTTCTTCACGAGGACGGGGTTCGTGAGCCACTCGGGGTGCAAGACCTCCCGAATGAACCCCGCCTCTCGGAGTCGGGTAATCTCTACCTTGATCACCTCCTGGCATTCAAGGGAGAGTTTCCTTAGCTTCTGCTTGATTGGGGGGTGACTGGGGGTCACTGCGAGCTTGTGCTCAATGACCTCCCAGGCGACGCCCCACATGTCGGAGGGCTTCCACGCGAAAACGTCAGAGTTTTTGTGCAGGAAGGCCGCGAGTTGCTCCGCATGCTCCTCGGGGAGCTCCGCCCCGATTTTGACGGTTTTGTCCCCGCCGTCTGGGGACAGCTGGATCTTCCAGAGGCCCCCTTCCGGACGCGGCTTGGGGAGGGGCCTCCCGGAAGGTATCACGGCGACGTCTGGCTTCGGGGGAGAGGTCTCCCTCCCCGGGGCCTTGCTGATGTTGACGCTCCCGATCGTTGCGGCGGTGCGCTCATATAGAGCGCGGGCCACGTCTTGGTCTCCCTGGGCGGTGATCACACCATGACGCTCGGGGATCTTCACGCAGAGGTAATTCTGGTGGATCGCGGCTCGCAGGCGGTTGATCGTGGCCCTCCCCATGATCGCGTTGTAAGAGGAGGGGAGGTCTACCATATCAAACAGGAACATCTCAGTCCGGTAGTTTTCCGGGGTGCCAAACGTCATCGGGGGATCCACCTTCCCCACGGGGTGGATCGCCTTCCCCGGGACAAATCCTTGCAAGGGCCCCGCTGCGGGCTGCAAGAGCTTCTCGTCCACCTGCATCTCCTTGAAGGCTTTCAGGTAGAGGACATCAGTGGAGCTCCCGCCATCCACTAGGATGCGGGCTAGGTAGCAGTTGTAGACGGTGGCCGAGACGATAAGCGCGTCGTAGTGGGGGAAGCGAACCCCGCGTGCGTCTTCGCCGTGAAGGTGAGGGGGACGTCCGACCACTTGGGTGGCGGAGACGTATGCAGCACCCCCACTACCTGGAGTCCCGCCCAGAAGCAGACCTTCCCATGATGACGTTGACACGCCTCTGGGAAGTTTGGAAGGGGAGAGTTTCTGACGGCTCGCCCTCCTGCGTTCGTCCCTGATGTCCCCCCGCGGGAGCAGGAAGGGCCGGTAAAGCCGGCTGAGGGGGAAAGGAGGCCGGAGTCCCCCCCCTGCCCATGCTGGTCGAGGAACGCCGCGAACTGCTGCAACAGCTGATGGCATTCCTGGGTGGCATGAGTACTGGACCTGTGGAAGGTGCACCATGGTCCTTCCTTGCTTCCTGTCGCAGGGCCTTCCCGACCGCGGGACAACTGCCCTCCCCCGCGGCCTTTCGGCTTGGGGAAGGGGCAGTTACCCCTCGGGGCATCGCGCGAGCCGCCTCCGCCCTCGAGGACAAAGGTGTCCCGAGGCCGTGGTTCATTACGACCCCCCTGCCTGGGGCGTTTGAGGGGGTCCATGGCCCCTCGATCAGCGGGGGCTGGAGCCCCCTGGTTTTCTTTCCAGAGGTTGTCCTCCTCCGCCCGAGCGTACTTTTCGAGTACGTTGAAGAGCTCATCGGCGGAGGAAGGGCAGCTTCGGGAGAGCCTCCAGTGGACTCTCCCGGGAGGATCCCACTCTTGCACGCCTCTATGACCATAGAGTCGGGGACGTGAGCCACTTTGCTCTTAACTTGAGAGAAGCGCTTGAAGAAACTACAGATGGTCTCCCCCATCCTCTGCCGGACGGTGTACAGCTGCGAAGAATCCAGGGGACGCATGTAGTTCCCCTGGAAGCTCGCGTAGAACTCGCACTTGAGCTGCGCGCAGGACTTGATGGAGCCGACCTTCAGATTGTAGAACCAGGATCGGGCGATCCCAGTGAGGTAGAGGGGGAAGACGTTGCATTGCACCGTCTCGTCCCCCCGAGCCGCCGAGATGGCCGTGGAATATACCTGCACAAATTCATAGGGGTCGGCCTCACTATTGTAGTGCTCGATGTGCGGCGGGCGGTAAGGCCGCGGCCATCGAATGCACCAAAGTCTGCGACACAGCGGCTGATTAGCCCCTGCACTTCCAGAGGGGAGTCTCGGTCGCTGTCTCCTTTGACAGGGGACGCGCCCTCGTTGTCGCAGTCGGGGAGTGGCCCAAGAGGCCCTCCGGCGTGGTGGTAACGACGCTTTTCTTCCGGGCGGGGACTGAGTTCGAAGACGTCCGAACTTCCCCCGGAGAGGTTGGCTCTTCGGCGGGTCTCTTCCCCTGGACGGTGCGGGAGCGAAGCTCTCCACATCCACGACTTGGGGGAAGCTCTTCCCCGGACTTAGCAGTGCGCATTTTCTCGACCTCCTCCTGGGAGAAACGGACCTGGTCTGCCGGGGGCACCCTCAGGGGCGGCCCGGGACGATCGTGTTCCGGACGGGTGACGCCGGGTCACCGGGACCGGCGTTAGCGGGAAGGGCGTGGGCCCTCTTTCTTGGGGGTGCCATGGCGTCTCGTCGCGAGTCCCCACGGACAGCGCCAACTGTCGGGGTATTACGGATACCTCGGCAGGTTTTGTGGATGATCCGAGCGAAGAAAATACGGTGCGGGCTGATCGGGTGACCGGTCCTCCCCCGCCGGACAAGCACAACAAATGACACGAGGGTTTATTGTGGGACCCTCATTTGAGGAATCCAGTGGCAACCGCCCAGGTGGGTTGAACTCAGAAATGGCACATTGCAGCTCACAACAACAAGATGCATTATATAAAAATGCTAGTAATTAAAAACAAGTGCTGATCACAAGGACCAACATTACAATAACTTAGCGCCAAAATGACACATTTAAATGTTGATACAAATTAAGGAGTTTTCGACACAAAGGTCGGCACAAAATGGAACAACAATAGTAAGCAAAAGGACTTCATCAGTCTTCTTCTTCAGCAGCAGCGGTGTTGTACGAGCCTTCTCCACATCGGACTCCACTTTGGTACATAACCCTCTAACAAGCTGGGTCTTCTGTTTCTTCTTCTTGTTCCACATTGGGTTCAAGACCGTAAGATTCAGGGTCGAGGAATCCTTCTTCTAAATTTGTTTGTCAAAGCAAGGGTGAGCACATTGTCCACATGGTGCTCAACAAGTCCCAAGTAAGAATGCATGTACATATAGATGAGGGGGAATTTCTCAAAGAATAGCTCTTTGGCTTTATATATGTATATAGAATAGGTTTTCACACACAGTTTTGAAGAAAAGGTCTTTATTTTTGAAAGCGAGGCTTTTGAAATCCTAAGCTAGGTTTTCAGAAAATGTTGTGTGTGGCGGTCTTTCATGAGTCACCACTTTACTCAGATTTTGTGAAAAACCTTCCAAAAACTACTTGTGCTGCATCGACGTGGATAGGATCCACAGCGCGCAGACTCCATAACCTGGGAGCTCAGAGTATCCGATACTTTTTAAACTTTGCAAAGGTGTACCACCTTAATCCACTGATCATTTGGCTTTCAAGTCGGTACCTCTCCATGCGACTCTTACGCATGTGACAAGGCTGAGATGACACAACAGTTTACAATCCTAGCATTAACTATTCCCTGCCCGGTAAATAGACAGTCAAGTCTCAAGTACAGTTGTGGGTCCTCCCCACTGCCTTACCTCCTAGCCTGGGTCTATGTTCTTGCAAGACACATAGCCTCTCTTGATTACAGTCGCGCACGACTTAATCTGGCATAGGGCGTCTTCCTTCTTTCCACCTTTTCCTCTCATGATTTTTCTGAACTCACATCACTCATGGCCTTCTGTGGCCCACCAGCTCTCGCAAGAAACTGGATCGACATCCATTGCAGGGAAAAGCTAATACTAAAGAAAGCTACTAAGTTGCGCCCGTCCCATAACCGAGCAAGTGGTTGGTACGTTTTTCATGCAGCATAGAAGCACAACACAAGGTTCTAGTCCTTATGAATCTTTAGTGAGGAGTCTTTCACATTCCCAGTGCGCACACAGCACCATCCAATCAAACCATCCTCACTATCGATTCTAATCACATTTTCTTTCACGAAAGGGGTTTTGAACATGCTTTTCTCATATTTGACCATTCAACATTCAATATATAATCTTGAGCATAGCATAGCCTAAGCATGATATCCTAGGGTGCCAAGGGTGCATGGACATTCAATGTCAAAAGGGGCTTTACAGTTATTTAGGTCATACCTAATCATTTCATTAAAACATAACTCTTATTTGAATCTAAGGCATGCATATACTTGAAAACAGTTAACATACTTCATTTCAAAATATTGGGCTAGATATGATCAAGGGTTTGAGACTTGCCTTGCAGTGATGGGTCTAGCTGCTCAGATGAATCCTCGAAGTTCTCTTCTGTTCCTTCAGTGTCTGGTTCCACGGCGGATACAAACACATACACACTACATAAGCACACAAGTACTAGAAAATAATACGTAAATATATCATGCATGCAGGGGAAAAGGTTTGGACGAGGTTACTTGATATGGATCGAAGAGATGGGCTCAAAAGGACTTGAATGTCGAAGGGCTGATATTCGGCTCATGGCTTGACATAGCCCTAAATTGGTTCTAGGTTTGTTTTCTGGAGATGTGACAGTAGAAAATATTGTAGAACATGGTTCAAAAGG
Source organism: Pharus latifolius (assembly GCA_019359835.1). Classification (NCBI taxonomy): domain Eukaryota; kingdom Viridiplantae; phylum Streptophyta; class Magnoliopsida; order Poales; family Poaceae; genus Pharus; species Pharus latifolius. The sequence continues at coordinate 67,486,648 of CM033323.1, forward strand.
CTTAGTGGACAAAGTGGCATTTCAATTGCTCAAATGTAACAGGTCTAAATCATCCAATGCCACTGATGGACATGCACTGACATAGTGCTGGACATGGCCAGAAACTAGGGCATTGCGTAACTTTTGACCTAGGGCATCAATTGATGCACAACTTTCTCTGGGGGTTAGGCCTTGATAACAGGAACAAATCACTCAACAGGTTCAAGGGCAGAAAGTGGCCGGACGGCGATGAACGGCGTCGATGAACCACGGTGGCGACACGGCACAGACATGGTTCTGGACAAAACTTGGCATGATCATAACTTTTGATCTAGGCCGATTCAGGGTTCGAGCCAGTGGAGTAAAATGCTCAGGGGGTTGAGGCCTAGCTAGATGACAAGGTTGCATCAGCTGGTTCGGCCGAAAAACAAACTCCGGTGATCGGGGCCGAAGACGAAGGCACTAATTTGGGCATTTTCGTTCCAGGGCGTTTGAACTCAATTCCACGCTCGGGAAGCATCTAGGGGTCAACACAAAGCTACTGGTGTGCTCAATTTTGCCAAGGAATGGCTGGAGAAGCACGACGGCGTTCTCCGGCGAACTACCGAGGCTCGAATTTGGGGATTCGACGCTCGGGGCAAAATTGACGATTCCAAACTTGCAGGCTTACTCCTCCTAGCTCACTGATCACTTTTCTCTACTAGCACGAGGATCAATTTGGCTTGAATCACTCGGCATTAGGGGAACAAGGCAACAGGCAATCTCGGCGATCGCCGGCGCTAGGTCTCGTCGGAGTTCAATCAACTGCTATGAAACATACAGGGGAATGAGGGAAGCTTACTGGTGGCCTTGGTTTGGAGTGGGAAGCAACGATCGAGGCTGGCACTGTGAGCTCCAGAAGTGGCTCGTCAGGGAAGAAGACGAAGGCGAGCTCTGGTGCTAAAGCTACGGGATTTCAAGTGAGTTTTGGTGTGAAGTGAAGTACTGGCGAGAGGGGGCTTTATATAGCCGCGGGGTTGAGTCCTCGGGAGCGGCAGCAATCAACGGGGAGATGCTCTCTGGCGCTGGAGCGGTCAGCGAGGCACATCGGGACACGGCGGGAGCTCTGCCAGAGATGGAGTATCGCACGAAATCGGGACTTCGTTAGGACGACGGGATAGCGAGCTTCGGCATGGCAACCATGTGGCAGTAAAGTTTTGACAATGGCAGGCACGCGCGTGAACGGTGAAGCTACGGTCTCCGGTCATCGCCACGGTGGTGTTCCTTGGCGCGACGCGAGCACGTGCGGTCACGTGGGACTTGGCCGTTGGCGGAGGCACAACTGGCCGGCGGTGAAGGTTGCGGTGGTTCACGGCGAACGGCGGCAGCAATCGCGGTCGAATGTCCTCTGGTCGCGGTCGTGCACGCGGCCTCCTGGTCGTGGTCGAAGAAAAGAAGCCAGGGACTAAACCGTGAGGCAAAAGGACTGATTTGTGAGGGTTTGGACTGAAATGCGAAGGTTCTTCTCGGGATTTTGGACTTGATTGCAAATTTGAAAATCTAGGGGCTGATTTGCATTCTGATTTTGGAGATGAGTGTTACCAAAATACTTGGACTCATCCAACAGGGAAAATGGCAAAATTCGATAAGATCTTAGGGTTTCGACAAAAATTGAAAACAGGGTAAAATAGGGTAATTAGGGTTTGACATTTTGCCGGGGCTGAAACTAGGGTTTCGGTTGAGATTCTTGAGTTCTTCCTAAAGGGAAAAACGTTCAGCAAAATAAAAGGGGGACAACCATTTGATCAAATTTGAATTTGGAGATGGTCTGGGACTTTTAGCCTTTTCGGGCTTTTTGAAAATTCTGAAAAGGACTAAACTGAAACACTTTTGGATTGAAATGTGAAAATAATCTGGGAGATGAAGTTTAGCTGCCAACTTTTTAACTTAAGGTAGTGGCATACCTAAGATCAAGATAGGGTTGAGACATCAGGGATTCCAAAGAAGATATGCTGACTCATAAGCAGAAAAGATAGCGAAAACAGGGATGTTACATTTATACAGGTTCGGGTCCCGGTGGGGGCCCTAGTTCTGTTGACGTGCTCCCGACCGGAGTCGGCTGGGGGAGCTCTCTCGGGGAGAGATGGCTTCGGAGCACACATGTGAGATTGTCTATTCTAGCAATAATGAGCCAATTGTCTTTTACAAGTGGTGTACAAAGGCTTTTATAGCCCCAAAAGAAGCAAAAAGACTAAACTACCCCACCTGCCACCGTTGGATCGAAGGGTAGCAACATCCTTCTCCCGCCCAGGCGCCTCGGATGCTCGACAGGTGTCCGTTGATTCCCGAGGCGCTCCTCGTGTGTCCTGCACGTGACCCGGGACCGGAGACTCCTGTCTCCAGAAGGACGACAACGCCCGGGACAGGTACCGGGGCCCTTGTCCCCAGGCAAAAGGCGGCGCCCGGGACAGGCACCGGGGGCCTTGTCCCCGGGCAAAAGGCGGCGCCCGAGACAGGCACCGGGGGTCTTGTCCCCGGGCAAAAGGCGGCGCTCGGGATAGGCACCGGGGGCCTTGTCCCCGAGCAAATGGCGGCACCAGGGGCAGGCACCGGGGGCCTGGTCCCCGGGCACACAGCGCAACTTCTTACCTGGACATAGTCTCGCGGAGATTTCCCCCAACAAAACGCATGGATGATTTCTATCAAGGAATTGTGCCCATTCCAACCATAACAGAGAATGGTCAATCTCGACGGACCAAAGAAGCCGATGGAGACTAGGTAATGCCATACCAGGTACCTAGTAATCACGTTAATGTTATTTTCAGTGGGTCTTGATCTTATTATTCTAAGCATCAATTTAAAGCTGTTCACCGAGAGCTGAATAATGTTGAAGCTCCCCTGGGAGAGCCTCAATTTCCCCGTCAGTCAAAAATCTCTCTGACCTTCAATAGGGAAGATTGTCCCAAAGGATTGTCCCATCCTCGACAACTCCCTTTGGTAATATCCCCCATTAGTAGCAATGCTAAAGTGAGATGGGTATTGGTCGATGGAGGTAGTTCTCTCGACCTGCTATTCGCCAAAGCTCTTGATGAGATGCAAATACCTCGTTCCAAGATCAAACCAGTGGCACACCCATTTTTTGGGATTATACCTGGCCCCTTGATGATGCTCACCGGGGAAATAGTGTTACCTGTAACACTCGGAGAACCAAAGAACTTCTGAACAGAATTAATTGCTTTTGATCTGATTGATTTTGATTTAGCTTACAATGCCATCTTTGACAGGCCATGAATCACCAAGTTCATGGAAGTGACACACTATGCTTATAGATACCAGGGCCAAAAGGCATCATCAAGGTCAAAGGCTAAAAAAATATAACTTTGATCTGTGATCGCATTTCTTTGGAGTTGGTCGACCAATTACCCTGACGGGATGTCAAGTTGGTGACGAAAACCTGATGCGGCCCAAGCAACTCCACGGCCAGACCAAAAATTAAAGCAAGTTCCTCTGTTCCCGGACGACCCATCTAAGACTGTTCAGATCGGGTCATCGTTGGATGCAAAATAGGAATTCTCGTTCATTACTTTCCTCTGAGCTAACACAGGTGTGTTTGCCAGGAAACCATCCGACATGCCCGTAGTCCCATGGGAAGTGATTGAGCATAGGCTAGCAATTTGGCGAAGTTAACTAAACTCCAGGAAGCTAGTTTTATCCGTGAGGTGAACCATCCCAAATGACCCGTGAGTCCGGTAGTGGTCCTTAAGTCCAATGGTGATGAGGACATCACCAACACAGATACGAACGCCGCTCCTTCCACTCCTCCCACGCCATCGCCCGAAGACCATGGAGAACATCAAGTCGGCATGAACCCACATGTCAAGTTTTTGAAGCCATCTACACTAAAGGTCCAGCATACCACGATGCTCCAAGACAAGCCCAAGAAGAAGCCCAAGTCGTCCACGCTCCAAGACAAGCCCAAGATGAAGCCCAAGTCATATGCGGGCCTGATTTGGCCATCCAAGAGCATGCCAACATCAAACGGACGTCCAGGCCATGTACGGAGTCCGTTTGAGCTGAATGAGAACTTTACGTAGAAGCCCACAATGCCACCTTTCCAAAGGATCTAGCCTCACTGCCAAATTCCATGTGGATCGCCCGCAATCAACGAAACAATTCACGGACAGATTCTGCCAGGTATTGTGCCACCTCTACTTTGGGCCCAATGCCGTGTATCCTGAGGGTTACATGGGGGTGGGTTCTCTGGCCAGTGGTTGTAACACCCTGAGTTTGGGGTGAAAAGTTCTTTCTTAAAAATCATGCATGCATATGTCTCTTCTAGATCAACCAAATCAGCCTCAGCTTTATTCTGTTCTAGCCATAATTCCTCCAAATTTATCCTGTGACCCCAAGTCAAGATCTGACTTTTCAGATTTGATCTATCAGTTATCCTAAACCTAAAAGCCTTCAGAACCCAGACCCAATTCTATCTCTAACTTCCAGAATTATCAACTCCTTTCTGTTTTCGAAAACAGAATATCTGTTACTACCTAAATACCCTAAGTTTAGAAATTCAGATTTAATCAAAATCTTGACCCAGTTCAGACCAGATTATTCCTGGAATATGATCATGGGTATGTCAATACCTTAATCTAAAAAGTTGACAGCCAGATTTTATCATCTAAACCTTTTCACAAATCAGTTCAAGACTTATTGCAAATTAGTCCTTTATCTGATATCTGAAAACCTAAAAAGACTAAAATCTCCAGATTAACTCCAAATTCAGAATTTCTTCGGCAAATCTTTTCTAGATGCTATTTGAAACAAGTTCTTTTTCTGTGCAGATTTCAAGATCTCATCCTAATTACCATAATTCGAAATCAATTGAAGCTCAGATTCAATTACCCTAAAAATACCCTATTTTCGGTCTGTATCAAAGACTATTCAAATGTGCCAATTTTATCAAATGTTCTTGCCAAATATTCTGTTGAATATAATCTGCCATATCAGTGAAATCAAATTCAGTTTAAACCTTCCAAAACTCCAGATTCGCAGATCAGTCCTTTTTCCAGATTTTCTAAAAGCCAGAAAGGCAAAATGTTGCAAATCATCTTCAAATTCGAATCTGATTCAGGGAACATCTCCCAAATGCTTTTCAACATAAATTCTTCTTATATGAGTATCTCAAAATCAAACCCTAAATCCCAAAATTCGAGATCAATAAGTTTCAGACTTATTTTACCCTAATCTACTCTGTTTTCAGTTCATATCAAAAGTCATCCAAATGTCTCAAACTTTATCTTCTTGCTGTGCCAAATCATCCATGGAATTAAGTATATCAAAACAGCAGAATCAATTCCAGATCAAACCTTCCAAATCTGCAAACTTACAATTCAGTCCAAATCAAGAAAATCAATTATTGCAAATCAGCCCTATTCGACCAGGACAGCAGCTGCTGTGCACGACCAGTACTCACCGTGCATTTGCGCCGCGCTTGCTCGCCGCCGGCCACGCCTCGCCTCGCCTGAGCTTGTGCTCACTTGAATCTGCATGTGCGCACGTGTCCATGCCCCAGCCATCGCCGTGGCAACGCCGTTGAACAGCTTGCTCCCGTGCGCGACCGTTGTCAGCATCCTCTTGCCACGTTGCTTGCTTTGCTAACTCTTGTCGCCACTGCCTTGCACCGCCCGACATTGATGAGTCCCGATGTAGCACGGCTTCGCCTTGCCAGTGCACAGTCGCGTCGCCGCTCGCCGTTGCTGCTTCTGCGCCCGGCAACTCCTATCAACTGACAGCAAATTCAATGCTATTACCTCCTTGCAAGCTACGCCCACTGCTCTATTTAAACCACCAGTGCCTTGTATCGTCTCCTCATCACCAGAACTTAGCCGATTTTGCAAATTCTCCTCGCCGTCGTCTTCTTCTCCGGCGAGTCCAGATTGAGGCCTCACGGTGCCAGCACAATCTGCTGCACCTCTCACCAAATTAAAGCTATCAGTAAGTTCCCCTACCCATACTCTCTGTGTAGTACCATTTAATTGCTCACCGGTGACCTCTAACGCCGGCGATCACCGGAATTACTGAAACTCGAAGATTGCCCTGTTCCGGCAATGCAGGCCAAATTACTTCGAATTAGCTCTCGATCCTGTGGAAGAAAATGATCAGTGACTCATTTCCAGCAAGCCTATGCATCAAGATCTCCCGATTGAGCTTCAACCGAAGCTTTCCCCAATTTTGAGCTTCTCCAGAAACCGGCGATCGTCGCCAGGCTTCTCCGGCCATCCTCCGGCCAAATTGATCCTGCAGGTAGCTTCCACTTACCTCTCTTTCACTTCCCAAGCTTGGAATTGAGTTCATTCGGCCTAAATCGAAAATCCCCAATTGGCAGTGTCTTCTTCTCCGGCGCAGTTCACCGGAAAAGTGTTCCCGGCCATTTCAGCCCTCGAAACTTTGTCATTTAGATGTGCCTTAGCCTCCTGAGTATTTTTGTCTTCTAGCTCGACACCTAGATCGGCCTAGATTGGAAGTTATAGTCATGCCAAGTTTGTGTCCAGAACTGCTCCAGTGCAGCCAGTTCATCTCTGTTCATCATCAAATTTCTTGCTTTCCAGCCATTTTCAGCCTTAGATCCTATTGAATGATTTATTCCTGTTATCAATGCCTACCTCCCAGACAAAGTGGTGCATCATTTGGAGCTCCAGATCAAAAGTTATGCTAAGCCCTAGTTTTTGACATTGTCAGCTCTATGCCAGAGCTTGTCAGCCAGTGGCATTGACCTTGTTTACCCACTTCTGGTTGTGTAATTTGAAAATCACTTTGTCCACTAAATTTGTAGAGTTGTGATCTACATTTTATTCTACTACCACAAGTTAAAATAACCCCTCTATCATTCATCGACCCTATGTCGATGCTTTGAACCGAATGTCGATCTAAAGACGTTCGCTGTTTTTGAGCGAACCAGTCGCAACCTTGACATCATTCTGATATTTTGAGACATTTGGAACCTTGTAAACCTTTGACAGCTAATCTTAACATTGGTTTCCTTAACTTAACCCTAATCAGCCTTTTAACCCAATCATTTCAGAATCATCAAGACTTCATCTTTGCATCATTGCATATAGTATAATAATGTATTGAAAAGATTATGATTATTGGTTGTTTGTTTGATTGGAGAGCAGATCAAGAGCCCGAGTTCGAGGACTTCACTGTGGATCCGACGTCGACTGCTGTATTTTACGACGCGGAAGGCAAGTCATATCCTTGGTCATCTTGAACCTATATTTTAAATGTTGCTATAATATGACCTTGAATATAGGCAATATTGCATGTGAAAGATTGAGACTGATTGATTTATGATTTGGCAGTACTAGACTGGTTATCTGTGAAAAGTGAAATAAACAAGTTTTGAGCCATGAACTATTATATGTATTTATATACTTATATTCATGAAATAAAAACCCTAGCCGTGACCAGAAAAATGGTATGGATGGCGGTAGCACTGGAGGTGCTAGACTGCAAAGGAATGCAGGCACTGAAGGTGCAGGGTTGTGGATGGTCTGGTCACTGGCATATAAGGACTAGAACCTTGTGTTGTGCGTCTAGTGGCATGAACAACGTGCTAACCGCAAGCCTGGTATGGGACAGGCCTGAACAAGTACTTATGTGGATCGTACATGAAACCCCTGCATGAGTTGTGTTGTGATGATTGATTTGGAGGCTGACTCCTACTATCACTGAAGGTGATCTGATATTTGACCCAGTAATGGGAAAAATGAGGTGGGGTGGAGGTTATGATACAGCCTACCACAACTGTGTCTCGCGGAGAGCCACAGGGTCGGGGGTGAATTGTAAGTGATGCATAACAAAAGTTCTTGTTATTTCCACCATGCCGCTCACAATATGAAGTGAGTCAGGGGTCCAATCATTTTGTTATGATAGGAAAGGTTTGAAAGTGGAATATCTTGCGAGTAAATTGGTACCTCTCTGCAGAGTTAAAAACGTATTCGAATACTCCGAGCTCCCGGGTTTATAGGAGTCTGCTGCGGTGGATTAAATCCACGGGGTGTGACACAAGTACTATTTTCTAAATAAAATATGTTTAATCAAGATTACCCAAATGACATGTGTTGTCATGATAAGGAGTGCTGCCGTGGGCTGTCGTGTGTCGACGTGTCGCGGTAGTGCTATAATCTAGTGAACATGAATGATGATGTTATATTATGAAAAGTGCTGCCATAAGATGAGATGAGAAAGGAAAAGATTATTTTACAATTATCCATAATTCTTGACTAGTCTAGGTTCATATCATCACTACTATATGTATCTACTCTTACCTATGACTTGCTGAGTACGTAAGTGCTCACCCTTGCAACCTACAAATCAATAGACGGAGCGATCAACAATCAAGATGAAGGCGTGGAGAACTTCTTGGATCCAGAAGGAGGAGCGTCAGTTCCGCCAGAGCCCTGATGTGTGTTGTTCTGCTGTCCACTTCTCTTTTGTGGGTGGGTCACCTATCTTCTGCTGTGTAGATGTTATTTGCTAAACCCTGAATGCCTTGTAGGCATTGTAATCCTTTTTATGTAATATTAAGGCCAGCAGGCCACACTGCTTAATATTTTGTGAGTACTCTGTTGCAATGTAATATACTCCTGTGTTTGACTCATCCTGGGAAGTCAAAGGTTTGTGAGAATGGGACTAGCTGCAGCGAGCTAGGTCTCTACAGGAGTAGTCGTTGTCTCAGTCTCGGGGCGCGACAAGAAAAGTTGGTATCAGAGCAACATGAGAACTTGACTGTAGGACGACACCTTTAGGGATTGGCCGTGCCAGGAAGACGTAATTTATTTAGAAAACTATTTGATGAAAATTGTATTTTGATAAAAACAATGAGCTTTGTAGCTCTTGAAAACTTTTATTTCAAAATTTTATTTGGATTTTCTAAAATTCGGTAAGATTGTGAGAGTGCGTTCTGTTGTTTCAGAGTGTCTTAGGGGTTGGTGTAGATAGAGCTAGTGATGCTCTTGATAGTTTTGTGATTCGCTGTTGCTTTGCAATGGTTAACTTGTATATTATGGCTAGTAGCCTAAGTATTTTATGCACTAAAGTAGTTTGCATTATTTTCTGCATTGTTGTCTTAGTTGACCCTAGATAGTTAGATCAGCCCAAATTTCTTTTTCAGAACCACCATGGTTGATGCAAGAAGAAGATCTCAATGCAGTGGAGAAGACAGGGAACAGACTCCTCAGGAAGAAGATATTATGACAAGAAACCCTTTGTTTCAGCAAGAACCTCAGAGTTCCAATCCTCCACAGAAGGGAAATATAGAGGGAGAGGATAGGAAGAGAAGAATGCCTCAACAAGTGCAACCACAACTAAACTCAACTAAAAGGAGAATCCCTACCAACCCTAGTTTTCAACCATCATACCAGACTTCCAGACCAATAAGAATGACGTGCCCCAATTGCAAAGGAAATCATCTTCAAAAGAACTGTCCTCACACGAGTGTCAAATGTTTTCATTGCAAACAGCATGGGCATCGCAAAGAATTCTGTCCCTGGATTCAATTCCCTAGACCCATAGCCATATCTCAGGCAAAGATGCAGTCAGTAGAACCTAGATCATCACCACTGCAGAAACCCAAGAGAAATTTACAAAGAAGAGGAGCCATGTTTACCAGAAGCAAAGGAAACCCTTACATGAACATTCAATGTTATCACTGTTGGCAGCGTGGACATCATAGAGAATTTTGTCCTTGGACTCAACTTCCACCATCTATTGCCAGATTACAGGCAGGAACACAACCAGAAGCATCTAAAGTACCAGTATCACAACCACAGAAGTTTAGAGGAACTCCACCAGGAAGAGGAGGAAGCATGGCCAACCGAGGAAGAGGAAGAGATGGAACACCAACAGCAATGCCAGGAGGAAAGCTAAACTACACTTCCACCCAAGAAGCAGGAAACACCACCGACATCCTTCGAGGTAGATTTTTTTTTGCATCTGCCTTAATATTATTTGGTCCTGGTGCTACAAATTCATTTATGTCAAAAGCATTTGCATCTGAGGTTGAAATGCATATAGAGCAAGTACCACTAGAGTACTCTATGGTTATGCAAACTCCAGGGGCTAGATTATCTGTCTACTCGATCTGCCCAAATGTAATCTTCAGTATAGAAGGGGTAGAATTTGAGGCAAATCTACTAGTTCTAGAATTGCAAAATCTAGAGATTTTATTGGGCATGGATTAGTTATCCCAACATAAAGGCCTAGAAGATTGTAAAGAGAAAACTCTTAGTCTTGTCAGTAGCCAAGGGGAGAGAGTTCTATTTTATGAACAAAGATCATCAATCAGGAAACTGCTAAGACCTGTTCAAACATTACAAAAGTTATGACTGGAACAAGCGCCTGTAGTGCAACCATATTCTGATGTGTTTTTCAGAAGAACTTTCAGAAATGTCAGTTACAGATATAGAGAAACTCAAGAATCAACTCAAAGATTATGATCTTAGTATTCAGTACCATCCAGGGAAAGCTAATGTAGTGGCCGATGTCTTAAGCAGAAAAGTTTACAACCTACAAGGAATGGTTATGTTAAAGAACCCTTACCTACAACAAGAGTTGCAGAATCATCAAGTGGAAATAGTACCGCAAGGAACGGTAGCTACTTTAACAGTAAAACCTCAACTTGAAGAACAAATAGGAAATGCCCAGAAGGAAGATGAAGAAATTTGTAAGATCAAGAGTCGAATCAAGTTAGGAAAGGCTCAAAGCTTTACTAAAGATAACCAAGGAATTGTATGGTATCAAGGAAGAATCTGTGTACCTCAAAACGCAGATCTTAAGGAAATAATTCTCCATGAAGCACATAAAACTCCATACTCAATACACCCTGGTAACACAAAGATGTATCAAGATTTGAAGACCAGATTCTGGTGGGATAATATGAAGAGAGATATTGCAGAGTATATTGCAAACTGTGATACATGTCGACGAGTTAAAGCAGAACACCAGAAAATAGCAGGAAAGCTACAACCTCTACCAATACCATTATGGAAATGGGAAGAAATTGGTATGGATTTCATTACAGGATTATCTAAAACTCAAGGAGGATATGATTCCATATGGGTTATTGTGGACAGACTTACCAAAGTAGCTCGTTTCATACCAGTCAAAAAAAAAAAAAAAAATCTATGATAGCAGTAAACTAGCAGAGTTATACATGCAAAGAATAGTGACATTGCATGATATTCCTAAGAAGATAGTTTCAGATCGTGGAGCACAGTTTATCTCCAAATTGTGGAATAGACTGCATGAAACTCTAGAAGTTCAGTTGGATTTCAGTACTGTATATCATCCGCAAACTGGAGGACAAACAGAAAAAGTCAACCAAATTCTAGAAAATCTTCTAAGAGCTTGTATACTAGATTATGGAACATCATGGGACAAATGTTTATCATTTGCAGATAATAACAGTTATCAAGCTAGTATACAGATGGCACCATTGGAAGCTTTATATGGACGTAAATGCAGAACCCCATTGCATTGAAATGAGCTAGAAGAACAAAAGGTCATAGGACCAGAGATAGCAGAAGAGGCAGAAGCTCATGTCAGACTTATTAGAGAAAGGTTGAACACGGCAAAATCACGACAAAAGAATTATACAGATAATCGATGGAGAGAATTATTATTTGAATTAAGAAATTTTATGTATCTCAAGGTCACATTATTCAGGGGATTACCAAGATTCTAAGGGAAGGGAAAGTTATCTTCAAAGATACATTGGACCATTTAAGATAATCAAGAGAGAATGAGAAGCATCCTGCGAATTGGAATTACCTGTGAGATTAACAGGAGTACACGATGTGTTTCATGTCTCTCAGCTCCGAAAGTGTTTGGAAGAGCCTAATGATCAGACAGACGTACAAGATGTACCATTACAGAAGAATATCACTTATCTTAAGCACTCGGTCAGAATTCTAGCCACTGATGAATGGCAGCTCAGAAAGAAGAAAATCAGATTGTGTAAAGTTCAGAGAGAAAATCATTCATGACAAGAAGCCACTTGAAAGAAGGAAGAGAATTTTTCAGCAAACCTATTTCTATTCTTATCTTTCCTTGCTTTAGGTAAATCTCGGGGCGAGATTTCTTTAAGGAGGGTAGATCTGTAACACCCTGAGTTTGGGGTGAAAAGTTCTTTCTTAAAAATCATGCATGCGTATGTCTCTTCTAGATCAACCAAATCAGCCTCAGCTTTATTCTGTTCTAGCCATAATTCCTCCAAATTTATCCTGTGACAACAAGTCAAGATCTGACTTTTCAGATTTGATCTATCAGTTATCCTAAACCTAAAAGCCTTCAGAACCCAGACCCAATTCTATCTCTAACTTCCAGAATTATCAACTCCTTTCTGTTTTCGAAAACAGAATATCTGTTACTACCTAAATACCCTAAGTTTAGAAATTCAGATTTAATCAAAATCTTGACCCAGTTCAGACCAGATTATTCCTGGAATATGATCATGGGTATGTCAATACCTTAATCTAAAAAGTTGACAGCCAGATTTTATCATCTAAACCTTTTCACAAATCAGTTCAAGACTTATTGCAAATTAGTCCTTTATCTGATATCTGAAAACCTAAAAAGACTAAAATCTCCAGATTAACTCCAAATTCAGAATTTCTTCGGCAAATCTTTTCTAGATGCTATTTGAAACAAGTTCTTTTTCTATGCAGATTTCAAGATCTCATCCTAATTACCATAATTCGAAATCAATTGAAGCTCAGATTCAATTACCCTAAAAATACCCTATTTTCGGTCTGTATCAAAGACTATTCAAATGTGCCAATTTTATCAAATGTTCTTGCCAAATATTCTGTTGAATATAATCTGCCATATCAGTGAAATCAAATTCAGTTTAAACCTTCCAAAACTCCAGATTCGCAGATCAGTCCTTTTTCCAGATTTTCTAAAAGCCAGAAAGGCAAAATGTTGCAAATCATCTTCAAATTCGAATCTGATTCAGGGAACATCTCCCAAATGCTTTTCAACATAAATTCTTCTTATATGAGTATCTCAAAATCAAACCCTAAATCCCAGAATTCGAGATCAATAAGTTTCAGACTTATTTTACCCTAATCTACTCTGTTTTCAGTTCATATCAAAAGTCATCCAAATGTCTCAAACTTTATCTTCTTGCTGTGCCAAATCATCCATGGAATTAAGTATATCAAAACAGCAGAATCAATTCCAGATCAAACCTTCCAAATCTGCAAACTTACAATTCAGTCCAAATCAAGAAAATCAATTATTGCAAATCAGCCCTATTCGACCAGGACAGCAGCTGCTGTGCACGACCAGTACTCACCGTGCATTTGCGCCGCGCTTGCTCGCCGCCGGCCACGCCTCGCCTCGCCTGAGCTTGTGCTCACTTGAATCTGCATGTGCGCACGTGTCCATGCCCCAGCCATCGCCGTGGCAACGCCGTTGAACAGCTTGCTCCCGTGCGCGACCGTTGTCAGCATCCTCTTGCCACGTTGCTTGCTTTGCTAACTCTTGTCGCCACTGCCTTGCACCGCCCGACATTGATGAGTCCCGATGTAGCACGGCTTCGCCTTGCCAGTGCACAGTCGCGTCGCCGCTCGCCGTTGCTGCTTCTGCGCCCGGCAACTCCTATCAACTGACAGCAAATTCAATGCTATTACCTCCTTGCAAGCTACGCCCACTGCTCTATTTAAACCACCAGTGCCTTGTATCGTCTCCTCATCACCAGAACTTAGCCGATTTTGCAAATTCTCCTCGCCGTCGTCTTCTTCTCCGGCGAGTCCAGATTGAGGCCTCACGGTGCCAGCACAATCTGCTGCACCTCTCACCAAATTAAAGCTATCAGTAAGTTCCCCTACCCATACTCTCTGTGTAGTACCATTTAATTGCTCACCGGTGACCTCTAACGCCGGCGATCACCGGAATTACTGAAACTCGAAGATTGCCCTGTTCCGGCAATGCAGGCCAAATTACTTCGAATTAGCTCTCGATCCTGTGGAAGAAAATGATCAGTGACTCATTTCCAGCAAGCCTATGCATCAAGATCTCCCGATTGAGCTTCAACCGAAGCTTTCCCCAATTTTGAGCTTCTCCAGAAACCGGCGATCGTCGCCAGGCTTCTCCGGCCATCCTCCGGCCAAATTGATCCTGCAGGTAGCTTCCACTTACCTCTCTTTCACTTCCCAAGCTTGGAATTGAGTTCATTCGGCCTAAATCGAAAATCCCCAATTGGCAGTGTCTTCTTCTCCGGCGCAGTTCACCGGAAAAGTGTTCCCGGCCATTTCAGCCCTCGAAACTTTGTCATTTAGATGTGCCTTAGCCTCCTGAGTATTTTTGTCTTCTAGCTCGACACCTAGATCGGCCTAGATTGGAAGTTATAGTCATGCCAAGTTTGTGTCCAGAACTGCTCCAGTGCAGCCAGTTCATCTCTGTTCATCATCAAATTTCTTGCTTTCCAGCCATTTTCAGCCTTAGATCCTATTGAATGATTTATTCCTGTTATCAATGCCTACCTCCCAGACAAAGTGGTGCATCATTTGGAGCTCCAGATCAAAAGTTATGCTAAGCCCTAGTTTTTGACATTGTCAGCTCTATGCCAGAGCTTGTCAGCCAGTGGCATTGACCTTGTTTACCCACTTCTGGTTGTGTAATTTGAAAATCACTTTGTCCACTAAATTTGTAGAGTTGTGTCTACATTTTATTCTACTACCACAAGTTAAAATAACCCCTCTATCATTCATCGACCCTATGTCGATGCTTTGAACCGAATGTCGATCTAAAGACGTTCGCTGTTTTTGAGCGAACCAGTCGCAACCTTGACATCATTCTGATATTTTGAGACATTTGGAACCTTGTAAACCTTTGACAGCTAATCTTAACATTGGTTTCCTTAACTTAACCCTAATCAGCCTTTTAACCCAATCATTTCAGAATCATCAAGACTTCATCTTTGCATCATTGCATATAGTATAATAATGTATTGAAAAGATTATGATTATTGGTTGTTTGTTTGATTGGAGAGCAGATCAAGAGCCCGAGTTCGAGGACTTCACTGTGGATCCGACGTCGACTGCTGTATTTTACGACGCGGAAGGCAAGTCATATCCTTGGTCATCTTGAACCTATATTTTAAATGTTGCTATAATATGACCTTGAATATAGGCAATATTGCATGTGAAAGATTGAGACTGATTGATTTATGATTTGGCAGTACTAGACTGGTTATCTGTGAAAAGTGAAATAAACAAGTTTTGAGCCATGAACTATTATATGTATTTATATACTTATATTCATGAAATAAAAACCCTAGCCGTGACCAGAAAAATGGTATGGATGGCGGTAGCACTGGAGGTGCTAGACTGCAAAGGAATGCAGGCACTGAAGGTGCAGGGTTGTGGATGGTCTGGTCACTGGCATATAAGGACTAGAACCTTGTGTTGTGCGTCTAGTGGCATGAACAACGTGCTAACCGCAAGCCTGGTATGGGACAGGCCTGAACAAGTACTTATGTGGATCGTACATGAAACCCCTGCATGAGTTGTGTTGTGATGATTGATTTGGAGGCTGACTCCTACTATCACTGAAGGTGATCTGATATTTGACCCAGTAATGGGAAAAATGAGGTGGGGTGGAGGTTATGATACAGCCTACCACAACTGTGTCTCGCGGAGAGCCACAGGGTCGGGGGTGAATTGTAAGTGATGCATAACAAAAGTTCTTGTTATTTCCACCTTGCCGCTCACAATATGAAGTGAGTCAGGGGTCCAATCATTTTGTTATGATAGGAAAGGTTTGAAAGTGGAATATCTTGCGGGTAAATTGGTACCTCTCTGCAGAGTTAAAAACGTATTCGAATACTCCGAGCTCCCGGGTTTATAGGAGTCTGCTGCGGTGGATTAAATCCACGGGGTGTGACACAAGTACTATTTTCTAAATAAAATATGTTTAATCAAGATTACCCAAAAGACATGTGTTGTCATGATAAGGAGTGTTGCCGTGGGCTGTCGTGTGTCGACGTGTCGCGGTAGTGCTATAATCTAGTGAACATGAATGATGATGTTATATTATGAAAAGTGCTGCCATAAGATGAGATGAGAAAGGAAAAGATTATTTTACAATTATCCATAATTCTTGACTAGTCTAGGTTCATATCATCACTACTATATGTATCTACTCTTACCTATGACTTGCTGAGTACGTAAGTGCTCACCCTTGCAACCTACAAATCAATAGACGGAGCGATCAACAATCAAGATGAAGGCGTGGAGAACTTCTTGGATCCAGAAGGAGGAGCGTCAGTTCCGCCAGAGCCCTGATGTGTGTTGTTCTGCTGTCCACTTCTCTTTTGTGGGTGGGTCACCTATCTTCTGCTGTGTAGATGTTATTTGCTAAACCCTGAATGCCTTGTAGGCATTGTAATCCTTTTTATGTAATATTAAGGCCAGCAGGCCACACTGCTTAATATTTTGTGAGTACTCTGTTGCAATGTAATATACTCCTGTGTTTGACTCATCCTGGGAAGTCAAAGGTTTGTGAGAATGGGACTAGCTGCAGCGAGCTAGGTCTCTACAGGAGTAGTCGTTGTCTCAGTCTCGGGGCGCGACAGTGGTCTACCTCTGGCCTCCACACTCCTACTATATATGGCTGCCACCCCCTATCCTTTTTCAGTAAGTTATTTGATACGTTGCTCCCCCTTGTGTGAGAGACATGTGTTCCTCAGAGTAGTATCCCTGGACCTGGTTTGATGAAAGATAACCTCAATTTTTCATTCTGAAATTCAGATTGCTTTGCATCTTGTTCTTGCTCATTTCTTCTAATGCGTGCAGGAATTAACCCTCGTGGTAAGGTTATCCGGGTGTGAGCACGGTTGATAACGATAGGTGTGTGGATGTAGCGATTTCAAGGACTCAATCTCCGCTGATTGGAAGCCTTGTAACGCGAATGTCTCCGTTCCGCAAAGTAGAACCTGTCGGAAGATTGGGCCGTTGTCGCATCAGTTGGTATCAGAGTCACAGTTGCCCGTTAGGTATCACCACTTTTTTCCTTGTTTTGTTGCTGTTTTCCATCACCTAGAGTCCAAAAAAAAAACAAGTTTGACAAAAATATTTGTTTTCCCATGTCCAAACCCGTTTGTTCCTTTCGATCTGTTAATTTTGGTCTGTTATATTGAGTTTGCGTCTGTTATAGCGTTGTCTAGTTGTTTATCATAGCTTTTATCCATTTTAAAAAAATGAAAAAATCTCTGGCCGATAACCCATCCAACAACCCAAACCCTAATTTCCAATCTCGGTCAGATAAACCCCTTTCCTACCACCGCCACCAAAAATGCCATAACTTTTGATTCCATGATCCTTTTTGAGTGAACCCAAGGAGAGAAGATTCATAACTCAATTTTCCGCTGTACTGTAAATTTTCACGTCCATCCATTTAGGGAGTAAAGAGTTATGCAATTCGCAATCCGACGTGCTTGCTGTTTTTCAGATCTGCAACCACGCGAACTTGTGAATTTTGTACGAATTTTTCTGTCGGTTTTCAGAAAGTTTTCCTTCAAGAAAAGTTGTGGAAAAAGCCATCAGAAAACAGAGAAAAAAAGAATCATTGAAAAAGAGGCATCTGACGAAATGATACGGCCAAAATACCAACATGCTGTCACGCAGACAGAAATCTGCAGTTTCCAAATTTGGTGTGGTCTCGTGTTTCAAGTTCCATATTCCATATCTTTGAGTTTTTTTTTTTGTGTCTACCACTTGTATCCACTGCCATATACTTCTGTTAGTCTATTCTTCATCCTTGGTTGATCCACAACTTAGGCTAAGTGCTAGATACGAACAAAAATTCAATTCTATGCAATTCTGAGATTAATTGATTGTTTAATCTTTACTACTCATACCTATCCTTCCAAACTCCACTTTCTTCCAACTCAGTTACATATTTACTTTGCAATCGCGAGCTCCATCCCTATCACAAGTTGTCACAAGCCAGCCCACCGGATTGCCTCGCCTGTCACAGTTGGTAAGAAATTTGCAAGAGCTTGATAAGAAGCTTGAGCGAGAGTGAATTTTACTCCTTGTCCACCACCTAGTAGTTGATAGGAAGAATATATACACTATGTTTTTCTCTTGTCTTCTACTAACAATGATAGGATCGGAGACTGAAGTTCCGGATGGAGATGATTGTGTTACAAGAATTGAGCTCATGAAGTACGTGGAGGATCATCAAAGAGCGTTGAGAGGAATCGACGCCAACCTCACCAAGCTTGCTCAAGACAATGAGCATAGGATGGAGCGAATCAAGCAGAGCATCGCCAACCTCATCACAAGAGTGGAACACCTTAAGATGCGGCCACCTCCACCTGCAGCTCCTGGACCTCCCAATGGAGGTCGAAGGGTGGAAAACCTTGCTGCCCATGGAGATGAAGAAGCATCCCTCGCCGGCGGCATAGAGAATGATGAAGGTGAAGGGAGTGTCGGCATTCCGGATGATTGTTCTGCTCAATGGGAGGCATGGCTACATCATCATCTTCGCCGCAATCATCATGGTATGAGAGGTGACAATGGTAATGTTAATCGACATCTTGGTAATGTTAGTGACGCATTTTCTAAAGATAAATTTACCATGCCATATTTTGAGGGTCATTATAATCTGGATGAATATTTAGAATGGGAGTTAACTGCGGATCAAAAATTCTCATGTTTTGAAGTTCCAGAAGAACATAGAATTAGACTTGCCACTAGTGAATTTACTAACTTTGCATCATATTGGTGGCATGAAATTAAACAAACGGATAATGTCCCTTCTACTTGGAATGCTTTGAAAGAATTAATGCGAGCTAGATTTGTACCCTCATATTATGCTAGAGATTTACTGAATAACTTGCAGTGCTCGAACCAAGGTAATAAGTCTGTAGAAGAGTATTATCAGGAGTTAAAAATTGGTATGTTGCTTTGTAAAGTGCAAGAAGAAGAGGATGCAAAAATGTCTAGATTTTTTGGGGGTTTAAACCGTGAAATCCGAGACATATTAGAGTATAAGGATTATCATAATATCACTCGTTTGTTTCATCTTGCTTGCAAAGCTGAAAGGGAAGTACAGGGACGACAAGCTCATTCACGGGAAGGTATTTTCGGCGGATCTACTTCAGCTTGGTCCACACCTACCCCCATTGCACCACCCGCACCCTCTACTGGTCATTCTACTTCATCTACTTTCCGTGCACGTCCCGCTGATTCTACACCACTATCACATATTACCGCAGCGCGTAAATCAGTGACGGTGCAAGCACCGGTGAAGAGCGCTTCATCGGTGGCTTCCACGGGCAGGACTCGTGACACGCAGTGCTACCGTTGCAAGGGATGGGGCCATATCATGAAAGACTGTCCAAATCAGTGAGCCCTCATTCCAAAAGACGACGGTGAGTATACTAGTGCTAGTGATATTAATGAGGAAGATTTGGCTCTTGTTGCGGCTAACCTTGTAGGTAACGAACATGAGACGGATAGCATTGACGATGGAGTGGACAGATTTGGAGTTGAAGCTTCCGAGAGGTATATGAGCATTGTAGCACAGCGAGTACTTAGTGCTCAAATGGAGAGAGCGGAGCAACATCAGTGCCACACCCTGTTCCAATCGAAGTTTGTTGTGAAGGAAAGATCGTGTCGCGTCATCATCGATGGAGGAGTTGCAACAACCTTGCTAGCACTAAGTTGGTCGAGAAGCTTGGCTTGAACCTATAGCAGCACCAGTGGCCATATTACATTCAATGGTTGAATGCTTGTGGTAAGTTGAAGGTCAATAAAATTGTGAGAGTGCCTTTTTCGATTGATACCTACAATGATCATGCAGATTTTGATATAGTGCCTATGCAGGAATATTCCTTGCTTTTAGGTAGACCTTGGCAATATGATACTAATGCACTCATCATGGTAGAAGTAATAAATACACTCTTATGCTCAAAGGAAAGAAAATCACTTTGCTTCCTATGACACTTGCTGCAATTGTGCAATGTGATAAAGCAAGAGCTAAAAGAGATAAAAATGAATATGATAAAAGTGAGAATCAAATTGTAGTTAAAGAACTGAACCTACTTAACAAGAAAGAACCTAGTTCTATGAAATCTGAAATTAAATTGAAGGGTGCTGTTTTACTAGCTACTACGTTTGTTTTGTATCATATATCTCCTGTTTTGCTACCTGTTGCTCCTAATCTTTTGCAGGAGAATGTACTTGAGTCGAGGACGACTCCAATTCAAGAAGGAGAGGATGATGAGGATATCACCAATGTAGATACGAACGACGCTCCTTCTACTCCTTCCACGTCGTCGCCCGAAGACCATGGAGAACATCAGGTCGGCATGAATCCACATGTCAAGTTTTTCAAGCCATCTACACTGAAGGTCCAATATACCACAGCACTCCAAGACAAGCCCAACAAGAAGCCCAAGTTGTACTCGCTCCAAGACAATTCTAAAATGAAGCCCAAGTCATATGCGAGCCCGATTCGGCCATCCAAGAGCATGCCAACTTCAAACGGACATCCAGGCCACGTACAGAGTTCGTTTGGGGTGAATGAGCATTTTACGGAGAAGCCCACGATGCCACCTTTCCAATGGATCTAGCCCCACTACCAAATTCAGTTTGGATCACCCGCAATCGATGAAACAATTTGCAGAATGATTCTGCCGGGTGCTGTGCCACCTCTACTCTGGACCCAAGGACCGTGAATCCCTAGGGTTATGTGGGGGTGGGTTCTCTAGCTGGTGGCTTACATCTGGCCGCCATACTCCTGCTACATATGGCTGCCCCCCCATCCTTTTTTGGTACGATATTTGCTACGATGTTCCCCCTTTGTGTGAGAGACAAGTGTTCATTGGAGTAGTGTCCCTGGAGCTGGTTTGATGAAAGATAACCTCAATTTGTCATTCTGAAATTCAGATTGCTTTTCATCTTTTTCTTGCTCATTTCTTCTACTGTGTGCAGGAATTTACCCTCGTGGTAAGGTCATCTGGGCGTGAGCACGATTGATAACGATAGGTGCATGGGTGTAGCGATTGCTAGGACTCAATCCCCACTGATTGGAAGCCTTGAAAAGCGAATGTCTCTGTTCCGCAAAGTAGAACCTATCAGAAGATCGGGCCGTTGTCGCATTAAATGGTAAGTGGTGCATGTGCGTCGATTACACCAGTTTCAACAATGCCTGCCCGAAGGAGGACTTTCCCCTTTCTCGCATCGATCTGTTGGTCGATTCCACAGCGGCTTGCAAACCGATGAGCTTCCTGGATGCTTACACAGACTACCATCAAATTAGCATGGCAGAAGTAGATGAAGAGAAGACTGTTTTGATCACACCCTTTGACACCTATTGCTACATCAGAATGCCATTCGGGCTCAAGAACACTGGTTCCACACACCAATACTTGATGCAAAAGATCTTTCTATCTCAGTTAGGGCATAATTTAGAAACTTATGTAGATGATCTGGTTGTAAAAGAGCTTAAAAAGCTCTAATCATGTAAATGATCTCACTGAGACTTTCTATAATTTGAACAAACATGGAATTAAATTGAATCCAGAAAATTGCTCTTTGGAAGTTTCTTCCAGCAAACTTTTAGGTTTCCTAGTTTGTTCATGAGGCATTGAGGTCAATCTCAACAAAATCCAGGCCATTAAGCAAATTCTATCCCCTCAGACAATGAAGGATGTCCAAAGCCTAACAGGTCAAATGACGGCTTTAAGCCGTTTCATATCACGCTTAGGCGAACGTGGTTTACCTTTCTTTAAGATACTACGAAAGCACAATGGTTTTCAGTGGTAGGATGAAGCCGAAAAGGCCATTCAAGAAGTCAAAGCATACTTATCAAATGCTCCAGTGTTGGTCTCCCTACAATCAGGAGAACCATTGCTCATTTACTTAGCCGCAACCCCATGCGCAGTCAGTGCAGTTCTGGTTGCAGAAAGGGACGGCTCGCAACGACCAGTGAAATGTGTAAGCGAAGTTTTAAATAGACCAAAGGAGCATTACCCCGAGGTCCAAAAACTACTCTATGACCTCTTAATGACTTTCCGAAAGCTGTGACATTAGTTTCAAGTGCACAAGATCTCCGTGCCATCATCCTTCCCTTTAGGGGATATTCTCTGAAACCTAGAAGCAACCAGACGAGTTGCGAAGTGCTCAGTAGAACTCGGGGCATTCGATCTCCATTTCAATACTCGAGTATCAATCAAATCTCAAATCCTGGCAGATTTCATCATTGAATGGCCAAATCCCGAACCACTTGCACCAGACTCCAGTACATCTACAAACGACCTTTGGACGATGTGTTTCGATGGTTCTCGTGGTTTTTCGATCTCGGGAGCTGGAGTGGTCTTCGTCACGCCTCAGGGTGACCAACTCTAGTACTTCATACAACTCCACTTTGTTGCAACTGACAACGCAGCAGAGTAAGAAGGTCTTCTAGCTAGGCTTCAGGCAGCCAAATCAATCCCTTGGAGTCCATCTGCTAGTGCTGAGGGGAGACTCACAGCTAGTCGTAAACTAGGTAAGCAAGGAGTACAGTACCTTCGACGAGACAATGGCTTGTTACCTGGGCGAGGGGAGGAAATTGGAAAAATACCTCAAAAATTTCGAAGTCCAATTCGTGATGAGAAGAGATAATACTCTCGCCAACCAGTTATTGAAACTTGGGTCCTTACGCGCATCCGCTCCGGCAGAAGTGTTCATTGAGCACTTAAATATCCGTCAATAACTGAGACGACCAAGGCGATGACTAACGTCACCGCCCTCGAGCAAGAAGCAGATTGGATCAAAACATTGATAACCTATCTTGCACATGGGACCTTACCCGTGGATAAAACTGAAGTTGATCGGCTAGTTAGAAAAGCACGCATGTACAAACTAGTCGAAAAACCCTTGTAAAAGAAGAGTTTACAAGGCGTGCTCATGCATTGCATTCCTCAAAAAGAAGGACAATCCCTTTTGAGAGAAATTCATGGAGGCATGTGCGGTGCACATGCATCCTATAGAACACTAGTCGGAAAACCTTTTCGACAAGGGTATTACTGGCCTATGGTACTAAACGATGCCAGATACATAGTCAAGACAGGCCCTCAGTGTCAATTTCATGCGCGGTAAGTCCATCAGCCGGCATATGCACTACAAACTATTCTCCTCTCTAAGGCTCCATTGGTTCTCACAAAGTGAATAGAATCACGCTAAGCCCCTAGTCAACATGAGATATGAAGAGAATATGAAGGGAGGTATTTATTAGGCAAAATCGCGCTATACTGACTATTTAATATGGTCGTTTGTCGTATGGGACTACATATCTTGGGTCTAATGCCCAGGCAGTCAATGGACACAAGTTCTTATTCATAGCCATTGATATGTTCACTAAATGGGTCGAGGCTGAACCAGTCTGAACCATTATTGTCGTTGTGGCGCAAAATGTAACACCCCCATTTTTCTCAAATCCTGGGTTGCCTCGTCTCTCTCTATTTCAAAATGAGATCCCAGTTGTGCCAGCATCTTACCCCAAAAAGTTGGCAATCAAATTCTTTCGTTCAGATCTTTTTCGCAAATCAGCCCAAAAGTATCACAAATCAGTCCTTTTCAGATTTGTCAGAAGCCCAAAAAGACTAAAAGTCTCAGACCATCTCCAAACTTTGATCTGATTCAGTGAACATTTCCCATTCACTATTCTGAACAATTTTCCCTTCTGGAAGAATTCCCAAATCTTACCCTAAACCCTAATTTTCAGCCTCGCCACTTTCCAAAACCCTAATTACCCTGTTTACCCTGTTTTCGATTTTTGTCAAAACCACCAACCTTATCGGATCTTACCATTTTTCTTGCTAGATGAGTCCAAGTGATTTAGTAACACTCATCTGCAAAATCAGATCTCAGATTAGCCCTCCAGATCTCCAGATTTGCAAATAGGTCCAAGATCCCGAAAGAATCCCTTGCAGATCAGTCCAAAACCCTCGCGAATTAGTCCAAATCTTGCAACCAGGCCCCTGTGCCATTTTCGACCACGACTAGGCCCCGTTCATCTGCGCCTCGCCACCTTGCCTCGCCGCAGAACTCGCCATCGGCCATCTTCTTCGGTCACCTATGCTCGTGACCGATTAAGCCACCTCGCGCGCACGTGCCAGCAACTAGAGCCCCGTTGAAACCAACAGATAAATGCCCGCGCTCCAACACCGTTTTCGCGCGCGCATGCCCGTGGCCGTGGCACTTGCATGCGTGTATGTGTCATCGCCGGAGCTGCGTTGCAGCCTCCGCATCGGCGCCGTTCCAAACCCAGTTCCAACGTGCCCCCGATAGCGCTGGCAAAGCTACTGCACAGCCCGCGCACATCACGTCGCCGTTCACCGTTGTCGCGCTTGCGCCCGGCCATCCTTGTCCCCGGCTCAATTTCCCTCGTCGTTTCCCTTGCTGGCTTCATCTCATAGCCTACTTAAACCTCCCCCCTATGCTGTGAAAACTCCAAACCTCCAGAAAATCGGTTAAGTCCCAAGCACAGCCACTCTCTTCTTCTTCTCCGGCGAGCTGTTTTTGAGGCCACCGTCGCCAGAGCAATTCACAGCCCCTCACTCCAATCCAAGCTCACCAGTGAGTTCCTCTCATCCACCTGTCTGTGTCATAGCTCCCAATTGGCCTCCGGTGAAACCCATCGCTAGTGATCGCCGTGAAAAGCCTTTTGCCCTGTTCCCCAAATTAATCTCACTACAGTCCTTTTCACCACTCCTTTCTGTGGAATGAAATGATCCTTAGCCATTTCTCAGCAAGCCTGCTCAGTCACTTTTTGAATTTAACTCAATTCGAGAGGTTCCCCGATTTTTCGCGTGCCGCCGTGGATGCCTCACGTCGTCGGCACGCCTCACTGTGTATTCACCCAAATAGAACCCACCTACACCTTCCTTGTATCCCCTAGATGGTGTAGTCCAGAGCATTTGATCAACATTGTTGTGTAGCGCCTGTTCGTCGTTCAACGTCTTCTCCAAGTCCGGCGGCAACGCCGACGAGCTCAAATTCTCAACCCCAGCCAAATTCCTTTCACCAAAGCAATCAGCACCACCTCAAGAGTGTTTTCCCCCAATCAATTTCTAGTTTAACCCACCCCAGCTCTCGATCACCGTGGCTAGTCTTTGTCTCAGGCGGCCAAAAAATTCAACTCCGCCGTTCGTCGCCGTCAAGCCATCCCAATTCAATTAACCTCACCAGTGGCTCCACCTTGATCCCGGCTACATGTTTGACAAACTTAGACAAGCAACGCATGCGTGGTTCGTCCAGACACGCGTACCCTAGTTGCTGCAGTGCATTGGCATTCGACTTTCCCTTTGCCAGGGACTTTTTTGCAATTCCCTGTAATCCCTGGACTTTTCTGTGAACTCCACTTTGTCCCTCAGCTTGGCCCCAGCCCCCTGAGCATTTCCTTCCACTATCTCGACATCTAGATCTGCCCAGATTGGAAGATATGACCTTGCCAAGTTTCTGTCTAGATCAATGTCTGTGCAGTGTCGCCACCGCGGTTCATCGCCGGAGTTCTCCACTGTCCGGCCATCTCTTGCCTTGAAACCACTTGCATTGTATTCCTGGCATCTTCGCCTATCTCCTAGACATAGTTGGCGAAGTGTTCAAAGTCCAGAATCAAATCTAATGCTTTGCCCTAGTTTTTGACATTGTCAGTCCAATGTCAATGCATGTCAGCCACTGACATTAGCCTTGTTTATCATCTTCTGGTTGAGCAATTGAAATGCAACTTTGTCCCCTAGATTCCTGGAGTTGTGCTCTACAACTTTCTCTACTGCCACTTCTCCAGAAAACCTACCTAAGACCAACTTAAGGCTATGTCTAGCCGTGGACTGAATGTCGGCCTTTTGACATTCAACTCCTTTTGAGCCCATCTCTTCGACCAGCACCCAAGTGGCTTTGTCCAAATATTTTCCCTTGCATGCATGATATATTTACTTATTATTTCCTATTGCAACTATTTTCTGTATGCTTATATGGCGTGCGCGTTGTATTGCTTGTGTCTGCCGTAGAGCCCGAAGTTGAAGGAGCGGAAGAAGTCTTTGAAGTTTCTTCCGAGTAACTAGACCCAGCATTGCAAGGCAAGTCTCAACCCCTTGATCATGTCTCACCTAATATTTTGAAATGAAGTATGTTAGTTGTTTTCAAAGTATATGCATGCCTTAAATTCAAATGGGAGTATGTTCAAATAATGTGGTTAGATATAACCTAAATGATTGTGAGGCCCCTCTTGTGATTGAATACCCATGCACCCTTGTCACCCTAGGATATATGCTTAGGATTATGCTTATGCTTGAAGACTTATGCTAAATATCAAATGGTCGCTTATATGAGAAACATGTTTGAAAACCCCTTTTTGTGAAAGAAATGTGAATTAGAATTGGTAGTGAGGATGGTTTGATTGGTTGGCTGTTGTGTGTGCATTGGGTATGTGAATGTCTCCTCACTATTAATCCATAAGGACAAGAACCTTGTGTTGTGCCTCTATGCGGCATGAAAAACGTACCAACCACTTGCCTGGTATGGGACAGGCACGACTTAGTAGCTTTCTTGGTATTAGCAGTTCCCTGCATGGTTTGTCGGTTCGGTTTCTCGCGTGGAAACTGGTGGGGCGCAGTTCGTCCATGAGTGGTGTGAGATCAGAAAAATTATGAGAGGAAAAGGTGGAAAGAAGGAAGTCGCCCTACGCCTGATTAAGTCATGCGCGGCTGTAATCACAAGGTCATATGTCTTGCGAGGACACAGGCCTAGGCTAGGAAGTAAGGCAGTGGGGATGACCCACAACAGTACTTGAGACTTAATTGTCTATTTACCGGGTGGGGAAACTGTTAATACTAGACTGCAAAAGTGTTGTGTGATCTCGGCCTTGTCACAAGCGTAAAAGTCGCATGGAGCTGATCCGACTGGAAAGCCGAGTGAAGAAGTGGATTTAAAAAGAGGTACACCTTTGCAAAGTGTAAGAAAAGTATCAGATACTCTGTACTCCCAGGTCATGGAGTATGTTCGCGGTGGATTTATCCATGTGGTTCGGCACAAGTAATATTTGGAATGTTTTCATAATGTGGGTTGATAAAAGTCATGACTCATGGGAGACCATCACACATAACGATATCTAAAGTATATCTTAAGATTTCAAAGTATTGCTTTTGAAACTAAAAGCTTTTCTTTATAACTTTAGAGTGAAAATCTATTCTATTCTTACATATAAAACCAAGACCTCATTCCTTGAGAACCCCTCATCTATATACCTGCATTCTCATAACGAGACTTGCTGAGCATCGTGTAAAAACATGCTCACCCTTGCCTTTACACACAAATTCAGAAGAAAGGATCCGTGGATCCCGATTCCCTTGGCCTTGAGCACCAAGAAGAGGAAGGAACCTCTCCAGGCGATTCGAGTTTCTAGGAGGGTCATGAGCCATGTTGAGTCCGATGTGGTGGAAACCCTTCCAGAGCAGCTGCAGAAGGAAATGAAGACCCTTGTGGTTGCTTTTTGTGTTATTTTTCTGTGTTCGGTACTTCGATACCGATTCTTGATTTTGAAAAACTCTCTACTTTTGTATCAACTTTAATTATGCCATCCTTGGCATTATGATATTGTAACAGTGGTCCTCGTGACCTTGTACTTGTTTTATCTACCAGCTTTATTGTTTAAAGTAAATCCTGTTGTTGTGAGCTTGTAAAGTACCTTTCTGAGTGTAACCCACCTGGGCGGTTGCCACCGGATTCCTCAAATGAGGGTCCCACAGAAGATGGTATCAGAGCAAAGGCTCGACTGTAGGTCTCGACCCTTCTGTAGACATTGGCGTCCCTAGAAGAGAAAATCGCTAGTTTATTTGACTAAAATCTAATTACGAAAATCTAATTTGTCTAAACAAAATATATTATGTAGTTATCCTTTTTGATTATTTGAAAAAGCTTTAAACATTATTTCCAACTTTTAGGTGTTTTTGCGTTATGTCCCCTTAGACAGCTTTTGTGCTTTAGTGGTAGTCTACGAGATCCTACAACGTGGAGTTGGACCTGATGGACGCAGATGAAGATCAGGAGGAGGACTCAGAAGAGGTAGAGCCTTACGGTTCTTCCAATGCCGACGTGTGATCCCAGACTTTCCCTGGTTTAACCTTTTGTGCCTAACCACAGCAGACGTTAGATCTTTTGTGTACTAGTTTCTTGTCATAATATGTGTTGGTTGCTAAATATTCCTGTAAGCCGTAGAGGAAAAACTATGCATTTTATGAAAATTTAATTTATGAAAAACATCTTGCACATTCCAATCCTTGTCTCATGGATTGATCTCAGCTTTCCGCTTGTACCCTATCTGTGTTTCCCTCTGAGTCAGAAATCATTTCTTTGACCGCCTGTTAGAGCAGATTGGTTAACACTAAAGGAAGATCTCAAGGAATAGAACCCGAGGAAGATACCAGTGACATGAGAAACACATCTGGAAGAAGAGCCCGTACCAACTAAGATCAACCCAGATCACCAACTTCCATGCTACAAGGAGGAAATATCAATGATATGTTGATATGGATGGAGCGAGAATGCCAATCAAATCCATCTGTAGAAATATTGCCTTTTGTATCGGCAACCTAGGATTCCTAGCAGATTTGCTAGTTCTGAATCTTCAAGAGTTAGACATCATTCTTGGAATGGACTAGCTAGTGAAGCACAAAGGTCAGATAGATTGTAAGAAGAAGACCGTCACTCTAACCAACGCCGAAGGAGAACAAGTCACATTCTGCTTAGAAAAGAAAAGAAAGATCTCCACTAATCGACCGTATGGACAGCTTGAACAGTGTTGAAGAGATCAAAGTAGAGGATGTCCCAGTAGTCAACAAGTACCCGGAAGTTTTTCCTGAAAGAATTCCCTGGAATGCCACCAGACCGAAATATAGAGTTTGCCATTGAGCTGAAACCTCGATCAGCCCATACACAAGGAAACTTGCATGTATGACGAGCCAAGAATAGGAAGAGCTAAGAAAGCAAGTGAAAGAATTGGAAGAAAAAGGACTCATTAGAACAAGTTCATTATCGTGTTTGTGGATGATATTCTCATTTTTTTTCCAAGAACGAAGAAGAGCACAATCAGCATCTAAGATTAGTGCTAAGGAGGTTAGCAGATCATCAATTGTACGCCGAGATTGATAAGTGTGCTCTCTGGTTGAAAGAGATTCCTTTCTTAGACCACATCATTTTAGATGAAGGAATATTCATGCATCCGTCAAAGACCCAAGCTGCACCACAATATCAACCAAATCTACAGTACCCAAGACCCATAACAGCCTCACAGAAGCCACTATCAGCGTGATTATCCCCACACTGCTATCATTGTGGACAATTCGGTCACCGTCGAGAGGAAACCCAGCACCAACTCAAGGCAGACTCAACTATGTCACATCAGAAGAAGAAGGAGGCTAATCAGACAAAAATTTTTGCTATTTAAAGTGGACTGAATATGACATCTCTAGAGTATCCTATCGCTATTTAGTTTCCTGACTCTAGGATGCCAGTAAAATCAGTGTGCGAAGGAGTAAAATTTAATATAAGCGGAAAGGAGTTCTCTGCTAAACTACTGGCACTAGAACTACAAGGTTGAGATGTTATACCTGGAATGAACTGGTTGTCGGAACATAAAGGACAAATGGATTGTGAACGTAAGGCCGTTGCCCTTACTAGTCCTAATGGAAAAGAAGTTTTGTTCCAATCCTAAGAGGATGTTAGTAGAACACCCAGCCCAAAATCTGCACAGTTCAAAGAAAGAGGTGAACCAGATCCCCGAATTTGGAGGATACCCGAGCGTGTTTCCAAAAGAGTTACCAGAAGTGCCCCTGATCAAGGTTTTGAACTCAAGGTTGAATTGAAACCTGGGACGGCACCCGTATCAAAAATGCCATATCGGACGTCAGTCAAGGACCAAAAGGAGCATGCTGACCACCTACGAAAAGTCTTGGATAAACTAAGGGAACAACAATTTTATGCTAAGCCGAACAAGTGTAAATTTGGACACAGGAAATTTCATTTTTAGGTCACCTGATGATAGCCGAAGGAGTGCAAGTGGATCGAGTTAAAAGTCGAGGCCGTGAAAGAGTGGAAACAACCAGAATCAGTGACAGAGGTCAGAAGTTTTCTTGGATTAGCTGAGCACTATCACCGATTCATTGAAGGATTTTTCCAAGCTAGCCAAGCCGCCTACTAGTCCGTTGAAAAAGGATGTCCAATTTGAGTGGACAGAAGATTGTCAGAAGAGCTTCGAAGAGTTGAAACGAAGGCTAACAACCACACCAATTCTAGTACTCCTTGATAATAGGAAGAATTTTGAGATGTAGCGTGATGCATCTAGGCATGGACTAGGATGTGTCTTAATACAAGGAGGAAGAACAGTCGCATTTGCATCGAGGCAACTGCAGTCGCATGAGAAGAATTACTTGACTCGTGACGTGAAGTTAGCAGCAGTGATTCACGCACTCAAGATTTGGAGACATTATCTACTAAGGAATCAATGTGAAATCTACTCAGACCACAAGAACTTGAAGTATGTTTTGCCCAGCAGAATTTGAACATGAGGCAATGTCGATGGCTAGAGTTAATAAAGAACTGTGGCCTAGACATGCATTACCATCATGGTAAAGTTAATGTCATTACGAACGCCTTGAGCAGAATGGTTTACTGCCGCACCACTGTTGCACCAGAGTTAATGGACGATTGCATCGACAAATGATCGAATCAGTAGATCAAGGTTCTGTGACCATGTACGTTGTCAGTTACACCTACCTTGGAAGAAAAGATTCGAAATTCACAAGAAAGTGATGAAGGAATTCGGGAGATCAAAGAGGATATGAGGATCGGAAAGGCAGTAGAGTTTCGGGAAGATGAGCAAGATGCAATTTGGCAAGATGAAAGGATGTGTGTTCCAGAGGTTAAGGAGATCAAGACACTAATTTTGGAAGAAGCTCATAACACTCCATACTCTATTCACCCCAGAAGTACTCGGATATGTTAGGACTTGAAGAATCAATTTTGGTGAAGTCGCATGGATAGAGATTGCCGAGTATGTGGTAAAGTGTGAAACATGTTAGAGGATGAAGACCAAGCATCAAAGACTAGCAGGATTGTTACAGCCACTAACCATACTAGAAGGGAAATGAGAAGTTGGAATAAACTTTATCACGGGACTTCTGAAGACTAAGAATGGATATGACTCCGTGTGGATGATCGTGGACAGGCTGGCGAAAGTAGCGTACCTCGTACTATTGCAGATGACTTACGATGGCACCAAGTCGGCAGAAATTTACATGACTAGGATTGTGACTCTACATGGTATACCCAAGAGGATTGTATTAGATCGTGGAGCACAATCCACCTCAAGATTTTAGAGAAACAAGGAAAAGTAGCATACAAATTGAAGCTACCACTCAAACTAGCAGGAGTTCATGATGTTTTCCATGTGTCTCAATTAAGGATATGTTTGAAGAATACGACAGAGCAAATATCTCCTAAGGAAGTAGAAGTTCAATCAAACTCATCCTACCAAGAATACCCCATCAAGATACTTGAGGTCAGTGAAAGAAGATTGAAATCAAGGACCATTCGATTCTGCAGAGTTCAATGGAACAATCACTCAGAAGAAGAGTCGATATGGAAAAGGGAAGAAGGATTGCATCGAGATTTCCCTTACCTATTTTCAAACCTACCAGAATCTCGAGGACGAGATTGTTTTTAAGGAGGTTAGGTTGTAACACCCCTATTTTTCTCAAATCCTGGCTTGCCTCGTCTCTCTATTTCAAAATGAGATCCCAGTTGTGCCAGTATCTTACCCCAAAAAGTTGGCAATCAAATTCTTTCATTCAGATCTTTCTCACAAATCAGCCCAAAAGTATCACAAATCAGTCCTTTTTAGATTTGTCAGAAGCCCAAAAAGACTAAAAGTCTTAGACCATCTCCAAACTTTGATCTGATTTAGTGAACATTTCCCATTCACTATTCTGAACAATTTTCCCTTCTGGAAGAATTTACAAATCTGTAACACCCTGAGTTTAGGGGTGAAAACTTCCTTTTTCATAAATAGCATGCATGCATGTATCAGTAGTAGTAGCCAGATCAGTATCTATCTCAAGCCCTAAAATCTCCAAATCTAACCTGTGACCTCAAATCAAGATCAGATTGTTCAGATGTGATCTATCAGTTACTCTGAACTTAAAAGTCTTCAGAACCTAGATCCAATTCTATTTCTAAATCCCAGAATTATCAACTCCATTCTGTTTTCGAAAATAGAAATATCTTATATTACCTAAATACCCTAAGTTTCAGAAATCCAGATTTAATCTAAATCTTGACCAAGTTCAGACCAGATTATTCATGGAATATGATCATGGGTATGCCAATACCTTAAACCAGAAAGTTGGCAGCCAGATTTTATCATCTAGACACTTTTCACAAATCAGTCCAAGAGTTATCGCAAATTAGTCCTTATCTGATATCTGAAAACCCAAAAAGGCTAAAATCTCCAGATTAACTTCAAACTCAAAATTTCTTCGACAAATCTTCTCAAAATACTATTTGCCACAAGTCTCTCTTCTGTGCAGATATCAAAATCAAACCCTAAATGCCAGAATTCGAAATCGACAAAACTCAAATCTTACTTTACCTTAATTTACCTTATTTTCAGTTTGTATCAAAAATTATTCAAATGTGCCAAATCTTATCAACTACCTTTGCCAAATATCCTGTTGATTATATCTGCCAGATTAGTGAAAGAAAATTCAGTTTAAACCATTCCAGAATTTCCAGATTTACAATTCAGTCCAAAACTCAAAGAATTGAAACTGCAGTTCAGTCCAAATTTCGACCAGGCCATTTACTGTGTGCACGACCAGAAACCGCCGTGCTTGTGCGCCGTGGTTGCTCGTCGCCGGTGAGGCTTCGCCGCGCTTGTGACCATGCATGCCGGTGCGCACGTGTCCTCGCTCCAGCTAATGCCGTGGCAAGGTCGCTGCTACGTCGACGACCAGCGCCCGCTCCCGCGCGCGATCAACGGCTTTTTGTCAGCAACTCCTCGCCACGTCACTTTGCCGCGCCAGTGTTGTCGCCACCGCCTGCTCCATCTTTGCAAAGTCCCGATGAACGACAATGTGGACAGTTGCAGTCCTGTCGCCGTCGCATCACCGTTCTTCGCTGTGTCTTCGCCGCTGATGCTCAGCACGCAATCCATCTCATCCCCAGTTGCCAATTACTTCATTGTCTCCTCCTTGCAAGCTTCGCCTGGCCTATTTAAGCACTCCTGTGCTCAGCAGCTTCTCCACACTTCACCAGAAACCAGCCAAATTCCAAATCTCGCTGTTTCAGTCATCTTCTTCGGCGAGCCGTCGAGGAGGCTCACAGTGCCAGCTCCATCCGCTGCATCAGCCTTCAAATTAAAGCCATCAGTGAGTTCCCCTACTCATTCTCTCTGTGTAGTATCGTTTAATTGCTCCCCGGTGACCTCTAACGCCGGCGATCACCGAAAATTGCCGTTTGCCCTGTTTCTATAATGTGGCTCAATCCAGTACAAATTAGCTTTCGATTTTGTAAACAAAATTGATCAGTGAACCTTTTCAAGCAAGCCTGTAAGCTTAGAATCTCCAATTAAACACCATTCGAAGCTTTTCCCTAACCCGAGCTTCACCAGAAACCGGCGATCGTCGCCAGGCTTCTCCAGTGATCCTCCGGCCAATCTAATTATACCAGAAGCTTTCTTTTACCTCCTAGATACTCTCCAAGCAAGGAATTAAGTTCTTTTGGCCTGTAGCAGAAACCCCCAATTGGCAGTGCTTCTTCTTCGGCGCCGATCACCGGAAAGCTTGTTCCAACCATGTCAGCCCTCGAAACCTTGTCCAGTGTGTGTGCCTTGACCTCCTGAGCATTTTTGTCTTCTAGCCCGACACCTAGATCGGCCTAGATTGAAAGTTACAGCTTTGCCAAGTTTGTGTCCAGAAATGATCCAGTGCAGCCAGTTCACCTCAGTTCATCACTGAAATTCTTGCTTTCCAGCCAATTCTTGCCCTAGATCCTGTTGACTTAATTGTTCCTGTTATCAATGCCTACCTTCCAGACAAAGTGGTGCATCATTTGGAACTCCAGATCAAAAGTTATGCCCAGCCCTAGTTTTTGGCATTGTCAGCCCTATGCCAGAGCTTGTCAGCCAGTGGCATTGACCTTGTTTACCCATTTCTGTTTGTGCATTTTGAAAACCACTTTGTCCACTGAATTTGTAGAGTTGTGATCTACATTTTCTTCTACTACCACAAGTTGAGATAACCCCTCTATCATTCATCGACCCTATGTCGATGCTTTGAACCGAATGTCGACCTAAAGACGTTCGCTGTTTTTGAGCGAACCAGTCGCAACCTTGATATCATTCTGATATTTTGAGACATTTGGAACCTTGTAAACCTTTGACAGCTAATCTTAACATTGGTTTCCTTAACTTAACCCTAATCAGCCTCTAAACCCAATCATTTCAGAATCATCAAGACTTCATCTTTGCATCATTGCATATAGTATAATAATGTATTGAAAAGATTGTGATTATTGGTTATTTGTTTGATTGGAGAGCAGATCAAGAGCCCGAGTTCGAGGACTTCACTGCAGATCCGACGTCAACTGCTGTATTTTACGACGCGGAAGGCAAGTCATATCCTTGGTCATCTTGAACCTATATTTTAAATGTTGCTATAATATAACCTTGAATATAGGCAATATTGCATGTGAAAGATTGAGAATGGTTGATTTATGAATTGGCAGTACTAGACTGGTTATCTGTGAAATGTGAAATAAACAAGTTTTGAGCCATGAACTATTATATATGTAATTATATACTTATATTCATGAAATAAAACCCCTAGCCGTGACCAGAAAAATGGTGTGGAATGGCTGTAGCACTGGAGGTGCTAGACTGCAAAGGATATGCAGGCACTGAAGGTGCAGGGTTGTGGATGGTCTGGTCACTGGCCTATAAGGACTAGAACCTTGTGTTGTGAGTCTAGTGGCATGAACAACGTGCTAACCGCAAGCCTGGTATGGGATAGGCCTGAACAAGTAATTATGTGGATCGCACATGAAACCCCTGCATGAGATGTGTAGTGATGCACGATAAACACGGAGTGCGGCTCCCACACATATCACTGAAGGTGATCAAGCACGCTGACCCAGTAATGGGAATAAGCAAAGGGGTGGAGGTTTGGATACAACCTGCCACAACTGTGTCTCGCTGAGAGCCACAGGGTCGGGGGTGAATTGTAAGTGATACATAACAAAAGTTCTTGTTATCTCCATCTTGCCACTCACACATGGTTGTGAGGAGGGGTCTAATCATTTTGATAGGATGGGCTTGAAAGTGGAATATCTTGCGGGTAAATTGGTACCTCTCTGCAGAGCTTAAAAACGTATTCGAATACTCCGAGCTCTCGGGTTTATAGGAGTCTGCTGCGGTGGATTAAATCCACGGGGTGTGACACAAGTACTATTTTCTAAATAAAATATGTTTAATCAAGATTACCCAAATGACATGTGTTGTCATGATAAGGAGTGCTGCCGTGGGCTGTCGTGTGTCGACGTGTCGCGGTAGTGCTATAATCTAGTGAACATGATTGATGATGTTATATTATGAAAAGTGCTGCCATAAGATGAGATAAGAAAGAAAAAGATTATTTTATAAATATCCATAATTCTTGACTAGTCTAGGTTCATGTCATCACTACTATATGTATCTACTCTTACCTATGACTTGCTGAGTACGTAAGTGCTCACCCTTGCAACATTCAACTCAATAGACGGAGCCTACCTTGATCAAGATGATGGCATGGAGTACTTCGTGGATCCAGAAGGAGGAGAATCAGTTCCGCCAGAGCCCTGAAGTGTGTTGTTATGCCGTCAACTTCTTTTGTGGGAGGGTCACCTACCTTCTGCTGTGTAGTTAAATATTTTGCTAAACCCTGAATGCCTTGTAGGCATTGTAATCCTCTTTATGTAATATTAAGGCCAGCAGGCCACACTGCTTAATATTTTGTGAGTACTCTGTTGCAATGTAATATACTCCTATGCTTGACTCATCCTGGGAAGTCAAAGGTTTGTGAGAATGGGATTAGCTGCAGCGAGCTAGGTCTCTACAGGATAGTCGTTGTCCCAGTTTCGGGGCGCGACAAAATCTTATCCTAAACCCTAATTTTCAGCCTTGCCACTTTCCAAAACCCTAATTACCCTGTTTTCGATTTTTGTCAGAACCACCAAACCTTATCAGGTCTTACCATTTTTCTTGCTAGATGAGTCCAAGTGATTTAGTAACACTCATCTGCAAAATCAGATCTCAGATTAGCCCTCCAGATCTCCAGATTTGCAAATAGGTCCAAGATCCCGAAAGAATCACTTGTAGATCAGTCCAAAACCCTCGCGAATCAGTCCAAATCTTGCAACCAGGCCCCTATGCAATTTTCGACCACGACTAGGCCCCGTTCATCCGCGCCTCGCCACCTTGCCTCGCCGCAGAACTCGCCGTCGGCCATCTTCTTCGGTCGCCTGTGCTCGTGACCGGTTGAGCCACCCTGCGCGCACGTGCCAGCAACCAGAGCCCCGTTGAAACCAACGGATAAATGCCCGTGCTCCAGCACCGTTTTCGCGCGCGCACGCCCGTGGCCATGGCACTTGCATGCGTGTATGTGTCATCGCCGGAGCTGCGTTGCTGCCTCTGCATCTGCGCCGTTCCAAACCCAGTTCCAACGTGCCCCCGACAGCGCTGGCAAAGCTACTGCACAGCTCGCGCACATCACGTCGTCGTTCACCATTGTCACACCTGCGCCCCGCCATCCTTGTCCCCGGCTCAATTTCCCTCCTCATTTCCCTTGCTAGCTCCATCTCAGAGCCTATTTAAACCCCCCTGGGCTGTGAAAACTCCAAACGTCCAGAAAATCAGTTAAGTCCCAAGCACAGCCACTCTCTTCTTCTTCTCCGGCGAGCTGTTTTTGAGGCCACCGTCGCCAGAGAATTCACAACCCCTCACTCCAATCCAAGCTCACCTGTGAGTTCCTCTGATCCACCTGTCTGTGTCATAGCTCCCAATTGGCCTCCGGTGAAACCCATCGTCGGTGATTGCCGTGAAAAGCCTTTTGCCCTATTCCCCAAATTAATCTCACTGCAGTCCTTTTCACCACTCCTTTCTGTGGAATGAAATGATCCTTAGCCATTTCTCAGCAAGCCTGCTCAGTCACTTTTTGAATTTAACTCAGTCCCAGAGGTTCCCCGATTTTTCGCGCGCCGCCAAGGATGCCTCACGTCGCCGGCACACCTCACTGTGTATTCACCCAAATAGAAACCACCTACACCTTCCTGGTATCCCCTAGATGGTGTAGTCCAGAGCAGTTGATCAGCATTGTTGTGTAGCGCCTGTTCGTTGTTCACCGTCTTCTCCAAGTCCAGTGCCAACGCCGACGAGCTCAAATTCTCAACCCCAGCCAAATTCCTTTCACCAGAGCAATCAGCACCACCTCAGGAGTGTTTTCCCCCAATCAATTTCAAGTTTAACCCACCCCAGCTCTCTATCACCGTGGCTAGTCTTTGTCTCAGGTGGCCGGAAAATTCAACTCCGCTGTTCGTCGCCGTCAAGCCATCCTGATGAGGAACGGGGTCCCGATCTTCCGACAGGTAGGGGATAGTTCGATTTGTGGAGACTCGATGTTGACGATCCGACTTTCGACCAGAACCGATCTAGGCCTGCAATCGTTACACCATTGCTCCGTTCGTTATCAACCGTACCGAGGCACGGTTGACCTAGCCACGAAGGCCTGTTCCTACAAGCGAATCGAAGAACACGTGCAAGAACACAGAAGAAGCAATCTCGAATTGCAAGTATGTATTAAGATCACGAAGTGTTGGGGTTTCACAAACTGAAAGACGGCCAACTGCAACAGCAGAAAAATTCTAAGCAAAACCCAAGTCTAACAATGACGGCTACGAGGTTTTAATATGCGAGAGGGGTGGCGTCTAGGGTTTGGGGCGCACCCCCCACGCGGGATACACGGGCCGAGGCCCAATAGACAGGTGACGCAGCACCGCACGGCCCAATAGAATCTGGTCTCCACTTGTTTCGACAATTTTGATTGTCTCAGAAGGATTTTGGACGTGGAACCATATCCGTTGGAAAGGTCTCGTCGAGGGCTTCTCCGTAATGTACTTGAATGCCCCAAACGGAGTTTGTATGCATCTGCTACGCCCGTTTGAAGACAGGCTGCTCCGTTGTGGCCGACCCGGACTCCAGCTCGCGGTAGACTTGATTCCCGACCCATCTTGGCGCAAAGTGACACCCTCACTGATCAACACCATGATTCCTGAGCACAAGCACAATATTATTAGGTAGTAACTCGCTCTTGTCAATATTCTCTCGTGTACTAAGAAACGAGCTCACCTGGTGATTTAGTTGACGTGCACGTGCCCTTGTTATTGGTCCTTGCACAACGAGTGTTGGAAGAATGGACGCATCGTTAGAGGTGATGTCCTCATCATCCTCCCCCTCTTGAATTGGAGTCGTCCTTGACTCAAGCTCATCTTCGTCTCCCAAATATGGCCGCAAATCTGATATGTTAAAAGTGGGGCTAACCCCGAAATCTGCAAGCAACTCAAGTTTGTAGGCATTATCGTTTATTCGCTCTAACTCCTTAAATGGACCATCCGCACGAGGCATTAATTTTGACTTTCTTAACTCAGGAAAACGCTCTTTATGTAAGTGTAGCCGTACAAGATCTCCAGGAGTAAATATCAATTCCTTTCTACCATGACCACCAGCAATGCGATATTTTTCATTCATTCGCTCAATATTTTCTTTTGTTGTTTCATGTAGTTTTAAAATAAACTCAGCACGTTTCTTAGCATCAAGATTGACCTTTTCAGATGATGGAAGAGGCAATAGGTCAATAGGAGCACGAGGGTTGAAACCATACACTACCTGGAAAGGACTTACCTTGGTAGTCGAGTGTAGCGCACGATTGTAGGCAAACTCCACATGAGGAAGGCACTCCTCCCACATCTTTAAGTTCTTATTCAAAACAGCGCGCAACATTGTGGACAAGGTGCGATTTACCACCTCCGTTTGGCCATCAGTTTGGGGATGACAAGTAGTAGAAAACAGTAACTTTGTCCCCAATTTATTCCATAATGTCCTCCAGAAATGACCCAAAAATTTTGTGTCGCGATCTCGAATAGGTGGTAGTCCAGGGGGCACCTCAGCGGGAAACACATCGTCATACTCCTGCAAAAGGTTAGTAACAGCAGGTGGAAAAGAGACAGGCATATCATCAAATGAAAACAAGGTCTCTTTACATATCAAAGCAAAGCATGACGGTTCAGCAAGATCATATTTTGTAGCAAGCAAAACACCACCCTTCAATTTAATTCCCTCAGTCTTAGAAGCAGGTACAATCTTATCTTTCTTATGCGGAAAAACAGTTTTAGCTACTTGCTGATTTTCAGATTCTGTGGTGTTCTCTTTCTTCTCATTTTCAAGTTTTTCCCTATCAAAATGCACAATTTCAGATGGAGTCATGGGAAGCAAGGTTATTTTCTTTCCTTTGTGCATGAAAGTGTACCAATTATTTCTACCATGATGAGTTGCATTAGTGTCATATTCCCAAGGTCGGCCTAATAAAAGTGAACATGCTTGCATAGGCACTACATCAAAATGAGCAACATCATGGTATGAACCAATGAAAAATGGTACTCTTGTGGTTTGCATTACCTTAACCTTACCGCTGTTGTTGAACCATTGAACATGATATGGTAGGGGATGTGGTTGTGTGGTCAAGCCAAGCTTCTTGACCAGATCAGAACTCACCAAGTTGTTGCAGCTCCCACCATCAATGATTGTTCGGACGCGCCGTTCGTTGACGACGAGGAACATTTGAAACAAGTTGTGGCGTTGGGCTCGCTCGGCTTGCTTCATTTGAGTACTAAGGACCCACTGGACAATGATGGTCCGGTATTCTTGTGTGGCTACCATACCCAAAGCTTCCCCATCATCATCATGTTCGGATTCGTCATCAACATTACCTGCAAGGTTAGCTGCAAGAGCATATTCATCTTCAACATCAGAAGCACTAACGTACCCACCATCGTCTGTCGCAATGTAAGCTCGCTGACTTGGGCAGTCCTTCATGACATGGCCCATCCCCTTGCAACGGTGGCATATGATACCTGTTGTACGTCCCGTGGAGGCAACAGATGAAGACGACTTCGCTGGTGCCTGCACATTAGAAGTTTTGCTTACCTCGGGTGTACGTGGTGGTGGTAACGGTGCTACTGAACGCGCCCTACTGGTCGAGGGGGTAGTAGACCGAACAGCAAGAGGTGGCTCTGATTTGGTTGATGCCTGTCTTGGGGTGAAGGTACTACCAAAGTTGCTCCGTGGCCGCTGTTGTCGTCCCTGCAATTCTTTTTCTGCCAAAACAGCAAGCTGGAACAATCTATTGACATCATGATAGTCCTTGTAATCAATAATATTTTGTATATCATGCCTTAACCCTCCATAGAAACGAGCCATTTTATCCTCCTCGGTTTCCTCTACCTCACAACGCAACATGCCTATTTGAAGCTCTTGGTAGTACTCCTCTGCCGATTTGTTACCTTGATCTAAGCGTTGCAATTTTTTACGCAAATCACGTTTAAAGGAAGGAGTCACAAATCTAGCGCGCATTTGTCTCTTCAGATCATGCCATGTACCAGGATGTACGTTAGACTTTACTAGTTCATTCCACCAAATTATAGCAAAATCCTTGAACTCACTAGTGGCTTGTCTAACTCTATGAATTTCAGGAACAAGATGGGAGTTAAATTTTTGTTCAATCTCCATTTCCCAATTTAAATACACCTCAGCATCATATGTACCAGAAAAAGAAGGTACGGTAAACTTAACTTTAGCAAATGGATCATCATTGCGATAGTTATTATTACCATTGTTACCTCTCATACCTCGACGATTTAGGTTGAAGCGCTCTAAGTCATGTGCCGCAAGTCGCATAGCGGGTTCATTGCGAGGTGCCACATGTCCCTCTACATCATCATCGTGCTCCTGGGCTGCATCATTTTGCTGTTGTTGGACAGCAGGTGGGCGGTTCTCGATCACCTGAACCCTGTCATCAAGCTGGGCAACATGTCGTTCCAATCTTTCAATACCTTTGGTTATCTCTTCCATCATGGTTTTCAGCTCAGCATGAAGGACACACTCGTTGTCCTCTTTATCAAATCCTACCATGATTAGTAGAAAGTAGAAGAAACACAAGAAGTATTATCCCTACAAACTACCAGGTTCAGACAAGTGGATTCACACCCTCTCAAGCGTCTTACCACGCTCTTGCAAGGTTCTTACCAACGCTGCAGAAGGTACAATCGGTGGCTGGTTCGTGATATCGTGACGAGCTTAAGTGTAACGA
This sequence comes from Pharus latifolius, assembly GCA_019359835.1. NCBI lineage: Eukaryota > Viridiplantae > Streptophyta > Magnoliopsida > Poales > Poaceae > Pharus > Pharus latifolius. The sequence goes on from CM033323.1 coordinate 67,528,118, forward strand.
TTGCAAGGTTGAATCCTATTCTGATAGAAAGTATGTGGAGCTTGGAAGGCAGTTATGGTAGCAAATGTTAGCAATAATTGAAATCAGAATGCTAAGTTGAATAAGTGTCCAAAGTACATGTCACATTTGCTGGCCTAAACGCGTTCCTAAAACTAGTTTAAGTAAGCAAAGTGATCGACATAGGCGATGGATATGAAAGGATGCAAGCACTTCTGATCTCTCTTTTTTTTTGGCTAATCTTTCTTTTCGTGCCGCTCTTTTTTATGCACTTACCTTTTTCTTTTTTTTTTTTTACAAGAGTACTGCAAAGGATGGATTACAACTCAAAATTTAAGAATTACGCACAAATCCTATCACAATACTCTCGGCAGTTTAGCAAAGATACTCTGCAGAAAATTCCAATAATAATTTGCGGCTCTTAGAGACCTCAAACACAAAACCTTATAACTAGAAAGTTGTAGCTCTTTTCTTTCTCATAAATTTGGATATATGGAACACCCAATTTGGGGTTTGGAACTATGAGATATGGCCCCCGAAATACAGGCTGTACAGATTACTCCGAGATGGAACAGATTAACTTCCAACGCAATTTTCGCCACGAATATGGCGTTTCTGAAATTTGGTGCAATGAACAAAGTTGTAGATCTCTTCGAGTGATACAATTTAGACTATTTAATAGCCCAAATTGGTGTTCAGAAGACAAAGATATTGTCTTTATAAAAACAGCAACGCAAAAGAGAAATCCGCACCGATTGCGACTCGAATTTGGTTTCGGTTTAGAAATGGGATTTGATACTCGACCTAGACCAAGAACATGAATTGACCAGCAATACGACGATGACCACGGACACAAATTCAACAATGCAAAACTGAAAACGAAAATTGCAAAAGGCTCAAAGTGGTTTGGACAGCGGAAGACTATGATCACAATTTTTTTTTTGTTTTGGCTTTTTCTAGACTCTAGGTAGAAGATGAATGACGAACAGAGAGGATACCTGACGGGCAATCTTGGCTCTGATACCACTTGCTGAGGAACGGGGTCCCGATCTTCTGACAGGTAGGGGATAGTTCGATTGGTGGAGACTCGACGTTGACGATCCGACTTTCGACCAGAAGCGATCTAGGCCTGCAATCGTTACACCACTGCTCCGTTTGTTATCAACCGTACCGAGGCGCAGTTGACCTAGCCACGAAGGCCTGTTCCTGCAAGTGAATCGAAGAACACGTGCAAGAACACAGAAGAAGCAATCTTGAATTGCAAGTATGTATTAAGATCACGAAGTGTTGGGGTTCCACAAACCGAAAGACGGCGAACTGCGATAGCAGAAAAATTCTAAGCAAAACCCAAATCTAACAATGACAGCTTCGAGGTTTTAATATGCGAGAGGGGTGGCGTCTAGGGTTTGGGGCGCACCCCCCCCCCCAAGCGGGATACACGGGCCGAGGCCCAATAGACAGGTGACGCAGTACCGCACGGCCCAATAGAATCTGGTCTCTAATTGTTTCGACGATTGTGATTGACTCAGCAGTATTTTGTATGTGGGACCAGATCCGTTGGAAAGGTCTCGTCGAGGGCTTCTCCGTAATGTACTTGAAGGCCCCAAACGGAGTATGTATGCATCTGCTACGCCCGTTTGAAGACCGGCTGCTCCGCCATGGCCGACCCGGACTCCAGCTCGCGGTAGACTTGATTCCCGACCCGTCTTGGCGCAAAGTGACACCCTCGCTGATCAACACCATGATTCCTGAGCACAAGCACAATATTATTAGGTAGTAACTCGCTCTTGTCAATATTCTCTCGTGTACTAAGAATCGAGCTCACCTGGTGATTTAGTTGACGTGCACGTGCCCTTGTTATTGGTCCATGCACAACGGGTGTTGGAAGAATGGACGCATCATTAGAGGTGATGTCCTCATCACATCCCAATTCAATTAACCTCACCTGTGGCTCCACCTTGATCCCGCCTACATGTTTGACAAACTTAGACAAGCAACGCATGCGTGGTTCGTCCAGACACGCATACCCTAGTTGTTGCAGTGCAGTGGCATTCGATTTTCCCTGTGCCAGGGAATTTGTTGCAATTCCCTGTAATCCCTAGACTTTTCTGTGAACTCCACTCTGTCCCTTAGCTTGGCCTCAGCCCCCTGAGCATTTCCTTCCACTATCTCGACATCTAGATCTGCCCAGATTGGAAGATATGACCTTGCCAAGTTTCTGTCCAGATCAATGTCTGTGTCGTGTCGCCACCGCGGTTCATCGCCGGAGTTCTCCACTGTCCGGCCATCTCTTGCCTTGAAACCACTTGCATTGTATTCCTGGCATCTTCGCCTATCTCCTAGACATAGTTGGCGAAGTGTTCAAAGTCCAGAATCAAATCTAATGCTTTGCCCTAGTTTTTAACATTGTCATTCCAATGTCAGTGCATGTCAGCCACTGACATTAGCCTTGTTTATCATCTTCTGGTTGAGCAATTGAAATGCCACTCTATCCCCTAGATTCCTGGAGTTGTGCTCTACAACTTTCTCTACTGCCACTTCTCCAGAAGACCTACCTAAGACCAACTTAAGGCTATGTCTAGCCGTGGACTGAATGTCGTCCTTTCGACATTCAACTCCTTTTGAGCCCATCTCTTCGACCAGCACCCAAGTGGATTTTTCCAAATCTTTTCCCTTGCATGCATGATATATTTACTTATTATTTCCTATTGCAACTATTTTCTGTATGCTTATATGGCGTGCGCGTTGTATTGCTTGTGTCCGCCGCAGAGCCCGAAGTTGAAGGAGCGGAAGAAGTCTTTGAAGTTTCGTCCGAGTAACTAGACCCAGCATTGCAAGACAAGTCTCAACCCCTTGATCATGTCTCGCCTAATATTTTGAAATGAAGTATGTTAGTTGTTTTCAAAGTATATGCATGCCTTAAATTCAAATGAGAGTATGTTCAAATAATGTGGTTAGATATAACCTAAATGATTGTGAGGCCCCTCTTGTGATTGAATACCCATGCACCCTTGTCACCCTAGGATATATGCTTAGGATTATGCTTATGCTTGAAGATTTATGCTAAATATCAAATGGTCGCTTATATGAGAAACATGTTTGAAAACCCTTTTTGTGAAAGAAAATGTGAATTAGAATTGGTAGTGAGGATGGTTTGATTGGTTGGCTGTTGTGTGCGCATTGGGTATGTGAATGTCTCCTCACTATTAATCCATAAGGACAAGAACCTTGTGTTGTGCCTCTATGTGGCATGAAAAATATACCAACCATTTGCCTGGTATGGGATAGGCACGACTTAGTAGTTTTCTTGGTATTAGCAGTTCCCTGCATGGTTTATCGGTCCGATTACTCGCGTGGAAACTGGTGGGGCGCAGTTCGTCCATGAGTGGTGTGAGATCAGAAAAATTATGAGAGGAAAAGGTGGAAAGAAGGAAGTCGCCCTACGCTTGATTAAGTCGTGCGCGGTTGTAATCATAAGGTCATATGTCTTGCGAGGACACAGGCCTAGGCTACGAAGTAACGCAGTGGGGATGACCCACAACGGTACTTGAGACTTAATTGTCTATTTACAGGGCGGGGATACTGTTAATACTAGACTGCAAAAGTGTTGTGTGATCTCGGCCTTGTCACAAGCGTAAAAGTCGCATGGAGCTGATCCGACTGGAAAGCCGAGTGAAGAAGTGGATTTAAAAAGAGATACACCTTTGCAAAGTGTAAGAAAAGTATCAGATACTCTGTACTCCCAGGTCATGGAGTATGTTCGCGGTGGATTTATCCATGTGGTTCAGCACAAGTAATATTTGGAATGTTTTCATAATGTGGGTTCATAAAAGTCATGACTCATGGGAGACCATCACACATAACGATATCTAAAGTATATCTTAAGATTTCAAAGTATTGCTTTTGAAACTAAAAGCTTTTCTTTATAACTTTAGAGTGAAAATCTATTCTATTCTTACATATAAAACCAAGACCTCATTCCTTGAGAACCCCTCATCTATATACCTGCATTCTCATAACGAGACTTGCTGAGCATCGTGTAAAAACATGCTCACCCTTGCCTTTGCACACAAATTCAGAAGAAAGGATCCGTGGATCCCGATTCCCTTGGCCTTGAGCACCAAGAAGAGGAAGGAACCTCTCCAGGCGATTCAAGTTTCTAGGAGGGTCATGAGCCAAGTTGAGTCCGATGTGGTGGAAGCCCTTCCAGAGCCGCTGCAGAAGGAAATGAAGACCCTTGTGGTTGCTTTTTGTGTTATTTTTCTGTGTTTGGTACTTCGATATCGATTCTTGATTTTGAAAAACTCTCTACTTTTGTATCAACTTTAATTAATGCTATCCTTGGCATTATGATATTGTAATAGTGGTCCTCGTGACCTTGTACTTGTTTTATCTACCAGCTTTATTGTTTAAAGTAAATCCTGTTGTTGTGAGCTTATGAAGTACCTTTCTGAGTGCAACCCACCTGGGCGGTTGCACCGGATTCCTCAAATGAGGGTCCACACAAAAGTTCTTTCATAAGAACATTGTGACAAGATTTGGCGTCCTGAATCATATCACCACAGACAATGGTTCCCAATTCGTCAGTGGATTATTCCTAGACTATTGCGACGATATCGGTACTAAAGTCTGCTTTTCATCTGTTGCTCATCTGTAGAGTAATGGAGCAGTGGAACGTGCCAACAGGCAAATAATTCAAGGGGTTAAGAAACGCGTGTTCAATAGCGTTAAGATACGCTCGGGGGCTTGGGTAGATAAGCTCTACTCCGTTCTTTGGGCAATACATACCCACACCCAGCAGAGAAATGGGCAACACGCCTTTCCAACTAGTTTTTGGTGCAGAAGACATGTTGCCAAGTGAGATACAACTTGGCTCTCCTCGCATGACCAACTTCGCTACTACAAATTCAAGCGAAACACGGAAAGATGGACTTGCCCTTCTGAAAGAAAAGCGTAATCAAGCATTGTTTTGGTCTGCAACATATTTACAAGCCCAGTGTAAATATCACAACAAATGGGTGTGACCACGTAGCCTCCACGTCGGAGACTTGGTTTTGCGAAAAATCCAAAATCAGTCTAATCACAATAAATTCTCTCCCCAATGGGAAGGTCCCTACATTGTGGTCTCAATGCTGTGAACTGGATCGGCAAGGTTAGCTATAGAAGATGGTAGAGTTCTGTCCAATACTTGGAACATCGACCAATTGCGCAACTTTTACATGTAAGTTTTCTTTTATCATTTTCATTCTAAATACCTTTTAAATGCCTTTTCACTTTATGTTACAATTACATTCCCATTTTTCCTTCTTTGGGTTACGCCCAAGGGCTGATCACCCTAAGAACCTTCTTACGATGATTAAGCGGATTTGCTGGCTGATCTGATGATCGCATCCAAACAAGACATTTCTTTGTATGCCGTTTCTTAACGCCTCAGAAACTTGCTAGCATGTTTCTGATCATTAGAGTGGCTGTCAGTTCGCACTAACCTTATGAATTTGTTTTTTTGTGCACTAACCAATCAGTCTACGACAACCAGTTAACACTTCCTTCTATAAGCCGTTTCTTAACACGTCAAGGAAATACTAGTTTGTCCCCACTCAGTTATCATACTGTTCCTGCGATCATCATATTATGTTTCCAGTATCGTCGATTGTAGGAGGGGGGCTAGGGGAATATAATTGCTATTGTAACATTTCGGTTATAAGTTCAATATAACTTTTGTTACTTGAAATTTTACTAATCATGTGTATTTGCAAGGTACAATAACTCAAGTAAAAATCACTATATGCATTGTCAACCTCTCAAAGGTTACTATAAGAAACAATTAATCAACGAAGGCCGAGATCATGGAATAATTTTTCTACAAGAGCTTTAATCTCGGCCCTGGTCGCATTTAGCTGATCCTCGCTGTCAAATACGATGTTCTTCACCACTGGTCTCAAGTCCAAGTCTGGACTATGGTGGTGCCTGAGTTTACAGAGCATCGCAGAGGCCACTTCACCAACATCAGTCTTCAGTGCCTATTTGTGCTTCCTCATAAACTCTGGGATATTGGAGACAAGGAAATCAGACTGTGGTATGACTAGGCAGCAGGACTCGTCCTTCTCAAGCCTGACAACTTCTGCGTCAAATGAGTCCGCCACTTCTTTCAATTTGACCAAACTGTTCTTCTCTGTGAGATTACAGTTTCTGACCATCTCCTCCAAATTCTCCTTCTCATGGAGGATTAACTTTGATTTCTCTTTGGCCTTATCATTGGCTAACCGAAGGTAGTTAATAGTATCATGAAGTTTATCAAGGTCACGTCCTCGCCTGATAAACTTTTCTTCGAATTGGTCTGTCTCCTTGGTTAGCTTGAGATTTAACTCTCTTTGATTTGATCGAAGAAGGAAACAAATTCAGTATATTATTTTCTCAAACAGTTCGAATAAGCAATGATAAATTCTACTCATATGAACTTACATTCAACGTCGGCTTGCAATTTGCTGCAAGCCGAAGATAGTTTTTATTTTTCTCCTTGGAGAGAATCATCTGATCATATTTTCTCCCCCTGGGATGCAAGAGCTTCTGAGAGTTTTCCTTGACTTTCCCTCAGAGCTTTTGCCACTGCAACTTCTTGATTGTTGCGAACCGTGGCACTCTCCTCTCACAAAGAAAAGTTTTCCCTGCAACAACAATCCGAGATTGTCATTCCAATTCATCATAAACAGAGGATAAAGCAACACACTTACTACTTTACATTCCCAAGTTCCACTTGAGCAACCTTGAACTGCTCTATCAGCCGACCAATCATGATCTTACTATGAGCAGAATCCTGAAATAGAACAAACAAAAGATATCTGATGACAACTCACAGATAAATACTAAAAGTTATGAGGTAAAGGAACTATACCTCCAAAAAATCCTCAAGTAGCTTTTCAGAGCTGATGCTTTGGCTGGAGGAGGCCCAGTCATCGCACCTGCCTCTCCAAAGAAAGGCGCTGAGAAGCGGGGAGCTGCGTTGCCCCTTGGACCAATGAGGGAGCGGAGACCTCTAACCACTCATTCATCCCCATAGACATGGTCGCTGTAGCGACCTCAGCCTCACTATCGTTGACAGGTTCAACAAGTATAACATTTGGCACCACCGCATTAAGAAAGCTCACAGGATCTTCCACGACATCCTACGAGGAAGCAACCTTGGCGGTCGCAGTGGGTTCAACGGTAGCCACTGGTTGTACCGCAATCTCACCCATGGTAGGTAGCACTACCACGGCAGTTTTTTTCCCTTTCAACCATGGTTGTTTCCTTTTCTATCGTTGAACTAGATGTGGCCATGGCCGGGGGAGTCTTGTACGTTAAACTTATCATCCAATAAATTTTTCCTAGCTAAGTAATGTAACTTAGATAGAGATGGAACTGTTTACCTAATACTGAGTCCCAAAAGGTTTTGGGAACTTGATACTCCGCTTTGGGAGGACAGCAGCAAAGATAGTGCCTTTGGGGAAGGTCCCTTCAATGGTTCTACCAACCTCCTCCTCTGAAGGACCAGGGGAGTTTCATCTTCCCCCTCCTCGCTCCCTCCCCCCTGAAATAATTCCCAATCGTACTTGTCGGCATACAAGGAGTGAAGATGTTTACCACGGACACCATCGACCCGACTGCAGTAGCTTTGGATGAAACCGCCCCGGTTGGCGTTTTCAAACTGGCCTTGCTGGGGGCTAGCGCCTTCAGCTTCTTGGTTTTTTGATGAAACACGGGGTGCCCGATCTTTCGTCAGGTAGATGATAAGTCGATTTGGTGGAGATCTCGATGTTGATGATCCGGCTTCCGATCAGAACTGATCGAACCCAGCAATCGCTACACCACTGCTCCGTTGGTTATCAACTGTGCCAAGACGCGGTTGACCTCGCCAAGCAGGCTAATTTCTGCAAGCGAATCAAGAGCACAAGCAAAAATGTAGAAGAAGCAATCTGGAAATTGCAAATCAAATTGAATTAAGCTCAGAAGTTGGGGTTCCACAAACCGATCTACGGCGAAACTGCAAAGGCAGAATAATCTAAGAAAAACCCAAGTCTCCCTGTGACGGCTACGAAGTATGTATATGAGAGAGAGAGAGGCGGCGGCTAGGGTTTAGGTCGCAGCCTAACTAAGATACATGGGCTGAAGGCCCAAAAAGAGGTGACGCAACACCAGTCCGACTCTGTCTCGTGCGCACTGTTTGGACGATTCCTGGTGACTTGGAAAGAGTTTGGCGGCGGGACCAGATGCGTTGGAATGCTTATCTCCTAAGCTTTCCATGAAGTGGTAGAACGTCGAAAATGGATCGTACGTGACCTGGGCGTTCGTTTGAAGACAGACGTGTCGCTGCAGTCCGAACCGGCGTCCATCTCGGGATCAACTCGAACCTTGGCTTGTCTCGATGCGTCGTGACATCCTCGCTCATCCAAACCATGATTCCGAAGTACAAGAACAATATCATTAGGTAGTAACTCGCCCTCTACGGTAGTTTCACATAAACTTAGGAACGAGCTCACCTGGTAATTTAGCTGACGTGCGCGTGCCCTTGTAATTGGTCCTTGCACAAGCGGTGTAGTAGAAGTTGACACATCCATAGGAGTGATGTCCTCATCATTTTTGGCGAGGTCAGTCCTTTGGACTTTGGAGCCCTCTTGAACCTCTTTGAGGAACCACTAGCCGGACCTTCATCATCATTAGACCTCTTCATCCTCACCGTTTGGCCCTCAAGCATCTAAACAGATGAATATGCACTCTTGGGTTAGTCTCACCTCGAGCACAAAAATCTATCCCAGTGTTCTAAATAAAACATACCTTTTGATGCGCTCGTGCAACTTCGTCCGCGCTCCCGACAAGACTCTCTGGGTTTGGCCCGCTCGCATCGCCTTCCTCGATCGGGTTAAACGCCTTCAGAAGGTGACTAGCCCGCACCTCAACATCAGAGGGGGCCAACTCTAAACGTGATGGGCATCAAATCAGCTCCAATTTGACTCAACTCAAAACATCAAAGCACTTACCCGGACTACCATCCCTGGTGGCATCTTCCATCTTTCTCATCTTCCATGCTGGGTGATCCCTCTTCTTCAAAGGACTGAGTTGATTCTTCACAAAATCTAGGATCATGTCCTAAGCAGTCAAGCCCTAACCTACCAGATAATTGAGTACTTGAGCTTGCTTCTTCTGCTCTTCGTTGAGAGGGGGAGCAATGTCCTTCTCCTTGCTCTTCTCTGGCCGTCGATCTGCAAACCAGAGATGACTCTCTTCTAGCGCGGTGCCATAAAACCACCTCTGGTACCACTTATGCACCGAGTCACACAGGGGAAAAGAGAGAAAGTCCTTCTTCTCCTGGAAGTGAAAGTGGACACAACCTGGTGCGGCCGTGCTCTTTGACATCGCCAAAAAGTAGTATTGGTGGAAAAGTGCAACGCTGTGCAAAACCCCAATATACGCCTCGCACAAATGTTGGAAGGTCGCCAAGATTAGTACTAAGTAGGTGTTCAGATTCACCGACTCTAGGTTGAAATGAGTGAGAACCTCCCACAAGAAATCACTTTCTGGCAGCCGGAAACCGTAGTGCAATAAGTCCTCAAACACCACCAATTCGCCCTCCTGCACCACAGGGATCTCCCCTTTTGCCCCACAGGCCACCATGGAATCAGCGACCTGGAAGGAAGATATCCATCAGCCTCCAAGGCCAACAACCCCTTCTCTGATCGATGGATAGATCGCATCCAACACGCCATATGCTAATGTTTTGGGTGTAAACTACAGCTAAGAAAAGGAGCCAAAGGCAATGAATTCAGCAATGATTCGAAACTATATGTTAAGAAAGTACAAACGAAGCTCAGGACGAAGGGCTTAAAAATCCACTTCCCTCAGGTCCTTCACTGCTGTTCACGCCGTGCGGCAAAAGGTGTTTTTCCATTAAATGCCTGTCAAACAAACCTGACACACGCACTCAAAAACCCTCATGGATTCGGTGGGAAGATGAACTGAAAAGACGCCTTTACAAAAACAAAAACTCCTTTTCAGAATTGAAAACTCCTTTTTCAGTCCAAAGAAGCCTTTTCACTTCGACTTCAAGGGCTAGCAGATACAGATTGCTGCTCTCATGATCACATAAGAGCAAGCTACGATAATCATTCCATGATCGTGATAGCTGTTCTGTGATCACACGCAGTGCATATACCTTTCTATGGTTGCAAAAAGCCAAGAAATAAAAAATAAAGGAACGATCCAAGTACCTTCTGGACAAAAATTATTAGCAGAGGTTGAAAAATTGACATGAGAACAAATTTTTCATTATTTACAAAAACACAAAAAAGTAAATATATAAAGGGCTAGGTCAAGGATTGGCTTTGGCCATGGCTACATCTAAGATAAAGTCAGTTTGACTTGCAGCCTGGACGTAGGATTCTTCGACGACAAATTGTCCTTCTTAGGATCAACTACGTATGCCTCGAGAAGGCCCGTGACCTCCCTCAGCTTTGCGTGGGCATCCTTCATAGTGAGGCCGCAGTCGGTGATGATTATATCCGCGGCATGCTTCACCTCGCGAAGAAGCTGCTCCTTCTGTCCTACATCCTGTGTCTTTGACTATGTGTGGAAAAAAGTTTACAGAGAGGTTGTTTACAGTAGGTAGCTAGCTAATCCTATTTTGCTAAGCCTAGTCTTCTCTCTGCAGTCTATTTGTCCGTCCCTTGATCCTCCCTTTGAAGGCCCTTTTGTACTCGTCGAAGAGGTTGCCGATTGTTCGCCTGAAGGTGTGCCCCACGATCTCTCTTAACCGTCCAGAAGTGGGGGTAGTGAGGTCGTGGATGGCGGTTGCCGTGAATCAAGGGTACATGATGGTTTGGACAGTCTTGACTGGGTTGTCATAGAACTGTCTTACTGTCCTTCGACGGTTACCTTGCCAGGGGCTTATGATTGTCTCGGATCAATCATAAGGATCAAAGTGAAGTAACGTTTTAGGAGTGTCCGTGTAGTATTGCGATCACGGTAATGAGACTAGTTCTTGTATCAGTGAGAGATGAGGGCTATGAGAATTTTGTGTGAATTAGGTATGATTTTTTGGTTATATCCAGAACACCCTTGGATTACCTGATTTCCTCTTTTCCGGCCTTCGGCGACCATAGTTAGGACTGCGACCATGGTCACGTGTGAGCATACAGCGTCAGTGCGACCATATAGGCCTAAAAGAGTAGCTAATAATCCTCGTCAGCTAGCCCCCTAATTTGAAGTGACAAAAAGGCTTATTTAAAAGTGTGTCGCTTCAAATTCATAACAGTGCTCCATTGTTTCGAATCCTCATGCTGCGATACACCGTGGAGAGTGAGCTGCAGGCACTAGGGAAGATTTTGAGACTTTTGCCTTAGGCCCGAGGCCTGGGAATCTGAAGCGTCGCCTATGGGGTCCATAAATAGTTACCAACCTATGGTGGAAACTTCAACTCCTTCCTCAGAATTTTCTAAGTCAAAAACCTTTCTAGCTTCTTAGCCTCTACTCTAATGGTGTCTCCTAGCCGAGAGTGTTTCGACAAAGAAGATGAGATGGAGTTTATCGGTCCTCAAGAGGTAACACTCTCTTGGTAGTGAGCTTCTTTTATAGAATGTGACTTTTCCTAAGGTTCGTCGCCTTGTGCAGTCACCTAAGTGTTCGATTTCTTCAAGAAAGTGAGTCGGGGATGATCTTGGGTCATCTGGTGGATCTCCATCGAAAAAGCTAATGTCTGATGCATACCAGGCTTCATCCCAAGCGCACCCACCCATGGCGAGAAAATCTTCGCATCATCCTTTCTTCTCGACGGGGGATGAGGAAGCCCTAGGCCCTGATGCAGCTCTGGCACAGCCCGCGGCCACACAAGTTTTGCATCATCCTCGTCTCTCAACAGAGGATGAAATAAATTCGCCCTTGTCTTCCTCGATAAGGATTTTCTAACCTTTTAGAATCGTCATGGTTCGTAGATCTTTTTCCAGACGCAAGTTGATGGCGTCGAACAGAGCCGTGATTCCCCGGAAGAGCTGTACAAGGTGAAGGCCGAGCTCTTAGTCCTCCAAGGGGAGCACAAACTCCTTGGGGAGAAGTATGCTCCGCAGGGGCTCGACTTGGATGACTTCTTCAAGCGCGTTGAGCATTTGAAGGCAAGTTTTGACCAGGCCAAGGAGGCCGCAAAGCTTTCTTGACAAAGGAAGCAGCTTGGGCGCGAGGAGAAAAATGTCGCAGATGTAACCATCTCCGGCTGTGGTTCCACTATGAAGGACACCCTCGCAAGACTGAGGGAGGTCGCAGGGCTTCTCGAGGCGTACGTGGTTGACCCTAAGAAGGACAACTTGTCATTAGAGAAAACCTGCATACTGGCCGCAAGCCAAACTGACTTCATATTAGATGAGGTTAGGGCTAAGGCCAATCCTTAGTGTAGCCTTTTGTATTTTTTTTTTTTATAAATAGTGAAAAATATTAATGGAAAATTAACTCTTGAATTATCTTTTGATGAATGATATCCAATATTTCCTTGGATTTTACCTCTTTCCTATTCTTTGGGCGACCGTAGAAAGGTACATGCATTGTACGCAATCACAGAACAACTATCGCGACCATAGAATGTAAGGCAACTATGCGACCATGGGAGCGGTAATCTTCATTTGCTAGCCCCCGAAGTCAAAGTGAAAAGGCTGTTTTTCAACAAGGAAAAGGCATTTTCAACACTGACAAAGGCGTTTTGGCTACTGAAAAGGCGCCTTTTTGGTTCGACTTACCGCCGAGCATTGTATAGTGCGCATGTTAGGAGGGTTTTGACGTGCATTTAATGCAAAAGACACTTTTTGTTGCACGGAATTAGCGATGGTGAAGGACACGAGGGAAGTGAGTTTTAAACCCTGTGTCCTGAGCTTTAGGTTCTCACCGAAGTCTCATTTCAAACCATCAAACTTTTGTCAAGTTTTTTTTTATTCATTGAAGCAAAACCTCTTTTCAATGGCATGTTGGACGCGATCAAGTCACCGATCAGAGGAGAGCTTATTAGCACTGGAAGCTGAAGGATATCTTCCCTCCAGGTCGTTGATTCCATGGCGGCCTACTGGGGAGGAGGAAGAAAGCCCAGAAGTGCGGGAGGGCGAGTTAGTGATGTTCAAGGGCTTTTTGAACTGCGGCTTTCGCCTGTCGGAGAGTGATATCGTGCGAGAGGTTCTCGCGCATTTTGATTTGGAGCTACTGAACCTGAATGCCAACTCCCTGTTGATCCTCGCCACATTCCAACATTTGTGTGAGGCGTTCTTGGAAGTTTTGCCCAGCGTAGCATTGTTCCGCCAATATTACTTTTCACGATGTCAAAGGGCACGACAGCGCCGGGCTCTGTGTAGTTCCGCTTATGATAGAAGGACTTTCTTCCCTTTCCCCCCGCCAGAGGAAAGTCATCTCTGGTTCGCCGATTGGCTGTCAGAGAATGCAAGGAGAAGGACATCACACCTGCCCTTGACAAGGAGTAGAAGAAACAAGCCCAGGCGCTGAATTGGCTTATATGTGCAGGCTTGACTGCTTGGGACGTAATCCTTGATTTTGTAAAAAATTGGATTAGTCCATTGAAGAAGAGGGATCATCCTGCGTGGAAGATGAGGGAAATGGGAGATGCTACTAGGGATGGTAGCGTTGGTAAGTTGTGAGACATGTATTATGTTTGATCGTTTTGGACTTGCCTATTAACATCTACCATTGTCCAAAATTGTGTTCTGCCGATGTCGCGGTAAGGGCCAGCTATTTGCTGAAGGCCTTCAACTCGTTGGAGGAAGGCGGCCCGAACGCATCGAAGCCGGAGAGCCTCATTGGGAGCGCCAATGAAGTTCTTCAGGCGCGATGAAAGGTACCCCTTGTTTGACAAGATTCGACGAGTTGTGGTACTAAGGCAAGGCTTCTCAGTAGACATGTTGATTGTTTGCAGTTGGTCAGCAGCCAGATGGTGTGGATGAAGAGACCCACAATTGACGAAGGTCCTTCTGGTGGTTCTTTAAAAAATAAAAGGATCCCTCAATCCAAGGGTTTGGCCCCCTTGAAAATCAATGAGCCCAAGGCGCCTGCCCCCAGCAAGGCTAAAACATTGAAGGCTAGTGGGGCGGCTTCGTCCAAGGCGACGGCGACATGCACGGAGGCGGCCGCGGTAACTTTTCTTCCCTTGTTTGCCCCAATGAGAAGGATGGGGAATCATTTTCTAGTTGTTTAGGGGGAAGGAAGCGTGGAGGAGGAGGATGATGAGACTCCCCTAATCCTTCAGAGGCGAAGGTTGGTGAAGCCCTCAAAGGAACCTGTGGTGAAGGCAATTGCCTCTTTGTTGTCTCCTCGAGGCGGGGCGCTGAGCTCCGGTAATCCTCTTGGACTCCGCATAAGGTAAGGAGTTTGAGAACCAACTAAGTCATTGTGCTTAGCTCAAGATTGTTTTTAATAATGGAGTGACTGTACAGGACTTCCTCGACCGTGGCTGTGATGATTGCAGCTAATGTGACTGTGGTAGCCATGGTCGGAGGAGAGGAGATCGCAATGGTAGTGGAGGCTGCCATGCGTGGGAGCGCGGTAGATCCGGCAGCGACAGTTGAAGATGTTGTGACTACTAATGCCGCCCCACCACCGGGCGACCTGGAAGACCTAGTGCACATCCTGGGCGAGTGGTGCCAGATACTACGGACATCGAGTGCGCAGGGATGGTGATATTGAGGTCGCGACAGTGGCCATGATAACGGGGGCATATAAGCAGGTAGAGGCTTATACTTCGCCGTTGGTTATGGGGCCTATACAGTCCATCGACCCATAGCGTTTTGCTTCAAAGAGGCAGACGCTTGAAGTGTCAACCTGTTGCAGCCCAGGCGATGGGTTCGAGAGGTTATTCGCCGACTTTTTGGAGGTAAGTAACATCTTTACCCCATGCCAACTTTTTGTGTTGTCTTTCGCGTGACCTCCTGTTTTGTTGCAGGATCCTGCTCGTAGAGCGGCCATGATTGGTCAACTGATAGAACAGTTCAAGGTCGCGCAAGTAGAGCGTGAGCTCATAAAGCAGTAAGTGCTTTACTGTACTTTTTAGCCTAGATAATGATCCTAAATGACCATTCATGGTGGTTTATTGCAAGGAAAACTCTGCTTTACTAGAGATGATCGCCACCGTGCGCAGCAACGAGGATGCTGCAGTGGCCAAGGCTCTGAGGGAAAAAGTGAGCCTCGTGTCAGTGTGCAATAAGTTGCGAGCTAACGTTGATTGTGAGTCCATCCTGATAGCATTGATAATGTTTATTTGGACCACACAGGAGTAAACTACTTGAATTTGTTTCTTTTCCCCGATCAGGTCAAAGGGAAGCAATCCAAAAGATGACTGAGGAGAGGGACCAATTGAAAGAGAAGTTCATACAGCGAGGCAACGACCTCCAGAAACTTCATGAGGCTATTGGCTCTCTCCGGTTGGTACATGGGAATTCCAAGGGAAAGGCCAAGGTAGCTGTCAACGAGAAAGAGCAATTGGAAGGGATCATCAGAGGCTGCCTTCTTGCTGAGAAAATTACTTTGGGTAAGCTAAAGGAGGTCGCGGACTCATTTGACGCAGCGATTGTCAATCCCGAGGGAGATGACTTAACACTTGCTGAGGCATGTCGCCAACATCCAAGAGTTTGTGAGGATGCGTATGGGGGCACTAAAGACTGATGTCAGCAAGGTGGCCTATGCTATGCTCTGGAAATTGAGGCAACACCATGGTCCGGATTTTGACCTGGGGCCTGTGGTGGGAGAGGTTGCCTTTGACAGCGAGGATCAGCTGGACGCAACCAGGGCTGAGGTCAAGATACTTGTGGAAAAGCTGTTGCATGATCTTGGCCTTCCTTGATGCTTTATTGTTTTGTTGTACTTTTGAGAAAACGAATATACAATAATTTTTCTTTAATTATGGTAGCTCGCAAATGCACATAGTTAGTATAATGCTGAGTGAGAAAGAAAGACTATAAACTATATTAAATGCTTATAAGCTGATGTCATAGTGAATCATATTCCTCCTAGTCCGCTCGTACGATCATTGTTACTTGAGCCTAGCATTTTGATCGCAGGATGTAGCAAAATATAAGCTAGAAGATGATTGGCTTATGGAGCATGTGAATACGAAGTCATAAGTTTATTGCTAACTGACAGCCACTCAAATGGTCAAAAACATGCCAGTAAGTTTCTAAAGCATTGAGAAACGACTTATGAAGAAGGGCTTATCTAGATGCGACCATGAGATCGGCCAGCGAATCCGCTTAATCATCGTAAGTAGGTGCGTTGTGGCCATCAGCCCTCGAGCATGGCTCGAGGAGGGATGAACGAGAATGTATCTTTTAATTTTAAGCAAATATGTGAAATAATTAAAGATAAGGGAAAGGAAAGAATTACACGTAGAACTTGCGTAGTTGGTCGATATTCCAAGTATTGGAGAGAACTCAGCCATCTTCCATAGCTAATCTTGCTGATCCAGGTCGTAGTAGTGAGGTTACAGTGTAGGGTCCTTCCCATTGGGAGGAAAATTTATTGCGATTGGACTAATTTTGGATCTTTCTCAAAACCAGGTCGCCCACACGAAGGCTACATGGTCGCACCCTTTTAGAATGATATTTGCGTAGAGATTGTAAATATGCGGCGGGCCTGAATAATGCTTGATTTCGCTTTTCTTCCAGGAGAGTGAGTTCATCTTCGCGTGTTTGGGTTGAAGCTGTTGTATCGAAGTTAGTTATGCAAGGAGACCCAAGCAGTATTTCACTTGGTAACATAGATTCGGCATCGAACACCAGTTGGAAAGGCATGTCGCCTATTGCTCTACTAGGCGTAGTGCGTATTGCCGCAAGAACGAAGTAGAGCTCATATACCCAAGCCCTCGAGCGTATCTTAAGGCAGTCGAAGACGCATTTCTTAACCCCTTGAATGATCTGCCCATTGGCGCGTTCAACTACTCTATTACTTTGTGGAAGAGCAACGGATGCGAAGCAGACTTTTGTGCTGATATCGTCGCAATAGTCTAAGAAAAGACCACTGATGAATTGGGAACCGTTGTCTGTGATAAGGCAATTTGGTACGCCAAATCGTGTTATAATGTTCTTATGTAAGAACTTTTGGGCTGTTGAGGCGGTAATGGTGAGAATAGATTTAGCCTCGATCCATTTTGTGAATGTATCAATGGCTACGAACACGAACTTGTATCCATTGATAGTTTGGGGCATTGGTCCCAAAATATCCATCCCCCAAACGGTGAATGGCCATGTTAACGGGATAGTTTGTAATGTGTATGCCGGCTGATTAATATGTTGGGCATGAAATTGACATTGGGGGCATGTCTTGATCAAATGTTTGGCGTCATTGTGTGCCATAGGCCAGTAATACCCTTGTCGAAAAGCTTTTTCGACAAGTGTTCTAAAGGAGGCATGTGCGCCGCATATGCCTTCATGAATTTCTCTTGGAAGGGATTGGCCTTCTTTTTGAGGGATGCAACGCATGAGTACGCCTTGCGTACTTTTCTTGTATAGAGTGATGTCGACCAGTCTATACATGTGTGCTTTTCTAACTAACCGATCAGCTTTGGTTTCGTCCACGGCCAACGTCCCATGCGCAAGATAGATTCTCAATGGTTTAATCCAATCTGCTTCTTGCACAAGGATAGCGATGTTAGGGATTGCTTCATTCATCTCAATGATTGCGGGATGTTTTAAGTGTTCGACGAACACTCCTATCAAAGCAGATGTGCGTGACGACCCAAGTTTCGATAACTGGTCGGCGAGAGCATTGTCTTTTCTTGGCACGAACTGGACTTCGAAATTCATGAAGTATTTTTCCAGTTTCCTCACCTCGCCCAGGTAATGAGCCATTGTCTCGTCGGAGGTGTTGTACTCCTTGTTTACCTGGTTTACGACTAGCTGTGAGTCTCCCCTCACCACTAGCAGATGGACTCCAAGGGATTTGGCTGCTTGGAGCCCAACTAGAAGACCTTCATACTCTGCTGCATTGTTAGTTGCAACAAAGTGGAGCTGTATGACGTACTGGAGGTGGTCGCCCTGAGGCGTAATTAAGACTACTCCAGCCCACGAGTTTGAAAAACCATGAGAACCATTGAAGTTCGTCGTCCAAAGGTTGATTGTTACTAAATCCGATGACTCTTACGGTAGTGGTTCAGGATTAGTCCACTGAACTACAAGGTCAGCAAGAAATTGAGACTTAATTGCAACCCGGGCGGTGAACTGGTGGTCGAAAGCCCCCAGCTTGACTGTCCATTTTGCAATTCGACCTGTTGCCTCCAGGTTATGGAATATGTCCTGTAGAGGGAAGGACGATGGCACGGAGATTCTATGTGCTTGAAAGTAATGTCATAGATTTTGGGAGGCCATTAGGAGGGCATAAAGTAGTTTTTGGACCTCAGGGTAACCCTCCTTTCGTCCATTGTGTACTTCACTGATGTAATAAACTGGTCACTGCACGCCATCCCTTTCTACGACCAGTTTGCACTGATCGCGTAGGTGGTTGCAGCTAAGTAAATGAGTAATGGTTCTCCCACGTTTGGGGAGACCAACACTAGAGCACTAGATAAGTACGTTTTGGCTTCCTAGAAGGCTTTCTCAACTTCATCCAACCATTGGAAACCATTGTGCTTACATAGTACCTTGAAGTAAGGTAACCCACATTCGCCTAGTCATGATATCAAATGACTCAGGGCCGCCATTCGACTAGTTAGGCTTTCCACATCCTTCGTTGAGGAAGGAGATCGCATTTGCTCAATGGCTCGTATTTTCTCAAGATTAACCTCAATGCCTTGACAACAAACAAGAAAACCCAAGAGTTTACTAGAAGAAACTCCAAAAGAACACTTTTCAGGATTTAATTTGGGTCCATGTTTATTCAAATTGCAGAAAGTCTCAGTGAGATCATTTACATGATTAGAGCCTTGTAAGCTCTTTACAACCAAGTCATCTACATAAGCTTCTAAATTACGCCCTAATTAAGATAGAAAGGTCTTCTGCATCAAGCGCTGGTACGTGGAACCAGTGTTCTTGAGCCCAAATGGCAATCTAACATAGTAGTAAGTGCCAAGGCAGTTTTCTCTTCATCTATTTCTGCCATGCTAATTTGATGGTAGCCTGAGTAAGCATCCAGGAAGCTCATCAGTTCATAACCCGCTGTGGAATCGACTAACTGATCGATGCAGGCAAGTGAAAAGTACTCATCCTTCAGGCAAGCATTGTTGAGACTGGTGTAGTCGACACACATGCGCCACTTACCATTGGACTTAAGGTCCATGATCGGACTTGATAGCCATTCGGGATGGTGAACCCCACGAATGAGACCAGGTTCTTGGAGTATAGTTAACTCCGCACGGATGGCCTCCTGTCGATCAGGAGCAAAGCGTCCGAGCTTTTGCTCGATTGGTCTTTGTCCTGACTGAATTGCTAGCCAATGCTTGATCAATTTCCTTGTGACTCCAAGCATGTCAAATGGTTGCCATGCAAACACATCTGTGTTGGCCTGAAGGAAAGTAATGAGCACGAGTTCCAATTTGGCATCCAGTGATGACCCAATCTAAACAGTGTTCGATGAGTCGTCTGGGAAGAGAGGAACTTGCTTGAGTTTTTCATTTGGTCGTGGAGTTGTCTTGACCGCATCAGGTTCTTTGGTTGCCGGCTTGACATCCCGTAGGGGTAACTAATCGACCAATTCCAAAGCGATGGGCATGATTGTGGAGCCAGGTATGATCCCAAAAAATGGGTGGGCCACTAGTTTGATCTTGGAACGAGGTATTTGCATCTCATCAATAGTTTTGGCGAACAATAGGTCAAGCGAGCTGCCGCCATCAACTAGTTGCGCACCACTTTAGCTTTGCTAATAATGGGGGTGATCACCAAAGGGAGTCGTCGCGGATTGGACATTCCTTTGGGACAATCTTCCCTGTTGAATGTCAGAGAGGTCTCCGACCAACAGGGGAATTGAGGCTCTCCTAATGGAGCTTCAATGTTATTTACCTCACGATGAACAGCTTTAAATTGACACTTATAGCAATAAGAGAAAGAACTACCAAAAATGACATTAACATGATAGTTAGGTACTTGGTATGGCATTACCTCGTCTCCATCGGCGTCTTTTGTGTCTCGAGATTGTCTGTTTTCTGGTATAGTTCTCATGGGGCCGATTGCTTGATAGAAATCGTCTAGGCTTTTTAACCAAGCCTGGCAATTCTTGATATCATGTCTAGAAGCGTTATGCAATGGACACCATTTTTTGTTTCCCTGCATGTTAGTTTGTTTCTCGGGGCGGTCGCAAGTGTGACCTCCAGAGGGAAGCTTATTGGACTTGAATGGAACTTTTTTACCTTTCTCTTGTGGTTGCTTTCCCAAAACTGCAACCTCGTGGAATCGGTTCGCTCCATTCCTGTTTGGCTTTTTACATCGTCCACCTGTAAATAACTCGGGTTTCTTCGCGGAATCTTCTTTCTTTTTGGATTTTAGGACCGGTTGAGGGGGTAAGTTACCCTTGTTCACCATTCTATTCCACTCTACAGCCTCCGCTACGTCGGTATAGCGATCTGCCATGTCGAATAGGATTGACACTGATCGAGGGGGATGGATACTTAGGTCCTCTGTGAGCCATCGGTTCCTAACACCATGCATAAAGGCCCTGATAACCGAAGAATCAGAGATGTTAGGAATGGTATTCCTCACTCCTACAAATCTCTTGACGAACTATCGAAGTATTTCCGTTGACAAAAATCTCTTTTCCAGGCTTCTCATAGCAGTTTTGGAAGTTGTTGAGGATAGCATCACACAACATCTCCCAATTGTAGATCAATCCTTCCGATTGGTTGAACAACTAGGTCCGTGCCAGACCTTCGAGGACTGTTGGCAAATAGTTTTCCATAACCCGTTCATCTCCCCCGGTTGCATGGATGGCCGTAACATAGATTTGGAGAAACTTGGTGGGATTTTGAGTCCCATCGAATCTCCCGATCATACCGGGCTTAAACTCATCCAGCTAGACCACATTTCATAGTCCAGACGAAAATGCTTTGCAACCCATGTACGTACTACGTGGTCGTTGATCGTCGCGACTAACGCCTTGGTCGCCGAAGTGGTCGACCTGGGGAGGTTCACGATGTGGTCCCAAATGTGAGTGTACTGCTATGCGATTATGGTCGCGTAAAGTACCTATTCGTCTGGTCTTTTCATGTCAGGACTATGTGGGGTTACATCTCTTGTGACATTGGAGTGAGCTGGTTTGTCCCCTGGTCGTCGAACGTGAGGATACCTTTGGTGTAAACCCAAGGGCCATCTCGTCATGATTATCTGCAAGCACTCTTGCGAATATAGTCCTGTCATCGTTCGCTAGGCTGGAAGGCGGATTATGAAGTGCATATGTGCATTCCGGAGACGATTTTCCAGATTTCGCCCAGGTGCCGGTGGTGTTCCAGGTGAGGTCACCTCTGGCGATGGTGAATAGTTTGGAGAGAGAATAGGCATGTAATTACGCCCGCGGCCTCCCTGAGAGGGTTGTCGAGACATTCTAGGACTGGGGTCACAAAACATGGTAACTCGGCGTGTGGTTGCTAGTCGTAAAAGATCTTCTGCGACCTTGCGCACCTTAGCCTCTTGCTGTTCGCGTTCTAGGTCCTCTTTCTATTTTCATTCTCGTTCCTGTCTAGGATCACGCTACTCGGGAGTTTCCTCCAAAATTGTGACAATTTCTCTAGGGATCGAGTTCACAGACGGAGAAAGAATCTCGTCTTTGTCTGAGTCTGACTCAAAATCAAAGAGAGATTCAGATTATCTGGGGAGAAATTCTCCAAGCAGATATCGAGATCATCCCTTTCCAAGTTGTCTAAGGCAATCGGCCGTGTCTCATACTCGTCCTCTATGGAGGGCAAGTGAACTACCTGATCCGATCCCTGTTCAACAGACGTGGTTGGGATCGAAGCTGACACTTCCCCAAGACAAACTGTAAGGGTATTGTCGTCGCCATTAGCGGGGACGGTATCTTCATCCATTGCATCTACGTGATACTCGAGATCAAATTCGTTCTTGAAACCGTGTAAGCAAGGGAAATGATCCATGAATACAATGAATAATGATGAAAATGTCTTCAGGGCCCCACGGTGGGTGCCAACTGTCGACGATTGGAACCAAGGGTCCCTCTGCTGAGCTCATGCAGAGAAGAGTGAAGAAAGATGGAGCCAATCAGACAAGTTCTCAGGATGTTCAAGGTATCTATGAGTCTAAGACACGGGAGAAAATTATCGAGGTTCGGGCCCCCTTTAAGATAGGTAATAGCCCTACGTCTTGTGTATTTGACTATGTGTGGAAAAAAGGTTACAGAGAGGTTGTTTACAGTAGGTAGCTAGCTAATCCTATGTTGCTAAGCCTAGTCTTATCTCTGTAGTCTATTTGTCCGTCCCTTGATACTCCCTTTGAAGGCCTTTAGTACTTGTCGAAGAGGTTGTCGGTTGTTCTCCTAAAGGCGTGCCCCACGATCTCTCTTAACCGTCCAGAAGAGGGGGTAGTGAGGTCGTGGATGGCATTTGCTGTGAATCATGGGTACATGGCGGTTTGGACAGTCTTGACTGGGTTGTCGTAGAACTGCCTTACCGTCTTAACCTCCTTCGACAGTTACCTTCCCAGGGGCTCATGAATCTCTCAGGATCAATCATAAGGATCAAAGTGAAGTAACGTTTTAGGAGTGTCTGTGTAGTACTGCGATCACGGTAATGAGACTAGTTCTTGTATCAGTGAGAGATGAGGGCTACGAGAATTGCCTCCACAACCTTGTCTCTCTTGGATACAGCATAAAACATAAGCTCTGTGATAACAAATGTCTTGAATTTTGCGTGAATTAGGTATGATTTTTTGGTAATATCCAGAACGCCCATGGATTACCTGATTTTCTTCTTTCTGGCCTTCGGCGACCATAGTTAGGACTGCAACCATGGTCACATGCGACCATACAGCGTCAGTGCGACCATATAGGCCTAAAAGAGTAGCTAATAATCCTCATCAGCGCTTGAAGATGTCTCCAGATCGAGCCCTAGCTGGGCGTACTTCTCCTTAAGGAGCTCGTGCTGCTCCTAGAGGGCCTTCAGCTTGGCCTTCGCCTTGCCGAGCTCTTCCCCAGCTACATCTCCCTGTACAACCAAAAGATTGTTCCCATTGACCAAGGAATGACAATACATGTGTATGTCCAAGGAACTAAGAGTTCTTACCAGGGAGGGCAAGGATGAGGTGGCCGCAGTTGGGCCTAGAGCTTCCTCATCCTCAGTCGATATAAGAGAATAAGAAGAAGACATCCTAAATAGATCATTAAAAAACCATACTTAATGCATTCCTAACTAGGCAATTCGATTTAGTTAGAGAAAAAGACAACTTTACCTCCAGCCATGAGAAGTTTTTGTGGCCATGGGCGGCACCTGAGCCATAGCTGCGGAGGATGGCTAGAATGAAGCCTGGTATGCAGCAAGCTCATCAAGTTGCACTAGCCTCTTCAATGAAGATCCATCAGAGGATCCAAAATCATCACCACCTCATTTTCTAGAAGCAATCAAATGCTTAGGCGACTACAGAAACCCAGTTGTCTTAGGAGAAGAATGCACTTAGAAAGAAACGCATGTCTATCTACCAATAGAGGATTACCTCTTGAGACGAAGGTGCAATGCTGGCTCCTTGCGCTCCCAAAGTCTCCACATTCTCTTCTCCGTCTAAGTTCTCTTCCTCGCAGAATCTCTCTTGGCTCGGAGACAATATTAGCACAGAGGGTTAAGAAGATTAAAGGTTTGAGAGTTAGAGAAAATTTGAAGAAGGAGATGGAAATTTCACAGCAAAGGGACGGTTATTTATAGACTTACCCAGGCGACAATTCAAGTTCCCGGCCTAGGGCGTGGCGTGAAAACCTCAAAATCCTCCCTAGTGCCTACAGCGCATTCTCCGAGACGTATCAGGGCTCTCACCAACATAATGCACTGTAAGAATTCGAAGGGACGAAGCACTATTTGGAATTCGAAGTGACACACTACTATAGTGGGTCTTTGTCACTTCAAATTCGGGGGCTAGCTGACAAGGTTGTTATTTTTCTTAAGTCTCCATTGTCACATATAGCCATGACCGCAGGTACCTTCCTATGGTTGCCGAAAGCCAAAGGAAGAGATATCAGGTAATCCAAGGGCGTTCTGGATATAACCCAAGAACCGTATTTATTTCACGCAAATTTAACGTGCCTATTATGGTAAAGTCCACATCTAATATTGTATCCGCAGACGCTATGGTCACAGAAGATACCTACCCGCGACCAGACTCTCTTGCAGATACAAAGTTCTATATCATTTCAGTGGTCGTAGAGGTGTGCAACCATCCTTCATCACCACCATACCTTGATCCTTGTGGTTATCCCTAAGATAATCTTGAGTCCTTGGCAAGGTAACCGTCTAAGGAGGTTATGATGATAAAGCAACTCCACGATGCCAGGTCAAAGCTGTTTAACAGCCATGTAACTATGATCTATGGCAACCACCACATACTTACGATTCCAGAGCCAGCACTTCAGGGTGGTTAGGAGAGATCGTGGGACGTGCCTTCAGCAGGATAACTGACACTCTCTTTAGCAAGTATAAGAAGGCCTTCAAGGGAAGGGTCAGGGATGAGGACGATCGGCTACAAAGGAGACTAGACTTAGCCAAATAGAACTAGCTAACTTCCATACACTGTACACATCTCTCTGTAATCTTTTTTCAGCAGTCAAATACACAGGATGCAAGGTCATTACTCAGCTACATGGGCCGAACCTGGATAATTCTCTTCCGTGTCTTAGATTCATAGATACCTTGAACATCTTGGGAATTTTTCTGATTGGCTCCCTTCATCACCTCACTCTTCTTTGCTTAAGTTTGACAAAAGGACCGCAGGCTTCCAGTCGTCGACAACCCATCTTTTCCAAACCTCCCAAATAGCACAAACTCCAGTACTTGAGATCCAAACTTCCATAAAACCACCACAAACCAGCCCTAGATATGTCCATCCAACCATTAAAACTTTAATCCAACTACGGATTTCGACTCCTCACACCACAACATCTCTAGATCTGAAGTTTCTACGCCAATGACGACGCACCGACGCAACATCAAGAAAACAACAAAGCACCAAAGAGGTATGTCTCCACAAACCTTATGCAATCCTGACTCCCCGGACATCTATTTCACTAATCCCGATCATCTTACTAGATTTATGCATTTGAAAAAGAGATCCTTATGGCCAACTAAATTTTTAGATGTTCATACCATTAGGTTTCTAGGGATTGAGGATGATGTACTCCACCTCATTCATAATGTGGGTTGGAATACGCTTGTTTGATGTACCGGTTTTGACTTTTCATGAAGTCGTTTGTGAGATTCTAGCCTCCTTTGAACAAAATACCCTATGCGTTCCTCCCAGCCAAATAAAGGGCGTGAGATTTAGGTTTGGCAATGAGCATTATGACTTTACAACAGACAAATCTGCAAATCTTTTTAGGGTTAAAACCTGGGGGCATTTTCATGGTTCTCTAATTTTCACACTCGGAAAAATTTGGCACGCAATAACCGAGGAAGGGAAACACCTATTTTGCCCC
Organism: Pharus latifolius; assembly: GCA_019359835.1. NCBI lineage: Eukaryota > Viridiplantae > Streptophyta > Magnoliopsida > Poales > Poaceae > Pharus > Pharus latifolius. Next base: position 67,553,726 of record CM033323.1, read on the forward strand.
GAAAAATGAAACACAGCCACAATTTGCAATCTCACCTTTCGCTACTTGCAGCATCTCATGGCCGAGACAATTTTGGGCCACAATAGTAATCAAGAAAAGGTGTTAGAAACTAAGGTCAAATTTCTTTGTGTTATAATGGATAAAATTCAACTCTCATCCGCTTCCTATTTTGCCCACCGCCTTGATCTAATCGGCAAGGATTTACGCAAAAGTCACACCCATAGTCTTAGGTGGCTTGATCACTATAGCATCCTTTGTAGCGTTTAATGCTAGTGAACATCAGGAATATTTACCTGCAGCTACCCTTGACCTACCTTCATTGCTCATAAAGGGATCTTGCAGGAGGGAAGCGAATTCAATCCGTTGCTTTATTAATGATGGACTTCCCTCCATCATTTTGCCCAATATTCCTCGGATGAGCATATCTAATGAGCGAAACTGAATATTGCTCCCATCTAGTCCCTCACAAGCTGCTGAATCTGACCAACCGGGTTGTATATTATTTACCGCTCTGCATGCTTCCATAGAGTCTTTGTGCACTAGTTTCTCTAACTTTAAGTTAGAATTTTCAGATTACCAGGCTACGATGGATTCCAGGATGGACCGCCCCACTGGCCACATGAACCGCCTCTACGACTATCATGTACACGCAGGCCACATCCTCTCGGATGGCACATATGCAGGTTCATCTACCTACCACAGGACACATCTTCACACCCCCAGCCTTCCTCCACAACCCTTTCCACCACCAACCTACCCATACTACCCTCCCCCGTATTTCCACCAACACCCTCCACCACCCTCCGACGAGTGATCTCCAAGGTACGCAAGTTTTTATTTTTATTTTTCTTTTCTTTTTTGTTTCTTTTCGTTTTTCTTTTCAGGTTTTCACTTGTGACACCTTGGATCGAACCACTAGAGCTACGTAGACCACAACACCCTCTTTCACCACATCATCATTGTCAGCGATTCGGACTCGGGGTCCCTAGTCGATATTACACAGATTTGTGAGTTGTATGTGAGACCTTTCAAGGTGTCCTCAGGTAAGTTAAGACAAGTATGAAATGGAGACACGAAGAATTATACAGGTTTGGGCCCTCAAGAGATTGAGTAACAATTCTATATCCTGTTGTGATTTCACTATGTATAACAGAATTTATAGGGAGAAGAGATTGTCACAAAGGCTAATCAATCTCTCTTAATACTTATGTCTATTGGTGCCTTTGGTGTCTTCTTGTTCTGTTATCTCCCCCATCTTCGTACATCTGCCATCCTTTTCTATTAGATGAAAGGATGGCAATGTGAAACAGTTTTGGACGGCTGCCATCATGCAGTTTGTGTAACTACACTAATCTCTTCACCAGTTAACATATGCAATTACAGATAACCGCACATCTTAACTCCATGGCGGTTGTCTTCACTCGTGGGAGAAGTTCATCCTAAGAATGTGTCTGGTAAAAGCTCAAACACACTTAGTTTATCTTGGTCGCGCATAGCCAGCGACCTTATGGTTGCACAAGTACTGCGACCATAGACTGATTCTGTCATTCGTGACCTTCTGGTATACAGGAAGCTATCCTCTGTGACCATAGTGGCTGCTAGGGCACAAGTTCACATATCACATCCGAAATTGTCTTGAACATGATATATTAGATAAATAACTAGCTCAAGTGATAATCCTCATGAGCTAGCCCCCAAATTTGAAGAGATAAAAAGATTATAACTTCAAATTTAATTTTCATCGGATAAAGAACCCGATGCTTCACCTTCTTCAGTTTCACTGTACACCATGTGTCAGTTTGCTTCCCAAGAAAATCTCTGGGCTTATCTTGATAGGTAATCATGAAATTTTGACTACTCAAACGAGGAAAAAATGGTAAGTGCGTTTAAGAATTTGAGGCATCCGCGAGTGTGAACCGTCACCTCCAGGCTCTATAAATAGCGAAGCTTTTCAGTTCTAAGACCCACAAGCTTTCCTTGTCTAAGTCCTTTAGAACCTGTTCTCATCTTCTTACTTCGCATTCGCTCTTCTAATCTCATCTTAATGGCGAACCAAGACTCCAAAAGGATTGTTGAGAGTGATGGGGAAGAAATAGAAATAGAAGATAAGATTGAACAGGATCTTCAGAAGGTAGATTCTCTTGTGAAACATCAGTGTAAATCTTTTCTTCGCAGTTTGAACATTTCCAAAGTAATGCATTTTGGAACTTACAGATGCTCGAGGAAACGACCCCTTCAAAGAAAAGGTCCAGTCATGATGTAGGATCCTCCAGTGGAGCTTCATCCCAAATGCTAACGGGTGCAGAGATCTGGACTACTACATTGCCCTCGTCTCTTTCTTTGCATCCCCTAGTCTCTTCAGCCCTTGGAACCCATCCTGTTGCAACTTCTGCACCTTCTTTGGATGCATCCTCTAGGGTATTAGGTATTACTGCTCCTGTAGGGCCTTTGCGACCAAGTCTCCTTCCATGCTTAGCTTTTTCCTCTCATGTCAGACCCCCATTTGAGGATCACCTTGGTAACCGCCCAGGTAGGTTACACACAGCAGGATGCCACATGAGCTCCAAACCGCACAAGCATAGTAATAACATTAAACAAGTATCAGGCCCAAAATGGCCAATATTACATAGCCAAAGCACCGAAAATGGCGCTAAGTAGAGTTGCTAAGAAAATAACTAGTTTATCAGAACCAGAATCGGTATCCAAGTACCGAACACACAGCATAAAACACAAAGCAACGACAAAAAGCTTGATTTCCATCCGCAGCGGGGTTGAAGGGGCTTCTCCCACATCTGACTTGACTTGGTGCACGATCCTTCTAGAACGTGGGCTCGTCCGGGGCACTTCCATCTTCTGCCGGGAACTCATAACTGAAGGAATCGGGATCTTCGAATCCCTCTTCTACAGTTAGATGTAAAGGCAAGGGTGAGCACTTGGTGCTCAGCAACACTCATTCCGGGGATTATTGTAATTGTACTTATATGAGGGTGAAACATACGATTCAGGGGTTTTAGTTTCATATGGATAGAGATACATAGATTTCCAAGTCATTTGTTCAGTAAAACAGTACTTTGTCATGAAAATGGTACTTTAAACATTAAACAGGTTTTCAATAAAAACATTAGATGTAGTGGTCTCCCATGAGTCACTACTTTGTTAACCGCATTATGAAAACATTCCAAAATATTACTTGTGCTATAACCCATGGATAACATCCACTACGAAAAGACTCCTGAACCTGGGAGTACAGAGTATCTGATACTTCTTTTATACTTTGCAAAGGTGTACCTCTTTTTAAATCCACTGGTTCACTCGGCTTTCAAGTCGGATCAGCTCCATGTGACTTATACACATGTGACAAGGCCGAGATCACACAACGCTTTTACAGTTCAGTATTAACAGTATCCCCGCCCGGTAAATAGACAATTAAGTCTCAAGTACCGTTGTGGGTCCTCCCCACTGCCTTACTTCCTAGCCTCTGGCTTATGTTCCCGCAAGACACATAGCCTTGGTCTGTGTCCACGCAAGACATATGACCGTTCAAGATTACAACCGCGCACGGCTTAATCTGAGGCGTAGGGCGTCTTCCTTCTTTCCACCTTTATCTCTCATCATTTTTCTGAACTCACATCACTCATGGCCGAACTGCGGCCCACCAGTTTCCACGCGAGAAACCAGACCGACAAACCATGCAGGGAACTGCTAATACCAAAAAGCTACTAAGTTGTGCCTGTCCCATACCAGGCAAGTGGTTGGTACGTTTACAATTCGCATAGAGACACAGCACAAGGTTCTCGTCCTTATGAACCAATAGTGAGGAACATTCACATTCCCTGGTGCGCACCGCACCCTCTCCATACAATCCAATCCTCACTACTGATCCCTTTTATCAGTTTCTTGACAAAACGGTTTTCATTATAACTTCTCATGTATTTGACCATTTCAAGTTTAATGTGGATATTCAGTATATGAGTCCTAGGGTGACAAAAGCATATATATGAAGGTTCAATAGCAAAAGGGGTTTCGTAATCCATTAGGTAATATCTACTCATGTCATTCAAACATAACTTGTATTTCAAATAAGCATGCATCGTAAGAAATAGTGAATATACTTCATATGAAAATATTGGGCGAGACATGATCAAAGGAATGAGGCTTGCCTTGCAATGTTGGGTCTAAAAACTCAGACGGGTCTTCAAAGACTTCTTCCGCTCCTTCAGCTTCTGACTCTGCGGCAATCAAATAACACACAAACACACACCACATAAGCATACTGAAAATAGTTTCTATAGAAAGTATTAAGTAAATAAGTCATGCATGCAGGGGAGAAGGTTAGGGTAAGGTCACAAGGGCTCTGGTCGAAGAAACGGCTAAAAAGGATTGAACGTCGAAGGGTCGACATTCAGTTCACGGCTTTGGCATAACTGGAAACTAGTCTTAGGATGGTTTTCTGGAGAAGTGATAGAAGAGAAAGTTGTAGAACACAACTCCAGGAATCTAAAGGACAAGGTGGCATTTCAATTGCTCAACCAGAAGGGGTCAAACAAGGCTAATGCCAGTGGCTGACATGCACTGACATAGTGCTGGACATGGCCAGAAACTAGGGCATGGCTTAACTTTTGATCCAGGGCTCCAATTGATGCAACACTTTGTCTGGGAGGTAGGCATTACTAACATGAACAATATACTCAACAGGGACAAGAGCTGAAAGTGGCCGGAGGGCGGCCAAATCCGGCGATGAACTACGGTGGCCTGGACATGAGCTGAGCTACTGGACAGTGATCTTGGCAAAGGCATAACTCACAATCTAGGCAGATCCAGGTGTCGAGCTAGTGGACAATATTGCTCAGGGTACTGGAATCTATCTAAGGGACAAGGTTTCAGGTGCTAGATCGGCCGGGAAAGAATTCCGGCGACCGGCGCTGGAGAAGACGACACTGGAGATTGGGGATTTTTGCTACAAGGCGATTGAACTCGATTCTTTGCTCAGGGAGTGAAAGGGTGGAGTTTAGAAGCTACTGGTGCAGTTAATTTGGTCGGAGAATGACCGGAGAAGCTTGGCGCCGAAGTCCGGCGAACGGCCGAGGTTCCAAAATGGGATTTCTTCGATTTGAGCACGATTGGTGATCCTGATTCAACAGGCTTGCTAAGAAACGGCTAAGGATCAATTTCTACTACTGGGACGAGAGCTAATTCGGGATGAATGGGATAGCATTGAGGGAACAGGGGTTTTCTGGTTTTCTGGCGATCACCGGCGATAAGGATCGATCTGGTGCAATTGGCTGCTATGACACAGAGAGGGGAACGAGGGGAACTCACTGGTGAACTGGGATTGGAGAAAGGGGCTGTGGAATGGGCTAGCACCGTGAGCTCACTCACTGGCTCGCCGGAGAAGAAAGCGAAAACGGCGAGAAACTGGAAATTTGGCTAAGTCCTGAGGTTGTGCTTCTTCACAGCACTGAGGGGGTTTAAATAGGCACGGGGACGGAGTTTGCGAGGGAAAACACGACAGCGGTTGCTTGCGCCGGGGAGAAATTTGTCGGGCGCAGGCGCAACGACGGCGACGGCGATGTGATCGCGCTCAGGCGGTGCTGCAGCTTTGCCAGTTGCCTTGGGACTTCATCCGGGACGGCGCAGATGTGGAGGCGACAGCGTAGCTCCGGCAACGACACGTACACGCATGCAACTGCCACGGCAACGGGAGCGCGGCCGTTTAACCGCTGGGCAAGGCGATTCCACGGCGCTGGCACGTGCGCACGGGGTGGCTCAGTTGTTCACTGTGCAGGCGACAAGAAGCGGTGGCCGGCGGCGAGCAAGCACGGCGAGAACACGGCGCGGCAACGGTGGCTCGTGCACTAGTCGTGGCAACGACCAGGGGCTGGTCGAAAGGGCCTGAAAATAATATTTGGGCTGTTCTGCAATTTCTGAAACTTGTTCCAGGGACTGTTCTGTGAAGAAAACTTGAATAGAACTTGGGCCTGTTTGCAAATTTGGAGATCTGAGGGTCCGATCTGAAATCTGATTTCGCAGCTAAGTTGCAAAAGATTAATAGAACACATCTGGCCAAAGTTTGGTAAGATCAGGCAATATCTGAAGAGTTTCGACACAAGTGGGGAAAACAGTTTAGGGCAAAATAGGGTAATTAGGGTTTTGAAAATGGCAAGGCTTGAAACTCAGCTTTAGGGTGAGATTTTGGAGATGGTCCAGAAGGGAAAAATGCTCTGAACAACATTTAGAAGGGAATGGCTGAAGCAGATTAGGGTTTGGGGTCCAGATGTGGATTTTGGCTATTTTAGGGTTTGGCAAAAACAGGGGTGTTACATCTCAACCTGCGACCCAGGTAATTATCTTCACCCTCTCTGTTTGTTACATAATTTAGGAACTAACCCATGTATGTACTAGAGGAGAAGGCTCCCGGGGTTCCCAACGAACAGCTTGCTGAGATCCAGGTTCTTCTAGGGGAGAAATCTGTCGTGCCCTGAAACTGGGACTACGACTACTCCCGTGGAGACCTAGCTCGCTGCAGCTAGTCCCATATGTACATACCTTTGACTTCCCAGGATAAGTCAAGCACAGGAGTATATTACATTGCAACAGAGTAACTTACAAAATATTTAAGCAGTGTGACCTGCTGGCCTTAATATTACATAAAGAGATTACAATGACTTCACGACATTCAAGGTTTAGCAAAATAATAACTACACAGCAGAAGATAGGTGACCCTCCCACAAAAGAAGTTGACGGTAGAACAACACACATCAAGGTTCTGGCGGAACTGACTCTCCTCCTTCTGGATCCACAAAGTTCTCCATGCCTTCATCTTGATCAGGGTACGCTCCATCTACTGAGTTGTATGTTGCAAGGGTGAGCACTTACGTACTCAGCAAGTCATAGGTAAGAGTAGATACATATAGTAGTGATGATATGAACCTAGACTAGTCAAGAATTATGGATGTTTATAAAATAATCTTTTTCTTTCAAATCTCAACTCATCTCATCTCATCTCATGGCAGCACTTTTCATAACATAGCATTACTATTCATGTTCACTAGATTATAGCACTACCGCGACACGTCGACACACGACAGCCCACGGCAGCACTCCTTATCATGACAACACATGTCATTTGCGTAATCTTGATTTATCAAAATTTTATTTAGAAAACATACTTGTGCCACACCCCGTGGATTTAATCCACTGTAGTAGACTCCTATAAACCTGGGAGCTCGGAGTATTCGAATACGTTTTTAACTCTGCAGAGAGGTACCAATTTACCCGCAAGATATTCCACTTTCAAGCCCTTCCTATCATAATGATTGGACCCCTGACAAAAAAAAGCTCACTTCATACTGTGAGTGGCAAGGTGGAGATAACAAGAACTTTTGTTATGTTTCACTCACAATTCACCCCTGACCCTGTGGGTCTCCGCGAACCACAGTTGTGGCAGGTTGTATCCTAACCCCCACCCCTTTGCTTATTCCCATTACTGGGTCAGCGTGCAAGATCACCTTCAGTGATGTGTGGAAGACATTCTCCGTGTAAATCATGCATCACTACACATCTCATGCAGGGGTTTCATGTGCGATTCACATAAGTACTTGTTCAGGCTTGTCCCATACCAGGCTTGTTGTTAGTACGTTATTCATGCCACTAGACGCACAACACAAGGTTCTAGTCCTTATATGCCAGTAACCAAACCATCCACAACCCTGCACCTTCCGTGCCTGCTATCCTTTGCAGTTAAGCACCTCCAGTGCTACAGCCATCCATACCAAAATTCTGGTCACGACTAGGGTTTTATTTCATGAATATAAGTATATACATAAATATATATTAGTTCATGGCTCAAAATTTGTTCATTTCACATTTCACAGATAACCAGTTTAGTACTGCCAATTCATAATTCAACCATTTTCAATCTTTCACATGCAATATTATCTATATTCAAGGTTATATTATAGCAATTCTTAAAATATAGGTTCAAGATGTCCAAGGATATAACTTGCCTTCTGCGTCGTAAGATACAGCAGTTGATAACGGGTCAACAGCAAAATCCTCAAAGTCAGCTTCTGGATTTGCTCGGCGACAAAAAAACACACAATGATTACTTATTATATTAAAATGTTTTATGACTTATATGCAGATATGCTTAACAAGAATAACTGAACGATATTGGAGATAATTTGGATTGCAAGCTGAACTGAGTCGAGATTCTAGGGTTTCAAGGAATCTGGGCTAAGATTAGGTATTAGATGCTCTTAGGGTTTCAAGGTTGCAACACGGATATTAATTTTGTGGCTGGTTTGATTAAAACAGCGAATGTCAGCAGATTGACATTCGGATCAAGGCTCTGACATAGCTTTAAGAAAAGCTAGAGTGCTTATCTCAAGTTATGGTAGTAGAAGAAAATGTAGATGACAACTCTACAAATTTAGTGGACAAAGTGGTTCTCAAATTGCACAACCAGAAGTGGGTAAACAAGGCCAATGCCGTTGGCTGACAAGCTCTAACATAGGGCTGACAATGTCAAAATCTAGGGCTAAGCATAAAATGCTGTTCAAGGGCTCAACTGGTGTGCTAACTTTGTCTAGGAGGTAGGCTTGAGTAACAAGAACAAAAGAGATAACAGGATCCACGGCTAAAGATGGCCGGATAGCAAGAAATCCAGTGATGAACTGCGGTGAACTCACTCCACTGGAACAGTTCTGGACACAAATCTTGGCAAAGCTATAACTTTCAATCTAGACCCATCTAGGTGTTAGGCTAGAAGACAAAAATGCTCAAGAGTTCAAGGCACACACACTGGACAAAGTGTTTAGGGCTGAAACGGCTGGGAAAAACATTCTAGTGGCCGGCGCCAAAGAAGAAGGCATTGGAATTGGGCATTTTTGATACAGGTCGATTGAACTCAATTCCTTACTCGAGGAGTGATAGAGGGGTACGAGTAAGCTACTAGCGACGTCAATTTGGCTGGAGAATCGCCGGTGTGGCCTGGCGACATGAGCCAGTTACTGATGAAGTTCAAAATCAGGAAAAGCTTCAATTTGAGATCAATTGAGGATTCTGAGCTTACAGGCTTGCTACACTCAGTTCACTGATCAATTTAGTCTATAGATTCGAAAGCTAATTTGGAATAAATCAAGCTACATTGCCGGAACAGGGCAATTCAGGAATTCCGGTGATCGCCGGCATTAGAGGTCACCGGTGAGCAATTAAATGCTATCACACAGAGAGAATGATAAGAGGAACTCACTGGTGGCTTCAATTTGAAGATTGGTACAGCAGGGCGTGCTGGCACTGTGAGCCTCCTCGACAGCTCGCTGGAGAAGAAAACAAAAACAGGAATATCTGGGATTTAGCTGATTTCCGGTGAAGTGTGAAGAAGCTGTTGAGTACAGGGGTGCTTAAATAGGCATGGCGAAACTTGCGAAGAGGGGACAGTGAAGAGATTGGCGCCAAGGATTTGACTAGTTGAGCGCAGAAGCAACAGCGGTGAAGAAACAGCGATGAACGGTGATGCGACGGCGACAACGGTTCTGCAGCTGATCACATTGTCGCTTCATCGAGACTTAGCGTTAGCTGAAGCAAGCGGTGGTGACAACAACTGGCGCGGCACAAAAGTTACTGACAAAAGCTGTGGTTGCTACTGCTGGTCGCGCACGGGGGCGGTGGCTGTTCGTTGACGTTGCCACGGCGATGGCTGAAGCGAGGACACGTACACACAAGCATGCACGGCCACAAGCGCAGGCGAAGCTTGGCCGGCGACGAGCAAACACGACGCACAAGCACGGCGAGGCTCTGGTCGAAAATCAGCTGAGAGCTCTGGTCGAATTTGGACTGAATTGCAATTTCAGATTTTGAGTTTTGGACTGATCGGTAAATCTGGAGATTTGGAGGATTTAAACTGAAATTGATTGCACTGATCTGACAAACTATATTCAACAAAATATTAGTAAAGATATTTCATAAAATCTGGCACATTTGAATAGTTTGTGATATAAACTGAAAATAGGGTATTTTAGGGTAATTAAAATCTGAGTTTCAATCGATTTCAAATTCTGGCATTTAGGATGAGATTTTGAATTCTGGACAAAAGGGAAAATTGTATCAAATAGCATTTAGAAGAGATTTACTGAAGAAATTCTGAATTTGGAATTAATCTGAAGATTTTAGCCTTTTTGGGTTTCCAGATATCAGATAAAGGACTAATTTGCGATATCTCTTGGACTGATTTGTGAAAAGAGTCTAGATGATAAAATCTGGCTGCCAACTTTCTGGTTTAAGGTATTGGCATACCCATGATCATAATTTAAGAATAATCTGCTCTGAATTAGGTCAAGATTTGGCTAAATCTGAGTTCAGAGTATTTAGGGTAATTAACTTAATTCCGTTTTCGAAAACAGAAGTTTTGACAAATCTGAGATTTAGAGATGGAATTGAATCTGGCTTCTGAAGACTTTTAGGTTCAAAGTAACTGATAGATCACATCTGAACAATCTGATCTTGATTTGGGTCTATAGAATAAATTTGGAACTTTTAGGGCTTGATAAAGATACTAATCTGGCTACTACTACAGATACATGCATGCATGCTGTTCATGAAAAAGGAAGTTTTCACCCCTAAACTCAGGGTGTTACAAAATCTACCTTGTGCAGAACTCTCCAAGAAGAAAAAGAGGTGCCGAAGGAGCGCCTTGATAGAATTCTCTCGATCACACTGCGCTTGGCAGGGTGTTCTGATGGAGCTCGCGAAGAGGCACGCATGTTCTACTTGGAGAGGGATCATGCCTGAGAGCAGCGAGACCTCTCTAATGCAATTAGGGACAACTTCTTCTTCACAATAAGAGATGACGTCGAATGTTGAGGGACGTCGCAAGTTCTCTTGGGGCAGTTAGTGTTAATCCCACTAATGCCAACTTAACCCTTGGAGAACTTTGTAAATTACTTTCGGATCAGGTCGACATTTTGGTCGCCTGTATCCCTTTTCTATGTAAAGAATGCAAGAAATAAAATTCTTTTTGTATACATCTTGACTCTTTAAATGATTATGTATAATCTATAATCATCAGTTGGAGTTCTTTAAATTCTCTGTGTGGAAAATGTTTATAGGTAAATACCTCTGCGATCAAAACATACATAGGTATTTAGTTCTTTGTCCATGATAAACACAGTACATTACTGAGCTCACAGAATAACATTGAGACCATAAGTAGCACTAAGGTCACAGAATAGCATTGAGACCACACAAAATACCGAGACCACAGAATAGCATTGCGACCATACATGGTACTGAGATCACAAAATTTTTACTTTGAGATCATAATAGTGCAAAAATTATGAGATTACCCTGATATCATAGGGTATTAAATTTTCAAAAAGAATTCTCATATAATTATCTGTACCATAGCCCCCGAATGTGAAGTAAAATGACATTTAACTTCCAAAAAGATGCATTATGTTTCAAATTCCATCAAGGTTAACGATATGATCTCACGTTCCATTCGAGAAAAACCCGTGATGAGAAATTATTAAAATAATGAATCCGGAGAGTAGTGGCCTTGGGCAGATAAAAGAGGAAGTACCTTGTTTGAGAAGCTTGGAAAAACCCTCTTTTCACCTTAAGCCATTTCCGCCACAAAAAAAACCTCTTTGTGCCTTCACCATCAAAACCGCCATCTTTCCAGCAATCCTTACAACAATGGCTTCCTGGAGCCGATCAAGCCGCCATAATGTCGAGAGCCTAATGGTGATAGAAAAGGAGGAAATCCTTCCTCCGCGACTGTTGATCAACAAGCGGCCGGTGGAGAAAAAGGAAGAAACCCAAATGTTCATGAGAATGAATTGGTAATCTTCGAGGAATTCTTGCGATGCGGAATTCGCCTTCCGGAAAGCAAGTTTCTTCAGGACATCTTGGCGCATTATGGGTTGGAACTAGTAAACCTTCATCCCAACACCATTCTGATTCTGGCGATCTTCCAGCATCTTTGCGAAGCGTTCGTTGGAGTGCTACTAAGTGTAGATCTCTTTCGATGTTTCTATTTCTTAGTATGGTCAAAGAGTGCAGTGCTACTAGATGCATATACTTCCGCATAAGGGAGAAGAAAAATTATCCCTTTCTTCCTTTGTGGGACTCTGTGCATGGATGGAACCAGTAATGGTTCTACTGCACTCCTCCATCAGAGAGTAGCCTCTGGTTTGAAAATCGTTGACCAGAGAAGGCCAGCGAAATGGACACTGTCCCTACCTTGAGCCAAGAATTGCAGAAGCAGGCCCAAGCAATCCTTCACCTAGTTCAGCAGGGGTTAGCGGCACGGGATGTCATCCGTGACTTCGTGAAGAATAGAATAAGTCCTACTTGGGAGGTGGAATCCATGGGAGACAACACCTTGGATTATAACACTGGTATATTCTCTGATCCAAAAAATGTGCAATTTTACTAATGAAAACTTCCACATCAAGTAATTTGCTTTTCTGATACAGTTCTGTCCTTGTCCGAAATTGAAAAATGGACAAACACCCTTCTAAAACCATATAATGCGGTGACAGAAGGAGCTCTAGGATCACCCCGTCCTCAGAGCTTAATCAACAGTGGTGTCGGTTTGAGACAAGAACATCAAAAGGTAAGACTTCCTTTGAGGAACTTGTCCATAAACGTCTATTGATCTTGATCATCAAATCGCAAATGCTGAAATGATGCAGCTACTGAGGGGGCAAGTTGTCAGGACAAAATGTCCTAGCAATGATGCTGGGCCTTCTGAGAGTTCTGCATCAAAGAGGGTAAAAGGCACCTCTTCTAAGTTCAAGAATGTGAAGGAAACAACCCCTGAACATCCAAAACGAAGATCATAGGAGGGGCTTCTTCAAAGAAGAAGAAAACGACAGTGAAAAATACTGCGGTAAGATTTTCTCTTCCCCCTATTATACCAAGTACGAATAGGAGTCGCTTCTAGTCGTACAGGGTGAGGGGAGCGAGGATGAGGAAGACGAAGTTCCTCTTATCCGTCGCAAAAGGAAAGTGATAAGCCCTCTAGAGATTGACATTCCAGAGAGGCCATTCTCTCCCCCCATTGCCGATATATTGTCCTCCATGTAGGAGGTAACTACTGCGGCAGTGGATCCCGTGGTCGCAGGAGAACTTGCGGTCACGGAAGAAAATCCCAATCCTGAGACCAATATGCCAGCAACCATGGTCACAGAGGACTCTGAGGCCGTGGTTGCAACTACCTCAGGGCTGGTAACACCTCCTTCAAATACTGAAGGGATCGCTGTGGTAAGAACTTCACAATTTATGAGCTTTCACTCCATTGCATATGCCAATTATATTCTGAATATGAGGAGGAGGAAGCTACTGTCCTGTTCAAGAAGAGGAAAATAAGGACAGATATGGTGGACGATGCTTCAACAGGGGCACACAGTGGGCTTCTTTCTCCCTAGAGCGCGTCATCGAAACCCAAAGCTGTGAAGGCGTTTCGAATCAAGTAAGGATATCACATCTTGCCAAATCATGTTTATTTAAAAATAGAAATGTCACAAGTCATGATTTTTCTAGGAACCCTGTGTCTGGCACTCTGCCGGCCTCCTCAAAAACTAGCGTGATACCTACCAGGGAGGCCGCGGGAGACACAGGTGCAAGTACAATGGCTGAGATAGTCTCTCAGGCCATTGTGGAGGAGATAATTGCGGATCTCCAATCTTATAGGATGGAAACCACAACCTCAACCGCAGGAGTAAATTAGCAAGAACAATCATTCACTGCTCCTATTGTCAGGGAAAGGACTAGTCCCAAGGTTCAACCTTGGAATGAACCCGAGAGTACGCTGAAAACTTCTTTCAGCAATTTCCTAGAGGTAAGTAATAACTGTTTATCCTGAACTTCATTAAAAATGATTATTGCCCTTCTTGTCGCAAGGAAAATTCTTCCTTGACAAAGGATAAGGCTGATCGGAGGGGTCAGGAGGAAACTGCAGCCATGAGACTTTCCTCTATGGAGAAAGAGCTCCACGAGGCGCAGTTTAAACTTTCCTGTAAGTCTACTTTTGACCAAAGGATATCATTTCTTTACATGAATAGCCGTAATTTTGATTACTTTGCTCATGTAGTACAAGAGGAACAGATAAGCACTCTTTCAAAAGAAAGAGAGGAATTCCAGGAGAAGTGTGCCCAAGCTGAAACTTAGAATGGGCAGCTTCATGCGACCATAGAGTCATTCATGAAAACGGTTGACACTGTCCGTGAGGAGAATAGAAACTTAAAGGCGACAATCTCATCTTGCAGCAGTATTCAACCTAAAATCTTTGAAAAACTGAAGATGGTTGTAAATTTGCTGAAGGCTGATATTATCGACCCTCAAAAGGACAAATTAAGCCTCAGCAAATCATGCAAATTGGTGGTGGGTCACTTCTCGAGTATCTTCATGAAGATACAAAACAACAAGAAGAGGAAATAAAGACCAATGCAACATCTGTAGCCTCTACCATTTTATGCAAATTAAGTCATCACCACGGCCCAAATTTGAACTTGAATCCGGTGGTGAGAGATGTCAAAATTGAGAGTGAAGATCAACTTGAAGCCATCATGGAAGAAGTGAAGCATCTGATTGAAGACCTTTTGAAAGAACTCGGCTTATTGTGATTCATTGTAATGAACAACGGTCCTCTATTTTAATTGTACGTGTACATATACAATTACAGTAGGAAATATGCGAATGCATGCCCTCAATTTTCAAAAAGATGTACTCAATTTCGTTTTATATTATAGCCTTATTCCTCTAGCCCCCTCCTGAGATCATACATACTGGAGGCATTGTATTATAATCTCAGGAGAAATATGGGTTATTGACGATAAGGAAATATCTAGCGAATTCCTTATACATTAAGAAATGGTTTATAAAAAAATTGTCTCAACCTAGATACGATCATCTAGTCGCACCAACACTGATCTTAATATAATAACAATGTTTATTACGAACTGGCAGCCCCTCGAATGATCAGAAACATACTAGTAAGTCTCGTATGTGTTGAGAAATGGCTTATTTAGGGATGTCTTATCTAGATGCAACCATGAGATCAGTTAGCGAATCCAACTCGGTTATCATAATAAGATGATCATCGGTGACTAGCCCACGAGCGTGGCTCGGTAAGGATAGGATAAAAGGAATCAAACCATAGCATAACACAAAGGAAAGTACACAGTATTTTTAAAAAAAATCATGCTAATTGAAAAGGATAAAAGAGATGGAATAACTTACACGTAGAACTTACGTAATTGATCTATGTTCCAAGTATTGGACAAGATCCTTCCATCTTCCATCGCAGTCGGGCTAATCCTGGTCGCGGTACTGAGACCACAGTATAAGGGCCTTCCCACTGAGGGGAGAGTTTGTTGCAATTAGATTGGTTTTGTATTTTTCGTAAAACCAGGTGACCCATGTGAAGACTATGAGATCGCACCCGTGGTATTTACGTAAAGCTTGTAAATATACTGTAAACTTGATCAACGCTCGATCGCGTTTCTCCTCAAGGAAGGTAATATCTTGGGCACGTTGTTCATGTTGATCAGAATAATCAAATTGATCCACACGAGCAGAACCAATGTGAATTTCCATAGGTAAGACAGCCTCCGCACCATATACTAGTTGAAAAGGCGTCTCACCCGTAGCTCGACTACAAGTAGTGCGTAGTGGCCATAGAACAGAGTAGAGTTCAGCTACCCAAGCCCCTGAGCGCATTTTAAGGCGATCGAAGACACGCTTCTTGATGCCTTGTAATATCTACCCGTTGGCACGTTCAACAGCTCCATTGCTCTCTGGATGAGCCATAGATGCAAAGCACACTTTGGTCCCAATGTCGTCGCAATAGTCAACAAAGAGACAACTAACGAACTGAGAACCGTTGTCAGTAATAAGACGACTTGGAACACCAAATCGTGCGACAATATTCTTATGAAAGAATTTCTTCGCCGCAGCGGTGGTTACGTTGTGGACTGGTTCAGCTTCAATCCACTTGGTAAACGTGTCAATGGCTACGAATAAGAACTTGTATCCATTGGCCACTTGGGAAATAGTACACACGATGTTTATTCCCCAGACTGCAAAAGGCCATGTTAGAGAAATAGTTTGTAAGCCATATGCAGGTTGATGAACTTGCCTTGCATGAAATTGACACTGTGGGCATGTTTTGACCAAATACTTGCCATCATCAAGTGCCGAAGGCCAATAAAAATCTTGTCGAAAAGCTTTTTCGACCAGCGTTTGATAAGACGCGGATGCACCACATACAGCGTCATGGATTTCTTTCAAGAGGGATTTACCTTCCTCTTCAAATATACATCGCATGAATACACATTGAGTACCCTTTCTATACAAAATTCCATCAATAATTTTATATAGACGCGCCTTTCGAACTAACCGATCACTTTTGGTTTCATCCTTGGGCAAGGTCCCATGTTCGAGATAGATCCACAATGGTCGGGTCCAATATTCTTCATGTCCAAGGTCGGCGACATGAACTGTTGTCACGTCTGCCACGACAGTGACATCACCTGTGAGGAGCCCAGCTCGGTGCAGCTGGTCCCTTAAACCACTTGACTTCCCAGGACGAGTCAAACACAGGGATACATTGAAGCAGCAAAATAATACAGTAGTCGTAATTGTATGGCCATCAGGCCTTAGTACAAAACGAGGTACAGTGCCTTACAAGGCACAAGGGTCTGACAAAATAACACATCTAGTCGGCGGAAGCTAGGCCCAAAAGCAATCCACAGGAACAGAGGTTGACAGCAGACAGCACCACATCAGGGCTCCAAAGGGAACTGCTCATCATCTCCTGGGTCCGCAGCATCTTCAGGGTATCCTCCAAGGTCGTAGAACGCTCCATCTATTGAGGAGTTGTTGCAAGGGTGAGTACTTACGTACTCAGCAAGTCATAGGGAAGGTAGAGATACATATTTATATATATGACATGAATCTATGCTATTGGGGAAAGAGTGAAAGGTTTTTCCCAAAATACATTTCTTTCTCTTTTCTTATTCAAATCCCGATCATACCCATGGCAGTAAATAAATCATATTGATGGTGATACATATATCCCATATCCAAGGCGATATATCCTCATATCACATTATTTTTATTCAAGTCTTTCAATCAAATACTCATAACAGTATTTCATAACTTAGGGCACAAACCACATGCCTCTTAATTATCATATGATCTCTATATTATGGTATTACCGCGACACGTCAACACATGACAGCCCACGGCAACGCCCCTTATCATGACAACACATGCCACTTGGGTAATCTTGAGCTAACAAATTTTAGTTTATAAAACAATACTTGTGTCACACCCCATGGATTTTAATCCACCGCGGCATACTCCTAAAACTCGGGAGCACGAAGTATTCGAATACATTTTTAAACTCTGCAGAGATGTACCTCTTTTTAAATCCACTTTTTCACTCGACTTCCAAGTCGGGCCAACTCCATGCGACTTATACGCATGTGACAAGGCCGAGATCACACAACGTTTTTGCAGTCTAGTATTAACAGTATCCCTGCTCGGTAAATGGACAATACCGTCCCAAGTACCGTTGTGGGTCCTCCCCACTGCCTTACTTCCTAGCCTGGGTCTATGTTCCCGCAGGACACATAACCTCTTTTGATTACAGTCGCGCACGACTTAATCTGGCGTAGGGCGTCTTCCTTCTTTACACCTTATCCTCTCATAATTTTTCTGATCTCACATCACTCATGGACGAACTGCGTCCCACCAGTTTCCACGCGAGAAACCAGATCGACAAGCCATGCAGGGAACTGATAATACTAAGAAAGCTACTAGGTTGCGCCTGTCCCATACCAGGTAAGTGGTTGGTACGTTTTTCATGCCACTAGACGCATAACACAAGGTTCTAGTCCTTACATGCCAGTGACCAGATCATACCACAACCATGCACCTTTAGTGCCTGCACATCCAGTGCAGCCAAGCACCTCCAGTGCTACCACCATTCCATACCAAAATACTGGTCACGGCTAGGGGTTCTATTTCATGAATATAAATATACATGTTTAAACTTTTATTAGTTCGTGGCTTACTATCTTATCAAGTTCACATTTCTCAAGTATTCAATCTATCACTGCCATAATATCATTGATCCCCACACATGCAATATTAATGAGATATCTACTCATGGAATAGCATAGCAATTCATAAAATATGGGTTTCAATATGATCAAAGTATGACTTGCCTTCCGCGTCGTAAGTATCAGCAGTTGATGATGGTTCAGCGACAAGATCTTCAACCCCGGACTCTTGCTCTGAACAAGATCAAACAAGCAAACAGGCGTTACAATCAATCCTATTCTTACTAATCCACTACATGCAAAGATGCAAGGAGAAAATACTCTGGTGATACAAGGTTTGAAAGCGATTTGAGTTTAACTATGGAAACTAGGGTTAAAATTAGCTGTTAAGGTTTACAAGGTTCCAAAATATCAGGGTAATATCAAGGTGGTGACTGGTTCGCCCAAAAACAGCGAATGTCTTTAGGTTGGCATTCGGTTCAAGGCATCGACATAAGGTCGATGGGTGATAGAGGGCTCAACTCAAGTTGTGACAGTAGAGAAAAGTGTAGATCACAATGTCAGGAGTCTAAGGGACAAAGTTATTTTCAAGTTTCATGGCTGGAAGTGGGTGAAAAGGCTCAATGCCACTGGCTGACATAGGCTGACAGTGCTCTAGAATGGCATTGACATGGTTTGAATAGTTTCCAGTGGCCAAAGTAGGTTTTGATTCAAGCATATGGTGCACAAGGTAGTGAGACAACTATTTGACAAAGTAATTTCTGTTTTACATGACCAGAGGTGGGTGAACAGGGCTAATGCCACTGGCTGACACAGCCTGGCATAGGCTCGACACGGCCAGAAACTAGGGTTAGCCATATCTTTTGACTCAGGGCTCCAAATGATGCACCACTTTGTCTGGTGGTTAGGCATTTGTAACAGGAACAAAAGTCTCAACAGGACCTTGGGTAGGAGATGGCCGGAAAGTGATGAAAACCGGCGAAGAACACGGTGGCTGAACTGTTTTCAACAGTTTCTGGACAAAACCTTGGCATGGTGATATCTCTTCATCTGGGCCGATCCAGGTGTCGAGCTAGAAGGCAAAAATACTCCTGGGGTCGAGGCACATCTACTAGACAAGGTGGTTGGGGTTGAAACGGCCGGGAACAAAATCCGGCGACCGGAGCTAGGGGAGAAGACACCAAAATTGGGCATTTCTGTTCTAGGGCAAACGACCTCGAATCCTTGCTTGAGGATGGTCTCTGGGGCATAACAGAGCTAGGTGTGAAGTCAATTTAACTGGAAAATCACCACAGAAGCTTAACGGCGAGTTCCAGTGTGCATGCAAGGTGTAAACTTGGGGTTTTTCATATTTTAGCGAAATTGGTGATTCTGGTTGCTTAGATGTGTTCCACACAGTCCATTGATCAAGTTTGATCACAGGCTCGAGAGCTAATTCGGTTTAATTGGGGTTTAATTGCTCGCCGGAGTTGTCGGGGAAAAACAGCAATTCCCGGCGAGGTGGTGCGATAGAGTTCAATTGGCTGCTACTACACAGGTAAGTGGATGAGGGTTACCTACTGGTAGCTTCAATTTGGAGCTCGGTGCAGTGGATTGGCCTGGCACCGTGAGCCTCTTCTCGAGCTCGCCGAAGAAGACGAAGAAGACGGCGAGTTTTACTGATTGTTGGTGTGAAGGGGTGTAAGATGGTTGCTTAGCCCAGGGGGTTTAAATAGGCGAGGCTGCCGGGGCTCCCAACGTCTACAATTGCACGGGGAGTTGAAGCCGGCTTGAATTGACTGGGAAGTGACCGGCGGCGATGACAGGCGGCGAAGCAACGTCTTCACCGGTCGTGTCGGCTGCGCTGCTGCTCTGGTGGAGGTGAAGGCGAAGTGATGCCTCCTCAAGGCATGCTTGCGACGTGGCGCAATTGTGCTGCCGTTGTCGGGCGCGCGCGTGGGAGAGCGAAGGCGCTGCTGGCGGCGAGGTGGTTCCACGGTGGCGAACACGATGCGCACACGCGGCAGGGACACAGTGGCTGGGGTGGCAACCACGGGGCTTCACCGGCGACGAAGCTCCTGGCGTGGCAGCGCGGTGGTCGCGGTCGTGCACAACTGCTGGTCGTGCACAGTGTCTCTGGTCGAACCAGGGACCAAATTGCAAGGATTCTTATTTGAAATCTGGACTGATTTGCAATTTCTGTCTTAGAGATGGTTAATTTGAGGATTGATTTCATGGCTGAGTATAACATTTCCATTAGTACTCATTTAGCTCAAATTTGGAGAAAGTTTGATAAGATTTGAGGGATTTCACCTATTTTCGAAAATAGGGTAAAATTAGGGTAAACTAAATCTGGATTTTGTCGATCTCAAATTCTGGTAGTTAGGGTGAGATTTTGAAGTCTGGACAGAAGGGAAATCTGTATCAAATAGCATTTGGGAGCTGTTCCCTGAAGAAATTCTGGAGTTGGAATTGATTTGCAAATTTTAGCCTTTTTAGGCTTCCAGGTAAACAGAAAAGGACCTATTCGCAGTAATATTTGGACTAAACTGCGAAAAGTGTTTAGATGAATTAATCTGGCTCCCAACTTTTTGAAGTGAGTTGAGGATGAACCTAGGAACATATTCCAGGGGTTACTTGAGTCTGGATAAGGTTAAATCAAGATAACTCAATTATCTGGAAACTGGGGTACTTAGGGTAAATCTGAATTTTCCTGTTTTCGAAAACAGAGAGAGACTTAGGTACTGAGAGTTAGGGTCAGAATTTGATCTGGCTCCTAAAGACTTTTATCTTCAGGGTAACTGGTAGGTTAAATCTGGATGGTCAGATCTTGATCTAGATCTAGAGAATAGATTTGGAGATTTTTAGGGTTTGGGAGAGATTAGAGTTCAGCTGATCTGGCTACTACTACAGAGATACATGCATGCAGGGTTTTTATGCAAAACTTTTCACCCCCAAAACTAGGGTGTTACAACTGTCACCAAGTCATCCTCGACCGAAGTCATGATCTAGGGGTGTTTTAAGTGTTCAACGAACACTCCTGCCAAAACGGATGTGCGTGAGGACCCAATTTTTGACAATTGGTCTGCGAGCATATTGTATTTTCGAAGGATATATTGGACTTCAAAATGACTGAAGTGTTTTTCCAATTTCCTCACTTTCCCTAGGTAATGAGGCATTATCTCATCGGAGGTGCTTTACTCCTTGTTTAGTTGGTTTACAACTAGCTGTGAGTCTCCCCTCACCACTAACAGATGGACTCTATGGAATTTTGCTACTCGAAGCCCTGCAATAAGACCTTCATACTCTGCTGCGTTGTTGATCGCAACAAAGTGTAACTGAATGACATACTTAAGTTGGTCGCCTTGTGGCGTGATTAAGACCACTCCATCCCCCGAGTGTTGAAAACTACGAGAGCCATCAAAATACATCGTCCAATGGTCGGTGCATTGTAAATATTTAGATTCTTGTGTAGGAGGGTCGGGATTATTCCATTTGACCACAAAGTCCGCAATAATTTGAGATATACAGTGCATGAATACTCCTTGAGCACCCTTTCTATATAATATTCCATCAATAATCTTATATAGACGTGCCTTTCGAACTAACCAATCACTTTCGGTTTCATCCTTGTGCAAGGTCCCATGTTCGAGATAGATCCGCAATGGTCGGATCCAATCTTCTGCATGTCCAAGGTCGGTGACGTGAAATGTCACCAGATCATCCTCTACTGAAGCCATGATCGAGGGTGTTTTAAGTCCTCAACGAACACTCCTATCGGAGCGGATGTGCATGAGGACCCAATTTCTCATAATTGGTCTGCGAGTATACTGTCCTTTCGCGGGATATATTGGACTTCAAAATGACTGAAGTTTTTTTTAACAATTTTCTCACTTCCCCTAGGTAATGAGCCATTGTCTCATCGGAGGTGTTGTATTCCTTGTTTACCTGGTTTACAACTAGTTGTGAGTTTCCCCTCACCACTAGACGATGGACTCTGAGGAATTTTGCTGCTCGAAGCCTACAATAAGACCTTCATACTCTACTACGTTGTTGGTCGCAACAAAGTGTAATTGAATGACATACTTGAGTTGGTCGCCCTGAGGTGTGATTAAGACCACTCCAGCCCCCGAGTGTTGAAAACTGTGAGAGCCGTCAAAATACATCGTCCAATGGTCGGTGCATTGTTAATATTTAGATTCTTGCGCAGGAGGGTTGGGATTAGCCCATTCGACTAAGAAGTCTGTAATAATTTGAGATTTAACTTCTACGCGAGGGGTGAAATGGATGTCAAATGCTCTAAGTTCCACTGTCCACTTCACAATGAGACCAGATTTCCCCGAATTTCGGATGATATCTTCCAATGGGAAGGACGAAGGCACAGTAATTTTGTGCGCTTGAAAGTAATATCATAGCTTACGGGAAGCCAACAGAAGTGCGTAAAGTAGCTTCTGGACCTCGGGGTTACGCTCCTTTGGAGAATGAAGCACTTCACTTATGTAATAGATTGGATAGTGTACACCTTCTCTTTTTGTGATCAGAATAGCACTGACCGCATCAGGAGTGGCCGCCAAGTAAAGGAGTAGTGGCTCCCACAAATTTGGAGAGACTAGTGCTAGCGGACTAGACAAATATGCTTTGACCTCTTGAAAGGCTTTTTCGGTTTCATCCGACCAGGTAAAACCATTATGCTTATGAAGAGACTTAAAGAAAGGCAATCCTCGTTCGCCTTGTCACGATATGGAATGGCTGAGAGCCGCCATGCGACCTGTTAGGCTCTGGATGTCCTTCATGGTCGAAGGAGATCTCATTTGTTCAATAGACCTGATTTTTCAGTATTAACCTCGATGCCTCTCGAACAAACAAGGAAACCCAAGAGTTTGCCAAAAGACACTAGTAGAGAAATGCAGTCTACTAACCCCTATCTTTTAACGGTTATTAGCGATTTAGAAGAAAACCGTTAGAAAAGGTGCCTCGCAGTCATAAAAGGCATAAGGGAGGCATTTTTACTATCGGTTTCTACGAAATTTACCGATAAAAGAAGCAGAATGATTTACTCTAGCAGTGATGAAAATATTTACCGTAAGAAGAGATGCATAAGTACTGACGGCAGACTATTGTGTACCGTTAGAAGAGTTCGAGTTCTACAAATAGATTTATTCTATCGGTACTGTATGTTTATACCGTTAGAATAGATCCCAAAAGTACTAACGGCAGTCTGTTGTGTACGGTTAGAACTGTTCGTCTTCTACAAATAGTTTTATTCTATTGGTACTGTATGTATATACCGTTAGAAGATTTCACAAATTCCTATCCATAGGCTGTTGTGTACCGTTAGAACCATTCGTCTTCTACAAATAGTTTTATTCTATCGGTACTGTATGTTTATACCGTTAGAAGAGATCTAAAATTACTAACAGTAGGCTGTTGTGTACCGTTAGAACTGATCTAGTACTATAAATACCCGGGTATGGCTCTGCCATTCGAACAGTTCCTTGGGCGCTCGTAGCCCTAACCCATAAGCTCAATGGACGGCCGGCGCACCTCCATAGGCGACCGCTGCACTTCCGCACCTCCATGCCCACTAGATTTCGGCATGGCAAGCAAGGTATGTAAAATTTCGGCAATATTAATCCGATTATGGCAATTATCCTGCAATTTTTGTATCCTTCATTTTGATGTGTATTCTTTTCAATATGATTATGTACGGTGTCTTGTTCCTATTTTTTATTAAAACAACTAAATAATATCATTGTGGGACAGATAATGTTCAATTGTTTGCTGATCCTATCAAATGAAGAAAATTATCAGGATATTTACAAGACAAACGCTAGCTAACATAGTCAAATGCCAATAAGAGTATAAATGTAATATGTTCATCTCTCAGTAGGTTGCTCAATGCCAACTTGGACTTAGTAACAATTGAAATTGAAAAAGATCATGAAATCGAAAGATCATGAAATTGAAATTGAAATTGAAAGATCATTAATATCAAGATATTTACAAATATCATGAGATACACAAATATCTTGATCTCTCTGTAGGTTGTTCAATGCCAATAACATAGTCAAATACCAACTAGCTTACTCAATGATCAAGTGCATGTAAAAAGTTCATTAAATAATTATTATATGTATATTGGCAAGGTAATTTCTTCTGATGAAATAGAGTAGAAATGTAATATCTTGATCGCCAGTTGCAAGTTGATGTTTCTATGACGAAGCACAACCTAACCTTCAGTAGGTAGTTCTTCTCAGATAGGGAGTCATTTAGGAAACAGTAAAGAATCTTAATTTGCTCTAGAATGCCTATTTATGATCTGCACAGGTCCTTGGACGATGTTCATGAGGGGCAACGTATTTCACGGTTCTTCATCGCAGTATGCTGCCTATGTTGGCTTGTTGGCGAAAGAAAGGGTGAAGATCATCGTCGAGAGCTGGAAGGACGTGAAGGGCGAGATCTTAGTTGGTTCGGTCGAGAAGATCCTCAAGCCCGGTGTGTTTCTCAAATCAGGACCTATAGAAAGCATCTTACATTTGTATCGGTGATTGAGTCTGAGCCCGAGAAAATCACCAATACAAATGTAACTCGACGCCAGTTCTAGCTCCTCGGGTGTCTTTGAACTGAACTCCTATGGTTAAGTCAAATGTGGTTCAGACATTTCCTATTTCGGATTAATGGATTTTTGATGTATCAGGTCTAACTTGTAGTCGGTAGTTACATTGTCGCAACTTGCAAAAGGTTCTCTTTTATGTAAAATGTATGGGCCACTGGGTCCTCGTGACGATATGTTGTTAATTTCAGACGTGACTTTTCTAATATACATCGAATGTGTGAATTGTTGTATTTGTGTATTGTTGTATATTTGTTTATCATGTATTGCTATTTGGGACATGAACTTGAATGCGTACATGGGAGTATTTGTGTATTTAATTATATTGGTAGGTAGGTGTGTATTTGTACTGTTTTTTTAGACATGCACTTGAATTTGTGAACTGGCATGTGTATGTTTGTACCTAAATTGCTGTGTCATGCATGAATCAGCATGCTTTTGTTTCAGCCATTAACTAGAATGAGTTTAAATAGTACTCATTTTTTATGTTTCCTCTTGCATTTTCTTGAAGGAATGGAGGCAAACCAAGATCTCATGTAAGTAGAGATTTTTAATTTCTTTGGCAAGATGAAGTACCAAGTACCTACGAAAAGCATTTTTGTGTCTCCTAGTTAATCTACAAATTAGCATCTCTTGAAATATTTCTTTATCTTCTAGTTAAGATCTGTTTGATGTTACATTGTGTTAGAATATGATTATTTGAATGCTTGAACTGGTATGCATGTGTGTACATAGATTGATGTGTCATGCATTACCCAGCTTCATTTTGTTTCAGCCATGCACCAGTACCTGTTCTAACGGTAAATACACATATTTACCGATAGAACAAACACATGTATTTGCATATGTGCCTCAGGCATGCACTTTAATGTGAGAACTAGTGTGCATGTGTGTACTTAGATTGCTGTATCATGCATTACCCAGCTTGCTTTTGTTTCAGCCATACACCAGTACCTGTTCTAACGGTAAATACACATATTTACCGATAGAACAAACACCTGTATTTGCATATGTGCCTCAGGCATGCACTTTAATGTGAGAACTGGTGTGCATGTGTGTACTTAGATTGCTATGTCATGCATTACCCAGCTTGCTTTTATTTCAGCCATGCACCAGTACCTGTTCTAATGGTAAATACACATATTTACCGATAGAACAAACACATGTATTTGCATATGTGCCTCAGGCTTGCACTTTAATGTGATAACTGGTGTGCATGTGTGTACTTAGATTGCTGTGTCATGCATTACCCAGCTTGCTTTTGTTTCAGCCATGTAGCAGTACCTGTTGTAACGGTAAATACACATATTTACCGATAGAACAAACACCTGTATTTGCATATGTGCCTCAGGCATGCACTTTAATGTGAGAACTGGTGTGCATGTGTGTATTTAGATTACTGTGTCATGCATTACCCAGCTTCCTTTTCTTTCAGCCATGCAACAGTACCTGTTCTAACGGTATATGTGTGTTTTTACCGATAGAAGATGTGTGTACAAAATTACCCGCACATAGTCTAACAGGGATTTCGTGTATTTACCGTTAGAAATGGGTCCAGTATAAGTAAAACCCCACTCGACCATTGTTGAGTTGCTGTCTTGTTCTGTTGCACTCTGTCTCCCTCTATTTGCGATGAGAGTTCCACGCTCGAAGCTACACTGCTAGGGTGATCAGGGCAAGCTGGAAGGAAGTTGATTGGACCCCTCTCTTTAATGTAAGCTTAATTGTCATCACTTATCTCTCTATCCCTCTAGATCTCCCTCCCTCTCTACTTGCAAGCTAGCTATATTGTGTAGTTCCAAACTTGTAGCTCCAAGCTTGGCAGCTAGCTGGAAATGCCTCATGTTTTAGGAGCTCACTAGCTTGTATTGTGTAGTTAGGTTAATTAGTGTTAATTTCGTCAGGCTAGGGCTTAACACATCAGTTGTAAGTGGCTGTACATGTACATATACATAACTTAATTGGGCAGGTTTAATGCATGCCTGACTCGTTAAATTTTGTTAATTATAGATGGACAGGAAATATTAGATGTATGGAACAAAACGTACTACTCTTGAATATTTGGATGGTGTGAATGGGTTTATTAAATTTGCTGAGCAACAAAAGGTGAGGAAGGGGGAGAAAGATATACTTTGTCCTTGTACAGATTGTATGAACTTGAAGAGGTTTAGCAACTCTGATCAAATAAAGAGTCATTTGATTCGTCGTGGTTTTAACGCGCGATACACCCGTTGGATATGGCATGGCGAAGATCTTGAGGAAACAAGCATCACTACTACCAATCAGTAGGACCCGGATGTGGATTGCAATAATATTGATGATCATCTAAATTTTGATAATGTTCATTCCGATGTGCATGTAGATGATGATGACAATCTAGATGAGATGTTACGTGATGTAGAGAAAGATTACAACGAAAATGACTTCTGTGAATTTGAGAAACTGAATGCTGACTCTGAGAAGCCTCTGTTCTCTGGATGTGCAAAATTTACAAAGCTATCTTCTGTGCTGAGATTATATAACTTGAAGGCAAGCAATGGTTGGAGCGATAAGAGTTTCACGGTATTATTAGATCTTCTAGTGGACATGCTTCCAGAGGGAAATGAGCTGCCAAGATCTACTTACCAAGCCAAAAAACTGTTGTGTCTGTTGGGAATGGAAATCGAAAGAATACACGCATGCCCATATGATTGTGTGTTGTACCGTAACGAGTACACCAGTTTGCATGTTTGTCCAAGATGCGGCGCATCGAGGTATACACGTAGGGACCGGATTGACAGTGAACGTCACGAGGTAAAGAAAGGACCTCCGGCGAAAACTGTGTGTTACTTGCTTGTGATATTTAGATTGAAGCGGCTGTTTGCAAATCCGAAAGTCACGAAGTACTTGTGTTGGCATGCCGAAGGCCGGAAACAAGACGGAAAAATAAGACACCCAGCTGATTCTATTCAATGGAGAAACATCAACAGAACATTTGATGAGTTCGACGGCGAAGTTAGGAATATAAGGTTCGGGCTGAGTACAGATGGTAGGAACCCACATGGTAATATGAGCAATCGGCATAGCACTTGGTCAGTTCTTTTATGCATCTACAATCTTCCTCCTTAGTTATGCATGAAGCGCAAGTACATCATGATGTCGTTACTAATCTCAGGACCCAGACAACCCGGAAATGATATTGATGTATTTCTAGTGCCTTTAATCAAGGACATACAGAAATTGTGGAGCGAGGCGGTGCAGGTGTGGGATGCATACAAGAAAGAGAATTTAATCTTGCGGGCCTTGATATTTTACACCATAAATGATTTCCTGGCCTACGGCAATTTGTCGAGGTATAGTTCGAAAGGTGCCAAGGCTTGCCCTATTTGCCTAGATGAAACTGAGGGCATGTGGTTGCGAAACTGCCGGAAAAAAGTGTACATGGGTCACCGCAGGTTTCTTCCGGTGCATCATGCCTACCGTAAGAAGAGGAAATCATTTAACGGGAAGCCTGAGAAGGGATCAGCCCCAGTGTTTCTAACTGGTAAGGAGATTTACTCGCACGTGAAGGACATCAAAGCTGAGTTCGGTAAGCGTTGTAAACCTCGAGAAAAAAAATGTTTGGAAGAAGAGATCGATTCTTTGGGATCTACCGTACTGGGAGCACTTACAAGTTAGACATTGCATTGACGTCATGCATGTAGAGAAAAATGTCTGTGACAGTTTGATTGGTTTGTTGTTGAACATTCCGGGAAAGACAAAGGATGGTGCAAAAGTTCACCGTGACATGGTGGAAATGCGGGTAAGGACTGAGCTTGCATCTTTGGAGAAGGGAAAGCGTACATATCTCCCCCTGGCCTACTATACATTGTCCAAAAGTGAAAAAACAGAACTCTGTGGGTGCCTGCACGGTGTTAAAGTTCCACGTGGGTATTTCGCGAACTTGAAAAAACTTGTGTCCATGAAGGACCTAGAACTGGTTGGCACGAAGTCCCACGGATGTCATGTGCTGATATCACAAATACTTCCCATTGCTATCAGAGGTATTCTCCCAGTTAAAGTCAGAGAGACAATCACAAAGCTATGTTATTTCTTTAACCAATATCTTGCAAGGTAAGTACGTGCACTCGTACTATAAGTTAATTAGCTCCATTTGTATGCGGAGCTTAATTAGAAGATTTTTCTGATATGAATATTTGGCGCAACTGTGTCCTCGCAGGTAATTGATCCAGATGGACTGGAGGCTTTGCAACACGATGCGGTTACAACTCTTTGTCACCTCGAGATGTATTTTCCTCCATCCTTTTTTGATGTTATGGTCCATCTGATTGTTCACCTTATCAAAGAAATTAAGTTTTGTAGACCCGTGTTCCTGCGCTATATGTATCCATTTGAGACATTTATGGTCGTATTGTATACGTAAGGACTCGTCGTCGGCCTGAGGGGAGTATTATCGAAGGTTATGCCGCCGAGGAGGTGATTGATGTAAGCTTCTAGATTACGTCCCAACTGGCAAAGAAAGGTTTTTTGCATCAAGCGCTAGTACGTGGAACCGGCGTTCTTGAGACCAAAAGGCATTCTGATGTAGCAGTAGGTGCCAAATGGTGTGATGAAGGTAATTTTCTCTTCATCTTCTTCTGCCATGCTAATTTGATGGTACCCTGAGTAAGCATACAGGAAGCTCATCAGTTCGCAATCCAGTATAGAATCGACCAACTAATCGATGAGAGGAACGGGAAAATCATCCTTCGGGCAGGCACCGTTTAGACTGGTGTAAACGACGCACATGCGCCACTTACCATTTGACTTTAGGACCATGACTGGGTTCGTGAGCCATTCAAGATGTTTGACTTCGCAAATAAATCCCACCTTCTATAGTTTGTCTAACTCCGAACGAATGGTTTCCTGCCGGTCAACAGCAAAGCATCGGAGCTTTTGCTTTACTGATCACTTTCCAGACTGAATTTCTAGCCTGTGCTCAATTACTTCCCTTGGGACTCTAGGCATGTCGGATGGTTTCCACACAGACACATCTGCGTTATCTTGGAGGAAAGTAACGAGCTCGAGTGCCTATTTGTTGTCCAGACCTGATCCAATCCGAATTGTTCTGGACGAATCATCTGGGTACAATGGAACTAGCTTTAGCTTCTCATCTAGTCGTGGGGCAACTTTGATCGTATTTGAGGGTGTGGTCGCAGCTTTAACATCCCAAAGGGGAAGCTGATCCATCAACTCCAGGGATAGCCGATCACAAGTAAGTGTCGTGTTCTGGCTGCCTTAAAAACGGACAGAAATAACGCCTTTGGGGCCTGGTAGCTTGGCGCATTGATAAGCATAATGCATCGCCGCCATGAGCTTAGCAAGAGTTGGCCTGCCAAGAATAGCGTTATATGCCGAATCGCAATCAATTACATCAAAGGTAATCAATTATGTTCAGAAGTTGTCTAGTTCTCCCAATGTTACCAGTAACACAATCTATCCCATCGGCATCATTGAGGGACCAGGGATTATCCCATAAAACAGGTAAATTATGGGTTTAATCTTCGAACGAGGAATTTGCATCTCGTCCAGCGCCTTGACCAATAAAAGGTCCAAGGAACTGCATGCCCCCGTCGATCAGAATTCTCTCAACCCTAGCATTGCTGATTATGGGGGTGATGACCAAAGAAAGCCGCAATGGTCACGTAAGCCCCTTGGGACAATCAACTCAATCAAAGGTCAAAGGACTTTCTGACCAACAAGGATATTGAAGCTCACCAAGGGGATTCTCAACTTGATTTACCTCGCAGTAAAAAGTTTTGAATTGACTCTTAGAAGCAGAAGAAGAGGAACCACCAAAAATTATATTGACATGATTTTGGGGTACCTGGTAAGACATTTCTTCGTCTCCATCAGTGTCTCTAACCCCGCAGGCTTGATCCTTTTTTGGTATGGTCGGCATAGGTCCAATTCCTTGGTAGAAGTCATCCAATTGCTTCAACCAATTGCGGCAATTCTTGAGATCATGTCCCAAAGAATTATGGAACAGGCACCTCTTCTTGTTTCCCTGTGGGTTAGCTTGCTTTCCCGAATGGTCGTTATCGCGGCCACCAGAAGGAGTTTTACTTTTTAATGAAAACTTGTTACCTTTCCTACGTGGCGGTTTCTCAGCAACGGCGACATCTCGGTATTGTCCAACCCAATTCTTCTTGGACTTCTTGGATTTCCCGCCTGATGATTCAGGTTTCTTGCTAGAATCATCCTTTTTATCATCCTTGAGACTTGGTTGAGGCGGCAAATTTCCTTTATCCACCATCCTATTCCACTCCACGGCCTCGGCCACATCGGAATAGCGGTCAGCCATGTCGAAGAGATCGACCACTGACCGAGGTGGGTGGATAAGTAAATCTTTGGTAAACCTCCAATATGGAATTGCAAGCTTAAATGCTCTAATAATGGAGTTGTCAGAAATGTTTGGAATGGTATTTCTCACTCCAACAAATCTTTTCACGAATTGCCAAAGAGTCTCTATAGAAGTTTGGCGTTGGCGATGAAGATCATCCTCCTTGCCAGGCTTCTGATAACAATTTTGAAAATTGTTGAGTATAGCATCACACAACATTTCCCAATTGTAAATCGATCCCTCTGGCTGATTAAACAACCAGGTTCTCGCTGGTCGTTCAAGAACTGTTGGCAAATAATTTGCCATTACGCAGTCATCTCCACCTGCCACTTGAATGGCAATGATGTTAGATTTGAAGAAACTTGGATGGGTTCTGAGTTTCATCAAATCTCTCGATCGTTCCTAGTTTAAACTTATCCGGCCAGACCACAGCACGGAGGCGTGGTGAGAAAGCTTTACAACCGACATAGGAACTAGGGAGAAAACCACGGCCTTCGACATGGTCGCGGGCGACATCACCTTTAGGAGATGCACCACGTGGACCCAGGTGAGAATGGACTGGTACGCGATCTCAATCATGGGAACTTCCAACCCGCCTAGCCTTATCATGCCGAATTGGTCCTGATGGCACCCGATTGCGCCTACCATGACTACAGTGAGAGTAATCTCTCTCATGGGAGCGAATCGTGGAGCAGGATGATGCCGTTGGAGTTGCATCAGATGCAAGTTCATCAAGTGTTTCCATCAGGATTCTGGCAAAGGTCGGCCTATGAGTATCTGCGATAACACGAAGCTGATCTTGTGTACTCCTCCTAGGCGCTGCAGGTGTTATCATTTCTACCACCGCCGGAGGATAATCCCTGGCTAAAAAAGGTGTCTGGTTGCATCGTGACCATGCGGATGATGGAAGGTCCTAGGAGCGGCATCATAACGAGATTGCGTGATATGCAGGGCTTCCTTATTAACCCTGCGAATCTAGTTTTCTTGTTGTTCATGATCCTGATACTCCTTTTCTTTTCGTTCCTATTCCTCCCTTGCCTGCATTCATGTTCCTCCCCAGCAATTCGCTGATCAGGAGTTTCCTCTGATAATGCAGCAAATTCTCGGTAGACTGAGGTCGCAGAGGGAGAAAACAACCCTGCCTGTTCCGAATCAGATTCGAAATCAAAGAGAGATTGGAGGTTGTCCGGGTCGAACCTCCCAGGACTAAACTTCAGGTTACCATCATCCACATCCTCTGAAATGATGTGTTGTGGTACATATTCAGCCTCCAATGTGGCAGGACTCACATGAGGCATTTGTTCTATCTTCTCTGTTTCTTGGTCGATGGACATGACCAAGGTCAGAGAAGACGCATCCTCAGGACGTTCCTCGAGAACATCCTCTCAATCAACTTCTTCTATAGGACCGGGATCGTCGGGTGAGGGCATCCGAATATGGGCATAGTCGTCGAGATCGAAATCGTTCTCGGAATGATACGCCCCAGATATGACTTATCAAAACTCCTAATGAAAGGAAACACATTGAGAAAGGCCCCACGGTGGGCGCCAACTATCGACGATTCGGACTCGGGGTCCCAGTCGATCTTTCGCAAATTTGTGAGTTATGTGTGAGACCTTTCAGGGTGTCCCCAGGTAAGTTAAGACAAGTATGAAATAGAGACGTGAAGAATTATACAGGTTTGGGCCCTCAACAAGGTTGAGTAATAGCCCTACGTCCTATTGTAGTTTCACTATGTATAAGGGAATTTAGAGGGAAGAGAGCGTGTTACAAAGGCTGATCATTCTCGCTTAGTACTTCTGTCTATTGTTGCCTATGGCATCTTCTTGTTCCATCGTTTCTCTCCTTCATACCGTACATCTACCATCCTTTTATACTGAATGAATGGATGCCAATGTGAGGTGGTTTTGGACGGTTGCTATAGTGTAGTTTGTATAACCGCACTAACCTCTTCGCTGGTTGACATCTGCAGTTATAGGTTACCGCATATCCCAACCTCCTGGCGGTTGTCTCCACACGTGGGAGAAGTTATCTTCAGACTAGGGAACATGTCTGGTAAAACTCAAACACACTCAAGTCATCTTGGTTGCGCATAGCCTGCGACCTTATGGTCGTGCAAGTACTGCGACCATAAATTGACTCTGTCCACCCACGACCTTCTAGTATGCAGGAAGTTGTCCTATACGACCATAGTGGCTGCTAGGGCACAGGGTCACATATCACATGCAAACTTAACTTGAACATGATATATATTAAATAAACTAGCTCGGGTGATAATCCTTGTCACGGACAGTGTCAACAGTCTTCTTGAATGACTCTATGGTCGCACGAAGATGCCCATTCTTAGTTTTAGCTTGGGAACACTTCTCCTGGAAATCCTCTCTCTCTTTTGAAAGAGTGCTTATATGTTCCTCTTGCACTACATGAGCAAAGTAATCAAAATTACGGCTATTCATGTAAAGGAATGATATCCTTTGGTCGGAAGTATACTTACAGGAAAGTTTAGACTGCGCCTCGTGGTGCTCTTTCTCCATTGAAGAAAGTCTCATAGCTGCAGTTTCCTCCTGACTCCTCCGATCAGCCTTATCCTTTGTCAAGGAAGAATTTTCCCTGCAACAAGAAAGGCAATCATCATTTTTAATAAAGTTCAGGATAAACAGTACACGGGTACTTACTGTTGTAGACGGCTGATCTCCCTTTGCACGACCTCAATTTGTTCTGCTAGAACTCTTGACTTGGCCGCCATTTGGGTGAGATCTTCAATTCTGGAGAAGGTAAAAGAGTTTTTACTTACCTTTATGAAATTGCTGAAATAAGTTTTCAGCGTACTCTCGGGTTCATTCGAAGGATGAACCTCGAGACTAGTCCTTTCCATGACAACAGGAGCAATGAATGATTGTTCTTGCTAATTTACTCCTACGGTCGAGGTTGTGGTTTCCATCCTATAAGACTGGAGATCTGCAATTATCTCCTCCACAATGGCCTGAGAGGCTGCCTCAGCCATTGTACTTGCACCTGTGTCTCCCGCGGCCTCCACGGTAGGTATCACACTGGTTTTTTAGGATGTCGGCAGAGCACCAAACACAGGGTTCCTAGAAAAATCATGACTTGTGACATTTTTGTTTTTAAATAAACATGATTTGGCAAGATGTGATATCCTTACTTGATTCGAAACCCCTTCACAGCGTTGTGTTTCGGTGACACGCCCTATGGAGAAAGAAGCCCACTATGCGACCCTGTTGAAGCGTCATCCACTAGATCTGTCCTTATTTTCCTCTTCTTGAACAGGACAGTGGCTTCCTCCTCCTGCATATTCAGAATATAATTGGCATATGCAATGGAGTGAAAGCTCGTAAATTGTGAAGTTCTTACCACAGCGATCCCTTTAGTATTCAAAGGAGGTGTTACCAGCCTTGAGGTAGTTGAAACCACGGTCTCACAGTCCTCTATGACCATGGTTGCTGGAATATTGGTCTTAGGATTGGGATTTTCTTCTGTGACCACAAGTTCTCCTGTGACCATGGGATCCACTGCCGCAGCAATTGCCTCCGCCATGGAGGACAATATATCGGCAATGGTGGGAGAGGATGGCCTCTCTGGAATGTCAATCTCCAGAGGGATTGTCGCTTTCCTTTTGTGACGAATAAAAGAAAATTCCTCTTCCTTATCCTTGCTCCCCTCACCTTGTACGACTAAGAAGTGACTCCTATTCATACTTGGTATAACAGGGGGAAGAGAAAATCTTATCGCAGTACTTTTTTCGCTGTTGTTTTCTTCTTGTTTGAAGAAGCCCCTCCTATGACCTTCGTTTTGGATGTTCCAGGGGTTATTTCCTTCACCTTCTTGAACTTAGAAGAGCTGCCTTTTACCCTCTTCGATGCTGACCTCCCAGAAGGCCCAGCATCATCGCCAGGATGCTTTGTCCTGACAACTTGCCCCCTCAGCAAATGCATCATTTCAGCATTTGTATTTTGATGATCAAGATCAACAGACATTTATGGACAAGGTCATCAAAGGAAGTTTTACCTTTTGACATTCTTGTCTCAAATCGTCACGCGCTGTTGATCAAGCTCTAAGAACAGGGTGATCCTAGATCTCCTTCTATCACCGCATTATATGGTTTCAGAAGGCTGTTTGTCCTTTTTTCAATTTCGGACAAGGATATAACTGCATCACAAAAGCAAATTACTTGATGTGGAATTTTTCATCAGTAAAATTGTACATTTTGTGGATCAGAGAACATACCAGTGTTATAATCCAAGGTGTTGTTTGCCATGGATTCTACCTCCCAAGTAGGATGTTTCCTTTTCCACAGGGGACTTATTCCATTCTTCACGAAGTCACAGATGACATCTCGTGCCATAAACCCCTGTTGAACTAGGTGAAGGGTTGCTTGGGCCTGCTTCTGCAATTCTTGGCTCAAGGCAGGGACGGTGTCCAGTTTGCTGGCCTTCTCCAGTCAACGATTCTCGAACCAGAGGCTACTCTCTGATGGAGGAGTGCAGTAGAACTATTTATGGTTCCATCCATGCACAGAGTCCCACAGAGGAAGAAAGGGATAATTTTTCCTCTCCCTTATGAGGAAGTATATGCATCCAGCAGCACTGGCACTCTTTGACCATGCTGAGAAATAGAAACGTCAAAAGAGATCTACACTTAGTAGCACTCCGACGAACGCTTCGCAAAGATGCTGGAAGATCGCCAAAATCAGAATGGTGTTGGGATGAAGGTTTACCAGTTCCAACCCATAATGCGCCAAGATGTCCTGAAGGAACTTGCTTTCAGGAAGGCAAAATCCGGATCGCAAGAATTCCTCGAAGATTACCAGTTCATTCCCATCAACATTTGGGGTTTCTTCCTTATTCTCCACCGACTGCCAGTTGATGAGCAGTCGTGGAGGAAGGATTTCCTCCTTTTCTAGCACCATCAGGCTCTCGACATTATGGTGGCTTCATCGGCTCTCGACATTGTTGTAAGGATCGGTGGAAAGATGGCGGTCTTGATGGCTAAGGCGCAAAGAGGGTTTTTTGCGGCGGAAATTGCTAAGGCGCAAAGAGGGTTTTTAAAAGCTTCTCAAACAAGGTACTTCCTCTTTTATCTACCCAAGGCCACTACTCGCTGGATTCATTATTTTAATAATTTCTCATAACGGGTTTTTTCTCGAATGGAACCCAGGATCATATCATTAACCCTGATGGAATCTGAAACAAAATGCATCTTTTTGGAAGTTAAAAGGTCATTTTATTTCACATTCGGGCGCTACAGTACAGATAATTATATGAGAATTCTTTTTTAGGGTTTAATACCCTATGATATCAGGGTAATCTCATAATTTCAGCACTATTATGATCTCAAAGTAAAAATTTTGTGATCTCAGTACCATGTATGGTCGCAATGCTATTATGTGGTCCCGGTACTATGTGTGGTCTCAATGCTATTCTGTGACCTCAGTGCTACTTATAATCTCAATGTTATTCTGTGATCTCAGTACTTTCCTGTGTTTATCATGGACAAAGAACTAAAATACCTAGGTATGTTTTGGTCGCAGAGATATTTACCTGTAACCATTTTCCGCACTGAGAATTTAAAGAACTCCAATTGATGATTATAGATTATACATAATCATTTAAAGAGTCAAGATGTGAAGAAATGGAATTTTATTTCTTGCATTCTTTACATAGAAAAGGGATACAGGCGACCAAAATGTCGACTTGATCCGAAAGTAATTTACAAAATTCTCCAAGGGTCAAGTTGGCATTAGTGGGATTAACACTAACTGCCCCAAGAGAACTTGCGATGTCCTTCAACTATCGACGTCATCTCTCATTGTGAGAAGCAGTTGTCCCTAATTGCATTAGAGAGCACTCGCTGCTCTCGAGCATGATCCCTCTCCAGGCGGAACGTGCGCGCCTCTTCGCGAGCTCCATCATAACACCCTGCCAGGCGCAGCGTGATCAAGAGAATTCTATCAAGGCACTCCTTCAGCACCTCTTTTTCTTCTGGGATAGTTCTGCACAAGGCAGATTTCTCCCCCAGGAGAACCTGGATCTCAGCAAGCTGTTTGCTGGGAACCCCGAGAGCCTTCTCCTCATGTACATACATGGGTTAGTTCCAAAAATATGTAACAAACAGAGAGGGTGAAGATAATTATCTGGGTCACAGGTTGAGAGGAAAAAGCTGAGCATGGAAGGGGACTTGGTTGCCAAGGCCCTGTAGGCGTAGTAATACCTAATCCCCCAAAGGATGGATCCAAAGAAGGTGTTGAAGTTGCAACAGGATGGGTTGCAAGGGCTGAAGAGACTATGGGATGCAAAGAAAGAGACAAGGGCAATGTAGCAGCCCAGATCTCCGCACCCATTAGCATTTGGGATGAAGCTCCACTGGAGGATCCTACATCATCTCTGGACCTTTTCTTTGAAGGGATCGTTTCCTCGGGCAGCTGTAAGTTCCAAAATGCATTACTTTGGAAATGTTCAAACTGCAAAGAAAAGATTTACACAGATGTTTCAGAAGAGAACTGCCTTCTGAAGATCCTGTTCAATCTTATCTTCTATTTCTATTTCTTCCTCATCGCTCTCAACAATCCTTTTGGAGTCTCGGTTCGCCATTAAGATGAGACTAGAAGAGGGAACAAGAAGTAAGAAGATGAGAACAGGTTCTAGAGGACTTAGACAAGGAAAGCTTGTGGTCTTAGAATAGAAAGCTTCGCTATTTATAGAGCCTGGAGGTGACGGTTCACATTCGCGGATGCCTCTAGTTCTTAAATGCACTTACGGGCTTTTCCTCGTTTGAGCAGTCAAAAATTTCATGATTACCTGACAAGATAAGCCCAGAGAGTTTCTTGGGAAACAAACCAACACACGGTGTACAATGCAACTGAAGAAGGCGAACGTCGATCTGGGGCGTATGATTCCTAGTTGATCTTACACATATCTGCATAAGAGGATTTGGATCAGGAGTTTTGATAAGTCATGTTTGGGGTGTATGATTCCGAGAACGATTTCGATCTCGATAACTATGCCCTTATTCGGATGCCCTCACCTAACGATCCCGTTCCTATGGAAGAGGTTGATCGCGGGGATGTTCTCGAGGAAAGTCCTGAGGATGCATCTTCTCCAACATTGGTCATGTCTATCGACCAAGAGACAGAGAAGATAGAACAGACTCCTCATGTGAGTCCTACCACATTGGAGGCTGAATATATACCACAACACATCGCTTCAGAGGATGTGGATGATGGTAACCTGGAGCTTACTCCGCGGAGGTTTGACCCGGCAACCTCAAGTCTCTCTTTGATTTTAAACCCGATTCGGAACAGACAAGGATGTTCTCTCCCTGTGCTACCTCAGTCCTCTGAGAATTTACTGCATTATCAGAGGACCCTCCTGAGCAGTGAATTGCTAGGGAGGAACAGGAACACAGACAAATGGAGGAACAGGAATGAAAACAAAAGGAGGATCAGGATTGCGAGCAATGAGAAAATGAGATTCGCAGGGCTACTAAGGAAGCCATACACCTCGCACAATCTTGTTATGATGCTACTGCTAGTGTCTCTTGTCATCAGCATGGTCGCAGGCACGACCAAACACCTTCCTTGGCGTCGGATTATCCTCAGGCGGTTGAAGAAATGGTAGCACCTGTGGCGCCTAGGAGGAGTACACACAATCTAATTCGTGTTATCGCAGATACCTTGAGTAGCCCCCTTCCTAATATAAAAAATGCAGATAGGCCGACCTTTGCCAGAATCCTGGCGAACACGCTTGATGAAGTTGCATCTGATGCAACTCCAACTGTGTCATCCCGCTCAACGATTCGCTCCGATGAGAGAGATTACTCTCATTGTAATCATGGCAGGCGCAATCGATTGTCATCAGGATCAGTTCGGCATGATAAGGTCAGGCGAGTTGGAAGTTCCTGTGATCGAGATCGTATACCAGTCCATTCTCGCCTGGGACCACGAGGCGTGTATCCTCAAGGTGATGTCACCCGCGACCATGTCAAAGGTAATGGATTTCTCCGTAGTTCCTATCTCGGTTGTGCTGTGGTCTGGCCAGACAAGTTTAAACCTGGAACGATCGAGAGATTTGATGGAACTCAGAACCCATCCAAGTTTCTTCAAATCTACATCACTGCCATTCACTCTCTCTCAATACTTTTTTCCATAGTTGCCTATGGCGTCAGTGGTATTCGAGTAAGTGATATTCGAGTACTATCATTGACGGTTATGAACCGTCTGTGATAACTTACTATCACAGGAAGTTTTGACCTCAGAACCATCTGTGATAGTCTCCTTTTTAGATATGGTTGCAAGCTCAGCACCGTCTATGGTAGTGTCATTATAGGAGACGGTTATAAGCTCAAAACCATCTGTAATACTCATAGTACCACAGACGGTTATAATGTCAGAACCGTCTGTGATAATATGAGTATCACAGACAGTTTTGAGATCAACACCGTCTGTGATACTCATACTATCGCAGATGGTTCTGAGTTTATAACCATCTAGGATAGTCTCCTTATTATAGACAGTTATAAGCTAAACC
Source organism: Pharus latifolius (assembly GCA_019359835.1). Classification (NCBI taxonomy): domain Eukaryota; kingdom Viridiplantae; phylum Streptophyta; class Magnoliopsida; order Poales; family Poaceae; genus Pharus; species Pharus latifolius. The sequence goes on from CM033323.1 coordinate 67,593,296, forward strand.
CTGTCTGTGATACTCGTACTACCACGGACAGTTGTAATCTTAGAACCGTTTGTGCTAGAATGAGTATCACAGACGGTTTTGAGGTCAAAACCATCTGGGATAGTGTCATTATTAGAGACGGTTAAAAACTGAAAACCGTCAGTAATAGTACGAGTATCACAGATGGTTTTGAGGTCAAAACCATCTGGGATAGTGTCCTCATCAGAGAGGGTTATAATATCAGACCATCCGTGATTTTTAAAATATTTTTCTTTTTTTGTGGCTAGCCTCAGGAATCATGCTAGCCATGCCCTCTGTACAGTAGCATTTCATATATACAGTTCATTTCATACATGCACAGAACTCAGAAATATATACAGTTATTTTCATACATGCACAGAACTCAGAAACATGTACAATAGCATGCATTACATATATAAAGCTCAAAATCGATCAAATTGTAAGTTTCATGCAACATTTAAGAAACATGTACAATTGAGATTGAACAAATAAATGTGATAGACAATTAGAGTCAGTATGTTAGATGTTTATTACTATACTAGTCTCAGTTAGTAAGGCTGCACTAATACGAACCGAGCGGGTCCCTAAACTTCCCCTTGGGTGATATCACATCTGACATGAAAAACTCAGTGAGCATCCCTCAGACAAAACCAATCTACAAAAGGTCAATGCTTTCTGAAGGGAAGTCGACCCCCTGCAGCAAGTGTTGGTACAAAAAAAATTAGCTCAATGCAGCTGTAAATTTTGCCAAATCGATACAAACGGCGGCAGTTGTATACCTCAGGGAAATTTGGCCGGTGAGGGGTAGTGAGGTTGTACATGTGGTGCATCATGCAGAACCCACATGTATTATCATCCGGCTGCTGATGGCACTGCCAATGTACAAACTGAGAGTTAGCTGGGGACGCGTTATAAAGTAAAATAGATGCCGGTTGAAATTTGTATCGGAAATTGTATCCACTGAAACTTATCAGATCGCCCCTCGTGTTGTTGCCCTCCCTCGGCAAAGTAGTTCATGAAAGCCTTGCAGATAGTCAAAATTGACAATTTGAGGACAATAAATCTAGATGCGAGACAGGTCCACATGAATATCATAAAACATGTTAACCTTTCATCTCCTTCACCATGCTCTTCTTTTCTTTTCCCCTGTAAGCTAGCTTCTTGATGCCTTGCCTCCTAGTCGGTGTCAGCTTCGTCGTTGGACCCATTGGCTGGCTTGCCGGAGGGGTCGGTTGGCTTGTAGGCCAAGTGTCGGTGTCCGTCTGTGATGTAAGAACCTACGTATAGTAATGGTCACTAACTCCGAGGGCTATTATTACTGTACGAATTATGAAACTGGTGGGGGAATTACCTCATCCAGGACGATGTCCTTCTTGGGCCATTGCATGAACGTGTGCACCGCATCCCCGAGAGTGGTAATCTCGTCGTTCGGCGGCTTGTCCAATGGAAATCCCTTGCAATGGTCGGGGACACTGGCCACCTGGACCCATGCAAAACCCTCAGATAGAGGGACACCATGGATTGTGGCCCCCTCCGGGCATGGTTGCGCCATACCACGGCCAGACTTGATCGAGAAGAGACCGGCCAGCACCATAAGCTTGCAGGAGGCGGGTTCCTACAAACGATGTGCATTAAGATGACATCAGGGTACGTATTGAATTTCACTTTTGAATGAATTAACAAAGAAAAGTGGTCATTACCTACAGAAAGTCCACCGGATACTATCGAGTGGGCTCCATGTGCGAAAACCCTGGCGCGAACGCGCAACTACTACGTCGGCCAAGAATGGGGCTCGGTAAGTCTGCTGTTGCAAGGGGGATGCCCTGGGTCACCTATCTTAGCTCATGATACATGGCCCGCATCTCCGCCAACTCCTGCCTGAGTGCTGTGTCCCGATGGAAAAACTCCAATCGCATCTCCTTCTTGAGTCATTTGTTGTGGGCTTTCTGGGATCTCTTTCTCCTCTTAGCCACCTCCTCATCATCAGGGAAACCTGCACTCCAAGGCACAGTGGCACTGAGGCCGCGCATGCGGCCCGGATGCTCCTTATTTCCAAGCATTGCCGTTACGATATCCCTATCCCTGCTAGCATTGAACTCTCCGGATGCCGCTTGGGCACTCAGCGTCGCCTGCAATAGGAGAACTTAGCAATACAACTCATTGGATGGGTGTTATTATGATAGCAAGTGATACTACAAAGTTAGAGATTTTACTAGCCGGTCGATCACTTCCCTATCCATAGGGTTATTCACCTAGACGCTTCCGAAGGAGGTCATCTTCAATCTTGCTCGGCACCAATTGCGAGCACTCATGTCCGTTATGCCTGCATAAGGAGCGGAGGCCAAAGACTGGGAACCCTCCTCATCCTGCTTCCTCTACAACACCTTCCTCCCCACGTACCCACCGGTGTCTAGTCTGTGTGGGTGGGTATTCTTGGCCTGGTTAGCCTTGCCCTTCTCACTAAGCACCTAAAACTCTGCCGTGCCCTTCATCTCCATGAACTGCTGCCATGCCTTGGGAGTCACGAAAGAGTAGTTATTGAAGGGGGTCTTCAACTCCTTCATATAGTGCTTGACAAGATGGCTCTTGAAGTTCCTCCACACCTTGTATATTGACATAAGTGTCGTCCGGTGGATTATGAACTAGTGATCCTCGGGAATGTGAAACGTCGCCTACACTTCTTCCCACAGCTCATCCTTGCACTCTCGGGGCACTTGCCCCCACTCGGAGGTGGTGATGGGCACCCTCTCCCTTGCCACTTTGCCGCATAGTGAGTGGTACTGACCAACTAGTTTCTTTAGAGCTTCCGACACCCCGTTGTCATCGAACTGTATGTGCTACTTTTCCCGCGTGTCAAGACGCGTGCATGTCGTATGGCCTCGCCCCTTTCTCTTCTGTGACTGGGTCACGGTGGACAGGGCGACCTCCAACCCAGGTGGCTCATCGCCAGAGAGGTCACTCCGACTCCCTGACCGGTTCATTTCGTCACCAGACATATCAGTTGCTAATATAAGTGAAAGAGAGAAGAGTGTAAGTCGACCTAGACTAGCACTACTAAACATGTATAACTAAATCCAAAACAAATATCAAATCAATATCCCAAAACTATTTGTAAATTGACCTAGACTAGCACAATTGACGAGCATAGTTCAAAAAATCAACATTAACAGTTCGTAAATTTGAAATTGACTAAGATTATCATAAAATTGTGAGCAATAGCAAGACAAATTACTGATAAAACCCATATACTTAAAATTCACCAAGAATGGCAGAAGCGGTGGGGAGGTAACGGAGGTGATCACGTCGGACGGTGGGAGGCCGGAGAGAGACAGTGAGCGCAACCGCCAGAGAGCTAGGGCAAGTGATGTGAAGAGTTGTGAAGTGTGGAAATGAGCGGGACACAGCCCGCCTTAAACTATGTACTATGTAGAGAGATTATCACAAACGGTTCTGATCTCAGAACCGTCTAATAATCTATCACAGACGGTTCTGAGATAAGAACCGTCTGTGATATACATAGACTATCAGATGGTTCTGAGTTAAGAGCCATCTGTGATATATTAGTATCACAAACTGTGATAGTTGCCCTCATCTATGCAATCTGAAACTCTGTAACTCTGAATATTGGAATTTCAATATCTAAAAAGCCTCAAATCTATGCAAATGATGTCCAAATGCTTGAAAACTTGGTGGAAACCTCAAGAGACACTCAGATATTGCAAATGTAGTCCAAATGCTCTAAAAATGGGTTACATTATGGAGCATGCTCAAATAAATTTTACATACAAATAAGGACTTTGACCGACAATTTGCACATATGTACGTACACACCCATGTTATCCTCAACTTTCCACATGCCACAGCCCTGCAAAGGTGAGAATTAGAGGATAAGCTATACCGATGGAAACAGAGAGATAAGGATGGTTGATTACCTTTAAAGTATAACCCTTCCTGGTGATCCATACGCAAGTAACTGGTTTTGTCGGTATCTTCAGTATCGACCTGTACGCCATCTCCAAATGGAGGCATCCCATCAAATTGATTGTATTCTTCCTCGTCTACGATATTTTCAACTCCAACAATCCTTCTCTTGCCATGAAGGACGACATGCCACTTCTTATTGGCCTGGTCAGTGACATAAATGACCTGAATGGCTTGCTTTGCAAGTATGAATGGTTCGTCTTTATAAGCAACTCGATCGAAATCCACAAAAGTGATACTATAACTGTCAACCTTCACACCCTGTGGGATTTCGACCCATTGGCATTGAAACAGTGGAATCTTGAACAGTATGTAATTGAATTCCCAAATTTCTTCTATGAACCCGTAGTACGAGTTCAATCCACATACTACCGTTGTTGGGCCTGTCTCGTTGAACTCCTCATGAAAAGCTTCTATGCTCACTCAACTATTTTGCACTGTACAGTAAATGTTGGCCCTTTTGCCAACCATTTAAGATTCTCACTGGCGAACTCACCAGTGATTTGCACTTTCATCCACGCGTTGAATTGATAGTTATGTTCTCTCGTGATCCAAACCTCGGATCGGCAAGGATTGCCTCGTCATAGCATCTCCTTGTGCTCATCGATGTACGGAGATACCTCCATCATGTGTTGCAAGAGCCAAAAATATGCTTTTGAGTACATATCAAAATCAGGAATGATTTCTCTCCGTCCAATAGTTCCAATGCCATCAAGCCTCCCCTCGTGACGAGACACATGAACTCCTATTGGTTCTACCTTGGCCATGTAATCGACGCAGAGCTCAACAACCTCTTCTGCTGCACAACCTTTGACAATACTATCCTCGGGCCAAGAACGATTTCTCACGTAGGCCTCAAATACACCCATGTACCTCTCGAATGGATACATATAACGTAGGAACACATGATGAGGACATAACAACCTTGGATACACGCACAACTACTTTCCAAGATGAAGCTGAACCAGAACAATTACTTGGACCTATAACTAGAGCTCGGGCATGACAACTAAACTATCACGGTGACCCTTTCCTCGGGTTTAATACTTTCGATTTTCAGAATGGATTACTACCTAACTCTTGTGAACTACTTGTGATCAGGAACGCAGGAGTAGGGGAAGAGAGGAACTCGACAAGTGCTGCCTCAAGACATCACCTTTCGGTTGATCAAGGAGGGATGCATGGCACCACAAGTGAACCCGGACATGGGCTTAGACTTGCAATCACATGTCCCATACTTTCATCAACATTTCCACAAGATCCCCGCGTCCGTTTGGGCCCAAGGGAAGCTAGAGTTTGAGTTGGGTTCATGCTAGATTCGGATTAGGACTGCTGCGACAGCACTGAATTCAAATGGCCGTAACTTCGTCATACGGACTTCGTTTAGGACGTTCTTGGACTTCATGGAAAGCTTATCAAGTCTACCTGAGCCAGCTGTAATCGTTGAAAGAGTCCACGTTCCTTCCTGGAAACGGTGCTGCGCCACCTTAACTTGGGCCGATTGGCCTGCTATCAAGTAAAGCCCATTAGGGGCGCGTCCCTAGGGTTGTGTACCCCTCAGATACTCCACTTAGCCATCACAAACAGGCGGGTTTTGCTTAGATTGTATCTACACGACATTTTGTAGATTCTCTTCTCGTCTGCACCATACCGACTAGGCCGCTGCGTTGGTTTGTGGAACCCCAACTTGTGTGCTTCATCTTTATTTGCAATTCCAGATTGCTTCTTCCTTGTTCTTATGAATTTCTCGATTGTTGCAGGAACAATTACCTTCGTGGTAAGGTCGGCCACGTACAAGCATGGTCGATAACGACGACATGCGCGGGTGTAGCGATTACGAGGTGATGATCCGCTGATCGGAATCCTCAAAACGCCAACGTCCACAAGTCAATTAATCTAACCTATCGGAAGATCAGACCGCTGTCTCATCAAGTGGTATCAGAGCCTTGTTGCCGTTAGGTATCAATATTTTTTTCCCTTTAGTTTAAATCTGTTCTTCACCCTAGAGTCCAGAAAATCGCCCAAAATATATATATATATATATGTTCTCCGCTGTCCAAACCCTTTGAGTCTTTTGCAATTTTTCGTTTTCAGTTTGCTTTTCTGAAATTTGGTCCCTATCCGTGTCGTCGTGTCGAAGTTGCTGGTTTAGGTCTTGTCCTTGAGTTTTCCGGCGGATTTTTCCATTCCACGGCGGAATTCGACCACCCTGCAGTAAAACAGCAATAACTTTTGCATACAAGCTCCGATTGGGGCGTTCTTTGGACCGTTGGAAAGCTTACAAAAAGTTATTTTTGAAAATCCATAAGTCAGAAATAAGTGGGCTTTCGACATAAAACTTACGGCCATGTACACGCAGCCGAATGAACCCCAAAAAAGTCATTTAGGGCCTCAAAATAGCCTCCTGAAGTTTCGGCAACCATTTTTGTTGATCTTTTGCATCTAGTTTGAGTTTTTATTGCTTTAAATTTGTGTAATCTTTGTTTCCCGACCTTAATCTTGTGATTCCTTTGTTGAATTGCAAAAAAAAAAGAAAAAAATAGAAGTGAAGTGATTGCCTCTTTTGAGTCCTTGCTGAGTTGTGTGCTTCATGCTGCCTGAACTGGGTCACAAACAAGTTTAGGCCAGCAACGACATAGATTAGCTTGGGACTACTTTTCAGTCTTGCAATTTCTAAATTGAATTGTTGCTAATCCTTGCTACTCATAAATTGCCTTCTGAGCTCCACATTCTTCTGGTTAGTTCAGGTTGGATCCTTGCAATAGCTCACCACCCCCGTCAGATGTCCCACCTCTTTGGTTGTACCACCTGTGGCAGTTGGTAAGAATTTCATAAGAGCTTGGTAAGACGCTCGAGAGTGTGTGTTTCCACCTTCCAACCACCTAGTAGTTGATAGGAATACTACTCTCGTGTTCTCTTTTGATTCCTACTAACAATGACAGGTCCGCAAATTAGAGATCATGATGGGGAGGCGTGTGTTTCGAGGAATGAACTCACAAGTCATATGGATGAACAACAACATGCCATGAACGAGCGACATGACCAGCTAAACAAGAAGCTCGCAGCTAATGCGGCTACAATAAACACCTTGCAACGGAATATCGAGGCACTCACCGATAGCATTGCAATGCTCACTACACGCATTGATGGAACGACAAGAAACCAGCCGCTTCACCATGGTGTAGCACCAAAGAATGAAGGATCCATCGCAGGAGATGATATTGATGGAGAAGATCGCGATGCCCATATTGACCACCCTGCTACACGAGATGCACGCCTATAGCAACGATTGAACAACAACCGTCATGGTATGGGAGGTAATAATGCTAATCGCAATGGTCGTGGTAATGATGATCCTTCTGCTAAAGTTAAATTTACCATACCTTCCTTTGCTGGTACATATGATCCTAAAATTTATTTAGATTGGGAGATGACGGTTGAGCAAAAGTTTAACTCCCATTTAGTCCCTGAAATTCACAGAGTTAGGCAAGCAACTAGCGAGTTCACGGGTTTCACTATCCTTTGGTGGAATGAACTAGTAAAATCTGGCCTAGAACCTAACACGTGGGATAGATTAAAGCGAGCTATGCGTGGTAGATTTATTCCTCCTTCTTTCAAACGTGATTTGCGTCAGAAATTTCAGCACTTCAACCAAGGTAACAAATCTGTAGAGGAGTACTATCAGGAGCTCCAAATAGGCATGCTGCGTTGTGGGCTAGAGGAGGATGAGGAGGGTAAAATGGCACATTTTTATGGGGGCTTACGATGTGAAATTTAGGACATTATCAATTGTAAGGAATATAATACTATCAATAGATTGTTCCATCTTGCTATGTTCGCAGAAACAGAATTGCAGGGAAAGCAACATCGGACAAGGAACACTTTTGGGAGTACTTCTACACTGAGAGCGATGCCGGGGCAAGCCAAATCCACACCTCCTACTGCTTTTTGGTCTGCTACCCCCTCCTTTAGTAGGGCGCGTTCAGTAGCACCGTCGACACCGCCACTTGCACTCGATGTGAGAAAATGCACTAGTGTGCAAGCACCAGCGAAGAACTCTTCATCAGTTACGTCCATGGGTCGATCACGTGAGATTATTTGTCACCGTTGCAAGGAATGGGCCATGTAATGAAGGATTGCCCAAGTCAGCGAGCATTTATTGCTAATGACAATGATGAGTACACTAGTGCTAGTGATGTTGATGACGAACTAGTACTTGCAGCTCACCATGCAGGTGAAGACTATGAGATAGATGGTGATGAGGATGATGGAGTGGAGCAAATAGGTGCTATAGATACGGCAAAATACATGAGCATTGTGGCACAACGAGTGCTAAGTGCTCAAATGGCGCGAGCGGAGCACAATCCGCGCCACAATTTGTTCCAATCAAGGTTTGTCATGAAGGAGAGAGCATGTCGTGTCATCATTGATGGAGGGAGCTGCAACAACCTTGCTAGTTCAGATCTGGTCGAGAAACTTCTCTTGACCACGCAGCCAACCCACGTCCTTACTACATCCAATGGTTCAACTCTTGTGGTAAGTTGAAGGTAAGCAAAGTTGTAAGAATGCATTTTTTAGTAGGCAACTACCATGATAGTTCAGATGTTGATGTGGTGCCTATGCAAGCATGTTCTTTATTGCTAGGTAGACCTTGGGAATATGATAGAGATGTCTTGCACCATGGTAGAGCTAACACATACACTTTCACACATAAGGGTAAAAAGATAGAGTTGCTACCAATGACCCCTGCTTAAATTTAGAAGGATGATGTAGAACGTGCTGAAAATGAGAGAAAAGTAAATGAAACTAAACCTGAAAATCAGCAAGTAGCTCAAGATATTTTTCCACCTAAAAGGGAGAAGAAAGAACCACATGCTAGGAAAGACACAATTAAGTTGAAAGGTGCTGCCCTGTTAGCTAATAAATCTGACATTTCTGAGCTAAGTGCACATGATTCTATCTGTTATGCTTTCATTTGCAAAGAGGTAGATACCAACCTAGACCGTCTCGCAAGAGAATGAAGACGATGCAGTAGGCGAGTATTCAGTCGTTCTTTCCACAGGGACTAGAGAAACGAAGTACGTAAAACTAAACTAACTCTGTGGATAATAAAACCAAAACGGACGAGAGAAAGAAGATGCCAGAAGAAAATGAAGAGAGAGAACTGTTCGCCTTGACAAGCGACTAGTATTCGTTCTGGACTAGCGTTTCATAATACAAGCGATAGAAAGAAATTGTGTGGTAGCGTGCGAGGCAGTGCGGACAACCATCATCGATCGCAATCTACGACGAGTATCAACGAACAACAAGTACATAACAAACACCAATCATCTACAGATCTCCTGAACCACGACTCAACAACAAGCACAAGCAGCAAATCCAGAATTCAACACAATTCAGCTCAGAGATGTAATAGTTACTTCCTTAAATAAACAGATCAGATCATCTGAGAAAGAGATACAATCTGACTAAGCAACCACAGAATTAAGAGATTAGAGCCATTGGGATTGGTGCTGATTTGCAAAACAAGCTCTTTGTTTTAAGATTTCTAAAGGATAGATCTCTTAATTAAAATGTCTACTCACAAGTTGCAAAGCTTACACAATGGTAAAAACACACAAACCGAACAGACCAAGCTTATGGCAACAAACTATACTGAATCAGAATCAGACTTTGATGTATCTCAGAAAGTAAAGATTAATGCAATAACTCAATTAGGGGCAAGGAGCAAACAACCATTCCATAAATCAGAGAATAAAATCAAGAACAGAGGTGCAACAATGCTTCACAGGAATTAGGCAAAACTGCAGAATTAGCAAGTTTGATCCAGAGTTGACAATTCCAGTAGTCTCAATTACAATACTAGTTCATCTCATACATCTCAGTGGAGCATCAATTGACCAAATCAAGAATAGAGAGATAGAAAGGAATTCATCACCAGTTTTGCTGTTGCAAATGGTTGAAGCTGTGGAGGCTGCTTGCTGTCGAGGTCGATGAACTGGTCGAGGGGGATGCGCTAGTCATCGAGATAGAAGACACTGTAGCCGAGGTCGACGAAGAGGTCGATGAAGTAGAACGAGCAGGCGCTCGCTGTCAAAGGTTGTGGAGGAGGTCCATGGATGCGATTATCACGGCGCCGGAGTGGTGGTCGATGGCGCGTGATGGTGGCGTGGACATACTGGAGATCTCACCGGCGGAGTCGGGATTGGATTGGTGATGGACGGCGGATCCGGTGGCGATGACGGATCGGGGCGGCGGCGCAACGCACGCGGGAGGCGGCGGATCGGCAATATAGTTGACGACGGTGTAGGCGGATCTGGCGGCGCGGCGGCGCGTGTGGCATGTAGAGGCGGCGAGGCGCGGTGAGGGAGAGGCGGCTCCAGCGCGGGATGACCAAATCCGGCGGTGAGACCGGTGGGGGAGGCATGGCTCGGGCGTGGCGCGAGGCGGATCTGGTCGCGGGATGGCCAAATCCGGCCGCGAGATCGGCGCGGGAGGTGCGGCGAGTGAAGGAGGCCATGTCTCAGGCGTGGGAAGTGGTGGATCGGGCGGTGGCTATGGTAGTAGCGGGGCGTAGCTAGCGGCGGTGGCAGGGAATTGGGTGGAGCTGCGGAGGCAGCGCAAGGTGGGGTGGCGGCGCGCGCTAGAGCAAAGGCGGTGCGGCGAGAACAGCGCAGAGTGGAGCAGCGGCAAGGGCGGTGCGAGATCGGGTAGATCCGGCGGCGGGAACTGTGGAGGCGCGCGATCGGCGGCTTTGGAGGCATAGATCGGGTGCGGGAGAGGCGGATCGGGCGGCGGTGGAGTGTGAACGGCGGCGCGGTGCAGAAGATCCGGCGGATGGTGACAGGAGAGGCTAAAAGGAGGCGGCGCTAGTGGCGTAGAAGAAGAGGAGAAGGAGGGAGCAGCGCGACGGTGCGGGCTGGTGAAGCAGCGTGGCTGAGGAAAAGGGGAATGGCACAGATCTAAAAGAGGAGAGAGAGAAAAGTGGCTCCGCCGGCGGTGTATGGACTAGTCGTCGCCGGTGTGGTGGTAGGAGGTGTGGATCGTAAGGAGGGAGGTAGAAAAAGAATGTAACAAAGTAAAAACTAGGCTCAAGGTGGAATTGTGACCGGCCGCTGACTTTAGAGAAGAAAGGTATTTTGCAAAAAGTCTCTCGGGATTTTAGAAATCACAAAAAGGTCCTCCCCGAGTTAGGGTTTAGATATATGAGTCTTGGCAATTTTACAAATGGGTGTTTGTGGTTTTAGAAAATTACAAGAAGGTCCTTGGCTGCTAGGATTTGAGATTCCGGACCCCCAGAGACTCCGATTTCGGCGCAATCAGTTCCTACGCGTCCGTAGGAACGCGTGCTTCTATCAGGAATTGACTGGGGGTCAGTTAAATTGAAAGAGACGTGCTCCATTAGCCGAAATCCTCCGAAATCGCATAGACTTGTAATAAAATCATAAAACAAATCATACGGTCAATTTGATGATAAAGATATGTACTATCAATGCAAATGTCGCCTTATGTGACTAAATGTGCATGATCGGGGCATTAAACATATAGAAAATATGCACAGATATGACAGTTATCAGAGGCCTTGTTTACACTTGCGGACTTGCCCTCCTCTTTGCCTCCTGCTGTTGCTAGCCTTTTGCAGGATTTTCCTGATGTGTTTCCAAGTGAAATACCCCTGGGCCTGCCACCTATGAGAGGAATCGAGCATCAAATTGATTTGATCCTGGGAGCTTCTTTCCCAAACCGTGGTCCTTATAGGACCAACCCCGAAGAGACTAAGGAAATTCAGCATCAGGTGCAAGAATTGCTTGACAAAGGGTATGTACGTGAGAGCCTTAGTCCTTGTGTTGTTCCTGTTATTTTGGTACCTAAGAAAGATGGATCATGGCATATGTGTGTTGATTGTAGAGCCATTAATAATATTACTATTCGATATCATCATCCTATCCCTAGGTTAGATGATATGCTTGATGAATTAAGTGGCTCTCTGATGTTCTCTAAAGTAGACTTGCATAGTGGCTACCACCAGATTAGGATGAAATTGGATGATGAATGGAAGACAGCGTTTAAAACTAAATTTGGCTTGTATGAGTGGTTACTGATGCCTTTCGGCTTAACTAATGCACCTAGTACTTTTATGCGTCTCATGAATGAAGTTTTACGCACTTTCATTGGAAAATTTGTGGTAGTTTATTTTGATGATATCCTGATTTACAGCAAGTCTATAGATGAGAATAAAGAACATTTACGTGCTATTTTTCTTGCTTTGAGAGAAGCATGTTTGTTTGGTAACATCGAGAAGTGTACCTTTTGCACGGATCTAGTTTCGTTTCTTGGTTATGTTGTGACTCCATAGGGAATAGAGGTTGATGAGACCAAGATCGAAGCAATCAAGAGTTGGCCGACTCCTAAATCGGTTACACAGGTGCGATGCTTCCTTGTGCTGGCTGAATTCTATCACCGCTTTGTGAGGGATTTTAGCACCATTGTCGCACCCATGAATGAGCTAACGAAGAAGGGCGTTCCTTTCCAATGGGGACAAGCACAAGAAGATGCCTTTAATTTTCTTAAAGAGAAGTTGACTCATGCACCACTGCTCCAACTCCCAGACTTTGGTAAGATTTTTGAACTAGAATGTGATGCTAGTGGAATTGGGATTGGAGGCGTGCTGATTCTAGAAGCTAAGCCGATTGCATATTTTAGTGAGAAGTTGTCAGGACCTAGTTTGAACTATTCCACTTCTGACAAAGAATTATATGCTTTGGTTCGAACATTAGAATTTTGGCAACACTATTTATGGCCGAAAGAAATAATTATACATTCTGATCATGAATTTTTGAAACATATTAGAAGTAAAGCTAAACTAAATAAACGACATGCTAAATGGGTGGAATTTATTGAGTCATTTCCATATATCATTAAACATAAGAAAGGCAAAGACAATGTGATTGTTGATGCTCTGTCTAGACGCTATACACTATTATCTCAACTTGATCATAAGATTTTTGGATTAGAAACAATAAAAGAATTGTATGCTACTGATTTGGACTTTAAAGAAGCTTATGATAACTGTAGAGAAGGAAGAACATGGAATAGATATGTGCTGAATGATGGTTTGCTATATCGTGCTAACAAGTTATGCGTTCCAGCTAGCTCTGTTCGTCTTTTGTTTTTGCAGGAGGCGCATGGAGGAGGATTAATGGGGTACACTACAACACGGTAGGCCAGCGCAAGCTGTAAAACTGCTGGGAAAAACTTTTTTTCCCAGCGGCTCTGCAGATGAAAATATAATTTTGATTTTTCACCGATGTGTCAGCTGGGAAAAGTTATTATTTTTAGCAGATCTGCTGCTAGGAATAAATAATATATAGCAAGCTGTAGATCAGTTTGGAAAAAGATATATAGAATCTGTGGAACAGCTGGCAATATTTTTTACGCTGGGAAATTTTTTTTTTACCAGCAGTCGTATAGGTGCAAATACAATTTTGATTTTTCACCAATGTGTCAGCTGGGAAAGTTATGATTTTTAGCAGATCTATTGTTAGGAATAAATAATTTTTTTTTGGCAAAACTGAAAATTTTCAGCAGAAAAATAGCAGGTATATTATTTTGAGAGGGAAAATTTTCAGAGAAAAAAGTAACAGAAATATTTGGGGAGATTTTTTGTTCAACCAAATATCAAAACCCTCCTCGCGCTAACTTCGCTTCTCCCTCACAGCCGGCGCGCCGAGACCCCCACCAAAATCTCCTCCTAACCTCACTGCGCCTCTCCCCGATAGCCGGCCGACACCCCCACCTCTCCACCACGATCCCCCGCCAATTCCGCACCCCACCTTTGCTCGATCTCCCACCGATCCCCAATCAATTCCCCACCGCACCTCCACCTCAAAGCCCTAGCGGCAGCGGCGGAGGGAGGAGGCGGAGCGGCAGCGACCTGCGGCGAAGGGAGGAGGCGGAGCGACAGCGGCAACGGCCTGCGGCGGAGGGAGGAGGCAGTGCGGTAGATCTGCAAGCCCGGCGCGGCGCGACAGATTGTCTGGCTTGGTGAGGGGTCGAGGCCGACGAAGACATAAATCCTTTTGTGAAGAAACCAACGACACGAGGTAAAATTCTAGTCGATTTTGAGCTCAATTGGTGATCGAATTCGATTCGATTCATTTCATTTGCTTCAGGGTGAATTCTAGGGTTCTAGTGCTCCTATCTCACGTGATTAAGCTCTTTTGACGCGCAATTTTGGTTCTGGTGGTTGTAGAGGTGATCCAGAGCAGCAAGCGCGAGCTGATGAATGCTACAAGAGGTGATCTGATCAATCCTTGCACAGTTAGAATAGAGCCCTCCAAGTTCGACATACCGGTTCTGTGTTTGCATAGTGTTAATTGTGAACAAAAGTTGGTTAATTCCATTCATTTGTTTGTGATCAACAGTGCAGGATGCTCATCACCTTCAGTTTAGGCTATCAAATGGCTTTTATGATGTCATTACCTTTCTGTTTAGAACTGTTTCTGATTATAGAGTTTTTCAATATATTCACGTAATCATGTACCACTAGAAATACCATGTGTTAAGTTTGTAACAAGAAGTAATGGTTCATGGCTAGCTGAGGTATTGCACTTGGGGTTACAACCCATGTACTTGGCAACAACATGTAGATAAATTGGTTTATTTCACCTATTCCAATTGATGTAATAGGTTCAAGTAAGTGGGTTCTAGAATTTACTAATGCCTTAAGTAATGTCGTGTTGTAGTTATTGAGAGGGACATTGGAGCACTACAGCTAGAGGTGCGAATAACTAATTCATTTCTTGAGTTGGCTGATTACTCTACAAAGCTGTCATTTGGCACATCTACAAAGTTTGGACATCCCTTTGCATGTTTATAATCAACTGGCCATTTGCTTAGAAATAATAAGAATGCTTAGCCATCTCCATGTAGCTTCCCCCCTTTCTTCTTCCTTGTATCTACAATTCCACATCCCTCTCTCTCTCTCTCTCGCACACACACATGTGTGCATGCACACACAATTGTAGATCGTCATGTCGGTATATAGTCTAGACATAGTGATTCCAATACCAGGTAATCACTCTGAGCTGACCTAAGGAAAAAATGAGCTAAAATTAGTATTGATATTTTTGAAGGACAGTCTTTTCAACTAGGTAATTTGGGTTACCTCTGCAAGTCCCACAACCTTCTTGCTCATGAGGGAGATCAAACCTGTAACATTCCATATAACAACCACATGCAGCTTTCTTGTTTTGTCTGTTCCACTATTCAATTTCTTATATGCAGTTGATAGGCCAACAACACAGGCTTACAATCCTTTTTAATTAATAGGAAAAGAAGCTAGTTTCTGAGATCAAAAGGACTGCAAGAACTAGCAATGAGGTTTCTATTCTTAAATTTCAATTTCAATGTAGTAATTTGGGTCTAACCGTGCAATATGGTTCCAATTTCCATCTCTATTGCAGGCAGCAACTAAAATTCTCGCTCGCTAGCTGATCAGATTAAGACAACAAATTTCTAATTTACAAGGTAACCGAGCTCAGATTCCACTATTCAATTTCTTATATGCAGTTGACAGGCCAGCAACTAAGGCTTACAATCCTTTTTAATTAATAGGAAAAGAAGCTAGTTTCTGAGATCAAAAGGACTGCAAGAACTTGCAATGTGGTTTCTATTCTAAAATTTCACTTTCAATGTAGTAATTTGGGTCTAACCATGCAATATGGTTCCAATTTCCATCTCTGTTGCAGGCAGCAACTAAAATTCTCGCCAGCCAGCTGATCAGATTAAGACATTACAAGGTAGCTGAGCTCAGATTCGGGGCATTGCAACACATACACAGGTAATATATAGTTTGTTTTTTCCCTTTTCCTTTGTTTCACCCATCTAGTGGATTAGTTTTCTGATATTGGTGTAAACTCTGTCCTTAGGCAATGTATGCCAATACTTCAGTGGCTGTTGGCATGAAAAGTGCAAGTCAAGCAATGGGAGCTTTAAACAAGGTATGTCCCACCTAACTTTGCACATGAGAATATGAGATGTTGCATGTGTTTAAATTTGGAAGATCGACTATATAACTTTAGGTTCATAGTTTTTTAAGAGGATTGCTACAAAAAGGTATCTATCTTGTAGCAATTACTGGCATTGGGGGCTGGGGGTCGGGGAGGCGGTGTGGATGGAAGGGGGAGATTTGACTGGAGGCAATAGCAGCATGACAGGTGGGAGGATTGTCTTTTTTGTGTGTGTGCATGTGTGTTGTGGAGGGAGGTGATTATCTGTGTGGGTGACCATTGGCCTAGAGGGGATTAAGGTGAGTGATGGCCTGGTGGTGGTGGGCATGGAGGGAAGGAGCAATAGTAGGAAAAGATAATGGAGATCTTTTTACTAGTCAATAGACTTACTAAGAGTTCATCAACCTAAAGAGGTTATAAATTCCTTTACAACCTTATCTTGTCTCATCAAGAGCAGGATACCTTTGTCTAGTAACTCCTAGCACTTTGTTTTGTGTGTTTGAACTGAGCTATCCAACATCATTTTTCAATATGTATGTCTATCACTTACTGAATATTTTTTTAAAATTTTTTTTTACTTGTAGCAAATGGCACCCTCCAATCAGATGAAGGTGATCCAAGAATTCCAAAAGTAGTCAGCACAAATGGATATGACGGTATGACCAAGTTTCCATCATTTTCTTAACAATACATTGGTTGCAATATTAATCTTATATGCTTTTTCTTGCGGTTTTAGTACACTGTTTACCAAAGTTGCTTTGATAATTATGTTGGATATCTACTCTATTCTATCTGTGTGTGTGTGTGAAAATGCATTTGTCTGTATGTGCTAACTATCCTTATTCCTTGTGTGTGTGTGTACATGTGTATTTGACTGCATTTCTCTATTTGTGCTGACAATCTTTATTCCTTGGGCAGAACGAGATGTCTGAATCCATTGATAATATCCGCTGTCGATCCCCCACTACACCCCCACCTCGATCTGGTCTCCCACCGCACGTGAGGTGTCTCGTGGTGTGGCCCTCGAAACCCTAGTGGCAAGGTGTGCAGTGAAGGGCAGAGGTGGAGCGACATCGGTGAAGCAGGTGCACAGCAGAGGGGCGAGGCACGAGGCCGGTGTAGCACGGCAGATCGGCAGGCCCAGCACAGGAGTGAAGCAAAGGGGTGAGGCTGGCGACCCTACGCAGCAGAGGGGCGAGTGCCGGCGCCCGACATGATAGAGCTCCGGTCGCCACGCGTGCACACCTTCATCGCCGCCAGTGAGATCCACATGCAGGACAAGCTGCGAAAGACGCCCGAGCAGGTGGTGGCCATCGCGAGGGAGATGCTTTCCTACGCAGGCAGTCTCGACTGCCCTGATGTCAAGTTCAACCCTGAGGACGCTGGAAGGTATGAACTTTGCGTGGTTTTGTATTTTTGCATTTTCTGGTCACACATTTGCTTTATGCAAAATGCTCAAATAATTCTAGGTACAAGAGCATAGTGGACTTCATGTACAACCAGACAAAGCTATTGTTGGTGCTAATGCATTCGCTCATGAAAGTGGGATTCATCAGGTAATTTTCTCAATGTCAAAAAGCTTCCTGATTGACTGTTGTAGTGATAGGTGCCATTTTCATAGCATGGCTCAATTTCACTTCATTTGTTCTCTGTTATCATTTATACATTACTTTGTGGGTTTTGAGAGAGTTATGGTTGAGTTTTCTTGAGATAACTGGGAAAACTTTTTTTCCTGTTTGCTTGTTTGAGGTGTATTATTCACATTCATGGTCAAGATCAAACTTTTCTTCCCTGTGTATTTGAATGAATTGTTGTGATCTTCCAAAATCTCTATCTCACTTGTGATATATAATCATGTTTAAAATCATCATGTGTTTCTCATGATTTTTGTTAATTTTGATTCAGTCAATTTGTCAGTAAAGGATTATTTCTTGTGTGTAAGATCATATAGAAAAGTGTTTCAGGGTGTCCATCTTCTAGTACTGTAATTGCACCTGATGCCTCATTACATTTGCTGCCAATTGAATCTCATTAGTTGTTTCGCCACAATGGAGAATCTCTTTTAAGTATGTTTCCCTCTTCCCATGGATGGCATGCTTAAATACAAAGGAACTTATGAAATTATCTCACCTGATGATATTGGCTTAACACGTTCCAATGAGTTTAGAATTGTTCTTGGGAAGCTCAGGTAAGAAGTACATCCTTTTAAGCAAGCAATTCCTTTTCTTTTTTGCATTCGCTCATAAAATTCTCATACAGTCTACTAGATTTTTCATCCATCTGATGTTATTTGGTTGGGAATTTTGACTCACTTGGTATGAATATATGGCAATGTGGATGGGTCTTCGATGTATATGTTTCAAATGCTTTTACGTATATGACTTTTCCCAATCTAATAGATATGAAGTCCTGATGATTTGCATACAGGTAATGCTAAAGATAACCAAGAGAGGGTGCTATAAACCATGTTATTTCTTTTTTGGTTGTGACCTACTTTCTGTGCTACTTCAATATCTTTATATTCCATTAGCATTAGGTTCGTCAGATTATGCATAGTGGCACTTAGATGCTTGTGTGCATATTTATGTGTGAAATAATAATGCTGGCCAATGAATATTAGTATAGCAAATTATGGAGAATGTTAACTTAAACCAAGATTATGTGATGCCAATGAATGGCGGCTTATCAACAATATTCCATATATTACATTGATCTCAAGCTTTTAGCTGCTGGTGTTAATATGCAACTGTTGTAGTTCCTTTGGTTATTCGTACTTTCTCTAGACTATGAATGCATCTAGTAGATACCATGGGATATAATTTAGAGAGATTTAATGTAAATCTAATTTCTAAAGTGAAAACATGTCTTTCAAATATATGGCTTGATTATGCTCAGCTTAAAAGTGCCTTTTGTTTCATTTATGCATGCTTCTTATGCTATGAATTATTGTTTTCAAGTTGTATCAGAGCTGGACCATCCAAGAAGAATGATAGAACTACTTAAAAGTGTTGTCCGTCTTCTTCTAGCCATTGTCTGTGCTTTCCTAAATTAGCTAAAGTTTATATTACAGTCTTTTTGCTTAGATTTTATATTATAGTAGTTAAACTTTCAGTACATTTTTTTAAAAAAGAGTGCTGCAACTTGTTTTGATGATTACTGAAATTCTAAGAAAGCCTAAAAAATATTAGATAAAACATAGCAAAACATTGTAAAACCTGTCATTGACTTAAAGCTTCTAAAACTTAAAAAGACACTTAATACTGTGAAGGTTGTAGCTTCCTATGTGTTAGTAATGCTTATCTTGCTTATGTATATGAATGGGCTGCTGAGCATTGTTCTACACCGTTTCGTGCACTTGAATTGTGGGATTGCCCAAGCCATGTTGACATTGATAAGAGGACTGACATCTGGTCTCTAGGATGCACCCTTTATGCCATCATGTAAGTTCCATTATGTCTTCTGCATGAGAAATATTTAGTTGTGCATGTCCTTGATTCAGTTCACTTGATTTCTGATTAGCATTTTTGTTTTGTTATTATTATTTTCTGTAGTGCACTGATACTCCAATCGCTAATTTCTTTTGCTGCTCATCATTTATATGCTTATAGAAAATCATTCAACATAGTGCAAACCTGTTATATCATATTTAGCAGCAGTAAAGAGTACTCAAGACATGTCCGATTTAGTACTATATGTGAGTATATTCTCAGACATTAAAAGAACTACTTCTGAAAGAGATGCTGTTCCTTTGTGATACTCTTTTTTCGATGGATACATTTGCTTATAAGGAGTTTTATCTATCAAATTCATTGAAGTTTTTGTTTGCACAGCTCTAACATAAAGTTGCTAACTATGATGTTTACAGGATGATGGTGCTGAAGAAATGAAGGATGAAAACAAGATGGAGGATTAGTACTAGCTAAGAATCTTAAGTGCCTACCATTCCTACCTCTCAACTCTAGGGTAGTAAGATTATTGTATAAGGGCCATTTCTTGTGTCCTTCATTGTTGGACCTCCATTTACCCGTAGTTTAATAGATTGCTTCCTGTGTATTATTTTTCCCGCTTTGAATGGATTCTTGCTTGTGTGTGCAAGAATGATTTAATCATTTACCAATTTCTATGCTTCTCGGCTATCTATTTAGTTGTTCGAAACCGTTAGTAAAACAACTTATTCTAACGGTTCTTATTAGGTTCTTATTAGTCAACCATTAGAATATAGTACCTATTCTAATGGTTCTTATTAGTGAACCGTTAGAATAGTTTACTATATTCTAACTGTTCACTAATAAGAAATTGATAAGAACCATTAGAATAGATGATTATATTCTAACAGTTCTTATTAGTGAACCATTAGAATATAATATCTATTCTAACGGTTCATCAATAAGAATTGTTAGAATAAGTACTATATTCTACCGGTTCATTAATAAGAACCATTAGAATAAGTACATATTCTAATGGTTTGAAACCGTTAGAGTAGTGTTAGATTTGTTCTATTGTGTCAATCACTAGCGGTATGAGAACCGTTAGTAGAGATGTTTTTTGAACTATTAGTATACAACATTTTTGTACTAGTGTCTCTTCTATGTCACCTTTGCATTGACACATCTAGCCTCTCATCCCACCACACAGTCCTCGGCCTCCTCAACGAAACCACACCACCACATAAGTCAATCGAGCGATCTCTAGCCTCCACATTGCAATTACCCACCAAGATGCCTCTAACCACACCTCCCCTACCCTATGTTCTTTGTTCTTAAATTTTATTTGGATTTTTTTTTGTCTTGAAAGTTGTTTCTTCAATCTATTTTCTATTTGCATAATTTCATATTTCATAGATTGGACTTCCAACTTGGAGATTGTTGCTGTCAGGTTTCATCTTTGGAAAAATTAGTTACAATCAGGTAATATTACTATTATTTTTGCAGCTGTATGATTCTTGTCTATTTGTAATCAGGTAGTATTATTTAGATATGATATTTAGGGATTGTTGCTGTATTATTTAGATATGATATTTAGGGACTTCCAACTTGGAGATTGTTGCTCTATGATTCTTGTCTGTATGCAATCAGGTAGTATTATTTAGATATGATATTTGAGGATTCAAATTGTAACTCCAAATTTTTGTACCTCTGGCTATTGTACAAAGATTTTAGTATATTTGGAGTAATATAGTATCAGCATAGTGATTTAGATATGTTAGATATGATATTTACGAATTCAATTGTAACACCAAATTTATATATTTTCTAGTCTTATACTTATCAAATTCTTGTTAATAGGCTCTTCTATTCCCATATTGTATAGGTAGATGAATGTTTAGGACTATTTTGACCAAAATAATAAAGTGCAAGGACTCAAGTGATCAACAACAAAGTGAATTCTATATTAGTTGGTGCACATGGTCCTAAGGAACAAGGGATTTGAGCATGGATAATGTGCAAGCTAATAGTGTCTATATTTTGAGTAGTTTCCATCACTGATGATCTTTAAAGAGTTTTATATGTTAGGAAGGCTCTGGACAAAGCCAATCATTATACTCTAAAAGACATGCATGCCATTTAATTGATAGGTGTTATACAATATATCCATTAAACACAAAAATATTAGTCCTCTGTAATATTGAGTCATAACTATTTAACATTTTTTTTATCTATCTCTTTAGCTAGACATCAGTAAATTTTGTATAATTTTGGTATATAGATTTAAAATATATGGAAACACTCCTAGTTATGTGATTGTGTTTGTGCATTATATGCTCCTACAAAATCAGCAGATTAGATCCATTGTACTGTTGCTAAGGGTACGCTTCAAAGGTCATCACGAAGTGTAATAGTTGGTGACACACCTCTTGGGCTGAGTGTTGTGAGGTGGTTGTGAACTATGTGTTGAAAAGAGATGCTCCATTGTTATATCAATATGGGAATGTTAGAAAAATGTCTGATGCGCTTGGACGTTCAATTGCATGGCCACGTGAAAAAGTAATCTATTCTATCTAGTATAATAACTATTATTTACTTACTAATACCATCCAAGTAAACAAATTGTGAACTTTTACTTGTAGATCCAAGATGATACTACAATAGGTGATGGTTCATCTCGTGTTCTAAGTATATATAATTCTAACCTGTTATTTACCTGGTTAGTTACTATTTTTTTATTTGTCTTGTTTTGTTATTAATAAAATAATGCTTACAGGTGAAAGGGACAACAGAATTAGTTGAAACTAAGTAGAAATTTTAAATACTTTTATACAGGTGAGGTGTTATCAACACAAATCCACATGGTATTCATTTTCTAAATATTAAGTGTATGTTAATTGTGCCTTGAACTAGCAGCTCACTTTCATATGATTAATTTCTTTTATCAAGTGTATGCAAGTCATGTCACAACCAACACAATTTTCTCATTCGCATAAGCAACAACTTGTACTTGTTATACAACAATCGACCAACCATCTTTTATTATAGTTGTCATATGTTCCATATGTTACTTAAAGCAAAAGTTATTGATTTGTATATATTTATCTCAAGGTTATTGTAATCGATACCTTTTCTTATGCAGGTGGTTAACAGTAAGGTGTTAAAAACATATGAAGCGACGAAGATATTTTACGTCATAAGAGGAGTTTGAAAGTAGAATATTTTATTTTTGATAGTTATAGTTGGAACAAAATATATAGAGTTAGGAATATTCTATATGGGTATACATTTGGTGTAAAGAATTCTTAAGTGATATTTTTCTTGCAATTATTTCAGAGGTACCATATTTATTTTGGTTGGTTTTGTCAATTGAATAATTTGTGACTATTACGAATTTTGTCAATGGCTATATAAAGCAAAGAATTCAATATAATATATAATTATGCCATTTATCCATTTTTGATAATTTTGTTGCAAAATGTGGTGTGATTTCTGTTAGGATAATGCATATTATAGTTTTAATTGTAATATTGTTGCCTAATTACTAAAAAAATTTATATTTAAAATTAATTATTGACACAATTCCCAGCGGGAAATTTACTACAAATAATTCACATATTTAAATTTGAATGTCTAAATTCTCAATGACAAATCAGCTGATAATAATTTATTTCAAATTTTTGTACAGCTTGGAATAATGTATTACAAGTGGACATACAGGTGGGAAAAGTTCAAACTTTTCAAGCGACCTACAGCTGGGATACTCTTTGCCATTGGACCTACAGTTGGAAAACAATATTTCAAATAGTTATACAGCTTGGAATAATATATTAGAAGTGGACAAACAAGTGGGAAAAGTTCAAACTTTCTAAGCGATCTACAGCTGGGAATACTCTTTGCCACTGGACGTACAGCTTGGAAAAATATATTACAAGTGGACATACAGGTAGGAAAAGTTCAAACTTTCCAAGCGATCTACAGCTGGGAATACTCTTTACCACCGGACCTACAGCAAATAGTTATACAGCTCGGAATAATATATTATAAGTGGACATACAGGTGGGAAAAGTTTGAATTTTCCTAGCGACCTACAGCTAGGAATACTCTTTGCCACTGGACCTACAGCTGGGAAAAAATATCCCAAATAGCTATACAGCTTGGAATAATATATTACAAGTGGACATACAGGTGGGAAAAGTTCAAAATTTCCAAGTGACCTACAGCTGGGAATACTCTTTGTCACCGGACCTACAGCTGGGAAAAAATATTCCAAATAGTTATACAGCTTGGAATAATATATTACAAGTGCACATACAGGTGGGAAAAGTTTGAATTTTCTTAGCGACCTACAGCTGGGAATACTCTTTGCCACTGGACCTACAGCTGGGAAAAAATATTCCAAATAGTTATACAGCTTGGAATAATATATTACAAGTGGACATACAGGTGGGAAAAGTTCAAACTTTCCAAGTGGCCTACAGCTGGGAATAATCTTTGCCATTGGACCTACAGCTGGGAAAAAAATTGCAGCTGGGAAAAACTTTTCGCAGCACCTTTTCACCCAGCTGTAGCAAACCTTATTCCCAGCAGCTAAAGTGCTGGGAATACTAGCTTTTGCTAGCTGCTCTACTGCTAGCATTGAAGTGCTATCTTATAGTGGTACTTTGGAGTGAAGAAAACTGAAGATGTGTTGACTGCTCATTTCTTTTGGCCTAAGATGAGACGCAGCGTCGAGCGCTACGTGGCATGCTGCACTACATACAACAAAGCTAAGTCTCATCTCAATCCACATGGACTCTATATGCCTCTTCCTATTCCTAGTGCACCTTGGGAGGATATATCTATGGACTTCGTTTTAGGACTGCCTAGGACAAAGAGGGGGAGGGATGGTATTTTCGTGGTTATGGATCGTTTTCCTAAAATGGCACATTTTATACCTTGTCACAAGAGCGATGATGCCACAAACACAGCTGATTTGTTTTTCAGGGAAATCATATGCTTACATGGAGTGCCCAATACTATTGTCTCGGATCGTGATGCGAAATTTTTGAGTCACTTTTGGAGGTCACTTTGGAACAAGTTGGGGACGAAGTTGCTATTCTCTACCACATGTCATCCTCAAACAGACGGACAAACTAAAGTTGTCAACCGTACCTTGTCTACAATGTTGCGGGCTGTGCTAAAGAAGAACTTGAAGATGTGGGAAGAGTGTCTACCACATGTTGAATTTGCTTATAACAGGTTGGTACACTCCACCACCAAGGTAAGTCCATTTCAGGTAGTATATGGGTTTAATCCCCATGCTCCGATTGATCTTATACTGTTACCTACATCTGAAAGGTTGAATTTGGATGCTAAAAAGTGGCCTGAACTGATTTCAAAAATTCATGAAAATACTAAGGAAAACATTGAGAAGATGACTGAGAAATATAAGATTGCTGGTAGCCAGGGTAGAAACATTTATCTTTTGAACCTAGTGATCTTGTTTGGTTACATTTGAGAAAAGATAGGTTTCCAGAGTTGAGAAAGTCAAAAATAATGCCTCGAGCTTATGGCCCATTTAATGTTCTAGCAAAGATTAATGATAATGCCTGCAAGCTTGATTTACTTGCAGATTTCGGGGTTTGTCCCACATTGAACATTTCAGATTTGAAGCCGTACGTAGGCGAAGAAGATGAGTTAGAGTCGAGGACAACTCCATTTCAAGAGGGGGAGAATGATGAGGACATAACAACCTTGGATACATGCATGACTACTTTTCTAGATGAAGCTGAACTGGAACACTTACTTGGACCTATAACTAGAGCTCAGGCACGACAACTAAACTATTAGGGTGACTCTTTCCTCGGGTTTAATACTTTGGATTTTCAGAATGGATTACTACCTAACTCTTGTGATCTACTTGTGATCAGGAACGCGGGAGTGGGGGAAGAGAGGAACTCAAGTGCTGCCTCAAGACATCACCTTTCGGTTGATCAAGGAGGGATGCATGGCGCCACAAGTGAAGCCAGACATGGGCTTAGACTTCCAACCACCTGCCCCATACTTTCATCAACGTTTCCACAAGATCCCCGCATCACTTTGGGCCCAAGGGAAGCTAGAGTTTGAGTTGGGTTCTTTGGATTCGGATTCGGACTGCTGCGACAGCACTGAATTCAAATGGCCGTAACTTCCTCATACAGACTCCATTTAGGACGTTCCTACACTTTATGGAAAGCTTATCAAGTCTACTTTTTAACAGATCTCGCCTCATGTCCAAATTCTACCTGAGCCGGCTGCAATTGTCGAAAGCGTCCGTGTTCCTTCCTGGAAACGGTGCTGTGCCATCTTAACTTGGGCCGATGGGCCCTGTATCAAGTAGAGCCCATTAGGGGTGCATCCCTAGGGTTGTGTACCCCTCAAATACTCCCCTTAGCCGTCACAAACAGGCGGGTTTTACTTACATTGCATCTACACAACAATTTGTAGATTCTTTTCTCCTTTGCACCTAACCGACTAGGCCGCTGCGTTGGTTTGTGGAACCCCAACTCCTATGCTTCAATTTTTATTTGCAATTCTAGATTGCTTCTTCCTTGTTCTTGTCAATTTCTTGATTTTTGTAGGAACAATTACCTTTGTGGTAAGGTCGGCCATGTACGAGCGTGGTCGATAACGACGAGACGTGCGGGTGTAGCGATTGTGAGGTGATGATCCGCTGATCGGAAGCGTCAAAACGCCAACATCCACAAGTCGATTAATCGAACCTATTGGAAGATCGGGCCTCTGTCTCATCAACACAGGTCCACATATCTTGATTTCTTTGACAAGGTGGACAGTGAGATGGACCATGACATCAAAAAACGATGGAGGAAAATACATCTCAAGCTGACAGAGAGTTCGAACCACCTCGCTCTGCAGAGAATCTAGTCCCTCGGGATCAATGACCTTGCAAGAAATTGCATTGAAGAAATAATACAGCCTCGTGATTGTTTCTCTGACCTTATGCGGCAGAATATTCCAGATGGCAGCAGGAAGCATTTGTGTCATGAACACGTGACAATCGTGAGACTTCATACCAAGCAATTTCAAATCACCCATGGACACAAGATTTTTCATATTTACGGAGTAACCCGATGGAACTTTAAGACCATAGAGACACTTACAAAGTTCTGTCCTCTCAGCCTTGCACAAAGTGTAGCATGCAGGGGGCGGTATATATATACGGCCTTTCTCGTCCTCTCTCGATGCTAGCTCAGGCCTAATTTTCATTTCGATCATGTCACGCCCACTACCACAGAAATAGACATCCAAGACAGCACATGTAACATCCCAAATTTTGCTATCTCTTTAGCTTGCCAGTCAGCACATCTTCATTGGATTCTCGGACGTCTCAACCCCATTTTTGATCTTTATCTCAGAATTATAATCTCAGGTGTGCCACTACCTTAATTTAAAAAGTTGGCAGCTAAACTTTGCCTTTCAGACCATTTTCGCTTTTTAGTCCAAAAGTATCGCAGATCAGTTCTTTTTAGATTTGTCAGAAGCTCAAAAAGACTAAAAGTCTTAGACCATCTCCAAACTTTGATCTGATTCAGTGAATATCTCCCATTCACTATTCTGAACATTTTTCACTTCTGGAAGAATTCCAAAAGCTCAACCGAAACCCTAGTTTCAGCCTTGCCAAAGTTTCAAACCCTAATTACCCTGCTTTCGATTTTTGTCAAAACTACCAGATCTTATCGGATCTTACCATTTTTCCTGCTGGATGAGTCCAAGTGATTTAGTAACACTCATCCGCAAAACCAGATCTCAGATCAACCCTTCAGATCTCCAGATTTGCAAATAGGCCCAAATTCCCGAATCAAGTTCCTTACAGATTGGTCCAAAGCCTTGCAGAAAAGTCCCTGGTGAAGGTTTCTGAAATTACAAATTAGCCCTAGCTTTCTTTCTCAGCCCTTTTCGACCAAGCCCCTAGTCGTTGCTCTCGACCAGAGCTCTAGCCGTTGCGACCACAACCCCGCCACCTCGCCTCACCGCAGGAACTCGCCGCCGATGAAGTTTCCCACGCAGCCACCGTCACCGCCACGTAGCCACCACCTGTGCGCAACCGTGCCGCCACCGCGGAGCAACCTCAGCCCGCGCTGAGCTGCGACTTCCTCGCACACGCGCGTGCTTCAGCAGCAACAAAGCAGCGCCACGTTGCAGCCATGCCGAAGGCAGTGATCCCGTCGTACTGCTCCAGCCGGATTTGCCGTGATTCCCCTCGCCTGGCACAGTCGTTGCCGCGTCCCAACGTCGTCTCGGTCCCGTCTCCGGTGTCAGTCACGCGCATCTATTGGATTTGCCTCAACTCCCGAGAGCTCAGCCCTTCGCCTATATAAGCACCCCCCCTTGCCCAGCATCACTTCGCACCACCCCTCAGCTGGAAAGCCTCAAGCTCCTAGCACCAGAGAACAGCCAGTTTCCCAGCGCTGCCGTGAACGTCTTCTTCCCCGGAGAGCCACTTCTGGAGCTCACGGTGCCAGCCTCAACCGCAGCTCCTCTCTCCAAACCAAGGCCACCAGTGAGTTACTCCCATCCCCCTCTCCGTATCATAGCATCTAATTGGCCCCCGGCGAACCTCAACGCCGGCAATCACCGAAAGAGCCCAAATCCCCTGTTTCCAAAATGCTGCCCAATTCAATCCAAATTAGCCCTCGTGCCAGTGGAAGAAATTGTTCAGCACACTCCCCTTAGCAAGCCTACCAATCAGGATTTCAAAATTGAGCCGAGATTGTGGCTTTCCCCAATTTGCGCGCCACCAGTGAATCGGCTCACGTCGCCGAGCTTCTCCGGCCATCCCCCGACCAAATTAACCCCACCAGTAGTCTTCACACTTCACCCTCTCACTCCCTGAGCAAGCAATCGAGTTCAAACTCTCTGAATCGAAAACCCCCAATCTCCAGTGTCGTCTTCTCCAGCGCCCGTCGCCGGAATTTTTCCTCGGCCGATCTAGCCCCGGTCACTTTGTCCCTTAGATAGACTCCAGTACCCTGAGCAATATTGTCTACTAGCTCGACTTCTGAATCGACCTGAATCAAGAGATATTCCAATGCCAAGATCACTGTCCAGTAGTTCAGGCCACCGTGTTTACTCACCGGATTTGGCCACCCTCCGGCCACTTTCTGCCCTTGAGCCTATTGAGTACTTTGTTCCTGTTATCAAGGACTAACTCCTAGACAAAGTGGTTCATCAATTGGAGCCCTGAGTCAAAAGTTATGCCATGCCCTAGTTTCTGGCCATGTCCAGCACTATGTCAGTACATGTCCACCAGTGGCATTGAGTGATTTAGACCTGTTTCAATTCAGAAATTGAAATGCCACCTTGTCCATTAGATTCCTGGAGTTGTACTCTACATCTTTCTCTACTGCCACTTCTCCAGAAAACCTACCTAAGACCAATTTAAGGCTATGTCTAGCCGTGGACCGAATGTCAGCCTTTCGACATTCAACTCCTTTTGAGCCCATCTCTTCAATCAGCACCCAAGTGACTTTGTCCAAACCTTTCCCCTGCATGCATGATATATTTTACATATCATTTCCCATAAAGACTATCTTCTGTATGCTTATATAGTGTATGTGTGTATTATCTGTATCCGCCGTGGAACTAGAGATTGAAGGAGCGGAAGAAATCTTCGAAGAATCGTCTAAGTAACTAGACCCAACATTCCAAGGCAAGTCTCAATCCCTTGATCATGTCTCGCCTATTATTTTGAAATGAAGTATGTTAACTGTTTTCAAGTATATGCATGCCTTATATTCAAATAAGAACTATATTCAAATAAAGTGATTAGATATGACCTAAATGATTATAAGACCCTTTTGACATTGAATATCCCTGCACCCTTGTCACCCTAGAATATCATGCTAAGGCTATGCTATGTTCGAGATTATATGTTAAATGTTGAATGGTCACATATGAGAAAAGCATGTTCAAAACCCCTTTTAGTGAAACAAAATGTGATTGGAATCGATAGTGAGGATGGTTTGATTGGATGGTGCTGTGTGCGTACTGGGAATGTGAAAGACTCCTCACTAAAGATTCATAAGGACTAGATCCTTGTATTGTACTTCCATGCGGCATGAAAAACGTACCAACCACTTGCCCGGAATGGGACGGGCGCAACTTAGTAACTTTCTTTAGTATTAGTTTTTCCCTGCAATGGTTGTCGATCCGGTTTCTTGCGAGAACTGGTGGGCCACTGAGGGCCATGAGTGATGTGAGTTCAGAAAATTATGAGAGGAAAAGGTGGAAAGAAGGAAGACGCCCTATGCCAGATTAAGTCGTGCGCGGCTGTAATCAAGAGAGGCTATGTGTCTTGCGAGAACATAGACCCAGGCTAGGAAGTAAGGCAGTGGGGAGGACCCACAACGGTACTTGAGACTTAATTGTCTATTTACCGGGCAGGGAATTGTTAATGCTAGGACTATAAACTGTTGTGTCATCTCAGCCTTGTCACATGCGTAAAAGTCGCGTGGAGTTGGCCTGACTTGAAAGCTGAGTGATCGGTGGATAAAGGTGGTACACCTTTGCAAAGTTTAAAAAGTATCGGATACTCTGAGCTCCCAGGTTATGGAGTCTGCGCATGGTGGATTCTATCCACGTCGATGCAGCACAAGTAGCTTTTGGAAAGTTTTTCACAAAATTTGAATAAAGTGGTGACTCATGGAAGACCGCCACACATAACATTTTCTGAAAATCTAGCTTAGGATTTTAAAAGTCTCGCTTTTGAAAACAAAAACCTTTTCTTCAAAACTAAGTGTGAAAATCTATTCTATTCCTATATATATATAAAGCCAAGACCCCTTTCCTTGAAAAACCCTCATCTATATATCTGTATTCTCATAACGAGACTTGCTGAGCATTGTGTAAAAACATGCTCACCCTTGTCTTTTTACACAAATTCAGAAGAAAGGATTCGAGGATCCTGATCCCTTTAGCCTTGAGCACCAAGAAGAGGAAGGAACTTTTCCGGACGATTTGAGCTTCTAGGAGGGTCATGCGCCAAGTTGAGTCCGATGTGGTGAAGGCCCGAGCCAAACCGCTGCAGAAGGAAATGAAGACCTTCGTTGTTGCTTTTGTGTTATATTTCTGTGTTCGGTACTCGATACCGTTTCTTTTTTATTCTTGATTTTGAAAAACTCTCTACTTTTGTATCAACTTTAATTAATGCCATTCTTGGCTTTATGATAATGTAATAGTGGTCCTCGTGACCTTGTACTTGTTTTATCTATTTGTTTTATTGTTTAAAGTAAATCCTGTTGTTGAGAGCTTGTGATGTACCTTTCTGAGTGCAATCCACCTGGGCGGTTGCCACTGGATTCCTCAAATGAGGGTCCCGCAGAATCTGGTATCAGAGCAAAGGCTCGACTGTAGGTCATGACCCTTCTATAGACATTGGTGTCCCTAGAACAGAAAATCGCTAGTTTATCTGACTAAAATCTATTTGCGAAAACCTAATTTGTCTAAGAAAAGTATATTATGTAGTTATTCTTTTTGATTATTTGAAAAAGCTTTAAACATTATTTCCAACTTTTAGGTGTTTTTGCATTATGTCCCCTTAGATAGTTTTCGTGCCTCAGTAGTGGTCTACGAAATCCTAAAACGTGGAAATGAACCTGATGGACGCAGATGAAGATCAGGAGGACTCAGAAGAGGTAGAGCCTTACGGTTCTTCCAATACTGACGTGTGATCCCAGACTTTCCCTGGTTTAACCTTTTGTGCCTAACCACAACAGACGTTAGATCTTTTGTGTAGAAGTTGCTTGTCTTGATGTGTATTGGTTGCTAAATATTCCTATAAGCCATAGAGGCAAAACTATGTATTTTATGAAAATTTAATTTATCAAAAACATCTTGCACTTTCCAATCCCTGTCTCATGGATTGATCTCAGTTCTCCGCTTGTACCCTATCTGTGTTTCCCTTCGAGTCAGCAATCATTTCTTTGACCACCTGTTAGAGCAGTTTGGTTAACACTAGAGGAAGATCTCATTGTAGAAAACCCGAGGAAGATACCAGTAACATGAGGACTACATCTGGAAACGGAAACTGTGCCAACCAAAACCAACCCGGACCATCATCTGTTATACCACAAGGAGAAAATGTCAATGATGTACCGATTTGAATGGAGCAAAATAGACAGCAGGCAATGTCAGTACAGAACCAGATCTTAGAGCACTCTATTCTATCCCAATCCAATCCCCTAGAGCTAGAATGCCAATCAAATCCATCTGTAGAAATATTGCCTTTTGTATCGGCAACCTAGAATTCCTGGCAGATTTGCTAGTTCTGAATCTTCAAGAGTTAGACATCATTCTTGGAGTAGGTTGGCTAGCAAAACACAGAGGCCAGACAGATTGTGAGAAGAAGACCATCACTTTAACCAACACCGAAGGAGAACAAGTCACATTCTGCACAGAAAATAAAGAGAAAAGAAAAGAAAAGGAAAGAAGAAAAGAAGAAAAGAAAAGAAAAGAAAGATCTCCACTAATCGACCGTATGGACAGCTTGTAACATCCTGAGTTTTGGGGTGAAAAGTTTCTTTCTTAAAAGTCATGCATGCATATGTCTCTTCTAGATCAACCAAATCAGCCTCAGCTTTATTCTGTTCTAGCCCTAAAATCTCCAAAAATCTATCATGTGACCCCAAGTCAAGATCTGACTTTCCAGATTTGATCTATCAGTTATCCTAAATCTAAAAGCCTTCAGAACCCAGATTCAATTCCATCTCTAACTTCCAGATTTTTCAACTCCTTTCTGTTTTCGAAAATAGAAATATCTTATATTACCCAAATACCCTAAGTTTCAGAATTCAAGATTTAATCCAAATCTTGACCAAGTTCAGACCAAATTATTCCTGGAACATGATCAAGGGTATGCCAATACCTTAATCCAAAAAGTTGACAGCCAGATTTCATCATCTAGACCTTTTTCGCAAATCAGTCCAAGAGTTATTTCAAATTAGTCCTTATCTGATGTCTGAAAACCCAAAAAGGCTAAAATCTCCAGATTAACTCCAAATTCAGAATTTCTTCGGTAAATCTTCTCAAAATGCTATTTGACACCAGTTTCTCTTCTGTGCAGATTCCAAAATCAAACCCTAAATGCCAGAATTCGAAATCAATTGAAATTCGGGTTTCAATTACCCTAAAGTACCCTATTTTCAGTTTTTGTCAAAAACCATTCAAATGTGCCAAATTTTATCAAATACCTTTGCCAAATGTTTTGTTAAACATATCTGCCAGATTAGTGAAAGCAAATTCAGTTTAAACCTTCCAGAATTCCAGATTTACAATTCAGACCAAATCAAGAATTTGAAATCACAAATGAATCCAGATTCGACCAGCAGCTGCTGTGCACGACCAGAACCTCACCGTGCGTTTGCGCCGTGTTTGCTCGCCGCCGGCCAGGCTTCGCCGCACTTGTGACCGTGCATGCCGGTGTGCACGTGTCCTCGCTTCAGCCCGTGTCGTGGCAGCGCCACTGCAACGTCGACGACCAACGCCTGCTCCCGCACGCAACCAACAGCCTTTTGTCAGCAATTCACCGCCACGTTGCTTTGCCGCGCCAGTTGTTGTCGCCACCGCTTGCTCCAGCCTTGCAATGTCCCGATGAACCGACATGATGATCAGCTGCAGAGCCGTTGTCGCCATCGCATCACCGGTTAATGCTGTGTCTTCGCCGCTGATGCTCAGCACGCAATCCATCTCATCACAGCTGCCAATTACTTCGTTGTCTCCTCCTTGCAAACTTCACCTGGCCTATTTAAGCACTCCTGTGCTCAGCAATTCCCTCACACTTCACCAGAAGCCAGCCAAATTCCAAATCTTTCTGTTTCAGTCATCTTCTCTGGCGAGCCGTCGAGGAGGCTCACGGTGCCAGGACGCCATGCTGCATCAACTTTCAAATTAAAGCCATCAGTGAGTTCCCCTACTCATCCTCCCTGTATGATATCATTTAATTGCTCCCCGGTGACCTCTAACGCCGGCGATCACCGGAAATTGCCGTTTGCCCTGTTCCTGTAATGTGGCTCAATCCAGTACAAGTTAGCTTTCGTTTCTGTAAACAAAATTGATCAGTGAACTAAATCAAGCAAGCCTGTGAAGTTAGATTTCGAAATTGAGCAAGAATCGAAGTTTTTCCCTAACCCGAGCTTCACCAGAAACCGGCGATCGTCGTCGGGATTCTCCGGTGATCCTACGGTAAATTTGATGTTACCAGAAGCTTTCTTTTACCTCCTAGATACTCTCCAAGCAAGGAATTAAGTTCTTTTGGCCTGTAGCAGAAACCCCCAATTGGTAGTGCTTCTTCTCCGGTGCCGATCACCGGAAAACTATTCCCGGCCGTTTCAGCTTCTTAAACTTTGTCATTCAGGTGTGCTTCAACCTCATGAGCATATTTGTCTTCTACCCCGATCCCTGAAACTACCCAGATTTTAAGTTATAGCCATGCCAAGATTTTGTCCAGTGGCTTCACTGTGCTGTGTCGCCACCACACTGCTCCTTTGAATTTCATCACCTTCCAGCCATCTTCAGCTTTAGATTCTGTTGAATGATTTGTTCCTGTTATCATTTCCTACCTCCCAGACAAAGTGGTGCATCATTTGAAGCCCTAGATAAAAAGTTATGCCAAGCCCTATTTTCTGGCCATGTCAAGATCAATGCCAGACTATGTCAGTCAGTGGCATTAGCCCTTTTCACTTCCTTCCAGATGTGCATTTTGGGCATAACTTTGTCTCTTAGATTCCTGAGGTTGTGATCAGCAATTTCTTCTTCTATCACAACTTAATTTGAGCCCTTGAAATGCATTTTATGCTAAACCCTAGTTTTTGACATTGTCCCAGTGCATGCCAGCCAATGGCATTGGCCTTGTTTACCTACTTCTGATTATGCAATTTGAAAACCACTTTGTCCACTAAATTTGTAGAGTTATGATCTACACTTTCTTCTACTGTCATAACTTGAGATAAGCTCTCCAGTTTTCCTTGAAGTTATGTCAGAGTCTTGATCCGAATGTAAATCTGCTGACATTCGCTGTTTTTGATCAAACCAGCCACAAAACTGATGTTCTTATTGTAACCTTGAGATCCTAAGAGCATCTAACATCCATTCCTAGCCAATTCCTTGAAACCCTAGATCTCAACTCAGTTCAGCTTGCAATCTCAATTATCTCCAGTATCGTTCAATCATCCTTGTTAAGCATATCTGCATATAGATCCTAAATCATTTTAATATATTAAGTAATATTTGTGTGTATTGTTTGTTTGTCGTCGAGTAGATCCAGAAGCTAAGTTTGAGGACTTCGCTGTTGATCCGTCATCAACTGCTGTTTCTTACGACGCGGAAGGCAAGTCATATCCTTGGTCATCTTGAACCTATATTTTAAATGTTGCTAAAACATAACCTTGAATATAGATAATATTGCATGAGAAAGATTGAGAATGGTTGATTTATGAATTGGCAGTATTAGACTGGTTATCTGTGAAATGTGAAATAAACAAGTTTTGAGCCATGAACTATTATATGTATTTATATACTATATTCATGAAATAAAACCCCTAGCCGTGACCAGAAAATGGTATGGAATGGTGGTAGCATTGGAGGTGCTAAACTGCGAAGGAATGCAGGCACTGAAGGTGCAGGGTTGTGGATGGTCTGGTCACTGGCATATAAGGACTAGATCCTTGTGTTGTGCGTCTAGTGGCATGAACAACGTGCTAACCGCAAGCCTGGTATGGGACAGGCCTGAACAAGTACTTATGTGGATCGCACATGAAACCCCTGCATGAGATGGAAAACAATACACTAAACTCACGGGGTTCAGCTCCTCCACATATCACTAAATGTGATTTGATCAAGCATGTTGACCCAGTAATGGGAAGAGGCATCCGGGTGTGGGGTAATCCCGCCACAACTGCGGTTTGTGTGAAGAAAACTGCAGGGTCAGGGGTGAATTGTGAGTGATACATAACAAAAGTTCTTGTTATTTCCACCTTGCCGCTCACAATATGAAGTGAGTCAGGGGTCTAATCATTATGTTATGATAGGATGGGCTTGAAAGTGGAATATCTTGCGGGTAAATTGGTACCTCTCTGCAGAGTTAAAAACGTATTCGAATACTCTGAGCTCCCGGGTTTATAGGAGTCTGCTGCGGTGGATTAAATCCACGGGGTGTGACACAAGTACTATTTTCTAAATAAAATGTGTTAAATCAAGATTACCCAAATGACATGTGTTGTCATGATAAGGAGTGCTGCCGTGGGCTGTTGTGTGTCGACGTGTCGCGGTAGTGCTATAATCTAGTGAACAAGATTATCAATGTTATATTATGAAAGGTGCTGCCATGAGATGAGGTATGAAAGAAAAAGGTTATTTTACAAACATCCATAATTCTTGACTAGTCTAGGTTCATATCATCACTACTATATGTATCTACTCTTACCTATGACTTGCTGAGTACGTAAGTGCTCACCCTTGCAACCTACAAATCAGTAGATGGAGCGTTCAATGATCAAGATGAAGGCATGGAGAACTTCTTGGATCCAGAAGGAGAAGAGTCAGTCCCGTCGTTGCCCTGATGTGTGTTGTTCTGCCGTCCACTTCTCATTGTGGGTGGGTCACCTATCTTCTGCTGTGTAGTTGTTATTTTGCTAAACCATGTATGCCGTGAAGGCATTGTAATCTTCTTATGTAATATCAAGGCCAGCAGTCCACACTGCTTAACTATTTTGTAAGTTACTCTGTTGCAATGTGAATATACTCCTGTGCTTGACTTATCCTGGGAAGTCAAGGGTATGTGTATGCTATGCATATATGGGACTAGCTGCAGCGAGCTAGGTCTCTTCAGGAGTAGTCGTAGTCCCAGTTTCGGGGCGCGACACAGCTTGAACAGTGTTGAAGAGATCAAAGTAGAGAATGTCCCAGTAGTCAACAAGTACCCGGAAGTTTTTCCTGAAAGAATTCCCTGGAATGCCACCAGACTGAAGTATAGAGTTTGCCATCAAGTTGGAACCTCAATCAGTCCCATACGCAAGGAAACTTGTGTGTATAACGAGCCAAGAATAGGAAGAGATGAGAAAGAGAGTGGAAGAATTGGGAGAAAAAGGATTCATCAGAACAAGTTCTTTATCTTGGGGAACCCCAATGCAATGTTGTTTTTGGATAATGAACCCCAATGTAATGCTGTTCGCCAGAAGAAAGATGGTAGTCCGCGATTCTGTATCAACTACAGGAAGTTGAATGATATGACAACCAAAAACAAGTACCCTCTACCAAGGATCGACGATCTCTTTGATCAACTCAGAGGAGCAAAAATAATTTCAAGGATCAACTTGAGATCCGGTTATCATCAACTGAAAATTCGAGAAGAGGATATCCCAAGGACTGCATTTATAACGAGATATGGGTTGTGTAAGTTCATAGTGAAGCCATTCGGACTAACAAATGCACCAGTAGAATTCATGAACTTGATGAATAAAATTCTCATGGAATACCTAGACAAGTTCATTATTGTGGTTGTGGATGATATTCTCAATTTCTCCGAGACGGAAAAAGAGCATGTTCGGCATCTCAGACTAGTGTTAAGAAGGTTAGCAGATCATTAATTATACACTGAGATTGATAAGTGTGCCTTCTGGTTGAAGGATATTCCTTTCTTGGGCCACATCATTTCAAGAGAAGGAATATTCATGCATTTGTCAAAGACCCAAGCTGCACCACAATATCAGCCAAATCTACAGTACCCAAGACCCATGACAGCCAAGTACCCGGCTTGTCACAGAAGCCACCATCAGCGTGATTGTCCCCACACTGCTATCATTGTGGACGATTCGGTCACTGCCGAGAGAGATTCCCTAGAGGAATTTGCCTGATCCAATAGCCAAGAGAAGTGAAGGTCAACAACAGCCTGCAGTTCAGACGCAAATCTCAATGCCTACCCCAATACAATAGTATGGATGAAAAGCTCCGACTGCAAGAGAAAGATTTCCAACTAACCATAGAAGAGATAGAGGAAACCCAACACCAACTCAAGGTAGACTCAACTATGTCACATCAGAAGAAGAAGGAGGCCCATCAGACGAAAATTTTGCTATTTGAAGTGGACTGAATATGACGTGTCTAGAGTATCCTATCGCTATTCAGTTTCCTAGCTCTAAGATGCCAGTAAAGTCAGTATGTGAAGGAGTAAAATTTAATATAAGCAGAAAGAAGTTCTCTGCTAAACTACTGGCATTAGAACCACAAGATTGAGATGTTATACCTGGAATGGACTGATTGTCAGAACATAAAGGACAAATGGATCGTGAGCGTAAGGCCGTTGCCCTTACTAGTCCTAATGGAAAAGAAGTTTTGTTCCAATCCTGAGAGAATGTTAGTAGAACACCCAGCCCAAAATCTGCACAGTTCGAAGAAAGAAGTGAACCAGATCCCCGAAGTTGGAGGATACCCGAGCGTGTCTCCAAAAGAGTTACCAGAAGTGCCCGTGATCAAGGTTTTGAACTCAATGCTGAATTGAAACCTAGGACGGCACCCGTATCAAAAACGCCATATCAGACGTCAGTCAAGGACCAAGAAGAGCATGCTGACCACCTATGAAAAGTTTCGGATAAACTAAGGTAGCAACAATTTTATGCTAAGCCAGATAAGTGTGAATTTGGACACAGGAAATTTCATTTTTAGGTCACCTGATGACAGTCAAAGTAATACAAATAGATTGAGTTAAAAGTCGAGGCCGTGAAAGAATGAAAACAACCAGAATCAGTGACAGAAGTCAGAAGTTTTCTTGAATTAGCTGAGCACTATCGCCAATTCATTGAAGGATTTTTCCAAACTAGCCAAGCCGCCCACTAGTTTGTTGAAAAAGGATGTCCAATTTGAGTGGACAGAAGATTGTCAGAAGAGCTTCGAAGAGTTGAAATGAAGGCTAAACAACTACACCAATTCTAGTGCTCCTTGATAATAAGAACTTTGAGATATATTGAGTGCATCTAAGCACGAACCGAGTTGTGTCTTAATATAAGGAGGAAGAACAGTCGCATTTGCATCTAAGCAACTGCAGTCACATGAGGAGAATTATCTGACCCATGACATGGAGTTAGCAACAGCGATTCATACACTCATGAATTGGAGACATTACCTACTAAGGAATCGATGTGAAATCTACTCAGACCACAAGAACTTGAAGTATGTTTTGCCCAGTAGAATTTGAGCATGAGGCAACGTCGATGGCTAGAGTTAATAAAGAACTGTGGCCTAGACATGCATTACCACCCTGGTAAAATTAATGTCATTGCAGACACCTTGAGCAGAAAGGTTTACTGCAGCACCATTGTTGCACCAGAGTTAATGGAGGATTGCATCAGCAAATGATTGAATCAGTAGATCAAGGTTCTGTGGCCATATACGTTGTCAGTTACACCAACCTTGGAAGAAGAGATTCGAAAATCATGAGGAAGTGATGAAGGAATTCAGAAGATCAAAGAGGATATGAGGATCGGAAAAGCAGTAGAATTTCGGGAAGATGAGCAAGGTGCAATTTGGCATGATAAAAGAACGTATGTTCCAGAGGTTAAGGAGATCGAGACACTAATTTTGAAAGAAGCTCATAACACCACATACTCTATTCACCCCGGAAGTAATCAAACTTGAAGAATCAATTTTGGTGAAGTTGCATCGAGAGAGATTGCCGAGTATATGGAAAAGTGTGACACATGTTAGAGGAAGAAGACCAAGCATTAAAGACTAGCAGGATTGTTACAGCCACTAACCATACTAGAATGGAAATGAGAAGAAGTTGGAATAAACTTTATCACAGGACTTCCAAAGAATAAGAGTAAATATGACTCCGTGTGGATGATCGTGGACAGACTAGCAGAAGTAGCGTGCCTCATACTAGAGCAGATGACTTGCGATGATGCCAAGTCAGTAGAAATTTACATGACTAGGACTGTGACGCTACATGGTATACCCAAGAGGATTGTATCAGATCGTGGAGCACGACCCATTTCAAAATTTTGGAAAAGTCTGCATGAAGCCCCAGAAACAAGGTTGAATTTCGGCACAACTTACCACTCTCAGACTAGAGGATGGATAGAACTAGTGAATTAAATACCGAAGGATAAGTTGCAAGCATGTGTGCTCAAATATGGAATTTCATGAGAGTTATGCTTGCCATACACAGAATTCACCCACAGCAATAGTTACCATACTAGCTTGCAGGTGTTCCCACTTGAAGCTCTATACAGTTGCAAGTATAGAATGCCTTTACATTGGTCAGAAGTTGGAGAAAGGCAACTAATCAGCTCAGAAATAGCTCAAGACGTAGGAAATCATGTACGAATCATTAAGGAGAAGCCGAAGACTGCACAGCCAAGACAAGAAGAGTTATGCTGATAACCGACAACGGAAAAAAGGGAATTATCTTTCGAAAAAGCTGAATACGTATATCTCAAAGCAACACCTTACGAATGAGTATGACGATTTAAGATGAAGGGAAAAACTAAGCCCAAAATACGTTGGACCCTACAAGATTCTAGAGAAACAAGGAGAAGTAGCATACAAATTGAAGGTACTACTCGAATTAGCAGGAGTTCATGGCGTATTCATGTGTCTCAATTAAGGAGGTACCAAAAGAAGCCAACATAACAGATATCTCCTAAGGAAGAAACCAGACTTGACATTTCAAGATTACCCAGTTAAAGTGTTAGAGGTCAGTGAAAGGAAATTGAAATCAAGGACCATTCGATTCTCCAGAGATTCAATGGAACAACCACTCAGAAGAAGAGTCGATATGGAAAAGGGAAGAGGAACTGCATCAAGATTTCCCTTACCTGTTTTCAGATCTACCAGAATATCGAGGACGAGATTATTTTTGAGGGTAGGTTGTAACATCCCAAATTTTGCTATCTTTTTAGCTTGCCAGTCAGCACATCTTCATTGGATTCTCGGACGTCTCAACCCCATTTTTCATCTTTATCTCAGAATTATAATCTCAGGTGTGCCACTACCTTAATTTAAAAAGTTGGCAGCTAAACTCCGCCTTTCAGACCATTTTCACTTTTTAGTCCAAAAGTATCGCAGATCAGTTCTTTTCAGATTTGTCAGAAGCTCAAAAATACTAAAAGTCTTAGACCATCTCCAAACTTTGATCTGATTCAGTGAATATCTCCCATTCACTATTCTGAACATTTTTCCCTTCTGGAAGAATTCCAAAAGCTCAACCGAAACCCTAGTTTCAGCCTTGCCAAAGTTTCAAACCCTAATTACCTTGTTTTCGATTTTTGTCAAAACTACCAGATCTTATCGGATCTTACCATTTTTCCTACTGGATGAGTCCAAGTGATTTAGTAACACTCATCCGCAAAACCAGATCTCAGATCAGCCCTTCAGATCTCCAGATTTGCAAATAGGCCCAAATTCCCGAATCAAGTTCCTTACAGATTGGTCCAAATCCTTGCAGAATAGTCCCTGGTGAAGGTTTCTAAAATTA
This sequence comes from Pharus latifolius, assembly GCA_019359835.1. Classification (NCBI taxonomy): domain Eukaryota; kingdom Viridiplantae; phylum Streptophyta; class Magnoliopsida; order Poales; family Poaceae; genus Pharus; species Pharus latifolius. The sequence goes on from CM033323.1 coordinate 67,634,218, forward strand.
CAAATCAGCCCTAGCTTTCTTTCTCAACCCTTTTCGACCAAGCCCCTGGTCATTGCTCTTGACCAGAGCTCTAGCCGTTGCGACCAGAACCCCGCCATCTCGCCTCGCCGCAGGAACTCGCCGCCGATGAAGTCTCCACGCAGCCACCGTCACCGCCACGTAGCCACCACCTGTGCGCAACCGTGCTGCCACCATGGAGCAACCTCAGCCCGCGCTGTGCCGTGACTTCCTCGAGCGCGCGTGCTTCAGCAGCAGCAAAGCAACACCACGTTGCAGCCATGCCAAAGCCAGTGATCCCGTTGCCCTGCTCCAGTCAGATTTGCCGTGATTCCCCTCGCATGGCACAGTAGTTGCCGCGTCCCAATGTCGTCTCAGTCCCGTCTCCGGTGTCAGTCATGCACATCTGTTGGATTTGCCTCAACTCCCGAGAGCTCAGCCCTTCGCCTATATAAGCACCCCCCTTGCCCAGCATCACTTCGCACCACCCCTCAGCTGCAAAGCCTCAAGCTCCTAGCACCAGAGAACAGCCAGTTTCCCAGCGCCGCCGTGAACGTCTTCTTCCCCGGCGAGCCACTTCTGGAGCTCACAGTGCCAGCCTCAACCGCAACTCCTCTCTCCAAACCAAGGCCACCAGTGAGTTACTCTCATCCCCCTCTCGGTATCATAGCATCCAATTGGCCCCCGGCGAACCTCAACGTCGGTGATCACCGGAAGAGCCCAAATCCCCTGTTTCCTAAATGCTACCCGATTCAATCCAAATTAGCCCTCGTGCCAGTGGAAAAAATTGTTCAGCACACTCCCCTTAGCAAGCCTACCAATCAGGATTTCAAAATTGAGCCGAGATTGTGGCTTTCCCCAATTTGCGCGCCACCAGTGAATCGGCTCACGTCGCCGAGCTTCTCCGGCCATCCCCCGACCAAATTAACCCCACCAGTAGTCTTCACACTTCACCCTCTCACTCCCTGAGCAAGCAATCGAGTTCAAACTCTCTGAATCGAAAACCCCCAATCTCCAGTGTCGTCTTCTCCAGCGCCCGTCGCCGGAATTTTTCCTCGGCCGATCTAGCCCCGGTCACTTTGTCCCTTAGATAGACTCCAGTACCCTGAGCAATATTGTCTACTAGCTCGACTTCTGAATCGACCTGAATCAAGAGATATTCCAATGCCAAGATCACTGTCCAGTAGTTCAGGCCACCGTGTTTACTCACCGGATTTGGCCACCCTCCGGCCACTTTCTGCCCTTGAGCCTATTGAGTACTTTGTTCCTGTTATCAATGCCTAACTCCTAAACAAAGTGGTTCATCAATTGGAGCCCTGAGTCAAAAGTTATGCCATGCCCTAGTTTCTGGCCATGTCCAGCACTATGTCAGTACATGTCCACCAGTGGCATTGAGTGATTTAGACCTGTTTCACTTGAGCAATTGAAATGACACCTTGTCCATTAGATTCCTGGAGTTGTACTCTACATCTTTCTCTACTGCCACTTCTCCAGAAAACCTACCTAAGACCAATTTAAGGCTATGTCTAGCCGTGGACCGAATGTCAGCCTTTCGACATTCAACTCCTTTTGAGCCCATCTCTTCAATCAGCACCCAAGTGACTTTGTCCAAACCTTTCCCCTGCATGCATGATATATTTTACATATCATTTCCCATAAAGACTATCTTCTGTATGCTTATATAGTGTATGTGTGTATTATCTGTATCCGCCGTGGAACTAGAGATTGAAGGAGTGGAAGAAATCTTCGAAGAATCGTCTAAGTAACTAGACCCAACATTGCAAGGCAAGTCTCAATCCCTTGATCATGTCTCGCCTATTATTTTGAAATGAAGTATGTTAACTGTTTTCAAGTATATGCATGCCTTATATTCAAATAAGAACTATATTCAAATAAAGTGATTAGATATGACCTAAATGATTGTAAAGCCCCTTTTGACATTGAATATCCCTGCACCCTTGTCTCCCTAGAATATCATGCTTAGGCTATGCTATGTTCGAGATTATATGTTAAATGTTGAATGGTCACATATGAGAAAAGCATGTTCAAAACCCCTTTTTGTGAAAGAAAATGTGATTGGAATCGATAGTGAGGATGGTTTGATTGGATGGTGTTGTGTGCGCACTGGGAATGTGGAAGACTCCTCACTAAAGATTCATAAGGACTAGAACCTTGTGTTGTACTTCCATGCGGCATGAAAAACGTACCAACCACTTGCCCGGAATGGGACGGGCGCAACTTAGTAGCTTTCTTTAGTATTATGATTTTAAAAGTCTCGCTTTTGAAAACAAAAACCTTTTCTTCAAAACTAAGTGTGAAAATCTATTCTATTCCTATATATATATAAAGCCAAGACCCTTTCCTTGAAAAACCCTCATCTATATATCTGCATTCTCATAACGAGACTTGCTGAGCATTGTGTAAAAACATGCTCACCCTTGCCTTTTTACACAAATTTAGAAGAAAGGATTCGAGGATCTTGATCCCTTTAGCCTTGAGCACCAAGAAGAGGAAGGAACTTTTCCAGATGATTTGAGCTTCTAGGAGGGTTATGCGCCAAATTGAGTCCGATGTGGTGAAGGCCCGAGCCAAACCGCTGCAGAGGAAAATGAAGACCTTCGTTGTTGCTTTTGTGTTATATTTCTGTGTTCGGTACTCGATACCGTTTCTTTTTTATTCTTGATTTTGAAAAAATCTCTACTTTTGTATCAACTTTAATTAATGTCATTCTTGGCTTTATGATAATGTAATAGTGGTCCTCGTGACCTTGTACTTGTTTTATCTATTTGTTTTATTGTTTAAAGTAAATCATGTTGTTGTGAGCTTGTGATGTACCTTTCTGAGTGCAATCCACCTGGGCGGTTGCCACCGGATTCCTCAAATGAGGGTCCCACAGCACATCACAGACGGTTATGAACTTTTCAATGGAACACCATCTGCGAAGGCCTGTCAGTAGAATATGTTAAGTTATCACAGTTGGTTCTGATGTCAAAACCAATTGTGATAGTCAACCAGACGGTTTGACCACAAAACCGTCTGTAATAGTCTACTTATTATAGACGGTTTTAAACTTAAAACCGACTGTGATATATACAATCAGTTCTCAACTGAGAACCGTATGTGATAACTAGAATATCACAGACGGTTCCATTATTAAAACCGACTGTGATAGATACAATCGGTTCTGAACTCAGAACCGACTGTGATAGTGTAGTATTAGAGACGGTTCTAATATCAGAACTAATTATTCTAAACAATGCCAGCGCTTCGAATTCTCAACGGTGTGTTCATTTCGGTCTTTGATCTTTGCGCAGCGCCCTAGGCGAACACAAAGCGTCGCCTTGGAAATTCTATAAATAGCTTGGCAGTGGAATAATTGACATTTACTATACAAGTTTTTGTAATTATCAAACTCTTCGACTCCTTAGCTTCTCTGTGCCAATGGCATCCTCAATGGCATCGTCAGCCTCCCCATCCCCGGTAAGTACTCTCAATCTTTTGGACTTACCCCTATATTGTTAATCCCTGTTAGTACATTCCTGACTTGTTGATTTGCACAGGGAAGGGGAGCCGTGGAAGACTCGAGCAAGGTGAAGGCCAAGCTAAGGGCCCTCCAGGAGGAGCACAAGCCCCTTACGGAGAAGCACAGTCAGCTACGGCTTGACCTGGACGATCTCTTCCAGCGCATTTAGCGCATGAAGACGGATGGTGACAATGCTAGCCCTGGCGTCTTCGCAAGGAGAAGCAAGCCGCGGATATGACCATCGCTAGCTGCGGTGTGACTATGAAGGATACCATCGCGAAGCTGAGGGAGGTCGCAGGCCTTCTCGACGCGATAGTAGTTGATCCTAAGAAGGACAACGTGTCACTGGAGGAGTCCTGCGTCCTGGCTGCAAGTGAAACTGACTTTATTCTAGATGCAACGAGGGCTAAGACCACTCCTTGACCTAGCATTTTGTATTTTTACTTTTTTTTGTAAGTGATGAAAAAAATTAATGAAAAATTTGTTCTTATATCAATTTTCCAATTTTCCAGCACGTTCTTGGACTGCATGCTATCTTCCCTCTTTCTTTATCTTTCTTTAACTTTTGGTGAACATTAAACCATACAAAGGTATGTGCACTGTGTGCGATCACGGAATGACTATCGCAATCATATACATAGAAGCGGAAATCCTTGGCGTGTGAGGGAGTTTGTCGGGAGGGAGAACAAATCACAGTCGGTTCTAAAATCAAAACCGTTTGTGATAGTCACATTACAGACGATTTTTATGTCAGGACCGACTGTGATAGTCCCAACAGTGTCTGACGCTTCGAATTCTCAACGTTCTTCGAAAATCACAATCAGTTCTAAGACCAAAACCGTCTGTGATAGCCACATTACAGACGGTTTTTATGTCAGGACCGGCTGTGATAGTCCCAACAGCTAGCCCCCAAATTTGAAGAAAATGAAGAGACTCATTTACTTCAAATTTAATTTGCATCGAATTATGTAATCTGACGCTTCAACTTCTTAAGTGGGCACTGTTCCGCCGTGTGGGAGTTTATCTCCCAAGAAAAACTCTGAGTTTTTCTTGACAGGTAATCAAGAATTTATTGACCTTGAAAACCAGTAGTGCACTTTTTAAAACTCGAGGCACCAGCGCATACAAACTGTCACCTTCTGGTTCTATAAATAGCAAGGCTCTTCGATCCTTAGGACTTACAAATTCTTGGTTAAGTCTTTTAGGAATTATGCTTCTAAATCCCTATCTTTATTTCCTCCTCAACTCCCACCTTGATGGCGAGCCGAGATTCCAATGAGGTTATTGAAATTGAGAGTGATGAGGAAGAGATAAGGAATGAACTCGATCAGGATCTTCAAAAAGTTAGTCCTCTCTGAAACTCTAATGCAGATCTTTCTTTTATGACCTGATTACCTCCAAACAAACGCATTTCAAAATCCACAGGTTCCTGAGGAAATGCTCCCTCCAAAGAAGAGACTCAGAAATGATGAAAGATCTTCCAGTGGAGCTGCAGCGAAGACTCTAGAGGGTGCTGAGGCCTGTGTTGCCACATTGCCCCTTACAACCCCTCCAGTTGCATCTTCATCTCCACCTTTGGAGATCCACAATAATCCTTTTAATTTCCCCTCTTCAACACCTTCTTTGGATGATCCGTTTGAGACCTAGCCTTGGTTTTTGCACTAGGCTCGCCCAGATTCTAATATATGGAATAACGGGATCTTACTCGGAAATACCAAACCCAAAGTAATTGCACAACTCTTTATTTCAAAGAGGGCTTTACACGCCGAATGTTAGACACACTTGCCTACGTTGAAAGAACTATAAGTGTCTAAAACTCAAATAAGTTCTATGACTCTTCGATTATCTAAACTAGACCTATTACAAGGTATTTATAGTCCAATCGTATGAGTACGTATCAGACTTAATAACCTAAATGTATTAGACTCATATAACTAACTAACTAATTATAAACAGATAAGCTTAGTTATATATATTCGGATCGGATTACAATTCCGAACAAAGAAAAAATTCCTTTTCATGGTCGCGAACCAATCCATGGTTGCAAAATCTTTCCGAACAGGGTTAAGGTCGCGAATCCGTATGCGATCAGGACATGGTCGCAAATCCGTATGCGATCAGGACTTGGTCTCGAATCCGTATGCGATCAGGACATGGTCGCGAATCCGTATGCGATCAGGACTTGGTCGCGAATCTGTATGCGATCAGGACTTGAAGATCCCTTATTGAGAAGGAGCCAACCCCCTGTTGCGACCTCTCAATCAAACTGGAGATGTGGAAATTGGGCTTGTCCATGTTCTTTGGTGTACCACTTTGCCACACGTACTCGTTGACCTTTCCGACCGATTCGAAAAGTCTCCTTTGTGCCACTGTGGGTGGTAGTCACCTTCTTCTCCAAAATCACATCTTTGCGTTGAAGTTCGTCTCGTTGATAGACCAAGTCTTCAATAGATGGTACTATAGTATCTGGCTCATCATCCAGCATTGAAGGCTCGAAGAGTTTGAATCCTTCCCAAGGTCGCAAACCTTTCCAAAGTCGCAAACCTTTTCGTGGTCTCAAATCCGTTGCGAACTCGACCTGAGATCCTCCTGGATCATGACTCCCCTGTTGAGAAGGAGCCAACACCCGTTGGTGACCAACTGTGAAGATGTAGAGAACGACTGGGAGTTTTGGAACGAACACATGATGAGAAATGCTATAATCGTCTGATTGAATGTATAGATAGGCGCTCATAGAGCTTGGCACCTCCGTCATGGATTGTGGCCTTGGCCACTCGCGGATAGCCTTCCCCTTGTCGAGGTTGATACCATCACCGATCCCAATGCTAGGATTGCAAAGTTTGAATAGTGGAGCCGTAGAGACAAGTTGCATGTCATTTTTGACTAGTCGTTGTGGTGATCAACTATATACCTCTGCGAATAGCGCGTTGTTTTCTTCCGGCAAGCTTGCTAAACAACCACCACTTTCCATACTCGATGCAGCACAATCCTCTTGGCTAATTGGATGCACCACGCTCAGCACACACTTTGAGCATGCATTGACAATCCGTTTCGCCTGATTTGCTATCATCAAGTTCTTGGTGTCGACGTGGTCATTTTTGCTGATGATAAATTTCGTCCCATCCTTTGTGAGGTCGTATTCTTGAGCTCTTCGGTGGTAATGAGCATCACGATCGTACAAGAACGGACTTCCAAAAATCACTTGGCAAATATCGATGGGGATGACATCGCTTTGAACCTCGTCGATGTAACGAGCAGATATTACAAACTTTAGAGTATAGTGACTCTTGATTTGCTGATTCATGTCGGAAGTGAACCATCCCAAAGGATATGGTCGAGGATGATGAGTCGTCTGCAAACCAAGTTATCGAACCAGCCCGGAGGAGACCAAATTCTTTTGGCTTCTGGGGTCGAAGATGGCTGCGACCACCTCGTGCTTCACCTGTATGTTAACAGTGAAAAATTCCTCTGTTGGGTTGTGGTCAATTGATGAACCCGAACCTTTCTCCTTCGGCATTGCCATTAGAGACAAGGTCGTGTCCGCCTTTTCAACCGAATCCAGCTGGATAATTTCCTCTGTGAGCGGAATAGAAGTAACCATAGCTGTTCGTGTGCTTGGTTCATCGCTCCTTTTTCTTTCTGGTCGCAGTTCAGGATGAAGTTTATAACACTTCTCTTTTGTGTGCCCAGCAACATGACAATGCTCACAAGTGTTACCTGTATCGTGGGTACCCTCTCCAGAGCTCGTCGTGGTTGAAATCTCCCTCAGGTTCTTGTTGTTGCAGGTCTTATTCTTCTTCTCAATCGCCAAAGCAGTCGTGCTCGTGGTCGAGATGTCTTGAACTCTGAACAGACTTAGCTTAGTACTGATCGATTTCTGAAGTCCAGATGTGTACTTCCGAAATACCTGAGGATCGGACATTGAGATGCCGATGACCATTGCTTGTCGCCGAAACTCTGTCATATAGTCTTGGACGGTTTGGTCGCGCTGTTGGTACACTCTGTGCCAACGCTCCCATCTCTTCTCAAGGTAACCCATCGGATAAAATTCTTGTCGCAGAAGTCGTTTGAATTGACCCCACGTAAGGTCATTAGCTTCACCACTGGCAACAAGGGCCTTCCACCAAGTCTTGGCGTGGTCCTTCCTCTTCAAAGGTGCGAACTTCACCTTTTGAGTGCTACTGAACCCTTTCAGGTCAAAGTAGGAGGCACAGACATCTGGGCCAGGTGATAGAGAATAGGATAGAAGGGGAGAAGACGCGCCCGCCTCAACTGGAATGTTTGCCATCCGCTCATCGTCACTAGCCAGGTGCCCTACTTGGTTCTCATAATTGATGAGAATTCCCAGACTCTTCATCCGGTAGAACTCCATCGAAGTAGGATGAGATGCTCAGTGCAAGTCAAAGTAGGATAGGGTGTGAGCGATAAAAGGCACGAAGGGCAAAAGCCTCTTCGGATCCATCTGGACCTCCTGCATCTCATGAAACATAAACTCGACTATATCAAACGGGGTCTTGTCTACCTAAGCCTTCAGAAGGCGTAGCATGGTAGTGGGGATGGCCCCTCGATCCTCGATCTTTGGCAAGATAGTCATCCGGTTGATCTTCTCAAGAATCGCAACTGGGGGGATCAGCTGAGACACTTTGCCGATATTGGGGGCTGGACTGTCAAAGAGATGGGCGACATCCTCGACTCGTACCTCATCCATGGCAAAAAGGTTGTGGTCTACGTGCTCAATCTGAAGAGCTTCCTCGAACTGTGCCTTGGTGAGTGTCTTCTTGGAATTGTTGTACATGAAGATGATATGAGAGCGGTTGGAGGCAATGTGAAGGGATGCGTGGAAAGATCGAATGATCTCGTCATTCCACTTCCACTGTTCCTGCATCTCAGTGAAAGAACACATGTTGATCGCCAGGAATTTGCCTTTCAAAGGATAGTGGACTTTGCTCTCGATCAAGTTCCAATCAACCGCTTGATGTCCGAAAACCTTGGCAGAGGAGAATCGAGTGCTGAATTGAGACTTCTGGAAGCATTCCAGAAGTTTTGCTCTGTGCAGGTCTGTGGGTGCTCATATGGGTTCTTTCGGCGAAGTCGTCGAACCGCACTAGCTGAGTAGGTCGGAGTGCCCCTTAGGCCCCTGATTGCCGTCACTGTTGTTCTCATCTGAATCTGAGCTCGCAACAGGGGAGTCCATGGGAGGATCCTGAGCTGCATCGTCCTCGTCTACGGCCAACACGTCCCAATCGATGGGTTGAGCTGGTTGGGAAGACCCAAAGCCACGGCGGCGACTGGTCTGCTTAACTCTTCCAAACATACTGACTCTACGGGTAGAATGGAACGATATAGAATTTTTGATAAGAATGAGAGAAAAAGATGATCCGATATGATGAGAAGAGATTGTGATGAAATGCATGATCCTCAAATGCACCTTTAAATTTCCCTTTAGAAATTTTTTGAAAAACTTTCATCTTTACATTTTGATTAATCAAAAATGTCACCAAGTTTGCCTTAAGGTCTATTTCATAACTCTTAAGCTAAATATGACAATAACATAACTAGCTATCATGCCTATGAAATTTGCAAATGCGATCAATTTATACCAAATTTTAGCAATTTTCGCACACTCAAATGATTTTATTTTAGCTATTTCCAAATGTATTGTATTTATGCATGTAAGTCAAATATCATCAGGAGTATTTTTCAAATTCAGGTTTTCACTTACAATACTTGATATTTGTTTCCAATCATAGCACAAGTTACAAAATTTTCATTTCTTTTGATTTGCTAAGTTACCAATTCAAGCATGTCATCGAACTAGGATAAACGAGTTTGCAAGAAATGATGAAAACATATGTTCAAGTGTTAATTCAAGATGTTCATCACATTTGCATAAGAACTACACAATTTTATACCACATATTTTTATCCCTAAACCAGACATTTCAACACTCATGGCATGCATGTCTACAAGATGATTCAAATTGGTATGGGCATATGAAATCACTACATGTTTGAGATTAATTTCATGAAAGACTCATCAATTTTAACATGCAAAAAGAAAAATCTTCCAAACCCTAGCATGTGAATCATGATGAGATGCAAGAAAAGGAGAGAGAAGAGAAGAAATCGAACCAAAGAAAAGGAGGGAGAAAAGGAACAGGAGCCAAGATCTGAAACCGGGCGAAAATCAGTCGGACGGATGCTTGGGTCTGGAGAAGAGGTGAGAGCTCGGTGTGAGAAGAAGAAAGAGATAAGAAAACTACGTCTAAACGATTTGGGGAATAAGAAGATGCCGAAGAAATTAAGTAACTGTCTAACATCACACAAGCCGGACAGAGTCCTCTATGGCCGGACAAAGTCCGGTTTGAGCGGACAGAGTCCGGCACTGGGCGGACAAAGTTCGGACGGTTCAGAGAAATGACTGAATCTTCTGAAATTTTGAGATTTTGCAAGTTTTCTTCAAGATTTGGATCAAGTTCCAGAATAGACTCAAATATCATGTTAGGAATAGAGATGGCCAGAATTGAGATAGATATGAGTCAAAGAAGATCTTGATATGAGTCCCCAAAAGAGATTTTAGGGTAAAACGAGTAAAAACAACCGGATTTTCACCAAATCTTCAATTCTCAATGAAACTTGGAGTTTTCTGAAATGGTTGGGTTTGTATGAATTTGAAATACTATTTCAAGCCAAGACATGGAAGAAAATCTGGCTCAAATAGCTAAATCACAAAATGCACATTTTGGGTGTTTTCGGGTTAAGAGTCGTTTTAGGCCAACCTAGGATATGTGATAACTCAAAAACCGTAAGTCTTTTGAGAAAATGTTCAACACGAACTATCTTCGGGTGATTAAGTTCTAAGTGTTTTGTGTAGAAAGTTTTTGTCAAAACTCAATCCATCTTGTTTTATGAAAATAAGTCATTTTGGGCCAAAACAAGATTCCAAAGTCTTCAATTTTGTCAAAATTCTGCATTTTAACTAGAAATTCTTTTGTTTGACTTTCAAAACCTTTGAAAACATATTTGAAACATATTTTTGAAGGTTTTGTGGTAATTTTGAACATTTTAAATGTTTTGAGCACTTTTTCACCTTTTTGGTTTGGAAATGACTCTTTAACAAAATACATGCATAATTTTCATTCATGTACACAATTTGGGGTATACAAATATTCAATGAGCTTGAAGTTGCTCCCCTTAATGTGTCATCCAAGTTTTGTTGAAAAGAGATGAAGAGGTGATCTTTTCTTCTTTTTCTTTAAAATAGGAAGTGATTGGCATAGATGCCTACATTACTTATATGTCTACATATATATAGATATGGATAGTATGTACACTAGATAAGAGCACAATAAAGGACCATTCTAAGGAAGCAAGAATTCAAATAACATTTGAAATATTAATAACATTTAATTTGTTTCTTAACTTTCTAAATCTTGATTCATCTAAGGGTTTAGTGAATATGTCCGCTAATTGATTGTCGGTTGAAACATGACTAATCACTATATCCCTTTTTGATACATGGTCCCTTAAGAAATGATGTCTAATGTCAATGTGCAAGAGATGGAAATGATCTATTTTTGAAAAATGAAAGTTCAACAAAAATCAATACAAAAGAGAGGATTATGAACTTCATTCTTTATAGCCTAAAACAAAGATTTTGAAATGAATTCAATTTAAGGCCATGTCATGCAAGAGAATACCATTTGGCATAAGTTTTATTTACTATCATTTTTGAAGTTCTTGCCAAATAGTTTTTGGATCGAACAAATGAGTTCCAAAGATAATCAAAAGATCCAAATGAACTCAAATCAAGAAACCATCCAAATGAACATCAAAACTCATGAGAAGTTACATAGAGATAAAGAACATCAACGGAAACAATTTTCATGAAGATCCAAGATTCAAAAGTTTTGATCATATGGAAAAATTGATAGATTGGCATCCACTTTTATTGAAACTTTCTTAAACATTGTGGCTTCCTTTTAATCATGAAAACATACGCAAACAAGTCGTAAAAATTCTAAAATAAATTTTGGAGATAAATGATGTAATGAGGAACTATATTGCCTTTTATGATGAAGCCAAGATTTGATCCAACAATAAGATATGAAAATGACAAATGTTGGTCAGATTTAAAGTTTCAGATTTCAGGTTTGAGAAAAACATTTTACACTTATAAAGACACCTGAAAATCTATGCAAATGACTTCCAATAATTTTGAAATAAATTAGCAATAATGACCAATCATAGAAGATAAGATATCATATAGAAACTCTCTTCAAATAGCCAACCAATTTAAAGATATGAAAATGACAAATCAGCCCAAAACCACGAGAAATCTGAATTTTGCAAATTTCATATTTGATTTGTGAAAAAAATCAATTATTGCTCAAATCAAATCCAATTAAAACAAAAATTTGTAGAAATGATTCTCAATGCATCAAATATATTTTTCCAAAAGAATTTTCCAAAAAGGATTTTGTAATCAAGAGTTATGATCAAATGATCTTGTGTTAAGCAAGAAGGTTGAAAATCGACAAACTTTTACAAATTGAGTTCAAATTTTATTTTCATGAGATTTTTGACATGAAAGAGCTTACATGAGTTGAACATATCATTTTGAGCCGAAACTCACGAATCAACACCATTCAAATAGCTAAACTCATGTTTTGCATATATAGGGTATTTCGGGTCAAATAAGAACTCTTTTGAAAAAATTTTCAATTCCAAACTTCTTCAGAGTAAGAGTATCTAGGAGTTTTATAAAACAAGTTTTGGCCAAATCCAAATAGATTTTGATTTGCGCTCGAAAACGATTTTGTTGAAAAACAAGATACTCGAAGATTTTTTTTTAGGGTAGTTTTTGATAAAAGGAACCTTTTTTGACATCATTTTTCATTCAAAGATTCTAAAAACCTTTTAAATACATTTTGAAGACCATTCTGATAAGAATTGATGATTATTGGCCTTTTGAATGAAAATTTGACATTTTGAAAAATAAGAGTTCATTTTAAAAACTTATGCTTGCAATTTTAAAATCTTTCACATATAGGGGTGAAATAGACAACGGAAGCATTTATAAATTATAACCCCCAAATAATGCAACAAAAATAAGTTTCAAATTTTCATTATTTTGCATAGTTGGTCATAATGATTTAAAACAATCAAAGAATGAGGGGAGAAAATGCAATGCAAATATTTTTATGTAAAATATCAAAAGATTTAAGCCATTTTTGATGCCCAAACCATACGAGGCCCTCTAGTCTTGTCGCATAAATCATTTGGTACCCAAATTGCTTTATCTTTAGGTTTTTGAAAATGACATTTAATTGGTTTTGTAGTTAAACCCTTTCTAGAACAAGCAATCACATAAAAGTCAAAAGAACCAACTCTAAAAGAATTAGATGCACACTCATACAAAAGTTGCCCTTTTAAATGAAATGAGGAACATGAAGTTCAAGAGGGCCTTTTGAATGAAGTTGTATAAGTGCGGTGGAGTATATAATGCCTCTTACTAGTTGAGTGTGCATGATTTAACTTTTCCTTTTTAAATGAATATTTATGTTCTAAAGGGGGGTTTAACAAGCATAGCACTACCCACATGACATCTAGTAAGGTTTTTGCTCAATCCATTCGCTTTCATCTTAAGTTCATCATTTTCAATTTCAAGTTCTTGAGATGATTCCGTGTCAACATATGAAATATGATAAGAACATGACGGCATATCATCACAAGTAGATGAACTAGAAAGCATAGCACTAAAATCACTAGATGAGCTAGGCATATCAAATAAGGAGCGACTAGAACTAACACCATGGCATGAAGATGAGTCACTAGATGAATCATGGTATGAGTTACTAGTATCAACCATACAATCATGTGAACTAATAAATGAATCATTCGACAACTTGTCACATGAAGTACTAATGTCCACAAAGCTAGCATTTGAATCTAACTATGAATTAACCATTGAATTATTGCTAGCATGTGAAGTAGAAGTGTGTGACTCTAAAGATGGATCAATAGGGGAGTCACAAGCAACTCTAGCATCTAATATACATGTTGAGCTAGTAGTATCCTTGGCAAGCAAAGAATCATGAGAATTTTTCAACTCTTGATATTGCACTTTCAAGGATGAGTAATTATTCTTTAAAGTGCTAAAGATTTTAGTCATATTTCCAAGCAAGTCTTTTAATTCTACAATCATCTTCATAAGCTCCTTATTAGAGAGGTTAGAATTTGATACCGTCGAATCACATGCCATAAGGCATATAGACTTGTCTTGAGATGAAGACTTTGACTTCGACTCTTTCTTTCTAGCTTTCCTTGAGCTCGCTAGAAAGCTCCCAATCCTCTGCAATGAGATCATCATCCTTGATATGCTCGAAGGTGGAACATATGTCCTTTTACTTGGACATAGCCTCATTTGACACAAGCATGTCAATGAGCTCTCTCAGTGAAGTGTCGGAAAGGTCACCATTCGCAAAGGTAGTTATGAAATCACCATAGCAACCTTCCGGCAACGCCTGGAGTAATTTCCTGCAAATGTCTAGATCAAAAATATTAGCACCAAGGGCTTTGAGCTCATTTGTGATGTTGTTCAAGCGATCATATATGGTGGAGAATGTATCATGCTCCAACATCACAAACGCCTCATATTTCCGCATTAATAAACGCATCTTAGCATGCTCAAAGCTAGATGTGCCCTCAAAGATAGACTCAAGGGTGGTCCAACCATTGTGAGCGGTCGAGTGATCACTCACAAGTTTGAGTACATTATGGCTAAGTGATCTAAGAAGTACATCTTTAGCCTTTGTGTTTAAGAGGTGAATATCATTAACCGAAATCAACAAATAAGTCATACCCTTTTGTACTAACCCCCATAAATTTAAACTCAATGCCTCAAAATAAGTACCCATGATAATTTTCCAATGATAATAATTTGAGCCATCAAATTGAGGAGCAATCAAACCAAAATCCTCTATCGAATTCATCCTTTCTCTCAAGGCGGTAAAGCAGATGAATGAGAGACCTTGCTCTAATACCAATTTTCGAATCAAGGATGCCGACTAGAGTTGCAAATGGTTTAACAATGAATAGGAGGCTTTTAAAAATTCTTTTCAATTAAACAATTTTTGCAAGACGATTACGATAACCTAGAGTTGCAAATGGTTTAACAATTATCTAACAATTTGTTGCATTCAACCATATGGAATATTCAATATAACATGCAACAAAAGTAAATCAAGCAATTGTCCCAAGATGAATACAAATTATACAAGGAAGAGACAAGTGACACAATGATCTTTACCGAGGTCTCGGAGACTCGCCCGGTCTCCCCTACTCCTCATTGAATCACTCACGCGTGAGCCTCGCTTCTATATCCATGAAGGATATCTCCACTCGGGTTACTCCTTCTCCACACCGGATAGGTGAGAATCAAACCTTTCACGTGTTGTTTGTCGGCCTCTCCAACAAACTTCAACCGAAGAGATCACGACTCTCCTCCACCAACCATCTAGGCAATGACGATCGCCAAGAGTAACAATTCGGACACGCTCACTTGAACGAATCAAGTTCTAGAAGCTCAAATAATGCAAATGAATTCCCAACACTCTAGCACTAGCTTGCAAATGGTGATTGAAGTGCACTAACCACTCTTAGCTTCGCACAAAGCTTTTCTTCTAAATCTCTCAAAGATTTTGGCTCAAATCTAGCCTCTAGATGCAATGGATAAAATGCAAGAACTTGGCTAGCTTATACACTATGTTTTTCACTTCTTGAGCAGCCTCAAATGAAATCCAACACAAGGTATTTATAGCCCCTCAAAGAAAGTAGCCGTTTGCAACAAATTGAGCCATTTTTGTACAAGTCGGACATTGTCCTGCCATGCCAGCCACTGTCCGGCCAGTGCAAGTCAATATGACCATTGCAAATGTGTCAGTTACCGTTGGGCTATTTTTGTGAAGGCCGGACAAATGATCTTTTGTCCAGACACAAAGCTCGGACAGATGCATTTGTCTGTGGTTACATGTTTCAATTAATCCTCAAAATAATTTGAACAGGGTGGACAAAGTCCGGCCCTACCAGACAACGTCCGGCCTACCCCAGATAGATTCAAACATCTCTGGTTTCATTTTGATTAAAACCTCACAACTTTTATACAGGTCGGACAATGTCCAGCCTTACACGGACAAAAGCCCCCGGACATATCTTTATGTCTTTGTTTATGATTTGCATGTGCCACATGAGTTTTTTACAAGCCGGACAATGTCCGGCCATCACAGACAATGTCCGGCCTATGCAAACTGAAAATAGGACTTTACCAATTTTACTCAAAACCAGATTTAGGGTATTTGGAAATGCAATTCTTCTGTTTTCTCACAATATGTTTGTTGACACTCAGCAACGACCACGACCAATGTGATTTACGAACTTAAAGCCATAGGTCGAATATTCGGTCGAAAACAGATGGTAGAGTAGATTTGGTCGAGCGTACGCAATCGAGCTGAAAGCTAGTACGACAAGCTTGAACTCCTACGACCATGACCAAACTCCAAACATGGATACGATCAGAATGTGCAAATACGACCATGACCAGCTCTAGTAATAAAATAGATTGCTCTAACTGGCGACCATGACTAAGTGCAGTTTTCAAAACATTTTCATTAAGGCAGCACAAACCACACTTAGATTTTCTTAGCAATGCAGGAGGTGATTAAGAACTAGTGAAAGATGATATGAATGCGTTTGAGCTTCCAAACTAGATAGACTCAAGCTACTAGTTTCCAACCCCTCTTAATAGTACGGTCAAACTAGTAAAAAGAAGTCCTATCAAATCGGTCTATCTCCAAACATCGAGACCGATAAAATCCTAAGAAAACAATCCTTAATCTTGGATCTTACCTTCGGTGAAGCTCGACCTTGTGAAGCTTGACATCTCGAAGCTTGTCCTCACAAAGCTTGACCTCCCTAAGCTTGACCTCGCTTAAGATGGCTCATATCGGCATTAACCTCCATACTCTCTTGCTTGCTTTCATCTCACAATACACCTGACACTACAACACACACACTCAATGCACAACATTAGTCTCATATTTAGGTTGTCATTAATCACCAAAACCCTAATTAGGGCTCAAGATTCAACATCCACTTGTTTGAGGGTGATAGGCAATAGCAACTTTATGAAGCACCCCATATTTCATTGGCAATTTCTGAAATTGGTAATTAGTAAAATGCGCACCGCCATCACTAATTACTGCTCATGGTATACCAAATCGGGGAAGTTGACTATTTAAAAAAGTTTAATTACATGTTTGACTCGTTTGTTGGTGTCGCAACAGTCTCTACCCATTTAGAAACATAATCTACCGCAACCAAGATGTAGGAGTTACCTATAGAAGATGGGAAAGGTCCCGTATAATCTACCCCCCATACATCATAGAGTTCAATTTCAAGAATATTTGTTAAGGGCAATTCATGTCTTTTACTCAAATTTCCCGAACGTTGACAAGGATCGCATTTTTGCACAAAGTCATAAGCATCTTTAAATAAAGAAGGCCAAAATAAACCTGATTTCAATACTTATCCGCTGTTTTTGAAGCTCCGGCATGTCCACCACATGGAGATGAATGACAATGATCAAGAATGCTTTGAATCTCGTGGTCGGGCATGCATCCTCAAAAGATGTTATCAACTCCCTTCTTGAAAAGGTTTGGATCGTCCCAGTAGTAGTGTCGGATGTCGTGGAGGAAGTGCTTCCTTTGTTGACTCATCAACCCTGGACGAAGTTCATGGTTAAATAAATAATTTGCGAAATCAGCATACCATGGTTCTTGTCGAATCAAGTAAAAGTGCTCGTCGGGCAAAGCATCATTGATGTGAACATCGGCGGTGTCAGTTAAGAGTTGTGAGAGATGATCGGCGACGACATGCTCAGCACCCTTTTTATCTTTGATCTCCAAATCAAATTCCTGCAGTAGAAGGATCCAT
This sequence comes from Pharus latifolius, assembly GCA_019359835.1. Lineage (NCBI taxonomy): Eukaryota > Viridiplantae > Streptophyta > Magnoliopsida > Poales > Poaceae > Pharus > Pharus latifolius. Next base: position 67,651,729 of record CM033323.1, read on the forward strand.
CATGCAAGTCGTGGCTTGGTTTCTGTCTTGGTCAAAAGATACTTAAGAGCAGCATGATCAGTATGCACAATAACTTTTGAACCAATTAAATATGGACGAAATTTATCTAGGGCATATACTACAGCAAGTAATTCTTTTTCAGTTGTAGTGTAATTAATTTGAGCATCATCTAAAGTTTTGCTTACATAGTATATAGCATGTAATACTTTATTTGTTCTTTGCCCTAGAACAACGCCAATCGCATAATCAGTAGCACCACACATCAATTCAAAGGGTTCATTCCAATTTGGAGGTTGTTTGACGAGAATAGTAGTTAATGCAAGTTTCAATCGATTAAAGGCATCAAGCTAGACATTTATCATCAAAATAAAAGGGCACATCTTTATCAAGAAAATGTGTGAGAGGTTTAGCAGCTTTGGAAAAAATCTTTAATGAAACGATGGTAAAAACCTGCATGTCCCAAGAAATTGCGTATTCCCTTCACATTCGTTGGCAACGGAAGACTTGCTATGACTTCAATCCCTCGTTCAGAAATTACGTGGCCAAGTACCACCTTCTTGAACCAAGAATTAGCACTTTTCCCAATTGAGCACAAGGTTGACTTCTTCGCACCTGCTTAAGACTCGAGAAAGATTTTGTAGACAAGCATCGAAAGAGGAACCATAAATGCTGAAATCATCCATAAAGATTTCCATTATTTCCTCAATTAAATCCGAAAATATAGCCATCATACAATGTTTAAAGGTTGTAGGCGCATTATATAATCCAAACGGCATTCGCCGGTAAGCGAAAGTACCGAAAGGACATATAAATGTCGTCTTATCTTGATCATCAGGATGAATTGGGATTTGAAAGAAACCCGAATACCCATCAAGAAAACAAAAATATGCATGATTAGCTAATCTTTCCAACATTTGATCAATGAAAGGTAATGGAAAGTGATCCTTCCTAGTGGCGCTATTGAATTTATGATAATCAATGCACATGCGCCATCCAGTTACAAGTCTAGTAGGGATCAATTCATTGTTAGCATTTTAACCACAGTCATACCTCCTTTCTTTGGAACCACATGAACAGGACCAACCCAATTACTATCAGAAATAGGATAAATGATACCTGCATCTAATAGTTTAGAAATTTCAGCTTTAATAGTTTCCTTCAAGTTTGGGTTAAGTCTTCGTTGACGCTCAATGGAGGTTTTAGTTTAATCAACTAGAGAGATCCTATGCATGCAAATTTCAGGGCTAATCCCTTTGATAGCATCAATTGAATAACCAAGAGCATTACGATGCACACGAAGTAAAGAAATCAATTTTTCTAGTTGTGAATTGGTCAAGTTTGCATTAACAATGACAGGTTGCATCTCATCATCATCCAAGAACACATATTTCAACGAGGTAGGAAGAATTTTGAGTGAGGTTTACTTACCTTTTCCTTACCTATGATGTCGGATTCAGAGATCCTTTGTCGAATAGTTCTTTTGTTTGTTCATCGCTGTTTTGTTCAACTTCGTTGCTGCTGTCCATTTTTTCATTTTCGAATATTTCATCTGTATCTTCTCCCAAAGTGAGTCAAAGTGGCGATTCCTCTTCTAATACTTCTTCTAGAGCATCCACGCTACAAATTTCTCCTCATACATAGGGCAATCAACAAGTTTAGACATTTTAAATAAAATTTTCTCTTCCCCTATGCAAAAAGTAATTTATCCCTCACGAACATTAATGAGGGCACCTACTGTCCGGAGCATGGGTCGTCCCAATATAATTGGTATAGCAACATCTTCATCCATATCGAGAACGACAAAATCAACTAGAAGATAAAATTTATCAACTTGAAGAGGCATATCTTCTAGGATTCCCTCCAGATGCTTCACCGAATGATCGGCAAGTTGTAGAACCATGTGGGTAGGTTTGATTGCACCCATGCTCAAATGTTGTGCAATGCTGAGAGGCATTACACAAATGTTTGGGCCTAAGTTGCAAAGAGCTCGATTTACGTGTATCGTTCCTATGTTGCAAGGGATGGAGAAGCTCCCTTGATCCCGTAGCTTAGCCAGCATCCTATTCTGAATTAGAGCACTACAATTTTTGGTCAAAGCAATAGTTTGAAATTCACTCAAATCCCTCTTTTTAGTAAGAATGTCTTTCAAGAATTTTTTATAAGAAGGCATTTGAGTAACCAAATCAATAAAAGGCACAGTCACATTAAGCTTTTTCAAGATTTCAACGAATTTTTTGAATTGTTTATCGAGTTTCACTTTTATTTACCTTCCCATAAAAGGTGGAGCTGGATTATAAACACGTGTTACCTGATTTTCTACACTTTCCTTTTCTTTTGGTTCGGATTTCTTGTCGTCATCCATTGCCGATGGTGATGGGATTTCTTCAGTTTCTCTTGCTGGCACAGGTTCGATTGGTGGTGTTCATTCTGGTAGTTTTGTTCCACTCCTTAAGATCACTGCATTAGAAACAAGAGGTTTAGAGCAAGCTATATAATTAATTTGCTCAGAATTGCGAGGATTAATAGGTTGAGAAGGAAGAGGGTTATCATTTTTTGGTGCAGGGTTCACCAATTGTGCGATTTGAGTCTCGAGCATGCAGATGTGAGTTGATATGGAGCCTATCTTTTGGCTCATGGATGTCTTCTCTTTCTCTTGATTTGCTAGAAAGTTCTCTAGCATGCACTCCATGTTCGATTGCTCAGATTGTCGTTGGTTAGGCGGTCGATAAGGTTGCTGATTTTGTGGTTGAAATGGCGGCCTTTGAGCTTGATATTGGGGATTCTGTTGTTGTTGTTGCTGTTGTCCAAAATTTTGTTGTTGGCATTGCGGTTGCTGATTTTGTCCTGACCATGCAAAATTTTGATTGTTGCGCCATCCAGAGTTCTACGAGTTAGGAAAGATATTACCTTGCCGTTGTTGCATACCCTGAAAAGCGTTTGCCTGTTCCATGAATGTGTTAAATTGGCATTCATGGCCATAGTGGCTTTGTATGCCGCACAGTTCACATATAGGTGTAATCGCATTAACAGAAAAAGTAGCATTGGTTCCAAGAATAGCAAGCTTATCAATTAGAAGTGATACCTATTCAGCTAATTGCGACATTACACTTACATCCATGCTGTTGGTCCGAGTTTGTTGAGCAGCTCATTCGGTTCCCCATTGCATGTAGTTTTGAGTTATACCTTCGATGAGGTCGTATGCTTCGTCTACACTTTTGTTCATTAATGCGCCACCAGTTGCAGCATCTACGGCCATCCGTGCATTGTAGTTCAATCAGCTATAAAATGTTTGAACTACAAGCCACTTATCTAGTTCGTGATGTGGACATTTGATCAGCAAGTCCTTATACAGTTCCCAAGCGTCGTAAAGTGATTCACCTACCTGCTGAGAAAAGATGCAATCTAGCTGCGAATTTGAACAATTTTAGCAGGGGAAAAACTTACCAAGAAAAACCCGTGAGAGTTCGTCCCAAGTAGTGATTGACACAAGAGAAAGAGTGCATAACCATGCTCTCGCCTTCTCACGAAGTGAGAAAGGAAAGAACCTTAATCGAAGTGCATCCTATGTAACTCCATGAATTTTGAAAGTATCACAATGCTCAAGAAACATAAGTAGATGTAATGATGGATCTTCAGTGGGAAGACCGGTGAACTGGTTTTGTTGAACCAAATTCAAAAGCGCAAGTTTTATCTCAAAATTATTTGATTCAATCAATGGTTTAAGAATACCTGATTGCAATCCCATGCTGAGTGGGGTTACATAATCCTTGAGTCTCTTTTAGTTCTCCATTGTTGGTTTTGTTCGATGTCTTCACAAAGTTTGCGAGTTTTCCTCCGCTCTTCCCTGTCTTGCCTTCGTCTGAGCTATCCAGCTTCGCACTACCTCCTTGAAAGGTTAGTGGTGCAAAGAAAAGAAGAAAAAGAAAAGAAAATAGAAGCAAGATTGAAAAGTGAGATTGACTTAGATCAGCGAAAATTAATCTAAAAAGATGAATTACCGTTACTCCCCGGCAACGACGCCAAAAACCTGATCGCACACGAGAGGGTTGAGTGCGACATGTAGTAATAACCGCGAGTGAACGGTTGAACGTTGAGCACTTGAGGGTCGAATTCCACGAGGAACAAGCGTATTCGTCTTTCTAGTTTAATGGATCACTTATTAAGTCTAAACGATTTTGGGGTGGTTGTTTTCTACAACTAAGTCTAGCAATCTAGGGTTTGCAAGTTGGAATGAAAGTCTAGGGTTTCGGGATTTCCACAACCATCTGGCATAATTCTATCCAAAGTCCGAGGATTGTAAGATAATTTCAATTGTTTTCCAAGACAAATTAAGTTTCCAGTTCGAGGCAATGGGTCAACAGTCAGAGGATTGCTTCCACTATCATGTTTGGCGAGAGCCTCTCTTGTGTTTAGGGTTCCACATCAAGGCGCTAAAAACTCAAGAACTCCCCTAAATTCTTGATAAGGCTCAACTATTATGTGTATTGCTGAAATGAGAATTTAGGGTTTGGAAGAAGAAAACATCATGAAATTACTCCAAAACATGAAATAAAGACCGAGGAAGAATCATGCCTTCAGGATTAGGTCATCCATAACCCTAGAGGGGATCTACTCGCTAAAAGCCAGAATAATGTAGATTTAAGAATAACAATTAAATAAAAACTCACTTGATTGCTTGGAAATTGAAATTGTCGTCCTTGCCGGCTTACAAAAGAAATAAAAATAGAGAAAAGGGCTCTTCTAAGAAAACTAGAATAAAAACTAAGCCCTAATGGCTTCTATATAAAAAAAGGCATGTAAAGGCATATAAAAGCATCCTAATTGAGCCAAAGCTTCTCTACTTATAGAACATAGGGAAACGTGTCCAAAAATAACTCCATAACATGCAAGCAACGAAGTCTGCTTTCAAACAATGCGAGAACGGATAAAACTGAGTCAAAACCGACTAGTTTCGACCAGTTCTAAACCAATACAACTAAAACTGACCAAATCTGGCTAAAACTAAACAAATTCGACCAGTTTGAATCAAAATCGGATCAAAACGGCCCTCAAACGACCAATTTGGATCAAACCCGCTTCAAAACGGCTCATCCACGACCAATCCTAGTCAAATCTACCTCACAACGACCAGTTTGGATCGAAACCGATCAAAACCACACTGAGGAAACCAATTCGAACACGATCGGGACACGTGGCGCAATCTCAGCCACACACGCGTCGTGGCCGAAACCGCATCAATCACGACTGGGACAGTGGTGCAACCGCAGCTACACGCGCACCTTAGCCAAAACCGAGTCGAACACAACCGGGCCACGTAGCGCAACGACGGCCAGACACGTGCACGACTGGATCTGAGTGAGAATCTTCGACCGCGTTGTATTTGACCAGGTCTTCTTTTGCGAGTAGGAGTCCTTTTAGAGTAAAAGTCCTTTTTTTGCCCGGTTTCATACGGATAAGGTTCTTTACCTACCAATTCGACCTCAGCAAGGACTCTTTTTCTGCACCAGTTGGGTTTCTTGGTCATTGGATGCTCAAATGTGGTCAACATTGCTTCAAATTTAGAGGATTTGATCCCTGAAACATGATGAACACAACCGTGAAAACAATTTGTGAAAATAATCAATTTTTACACATAAAATGTCGCATCAAAGGAGTTTTAAGTATGATTTTGCATGTTTTTGACACTAAACCTAGAGTAAAAGTGCTACCAAGTTAGCACTTATCAGTGGACACAACACTATTTACAAAAGTGGTTGAAAAAGATCTTTTTGTGTGTCAAATATACGTTGATGATATCATATTTTGGTCTACTAATGAATCATTTTGTCATGAGTTTGGAGAAATGATGTCTAAGGAATTTGAGATGTCGATGATTGGAGAGCTAAGCTTCTTCCTTGGACTTCAAATCAAGCAACTCAAGAACGGAACATTCTTGAGTCAAACCAAGTATGTGAAGGACTTGCTCAAGCACTTTGGGATGGAAGATGCTAAAGCCATCAAAACTCCCTTGGCCACTAATGGACATCTCGATATGAACAACGACGGAAAAACGGTTGATTCTAAACTTTATTGATCTATGATTGGTAACTTGCTTTATCTTACCGCATCTAGGCCCAACATCATGTTTAGTGTTTGCTTAGGTGCTAGATTTCAATCATCTCCTAAGGAATGTCATTTGATTGTTATTAAAAGAATGCTTAGGTACTTGAAATGCTGTTCAAATATAGGACTTTGGTACCCTAAAGATGCAAGCTTTGAATAAATTGGTTACTCAGATTCAGATTATGCGAGTTGCAAAATTGATAGAAAAAGCACATCTAGTACTTGTCAACTTTTGAGGAAATCACTAGTCTCTTGGTCATCTAGGAAACAAAATTTCATAGCTCTTTCCACCGCCGAAGCGGAATATGTTTCAGTGAGTAGTTATTGTGCTCAAATTTTATGGATGAAGCAAACCCTCTTGGATTATGAAATTCTCATTGAAAAAGTGCCACTCTTGTGTGATAATGAAAGTGCCATAAAAATTACAAACAATCCGGTTCAACATTCTAGAACAAAGCACATTGATATTAGGCATCACTTTATAAGAGATCATGTGGCAAAAGGGGATATAGATGTAAATTATGTAAAAACTAACATGCAATTAGCGGATATCTTTACCAAACCCCTAGATGAGTCTAGATTTTGCTTTCTTAGAAGTGAATTGAATATCATTGATATATCAAATGTGATATAGATTTTGCTTTTGTAGTAGCTCAACCAGATTTTTTTGGTTTGGTCATGATTTTGGTCTTAGTTTTGGTCTTGGTCAAAATTGATGATCTGGTCATGGTCGTGGTCTTTCATCTTATGATGAGTAGTTGCTCTAGGATTAGAGTCTGTGTTGCTATCCTCCCACCTTTTTGTGCTTGATGTCAAAGGGGAAGAGATTCTTGTATCTGGATGATACTATTGATATTTTATATGCTCATTGTTTATTCTCTGTTGTTCGTATGAGTGCTTATTGTGTTTGATTTATCATTGTTGACTCTCAAATGACTCATATATGTATTTGTATATGCATGCATTTAGGGGGAGTTCCTGCATATCTGTTAATTATGCATGCACTTAGGGGGAGTCATTAAATTTTATTTCAGTTAAACACATGTTGTCATCAATCATCAAAAAGGGTGAGGTAGTTGCATCTAGGCCCTTAATCTTGATTTTGATGATAAATGAGAACAAGTGTCTTGAACTAATCTATTTTTCTTTGAGTATGATCTTTTGAGCAGGTGAAAAGATGAAACGCTAAAAGGGAGTCGCAAAATGGAAGTTGAAAAGTCTAAGATCAGGTGAAAATATGAAATGCCAAACGTGAGTCTAAAACAGGAAGTTGAAAAGGATAAGGTAAATTGTTTTGGATTTTACCAATCTCGGTGTTTGGAGTATTGACTGGATTTATAGAAATTCTTTTTAGTTTTAACCGTACTATTAAGAGGGATTGTGAAATCTCTTTTAGTTCCGGCAAAAACTGAGAAACTCTTAGATCATATGTTGCATTCACTTTCTTTCATAATCTTAGTCGAATCTGAGAAATATATAAATTTCAAAGAGGGATTAAAACTGGTCATTTGAGCACTATTCATTCGACCAGAGGTCACTCAAGTACTGTTTATTCGACCAGAGGTCACTCGAGCATTATTCATTCGACCAGTGGTCTTTCGAGCACTGTTCATTCTAACCAAATATTCCAACGACTAATTACTAGCCGTTAGAGGTCGAAACTATCTGTTAACTGTATTGATTTCTTTTCTTACTCAACCATAACGTCTAGCTGAGAGGTGTGGGCTATATATATGTGCGTGTTTTTTAGCAGTATTTTGATATATCTTCGAGCTACATTCTCATATACACCTTTGAGCAAGTTTTCTATACACTTTTAAGCAGTTTTTGTATACATTTTTGAGCAGTTTTTGTAAACTTTTTGAGTAGTTTTTCTATACACCCTTGAGTAGTTTTTCTACATATCTTTGAGCCATATTCATATATACACTTGAACAAAGTATTCTAGCACTAAATTCTCTATCTTTTGATCAAAATCATTATTTGTGATTGTGAGAGATCCTCCGAGAAAAATCATCTTGCATCATTTGCATCTCTAGAGTTTCTCGGTGTTTGTTGGAGATCAAGAGAAGATCTTGCAACTTGTTACTCTTGGTGAACGCCATCACCTAGATGGTTCGGAGGCGTAGCCGTTGATCTCTCCATTGATGAAGCTCGTCGGAGAGGCTCGGTGTGTTTGTGAGAGGTTTGGTGCTCACCTTTCTATAGAGGAGAACGAGGAACCTTAGTGGACATCGAAACAAGACTCATTCATTTGAGTACTTCAACGAGGAGTAGGGGAGACCGGTGAGTCTCTGAGACCTCAGTATACATCATTGTGATAGATTCTCTTCCTCTCATTTTACCTGGATAATCTAATATTGTTTTGGTTCAGTTCTCATTTTCTCTTAGGGTCTAATTGTTAAAAAGTTCTTATTCATAAAAGTTTTAAAAACCTCCTATTCACCTCCCCTCTAGTCGGCATCCTCGATCCTACAGATTGGATGTTCGCTGTCCCCTATAACAGTTAGTTTTTTGATCGTTGGACCTAACCATTGAAATCCATTGGACATTCGGTGGTCTAGGGCCAGACGTCCGGTGGTTGGCACCAATTTTGGGCTGATTTCTTCCAACGGCTAGTTTTTATTGTGAGGGACTATAAATAGATGTCTTGGGGCTTTTATTTGCATGTTTTGGCACTAGCATTCACTCTCATATAGATCAAGCACACTCTAGAGTATTCCACTCCCATATATTGTATAGAGTGAAGACATTTAATGAGCTTTGTTCATTCATCGAGCATATTGTGAATTGAGGACCTTGTGTTGGTTTCTCCTCATGCATTTGAGCTTCTTGGCACTTGATTAATATCAAGTGAAATGTTCTGGTCTATTACTCTTGGTGATTGTTGCCACCTAGATGATCGTGAGAGGTCAGTGATCTCTCCACCGACGAAGATTATCGGAGAGGTTTGAAGAGGAGTTGTGAAGACTTGGTGCTCGCATATTTAGAGTGGAGAAGGAGAAACCCCTAGTGGAATCGAAGCAAGACTCGTGCAAGAGTGTGTCAACTAAGAGTAGGGGAGATTGATGAAGTCTCTGAGACCTTAGGAAAATCTCTTGTATCGTCTTAGTTTATTTCTTTTGCACTCTTTTTATTGCACTTGATTTGCTTTCATTGTTTTTCTTTTGTTGTATCACCTTAAGCTTGCAAAACTTATTTGATCACTTAAGTCACTAGCTTTCATTTATGGTAATTGAAAAAGAATTTTATTTATATAAGTACAAAATTGATTTTTAGCCATGTCATGGTATTGCGAATACCCCGGCAGGTTTTGTGGAGGTTTCCTAGCTAAGCGGAAACGACGCAGGGTGACCGAGTGACCGGTCCTCCCCCGTCGCACAAGCACAGCAAGGGACACGAAGATTTATACAGGTTCAGGTCTCAGTGGAGACCCTAGTCCTGTCGACGTGCTCCCAAAAAGAGTTGGCTAGGGGAGTTCTCTCATGGAGAGAGTGCTCCTAAGCACGCCTGTTTGTTTGTGTATTGATGTAAAAATGAGTTGTCCTCCTTTACATGAGAGGGATACAAGGGCATAAATAGCCCCAAAAGATGCAAAACGACGAAACTACCCCGGCCGCAACTACTGGATCAAAGGGCACTGGCGTCCTTCTTCTGGCTGAGGGGGCTGGATGCTTGAGAACTGTCCTCGCCAGTTCCCGAGGTGCTTCGCGTGTAATCCTCACGTGACCCGGCACCGGGGGCCCTTGCCTCCAGGAAAAAGGCGGCGCCCAGGGCGGGGGTCACCGGGAGCCTTGTCCCTTGGCAAATGGCAACGCCCGGGATGGGGTCGCCGGGGGCCTTGTCCCTAGGCAAATGGCGGCGCTCGGAACGAGGCTCACCGGGAGCCTTGTCCCTGGGCAGATGGCAGCGCCCGGGACAAGCGTCCCCAGGAGCCTTGTCCCCGAGCAAATGACGGTGCCCGGGACAAGGGTCACCGGCAACCTTGTCCGCGGGCACATGGCGACGCCCGGGACTAGAGTCCCATGGAGCCTTGTCCCCGGGAAAATGGTAGCACCCAGGACGGGGGTCACCGGGAGCCTCATCCCTGGGCAAATGGCCGCACCTGGGACGGGGGTCACTGGGAGCCTTGTCTCCGGGCAAATGGCGGCGCCCGGGACGGAGTCACCAGGGGCGCTTGCCTCCAGGCAAATGGCCGCGCCCGGGACGAGGGTCACCGGGAGCCTCGTTCCCGAGCAAATGGCGGCGCCCGAGACGGGGTTACCGGGGACCTTGTCCCAGGGCAAATGGCGGCGCTCAGGGCCAGGGTCACTGGGAGCCTTGCCCGTGGGCAAATGGCGGCGCCCGGGATGGGGGTCACCGGGAGCCTTGTCCCCGGGCAAATGGCGGCACCCAGGACGAAAAACCCGGGAGCCCTTGCCTCCGGGCGAAAGGCGGAGCCCGGGACGGAGTCACCGGGGGCCCTTGCCTCCGGGCAAATGGCGGCGCCCGGGACGAGGGTCACGGAGAGCCTTGTCCCCGGGCAAATGGCGGCGCCCGGAATGGGGTCACTGGGGGCCTTGTCTGTAACACCTAGGTTTTAGAGGTGAAAATTTCTTTTCATGAAAATCATGCATGCATATGTCTCTTTAGAAGTAGCAAGATCAGTTCAACTCTAATATATCCTAAGCCGCAAAATCTCAAAATCTTCTCTGTAAACCCAAATCAAGATCAGGTTATCCAGATTTAATCTACTATCTATCCTGAGTATAAAAGCCTTCAGAAGCCAGATCAAATTCAATCTCTAACTCCTAGAATTTTTAATCTCAATCTATTTTCGAAAACAGAATTAATTGAATATCTTAATTACCCTAAATACCCTGAGTTTCAGAATTCAGATTTAACCTAATCTAGACTAGATTATTCTTGGATAGTAATCATGGGAATGCCAATACCTTAATCCAAAAAAGTTGGCAACCAAATTCCATCATTTAAGCCCTTTTCACAAGTCAGTCCAAATTGTATCGCAGATTAGTCCTTTTCTGATTTCCCAGAAGTCTTAAAAGGCTAAAAGTCACAAATCAGCTCCAAATCTTAATCTGATTCAGGGATTACCTCCCAAATGCTATTCAATACAAAATCTCCTTCTGTGAGGATCTCAAAATCGTATCCTAGATCTCAGATTTTCAACCTCGACCGAAACCCAGATTTGAAATATCCTAATTACTCCGTTTCCACCTCAGTGCAAACTTGATCAAAAGTCTCCAGATTTTATTGGATCTTCTCTCAAATCATCTATTGAACAAAGTTTTCCAGATCTGTGAAGTCAAAATCAGCCATAATCTTCAATCGGGTCCAGCCTCTTGTTTCGACCAGCAGCACCGCCTTCAACACGAGAAGGAGATCCCGAAACAACAAAGAGGATAGAGAGCAAAGTCCGCAAGAAGAAGATCCTATGAGGAGAGGACCTTGTTTCGGCAGGGAGCCCAAAGTTCCAACCCTACCCAAAATGAGCAACCTAGTATCCAGGAAATTCTTCTAACCATGGAGTAAAACCGTCAGGAAGCCCAGATAGCCAATACCCAGCTGCTAGCCCAAATAGTTCAGAGACTGCCTCCCAGAGCCACAGAAAGAACTACCGTAGGCGCCAAATTGGCCAACTACCAGAAAACTTGTTCCCCGACATTCTCAAGCGCAACCAACCCCATGATCACCAATGATTGATTAAGGGATATAAAGAGGAAACTAGACACAGTCCGATGTAGCAACCGAGAGAACGTTATGTTTGGATCCCATCAGTTAGCACGAGTTGTAGCCGTATGGTGGATGAATTACCAGGAGACTCACCTGGACAAAGATAACATTTCTTGAACGGAATTCAAGGAACAATTCCAGAAGTTTCACATACCCACCGATGTCATGGCTGCCAAACGCCGGGAATTTCGAAACCTGATTCAAGGAAACAAGACTGTCACAGAGTGTCTGCACTAATTCAACCATCTAACTCGATCTGTCAAGATGTAACCTTCAGTATAGAAGAGGTAGAATTCGTAGCAAGTTTGTTGGTATTAGAGCTGTAAGGTCTAGACGTTATATTGGGCATAGATTGGTTGTCCCAACATAAAGGTCTAGTAGACTGTAAGGAGAAAACCATAAGCCTTGTTAGTAACCAAGGGGAGAAAGTTCTATTCTATGCGGAAAGATCGTCAGCCAAGCAACCGCTAGGATCTATTCAAGCACTACAGAAGTTATGCCTGGAAAAAGTACCCATAGTGCAACTATACCCTGATGTGTTTCCAGAAGAACTTCCGAGAATGATACCCGATAGGAATATCGAGTTTCTCTATTGAGCTTAAATCAGGAGCGGCACCCATAGCGAAATGACCTTATAGGATGCCAGTCACAAATTTGAAAGAGCTCAAGAGTCAATTGGAAGATTTAGAAAGCAAAGGATTCATCAGACCCAGTGCTTCACCATGGGGAGCCCAGTATTGTTCGTGAGAAAGAAGGATGGAGCTCTACAGATGTGCATGGATTATCGAGCCTTAAATGAGGTGACCATAAAGAACAAGTATCCATTGCCGAGGATCGACGACTTGTTTGACCAACTTCGAGGGGCTAAGGTATTTTCCAAGATAGACTTGAAGTCTGGATACCATCAATTGAAGATCAAGAAAGAAGATATACCAAAGGCCGCCTTCACTACCAGATATGGATTGTATGAGTTTACAATAGTACCACTTGGCTTGACCAATGCCCCAGCCTCTTTCATGAACATCATGAACAACACATTTATGAATTTTCTAGACCAGTTTGTCATGGTGTTCATAGATGACATTCTGAAATACTCCAAGAGCCCAGAGGAGCATGAGCAACATCTGCACCTAGTCTTAGGAAGACTACAATTTTACGCCAAGTTTGACAAATGTGAATTTTGGATAACAAGGATTGCATTTCTTGGACATGTCTTAACAGAAGAAGGAATTTCGGTGGATTCAGCTAAGATTACTGCAATCAAAGAGTGGAAACAACCCACTACAGTTCCAGAAAATTAGAAGTTTCTTGGGTTTAGTAGACTACTATGAGAGATTCATTGAAGGATTCTGCCAAATTGCTAAACCTCTCACTAACCTGCTAAAGAAGGACGTTGAATTTGAATGGACCGCCAAGTGCGAAGAAAGCTTTCAGAAGCTAAAACAGAAATTGGCAAAACACCAATCCTCACATTGCCAGATAGCAAGGAAGACTTCGTAGTTTATCGTGATACTTCGAAGCAAGGGATAGGCTGTGTGTTGATGCAGAAAGTCCAAGTAGTGACTTATGCTTCACGTCAATTGAAGCCACATGAGGAGAATTATCCCACGCATGACTTGGAATTAGCAGCAGTAGTTCATGCGTTGAAAATATGGCGACACCATTTAATTGGAAACAAGTGTGAAATCTACACTGGTCATAAGAGCCTCAAGTACATTCTCACAAAAGTAGAGCTCAACATGCGTCAACAATGATAACTAGAATTGATCAAGGACTATGATCTCAGTATTCATTGCCATCTAGGAAAGGCTAACATAGCAGCAGACGCCTTGAGCAGGAAGGCTTAAAGCTTACAGGGAAGAGTCATGCCAAGTAATCCATACTTGCAACAAGAGATACAAGATCTTTAGGTGGAAATGATATCGCAAGGGACGTTAGCCACTTTGGTAGTAGAACCCCAATTCAAAAAACAAATGGGGAATTCCCAGCAAGAAAATGAAGAGATTTGCAAGACTAAGAGCCGAATCAAGTTGGGAAAAGCTCAGGATTTTACTGAAGACGAGCAAGGAATTGCATGGTATCGGGGAAGGATATGTGTTCCCCAAAGCGCAGATCTTAAGGAATCAATTCTCCATGAGGAACATAAAACCCCGTACTCAATGCACCCAAGTAGCACTAAGATGTACTGAGATATGAAGAAATGATTTTGGTGGGATAATATAAAGAAAGAGATCACATAATACGTTGCAAATTGTGACACCTGTCAGCAAGTTAAAGTAGAACATCAGAAGATAGCCGGGAAGTTACAACTTTTGCCAGTACCACTATGGAAATGAGAAGAGATCAGAATGGATTTTATCATAGGACTCCCAAAAAAAAAACTCAAGGAGGATATGACTCCATATGGGTCATCATTAACAGACTCACCAAAGTAGCACACTTCATCCCAGTTAGAGAGCTACGATGGGAGTAAATTAACTGAGTTGTACATGCAAAGAATAGTGACACTACATGGTATTCCTAAAAAGATCATTTTAGATCGCAAAGCACAGTTTACATCTAAATTTTGGAGCAGATGCCATGAAACACTAGGAACCCAATTGAATTCTAGTACTGCATACCACCCTCAGACAACAGGACAGACAGAGAGAGTGAACCAAATTTTGGAAGATCTTCTAAGAGCTTGCATACGAGATTTATGGGACATCATGATATAAATGCTTACCATTTGCAGAATTTGCTTACAACAATAGCTATCAGTCTAGTTTACAAATGGCACTGTTTGAAGCTCTATATGAATGGAAATGCAGAACCCCATTGCATTGGAGTGAGCCAAGAAAACGAAGATTCATAGGACCAAAGATAGTAGAAGAGGCAGAAGCTCGTGTAAAGCTTATCAGAGAAAGGCTGAAGACAGCATAGTCTCGACAAAAAGAATTATGCGGACAATCGGCGAATAAGAGCTATCAATTGAAGCAAAGTGATCTGGTTTACCTCAAGTCATGTCATTCAAGGGATTGCGAAGATTTCAAGAGAAAGGAAAGTTATCTCCTAGGTATATTGGACCATTCAAAACACTTAAGAGAAAAAGAGAAGTGGCCTATAAGTTGGAGTTACCCTCAGAATTAGTAGGAGTGCAAGATGTATTCCACGTTTCACAACTTCGGAAGTGTTTGAGAGAACCAACCAACCAAATGGAAGTTCACGAAGTATCTTTGCAAAAGAACCTTTCAAATTTCAAGCACCCAATACAAATTTTGGTCACTGATGAGTGAAGAAGATTAAGTTATGCAAGGTTCAGTGGGGAAACCATTCAGAACGAGAAGCCACTTGAGAGAAAGAAGAAAGTCTTCAGCAAGAGTACCCCCCCCCCCCTTATCTTTTCTTAGGTAAATATCGGGGACGAGATTTCTTTAAGGAGGGTAGATTTGTAACACCCTGGTTTTGGAGGTGAAAATTTCTTTTCATGAAAATCATGCATGCATATCTCTTTAGAAGTAGCAAGATCAGTTCAACTCTAATATATCCTAAGCCACAAAATCTCAAAATCTTCTCTGTAAACCCAAATCAAGATCAAGTTATCCAGATATAATCTACTATCTATCCTGAGTATAAAAGCCTTCGGAAGCTAGATCAAATTCGATCCCTAACTCCCAGAATTTTTAATCTCAATCTGTTTTCGAAAACAGAATTAATTGAATATCTTACTTACCCTAAATACGCTGAGTTTCAGAATTCAGATTTAACCTAATCTAGACCAAATTATTCTTGGATAGTAATCATGGGTATGCCAATACCTTAATCCAAAAAAGTTGGCAACCAAATTCCATCATTTAAGCCCTATTCACAAGTCAGTCCAAATTATATCGCAGATTAGTCCTTTTCTGATTTCCCAGAAGTCTTAGAAGGCTAAAAGTCACAAATCAGCTCCAAATATTAATCTGATTCAGGGAATACCTCCCAAATGCTATTCAATACAAAATCTCCTTCTATGAGGATCTCAAAATCGTATCCTAGATCTCAGATTTTCAACCTCGACCGAAACCCAGATTTGAAATATCCTAATTACCCTGTTTCTACCTCAGTGCAAACTTGATCAAAAGTCTCCAGATTTTATCGGATCTTCTCTCAAATCATCTTTTGAACAACGTTTGCTAGATCTGTGAAGTCAAAATCAGCCATAATCTTCAATTTCTCAGATTTTACAGATTAGTCCAAAATCAGAAAGCTGAAATTGCAATCAGGTCCAGCATCTTGTTTCGACCAGCAGCACTGCCTTCGACCAGCGACCAGGTGCGCTGTGCCGCCATGTTCTTTGCCGCCGGTGAAGCTCCACCGTCACCAGCTTCGCCACCACCTCGCCGCCATGTGTGCGCATCCAATTCGCCACCGTGGAGCCACTGCAGCTGCACCAGTATCACCCGAATCTCCTTTCCAGCTCATGCGCGCGCTCGCCTGCAGCCGTGTCAGAAGCTTTACACCACGACGACGCCATGCGGAGACCAACCACTACCTCCGACTCTGCACCAGCTCGGAGCTAGTGTGCACGCCAGCTGACAAAGCCGTCGAGGCCGCAGCACACCGTCTCGAACGTCGTCACCGTCGCCAATCAATTTGATATCCTCCCGATTTGCTCCAAGTCTCGAGAGCTCCCATCTTCTACTATTTAAGCATCCCAGTAGCCAGCCACTTCTTCACACCCACCAGAACCAGCTAAGTCTCGTTTCTTCTCGTCTTCGTCTTCTTCTCTGGCAAGCCGCCGACGGGGAGAACGACAACACGGAGTTCCGCTGCATCAACCTCCAAATCAACTTCACCAGTGAGTGTCTCTACCTCACCTCTTTATGTTGTACCAAGTAATCGAACTCCAGTGAGCCTCAACACCGGTGATCGCCGGATTTTGGATTTGCCCTGTTTCGGCAATTGAACCCTTTCCAGCTGATTTCAGTACTCCTTTTAGTAGAACCAATTGATCCTTAGAGTGCTCTTAGCAAGCCTGTTTAGCTGGAATTTGAATTAGAGCTCGAGTTGGAGTTTTCCTGTTCTTCGCGCGCAGCCGTGGACGCCTCACGTCGCCGGCATGTTTCACCTTACCTCCGACCAAACTAACTACACCAAATCATTTCTTGAATCACGTAGACGGTGTAGCCAAGCTTAATTGACCAGCACTGCCTTGTAGCAGTTGCGCCTGCCTCATCGTCTTCTTCGAGTCCGGCATCAGTGCCGACGAGCCCCAAATCGCCTTCATAACCAAATTGCTCGCTCCAGCACCATCTGTGCAATCCCAGGAGCATAAACCTTTGATCAATTTTGAGTTTTATCGTCTGTATCTCGCTGCCACCGTAGCTCGCCTTGTTTATGAAAACTGACGAGTTCGACCTCGCCGTTCGCCGTTGTCTCATCGTCGTTGTTCAATCTACTTTGTCCTGTGGATTTGCCTCAACCTCCTGAGCATATCACTCCACTGTGTCTCCCTTCGATGCTCAACCAAATCGCAAGTTATCGCTATGACAAGATGTTGTCCAATGGCTGTACATTGCCGTGTCACCACCGTACTTCTTCATCACCATTCATCACCGTCTGGCCATCTCAGTTCCTGAAACCACCACCAATGAGTTCCTGTTATCTTCGCCTACCTCCTAGACATAGTTGGCGAAGCAAAACTCAAGAAGATTGATCAAATACTCAAGCCCTAGGTTTTGACAGTGCAAAGACATCTAGTTCACTGTGTCCAGGGGCCTCTTTGCAAAACTTTTGGAGTTTCAGGACTTTCCTACATTTTGCATCTAATGCTTTGATCAAATCCCATTTTTCCCACTGGAAATCTCCTAAAACATGTCAATGCCATTCCTTGACAATGCCAACCCTTGTCAGTTCATGTCAGCCAATGGCATTGGGCCAGTTTAACCACTTGTGGTTATGCAACCTAAAAACCACCTTGTCCACTAAGCCTGTAGAGCTATGTTCTACATTTTATTCAACTACCACACCTTGAGATAAGCTCTCTAGCATTCTCTGAAGCTATGTCAGAGCCCTGAACCGAATGTCGACCTTTTGACGTTCGTCATTTTTGAGCAAAACAACCACAGTCTTGATGTCCATCTGCAGCATTGAAACCCCAAGAGTCTCTAGCATTCGTCCTCAACCCTAATTCCATAAATCTCCAAGTTTAACTCAAATCCAGCTCTCGAACTTACCTGTTCCAGTACCACCGAGAGTGTTTCTCCTTTGAATGTTGCATATAGATTATTAATGTATTTAAAATGGGTTGTGATTCCTGTTTGCTTGTTTGATCTTTGATTAGAGCAAGAGCCTAAGTACGAAGATTTCGTCAGACCCGACATCAACTGTTGTACCTTACGACGCGGAAGGCAAGTCATATTCTTGAACATCTTGAACCTATATTTTATGAATTGCTAAGATATTGCATGTGATGAAATAAGAAAAGTGTGATATGGCAATACTAGGCTATATGCCGAAAAAAGATGAGGAGATTCTTCATAAAATGATCAAACTGTGAGCCATAACTAATATATAAGTACATATGTATATTCATGAAATAAAACCCTAGCTGTGGCCAGAGTTTGGTATCGAATGGCGGTGGCACTGACGAGTGCAGGGTTTGTGGAATGCACTGGTCATAGGCATGTAAGGACTAGAACCTTGTGTTATACTTCTATGCGGCATGAAAAACGTACCAACCACTTGCCTAGTACGGGACGGGCGCAACATAGTAGTTTTCTCGGTATTAGCTTTTCCCTGCAATGGTTGTCAGTCCGGTTTCTCAAGAGGAAACTGGTGGGCCACAGAGGGCCATGAGTGGTGTGAGATCAGAAAAATAATGAGAGGATAAGGTGTGAGAAGGAAGGTGCCCTACGCCTGGATTTTGAGTCGTGCGCGGCTGAATCCACAGGCTATGTGTCTCGCGGGACCATAGGCCAAGGCTAGGTAGAATTGGCTGTGGGGAGTACCCGCAATGGTAATGGGGACTGAAATGTCTATTTACCGGGCAGGGAATTGTTAATGCTAGGATTGAAAAATGTTGTGTGATCTCGGCCTTGTCACATGCGTAAAAGTCGCATGGAGAGGTACCGACTTGAAAGCTGAGTGATCAGTGGATTAAAGTGGTACACCTCTGCAAAGTTAAAAACGTATTCGAATACTCCAAGCTCCCGGGTCTATAGGAGCTACGCGCGGTGGATCCTATCCACGTCGATGTGACACAAGTATGTTTCTCAAATAAAATTTGTTAGACTTAGCTCATATGTGCTTGACATGTGTTGTCATGAAATGAGGTGCTAACATGGGCAGACATGTGTTGTTGTGCTATGGTAGTACTTCTAAGAGTTTATCAAAGATATTAATGTTATGTCATGATGAGCACTGCCATAAGTTTGGAAAAAGAAAAAGTATTTCTCAACCTTCCTCCTCTCTTAATAGCACAGGTTCATATCATCTCTATTGTATGTATATACTCTTATCTATGACTTGTTGAGTACGTAAGTGCTCACCCTTGCAATTCACTATCCAATAGATGGAGTGTCCCTTGATCAAGACGAAGGCCTGGAAAACTTCTTGGATCTTACAAGGAAGAGAGTCAGTTCCACCCAAGTCTTGAAAAGTGTTGCTCTGCTTTCAACTTCTTGCTGTGGGGGTTCACTTAGCTTCTGACGAGTAGTTGTTCTTCTGCAACCAAACTTATTTATGCCGTGATGGCTTTTCAATTTATTATATTGTAATGAGGCCAACTGGCCATACTGCTCAATGTAATGTAAGTTAAACTGATGCAATATACTCCTGTATTTGACTCATCTTGGGAAGTCAAAAGATATGGGATCAGCTATAGCGAGCTGGGTCCCCACGGGAGTAGTCGTAGTCCCTATGAAGGCGGGGCGCAACATTGTCCCCGGGAAAATGGCGGCGCCCGGGACGAGGGTCACCGGGAGCCTTGCCCTCGGGCAAATGGCGGCGCCCGGGACGAAGACCCCGGGAGCCCTTGCCTCCGGGCAAAAGGCGGCGCTCGGGACGGAGTCACCGAGGGCCCTTGCCTCCTGGCAAATGGCAGCGCCCGGGGCGAAGACCCCGGGAGCCTTTGCCACCGAGCAGGTGGCGGCACCTGGGGCAGAGTCACCGGGGGGGCCCTTGCCTACGGGCATGGCGGTGCCCGGGACAAAGACCCCGAGAGCCCTTGCCTCCAGGCAAAAGGCGGCGCCCGGGACGGAGTCACTAGGGGCCCTTGCCTCCAGGCAAATGGCGGCGCCCGGGACGAAGACCCCGGGAGCCTTTGCCATCGGGTAGGTGGCGGCGCCCGGAACGGAGTCGCCAGGGGGCCCTTGCCTTCGGGCAAATGGCGGCGCCCAGGACACACTCACCGGGGGCCCTTGCCTCCAGGCAAATGGCGGCGCCCGGGCCAAAGACCCCAGGAACCTTTGCCACCTGGCGAGTGGTGGCTCCCGAGACGAAGTCATCAGGGCCCTTGCCACCGGGGCAAGGGAGATTTCCCCCAACAGAAGCCCCCCATGTCTTCCCGAGACATCCTCTCAGTCTTCGGAGGGAATGGTCTGCACTACCGAGAACATCTCCCTCGGAAGCGACGCCCGGCGCTTAGCCAACACCTCGGTTCTAGTGTCGATACTTTATGGCGAAGCCGTCGGTCATCATGATGCCACCGGCCTCGATTGTCGCACGCCATCGGCAATAAATGCCTCGCGCGGTTCAAACCATCGTCGCTTCGTCTCCCATGCCCGCGCCCTTTCGATTTGCACGCGTCATTTGAAACGGTCTTCTGAGATCAATCAGGGTGAGCCACGTGGCGTCCATCGGGGCTGCGCACGTGCTCTATTAATAGGGCTTCGAAGGGCTCCAGAGAGTTCATTCCAAACTTCAAGCCCTCCTCTTCTCTGCGGCGCTCTAGTCTCCCGGTAGCTTAGTTTCCGGAAACCAAGACACCTGAGTCTAGTTCCCCGGTAACCTAGCCACCCGAGGATCTCGATGGCTCCAAAGGGCCACTACAAGGTTGTCGATGTTCCCCCGGAGGGAGTCACTGCGGACTTCCTCCGGGCCTCAGAGTTCACCGCGGGGGACTTGGAGTCCCTCTTGGAGCAGGGGGTGGTTGCGGACGGGGACGTCTGGATCCTCTCAAAGGAGACCGCACCACGCTCCCGGTCCAGAGAGGTCGTTGCCTTCGAGGCATTCCTCGAGGCCGGCCTCCGGCTCCCGGAGCATCCTTTGCTCCAGGAGTTCCTTCGGAAGTATGAGGTGGCGTTGAACCACCTTACCCCCAACACACTCGTCCGGCTGGGTCTCTTCATATGGCTGTTGGAGACGGCCACCGGGCTGGAGCTGACGATTCGGCATCTCCGGTACTTGTACGAGCCCTCCGCGAGAGGCTCATGTATCGTCCGGGAGGGCCGAAGTCCGCCTACGACTGCATCATGATGCAACTTCTCCCTTCCCGGGTAGAGGAGTACCCGGTGGCAGCCTCCCGGGACCACTGGGGTGATTGGCTTCGGAGATGGTTCTATCTCCGGGTGCGTGACTCCGGGCTCACCTACTCCCCAGAGCCCCCTTCCTACTGCCGCTCGTCCGCCCCCAAGCCCCCGGTGTGGACTCTCGAGGAGCTGAAGCTCCTCGGCAAAGTCATCAGTGTCCGGGGCCTGTGGTCAATGACAGACACCACCGAGGAGCTGGCGCTCCTTAAGCTCTCCCCCTTCTCCCAAGGGTGGAGGGGGATCGGGTTGTGCTTGGCTCTTCGGCCTCCGCAAAGGCCGGTCACCCGGCGTAAGTATCCGGTAACTCGCACCTTCACTTAAGAGTTTTTTTAACTAACGCTCATTCTTGCAGTCCGGCCATACCCGTCCGCCCGGGAGAAGGCAGAGAACCTCCTCGGGAGGTACTACGCCGACGAGCACAAGCGGGTCATGCGCGTCATCAGGGAGGGCCCTCCCCGCAACTTGGTGGCGGAAGCTTTCGGGTTGAAGCTGCTGGCGAGGCAGCCCCTCCCTACCCCCGGATCCCACAAGCGGGGGAAGGAGGTCACCGGGGTCCACGAGCCGAAACGTGCTAAGGCGCGAAAGGCCCCTGGTCCGGTGGCGGCGTCAGACAGTCTGCCTGGTGGAACACCAGTGGTGAACCCGGGGCCCGGACGAGCACGAGCCACGCTGAGGGTCCGGGCAACGTCCCCCCGCCAGGAGGTGGAGCATGACGCGCCCATCGGCTCAGGTGAGAAGGCGAGGACCGTGAATGAGGTGGCCCACTCCGACTCGGCGGATTATCTGCCGTCCCCCTCTCTGGCGGTTGCTTCTCTGGTGGAACCAGAGCCGGTGGCTCCGGAATGCCCGGACGTTCGGTTCGCGGAGGTCTCGCCTCCGCACGTCGAGTGGCTGGTAAATGAGGGGGCGAGCCCTTCTGCCTGTCCGGACCGCGGCACCCTAGGAGCTCCGCAGCCCGGGAGGGGTAAGGGGCTCCTCATCCCCCCAAGGGTACTGTCCCTTCGGCGAGCTCGTCCTCCAATTCTTCGGAGACCGAGTCTTCGGCGCCTGCGGCTTTGCCCGAGGCCAGCCCGGTCCGCATTGTCCTCGGGGACAGTTATAGGGGGCCTTCAGACGGGGACAAGGTCAGTGCCACCGGGAGAGAGACCCCGATGCTATCTTCGGACGAGGCCCAGAGGTTTGCCGCGGGTCTTCAAACCCAGAAGGTCGTCGACTACGTCCAGCGGGGAACCATTCGCGAGCGCAGCTCCGAACTGGTTTCGCTCTACCTCCAAGTGAGTTAGTCTCCGGGTGTTTTAGGTGCTTTCCCCGGTAAGTCGTCTAACTCCCGGGCTTGCAGGCGGCGGCCCTCGCCCAAGGTGTCGAGAACCGCTACGAAGCGGCTTTGAGGGACGCGCAAGACAAGGCCGTGGCCTCGGTAGCATAGAGGGACAAGGCTCTCGGGGAACTCTCCCGCATTTGCGCCCAACTCGTCGCTTTGGAGGACGCCAACGCCTGACTCCGGAGGGAGGCGAAGGCGAGGGAGAGTGCCCACCGGGAGCTCGAGAGCTCTTACTCCGAGGCGGTCGTAGAGTCAGGCCGCTCCGTTCGCTCGGCCCTTGAAGGGCTCGGGCTAAGTCTCGGCCCGGGAGGCGGCCCGGGAGTGGCTCCGGCAACGTTCAAGGAGGCTATGCGTTTTCTCGATGCGCAAGTCTCCGTCATCCCAGAGGCTGCCGACGCGCTCGCCCGGGTTCGGGCTATCCCGGTAGTGGCCACGGCCGTGTCCCTCGTCGAGCATCGGGGGACCGACGCCCGGGTGATCGGGGGTCGGCTTCCCCCGAGCTTCCCCAACTTCTTCGAGCCGCAGCAGCGGGAGTTAGAAGAGTTGGCGAGCGGCTTCTATGACATGGTCGTCTGGGCCCGATTCCCGACCTCTGCGCTGCTGAGGATGAGTACCCCGGCCATCGGGGGGATTCCCGGGGGGGTGGGGGGACGGCGACAGGAAAGTATGAACCTCCCCCCCGGGCCTTTAGATAGGTCCTCCTTTTTGCTTAGGACTTTTGCTCCCGGTAGCTTCTTAGAGGAAGCCCCGAAAATTTGTAAAGCTCTTTGCTCAATCAATAGAACAATATTTTTTGCTAAGTCTCAACTTGTCATGACAGGTCCTCTGGGAGCCAGCTCCCGAGGGAGGGTTTTCGGGACCTGGACGTCTTAACCCGAGGGGAGCCCCGGTGACAACGGGGATCACCCCCGGGGCGGGGCCTCTAGGCCCGACGAGGCATGATTTGGCTGAGGCCCAGGTGGCCTTAGCTTTGCTAAGTCTCACCACCAGGGACCTTCACCGTTGTACTCCCCGGGAGCCACTCCGGTTATGCTGGCTCCTGGAGTGGCACTTGGATAATTTTGACAATAGCCGTGCCGAGTTGTCTCCTCTGCGACCAGAGGCCCAGAGGGTTCCTCCGCTTAGGATACGCCCCCCCAGCCGACTACGAATATTGGCCCGGGAGATTTCTCGAAGAAACTCAGTGACGCATAAGGGCTTTGTACCGGGACCTTTCTCGGGGGATGTCCCGAGACCTCAGAGGGTTTAGTCGTGTGTACTTCTCGGAGGGGGTTTTCCTTCGTAATAGTTTTTTCATGGGAGCTTAACTCCCCGAATTGTATCTTCATATTTGTCTGGGGCTTGTCGTCCCTGGGATGTCTTGACCTATCGGGGGGTGTCCCCCGATTAGATGTGTCAGTGCCACCGGGGGGGAACGTCCCCCGGTTGAATGTATTAATAAAGCTTAAGATTGCTCGTTCGTTTCACTTCTTGTTTTCTTATCTTCCAAGTATTCAAAGAAAAGGGTGTCCCGGTTTTTTTTCCCCCTCCCCGCTGCGGACTGCAGCGGCTAGCTCCGGGTGCTGCGGGGAAGGAACAAAGGGGCCCGGACATTGTGCTGCCCTCCTAGATCTCCGAGAGGAAATCATCCAGTCGCCGTGAGAATGGGGAGCCGGGAGTCAGGTCTCTGAGAGAAAATCATCCGGTTGCCGTGAGAACGGGGAGCCAGGAATCAGGTCTCCGGGAGAAAATCATCCGGTCGCCATGAGAGCGGGGAGCCGGGAATAAAATTTTCAGGGGAAAATCTCCAAAATCCCCGGGAATAATTTTTCCGGGAGGAACCTTCCAGTCACTGTGAAAACGGGGAGCCGGGAATGAGATTTCCGGGAGAAAATCTCCGAAATCCCCGGGAGTAATTTTTCCAGGAGAAAACCTTCCGGTCGCCGTGAAACGGGGGCCCGGGAATGAGATCTCCGAGAGAGAATATCCGAGAATTCCGTCTCACTAAGGAGAAAATCGACCCCCGGAGGAGGATGAGCTCGATGACGGGTCTGAGTGTTTGAGGGGGACTAGTCTCTCAAATTGACTCGTTACCTCAGTCCTTGAGGACTGGGTTGCCGCTTCCCCTCCGGCGTAGCTTTCCGCCTCGGGGACCTTGTCCTCAAGCGCGTAACCGACCCCCAAGCCCAGGGCAAGCTCTCCCCCAAGTGGGAGGGCCCCTACAAGATCTCAGCAATCCTGGGCTCGGGGGCTTACAAGCTCTCCAACCTTCAAGAGCAGGAGCTGAAGCACACGTGGAACATATGCTTGCTTCGCAAGTTCTACATCTAGCCTACGGGCTCGTTCCCTCCCCTGGAGTGATTACGCTGGAGGGGAAGGGGGCATTGTACTCACCGTTCCCTCCCCCGTCCTCAAGCCATCACAGAATTCTCGGAAATATGCCGAATCGAATTGGGTCCCATTATCGACAGTGATTTCCCGGGTGACCCCAAAATGACATACGACATTCTTCCAGAAACACCGCTGTACTACCCGGGACGTGATGCTAGCCAGGGGCTCAGCCTCTACCCACTTGGTGAAGTAGTCGACTGCGACCACCGCATACTTGTAGCCCTCGGGCACTGGGGGGAAGGGGCCTAGGAGGTCCATCCCCCAGCACGCGAAGGGCCAAGTAATGGGGATAGTCTGCAGCGCCACGGAGGGGAGGTTGGAACCCTTGGCCATCTTCTGGCAAGCCTCGCATGCGGAGACAAGATCTCGCATGTCACGGACCACTGTGGGCCTCGGCCGCAACGGCGCGCAGAGCCAGGTGAGACCCGCAACTCCCCCAGTGGATCCTCGAGGAGTTGGAGCCCTTCCTGCCGTGGGAGACAGCGAAGCAGGGTGGAGGCCCCCCGCTTGTAAAGCTTCCCCTCCAGCAGGAGCTATGCCCAGGCCTTGGCTCGGAGGCACTTAGCCTCGGTCTCGTTGGGAGGGTCCCCCTCCCCCTTTATGAAGGAGATAAGGGGGGTCCATCCAAGACGCGACTCGGGTGATCTTGGAGACTTCCGGGACGCAGGACCCATTGTCCGCATCCGGGGAGGTCACCGAGGGCTTCGCGATGATCTCCAAGAAAGCTCCCCTGGGGAGAGGTTCCTGGGTGCTGGCCGCCTGGGCCAGGACATCGGCCCAGTCGTTGTCCCTCCGCGGGATGTGCCAGGCCTCTAGGTCATCGAAGTGCTTCTCCATCTTGCGTACCTCCTACAAGTAGAGACTCAAGTTTGCGTCATGGCACAAGTAGGACTTGTCCATTTGGCAAACTACGAGCTGGGAGTCTCCTTTCACGAGGAGGCGACGAATCCCCAGGGAGCACGCGAGGCGCAACCCAAGGAGCAACGCCTCGTATTCGGCGACGTTGTTCGTGGCGGGGAACTCGAGCCGCGCCGCGTACTCCAGTTCCTTCCCCTTAGGGCTCCGGAGGACTACCCCCGCGCTGGCCCCAGCGGGACACAAGGAGCCATCAAACATGAGCGTCCAATGGTCACTGCGTCGGGGCGGTTCGGGGATGCTCTCGTCCCCGGACCTAGAGCCAGGGGTCCACTCCACCACAAAGTCGGCGAGGACTTGTGACTTGATGGTGGAGCGCCCAGTGAGGGAAAGGGAGAAGGGAGCGAGCTCGGGCCCCCACTTTCCGATCCGACCGTTGGCTTCTTTGTTCCGGAGTACCTCCCCCAAAGGGAGGGACGGCGGGACAGTGATCGGGTGTCCCAGGAAGTAGTGACGAAGCTTCCTGGACGCCATTAGAAGAGCGTAGCAGATCTTCTCCATCTCCGTGTACTGAGTTTTAGCTCCTTCGAGGGCCTCACTCACGTCGTACACGGGACGCTGTTGCCCATCCTGCTCCTTTACCAATACCGCGCTTATGGCGACCGAGGTCACGGCGAGGTAAAGGAGCAAGGGTTCTTTCGGAGACGAGCTCACGAGCATTGGGGGGCTCGTGAGGTACTTCTTCAGGTCGTCGAAGGCCTCCTGGGCCTCGGGAGTCCATCGGAACCCATCGAGGCCCCGGAGGATTTTGAAGAACTGGAGGCCACGTTCCCCCGACCGCGAGACGAAGCGACTCAGTGCGGCCAAGCGGCTGGTGAGCTGCTGTACGTCTTTGACCGAGCGCGGCGAGGGCATATCCAGGAGTGCCCGGATCTTTTCGAGGTTGGCCTCTATGCCCCGCTGGGGCACGAGGAAGCCTAGGAGCTTCCCCCCATGCACGCCGAAGGCGCATTTCTCCGGATTGAGCTTCAACCCTTATGCCCGAAGGTTGCGGAAGGTCTTTGCTAAATCGACGATGTGACCGGCCGCGCGGAGGCTCTTGACGACTGCGTCATCGACGTAGACTTCGACGTTGCGGCCGATTTGGTCCTTGAGGACCAGCGTCATGAGTTGTTGGAAGGTCGCTCCAGCGTTCTTCAGCCCGAAGGGCATATGGACGTAGCAAAAGGTTCCAAGGGGAGTTATGAAACTCGTCTTTTCCTCGTCCCCTTCCGCCATTCGGACTTGGTGATAGCCTGAATACGCGTCCAGGAAGCTCATCAACTCGCACCTCGCGGTCGAGTCAACCAGCTGGTCGATCCACGGGAGCGGGAAGTTGTCTTTGGGGCAAGCGCGGTTGAGGTCGGTGAAGTCCATGCACATTCGCCACTTACCGTTTGACTTCTTCACGAGGACGGGGTTCGCGAGCCATTCGGGGTCCAAAATCTCCCGAATGAACCCCGCCTCTCTAAGCTTGGCGATTTGGCCTTGATTGCCCCTTGGCGTTCAAGGGAGAGTTTTCTCAGCTTCTGTTTGACTGGGGGGTGACCGGGGGTCACAGCGAGCTTATGCTCGATGACTTCTCGGGCGACGCCTTGCATGTCGGAGGGTTTCCATGCGAAAACATCGGAGTTCTTGCGTAGGAAAGCCGCGAGTTGCTCCGCGTGCTCTTCGGGAAGATCCACCCTGATCTTGATGGTCTTGTCCGCATCGTCCGGGGACAACGGGACCTTCCGGAGGTCTCTCTCCAGACACGGCTTGGGGGAAGACCTCCCGGAGGGGACGGCTGTGGCGTCCAGCACCGGGGAAGAGGTCTCTCCCCCCCCGGGGTCTTGATCATGTTGATGCTCCCGATCATCGCGGCGGGGCGCTCGTACAAAGCGCGGGCCAAGTTTTGGTCACCTCGGGCGGTGATCACGCTGTGAGGCCAGGGGATCTTCACGCAGAGATAGTTCTGGTAGATCGCTGCCCCCAAGCGGTTGATCGTGGTCCTCCCCATGATTGTGTTGTATGAGGAGGGGAGGTCCACCACGTCGAACCGGACCATCTCCATCCGGTAGTTGTCTGGGGTACCGAAGGTCATGGGGAGATCCACCTTCCCCACCGGGTGGATCGTCTTCCCTGGGACGAATCCCTGCAAGGGCCCTGCTGCGAGCTGCGAGCTGCAGTAGCTTCAGGTACAGGACGTCAGCGGAGCTTTCGCCATCGATAAGGATGCGTACCAGGTGGCAGTTGTAGACGGTGGCAGAGACGATGAGCGCTTCATCATTGGGGAAGCGAACCCCGCGCGCGTCTTCCGTTGTAAAAGTGAGGGGGATGTTCGACCACTTTGGTGGCTAGGACGTATGCAGCACCCCCACAACCTTTACTTCATGCGCGTACTCCTTGCGCTGGCTCTTGGAGTCTCGCCCCGAGGCAGACCCTCCCGTGATGATGTTGACACGCCTTTGGGAGGTTTGGAAGGGGAGCACTTCTAATGGCCCCCTTCCCGCGCTTGCCCTTGCTACTCTCCCACGGGTGCAGGAAGGGCCAGTAAAGCCAGTTGAGAGGGCAAGGAGGCAGGAGTCCCCCCCTGCCCATGCTGGTCAAGGAATGCGGCGAAGTGTTGGAGAAGTTGGTGGCATTCCCGAGTAGCGTGGGTATTGGACTTGTGGGTAGTGCACCACAGGCCCTCCTTGCCTCCCGTCACGGGGCCTTCACGGCTGCGGGATGACTGCCCCCCCCCACGGCCTTTCGGCTTGGGGAAGGGACGGTTTCCCTTGGGGGCATCGCGCGAGCCGCCTCCACCCTCGAGGACAAAAGTGTCCCGAGGCCGTGGCTCGCTACAACTACCCCTCTTGGGGTGCTTGAGGGGGTCGCCAGCTTCCCGGTTGACGGGGGCGGGAACCCCCTGGTTTTTCTTCCAGAGGTCGTCCTCCTCCGCCCGAGCGTACTTCTCGAGTATAGTGAAGAGCTCGTCGGCGGAGGAGGGGCAGCTTCGGGAGAGTCTTCAATGGAGCTCCCCGGGGAGCATTCCGCTCTTGCACGCCTCAATGACTGTGGAGTCGGGGACGTGGGCTACTTTGCTCTTGACCTGAGCAAAGTGCTTGAAGAAGCTGCGGATGGTCTCCCCTGTCCTCTGTCGGATAGTTTATAGCTGCGATGAATCCAGGGGACGCACGTAATTCCCCTGGAAGTTCGCACAAAATTCTCGCTTGAGCTGCGCAAAACACTTGATGGAGCCGGCCTTCAGGTTGTAAAACCTTGAGCGGGCAATCCCGGTTAGGTAGAGGGGGAAGACATTGCACTGGACCATCTCGTCCCCCCAGCCACTGAGATGGCTGTAGAATACACCTGCACAAACTCGTAGGGATCGACCTCACCATTGTAGTGTTTGAGGTGCGGCGATCGATAAGGCTGCGGCCATCTAATGCATCGGAGCCTACGCGATAGCGGTTGATTAGCCCCCTCCACATCCTGGGGAGAGTCCCAATCGCTGTCCCCTTGACGGGGGACGCGCGTTCGTTGTTGAAGTCGGGAAGGGGCCCAAGGGGTCCACCGACGTGGCGGTAGCGCCTCTTCTCCTCTGGGTTAGTCGAGATAACCTCCTGGATGTCTGGGCACCCCTCAGTGATGGCGGTTGCTTCTTCAGCAGGCCTCTTTCCTTGGCCAGGACGGGAATGTGGTTCACCGCGTCCATGAACCGGGGGAGGCTCCGGCCGGCCACGCGAGGGGGCCTCTCCAGACTTGGTGGTACGCATTTTATCGACCTCCCCCAGAGTAAAGCGGACCTGATCCGCCGGGGGAGCACTAGGGGGTGGCCCCGGGGGAGGAGGGAGCTCATGCGCAGCGGTCACGGGCTTAGGAGGTACTACCGGGGTGTGGGCGGAACCCGCCACAGAGCAGTCCACGGGAGTGCCATCCGGAACCTTAGAGGGGCGCCCCTCACGAGGGAGATCCAGCAGCAGCATGGGAGCCGTCCGGCGGGCCGCTTCCGGCGCGACGGACACGACCGGCTGGGCGAAGCCGGCTCCGGGCCTAGGGAAGACCCCCGGTGCAGAGTGAGCCACCGGCATGGGGAAGGCTCTGGGGACGGGGTAAGCCCCCGGCGTCGGGAGCTCTCCCGGGATCGGGAAGGCTCCGGATGATGGGCCCACCAGGGGAGCGTAACCCCCGATGGAATCTTAGGTCCCGGCAGCGACCTGGCCTCCGAGGGTCGGATGGGCCACCGGGTGTCTCATAAACGGGGGCATTACCCCCATGAACACGAACTGGGGCGGATAGATGGGGGCCGTCGGCCGCGCTAGGACGCGGAGGAGTTCATCCATCAAGCGCTGGGCGCGGAGTTGGCCCTCCACAAGAGCTTCAAGTAGGGCATCCCGGGAGGCCGGGGGAGCCACCGGGGGAAGGCCAGCCCCCCCGAGGCGCCCACGGTCACTGGGTCAAACCCGGAGGCCTGTCCACCAGAAACTGCCGAGAGGGTCAGAGATGGTACCTGGGTTTGGCCGTGTTCGGGCGGGAGCAATGGAGCGGCCGTGCTTCGGAGGGGTGGCGCCGGGTCACTGGGACCAGCGTCACCGAGTAGGGCACGAGCCCTCGTTCTTGGGGGAGCCATGGCCATTTGTCGCAAAGTCCCCACGGACGCCGCCAACTATCGTGGTATTGCGAATACCCCGGCAGGTTTTGTGAAGGTTTCCCAGCTAAGCGGAAACGACGCGAGGTGACCGAGTGACCGGTCCTACCCTATCGCACAAGCACAGCAAGGGACATGAAGATTTATACAGGTTCAAGTCTCAGTGGAGACCCTAGTCCTGTCAACGTGCTCCCAACAAGAGTTGGCTAGGGGAGTTCTCTCGTGGAGAGAGTGCTCCTAAGCACGCCTGTTTGTTTGTGTATTGATGTAAAAATGAGTTGTCCTCCTTTACATGAGATGGAGACAAGGGCTTATATAGGTCCCAAAGATGCAAAAAGATGAAACTACCCCAGCCGCAACCACTGGATCGAAGGGCACTAGCGTCCTTCTTCCGGCTGAGGGGGCTGGGTGCTTGACAAGTGTCCTCGCCAGTTCCCAAGGTGCTTGTCGCGTGATCCTCACATCACCCGGCACCGGGGGCCCTTGCCTCCAGGAAAAAGGTGACGCCCGGGACGAGGGTCACCGGGAGCCTTGTCCCCGGGCAAATGGCGACGCCCGGGACGAAGACCCTGGGAGCCCTTGCCTCCGGGCAAATGGCGGCGCCCGAGATGAGGGTCACTGGGAGCCTCGTCCCCGGGCAAATGGCGGTGCCCGGGACCAGGGTCACTGGGAGCCTTGACCTCGGGAAAATGGTGGCGCCCGAGACGGGGGTCACCGGGAGCCTTGTCCCCGGGCAAATGGCGGCGTCCAGGACGAAGACCCCGGGAGCCCTTGCCTCCGGGCAAATGGCGGCGGCGCCAGGGACGAAGACCCGGGAGCCCTTGCCTCTGGGCAAAAGGCAACGCCCGGGACGGAGTCACCAAGGGCCCTTGCCTCCGACAAATGGCAGCGCCCGGGGCGAAGACCCCGGGAGGCTTTGCCAACGGGCAGGTGGCGGCGCCCAGGACGGAGTCACCGGGGGGCCCCGGGCAAATGGCGACGCCCGGGACGAAGACCCCGGGAGCCCTTGCCTCCGGGCAAAAGGTGGCGCTCAGGATAGAGTTACCGAGGGCCCTTGCCTTCGGGCTAATGGCGGCGCCCGGGGCGAAGACCCCGGGAGCCTTTGCCACCGGGCAGGTTGATGAGGAACGGGGTCCCGATCTTCGACAGGTAAGGGATAGTTCGATTGGTGGAGACTCGACATTGACGATCCGACTTTCAACCAGAACGGATCTAGGCCTGCAATCGCTACACCACTGCTCCGTTCGTTATCAACCGTACCGAGGAGTGGTTGACCTAGCCACGCAGGCCTGTTCCTGCAAGCGAATCGAAGAACACGTTCAAGAACACAGAAGAAGCAATCTCGAATTGCAAGTATGTTTTAAGATCACGAAGTGTTGGGGTTTCACAAACCGAAAGACAGCGAACTGCGACAGCAGAATATTCTAAGCAAAACCCGAGTCTAACAATGACGGCTACGAGGTTTTAATATGCGAGAGGGGTGGCGTCTAGGGTTTGGGGCGCACCCCCCACGCGGGATACACGGGCCAAGGCCCAATAGACAGGTGACGCAGCACCGCACGGCCTAACAGAATCTGGTCTCCACTTGTTTTGACGATTGTTATTGACTCAGAAGGATTTTGGATGTGGGACCAGATCCGTTGGAACGTTCTCGTCAAGGGCTTCTCCGTAATGTACTTGAACGCCCCAAACGGAGTTTGTATGCATCTGCTACGCCCATTTGAAGACAGGCTGCTCCGCCGTGGCCGACCCGGACTCCAGCTCGTGGTAGACTTGATTCCCGACCTGTCTTGGCGCAAAGTGACACCCTCGCTGATCAACACCATGATTCCTGAGCACAAGCACAATATTATTAGGTAGTAACTCGCTCTTGTCAATATTCTCTCGTGTACTAAGAAACGAGCTCACCTGGTGATTTAGTTGACGTGCACGTGCCCTTGTTATTGGTCCTTGCACAACGGGTGTTGGAAGAATGGACGCATCGTTAGGGGTGATGTCCTCATCATCCTCCCCTTCTTGAATTGGAGTCGTCCTCGACTCAAGCTCATCTTCTTCTCCCAAATATGGCCGCAAATCTGAAATGTTAAAAGTGCGTCTAACCCCGAAATCTGCAGGCAACTCAAGTTTATAGGCATTATCGTTTATTCGCTCTAACACCTTAAATGGACCATCCGCACGAGGCATTAATTTTGACTTTCTTAACTCAGGAAAACGCTCTTTACATAAGTGTAGCCATACAAGATCTCCAGGAGTAAATATCAATTCCTTTCTACCATGACTACCAGCAATGCGATATTTTTCATTCATTCGCTCAATATTTTCTTTTGTTGTTTCATGTAGTTTTAAAATAAACTCAGCACGTTTCTTAGCATCCAGATTGACCTTTTCAGATGATGGAAGAGGCAATAGGTCAATAGTAGCATGAGGGTTGAAACCATAACCTGGAAAGGACTTACCTTGGTAGTCGAGTGTAGCGCACGGTTGTAGGCAAACTCCACATGAGGAAGGCACTCCTCCCACATCTTTAAGTTCTTCTTCAAAACAGCTCGCAACATTGTGGACAAGGTGCGATTTACCACCTCCGTTTGGCCATCAGTTTAGGGATAACAAGTAGTAGAAAACAGTAACTTCGTCCCCAATTTATTCCATAATGTCCTCCAGAAATGACCCAAAAATTTTGTGTCGCGATTTGAAACAATAGTGGAAGGCATACCATGCAAACGAACAATTTCTTTGAAAAATAAGGCGGCAATGTGAGTGGCATCATCACTTTTGTGGCAAGGAATAAAATGTGCCATCTTGGAGAATCGATCCACAACAACAGATATACTATCCCTCCCCCTCTTTGTCCTAGGCAAACCTAGAACAAAATCCATCGAGATATCCTCCCACGGGACACTAGGAGTAGGAAGAGGCATATACAAACCGTGTGGATTTAACTGTGACTTTGCCCTTTGACACGTGGTGCAGCGTGCCACGAAGCGCTCAACATCACGCCTCATCTTTGGCCAATAGAAGTGCATGGCCAAACATCCTCCGTCTTTTTGACACCAAAATGTCCCATCAGGCCTCCTTCATGAGCTTCCTGCAACAACAAAAGACGAACAGATCCAACTGGAATGCATAGGCGGTTAGCTCTAAACAAGAACCCATCATTGAGTACAAATTTATTCCAAGCCCTCACATCCTTGCAATTAATCAAAGCATCTTTGAAATCAGCATCTTGAGCATATTGTTCTTTAATAGTTTCAAGTCCAAAATTTCGACAGTCAAGTTGAGACAACATAGCATATCTCCGAGACAAAGCATCAGCAATTACATTATCTTTCCCTTTCTTGTATTTAATGATGTAAGGAAAAGATTCAATAAATTCTACCCACTTGGCATGTCTACGGTTCAATTTGTTTTGACTGCGAATATGTTTTAGCGACTCATGATCAGAGTGAATAACAAATTTCTTAGGCCATAAATAATGTTGCCACGTCTCTAAAGTTCGCACAAGAGCGTACAACTCTTTATCATACGTGGAGTAATTTAAAGTAGGCCCACTTAATTTCTCGCTGAAATATGCAACAGGCTTACCTTCTTGCATGAGCACACCACCAATTCCAACTCCACTAGCATCACATTCAAGTTCGAAAGTCTTACCAAAATCTGGAAGTTGGAGTAATGGTGCATTTGTTAGCTTTTCTTTCAAAAGGTTGAAGGCGTCCTCTTGTGGTTGTCCCCAATGGAATGCAACGCCCTTCTTTGTCAATTCATTCAATGGTGCGGCAATGGTACTGAAGTCCTTCACGAAACGGCGGTAGAAACCAGCAAGTCCATGAAAGCTTCTCACCTGTGTGACCATTTTAGGAGTCGACCAACTCTTGATAGCTTCGATCTTGGCTTCATCAACCTCAATTCCCTGTGGAGTCACAACATAGCCAAGAAATGAGACTCGATCAGTGCAAAAAGTGCACTTCTCGAGTTTACCAAACAAACGTGCCTCTCTCAAAGCATGAAAAACAGCACGTAAATGTTCGAGATGTTCAGAAAGTGACTTGCTATAGATCAAGATATCATCAAAATAGACCACCACAAATTTACCAATGAAAGGACGTAAGACCTCGTTCATCAAGCGCATGAAAGTACTAGGTGCATTAGTCAATCCAAAAGGCATAACTAACCACTCATATAAACCGAACTTGGTCTTAAAAGTAGTTTTCCATTCGTCTCCCAATTTCATTCGAATTTGGTGGTACCCACTACGCAAGTCAACTTTTGAGAAGATAATAGAACCACTTAACTCATCAAGCATGTCGTCTAACCTAGGAATAGGATGGCGATACCTTATTGTGATATTGTTAATGGTTCTACAATCCACACACATGCGCCAACTACCGTCTTTCTTAGGAACCAAAAGAACAGGATCAGCACAAGGACTAAGGCTTTGTCGCACGTACCCACGGTCCAAAAGCTCTTGGACTTGTCGTTGAATTTCCTTAGTCTCCTCTGGATTGGTCCTATATGCATTACGGTTTGGCAACGTAGCTCCAGGGATCAAATCAATTTGATGCTCAATACCTCGAATAGGTGGTAGTCCCGGGGGCACCTCAGCGGGGAACACATCGTCATACTCCTGCAAAAGGTTAGTAACAGCAGGTGGAAAAGAGACAGGCATATCATCAAATGAAAACAAGGTCTCTTTACATATCAAAGCAAAGCATGACGGTTCAGCAAGATCATATTTTGTAGCAAGAAAAACACCACCCGTCAATTTAATTCCCTCAGTCTTAGAAGCAGGTACATTCTTATCTTTCTTATGTGGAAAAACAGTTTTAGCTACTTGCTGATTTTCAGATTATGTGGTGTTCTCTTTCTTCTCATTTTCAAGTCTTTCCCTATCAAAATGCACAATTTCAGATGGAGTCATGGGAAGCAAGGTTATTTTCTTTCCTTTGTGCATGAAAGTGTACCAATTATTTCTACCATGATGAGTTGCATTAGTGTCATATTCCCAAGGTCGGCCTAATAAAAGTGAACATGCTTGCATAGGCACTACATCAAAATCAGCAACATCATAGTATGAACCAATGAAAAATGGTACTTTTGCGGTTTGCATTACCTTAACCTTACCGCTGTTGTTGAACCATTGAACATGATATGGTTAGGGATGTGGTTGTGTGGTCAAGCCAAGCTTCTTGACCAGATCAGAACTCACCAAGTTGTTGCAGCTCCCACCATCAATGATTGTTCGGACGCGCCGGTCGTTGACGACGAGGAACATTTGAAACAAGTTGTGGCGTTGGGCTCGCTCTGCTTGCTTCATTTGAGTACTAAGGACCCGCTGGACAATGATGGTCCGGTATTCTTGTGTGGCTACTGTACCCAAAGCTTCCCCATCATCATCATGTTCGGATTCGTCATCAACATTACCTGCAAGAGCATATTCATCTTCAACATCAGAAGCACTAACGTACCCAACATCGTCTGTCGCAATGTAAGGTCACTAACTTGGGCAGTCCTTCATGACATGGCCCATCCCCTTGCAACGGTGGCATATGATACCTGTTGTACGTCCCGTGGAGGCAACAGATGAAGACGACTTCGCTGGTGCCTGCACATTAGAAGTTTTGCTTACCTCGGGTGTACGTGGCGGTAGTAACGGTGCTACTGAACGCGCCCTACTGGTCGAGGGGGTAGTAGACCAAACAGCAGGAGGTGGCTCTGATTTGGTTGACGCCTGTTTTGGGGTGAAGGTACTACCAAAGTTGCTCCGTGGCCGCTGTTGTCGTCCCTGCAATTCTTTTTCTGCCAAAACAGCAAGCTGGAACAATCTATTGACATCATGATAGTCCTTGTAATCAATAATATTTTGTATATCATGCCTTAACCCTCCATAGAAACGAGCCATTTTATCCTCTTCGGTTTCCTCCACCTCACAACGCAACATGCCTATTTGAAGCTCTTGGTAGCACTCCTCTACCGATTTGTTACCTTGATCTAAGCGTTGCAATTTTTTACGCAAATCACATTTAAAGGAAGGAGGAACAAATCTAGAGCGCATTTGTCTCTTCAGATCATGCCAAGTACCAGGATGTATGTTAGACTTTACTAGTTCATTCCACCAAATTATAGCAAAATCATTGAACTCACTAGTGGCTTGTCTAACTCTATGAATTTCAGGAACAAGATGGGAGTTAAATTTTTGTTCAATCTCCATTTCCCAATCTAAATACACCTCAGCATCATATGTACCAGAAAAAGAAGGTACGGTAAACTTAACTTTAGCAAATGGATCATCATTGCGATAATTATTATTACCATTGTTGCCTCTCATACCTTGACGATTTCGGTTGAAGCGCTCTAAGTCATGTGCCGCACGTCACATAGCGGGTTCATTGCGAGGTGCCACATGTCCCTCTACATTGTCATCATGCTCCTGGGCTGCATCATTTTGCTGTTGTTGGATAGCAGGTGGGCGGTTCTCGATCACCTGAACCCTATCATCAAGCTGAGCAACACGTCGTTCCAATCTTTCAATACCTTTGGTTATCTCTTCCATCATGGTTTTCAGCTCAACATGAAGGACACACTCGTTGTCCTCTTTATCAGATCCTACCATGATTAGTAGAAAGTAGAAAAAACACAAGAAGTATTATCCCTACAAACTACCAGGTTCAGACAAGTGGATTCACACCCTCTCCAGCGTCTTACCACGCTCTTGCAAGGTTCTTACCAACGCTGCAGAAGATACAACCGGTGGCTGGTTCGTGATATCGTGACGAGCTTAAGTGTAACGATTGCAAGGTTGAATCCTGTTCTGATAGAAAGTATGTGGAGCTTGGAAGGCAGTTATGGTAGCAAAGGTTAGCAATAATTGAAATCAGAATGCTAAGTTGAATAAGTGTCCAAAGAACCCACTAGTGTTGCTGGCCTAAATGCGCCCCTAGAACTATTCAAGCAAGCAAAGACAACAAGGTAACAAATGGAAATAGCAAGTTGATAGCAAGGACAATCAATATTGAAGCAATTCTGATCCCAAAGATAGCAAGTATGGCAAGTACGAACTCCCGGATTTTTTTTTCACTGCGCGGCTCTTTTCTGTGCGCTGCCTCTTTTTGATAAATTTTTTTTTATTTTTTTTTATTTTTCTGATATTTTTTTCAATTTCAGCAACACAGAAATATGGAAACAAAGCAGGTTCCCCTCAATTTGGAGGTAAGGGGTGGCCGATATAAATTCTGGTGCTTGCTCCGAAAATTGTGCTAAAACTTCCGGGGCCGGATACTCGATCTTCCAGAGAGATTTTGGCCTCCGAAATTTTACCAAAATCGACAAAGTCGGTGAAATTCAAGTGTAACTTTTTGTTAGCTTCGAAACGAGTGGTCGTGGAGCTCAAACGGAGTTCGGATGCAAAAGTTATGGCCGTTTTAGTGAAGGTGCTCCGGATCAGGGTTTTTAGGCAATGCGAACTTTTGGTTTCGCAAGTAGGGAACGTGACGGTGGGTTGGCGGGATGAACAAAGGGGAGGCTAGCGATGCAGGGTGTTTGACACGAGGTGCTTTGCGACCTATCTAGGGTTTGCGAAGCGGGACAGTAACACAAGGCGGCTAGCGGGGGCAAACCGAGTAGGACTCGATTTGGCTTTCTAGATGTCTGGCGGTGGTAGGATGGATGATGCAACGGGGAGGTGATGGATAGAACTACGAACACAATCTAAACCAGCAACCAGACGACGAACTAAGGACACAAACTCAACAACGCTAACTGAAAGCAAAGATTGCGAAGGCTCGAAGTGGTTTGGACAACGGAAGACTATGACCTAATTTGTTTTTGGCTTTTTTCTGGACGATGGGTAAAACGATGAACAATGAACAGATGGGATACGAGATACCTAACGGGAAACCGGAGCTCTGATACCACTTGATGAGGAACGGGGTCCCGATCTTCCGACAGGTAGGGGATAGTTCGATTGGTGGAGACTCGACGTTGACGATCCGACTTTCGACCAGAACTGATCTAGGCCTGCAATCGCTACACCACTGCTCCGTTCGTTATCAACAGTAGCGAGGCGCGGTTGACCTAGCCACGAAGGCCTGTTCCTGCAAGCGAATCGAAGAACACGTGCAAGAACACAGAAGAAGCAATCTCGAATTGCAAGTATGTATTAAGATCATGAAGTGTTGGGGTTCCACAAACCGAAAGACGGCGAACTGCGACAACAGAAAATTCTAAGCAAAACCCGAGTCTAACAATGACGGCTATGAGGTTTTAATATGCGAGAGGGGTGGCGTCTAGGGTTTGGGGCGCACCCCCCCACGCGGGATACACGGGCTGAGGCCCAATAGACAGGTGACGCAGCACCGCACGGCCCAACAGAATCTGGTCTCCACTTGTTTTGACGATTGTGATTGACTCAGAAGGATTTTGGACATGGGACCAGATCTGTTGGAAAGGTCTCGTCGAGGGCTTCTCCGTAATGTACTTCAACGCCCCAAACGGAGTTTGTATGCATCTGCTACGCCCATTTGAAGACAGGCTGCTCCGCCGTGGCCGACCCGGACTCCAGCTCGCGGTAGACTTGATTCCTGACCCGTCTTGGCGCAAAGTGACACTCTCGCTGATCAACACCATGATTCCTGAGCACAAGCACAATATTATTAGGTAGTAACTCGCTCTTGTCAATATTCTCTCGTGTACTAAGAAATGAGCTCACCTGGTGATTTAGTTGACGTGCACTTGCCCTTGTTATTGGTCCTTGCACAACGGGTGTTGGAAGAATGGACGCATCATTAGGGGTGATGTCCTCATCACAGGTGGCGGCGCCCGGGACGGAGTCACCGGGGGGCCCTTGCCTTCGGGCAAATAGCGGCGCCCGGGACACACTCACCGGGGGTCCTTGCCTCCGGGCAAATGGCGGCGCCCAGGCCGAAGACCCTAGGAACCTTTGCCATTTGGCAAGTAGTGGCACCCGGGACGAAGTCATCGGGGCCCTTGCCACCGGAGCGGGTGAGATTTCCCCCAACAAGCCAAAAAGATTTTAAAAGACCTATTCACTCCCCTAGGTCACCATCCTTGATCCTACAAATCTTAAAACTTGCTTCTTTTTCTAATGTTGTTTATGAACAATTATTATGATTATTTGCCTACTTGGTAATGATGTAACGTGTTTACTTATGATAATTTCTTATAGTGTGTGTATGATTAATATAGAGTTATGGCAAGGTGTATTTTAATTTTGAATATTTTTAAATATGTAAAATTATGTAAAAATTTGTATTTTATAAACATGTCAATTTCAATGTTTATCTGCCGATGCATCACGCTTTACACTATTTACAACGTTGACTGGATGGCATTCATCAGCTGTTAGTGTGCTTTGACGGCATGAGGTGGCATTCGTATGAAAGTTTGAAAATTTCAAAAGAGTTGAAGGGTCATTTTGACAAAAGTCAAACCCATTGACCGTATTAGAGTGACATTTTCATTTTTTTTTTTTGGTTTTTTTTAATATAACTAAAGAGTTTTGCTAATAAGTAGTCATATATATTTTTTTATCTTGCATACATCTCTCTCCACTCTTAGATCAAATTCTTTCCTTAGATCTATCCCTCCAAGGTTCACATAGCCCCATCTTTAACTTTTTTAGCAACGACGACCAGGTGGCGAGTGAAGATGGGTGGTGAGGCGATTGTGGTGCCGCTGGTTGCTAGTAATGGCGGTGGTAGGGGGAACAAATGACGGAAGGCAGTGATCATAGCAACGGTATGGCATCATCGGCTGTGACCGGTGGTACTCATCAGGGAGAAGAAGATGAGAGGGACTATAGTGGTAGTAGAGGATCGATCAGAAGGAGGAGGGATGAGAAAAAGTATAGAGGATGGAGTGTGAAAATTAAATTTAAATATAGATGTGTGATTTAGATATTATAAGTTAAAAAAAAAAAAAAGGTAGATGGCGTATAACTCTTATCTAAATCCCCTTTCTTTTTTTTTTCTCCTTTTCTCTTCTTTTCCACTGATCACAGATGGGCCTTGGCCCATTTCACGTGCCCCTTGGAGCAACCACACACGAGCCACACTTGCAGCCGCCATCTGCCCAAAGCAAATTTCCACAGCAACTGCAAACAACGTAGCGGCCGCCACTCCTCTTGCCGCCGGCAGCCGGTCTCCTCCTTCCTCTCTCTTCCCTACAGATAACACAGAGAGAGAGAGAGAGAGAGAGAGAGAGAGAGAGAGAGAGAGAGGATGGATTTGGAGCACAGGCACCGGGCACACGCGCGTGTGGGTCTCCTCGGCAACCCCAGCGACGTCTACTATGGTAAAGCGCTATCCCTCACCATCGCCAACCTCTGGGCGACCGTGCACCTCCGCTCCTCGCCGGACCTCATTATCCAGCCGCACCCACACCACGACCTGCTCGCGTTCCCCTCCCTCCCCCACCTTGTAAGTACCATCTCTCTTGCAATCTCTGTGTCTATCTCTTTGTTGGGCTAGATTGGATGGCAAAGGTCAAATCTTTAACATTGCAACGCGGAATCACATGACAAATTTTCCATCTTTTTCATTGACGTGTTTGTGCGCGTGGAGAAACTTTCAAGAATTGTTGTATGTTTGCGCTTGTGCGCGTGGAATTGGGCATGAATTGGCACCATGGATCAGTACTCATCTTAAAGATGAAGTGGAGGATGGTTTCTGACGACCAATTACTGTGTGTTGGGGTCTTTGCCACGAGCATTTTGTGTGTACTCTGTGCACTGCTTTCTTTTGTCGTGGATTGGTATGGGCAACACTGTCCAATGGTTTAAGTTGCATTGTTACAACTTACAACGACTGACGACTGATGTCTTTTCAATTTTTATGAAAAAAATTGTATTAACACATCTCTCTATGCATGTTCAATGAATTTCATATCCGCAGCACTGTTCTGAATCAAGGCTGCTAACACCTTGTATGTGGTCACATATGCGGTAGTGGTGGGTCTACTGATCCTTGATTTTGTAGGTGCTAGCTTTTAGCTGTTTTACTGCTTATCAGGCCACAGAAGCAGGTACCTGGGCCTTGAACCGATTATGCGGGTAGGGGCGGAGCCAGGATGAAAAATCATTGGGGACATTATATAACTAACCAATAAAAGTATACAGTAGAAACTTCAAATAACTTTTGTCAATATATACCAACAAAGCAGTGGCAGACCCAGATAATCATGACAGTGGGGGCAAAGTGATGCAACATTTCTTTTCTCAGTAGGTTTAAGACCTCTATTTCTGTAGAGATTTCTAACATATTATACAAATTTTCAGTCAAAGAAACATGGCATTTATAATCTCTCTCCGTTGCACAATATAAGAGATATTTTCACCATGCACAAGGAGTAAGGTGACTCCAACTGTAGAGAACTATAAGAGAAAATTACTAATATGTTCTTATTTAAATGTCTTGAAAGGGGAGAGAGAATGTTAAGTGTATAGAGTGAGTCATCAGTAATGGAGAGAGTGAGGAAATAAATAAGGTAACATAGGACAAACATCAATAAATTGTGTGCAAGTCTTATATTTTGCAACAAGATGGAAAAATTATAGGGCTTACATTATGCAACGGAGGAGTAGAAATTTTTCATAACAATTAAAACTCCTCCAAGGAATTTTAATTAACAATTAAAATTTATCAACTGCAGTCTTCCATACATACATTACAAATTTACATTGCATACCTTAAGTATTTTTACAGTACTTTAAACTAATTTCACCAATAGGCCCAACTGAAATCAATTAGAATTCCCTGGTTTATAGATTCTTGGTTGGTGAAAGAATGCAAAAAGAACAAAAGAAATCAAAGAAACCATTGAAATAGCTCCATGTTCTTGGCTGCTGAAAGAATGCAAGAGAACAAATCAAGAAACCACTAAGCCAAGAAAGCAATGGTTTGTAGGTTCTCAAGAGGGCAGGTGGCTGGGATTCATCACAAGGGGCAGTTGTTGGGTTGCCGCATGCTTGAGCAGCAAGGATCTGCGGGCCCGCCAGCCTGGGGGAGTGGGCTACGCCACTGCAGGCGGGGCACTACTGCATGGGAGCGGGGGGTGCTGGCCAGAGCTGCTGGAGATGGAGCTGGCCAGTAGCTAAAGGGTACACTCTAGTCGCCGGTGGCCGGGGGAGTGGCCGCATAGGTTGTGGCCCCCGTGGGTCTGCCCCTGCAGCTAAGCAATCTTTTGAGATGAAGCAATTTCAAATGAACATGCAATGGCAAATGAGGCTTAAAAGAAACTTGCAAAATCAAAATGAGAGCTAATTCCAGAGCCATTTTTTGATGAAGCATTGCTGAAGAGGAGAGTAAGGATTCCAAAATAGCTTCACAACTACACAAAGCAAGTCATCTGTCAAAATAAAATATGCACAACATGTTATGTTGACAGTTGAACAAAATTCAAGTATTTAGACAACAAATAGCATTGTGTCTATTTTGTTACCACACCCCAATTTCCATTAAGGAAACAAAGTAGCAATGTATTACAAAGTGAGGAGCTTCAGCCCCACAGTATCAGACGATGCCTACTCAAGGCAAACAAAAGAATTGTTCACTACCACAACTAAACCAGCCTCCTGTGTTAAAGAACAACTACGCGGTAAACAGGGATTAGAATGCACACAGTTCTGAACCAATATTGTTGACAGCACAC
Organism: Pharus latifolius; assembly: GCA_019359835.1. Classification (NCBI taxonomy): domain Eukaryota; kingdom Viridiplantae; phylum Streptophyta; class Magnoliopsida; order Poales; family Poaceae; genus Pharus; species Pharus latifolius. The sequence continues at coordinate 67,694,912 of CM033323.1, forward strand.
AAATATGACTATAATTCTAGATGGTTAATACTTCTCAATTAACATTTGGTCTAAATAAACCTAACAATTAGCAATTAGCATTTGGTCTTAAGATTAAAGATTTCATATTGTTTCCCTAAATGCTAAATGGAAGCAAAGGTTCACCTCCTTTCACTTAAAAAAGCATTAAAATTAACATACTCAAGCACCAGGCCACAAGTCCACATTACAAGTAGCAAATGTCAAACAATTGAGAAGGATTAAGGAGATCATGAAAGTAGGAAAAGAGAAACCTTATCAAGATGTGGATGATCCTTAGGCAGCTTTGGGCTATGGGCAAGACCAGCTACTTGTCGGCTTCAGGCAGCACCGGTTAGAGTGCCAGCTGTAGAGCGATGACGCCACCGACGTCGTGGACTCACAGAACAGCCAGAGCAGGTTTCGCGTTCCACGGCAGGAAGAGAGTAAGGTGTGGGCGCATCGCTAGTGTCTGGTGTACGCTGGAGACAATTCCATAGTTCCGGCGTTGTCTATGCATGGTTACTCGTGAATGGGATTGGGCTTTGAGGAGTTGATGGGAGACAGGAGCGCAGAGGGCTTATATTTTGTAGTTTTCTTTTCTAACATAGAAAGTTTTGGTGAGTATGGTTGATTTGTGGGCCGATTGGGAGTTGGTCTGGTTGGCATGAAGACAATATGGACTTGCCAGGGTGGGAGCAAGGGGTTGGGGCATTATATTTGGGGACTGGGGGCACGCAACAGGCACTTCCTTATCTCTCTTGAGTGTAGACTGGGGGTCATTGGGGGCACGTGCCCCAGTGGCTCTAACGTGGGTCTGCCCCTGTATGCAGGCCTTGAACCAAGTTATGCTTGCTAATTACAGAGTTCTTTTGCCTAACACTTTGTTTGCCTTTTGGACTAAGTTGCAATACTAAACTATTCTTTCAAGTCTGCAATATAGTTCATCCCAATTCAAGTCCTTAGATGTATAATTATAGAGCTTTCTTGAATTTGAAGTTCCTTTTTGATCTAGAGTTGTTCAATTCATACATTGGACATTGAGTCAACCTAAAATTATGCATGCAATCTTCAAGTTTTTGGATAGAATTATCAGCATGTAATATCTAATATTGTAGTACTGTACATGTGACCTTCAGCCTTCTTATTGTTTAAAGTTTAAACTTAGAAAGAACTACCAGCAATCCAGGCAGCATGTAATAGATAATTCCTGTTTCTATGCTATTCAACAGATGAGTATATGAACATAGCGACCTTTGATCCTAATCTGCAAGCCAAACCATGTGGAGGAATTTTAGTGAAAATGAACTTATCTTTTTACATAGAAGCAATGCAGCATTATGCAGTCACTACCCAAAGAACCGAAGGCAATCCCAGTGCAACAAATGCCCACCTATGTTTTATGTTATTTCTTCTGTTTAAACAGAACTATCATGCTCTGTTGGTATGTCCTATTTCTAAAGGTACATGATATATTAGAGACTCTATTAGTGAATTGTGAATAGTGCTTTCTTCTTGATTTAGCATATATGCCATATTTTCTGTATATAATATATCTGTTCATTGCATAAGAAAACCGCATACAAGGTCTGCTTTCTGCGTAAGCACTTCAAGGTGGGGTGAGTGCTCACTAACCCCTCATTGCTATTTAGAACACTGACCCGCAAATGCAACATATTAGTGAAAAGTATGTGTACTTGACTGTTTCTGTTACCTGTTTGAGTATTCTACTCTTCTCGTCCTTGAAACATCTAGAGTAGAGTGCTCTTAATCTTTTTATTTTTGCCAGGCAAACCGTTTGCAAAACGAAGGCTATTATGGAGGTGTTAGGTTGCTGATGGCCATCTGCAAGGTTTTCTACAGGCACTGTATGGAAAATAATATCAAACTAAAGGATGGAAATTTCACCTTATCATATGATACTAATATTCCTCGGCAGGTAACTAATTGCCATCTCGCTTTCTTTGTTACCCCCTTTTACCCCCACTGTCCAATTGCTCAGTTAAAGTCCAGTACAGGATCTCATTATTCCTAGATACTCAAGAACATCAAAAGGATTGGCATTTGTTGATCTCAGCATTACCAAAAATTATGTGACAAACTCCATTTTTGCGTATATAAGTTCTAGAACAAACTTTACCTTATTAGCATTATGCCACCCACATTGCTAGGGGACAGCTGAAACACTACATCTTTTCTGCCCAACTTCTCATTCCTCCCTCACCATGGTTAGTTTTCCCTTTCCTAAATTCTTATTCTTTCCCTCACCGCAGCACTAATGAGTAATGATGAGTTTCAGCTTTTAATATTTGATGATAAAGTAGTGTAGATGTATCTTGCTATAAAATTTTGTTTGTAAGTTGCTAACTTGGCGATTCTATGTTCTTGGCTCTTTCTATCTGCAGGCTGGACTCTCTGGTTCGAGTGCTATCGTTTGTGCTGCTCTAAGCTGCCTTCTTGATTTCTACGATGTGAGACATCTCATAAAAGTTGAAATCAGACCCAATCTGATTCTCAACGCTGAGAAAGAGCTCGGAATTGTTGCTGGACTTCAGGATCGAGTGGCCCAAGTTTACGGGGGACTAGTGTATATGGTATGCAATTGAAATATTTGGTTATGCAGTTATAATCTTGCATTGCTGGTGTTAAGTCTCATTAATTTTTCAAGATTTACTCAGGATTTCAGCAAGGAGCATATGGACAAGTTGGGTCATGGCATATACACACCCTTAGATATTAATCTCCTTCCTCCACTCTATCTTATCTATGCGGAGAACCCAAGCGACTCTGGCAAGGTTGGTTGTGAATTAAAATTAAATGCTTTTACCAAATCTTCTCATGTTAGAAGAGTGAGTTGGTAAGATGACTCCACGTTTTCAGTTTGTTCTTTGGACTAATAACATATCTTTATTAACATAGGTCCACAGCACTGTTTGGCGAAGATGGCTTGATGGAGATGAATTTATTATATCATCCATGAGAGAGGTAGCACAGATAGCGTTTGACGGCCACAAGGCTTTATTGCAGAAGAATCATATTGAACTCGTGAGGCTTATGAACAGGAATTTTGATCTTCGGAGGTACAATTAATGTGCCCAACCACATATTGAGCCCACTTTATGTGTATTTGTTAGCAACATTCCTCTCCACTCAGCTTTTGAAATTTCACACTACACTTGGTGAAGTTGTTGGGAAATCGTTAACCATACTAACCACTTGTATTATCATAGGCAAATGTTTGGAGAAGATGTACTTGGCTCACTGAACATAAGGATGGTTGAGGTGCCAAGGAGCATTGGTGCTGCATCGAAGTTCACTGGAAGCGGGGGTGCCATTGTTGCATTCTGCCCAGATGGGCCCGCGCAAGTGGAGCTTCTCAAGAAGGCCTGCCAACAGGCTGGATTTATTACACAGCAAATAGAAGTTGCCCCATCCGTGCTCATGGAAGAGGAGTTGAAAACCTTATCAATCTAATGAGCTATAGGAACTGATTAAAAAAACATGTTCATTTTATTGCCCTTATTGTTTAGCTTGTGTGATGGTGATGTCTGTTTGATCGTTATGATTTTACAGCCAACTTTTAGGAGATGGCATTTTTTTTCTCTCTCATTAAGGAGGGGATTTCTTAAGTTGTGTGTGGAGTGATTTGTGTAATCCCGTTGGTTCAAGACAAGAGTGATAGTCGGGGATAGTGTAATACACGCACAAGGATGATGTTATTCACATTTTCTACATTCTAGTCACTGTCTAACAACGGAATTTGAGCTATGCATATAATGATCGTATTGAAAAGTAGAAAAATTCTGCTGCGAGATATTATTTGGAATCCGGAGAAATTTGGTCGGATCACAAAGTGGACAGTAGAACTTAGAGTATTTGACATCTATTTCACCTCTCGCATAACAATTAAATCTTAAATTCTCACAGATTTTGTGGTCGAATGGACTAATCCCGATCCTCCTGCGCAGGAATCCAAAGATTTACAATACACTGACCATTGGATGATGTATTTTGACGGTTCTCGTAGTTTTCAACACTAGGGGGCTGGAGTGGTCTTAATCACGCCTCAGGGTGACCAACTCAAGTATGTTATTCAATTACACTTTGTTGCAAGTAAAAACGCAGTAGAGTATGAAGGTCTTATTGCAGGGCTCCGGACAGTCAGATTCGTCAGAGTCCGTCGATTAGTGGTGAGAGGAAACTCACATCTAGTCGTAAACTAGGTAAACAAGGAGTACAGCACCTCCGATGAGACAATGGCTTATTACCTCGGGGAAGTGAGGAAATTGAAAAAACACTTCAGTTATTCGAAGTCCAATATATCCCGCGAAAGGACAATATACTCACAAACCAATTATTTAAAATTGGGTCCTCACGCACATCCGCTCCGGCAAGAGTGTTCGTTGAACACTTAAAACATCTCTCGATCATGACTTCGATCGAAGATGACCCGGTGGCAGTTTGCGTCACCAACCTTGGACTTGAAGGAGATTGGACCCGTCCATTGCGGATCTATCTCGAACATGGGACTTTGCCTAAGGACAAAACTGAAAGTGATCGATTAGTTCGAAAAGCGCACCTGTATAAACTCATAGATGGAGTTTTATACAGAAAGGGTACTCAAGGAGCATTCATGCACTGTAGATTTCAAGAGGAAGGTAAATCCCTCTTGAAAGAAATTCATGACGGTGTATGTGGTGCACACGCATCATATCACACACTGGTGGGAAAAGGATTCCGACAGGGTTTTTATTGGCCTTCGGCACTTGATAATATCAAAAATTTGATCAAGACATGCCCACAGTGTCAATTTCATGCAAGACAAGTTCATCAGCCTGCATATGCCTTACAAACTATTCCTCTAACATGGCATTTTGCGGTCTGGGGAATAGATATCGTGGGCCATATGCCCCAAGCGGTCAATGAATACAAGTTCCTATTCGTAAACATTGACATGTTTACTAAGTGGATTGAAACTGAACCAGTCCGCAACGTTACCGCCGCTGCGGCGAAGAAATTCTTTAATAAGAATATAGTCACACGATTTGGTGTTCCAAGTCGCCTCATTACCGACAATAGTTCCCAGTTCGTTAGTGGTCTCTTTTCGGACTATTGCGACGACATTGGGACCAAAGTGTGCTTTGCTTTTATAGCTCATCCACAGAGCAATGGTGCCGTTGAACGTGCCAACGGGCAAGTATTACAAGGCATCAAGAAACGTGTTTTCGATCGCCTTAAGATGCGCTCGGGGGCTTGGGTAGATGAACTCTACTCCGTTCTATGGGCACTACGCACCACTTATAGTTGAGCTACAGGTGAGACGCCTTTTCAACTAATATGCGGTGCTGAGGCTGTCCTACCCACGGAAATTCACATTGGGTCTATGCGTGTCAATCAATTTGATCATTCTGATCAACATGAACAACGTGCCCAAGACATTACCCTCCTTGAGGAAAAACGCGATCGGGCGTTGATCAAGTATGCAGTATATTTACAAGCTTTGCGTAAATACCATAGTAAACGGGTACGACCTCGTAGTCTTTACGTAGGTGACTTGGTTTTATGAAAAATACATAACTAGTCTAATCGCAACAAGTTCTCCCCTCAGTGGGAAGGCCCTTATACTGTGGTTTCAATACCGCAACCAGGATCAGCCCGATTAGCGATGGAGGATGCAAGGATCTTATCCAACACTTGGAACATAGATCAATTACACAAGTTCTACGTGTAAGTTTTCCATTTCTTTTATTCTTTTCAATTAGCATGATTTTGTTAAAAACTTATGTGTCCTTTTCTTCGTATCATGTTATGGTTCGATTTCTTTTGCCCCATTTTAATCGAGCTATGCTCGGGGGCTGGTCACCAATAATCATCTTATTATGATAACCAGGTCAGATTCACTGGCCGATCTCATGGTCGCATCTAGATAAGATATCCCTAAATAAGCCGTTTCTAAACGCATACGGGACTTACTAGCATGTTTCTGATAATTCGAAGGTCTGCCAGTTCATAATAAACCTTGGTATTGTATTAAGATCAGTACTTGTATGACCAGATGATCGTATCTAGGCCGAGACTTTCCTTTGTAAACTGTTTCTTAACATATAAGGAACTCGCTAGATATTTCCTAATCGTCAGCAACCCATATTTTTCTTAAGATTATAATACCATGCCTTCAGTATGTATGATCTCAGGAGAGGGCTAGAGGAATATGGGCCATGATATGAAATGAAATTGAGCACTTTTTTTTTTCCAAAAAAAACTATGAGGCATGCATTTGCATATTATAACTGTATATATATACAGGTATGATAAAACAAAGGATCACTGTTCACTACAATGAAATTACAGTAAGCCCAATTCTTTCAGAAGATCTTCAATTAGAGGTTTGACTTCTTCTGAAATGGCTTCAAGCTGGTCTTCACTCTCAATCTCTGCATGTCCCACCACCGGATTCAAGTCCAAATTTGGGCCGTGGTGAAGTCTTAACTTGCATAAGATGGCAGAGGTTACAGATCTTACATTGGTCTTCATTGCCTCTTCTTGCCGCTTTGTATCTCCAGGAAGATACTCGAGGAGTGATTCAGCTTGAGCCGTGACCAGTTTGTATGAATTGCTGAGGCTTAGATTGTCCTTTTGAGGCTCAACGATATCAGCCCTCAGCAATCCTGCAACCATCTTCAATCTTTCAAAGATGTATAATTGAGCATTGCTGTAGGATGAAATTATCGCCTTCAAGGTCCTATTCTCCTCACAGGCAGTATCAATCTTTGAGTTTTGTAGCTCAATGGTCGCATGAAGGTTATTTTTCTCTTTTGAAAGAGAGCTTATCTGATCCTCTTGTACTGCATGAGCCAAGTAATTGAATTCGCAACAGTTCATGCAAAGAAATTACACTACTACAGAAGTGCATTCCACTAACTCATATTTTCTAACGGTTATAAATAATATGGGAAAAATCCGATAGAATAGGATGACAGCGGCGGAAAAGAGGCTATTTACTATCGGTTACACACTAGTCCAACGTTAGTGAAATGCAAATACTTTTTACTATCGGTCATTACTGTACAAACCGATATAATATATTAAATAGTACTATCGGTTTTCCACTTTTAACTGATAGTAAAATTGCGCACTTTATACTATCGGTTATTACTGTACCAACCGATATAATATATTAAAACAGTACTATCGGTTTTTCGTTCATAACAGATAGTAAAATTACTCACTTTATACTATCGGTTCGTACTGTACCAACCGATATAATATATTACATAGTACTATCGGTTTTTCTCGCGTAACTGATAGTGAAATTACTGATTTTTTACTATTGGTTATTACTGTACTAACCGATACAATATATGAAATAGTACTATCGGTTATATAAAACAAACCGATAGTAAAATGACTTCATATACACTAATGGTTATGACAGTGGAGACCTTATTTTACTATCGGTTTGTTTTTTTGAATCGATAGTAAAATTGGACAACTTAATTAGGTCGACCCCTGCTCTGCGCTCTACATGTTGGAATCATTTCAGCCGCGCACGACTCCAAGCTAGAGTGATCTGGAAAAGCTAGTTGAGAGGTTGATTATATTTCCATCCCCCTCGGTATTGTCATCTTCTCATCACCTCTCTCTCTCTCGATCACTCTTTCACATGCACTCTCCCTCTCTCTCTCTACTTGCAATTCAGTAAACTAGATACATGTATCTCCAAACTAGCTAGAAGGCTAGGTTGGCTAGCTAGCTATAGCTTGCTGAATTTAAGCAGCTAGCTAGCTGGCTCTTCCAATTAATGCATGCATCAAGTTAATTAGGGTTTCATTTATACAAATCCATTTAATGTAATTAAGCAGCTATGGCCTAGCTAATTATGTTTCATGCATATATGCATGCCCTGAGTCATTAATTATTTATTTGAATTTGTCAATTTTGTGAAATAATTGTAGATGGACCGAGAATATTGGATGTATGGAATAAAACGTACTACTGTTGAGTATTTGGAGGGTGTGAATGGGTTTATTAAATTTACTGAGCAAGAAAAGGCGAAGAAGGGAGAGAAAGATATGCATTGTCCTTGTATAGATTGTATGAACTTAAAAAGGTTCGACAACTCTGATAAGATTAGGAGTTATTTGATTCGTCGTGGTTTTAACGCACGCTATACCCGTTGGATATGGCATGGTGAAGATCTTGAGGAAACGAGCAGTACCGCTACCACTCCGCAGCACCCGGAAGTGGATTGCAGTAATGATGATCATGATCAGAACATTGGTAATGTTCATTCGGAAGTCCATGTAGATGACGACAATTTAGATGAAATGTTACGTGATGTAGAAGAAGACTACAGCGAAAACGATTTAGCTAAATTTGAGAAATTAATTGTTGATTCTGAGAAGCCTTTGTTCCCCGGATGTGCAAAATTTACAAAGTTGTCTTCTGTGTTGAGATTATATAACTTGAAGGCAAACAACGGTTGGAGCGATAAGAGTTTCACGGCGCTATTGTTAGCGGACATGCTTCTAGAGGGAAATGAGTTGCCAAGATCGGTTTACTAGGCCAAAAAATTATTGTGTCCGTTAGGAATGGAAATCGAAAGAATACATGCATGCCCAAATGATTGTGTTCTGTACCGTAACGAGTACGAGGATTTGCATGTTTGTCCAAGATGCGGTGCATCGCAGTATAAGCATGGGGACAGAATTTATGACAATGGATGTGATGAGGTAAAGAAAGGGCCTCCGGCCAAAACTGTGTGGTATTTGCCTGTGATTCCCAGATTGAAACGGCTGTTTGCAAATCCGAAAGATGCGAAGTACTTGCGTTGGCATGTTGAAGGTCGGAAACAAGACGGAAAACTAAGACATCCAGCTGATTCCATTCAATGGAGAAACATTAACAGAACATTCGGTGAGTTTGGCGGCAAACTGAGGAATATAAGGTTTGGGCTGAGTACGGATGGTATGAATCCACACGGAAATATGAGCAGTCGACATAGCACTTGGCCGGTTCTTTTATGCATCTACAATCTTCCTCCTTGGTTATGTATGAAGCGCAAGTACATCATGATGTCGTTACTAATTTCAGGACCCAAACAATCCGGGAATGATATTGACGTGTTTCTATCACCGTTAGTCGATGACTTACATAAATTGTGGAGCGAAGGGGTGCGGGTGTGGGATGCACATAAGCGAGAGAATTTCATGTTGCGGGCCATGATATTTTGCACCATAAATGATTTCCCGGCCTATGGAAATTTGTCGGGGTATAGTATGAAAGGAGGCAAGGCTTGTCCTATTTGCCTGGATGAAACTGAAAGCATGTGGTTATCGAACTGCAGAAAAACAGTGTATATGGGTCACCGCAGATTCCTTTCGATGCATCACTCCTACCGTAAGAAGAGGAAGTCATTCAATGGGAAGCCTGAGAAAGGATCAGCCCCAGTGTTTGTGACTGGTAAGGAGCTTTACTTGCGCGTGAAGGACATCAAAGTTGAGTTCGGTAAATGGTCTAAACCTCCAGGAAAAAATGTTTGGAAGAAGAGATCGATTCTTTGGGATCTGCCATATTAGGAGCACTTACAAGTTCGACATTGCATTGATGTCATGCACGTAGAGAAAAATGTTTGTGACAGTTTGACTGGTTTGTTGTTGAACATTTCAGGAAAGACGAAAGATGGGATCAACGTTCACCGTGACATGCTCGACATGGGCATAAGGACTGAGCTTGCACCGTTGGAGAAGGGAAAGCGGACATACCTCCCCTCGGCCTGCTATACTTTGTCAAAAAGAGAAAAAACAGAACTCTGTCAGTGCCTACATGGTGTCAAAGTTCCATGCGGGTATTCTGCGAACTTGAAAAAACTTGTGTCCATGAAAGACTTGAAACTGGTTGATATGAAGTCCCATGATTGTCATGTACTGATGTCACAAATGCTTCCCATTGCTATCAGAGGCATTCTCCCAGTCAAAGTCAGAGAGACAATTACAAAGCTATGTTATTTCTTCAACACAATATCTGGCAAGGTACGTAAGCGTGTACTCCTAGCAAGTTAATTTGCTCCATTCGTGGAACTTGTCAGATTTTTTGGATCTGAATATTTGCTGCAACTGTGTCCTTGCAGGTAATTGATATGGATGGACTGGACGATTTGCAACGCGATGTGACTACCACTCTTTGTCAGCTGGAGATGTATTTCCCTCCATCCTTTTTTGATATTATGGTCCATCTAATTGTTCACCTTGTCAGAGAAATTAAGTTTTGTGGACCCGTGTTCCTACGCTACATGTATCCATTTGAGAGATTTATGGGTATCTTGAAGGGATATGTAAGGAATCGACATCGGCCTGAGGGCAATATCATTGAAGGTTATGCCGCCGAGGAGGTGATCGAATTTTGCACCAACTATATGGCCGGGGTTGACCCAATTGGCATTCCTACGTTCCGGCATGAGGGCAGGCTTCAGGGCATTGGAACGATTGGATTTAAAGCAGTCGTCCCCTCTAGTGATCTGTATGCAAAAGCCCATTTTTGGGTCTTACAGCACATGACGGGGGTGCAGCCATACATACACGAGCACAAGAAAATGTTGCGGAAACAGAATCCCTCGAAGCCAGAGATTTGGGTCACCAGAGAACATAATAGGAAGTTTACTGGGTGGATTGAAAATAGAGTCATGCAAGTTTCTGAGGGCGACGTAGATGAAGATGTTACATGGTTGGCCAGAGGGCCTAGATTTACTGTAGGGACTTGGCAGGGGTATGACATCAACGGCTATTCATTTTACACAAGAACTCAGGACGAGAAGAATACTATGCAATGTAGTGGAGTGACACTACTTGCTATTTCGGAGGATACCAGGGCAGTAAGGGCACTCGACTCATATTACGGTGTTATTGAGGAAATATGGGAGCTCGATTATGTATTACTTAAGATTCCTCTGTTTCGATGCCAATGGGTCGAAATCTCTCGAGGTGTTAAAGTCGACAATTATGGGTTTACTCTCGTCGATCTCAGTAGAGTCGCACACAAAGATGATCAATTTATACTTGCTGAGCAAGCCACACAGGTGTTCTACATCGTTGACCCGGCCAACCCAAAGTTGCACGTTGTCCTTCACAGTAAGAGACGTATTGTTGGGGTCGAAGACGTTGTGGATGAAGAAGAGTACGATCAGTTCGACGAACTACCTCCATTTTTAGATGGAATCTTTCAATCTGTCCCTCCCGAAGATATTGACAAAACAAGTTACCTGCGAGACGACCACGACGAAGGATTATGGGTGGACAACCATTCTTGACTAATTTGCAATATGTAAGTGACGTATATTACTTGGATCTTTAATCGAAGAATTCTTCAAATCATTTTTCAAAAATTCTTTAGGAAAACATACGTGATGCATTGAGAATCATTTATGCAAATTTTCATTTCAATTGGAGTATATACTTGATTTGAGCAATAATTGATTCTTTTCACAAATCAATATGAAAACTGCAAATTTTCATTCTATGATTGGTCTTTACTGTTAATTTATTTCAAAATTATTGGAAGTCATTTGCATGGGGTTTCAGGTGTCTTTACAAGTGTAAAATGATGTACTGAGACCCATATGTAATTGTTCTCAGGAAATACCTTTAGATCAATTTAACAGTATTCTACTATCGGTTTCAACTTCCAAACCGATATGAAATTAACATATACTATCGGTTTATTTTCATAAAACCGATAGTAAAATACAATGCAAAATGATGTACTGAGATCATCTGTAATTCTTCTAAAGGAAATCCTTTAGGGTCAATAAAATTGTATTTTACTATCGGTTTTAACTGTGAAACCGATATAAAATTAAACTATACTATCGGTTTATCGTTCATAACCGATAGTGATTTATATTGTGTTACGAGCCCCTGTTCTTAGTTTACTATCGGTTTGGTATAAAAAAACTGATAGTGAACAATGCCAACACTGAAAACCCTAACTTACATGTTTTTACTATCGGTTTATTGTTTATAACCGATAGTGATTTGTACTGTGTTATGAGCCCCTGTTCTTAGTTTACTATCGGTTTGGTGTAATAAAACCGATAGTGAAAAGTGCCCATACGGAAAACCCTAACTTACATGTTTTTACTATCGGTTTGGTAGTTATGAACCGATAGTAAATATTCATACATTAGGTTATAATCTTGCACGATTTTTCCTCCAGTGCAACTGATTACATTCCAATTTCCAAATACTTGCGCGGAAAACCCTAGATTCCTCGACGATCGCTTCTTCGCTCCTCTGCGCCACCATTGCCGATCAGAATCTGGTTCTCCACCGCCTCCGGCACTGCATTGCGCCACCGCCTCCGGCCACTCCACGATCGACTGTAAGTGTTCTTGACCAAATCGCTCGCGTGTATTGCTTAAGTTTGTATGCAATGGTTCATATCCCGTTCAATGGATTACAAATATAAATCTAGAGTAAAATTCATGAACTACAAACTTGATAGCTATGAGAATGACAGAATTGATGAAAACCACTAGCAATTTGTCGTACAATGTAGTCCACTATCGGTTTCTTATTTAGAACCGATAGTAAATACCTTAAACTGAATTTTCTGTTAATTATTTCCCATTTTCTAATTTTCATCTGAAATTTTGGTTCATTTACATTTTAACATACTTTATGTTCCTGCTGAGAGACTAGCATAGTTTGCACTGCTAATCTTATAGATTTTACTGAATGCAAACTTGATTACTATCGGTTTGACTTGGAAAACCGATAGAAAATAGAGTATATCATAGTTTGCACTGCTAATTTGAATTTTCTGTGAATTACTTCCCATTTTCCAATGTTCATCTGAAATTTAGGTTCATTTAAATTTTAACAGACTTTATTTTCCTGTAGAGAGATTAGCATAGTTTGCACTGCTAATCTTTTAAATTTTCCTGAATACAAACTTGAGTACTATCGGTTTTCCTTTCAAAACCGATAGGAAATAGAGTATGTCTTAGTTTGCACTGCTAATCTGAATTTTCTGTTAATTACTTCCCATTTTCTAATGTTCATATGAAATTTTGGTTCATTTAAGTTTCAACAGACTTTATGTTCATGCAGAGAGACTAGCGTAGGGCACAACAATTTTAGTTATGAACTTTGTCATGTACCTTTCTTCATATCAATTGATGGTTTGTTCATGGAATTTTAGGTAAAGCCATGTCGGCATCTTCCTCGGCTGATAGTAGTGATTCGGCGAGGGCCAACGTAGATGGCGCTGCCTCGTCCCAGCGCAAGAGGAAGGCGCGAGGCCCGACGATGTTGGGTCGTTTGGCCAAACGCGCGGATCTTTCATGTGAGTTCAACCAGTTCGGGAGACCGATCGGGAAAAACGCCGGCCACTATGCTGCCTATGTTGGCTTGTTGGCGAAGGAAAGGGTGAAGATCACCGTCCAGAGCTGGAAGGACGTCAAGGCCGAAGAGAGGGATAGGTTGTGGGCGGAAGTGAAGGTAAAATTAATCAAAATCACTGAACTCTTGAGTAATTAATCACATTCCCTTAGTTTATCCCAGAGATTAGGTAAGTCCTACTTATATGCACCATTTGAAACAGGCCAAGTGGAACATCCCCGACGATGGTCCCAAGATAGCTTGCTTGAAGGACATGAATAACACGTGGAAAACCTTCAAGAGCGTCCTCGTCAGTACCTTCCTCGCTAAAGGCGAATCTCCATGCGAGAAGTACCCCTTCATAACGGAGGAGGTATGGGAGCAATTCGCCCAACAGAAGGGGACTCCTGAGTTCAAGGTATGTATGGTTCCTTTGTTTGGTTACACCATTGTATGCAGTAAGCAGCAGTGCATTAATTTTCTTGTTTCTGGTACGAAGGCCCTCAGCGAGAAGAACAAGGCAATCTAGAGGAGGAACGACCACCCACACCGGCTCGGCTCTCGCGGCTATGCGGGGAAGGAGGAGCAGTGGAAGAAGGGTGAAGACGAGGCGTCGAATTTCGTCGACTCCCCTGACCTACCACTCTCCGAGATCCGCGATCAGCGATGCAAGCGCTGGTGGCTGGCCAGAGGGACCGTGTCGGCCACGGGGACTGTGGCGTTCCCAAACCCCAGGGACGTCGAGGTCGTGCAGCGACTCGTAAGTTGGCTAACTATGATCACTAGTGTGCGCACAAGTTTGTATATATTTCTTCCTCACAATGGAGAGCTTTCAATGTAACAGATCTCTTGCTCGAAGGAGGTGACCGAGGGATTGTTCAGTCCCCATAGGGAGAACGACATCCTTACCCGGGCTCTAGGGAACAAGGAGCATCCAGGGCGGACGCGAACCGTGGGGGCTGTGGTGCCATGGAAGGAAGGCTTCTCGGAGCCCGAGCAAAAGGCGAAGAAGGCTGGCAGCTGGAAGGAAAGGGAAGTGGAGCTATCTCAGAAGATACGGGCAGATGTGACTGCACAATTCACGGACATGTTCGCTCAAATGAACGAGAAGTATGAACGCCTCAGCCGAGTTGTGTAGTTCAAGGGTTTAGATCCAGCTGCCGAGGTCGACGCTGCCAGGCCGAGTAGTGTCGGCTCGAAGGTTCACGTCGATCCGGTGGACCTGATCGAGGTATTGCAACTCTTGAGTTATATATGCAGTTCGGCTGATGCCACTCCCGTTACGTTAGTATTGTTTCGCTAACCTGTTATAATTGTTGCAAATTGCAGAAGCCGGAGAGCTGTAGCCTATTGATCAACATAGGCGACAAACCTGTTGCGGTTGCAAACGGGGTTGTATACCAGCCTTGGGAGGATGTCCGGATCCACTGCGTACCTCTGGAGCCTGGATTTGCAAAGGTACAGGTGGACATGGCCCTCCCGGGCTACAGCTCTTTTCCGTTGCTCGTCCCAACGGACGAAATGCGGACAATTGACGAGGCATTGGGCTCGTACATACAGTGGCCCAAGAAGGGTGTTAGACTACAGGAGGTAAACCCTAGCCATTCTAGTTTACAACTCAGTTAATATACTCAATTTGCAAAATCTAACTTATACGTTTGTACTTAAAGTGGACGATGGGTATCAGCTCACTTCCTGAGGACACCACCCCCGCCACAACGCATGAGCGAACTCCTTCGGCCCCCATGCCTCCTCCGACGGCCTCAAACCCTTCGCCATCAAATGAGGCCGGTGGCACCACACCCCAACCTTCGAAGGTATACACTCGCTCCCCGCCCAAAGGCAAGGGCAAGGCCAAAGGCAAGGCCAAACAAAGCCAGCCGGGTACGTTCAAGAACGGGTCCCCACTCGTGTCGGAGTACCTTCTGCGCAATATGGATCAAATAACCAGAAGTCTCTACGAGTGGTACCTGACCCGGTCTAGGCACCACATCAACTTCTTGGTTCACTTTAGGCCAGCCCATTTTCACCGTGAGCTCGGGAGCATATCGGTGGCCCACGAGGATTTGTTCGACCTCCTCAATTGGCGGGAGCTTGATATGTCCATCATATGGACTGGAGTCCTGTGAGTTTGCTGTTGTCTGAAGTTATCAGAGTTTGTTTCATAAATCTAATCACTTTGTATGCACTACTTACTAATGTCTACTTTGCATCTAGGTGCATGTATAGGCTGGCGTCGATGAGGGCATGTGACAAGGTGGGTTTCCATGACCCAGAGAAAATAAGCCTCACGATGCTAGAGCACGACCAAGCACATGCGGAGGAATACATATCAAGGGCACTACTAGCGTAGCAGGACCGATAGTTCATCCTTGCTCCGTACCACCAAAGGTTAGTGCATTTCCTACTAATTTAACTCATTCTTGTATGTTACGCCTAACATATGTATGAAACGGTTCGCTTATATATGCAATGTAGGGGCCACTGGGTCCTCGCCGTCATTTGCCCATGGATGAATGAGGTCTATTACCTCGATTCGATGAGCGACAAGGTGGCGCATGTTTTCACCCTCACATGGCACATAGACGCGTAAGTAACATAGTTGTTTTAAAATTTTCTCTGACTAGCTAATTAATGATAACATATTAATCGGCAATGCTAAATTAAATAAGGGCTTTCAAAAATTATGCTAGTGCTGGAGGTAAGCATGACGTGTCGAAGGGCACAACAATTTCTTGGAAAGAATATGAGGTAATTAATACGGATGGAAGTACTCATGATGAGTCTTTTAATTTAAGCTTAATTAGTTCTTTCGAGTTAATGTGAGTTTATGTCTTTGCATATGCAATTTTTCCAGTGCCATCAGCAGCCACAATTGTGGGAATGTGGCTTCTATGTCATGAGATTCATGTATGACCTGATCAGGAGAAACTTTGCCCAATTCCCTAAGGTAACCATTTTTTCTGACTCAAAGTCGAACTTAATTGGATGTGACGTACGATCCTAACTTCATACACGCATATATGCAGAGCGCCATGTTGAAAGTGCAATATGAGTTGCCTCAATTGAAGGAGCTGCGAACAATTTGGGCTCAATATGTCATGGAAGAAGTGGCTATCAACGATCGATAGTAACTGACTTGTGTTGATTGCTGTATTTGTGAATATATATTGAATGTGTTGATTGCTGTATTTGTGAATAAACTCAATATGTGAATAGATTCATTGATGTATTTGTGAATAAACTCGATCAATATGTGCATAAATTCAATCTGTCCAATGCATGTGTATATTACTGTATTAGTGTATTTGTGAACAAATTCAATATGTGAATATTGGTGAATATTTGTAAATATTGGTGTATTTGTGAATGATTCAATGTATCTCTGTATTGCTGTATGTATATGTGCATGATTCCAGTACTAACTGTGCCACTACATAACCGATAGGAAAAACTAATATTACTATCGGTTATATACTACAACCGATAGAACAAATATTACAGTACTATCGGTTCATATGCTGAAACCGATAGAATAAAGTTTCCAGTACTAAACGTGTCTACAAAATACTATCGGTTATATAATATAACCGATAGAATAAACACTTCAGTACTATCGGTTCATATATAACAACCGATAGAATAAAGTTTCCAGTACTAACTGTATCTACACAATACTATTGATTTATATATAACAACCGATAGAATAAAGTTTCCAGTACTAACTGTGTCTACACAATACTATCGGTTTATATAAGAGCCGATAGAAAAAAACATTTATATTACTATCGGTTTAGATCCTAGCCGATAGAAAAAACCTACACAATACTATTGGTTTATATACGAGCCGATAAAAAAACGTATACAATACTATCGGTTTAAATTCGAGCCGATAGAAGAAATAGTCGATAGTGATTAGTGAACGTTGGGAATGTAGATGTTTTACTAACGGTTTTTGAACCGATAGAAGTGTGCTGCCCCTCTACTATCGTGCCGACCACTATCGGTAAGAGAACCGATAGTAGAGTGGATTTTTAACCGATAGTAAAAAGCATTTCTATAGTAGTGTTATTTCTTCTGGTTGGAAGTAAACTTACAGGAAAGCTTTGATTGCGCTTCGCGAAGTTACTTCTCCATAGAAGAAAATCTCGCAGTCGCAACTTCTTCCTGGTTTTGCTGATCAGCCTAGCTTCTTGTCAAAGAGGCATTTTCCCTATGACAAAGAAGGCAGTTACTTAGATGAAGTTCAAGGTTGGAATAAATAAGATACAGATACTTACTGTTGGAGCTGGCTTATCTCCCGTTGTGCGACCTCAATATGCGTAGCTAAAGCTTTTGACTTGGTCACCACCTGGGTCAAATGCTGAGACACAGTAAGACTTGTTGTTTGAGCTAGAAGATTCCTAAGATTGTCAATCCCATAAAAGGTAAAGGAACTTTTACTTACCTCTATGAAGTCATCAAAAGAAGCATCCTCGGGTTCACTCAAAGGCTAAACCTCGAGATCAGTTTTTTCCCTGACAACAGGAGCAGCAAGTGTTTGTTCTTGCTGGCTTGCTCCTGTGGTCAAAACTGTGGTTTCCATCCTAGTAGATTGGAGGTCTGCAATTATTTCCTCCACAATGGTCTGAGAGGGTACCTCAGCCATTGTGCTTGCACCTGTGTCTCCCTTGACCTCCATAGTAGGGCTTGTGCCGGTTCTTGAGGAGGTAGACCGGGCACTAGACACAGAGCTCCTGAAAATATCATGACCTGTGACATCCATGTTTTTTTTTTCAAATAGACATAGGATGGCAAGACGCGATATCCTTACTTAAGCCGAAACCCCATCATAGATTTGGGTTTTGGTGATGCGCTCTGGGGAGAAAGAAGCCCACTGGGTGCCCCTGTTGAAGTGTCATCAGCATCTGTCCTTGTTATCCTCTTCTTAAACAGGATAGTATCTTCTTCCTCCTACATGATCAAAATACAATTGATATATGCAAGGAAGTAAAACACTTAAAAGCTGTGAAGTTCTTACCACAGCGATCCCTTCAGTGTTCGAAGGAGCTTTTCCCAATCTTGAAGTGGCTTAAACTGCAACCTCAGGGTTGGGGTCTTCTTCCCTGACTGCAAGATTTCTGCAATCAGGGGATCCACTGCCATCAGGGTTGCCTCCACCAAAGAGGACAAGATATAGACGATGGTGGGGGAGGTTATGATGAAGACACGGATGCCCGATCTTCTGGTGAGAAGGATAACTTCGATTTGATGGAGAGTGACCTTGGTGATCCGACTACCAACCAAACAAGACTGGACGCCCTGGCAATCACTAAACCACACTCACGAGTCGTTATCAACCATGCCAAGACGCGGCTGACCTGATCACGAGAATCGATTCCTGCAAGCAACCGAAGAACAAGCAAGAACAAGATAAAAGTAATATGAAATTGCAAATATGGATGAAGCACACGATAAATTTGAGGTTGTGTAACTTGTAGTTGTTGGTCTAGCCGACACAAGAATACAAGGATGAAGTTTCACACATGGGGAAAACTAATCTAAACATAACCTGAGGAAGAACGAGAAGGGTGACGACCATATGTAACAGGGGTGGCGGCCAAGGAGGTGGACGTGAAACCCTAGGGGTACACGGGCCTTGGGCCCAAATTAGAGGTGGCACAGCACTCGGCAGAATCTGTCCGTGAATTATTTCGTCGATTGCGGGCGATCCAGGCGGAATTTGGCAGTGGGGCCAGATCCATTGGAAATGTGGCGTCGTGGGCTTCTCTATAAAGTGCTCATTTACCCCAAAAGGACTCCGTATGTGGTCTGGGTATCCGTTTGAAGTTGGACTACTGCTGGATGGCCGAGCTGGACTCACGGACGAGTTGGGCTTGATCTTCGGCTGGGCTTCATGCATCGTGAGTTGCTCCACCTTCGATGTAGCTTGCTGATCCTCCGATGTGGGCGTAGTGAATGGCTCAGCACATGGATTCATGCCGACTCGCCGTTCTCCTTGATCTTCTCGTGGCGGCGAGGAAATAGTGGAAGTAGTGGATGGAGCCTTGTTCATATCCGAGCTAGTGATGTCCTCGTCAGGTTATTTGTCCGTTTCTCAACCTCCGACACGGATAGAACTGCATCTCAAAAAGCAATTTATCTTGGTATGGCATTTTTTATCGGTAAAATTGTGTATTTTGTGGACAAAAGGACATACCGGTGTTGTAATCCAAGGTGCTATCTGCCATGGATTTCACCTCCCAAGCGGGATGTTCCCTTTTTCGCAAGGAGCTCATCCTGTTCTTCTTGAAGTCGTGGATAATATCCTCCACTGTTAATCCATGCTGCACTAAGTGAAGAATCACTTTGGCCTTCTTCTTCAACTCTTGGTTTAAAGCAGGAACGGTGTCCATTTCACTGCTCTTCTCCGGTCGATGATTCTCGAACTAGAGACCA
The DNA here is from genome assembly GCA_019359835.1 of Pharus latifolius. NCBI lineage: Eukaryota > Viridiplantae > Streptophyta > Magnoliopsida > Poales > Poaceae > Pharus > Pharus latifolius. The sequence continues at coordinate 67,714,723 of CM033323.1, forward strand.
CTTTCCGATGGATGGGTGCAGTAGAACAATTTCTGGTGCTATCCGTGCACCGAATCCCATAGAGGGAGAAAAGGATAATCTTTCTTGTCCCTTATACAGAAGTATATGCATCCTGCGACACTGGCGCTCTTCGACCATGCCGAGAAGTAGAACCGTCAAAAGAGATCTACACTGGGTAGTACTCCGACGAAGGCCTCGCAAAGGTGCTGGAAAATCGCCAGAATCAGAATGGCGTTGAGATATAGATTCACCAATTTCAGACCATAGTGCGCCAGAACTTCTTGCAGGAACTTGCTTTCTGGGAATCGAAACCCACAATGCAAGAACTCTTCGAAAATCACCAGCTCATTCTTATGAACAACTGGGATTTCTTCGTTTTTCTCGGCCAGCTAGCAGTTGATTAGCAGCCGCGGGGGAAGAATCTCTTCTTTCTCAAGCGCCATCAAGCTCTCCTCAATATGGTGGATTGATCGGCTCCAGGACCCATTGCTAATGAGATTTGTGAAAAGGCGACGGCTTTGGAGGCGATGAGAGCAAGGTGCAAAGAGAGGGTTTTTTGCGGCGAAAGTGGCTAAGGCAAAAGAGGGTTTTTTCTTCTTAAGCTTCTCAGGAAAGCTACCTTCTTCCTTCTATAAGCCTGAGACCACTACTCGCCAGGTTCATTATTTTATTAATTTCTCATGATGGGTATTCTCTGGAATAGAACCCAGTATCATGTCTTTAACCCTGTTTGAATCTGAAACAAAATCCATCTATTTTCAATTAATAGGTCATTTTATTTCGCATTCGGGGGCTACGGTATAGATAATTTTATGAGGATTTTTTGAGAAATTAAAACCTTATGATTCCAGGGTAATCTCATATCTTCAGCACTGTCAAAATCTTAAAAGCAAAAATTCTTTTGTGATCGCAGTACTAGGTATGATCGCAAGGCTATTATGTGATCTCGGTATTGTCTGTGACCTCAGTGCTACGCACGGTCTCAAGGCTATTCTGTGACCGCAATGTTTTTTATGGCCTCAATACTATCTTGAGACCAAAGTCTAGAGTTGATTTTAGACTAAAGATTACTACCCGTGTATGTTTTGATCGCATAAGTGTTTTCCTGTCACCATTTTTCATAGAGAGAACGCTAGTTGGTGATTATAAGTTATACATAATCATTCAAAGAGTCAAGTATGTAAGGGAAAGAAATTCTTTATTTCTTGCAGTCTTTACATACAAAAGGGATGCAAGTGACAAAAGCATCGACCTGATCTGAAAGTAATTTACAAATTTCTCCCAGGAACATATTGGCATCAGTGGGATCAACACTGGCCGCCCCAAGAGAACTGGCAACGTCTCTAAGCCTATTGACGTTAGCCCTTATTAAGGGGGAGCAACTATTCTGTCGACGATTCGGACTCGGAGTCCTCAGCCGAACTTATGCAAAATTTGTAATAGCGAGACCTTTCAAGATGACCCTTCGGGAAGATATGTAGAAAAATGGAGAACAGGAGCACAGAGAGGTTTATACAGGTTCGGGCCCTCAATGGTGGGAGTAATAGCCCTACGTCCTGTTGGGATTTCACTATGTTTACAAGATGATGGGAAAACGCCTTCACAAGCGAAGGGTTTTTCCTATGTCAATGTACAGAATGAAGCCAGAAAGGCTTGTAAGACTATGTAACTTAGGCCGAAAACTTGGCTACTTGAGTGATTGAGATGTGTTGTATCTCGCTTGTATCAGAGATGTTGATTTCTTTCGATCTTTTTTCTCTCCTTTTGTTTGATGCATCTTGCCACTCCTTTATACTGGTCGAAAAGGTGTCATGTCGTAACTGCATCAAACAGTTGTTCGGACGGTTGGATGCGGTTTTTAGAGAACCGCTCATAACCTCTACGGAAGTTAAACACGTGTTATCCGTGGATAACTGCACGTATTAACTTCCTGATGGTTGATCCTTCTACGTGGAAGAATCTCCAAGATATTTGAGATATTCCCGCTATAAGGATAGCTGGACAGGTAAACTTCAAGTACCTTGGTCGAAAGTACTCTGACCGCGGGATGTTGGCTGACCGCGCGGATATTGACTGACCACGGGACATCCTCGACATTCTGTTCGCGTATAGCATGCGAACTCCTGACCGCGTGAAGCCTGCGGTCTGATCGCGCAAAACTTGCGACCTGATCACGCAAAGCCTGCGACCTGATCGCGCAAAAGCCTGCGACCTTGAGCTGATGCTTCTTAGAATAACTTGAGTTCGCACCGCTAGGCACGTGTCTGGCTCGAATCTGTCTTGAACCAACAGTGCATTTATTTGAACTGACTCGGGTGTCAATCTTCGTCAGCCAGCCCCCAAATTTAAAGAAAACGAAGGGACGTGTTCCCTTTAAATTTAAAGAAATGCATCGGATTATTAACCCGACTCTTCAAATTCCCCACTTAGTGGCGCACTAAGTAGGTCGGTTGGTTCCCCGAGACGGGCTCTGGGTATTATGTGACAAGTAATGATGGTGCTGTTGAAATGTTTTTTAACCCGAGGTGAAATTTTAAATGCTTTTTAAGAACCCGAGGTGATTCAGAATGTGAACCGTCACCTTGGCGGCTATAAATACCGGGTCTTTCGTTTTGTAAAGCTTCACAATTTCTTCTCACGGTTAAATCCTTTCTAAAGTCACCTTCATCCTTCTCTTCATATACTTCCTGATGGTAGACCACAACATCATCGAGATTGAAAGTGATGAAGAGGAAGTTCTTAAGCAGGAGCCCCAAATGCCTGAAGATCCATCTCCCTCAAAGAAGAAACCCAAGGTTGACGAAGGATCCTCCAGCAGAGCAAAGGTAAAAGATGAGCCATCATCTTTTCTTCCTTCAGCTTTCTACTCCAACACCCCCTGCTTTTGTTTGGGTGATCAATTTTCTGGTCAGCAAGCGGTGACTATTCGACCAGAAGATCCTCAACTTGTGTTGGGGAAGCAATCTTCTGGTGGGAAGGTTGCACTTCCAGCATCTGGTGATCATCTGATTTTATCGGGTGATCTGCCTCCCAGGATGGATACATCAACGTGTCACAAGCAGGGACAAGTAATAATCCTTCTCTCCTTTTGCTTATAGTTTATGGTTAACGCAACTAAAAATTATTTTTTGCAAATGTAGGAGACTGGAGGCCCCAGTGATCAGCCTTCTGCTACTCCACCTCTTCCCCTCAGACAGATTCTTCTGGAGGAGAAGAATGCCCTGGAGAAGAAGACTGAAGAGATGTCTTCGGCGATTCTGCATCTGGCAGAATGTTTTGAACGATCCCGTGAAGAGGCACATCAGTTCTGCCGAGAGAGGGACCATGCTCAGCAACAGCGGGAACTCTCCGATTTGATTAGGAACAGTAGTGTACCTCTTGTTAGGGATGACGTAGATAGGCTTAGATTAGTTGCTAGTTCTCTAGGGGTTGTCAGTGTAGATCCTACTGACAACAACATGTCCCTAGGAGAACTCTGGAAACTCCTTTCGGATCAGGTCGATGCTCTGGTCGCCGGTATCCCTTTTGTATGTAAAGAATGCAAAAAATAAAATTTCTTTCCTCATATAAATATTCTTTACATCTTCTGTGTGAATATATGGCCATGAGTAATGCCTTCGTTACCATTCATACACAGGAAAATTTTAGTTCTACGATCAGAATCACACTTTTTTAAAAGTACTGCGACCAACTCTGATACCGCGATCAGACTTAAAGCCGCGGTTAGAACTGAAATATACTGCGACCAGAATTGGGGCTCGGTCAGACCGTCACTTCATTAGAACCGGAGCTTAATCGAATAAATGGTTTCGATCATACCACAACCCGGTCAAAATATATCCATACGTCCAAAGAATTAGGTCGTAAGATATTTTTGTAAAAGTTTTCAGGGTACATAAAGGAAAAAACATCCTCTGAAAAACTCTGAGAAACTTTTCAGGATTTTGCACTTTCAGTTTCTGAAACAAAGAAGTCTTTTTGTTTCAGATCCGATGCCTGAACACTTTAACGGGTCTGCCAGAGACAGTATCCATTATGGGAAATGAATGAATAAAATACTCGGTGGAACATTTGAATGGAACGTTACTCACATTAATGTGTCTTCTCGGGTCTATAAAAGGAGCAGGTGTCTTCTTGAGGAAGCCACACAGCCAAAAACCCTCATAATTTCCGCCGCACAAAACCCTCATTCTTCTGAGCCTTCGTCTTCCCCAAAAGTCGCCAACTTTTCCTTCGACTCTCCACCAAAAAATGGCGTCCTGGAGCCGATCGATCCACCATTCTGAGGAGAGTTTGGTGGCGTTGGAAAAGGAGGAGATCCTTCCTTCGGGGCTGCTAATCAACTGGCGGCCCGCGGAGAAGGACCAAGAAACCCCAACTGTCCAAGAGGGCGAGTTGGTGGTTTTTGAAGAGTATTTGTGCTGCGGGTTCCGATTCCCTGAGAGTCGGTTCTTGAAGGACGTCCTCGAGCACTACGGGTTGGAGCTAATCAACCTCCACCCCAACGCAGTGTTGATACTGGCAGTATTTCAACACCTGTGCGAGGCGTTCGTCGGAGTGTATCCCAGTGTGGATCTCTTCCGGCGATTTTACTTTTCGGCGTGGTCAAAGAGCGCCAACGCCGCCGGATGTATTTGTCGACGATTCGGACTCGGAATCCTCAGCCGAACTTATGCAGAATTTGTAATTGTGAGACCTTTCAAGATGACCCTTCGGGAAGGTATGCTGAACAATAGTGAACAGGAGCACAGAGAGTTTAGACAGGTTCGGGCCCTCGATGGTGGGAGTAAAAGCCCTACGTCCTGTTGAGATTTCACTAAGTGTGGTAAAAGGTTTACAAATGGAGGGAAAAGTCCTCACAGGCGAGGATTTTCCCTGTAAGAGTGTACAAGGATAAGCCAAAGAAGGCTTACTAAAATGCTATATGAGGTGTGCCGTAGACTTGGATAACTTGGATGATTTTGGGTTTCTTGATCTTCCGATCTCTCGGTTGATGTTTCGGATGATCCCTCTTTTTCCCCCTCTTGATTGATGCTCCATGCCAACCTTTTGTACTGTTTGAAAGGGTGCCATGTAGAGGAAACTGCATCAAACGGTTGCACGGACGGTTGGATGCGGTTTTTTGGAACTGCTCTTAACCTTCACGCAGGTTAAACACGTGTTATTCACGGATAACTGTATGTGTTAACCTTCTGACGGTTGATTCTCCACGTGTAGGAATCTTCGGGATACTTAGAATATCCTGTTGTACGGGCAACCGAAATAGATAGATCCCAAGTATCCTGATCGGCAGATGTTCTGACCGCGGGATATTGGCTGACCGCGCAATATCCCGAATGTGTAGTTCGCGTATAGCCTACGAACTTCTGACCGCGCAAGGCTTGCGGTCTGACCGCGTAAAGCTGCGACCTGATCGCGTAAAGCTTGCGACCTGATCGCGTAAAGCTTGCGACCTCATGGTGATGCCCCTCAGAATAGCTTGAGTTCGCATCACCAGATACATGTCTGGTTAGAACTTGTCTTGAACCAAAAGTTTATTAGAAATGACCCGGGTGTCAATCCTCGTCAGCTAGCCCCCAAATTCGAAGAAAACGAAGAGACGTGTTTATTTCGAATTTAAAAACCGTGCATTGGATTTTTAACCCGGCCCTTTAACTTCTCCACTTAGTGGCGCACTAAGTGAAAACGGTTGGTTTTTCAAGACGAGTTCTGACATTACGTGACAGGCAATGATAGCGCCGTAGAATTGTTTTTATCTCGAGGTAAAATTGTAAATGTTTTAACAAAACCCGAGGCGTCTGGAATGCAAACCGTCACTCAGGCGGCTATAAATACCAGACTCCTGGATTTGTAAAATTTCACAATTTCCCTCCACGCCTAAGTCCTTTTCTTGTTATCCTGCCTTCTTCCTTTTCACATACTCCTCCCAATGGCAGATCATGAAATCATCGAGATTGAGAGCGATGAAGGGGAAATTGTCGAACAAGGGTCTCAAACGAATGAGGCCCTGTCTCCCTTAAGGAAGAAACCCAAGGTTGACGAAGGATCTTCCAGTGGAACAAAGGTGAAGAACGTAGCGAGTTTTTTTCTTCCTTCAGTTCCTTTGACCCTCCCCGTTCATGCCTCTCGACAAGTTAGGCCTTTATCCTTAGAGAAAGATCCCATCACATCCAATTCTCCCATCCTTTTGGGTGATCAACATCCTGGTCGGCAAGCGGTGACTATCCCTCGACCAGATGATGGCCATATTGGGTTGGTGAAGCAATCTTCTTCTGGGAAGGTTGCTCTTCCACCATATGATGATCTTCCTCCCAAGATGGGTGTATCAACGGGTTATGCACTGGGACATGTAACAATTCTTCTCCCTTTTTGTTGATAATTTTAGTTAGTATGACTAACTTTTGCAAAATGCAGGAGGTAGGAGGCTCCAGTGATCAGCCTTCTGCTGCTCCATCTCTTCCTTCCGGACTGACCCTTCTGGAAGAGAAGAATGCCCTGGAGAAGAAGACCGAGGAGATGGCCTCGAAGATTCTGCGTTTAGCAGAATGTTTTGATCGATCCCGAGAAGAGGCGCACCATTTCCGTCGAGAGAGGGACTTCGCTCAGCAACAGCGAGAACTCTCTGACTTGATTAGGGACAATAGTGCATCTGTTGTTAGGGACGATATAGATAGACTTAGGGTAGTTGCTAGTTCCCTGGGGGTTGTCAGTGTAGATCCTACTGACAACAACATGTCCCTTGGGGAACTTTGTAAACTTCTTTCGGAGCAAGTCGATGTTTTGATCGACTGCATCCCTTTTGTATGTAAAGAATGTAAGAAATAAAAGTTCTTTATTTCTCATGAAATGTTCTCCACATCTTCTGTGTGAAAATATAGCCATGAACTTTACGTTCGCGACCATTCATACACAGGAAATTTTAGTTCTGCGATCAAAATCACTTTTAAGAAAAAAGCACCGCGACCTGCCCTGATTCCACGATCAGTTTCAAAGCCGCGGTCAGAACTAAGGTTCGACCAGAGTTGGGACTCGGTCAGGTTGTCACTTCGATTAGAATCGAAGTTTTAGCCTAAAACACGATTTCGATAAAACCATAACCCAATTAGAAACACTCCAGTACGTTAAAAATTGGGTTACATGATTTTTTGAATAAAATGTTCAAAGTATAAAAAAGGAAAAACGTCCTCTGAAAAGTACTGAAAATTTTTCAGTCCTTTTACGCTTTCAGTTTCCAAAACAAAGAAGTCTTTTTGTTTCAGACCCGACGCCTGAGTACTTTATCGGGTCCATCAGAGACAGTATCCATTATGGGAAATGAATAAAGCATTCAATGGAACGTTTGAAATGAGCGGTTTACTCATTAATGCGTCACCTTGGGTCTATAAAAAGAGCAGATGTCTTCTCAAAGAAGGCACACAGCTAAAACCCTCATTATTCCCGCCGCTCAAAACCCTCATTTTCTTGAGCCTTCATCTTCCCCAAATCGCCAGCTTCCCCTTTGATTCTACACCAAAGATGGCGTCCTGGAGCAGATCCATTCACCATTCTGAGGAGAGCCTGATGGCGTTAGAGAAGGAGGAGATCCTTTCTCCGCGGCTGCTCATTAACTGGCGACCTGCGGAGAAGGACCAAGAAACCCCAACTGTCCAAGAAGGCGAGTTGGTGGTTTTTGAGGAGTATTTGCGTTGCGGGTTCCGATTCCCTGAGAGTCGGTTCCTTAAGGATGTCCTTGAACATTACGGGTGGGAACTGATCAACCTCCACCCCAACGCGATGCTGATCCTTGCAGTATTCCAGCACCTTTGTGAAGCCTTCGTCGGAATATATCCCAACGTGGATCTTTTCCGACGATTTTACTTTTCGGCGTGGTCGAAGAGCACCAACGCCGCCGGATGCATCTACTTCCGGCTGAGGGATAAAAAGGAGTATCCCTCCCCACCCCTACGAGATTCTGTGCATGGGTGGCACCAAAGGTGGTTTTACTGCTCTCCACCATCCGAAAGCAGTTTATGGTTTGAAAACTCGCGACCGGAGAAGTCGAGCGAGTTAGACATTCCCCCGGCGATGAACTCGGAGCTTTCGAAGCATGCCGAGGTGATTCTTCACTTGGTCAATGAAGGATTGACGGCTCGAGATATCATTCGAGACTTCGTGAAGAACCGGGTGAGTCCTCTGCGTGAAAGGGCTCATCCGGCGTGGGAGATTAGGTCCATGGGTGAAAGCACCCTGGACTACAGTCAAGGTATTTATTTCTTTGGTGCTGAACTTTCTCCTTTTTGAATTGTACAAATTCTGACTTGAGTTTGGGAACAGTCCTGCCTTCATCCGAGATTGAAAGGCGGACCAACTCCCTCCTTAGGACCTACAATTCCGATGTAGAGGGCCCTAAGGGATCACCTCGCCCGCAGAGCTTGATTCACGCTGGTGATGACCTCAGACAGGAGCGCCGAAAGGTAATTTCCTTGTCCAGCTTTGGCTCTGCAGGTCTTGTGTGTGTCCAGTGCTAATCCCTTGTAATGGACTGCGAACCAGCTCCTAGGGAAGTTTGCGGATGCGACGTTCCCAAGTGAAAATGTCGGCTCTCCGAAGAAGCCGACGGCGAAGAATGTGAAGAAGGTCTCTCAGAGACCCAGGACAAAGAGTCCTGCCCCTAAGAAGACCAAGCTGAACCCTGGGGAGGGGTCTTCACGAAGCATTCCTCGTCCCGCAAGAAAGACTGCGGTAAGATATCGCATTCCTGCTACTTTTTCAGGCGCGACATGGAATCACTTCTTCGTCGTACAGGGAGAGGGGAGCGAGGAGGAAGAGGATGACGTTCCTCTGATCCTTCGAAGGAGGAAGATCGCGGATCTTCCATCCAGAGACCACTACTACCGAAGAGGTGGTCGTGGAAGATCCTGCGACCACCGAAAATCTTGTGGTCGCGGGTGACCCTTCAATTCCTGAAGCCCCCGAGGTTTCAGGGTTAATTATTTCTGCTTCCCTGGTTGAAGGGACGACTAAGGTAAGGAATCTTTTTCGGCCGTTCCTTCTATGACTCTTTCTGCACATTTGTCAAGTTAATGTATATACAGGGAGGAGAGCTTCCCCCTGGGACCACTGGGGGTTCCAGGGAGGAAAATCCTCCTCCTCTGCGGACAGAGGAGGAGGTGGATGAACAAAGGCCAGCTATGATGGTTCCAGCAACTCTGGAATCGCCAAGGCCTTCAGATGCAGCCCCACCAGTTAGCCCGGTGGCCCAGGTAAAGATCTTTTTATGTGTTTTTACCTGTTCCCTAAGAATATGCCTATAACATGACATTTCCAGGGGGGTGCTGCCTTGTTTACCATAAGGAAGGCGAGAACCGGAGACGGCTCTCCTTCGCAAGGGGAATTTTCCCAGAAGTCCCAGGAACGAATGGGATTTCAAATAAGGTAAGAGCTCTTACTTGACAGTAATCTTAAATAAAAGTTGCCTGACCCATTCTTCCTGTTAGGCAAAAGAAGACAGCGCCTAACCCTTCAACCGCCACTGGGGAGGTTGAAACTAGGGCTGATGAGGGAGCCTCTAATGAAGAGCGCTCTGCTCCCGTGGTTCAGGAAGTCGTCCGGACCGCGGGAGGTGAAACAAGTATAGGGACCGGGTCACAACCAGTGGCCTCTGGGGGTGGCGTCCGGCCGGCACTCCCGCCAACTATCCCTGTAGTGAGCACGTCGGAGGCTCTAGCGAGGATTCCCGCTGAACTGAATGATGCGGTTTTACAAAAGTTTATGAAGGTATAATAAGACTCTGCTTCCGTGCCTGAATTATACTTAGGACACCTTTAACCTTCTTCTTTGGCACCACAGGGATTGTCCTGGCTAACAAGCCATTCGCGTGTTGTGATGGCTAGTACAGAAGCCATTCAAAAAGAACGCGATAGCTTGCGCAGGTGAGTACCATTACCCTCTGGTTAACATGGGTACATCTTGGTTGTGACTGCCTTGATTTTGTTGCAGAGAGGTTGCATTCTTGAAGAAGGAGGTGGCCGGTTCAGTCTCAATGCTTAAGAAACAAGAAACTGAACTCAACAGACTTCGATCAGAGAATGCTGGTAAGCCGATTCCTGACTAGGAAGACTTGAATCCATAATATGCGAATAATCTTCTCTCTCTGTACAGCGCAAGCAGGTCGAATTACGCAGCTCAATAGAGACAAGGAGATTCTTGAATCCTCGATTCGCCACACCGATCGGGCAATCAAAGAACTGAGCCTCCGGATCTTCGAAAAACTAAAGGCCGTGGCTGATCTTTTGAAGATCGATGTGGTAGAACTGAGGCAAGACAACCTCAGTATAAATGACTGGACATCGCTGCTTACTGCCCAGGCGGATTCACTGCTTGAGTATCTCCCTGGAGATACACGGCGACGCGAAGAGGCAATCAGAACCAGGGTTCGATCAGCTGCAGCAGCCGTACTCAGCCGGGTTCGACTTCACCATGGCCCAGATGCAGATCTGAACGCATTGGTGGGTCCGGTTGAGGTCGAGAGTGAAGAGCTGCTCGATGCAGTCATAGAGGAAGTCCAGCCCCTAGTAGATAGACTCCTGACTGAGCTGGGGATCGAATGATCCTTATTTTTGTAACCAAACAATTGTAATTACAATGCAATGTATGTAAAACTATTTTTTTTTTTTCAAAAGAAAGTGCATATTCACATCATAAGTTTCATACTATAAGTATATTCCTCTAGCCCCCGCCTCTGTTTTGTGAATACTGGAGCCTTAGTATTTTAAGCAGAGGGGAAAACATAAGTATGATGACCAGGGATATGCGCTTCAAGCCGATGGTCAAGATTAAAGTAACATTTTAACCTTATTGCAAACTGGTAGCCACCCAGATGACCGAAGACTAGCCAGATAGTCCCGTGTGCGTTGAGAAACGGCTTATTTAGGAGCGACTTATCTGGAAGTGATCATGAGATCGACCAGCGAATCCGGTTAAAAAATGCTGTAGTAACCTAACCGCCGGCGATCAGCCCCAGGTCGAATTTGTATAATTTGGGCTTAAAGAAAACACTCATTGTATGAAAACAAGACATGCTTTTTATGAAAAGATGCTAATTGAACAGGGAAAAAGTGATTGGAATACTTACACGTAAAACTTGCGAAGTTGATCGATGTTCCAAGTATTGGACAAAATCCGACCATCCTCCATGGGTAACCGCGCAGATCCTGGCCGCAGCACTGAGACGACAGTGTATGGCCCTTCCCACTTTGGGGAGAATTTATTGCGGTTAGACTGGTCTTGAATTTTTCGTAAAACCAAGTCGCCAATGGTGAGATCACGTGGTCGCACCTTTTTACTGTGATACTTGCGTAGAGCCTGCAAGTATACCGCGGACTTGATCAGGGCGCGATCACGCCGTTCTTCCAGGAGGATGAGATCTTGCGATCGCTGTTCGGATTGATTGACCTGTTCGAATTGATTCGTGCGAACAGATCCAATACTAACTTCCATAGGCAACACAGCCTCGGCCCCATAGACCAAATGGAAGGGTGTCTCACCGGTGGCTCGACTAGAGGTTGTCCGTAGTGCCCATAGAATAGTATAGAGCTCGTCTGCCCAAGCCCCCGAGCGGGTCTTGAGGCGATCAAAAACACGTTTTTTGATGCCTTGCAATACTTGCCCATTGGCCCATTCTACCGCACCATTGCTTTGTGGATGTGCCACGGAAGCAAAGCACACCTTGGTCCCAATCTGATCGCAGTAGTCTAGGAAGAGACCGCTAGCGAACTGAGAACCGTTGTCTGTGATGAGACGGTTTGGAACACCAAATCGTGCCACAATGTTCTTGTGAAAGAACTTTTGTGCGGCTGATGCAGTAATATTTCGTACTGGTTCGGCCTCAATCCACTTTGTGAACGTGTCAATGGCTACGAACAGAAACTTGTACCCATTGACCGCTTGTGGCATAGGACCGACGATGTCCATTCCCCAGATCGCGAAGGGCCATGCGAGAGGAATAGTTTGCAATGCATAAGCAGGTTGATGAACCTGTCTTGCATGAAACTGACACTGTGGACACATCTTGACCATAAACTTGGCATCATCGAGTGCCGAAGGCCAGTAGAATCCCTGTCGAAAAACTTTTCCGACCAGTGTTCGGTATGACGCGTGTGCACCGCATACACCGTCATGTATTTCTTTCAAGAGGGATTTTCCTTCCTCCTGAGATATGCAGCGCATGAATACTCCTTGAGTACCCTTTCTGTACATAACCCCATCTATGAGTTTGTACAGACGCGCCTTTCGAATTAATCGATAGCTTTTGGTTTCGTCCTCGGGTAGGGTCCCATGTTCAAGATAGACCCTCAATGGATGAGTCCAATCTTGTTCCTGACCGAGGTTGGCAACGAAGGCTATTGCCGGATCATCCTCGACCGAAGTCATGATCGAAGGATGGTCCAAGTGTTCAATGAACACTCCTGCCGGAGCGGATGAGCGTGAGGATCCAATTTTGGATAATTGGTCTGCGAGAATATTGTCCTTTCGCGGGACGTATTGGACTTCGAAGTGACTGAAGTGTTTTTCCAATCTCCTCACTTCCCCCACGTAATGAGCCATTGTCTCGTCGGAGGTGCTGTACTCCTTGTTTACCTGGTTTACGACTAGCTGTGAGTCCCCCCTCACCACTAATCGACGGACTCCGAGGAATTTTGCTGCCCGGAGCCCTGCAAGAAGACCTTCATACTCTGTTGCATTGTTGGTGGCAACAAAGTGTAGTTGAATGACATACTTAAGCTGTTCGCCCTGAGGCGTAACTAAGACCACTCTAGCCCCCGAGTGTTGAAAACTACGGGAGCCGTCAAAGTACATTGTCTAATAATCGGGGTACTCCAGTTCCTTTGCCAACTGCACGGGTGGCTCAGGGTTGGTCCATTCGACCACAAAGTCGGCCAAAACCTGAGACTTAACCGCCGTGCGAGGGGTGAAATGGATCTCGAAGGCACCGAATTTGACCGCCCATTTGGCGATTCGACCAGATTTTTCTGGATTTCGGACAATATCCCCTAAAGGAAAAGAGGAGGGTACTGTGATCTTGTGTGCTTGAAAGTAATGTCGTAGCTTACGGGAAGCCATCAGTAGCGCGTAAAGTATCTTCTGGACCTCAGGGTAGCGCTCCTTAGGACCATGAAGTACTTCGCTCACATAGTAGACGGGTCTGTGTACTCCTTCCCTTTCCGCGATCAGGACTGCGCTGACCGCGTGTGGGGTGGCCGCCAAATACAAAAGTAATGGTTCTTCCTTTTCAGGAGACACCAATACTGGCGGACTAGAAAGATATGTTTTTACCTCCTGAAACGCTTTTTCGGCCTCGTCGGACCACGTGAAGTTATGATGTTTCCGCAAGGCTTTAAAGAAAGGTAGTCCCCTTTCGCCTAATCGCGATATAAAGCGACTTAAAGCCGCCATGCGACCAGCCAGGCGTTGAACATCCTTCATGGTCGAGGGCGACCTCATTTGTTCAATAGCTCTGATTTTCTCAGGATTAACCTCAATGCCCCTGGAACACACAAGAAAACCAAGAAGCTTCCCTGAAGAAACCCCGAAAGAACATTTCTCCGGGTTCAATTTTATTCCAAAGCGATTCAAGTTACAGAAGGTTTCAGCAAGATCGTCCAAATGAGATAATCTTTTGGTGCTCTTTACAACCAAGTCGACTACATATGCTTCGAGATTACGCCCTATCTGGGAAAGAAAGGTCTTTTGCATCAAGCGCTGGTACGTGGAACCAGCGTTCTTGAGACCGAACGGCATTCTGACGTAGCAGTATGTGCCGAACGGGGTGATGAAGGCAGTTTTCTCTTCATCGTCTTCTGCCATGCTAATTTGATGATATCCTGAGTAGGCATCCAGAAAACTCATCAGTTCGCAACCCGCAGTGGAGTCAACCAGCTGGTCGATGCGGGGAAGGGGAAAGTCATCCTTCGGACAGGCACTGTTGAGGCTAGTATAGTCGACGCACATGCGCCACTTGCCATTTGACTTGCGGACCATGACCGGATTGGCGAGCCAGTCCGGGTGATTCACTTCGCGGATAAACCCGGCTTGTAAGAGTTTGTCTAACTCTTCTCGGATGGCTTCCTGTCGGTCGGTGGTAAAACGCCTGAGCTTTTGCTTTATTGGTCGTTGTCCAGGTCGAATTGCTAACCTGTGCTCAATTACTTTCCTTGGGACACCGGGCATGTCGGACGGTTTCCACGCAAACACGTCTGCGTTAGCCCGGAGGAAAGCAACAAGGTCGAGTTCCTATTTGTCATCCAGGGCTGACCCAACCCGAATTGTCTTGGATGGGTCATCTGGCTACAAAGGAACTTGTTTGAGTTTCTCATCTGGTCGAGGAGCAGCCCTGATCGCATCGGTGGCGACGGTGGCGACCTGAGCGTCCCGGAGGGGAAGTTGATCGACCATCTCCAAAGATAGCCGGTCGCACGTGAGCGCCACGTTGCGACTTCCTCGGACCGAAATGACACCTTTGGGGCCAGGCAATTTCCCGCACTGATAAGCATAGTGCGTTGCCATCTTGAACTTAGCAAGAGCCGGCCTGCCAAAGATTGCATTATAAGCTGAATCACAATCGATTACATCGAAAGTAACCAATTCTGTTCGAAAGTTATCTGGTTCTCCCAGAGTGACCGGGAGGACCACTTGTCCCAATGGCATCATGGAGGGGCCTGGGATTATCCCATAAAACGGATGGATTATGGGCTTGATCTTCGAACGAGGAATTTGCATCTCGTCGAGTGTCTTGACCAATAAAAGATCAAGGGAACTTCCCCCATCAATCAGGACCCTTTCGACTCTCGCGTTACTGATGATTGGGGTAATAACCAGAGGTAGCCTCAATGGTCGAGTTAGCCCCACAGGACAGTCAGCGCGATCGAACGTCAAAGGCATATCCGACCAACGGGGATATTGAGGTTCGCCAAGGGATGTCTCCGTTTGGTTAACCTCTCGGCAAAAGGTTTTAAACTGCCTTTTGGAAACGAAAGAGGAGGAACCTCCGAAAATGACATTAACATGATTTTGAGGTACCTGGTAAGCCATTTCTTCGTCTCCGTCGATGTCTCTAACCCCGCACGCCTGCTCTTTAGGCGGTAAGGTTGGTATTGGCCCAGCTCCTTGGTAGAAATCATCTAGCTGTTTCAACCAACTCCTGCAGTTTTTGAGGTCGTGGCCTGCGGAGTTGTGGAGTGGACACCACCTCTTGCCCTCCTGCGGATTAGTTGATTTTTCTGGCTGGTCGGAATCCCGGCCGCCAGAAGCAGTTTTACTTTTAAAAGAAGACTTATTACCTTTGGTCGAAGGTGGTTTCTCCGCGACTGCGACCTCACGGTACTGTCCAGAGCGGTTCCTCTTCGACTTTTTTGACTTCCCACCCGGTGAAGACTCCGGCTTTTTGCTTGAATCTTCTTTCTTGGCGTCCTTGAAGCCTGGTTGGGGCGGTAGGTCCCCCTTATCAACCATTCGGTTCCATTCGACTGCCTCGGCTGCATCGGAGTATCGATCAGCCATATCGAACAGATCGGCCACTGATCGAGGAGGGTGGATAAGCAAGTCTTCAGTGAATCTCCGGTATCGAACGGCATGCTTAAATGCCCTGATTACGGAGCCATCAGATATGTTCGGGATGGTATTTCTTACCCCGACAAACCTCTTGACAAACTGCCGAAGCGTTTCGGTCGAAGTTTGCCGCAGTCTATGCAAGTCGTCCTCCTTACCCGGCTTTTGGTAACAGTTTTGGAAATTGCTGAGGATGGCATCGCATAGCATTTCCCAATTATAGATAGAACCCTCAGGCTGATTGAACAACCAGGTTCTAGCCGGTCCTGCGAGGACTGTTGGCAGGTAGTTGGCCATGACCTTGTCATCGCCTCCTGCTGCTTGGATGGCAATAATATAGATCTGAAGGAACTCAGATGGGTTTTGAGTTCCATCAAACCTCTCAATGGCCCCTGGTCGAAACTTATCGGGCCAAACGACTGCTCGTAGGCCAGGCGAGAAAGCTTTGCAACCAACGTAAGGACCGTGAACCGTCCTGCGACTTTCGGTCAGGTTTCAAGCAAACTCACTTAATGGCGAGGTTACTCGGGGTCCCAAACGAGAGTGAACGGGAACTCGATCCCTACTACGAGAGTCCTGCATTCGCCGATATCTGTCCTGTCGGGACGGTAGAGGTGGCGGGTAACTCCGTCGGCCAGAGCCAAAATGAGGACCATCTCGTTCACGGGAATGTGTCACTGAGCGGGAAGAGGCTGTTGGGGTCGCCTCGGATGCGACCTCGTCCAGTCTTTCCGCCAGGATCCTGAAAAAGGCCGGTCTCTGCGCATCCGTGACCGTTGGAGGAAAATTACGCATGACCTCCGCGATAGATCGCAGTAGACCATGGGTACTTCTCCTAAGGGCACCAGGTGTTACTGTTTCTTCGTCCACTGGGAAATGCTCCGGTGGTAAGGAAGGAGTCTGGTCACGTCTACGACCACGCGACCGTCGAGAAGAACTCGGGGCAGCATCGTAACGAGCCTGCGCATCTTGAAGAGCCTCTAGGGCAGTTCTGCGTAGTTCGTTGTTCTGTTGCTCGAGATCTTGCTCCTCCTTCTGTTTGCGATCTTGTTCTTCCCTGGCAGCCTGTTGATCGGGAGTTTCCTCCGACAACGCAGCAAACTGCCTAGGGAGAGAGGTCGCCGATGGGGAGAACATCTCGGTTTGTTCCGAGTCAGACTCGAAATCAAAGAGACGGTGGAGGTTATCAAGGTCGAACCTTCCTGGGCTAACTTCAGGGTCACCATCATATTTTCCCTCAGCGGGATCGTATGACGGGCCGGATTCATCACCTAGCACATTAAGAACCTCTGCGGGTTCTGACCTTGTGCCAGTTACCTCCTGGTCGATTAACATGACTTGGGGAGATGATTCAACCTGTGGAAGATTCTGGCCTTCGACCTCTTCCATCGGAACAGGATCGCTTGGAGAAGGCATGGGTATATGGGCATAATCCTCGAGATCGAAATCGTTCTCGGAATCATATGCTCCAGCCATGTTTCGGTGAACCTCCGAATTTCAATTAGGACGCCTTGAGAAAGGCCCCACGGTGGGCGCCAGCTGTCGACGATTCGGACTCGGAATCCTCAGCCGAACTTATGCAGAATTTGTAATTGTGAGACCTTTCAAGATGACCCTTCGGGAAGGTATGCTGAACAATAGTGAGCAGGAGCACAGAGAGTTTAGACAGGTTCGGGCCCTCGATGGTGGGAGTAAAAGCCCTACGTCCTGTTGAGATTTCACTAAGTGTGGTAAAAGGTTTACAAATGGAGGAAAAAGTCCTCACAGGCGAGGATTTTCCCTGTAAGAGTGTACAAGGATAAGCCAAAGAAGGCTTACTAAAATGCTATATGAGGTGTGCCGTAGACTTGGATAACTTGGATGATTTTGGGTTTCTTGATCTTCCGATCTCTCGGTTGATGTTTCGGATGATCCCTCTTTTTCCCCCTCTTGATTGATGCTCCATGCCATCCTTTTGTACTGTTTGAAAGGGTGCCATGTAGAGGAACTGCATCAAACGGTTGCACGGACGGTTGGATGCGGTTTTTTGGAACTGCTCTTAACCTCCACGTAGGTTAAACACGTGTTATTCACGGATAACTGTATGTGTTAACCTTCTGACGGTTGATTCTCCACGTGTAGGAATCTTCGGGATACTTAGAATATCCTGTTGTACGGGCAACCGAAATAGATAGATCCCAAGTATCCTGATCGGCAGATATTCTGACCGCGGGATATTGGCTGACCGCGCAATATCCCGAATGTGTAGTTCGCGTATAGCCTACGAACTTCTGACCGCGCAAGACTTGCGGTCTGACCGCGTAAAGCTGCGACCTGATCGCGTAAAGCTTGCGACCTGATCGCGTAAAGCTTGCGACCTCATGGTGATGCCCCTTAGAATAGCTTGAGTTCGCATCACCAGATACATGTCTGGTTCGAACTTGTCTTGAACCAAAAGTTTATTAGAAATGACCCGGGTGTCAATCCTCGTCAGTATTTACTTCCGGCTAAGGGATAAGAAGGAGTATCCCTTTCCACCCCTGCAAGACTCGGTGCACGGGTGGCACCAGAAATGGTTTTACTGCACCCCGCCAACCGAGAGTGGGCTGTGGTTTGAAAACTCGCGGCCGGAGAAACCGAGCGAGTTGGACACTCTCCCGGCGATGAACACGGAGTTCATGAAGCGCGCCGAGGTAATCCTTCACTTAGTCGCGCAAGGGTTGACAGCACGGGATGTCATCCGAGACTTTGTGAAGAATCGGGTGAGCCCCCTGCGTGAAAGGGCTCATCCGGCTTGGGAGATCAAGTTCATGGCGGACAGCACCCTGGACTATAATGAAGGTATTCGTTTCTGGCACCGAAACCTTTTTTATGTCATTTCTGGAATGCACCAATTTTAACTTGTATTTGGGAACAGTCCTGCCCTCAGCTGAGATCGAGAGGCGGACTAACCACCTCCTCAGGGCGTACAATGCCGAGGTAGAGGGCCCCAAGGGATCGCCTCGTCCCCAAAGCTTGATTCACGCTGGCGACGACCTTAAACAGGAGCGCCGAAAGGTACATTTTCCACTTGGCCTCTATTTTGCTGGTCTTATGTACGTTCAGCACTAATAATTCCATTGGAATGATACCAGCTTCTAGGAAGGTTCGCCGAGGCGACATTTCCCAGCGAAAACGTCGGTTCCCTGGGGAAGCCGACGACAAAAAACGTGTAGAAGGTTTCCTCGAGACCCAGGACGAGGAATCCCGCCCCCAAGAAAGCCAGGCTAAATCTTGGGGAAGGGTCTTCACGGAGCACTCCTCCTACCGCCCGAAAAACTACGGTAAGATATCACATCCTTCCAATTTTTTCAGGTGCGAACTGGAATTACTTCTTCGTCGTGCAGGGAGAGGGAAGCGAGGAGGAGGAAGACGATGAAGTCCCTCTAGTTCACTGGAGGAGGAAGATTGCGGGCTCTCCATCCGGTGATGCTCCAACTCATTTCGCCGAAACAACTACCACTGCAGAAGCAGTTGTAGCAGACCCTGCGGCCACCGAAGGCCTTGTGGTCGCGGATGATCCCCTGTCTCCTGAAGCCCCCGAAGCTTCAGGGCCAGTTGCCTCTACCTCCCTGGTCGAAGGGACGACCGTGGTAAGATTCTCTCACAGCCTTGTTTTCTCCAATTCCCCCTGTGCGTTTGATGAGTTAACGCTTATGCAGGGAGAAGAGCTTCTCCCTGCGACTCCTGTGAGTCCCAGGGAGGAAAATCCTCCACCTCCGCAGACAGGAGTGGAGGTGGTTGCACAAGATCCTGTGGCGGTTGCACACGAGGTGCCGGCCCCAGAAGTCCTGGAGCCATCGAGGCCTTCGGATGCTACCCCGACAACGGGACCTATTGCCCAGGTAAGGATTCTTCTCATTCATCTTCATCTTCCCCTGGAAATGTGCTCACAGAGGAACATACCTAGGGGGGAGATGCCTTGTTCTCCAAGAGGAAGATTAGGACAGATGACAGTCGTCCCCTTTCTCAAGGGGAACCTTCCCTGAAATCTCAAAGGCTAATGGGATTTCAAATAAGGTAAGAACCTTTATCCTGGTTGTATTAGAAATGATGATCATGAATTGTGATCATTTGATTCTTCTTTCCCTTTGTCAGGCGAAAGGAAACAACACCCAGTCCTTCAACCACTTCGGGAAGGGTTGAAGTCGTTGCTGGTGCAGGAGCCTCCAGTAAGGAGTGCTCCGCCCCCTTGGTCCAGGAAGTCGTCCGGGCCGTGAGGGGAGAAAGAGGCGCGAGGACCTAGTCGCAACCAATGGCAACTGGGGGCAGTGCCCAGCAGGCACTCCCACCAACTGCCCCTGCTGTAGGCACCTCCGGGCCTTCAACGAGTTTTCCCGTTGGTCCGGAAGATGCCTCCTTACAGGAGTTTATGAATGTACGATGAACTTCTCTCTGGGTGCCTGAATTGTACATAGGACAACCTTAACTCCCTTTTTTGCATCACAGGAACTATCCCGGATGATGGTCCAATCGCGTGCTACGGCGGCAAGCATGGAAGCCATACAAAAAGAACGAGACAACTTGCACAGGTAAGGATCATTACTCCTCAACTTGTAAAGATACAAATTGGTTATGACCACTCCTCCTGTTTTACTATAGAAAGGTGGTTTTGTTGGACAAAGAAGTGGCCACAGTCAAGCTTCATTCGATCTCAGTGGTTAGGAACCAAGAGGTCGAAAACAACAAACTGCGGTCACAACTTGCTGGTAAGTCGATTCCTGATTAGGAAGACTTGTTTTCATAACATGCGAGTAATCTTCTCTCTTGTTGCAGCCCAAGCAGGTCAAATAAAACAACTCAGTCAGGACAATAAACTCCTCCAGGACTCTATTCATACCTCCGAAAAGGCAATCGGAAAACTGAGCCGTTCAGTCTTCGAAAAACTGAAGACAGTGGCTCATCTTCTAAAGGCTGATGTGGTCGAAACCACAAGAGACAATCTCAGCCATGATGACTGGTTTGCACTAGTCATGGCCCAAGCGGAGTCACTTTTCGAGTATCTCCCTGAGGATACACAGCGACGAGAAGAGGCGATCAGAACCAGAGTTTGGTCAGCCGCTTCCGCCATCCTCAGCCGGGTTCGTCTTCACCATGGCCCAGATGCAGATCTGAATCCATTGGTGGGACCGGTTGAGGTCGAGAGTGAAGAACAGCTAGAGGCCGTCATGGAGGAGATTAGGCCCCTTGTAGATAAGCTCCTGACTGAGCTTGGGATCGAATGATCCTTATACCTGTACAGAAATAGTTGTATACAATGCAATGTATGTGAAAATTCATTTTTGAAAATGAATATATTTTTTATGTCGTTTCATATTATAAACATATCCCCCTAGCCCCCGCCTGTGATTGTAGATACTGAAGACTTAGTATTACAAACACAGGAGAAAAGTGAATATAACGACCAGGGGTATGTGATCGAATCAACAATTATGATCATTATAACGCCTAGCCTTGTTTGCAAACCAGCAGCCACTCAGATAACCAAGGACTTGCCAGAAAGCCCCGTGTGCGTTGAGAAACGGCTTATTTAGGAGTGACTTGTCTGGAAGTGGTCATGAGATCGGCCAGCGAATCCAACTAGAACGTTAAAATGATCTAACCGCGGGCGACCAGCCCCTGAGTCGAATTCGTAGCATACGGGCGTAACGGGAAATATTCATCATATGAAACCAAAGCGTTTTTTGTTTTATGAAAAGATGCTAATTGAACAGGAAAAGGGTTTGAGTACTTACACGTAGAATTTGTGAAGTTGATCGATATTCCAAGTATTGGACAAAATTCGACCATCCTCCATGGCTAACCGCGAGGATCCTGGTCGCGGCACTGAGACAATAGTGTAAGGGGCTTCCCACTTCAGAGAGAATTTGTTGCGATTAGATTGGTCTTGGATTTTTTGTAAAACCAGGTCGCCCACGTGAAGACTATGTGGTCGCACCCTTTTTTTGTGATACTTGCGCAGAGCTTACAAGTATGCCGCAGACTTGACCAAAGCGCGATCACGCCTTTCTTCTAAGAGGATGAGATCTTGTGACCGCTGTTCGGACTGATTAACCTGTTCAAATTGTTCTGTCCGAACAGACCCAATACTAACTTCCATAGGCAATACAGCCTCGGCCCCATAGACCAGATGGAAGGGCGTCTCACCGGTGGCTCGACTAGAAGTAGTTCGTAGTGCCCATAGGACGGTATAGAGCTCGTCTGCCCAAGCCCCCGAGCGACTCTTAAAGCGATCAAAAACACGTTTCTTGATGCCTTGTAGTATCTGCCCATTGGCCCATTCTACAGCACCATTGCTTTGTGGATGCGCCATAGAAGCAAAGCACACTTTAGTTCTGATCTGGTCGCAATAGTCTAGGAAAAGACCACTAGCGAACTGGGAACCATTGTCGGTGATAAGACGGTTTGGAACACCAAATCGAGCCACAATGTTCTTGTGAAAGAACTTTTGTGCTGTTGATGCGGTAATATTTCGTACCGGTTCGGCCTCGATCCACTTTGTAAACGTGTCAATGGCTACGAACAGAAACTTGTACCCGTTGACCGCTTGTGGCATAGGACCGACAATATCCATTCCCCAGACCACGAAAGGCCATGCGAGGGGAATGGTTTGTAACGCATAGGCAGGTTGATGAACTTGTCTCGCGTGGAACTGACATTGAGGACACATCTTGACCATATGCTTGGCATCATCGAGTGCCGAAGGCCAGTAGAATCCCTGTCAAAAAGCTTTTCCGACCGGTGTCTGATATGACGCGTGCGCACCGCATACACCGTCATGTATTTCTTTCAAGAGGGATTTTCCTTCCTCCTGAGATATGCAACGCATGAATACTCCTTGAGTACCCTTTTTGTACAGAATCCCATCTATGAGCTTGTACAGATGCGCTTTTCGAATTAACCGATCGCTTTTGGTTTCGTCCTCGGGTAGGGTCCCATGTTCAAGATAGACTCTCAATGGATGAGTCCAATCCTGTTCCTGACCGAGGTTGGTAACGGAGGCTATTACCGGATCATCCTCAACCGAAGTCATGATCGAAGGACGGTCCAAGTGTTCAATGAACACTCCTGCCGGAGCGGATGTACGTGAGGACCCAATTTTGGATAATTGGTCTGCGAGAATGTTGTCCTTTTGCGGGATGTATTGGACTTCGAAATGACTGAAGTGTTTTTCCAATTTCCTCACTTCCCCCAGGTAATGAGCCATTGTCTCATCGGAGGTGCTGTACTCCTTGTTTACCTGGTTTACGACCAGCTGTGAGTCTCCCCTCACCACTAATCGACGGACTCCGAGGAATTTTGTTGCCCGTAGCCCTGCAAGAAGACCTTCATACTCTGCCGCGTTGTTGGTCGCGACAAAGTGTAGTTGGATGACATACTTAAGCTGTTCGCCCTGGGGCGTAACTAAGACCACTCCAGCCCCCAAGTGTTGAAAACTACGGGAACCATCAAAGTACATTGTCCAGTAATGGGGGCACTCCAATTCCTCTGGCACCTGCACGGGTGGCTCAGGGTTGGTCCATTCGACCAAAAAGTCGGCCAAAACCTGAGACTTAACCGCCGTGCGGGCGTGAAATGGATCTCGAAGGCACCGAGTTCAACCGCCCATTTGGCGATTCGACCAGATTTCTCTGGGTTTCGGACAATATCCCCCAAAGGAAAAGAGGAGGGTACTGTGATCTTGTGCACTTGGAAGTAGTGTCGTAGCTTACGGGAAGCCATCAGTAGCGCGTAAAGTATCTTCTGGACCTCAAGGTAACGCTTCTTAGGACCATGAAGTACCTCGCTCACATAGTAGACGGGTTCATATATTCCTTCCCTATCCGCGATCAGAACGGCGCTGACCGCGTGCGGTGTGGCCGCCAGATAAAGAAGCAATGGTTGTCCTTTGTCGGGAGACACCAATACTGGCGGACTGGATAGATATGTCTTCACCTCCTGAAACGCTTTTTCGGCCTCATCCGACCATGTAAAATTGTGATGCTTCCGCAAGGCTTTGAAGAAAGGCAATCCCCTTTCGCGTAGTCGCGATATGAAACGACTTAAGGCCGCCATGCGACCAGCCAGGCATTGAACATCCTTCATGGTCGAGGGCGATCTCATTTGTTCAATGGCCCTGATTTTCTCAGGATTAACTTCAATGCCCCTGGAGCACACAAGGAAACCAAGAAGTTTTCCTGAAGAAACCCCGAAAGAACATTTCTCCGTGTTTAATTTTATTCCAAAGCAATTCAAATTACAGAAGGTTTCAGCGAGATCGTCCAAATGAGACAATCTCTTGGTACTTTTTACAACTAAGTCGTCTACATATGCTTCGAGATTACGCCCTATCTGGGAAAGAAAGGTCTTTTGCATCAAGCGCTGGTACGTGGAACCTGCATTCTTGAGACCGAACGGCATTCTGACGTAGCAGTATGTGCCGAACGGGGTGATGAAGGCAGTTTTCTCTTCATCTTCTTCTGCCATGCTAATTTGATGATATCCTGAGTAAGAGTCCAGAAAACTCATCAGTTCACAACCCGTAGTTGAGTCGACCAGCTGGTCGATGCGGGGAAGGGGAAAGTCATCCTTCGGACAGGCAGCATTGAGGCTAGTGTAGTCGACGCACATGCGCCACTTGCCATTTGACTTGCGAACCATGACCGGATTGGTGAGCCATTCCGAGTGATCAACTTCACGGATAAACCCGGCCTGTAGGAGTTTTTCCAACTCCTCTCGGATGGCTTCCTGTCTGTCAACAGCAAAATGCCTGAGCTTTTGCTTTATTGGTCGTTGTCCAGGTCGAATTGCTAACCTGTGCTCAATTACTTCCCTTGGGACACCGGGCATGTCGGACGGTTTCCACGCAAACACATCTGCATTAGCCCGGAGGAAAGCAATGAGATCGAGTTTCTATTTGTCATCCAGAGCTGATCCGACCTGAATTGTCTTGGATGGATCATCTGGGTACAAAGGAACCAGTTTGAGTATCTCATCTGTTCGAGGAGCAACCTTGATCGCGTCGGTGGCGACGGTGGCGACCTGGGCGTCCCGGAGGGGAAGTTGATCGACCATCTCCAGAGATAGCCGGTCGCACGTGAGTGCCACGTTGCGACTGCCTCGGACCGAGATGACATCTTTGGGGCCAGGAAATTTTACGCACTGGTAAGCATAGTGTGTTGCCATCATGAATTTAGCGAGAGTTGGCCTGCCAAAGATTGCATTATAAGCCGAATCACAATCGATTACGTCAAAAGTAACCAATTCTGTTCGGAAGTTATCTGGTTCTCCCAGTGTGACCGGGAGGACCACTTGTCTCAACGGCATCATGCAGGGGCCTGGGATTTTCCCATAAAATGGATGGATTATGGGCTTAATCTTTGAACGAGGAATTTGCATCTCGTCGAGTGCCTTGACCAACAAAATGTCAAGGGAGCTCCCTCCGTCGATCAGGACCCTTTCAACTCTCGCGTTACTGATGATTGGGGTAATGACCAGAGGGAGCCTCAATGGTCGTGTTAACCTCGCCGGACAATCAGTGCGATCAAATGTCAAAGGTGTATCCGACCAACGGGGGTATTGAGGTTCACCAAGGGATGTCTCCGTTTGGTTAACCTCTCGGTAAAAGGCCTTAAACTGCCTTTTGGAAACAAAAGAAGAACCTCCAAAAATAACATTAATATGATTTTGAGGTACCTGGTAGGACATTTCCTCGTCTCCGTCGGCGTCCCTAAGTCCGCACGCCTGTTCTTTAGGTGGTAAGGTTGGCATTGGCCCAACTCCCTGGTAGAAGTCATCCAGTTGCTTCAACCAACTCCTGCAGTTCTTGAGGTCGTGGCCTGCGGAGTTGTGGAGTGGACACCACTTCTTGCCCTCCTGCGGATTAGTTGACTTTTCTGGCTGGTCGGCACTCCGACCACCAGAGGCAGTTTTATTTTTAAATGAAGGCTTGTTACCTTTGGTCGAAGGTGGCTTCTCTGCGACTGCGACCTCGCGGTATTGTCCAGAGCGGTTCCTCTTCGACTTTTTTGACTTCCCACCTAACGAAGATTCCGGCTTCTTGCTTGAATCTTCTTTCCTGAAGTCTTTGAAACCTGGTTGTGGTGGTAAGTCACCCTTGTCGACCATCCGGTTCCATTCGACTGCTTCGGCTGCGTTAGAGTATCGATCGGCTATGTCGAACAGATCAGCCACTGATCGAGGAGGGTGGATAAGCAAGTCTTCGGTAAATCTCCGGTATCGAACAGCATGTTTAAATGCCTTGATAACGGATCCATCGGATATGTTCGGGATGGTATTCCTCACCCCGACAAACCTTTTGACAAACTGCCGAAGAGTTTCGGTTGAAGTTTGTCGTAGCCGATGAAGATCGTCCTCTTTACCCGACTTTTCGTAACAGTTTTGGAAATTGCTGAGGATGGCATCACACAGCATCTCCCAATTGTAGATGGAACCCTCAGGATGATTAAACAGCCAGGTTCTAGCTGGTCCTGCGAGGACTGTAGGCAGGTAGTTGGCCATGACCTTGTCATCGCCCCCTATCGCTTGGATGGCAGTAATATAGATTTGAAGGAACTCGGATGGGTTCTGAGTTCCATCAAATCTCTCAATGGCCCCTGGTCGAAAGTTATCAGGCCAAACGACCGCACGTAGGCCGGGCGAGAAAGCTTTACAACCGACGTAGGGACCATGAATTGCCCTGTGACTCTCGATCGGGTTTCGAGCGACCTCACGCAGTGGTGAAGTTACTCGTGGTCCCAAACGAGAGTGGACAGGAACTCGATCCCTAATACGAGAATCCTGTGTTCGCCGGTACTTGTCCTGTCGGGACGGTACGGGCGGCGGGTAACTTCGTCGGCCAGAACCAGAATGAGGACACTCTTGTTCGCGGGAATGTGTTACCGAGCGGGAAGAGGCCGTTGGGGTCGCCTCAGACGCGACCTCATCCAGTCTTTCCGCCAGGATCCTGAAAAAGGCTGGTTTCTACGCATCCGTGACCGTAGGAGGAAAGTTACGCATGACTTCCGCGATAGATCGCAGTCGACCATGGGTGCTTCTCCTAGGGGCACCAGGTGTTAGTGTTTCTTCGTCCACTGGGAAATGCTCCGGTGGCAAAAAAGGGGTCTGGTCACGTTTGCGACTACGCGACCGTCGAGAAGAACTCGGAGCAGCATCGTAACGAGCCTGCGCATCTTGAAGAGCCTCTAGGGCAGTTCTGCGCAGTTCGTTGTTTTGTTGCTCGAGATCTTGATCCTCCTTCTATTTGCGATCTCGCTCTTCCCTAGCAGCCTGTTGATCGGGAGTCTCCTCCGACAAGGCAGCAAACTGTCTAGGGAGAGAGGTAGCCGATGGAGAAAACATCTCGGTTTGTTCCGAGTCGGACTCAAAATCAAAGAGACGGTGAAGGTTGTCAGGGTCGAATCTTCCCGGGCTGATTTCCAGGTCGATATCATCCTTCCCCTCAGTAGGGTCGTATGACGGATCGGATTCATCCTCTAGCGCATTAAGAACCTCGGTGGGTTCTGATCTTACGCTAGACGCTCCCTGGTCGATGGACATGACTTGGAGAGATGATTCAACCTCAGGAAGATTCTGGCCTTCAACCTCCTCCATCGGAACAGGGTCACTTGGAGAAGGCATTGGGATGTGGGCATAATCCTCGAGATCAAAATCGTTCTCGGAATCATATGCTCCAGCCATATTTCAGCGAACCTCTGGATAAAAATTAGGACGCCTTGAGAAAGGCCCCACGGTGGGCGCCAGCTGTCGACGATTCAGACTCGGAGTCCTCAGCCGAACTTATGCAAAATTTGTAATAGCGAGACCTTTCAAGATGACCCTCCGGGAAGATATGTAGAAAAATGGAGAACAGGAGCACAGAGAGGTTTATATAGGTTCGGGCCCTCGATGGTGGGAGTAATAGCCCTACGTCCTGTTGGGATTTCACTATATGTGATAAAGGTTTACAAGATGATGGGAAAATGCCTTCACAAGCGAAGGGTTTTTCCTATGTCAATGTACAGAATGAAGCCAGAAAGGCATGTAAGACTATCTAACTTAGGCCGAAAACTTGGCTACTTGAGTAATTAAGATGTGTTGTATCTCGCTTGTATCAGAGATGCTGATTTCTTCCGATCTTTTTTCTCTCCTTTTATTTGATGCATCTTGCCACTCCTTTATACTGGTCGAAAAGATGCCATGTCGTAACTGCATCAAACAGTTGTTCGGACGGTTGGATGCGGTTTTTAGAGAACCGCTCATAACCTCTACGGAATTTAAACACGTGTTATCCGTGGATAACTGCACAATTAACTTCCTGATGGTTGATCCTTCCACGTGGAAGAATCTCCAAGATATTTGAGATATTCCCGCTATAAGGATAGTCGGACAGGTAAACTTCAAGTACCTTGGTCGAAAGTACTCTGACCGCGGGATGTTGGCTGACCGCGCGGATATTGACTGACCATGGGACATCCTCGACATTCTGTTCGCGTATAGCATGCGAACTCCTGACCGTACGAAGCCTGCGGTCTGATCGCGCAAAACTTGCGACCTGATCGCGCAAAGCCTGCGACCTGATCGCGCAAAAGCCTGCGACCTTGAGCTGATGCTTCTCAGAATAACTTGAGTTCGCACCGCTAGGCACGTGTCTGGCTCGAATCTGTCTTGAACCAACAGTGCATTTATTTGAACTGACTTGGGTGTCAATCTTCGTCATATTCCTTATTGTATTGGAGAGGTTTTGATGCTCCGGGCATGATCCCTCTCCAACTGGAACTTGTGAGCCTCCTCGCGAGCTCTGTCATGATACTCTGCAAGGCGTAGAGTAATCGAGGAGATTTCCTCAGAACGCTTCTCCAGCACCTCTTTTTCTTCTTCGAGAATTCTGCACAATGCAGATTTCTCCCCCAGAAGAACTTGGGTCTTAGCAAGCTGATGGCTAAGAGCCCAAAGAGCTTTCTCATCCTGTAAATGCATGGGTTAGTTCCCAAAGCATGTAACGATTGGAAAGAAAGAAAATGCTAACCTTCGTCACAGGATGAGAGGAGAAAGCCAAGCTTTGAAGGGAACTTGGTCCCAAAGGCGCTGTGGGCGCAGTGAGACTTTCCCCAGAAGGATGCTGTTTAGAAGGATTGTTGTGGTGATCCAAAGAAGGTGATGAAGATGCAACTGGATGGGTTGCAAGGGCCGAGTGAAGGAACAGTGTGGCAGTCCAGATGTCCGCACCTTTTAGTATTTTCGGTGAAGCTCCACTGGAGGATCCTTCGTCATTTTTGGATCTCTTCTTTGGAGGGATCATTTCCTCGATCACCTGAAAATTCCAAAATGTATTACTTTGGAAACAAACAAGCTGCAAAGAGAATAACTTGCACAGATGTTTCAGGAGAGAACTACCTTCTAAAGATCCTGTTCAATCTCAGCTCCTATTTCTATTTCTTCCTCATCACTCTCAACAATCTTTTTGGAATCTCAGTTTGCCATTAAGATGAGAGTAAAAGAGGAAATGTGAAGCAGGAAGATGAGAGCAGGCTCTAAAAGACTTAGCCAAAAAACAAGCCTGTGAGTTTTAGAACTGAAGGGCTTCGCTATTTATAGAGCCTGGAGGTGAGGGTTCGCATTCACAGACGCCTCAAAAAGTTGAAGTGTCGGGTTACATATTCCATGCGGATTAAATTTGAAGTTATAATCTTTTTATCTCTTCAAATTTGGGGGCTAGCTGACGAGGATTATCACCTGAGCTAGTTTATATCATGTTCTAGTCAAAATCGGATATGATATATGTCTCTGAGTCCTAGCAACCATATGGTCACAGACGAATAGCTTCCTATGCGTAATCAGAAGGTTGCGGACACGGAGTTAATTCATGATCGCAGTACTTGCACGATCATGAGATCGCAGACTGTGCGCGGTCAGAAGGTCGCTAGCTGTGCCCGACCAAGACAACCTGGGGGTGTTCAAGCCTTTACTGGTCACGTTCTCAAGGTCAAGATAACTTCTTCCACATGTGAAGACAATCGCCAGGAGGTTAACATGTGTGGTTATCTATAATTGCACGTGTTTAACGAACTGCACTATGGCAACCGTCCAGAACTGTCTCACATTGGCATCCTTTCATTTAGTATAAAAAGGATGGCTGATGGAGAAGAACAAAGAATAACGTTTTTGAAGACTTAGATATAGTTAATAGACAGAAGTGTAAAAGGAGATTATCGTCTGTGATAATCTCTCTTTCCTGCAAACCCTTTTTTCATACATAGTAAAATCACAACAAGACGTAGGGCTATTACTCCCACCATCGAGGGCCCGAACCTGTATAAATCTTCACGTCCCTATTTCATTGTTTGTCTTAACTTACCTGATAGCACTTTGAAAGGTCGCACATACAACTCACAAATCTGCGTAAGATCGACTAAGGACCCCGAGTCTGAATCGTCGACATATAACCCTTACAACCATAGAATAGAAAAAGTGGCTAACTCGGGTTATAATCCTCGTCACACCCTTGCGAATGTTACCCCATCATCTTTCACAAGATCAGAGGGAGGATTGCGAAGTTCATCCATAATTTTCTGAATACGATCCTTTGCACTCCTTCAGGGTCAGGTGGAGTTTCTAGCGTGGTCACCTCAACCATTGGGGAATAATCCAGAGCCAAGAGCGGCGTGTATTCATGCCTGTGACCACCTAGATGTGGTTGACGAGATGTTCCCGGACCAAAGTCGCGGATTGCGTTATCATGGCGAGTTGGTGCAAGATGTAGGAAATCTTCTACGACCTTGTGGACCTCGACCTCTCGCTATTCGCGCGCTTCATCCTATTTCTGTTTGCGTTCTCGTTCTTCCCTAGCATCACATTGCTCAGGGGTTTCCTCATAAAGTGCAACGACTTCCCTTGGAATAGAGTTTGTAGATGGAGAAAACATCTCATCTTTGCTTGAGTCTGACTCGAAATCAAAGAGACTTTAAATTGTCTAGGGAAAAGTTCTCTAGACGAAGCTCAAAATCATCTTCTTCTGTATTGTCCAAGACAATGGGTTGTGGCACATACTCATCCTCGGTTGTGGGAATACTCACAGAGGGCAAGAGAATTGCTCATTCAGGTTCTTGTCCAATAGACGTGACTGGAATTAAAGATGATGCTTCCCTGGGATAGGCCTCGAGGGTAGTATCGTCACCATTGATGGGGACGCTATCTTCATCCATGGCATCTACATGATCCTCGAGATCAAATTTGTTCTCGGAATCATGCAGGCAAGGGAAAGGATCCATGAATACAATGAACCTTGGTGAAAATGTCTTCAAGGCCCCACGGTCACTAATACAGAAAATCTTTCTTCTATTGGTAAAAAATACCCTTCTACTATCAGTTTTTGTATCGTTAGAGATAGACATGATAGAACAAGACAGGTCATTTTCTATCGGTAAATAACCGATAGAAGAACTCCACTATTCTAACGGCATTTTAGGCCACAACTGGTAGAAAAATAGTTCTAGTCTGACAGTTGTGAAAGAGTTTACCGATAGAAAAAGGATAGTACTCTCTCGATTGTGAATGAGTTTACCGGCAGGAAAAGTCACACTCTTCTAACGGTTAATTGCCAGTTTACCGATAGAAAAAACCTTAGTACTCTCTCGGTTGTCTATAAGTTTACCGGCAGGAAAAGTTACACTATTCTAATGGTTAATTACGAGTGTACCGATAGAAAAAACCTTAGTACTCTCTCGGTTGTGAATGAGTTTACCGATAGAAAAAACGATAGTACTCTCGGTTGTGAATGAATTTACCGGCAGGAAAAGTCACACTCTTCTAACGGTTAATTAAGAGTGTACCGATAGAAGAAAGGATAGTACTCTCTCGGTTGTGGATGAGTTTACTGGCAGGAAAAGTTACACTCTTCTAACGGTTAATTACGAGTGTACCGATAGAAGAAAGTATAGTACTCTCTCGGTTGTGGATGAGTTTACCGATAGAAAAAATGATAGTACTCTCTCGGTTGTGAATGAATTTACCGATAGAAATACAGTACATTCACATATACAGTACATTCTTTACATTCACAATACAGTACATTCACATATACAGTACATTCTTTACATTCACAATACAGTACATTCACATATACAGTATAGATGCAATACAGTATAGATTGGATACACAATACAGTACAGATGCAAAGAAGGGTAAATTCACATATACATTGAATAGATTGACACAGTTATTCACATTTATTCACATATATATGGACAAATACAAATTCCAATCCAATATGGACATTTATTCACATATATATAAACAGTCTATGCACAGAGTACACGAAAAAGAGAAAATTGACAAGAAGTGAGCGAAAAGGTTGTCTGGCGGTTGGTTGGGCACAACTTCCTCCATAACATATTGAGCCCATATTTGTCATAGATCTCTAATCTTTGCATTTTCGTATTGGTCTTTGGACATGGCGATCTGAAAGCATGTGTGAATACTGAGTAACTAACTTCCTAATTTTGAATGTGACACCCAATTTTCAAATCTGAGTTAGCCATCGATGCTTACTTGGGGGAATTGGGCAAAGTTTGTCTGCACTAGGTCGTACATGTAGCGCAACACATAAAACCCGCATTCCCACGATTGCAGCTGTTGATGGCACTGACATAATTGCATATGCGAAGACATGTTATCTATTGTTTCCATAAACTAATTAAGCATAAACAAAAAGTCTCATGAGTACCTCATATTCTTTCCAAGCTAGTAGGGAGCCCTGCGGTGTGGCAAGCCTCCCTCCAGCGGACACATATTTCTGAAAAGCCCTGCATTTCAGTTAGCATTGCCGGTTAATGTATTATCATTAGCTAATGAGGTCAAAATTTAAATCAAACATATATGTTACTTACGCCTCTATATTCCCCTTGACCACATATTCGTTCGATAATCTGTCACGCATCGAATCGAGGTAGTACACCTCGTTCCTCGACGGACAGATCACGATGAGGATCCAGTGGCCCCTACATTGTACTAAAAGAGGACTGCTAGCTCAAAGTATATCTCAGGTGTAACATAAAAGATTGAGTTAAATTAGTACAAATGCACTAACCTTTGGTGGTATGGCACCAGAATGAACTCCCTGTCCTACTGCGCCATCAGCGCCTTGGATATGTACTGCTCAGTGTGCGCGGTGTCGTGCTCTAGCATCATGAGGCTTATTTTCTCTGGGTCGAGGAAACCCACCTTGTCACACGTAGCCTCCGATGCCAGCCTGTACACGCACCTGCATGCAAAGGACGACATTAGTATTGCTTAGAAAGTTACTACATTTCAAATCAACTACAACAATGCAGAGTTAGCAAACAGAGTTAGAAAACAACAATACATAGGATCAATAAACTCACAGGTGATGGCGGCTTTTTTCCGAGGTGAAGGCGTGGATGCGCTGGCTGGGGTCGAGGCTGTCTTTTCTATGTTCAGGTTCGCACGAGATCCGGCCTCATGCCCCGAGCTGGGGGCGCAGTCCCCTGGTAGCATGCCGGCAGGCCACTTCAATTAATGAGCACGTATGTTAGATTTTGCAAGTTGAGTGTACTGAGTAGGATGTAATCTAAAATGTGTAGGATTTACCTGTTGTATTAAAACACACTTCTTGGGCCACTGTACGTAGGAGCCCACTGCCTCAGCAAGTGTCTGCATTTCCTCTGTTGTGACTGGCAATGGAGAATCATTGTAGCCCGGCATGGCCATGTCCACCTGTACCTTTGCGAACCCCAACCACAGAGGTATGCAGTGGATCCGGACATCTGCCCCAAACGGATATACGAAGCCATGTGCAACCACTTCCTGCCCGTCGCCTAGGTGAGTCAGTAAGATGCAGCTCTCCGGCTTCTGCAAATTTGTAACAATTAAAACAGGTTAGCGAAACAACTCTAACAGAATGGGAGTGGCATCAACTTAAGTGCACAGATGAAGGCTTGCAATACCTCAAGTAGATCCATTGGATCTGCGAGGACCTTCGAAGAGCAACTGCTTATCAGACCCCGCGGGGTACCGTCGTCATGGGGATCCGCATCTGCGCTCTTGGCCAGCAATGCTTCTCTCAGCTGTGCAAACTCTTCCCTCATTTGTGCGACCTCAGACTACACCTCAGCCTACACCTCAGCCCGTATCTCCGCCTGTACCTCAGCCCGTATCTTATCAGAAAGCTCCGCTTCCTTTTCCTTCCAGGAGCGGGCCTTCTTCCTCGGTGGAGCTGGATCTGTGAAACCAGCCTTCCACGACACAATGGCTCCCACGGTCCATGTCCGCCCGGGATGCTCCTTATTTCCTAGAGCTTGGGTGAGGATGTCGTTCTCCCTCTGCGGGGTAAACAATCCCTCCATTGCCTCCTTCTCAAAAGAGATTTGTTACATTTAAAGGTACCTTGTGAGACAAACACATATACACTTGTGGGCACATAGTTTACGAGGTTAGCCAACTTACCATTCGCCTCACAACGTCGGCGTCCCCAGGGTTTGCGAACTGCACAGACCCCGTGGACGACACAGACCCTCTCCCCCTCCACTATCGCTTGCACCTCTCATCCCGGATCTCGGAGAGCGGCAACTCAGGGGAGTCGATGATAGAATTTTGCTAGTCTTCCTTCTTCCACTGCTCCTCCTTCCCCGCATAGACCCGGGATCTGAGCCGATGCGGGTGGTCGTTCCTCTTCTGGATCGCCTTATTCTTCTCGCTAAGGGCCTTGAACTCCTCGGTCCCCTTCTGCTTGGTGAATTCCTTCCATACCTCCTTCGATATGAAGGGGTACTTCTCGCAAGGAGATTTCCCCGCAGTGAGGAAGTTACTGACGAGCCAGCTCTTAAAGGTTTTCCATGTTCCGTTCATGTCCTTCAAGCAGGCCGTCCTAGGTTTATCGTCGGGGATGTTCCACTTAGCCTGTTTTCAAACAATGCATACAATTAATCACGAGTTAGTTAAACTTTAGTATAAGCCAAGAGAACGTGATTACGAAAGAGTTAAGCAATTTCAGTTAATTTAACCTTCACTTCCGCCCACAACCTATCCCTCTCGTCCACCGTCACATCCTTCCAGCTCTGGACGGTGATCTTCACCCTTTCTTTCGCCAACAGCCCAACGTAGGATGCGTACTTCCCAGCATTCTTTCCGATCGGCCTCCCAAATTGGTTGAACTCACAAGAAAGATCCGTGCGTTTGGCCAAACGGCCTAACGTCGTCGCGCCTCGCCCCACCCTCTTGCACTGGGATGAACCAACTGCATCTTCAGTTACGTTGGGGTTGGCCCTAGTCGAACCACTAGTACCATCCGATGAAGACGACGACATGTCTTTCCCTACAAAACCATCAACAAACCATAAAAAATTTAATGGAAACACAAACCAAATCATTTTACAAAGCAAAAGAACCTATTTTAAATATTTTTTCTATCGGTAAACACAGAAACTACCAATAGAAGATAAGATTCTATTTTTGAGCATTTTCATCTACACATTTTCATATAGGAAGCAGGCAACATATGGCAATTAATTCTTCTTGGAGTTCCATAACTCAGTTCAGGATTGAAGATTAATTAGGGCTGCAAAAGGGATGTCCGAAGAAAATAATACTAAAAGACATGCAAAAATTAATTGCTGAAGTGTTCAGCAATGTTTTCTATCGGTAAACCCATGAGATACCGATAGACCATAACAATGTTTTCTATCGACAAAGATACAAGATACCGATAGAACATAACAATGTTCTCCGTGTTATGGAATATTGTTGATAAGCCACCATTCACTGGCATCACATAATCTTGGTTTAAGTCAACATTCTCCATGATTTGCTATACTAATATTCATGGGCCAGCATTATTATTTCACACATAACAATCTTTTCTATCGGTAAACACATGAGCTGTCGATAGAACATAACAATGTTTTCTATCAGTAAACACAAGAGATACCGATAGAACATAACAATGTTCTCTATGGGTATATGGAATATTGTTGATAAGCCGCCATTCACTGGCATCACATAATCTTGGTTTAAGTCAACATTCTCCACGATTTGCTATACTAATATTCATGGGCCAGCATTATTATTTCACACATAAATATGTACACAAGCATCTAAGTGCCATTATGCATAATCTGACAAACCTAATGCTAATGGAATATAAAGATATTGAAGTAGCACAGAAAGTAGGTCACAACCAAAAAAGGAATAACATGGTTTATAGAACCCTCTCTTGGTTATCTTTAGCATTACCTGTATGCAAATCATCAGGTCTTCACATCTGTTAGGTTGGGAAAAGTCATGTATAAGCATTTGAAACATATACATTGAAGACCCATCCACATTGCCATATATTCATACCAAGTGAGTAAAAATTCCCAACCAAACTAGCACATTGCATGGCTCATGTCCTTCCAGATCCAAAGTTTTAATACTTGTTCATAAATCTTTTCTATCGGTAAACACATGAGCTGCTGATAGAACATAACAATTTTTTCTATCGGCAAATATAGGAGATACCAATAGAAGATGTGTAAGAACACCTCCAACATATAAAGTGCATTACATGGTAGTTGGATACAATTGATCACACATACAGCAGTATAGATAAGTTAAAATCTCAAAAGAGGTTCATTACAGCACTGGAACATATTATGTCAACCCTAATTTAAATCAACATTGCCTGCGGAATTTACATAATCCAACACAGTAGGGAACCCTAGTTTAATTCCAAAATTTGAAGAATTAGTACGTACAAAACACTAAGATCAAATAAGGAAGATGCTGGAAAAAGAACGACGAATTAGGGTATTTTACGGCGATCAGTTGTGGTGATGGAGAGGTGGCGTAGAACGCAGCGGCGGCCGGCGAAGGACGAAAATATGAACCGGTGGCAGTGGCAAACCAGTATCCAGCCTGCGATCG
The DNA here is from genome assembly GCA_019359835.1 of Pharus latifolius. Taxonomy (NCBI): domain Eukaryota; kingdom Viridiplantae; phylum Streptophyta; class Magnoliopsida; order Poales; family Poaceae; genus Pharus; species Pharus latifolius. The sequence goes on from CM033323.1 coordinate 67,751,224, forward strand.
TCGTGTGGGAGTAAGGAAGTAAGTGCTCACTGCGGAGGTTGTGGTTTTGTTTGCTGTCGAAGAGACGCAGTGCTATAAGTTGGAACGGTTCGACTGGAGGGAAACTCAAGGGTCATGTGTAATAAAGTAGTGGATGCCCTTTTCTATTGTTACAAACAACAAAATACCGTCAGACCAATGTATTTATTCTAATGGTACAACAAAATAATACTGACAAAACAAGTAAATTTTTCCCAGAGTACTATTTGAAGTAGTGGATGTCCTTTTCTATCGGTACAAACAACAAAATACCGTCAGACCAATGTATTTATTCTAACGGTACAACAAAATAATACCAATAGAACAAGTAAATTTTTCGCAGAGAATTAATATTTGAAGTGGGCAGGTGTAACACCCTGGTTTTGGGGGTGAAAAGTTTTTGCATAAAATCCTGCATGCATGTATCCCTGTAGTTGTAGCCAGATCAGCTGTGCCCTAATCTCTCTCTCAAACCCTAAAAATCTCCAAATCTATTCTCTAGATCCAGATCAAGATCTGACCATCCAGATTTAACCTACCAGTTACCCTGAAGATAAAAGTCTTCAGGAACCAAGTTGAATTCTAACCCTAACTCCCAGTATCTAAACCTCTTTCTGTTTCGAAAACAGGAAATTCAGATTTACCCTAAGTACCCCAGTTTCCAGATAACTGAGTTATCATGGTCTAATCCTATCCAGACTCAAGTAACTTTTGGAATATGTTCCTAAGTATATCCTCAACTTACTTCAAAAAGTTGGGAACCAGATTGTTTCATCTAAGTACTTTTCACAGTTTAGTCCAAATTTTACTGCGAATAAGTCTTTCTCTGTTTACCTGGAAGCCTGAAAAGGCTAAAATCCACAAATCAACTCCAACTCCAGAAATTCTTCAGGGAACACCTCCCAAATGCTATTTGATACAGATTTCCCTTCTGTTTAGACTTCAAAATCTCACTCCAATTTCCAGAATTCGAAATCAACAAAATCCAGATCTATTTTACCCTAATTTTACCCTATTTTCGAAAATAGGTGAAATCCCTCAAACCTTATCAAACTTTCCCCAAATTTGAGCTAAATGAGTATTAATAGAAATATTATACTCAGCCATGAAACCAAATCCCAAATTAAACCTCTTTAAAACCATATTTACAAACCAGTCCAGACTTCAACCAAAATCATCACAATTATGCCCCTGATTCGACCAGGCTTCAGTTCTCGACCACAGCACTTGGGAGCAATTTCGACCGCACCCGTTTCTTCGACCACGACCTGGAACAAGCGCACGAGCACGGGAGCTTCGACTTCGACCTCGCCACTGAAGTTGCTGTTGCTTCGACCTGCTGCACTGCTAAAGTACTCCGTGGTCGCCACCTTCTCCAGTGCCTCGACGCCGCGTGTGTGCTCGCCATTTGCCACTGTGGATCTTCTCCGGCGCAAATCGCAGCCAGCTGTTTCTCCCGTTTGCACGCCACCGGCAACGGCTCCAGCAGCAAAACGATGCCACGTGGAGGACTCGCCGCGCCCAGCCATCAGCTTGCCTTCACATCACCTGCAAAAGCCCTCATGGCCACTGAATCAGGTCACCTCGACGCCAGCTCGCCGTGAAGTCGCATCCCGTCTTTTCCTTGCCGGCTACAACTCCCCGAGCTTTTCCAACCGTTGAGAACCTCCAGCTTTGCCTATTTATACCCCCTGGGACTTAGCCAACTCCACCACACAGCAAAACACCAGAAAACCAGCAAGTTCACTGTGTCTTCTTCTTCTCCGTTGAGCAGCAAAGGGAGCTCCGGTGCTAGCTTCTCCACTGCCCCCTTCTTCAATCCAACACCCCAGTGAGCTTCTCTCATCTCCCTCATACTTCTCAAGCTTGAAATTTAATTTACATGCTTTCTGTCACCGGCAATCGCCGTGTTTCATCTAGAACTCCGATGAGCAATTAAACTCTAACTAAATCGAATTAGCTTTCGAACTAGTAATCAAATATGCTCAGTAGACCTTGCTTAACATCCCTAAGCAACCAAAATCGACAGATTTGCTGATATGTGAAAATCCCCAAATTGGAACCTTGCATATTCACTGAACTTACTGTTTAAGCTTTCCTGGTGCATCTCTAGCCAATCTAACTTCACCAGTATGTTTCTTATGCCCTAAAGACCATCCACAAGTAAGGAATTAAGCTCAATCACTTTAAATCAGAGATGCCCAAATCAGATTTGAGTTCATCTGTTCTCCAGCCAATATCTTCCAAATCCAGCCGATCCAGCCCCAGCCACTTTGCCATTTAGATGTTTTGGACCATTCTAAGCAACTTTGTCTTCTATCACGACTTCCAATTCGGCCTAGATTGTGAGATATAGCTATGCCCTAGTTACTGCACTGTTTATGTTGCATGTGCTCCAGACCAGTCAACTTCTTTGCCGGTTTTCATCACTTTCCGGCCATCTCCTGCCCTAGATCCTGTTGAGACATTTGTTCCTGTTACAAATGACTAACTATCAGACAAAGTGGTGCATCATTTGGAGCCCTAGATCAAAAGATATGGCAAACCCTAGTTTATGGCCATGTCAACTCTATGTCAAACTATGCCAGTCAGTGGCATTAGCCTTGTTCACCCACCTTTGGTCATGCAAACCAAAAACTACCTTGTCAAACAGTTGCTTCACTACCTTGTGCATCATATGCTTGAATCAAAATCCATTTTGGCCACTAGAAACTGTTCAAACCATGTCAATGCCATTCTTGGGCATTGTCAGCCTATGTCAGCCAATGGCATTGGGCCAGTTTGACCCCTTCTGGGTATGCAAACTGAACATAACTTTGTCCCTTAGACTCCTGATGTTGTGATCTACATTTTATTCTACTGTCACAACTTGAGTTGAGCCCTCTATCATCCATCGACCCTATGTCGATGCCTTGAACCGAATGTCGACCTAAAGACGTTCGCTGTTTTTGAGCGAACCAGCCGTAGCCTTGATATCATTCTGATATTTTGGAACATTTGGAACCTTGTAAACCTTTGATGACTAATCTTAACCCTAGTTTCCATATTTTAACCCTAATCGCTCTCAAATCTTGTATCGCCGAGACGCTTTTACCTTGCATTATCGCATATAGTGGAATAGTAAGAGTAGGATTGATTGTAATGCCTGTTTGCTTGTTTGATCCTTGTTCAGAGCAAGAGTCCAAGTTCGAAGACTTCGTCGCAGACCCGACATCAACTGCTGTTTCTTACAACGCGGAAGGCAAGTCATATTCTTGAACATCTTGAACCTATATTTTATGAATTGCTAGAATATACCTTGATTATAAAATAGTATTGCATGTATTGAGAAAAGAGATGAAATGGCAGCATCAGGCTGATTGCCTGTGGAAAGATAAATTGTTTAGCAATGAGCCATGAATTGATAAATATATGTATATAAATCTATATTCATGAAATAAAACCCCTAACCGTGACCAGCATTTTGGTATGGAATGGTGAAAGCACTGGAGGTGCTTGGTCGCACAGGATGTGCCAGCACTGGAAGTGCATGGATTGTAGTATGATCTGGTCATTGGCATATAAGGACTAGAACCTTGTGTTGTGCATCTAGTGGCATGATTAACATGCCGACCGCAAGCCTGGTATGGGACAGGCCTGAACAAGTAGTATGTGGATCACACATGAAACCCCTATATGACAAACTCACGATTAAACACGGGGTGCGCTCCAACACATATCACAGGATGTGATCATGCACGCTGACCCTGAGGGGAAGATGCCAATTTAGTGGGGGTTGTGAAACCCTGCCACAACTGTGGTTTGCGTGAAGAAAACCACGGGGTCTGGGGTGAATTGTGTGTGAAACATGGTAAAAGTTCTTGTTATCTCCACCTTGCCACTCACAGTATGAAGTGAGTCAGGGGTCCAATCCTTGTGATAGGAAGGGCATGAAAGTGGATATCTTGCGGGTAAATTGGTACCCCTCTGCAGAGTTAAAAATGTATTCGAATACTTCGTGCTCCCGAGTTTTAGGAGTATGCCACGGTGGATTGAATCCACGGGGTGTGACACAAGTATTGTTTTATAAATTAAAGTTTTTTAGTTCAAGATTACCCAAATGACATGTGTTGTAATGATAAGGGGTGCTGCCGTGGGCTGTCATGTGTTGACGTGTCGCGGTAGTACCATAATTTAGTGATCATGTGATATCTAAGAGGCATGTGGATTGTGCCCTAAGTACATGAAATGTTGCCATGAGCATGAGATTTGAAAATCTTGGAAGACAAGTATTTTTGGAAAACCCTCTCACCTCTTTTCCCTCAGTAGCATAGGAGCATGTCATCTCTACTATACGTATCTCTACTCTTACCTATGACTTGCTGAGTACGTAAGTGCTCACCCTTGCAACTTATCAACAATAGATGGAGTGCTACAATACCAAGACGAAGGCTTGGAAGATTTCGTGGACCCAGAAGGAAGAGAGCCAGTTCTGCCAGAACCCTGAAGTGTGCTGTTCTGCTGTCAACTTCTTACGATTGTGGGGGTTTCTCCTAGCTTCCGCCGAGTAGTTGTCTTTTTGTTTTAATTAGACCATTTGTGCCGTGAAGGCATTGTATTACTCTTGTTGTATCAGGCCAGCAGGCCATACTGTTTATGAATGATATTTTGTAAGTTACTCTGCTGCAATGAACTCCTGTGCTTGACTTATCCTGGGAAGTCAGTGGTATGTATGTATGAGGCCAGCTGCAGTGAGCTAGGTCTCCACAGGAGTAGTCATGGTACCCTGCTCGGGGCGCGACAGCAGGGCATTGGAAAATGATGTTTCAGGGAATGGGATTTTTGAAGAGCTTAATTTTTGAAGAAGCAAGAGGCTGCAATGAGAAAATGATGTTTCAGGGAATGGGATTTTTGAGGAGTTTAATTTTTGAAGAAGCAAGAGGCTGCAATGAGATTTTGGCAAGAAAATTTGAAGGGAAGAATTAAGTTCTTATAGGATAAAGGTATTGTACATGTTAGAACTCATGTTGTGCAGTAAAATTGAGATATATTAATGCTGTGAACTAGCTTATCATTAAGTTCTAAAGAAAAATGTATTGCCTAATGTATTAATGATAAGTTCCTCACCTTGATGCACAACTTGTGGGCTGTTTGCTTGGCATTTTCCCCTGAAATAGAAAATAATCATCAATGGTTCTCAACCCATAATCCTTCTTCGTGATCATCTCGTAGATACGTTGTTTCGTCGATATCTTCAGTAGGGATAGATTGAATGTCCTCTAAAAATGGAGGTATTTCGTCGAATTGGTTATACTCCTCTTCATCGACAACGTCTTCAACCCCAACAATACGTCTCTTGCTGTGGAGGACAACGTGCAAGTTTGGATTGGCCGGGTCAATGATGTAGAATACCTGTGTGGCTTACTTTGCAAGTATGAATGGATTGTCTTGGTGTCCGACTCTATCAAGATCGACGAGAGTAAACCCGTAACTGTCAACTTGAACACCTCGAGGGTTTTCGACCCATTGGCATCGAAACAAGGGAATCTTAAATAATCCGTAATCGAGCTCCCATATTTCGTCAATAGCACCGTAATATGAGTTCAACGCCCTTACTGACCTGGCATCCTCGGAAATAGCAAACAGTGTGACTCCGCTACATTGCATGCTACTTTGGCGTCTTGAGCTTTTGTGTAAAATGAATACCCGTTGATGTCGTACCCCTGCCAAGTCCCTACAGTGAATCTTGGGCCTCTAGCCAACCATGTCACAGTTTCACTTATGGAGCCCTCGGCAGCTCACGTGACTCTTTCTTGGATCCACCCAGCAAATTTCCTGTTATGTTCTCTGGTGACCCAAATCTCTGACTTCGAAGGATTCTGTGACTGTACCATTACCTTGTGCTCGTGTATATATGGCTTGACCTCTGTCATGTGTTGTAAGACCCAAAAATGTGATTTTGCGTACACATCACGGGCGGGGATGATAGCTTTGAATCCAATCGTTTCGATGCCCTGAAGCCTACCCTCGTGTCGGGACCTAGGAACGCCAATTGGGTCAACCCCGGCCATATAATCTGTGCAAAATTCAATCACCTCCTCGGCGGCATAACCTTCCATGATACTCCCCTCGGGTCGACGACGAGTCCTTACGTATCCCTTCAATACACCCATAAATCTCTCAAATGGATACATGTAGCGTAGGCCCACAGGTCCACAAAACTTAATTTCTCTGATAAGGTGAACAATCAGATGGACCATAACATCAAAAAAGGATGGAGGGAAATACATCTCGAGCTGATAAAGAGTTGTAACCACGTCGCGTTGCAAAGCGTCCAGTCCATCCGGATAAATTACCTACGAGGACACAGTTGCGCCAAATATTCATATCAGAAAAATCTTCTAATTAAGCTCCACAAATGGAGCTAATTAACTTATAGTACGAGTGCACGCACTTACCTTGCAAGATATTGCGTTGAAGAAATAACATAGGTTTGTGATTGTCTCTCTGACTTTTGTTGCATCTAGGCCTTCATGCCTAACCCTAATTTTGATGATTAATGAAAACAAAGTGTTTTAGACTAACTGTGCTTTTGAGATTGTTTGATGCCGAGCTTCGTTGGGAAGATAGTCAAGATAAACAAGACGAACCCAACACAAGAGAAGTAAAAGCACAAGTCGCAAGGAAAGGAGTAGAGACGCAAATCGCTAAAGTGCAAAAGACCGAAGGTAACATTGTCTTTATTTTTACCGATCTCGGTGTTTGGAGTTGATCGGTTTAGGACTTTATTTTTTAGTTTTAACCGTACTATAAAGAGGGGTTGCGAAAGTCCTCTCTTTATCTCCAACATAAACCGACAAACTTAGGTCATTGCATTGCATCTTTTTGGTTGGATTTGATTTGAATTTGGTTTGAAAGATTTGGTTTTTCAGTTGAGTTTTTGACAGCAGAAGAGTTTTTTTCAATTTACAGAAAGATCTAGACAGATCTAATTTTTGCTTCTGTTGACAAAAATGTAGCCCTTGAAATTATTTTTCAAACGCCCTATTACACACCTCTTTTGGATTTCTGGATTTAAAGTTATCTCTGTTTTTGTTTAGGCTGATTGTCAGTTTGCTAAACTGACTGTCAGTTTGAATGTCAGTTTGTGTTAACTGACAATTGTCCAGAGAGGGTGTATTTTGGGCTCAAAATTTTTGTACTAAACTGACTGTCAATTTGTCCATACTGACTGTCAGTGGGGTTTCGACCACAGTTGATTTTAACTGAGTTTCTATTTGATTTGGTCGAGTTTCTGGTCTAACTGACTGTCAGTTTGCATAACTGACTGTCAGTTGTGGGTTTCAAGTTTCCTTATACGACCACGAACGGCTAGCAAATTTTTATCCGTAAATTTTGTCGGCCGTTGTACACGAAACTGACTGTCAGTTAGGCAAACTGATTGTCAGTTTGTGTTGCTGATTTTCAGCCCTAGCTCCAACGGTTCATTTGATTCTTGAGGCTATAAATAGGGACTTTGGGCATGAGTTTCATACAACAAGCAGCCTCCTCTCATACACATTCTTGAGCTTTAGTTTCTTATACAAAATCTTGATCTTTTGATCAAGTTGAGTGCTTTTCAGATCCACGGAGTGCTTTTGTTCAGTTCATTTTGCATCCTATTAGTTTCTTGGTGATTGTTTGGAGGTCTAGAGAAGACCTTGCTGCCTATTACTCTTGGTGAGCGCCCTCACCTAGACGGTTCGGAGGCGTGGCCGTAGATCTCTCCAGATTGGAGATTGTCGGAGAGACTCGGCGCATTTGTACAAGGCATCGGTGCTCTCCTTTCCGGAGTGGACAAGGAGCAACCATTAGTGGATAATATCCTTCGTGGATATTGGAGCAAGACTCAATTTATTTGAGTGCTTCAACAAGGATTAGGGGAGACTGGGCGAGTCTCCGAGACCTCGGTAAAAATCGTTGTATTCGTTCTCTCTTCCTCTTGCTCATATTATTATTCATTCTTGATTTGCAAATATTTGTTTTAAATTGAAGTTTTTAAAAAGCCTCCTATTCACCCCCCTCTAGTCGGCATCCTTGATCCTACACGTGGTATCAGAGCTAGGTCTCTCATTTATGGGCTTTACCGCCTAGAGAGAAAGGATGGACTCGGTAGAGAATTTTGATTTGATTGCTCCTCACTTTGATGGCTCATATTACTTTCATTGGAAGATTATTATGAGCACTTATTTTCAGGCATTGAGTTTGGATTTATGGAGCTTAGTGGAGAAGGGTGTGACTTATCCATTGATTTCGGATAAGGATATTCTCCTCTTAAATACAAAGGCTAAAGATGTACTTTATAGATCCCTTAGCCATGATGTGCTCGAACTAGTGAGTGATCGTTCGACCGCTCATGATGTTTGGACCACCCTTGAGTCTATCTTTGAGGGCACATCTAGCTTTGAGCATGCTAAGATGCGCTTTTTGATGCAACACTATGAGGCATTTGTGATGTTGGAGCATGATACACTCTCCACCATATATGATCGCTTGATCAACATCACAAATGAGCTCAAAGCCCATGGCGCTAATATTTCCAATCTAGACATTTGTAGGAAATTTTTTAAGGTGTTATCGGAGGATTGCTACGGGGACTTCATTACCACTCTTGCAAACGGTGACCTCTCAGACACTTCACTGAGCGAGCTCATTGACATGCTTATGTCAAATGAGGCTATGTCCAAGGAGAAGGACATACATTCCACCTCCGAGCATATTAAGAATGATGATTTCATTGTGGAGGATCGGGAGCTTTCTAGCAAGATCAAAGACGTCATCGACTTGGTTCGCCTAAGAAAGACAAAGGTGAACTCTTTGCAAGAAGAGCTCAAAGAAAGCTAGAAAGAAAGCGTCAAGATCAAAGTCTTCATCTCACAACAAATCATATGCCTTATGGCATGTGACTCGACGGTTTCAAATACTAACTTCTCTAATGATGAGCTTATGGATATGATTGTAGAGTTAAATGACTTGCTTGGTAATATGAATAAAAGTTTTTGCACTTTAAAGAATAACTTCTCATCCTTGAAAGTGGAATTTCAAGAGTTGAAAAGTTCTTATGATTCTTTGCTTGCCAAGGAAGCTATTAGCTCCACAACTGCCTTAGATGATAGAGTTGCTTGTGACTTGCTCATTGATCTATCCTTAAAGTCACATACTTCCACTTCACATGCTAGCACCTCTTGTAATGACTTAAGTGTTAATTCATATTTAGACTCAAATGCTAGCTTTGTGGACACTAGTACTTCATGTGATAATTTGTCTATTGATTCATTTATTGATTCACATGCTTGTACGGTTGTTACTAATAACTCATACCATGATTTATCTAGTGACTCATCTTTATGCCATAGTGTTAGTACTAGTTGTTCCTCATTTGATATGTCTAGCTCATCTAGTGATTCTATTGTTATGCCCTCTAGTTCATCTACTTGTGATGATATGCCGTCATGTTCTCATTCACATCATACTTTATGTGTTAACACAGTATCATCTCATGTACATAAAATTAAAAATGATGAACTTAAGACTAAAATAAATAGATTGAGTCATGACCCTACTAGATATCATATGAGTAGTGCTATGCTTGTTAAACCCCCTTTAGATCATAGATATTCATTTAAAAAGGGGAAATTAAATCATGCTCACTCTTCTAGTAAGAGGTATCGCATATTTCACCGCACTCATACCATTTCATTTATAAAGCCCTCTCAAACTTCATGTTCCACATGTCACTTAATAGGGCAACATTCGCATAAAGCTTGTCCTTTAGTGACTTCAAACTATTTTGATGCTTGCTACATGCTTCAAAGGTCGAAGAAAGGGTATGCTATAGCAAAGTTTGTTGGTGCACCCATGCTAAATAAAAAGAAGAAATCAATTTGGGTGCCCAAAGTTTTGATCGCTAACATTGAAGGACCCAAAAAGGTTTGGGTACCTAAAAGGACTCGATTCTTTTATGCAGGTGAACTACAAGACCTGTGGGAAGCATTGGGTTCTTGATAGCGGATGCTCCGAACACATGACCGGCAACAAGAAATTGTTCACTCACTTGAAGACAACTCAAGCGAGAATCAAAAGATTACCTTTGGCGACAACCGTCAAGGAAATGTGGTAGGCTTGGGTAAAATTGTAATTTCTAACGATCTCTCAATTTCGAACGTTTTATTGGTTGAATCTCTGAATTTTAATTTCCTTTCCGTTGCTCAAATTTGCGATTTTGGATTTCGTTGCACATTTTATCCAAAAGAAGTTTTGGTTGAAAGTTTAAAAGACAATTCTTTAATTTTTAAAGGCTTTCATTTTGGAAATCTTTATTTGGTTGATTTTCACTCAAAAGATGCTTCTCTTTCAACTTGTCTTGTCTCTCGAACCTCAAAAGGTTGACTATGGTATAGACGACTTGCACATGTTGGAATGCATCAATTTAGAAAACTTTTAAAACGTGATTTGGTTGTTGGCTTAAAGGATGTGAATTTTGAAAAGGACAAACCTTGTAGCGCTTGTCAAGCTGGCAAGCAAGTAGCTACTTCACATCCAACTAAGCGCATTCTTTCTACTTGCAAACCTTTGGAACTTCTTCATATGGATTTATTTGGACCTTCTGAGTTTCAAAGTATCGGGGGTAGCAATAATGGTTTTGTGATTGTTGACGATTTTACTCGCTATACTTGGGTTTTCTTTATTTCTCAAAAATCTGAAACCCTCGATGTTTTCAAAATTTTTGCAAAACGTGTCTCCACGGAATTCGAACTTTCCATCAAGAAAATCCGTAGCGATCATGGTGGAGAGTTCGTTAATTCAACTCTATTTGATTTTTGTGACTTTCTCGGAATCAAAAACAAATTTTCTGCATCCTACACTCCACAGCAAAATGGAGTTGTAGAAAAGAAAAATCTAACACTTATAGAAATGGCAAGGACTATGCTAAGTGAGTACGATACTCCTACTCGCTTTTGGGCTGAAGCCGTGCATACTCTTAATTTGACTCCTTACGAACTTCTTATTGGGCGTAAGCCAAATATTTCTTATTTCTGAGTTTTTGGATGCAAATGCTATATTCTTAAGAAAAGGAATTTTGGTGGAGCAAGTTTCCTGTGAAGTTTCAGGTGAAGATCTTCAAGAAGCCATGAAGAACATAACCATTGGAGACATCAAGCCAAGAGAAGAAGATCAAGAAGATGATGTCAACATTGAAAATGTTGATCAAAGTGTACCACCACCTCACAATGATCCACCAGAACAAGATAAAGATGAAGCAGTACAAGATGAAGTACCAAGGTAACATCAAACGATTACAAAGGATCACCCTCTAGATCAAATTTTGGGTGACGTCAGTAAGGGTGCTCAAACTCGTTCTCGTATTGCTGCATTCTGTGAACATCACTTATTTGTGTCTTCTTTCGAACCTAAACATGTTAATGAAGCTTTAAATGATCCTGATTGGGTAAATGCCATGCATGAGAAACTTAATAACTTTTCTAGAAATGAAGTATGGACTTTAGTAGAAAGACCCAAGGATCATAATGTAATTGGAATAAAATGGATTTTTAGAAACAAGCAAGATGAAAATGGTGTTGTAATTAGGAACAAAGCTCGTCTTGTTGCTCAAGGTTTCACTCAAGTCGAAGGTTTAGACTTTGGTGAAACTTTTGCACCTGTAGCAAGACTTGAAGCTATTCGCATTCTTCTTGCTTATGCATCATGTTTTAATATCAAACTTTTTCAAATGAATGTTAAAAGTGCTTTCTTAAATGGTGAAATTTCTGAACTTGTGTTTGTTGAACAACCTCCTGGCTTTGAAGATTCTAAATTTCCAAACCATGTATTTAAATTGTCAAAAGCTCTCTATGGTCTTAAACAAGCTCCTCGAGCTTGGTATGAGCGTCTTAGAGACTTTCTTTTATCAAAAGGTTTTAAAATTGGGAAGGTTGATACAACTCTCTTTACAAAGAAAATTGAAAAGGATTTGTTCATTTGTCAGATTTATGTTGATGATATTATCTTTGGATCTACTAATGAACATTTCTGTCATGAGTTTGGAGAGATGATGTCTAGGGAGTTCGAGATGTCCATGATTGGTGAGCTGAGCTTCTTTCTCGGACTTCAAATCAAGCAACTCAAGAACGGTACGTTCGTGAGTCAAACAAAGTACGTGAAGGACCTGCTCAAGCGCTTTGGGATGGAAGACGCTAAGGCAATCAAAACCCCCATGGCGACAAATGGACACCTGGATATGGACAAAAGCGGAAAATTGGTTGACTTTAAACTTTATAGGTCTATGATTGGTAGTCTTTTATATCTTACTGCATCTAGGCCTGATATCATGTTTAGTGTGTGCTTGTGTGCTAGATTCCAGTCTGATCCTAAGGAATGTCATTTAACTGCTCTTAAAAGAATCCTTAGGTATTTAAAATACTATCCCAGTCTAGGCCTTTGGTATCCTAAAGATGCAAATTTTGAATTAATTGGTTATTCGGATTCTGATTATGCTGGGTGCAAGATTGATCGTAAAAGCACATCTGGTAGCTGTCAGCTGTTGGGGAGATCCTTAGTATCATGGTCATCTAGGAAACAGAATTCTGTAGCTCTCTCCACAGCTGAAGCTGAATATGTGTCTGCAGGCAGTTGTTGTGCTCAATTACTATGGATGAAGCAGACATTTTTGGATTATGAGATTATATTTGATAATGTGACACTCTTGTGTGATAATGAAAGTGCCATTAAAATTGCTAATAATCCTGTTCAACATTCTAGAACTAAGCATATTGAAATACGGCACCATTTTATTAGAGATCATGTGGCAAAAGGAGATATTGATGTAAATTATGTCAGAACTGATTTGCAACTAGCAGATATTTTCACCAAACCCTTAGATGAATCAAGATTTTGCTTTTTAAGGGGTGAACTGAACATAATTGATATATCAAATGCTAGTTGATGTGCTAAATGTGTTGTTTGTATAAAATAATATTATTTTATTCCTTCTTGGGTCTTAATCTACTTCTTGTCGAAATTGACCAAACTGACAGTCAGTTTAGTGCTTAGGAGCCTGTTCTTAAACTCTGGTCTAAGTCATTATCCTAACTGACAGTTAGTTATGTACAATTGACTTTGGTCGTAGCTCCTGTGTGTGTTCGAGTCTCAAGCTGACTGTCAGTCTCATACACTGACTGTTAGTTTCAAAACTCAGTTCTATGAACTGACTGTCAGTGTGGTACACTGATTGTCAGTTCCATGTTTCTGAGTTTGGAACTGACTGTCAGTTTATCAAACTGACTGTCAGTTGTGGGATCTTGAACCCTAAATCCCCCGTTCTGTTTTCTTTGCCTCTTCACCTTTTTCTTCTCGCCGCCGTTACCACTTGTGCCTCCTCTCGTCACCGGTGTGTTTGCGCCACCATTCCTCGTCGCCGGCACCTCCTCCTCGCCGTCGACGACCGCTGCCGTCCTTGTTTTCGCCTCCACCGCATCTAGCTTCGGTTTTTGACCACTCTTTCACCGTGCCGTGGTTCATCGCCGCAGTTCCTCGCCGGTGCCGTGTTTTAGCTCAGCCGTGGACAGCTCACCGGCGGTGACCCTTCGTTTCTCTCTTCATGGTGTGTTTCGTGCTGCGAATCGTTGTCATCGGCCTCCTCTGCTCAGTTCGGCAGTTCTATTCAGGTCCTCTGTTTCCTCCTCTGTTTTTCCATTATCTTTCCTTCATGTCTGATCAGCCGGGTCCTCGTCATGTGGCCCGACGAAAGAACGCGGCAAACAACCAGCGTTCATCCGGTCAGATGTCCGGGAATCCGCCTTCGCCTCCACCTGAGCGTGTCTGTAGCTTCTAGGCCCCTAAAGAGTGTTTTAGTAATTAATGACAACTACAAATGCTATACTAACGATACCTGCTAAGTTGTGTCAAGAAGAAACTTAAAAGACAGGTTAATGAAAGGCAAAGAAAGAGCCTCATGATGAAGAAAGGGCATTGATCAAAAAGGCAAAGGTACGAAATAGGGTCTTTTCCATTTTTACCGGTCTAAGGTGATTAGAGAAGAATTTTGACTGGATTTTAGGATAAACGCCGTACTATTAAGAGGAGCATGTGGTGTATCACGAAATACTTCATCTATGTGCCACAAATCATAAAATCAACTTGCATTGCATACTAGAAGGTCATATACTTTGAAAATGCTTGTTTCAGCTCATTTCTGCTCAGCACTGTCTCAGTCGGTCTGACCGTGTGTTAAACCAGTCTGACCGAATACACGGACTGACCGAATAGGATCTCGGACTGACCGACATTATGTCTAAGTGTAGTTTATTTCTTAATAAGGTCTGTCTGTCCGTAGTTAAGTCCTAGGTCAGTCTCCTGGAACTTCTTGATTTATCATTTTGTTGTTTTTGAGCTATGACGGTCTGACCGTTTGATTAGACCGGTCTGATCGAGAAATCGGTCTGACCGTGTTTTTGAACTACAGTCTGACCATATGGCCGGTCTGTCCGTATTTATCGGCCTGACCGTATAACGTGTCCAGAAACTGTGTCGTCTCTGGACAGTTTCACGGTCTGACCGAAATTGGCTCCGGTCTGACCGTGTGTGTGCCTGACAAGGGCAGTTGAGCATTTATTGCGCCTGTTTTATGCCGTTGCAATTGCGGCTGTCTGACCGGACATATACCTGCGGTCTGACAGCCAAGTGATCTTTTTCTCCCAACGGCCTGTAACGGCTATATTTATTGTGAGGGGTATATATACTCCCATGCCCGACCCTGTTCACAACTTTTGGCATAACTTTGAGCATTGTCGTCATCCTTGAGAGCTTAAGCTAGTTTCATACACTCTAGGGTTCAAATTCTCGAATTTGTGAGAGTGTGCATTTGAGATCTTCTAGTGCATTGCATTTAGATCATTAAATCAATCTTGTGGCACTAGAAGAAGGCTAAGTGATCATCACCGGCTTGTTACTCTTGGAGTTTGCCGGCTCCTAGATGGCTAGGAGAAAGGTTTTGGAAAGCTCTTCAAGGAAGATTGTGAAGAAGCCTCACAACGTCTTGTGAAAGGGTTGAGCACGCCTTGCCGGAGCGGTAAAGTGCATCCTTAGTGAAATCGAGGTTTGGATAACTCATCACACTAATCCGGCTCAAGATCTAGGTCACTTCTCGAGAGAAGGTTGATTGGATAGAGGAGCGGTTAGAGATTTGAGTTTGCCTCAACGTGGATTAGGGGTGATCGGCAAATCACCGACACCACGGGATATATCCTTGTGTTGAAATTGTTCATTGTTCATCTTGTGTTATTTATTTGCTCTCATTTACTAAATTGTTTGATTTATTGATAATTTGTTAAAATCGCCTATTCACCCCCCTCTAGTCGATATCCTAGATCCCTTTCAGTGTCCCCGTCGATTATTCCCGGTGGCACGCTAGCCGCCTTCGCACGCTCCGCTCGACAAACCCCTATTTGCTGCCGCGTCCCACTGGTCGCGACTCGTGCAATGTTGTTACCTGCTATAACAACTTGCACCTCGATTTTTTCAACAGCGTCTACAGCCGCGTACCCATCTTCGCCCACCTCTCTCTGTCGTGGGGTACGATCGCCTCTCGCACAGGCATCGCCACCCTCGCAGATCTTTTCAGCTCTGTAGGGATCTGCGACCTAGTCGCCGATTCCTCTCTGCACTGGGTTGAGGGGCCCATCCGCCAATTTTATGCCATCGTCTTCATCTCCCCTCAGCGCGACTTCATGACCTTCATGACGGGCCTCCAGGTCTACACCGTCACGAAGGAGCAGCTGGAGTCAGCGCTTGGACTGGTGCGCCCTCCTTCTGGCCGCCAGCTCCATACCCTTCCAGACCTTGAGCGTCGGGAGGTGGCCATGCTTTATTCCGGCCCCTTCCAGCTCCGTCACATCGCTGGCTTGCGCCGCGATGTTGATCTGGCCCTACGGATCCTCTGGCTCACTTTAGTTCCCATGACCGGAGATAGGGCCAGAGTCACTTATCTTGGGCTCCACGTCCTGATTTCCATCTTCCAGGAGGAGCCCTTCGACATTGCTGATCTCATCATCAATGAGATTCAGCATGTCCTTCTCTCTCCGCGCCGTCAGCTGATATACGCTCCGTATATCATGGCGGTGCTCCTCCATATTCGGGCCGTCGACTCTGAGCTCCCGAGGCCCCATCATCCTTTGCTCTTCTATCCTCCGGGCCAGGCTGATCGTTGTCTTGGTGCCCGGCCTGCGGTTGCTGTGGACCCTGGTTCTCCCGCATCAGATGATGATGCTGCGGGGGAGTCAGAGGACGAGGCTCCTGCTCAGGAGACTGCTCCAGCTCCAGCTGCGGGGATAGGCACCGGATCGGCATCTTCCTCTAGCTCTCGGCTTGATCAGGTGATCCAGGTGCAGCAGCAGATCCTCAGCACCCAGGCGGAGCATCATCAGGTTCTGCTTCGTTTGCTTGCTCAGCAAGAGGAGATTCTGCGGCGTCTTCCCTCTTCATCTTCTCCTGCCCCTCGCAAGAGGGCCCGCCAGGCTTCATCTTCTCCGAGCATAGTTTCAGGACCTGTTGATCCAGCTCCTGCGGTACCTGCTCCGGCTTCAGCTGCTCCTGCTTCAGCAGCTACTCCTCCGGCATCTCCAGTCATCGGTGCG
Organism: Pharus latifolius; assembly: GCA_019359835.1. Taxonomy (NCBI): domain Eukaryota; kingdom Viridiplantae; phylum Streptophyta; class Magnoliopsida; order Poales; family Poaceae; genus Pharus; species Pharus latifolius. The sequence goes on from CM033323.1 coordinate 67,767,891, forward strand.
TCTGGATCTCCAGCAGGCTCTGGAGATACAGATGTCTTAGGAGTTTCTTCTGATGATGAGCATTAGGCTCTCTTTTTTTTTGTATTGCCTCCCTTTTTGTGCTTGATGCCAAAGGGGGAGAAGTATTTTGGATATTATACTTGTTTTGGACAGATGTTTGTTTTATATTATGGAGATGTTTTGGCTTATCATATATGTCTTTGTGATTTTGGATATGATGCGTTTATTCTGTGTAGCTCTGATACCTTGATATATATGTTATTGTGATGTATTGGTCTTGAGATCTGTATGCTCTGATACATTTTGGTGATGATATATATGCATATCTGTGCGTGATGAATTTATGAGATGCTCTGATGTATGTGTATTGGTTTATGCTCTGATTTTGGCTTATATGATGGGATGCATACACTCAGGGGGAGTTAGTTTATTTATATTTTTTTATTGAACACTTATTGTCATCAATCATCAAAAAGGGGGAGATTGTTTCATCTAGGTCTTCATGCCTAACCCTAATTTTGATGATTAATGAAAACAAAGTGTTTTAGACTAACTGTGCTTTTGAGATTGTTTGATGCAAAGCTTCGTTGGGAAGATAGTCAAGATAAACAAGACGAACCCAACACAAGAGAAGTAAAAGCACAAGTCGCAAGGAAAGGAGTCGAGACGCAAATCGCTAAAGTGCAAAAGACCGAAGGTAACATTGTCATTATTTTTACCGATCTCGGTGTTTGGAGTTGATCGGTTTAGGACTTTGTTTTTTAGTTTTAACCGTACTATAAAGAGGAGTGGCGAAAGTCCTCTCTTTATCTCCAACATAAACCGAGAAACTTAGGTCATTTCATTGCATCTTTTTGGTTGGATTTGATTTGAATTTGGTTTGAAAGATTTGGTTTTTCAGTTGAGTTTTTGACAGCAGAAGAGTTTTTCAATTTACAGAAAGATCTAGGCAGATCTGATTTTTTCTTCTGTTTACAAAAATGTAACCCTTGAAATTATCTTTCAAACGAGCTATTAAACACCTCTTTTGGATTTCTGGATTTAAAGTTATCTCTGTTTTTGTTCAGGCTGATTGTCAGTTTGCTAAACTGACTGTCAGTTTGAATGTCAGTTTGTGTTAACTGACAATTGTCCAGAGAGGGTGTATTTTGGGCTCAAAATTTTTGTACTAAACTGACTGTCAATTTGTCCATACTGACTGTCAGTTGGGGTTTCGACCACAGTTGATTTTAACTGAGTTTCTATTTGTTTTGGTCGAGTTTCTGGTCGAACTGACTGTCAGTTTGCATAATTGACTGTCAGTTGTGGGTTTCAAGTTTCCTTATACCACCACGAACGGCTAGCAAATTTTTATCTGTAAATTTTGTCGGCCGTTGTACACGAAACTGACTATCAGTTAGGCAAACTGACTGTCAGTTTGTGTTGCTGATTTTCAGCCCTAGCTCCAACGGTTCATTTGATTCTTGAGGCTATAAATAGGGGATTTGGGCATGAGTTTCATACAACAAGCAGCCTCCTCTCATACACATTCTTGAGCTTTAGTTTCTTATACAAAATCTTGATCTTTTGATCAAGTTGAGTGCTTTTCAGATCCACCGAGTGCTTTTGTTCAGTTCATTTTGCATCCTATTAGTTTCTCGGTGATTGTTTGGAGGTCTAGAGAAGACCTTGCTGCCTATTACTCTTGGTGAGCGCCCTCACCTAGACGGTTCGGAGGCATGGCCGTAGATCTCTCCAGATCGGAGATTGTTGGAGAGACTCGGCGCATTTGTACAAGGCATCGGTGCTCACCTTTCCGGAGTGGACAAGGAGCAACCATTAGTGGATAATATCCTTCGTGGATATTGGAGCAAGACTCAATTTATTTGAGTGCTTCAACGAGGATTAGGGGAGACTGGGCGAGTCTCCGAGACCTCGGTAAAAATCGTTGTGTTCGTTCTCTCTTCCTCTTGCTCATATTATTATTCGTTCTTGATTAGCAAATATTTGTTTTAAATTGAAGTTTTTAAAAAGCCTCCTATTCACCCCCCTCTAGTCGGCATCCTTGATCCTACAACTTTAACTAGGAGAATGACTCTGATAGCAATGGGAAGCATTTGTGACATCAGCACATGACAGTCGTGGGACTTCGTGCCAACCAGTTTTAGGTCCTTCATGGACACAAATTTTTTCAAGTTCGCGGAATACCCACATGGAACTTTAACGCTGTGCAGGGACCTACAGAGTTCTGTTTTTTCGCTTTTAGACAACGTATAGTAGGCCGGGGGGAGGTATGTACGCTTTCCCTTCTCCAAAGGTGCAAGCTCAGTCCTTATCCCCATTTCCACCATGTCACGACGAGTTTTCACACTATCCTTTGTCTTTCCCGGAATGTTCAACTATAAACCAATCAAACTGTCACAGATATTTTTCTTTACATGCATGACGTCAATACAATGTCGAACTTGTAAGTGCTCCCAGTACAGTAGATCCCAAAGAATCGATCTCTTCATCCAAACATTTTTTTCTTGAGGTTTAGAATACTTACCAAACTCAGCTTTGATGTCCTTCACACACGAGTAAATCTCCTTACCAGTTCGAAACACTGGAGCTGATCCCTTCTCAAGCTTCCCGTTAAATGATTTCCTCTTCTTACGGTACGTGTGATGCACCGGAAGAAACCTGCGGTGACCCATGTACACTGTTTTCTGGCAGTTTCGCAACCACATACTCTCAGTTTCATCTAGGCAAATAGGGCAAGCCTTGGCTCCTTTCGTACTATATCCCATAAAATTGCCGTAGGCTGGAAAATCATTTATGGTGCAAAATATCAGGGCCCGCAAGATGAAATTTTCTTTCTTGTATGCATCCCACACCTGTACCCCCTCGCTCCACAATTTCTGTAAGTCCTCGATTAAAGGCGCTAGAAACACGTCAATATCATTTCCGGGTTGTCTGGGTCCTGAGATTAGTAACGCCATCATGATGTACTTGCGCTTCATGCATAACCAAGGAGGAAGATTGTAGATGCATAAAAGAACCAGCCAAGTGCTATGCCGACTGCTCATATTACCATGTGGGTTCATACCATCTGTACTCAACCCGAACCTTATATTCCTAACTTCGCTGCCGAACTCAGCAAATGTTCGGTTGATGTTTCTCCATTGAATAGAATCAGCTGGGTGTCTCAATTTTCCGTCTTGTTTCCGGGCTTCAGCATGCCAACGCAAGTGCTTCGCGACTTTTGGATTTGCAAACAGCCGCTTCAATCTAGGTATCACAGGCAAGTACCACACAGTTTTCGCCGGAGGTCCTTTCTTTACCTCGTGACGTTCACTGTCAATCTAGTCCCTATGCGTATACCTCGATGCGCCGCATCTTGGACAAACATGCAAACTGGAGTACTCGTTACGGTACAACACACAATCATTTGGGCATGCGTATATTCTTTCGATTTCCATTCCCAACGGACACAACAGTTTTTTGGCTTGGTAAGTAGATCTTGGCAACTCATTTTCCTCTGGAAGCATGTCCGCCAGAAGATCTAATAGTGCCGTGAAACTCTTATCGCTCCAACCGTTGCCTGCCTTCAAGTTATATAATCTCAACACAAAAGACAGTTTTGTAAATTTGGCACATCCAGGGAACAGAGGCTTCTCAGAGTCAGCAATCAGTTTCTCAAATTCACAGAAGTCGTTTTCGTTGTAATCTTCCTCTACATCACGTAACATCTCATCTAGATTGTCATCATCATCTACGTGCACATCGGAATGAACATTATCAAAATTCGGATGATCATCGATATTATTGCAATCCACATCTGAGTCCTGCTGATTGGTAGTAGTGGTACTTGTTTCCTCAAGATCTTCGCCATGCCATATCCAACGGGTGTATCGCGCGTTAAAACCATGACGAATTAAATGACTCTTAATTTGATCAGAGTTGCTAAACCTCTTCAAGTTCATACAATCTGTACAAGGACAAAGCATATCTTTCTCTCCCTTCCTCTCCTTTTGTTGCTCAGCAAATTTAATAAATTCATTCACACCATCCAAATATTCAAGAGTAGTATGTCTTATTCCATACATCCAATATTTCCTATCCATCTACAATTAACAAAATTTAACGAGTCAGCCATGCATGAAACCTGTCTGATTAAGTTATGTATATGTACATGTATAGCCTCTTACAACTGATGTGTTAAACCCTAGCCTGATGAAATTAACACTAATTAACCTAGCAAACTACACAATACAAGCTAGTGAGCTCCTAAAACATGAGGCATTTCCAGCTAGCTAGCTCCCAAGCTTGAAGCTACAAGTTTGGAACTACACAATACAGCTAGCTTGCAAGTAGAGAGGGAGGGAGATCTAGAGGGAGAGAGAGATAAGTCATGACAATTAAGCTTACCTTAAAGAGAGGGGTGCAATCAACTTGCTTCCAACTTGCCCTGATCACTCTAGTAGTGTAGCTGCGAGCGTGGAACTTTCATCACAAACAAAGGGACACATAATGCAACAGAACAAAACAGCAGCTTAGCAATGGTCGAGTGGGGTTTTACTTATACTGGACCTATTTCTAACGGTAAATACATGAAATGCCCGTTAGACTAATTGCTGGTAATTTTGTACTCACATCTTCTATCGGTACAAACACACATATACCGTTAGAACAGGTACATGTGTTGTTCTATCGGTAAATATGTGTATTTACTGTTAGAAGAGGTACTGGTACATGGTTGAAACAAAACCAAATTGGGTAATGTATGACACAGCAAATACATGTGTTTTTCTATCAGTAAATATGTGTATTTACCATTAGAAGAGGTACTGGTACATGGCTGAAACAAAACCAAACTGGGTAATGCATGACACAGCAATCTGGGTAATGCATGACACAGCAAATACATGTGTTCTTCTATTGGTAAATATGTGTATTTACCGTTAGAAAAGGTACTAGTACATGGCTGAAACAAAACCAAACTGGGTAATGTATGACACAGCAAATACATGTGTTTTTCTATCGATAAATATGTGTATTTACCGTTAGAAGATGTACTGGTACATGGCTGAAACAAAATCAAACTGGGTAATGCATGACACAGCAATCTGGGTAATGCATGACACAACAAATACATGTGTTGTTCTATCGGTAAATATGTGTATTTACCGTTAGAAGAGGTACTGGTACATGGCAGAAACAAAATCAAATTGGGTAATGCATGACACGGCAATCTGGGTAATGCATGACCCAGCAAATACATGTGTTGTTCTATCGGTAAATATGTGTATTTACCGTTAGGAGAGGTACTGGTACATGGCTGAAACAAAACCAAACTGGGTAATGCATGACACTGCAATCTGGGTAATGCATGACATAGCAAATACATGTGTTTTTCTATCGGTAAATATGTGTATTTACTGTTAGAAGAGGTACTGGTACATGGCTGAAACAAAACAAAACTGGGTAATGCATGACACAGCAATCTGGGTAATGCATGACACAGCAAATACATGTGTTTTTCTATCGGTAAATATGTGTATGTACCGTTAGAAGAGGTACTGGTACATGGCTGAAACAAAACCAAACTGGGTAATGCATGACACACATGACACCAGTTCTCACATCCAAAGAATCATATCTAAACACAATGTAACATCAAATAGATCTTAACTAGAAGATAAAGAAATATTTCAAGAGATGCTAATTTGTAGATTAACTAGGAGACACAAAAATACTTTTCTTAGGTACTTGGTACTTCTATCTTGCCAAAGAAATTAAAAATCTCTACTTACATGAGATCTTGGTTTGCCTCCATTCCTTTAAGAAAATGCAAGAGGAAAAATAAAAAATGAGTACTATTTAAACTCATTCTAGTTAATGGCTGAAAACAAAAGCAAGCTGATTCATGTATGACACAGCAATTTAGGTACAAACATACACATGACAGTTCACAAATTCAAGTGCATGTCTGAAATAGCAGTACAAATACACACCTACCTACCAATACAATTAAATACACAAATACTCCCATGTACACATTCAGGTTCATGTCCCAAATAGAAATACATGATACACAAATATACAACAATATACAAATACAACAATTCACACATTCGATGTATATTAGAAAAGTCACGTCTGAAATTAACAACATATCGTCATGAGGACCCAGTGGCCCATACATTTTACATAAAAGAGAACCTTTGCAAGTTGCGACAATGTAACTACCGACTACAAGTTAGACCTGATACATCACAAATCCATTCATCCAAAACAGCAAATGTCTGAACCACATTGGACTTAAACATAGGAGTTCAGTTCAAAGACGCCCGAGGAGCTGGAACTGCCGTCGAGTTATATTTGTATTGGTGATTTCCTCGGACTCAGACTCGATCAACTCAACTCAACTAAACTCAACTCAACTCCATTAACAAAAAGAACCTACCTTGCAAGATGTTGTTCTGTGTAATGATGGTGTAGAATGGCTGTGCAAATGACAATAATTCTTCTTCTCCAAGCAGGTAAGCATCTGGCCACAAGCTGGTGCATGCAAAAAAATGGTTGAAACACCGATACAAATGTAAGATTCTTTCTATAGGTCCTAATTTGAGAAACACGCCGGGCTTAAGGATCTTCTCGACCGAGCCAACCAAGATCTCGCCCTTCACGTCCTTCCAGCTCTCGATGGTGATCTTCACCGTTTCTTTCCAGCTCTCGACGGTGATCTTCACCGTTTCTTTTGCCAACAAGCCAACGTAGGCAGCGTACTGCGATGAAGAACCGTGAAATACGTTACCCCTCATGAGCATCATCCAAGGACCTGCACAGATCATAAATAGGCATTCTAGAGAAAATTAAGATTGTTTACTGTTTCTTACATGACTCCTTATCTGAGAAAGACTACGAACTGAAGGTTAGGTTGTGCTTCGTCATAGTAACATCAACTTGCAACTGGAGATCAAGATATTACATTTCTTCTCTATTTCATCAGAAGAAATTACCTTGCCAATATACATATATTAATTATTTAATGAACTTTTTACATGCACTTGATCATTGAGCAAGCTAGTTGGCATTTGACTATGTTATTGGCATTGAACAACCTACAGAGAAGATCAAGATATTTGTGTATCTCATGATATTTGTAAATATCTTGACATTAATGATCTTTCAATTTAATGATCTTTCAATTTCAACTTCAATTTCAATTTCAATTTCATGATCTTTCAATTTCAATTTCAATTACAAATATCTTTCAATTTCAATTTCAATTCCATGATCTTTCAATTTCATTTTCAATTTCATGATCTTTCAATTTCAATTATTACTAAGTCCAAGTTGGCATTGAGCAATCTACTGAGAGATGAAGATATTACATTTATACTCTTATTGGCATTTCACTATGTTAGATAGCGTTTGTATTGCAAATATATCCTGATAATTTTCTTCATTTGATAGGATCAGCAAGCAATTGAACATTATCTGTCCCACAGTGATATTATTTAGTTGTCTTAATAAAAAACAGGAACAAGACACTGTACATAATCATATTGAAAAGAAGACACATCAAAATGAAGGATACAAAAATTGCAGAATAATTGCCATAATCGGATTAGAATAATCTAACAATATTACAGAAATTTTACGTACCTTGCTTGCCATGCCGAAATCTAGTGGGTGTCGATGGAGGTGCGGAGGTGTAGCGGTCGCCGGTAGAGGTGCGCCGGCCGTCCATGGAGCTTACAGGTTAGGGCTACGAGCTCCTGATGAACTGTACGAATGAAAGAGACACACTCGGGTATTTATAGTACTAGATCAGTTCTATCGGTACACAACAGCCTACCATTAGTAATTATTGATCTATTCTAACGATATAAACATACATTACCGATAGAATAAAACTATTTGTAGAAGGAGAACAGTTCTATCGGCACACTACATCCTACCGATAGGAATTTTTGTACATATTCTGTCGGTATATGTCATGTCTGTGACATCACCTGTGAGGAGCCCAGCTCGGTGCAGCTGGTCCCATAAACCACTTGACTTCCTAGGATGAGTCAATAACAAGAATATATTGAAGCCGCAAAATATTACAGTAGACATAATTGTATGGCCATCAGGCCTTAGGACAATACGGGGTACAGTGCCTTACAAGGCACAAAGGTACAACAAAATAAAACATCTAGTCGGTGGAAGCTAGGGCCAAAAGCAATCCACAGGAAACAGAGGTTGACAGCAAGACAGCACCACATCAGGGCTCAGGAGGAATCTGCTTGTCTTCTTCTGGATCTGCAGCGTCTTCGGGATAATCACCAAGGTCGTAGAGCGCTCCATCTAATTATGAGTTGTTGCAAGGGTGAGTACTTACATACTCCGCAAGTCATATGGGAGGTAGAGATACATATAGTATAAATGACATGAACCTATGCTATTGGAGGAAAGAGTGAAGGGTTTTTCAAAATACATATCTTTTTCATTTCTTACTCAACTTATGATCATACTCATGGCAGTATATAAATCATACCGAAGGCAATATATATATCCCATATCTAAGGCGATATATCCTCATACCACATTACTTTTCTTCAAGGTTTTCAATCTTATACTCATGACATTATTTCATATACTTAGGGAAAAATCCACATGCCTCTTAGTTATCATATGCTTAAGGCAAAGTCCACATGCCTCTTAGTTATCAAATGTTCTCTACATTATGGTACTACCGCGACACGTCAACACATGACAGTCCACGGCAACGCCCCTTATCGTGACAACACATGCCACTTGGGTAATCTTGAACTAACAAATTTTAGTTTATAAAACAATACTTGTGTCACACCCCGTGGATTTAATCCACAGCGGCATCCTTCCCACTGCCTTACTTCCTAGCCTTGGCCCGTGTTCCCGCAGGACACATAGCCTTTCTTGATTACAGTCGCGCACGACCTAATCTGGCGTAGGGTGACTTCCTTCTTTACACCTTATCCTCTCGTAATTTTTCTGATCTCACATCACTCATGGACGAACTGCGTCCCACCAGTTTCCACGCGAGAAACCGGATCGACAAGCCATGCAGGGAACTGATAATACTAAGAAAGCTACTAGATTGTGCCTGTCCCATACCAGGCAAGTGGTTGATACGTTTTTCATGCCACTAGACGCACAACACAAGGTTCTAGTCCTTATATGCCAGTGACCAGATCATACCACAAACCATGCACCTTCAGTGCCTGCACATCCAGTGCAGCCAAGCACCTCCAGTGCTACCACCATTTCATTCCAAAATACTGGTCACGGCTAGGGGTTTTATTTCATGAATATAGAGGTATATATTTATATATTTATTAGTTCATGGCTTGCTATCTTAACAAATTCACATTTCCCAGGTATTCAACCTATCACTGCCATAATATCATTGATCTCAACAAATGCAATATTAATGAAATATCTACTCATGGAATAGCATAGCAATTCATAAAATATAGGTTCAATATGATCAAAGTATGACTTGTCTTCCGCGTCGTGAGAAACAGCAGTTGATGGCGGGTCTGCGACGAAGTCTTCAAACTCGGGTTCTTGCTCTGAACAAAGATCACACAAGAAAACAAGCATTACAATCAATCCTTTTCTTACTAATCCACTACATGCAATAATGCAAGGTGACAACACTTTGGTGATACAAGATTTGGAAGCGATTTGAGTTAAACTATGGAAATCAGGGTTAAGATTAGTTGTCAAGGTTTACAAGGTTCCAAAATATCAGAGTAATAACAAGGTTGCGACTGGTTCGCCCAAAAACAGCGAACGTCTTTAGGTTGACATTCAGTTCAAAGCATCGACATAAGGTCGATGGATGATAGAGGGCTCAACTCATGTTGTGACAGTAGGGAAAAATGTAGGTCACAACATCAGGAGTCTAAGGGACAGAGTTATTTTCAAAGTTCATGGCCGGAAGTAGGTGAAAAGGCTCAATGCCATTGGCTAGCATAGGCTGACAAGGCTGACAATGCCCAAGAATGGCATTGACTGGGTTTGAACAGTTCCCAGTGGCCAAAATGGGTTTTGATTCAAGCATATGGTGCACAAGGTAGTGAGGCAACTATTTGACAAAGTATTTTTTGTTTTACATGACCATAGGTGGGTGAACAGGGCTAATGCCAGTGGCTGACACAGCCTGGCATAGGGGTTGACATGGCCAGAAACTAGGGTTAGCCATATCTTTTGATTTAGGGCTCCAAATGATGGACCACTTTGTCTGGTAGTTAGGCATTTGCAACAGGAACAACTTACTCAACAAGCTCTGGGACAGGAGATGGCTGGAAGGCAAGGAAATCCGGCGAAGAACACGGTGGCCGAACTGTTCCAAACAGTCTCTAGACAAGACTTTGGCATGGCAATACCTCTCGATCTGGGCCGATCCAGGTGTCAAGCTAGAAGACAAAAATTCTCATGGGGTCAAGGCACATCTACTAGACAAGGTGGTTAGGGTTGCAACGGCCGGGAACAAAGTCCGGCGACGGGCGCTAGAGAAGAAACCACAAAAATTGCGCATTTTCGATTTAAGCCATTTGAAGTCGATTCCTTGCTTGTATATGGTCCTCAAGGTACTAGGAATGCACTGGTGAAGTTGGATTAATAGATTACTCAACAAAGAAGCTTAATCAGCAAGTACAAGTTCATGTTCATGGCTGGAAATTGGGGTTTTTGTTTTACAACAAATCTGTTCAATCCAATGGTTCAGGGGTCTTAAGTGAGGTATTCTAAGCATCTTTCACTACTGGCTCGAAGATCAATTTGTTCTGGATGAGGATTACTTGGTCGTCGGAGCAAATGAGCAGAAGTGGCAAATTTCGGCGATTGAGTAAGATTGAAGTCAATTCCTAGCTCGAGTAGGATGAGGGAGGTAAGGGGAACTCACTGATGGTGCTAGATCGAGGAGAGAGGCTCTGAAGAAGCTTGGACCTGATTTCAACTTTTGCTGCCGCTGGAGAAGATGAACAGTGTGCATATTTCTCTGTGGTTGTTAATCTTTGCTGGTGTGCTGAAGATAGTGAAGTGTGGGGGTTTTTATAGCTAAACCAGGGAGCTTGGCAACGGTTGAAAACGCCTAGAAAGTTGAAGCCGGCAAGGATGTGATGCAAAACTGACAGGGCGAGCTCGCTGGCGAGTTGACCTGATGCCAGCGGCCGTGAAGCCTTTTTCCCAGTTGTGCCGGTCGAATAGATGGTGAAGTGAGTGCTACTCTCGGCATGGACAAATGGCACAAAAAGACTGCTGGGCATCGGGTGTGAGTGGACTGAATCGAGGTGGAAATCTGCTGGCCTCGGGGAAGATCCACAGTGCAGTGATGACTAGACACGTGGCAGGAGATAAGTGGGTGATGTATTGTAGCATATGGTCGAGGCTACGAGCACAGTAGGTCGCATGAACAGTGTTGAAGCCTGTGATCGCATGTGATATCGAATAGGAAATGGGGTTGGTGCTCGTGGTCGATTCAATGTGAACAGTAGAAGTGGTCCTTGGTCGATTTGGTCACAAGTGCTGTGGTCGAGTTCTCTAGCAGCTGAAGAGGTCGAAAGCTGCAGCTCTGGTTGACTAGTGCAGCAGATCTGGTCGATTTGGCTGAGGTGATCGTGAACAGAAGGTGTGGTTGAAACAACAAGGTGGTCTTGGTCAAAATTGAATGATCTGGTCGTGAACAGGGGTTCTGGTCGTGAACAGCAGCCTGTGGTCGAATCAGGGGCCTGATTGTGATGATTTTTGATTAGCTTTGGACTGAATTGTAAATCTGGTCTTAAAGATGATTAATTTGGGATTTGATTGAATGGTTGAGTATAATATTTCTATTAATACTAATTTAGCTCAAATTTGGAAGAAGTTTGATAAGATTTGAGGGATTTCACCTATTTTTGAAAATAGGGTAGAATTAGGGTAAAATAGATCTGGATTTTGTCGATCTCGAATTCTGGTAATTGGAGTGAGATTTTGAAGTCTGATCAGAAGGGAAATCTGTATCGAATATTATTTGGGAGGTGTTCCCTGAAGAAATTCTGGAATTGGAGTTGATTTGTGGATTTTAGCCTTTTCAGGTTTCCAGATAAATAGACAAGGACTTACTTGCAGCAAAATTTTGGACTAATCTGCGAAAAGTGCTTAGATGAAACAATCTGGCTCCCAACCTTTTGGGGTAAGTTGAGGATGTATCATGGAACATATTCCAAGAGATACTTGAGTCTGGATAGGGTTAAATCAAGATAACTCAGTTATCTGGAAACTGGGGTACTTAGGGTAAATCTGAATTTTCTGTTTTCGAAAACAGAAAGAGTTTAGATACTGGGAGTTAGGGTCAGAATTTGATCTGGCTCCTAAAGACTTTTATCTTCAGGATAACTAGTAGGTTAAGTCTGGATGGGTAGATCTTGATCTGGATCTAGAGGATAGATTTGGAGATTTTCAGGGTTTGAGAGAGATTAGAGCTTAGCTGATCTGGTTACTCTACAGAGATACATGCATGCAGGATTTTTATGCAAAAACTTTTCACCCCCAAAACTAGGGTGTTACAGTATAGACATACATTACCGATAGAATAAGACTAGTTGTAGAAGGCGAACAGTTCTAAGATATTTGTGCTATCTTCTAAGGGTATAAACATACATTACCGATAGAATAAAACTATTTGAAGAACAGTTCTAAGCAATTTTCCATCTCTTCTAACGGTATAAACATCAATTACCGGTAGAATAAAAGTATTTGTAGAAGGCAAACGGTTCTATCGGCACACTACATCCTACCGATAGGAATTTTTGGAGATATTCTGTCGGTATAAACATACATTACCGATATAATTAAACTATTTGTAGAAGGAGAACAGTTCTATCGGCACACTACATCCTACCGATAGGAATTTTTGTAATTCTGTCGGTATAAACATACATTACCGATAGAATAAGACTAGTTATAGAAGGCGAACAGTTCTAAGATATTTGTGCTATCTTCTAACGATATAAACATACATTACCGATAGAATAAAACTATTTGAAGAAGGAATTTGTGATATATTCTATCGGTATAAACATACAGTACCGATAGAATAAAACTATTTGTAGCAGACGAACTATTCTATCGGTTGACAACAGGCTACCGATAGGAATTTGTTATATATTCTAACGGTTTATAAATACTGTACCGATAGAATAAAACTATTTGTAGAAGTCGACTAGTCCTATCGGCGCCCAACATTCTCCCGTCAGTACTTATGCATCTCTTCTAACGGTAAATATGTTCATCACCGCTAGAGTAAATCATTCTTCTTCTTCTAACGGTAAGTTTCTTACAAACCGATAGGAAAAAGTACCTCCCTTATTCCTTTTATGACCGTGAGGCACCTTTTCTAACGATTTTCTACTAAATCGCTAATAATCGATAGAAGATAGGGGTTAGTAGACTGTATTTCTGTACTAGTGGGTGTGCGCCAGCTGTCAATGATTAGAACCTAGGAGTCCTCCTATCGAACTTATGCAAAAATGAGATGGGTAATGAAGGGAGCGAATCAGACAAGTACCAAGGTATTCAAGGTATCAACGAATCTAAGACACGGGAATTTATCTAGGTTTAGGTCCTCGCTGTTGAGTAATGACCATACTCCTGTGTATTTATGTCGTGTCCCCGCCTTGGGGACAACGACTACTCCCGTGGGGACCCATGCCAGCTTGCTGCAGCTGATCCCATACATGCATACCATTGACTTCCCAAGATAAGTCAAGCACAAGAGTATATTTACATTACAGCAGAGTAACTTACAAAATATTTAAGTAGTGTGGCCTGCTGGCCTTAATACAACATAAAGAGATTACAATGCCTTCGCGGCATACATGGTCTAGCAAATTAACAACCACACAGTGGAAAATAGGTGAACCCCCACAGCAAGAAGTTGACGGCAGAACAACACACATCAGGGTTCTGGCGGAACTGGCTCTCCTCCTTCTGGATCCATGAAGTTCTCCACGCCTTCATCTTGATCATGGAACGCTCCATCTATTGGATTGTAGGTTGCAAGGGTGAGTACTTACGTACTCAACAAGTCATAGGTAAGAGTATATACATATAGTAGTGATGATGTGAACCTATGCTAGTAAAGAAGTGTGGATGGTTGTAAAATAGTCTTTTCCTTTATAACTCATCTCATGGCAGTATTTTTCATAGCATAACATTGCTATTCATGTTCACTATTTATAGCACTACCGCGACACATCGACACACGACAGCCCACGGCAGCACTCCTTATCATGACAACACATGTCATTTGGGTAATCTTGACTTATCAAATTTTATTTAGAAAACATACTTGTGCCACACCCCGTGGGTTTAATCCACCGCAGCAGACTCCTATAAACCCGGGAGCTCGGAGTATTCGAATACGTTTTTAACTCTGCAGAGGGGTACCAATTTACCCACAAGATATTCCACTTTCATGCCCATCCTATCAAGATGATTAGACCCTTCCTCACTGCATACTGTGAGTGGCAAGGTGGAGATAACAAGAACTTTTGTTATGTTTCACTTACAATTCACCCCTGACCCTGTGGTTTCACGCAAACCACAGTTGTGGCGGGCTATACCCCCACCCCATACTGCATCTTCCCATTACTGGGTCAGCATGCAATCACATCCAGTGATATGTGTAGGAGCCACACTCCGTGCCAAATCGTGCATCACTTCCCATCTCATGCAGGGGTTTCATGTGCGATCCGCATACTTACTTGTTTAGGCCTGTCCTATACCAGGCTTGCGGTTAGCACGTTTTTCATGCCACTAGACGTACAACGCAAGGTTCTAATCCTTATATGCCAGTGACCAGACCATCCACAGCTACGCACATCCAGTGCCACCACCATTCCATACCAAACTCTGGTACCGGCTAGGGGTTTTATTTCATGAATATACATAGATACACATATAATAGTTCATAGCTCATTACTTGATCATTTCACATTTCTCAGGCATTCAGCCTTTTATTTCCATTTCATACCTCAATCCTTCTTTCACATGCGATACTACTTATATTCAAGGATTATATTATAGCAACTCATAAAATATAGGTTCAAGATGTTCAAGAATATGACTTGCCTTCCATGTCGTAAAAGTTAGCAGTTGGTGTCGGGTCAAAAGTGAAGTCCTCAAACTCAGCTTCTGTATCTGCTCGGCGACAAACACACAATAATTACTAACTATATTAAAATGTTTGATGATCTATATGCAGATATCATTACTACAGAAGTGCATTCCACTAACCCATATTTTCTAACGGTTATAAGCAATCTGGGAAAAATTCGATAGAATAGGACGACAGCGGCGGAAAAGAGGCATTTTACTATCGGTTACACACTAGTCCAACGTTAGTGAAATGCAAATACTTTTTACTATCGGTCATTACTGTACAAACCGATATAATATATTAAAAAGTACTATCGGTTTTTCATTTTTAACTGATAGTAAAATCACGCACTTTATACTATCGGTTATTACTGTACCAACCGATATAATATATTAAATAGTACTATCGGTTTTTCATTCGTAACAGATAGTAAAATTACTCACTTTATACTATCGGTTATTACTGTACCAACCGATATAATATATTAAATAGTACTATCGGTTTTTCATTCGTAACTGATAGTAAAATTACGCACTTTATACTATCGGTTCGTACTGTACTAACCGATACAATATAGTAAAGTTTACTATCGGTTATATAAAACAAACCGATAGTAAAATGATTTCATATAAACTAATGGTTATAAAAATGGGGACCTTATTTTACTATCGATTTGTATTTTTGAACTGATAGTAAAATTGTACAACTTAATTAGGTCGACCCCTGCTCTGCGCTCTGCATGTTGGAATCATTTCAGCAGCGCACGACTCCAAGCTAGAGTGATCTGGAGAAGCTAGCTGTGAGGTTGATCATATTTCCATCCCCCTCGGTATTGTCATCTTCTCATCACCTCTCTCTCTCTCTCGATCACTCTTTCACACTCTCCCTCTCTCTCTCTACTTGCAATTCATTAAACTAGATACATGTAGCTCCAAACTAGCTAGAAGGCTAGGTTGGCTAGCTAGCTATAGCTTGCTGAATTTAAGCAGCTAGCTAGCTGGCTCTTCCAATTAATGCATGCATCAAGTTAATTAGGGTTTCATAAATACAAATCCATTTAATGTAATTAAGCAGTTCATGTACACACATATGGTCTAGCTAATTATGTTTCATGCATATATGCATGCCCTGAGTCATTAATTATTTATTTGAATTTGTCAATTTTGTGAAATAATTGTAGATGGACCGAGAATATTGGATGTATGGAATAAAACGTACTACTGTTGAGTATTTGGAGGGTGTGAATGGGTTTATTAAATTTGCTGAGCAAGAAAAGGCAAAGAAGGGAGAGAAAGATATGCATTGTCCTTGTATAGATTGTATGAACTTAAAAAGGTTCGGCAACTCTGATCAGATTAGGAGTCATTTGATTCGTCGTGGTTTTAACGCACGCTATACCCGTTGGATATGGCATGGTGAAGATCTTGAGGAAACGAGCACCACTACCACTCAGCAGCACCCGGAAGTGGATTGCAGTAATGATGATCATGATCAGAACATTGGTAATGTTCATTCGGAAGTCCATGTAGATGACGACAATTTAGATGAAATGTTACATGATGTAGAAGAAGACTACAGCGAAAACGATTTAGCTAAATTTGAGAAATTAATTGTTGATTCTGAGAAGCCTTTATTCCCCGGATGTGCAAATTTACAAAGTTATCTTCTGTGTTGAGATTATATAACTTGAAGGCAAGCAACGGTTGGAGCGATAAGAGTTTCACGGCGCTATTGGATCTGTTAGCGGACATGCTTCCATAGCGAAATGAGTTGCCAAGATCGGTTTACCAGGCCAAAAAACTATTGTGTCCGTTGGGAATGGAAATCGAAAGAATACATGCATGCCCAAATGATTGTGTTCTATACCGTAACGAGTACCAGGATTTGCATGTTTTTCCAAGATGCGGTGCATCGCGGTATAAGCATGGGGACAGAATTTATCACAATGGATGTGATGAGGTAAAGAAAGGGCATCCGGCCAAAACTGTGTGGTATTTGCCTGTGATTCCCAGATTGAAACGGCTGTTTGCAAATCTGAAAGATACGAAGTACTTGCGTTGGCATGTTGAAGGTCGGAAACAAGACGAAAAACTAAGACATCCAGCTGATTCCATTCAATGGAGATACATTAACAGAACATTCGGTGAGTTTGGCGGTGAAGTGAGGAATATAAGGTTTGGGCTGAGTACGGATGGTATGATTCCACACGGAAATATGAGCAGTCGACATAGCACTTGGCTGGTTCTTTTATACATCTACAATCTTCCTCCTTGGTTATGTATGAAGCGCAAGTACATCATGATGTCGTTACTAATTTCAGGACCCAGACAACCCGGGAATGATATTGACGTGTTTCTATCACCGTTAGTCGAGGACTTACATAAATTGTGGAGCGAAGGGGTGCGGGTGTGGGATGCACATAAGCGAGAGAATTTCATGTTGCGGGCCATGATATTTTGCACCATAAATGATTTCCCGGCCTATGGAAATTTGTCAGGGTATAGTACGAAAGGAGGCAAGGCTTGTCCTATTTGCCTGGATGAAACTGAAAGCATGTGGTTATCGAACTGCAGAAAAACAGTGTACATGGGTCACCGCAGATTCCTTCCGATGCATCACGCCTACCGTAAGAAGAGGAAGTCATTCAATGGGAAGCTTGAGAAAGGATCAGCCCCAGTGTTTGTGACTAGTAAGGAGCTTTACTTGCGCGTGAAGGACATCAAAGTTGAGTTCGGTAAATGTTTTAAACCTTTAGGAAAAAATGTTTGGAAGAAGAGATCGATTCTTTGGGATCTGCCATATTGGGAGCACTTACAAGTTCGACATTGCATTGATGTCATGCACGTAGAGAAAAATGTTTGTGACAGTTTGACTGGTTTGTTGTTGAACATTCCAGGAAAGACGAAAGATGGCATCAACGTTCGCCGTGACATGCTCGACATGGGCATAAGGACTGAGCTTGCACCGTTGGAGAAGGGAAAGCAGACATACCTCCCCCCGGCCTGCTATACTTTGTCAAAAAGAGAAAAAACAGAACTCTGTCAGTGCCTACATGGTGTCAAAGTTCCATGCGGGTATTCTGCGAACTTGAAAAAACTTGTGTCCATGAAAGACTTGAAACTGGTTGGTATGAAGTCTCATGATTGTCATGTACTGATGTCACAAATGCTTCCCATTGCTATCAGAGGCATTCTCCCAGTCAAAGTCAGAGAGACAATTACAAAGCTATGTTATTTCTTTAACACAATATCTGGCAAGGTACGTAAGCGTGTACTTCTAGCCAGTTAATTAGCTCCATTCGTGGAACTTGTCAGATTTTTTGGATCTGAATATTTGCTGCAACTGTGTCCTTACAGGTAATTGATCTGGATGGACTGGACGATTTGCAACACGATGTGACTACAACTCTTTGTCAGCTGGAGATGTATTTCCCTCCATGTTTTTTTGATGTTATGGTCCATCTAATTGTTCACCTTGTCAGAGAAATTAAGTTTTGTGGACCCGTGTTCCTACGCTACATGTATCCATTTGAGAGATTTATGGGTATCTTGAAGGGATATGTAAGGAATCGACATCGGTCTGAGGGCAGTATCATTGAAGGTTATGCCGCCGAGGAGGTGATCGAATTTTGCACCAACTATATGGCCGGGGTTGACCCAATTGGCGTTCCTACGTCCCGGTATGAGGGCAGGCTTCAGGGCATTGGAACGATTGGATTTAAAGCAATCGTCCCCTCTAGTGATCTATATGCAAAAGCCCATTTTTGGGTCTTACAGCACATGACGGGGGTGGATCCATACATACACGAGCACAAGGAAATGTTACGGAAACAGAATCCCTCGAAGCCAGAGATTTGGGTCACCAGAGAACATAATAGGAAGTTTGCTGGGTGGATCGAAAATAGAGTCCTGCAAGCTTCTGAGGGCGACGTAGATGTAGTTGTTACATGGTTGGCCAGAGGGCCTAGATTTACTGTAGGGACTTGGCAGGGGTATGACATCAACGGCTATTCATTTTACACAAGAACTCAGGACGAGAAGAGTACTACGTAATGTAGTGGAGTGACACTACTTGCTATTTCAGAGGATGCCAGGGCAGTAAGGGCACTCGACTCATATTACGGTGTTATTGAGGAAATATGGGAGCTCGATTATGTATTACTTAAGATTCCTCTGTTTCGATGCCAATGAGTCGAAATCCCTCGAGGTGTTAAAGTCGACAATTATGGGTTTACTCTCGTCGATCTCAGTAGAGTCGCACACAAAGATGATCCATTTATACTTGCTGAGCAAGCCACACAGGTATTCTACATCGTTGACCCGGCCAACCCAAAGTTGCACGTTGTCCTTCACAGTAAGAGACGTATTGTCGGGGTCGAAGACGTTGTGGATGAAGAAGAGTACGATCAGTTCGACGAACTACCTCCATTTTTAGATGGAATTCTTCAATCTGTCCCTACCGAAGATATTGACGAAACAAGTTACCTGCGAGACGACCACGAAGAAGGATTATGGGTGGACAACCATTCTTGACTAATTTGCAATATGTAAGTGACGTATATTACTTGGATCTTTAATCGAAGAATTCTTCAAATCATTTTTCAAAAATTCTTTGGGAAAACATACGTGATGCATTGAGAATCATTTATGAAAATTTTCATTTCAATTGGAGTATATACTTGATTTGAGCAATAATTGATTCTTTTCACAAATCAATATGAAAACTGCAAATTTTCATTCCATGATTGGTCTTTACTGTTAATTTATTTCAAAATTATTGGAAGTCATTTGCATGGGGTTTCAGGTGTCTTTACAAGTGCAAAATGATGCACTAAGATCATCATCTGTAATTCTTCTAAGGGAAATCTTTTAGGGTCAATAACATTGTATTTTACTATCGGTTTCAACTGTGAAACCGATATGAAATTAAACTATACTATCGGTTTATTGTTCATAACCGATAGTGATTTATACTGTGTTATGAGCCCCTGTTCTTAGTGTACTATCGGTTTGGTATAATAAAACCGATAGTGAACAGTGCCAACACTGCAAACCCTAACTTACATGTTTTTACTATCGGTTGGTTGTTATGAACCGATAGTAAATATTCATACATTAGGTTATAACCTTGCATGATTTTCCCTCCAGTGCAACTGATCACATTCCAATTTCCAAATACTCGCGCGGAAAACCCTAGATTCCCGACGTTCGCTTCTTCGCTCCTCTGCGCCACCATTGCCGATCAGAATCTGGTTCTCCACCGCCTCCGGCACTGCATTGTGCCACCGCCTCCGGCCACTCCACGATCGACTGTAAGTGTTCTTCACCAAATCTCTCACGTGTATGCTTAAGTTTGTATGCAATGGTTCATATCCCGTTCAATGGATTACAAATATAAAACTAGAGTAAAATTCATGAACTACAAACTTGATAGCTATGAGATTGACAGAATTGATGAAAATCACTAGCAATTTGTCATACAGTGTAGTCCACTATCGGTTTCTTATTTAGAATCGATAGTAAATACCTTAAACTGAATTTTCTGTTAATTATTTCCCATTTTCTAATTTTCATCTGAAATTTTGGTTCATTTACATTTTAACATACTTTATGTTCCTGCTGAGAGACTAGCATAGTTTGCACTACTAATCTTATAGATTTTACTGAATACAAACTTGATTACTATCGGTTTGACTTGGAAAACCGATAGGAAATAGACTAATCTGAATTTTCTGTTAATTACTTCCCATTTTCTAATTTTCATTTGAAATTTTAGTTCATTTAAATTTTAACAGACTTTATGTTCCTACAGAGAGACTAGCATAGTTTGCACTGCTAATCTTATAAGTTTTCCTGAATATAAAGTTGAGTACTATCGGTTTTACTTGGAAAACCGATAGGAAATATTGTATGTCATAGTTTGCACTGCTAATCTGAATTTTCTGTTAATTACTTCCCATTTTCTAATTTTCTTCTGAAATTTTAGTTCATTTAAATTTTAACATACTTTATGTTCCTGCAGAGAGACTAGCATAGTTTGCACTGCTAATCTTATAAGTTTTCCTGAATATAAAGTTGAGTACTATTGGTTTTACTTGGAAAACCGATAGGAAATAATGTATGTCATAGTTTGCACTGCTAATCTGAATTTTCTGTTAATTACTTCCCATTTTCTAATTTTCTTCTGAAATTTTAGTTCATTTAAATTTTAACATACTTTATGTTCCTGCAGAGAGACTAGCATAGTTTGCACTGCTAATCTTATAAGTTTTCCTGAATATAAAGTTGAGTACTATCGGTTTTACTTGGAAAACCGATAGGAAATAGTGTATGTCATAGTTTGCACTGCTAATCTGAATTTTCTGTTAATTACTTCCCATTTTCTAATTTTCTTCTGAAATTTTAGTTCATTTAAATTTTAACATACTTTATGTTCCTGCAGAGAGACTAGTATAGTTTGCACTGCTAATCTTCATATCAATTGATGGTCTGTTCATGGAATTTTAGGTAAAGCCATATCGGCATCTTCCTCGGCTGATAGTAGTGATTCGGGGAGGGCGAACGTAGATGGCACTGCCTCGTCCCAGCGCAAGAGGAAGGCGCGAGGCGCGACGATGTTGGGTCATTTGGCCAAACGCGCGGATCTTTCATGTGAGTTCAACCAATTCGGGAGACCGATCGGGAAGAACGCCGGCCACTATGCTGCCTATGTTGCCTTGTTGGCGAAGGAAAGGGTGAAGATCACCGTCTAGAGCTGGAAGGACATCAAGGCCGACGAGAGGGATAGGCTGTGGGCGGAAGTGAAGGTAAAATTAATCAAAATCACTGAACTCTTGAGTAATCACATTCCCTTGGTTTATCCTAGAGATTAGGTAAGTCCTGCTTATATGCACCATTTGAAACAGGCCAAGTGGAACATCCTCGACGATGGTTCCAAGATAGCTTGCTTGAAGGACATGAACAACACGTGGAAAACCTTCAAGAGCGTCCTCGTCAGTACCTTCCTCGCTAAAGGCAAATCTCCATGCGAGAAGTACCCCTTCATAACGGAGGAGGTATGGGAGCAATTCGCCCAACAGAAGGGGGCTCCTGAGTTCAAGGTATGTATGGTTCCTTTGCTTGGTTACACCATTGTATGCAGTAAGCAGCGGTGCATTAATTTTCTTGTTTCTGGTACGAAGGCCCTCAGCGAGAAGAACAAGGCAATCCAGAGGAGGAACGACCACCCACACCGGCTCAGCTCTCACGGCTATGCGGGGAAGGAGGAGCAGTGGAAGAAGGCTGAAGACGAGGCGTCGAATTTCGTCGACTCCCCTGACCTACCACTCTCCGAGATTCGCGATCAGCGATGCAAGCGCTGGTGGCTGGCCAGAGGGACCGTGTCGGCCACGGGGACTGTGGCGTTCCCAAACCCCAGGGATGTCGAGGTCGTGCAGCGACTCGTAAGTTGGCTAACTTCCTGGTTGGAATCATAGAGTGTGGTAGAAAAAACTATGATCACTAGTGTGCGCACAAGTTTGTATATATTTCTTCCTCACAATGGAGAGCTTTCAATGTAACAGATCTCTTGCTCGAAGGAGGCGACCGAGGGATTGTTCACTCCCCATAGGGAGAACGACATCCTTACCCGGGCTCTAGGGAACAAGGAGCATCCAGGGCGGACGCGAACCGTGGGGGCTGTGGTGCCATGGAAGGAAGGCTTCTCGGAGCCCGGGCAAAAGGAGAAGAAGGCTGGCAGCTGGAAGGAAAGCGAAGTGGAGCTATGTCAGAAGATACGGGCAGATGTGACTGCACAATTTGCGGACATGTTCGCTCAAATGAACGAGAAGTATGAACGCCTCAGCCGAGTTGTGCAGTCCAAGGGTTTAGATCCAGCTGCCGAGGTCGACGCTGCCAGGCCGAGTAGTTGCGGCTCGAAGGTTCACGTGTATCCGGTGGACCTGATCGAGGTATTGCAACTCTTGAGCTATATATGCAGTTCGGTTGATGCCACTCCCGTTACGTTAGAATTGTTTCGCTAACCTGTTATAATTGTTGCAAATTGCAGAAGCCGGAGAGCTGTAGCCTATTGATCAACATAGGCGACAAACCTGTTGCGGTTGCAAACGGGGTCGTATACCAGTCTTGGGAGGATGTCTGGATCCACTGCGTACCTCTGGAGCCTGGATTCGCAAAGGTACAGGTGGACATGGCCCTCCCGGGCTACAGCTCTTTTCCATTGTCCGTCCCAACGGACGAAATGCGGACAATTGGCGAGGCATTGGGCTCGTACATACAGTGGCCCAAGAAGGGTGTTAGACTACATGAGATAAACCCTAGCCATTCTAGCTTACAACTCAGTTAATATACTCAATTTGCAAAATCTAACTTATGCGTTTGTACTTAAAGTGGACGATGGATACCAGCTCACTTCCTGAGGACACCACCCCTGCCACAACGCATGAGCGAACTCCTTCGGCCCCCATGCCTCCTCCGACGGCCTCAAACCCTTCGCCATCAAATGAGGCCGGCGGCACCACACCCCAACCTTCGAAGGTATACACTCGCTCCCCGCCCAAAGGCAAGGGCAAGGCCAAAGGCAAGGCCAAACAAAGCCAGCCGGGTACGTTCAAGAACGGGTCCCCACTCATGTCGGAGTACCTTCTGCGCAATATGGATCAAATAACTAGAAGTCTCCACGAGTGGTACCTGACCCGGTCTAGGCGCCACATCAACTTCTTGGTTCACTTCTGGCCAACCCATTTTCACCGTGAGCCCGGGAGCATATCGGTGGCCCATGAGGATTTGTTCGACCTCCTCAACTGGTGGGAGCTTGATATGTCCATCATAGGGACTGGAGTCCTGTGAGTTTGCTGTTATCTGAAGTTATCACAGTTCGTTTCATAAATCTAATCACTTTGTATGCACTACTTACTAATGTCTACTTTGCATCCAGGTGCATGTATAGGCTGGCGTCGATGAGGGCATGTGACAAGGTAGGTTTCCTCGACCCAGAGAAAATAAGCCTCACGATGCTAGAGCACGACCAAGCACATGCAGAGGAATACATATCAAGGGCACTACTAGCGCAGCAGGACCGAGAGTTCATCCTTGCACCGTACCACCAAAGGTTAGTGCATTTCCTACTAATTTAACTCATTATTGTATGTTACGCCTAACATATGTATGAAACGGTTCGCTTATATATGCAATGTAGGGGCGACTGGGTCCTCGCCGTCATTTGCCCATGGATGAATGAGGTCTATTACCTCGATTCAATGAGCGACAAGGTGGCGCATGTTTTCACCCTCACATGGCACATAGACGCGTAAGTAACATAGTTGTCTTAAATTTTTCTCTGACTAGCTAATTAATGATAACATATTAACTGGCAATGCTAAATTAAATACTGGGCTTTCAAAAATTATGCTAGTGCTGGAGGGAGGCATGACGCGTCGAAGGGCACAACAATTTCTTAGAAAGAATATGAGGTAATTAATACGGATGGAAGTACTCATGATGAGTCTTTTAATTTAAGCTTAATTAGTTTTTCGAGTTAATGTGGGTTTATGTCTTTGCATATGCAATTTTTCCAGTGCCATCAGCAGCCACAATCGTGGGAATGTGGCTTCTATGTCATGAGATTCATGTATGACCTGATCAGGAGAAACTTTGCCCAATTCCCTAAGGTAACCATTTTTCCTGACTCAAAGTTGAACTTTAATTGGATGTGACGTACGATCCTAACTTCATACACGCATATATGCAGAGCGCCATGTTGAAAGAGCAATATGAGTTGCCTCAATTGAAGGAGCTGCGAACAATTTGGGCTCAATATGTCATGGAAGAAGTGGTTATCAACGATCGATAGTAACTGACTTGTGTAATATATATTGAATGTGTTGATTGTTGTATTTGTGAATAAACTCAATATGTGAATAGATTCATTGATGTATTTGTGAATAAACTCAATCAATATGTGAATAAATTCAATCTGTCCAATGCATGTGTATATTACTGTATTAGTGTATTTGTGAACAAATTCAATATGTGAATATTGGTGTATATTTGTAAATATTGGTGTATTTGTGAATGATCCAATGTATCTCTGTATTGCTGTATGTATATGTGCAAGATTCCAGTACTAACCGTGTCCAGTACATAACCGATAGGAAAAACTACATAGTACTATCGGTTATGCTTCAACCGATAGAATAAATATTCCATTACTATCGGTTCATATACAACAACCGATAGAATAAAGTTTTCAGTACTAACTGTGTCTATACAATACTATCGGGTTCATATACAACAACCGATAGAATAAAGTTTCCAGTACTAACTGTGTCTACACAATACTATCGGTTTAGATCCCAGCCGATAGAAAAAAACATACACATTACTATCGGTTTAGATCCTAGCCGGTAGAAAAAAAATGCACATTACTATCGGTTTATATACGAGCCGATAGAAAAAACGTAAACAATACTATCGATTTAAATCCGAGCCGATAGAAAATATAGTCGATAGCGATTAGTGAACGTTGGGAATGTATATGTTTTACTAACGGTTTTTGAACCGATAGAAGTGTGCTGTGTTTCTACTATCGTGCCGATCACTATCGGTAAGAGAACCGATAGTAGAGTGGATTTTTAACCGATAGTGAAAAGCATTTCTGTAGTAGTGTATGCTTTAAAAAGAATAACTGAACTATGCTGAAAATGATTGAGACTGCAAGCTGAACTGAGTCGAGATTCTAGGGTTTCAAGGAATCTGGGCTAAGATTGAGTACTGGAGGTTGCTGAAGTTTCAAGGCATCAAAATCGACATAGGGTTCACGGCTAGTTTGATCAAAAATGACGAATGTCAACAGATTGACATTTGGTTCACAGCTCAGACATGGCTCTAGAGAACTCTAGAGGGCTTATTTCAAGTTGTGGTAGTTGAAAAAAATGTACAACATAGCTCCATAAGTTTAGTAGACAAAGTGGATTCCAATTTGCATAAACAGAAGTGGTTGAACTGAGCTGATGCCACTGGCTGACATAGATTGACAAGGGCAGACAATGTCAAAGATTGGCATAGGAGTGGTTTAGACGATTTTGAGTGGGAAAAACAAGTTTAGATCAATGCATTGGGTGCACAATTGACCAAGGTATTTAATTGACAACAAGGTTTTCACAGAAAGGTCCAAAAGTTCAAGAATTTTGCAAAAGACCCCTATGCACAGTGAACTGAATGTCTGTGCACTGTCAAAAACTAGGGCTTAAGCATTTGATCGATTTTACTAAAGCATTGCTTCGCCAACTATGTCTAAGAGGTAAGCGAAGACAACAGGAATCCAATGGTGGTGGTTTCGATCATTGGAGTGGCCGGATGGCGACGAACGACGGCGAGGAAACACAGTGGCAACCCGGCAAGGTACAGGTACTGGACAAGATCTTGGCATAGGGATAACTTGTGATTTAGGGTAGAACCAGAGGTTGATGCAATGGAGAGATATGCTCAGGAGGCTAAGACGAATCTGCTGGACAAGGCGGCAACAACGGCGATGGCCAGCAGCGATCGGACGGCACACGGGTGATGATACCAGAAAAGGTTCACAGTGGTAGAGAACTATAGAACATGAAACTTAAAATTAATCGAGGGCTTTTGCTCCTGGGGTGATGTTGATCATGCTGGAGTAGGGAATTTAGTTGCAGTTGAGGTTTTAGGGCTCGCCGGCATTGACACCGGAGTTGAAGACGAAGGCAAAAGAGGCGAAGACGATTTAGAGTAATGCGGAATGATCGAGCTCGGCTACACCATTTACGAGACAAAAGAAACGAGTTGGTGTAGTCAATTTAGTTGCAGAATGATCAGGCTTTTGCTCCTTGGATCGCCCATATCTTTCCATGTTCGTACCTACCATTCCATGGTCGCACATGCCTTTCAATGGTCGCAAAAAATTACAGAAAGAGACTTAAACTACCTATCGTTACCTTTCCATGGTTGCAGAGACCAAGGAAAGAGATAATGGGATGATCCAAGGATATTTTGGACATAACCCATCAAGGATGTTTAATTCCCATAATTTCAATAGCTACGGAACTCTATAGCCGCAATGCTTATTGTTGCAAAGTCCATGGTCTTATATATATATATATATATATATATATATATATATATATATATATATATATATTATTATATTACCTACGAGTTTTATGGTCGTGAAGACATCTGCCTACAATCATTCCATGTCGTAGAGACAAAACTAGATACCAATACATGGTCGCAGTCAATATGCGACCATACTATTGGAGATTTATACGGTTAAGTTAACATCCACAATAACCGTTCCTTGATCCTTATGATTATTCCCAAGGTAATCATTAGTCCCTTTTCACTGACAAGATAACCATCGTGAACATAAGGATGGATGTACAGTTTCTATAACCGCATGTTATGAACTGGCAAATATCAACCGACAACAACTAATGGCCACCACTACACAGCAGTTGTTGACAATTACCAGGCGTCCCTTAGATGAAACGACAAGTATAAATAGGGCAGAAAGTTAGAAGAGTAGGGAAAATCCTTGGGAAGTAGAATTCTCAACAAGACAATTGAGAGATAGATAATACTTTCTCTTTGTAATCTCTTATACTCATAGTGAAAAACCAACAGGAGTAGAGTTATTACTCAACTATTGAGGGCCCGAACTTGTATAAATTTTTGTGTCATTAGATCCATAGATACATTAATTTCTCTGGTGATTGTCTGGATTGTCTCCCTACTAAACAAACTAAATTTGTGTAAGTTCGAAAAGGAACCCTGGTTCCAATCGTCGACAAAGATTATCTTATAAATGAAGAAAGACTCATATTATCCTGGGAACAATGGATTATAATGGTCAAAAGGTAGTTATGGTCTAATAAGCATAACAGCATAGGTCTTAGACCATGGTCGGTAATATAAGTCTTCTACCAATCCTTCCTTTCTTTGTTCAAAGGCACCTCCAGGTTCAATATTTGTCTAAATTCACTAACATGGTAAGGGTAAAGGAACCATTATTGGCCTCCCCATAAAGAGACTTACAGATAACTCTCTTATTGTATGGTCGCATACTGTCTATGACCATGCGTTGGGGATTACCATATCTCCACGACCAGGGTGCTCGCGAATAGATGTTACCACGAACATAGTGATTGCGGGTAGTTGTCTCCGCGATTATAGAAACCGTGGGTAATTCAATATCTGAGACCACAGACTCTGCGACAATAGGCATGTGACCATAGAAGCCCATGATCTAAATTATGAGATAATCATTCGTGATTGATCTCTCATGTTTATTTGACAAAAGAAGTCAGATTATGTCCAGAAGATCTTGGACCGTCCTACTTCTTCTCTCCGTAGTCTCTTGCGACCATGGAAAGGCAAATAGCTTGGCTTTCTCTTTCTGCAGCCTCCTGCGATCATGGAGAGGCATAAGCAAATGACTTGGGCAATAAACTCCGTCAGCTAGCCCCCGAATTTTAAACGACAAGGTTCTTAATTAAAACGATGTTTCAAAT
This sequence comes from Pharus latifolius, assembly GCA_019359835.1. Taxonomy (NCBI): domain Eukaryota; kingdom Viridiplantae; phylum Streptophyta; class Magnoliopsida; order Poales; family Poaceae; genus Pharus; species Pharus latifolius. The sequence goes on from CM033323.1 coordinate 67,796,564, forward strand.
TCTAATCAAAGTCTGAGAAAACCTCTCGGTGCATGTGTCAGACAATCATGACGGGCATTAAATGGAAAGTTTCAAGCTGTTCGATGTGATCCATGAATGAGAACTTGAAGAGTCGCCTCTTAAAACTTTATATACATAGCCTCCAAGCTTCTTCTTAGAATTACCCAAGTTCTAAACTTTTTCACATTCAAGCTCTCTCCTTTCTTTCCCATCTCCATCTCAATGGCGTCTTGGACCCGTTCTCTCCATTGCACAGCTGAGAACTTGGAAGCCTTGGGAAAGGAGGGATATCTCCCTTCAAGGTTGTTGATCCCATGGCGTCTTGCCGGAGAAGAAGAAGAACCCCAGCCATGCAACCGACTGAGCTGGTGATTTTCCAAGATTTCTTGCGCTGTGGGTTTCATCTCCATGGGCATCCTCACACATTATGATTTGGAGTTCGTAAATCTCCACCCCAATTCCATTCTGATTCTTGTTGTGTTTCAGCATTTGTGCGAGGCATATGTTGGGATTTTGCCCTACATACCTCTTTTTCGCCATTTTTATTTTTTGGCATGGTTGAAAAGCTCCAATGCTTCTAAGTGTGTCTACTTCCGCTTGCGAGAGAAAAAAACTACCCATACCTTCCTCTCCGCGACTCTGTCCATTGATGGAGCCAGCAGTGGTTCTACTATTTGGCTCCCCAGGAGAGTCATCTCTGGTTTGAGAATCGTCGATCAGAGAAGAGCGGGGAGAAGGATTCTGCCCCTCCTCTTGATGACGAGCGGAAGAGGTAGGCCCAAGTGATCTGTCACCTAGTAAATGAGGGCTTGACCGCCCGTGATGTGATCCAGGACTTTGTAAAGAACTAGATCAGCCCTCTAAGGAAGAGGGAGCATCCTGCCTGGGAGGTCAGAACAATAGAAGATGGCTCCAGGGACTATCACCTTGGTAATTGCTCAGTCACTCAGATTGGTATATTCTTTCAATTCATTTTTGACTTATTTGAACTGAAGTATTTTTGAAAATTGTTGACTGTTCTTTTCTTGACAGTCTTGCCCACTTTTGAGGTTGATAGGAGAACAAATTCCCTCCTAAAAGCCTACAATGTGGCCGTGGAAGGCGATATCAATGCGCCAAAGCCGGAGAGCATGGTTGGAAACACTAACAACCTTGCACAGGCACGTCGAAAGGTACTTCTCTTTTGGAAAGTTTGCACATGTCTTTTTTCGAATAGGAGTTACCAAAGTAGTTCATTTTGGCTTGCACAGCTGTTCGAGCGCCAGGCGGCCCAGAAGAGGCGAACCGGTAACGATGTAGGACCCTCAAGTGGTCCTTCATCGAAGAAATTGAAAAAGGGCTGCCCTATGACCAAAGGTTCATCCAGGCCTATGGACATGCCAATTCGGCCATCCACTGTCCTCTCAACAAATGCAGCAACCACTGCGCCACCTGTACGGCCTTCATCCCCACGAACCTCTATACCGCTAGTTGTGACCTTGGCGGCATCTAATGGGGCGACTGCAACTTCAGCTGCGGCCACGAGAATCCCCACGACCATGGAAGTTCCTGCGATCGCGAGGGCGAAGGCAGTAGTAAGTGACCCGAGCCCTGCTGCGGTCAACAACCGGTCCTTTGACCAAAAGGGTTGTTATGGCAAGGGCTCTCACCCCTCAAACTTTACAACATACGACTAGAAATTATCTCATGGTCATACGGGGAGAGGGGAGTGATGTGGAGGAGGAACAGGAATCCTCTCTTTTTGTTCTGAGGAGGAGATCCTTAGCAGTCCCTGATGAATCCTCGCTGATGGCGCTATCCTTATTTTTCCTCTAACTAGATGTACAAGGCACCTTCGACCATAGCAATACTCGCTCTAATGATTGAAACTGAACCAATGTGGTCGAAGAGGAAGCGACTACAATGGCGGAATTGCCTGCCATTAGTGAGGTTGCAGCAGATCCAACGACTGTGGAAGGAGCCCTGCGACTACAGAAGCTGCTCATTCGCAGGACGTCGAGGAGGATCTTGCGACCAATATTGGCAAGGTGGATCGAGATCTTCAATCTATTGAACCCACCAATGATGGAGAAGCTAAGGTCGCAGCCACAACCACGACCATGGGGATAGATGAATAGGCAAATGCATGTACTCCCCCACTGGTCAAAGATATTGTGCCTCCTTCTTGTTTGGAAGAACAAGAAGTAGAGAGGACACAGAAGACGGCAGTGCAACCCATGGAAATCCATCGCTCTGCCCTTGACTTAAGCATTCGGTCTCAATTTTTAGGTAGAGTTGGGCAGGGGCGGGACAACTTGGCTTCTTCCAGCCAAGCAGTTGAACTTGGGGACCTCCCTGAGAGGTACCTCGAGGAGTTCATGGAGGTAAGTAAAAATCTTTACCTCAAAACTTCAAGTGTTTTTCCAAGAGTTTTCTTCGAACACTTCTTTTTTGTTTTACTCAGAGCATTACTCGTAGCGCAGCCATGTTTGGCAGGCTGGTGGAGCAGTTTAAGGTCGTACAAGAGGAATGCGACAAGTTAAAGCAATAAGTAACTTGCTTCAATCTCAGTGTTTTGTCAACTGGAATAGTAATTTCTATTGTCACAGGGAAAACTTTGCTTTGCTAGAAGAGGTCGCCAATGAGTGCAACAGCAAAGAGGTTGCAACCATTGAGCGATCTCTTCTAGAAAATAAAAGCTTGAAGCCCAGGGGGTAAACAGTGAGAGGCTTGTTGGGACTCTCGTGCTTGAAGCCAAATTGAAGGATGCTGTAGAGAAGGCGGCGACCTTGGAGCAAAAAGCATCATTATATGATTCTCTCCAAGGGAAAGCTGAGCGCCTTCAAACGGTTTGCAATCAATTGCAGACAGAGTTGATGGTAAATTCATTTCGGCAGAAATTTGCATTCCTTCTATGAATTTGCCTAAATTTTATGAGCTCAGTTGAATTTGTTTCTTCCTCTTCTAAGAGCAAAGAGAGGAGAACAGCAAGCTGACTAAGGAAAAAGATTACTTCGAACAGAAGTATATCGAACGTGGAAATGATATCGCTAAACTTCAAAATGTCGTCACCCGTTACAAGATGGCCTCAGAGAAGTTCAAGGAGACCGCCAAGCTCGCCCTTAATGAAAAGGGGGCCTTGGAAGAAATCATCAAGAGCTGCGGTCTCATGGAAAAGGATACCCTCACAAAGCTGCAGGAGGTCGTAGACTCACTGAAGGCAGACATTATCGATCCTAAGAAGGATGATTCTACCCTTGGTGAGTCCTGCAAGTTGGTCGCAGCTCAAGCTGATATTCTGGTCGCAAGCATCCTTGAAATTGCGAGAAGGCACAAAGAGACTCTGAAGAGTGATGTCGCATCTATAGCCTCTACCATGCTCTGCAAACTTAGGCTTCGCTACGGTCCAAATTTGGATCTGAATCCAGTGGCGAAAGATGTGACCTTTGACAGCCAAGACCAACTAGATGCGATCATGGCCAAGGTCAGACCTTTGATAGTGAAATTATTGCGTGACCTCAGCTTTCTTGATGTAATTTTTGTAATAATGAAATGAAATGAAAACATTTTCCTTGTTATCGAAGTATTCCTTTTATACCTTGCAAATACATACGATTAGCAAAGAAAATGAATGAAAAATAAAAAGTACTTAATTTACTGACCCAATGCTATGGTTGTATTCCCCTAGCCCCCTCCTGCAACCAGTGATACTGAAGACATAATACAGTGGTCATAGGATTATTTTCTTGGCCTAAGGAGACCACAGCTTGAATGATCAGAACATGCTAGTAAGTCTCTTATGCGGTAAGAACCGGCTTAGAAAGAGATGTTTGAACTAGATGCGACCATGAGCTCGGCCAACGAATCCACCTATACATCACACTAAGGCACTTATTGCGACCAACCCCCAGGTATAACCCAACAGAAAGTAAGGTTGAAAATGAGAAGGCAACCACAACATAGAATGATAAAAGTACTTGTCGATAAGCAATTTATAATAGGACTGGAATAACTTACACATAAAATGTACACAACTAGTCTATGTTCCAGGCATTTGATAATATTTTTCCATCTTCCATAGCCAATCGAGCTGATCCTGGTCGCAGCATGGCGACCACAGTAAAAGGACCTTCCCACTGAGGGCAGAATTTATTGCGACCAGACTGGTTTTGGATTTTTCTTAAAACCAAGTCCCCCACGTTTAGCGTACATGGTCGCACCGTTTTACTATGATATTTACGTAGAGCTTGTAAATATGCTGTTGAGCGGATCAATGCTCGATCGCGTTTTTCTTCAAGAAAAACAATCACATCTCCGTGTTGTTCACTTTGATTAATGATTACTAAGTGATTCACGCAAGCAGAACCAAATTTGATTTCAATTGGCAACATAGCTTCTGCACTATAAACCAGTTGGAAAGGCGTTTTCCTGTGGCTTTACTGGGTGTAGTGCGCAATGCCCATAGAACGGAATAGAGTTCTTCTACCCAAACCCCCGAGCATAACTTAAGGTGGTCAAAAACACGTTTCTTAACCCCTTGTATTAGCTGCCCATTGGCGCATTCTACTGCACCATTACTCTATGGATGAGCAACGGATGCAAAGCAGATTTTAGTCCCAATATGGTCGCAATAGTCCATAAAGAGACCACTGATAAACTGGGACCCATTATCTGTTATAAGACGACTTGGAACACCAAATCATGCCACTATGTTCCTTTCAAAGAACTTCTGCTGCAGTGGCGGTAATATTTCAGACTGGTTCGGCCTCAATTCATTTGGTAAATGTATCAACAGCTACGAATAAGAACTTGTATCCATTGATCGCTTGAGGCATAGGTCCAACAATATCTATTGCACATGTGGAAAATAGCCACGTTAAGGGAATAGTTTGTAATGCATATGCTGGCTGATGGACCTGCCGAGAATGGAATTGACACTGTGGACAAGTCTTGACCAATTGCATGGCATCATTAAGTGTCATTGGCCAGTAATATCCCTGTCGGAAAGTTTTGCCGACCAGTCTTCTATAGGATGCGTGTGCACCGCACATAGCTCCATGAATCTCTTTTAGAAGGGTTTTGCCATTTTCTTGAGGAGTACAATGCATCAGCACTCCTTTTTTTTTTTGAGAAAAAAAATCAAGCTTGCATCAGCACTCCTTGAGCACCTTTTTTGTATAGGATTCCTTCAACCAATCTGTACATTCACGATTTTCTAACTAACCAGTCACTCTCAGTTTTGTCCTCGGGCATAGTCCCATGCGCCAGATAATTTCTCAATGGTCGATCTGTTGAATATAAACCTAATTAAGGTTTATTTGTTTTGGTGACTAGTGACAAAGAAAAGAATTGATGACAAAGCTCAGAATTGATAATTTGAACTAACATGTTTATCATTAAGTATTGTCGAGTTGTAGATCAAAGCATGATGGAATTCATGACAAAAGCAACGAACTGGAAACCTTCAGAACAAATGAAGACAAACCCCGAGGAAATCATTTGAATACAAACCTGGTCAAGGTTTGAGGAGATGGTCGAGTACAGACTCTACAGGGAGATTGTCGGATATATGCCCATTTAAGGGTTTGAGGGAGTTTAAATAAAGCTTTAGAGCTTCAATGATTAACGACAACTGAAAGAACTAACCTATTTATTATAAGTGTTGTCAGCTTTTAAGATCAGGCTTGATGAAGCAAAATGGTAAGAACCCTCGAGAGACAAGAAGATAACCGAAGTCGGTAGCTACGACATCTATGATCGAAGTATCCAAGGTCGTAGCATCTATGGTGTCAAGATCGAGAAACACGACCTCTATGATCGAAGGTTCCTTGGCGATGACACATAATAAAGAATGAAGTTCTTCTAACGGTCATCTGGGATAAAGATTGAGGCTTATCTATAAATCTTCCGTGGTATCTTTTGAAGACTATTCGTAGTATAGTCGACCAGGTTAATCTTTTTGGCTTTTATATCTTATGGTCGTACTATGAAGAGGGGTATAGCTGCTTGATTTATCTTATGCCCTTGAAGCTCAGAATGCATATCATATAGCTTAGATGCAAGCTTAAAGAATTATCTTCATATTTCTGAGCATCTACTACACAGTCTGTGTTTTCACTGTCCATAGTCACACAGTTTTTGTGTACATGATCACACAGCAGGTGGTCTGAGTGACCGATACTGTGACCAGTGTGGTCTCAGTAGCTGTGTGTGATTGAGATGGTCTTAGTGACCGGTTCCGACCTTCATGGTCGAGAGACTGTGTTGCGACCTTAGTGGTCAGATTATGTGAATGACCTTCATTGTCCCATGGTTGCGTCCTTGATTGTCGCGGTCACAGTGACTGTGTGCGGCCTGTGTGGTCATGGTGTTGGTTTTGGGGCATGAGTGGTCTCACTACCTTCGGTCACTGTGTCCTTGGTCGAATCAAGACACAATCATAATTTTAGTGTACTAAGCATGTCATAACAGTTGTGAACTTGATCGAGGTTGTATCAGCTCATACTAGTTATGGTTGCGCTTGTACTAAGAATTGCGTGTGGTCGAATGTTTCGTTCCTGGTCCTGCCTTACTAAACTCTGCCGTGTTCGCACCATATGGGTTCTGGGTGTCGTTCAGTTCAGCAAGATTGTGATCAGAGAACATTGTTTGTACCGACCGCAGTTCGTCAGATTTTGCACCAAGCTTCTTCTGCAAGCTTGAGTTCAAACGGTCACTGACAAGTGCATTTAACGCTAGTGGCTAGTGGGCGTCTTGTCAAGTTTGGACAAAATGGCTAGTGGGCGTTTTTCCTGTGAGGGGCACACGGCTAGTTTCCAGCTGAGGGCTATAAATGTAGCTTGTGTGGCTTTCATCAAGAGTGTTGATGCCATTGAATTAAAAGAAAATCATTGTTGCATTCAAGTGCCAAGTTGCATTCACTCTGATCATTCATTCCATTCTCCTATCGCTAGTTGTTGCTAGCAGAGGGCAGAGAGCTCAGAGCAGTCTTGTTGCAGCTAGTTGTTGCTAGCTGAGTGCAAAAGATCTAAAGCATTCAAGTCTCTTTTCATTTACTCTAGTATCTGGAGTTGGCGTAACTATACTCAATTCATGTGTTGTCTTGAGGAGCCTATCCAGGGAGTGTGGTAAAGAGCATTGAGAGAGAGAGAGTACATTTGCATAGCATCTTGAGCTTCTTGTGCAGAAGTAGATCAAGGGATTGTGCTATACTTATTACTCTTGGTGATTGCCGTCACCTAAACGACCGATAGTGACTAGTGACCTCCTCACAGACGGACTTGTTGAAGAGGCGTGGTATTCGGTTGTGAAGGTTTGATGCTAAGCCTATCCAGGAAGGAGAAAAGCAACTAATAATGAAATCGAGACAATACTTTTGTGTAGAGTGCTTCAACGAGGACTAGTGGAAGTCAGCAAGCTTTTGATACCTCGGGAAAAATCCTTTGTGTCATCAGTTATCCCTTTTCTTTTTCTACCTTTCATTCAATTGTATTTCCGCTACTTAATTGCTTTCGAATATATCTTTGTGCTTACTGTTGTCGAACAGATCTTGTGCTTTCAGTTTTTGTTCTTAATTCTGTTCTGTGTTCGAATCGTGTTGATCAAATTAGAATCTGTCTTCTGGGGTTAAAATTTTAATATCTCCTATTCACCCCCCTCTAGTAGACATCCTTCGACCAACAAGATCCAATCTGCACAATTCTCGAGGGTGGCGACGTTAGTCATCGCCTCTAGTGCCTCTGCAGTGGTCGCGATTGAGGGCTTTTTTAAGTGCTCAATGAACACTACTACCAGGGCGGATACACATGATGAACCAATTTTTGACAATTGGTCTACGAGAATATTGTCTCTTCACGGAACATTGGGATTCCTTGTTCACCTAGTTTACGACTAGCTGTGAATCTCCCTTTACCACTAATCGATGGACTCTGAGGGATTTGGCCGCTCGAAGCTCGGCTAGAAGACCTTCATACTCTACTATGTTGTTTGTAACAACAAAGTGTAATTGTACGTCATATTGGAGATGGTTGCTCTGGGGCATAATTAAAACCGCTCCAGCCCCTGAGTTTTTGAAACTTTGAGAGCCATCAAAATACAACGTCCAATGGTCAGTATTTTCTAAATCCTCACATTCTTGCACAGGTGGTTTGGGATTAGTCCATTCGACCACAAAATCTGCAAGAATTTGGGATTTGATTGCTACTCAGGCTGTAAAGTGGAGATCAAACGCTCCAAGTTCTATTGCCCATTTTGCAACTCAACCTGTTACTTCCGGATTGTGGAGAATGTCCCCTAAGGGAAAGGACGAGGGCACAATAATCTTGTGCGCTTGAAAGTAATGTTGCAGCTTTCTTGAAGCCATTAAGAGAGCATACAATAATTTCTGGGCCTCAGGGTATCTCTCCTTTGGTCCATTCAATATTTCACTTACATAATAAATTTGCCATTGCACTCTTTCCCTCTCCGCGACCAGGACAACACTGACCGCGTAAGGGGTAGCAGCCAAATAGATGAGTAATGGCTCTCCCAAGGTCAGGGAAACCAATACCGAAGCACTGGCTAAATACGTTTTTACTTCCTGAAAGGCTTTTTGGGCCTCGTCCATCCACTAGAAACCATTGTGCTTTTGTAGAACCTTAAAGAAAGGTAATCTACGTTCACCTAACCGTTAAATGAAACGACTTAAAGATGCCATTCGGCCGGTTAAGATTTGTACCTCCTTTGTGGTCAAAAGAGATAGCATTTGCTCAATGGCCCAAATTTTTTTGGGATTAACCTCAATGTCTCATGAACAAACAAGAAAACCTAAAAGTTTACTAGAAGAAACTCCAAAGGAGCACTTTTTAGGGTTCAACTTTATCCCATGTTTATTCAAGCTACAGAAAGTTTCAACCAGGTCATCTACATGACTGGAGTTTTTTACACTCTTTACAACCAGGTCATCTACATAAACTTCTAAATTACGCCCTAATTGTGATTGAAAGGTCTTCTACATCAAGCGCTGATATGTGGAACCAGCATTCTTGAGCCCAAATGGCATCCTGACATAGCAGTATGTGTCAAATGGTGTGATGAAGGTAATTTTCTCCTCATCTTCTTCTACCATGCTAATTTGATGGTACCCAGAGTAGGCATCCAGGAAGCTCATCAGTTCACGTCCCGTTGTTGAGTCGACCAACTGGTCTATACGGAGAAGGGGAAAATCATCCTTCGGGCAGCCATCATTGAGATTGGTGTAATCGACACACATGTACCACTTACCATTAGATTTTAGGACCATGACCGGGTTTGCGAGCCATTCAGGAATCAAGCCAACCTCCTGGAGTTTATCTAACTCCGAACGAATGGCTTCTCTCCTGTCAGAGGCAAAACGTCTGAGCTTTTGCTTTATTGGTCGCTGTCCAGGCTAAATGGCTAACCTGTGCTTGATCACTTCCCTTGGGACCAGGTATGTCGGATGGTTTCCATGCAAACACATCTACATTAGCTTGGAGGAAAGAGATGAGCGCAAGTTCCAATTTGTTCTCTAGTTCTGACCCGATCCGAATAGTTCTCAAAGGGTCGTCTGGGAATAAGGAAACTTGTTTAAGTTTTTCTTCTAGTCACGGAGTTGCCTTGACCGCATCTGGCTCTTTAGCTTTGGTCGCGGCCTTTACATCCCTGAGGGGAAGTTGGTCAACCAATTCCAGGGAAATGTGATCACAAGTGAGAGCCAAATTTTGGCTGCCCCTCACTGTGATAGCGCCTTTTGGTCTTGGCACCTTGACACACTGATAAGCATAGTGCGTTGTTGCCATGAATTTGGCAAACGAGGGCCTACCAAGTATTGCATTGTATGCTGAATAAAAATCAATTACATAAAAAGTAACCAATTCTGTTAAAAAATTCTCTGGTTCCCCGAGTGTTACCGGTAGTATAATCTAGCTGATAGGAGTGTACGAAGGACCAGGAATTATCCCAAAAAATGGGTGAACCACAGTTTTAATCCTTGAACGATGAATTTGCATCTCATCAAGTGCTTTTGCAAAGAGCAGGTCGAGAGATCTATCGACCAAGACTCTGCCCATTTTAGCATTACTAATCGTGGGGGTTATAACCAAAGGGAGTCGCCGTGGTCGCGATAGTCCTCTAGGGCAATCTTCTCGGCTGAAGGTTAGGGATGTCTCCAACCAGCAGGGGTATTGAGGCTCTCCTGGGGGAGCTTCAATATTATTCACCTTTCAGCGAACAGACATAAAATGATGCTTGGAAAAGTAAGACAAAGAACCACCAAAAATAACATTAACATGGTTATTTGGTACCTGGTATGGCATGTCCTCATCTCCATCAGCGTCTTTATTCCCATTGGGTTGTCCTTTTTCTAGTATAGTAGGCATAGGTGCTTTACCTTGGTAAAATTCTTCCATGCGCTTTAACTAGTTTCGACAATTCTTGAGGTCGTGTCCCAGAACCCCATGCAACAGACACCACTTCTTGCTTCCCTATGGGTTAGTCTGCTTTTCCATGTGGTCACTATTGCGTCCACCAGAAGGAGTTTTATTATTTTTGTTCAGAATCTTATTACCTTTGTCCTGTGGTCGCTTATCCATGTTCGCGACCTCGGAGGCGGTTTGCTCCATCCTTTTTTGACTTCTTGAACTTCATGCTATTGGACTAGATTTTGATGATTAATAACAATTTGGATAAACCCTGTTTTAGTACAAGTAAATTGAAATGTTATTTGTTAAACCCTGAAGTTGATGTCTCCCTTGTTGTGGTTTAATATCAATCACTAGTACAGAAATGCAGTCTACTAACCCCTATTTTCTATCGGTTATTAGCGATTTAGTTGAAAACTGATAGAAAATGTGCCTCGAGGTCATAAAAGGCCATCGGGTGTATTTTTCCTATCGGTTTGTAAGAAACTTCCCGATAGAAGAAGCAGTATGATTTACTCTAGCGGTGATGAACAAATTTGCCGTTAGAAGAGATGCATAAGTACTGATGGGAGAATGTTGTGCGCCGATAGGACTGGTCGACTTCTACAACTAGACTTATTCTATCGGTACTGTATGAATATACCGACAGAGTATATTAAAAATTCCTATCGGCAATATGTAGTGCGCCGATAGAACCGTTGGCCTTCTACAAATATTTTTATTCTATCGGTAATGGATTCTTGTACCGTTAGAATATATAGAAAATTGCTTAGAACTGTTCGTCTCAAATAGTTTTATTCTATCGGTAATGAATGTTTATACCGTTAGAATATAGCAAAAATATCTTAGAACTATTGGCCTTCTACAACTTGTAATATTCTATCGGTAATGAATGTTTATACCGTTAGAATATAGAAAAAATATCTTACAACTGTTGGCCTTCTACAACTTGTAATATTCTATCGGGAATGTACGTACACACCGATAGAGTATGTACAAAAATTCCTATCGGTAATATGTATTGTGCCGATAGAACCATTCGCCTTCTACAGATGTTTTTATTACTAACGGTATGCTATTTTTGTACCGATAGAAAATATATAGTTGTATAAATACACGGGTATGTCTCTTTCATTCTCACAGTGCATCTAGGGCTCGTAGTCCTAACCCGTAAGCTCCATGGACGGCCGGCGCACCTCTACAGGGGACCGCTGCACCTCCGCACCACCATCGACGCCCTCTAGACTTCGGCATCCCAAGGAAGGTACGTAAAATTTCTGCAATATTGTTAGATTATTCTAATCCGATTATGGCAATAATTCTGCTTTTTTTGTATCCTTCATTTTGATGTGTCTTCTTTTCAATATGATTATGATCTGTTCAGGTCCTTGGATGATGCTCATGAGGGGCAACGTATTTCACGGTTCTTCATCGCAGTACGCTGCCTACGTTGGCTTGTTGGCGAAAGAAACTGTGAATATCACCGTCGAGAGCTGCAAGGACGTGAAGGGCGAGATCTTGGTTGGCTCGGTCGAGAAGATCCTTAAGCTCGGCGTGTTTCTCAAATCAGGACCTATAGAAAGCATCTTACATTTTTTTGCATGCACCAGCTTGTGGCCAGATGCTTACCTGCTTGGAGAAGAAGAATTGTTGTTATTTGCACAGCCATTCTACACCATCACTACACAGAACAACATCTTGGAAGGTAGGTTCTTTTTGTTAATGGAGTTGAGTTGAGTTGATCGAGTTTGAGTCCGAGGAAATCACCAATACGTACAAATGTATGTCGACGGCAGTTCCAGCTCCTCAGGCGTCTTCGAACTGAACTCCTATGGTTAAGTCCAATGTGGTTCAGACATTTGCTGTTTTGGATGAATGGATTTGTGATGTATCAGGTCTAACTTTTAGTCGGTAGTTGCATTGTGGCAACCTGCAAAGGTTCTCTTTTATGTAAAATGTATGGGCCACTGGGTCCTCGTCATGATCTCTTGTTAATTTCAGACGTGGCTTTTGTAATATACATCGAATGTGTGAATTGTTGTATTTGTATATTGTTGTATATTTGTGTATCATGTATTGCTAATTGGGACATGAACTTGAATGTGTAGGGAGTATTTGTGTATTTAATTGTATTGGTAGGTAGGTGTGTATTTGTACTGCTGTTTCAGACATGCACTTGAATTTGTGAACTGGCATGTGTATGTTTGTACCTGAATTTGTATTGGTGAACTGGCATGTGTATGTTTGTACTTGAATTTGTGAACTGGCATGTGTAATTTCTTTGGCAAGATGAAGTCCCAAGTACTTAAGAAAAGTATTTTTGTTCCTAGTTAATCCACAAATTAGCATTTCTTGAAATATATTGCTTTATCTTCTAGTTAAGATCCGTTTGATGTAAGATCTGTTTGATGTAAGATCTGTTTGATGTTACATTGATATGATTCCTTGAATGTGAGAAATGGCATGTGCATGTTTTTCCCAGTTTGGTACCAGTACCTTCTCTAACGGTAAGTACATATATTTACCGATAGGAAAACAAATATATTTGCTCAGTCATGCATATTCTAACGGTAAATACACATATTTACCGATAGAAAAACTCTTGCTCGTGTGTCATGCATCATCTAACGGTTCGTACACATATCTACCGATAGAAAAACTCATGTACGTGCTGTGTCATGCATGATCTAACGGTCAATACACATATTTACCGAAAGAAGAAGTCCTGTACTTGCTCGGTAATGTACATTCTCTAACGGTATGTGTGTGTTTTTACCGATAGAATATGTGAGCGGCAAATTACCTAAGTTAGTCTAACGGTTATTTCATGTATTTACCGTTAGAAAAATGTCTATTATAAGGAAAACCCACTCGACCATTGCTGAGCTGCTCTTTAATTTGTTCTGTTGCACTCTGTGTCCCTCTGTTTGTGACGAAAGTTCCACGCCCGCAGCTACACTGCTAGGGTGATCAGCGCAGGCTGGAGGGAAGTTGATTGCGCCCCTCTCTTTAAGGTTCGCTTAATTGTTGACACTTATCTCTCTCTCCCTCTAGATCTCCCTTCCTCTCTACTTGCAAGTTAGCTGTATTGTGTAGTTCCAAGTTTGTAGCTCTAAGCTTGGGAGCTTGGTAGCTGGAAATGCGTCATGTTTTAGGAGCTAACTAGCTTGTATTGTGTAGTTAGCTAGGTTAATTAGTGTTAATTTCGTCAGGCTAGGGTTCAACACATGTATCTGTTGTAAGAGGCTGTACATGTACATATACATAACTTAATCGGGCAGGTTTCATGCATGGCTTACTCGTTAAATTTTGTTAATTGTAGATGGACAGGAAATATTGGATGTATGGAATAAAACGTACTACTCTTGAATATTTGGATGGTGTGAATGATTTTATTAAATTTGCTGAGCAACAAAAGGAGAGGAAGGGAGAGAAAAATATGCTCTGTCCTTGTACAGATTGTATGAACTTGAAGAGGTATAGCAACTCTAATCAAATTAAGAGTCATTTGATTCGTCGTGGTTTTAATGCGCGATACACCCGTTGGATATGGCATGGCGAAGATCTTGAGGAAACAAGCACCACTACTACCAATCAGCACGACTCGGATGTGGATTGCAATAATATCGATGATCATCCGAATTTTGGTAATGTTCATTCCGATGTGCACGTAGATGATGATGATGAAAATCTAGATGAGATGTTACGTGATGTAGAGGAAGATTACAACGAAAATGACTTCTGTGAATTTGAGAAACTGATTGCTGACTCTGAGAAGCCTCTGTTCCCTGGATGTGCAACATTTACAAAACTGTCTTCTGTGCTGAGATTATATAACTTGAAGGCAGGAAACGGTTGGAGTGATAAGAGTTTCACGGCACTATTAGATCTTCTAGCGGACATGCTTCCAGAGGGAAATGAGTTGCCAAGATCTACTTACCAAGCCAAAAAACTGTTGTGTCCGTTGGGAATGGAAATCGAAAGAATACACGCATGCCCAAATGATTGTGTGTTGTACCGTAACGAGTACTCCAGTTTGCATGTTTGTCCAAGATGCGGCGCATCGAGGTATACGCGTAGGGACCGGATTGACAGTGAACGTCACGAGGTAAAGAAAGGACCCCCGGCAAAAACTGTGTGGTACTTGCCTGTGATACCTAGATTGAAGCGGCTGTTTGCAAATCCGAAAGTCGCGAAGCACTTGCGTTGACATGCTGAAGCCCGGAAACAAGACGGAAAACTGAGACACCCAGCTGATTCTATTCAATGGAGAAACATCAACTAAACATTTGCTGAGTTCGGTGGTGAACTTAGGAATGTAAGGTTCGGGCTGAGTACAGATGGTATGAACCCACATGGTAATATGAGCAGCCGGCACAGCACTTGGCCGGTTCTTTTATGCATCTACAATCTTCCTCCTTGGTTATGCATGAAGCGCAAGTACATCATGATGGCGTTACTAATCTCAGGACCCAGACAACCCGGAAATGATATTGACGTGTTTCTAGCGCCTTTAATCGAGGACTTACAGAAATTGTGGAGCGAGGGTGTGCAGGTGTGGGATGCATACAAGAAAGAGAATTTCATCTTGCGGGCCCTGATATTTTGCACCATAAATGATTTTCCGGCCTACGGCAATTTGTCGGGGTATAGTACGAAAGGAGCCAAGGCTTGCCCTATTTGCCTAGATGAAACTGAGAGCATGTGGCTGCGAAACTGCCGGAAAACAGTGTACATGGGTCACCGCAGGTTTCTTCCGGTGCATCACACATACCGTAAGAAGAGGAAATCATTTAACGGGAAGCCTGAGAAGGGATCAGCTCCAGTGTTTCTAACCGGTAAGGATATTTACTCGCGCGTGAACGACATCAAAGTTGAGTTCGGTAAGCATTCTAAACCTCGAGAAAAAATGTTTGGAAGAAGAGATCTATTCTCTGGGATCTACCGAACTGGGAGCACTTACAAGTTCGACATTGCATTGACATCATGCATGTAGAGAAAAATGTTTGTGACAGTTTGATTGGTTTGTTGTTGAACATTCCGGGAAAGACAAAGGATGGTGTGAAAGCTCGTCGTGACATGGTGGAAATGGGGATAAGGACTGAGCTTGCACCTTTAGAGAATGGAAAGCGTACATACCTCCCTCCGGCCTGCTGTACGTTGTCCAAGAGCGAAAAAACAGATCTCTGTCGGTGCTTGCACGGTGTTAAAGTTCCATGTGGGTACTCCGCGAACTTGAAAAAACTTGTGTCCATGAAGGACCTAAGACTGGTTGGCACGAAGTCCCACGACTGTCATGTCCTGATGTCACAAATGCTTCTCATTGCTATCAGAGGCATTCTCCTAGTTAAAGTCAGAGAGACAATCACAAACCTATGTTATTTCTTCAACGCAATATCTTACAAGGTAAGTACGTGCACTCGTACTATAAGTTCATTACCTCCATCTGTGGAGCTTAATTAGAAGATTTTTCTGATATGAATATTTGGCGCAACTGTGTCCTCGTAGGTAATTGATCCGGATGGATTGGACGCTTTGCAACGCGACGTGGTTACAACTCTTTGTCAGCTCGAGATGTATTTCCCTCCATCCTTTTTTGATGTTATGGTCCATCTGATTGTTCACCTTATCAGAGAAATTAAGTTTTGTGGACCCGTGTGCCTGCGCTACATGTATCCATTTGAGAGATTTATGGGTGTATTGAAGGGATACATAAGGACTCATCGTTGACCCGAGGGGAGTATCATGGAAGGTTATGCCGCCGAGGAGGTGATTGAATTTTGCACAGATTATATGGCCGGGGTTGACCCAATTGGCGTTCCTAGGTCCCGACACGAGGGTAGGCTTCAGGGAATCGGAACGATTGGATTCAAAGCTATCGTCCCCGCTCGTGATGTGTACGCAAAATCACATTTTTGGGTCTTACAACACATGACGGAGGTCGAGCCATACATACACGAGCACAAGGTAATGTTACGGTCACAGAATCCTTCGAAGTCAGACGTTTGGGTCAGCAGAGAACATAACAGGAAATTTGCTGAGTGGATCCAAGAAAGAGTCACGCGAGCTGCCGATGGCTCCGTAAGTGAAACTGTGACATGGTTGGCTAGAGGCCCAAGATTCACTGTAGGGACTTGGCAGGGGTACGACATCAATGGGTATTCATTTTACACAAGAGCTCAAGACGCCAAGAGTAGCACACAATGTAGCGGAGTGACACTGTTTGCTATTTCCGAGGATGCCAGGTCAGTAAGGGCGTTGAACTCATATTACGGTGCTATTGACGAAATATGGGAGCTCGATTACGGATTACTTAAGATTCCCCTGTTTCGATGCCAATGGGTCGAAATCCCTCGATGTGTTCAAGTTGACAGTTACGGGTTTACTCTCGTCGATCTTGGTAGAGTCGGACACCAAGACGATCCATTCATACTTGCAAAGCAAGCCACACAGGTATTCTACATCATTGACCCGGCCAATCCAAACTTGCATGTTGTCCTCCACAGCAAGAGACGTATTGTTGGGGTCGAAGATGTTGTCGACGAAGAGGAGTATAACCAATTCGATGAAATATCTCCATTTTTAGAGGACATTCAATCTATCCGTACTGAAGATATCGACGAAACAATGTATCTGCGAGATGACCACAAAGAAGGATTATAGGTTGAGAACCATTGATGATTAATTTCTATTTCAGGGATAAATGCCAAGCAAACAGCCCACAAGTTCTGCAGCAAGGTGAGGAACTTATCATTAATACATCAGGCAGTACATTTTTCTTTAGAACTTAATGATAAGCTAGTTCACAGCATTAATATATCTCAATTTTACTCCACAGCATGAGTTCTAACATGTACAGTACCTTTATCTTGTAAATACTTAATTCTTCCCTTCAAATAGCACTTGCAAAAATCTCATCGCAGCCTCTTGCTTCTTCAAATTAAGCTCTGCAAAAATCCCTTTTTTCTGACGGTATTTTGTTATTTCTACCGATAGAAAAGGACATCCGCTACTTTCATGTGTCTCAGGCACTTCTCTCAGGCACTTCAAATGTTTTCGAAAAGTTTACTTTTTCTATCGGTATTATTCTATTTTACCGTTAGAATAAATTTGTTAGTCTCACAGTAATTGTTGTCTGACAGTTTTTTCCTGTTTTTACCGATAGAAGAATACTCTGGCGCTTTGAATTCTCAACCGTGTCGCCATGCGTCGCCTTGGAAACTCTATAAGTAGCTCGCCATGCGTCGCGGTATTTTGTTGTTTTTCTAATTCTTGAACGGTTCGACTCCTCATCTTCTCTTTCACAATGGCAACCTCCATGGGATCGTCAGCCACGCCCTCCCCGGTAAGAACTCTAAATCTCCTCGGTTTACCCCTGTATTGTTAATCCATGTTCAGTTCATTCTTGACCTGCTGATTTGCACAGGGAATGGGAGCCGTGGAAGACACTGCCAAAGTGAAGGCCGACCTGAGGGCCCTCCAGGAGGAGCACAAGCTCCTTACAGACAAGCACACTCAGCTACAGCTTGACCTTGATGATCTCTTCCAGCGCATTAAGCGCATGAAGACGGATGGTGACAATGCTAGGACGAGGACGAGGCGTCTTCGCGAGGAGAAGAAAGCCGCGGATATGACCATCGCTAGCTGCGGTTTGACTATGAAGGATACCATAGCGAAGCTGAGGGAGGTCGCAGGCCTTCTCGACGCGGTAGTAGTTGATCCTAGGGACAACTTGTCGCTAGAGGAGTCCTGCGTCCTGGCTGCAAGTCTAACTGACTCTATTCTACATGCAACCAGGGCTAAGACCACCCCTTGACCTAGCATTTTGGGTTTTATTTTTTTTTGTAAGTGATAAAACAACAATGAATGAACAATTTCTTTTTATGTCAATTTTCCAATTTTCCGGCTATCTTCCCTCTTTCTTTATCATTCTGCAGCTTTCAACCACGGTCTGTTTGATGTTAAATTGTGTGTACCTTTTCATTACTCTGACAGTATTTTATTATTTTTACCGATAGAAAAAGGGCACCCAATACTATAATCTCAAGCACTTAATTAAAAAATTTTTCTGGGGAAAATTGGTCTCACGGGATTTTCTTATTTATACCGATAGAAAAAGGCATCCACTACTTCAAATATTTTTCCGGGAAATTTACTTGTTCTATCGATACTATTTTGTTGTACCGATAGAAAAGTACATAATTATATCGGTATCATATTTTTGTACCGATAGAAAAGTTCCTCCACTACTTTATTACTCGTACACGGCCCTTGAGTTTCCCTCCACTTGAAGAGTTCCACCTTAGAGCACTGCGTCTCTTCGAGAACGAAGAAAACCACAACCTCCGCTGTGACCACTCACTTCCTCTCTCCCACAAGACGATCGCCGGCTGGACACTGGTTCGCCACTGCTACTGGTTCTTATTTTCGTCCTTAGCCGGCCGCCGCTGCGTTCTACACCGCCTCTCCATCACCAGAACTGATAGCCGCCGTAAAAACCCTAATTCGTCGTTCTATTTCCAGCATCTTCCTTATTTGATCCTAGTGTTTTGCACGTACTAATTCTTCGAGTTTTGCAATTACACTAGGGTTCCCTATTGTGTTGGATTATGTACATTCCGCAGGCAATGTTGATTTAAATTAGGGTTTACATAATATGTTCCAGTGCTGTAATGAACCTGTTTTGAGATTTTAACTTATCTATACTGCTGTATGTGTGATCAATTGTATCCAACTGCCATGTAATGCACATTATATGTTGGAGGTGTTCTTACACATATTCTATCGGCAGCTCATGTGTTTACCGATAGAAAATATTTCTGCACAAGTAGTAAAACTTAATTTGGATCTGGAAGGACATGAGCCATGCAATGTACTATTTTGGTTGGGAATTTTTACTCACTTGGTATGAATATATGGCAATGTGGATGGGTCTTCGATGTATATGTTTCAAATGCCTATACATGACTTTTCCCAACCTAATAGATGTGAAGTCCTGATGACTCACATACAGGCTAAAGATTATGCACAGTGGCACTTAGATGCTTGTGTGCATATTTACGTGTGAAATAATAATGCTGGCCCATGAATATTAGTATAGCAAATCATCGAGAATGTTATGTGATGACAGTGAATGGTGGCTTGTCAACAAAATTCCATATGTAGAGAACATTGTTATGTTCTATCGGTATCTCACGGGTTTGCCGATAGAAAAATTGTCTTCTGTGGAGATAATTATTATGGTCTATCGGCAGCTCGATCATGTGTTTACCGATAGAAAATATTTTTGAACAGTTCAGGAAGTAATTTATGCATGTCTTTCTTTTTGTATTATTTTCCCTTTTGCCGCCCTAGTTAGTCTCCAGTCTTGGGCTGAGTTATGGAACTCCAAGGCGAATTAATTGCCATATGGTTTGTTGATGGTTTTGTAGGGGAAGACATGTCGTCGTCTTCATTGGATGGTACTAGTGGTTCGACTAGGGCCAACCCCATCGTAACTACTGAAGATGCAGCTGTTACATCCCAGCGCAAGAGGGTGGGGTGAGGCACGACGACGTTGGGGCGTTTGGCCAAACGCACGGATCTTTCTTGTGAGTTCAACCAATTTGGGAGGCCGATTGGAAAGAATGCTGGGAGGTACGCGGCCTACGTTGGGCTGTTGGCGAAAGAAAGGGTGAAGATCACCATCCAGAGCTGGAAGGATGTGACGGCGGACGAGAGGGATAGGTTGTGGGCAGAAGTGAAGGTTAAATTAACTGAAATCGCTGAACTCTTTCGTAATCACGTTCTCTTGGCTTATACTAAAGTTTAACTAACTCGTGAATTGTATGCATTTTTCGGAAACAGGCTAAGTGGAACATCCCCGACGATACACCTAGGACTGCCTGCTTGAAGGACATGAACGGAACATGGAAAACCTTTAAGAGCTGGCTCGTCAGTAACTTCCTCGCTGCGGGGAAATCTCCTTGTGAGAAGTACCCCTTCATATCGAAGGAGGTATGGGAGGAATTCACCAAGCAGAAGGGGACTGAGGAGTTCAAGGCCCTTAGCGAGAAGAATAGGGCGATCCAGAAGAGGAACGACCACCCGCATCGGCTCGGATCCAGGGGCTATGCGGGGAAGAAGGAGCAGTGGAAGAAGGAAGACAAGCAAAATCCTGTCATCGACACCCCTGAGTTGCCGCTCTCCGAGATCCGGGATGAGAGGTGCAAGCGATGGTGGAGGTGGAGGGGGAGGGGGTCCGTGTCGTCCACGGGGTCTGTGCAGTTCGTAACCCCTGGGGACGCCGACGTTGTGAGGCGAATGGTAAGTTGGCTAACCTCGTAAACTGTGTGCACACAAGTGTATATAAGGCAATTTGTCTCACAAGGTACCTTTAAATGTAACAGATCTCTTTTGAGAAGGAGGCAGCGGAGGGATTGTTTACCCCACAGAGGGAGAACAACATCCTCACCCGGGCTCTAGGAAATAAGGAGCATCCCGGGCGGACACGGGCCGTGGGAGTCATTGTGTCGTGGAAGGCCGGTTTCGTAGATCCGGCTCCACCGAGGAAGAAGGCCCGCTCCTGGAAGGAAAAGGAAGCTAACCTCTCCGATAAGATACAGGCTGAGGTACGGGCGGATATACGGGCTGAGGTGCAATCTGAGGTGCAGTCCGAGGTCGCACAACTGAGGGAAGAGTTTGCACGGTTGAGAGAAGCATTGCTGGCCAAGAGTGCAGATGCGGATCCCCAGGACGACGGTACCCCGCGGGGTCGGATAAGCAGTTGCGCTTCGAAGGTACTCGCGGATCCAGTGGATCTACTTGAGGTACTGCAAGCCTTCATCTGTGCACTTAAGTTGATGCCACTCCCATTCTGTTAGAGTTGTTTCGCTAACCTGTTTTAATTGTTACAAATTTACAGAAGCCGGAGGGCTGCATCCTACAGAATCACGTAGGCGCCGGGCAGGAAGTGGTTGGACACGGCTTCGTATATCCGTCTGGGCCGGATGTCCGGGTCCACTGTGTACCTCTGCGGTTGGGGTTCGCAAAGGTACAGGTGGACATGGCCATGCCGGGCTACAACGATTCTCCGTTGCCAGTCCCAACAGAGGAACTGCAGACACTTGCTGAGGCAGTGGGCTCCTACGTACAGTGGCCCAAGAAGTGTCTTCTAATACAACCGGTAAATCCTACACATTTTAGATTACATCCTACTCAGTACACTCAACTTGCATAATCTAACATACGTGCTCATTAATTGAAGTGGCCTGCCGCTGGGCTACCAGGGGACTGCGCCCCCAGCTCGGGGCATGAGGCCCGATCTCGTGCGACCCTGGACACATCAAAGACGGCCTCGACCCCACCCAGCGCATCCACGCCTTCACCTCGGAAGGAAGCCGCCATCACCTCGCCCTTGCCTTCGAAGGTACGAGCTCAGTCCCCGGCAAAAGGCAAGGGCAAAGGCAAGGGAAAAGGGCGACAGGGACAGCCGGAGTTCAGGAACGGGTTCCCACTCATGTCGGAGGCAGCTTTGCGCAAATTGGATCGATCAACCAGAGACCTCCACGAGTGGTACCTACACTGAGCTCGGCGCAATCTGAACTTCTTAGTTCCCTACAGGCCTGGGCAGTTCCACCGTGAGCCCGGGAGTATATCCGTGGCACACGAGGATCTGTTCGACCTCTACAACTGGCGGGAGCTCGATATGTCCATCATACGGACTGGAGTCCTGTGAGTTTGCTGATGCTATGTATTGCTGTTTTCTAACTCTGTTTGCTAACTCTGCATTGTTGTAGTTCATTTGAAATGTAGTAACTTTCTGTGCAATACTAATGTCGTCCTTTGCATGCAGGTGCATGTACAGGCTAGCATCGGAGGCTGCGTGTGACAAGGTGGGTTTCCTCGACCCAGAGAAAATAAGCCTCACGATGCTAGAGCACGACGCCGCGCACGCTGAGCAGTACATATCCAAGGTGCTGATGGCGCAACAGGACAGGGAGTTCATTCTGGTGCCGTACCACCAAAGGTTAGTGCATTTCGTACTAATTTAACTCGATCTTGTATGTTACACCTGAGATATACTTTGAGCTAGCGGTCCTCTTTTACGTACAATGCAGGGGCCACTGGATCCTCATCGTGATCTGTCCGCCGAGGAACGAGGTGTACTACCTCGATTCGATGCGTGACAGATTATCGATCGAATATGTGGTCAAGGGGAATATGGAAGCGTAAGTAACTTATATGTTTGATTTAAATTTTGACCTCACTAGCTAATGATAATACATTAACCGGCAATACTAACTGAAATGCAGGGCTTTTGATAAATATGTGTCCGCTAGAGGGAGGCGTGCCGCACCGCAAGACTCCCTACTAGCTTGGAAAGAATATGAGGTACTCACGAGACTTTTTGTTTATGCTTAATTAGTTTATGGAAACAATAGCTAACATGTCTTCGCATATGCAATTATCTCAGTGCCATCAGCAGCCGCAATCGTGGGAATGCGGGTTTTATGTGTTGCGCTACATGTACGACCTAGTGCAGACAAACTTTGCCCAATTCCCCCAGGTAAGCATCGATAGCTAACTCAAATTTGAAAATTGGGTGTCACGTTCTAAATTAGGAAGTTAGTTACTAAGTATTCACACATGCTTGCAGATCGCCATGTCGAAAGACTCATACGAAAATACAAAGATTAGAGATCTTCGACAAATCTGGGCTCAATATGTCATGGAGGGAGTTGCGCCCAACCATCCGCCATGATAATTTTCTCTTTTTCGTGTACTCTGTGCATAGACTATTTATATACATGTGAATAAATATATATGTCAATACATGTCCACATTAGATTGCAATTTGTATTTGTCCATATATATGTGAATAAATGTGAATAACTGTCTAATGTGTCAATCTGTTCTGTGAATTTACCCTTCTTTGCATCTGTACTGTATTGTGTATCCAATCTATAATGTATTGCATCTGTACTGTATATGTGAATGTACTGTATATGTGAATGTACTGTATTGTGAATGTAGATAACGTACTATATATGTGAATGTTCTATCGGTAAATTCATTCACAGCCGACAGACTACTACAAATTTTCTATCGGTAAACTCATCCACAACCAAGAGACTACTACCCATTTTTCTATCGGTAAACTTGAAATTAACCATCAGAATAGTGTGACTTTTCCTGCCGGTGAACTCATCCACAACCGAGAGACTACTGTAGTTTTTTCTATCGGTAAATTTATAATTAACCGTTAGAAGAGTGTGATTTTTCCTGCCGGTGAACTCATACACAACCGAGAGAGTACTAAGATTTTTTCTATCGGTAATCTCCTTTCCAACCGAGAGAGTGCTAAACTTTTTTCTGTCGGTAAACTTGTAATTAACCGTTAGAATATCGGTATTTTTCCCAACGCTGAACGTCAGACGACGACGGGTTTTCTATCGGTACAATCATAAGGTGCCGATAGAATAGTAATATTTTCCTGTCGGTAATCATGTAATTAACCGTTAGAATAGTGGTACTTTTCTCACCGTTAATCGTCAGACTACGACGGGTTTGCTATCGGTACACTCCTAATATGCCGATAGAATTGTTAATTTCTTCTGTCGGTTATTTACCGATAGAAAATGTTCTGTCTTCTTCTATCGTGTCTATCTGTATCGGTACGAAAACCGATAGTAGAAGGATTTTTTTTACCGATAGAAGAAAGCTTTTCTGTACTAGTGAATGCATATATTGAGGAGGAGCTCATCATATCAGTCATCTGTGCTAATTGTTATCATGACATGAGTAGCATGGATCATGTGCTTATCTCTTATCATGTATGGATCTATTCGACTGTTTGTTATCATGACATGAGAAGTATGGATCGTGTGCTTACCTCTTATCATGTATGGATCTATATGACTGTATATTTCATCTCTTACCCTTTTGTGGTTTATCGAAAATGATTCTATCATTAAACACTAAAAAGAGAAATTGTTGAGTCAACTCCTTTGGGAGTAATTTCTTTGGTGATTAATGACAACCCAACTATGAGACTAATGTTGTTTAATGAGTGTATGTGTTGTAGTCTCAAAATGGATTGCGAGATGAAAGCAAGCAAGGACATGTGGAGGATGATGTCGATATGAGCCACTTTGAGCGAGGTCAAGCTTCACCGTAGGTAAGATCTAAGATTAAGGATCATTTTCTTAGGATTTTATCGGTCTCGGTGTTTGGAGATAGACCGAGTTGATAGGATTTCTTTTTGCTAGTTTAACCGTACTATTAAGAGGGGTCGGAAACTAGTAGCTTGAGTCGATCTAGTATGGAAGCTCCAATGCATTCATATCATTTTGCACTAGTGCTTATTCACCTCTTGCATTGCTAGAAGACAAGTGTAGTTTGTTTCAATTATTAGATAATATTTGAAAACTACACTTAGTCGTG
Organism: Pharus latifolius; assembly: GCA_019359835.1. Taxonomy (NCBI): domain Eukaryota; kingdom Viridiplantae; phylum Streptophyta; class Magnoliopsida; order Poales; family Poaceae; genus Pharus; species Pharus latifolius. The sequence continues at coordinate 67,821,385 of CM033323.1, forward strand.
GTCATATATGTACAATTTGACCGTATCTCTATTTGGAACTGGTTGTGGTCGTAGAAGTTCAAATTAATCGTACAAGTCCACAACTCGAATACGGACATTCAACCATATCCTTTTAGACCACCAGCTTTCAACTGGATATTAGATCAGTGGCTTTGAAGTTCTTAAATCAAAACTGGCTATGGTCTATGCTGATTGTCAGCATACATATCCACGTGGGCTCAGACAAATTGCATTTGCATATAGCCTCAAATTCAATAAAAATACCTACATCCTGTTTTCAGTTTGCACAGGTCGAATATTGTTTTTGATGGCCGGACATTGTCCTGCCAGTACAAACTTTTTCAGCCTTGTGCAAAATGAAACCAGAGACATATAAATCCGTCCGGGGCATTTGTCCGGATCTAGTAGGACATTGTCTGTGATGGCCGCACAATGTCCAGCCAGTACAAAACTTGTGAATTTTATACAAGTTTGTTGGAGAGGCCGACAAAAACGAGTGAAAGGTATTGGTGCTCGCCTATCCGAAGTGGAGAAGGAACAACCTGAGTGGAGATATCCTTCGTGGATATAGAAGAGAGGCTCACGTGTGAGCACTTCAACGAGGAGTAGGGGAGACTGAGCGAGTCTCCGAGACCTCGGTAAAAATTGTTGTGTCAATTGTTTCTCCCTTGCACAATTTGTATTTACCTTGACAAAATTGCTTCCACTTACTCTTGTTACATGTTGTATTACATTTTCTATATTGTTAAATGCAACTTGATATTATATAGTTTTAAACCCTTTGCAAAAACTCAGTTTTCCTTCATATCTTGCAAAATTTGTTTTAGTTGAAAAGAAATTTTTAAAGCCTCCTATTCACCCCCCTAGTCGGCATCCTCGAACCTACACCCGCCTGTGGATGATCCAGACTTCTTGTTAGAATTATCTTTCCTTTCAGACTCTAAACCAGGTTGTGGTGGTAAATCACCCTTATCAACCATCCTATTCCATTATACTGCCTCAGCAGCGTCGGAATAACGATCAACTATGTCGAAGAGTTCTAACACTGATCTTGGCAGGTGAATTCTAAGATCCTCTATGAATCTTCGGTATCGAATGTCATGTTTAAAGGCTCTGATTACCGAGCTGTCAGAGATGTTGGGGATAGTATTTCTTACCCCCACAATCCTCTTCACAAACTGTCAGAGAGTCTCACTTGAGGTCTGGCGTAAATGATGAAGATCATCTTCCTTGCCCAGTTTTTCATAGCAGTTTTGGAAATTGCTAAAAATAGCATCACATAGCATTTCCCAATTATAGATTGATCCCTCTGGCTGGTTAAAAAGCCAAATTCGTGCCGGACCTTCAAGGACCGTTGGCAAATAATTCGTCGTTACTTTCTCATTTCCGCTTGCCGCCTGGATAGCAGTGACATAGATTTGGAGAAATTCAAAGGGGTTTTGCATCCCATCAAAATGCTCGATCATGCCTGGCTCAAATTTTTCAGGCCAGACCACTTCTTGTAATCCTGGAAAAAAAGCCTTGCAACCAACGTATGTAATACGCGGTTGTCCATCATAGCGACCATCCTCCTGGTCGCGGGAAGGGTTGGCAGGTGGGACACCATGGTGTGGTCCCAAACGTGAGTGTATTGGCCCACAGTTGCGATCACAAGAACGGCCAATTCTCCGGATCTTGCCTTGACCATGTCGTGTTGGTGTGGGTCGAGCACGGTCATGTCTTCTCCAGATATGATAAGCACTATCTCCTTCCCGAGATTTGGTTACTGATCACGACAAGGCAGTAGGAGTTACATCTGATGCAACTCTGTCGAGATTTTCTGCAAGAACTCTTGCAAAATGTTACCCCGTCATCATTAGTAAAACCAGCAGGAGGGTTACGAAGCGCTTCTGTGATCACGCGAATGTGCTCTAGTGTGCTTATTCTAGGAGCTAGAGGAGTCCTTGCCATCATCGCTTTAGCCGTCGGGGAATACTCCGGATCTGTGAGGGGAGATTGATCACTCCTACAGCCACTAGTAGGTCGTTGGCGCTGGGGCCGAAGTTTGCGGTGTCATGGAGAAGTTGCTCAATGCGCAGAGTTTCCTCTATGGTCTTGCAAACCTTATCCTCTTGGTGCACGCGAGCTTCATCTTCCAACTATTTGTAGTCTTCTTCTTCCCTGGCAAAACGTTGCTCAGGGGTCTCCTCGAAAAGTCTTGCGACTTCCTGTGGAGCTGAGACCGCAGACGGGGAGAACATCTCCTCTTTGTCTGAGTCACACTCAAAGTCAAAGAGGGAATTCAAATTGTCTGGAGCAGCCTCTTCTAGACAAAACGAATAGTGATCACTGGGATTATCTGATCCGTTTGAGACCTAGCCTTAGTTTTCGCACTAGGCTCGCCCAGATTCTAATATGCGGAATAACGGGATCTTATTCGGACGTACCGAAACCCAAAGTAATTGCACAACTCTTTATTTCAAAGAGGGCTTACACGTCGAACGTTAGGCACACTTGCCTACGTCGAAAGAACTATAAGTGTTTAAATCTCAAATAAGTTCTATGACTTTTTCGATGATCTAAACTAGACCTATTACAAGGTATTTATAGTTCAATCGTATGAGTACGTATCAGATTTAATAACCTAAACATATTAGACTCATATAACTAACTAACTAATCCTAAACAGATAAGCTTAGTTATATATATTCGGATCGGATTACAATTCTGAACAGAGAACAAATTCCTTTTCATGGTTGCCAATCCATGGTCGCAAAACCTTTCTGAACACGGTTAAGGTCGCGAAACCGTATGCGATCAGGACTTGGTCACGAATCCGTATGCGATCAGGACTTGGTCTCGAATCCGTATGTGATCAGGACTTGAAGATCCTCCCGGATCATGACTCCCTTGTTGAGAAGAAGCCAACCCCTGTTGCGACCTCTCGATCAAACTGGAGATGTGGAAATTGGGCTTGTCCATGTTCTTTGGTGTACCACTTTGCCGCACGTACTCGTTGACCTTTCCGACCGATTCAAAAAGTCTCCTTTGTGTCAATGCGGGTGGTAGTCACCTTCTTCTCCAGAATTACATCTTCGCGTAGAGGTTCGTCTCGTTGATAGACCAAGTCTTCAACAGATAGTACTATAGTATCTGGCTCATCATCCAGCATTGAAGGCTCAAAGTGTTTGAATCCTTCCCAAGGTCGCAAACCTTTCCGTGGTCGCAAATCCGTTGCGAACTCGACCTGAGATCCTCCCGGATCATGACTCCCCTGTTGAGAAGGAGCCAACACCTGTTGGTGACCAACTGTGAAGATGTAGAGAACGACTGGGAGTTTTGGAACGAACACACGATGAGCAATGCTACAATCGTCTGATTGAATGTACAGATAGGCGCTCATAGAGCTTGGCACCTCCGTCATGGATTGTGGCCTTGGCCACTCGCGGATAGCCTTCCCCTTCTAGAGGTTTATACCATCACCGATCCCAACGCTAGGATTGCAAAGTTTGAATTGTGGCGCCGTAGAGACAAGTTGCATGTCATTTTTGACTAGTCGTTGTGGTGATTGACTATATACCTCTGCGAATAGCGCGTTGTTTTCTTCTGGCAAGCTTGCTAAACAAACACCACTTTCCATACTCGATGCAGCACAATCCTCTTGGCTAATTGGATGCACCACGCTCAGCACACACTTTGAGCATGCATTGACAATCCGTTTCACCTGATTTGCTATCATCAAGTTCTTGGTGTCGACGTGGTCATTTTTGCTGATGATAAATTTCGTCCCATCCTTTGTGAGGTCGTATTCTTGAGCTCTTCGGTGGTAATGGGCGTCACGATCGTACAAGAACGGACTTCCAAAAATCACTTGGCAAATATCGATGGGGATGACATCGCATTGAACCTCGTCGATGTAACGAGCAGCTATTGCAAACTTTAGAGTATACTGACTCTTGATTTGCTGATTCACGTCGGAAGTGAACCATCCCAAAGGATATGGTCGAGGATGATGAGTCGTTTGCAAACCAAGTCGTCGAACCAACCAGGAGGAGACCAAATTCTTTTGGCTTCCGGGGTCGAAGATGGCTGCGACCACCTCGTGCTTCACCTGTATGTTAACAGTGAACAATTCCTTTGTCGGGTTGTGGTCAATTGATGAACCCGAACCTTTCTCCTTCAGCATTGCCATTAGAGACAAGGTTGTGTCTGCCTTTTCAACTGAATCCAACTGGATAATTTCCTCTGCGAGCGGAATAGAAGTAACCATGTTGTTCGTGTGCTTGGTTCATCCCTCCTTTTTCTTTCTGGTCGCAGTTCAGGATGAAGTTTATAACACTTCTTTTTTGTGTGCCCAGCAACATGACAATGCTCACAAGTGTTACCCGTATCGTGGGTACCCTCTCCAGAGCTCGTCGTGGTTGAAATCTCCCTCAGGTTCTTGTCGTTGCGGGTCTTATTCTTCTTCTCAATCACCAAAGCAGTCGTGCTCGCGGTCGAGATGTCTTGAACTCTGAACAGACTTAGCTCAGTACTGATCGATTTCTGAAATCCAGATGTGTACTTTCGAAATACCTGAGGATCGGACATTGAGATGCCGATGACCATTGCTTGTCGCCGAAACTCTATCGTATAGAATTGGACGGTCTGGTCACGCCGTTGGTACAATCTGTGCCAACGCTCCCATCTCTCCTCAAGGTAACCCATCAGATAGAATTCTTGTCGCAGAAGCCGTTTGAATTGACCCCACGCAAGGTCGTCAGCTTCACCACTAGCGACAAGGGCCTTCCACCATGTCTTGGCGTAGTCCTTCATCTTCAAAGGTGCAAATTTGACCTTTTGAGCGCTACTAAACCCTCTCAGGTCAAAGTAGGTCTCAAGCTGATCGAGCCATGAATCTAACTTCTCGGCATCGATCTCCCCATCATATATGGGTATTTCAATCTTAGCGTCGACCTTGAAAGATCCGACAGCTAAGGAGGTGTTGGCGAGGTCGTCGGTCTTGTAGTCGCCTTCGTCTTCATCTTCGTCTGCCCTGCTCAAGTCTTCACCAGTCTTCTCACCCATAACCTTCCCTACTTCAGGAGGTACAATCATGGCCTGCTGCTTAATCCAAGCAAGCACGGTTTCCATGTCGGTGGAGAGCTTAGCCACTTGTTCGGCTAGGTTAGCTTGAACGGAGTTATCGTCAGACATTGTAGGAGACACGGCTATAGGAACCGTCAACTGATCGCCTGGAGTTTCGCCGAAAGTTTTGTAACCCTGGTGAGTCTTCACCATCCACAGGATAGAAAAGTTGCTTTGATACCAACTTGATCCGTTTGAGACCTAGCCTTGGTTTTCGCACTAGGCTCGCCCAGATTCTAATATGTGGAATAACGGGATCTTATTCGGAAGTACCGAAACTCAAAGTAACTGCACAACTCTTTATTTCAAAGAGGGCTTACACGTCGAATGTTAGGCACACTTGCCTACGTCGAAGGAACTATAAGTGTTTAAAACTCAAATAAGTTCTATGACTTTTTTGATGATCTAAACTAGACCTATTACAAGGTATTTATAGTTCAATCGTATGAGTACGTATCAGATTTAATAACCTAAACGTATTAGACTCATATAACTAACTAACTAATCCTAAACAGATAAGCTTAGTTATATATATTCGGATCGGATTACAATTCTGAACAGAGAACAAATTCCTTTTCATGGTCGTGAACCAATCCATGGTTGCGAAACCTTTCCGAACACGGTTAAGGTCGCGAAACCGTATGCGATCAGGACTTGGTCGCGAATCCGTATGCGATCAGGACTTGAAGATCCTCCCGGATCATTATCCATATCTGATGTGGATGCATCGGGATCCTCATTGCCCTCATTGGTCAAGGAAATGGATTGTGGTACATACTTGCCTTCAAATGTGGCAAGGCTCATATAAGGTGAATGAACTGCTTTCTCAGGTTCTTGGTCGATAGTCGTAAACAGAACTGGGGAAGAATTCTCCTGGGCATAGGGCTCGAGAATGACATCGATTTCTTCCATGGGAACAGCGTCTTCATCCATGACATCAATGTAGTCGGCGAGATCGAAGTCATTCTCAGAGTCATATCCGTAGGGCACAGGATCCATAGATACAACTAACTTTGGTGGAGAAGAGAATGTCTTGTCGTCCCCATGGTCGGTGCCAACTGTCGACGATTGGGAGAATATCCCAAGCCGAACTTATACAAATTTGATTTGTTTAGCAGGGAGACAGTATCTATTAGTCACCAAAAAAAATCATTGTACATATGGACACATAGACACGCTGTGTTTATACAGGTTTGGACCCTCGTAGTCTGAGTAATAGCCCTACTCCTGTTAGATTCTCACTATTAGAATAAGGAAATTACAAAGTGTATATTGTCGACTCTAATCTCCTCTTGTCTTGTATTACACTTCATTGATTGCCCCCCTCTTTTGTGTAGCTCTCCGCCCTTTTTATAGTTTGTCAAAGGGCGTCGATTGCTTCACCAGATGGACGCTTGACGATTGCTGCACAACGGTTGCAAGTGGTAGTCATTTGCCGATTTGAATGTGCAGTTGCTGTTCGCTGGTTAGAATGTGCGGTTACAGATAACTGCACACTCATCCTCATCGTATTGATGGTTATCTTATCAATGAAGAAAGACTCATATTATCCTGGGAACAATGGATTATAATGGTCAAATAAACATAACAACATAACTCTTAGACCATGGTCAGTACTATAAGTCTTCTACCAATCCTTCCTTTCTTTGTTCAAAGGCACCTCCAAGTTCAATATTTGTCATAATTCACTAACATGGTAAGGGTAAAGGAACCATTATTGGCCTCCCCATAAAGAGACTTAAAGATAACTCTCTTATTGTATGGTCACGTATTGTCTACAACCATGCGTTGGGGATTACTCTCTGCGACTAGGGTGCTCATGAATAGATGTTACCGCGAACATAGTGATTGAGGTAGTTGTCTCTGTGATCATAGCGACCGTGGGTAATTCAATATGTGAGACCACAGACTCTGGGACAATAGGCATTGTGACCACAGAAGCCCACGATCTCAATTACGAGATAATCATTTGTGATTGATCTCTCATTTTTATTTGACAAAAGAGGCCGGATTATGTCCAGATGATCTTGGACCATCCTACTTCTTCTCTCCATAGTCTCCTGTGACCATGGAAAGGCAAATAACTTAGCTTTCTCTTTTCGTGGCCTCTTGTGATCATGGAGAGGCATAAGCAAATGTCTTGGGCAATAATCTCCGTCAACTTGTATTTAGAGTTCATCATGTCTTGACCATTAAAGATTGTGCTTATCTTTCAAATTAATATTGACTTCTTCCAAATTTAGCATTTCTAATAAACTATCGCCTAAGTTTCACTTTCCTTTGTCACCTTTTATGCTTTTGACGCTATTTGCCATTCTCTTTGAATAAAAATAAAAATGTGTACGAGTAAAGTATAATCAACCCAAGGGGGAAGGCAGTCATGAATCATTGACCAACTGGGAAAGGAAAGATTTAATTAACATATGCATGCAAAAATTTTTAACAATAAATACAGTTGCTTAAGTTGTGGCTTTGTCTAGTTTCTTGTGTTGTGTATGCAACTCACATGGAAGGAGGCAGTGATGAATAGCTTACAGGGGCTCGGGAAACCAACAAAGCTGTCTTTCTGTAAGTGCGTTTAAGTAAGCATCTTCAACTGTGTCTTCTCTAGCCATGACAGAACAATCTAGTTCAAACATTTGTACTAAGAGCATGAAAAAATTGGAGAGTATATATATAAAAAAAAATACAAAAACAACAATCAAAGTATTTATTTTTATTCTCTTGAGTTGGGCAATTTAGCTGACTTAATTAGTATAATTGGTGATATTGTAATCATTTGATTTAGCAGTTGGTTATTTTTAACTCTTTATGAAGATTTTGCCAACATTATTTAAATGACCAAGCTCTTTCTTTCCTAAAGTTAAGATTTTATGCGTTATATGGTTGCATTCGAGATTTTAAAGTGCTTCGATCAATTACTTTATACACTTTGATTTATTAAGAATCGCCAAAAGTACTTTATTGAATATTTTCTTAACTAAGGCATTCTCGTGTTGATAACTTCTGAAAATTCCACTCTCATCCTTTACTTGAGGACAAGCAAGATGTTAGCTTGGGGGGATTTGATAAGTGCATAAGCGGATTAATTTTGCCCTAAGTTAGCGACGCTTTTCATGCAAAAAACTCATTCAACACAACAGTTTATGTAACTTTTTGTAACATTTTTACAATCCTTTTTTGCAATTGTGTTTGTTATGTTTCAGTAATCAAGTGTGCAAAATTTGGAAGCATTTCAAGCCCGTTTGGACCAAAAACAAAGTGGAGAATAAAAACCAGACCCAAAAAGGACCCCGGACCTAGGCACCGAAGGTTGGCAAGGGCACTGGCACGGCCTATGCTTGGGCTTGGGCACGCCCATGCCAGGGCCCATGCCCAACTCAATTGGTTTCCATCGTTTATACATCATGAGTTGTAATTGGATAAATATATGATTCAGGTGTATAAATAGAGGCTTTTGTCTTACTTTTCATCCACGAATCCACAGATCCTCAGATCACAATTTAAATAGTTTTAGTTTAGATTAGTTTTTAGGTTAGTTTAACACCTCTCTATTGTTTCCAGTTTTGTTCTAGTTTTGCTTCTATAAATCGACGTGGATGGCAACTTCAATATTTTATATGCAAATGTGTAAATTTTTCTTAATTATTTGTGATCTCTTAGTTCTTATGGCTTTTCGAGTAATTGATCGCGCCCCGAGAGGTGGGCGGGGTGCGATTGGGTTTATAATAACCGCAAGCAAACAGTTGAATGTTGAGCACTTGAGGGTCGAATTTCACGAGGAACAAGCGTATTCATCTTTTAGGTTAACGGATTGCCGATTAAGTATGAATGATTTGAGGGGGTTGTTTTTCTACTACTAAATCTACGACTAAAGCTATCAATCTAGAATTTAAAATTATAAAAAATCAAGTATAAAAATTAGGGTTTTAGAAACGAGAAGGAAACCTAGGGTTTCAGGAATTCCATAACATCAGGCCTAATTTTATCCAAGGTCTGAGAATTGAAAGTGAGTTTCAAATGTTCTCCAAGACAGATTAAGTTGCTAGTACAGTCGCTGGTACAACGGTGAGAGGATCGCTTCCACGGTTAAGTTTGGCGAGAGCCTCTCTTCTGTTCAGGGTCTCGCATTAAGACACAAAGGACTCAAGAACTCCACTAAATTCTTACTAAAGCTCAACTATTACATCTATTGATAGAACAAAAATTTAGGGTTTAGAGATAGAAAATGTAAGAAGATAACTGCAAAACTTAAGATCGGGACCAAGGAGGAATTACGCCTTCCGGATTAGGTCATTCCTAAGCCTAGAAGTGAATTACTCGCAAAAAGCCATAAAAATATAGAAATAATAAGAAATAAATGAAAACTTACTTGATTGCATCAAAGAATTAGGTCTGCCGTCCTTACTGACTTACAAACGCGAAAAATAGAGAAGGAGACTCTTCTAACCTAAAACTAACTAAAATAAACTAAGGAAAGCATAAAGCATGTTTAATTAAGCCAAAAGTTTTTCTATTTGTAATAAAATAGGTCAACGTGTCCAAATATAACTCTTGACATGCAGGCGACAGAATCTGGCTTCAAACGGCGTGAGAAACAGATAAATCAGAGTCAAAATGACCAAAACCAGCTAGAAACTGAACCGGGCACAACCTGTGACATGAGACATGCCTTGGGCCGAGCACTAGTCATGCCCGCGATCGTGCCGAGTAAATGGACCGAGACCGAGCCTGGTCATGTCGAGAAAAATGACCGCACCTGTTCGCGAAAAATGACTATGACTGGTCGTGCCCGTGGTTGTACCAAGCCCGGTTGCGGGCATGCAAAACAACCGAAACCGAGCCTGGTCGTGACCATGCAAGCCAATCAAAACGTTTTGAACTGGAAAAGTTGCTTATCTTATATTGCTAACTCACCGAATATCCATATTACCTTTCCTTCTCCTTGCCTCTAGCAGATGTAAGAAGCGAAAAGTTGCTTGTGCCGTGTCCCTAGCTGCAGTGGTAGAATTGTCTTGACCTGTTGCATCTCCCAACATATTAATTCAAGACCAAATTGATGATTGAAGGCAAGTAAAGAAATCTGAGCATAACTCCATAATTTCAAAATGTCTTAACAAATATTGTGTGCTTTGTGTCATGAAGCGTAACCAATTCAAGCAAAATTTAGTTGTTGGTTATATGATAAAAATACTTCAATTTTCTTGATAACATTTTCACTCAAAAAAGCACAACAATAGAATTCCTGAGCTATATGAGTTAGGCACTTTCATCTCTTTAAAATACAATTGACCTCATTTGAACAGTACCTCTAGCTCGGTAAGAACATTTGCTTATTTGCTTGTGCTGTGATGTGTGAGTCATAAGATTATCTTCAATGTAAGAACTCTTCGAAAGATTCTTCAGGAGAATATTTCTCATTACGTGCGCGAAGAGCCTCCCGAAGAGTCTCTTGGTCTCCCATGCAAAGACTCGTGGAGACACTATTCGTGGGGCCCTCGCATGAAGAGTCTCTCCAAAAGTCTCCCTCTCCAATACAAGATTCTTCGGGAGGCTCTTCAGTGGGTCCTACGTATTAAATATCCAAATTTAGTTTTTTTCCTCATAGTATTGATTAAATAATTTGTAAAAATTAATTAAAAATGTACGACAATAATTCCAACACATAAAAATTTTACTTGCGAATGGAAAGTTCTACATAAAGAAAATAAATATTTTTTATTAAATTCAAATGGTTGAACATAAAATTAAACATATGACATTGGATACATGCGAACATTTAAACTTAAAATTTAACATTAACGTACTAACTACAAATATTGGAAATGTGGCAGATAACAACTAGTTGCCCTGGACACCTCCAAAACGCTCCCACATGTGCTCAATCAGATCTTTTTTAAGTTAGGCATGTATCGGTTGAGCACGAATGTTGGGATGAATTTCTCGCAATTACATCAGCAAAAGCAATTGGAGCACCATGTTGGATATGAGGCGATGTTACGTTTGAAGTCTCTTGACTGTAGTCGAACTCTTGTTCATCCTCAATAATCATATTGTGTAATATAACACATGCATTCATGATTTTTGCAAGGGTTGAGCATTGCCAAAAATGGGTGAGGCCATGGAGGATGGCAAAGCAGGATTGTAGAACTCCAAATGCTCGCTCCACGTCCTTCCTCACTCCTTCTTGATGCTATGCAAACAATTTGAGTTTATCTGTCTGGGGCAAGGGTACCGTCTTCACAAATGCAGCTCATTCTGGATATATACCATCTACTAGATAGTATCTCATGTTGTACTCATTTACATTGATGAAGTATTGTACTTGAGGAGCTCATACCTACAAAACATCAGTAAACAAGAGCGATTGGTTCGACACATTAATATCATTGTTGGACTCAGCAACACCAAAAAAGACATGTCATATCCAAAGGTCCTGAGAGGTGACTGCTTCAAGTATAATGGTCGGGACTCCATAATCGTTGCGAGTAAATTTCCCTTTCGATGCCACTGGACAATTTCTCTATTCCCAATGCATACAATCTATGCTTCCTATCATTTCCAGAAAATCACGTGCCTCTCCTTGTTGCAATAGGCACTGCATGTTTTTGACAGTCGGCCGTTAGAGATATTCCTTACTGAAGTTTTCGATCACTCCACCGAAAAATTTCTCCAAGCACTAGATTGTTGTGGATTCCCCGATCCATACGTATTCATCGACATTATCGGCAGGAGAGCCATACGTCAACAAACGAATGGCCATTGTGCACTTCTGTATAGGAGATAACCCTCAGCGGTTAATGGCATCTCTTCTTTCAGTGAAAAAGGTAGACCACTCACCAAGAAATCCGACGATTCGAAGAAAGAGGGGTCTCCTCATCCGGAACCTCCGATGAAAAAAGTAGACAGGGTAAATTGAATCCTTAGAAAAGTAATCCGCCATGAGGTGGTTATGACTGTTTTCATGGTCCCTGTCAATGTATCGCCTGCTATAGCACCGACGATAGTGGGAGGTAGAAGCTTGTAGTCTGGCTTGCATACTGACTATAACATGCTCTTCGAACTCCACCATGGCGGGATCTTCCTCTACAAATCCAGCAAGGAAATTCTGTAAGTTATTGATGGCCACTTCCTCTTCACTACTTGTTCCTAAACTAGAGCTTGAAGAGGGATTTGGAAGGAAGAGGGATTTGAAAAGGAGTATTGCTGAGGATGAGAAATATGTGTTGGGATGATTCAGTTTATATAGGCCAAGTGGAATATCCTAATGGCTATTTCTAAGCAGATGAGTCCAACGGCTATTTTCCAAACAGACGCGGCCAACTTCTATTTTCCAAAGATATTTTAATAGCACAAATGAAGGATACATACTTCTATAGGTACACACTGAAAATAAAATGGTACACGACATAGTCTAGTCCAAATTAGCCTCCTTGATCAAATATTTAACAAACTTTAACGATTCCGCATGATCCTCTATTTCATTGTCATTGAATTTTGATTTATCTGTGGTCACCAATTTTGTGAAAGACTTGACAAGTACTAACTTTTCCTTAAACTTGTCAAGATTATTTAGAGAGGAGGTTGCACGCTCCACTACCTCCACGCACTCAGTGTGAACCTTGATGAAGGTTCATAGGTCTTCTTGTATGTCCATGTTGGATAAGGGAGATTGCTTCTTGTCTTTTCCTTCGTGCTTCTCATTGGCTGCGTCGCGACCTTCTGGCCACGTCTCCTCCACGACAACATCTTGGTTGGATGAGGACGATGTGCGCACACTGTCCTCATTCAACCTTGCTCTTTTTCCGGTGTCGACGTAAATTCGGTTCTATTTAGATTGATCCCTAACACCCATCCACCAGTGTTCCAGAATGAATGGGTGCCTCATCTCCTTTCTGTATAACTCACATCCTTGTGACATTAGTTGGTCGTTAGAACGACCACAAGTGTAGACCTTCTTAAGCCTACATTAACAACCATTGAATTGAACAACTTTTCTGTTAGTCTAGAGCCAATGGTCTTTATAATGCTTCACCTCCCTTTTCTGATTTTTTGGGCTGCTCTCGTTGTACACCGCTGCCATACTCGCCCAATATGTGTCAAATTTTTTACTGTTCCCGTTGATTGGGTCCAGCGAATTATTCAACCACGCACTAATCTGCGCAACCGAAATATAACAGTGTCATAAAAGTGAATATAAACCTTTCAAATAGAATCCCAAAAAATTTGAGTGGCAAAAAGAATTACTCACCAGTTGAACATCGTCGCCCACTGACCATAGCAATCGCTTGCGCTTGGCAAGACTTGGGAGATCATGGTCATCATTGTCGTCAATAGCGAGCTGTGGCATAGAATGTGGTGTACTGGACTCTGAGGGGGATGTGGATTTCGAATTTTTGGATGGGGGTTGCAATGGCAAGGGATGCAAATAGTTGGGTGGCGCACCTACAAAATGATAATTTTGCTCGTACGATACAAATGAATGGCCATGTGTATATGAGGGAGGCAATGCATATGGAGGGGGATGTGGATATGGAGTAACATGTGAATACTGAGGGCCAGGGGGATATGGAGGATAACCGGAAGGATAAAGTGGTTGTGAAAAATGTGGATTACCGAGTGGATATGGTGGAAGATTTGGATTATCGTGTGTTTCTGAATTTTCTCCAGGTGTATTAGGAGAATTAATCTAGTTTACAAAACCCTTGGGAGGATTACTATCCATATCAAACTCTAAAAAAAATAGTGCAAAAATATTGAAAAAAAAGTGTATGATGATGTAAAAAGATTGAAGAAGGAAAAATGGCTTCAGTAAGCAAAGGTTGAAGAAGATAAGACTGCAGATAAAATTGAAGAAAGAACAAAAAGGGAAAGAACACAAGATGGAAAAGGCTGAGCTCACCTGAACACCTATGCCAAAATCTTGCATCCTTTTCAGTCATATATATATATATAAATTTTTATGATCTATGCACATTTCAATTTAAAAATGTGTATATTATCAGTCATATATACACATATGATTTGAAATATATATGACCATATACATTTTGAATTGTATATATATATATGACCATACACACACATATATATTTCAAATCATATGTGTATAGATTTCAATTATTTGTGTATACATTTAAATTTAAACATGACATATTTTCAATCATATGTATATACATTTTGAATCATGTGTGTATATTTGGAATCATCAATGCCTATATTTGTATTGGATTTAAATTATGAAAAAATATATAGTTAAATACAATTATGATTCAACTAATATTTAGTGGCATATTTGAATGAGCCATGTCAAATTTCCTCCAAAGAAAATGTTCTAGTTTAAATAAGCCATATCAAACTTGAAGAAAATGAACACACTCTCTTCTTTAGTGAATATTACTGACTTGTATTTCCACCGTCTCTCTTTTATATACATCACGAAATATATGAATTATTTTTACATGATATACATGAGCAGAAATCTCTAGGAAGTATCAATGGCTATGATAGTATCCTAGTATTAATGGCTATGATAGTGGGAGTACGTATTCTTTAGAGTAAAGCGTCCACGACCTCTATATATAACATCATGAGCTTACTGTGTGACAAAATTCTAATTATATAACAAAAAACATCTTCTTATAATGTCAAGAAGTCTATAGTGTCTATGAAAAAATTTCATATCTTATCTTACGTAAATCTTGAAACTTCTTGGACTCCTAAAAAAATTACAATTCCTTACATTTTCTAGATTGTTCTATGCAAAAATATTAGATTATTTTATAACCTTCTTTCAAGATGTCAAACCTTGTAAAGTTCTAATTATACATTTTTACAAAATATCTTTCTTTTTTAACGCACCCCACAATGCATACTTCTTTCAGCAATGTCTTGCAGACCATACCCAACCCATGCTGAAACTTTTGAAACTTCGTTTTGCTGAGACTCTTCGCGAGTATGTCTGCTACTTGCTCATCAGTCCTTGTTGGCACCATCTCTATCTTCTTTTCAAGAACTTTTTCTTTGATATAGTGGTAGTGTACCTCTATATGCTTCATACAAGCATGGAGGACCAGATTCTTAGCTAATCATATGGCTGATAAGTTGTCACAATGAAGACTTACTTGATTGTCCATCAGCTGATGAAGATCTTCCATTTGTTGCTTCGTCCATGCGCTTTCTTGTGCGGCCATTACAGCCGACCAATACTCTGCTTTGGTACCAGATAAAGAGAATGTAGGCTCTCTTTGTGATATATACTTTTGATTGATAATTCATTTTGTATCCACCTAACTATTTTGGTCTCAGAATTCTATTAGTTTAAACAATTGTCAATTAGAGTAATAAAACAAAAGATATAGATGCCAAAAGAATCAAAAATTCCAATACAATTTAAGATTAAAAATTGAACTCAAAACTTTCTAGTTCTTTCAGGATCAATACCTTTTGATCTACAACTCAAATTGAATCTGTTTAAACAAGTGGAATCGTGTAGCCAAATGATCAGATCGACACAAACGAATCATCAACCAGAGTTATATATCATAAATTAGCAGATGGACACAAACGGATCCATTTGTGTCGATTAAATCATTTTGGTCTCACAATTTCATTGGTTTAAAATGATCTTCAATTGGACTTATAGATCAAAAGATATCAATCCAAAAAAATTAGAAAGTTTAAATTCAATTTGTTGGCTTATTAAATTATGTAGAAATTGATATCTTATAATATATAAGTTTGATTGATGATCTGTTTTGTGTCCATATGATGGTTTTGGCCTCACAATTTCATTGGTGTAAATAGATTGTCAATCAGAATTATAAACCAAAAGATATAGATGTCGAACAAATGAAATTTCAGCACAATTTAATATTAAAAAATTGAACTCAAACTTTCTGATTCTTTCAAGATCGATATCATTTGATCTATAACTCTGATTGACGATTCACTTAAACCAGTAAAATCGTGAGGGAAAATGATCAAGTCGACAACAGGCTGTCAACCGGGGTTATATATCACAAATGGTCAGATGGATACAAACGGATCATCAACCAAAGTTATATATCAGTATTATGTGATATATAACTCCTGCTGACGATATGTTTGTGTTGACCTAATTGTTTTGGCCTCACAATTTTGTTGTTTTAAACAAATCGTCAATCGGAGTTATAGATCTAAACATATGTATCCCCAAAGAATTGAGTAGTTTAAGTTCAATTTTTTGGCTGATTAAATTGTATTAAAATTGATATCCTGTGATATATAACTTTTGTTGATGATATATTTATGTCAATCTAATGATTTTGGCCTCACAATTCTATTTGTTTAAACGGATCATCAATCTGAGTTATAGATCCAAAGATATAAATGCCACAAGAATAAAAAATTTCAATACAAGTTAATATTAAAAAATTGAACTCAAATTTTCCGATTCTTCTGGGATCAATATCTTTTGATCTATAATTTTGATTAAAGATCCATTTAAACCAACAAAATCATGGCCAAACAATCAGATTAACGCAAACGAATCATCAAACGAAGTTATATATCACAAATGATTAGATGCACACAAAAGAACAGTCAATCATAGTTATATATCAATATCTTGTGATATATAATTCCAATTGATGTTCTATTTATATTTATCTGATCGTTTTGGCCTTGCAATTTCAATGTGTAAACCACATGTGATTGTCTAATCTTAAGTAATGTATGTTTTGACAATGTTTTCAATTATTTATAATACATTTGATTGTGTTCGTTTATGTTGTCATTATGTGTGAACAGTGCTATGTGATGGGTTTGTTTGGTTTTGGTGCATGTTATAGGTATACCGGAGTTATAGTACGCTTGCAGCAAGGATGGGCCATCGGAGTAGTGCTCAGGGAGGAGCCAGAGACTCGACTGGTCTGAGAGATGCCGGAGGTACTAGAGACTTGCGGGAACGCTCTACATGACTAATCCAATACCCAGATATGGCGTTGCACCAAGATTGTTGAAGAAGCTCGAGCCAGTCGAAGTGTGGAGGTTGCCGGTTGGGGTCCAAAACAGGAGAGACTTCCCGGCATGTGGTGAGCTATTCAACATCAAGGTGGACATGTGATGGTATTATGGTGAGCATAAGTGGTGCTCATGATGCCCAAGGAATCACCAAGATGGTCTATGGACTCCGGCTGTTCACGGCATATGACCGGAGATCCAAAATGGTTCTCCTCCCTCAATAGGCTCTCCGATGGTGGTTTCATAACCTTCGGAGCTGCCTCTAAGGGCAAAGTACTTGCAAAAGGTACAATTTGAGTCAATGACAACTTTCTTCTCAAAGATGTTGCTTTGGTTTCGTCTTTGAAATACAATCTTCTGTCAGTTTCCTCCCTTTTGGATGATGATTTTGAGGTTCGGTTTAAGAAAGAGGGTTCTAAGGTTCTTGATTTTTCTGAGGAGTTGGTTTTTGGGATTGATCAGACGGGCAAAAGTTTCACCGCTGACTTCTCTAATTCTTATTCTTTTGCCCCCTGATGTTTGGTTGCTTTGACTTGTAGCTTCTAGGCCCCTAAAGAGTGTTTTAGTAATTAATGACAACTACAAATGCTATACTAACGTTACCTGCCTAGTTGTGTCAAGAAGAAACTTAAAAGACAGGTTAATGAAAGGCAAAGAAAGAGCCTCATGATGAAGAAAGGGCATTGATCAAAAAGGCAAAGGTACGAAATATGGTCTTTTCCATTTTTACCGGTCTAAGGTGATTAGAGAAGAATTTTGACCGGATTTTAGGATAGTTGCCATTCTATTAAGAGGAGCATGTGGTGTATCACGAAATACTTCATCTATGTGCCACAAATCATAAAATCAACTTGCATTGCATACTAGAAGGTCATATGCTTTAAAAATGCTTGTTTCAGCTCATTTCTGCTCAACTCTGTCTCAGTCGGTCTAACCGTTTGTTAGACCGGTCTGACCGAATATACGGACTGACCGAATAGGGTTTCGGACTGACCGACGTTATGTCAAAGTATAGTGTATACATTTAAAAGGTAGGTCTGTCCGTAGGTATAAACTTAGATCAGTCTCCTGGTACTTCATGTCCTATCTTTCTGTTGTTTTGAGCTATGACGGTCTGACCGTTTGTTAGACCGGTCTGACCGAGAAATCGGTCTGACCGTGCTTTTGAACTACGGTCTGACCGTATGGCTGGTTTGTCCGTATTTATCGGCCTGACCGTATAACGTGTCCAAAAACTGTGTCGTCTCTGGACAGTTTCACGGTCTGACTGAAATTGGTTCTGGTCTGACCGTGTGTGTGCCTGACAAGGGCAATTGAGCATTTATTGTGCCTGTTTTATGCCGTTGCAATTGCGGCGGTCTGACCGGGCATATACCTGCGGTCTGACCGCCAAGTGATCTTTTTCTCCCAATGGCCTATAACGGCTATATTTATTGTGGGGGGTATATATACTCCCATGCACGGCCCTGTTCATAACTTTTGGCATAATTTTGAGCATTGTCATCATCCTTGAGAGCTTAAGCGAGTTTCATACACTCTAGGGTTCAAATTCTCGAATTTGTGAGAGTGTGCATTTGAGATCTTCTAGTGCATTGTATTTAGATCATTAAATCAATCTTGTGTCACTAAAAGAAGGCTAAGTGATCATCACCGGCTTGTTACTCTTGGAGTTTGCCGGCTCCTAGACGGCTAGGAGAAAGGTTTTGGTGAGCTCTTCAAGGAAGATTGTGAAGAAGCCTCAAAACGTCTTGTGAAAGGGTTGAGCACGCCTTGCCGGAGCGGTAAAGTGCATCCTTAGTGAAATCGAGGTTTGGATAACTCATCACACTAATCCGGCTCAAGATCTAGGTCACTTCTCAAGAGAAGGTTGACTAGATAGAGGAGTTGTTAGAGATTTGAGTTTGCCTCAACGTGGATTAGGGGTGATCGGCAAATCACCGAGACCACGGGATATATCCTTGTGTTGAAGTTGTTCATTGTTCATCTTGTGTTATTTATTTGCTCTCATTTACTATTAATTGTTTGATTTATTGTTAATTTGTTAAAATCACCTATTCACCCCCCTCTAGTCGATATCCTAGATCCCTTTCATGACTGGCGCTTTGGAGAGTTGGCTTTGGCATCACCGCCTTGGACATATTGGTTTTGATCATTTGACTCGAGTTAGCGGCCTTGATATTATGAGAGGTCTGCCTAAACTCAAACGAGTCACAAATAGTGTGTGTTCCCCATGTCGGCATGGCAAACAAGTTGCCACTCCACATCGTCAAATCCTTGAGGTGTGGACTGAGGGACCGGGCGAATTGATTCATATGGACACTGTTGGTCCAGCCCGTGTCATGTTTGCTGGTGGAAAGTGGTATTGTTTGGTCATTGTTGATGATTTCTCTCGCTACTCTTGGGTGTTCTTTATGACTTCCAAAGATGAGGTGTTTGGGCTTTTTTGGGATTTTTCAAAAAAGCTTCTTAATGAACTATCAGGTGCCATTCGAGTTATACGCACTGACAATGGCACTGAGTTCAAAAATTCACATTTCTCGAATTTTTGTGCTGAGTTTGGTATTGAGCACCAGTTCTCCTCCCCATATGTCCCTCAACAGAATGGCTTTGTGGAGAGGAAGAACCGCACCTTGGTTATACGGTCAATGCTTGATGAGTATAGCACACCTCGTAAGTATTGGGCTGAGGCAATGAATACGGCATGCTATATCTCAAATAGGGTGTTTTTGAGACCTGTTTTGAAGCACTCTCCATATGAACTCCTTGTTTATTGCAAGCCGAGTGTTTCATATTTTCATGTTTTTGGTTGCAAATGTTTCATTTTGAAAAAGGGGTCTTTTGGACAAATTTGAGTCTCACACTTCTGATGGCATTTTTCTTGACTATCCTGCTTCTTCTAAGGGCTTTCAAGTGCTCAATGTTGCTACTTATACAAATGTAGAAACCTGTGATGTTACTTTTGAAGAAACTAGCCCTAGTTCTAGATTAGACATTTTAGGTCCCACAGGTACATCTGACAGCATATTTGTGGAGGATGACAATGACGACGAGAGTATCTATCCAAAACTTCCTCCTTTACTTCTTCAACCAGACAAGCCAACATCACCTCCTTTACCCATTGGATTTGCTCCTTCCACTCCTGAGCCTGAGGTGACTTCACCTATTGTCATTGATCCAGGTCCTTCAGTTCCATGACACATCATTCAGAGGCATCCCCCGGAACAAATGATTGGGGTCATACATGAGAGGATTACACGATCACAGTTTGCTGCTTCTAACTCTCATGTTGCATTTTCTGCATTTGTTGCCTCTTTTGAACCCCATGATGTCACCCATGCACTCACAGACATGAGTTGGATTGATGCCATGCATGAGGAGTTGCATAATTTTGAGCGCAACAAAGTTTGAATGCTTGTTGTACCCCCAATTGGTCATAATGTCATTGGGACCAAATGGGTGTTCAAAAACAAGTAGGATGAGTACAGCCATGTGGTCTGTAACAAGGCTCGCTTAGTCGCTTAAGGGTTTTCTCAAGTTGAGGGTCTTGATTTTGATGAAACTTTTGCTCCGGTTGCTAGACTTGAGTCGATTCGCATTTTATTGGCATTTGCTACTTCTAAACATCTTAAACTTTTTCAAATGGATGTCAAAAGTGCGTTTTTAAATAGTTTTATCAATGAAGAAGTCTACGTAAAGCAACCACCTGGCTTTGAAAATCCAGACTTTCCAAATCATGTTTTCAAACTTTCAAAGGCTTTATATGGTCTCAAGCAAGCTACCCGTGCTTGGTATGATTATTTGAAGTCATTTTTGTTGGAAAAAGGATTTCAAATGGGCAAAAATTGATAAAATCCTTTTCATCGTCAGGCATGGTAATGATTTTCTTCTCGTACAAGTTTATGTGGATGATATCATTTTTGGGGGTTCATCTCACTCTCTTGTTTCGAGTTTTTTTGAGATTATGAGTAGGGAGTTTGAGATGAGCATGATGGGCGAGCTTAAGTACTTCCTTGGGCTTCAAATCAAGCAAACAAAGCAAGGAACTTTTGTGCACCAGGCGAAGTACACTCGGGACCTCCTCAAGCGCTTCAAAATGAAGGATTGCAAGCTGATTGCAACCCCAATAGGTACAACAGCTGTGCTTGATCCTGATTTAGATGGAGAGCCCATAGATGATCGAGAGTATCGGGGCATGATCGGCTATCTTCTCTATCTTATGGCTTCACGCCCAGACATTCAGTTTGCCATGTGCTTGTGTGCATGATTTCAGGCATCCCCTCGTGCATCTCACTGCCAAGCAGTAAAGAGGATCTTCAAGTACCTGCATCACACTCTCCACTTTGGTCTTTGGTATTCTTGTTCCTCTACACTAGATGTTAGGGGTTTCTCTGATTCTGATTTTGCTGGGTGCCTCGTTGATAGGAAAAGTACTTCGGGCACTTGTCACTTCCTAGGCACTTCACTTGTCTCATGGTCATCTAGGAAGCAAAATTGTGTAGCTTAGTCCACAGCAGAGGCTGAATATATAGCAGCTGGTAGTTGTTGTGCACATTCACTTTGGATGATCTCTACTCTGCATGATTTTTTTATGGTCTAAAAATTGAGAATGTACCTCTATTTTTTTATAACACTAGTGCCATAAATATTGCTAAAAATCTTGTCCAACACAGTCGCACTAAGCACATAGATGTGAGGTATCATTTCCTTAGAGATCATGTAGAGAAGGGTGACATTGCATTACACTTTGTCGATTCTGAACACCAGTTAGCTGATATCTTTCTAAAGATCTTGATGCTTCTAGATTCGCTCACCTTAGATCTGAACTTGGCATCATTCATCCATTTGGGTTGGGTTGAGGGGGAGGTTGTTGCATGTGTACATTTCTGCATTTGTACAATTCCTGCATTTGCATGTTTCCCAATTCTGCAATTTTCTGAATTTTTGAGTAGTTTTGCTCTATATGCCTATTAGATTGTGATTTGAGTGTTCGATATGCCACTTTTATGCATATTTATCATTTCTCAACCACATACAAATTCAATAAGTGGCATCGAATCCGCAATGAGCTAAAATAATTGCTCAAATGTTCATTTTAATGAAATTGAGTCAAAGATTTTGGTTCCACTTTGGACTTGGAGCATAGGACACATGTTTGCATTGATTCTTAGTGTAAGTAATGCATTTCGCTCTCAACATGGTCTTTGTATGTGTCTTTGTGGAAAATTAGCAATTGTGAACCTCAAAGTGTGCATTTCCCATGTGATTGCTTGGATTGTCCCGATTTTGCTTATTCTAGCTATTTTGTGATTTTTCCAAGAATGTTTTAGTTCATTTCACTCATCTACTATCTTGCTATCTCTAGTTATGGTCACTTTGCATGGATTTAAGTTTATTGACACTTCATTTCATGGTTTAAGGGCATATTTTGCAAAACTGTTGTTTTTTGTTTTCACCAAAGCAACTTTCAAAAATCCAAAAACAATGCTTGGTACCATTTTCAAGCTTCATGCATAATCTAACAGGGAGGGCGCGCTTCCTTGATGATTAATTTGACAAAGGGGGAGAAAAAGAATGCATTTTGGGTTCAGGGGGAGTTTTGCTTGTATCTATTTATTTTCTCACCCTTGTGCATTATCTTCATGGTCATGTGTATTTATCGTTCTTCTATATTTTGGACCATGTTTTTTAGTTTCATTTACTATATTCAAAATTCAAATTAATTAAATTCAAAAATTGTCAAATCACTCATCAAGGGGGAGATTGTAAACTCCATGTGATTGTCTAATCTTAAGTGGTGCATGTTTTGACAATGTTTTGAATTGTTTATAATACATCTGATTGTGTTCGTTTATGTTGTCATTATGTGTGAACAGTGCTATGTAATGAGTTTGTTTGGTTTTGGTGAATGTTGCAGGTATACCGGAGTTATAATATACTTGCGGCAAGGATGGGCCATCGGAGTAGTGTTCAGAGAGGAGCCGGAGACTCGACTGGTCCGAGAGATGCCGGAGGTACTAGAGACTTGCAAGAACGCTCTACAAGACTAATCCAACACCCGGATATGGCGTTGCACCAAGATTGTTGAAGTAGCTCGAGCCGGTCAAAGTGTGGAGGTTGCCGGTTGGGGTCTGAAACAAGAGAGACTTCCCGGCATGTGGTGAGATATTCAACATTGAAGTGTACATGTGATGGAATTATGGCGAGCACAAGTGGTGCTCATGATGCCTGAGAAATCACCAAGATGGTCTATGGACTCCGTGTGGAAGATTATGCAAAAGATTCTTCTTGCGAGCTAATTCTGCACTGATCTAGACTTGTTCTTAGAAAAGTGTAAACATAAAATTTGTAGAGCTCGAAGTTATCGTTCCAACGGATCCAAGAACATCTAAATCTGAGTTTGGATGATGATATTATGATTGTTTTAGTGTCTGCTATTCAAAAAATACTGTAATTCCAAAAAATTGTATATCTGAAAATTGTAAAAGTTGGGCCGAATTAGGCTTCGGGCCCAACCTCCACTAGCTGTTAGGATTAGTCCCACATGGGTTGCAGAGACTATCCTAGGTATGGAGTGAGTGTATATAAGAGGGGGAGGCTATGGAGAGCTTCTCATCCCTTTGAGAGAGAGTTTTTTTGGCTATTGCGTTTAGCCTTTGAAACTTTTGTCTTCTTGATCTTTTTATTGGTTCTTGAATATTTTATAAGTTGTTGAATTTTCTCTCTTTCTTGATTGTTTAACTTTTCGCATGTGTTTGTTTAAATACTCGCAATTGATTGTTTAAATACTCGCAATTGGTTGTTTAAATACTTACAATCGATTGTTTAAATACTTGCAATTGATTGTTTAAATATTTGCAGTTGATTATTTCTTGTTTCTTTTATTTCTCCTTTTCCTTTTTTTTTATGGAGATTTTTGGATATCAAGAGAGGTGGTGCTATGATTGGGAATAGCTATATTTGATATTCGAGCACCCCTAGTATCTTTATACCTTTTCTTGTTTCTTTTTCTTGCTTCTTGAAAATTTATTTTGTAAAACCAATTCACCCCCTCTCGGTTCGCCATCCTAGTCTTTCACAATGATTTAAAGGGATCATCAATCGTAGTTATGAAGTAAAAGGTATCAATTCTGGAAGAATTGGAAAGTTTATGTTCAACTTTTTGGCCTATTAAGTTGTATTGAAATTGATATCTTGTGATATAATTTTGATTGATGATCTATTTTGTGTTGATCTGATGGTTTTGACCTCACAATTCTATTGGTTTAAATGGATCGTCAATCAGAGTTATAGATCAAAAGATATCAATTCCAGAAGAATCGAAAAGTTTAAGTTCAATTTTTGGCCTATTAAGTTGTATTAAAATTGATATCTTGTGATATATAATTTTGGTTAATGATCTATTCTGTGTCAATTGATGGTTTTGGCCTAACAATTCCATTGGTTTAAATAGATTGTCAATTAGACTTATAGATCAAAAGATACAGATGCTAGAAAAATCATAAATTTCAGTACAATTTAATACTAAAAATTGAACTTAAACTTTCTAATTCTTGCTGAATCGATATCTTTTGATTTATAACTCCGATTGATAATTCTTTTAAACCAAAAGGATCATGAGGCCAAACGATTATATTGACACAAAAAGATTTTCAACCAGAATTATATATCACAAATAATCAGATGGACACAAATGAATTCCATTGGTTTAAACGGATCATCAATCAAAATTATAAATTAAAAGATATCGATCCCGGAAGAATCAAAAAGTTTGAGTTCAATTTTTGGCCAATTAAATTGTACTGAAATTGATATCTTGTGATATATAACCGTTATTAAAAATTTATATCTTGTAGGAATGTCGTGGTCCCTTTGACTACTTCAAGACCTTTAGGATTATAAGTTCTATTTCAAGACCTTATTTGCAATCAAATTTTCAAGACCTTATCATTTATTAGCGGCAAATCATTTTAAGGATTTTGATATATGTTTGTAATTTGAGGTGAAATGAAGTGGTAAATTTTGTTGATTTGCATTGTGAATTTGAGATGAACTGGTAAATCTTAAAATGTTAACATACTTGTAATTGAAGTATTATATATTTTTAATTGAACTATTATGTATCTTGGGTTGTCGCGATATTTTTTTTATATTTATGTTTATATCTGATTTAATTATTGGTTGAATTGTTGTCATTTAGTTTGATTTTTTCCAATTTTTCTTGATTTTTTACAATTTTTTCTGGATTTTTTTGGATTTTGTTTAGTTTTTAATTAACATTTATTATTTTAAAAAAATTCTTGCATTTTTTGAATTTTTTTAGAATTTTTAAAATTTCTTAATTTTTTTGGAAATTTTTTGATTTGGATTAAATTCTTTGTTTTTAAAAAAAATTTTAATAGATGGGATTTTTTTTCTTGTCTCTTCCAAACTACCAGTTGAGAATTTTTTTCCATTGGGTATCTTTTCTCACTAAACTTTTTAGATATCTTATAAAATTAGAGAAACTTGGATCGAGATTTTTTTTAACATAAAAAAATTTTCTAAGTTGCCAGACAAAAGCAGATGGAGAAAATGTCCCAACTTTCTAGGCTTGGTAGAATGCAAAAAAGCAGAATTTATTTTTTGAATAAACCAGTTGAAAAAATAATTACAAAAATAAGCCGAAACTTTTAAAAATTACAAATATGACTCTCAGTCGCGATTAACGAGGTGGCAGAGCCCAAATGCCCCGCTGGCTCAAGGACCCGCCACATCGCCTTTCAGTCACGATCCCGGATCGCAACTGAAACCCACGTACACATTTCAGTCGCGAGCCCACGACTGTATCCCGCAGCATGTCACTATATAAGCACTGTTTTGTTTAGAAAAGTCACTTTTGCACTCATTTGACTGAATTTCTAAAACAAATATCCACATAGAGAGAGAAGAGATAGGAGGAGAAACAAGAGAAGAGAAGAGGAAGGAAAAAGAGGAGGGAAACTTCGTCGATTCTACAGTTGTCAATTTTGGATCATTTTTGCAGTGAGGTGCATATTCCTTAACTTGTAGATAACATTTATATTTAAGTATTTATATTATTTTAGGGTTACAGAAAATTAAAATTTTAATTTTGTATCACCCTAGGATGTAGCACAAGTAAAAACTTACTTTTCCATTTCACCCTAGGATTTAGGACAGGTAAAAACTTAAATTTTCGCTTCACCCTAGGATGTTTAGAATTGTCTCTGGTCCTGCACGAATGTATGGTTTCTTAGGCGACCCTCATATTACTTGGTTCACAACAGGGTTTGAAGTAATTTTAGGTTTATCCTAAGATTTCCGCATAATCATAACAAATTAATCTTTTAACCTAGCACGGAAATTTAAATTGATTAAGCTATAGAGCAACCGAGTATGGTCTCCACTTATTATGGAGCTGGTATAATCCGTAATGGAGCCAACGGTGATGATTTAAGTGCATGTATGCATATTTATGATCAAATGGCACAGCCACAATCAATGTCTTTCAGTGATTTGGAGATGTGGTTAGTCGAGTTCTTACAACTCAATCCTATGACGGATAGTATCTGTTGGGGGAAATCTTCGCGGGATCAAGTCCAGGTATGAGGTAAGGCTCCCGGTGACCCCCGTCTTACTCAGGGACAAGGCTCTCAGCGACCTTCGTCCCGGGCGCCACCATTTACCCGGGGAGAAGGCTCCCGGTGACCCCGTCCCGGGCGCCGCCATTTGCCCAGGGACAAGGCTCCCGGTGATCTCGTCCCGGGTGCCGCCATTTGCTCGAGGTTAAGGCTCCTGGGGGCCCTTGTCCCAAGCGCCGCCATTTACCCGGGGACAGGGCCCCCGGTGACCTCGTCCCGGGCGCCGCCATTTACCCGGGGGAAGGCCCCCGGTGACACCGTCCCGGGCGGCACCGTTTGTCCGGGGACAAGGCCCCCTGGTGCCAAGTCACGTGAGGGTCACGCGAGGAGCACATCGGGAACTGGCAAGGACACTTGTCAAGCATCCAGCCCCCTTGGCCGGAAGAAGGACGCTAGTGCCCTTTGATCCGACGGTTGCGGCAGAGGTAGTTTCGTCTTTTTGCATCTTTTGGGCCTATATAATCCCTTGTATCCCTCTCATGTAACTAAGGACAATTCATTTTACATCAATACACAAAAACCAATAGGCGTGCTCTGGAGCGCTCTCCCCGCGAGAGAACTCCCCCAACCGACCCAAGTCGGGAGCACGTCGACAGGACTAGGATCTCCACTGAGACCTGAACCTATATAAATCCTCATGTCATTCTTCGTGTTTGCTTGACGGGAGAGGACAAGTCTCACGGTCAACTCACATTGTCTTTTCTTCACTAGGAATAACCAAAAAACCTGCTGGGGTATTCGCAATACCACGACAGTTGGAGCCGACCATGGGGACTTCGCGACAAATCGCCATGGCTCCCGCAAGAACGAGGGCTCGTGCCCTACCCGGTGACGCCGGTCCTAGTGACCCGGCGCTACCCCACCAAAGCACGGCCGTCCCGGTGCTCCCGCCCGGACACGGCCAAACCCAAGTACCACCTCTAACCCTTCCGGTAGTCTCTGATGGGCAGGCCTCCTCCGGGTCCGGCCTGGCGACCGTGAGCGCCCCGCGGGGGGGGGGGGGGGGGGGGGGGGCTGGCCTTCCCCCGGTTTCTCCCCCGGTCTCTTGGGACGCCCTACTCGAAGCTCTTGTGGAGGGCCAACTCCGCGCCCAGCGCTCGATGGATGAACTCCTCCGGGTCCTGGCGCGCCCGCCGGCCCCCATCTATCCGCCGCAGTTCCCATTCATGGGGGCAATGTCCCCGTTCATGGGACACTCAGTAGCCCCTCCGACTCTCGGAGGCCAGGTCACTCCCAGGGCCTATGATCCCACCGGGGGTTACGCTCCCCCGGCGGGCCCATCATCTGGAGCCTTCCCGACCCTGGGAGTGTTCCCGATGCCGGGGGTTTACCCCGTCCCCGGAGCCTTCCCCATGCCGTTGTTTCATTCCGCACTGGGGGTTTTCCCAAGGCGGGGAACCGGCCTCGCCCAGCCGGTCGTGTCCGTTGCGCTGGAAGCGGCCCGCCAGATAGCTCCCACGCCACCGCTAGATCTCCCCCATGAGGGCCCCCCCTCTCCGGTCCCGGGCGGAACTCCCGGGGACTGCCCGGTGGTGGGTTCCGCCCACATCCCGGTAGTACCTCCCGAGCCCGTGACCACTGCACATGAGCTACCTCCTCCCCCGGGGCCACCCCCGAGGGCTCCCCAGGCGGATCAGGTCTGCTTTACTCGGGGGGAGGTCGAGCAAATGCGTCCCACCAAGTCTGGAGGGGCCCCCTCATGTGGCTGGCCAGAGCCTCCCAGGTTCGTGGACGCGGTGAACCACATTCCCGTCCCAGTCGAGGAAAGAGGTCTGCTGAAGAAGCAACCGCCGTCGCGGAGGGGTGCCCAGACGTCCAAGAGGTTAGCTCGACTAGCCCGGAGAAAAAGAGGCGCTACCGCCACGTCGGTGGACCCCTTGGGCCCCTTCCCGACTCCGACAACGAACGCGCGTCCCCCGTCAAAGGGGACAGTGACCGAGACTCCCCCCGGGAGGTGGAGGGGGCTAACCAACAACTGTACCACCGGCTCCGGTGCATTCGATGGCCGCGAACTTACCGACCGCCACACATCGAACACTACAATGGTGAGGCTGATCCCAACAAGTTTGTGCAGGTGTATTCCATAGCCATTTTAGCGGCTGGGGGGGACGAGATAGTCCAGTGCAATGTTTTCCCCCTCTACCTGACTGGGATCGCCCGCTCGTGGTTTTACAACCTGAAGGCTGGTTCCATCAAGTCTTTTGCGTAGCTCAAGCGCGAATTTTGTGCGAACTTACAGGGGAACTACGTGCGTCCCCTGGATTCATCGCAGCTATACACTATCCGACAGAGGACAGGGGAGACCATCCGCAGCTTCTTCAAGCACTTTGCCTAGGTAAAGAGCAATGTAGCTCACGTCCCCCGACTCCACAGTCATTGAAGCGTGCAAGAGCGGGATCCTTCTCGGGGAGCTCCATCGGAGACTCTCCCGAAGCTGCCCCTCCTCCGCCGACGAGCTCTTCACTATACTCAAGAAGTACGCTCGGACGGAGGAGGATGACCTCTGGAAGAAAAACTAGGGAGTTCCCGCCCCCGTCGACTGGGAGACTAGGGACCCCCTGAAGCGCCCCAAGAGGGGCAATCGTAGCGAGCCACGGCCTCGGGACACCTTTGTCCTCGAAGGCGGAGGCGGCTCGCGCGATGCCCCCTTGGGCAACCGCCCTTTCCCCAAGCCTAAAGGCCGTGGGGAGGGGCAATCGTCCCGCGGCTGTGAAGGCCCTGCGGCGGAAGCCAAGGAAGGCCTGTGGTGTACTTTCCACAAGTCTAATACCCACGCTACTCGGGAATGCCACCAACTTCTCCAACACTTTGCCGCATTCCTCGACCAGCATGGGCAGGGGGGGACCCCTGCCTCCTTGCCCTCTCGGCCGGCTTTACCGGCCCTTCCTGCCCCAGCGGGGGAGCAGCAAGGACAAGCGCGGGAAGGGGGCCATCAGAAGTGTACCCCTTCCAAACCTCCCAAAGGAGTGTCAACGTCATCATGGGAGGGTCCGCCTCGAGACGAGACTCCAAGCGCCAACGCAAGGAGTACGCGCATGAAGTGAAGGTTGTGGGGGTGCTGCATACGTCCCAGCCACCAAAGTGGTCGGACGTACCCCTCACTTTCACAGCGGAAGACGCGCGCGGGGTTCGCTTCCCCCATGAAGACGCTCTCATCATCTCCGCCACCGTCTACAACTGCCACCTGGCACGCATCCTCGTCGATGGCAGAAGCTCCGCCGACATCCTATACCTGAAGGCGTTTAGGGAGATGCAAGTCGACGAGAAGCTACTGCAGCCCCAGCAGGGCCCTTGCAGGGATTCGTCCTCGGGAAGACGATCCACCCGATAGGGAAGGTGGATCTCCCCATGACCTTCGGTACCCCGGACAACTACCGGACGGAGATGGTCCAGTTCGACGTGGTGGACCTCGCCTCCTCATACAACGCAATCATGGGGAGGACCACGATCAACTGTTTGGGGGCCGCAATCCACCAGAGCTACCTCTGCGTGAAGATCCCCGGGCCTCATGGCGTGATCACCACCCGGGATGACCAAGACGTGGCTCGCGCTTTATATGAGCGCGCCGTCGCGATGATCGGGAGCATCAACATGATCAAGACCCCAAGGGGAGAGACCTCTCCCCCGGCGTTGGAAGCCACCGCCGTACCCTCTAGGAGGTCTCCCCCCAAGCCGCGTCCGGAACGGGACCTCCGGAAGGTCCCGCTATCCCCGGACAACCAAGATAAGACCGTCAAGACCGGGGTGGATCTCCATGAAGAGCACGCGGAGCAACTTGCGGCTTTCTTACGCAAGAACTCCGACGTTTTCTCCTGGAAGCCCTCCGACATGCGAGGCGTCGCTCGGAAAGTCATCGAGCATAAGCTCGCAGTGACCCCCAGTTACGCCCCGGTCAAACAGAAGGTGAGAAAACTCTCCCTTGAACGCCAAGAGGCGATCAAGGTCGAGATCGCCAAACTCAGAGAGGCGGGGTTCATTCGGGAGGTCATGCACCCCGAGTGGCTCGCGAACCCCATCCTCATGAAGAAGTCAAACAGTAAGTAGCGAATGTGCTTGGACTTCACCAATCTCAACCGCGCTTGCCCCAAAGACAACTTCCCGCTCCCGTGGATTGACCAGCTGGTCGACTCGACCGCGGGGTGCGAGTTGATGAGATTCCTAGATGCGTATTCAGGCTATCACCAAGTCCTGATGGCGGAAGGGGACGAGGAAAAGACGAGTTTCAAAACTCCCCTCAGAACCTTCTGCTACATTCATTTGCCCTTCGGGCTAAAGAACGCTGCAGCGACCTTCCAACGACTCATGACGCTGGTCCTCAAGGACCAGATCGGTCACAACGTCGAAGTCTATGTCGACGATGCAGTCGTCAAGAGCCTCTGCGCGGCCGCTCACATCGACGATTTAGCGGAGACCTTCCACAACCTTTGAGCATACGGGTTGAAGCTCAACCCGGAAAAATGCGCCCTCAGCATACGTGGGGGAAAGCTCCTGGGCTTCCTCGTGTCCCAGCGGGGCATAGAAGCCAACCCTGAAAAGATCTGGGCATTCCTGGATATGCCCCCGCCGCGCTCAATAAAACACGTGCAGCGGCTCACCGGCCGCCTCGCCGCACTGAGTCGCTTCGTCTCGAGGTCGGGAGAACGTGGCCTCCAGTTCTTCAAAATCCTCCGAGGCCTCGAAGGATTCCGATGGACTCTCGAGGCCCAGGAGGCCTTCGACGACCTGAAGAAGTACCTCACGAGCCCCCAATGCTCATGAGCCCGTCTCTGGAAGAACCCTTGCTCCTACTTGTGCCATGACGCAAACTTGAGTCTCTACTTGCAGGAGGTACGCAAGATGGAGAAGCACTTCGACGGCCCAGAGGCCTGGCACATCCCACGGAGGGACAATGACTGGCCCAATGCCCTGGCCCGAGCGGCCAGCACCTGGGAACCTCTCCCCAAGAGAGCTTTTTTGGACATCATCGCGAAGCCCTCGGTGACCTCCCCGGACGCGGACAATGGGTCCCGCGTCCCAGAAGTCTCCGAGATCACCCAACTCACGTCTTGGATGGACCCCCTTATCTCCTTCATCAAGGGGGAGGGGCACTCTCCCAACAAGAACGAGGCTAAGCGCCTCCGAGCCAAGGCCCGGGCATACCTCCTGCTGGAGGGGAAGCTTTACAAGCGGGGGGCCTCCGCCCTGCTCCGCTGCCTCCCACGGCCGGAAGGGCTCCAACTCCTCGAGGACATCCACTCGGGGAGTTGCGGGTCTCACCTGGCTCCGCGCGCTATTGCGGCCAAGGCCCTTCATCAGGGCTTTTATTGGCCCACAGTGGTCCGTGACACGCGAGACCTTGTCTCCGCGTGCGAGGCCTGCCAGAAGATGGCCAAGGGTTCCAACCTCCCCTCTGTGGCGCTGCAGACTATCTCCATTACTTGGCCCTTTGCGCGCTAGGGGATGGACCTCCTAGGCCACTTCCCCCCAGCTCCCAGGGGCTACAAGTATGCGGTGGTTGCAGTCGACTACTTCACCAAGTGGGTAGAGGCCGAGCCTCTGGCCAGCATTACGTCCCGGGCAGTATAGCGGTTTTTCTGGAAGAATGTCGTATGTCGTTTTGGGGTCCCCCAGGAAATCACTGTCGATAAATTCGACTCAGCATATTTCCAGGAATTCTGCGAAGGCTTGGGACTCACCATCCATTTCGCCTCGGTAGCTCACCCCCAGAGCAACGGGGCCGTTGAAAGGGTCAATGGCATAATCCTACAGGGGTTACGCCGACGACTCGAGCAAGTCACCTCCAAAAGGGCGCATGGGCGGAGGAGCTTCCTAGCATCCTCTGCTCCATACGTACGACCCCGAGCTGGGCGACGGGATGCACACCCTTCTCCCTCGTGTACGGGGCCGAGGCGGTTCTCCCCCCAGAGATTGGCTTCCGGTCACTGCGGGTTGAGCTCCTCAACGGAGCTACGACCGCAACGTACCAAGCCAACGAGGCAAATCAGCGACTAGAGGTTGACCTCGTCGAAGAGGAATGCAACCAAGCACTCCGCCGCCACGCCATCTATGAGCGCGAAATGGCACGCGCATACAACCAGCGCATCCGCGAGAGAGCTTTCTGCCTCGGGGACCTTGTCCTCAAGTGTGTAACCGACCCCCAAGCCCAGTGCAAGCTCTCCCCCAAATGGAAGGGCCCCTACAAGATCTCCACAGTCCTAGGTTCGGGGGCTTACAAGCTCTCCAACCTTCAAGAGCAAGAGCTGAAGGACATGTGGAATGTACGCTTGCTTCGTAAGTTCTACATCTAGCCTACGGGCTCATTCCCTCCCCCGGAGTGATTACACAGGAGGGGAGGGAGATTGTATTCACTGTTCCCTCCCCCCTCGCGATCTTGCGGGGGGAGGTGTTGTATCTCAATTCCTTGTTAATACAATTGGTTTTCCTCAGCTTGGGCTCACTGCAGGTCCCTACATTACCATCTCTCACGGCGATGCCCTCCCTGTGAGGATGCCCTCTCCGCGAGGAAGTGGGATATCACGACCCAAAAAGTCCCTACAACGGGAGCCCCGCTCCCATAGGGTGGCTTACAATCACCCCTTGTGGACTGAGGGCATAAGCGGAAACCCAATCCTCAAAGATTGAGGTAACGAGTCAATTTGAGAGGCTAGTCCCCTCTCAAACACTCAGACCCATCATCGCGCTCATCCTCCTCAGGGAGCGAAATTCTCCCTGGTGAGACGGGATTTTCGAAAAATTGTTCCCGGAGGTTTTTAAACGGCCCCCCGTTCTCACGGCGACCGGAGGATTTCTCACCGGGACTTTCGAAAAATTGTTCCCGGAGGTTTTTACCCGGCCCCCCCGTTCTCACGGCGACCGGAGGATTTCTCACCGGGACTTTCAAAAAATTGTTCCCGTAGGTTTTTTCCCGGCTCCTCGTTCTCACGGCGACCGGGCAATTTCTCACTGGGACCTTTGGAAAATCTTCTTGGAGAATTTTTACCCCGGCAATCATTAGCACCCGGGCCTTTCACTCCTCCCCCACAGCGCGCGAAGCTACGCTCCAACCCGCTGTGGGGAGGGTGGTAACTTGTGCCGGGCGATTGCCCTCTTCCGGACCATCCTTTGGATTCAAAAAGTTTCAAAAACACAAGCAAACTTAGCTTTATTGAAATATTTAACCGGAGGACATCTTCCCCCTCCGGTGGGTATCGGTACATTAAACGCAAGATACAACTCGGAAGGCTCCTACACCTAATAATCCCATAAGCCCTCTGATAGCTCCCGGGCCAGGTCTCGATACAAGCTCCGTATACGTTGCTGGGCCTCCCGAAGCAGGTCCTTAGGCCAATACTCGTAGCCCGCTGGTGGGAGTATTCGAAGCGGCGGAACCCTCCAGGACCCCGGTCGCAGAGGGGATAATTCAGCGCGGTGGTTGTCGAAGTTGTCTAGGTGCCACTCCAGGAGCCACCACAACCGGATCGGCTCCCGGGAGACACCCCTACCATGTCCCCCGGAGATGAGACTTAGCAAAATTAAGGCGGCTTGGGCATCCCCCGAGTGACACCCGCCGGAGCCCGGAGGCCTCATCTTCGGGGAGGCTCCCCACAACACTGGGGAGGCTCCCCGCAACACTGGGTCGGCTCTAAGGTTGCGCTCAACTCTCGGGGGCTCTCTCCCGGGAGTAACCTCCCGGGGTGCCTTGTAAATTTAATTCAAGACTTAGCAAAAAATTCATTCTATTGCATTAAAATGTCTTTTGTACAAGTCTCCGAGGCTTCTTCTAAGAAGCTACCGGGAGCAAAAATCCTAAAACAAAAAAGGACCTATCTAAAGACGGGGGGAAGGCTCATACTTGTTCATTGGTGTCCTCCCCCCGAGAGGCCTCCGTCGGAGCCGTAGTGTCGCCCTCAGAGGCGCCGACGCCGGGAATCGCACCCACACGATCCTGTCGTAGAAGCCCCCGGCGAGCTGCTCCACCTCTCGCCGGAGCGGCTCAAAGAACTCGGGAAAACCCCGGGGGATCCAGCCCCCGATCGCCCTGGCGTCGATCCCCCGGTGTTCCACAAGCCCTGCGGCGGTGGCCACCGCTGGGGTTGCCCGGCCCCGTGCCCGAGCATCGGCGGCCTCCGGGATCACAGAGACATGTGCGTTAAGAAAACGTACAGCCTCTGCGAGCATCGCTGGCGCCGCGTCAGAGCTGCCCCCCGGGCCGAGGCTCACCCCAAACCCTTCGAGGGCCGAGCGGACGGAGCGACCCGCTTCTGCTACCGCCCAGGCACTGGAGCCCTCGAGCTCTCAAAGGGCATCCTCCTTTGCCCTTGCCTCCCTTCGGAGCCGGTCATTGACGTTCTCGGAGGCGTGGAGCTGAGCCTGGACTCGAGCCAACTCCCAGAGCGCGTCGTCCCACTCCTCGGAAAAGGCGGCGGCCTTCCCCTCCACCTCCTTCAGTGCCTAGTAAAAGCGCGCCTCGATGCCCCTGGCGAGGGCCGCCCCTATGAACACAAAAGTTAGTCGAAGCCCGAGAGTTGGTAAAATCTTAGAAAAAATGACCTGCCGGTTCAAGAACGAACCTGGATGTGGAGCGACTGCAGCTCCCCGCAACGGTTGCGGAGCGTCCCTTGCGAGACGTACTCTTGCACCTTCCAGGTCTGGAGCCCCTCCGCGAACCGGAAGACCTCCCCCGCAGACAGCAGGGGGGTCTCCCTCCCAACGGCTCTGGACCTGTTTGCGCTAGCGGGCCCCCTCACGAAGGTCACGGGGGTAATGTGAACCAGAGTGGCAGCGGCCAGAGTCCTTGCCGCTAAAGAGGTGGCCGAAGAGGAGGTGGACGAGCTCTCCGAGGGGGTGCAGCCTCAGGGAGGGATGAGGAGCCCTTTCCCCTTTCCGGGCCGTAGGGCCCCCGGAACCTCGGTCGCTGCGAGGACCTCGTGGACCGAGGGGCTCCCCCCCTCGTCCACCGGCCATACGATGCGCGGAGGGGAAGCCTCCGCGAAACGAACCTTTTGCCGCTCCGGCTCCGGTAGTCCCAGTGCCACCGAAGGTACTATCGCCGGAGGCGGTGAGGGGGCGTAGTTCGCCGAGTCGGACGCCCCCTCGTCACCGGCCGGCTCCTTCCCCTAGGCCTCTCCGGAGGCCACGAGAAGGCACGCGAACTCTTGCGCCTCCACCGCCCCCCCTCCCCCCGGAGTTTTCTTCCGGAGGGGGCAGGGCACCTCATGCCGGGAAGGCGCTCGCACACATCCCGACCCGGGGGCGGCGTCACGGGCCTTCACAGGCGTGGAACCCAGCGTCATTGCCGGACCGGGGGCCTTCTGAGCCTTGGCACGCTTCAGCTCAGAACCCCCGGTGGCCTCCTTCCCCCGCTTGTGAGAGCTGGGGGTCGGGAGAGGCGTCCTCTCCGACAGCATTAGCACAAAGACCTCGGCCACCAAGTTATGGGGACGACCCTCCCCGATGACGTGCACGATACGCTCGTGCTCATCGGTGTAGTACCTCCCGAGGAGGTTCTCCGCCTTCTCCCGGGCAGCTGGGTATGGCCGGACTACAAAAGTGAAGAGAGTTAGCAAAATTAACAAAAAACGAAGAAAGTCAGCGGGGGCTTACATCGGGTCACCGGCTTTTGCGGGGGCCGCTGCGCCGGGCACATTCTAATCCCCCTCCTCCGTTACAAGAAGGGGGAGACCTTCAGTAATGTCAGCTCCTCGGCGGCGTCCCTCATGGAACAGACGCCCCGGGAGCCAACCACCTTGCTGAGGAGCTTCAGCTCCTCCTCAGTCCACACCGGGGGCTTGGGGGCCGACGACCGGCTGTAGGAGGGGGCCTCTGGTGA
This sequence comes from Pharus latifolius, assembly GCA_019359835.1. Taxonomy (NCBI): domain Eukaryota; kingdom Viridiplantae; phylum Streptophyta; class Magnoliopsida; order Poales; family Poaceae; genus Pharus; species Pharus latifolius. Next base: position 67,857,940 of record CM033323.1, read on the forward strand.
GTAGTTCACCTCGGCGTCCCGGACCTGGATGTAAAACCACCTACGGACCCAGTCCTCCTAGTGGTCCCAGGAAGCCACCATCGGGTACTCCTGCACCAGCGACGGCAGGAGCTGTATCATGACAGAGCCGAACGGAGACTTCAACCCTCCCTTCATCAAATGGGAGCTCCTCGCCGCCAGCTCATAGAAGTACCAGAACAGCCGGAGCGTCGACTCCCGTCCGGTGGCTGTTTCAAAGAGCCAGATGAAGAGCCCAATCCGAAAAAAGGCGTTCGGCATCAGGTCGTTAAGAGCCACCCCGTATTCCCGGAGAAACTCCCGGAGCAACAGGTGCACCGAGAGCCGAAGCCCGGCCTCGAGGAAGGCCTCGAAGACGATCACTTCTCCGGGCCTAGGGCGGGGGGCGCCATCCTTCTTGGATGGGATCCAGATGTCCCCGTCCACAACAACCCCCCGGTCCACGAGGGACTCTAAGTCCCCCGAAGTAAACTCGGAGGCCCAGAGGAAGTCCGCGGTTAGTTCCTCCGGAGGCACCTTCGCAGCCTTGGCGCGACCCTTGGGACCCATTGTTTTCTCCGGTGCGTTGGGCTCTAAGGGGACTTAGGCTAAGGTTTCCGGAGGCTAGGCTTCTGAGAGAAGGCTACCGAGAGAGCATAGGGCACTGGTGGCGTTTGAGGATCGAAGGTTCAAGTGATTTCTCCGGGCCCCGTGAGGCCCTATTTGTAGGGCACGAACGAGGCCCCGATGGGCGCCATGTGGCCCCTCGTGGTCAATCCGCACCACTCAATTCAAACGGCGCGCGCGAATCAAAGGGGCGGACGCGGGAAATGACGCATCGTCGGTTTGAACCGCTCGAGGCCATTATGGCCAAACGGCGAGCTCCAATAGAGACTAGGGGCAACATAATGACCGATGGCGCGGCCGTAAGTATCTAGCACGAAGTTCGAAGCGTCGACAAGGCACCGGAAATCCATCCCGGAGGAGATGTTCCTGGTAATGTGAGCCATCCCCTCCGAGGACTCGAATAGCGTCTCTGGAGGGTATGGGGGGTTGCTGTTGGGGGAAATCTCCGCGGGATCAAGTCCAGGTAGGAGGTAAGGCTCCCGGTGACCCCCGTCCCAAGGACGAGGCCCCCGGTGACCCCGTCCCGGGCGCCGCCATTTGCTCGGGGATAAGGATCTCGGAGACCCCGTCCCGGGCATCGCCATTTGCCAAGGCTCCCGATGACCCCTTCTCGGCGGTGACCCCGCCCCCAGTGCCGCCATTTTCCCGGGGACAAGGCTCCCGGTGACCCCGTCCCAGGTGCCGCCATTTACCCGGGGACAAGGCTCCCAGCAACCCTCGTCCCGGGTGCTGCCATTTACCCGGGAACAATGCTCTCGGCGACCTTCATCCTGGGCGCCGCCATTTACCCGGGGACAAGGCTCCCGGTGATCCCATTCTGGGCGCCGCCATTTGCCCGGGGATAAGGATCCCGGGGGGCCCTTGTCCCGGGCGCCGCCATTTACCCGGGGACAGGGCCCCCGATGACCCCGTCCCGGGCGGAGCCCTTTTGTCCGGGGACAAGGCTCCCCGGCACCAAGTCACGTGAGGGTCACGCGAGGAGCACATCAGGAACTGGCGAGGACACTTGTCAAGCATCTAGCCCCCTTGGCCAAAAGAAGGACGCTAGTGCCCTTTGATCCGACGATTGCGGCTGGGGTAGTTTCGTCTTTTGCATCTTTGGGCCTATATAAGCCCTTGTATCCCTCTCATGTAACTAAGGACAATTCATTTTACATCAATACACAAAAACCAATAGGCATGCTCTGGAGCGCTCTCCCCGCGAGGGAACTACCCCAGCCGACCCAAGTCGGGAGCACATCGATAGGACTAGGGTCTCCACTGAGACCTGAACCTGTATAAATCCTCGTGTCATTCTTCGTGTTTGCTCGACGGGAGAGGACCGGTCTCGCGGTCAGCTCGCGTCGTCTTTTGTTCACTAGGAATAACCAAAAAACCTGTCGGGGTATTCGCAATACCACGACAGTATGAGGGTTGAAGGCCTGGTGCCAGAGGGAAGTAAATGGGTGCTGAGGAGACTTAGAGGGGACAAATCATGGGGTTTGTTTGTACAATTTGTGACAAATCCAACCTATAGTGGCGGAGTCTTCATACTTGACGTTGAAATCTTGAACGTACAATGTTTAAAAGGCAGTCATTCTGTACGAAGAGCATGGAGCACCGCTAATGTCCATAATGAAGGTGCCGATGGCAATGCCAATGCCAGTGCCAATGCCAGTGTCAATGTCAATGTCCATGCTAGTGCTGATACCAGTGCCAATCAAGCAGATGCAGCTGATGAATTCCCCGAGTTAGAGGAGAATTTTAACGAGGACTATACTAATCTGTTAGATACGTACGAATCTCCCGTAGAACCCACAGAATCACAGAATTCTATAAATGAATGGATTGATCCATCATCCTTAGTGTCCACTGTGGTTCCTGAAGATCTGAATTCGCGATGGTCTTACAACGAAACAACCGTCCAGTTCAGGCAGTTGTTTTGGAGAAAGAAAGATGCGAAAAAAGCCATCACAACGTGGGCTGTGTCGCTTAATAGGCCATTCCGGGTGGATAAATCAACTCCAAGCCTATGGATTGTGAGGTGTTTAGTCGCTGACTGCCTGTGGTTCATCCGTGTCACCCGGCCAAAAGATGAGCCTTTCTTTCATGTGACCAAAGTGTGCAACCACAGATGTCTAGCGGAGGGCATGTTGCAACAGCACAGAAATATCACCTCCAATTTTGTTGCCAGTTTGATACTCCCAGTACTGAAAGAAATTACGGCAATGGCACCAAAAGTGATTGTTGCACATGTCATAGAGAAGCACGGGTACAAGATCAACTACACGAAGACATGGAGGGATAAACAGAGGGTGCTGGAGGAGCTTTTTGGGACATATGTTGAGGCATACAACCTCGTACCACGGCTCCTTCGGCACATATGCGAAGCAAATTCGGGCACAGTCACCGAGATTGTTGATACGCCGGCAATCGGTTCGGATGGTTCTATCATACCTGGATGTATGGTACTGCGGAGATTTTTCTGGGCATTCCAGCAGTGCGTTGCATCTTTTAGGTACATGAGGCCCGTGCTTTGCATTGATAGAACATTCTTGACCGGCAAATACCAGGGTACTCTACTGACTGTCGTGGCAACTGATGCCAATGAGCAGCTTTTCCCCATAGCGTATGCAGTGGTTGAGGGGGAGAACTACAACAGCTGGCTTTGGTTCTTGGGCAAGATGAAGAATGAGGTGGTCAAAGATCGGGCACTCGTGTGCTTGATCCACGATCGAAACAGAGGAATGATGAGTGCGATATAGTACATGCAATTTGGAACGGACCCAGCTATGACCTGGGATGACCTTCAGAGTCGTTGGTGCTCTCGGCATCTTACCACAAATTTTCACACCCGTTTGAAGAGTAAGCGCATGATGCAGGTGTTCAAAGGCCTTGACAAGCAGAACCAAGAATCGAAGTTCTCGGCTATATGGAAGTCGTTGGACGAGAGTACATTGAAGGAATGCCACGAGCCAAGTGAACCAGAAGATGGCGACCGTACTAGCGAGGGGAATGGCAAGAGGAGTGTAAGTTTCACTCAGTGGATTCAGCCCAAACCAAAGGAGAAGTGGTCGTTGCTACACGACACTTCCAGGGCACGGTATGTAGTCATGACCAAAATCTTACCGAGGTGTATAGTTTCATCCTAAAAGGTGTGCGATGCTTACCACTCACTGCCTTAGTTGAGATGACATTCTACCGCACAACAGCATACTACGACAGTAGTATTATACTATGCAGTATTTGTGCATGACCCTCTAGTGCATTGGTCCAGAAAGATTCATGATTATCTTGAATTTTGGAAGAGGAAGGGCTTGACACACGATGTTACAGTGTTAAGCCATTTGAATGGAAACTACAAGATTCGGCTAAGGCAGAGATTTGTTCATGGCACATTGAGAGCAGGCCGGATCCTCGAATGTACGATTGCAAATGGAAAGGCCGAATGTATGTGCAACAAGCCTCAGTTGCTGCACCTTCCTTGCTCCCATGTTATCACTTCATGCTCAGTTCATGGAATCAATCCGACACAGTACATCTCAGAATATTATACTATGCAGTATTTGTCGAAAACATGGGAGGATGTCTTCCATGGGTTTGCGGCGAGAAGATACTATCGAGAGCTTTCACTGGAAGGTGCCGTCACGTGGATCCCAGACAAAAGGCTCCTTGTGGGCCATGCTGGCCGATGTCGCGTCAGGCAGATATGCAATGATATGGATGTGGCGGAGTGTGGACAAGCCCTCCGTAGATGCACCATGTGCAAGCAACTTGGTCACACAATAAACCGATGCCCGCAGGTGGCAGGCACGTCGACATCTTCGATGAACTAAAGCAACAAACTTTTATCTACATGATTTGTTTTCAATTTATTTAAGTACTACTGTAATGTAATGTTGTGAATTTTATTAAGTACGTCTGTAATATCTGTTAATTGTGATGTTGTGAACTTCATTAAGTACGTCTGTAATATCTGTTAATTGTGATGTTGTCAATTTCATTAGGTACTTCTATAATATCGGTTGCGATAAATGCAGGTATGGCGGACGACCAGCAGCTCCCCGTGTTGATTGATCAGCACCACCATCAATGTCACTGTGCTCGGCGCCTTCTGTAGGGCACCGTTCTACCTGCTCTGTACATGAGGACACCACGGGAGATGTGGCCCATGGATGAGAGGTTTGTGCCTCATTTGCTTGAGGTCGAACTGCTGCCGTTCGCCCGCATAGTAGATCGAGCTAGCCGATTCGCATTCAATCGAGTCCTGGTTACTACGCTTGTGGACCGATGGAGACTCAAGACGCACACCTTCAACTTTTGTTTCGGCAAGCTCATCATCACGCTGTAGGACGTCAACATGCTTCTCGGCTTGCCTATTCGTGGGGACATATATGTCCCCACCGACACCAATAAAGTTGCAAGGCACCTAGATTTCTTGTAGCGGTTCGAGGGTGTAGGGCCAGCAGGGGGCTTTGCTTAGACTGCGGGAGTTCCCCAGACTTACCTGTGCGCAGTCCGCAACGCTGCGTTCCCCGTGGCCGCTCCAGAGGAGCTCTTCAGATGCCACCTTGGGGCATACTTGTTGTACCTGTTTGGGTGCCTACTGTTCCCTAGCACCCACCGAGACATCTGCGGGCGGTAGTTCATTCAACTCGCTAGGCTCATTGCGGACTCCTCGCTAGGCCATGTACCACAGATCAATTTCAGGTCCACTATGCTCTGCCATACCTACAGGGGTTTGTGCGACACCACGAGCAGAGATCAGGTGAACTCTCTGTTTGTCGGGTGCGCCATACTCGTGAAGTTATGGTCGTATGAGCATTTCCTGTCAGCCGACCGTTGGTGCCGCGAGTTCAGTTTGCGATGGGCCATCATTTGAGGGATGGCCCTGCGATGGGATGGAGGTGGGCTAGGCTCAGCTTGAGATGATCCACCGATCAGGCGCACCTTTGCTACCCTTCGTACGCCACGAGTTTTGATCTGCTGCTTGATGACAGCATGATTTGGCATCCATGGACACAGCAGTACATCGAGACCCTCGCCACAGTAGGCCTTTCTTCACTATGTACGCAAGATGCTGCTTACTGGCGTACCCAAGTTCTGCTAGTTTTCTCTCATATGGTTGAGGACTACTCGCCTGAGCGAGTCATGCGCCAGTTCGGGTTGTGCCAGTGTGTTTTCGTGCCGGATCCCCGACATATCCCACGCCATATTCACAGTATGTTCATCTCAGATATGTATTACTTTCGTGCTTAACTTTGTACTTTATTTATGTAACTAATTTGTTTTATCCGCAGGCAATCGAGGAAGGGGAATCGCAGGGACGACTTCGTCATTCGGCAACACTCCTATGTGGAGGAGTGGATGGATTAGGCTGACACACAGACGGTCGTGGAGGACAGTCCTTACAGCCACACCATCCATTTTTCGTACCTCGCGTGGTACCGACCTCGTAGATTCTACAGATTGGCGGGCGGTCCACCGCCTGCGCCTGATGAGCCTATCCTTCCTCCCACCGTCGACGAGGGCTACGACCGAAACCTTCCACATCAAATCCACTCCTGCATGAGTTCTTTAACTCTCTGCAACCTTACTTTCACATGGATTATCATTCCATAATTGCATTAATTCATGTACGCAGCTCGACACCTTTGGCACCGTCTCTGCCAGTGCACGTGACATGATGATCAGAATCTGCGATAGTGGGCCCGTGCCCAGCGACGATGTGTACGCATATTGTGCAGAGTTCGAGCGGCGAGTCGATCAGATTCTTATCAATTTCAGAGTACTGCTGCCACCGCACTTGACCGTGATTCCCCCACCATCACCGTCGGCGCCCGATCCTTCTACATCGCATGTGCCACCGGTCGACCGCCCGTCGTCATCGCGCCTGCCACCCCCACATCCACATCCCGTACCGTTCGGTAGCTCTACAGATGAAGAGCTCGACATCGCCGCGCATGTGGTCCAGCTAGACCATGCGCTGGCTCAGGACTTGGCGGCGAACGAGGGGCAGAGTGCGATGCAGCACGACATCCTGGTGCAGGTGTACCCTCCTATGTGGCACCAACAACATCTTACACAGCCGTCGCAGCTTCACGATACTCCACCACCTACACAGCCGACACAGGCTTGATACCATCTTGGACCATCTCGCAAGAGAACGAGGATGATGCAGTAAGGCGAATATTCAGTCGTTCTTTCCACAGGGACTAGAGAAAACAAATCGTGTAAAACTAGACTAAATCGATGACAAATGAAACTAAAATAGACGAGAGAAAGAGAGAATGTCAGAAGAAAGAAAAGAGATGGTCATCGAGCAACATTCGAGTCAATGTTAAGTCTGTACACGTCATCGGAGTACAAGCGATAACGCTGTAAACATTCAGTGATCTCGCGAGAGGAGGCGAAAATAACTAAACGTATACGCTTATCGACTGTATCAACGAGTGAGCATGTAGAGGAATAACACAAACTGCTCCCTGACTCCTTTCAACCACGACTGTCAAGCCACTGAACTCAGCATCTTAATTCAATGCAAGCAGAAAGCATCAACACAGCAATTAAGTGATTTACATAGAAGAACTATACCAGCTCAAAATTCCTCATTATCGACAAATCAGGGAAGAATAATCAAAAGCGAATGAACTCATGGACTTGTATTCATTGAAGACAGATAAAGTTTAAAACATCCAAGCACTGAGGGTATCATTCCAAATCAACCATGTCATCACAGAAGTTACTCATCATTTCAATAAAACTCAAGCTGTGCAATGGATTTAGGGTGCTCAGCAATTTCTCATTACAGAGAAGTACTTTTCACCCTCATTCAACACACACACATACAAGACTCCCAACTATGGCATTCAAGCAATGCAATCAATCAGAAGGTGGAAATTAATTCAACATAGTTTCAATTTATCAAACTACAGAAACCATTCATCTTAAAGGTTAGCATTTGATCCTGAAAAGGAGTTTCAATCCCAAATTTCATACACGCATTCATCTCATAAGCACAGGCAATTCATATCATATCATACATTCATTTCACCTCCGTTCACTGTTCAATCTGTAGATGTCCAGAACAAATGAGAGATCACAGAAACAGAAATTAAACCACAGGACAGATCAACAAAAGGCAAATGCAATTATAATCATTGAAGACCTCATTTCATACATCCTGTTGGAGGCTCAGTTCATAAGGCCTAACACAGTTGGAGAAACAAGAATGAAGTTTCAACTCAAAACAGGAATTGCAGTTCAAACAGATTTAGAAATTGGATTTGTTTCACAGGACGTGTTCTAGTTTCACATTGACAAACACATGATCTCATACACACAGGCAGTTCATATCAAAATTGAACAACAAAGTATGGGAAGAGATTTTATCACGAATGCTTGCTGTCAAGTTGCTGGATAAGTTCACCGGAGAACTAAAGTCGTGACAATGGAAATGGAAGGAGTGCTGGAGTTGTCGAGGTCGTCGAGGAGGCCTATGAAGCAGAACAAACAGATGCTCGCAGTCGAAGGTGGTGGAGTGGTTGTTGTCATTGTCGGCCCGCAGGACGAGGTTGCCACCGCACCGAAGCAGATCCGGCGATGGAGGTGGTGGTGCGCATAGGGCGGGGGCGCGATGAAGTGGCGTGGCCGAAGGAGAAACAGGGGCGGCAGATCCGGTGTAGCTAGCGGCGGTGGTGCGGCGGCGGCGGCGGCGGGAGGCGGATCCTGGAGAGGTGGTAGATCCGGCGGCGGATCGGGATGTGGCGCGCGCGAGGTGGGCGAGGGAGGCACGGATGCAGATCTGGCGGCGGATCGATGGTGGAGCAGTGGTGCTGGCACGGGGAAGGCGGCGCTGTGGAGCGACGAACTCGCCGAGGAAGGTGGCGACGCGAGATTGGCGAAGGAGGGGTCGGCTCCGGCGGCGGTGGCACGATGTGCGGGAGTGGAGCCGGTGGATCGGGTCGGCGCGTGCGGGGAGACAAGGGAGCGACTGTGTGCACGAGGATCGGGACCGGCGGCGCGGGGAGATGCGATCGGGAGGAGAGGCAGAGAAGTGGAGAGAGGGAGGCGCGGCTGTGGCGGATTTGGGGCTTTTGATGCCCTGAATCTAGGTCGATGGTGAAAGATCCAAGGTGAGGCGGCACGCCGGCGCTGGATCTACGGCGGCGCGTGTCGGATCTGGAGAAGACGAAAAGACGCCGGCGATGGGCAATGTCCGGTCGCCGGGGCCGGAAGTTATGAAGGTGAGGTTTGGGAGGAATTTGGAGCAAAGGGGGGAGAAGAAAGAAGGGTAGCCGGGCCTAAGGAGGAAGAGGGAGGTACAACGGGAGAGAAGAGACCGGCGGCTCACCGCCGGCGTAGACCTGACCGCCAGCGGCAAGCTCACCGGGGCTAGGGAAGAAACAGTAGGGGTTTGTGGGTATGTGCCAGGCCAAGGAAAGAACAATGGCGACAAGGGCATTTTTGTTGATTTTGGCATTTTTGCAGAAAACTCCTCGACCTTTAAAGAAATTGTGAATAGATCCTTATGTGGTAGCGGCTAGGGTTTATGTGTCTTGGCTGTTTTGCAGAGGGAGGTTCTAAGGTTCTCGAAATTGCAAACTGGCCCTTGACTGCTAGGTTTGGTTGTTCTGGACTCCCGGAGACTCCAATTTTGACATGGTCAGCTCCTACGCGTCCGTAACGATGCGCACTTCTGTACGGATTCGTTCGTTCGCCAGATCCAGTCGATGAAGCTCATCCATTCAGCCATAAATTTCTCGAATGTGTCGACCTGCGATTAAAATAAACAAAACACACAATCGAGGTCGAACAACAGTCAATACAAATATATTTGAGTATTTGATGATCTTTATGACTAAAATGAGCACGAATGAGGGGAAAATATCCAGAAAATATGTACAAATATGAGAATTATCATGGCTCCGCCATTTGTGCAGGCACCACCGGCGAGGAGACGGTGTGTTAGGGATCGTCAGCTCCCTTCTCGCTATACGCCATCGGAGTACCAGGGTCGGCCAAAGAGGGGGAGGGGGCAGTTGTTTTTCATAGGGCTTTGTCCCGTTTTAGACTTTTGGTAGACTTTCTATCTTTTCAGCTTTTTTACGGTTCTTCATTTCATCTATTACACTTTTCAGCTTTTCTACTATTAGTCTTTCGTCTAGTCTATTCTGCTTTTTGGCTTTCCAACATGGACATACAACCAACGATTGGACGCTTCACGAGACGAGGTTGCAACTAAAACTGTAACTTATCAATTTGTACGTGCATCATCACCTACATTCTTCTGACAAGCACAATGCACAAACGGACCAAAACGCACTCAAACCCTAGCAGTCGGACCCAAATGCACAAACACTACCTGTTGGATGCACTGGTCTTTGTCGCGAGCCAGGCTCGCAACTGAAATGCTGCGGGTTTCATCGCAATCCGGGTTCACGACTGAAGGGCAACGTGGCGGGTCACTAGGCCAGCGGGCATTTGGGTGCTGCCACCTCGTCAGTCGCGATCCGGGTTCACGACTGAAGGTCAATCGCGAGTGTTGAGTCGCAACTGAGAGTCATTTTTGTAATTTTTAAAAGTTCCGGCTGTTTCGCCAGGAAGATCTCTCTTCTGGGAAATTTGGCCCCTTTTTTGGTGCAGGCGTGCCAGTATACATAAGTATACACATAAGAGAACATAGAATTTAAAATCCTAGAGCAAATAATACACTTCATTAATTCTGAAAAGAATTATAAGTTACAAGTCCCATTGGGATTTACAAGTTCTCATTGGGCCAAGGAAAGTACATCTTGACTTCAGGAGATTGCAGAGTTCATGGTTCCTTAGGTCTTTTAAAAAGCTCTTGGTTAATTACATCTGCAGAACAAATCCGCAGAAAATCTCTGATTAAGCTGTGCTAATGGCCGTCGTCTTCAAGTTTCAAAATAACTTTGCCCTTCAATGAATAAATGCAATGCGTGTGCCTATCCACGCAAGTATACAATTCCATAGCCTCGTTAGTCTATGGTGTTATCACAAAAATGTGGCCTTCACCTTATCGGTGCCTGGCCAGGGGATGCTCGGCCTCGTCGGCCATGAACAAATGGATGCCTTCGCCTCATCAGTACCTGGCATGAATGGTGTCCGGCTTCGTCAGCCATGGATAAAAAATCATGTTGCCTTTGCTTCCTCAGTACCCAGCAACATGTAAATGATGGATAGAATGATTTGTGATAACACTTTCGACTTCCTTAGCTTCAGGAAAAGCACATTGCATGGTAGACAGCCCATTGCAATATCCATCAAAGACTTAGTAGGATTTCAACTTGTCTTGACAGCTTCAAACATTATTAATCATTGCACTAGCTCCTCTTCGACCAATTGTATGGGAATCTTTCTGGCCTCTGATTGACTTGAAACTTGGAGGAATTGCTCCAGTATAAACCTTCTATTCTCCATAAAAAATCTGGGATCGATCGGACTTCTGGATCGGAAGTTATCATCAATCTTTCCCGTGGGACAAAGTGAATAAGCTGCTGGACAGAGCACTTCTTTTGGTCGAATTGTCCTTTTAGAACTCTCTGATGGACATGAAATTTGGTGGAGAGTCTTCTCATGAAGTTCCCTATTCACCATAAAAATTTGGGGTCGATCTGACTTCTAGATGAGAAATTATCAACGCTCTATCTCCCATAACACAAGCTGGATTTGCTTCTGGACAGAACAACTCTTATAGTTGAATTGGACTTTAAAGGCCTTTTATTGAGTTGATATTTGGCAGAGAGGCTGATCATGAAGTCTCCTATTCACAATAAAAATTTAAGGTTGATCGAACTTCTGGATGTGAAGCTATCAATGATCTATCTCCCATGACACAAGCTGGATTTGCTTCTGGACATAATACCTATACTGGTCGAATTGACTTTTAGAGGTCTCTGGTTGACTTGAAAATTGGTGGGGGAGGTTTCTCTTGAAGTCCACTACTCTTCATAAAATTTTGGGGTTGATCGGAATTCTGGATTAGGAGTTATTATCAATCTACTTTCCATGGCACAAACTGGATGAGTTTCTAGATAGAATACCTCTACTGGTTGAATTGACTCTTAGAGGTTTTCGATCGACTTGAAAATTGATGGAGAGGTTGCTCATGAAGTCTTCTATTATCCATAAAAATTTAGGGTCGATCAGACTTCTGGATTAGAATTTATCATTGATCTACTCTCGTGAATCTTGGATCTTTGATCAACCAGGACCTTGGTGGTGTCTTGATCTCCGATCGAAACTAAACCATTTTCAAATCTTTGATCAACAGCGACTTTAGTGGGGTTTGATCTCTGATCAAAAGATAACTATGTCATTTTCTAGACCTTTGATTAACCGGGACCTTAGTAACGTCTTGATCTTTGATCGAAAGTAAATAACTTTCAGATCTTTGATCGACGGCGACTTTGGTGGGGTTTGATCTCTGATCAAAAGATGAGCATGCTAGTACGGGCATTGAAGACAAGGCTTCCATCTCTGATGCATGATGCATGCTTATGCACATGTGGATAAATAAAACTTACCCATGATCATCTTCAGAGTAGGCAAGGAGAAGGGCCTACGTTGAACAGAGAGGCTCCCTCTTTGTCTTGTCTTCCTTGCCTGAGCACTTGTGTCTACCTCTCTTGCCTCCACCTTGTGTGTGGTTGTGTTGTGTCCCCCTTGTGCACCTGTCCAAATGGTTAGCACCCCCTCTCTATTTATAGGGACTTTGGGTTGGTTGCAATCAGAGACAATTAGTGGATTTGATTTCAAATGGGCAATATACTTCCCCTTTTAAAAGATTATTTCTAAATAAAAGGATAGAAAAAACATTATCCCCTAAAAAAGAGATACCAAAAAGATTATTCCTTAAACAAAAGGATACAAAAGAGATTGTTTCCTTCTTTTCAAATTTCGAGCCATTAAAGGGACCATAGGTCCGAGACCAGAGTTCCAAGACCAGAATTCCAGGACCAGAGGCCCGAGACCAAAGACTTGAGACCAGAGTTTTGAGACCAGAATTCTGAGACCAGAGGCCTGAGACCAGAGACCTGAGACCAAAGTTCCGAGTCCAGAATTCTGAGAACAGAGGCCTGCGACCAGAGGTCCACGACCAGATGTCCGAGATTGGAGACTGGAGATCAGAGGTCCGCGACTAGAGGTCCAAGATTAGAGGCCCAAGACCAGAAGCCCGCGATCAGAGTTCTGAGACCAAAGGCCTGAGACCAGAGTTCTGAGACCAGAAACCTGAGACCAGAGGTCCAAAGACCAGAGTTCTGAGACCAGAGATCTGAGACCAGAGTTCCGCGACCAAAGGTTCGAGACTATAGGCCCGCGACTAGAGGTCCGCGATCAGAGACCTGAGACCATAGGTCCGAGACCAGAGTTTCGAGACCAGAATTCCAAGACCAGAGGTCCGAGACCAGAGGTCTGAGACCAGAGGCCCGAGACCAGAGGCCCGTGACCAGAGGTCTGAGATCAAAGACCTGAGACTAGAGTTCCGAGACCAGAGGCCCGAGACCAGAGGGCCAAGACCAGAGGCCCGCGATCAGAGACCTGAGACCAAAGGTCCGAGACCAGAGTTTCAAGATCAAAGGCCCGAGATCAGAGACTTGAGACTAGAGGTCTGAGACCAGAGTTCCGAGATGAGAGACCCGAGACCAGAGGCCCGCGACTAGAGGTCCGCGATCAGAGGCCCACGTCCAGAGTTTTGAGACCAGAGGTCCAAGATCAGAGCTCTGAGACTAGAGGCCCAAGACCAGAGGCCCACGACCAGAGGTCCGAGACCAGAGTACAGAGACCAGAGATCTGAGACTAGAGTTCCTCGATCAGAGGTCTGAGACCAAAGGCCCACGACCAGAGGTCCGTGATCAAAGACATGAGACTAGAGGTCCGAGACTAGAGGCCCAAGACCAGAGGTCTGCGACCAGAGGTCCAAGATCAGAGACCTGAGACCAGAGGTCTGAGACTAGAGTTCTAAGACCAGAGGCCCGAGACCAGAGGCCCGCAATCAGAGACCTGAGACCAGAGGTCGGAGACTAGAGTTCCGAGATCAGAGGCCCGAGATCGAAGACTTGAGACCAGAGGTCCGAGACCAGAGTTCCGAGACCAGAGGCCCGTGACCAGAGGTCCGAGACCAGAGTTCCGAGATCAGAGGGCCGAGACTAGAGTTTTGAGACCAAAGGTCCGAGACCAGAGGTCTGCAACCAGACTTCCGAGACCAGAGACCTGAGACCAGAGGCCCAAGACCAGGGGTCTGAAACTAGAGTTTCGAGACCAGAGTTGTTGTCTTTTGACTAGTCTAATTCTTTTGATCATAGGGACTTTTCTTGACAAATTACAAAAATTCGTCAAACAAATGCCCTTCACCGAGTTGAGTTCGTGTGCAAAGCAACAAGAACTTAACTTGGCGGTTTTTTTTGTTGGAAAGGGGTCTTGACCAAGTTTGACCAAGAACCTAGTTATGGTAATATGGGACCCGAAACCCGTTTTGACCATGACTTTGTGTTTGATTCGGACTAGATCCTTTCCTATATCATATGAGGATCTCTCTTGTGGAGGCTATAAATAATCAAGTTCTATATGCAATTTGTCATCAAAGCAAAAGGTGACAACACCTGAAGGTAATTGCTTACAAATGATCTCTATTTATTTAATAGAGAGATGATTTTTTTCTTTCCTTATCCTTTTTTCTCTCTTTTTTTTTTTTCCTAATACACTTTATAGGGAAAGGCTTTGCAAGGAACAAGCAAGGGTAAAGCTCCACTCGCCTTGAACGAGCCCGATCAATTAAATCGTGAGGAAGAATTGTTTTGGCAAGCAGAATACGACTTCTATGGTGAGAAATCCATCAATGTTGAAGATGAGTTCGTGATGGAGGAAATTGAAGACTGCATTACCAAAGTGGTGAAGACGATGAAGCTTGCTCGTAGCGAACAACTTGCCATTAATCTTACTCCTGCGCTTCATTCCTTTCAAGTTCCTACACCGCCACAGAAACTCACAAGCAAAGTTTATCGTAGTTCCGGTTTGCAGAGTGGTCCTGGATCACACGTTGAGTTGGAGGCGCAATCATCTTTTTGTGTCTTGGAACCTATAATAAAAAACGCACCAACAGTTCCTCTTCATACTTTGGCTCAAGAGTTCATTCGCGCACCGGAGAAGTGATAGTTTTCTGATCAAACACGTCATCTCCGTTTGGAAGTCCCTAGTTGCCCAAGGTTACTAGTGTGGACTCGCATGATGCAGGAAAATGAAGAGGACAGAACCATGCTACTGAAAGCTAACATCTATCATGGAGTGTTGGTTTCATTGTACCCGGTGCCGATCAATCAGCCCCTGCTCATGGCATTCTTGACTTGTTGGAACACAGAGGGGCACACGCTTGCTACCGGGATTGGAGAGATGGGGTACCCCCTCTATACTGTATATGATGGCCTGGGGATCCCTAATTCTGGGAGGACTTATGAAGAGTACATTCCTCCTCCGTCTTCAGTCCAAGGTACAGTAAAAATTCTTCATGCTGTGTGTACTGAGTTATGGTCAAAGGGGAAGAAGACAAGTTATACAATGATATCCATTTCCAAATGGGTAGGCACATTCTTGGGAGGGAATGTGCACCACCCGACTAGCAAAAAGGACAAAATCCCGTCAGACCTTCACGCTGATCCAAAGGACCCTTTACTCAAACGATTGAATTTCACGACTTTTGAAGTAAATGGGAGATGGTCAGCTTCTCTTGGAGATGCGTTGTTTCAATATCAAAGACCTTATGATCGAGAAGTATACCGTGTTGCCTTCATTGCTGTTTGGCTATGTACGTATTGCGTTCCCTTAGAGATGGGAACTCACATTCGCCCGGAGGTCTTTTCCACTGCTTCAAGTATTGCTCAGGGTATACGTCGTGCAATAGGAGTGGCAAGCTTGGCGCATCTGTACCGCTGCCTTGAAGACATTTGTGATGCTGTGATGAAGGGATCAAAGCCGATAAGCGAGTATGAGCTTCCATTTCCTGCGCACTTCATCATGGCTTGGTTTACTTCATATTGGAAGGCTTGTCCTCCTAAGTCGAGAATTCTCAATCCTCGTTTATCTCACTTTCCACCCTTCATCATGGAGGCTTGGAGGATCACCTCCATAGAGCTCGACTTGCACGCAGCACACCGCCTTTTCTTGGATTTGGCGAAGGACAAGACTTGTTTGTCTTCTTTGAGCTTCCTTGGGAAGTCCTCAATGCGCTTTCCTTCATCAAGTTTTGCCATATGGCTTGACGACTGCCGACAAGACCCAAATGGTGATAGGCTCATACGCATGCACATAGATATGTTGGTCAGCTCCAGTGTAGAAGCCGTGACACATCGACGTTGTCAACATTATGTGATCCGGGAGGATCTTTAGGTCTTGATCGCATAAGGCTCTGCGATCATAACCATGTTCGGAAAGGTTTCGCGACCATGGATTGGTTCGTGATCATGAAAAGGAATTTGTTCCCTGTTCGGAATTGTAAGCCGATCCGAATATATATAACTAAGTTTATCCGTTTAGGATTAGTTAGTTAGTTAGTTATATGAGTCTAATACGTTTAGGTTACTGAGTCTGATACGTACTCATACGATTGGACTATAAATACCTTGTAATAGGTCTAGTTTAAATCATCGAACATCATCAAATATTATTACAGCCTTGGATCATATATCCAGCTCATAGTTCCTTCGACGTAGGCAAGTGTGTCTAACGTTCGACATGTAAAGCCTCTTTGAAATAAAGAGTTGTGCAATTACTTTGAGCTGTGTTTTCGATCATATTTTGGGTTTCAGTAATTTCGAGTAAGATCCCGTTATTCCGTATATTAGAATCTGGGTGAGCCTAGTGCGAAAACCAAGGGTAGGTCTCAAACAGATCATTATGACAACCTTGTCTACTGTCCCCATCGATTTGCTTGGATGCATGGCTATGATCAAGATGTTCCTGACTTCTTTATGGAGGATCTAGGAGGTACTCCTCTTCTGTAATTCTCAAAGTACCTGACAAACACGCGAGAAGAAACCATAGAAATATTACGAAGAAGGCATCTTGCTTATTGGCGGCCACAAGGACACGGGTTTTATCTTCAACCACGCCGCCGGCTCATGAAGCAATCCTACGAATATGCCTTATGGTGTACCACAGTCTTTGACTTCTTATGGGATATTAATAAACTCCTCATATCATCTAAAGAATCTCATGATCATGCAAAGAGCAAAGTTCTGGAACCCTCCCATGGTCAGAATTTTTTTTCCTTTGCAATTTGTTCTTGTTGCTGCTTTTGATTGAAATTCCTTTGTTTGGAACTTCTTCTAGCTTCTCCTGAGGTGACTACACCGATCACCCTTGAAGGGGACAAGGGCTTGATTAGTAGCATGATTGCTCCCCAGGTGTTGAAGCAGAAACATTCACTGATTCGAGCCGACACTTCAAGTGAAACGAACCAAAATGGCAAGGAGGAACAGCCAACCCTTCACAGCAATCATCAAGAAGGAAGTCCTCTCAAGAAAACATACTTGCGGGCTCCAATTAATTATGATAGATTTCTTCCTTCTCTTCCTTTTTTTTTGTTTTTAAATGCTCTTTTGCTAACTCTCTTTCTTTTAGGCTATGAAAGTCCTTTGAATATATCCATGAAGAAATTGAAAGAGCAAACAGACATGGTGGAGGCTGCAGCAAAGAAGCATACACGAATTGTTGGTGTCAACTTCGAAGCGCCTCCTACTTCTTCCAATCCCGTCACTACACTTCATGAATATGCTGGGCAGATGAACCTTGTAGTACCTCTACCGACTACCACTTCATTGCGTCGTCTTGTAGGGTATGTGCGACATGACCTCCAAGAATTACAAGAGTTACTTTATCCTTCCCCATTGGATAAAGGTGCCCTCGTCTCTAAGATAGAGGAGGATTTATAGAGTTGAGAAAAATTCTTCGCTGGAGTTGATGAAGAACTTCCTCCCCAGCTCTTAGGGTTGATGAAGGCATTAAGACATCTTAGAGATAGTCTTCTCGATGAAGCTGAGCATTCTGAGATTTCCAGACTCGAGGGTGATTGAGACTTCATGAATAAAGTACTTTGAATGTCCTGTCAGTTCCATTACCCTTCTTCAGAAGTTCATAAGATCATTGATGAAACCGACGTAGTCCTCCAAATAGAGGAATCAGAAAATCGAAAGTCCAAGCAAGAATGCCTGACTTTGATTATGGACTTGGAGACTAAGTTAAAGTCCATTAATGATACGGAGGAATCAATTGCCAAATGTCGGCGTGATCGTGACGAGTGTGTTGAAAGAATCAACTCTTCTCTTTCCTCCATGAAAAATAAAGATGACCAAGGAGAAGCCCGCTCGAAGGAAATTGAAGAGCGCCTTTGAGTAGCAAAGGAAGAGAGAAACTCCGGGCTTCCTAGATCACTTCAATCAATGATATCTTTTATTCAGTCCTACAAAATTGAAAAGTGTAGAAAAACCTGATTTCATGGGGCTTCTTTTTTCTAGTTTTTTTTTGGCATTTAGGCATACACCCTTTTGTGTAATCTCCATAATTCCTTCAATAAAGATCATTTCATCATTTTTATCCGTGCTGTCCATGCATCCTTCGCTTATTATTATTTTTTAATGCTACCGGAGCATGTATCCCAAAAAGAAACAATCATTGGAGGCCATGACCTAATCATGATTCTCCTCAAGTATGAAAAGATAAACATAAAGTGAGAAAAAAGTACTCAACACTTATGTTTAAACATGCATATCTTTAGTCATTTGCGAAACCATGCAATAATTAAAGACACAAAATTTTGCTGCGTCCGCATAACTGCCACGGTGCCGACCAGCGAGAGGAATTGACAATTTCATCAAAATAATCCACTGCCATTAGTCTTCCTAAGTCATAGCGGAGAATCATGCCACAACCTAAGGTGTTTTATCAACTTTACTGCATCCGTCTTGCAATCTTAAAGCCAACCAATAGAGTTGAAGGGTTTCACAAATCCACGTGAACCGCACTAGCACGCTTCACTGCTCCCATTCTTCTTAAGTCATGGCGAAGAACCATGCCACAAACCAAGACCTTTTATCAACTTCACTGCGTTCGTCTTGCCACCACGAAGGAAACCAGTGGAGTTGAAGGGTTTCACATATCCACATGAACCGCACTGGTATGCTTCACTGCTCCCATCAATGGTTACATTGCCAACTTTGTTTGGTCAAGGAATTTCATGGCCATCTTCAGACCTGGTAATGTTAACCTGCATATCAAAGAAAGAAAACAACGTCTTTCTTTGAAGTGTTGGGGTAAAATCTTCCTGTCGGAAAGAGCATTAAAGAAAGGAATATAACATCTTTCTTTAGAGAATCGGGGTATAACCTTCCCAATACCAAGAGCATCGAAGAAAGAAAAAACACATATTTCTTTGGCAATTTGGGGAAAAACCTTCCTAAATTAAGAGTATTAAAGAAAAGGAAATACATCTTTCTTTAAAACTTTGGGGCAAACCCTCCTTCAATAAATGATTTTGATTTTGAAATAGAATATTAAAGAAAGGAAAGAGACATCTTTCTCTAAATGTTGGGGAAAATCGTCACAGAAAATTTTTGTTTTAAAATGATTAAACAAAAGGAAAAGAGGCATCTTTCTTTAAAACATTGGAGTAAAACCTTCCCAAAATCAAAGACTTTGATTTTAGAAAGGCAAAATACTTCTTTCTTTAAAAATGTTGGGGTCAAACCTTCCCAAAAGAGATTTTATTTTGAAATATCGGCTTTTCTTTAAACATCAAGCCATGAATATCATCCCAAGATAGAGCCTCCGAAGGATTCACTATTATGAAGACATCGAATGTCCATGATAAACTTCATTTACAACTTCATTCCCTCGTGAAGATGTGTAGGTAGCATAGTAAAAGTCACCAAAGGCAGTAGGAACCTCTTCTAGTCTTTCTCTTCTGCTAGAGATTACCAAGACTTCACATACCTTGCACTCACTTCATCGAATTGGGAGTCATAGGTATGGCTATTTTGACTTGAATAGCTGGAGGGTTTGTAGGGTTGAAGGATTGCTAGAAATTTGCCTACTTTTGCCGAGGATGGTGGATGGTTTTCTTCATTGCTTTATTGGAGGATTTTTTGAAGGTACTTCTTGAGATTTCTTGGAAGCTTCTTTTGAGAAATTGCCCGTTGAGTCTTGCTTCTTTATTTTGCTTTGACTGGTACTTCTTCGCTTTGAGACTTCAAAGGTAGCCAATCCACATCTTGCACTGACTACATAATCCCCGCAGGCTTCATTTTTTTTAAAAGGACCCTTGTTGATGCCTCATAGGTGCACATTGAACTACGACTTGTGCCGAGTCAAGTAGCCCTTTCCTGCTCTTTATCTTATAGTTTCTCCAGGGGCTTGATGTCTCCATGGATCTGAAGAGAGGCATTGGATAGCAAAGTACATGGTGAGCTGGTTGCTTCAGATAGGACGAGAATTAGCATCCTACTACCCTTAGTTACACATACTTTACACTTGCTATGTGCTTTGTGTAGAGGTTATTCCATTGCAAATAAAGCCAAGTTGATTCACTCTTTGCTCAATACATGAATCTTTCAGCCACAAAACCCGAGGCGATTGGCTTGACATAATCAGAGAAAGCCTTTCATTGTTGGGTATTGACACCCATAAGAGAAAATATTTAAAAAAATTTTTTTTTTTGATTTTTTTAGCACAAAAAGAACTTAATCAAAAGCAAAGGGGTGAAAGAAAGAAAAGCAGGGGTGAGAAGATCATGCCAAAGGCACAATCATGCAAAGTATTTCTTTAGGAACCTGCCATTGATGGGAGGCATTGGGCGGTTCCCCTGTTGATCAATAAGTTGGTCCGCACCACCATCATATGCTTGCTCGATGATGTACGGTCCTTCCCACTTAGCCTCGAACTTGCCTTTAATTTTGCTAGTGACCACAATGGGGCGTCGAAGAACAAGTACGAGTTCGCCTTTCCTGAAGACACGCGGCTTGACAAGCTTGTCATATGCCCGTATCATGTTTTGACGGTACAACTCAATATCTTGGAGTGCATGAAGTTGATTTCCTCCAAGGCATCCAGCTCTTGAAAACGAAGCCAAATTTGTTCGTCATGTGTGAATTCTTCTTGAAGAGCGATTCTTAATGAAGGAACCTCAACCTCTAACGGCAACACGGCTTTACTCCCAAACACTAAGGAATAGGGTGTTGCCTATGTTGGAGTGCACACCGTGACGTGATAAGCCCATAATGCCTCAAAAAGATGATCATGCCAGTCTCTTCGGTATCTTTCGACTGTCTTTTTTAAGATCTTTCCTAATGTTTTGTTGAAGGCTTCAATCAATCCATTGGCTTGAGGATAATACCCAGTAGAATAATTCCACTGGATCTTGTACTTTGCTGCAAAATTATAGATCTTCTGTGACTTGAAGGCTTTTCTATTGTCTGAGATGATGCGATGAGGTATCCCGAAGCGATAAAGGATGTTGCGCTCCAGAAAATTGATGACGTTGTCAGACTTCACTTCTCGCAATGGGATTACTTCTGCCCACTTGGAGAAATAATCAGTTGCCGCCAGAATGAAATGATGTCCCCTAGATGAAGGAGTCTCAATGAGACCAATGACATCGATGCCCCAGACGTCGAATGGCCATGAAGGGATAGTGGGATGAAGAGGAACCAGTGGTCGATGCTTGATATCACCATGTATTTGACAGTCATGGCAAGACTTGGCCACCTTGAGACAATCAACCATGATGCTGGGCCAATAGTAACCAGCAAGTTTAATGCTGTGGTACATTTTTGGTCCACTTTGATGGCCACCACAAACTCCGTGGTGAACTTCTTGCAGAACTTTATCAGCTTCTCTTTGGGAAATACATCGAAGGAGCATTTGATCAAAAGACCGCCGGTATAGAATCCCTAGCTTGTATGTGTATGTTGGGAGTCGACGTTGCAGCTGGCGTCTCTTCACAGGGTCATCTGGTAGAGTGCCATGATTGAAATAATCAAGGAAAGATTTACGCCAGTCTTCCTCTTCAACATTGGAAGTGACAACAATGTCAACTTCAACTTCTTCTGAAATTAGCTCCAAAACCGTAGGAAGCAACCAACTTTCTTCAATGACGACTTGCGCGGGCTCTCCATCTGGAAGGGCAAGTGCACAGCAAGTTTTGCCAAAGCATCAGCTGATGCATTTTGACTTCGAGGCACATGGGAAACCTCAATATGCTCGAATTTCTTCATAAGTCTCCGTGCCGCTTTATGATATGGCATCAATTCAGGCTTCCGAACTTCATAAATGCCATTGACTTGGTGCACAATAAGTTGAGAATCACCGAATGCATGGAGAAAATGAATATCCCTAGAAAGTGCCAATAATAAGCCAAAGATAAGTGCTTCATACGCAGCATCATTATTTGAACATTCTTCCTTCAAGAGAGAAAAAGATGAATGTATCGTCCCGCCTTCTGGTGTTTTGAACATGAGACCTACCCCGGCTCGCTTTCTTGGCATGCCATCAGGGGTCTAATTCAGTTCGAGAGGCACCATCAAAGTACAACTCCCATTCCTTCGTGTTGGAGGTAAAGACTTCTTCGTCAGGCAAGTCGATGACCAACGGAGAATCATCCGGCACAGGATGTGCTGCGAGAAAATCAGCTAAGGCTTGACCCTTAATTGCCTTATGCGGAACATAAGTGATATCATACTCCATCATGAGTAAAGCCCATTTACCGAGTCGCTCCATGAGGATCGGCTGGCTCAATATGTATTTTACTTGATCCGCTCTTACAATGAGCTGGATTTAATGTGATAACATATAATGTCGTAGCTTCTTCAAAGCAAAAATAAGGGCTAAACACAATTTTTCAATGGGTGAATAATTGTGTTCATCATCTGCCATGGTGCGGCTCAAATAATAGCACACCACCTCTTTTCCTTCATCATCATGCTGGCCAACAAGTGCACCCAATGAGTTAGGCTACACAGCTACATAGAGGGTGAGAGGCCGTCCCTTGATTGGTGCTGATAAGACGGGTGGATTAAGCAAGTATTCTCTAATACTATTGAAAGCATCTTGACACTGCTCATCCCACTCGAATTCCATTCCTTTCTTCATCAACCTAGTGAAAGGCTGGATGCGACCTGAAAGGTTAGAAATAAAATGCCTTATATAGGCAAGCTGGCCTTGAAATGACTTCAACTCCTTCAGATTCCGTGGAGGGGGCATCTGTAGAATTGCCTTGATCTTCTTTGGGTCAATCTCGATGCCACGGTGGCGCAAAATAAATCCCAAGAAGACTCCAGACTGGACAGCAAATGCGCACTTGAGGGGGTTCATCTTTAGTTGGTGTTTTCGAAGCCTTTCAAAGACAACGTGGAGGTCATCTTGATGATGTTTGCACTCCCAAGTCTTCACCACTAGGTCATCGACATAGCATTCTACTGAATGATGAATTAATTCAGCAAAGATGAATGTCATGGCTCGCTGATAAGTGGCACCAGCATTCTTCAATCCAAAGGGCATCACCGTGTAATAGAAATTCCCTTTTGGCGTACGAAAGGCGGTATCAATGGCATCATGCTCATCCATCTTGATCTGGTTGTAGCCTGACGATCCATCCATGAAAGAGAGAACACCGTAGCCTGTAGTGGCATCAATGATGATCTCTGTGATGGGCAAGGGGAAGTCATCTTTTGGACAAGCTCGATTCAGATCCCTGAAATCAACACCAACACGTACCTGACCATTCTTCTTTCACACTGGGACAATATTAGCCAGCCAGCGTGGGTATTACACCTCTTTGATGAAGCCAGCTATGATTAGCTTATCCACCTCAGCAACAATTTACTCTTGTAGCTCTGGGCAAAAACGTCGCGGATGTTGCTTCACAGGACGAAATTGCGGATCAATCACCAACTTATGCATGGTGACATGAGGGTCAAGCCCCAGCATCTCTTTATAATACCAAGCAAAGCAATCCTTGTACTCCATTAAGAAGCTTCGGTAACTTTCGTGCTCTTCAGGCGTGAGGGTCGCATTGATAAAGGTGGGACGTGGATCCCCCTAACTTCCCAAGTTGATTTTTACGAGCTCATCAATAGTGAGTTGCCCTCCATCTTCAAGTTGTTGAGGTGCAGGTGCATCATCTAGCACTTCTCCATGTTCAGAAGGCATCGCTTCATGTATTCTGGCCAAGAGATGATGCTTATCTTCATCCCAATGACTTTGTGGGCTGACATTAGTCACTATGGTATGACATGTAACTCTTTGCACATCATCAGCTTCATCATCTTCATTGTCAGGTTTGGCATAGCCCAAGCCATACTTTGGGCGGAGGTCAGGAGACTTGTGCCCCTTTCGGGTGAGCTTTTCTGATTGCTCCCACCATTCTTCACAGATTGCAGGAGGAGGTGGCAACCTTTGATTTCTTTCTAGCTTCACTCCAGCCCTTTTGAGCAGATTGGCCATTCGGGGCTCAGCCTTCATGGCAATCAAAGCTGCTTCAGAGTTAGTGGAAGGACTGGGCTGTTCAACGATGGAGTCGTACTCTTGCTTCTTTGGGACTTTGTAGAATATGGTGGGTGAAGTAGAGTCATTTGGGTCTAGGATATGCTAGACTTCCAATGGTGTTGTCACAGACGTATGGTGCGATGGAGGTTGCTTGAAAGTAGCACTCGTCGCTACCTTTTCGAATTGATTTATGCTTCTTTTGGCAAATCCTCGCTTTTGCATGAAAGTCTTTTGTGCTCCCGGCTTTCCATATGCATCAAATATGAAAGGAGATGAGGACTCATCTTGGGCCACAATTGTCTTGCAATTTGCCTAAGCACCTGCAACATTTTGTTAGTTAAAGAAATAAAGGATGAAAGAGTAGGAGCCAGGTTGGCTTCTTTTAAACTTGAGGTAAGGAGCATTGGTGATGCTTCCACTCTTGACCCTAGCAACATAGGGTGCAGAAGAAGGAGAAGGAGCAGTTCCCGCCTTTAATAATAATGGAGCAACAGGATCTTGCTTCCGCGGGACTGATGGGGTTGAAAGGCCATATAAGTAAGGGACAACTACGAATGATTTTTCGCAACTGGAAGCCCTGACCCTATAGGCGCGCTTTACAAACTCCCTCTTTCTGGCAGGTAGGGATGGTGCAATGAGGAACCTTACTTGTGTAGGAAGAGTTGAACTTGGCGTGAACAAAGCATCTATAGATGGCGTCGATCTTCCTTGCTGCTTCCCAGGAACTTCATTTGGAAAATAATATTTCGCATATGCGAGATGCGATTCTTGGAAGGTGTATGGATTGTTGTTGGCGGCTATCCTCTGCTACTCTCCATTGCCGTCTATGAACTTGAGGCATTGATGCAGAGTCGATGGAACCACCCGATACTTGTGTATCCAAGGTCTCCCCAATAGCGCGGAGTAGGAGGTGTTTACTTCTATGACGAAGAACCGCACCTTAAAACTGAAAGTTGACATTTGGAGTTTCAAGGTAATTGTCCCCATGGCCGCTCTTCTTGATTGTCGAAGCCACATATCATCACATCTGTGGGCTCAAAGTCTTCAAATGAGAAACCTTCACGAGTTAAACTTCGAATTGGGAGGATGTTTACTGAGGATCCTGGGTCAACCAAGACTCGTCGAAGCTAGGCACTTCCAATGTTCCCTTCTATGTAGAGAGGGTGATTGTGATCGCCATTCTCCATAACCTTGTCTTCATCAAAAAAGGTGATCTCAATTGTGTTGGCGGCGTTGCAAAGAAGACGGTGCTTTGCCATTGCCACTTCATACAACTCAGGAGCTTGTAGCGCTTTAATAAGGGCCTGCCGAAGATCAG
This sequence comes from Pharus latifolius, assembly GCA_019359835.1. NCBI lineage: Eukaryota > Viridiplantae > Streptophyta > Magnoliopsida > Poales > Poaceae > Pharus > Pharus latifolius. The sequence continues at coordinate 67,883,414 of CM033323.1, forward strand.
GCACCAAATTAAAGCATCATACACACTCAAGAGTGCAGGAATGCGCTTTAGATTTGCAATGATATTATAATCAATTGCCTTCTGCACTTGTTTCTCTTCTTCAGTGGCACGAATATCTGGCAGGCCACTTGGTACATTAGCAGTCTTGTTAAGTAAGGCCTTATCTCTTTCTTCTTCCTACAACCGAGACTTGAGAGGATCATGACAGGCCTTGCCTCCTCGCAGGTTCATGTTGACCTCTTCAACTTGAACTTCTGTAGGTAAAACATTGATATGAAGTACTTCACGTTCTTGTGCTGTGACTATCTCCTCTGAGTCAAATGTATTGGAGTTGTATCATGCAAGAATCACATTGCATGAGGCAATGTTTAAAGAAGGTGAAGGTATTTCAGAATCAGTTGCCCCAGTTGGTGCAGAGGATTGCTCCCAACCATTAGGCAAGAACTATGCCAAAGTAGGAAGAATGCGGCTCGGTCGAGGGAAAGATTCGTCTCCTTCTGATAAAGGGACAAATCTTGGCAGCATGCGTCGATGACTCGGGTCAGGTTGTGATATGCACACGCCTCGCCTTAAGATGTGTGCATGTAGTTTGGTCCCGATCTTTCATTGTAGGAGACATCCGTGGATAAATGCGAGTTGTGACCTTGATGAAGGGGCGGCTAACCACAATCCAACACGCGACCAGCAACCTCACAATCGCTAAACCACTAATCAATTGGTTATCAACCGAGCAAAGTTAGATTGAACTGTTCACGAAGAACAACTCAAGCAAATCCATAAGAAAAGCAAGAGCAACAACGGAAGGATAACACTCAATAATCTGAATTATGAGTTGAACATTGAGACTTTGAATTGTACAAGTCGGCAAAAGCACGAGCATACAATCTGTATATGAACGAAGTCTACCTAAAACTAAGACTATGCCTTCTCTTTTATAGAGGATGGTGTCTACAAAAGATAGAAGGTTTAAAACCAGGATCTTAATCTAATTTGAAATAAAACAGAATCCTAACAAACTATAAAAAGGAATCCGGAACTATCCTTCGCGGGTTCGAACAGGACTCCTCCCTCTCGTGCACTTTCCATTGTTCTGGGTCTTATGGTTACATATGATGTTGGATTTTGATGATTCTTGATACATTGGAATGCTCTTTCAATTATCTTTCCAACAAGTGCTCACATGACCTACTTGGACATCTATGCTAAAATTGGTGTTTGGTCGAAGTTGTTGAACAATCATGCTTGGTTGGCAAACTGTCTGATGCTCAGGCTGCAACCATGTGTTTCCGACCATGGGCTGCGACCTTGTGTTTCCAACCATGAGCTGTGACCTTGAGCCTTTCTGATCGAGTGTAGAGTTCTTCTTATCGATGAGGTCGAAATGATTGTTGGTCGAAGTTGCCAGAAAAATGTTCATTCTTCCATGGCTAGGAATTGGATCAACAACTTCGTCCAGAACTCCCTCACATGTAACAACAATCAAAGAACAATCATTAGGTAATATCATTTGTTCTGTAATCAAATAATTAATTCGCCCAAGAAACAAATTCACCTGATGTTCAAGGTGACGCGCATGTGCTCATGTTAATACTTGTGAGTGTGTGGTCGTGATGTCCTCATCATACTCCCCTTCTTGAAAATGAGTCATCCTCGACTCTTGCCCATTGTTCTCACCCAAGTATGGAGATAAATCAGCAACATTGAATGTATGACTTACTCCATAGTCCTCAGGTAGCTCCAATTGGTAAGAATTATCATTGATCTTAGCAAGAATCTTGAATGGACCATCACCTCGCGGCATACGTTTGGACTTGCACTATTCTAGAAATCGATCATGATGCAAATGCAACCAAACTAGATCTCCTTCTTCGAACACAACTTCCTTTCTTCCTTTATCTGCATGTTTCTTATATTGAAGTTGCATCTTCTCAATATTTGCTTGGGTCGTCTCATGTATCTTACGAATCATTATAGCGTGTTTTCCGGCATCAAGATTACCTCTTTTGAAAAGCGGTAGAGGTAACAAATCAATTGGCGCAGTAGGCTTAAATCCATAGACGACCTCGAATGGACAAAACTTGGTAGTAGAGTGCACAACACGGTTGTATGCGAATTCAATGTGTGGCAAACACTCCTCCCAAAGCTTCAGATTTTGCTTCGAACTGCCCGTAGCATGGTACCAAGTGTTTGGTTGATGACCTCGGTCTGACCATCGGTCTGGGGATGACATGTCGTGGAAAACAACAGCTTCATTCCAAGCTTCCCCCAAAGCGTCCTCCAAAAGTGACTCAAAATTTTGGTATCACGATCAGAAACAATTGTCTTCGGCACACCATGGAGACGAACGACTTCGCTGAAAAACAAATCCGCAATGTGGGTAGCATCATCGCTCTTATGACAAGGTATAAAATGAGCCATTTTAGAAAACCTATCAACGACAACAAATATACAATCTCTCCCCTTCTTAGTCCTTGGTAATCCCAACACAAAATCCATAGAAATATCCTCCCAAGGTACTGTCAGAATAGGAAGAGGCGTATATAATCCATGTGGGTTTAAGCGAGACTTAGCTGTTTGACAAGTAGTGCATCGTCGTACGTAGCATTCAACATCTCGCCTCATCTTTGGCCAGTAGAAGTGGGTGGCCAAAACATCTTCAGTTTTGCGTATCCCAAAATGTCCCATCAATCCTCTGCCATGAGCCTCCTGCAACAACAAAAGACGAACAGAACTCGCGGGAACACACAGCTTGTTAGCTCTAAAAAAAATAACCATCATTTAGTACATATCAAGCCCAACATCAATGTAAATGTCTTTGAAATCCAAATCAGTTGAATATAATTCCTTCAAACTCTCTAACCCAAGAATTTTGCAATCGAGTTGGGACAACAAGATGTGACGTCTAGACAAGGCATCAGTAACCAAATTATCTTTACCTTTCTTATATTTGACAACATACGAAAAGGATTCAATAAATTAAATCCACTTAGCATGTCTACGATTCAACTTACTTTGGCTACGAATGTGCTTCAATGCTTCATGATCTGAATGTAAGACAAATTCTTTTAGCCAGAGGTAATGTTTCCATGTTTCTAATACTCTAACCAATGCATACAATTCCTTTTCGTAGGTTGAGTAGTTTAAAGTTGGACCACTAAGCTTCTCACTAAAATACGCAATGGGTTTTCTATCTTGCATGAGAACACCTCCAATTCCAATACCACTAGCATCACATTCTATTTCAAAAGTTTTATTAAAATTAGGAAGTTGTAGAAGTGGTGCATTGGTCAACTTATCTTTCAATGTGTTGAAAGCGTCCTCTTACGCCTGTTCCCACTTGAAAGGCATGTTCTTCTTGGCCAACATATTGAGTGGGGCGGCGATCGTACTGAAATCTTGTACGAACCGGAGGTAGAAACTAGCAAGTCCATGAAAACTCCGCACTTGTGTGACTGTTGTAGGTGTAGGCCATGTTTGAATTGCTTGCACCTTTTTTTCATCCACCTCAATGCCCTGTGCAGTCACAACAAAACCAAGAAACACGACTCGATCCGTGCAGAATGTGCACTTCTCAAGGTTAGCAAACAAACATGCCTCTCTCAAGACAGTAAAAACTTGGCGAAAATACCTCAAATGATCATCGAAAGTCTTGCTGTAGATCAAGATGTCATCTAAGTAAACCACCACGAAGTGTCCGATAAAAGCACGCAACACTTCGTTCATTAAGCGCATAAACGTACTAGCTGCATTAGTAAGACCAAATGGCATGACCAACCATTCATATAATCCAAATTTAGTCTTAAAAGCAGTTTTCCATTCGTCACCTAGTTTCATTCTAATTTGGTGGTATCCACTATGCAAATCGACTTTAGAAAAGATGGTTGAACCACTCAATTCGTCAAGCATATCATCTAACCGAGGAATCGGATGACAATAACGAACAGTGATATTGTTAATAGCTCAACAATCTATACACATCCTCCATGACCTATCCATTTTAGGCACAAGTAAAACAGGAACAGCACAAGGACTTAAGCTTTCGCGTACGTACCCTTTGTCGAGCAGCTCTTGTACCTGGCGCTGAATTTCTTTGGTCTCTTCTGGATTGGTGCGATATGGAGGTCGATTGGGCAAGGGTGCCCCTAGAATAAGGTCGATTTGATGCACTATCCCTCTCAATGGTGGCAGCCCCGCAAGTATCTCATTTGGAAAAACGTCCTCAAATTCCTGCAGTAAAGAAACAACCAAAACGGGCAAAGTAGAGGGTAAAGCATTAGTAGAAAAGAGAGCGTCTTTGCACACAAGCACAAAGCACTCTTGGGGATGGGTTTCAAGCTCTCGCATATCATGTTTGGTGGCTAACAGAACCTGTCCCTTAAGCTGAACCTCTCTTTTCTTTTCACTCTTTTCTTTCTTTTCTCTCAACTTGATTTGGTGGTTCTCACTCCCTGATTTGTGACTCTCACTCATCTCTCTTTTTTTTCTCTCATGCTCAGCCCTATCTAAATCATCTTTGAGAATTTCATCCGGAAACATTGGAACCAGCGAAACCTTATTGTTCTTGTGCACAAAAGAGTACTTTTTGGAACACCCATGATAGTATCCTTGTCATATTGCCATGGTCGTCCAAGTAGTAATGCACAAACTTGCATCGGTACCACATCACAGTCCACAAGAATTGAACCATTGAATGTAGTATGGCTGCGGGTGTGTTCGTGTGGTCAAGCCAAGCTTGGCGACCATCTCTGAACTGGTGATGTTGTTGCAGCTTCCTCCATCAATGATGACCTTGCATGAGCGCTTTATGATCACAAACTTTGATTGAAATAAATTGGGGCGCTGCCCGCGCTCTGCCTTCTCCATCTGTGAGCTAAGAACACGACGAACAATGAGACTGGTATGACCAACATCAAAGGTGATCTCCTCTACGTCCAAGCCTAACATGTCATGTTGCTCTTCGTGGTCGGATTCTTCTTCGACCTCACTGGCCGATGTATACTCTCCATCATCCCGGACGATGAGGGCACGCTGATTTGGGCAATCACGCATGTAATGCCCCTTCCCTTTGCATTTGAAGCACTCTATCTCTCTTGTTCTTCCTGTAGAAGCGACCGATGATGAACTTTTGGTGGGGACAGCAGTGGTCGTCTTCGAATCAGCGACCTTGGATGTTGAAGTAGTAGGGCGGCTCACGGATTGTACTCCACCAGTTGATGCAGCAGCTCCACCAGCGAGTGTCACACTCTTTTGATGTGAAGTAGTGCTCTTCCAAGGCGTGGTCCCACTAGGGTAGTTTCGACCAGGTTTGTTGTAGCTTGGTCGTTTCCCTTGCACTTGCCTCTTAGCTTTGCATGCGTAATGAAACAGCTGATCCAAAGAGGTGTACGTTTGAAAATCAAGGATGTCTTGTATCTCATGATTCAATCCACCCAAGAATCTAGCCATCTTTGCATTTTCCTCCTCTTGCACATTAGCACGAAGCATGCCTACTTGTAGCTCTTGATAATAGTCTTCCACAGATTTGCTACCTTAGTTCAATCTTTAAATTCTATTAAGCAAATCTCTCTCAAAATAAGCAGGTACAAATCTGGACCTCATCAAGTGCTTCAACTCAGCCCAAGTGCGAGGAGCTCTATCTCTTTGACGGATTTGACTCCACCAAATAGAAGCATAATCAACAAACTCACTTGTGGCGGCACATACTCGGCGATCTTCTGGATACAGATGACAACTGAATTTTTGTTCGACGAGCAGTTCCCAATCAAGATATGCTTCTAGATTAAACTTCCCATCAAAGATAAGGACAGTAAACTTGATCTTTCCCAAGGCGTCATCTCTTCGGCCTTCATTGTGGTGACGTGCATACTCCCCCATGCCTCGACGGTTTCATGCAAGTCGTTATTGATCAGGATCCCAAACGACTTCCTCATTATTAGCCACATAATTATCATATCTCTCTTCATTGGCGGCTTCCTGGAACGCAGCATTCAAGTTCGCCCTTGGTTGAAGTGGAATGGCAACCGCAACATGATTATTAGCTTTGACTAGACCTCAAGGGAATTGAGGTGGTGCGTGTTGTCGTGGTGGCGTCCGCTCAACTTGCTCAAGTCGAACGTCCATCTCGTCAAGACGATTCTCCAAGCCGGTCAAACGAGGAATGATCTGTTCGTTCAGCATCCGCTCAAAGTGACCCAACAGGGCTTGAGATCGCGGAGATGACGGGAGCACTGGTGGTCGATCCATGCTCTCCAGAACATCAGCATCACTATCATGCAACGAACCTCGCGAACCCTTCGATCCTTCCATGGTTAGTGAACACAAGAAACACAAAAATTTCCTACCAATTACTGAATATATGTGGAACTCTCAACCTCACAAACCTTACCAACCGAAGCTCTTACCCCTCTTTATGTTTGCAACCAGCTAGGTCGTGATAACCAGAAAAGGAGGTAATTATAAAAATTGCAATGTGAGGTACGTGCGGACCAAGGTGAATATGTGGAGTTGTAGGTAGGGAAATATTATGTGTATCAAAGGAAAGCAATCAGTTATCTCAGAAATTGCGAAATTGAATAATAGTTCACATGAGTACTAATCCTAATTGCTAATCAAACAATGAAAGGCTTGGCTTCTAGCAACAGGCTATAGTACTTCACAAGATTTTCCTTTTTCTTTACTTTGACTGAATACTCTCTCTCTCTCTCTCTCTCTCTCTCTCTCTCTCTCTCTCTTTTAAAACTCTCTTGCCTCCTTTTGGTATGTTTGTTTTAGGATTCACAGCAAGATGCAAATTATTAAACTCAGTAGCAAAAACTCAATCTAACTTTGGATTTCGACCAACAAGTTTAAGACCAGCAACTAGACACGACTCAACGGAATGAAAACTCAATTAAGCAAACTGAAAATAACAGATTGAAAGCAACAACGGGCTAGGAAACCCTTTGTTTTTGTCTGGTAATTTTCTGGACTCTAGGTAAAAAAAACTCAAACTACTAAACTAGGGATAAATGAATTCCTACCGGCAACGTGAGTTCTGATACCAACTGATATGCACACGCCTCGCCTTAAGATGCGTGCATGTAGTTTGGTCTTGATCTTCCATCGTAGAAGAAATCCATGGATAAATGCGAGTTGTGACCTTGACGAAGGGACGGCTAACCACGATCCAACACGCGAACAACAACCTCACAATCGCTAAACCACTCCTCAATTGGTTATCAACTGAGCAAAGCTAGATTGACCTGTTCACGAAGAACAACTCGAGCAAATCCATAAGAAAAGTAAGAGCAACAGCGGAAGGATAACACTCAATAATCTGAATTATGAGTTGAACATTGAGACTCCGAATTGTACAAGTCGGCAAAGGCACGAGCATACAATCTGTATATCAACAAAGTCTACCTAAAACTAAGACTATGCCTTCTCTTTTATAGAGGATGGTGTCTACAAAAGATAGAAGGTTTAAAACCAGGATCTTAATCTAATTTGAAATAAAACAGAATCCTAACAAACTATAAAAAGGAATCCGGAACTATCCTTCGCGGGTTCGACCAGGACTCTTCCTTCTCGTGCACTTGCCATTGTTTTGAGTCTTCTGGTTGCATATGATGTTCGATTTTGATGATTATTGATGCGTTGGAAAGCTCTTTCTATTATCTTTCCAAAAAGTACTCACACGTTCTACTTAGACATCTGTACTGAAATTGGTGTTTGGTTGAAGTCGCTAAACAATCATGCTTGATCGGCAGACTGTCTGATCCTCAGGCTGCGACCATGTGTTTCCGACCATGGGCTGCGACCTTGTGTTTCCAACCATGAGCTGTGACCTTGAGCCTTTCTGATCGAGCGTAGAGTTCTTCTTATCGATGAGGTCGAAGTGATTGTTGGTCGAGGTTGCCAGAAAAGTGTTCATTCTTCCATGGCTAGGAATTGGATCAACAACTTCGTCCAGAACTCCCTCACATGTAACAACAAGCAAAGAACAATCATTAGGTAATATCATTTGTTCTGTAATCAAATAATTAATTCTCCCAAGAAACGAATTCACCTGATGTTCAAGGTGACGAGCATGCGCTCGTGTTAATACTTGTGAGTGTGTGGTCGTGATGTCATCATCAGGTTGTCTTCATCTTTCTTGTGATTTGATCATCGCGGTGGAAACATGATCTGGAGTGCACTCCTGAAGCTTATGTTGTGGGCGCCTTCGTTCTATCATCTCCCATGGTCTTCTTCCCTGTTCCGTAATAGTTGGCACCGGCCAACAATTGACTAGTTGGTGCTCTACTTGCTCAAGTGGTAACCACAAGTCTCCATCTTCATCATCTGTTTGAATGGATGGAGAACCTTTGTAGACAGTTGTGAAGTTTGTAGTATAATAGTCAGGATTGATGGCTTGGGACTCTAAAGCCAGTCACTTCTCATCAATCGCCCTTTGAAGACACTCCTTGAAGGCAAAACAATATTCAATTGTATGTGATGAGACCATGTACATCATGGTTATGACCAAGACGACATCAACATGGTGGTCATCAAGATGTCATCGTCCGCCACCTTGGCCAGGACGCGAAAGCTGGCAGCACGTACGTCGTCTGGATTTTGTGCTGTCGCCGCCACAAGTTCGGCCTCCACCTTGGCCACCTCCCCAAACACAAGACGTGCTCAAGAAAGGCGCCTCTACACCTCTAAGGTCGCACAAGCCACGTCGCTCCAAGGGCAGCCCACAAGTGAGCTCAATTCATCCGCGAGTCCGGTTCGGCCATCTGCGCGTAGTCCAACTTCAAACGGACGTACAGGCCACATACGAAGTCCGTTTTCGACGTTCTTGGACTCTACGGACAAGAGAATGATGAGAGCTTTCCAACGGATCCAGTCCCATGTCCAAATTCCTTACGAATAAACAGGAATCGTTAAAACAAGATTACAACCAAAATCTGATGTGCGCTGCGACGCTCCACTTTGGGCCCAAGGCCCATGTACCCCTAGGGTTTCCTCCTCCACCCCATGGCCGCCCCATACAGTATATATATGGCCGCCATGGCTGCCGTTTAGACTTGGGTTTTGCTTAGATTAATCTGTCAAAGAACAGTTTCGCCGTGTATCGGTTTGTGGAACCCCAACTCGTGAGATTCAATTTATATTTGCAATATTTCAGATTGCTTCTTTCTCGTTCTTGCTTGTGTTCTCGATTCGCATGCAGGGATAAGCCTTCTTGGCGAGGTCAATCGTGTTTGTGCATGGTTGATAACCAGAGGACGCGTGGTGCTGCGATTGCAGGGGTTTTGATCGTGCCGATCAAGAAGCCGGATCGTGTGTGTCTCGCGCCGCCTAATCGACTTATCCTCCACCTGACGGAAGTTCGGGCATCCCCGTTCCCATTAAGTGGTATCAGAGCCTCGGTTGCCCGTCAGGTATACTTGTATCCCCTTTGTTCATTATTCATCTTTCACCTAGAGTCCAGAAAATTACCCCACAAAAATATTTGAGTTCGCCGTCATATCCATCGTCCAAGCCACTTTGTGCCCTTCGCGATTTTGTTTTCAGTTTTGCATTGTTGAATTTGTATCCATCGTCATCGTCTTGTTGCTGGTTTAGAGTAAGCTCTTGATCTAGTTTGAGTCTTGCATCTTGACGTCGAGTCTAACGCCATCACGTCGTCGTCGCCGCCGCGTCCAAATCGGGTGTCAATCTGTCAAGTTCGGTATTTTGCTTTTATCTCCTTCGTCTGGACACCAAATTGGACAAATTCAGAGTCTAAATTGTAGCTCCGAAAATTCGCTACAACTTTGTCCATTGTGAGAAGTGCTAGAAACGCCGTTTTCAAGTCCAAAATCGCATTGAAAGTGAATCTGTTTGATTTCGGATTTCCTACACAGACTGTATTGCGGGGCCATATCGCCTAGATCCGTTATCCAAAATTGGTGTTCCATATATGAAAATTGATCAACACGAAACGATCTACAACTTTTCTGTTATACATTTTAGCGTTTGAGGCCTCCAAAAATCCGAAAACAGCATAGGAAGTTTCTGCATAGTAGATCTGTTTTCCAGCGAGAGAAAATTGAGTGTTTGTGTATATATCTTGTAATCTCTCATATGCGGCACTATTGATATTAAAAAAAAAAAAAGGTGAAAAGGCAAGTGCAAAAAAAAAAAGAAGCCGCACAAATATAAAAAAAAAAAAGAAAAAAAAATAAAAGCAAGGAAAAAAAAAATCAAAAGTGCTTGTATCCTTTGTATCGACAGTGTTACGTCATTTGTTTTACTTGGTTGAGCTAGGTCTGAGAACAAATTTAGTCCAACAACTTTGACAAGTACTTTGGATATTTATTCAGTTTTGCTATTCTGATTTCGATGATTGCATATTCCTTGCTACTAAATATTGCATATCCAAGCTCCACAAATACATCCTTCTGATCAGCACAGGTTATTGACCCTTGCAATCGCTTCATCACGCCCTCACGGTGTCACGAACCAGCCACCGGTTGCACCGTCCCTCGCTGTGTTGGTAAGAACCGGGTAAGAACTTGGTAAGATTGCTTGAGAGCGTGAGATCTAACCTAGTAGTTGATAGGGATAATACTTTTGTGTTATCTTTTGTTTTCTACTGACAATGGCAGGTTCATGGATCATTGGAGAAAATGTACAACTATATCAACGCTGGAATCACGATCGAAAAGATAATGGAGGTGACAATGCCAATGGTAAAATAGCCTTACCTTCTTTTTATGGTGCATATGATGGGGAAATTTACTTTGATTGGGAGATGATAGTTGAACAAAAATTTAATTCCCATCAAGTTCCTCAAATCCATTGGGTTAGGCAAGCCACTAGTGAATTTAAAGACTTTGCTATCATCTGGTGGAATGAACTTGCTACTCTCCGCTTACAACCTGACACATGGGCTAGGTTAAAAGAAGCTATGCGTCAACGTTTTGTACCTCCTTTTAAACGTAATATGCATAAGAAATTAGAATGCTTGAATCAAGGTAGAAAATCTGTAGAGGAGTACTATCAAGAGTTACAGATATGCATGTCTCGTTGTGATTTAGAAGAAACTGATGGAGAAAAAAAGATTAGATTCTTACGTGGACTTAATGAGAAAATATACGATATTGTTATTGATAAAGAATATGTTTCTCTGTTGCAAATATTTGCTCTTGCTTGTGCAGCTGAAAATAAAATAAAACGTAAGAAAGTTGTACAGAAAATTAATACATCTGTTTGCAAGAATGGTGTGTATCCTTGCACGACTAACGTTCTGCAGGCAAGTGCACATGATCAAATTGAGAATGAGGAGAATGAAGAGATGCTTGTTGCAGCACCCCTGCTTCCATCACCTACAACTGAAGATGTACCTACATCAGCTGAGAAGGAAAACAAAGGTAATGAAAAAGGTACCACACTCATTCAAGATGAGAATGATATTGATGTGTTGAAACTTTCCACGAATCATGCTTTGTTAGAGCAACAAATTGTGGAACCAGTTGCTGATTTCCCTTTGTCACAAGAAGATTTGCTCGATGTTTCTTGGGATAAAGAAGAGTTGTGTGATAATGCTTCACTTATATTCATGCCACAACTAGTGAATGAACATGTTACTCTTACTTTGGAACATAATAACACTTGTGCTCAAAATAAACATGTTGTTCACGTTGCAAACGAAAATGATGAGCTGAAATTGTTGTCTTCTTTAAATATTCTGGGTTATATTGAATTTGATGTTCTATGTGATCTAGACAATTTAGAGGAGAGACTTACTGATCCATATAATTTTCCTTGCTTATCAAGAAACATTTTTCATATTATAGGCAAATATAATGATAATGGAAAGTACAAGGTTAATCGAGTGTACATTTGCTCAAATATGAATTTTGCATATAATGTACAACCATGTGATGAACTAGAGAGCTATACTATCACCAATCATTCCATGTCGAGTACATCTGGTTCAATTTTTAAGGCACATGAACTTTTTCAAGAAAGGGAGTATATAAATGTTAATGGTTCTATGTCTAATGATTTGATTATCAAAGATATGCATATTGCTGTGCTCTCTGTTGGTGCTAACATTTTGCAGAAAAACACAATGGAGTCGAGGACGACTCCAAATCAAGAAAGGGAGAATGATGAGACCATGTACATCATGGTTATGACCAAGACGACATCAACATGGTGGTCATCAAGATGTCATCGTCCGCCACCTTGGCCAGGACGCGAAAGCTGGCAGCACGTACGTCGTCTGGATTTTGTGCTGTCGCCGCCACAAGTTCGGCCTCCACCTTGGCCACCTCCCCAAACACAAGACGTGCTCAATAAAGGCGCCTCTACACCTCTAAGGTCGCACAAGCCACGTCGCTCCAAGGCCAGCCCACAAGTGAGCTCAATTCATCCGCAAGTCCGGTTCGGCCATCTGCGCGTAGTCCAACTTCAAACGGACGTACAGGCCACATACGAAGTCCGTTTTCGACGTTCTTGGACTCTACGGACAAGAGAATGATGAGAGATTTCCAACGGATCCAGTCCCATGTCCAAATTCCTTACGAATAAACAGAAATCATCAAAACAAGATTACAACCAGAATCTGATGTGCGCTGCGACGCTCCACTTTGGGCCCAAGGCCCATGTACCCCTAGGGTTTCCTCCTCCACCCCATGGCCGCCCCATACAGTATATATATGGCCGCCATGGCTGCCGTTTAGACTTGGGTTTTGCTTAGATTAATCTGTCAAAGAACAGTTTCGCCGTGTATCGGTTTGTGGAACCCCAACTCGTGAGATTCAATTTATATTTGCAATATTTCAGATTGCTTCTTTCTCGTTCTTGCTTGTGTTCTCGATTCGCATGCAAGGATAAGCCTTCTTGGCGAGGTCAATCGTGTTTGTGCATGGTTGATAACCAGAGGACGCGTGGTGCTGCGATTGCAGTTTTGATCGTGCCGATCAAGAAGCCGGATCGTGTGTGTCTCGCGCCGCCTAATCGACTTATCCTCCACCTGACGGAAGTTCGGGCATCCCCGTTCCCATTATTATGCCCAACATACCTATGGTACGGGCAATACAGAGAATTATCGGTCATCCCCACTTGATCAAGTCTTCTCGGCTTAGGAAGGTTCAAGACCTATTGCGCCATCAGTTGATCAAGGAACATCTTCACCAGCTCTCGGTGGAATATGTACTACTTCTTTAACAACTCTTGAACAATCGGGCGCTGACTAGTCGGGCGTTGCAGTCTTGGTGCGAGTTCACACCTTGAACCCAATGTCGGAACATTATAATGTGCAGCAGGTGCATGCACAGCATTGTGGGATTCAGCCGGTGCTTTGGCCTTGACTTCGGTGCTGGGAGGCTTGGCCGCCGAGTTGAATCTTTTTGAATTATCAGAATGGCCAGTATTATTGTAAAGCTCCATAATTTACGGAGACTTCTCAAACTCTTATTTGGTTGCTACTACTGTTGTACCCAAAGTGCTAAAGGTTTTGGGCTCACACCTTGAAACTTCTATAGACCAATGCTGTTGCATCCCATGGACACACATGCGAATAGCCTCTTCTTGGTGCATTTCTCTAGCGAGACGCACATAATTGTCGCAGAAACGTATCAAGTAGTCATCAATCTTCTCATCACGCTTCTACTTGACTTGGGACAACTCCAAAGCTGAAATATCCTTTTGCATGGTCACGAAGTGTGTCTTGAAAAGTTTCTTCATGCCTATCCAATCGCGGACAAATCCAATCAGAAGATGACTGTACCAATGGAAGGCAGAGCCAGTCAATGACCCTGAAAACTGCCTTAGAAGAAGGGATGGATTGTTGGCAGTATCTCCACAAGCTGCTTCAAAGTAGGCCAAGTGCTCCCTAGCATCGCCAGTTCCATCAAATTGACGGAACTTAGGTGGATGCCACCCAAACGGAAAGGGTACTAGATCATACCATGCTTCATGAGGCTTCTCAAGCCCACTTTCAGGGGTATAATGAGCTTTCTCGGCCGTGATTTGCTTCAATCTTCGGTTTATCAAGTCTTCCACATAGCTGTGGCAATCCTTCAGCACAACAGGTATTGGTGCAGCATTTGCAGCCATGGTAGGAATAGAAAGAGAGGTGAAGCGCCCGTAGCTGCGGCGTGTTGCTCAACACTGCCTACAGGGCGAGCTTGCGTAGCAGTCTCCAACTTTGCTACTTGAGGATCAACAGCTGGTTGGGGCGGATCTGATAAAGTTTCTCCATGACTAGAATTTGTCAAGGCTTCAACCAAACGATCAAACTTCACTCCCAATTCGCCAAACAATTTCTTGTACTCACGATCTCATTCTTCAAGAGCATGATGCACTGAAGGATCTAGTGTAGCGGGATCGACAACGTCTGCTCCTTGCTCTTCATTAGCATTATCACCTAGACCGCCTTGACCTGTAGCCATGTGAACTAGGGCGGTATTGTCATCACCAATGCCAATTCCAAGATATTGCTCTTCATCAGAAGCGATGGAAGGAGCAAGATCAGAATAGTGTGGCGAAGAAGGGAGTCGTTGCAGAGAGGTTGACTCGGAGTCAGAAGACTCTCTTTCATCATCAAACTCAATATCTTCTTGTAGTGTTTCAGTTGTCGAACTCAAGGCTCTTTGACGTGCCCTTGTCCTCAAGCGGGTCTCCATGCCTTGTCGGTTTACGACCTGGTGCAATTGTGCAGGATCCTCCGGAAGACGGGACACAATGTCAACATAAGGACAAGAAGACTGCCCCTTATCAGCACCTTTTTCGGAAGTAACAAGAAGGCAAGGGACTTTTATCACTACTTCTTTTGTCGATGTTGATGCGTCTTGCAGACCCTCGGTGGACTTAGGCCAAGAATGAACATCTCCTGAGCGTGGCAAGAATGCAATAGGCTTTGGGTTCGGAACTATCTCTTCATCCGAAGGGTATGAGAACTCTTGAGTAACAAGAGGAGGTCTCTAGTTAGAGTCAGCATCACCCTTGGGTTGAGACATCACGATCCCACAAACCATTGTATTTTCTTGGGTACTTGACACCTCAGTCATTGGTGCAAGAGCTCCTATAGCCTTCTAAGGAGGAGTCGTCACAATTTCTGGTGATGCTTCCTTCATGAAGACATCATTTACTGGTTCTACTTCTTGTCTTGCAGCGATTGAAGGGGCTTGAACTTGCACGGCCCCTTGGGAAAGAATGATCGATTGTAGCCGCCTTCGCCTGGGGACTCCTGTAATGGGTGAAGTAGATGATAGAGATGATACCTTCTCCTTTTCCTCGTTTTGGCTTGGCACATCTCTAGTTGGCTGGTCATGGTGCCGCCTTGGAGCTAGACGGGTTAAGAAGGTAATGATACCTCTAACTCTGTTCTAGCATTAGCAAGATGCGGAACATAATATTTTCATCATCGGGACGGATGCTGCCATTGGGCCGGACACGAACTTGTACATTTTTCAGTACAAGATCCTCCAACTCTTGGCGCAACATGCGACGGTTCCTCCTACGCCGATCATGCTTGCGTTGATTGAACGTAGGGACATGAGGGGCCTTGGGCAGGCCAGGTGGTGTTGGAAGAAGAGGAGGAGCCTAAGAAGGAGGCATCCAAGTGTGTCTTGCTTGAGATGGTGAGTCAACTTGCTTTCTAGGCGAAGTAGGCGCCTGCAAAGAGCCCTTGCCTTGCTGATATAAAGTTGATGTAGGTGGAGAAGTCCTTACAATCCATTGTTGCTGGACATGTGGTGGCCGCTCTAGTCGATAAGACCACTAATTCCAACGGGGTGGAAGGGTGCTTGTCTAGGTTGGTAAGTCGATGTAGGTGAAGGCCTTTGACGAGGCGCCCAAGTCTAGTGCATATGTTGAGGACGGCGTCTTGAGGTGTCATGCTCCAAACTCCTTCTAAACCAAGAAGAAGAGTTAGGCATGTCATCACCTCTCATCCGCTCTTGTAGACTCTTCATTTGGGTTTGCAGTTGTTGGAGTTGTTGTTGCACTTCATCAACACCAGGAGCGGGTACTTCATTTGGCAACAATGCAAACTTGTTATCAGTATTGGATGGGCCAGCTTCCACAGAAAGATGGAAGCATGACTCCCAACCAGTTACTTTAACCTCGGGGGTGAAAGAACTCGTTGGACCAGGCATTTTTGCTCGTTTGGTCGAATGGCGCCTCCAAAATTCCCTCATGATGGCAAGTCTTAGTAAATCCTTGACCTTGCCATTCCGAATTACCCATTCGTCAAGGAACAAGTCATACGATGGCGTCACTATGTAAGGATAGCGACAAGTCTTGTCAATAAGATCACTTGCACCGAGCGACCAGTCCTCTTCAGGAATAGCAACGCGGGCGATACGGGCACCAAGTTGCTCCTACAAGGCACTCACCTTGCGATACTTCCTTCTGAGGTTACACAGCCTGTTAGGATTGAAGGTGCGCCAAGCAAATGATATTTGCCTCTGTCGAGTATAGGAGGAATTCTCCAGTGCATTGAATAACTCAACCTCAGCACGCTGCACACCTAAAGTTGGCTTTGTCGGACCGATGAACGGAGCATCCACAAGAAGAGAAGTAGCATGATGCTGCCTGTTGGTGGATTGCTGACGAAGCCTTTGAGCAGTTTTAACGTCGCCTTTAATGTCAGTGACGACAGCATTCTTCAGAAGGTTGCGTGCTTCTACCATCAAGACGCGACTCTCCTTCTTGGCTTTAGCAGAGGCACGTTTATGTGCCTTCTTCGACTCCATTGCCTGGAACTCCACAGGCTATTAAGTTTGGTAGTAGGTCATGTAGCCATACTTAAATATTGCCACCGGGGATAATGTCCCAAACTGAACCATCAGAACTTCCTCGTCTATGTGAGCAAGTTTGTTGAGAAAGGACTCACCTGCAAAAAGGGGTTCCTTGATCAATTCATGCATCATCACATATATTATGCAGGCGCTACATAGACGAGCAGCCATATGCATGATGGATGGAAGACAGAGGGCATGTGGAAGTGAGTCAGACGACCATCGGAGCACAGCAAAGATGAGAGGAGAACCATGTCCCACTAGGCGTGCCATTTTGTTTCGCCGAGAAGATCTCTCTTCCGGGAAATTTGGCCCCCTTTGTGGTTTGGGCATGCCAGTATACATAAGTACACACATAAGAGAACATAGAATATAAAATCTTAGAGGAAACAATGCGCTTCATTAATTCTAAAAAAAATTATAAGTTACAAGTCCCTTTGGGATTTACAAGTTCTCATTGCGCCAAGGAAAGTACATCTTGACTTTAGGAAATTGCAGGATTCATGGTTTCTCAGGTCTTTTGAAAAGCTCCTGGTTAATTACATCTGCAGAACAAGTCCGCAGAAAACCTCTGATTAAGCTGTGCTGATGGTCGTCGTCTTCAAGTTTCAAAATAACTTTGTCCTTGAATGAATGAATGCAATGCGTGTGCCTATGCACGCAAGTATACAATTCCATAGCCTCGTTAGTCTATGGTGTTATCACAAAAATGTGGCCTTCACCTCGTCGGTGCCCGGCCAGGGGGTTGTTCGGCCTCGTCGGCTATGAATAAATGGATGCCTCGCCTCATCAGTACCAGGCATGAATGGTGTCCGGCTTCGTCAGTCACAGACAAAAAATCATGTTGCCTTTGCTTCATCAGTACTCAGAAACATGTAAATGATGGATAGAATGATTTATGATAATACTTTCGACTTCCTTAGCTTCAGGAAAAGCACATTGCATGGTAGATAGCCCATTGGAATATCCATCAAGGACTTAGTAGGATTTCAACTTGTCTTGACAGCTTCAAACATTATTAATCATTGTACTAGTTCCTCTTTGACCAATTGGATGGGAATCTTTCTGGCCTCTGATGGACTTGAAACTTGGAGGAATTGCTCTAGTATAAACCTTCTATTCTCCGTAAAAATTCTAGGACCGATCGGACTTCTGGATCGGAAGTTATCATCAATCTTCTCCCATGAGAGAAAGTGAATAAGCTACTGGATAGAAAATTCTTTTAGTCGAATTGGCTTTTTAGAAGTCTCTGATGGACATGAAATTTGGTGGAGGGGCTTCTCATGAAGTTTCCTATTCACCATAAAAATTTGGGGTCAATCGGACTTCTGGATGAGAAGTTATCAATGATCTATCTCCCATGACACAAGCTGGATTTGCTTCTGGACAGAACACTCTTCTAGTCGAATTGGACTTTAAAGGCCTTTTATTTGCATTGAAATTTGGCAGAGAGACTTCTCATGAAGTCTCTTGTTCACCATAAAAATTTGAGGTTGATCGGACTTCTGGATGAGAAGTTATCAATGATCTATCTCCCATGACACAAGCTGGATTTGCTTCTGGATAGAATACCTCTACTGGTCAGATTGACTCTTAGAAGTCTCTGATCGACTTGAAAATTGGTGGGGAGGTTTCTCTTGAAGTCCTCTACTCTTCATAAAATTTTGGGGTTGATCGGACTTCTGGATTAGAAGTTATCATCGATCTACTTTCCATGGCACAAACTGGATGAGTTTCTGGACAGAATACCTCTACTGGTTGAATTGACTCTTAGAGGTCTTCGATCGACTTGAAAATTGGTGGAGAGATTTCTCATGAAGTCTTCTATTATCCATAAAAATTTGGAGTCGATCAGACTTCTGGATTAGAAGTTATCATTGATCTACTCTCGTGAATCTTGGATCTTTGATCAACTGGGACCTTGGTGGCGTCTTGATCTCTGATCGAAACTAAACCATTTTCAAATCTTTGATCGATAGCGACTTTAGTGGGGTTTGATCTCTGATCAAAAGATAACTATGTCAATTTCTATACCTTTGATTAACCGGGACCTTAGTAACGTCTTGATCTTTGATCGCAAGTAAATTATTTTCAGATCTTTGATCGACGGCGACTTTGGTGGGGTTTGATCTCTGATCAAAAGATGAGCATACTAGTACGGGCATTGAAGACAAGACTTCCATCTCTGATGCATGATGCATGCTTATGCACATGTGGATAAATAAAACTTACCCATGATCATCTTCAGAGTAGGCAAGGAGAAGGGCCTACGTTGAACAGAGAGGCTCCCTCTTTGTCTTGTCTTCCTTGCCTGAGCACTTGTGTCTACCTCTCTTGCCTCCACCTTGTGTGTGGTTGTGTTGTGTCCCCCTTGTGCACCTGTCCAAATGGTTAGCACCCCCTCTCTATTTATAGGGCCTTTGGGTTGGTTGCAATCAGAGACAATTAGCGGATTTGATTTCCAATGGGCAATATACTTCCCCTTTTAAAAGATTATTTCTAAATAAAAGGATAGAAAAAAACATTATCCTCTAAAAAAGAGATACCAAAAAGATTATTCCTTAAACAAAAGGATACAAAAGAGATTGTTTTCTTCTTTTCAAATTTCGAGCCATTAAAGGGACCATAGGTCCGAGACCAGAGTTCCAAGACCAGAATTCCAGGACCAGAGGCCCGAGACCAGAGACTTGAGACCAGAGACTTGAGACCAGAGTTCTGAGACTAGAATTCCGAGACCAGAGGCCCGAGACCAGAGACCTGAGACCAGAGTTCCGAGACCAAAATTCTGAGAACAGAGGCCTGCGACCAGAGGTCCACGACCAAATGTCCGAGATTGGAGACTGGAGATCAGAGGTCCGCGACTAGAGGTCCAAGATCAGAGGCCCGAGACCAGAAGCCCGCGACCAGAGTTCTGAGACCAGAGACCCAAGACCAGAGTTTCGAGACCAGAAACCTGAGACCAGAGGTCTGAGACCAAAGTTCCGAGACCAGAGTTCCGAGACTAAAGGTTCGAGACTATAGGCCCGCGACTAGAGGTCCGCGATCAGAGACCTGAGACCAGAGGTTCGAGACTAGAGTTCGGAGACCAGAGGTCCGAGACCAGAGGCCCGAGACCAGAGTCCCGCGACCAGAGGTCCGAGATCAGAGACCTAAGACCAGAGGCCCGAGACCAAAAGGCCAAGAGCAGAGGCCCCTGATCAGAGACCTGAGACTAGAGGTCTGAGACTAGAGTTTTGAGATCAGAGGCCCGAGATCAGAGACTTGAGACCAGAGGTCTGAGACCAGAGTTCCGAGACGAGAGACCTGAGGCCAGAGGCCCGCGACTAGAGGTCCGCGATCAGAGACAATTAGCGGATTTGATTTTGAATGGGCAATATACTTCCCCTTTTAAAAGATTATTTATAAATAAAAGGATACCAAAAATAATTATCCCCTAAAACAGAGATACCAAAAAGATTATTCCGTAAACAAAAGGATACAAAAGAGATTATTTCCTTTTTTTTCAAATTTTGAGCCATTAAAGGGACCAGAGGTCCGGGACCAGAATTCCAAGACAAAAGGCCCGAGACTAGAGACCTGAGACCAGAGTTCCAAGACCAGAATTCTGAGACCAGAGTCCCGAGACCAGAGACCTGAGACCAGAGTTCTGAGACCAGAATTCCAAGACCAGAGGCCCGCGACCAGAGGTCCGCGACTAGAGGTCCGAGATCAGAGACCGGAGACTAGAGGTCCGCAACTAGAGGTTCAAGATCATCGGCTTGAGACCAGAAGCCCGCGACCAGAGTTCTGAGATCAGAGGCCCGAGACCAGAGGTCCAAAACTAGAGTTCCGAGACCAGAAACCTAAGACCAGGAGTCCGAGACCAGAGTTCCGAGACTAGAGGTCCGAGACCAGAGTTTTGAGACCAGAGATCTGAGACCAGAGTTCAGAGACCAGAGATCTGAGACCAGAGTTCAGAGACTAGAGATCGGAGACCAGAGTTCCGCGACCAGAGGCCCGATACCAGAGGCCCGCGACTAGAGTTCAGCGATCAGAGACCTGAGACTAGAGGTCCAAGACCAGAGTTCCGAGTCCAGAATTCCAAGACCTGAGGCCCGAGACCAGAGGTCTGCGACCAAAGTGTCGACGATTCGGACTCGGGGTCCTCAGTTGAACTTATGCAGAATTTGTAGGTGACGAGGATTGACACCCGAGTCAGTTCAAATGAATGCACAACTAGTTCAGGATAGATTCGAACCAGACAAGTGCTTGGCGGTGCGAACTCAAGTCATTCTGAGGGGTACCAGCCCGAGGTCGCAGTCCTTACGCTATCAGACCGCAGCTAGTGCGCGGTCAGGAGTCTGTATGTTGTGCGCGGACAAAAGGCTAAAGATGTTGCACTGTCAGCCAACATCGCGCGGTCAGAACTCTTTCGACCAGGGAACGTGGGAATATTCTGTCCCTGTAACAGGAATATCCCAAGTATCCCGAAGATTCTTCCACGTAGAGGAACAACCGTCAGGAGGTTAATACGTGCAGTTATCCACGAATAACACGTGTTAAACCTGCGTGGAGGTTAAGAGCGGTTCTCTAAACCGCATCCTAGCAACTGTTTGATGCCATTACGACTTGGCGCCCTTTCGACCGGTATAAAAGGGTGGCATGGTGTATCAAACAGGGAGATCGATCAAGAGATCAAGACACAACATATCCCGCTTGAAGAATCAAATAGCCAAGGCTATGGCTTAGATTAGATAGGTTCCATAAGCCTTCTAGGCTTCATTTTGTATACTCATACAGGGAAAATCTTCGCCTGTGAAGGTCTTTCCCTGTCACTTTGTAACTCTTTACCACACATAGTGCAATCCCAACAGGACGTAGGGCTAATACTCCCACCATCGAGGGCCCGAACCTGTATAAACTTCTCTGTGCTCCAGTTCTCCATAATTCTACATACCTTCCCGGAGGGTCACCCTGAAAGGTCTCACTGTTTATAAATTCTGCATAAGTTCGGCTAAGGACCCCGAGTCCGAATCATCGACAGTAGGTTGTGAGACCTTTCAGGGTGTCCCTCTGGGAAAGTATGTTGAATCAAAGATAACTAGAGCACAGACAGGTTTATACAGGTTCGACCCTCGATGGTGGGAGTAATAGCCCTACGTCCTGTTGGGATTTCACTATGGATAGTAAAAACAGTTACAAAGTTAAGGAAAAGATCTTCACAGGCGAAGATTTTTCCTATGTGTTTGTACAAGACAATGCCTGGAAGGCTTATGAAAGCTATCTAACTTAGACTACTATTTTATGATTCAATCCGGTTCGATCCCCCTTCTGTTTGATGCCTTGGGCTACCCCTTTATACTGGTCGAAAGGGTGCCAAGTCGTAACGGCATCGAACAGTTGCTTGTGAGCAGTTTTGGTAACTGCCTTTAACCTCCACGCAGGTTTAACACGTGTTATTCATGGATAACCACACATATTAACCTCCTGACGGTTGTCTCCATACGTGAAAGAATCTTCGGGATACACAGGATATTCTTGTTGTAGGGACAAAATAATCCCGCGTTCCCTGGTTGAAAGTGTTCTGACCGCGCGTTGTTACCTGACCGCGCACTATCTGCAATTTTCTGTTCGCGTATGGCATACGAACTCCTAACCGCGCACTGGCTACGGTCTGATCGCGTAAAAGCCTGCGACCACATGATTGTGCTTCTCGGAGTAACTTGAGTTCTCATCACCAGGCGCTTGTCTGGTTCGAATCTGTCCTGAACCAGCCGTGCATCTATTTGATCTAGCTCGGGTATCAATCCTCGTCAGCTAGCCCCCAAATTTGAAGAGAACGAAGGGACGTGTTTGCTTCAAATTTTAAGACTTGCATTGAATACTTAACCCGATGCTTCAAATCCTCCACTTAGTGGCGCACTAAGTGTGGCGGTTGGTTCCCCAAGACGGACTCTGGGTAATATGTGACGGGTAATGATGGCACCGTTGAAACGTTTTTTAACCCGAGGTAAAATTGTAAATGCTTTAAAAACTCGAGGCGTTCGGAAACTGAATTGTCACCCCGGCGGCTATAAATACCGAAGCCTTTGGATTTCAAAACTCCACAATTTTTCTTCCCGTCTAAGTCTCTTCCAAAGCCATCTTCCCTTCCTTTCATACACTTCTCGATGGCAGACCACAACATCATCGAGATTGAAAGTGATGAAGAAGTTTTCGAGCAGGATTTGCAGATGTCCAAAAATTTGTCTCCTTCAAGGAAAAAACCCAAGGTTGACGAGGGATCCTCCAGTAGAACAAAGGTGAAAGACACGTCATTGTTCTTTCTTCCTTCAGTTCCTGTAGTTCTTCCTGTCCATGTACCTCGGAAGGTCGAACCTTCATCTCCACCTTTGGAGAGACGTTCTTCTCAGCTTTCTCCATTTCATCCCAATGATCCCCGTTTTTGTTCGGGTGATCAACTTTCTGGTTGGCAAGCTGTACTTCCGCGACTAGATGATCCTCAACTTGTGTTGGGGAAGCAATCTTCTGGTGGGAAGGTCGCACTTCCACCATATGATGATCCTCGACCTTTATCGGGTGATCTACTTTCTGGGGGAACTATATCTGACGAGGATTGGCACCCGAGTCAGTTCAAATAAATGTACAACTGGTTCAAGATAGATTCGAACCAGACACGCGCCTGGCGGTGCGAACTCAAGTCATTCTGAGAAGCACAAAGTCCGAGGTCACAGGCTTTACGCGACCAAACCGCAGCTAGTGCGCGGTCAGTAGTTCGTATGCTATATGCGAACAGAAGGCTGTAGATGTTGTGCAGTCAGCCAACATAGCGTGGTCAGAACACTTTCGACCAGAGAACGTGGGATCAATTTGTCCCTGTAACAGGGATATCCCAAATATCCCGAAGATTCCTCCACGTAGAGGAACAACCGTCAGGAGGTTAATACGTGCAGTTATCCACGAATAACACGTGTTATGTTGGATCAAGGATGCCGACTAGAGGGGGGGTGAATAGGAGGCTTTTAAAAACTTTTAAAGCTTAAACAAATAATTGCAAATCAAGAACGAATAATATAAGCAAGAGAAGAAGAGAACGAACACAGCAGTTTTTACTGAGGTATCGGAGACTCGCCCAGTCTCCACTAGTCCTCGTTGAAGCACTCAAGTCACTTGAGTTTTGCCTCAATACTCACGAAGAGTATTATCTACTAACGGTTGCTCATTGTCCACTACGGAAAGGCGAGCACCAATGCCTTGTACAAACTTGCCGAGCCTCTTCGACAATCTCCGTTCTGGAGAGGCCAACGGCCACGCCTCCGAACCGTCTAGGTGAGGGCGCTCACCAAGAGTAATAGGCAGCGAGGTCTTCTCTGACCTCCAAACACACACCGAGAAACTAAGTGAATGCAAATGCAAATGAACTGAAGTGCTCTGTGGATCATAAAACACTCGACTTGATCAAAAGATCAAGATTTTAAGTAGAAAACTAAAGCTCAAGAGTGTATAAGAAAATGCTACTGCTTGTTGTGTGAAATACATGCCCAAAGCCCCTATTTATAGCCTCAAGGATCAAATGAACCGTTGGAGCTAGGGCTGAAAATCAGCAACTCAAACTGATAGTCAATTTGCCTAACTGACAGTCAGTTTAGTATACAACGGCCGACAAAATTTATGGATAAAAATTTGCTAGCCGTTCGTGGTCGTTTATGGAAACTTGAAACCCACAACTGACAGTCAGTTCGACCACAGACTCGACCAAAATCAAATAGAAACTCAGTTAAAAACACTGTGGTCGAATCCCCAACTGACAGTTAGTATGGACAAACTGACAGTCAGTTTAGTACAAAAATTTTGAGCCCAAAATACACCCTCTCTGGACAATTGTCAATTAACACAAACTGACATTCAAACTGACAGTCAGTTCAGTAAACTGATAGTCAGCCTGGACAAAAACAGAGATAACTTTAAATCCAGAAATCCAAAAGAGGTGTTTAATATCTCGTTTGAAAGATAATTTCAAGGGCTACATTTTTGTCAACAGAAGAAAAAACCAGATCTGCCTAGATCTTTCTAGAAAATCGAAAAACTCTTCTACTGTCAAGAACTAAATTGAAAATCCAAATCTCAAATCAAATTCAAATCAAATTCAAATCAAATCCAACCAAAATGATGCAATGCAATGACCTAAGTTTCTCGGTTTATGTTGGAGATAAAAAGAGGACTTTCGTCACCCCTCTTTATAGTACGGTTAAAACTAAAAATAATTTTCCTAACCGATCAACTCCAAACGCCGAGATCGGAAAAAATAAAACAAATATTACCTTAGGTCCTTTGCATCTTTAATCCTTGCAACTTTCGTTTTAGTGACCTTGCACTTGCGACCTTGACTTCCAACATTTAACTGCGACCACAGCCAACATTGCGACCTTGCGCTTGCGACTTTGGACCTGTGACCTGCAGATCTTCCCGGATCACTTGCAGACTTTACAGAAATCGCTCTGCATAGAAATAGCTCAAAGACAAGGTTAGTCCAAAACACTTAATGTCATCAATAATCAAATCAACCTAAAAGGGCCTAGATGCAACAATCTCCCCCTTTTTGATGATTGATGACAACAAGTGTTTAAATGAATAAATCAAATGACTCCCTCTAAGTACATGCATAATTAACAGATATTCACGAACTCCCCCTAAATGCATGCATATATAAATACCCATATGAGTCATTTGAGATTTGAGAGTGAATCTATAATGATGAATTTATAATAATAGATCATGAGATATCTCAAAAATCTTTCTCCCCAATCTCTCCCCTAAGCATAAACAATGTCAATAATGAAGCAAGAAACTCAAGAATCTCTCCCCCCTTTGTCATCAAGCATAAAAAGGCGGGAGGACAGGAAAATCAGACAGTTATTTTAGATCAACTAGCATTTGATATATCAATAATGTTCAGTTCACCCCTTAAAAAGAAAAATCTTGATTCATCTAAGGGTTTGGTGAAAATATCTGCTAGTTGCATATCAGTTCTAACATAATTCACATCAATATCTCCTTTTGCCACATGATCTCTAATTAAATGGTGCCTTATTTCAATATGCTTAGTTCTAGAATATTGAACAGGATTATTTGTAATTTTAATGGCACTTTCATTATCACACAAGAGTGGCACTTTATCAAAAATTATTCCATAGTCCAGAAATGTCTGCTTCATCCATAATAATTGAGCACAACAACTGCCTACAGACACATATTCAGCTTCAGCTGTGGAGAGAGCTACAGAATTTTGCTTCCTAGATGACCATGATACTAATGATCTCCCCAACAGCTGACAGCTACCAGATGTGCTTTTACGATCAATTTTGCACTCAGCATAATCAGAATCGAATATCCAATTAATTAAAAATTTGCATCTTTCGGATACCAAAGGCCTAAACTGGGATAGCATTTTAAATACCTAAGGATTCTTTTAAGAGCAGTTAAATGACATTCCTTAGGATCAGACTGAAATCTAGCACATAAGTACACACTAAACATGATATCAGGCCTAGATGCAATAAGATACAAAAGACTACCAATCATAGACCTATAGAGTTTAGAATCGACCGACTTTCCGCTTTTGTCCATGTCTAGATGTCCATTTGTCGCCATGGGAGTTTTGATTGCCTTAGCGTCTTCCATCCCAAAGCGCTTGAGCAGGTCCTTCACGTACTTTGTTTGACTCACGAACGTACTGTTCTTGAGTTGCTTGATTTGGAGTCCAAGGAAGAAGCTCATTTCACCAATCATGGACATCTCGAACTCCCTAGACATCATCTCTCCAACTCATGACAGAAATGTTCATTAGTAGATCAAAGATGATATCATCAACATATATCTGACAAATGAACAAATCCTTTTCAATTTTCTTTGTAAAGAGAGTTGTATCAACCTTCCCAATTTTAAAACCTTTTGATAAAAGAAAGTCTCTAAGTCACTCATACCAAGCTCGAGGAGCTTGTTTGAGACCATAGAGAGCTTTTGACAACTTAAATACATGGTTTGGAAATTTAGAATCTTCAAAACCGGGAAGTTGTTCAACAAACACAAGTTCAGAAATTTCACTATTTAAGAATGCACTTTTTACATCCATTTGAAAGAGTTTGATATTAAAACATGATGCATAAGCAAGAAGAATACGAATTGCTTCAAGTCTTGCTACAGGTGCAAAAGTTTCACCAAAGTCTAAGCCTTCGACTTGAGTGAAACCTTGAGCAACAAGACGAGCTTTGTTCCTAATTACAACACCATTTTCGTCTTGCTTATTTCTGAAAACCCATTTTGTTCCAATAACATTATAATTTTTGGGTCTTTCTACTAAAGTCCAAACTTCATTTCTAGCAAAGTTGTTAAGTTCTTCATGCATGGCATTAACCCAATCAGGATCATTTAAGGCTTCATTTACGTGTTTGGGTTCTAAAGAAGATACAAAAGAATGATGTTCACAAAATGCAGCAAAACGAGATCGAGTTTGAACACCCTTACTGACGTCACCCAATATTTGCTCTAGAGGGTGATCCTTGGTGATCGTCTGATGTTGCCTAGGTGCTTCATCTTGTACTACTTCATCTTGATTTTGTTCTGGAGGATCAACATGTGATGATGATACGTTTTGATCAACATTCTCAATGTTGACATCTTCTTCTTGATCTTCTTCTCTTGGCTTGATGTCTCCAATGGTTATGTTCTTCATGGCTTCTTGAAGATCTTCACCTGAAACTTCACCAGAAACTTGCTCCTTTTGTGAGCCATTAGTTTCATCAAATTCGACATCACAAGATTCTTCAATGCAACTTGTATTTTTATTGAAAACACGATAAGCTTTGCTAGTGGTGGAGTATCTGACTAGAAAGCCTTCATCTACTCTTCTTTGAAATTTACCACCAAAATTTCTTTTCTTAAGAATATAGCATTTGCATCCAAACACTCGAAAATAAGAAATATTTGGCTTGCACCCAATAAGAAGCTCATAAGGAGTCAAATTTAGAAGAGGATGCAAATAAAGTCGATTTATAGAATAGCAAGCGGTATGCACGACTTCAGCCCAGAAGCGAGTAGGAATATCGTACTCACTTAGCATAGTCCTTGCCATTTCTATAAGTGTTCGATTTTTTCTTTCAACAACTCCATTTTGCTGTGGAGTGTAGGATGTGAAAAATTCGTGTTTGATTCCAAAAGAGTCACAAAAATCAAATAGAGTTGAATTAACGAACTCTCCACCATGATCACTGCGGATTTTCTTGATGGAAAGTTTGAATTCAGTAGAAACACGTTTTGCAAAACTTTTGAAAACATCGGGGGTTTCAGATTTTTGCAAAATAAAGAAAACCCAAGTATAGCGTGTAAAATCGTCAACAATCACAAAATCATAATTGCTACCCCCGATACTTTGGAACTCAGAAGGTCCAAATAAATCCATATGAAGAAGTTCCAAAGGTTTGCAAGTGGAAAGAATGCGCTTAGTTGGATATGAAGTAGCTATTGCTTGCCAGCTTGACAAGCGCTACAAGGTTTGTCCTTTTCAAAATTCACAACCTTTAAGCCAACAACTAAATCACGTTTTAAAAGTTTTCTCAATTGATGCATTCCAATATGTGCAAGTCTTCTATGCCATAGCCAACCTTTTGAGGTTTGAGAGACAAGACATGTTGAAAGAGAGAGATGCATCTTTTGAGTGAAAATCAACCAAATAAAGATTTCCAAAACGAAAGCCTTTAAAGATCAAGGTTTTATCTTTTAAACTTTCAACCAAAACTTCTTTTGGAAAAAATGTGCAACTAAAACCAAAATCGCAAATTTGTGCAACGGAAAGCAAATTGAAATTCAGAGATTCGACCAACAAAACATTCGAAATAGAAAGATCATTAGAGATTACGATTTTACCCAAGCCTACCACATTTCCTTGACGATTGTCGCCAAAGGTAATCTTTTGGTTCTCGCTTGAGTTGTCTTTGAGTGAGGTGAACAACTTCTTGTTACCGGTCATGTGTTCGGAGCATCCGCTATCTAGCACCCAATGCCTCCCACCGGTCTTGTAGTTCACCTGCATAAAAAAAATTAATTTCTTTTAGGTACCCAAACCTTTTTGGGTCCTTCAATGTTAGCAATCAAAGTTTTGGGCACCCAAATAGATTTCTTCTTTTTATTTTACATGGGTGCGCCAATATACTTTGCTATAGCATAATCTTTCCTCAACTTTTGAAGCATATAGCAAGTATCAAAATAATTTGGAGTCATTAAGAGACATGCTTCATGCGAATGACCAATTTCATGGCATTTATGACAAAATGAGTTGCATACTTTAACAAATATAGTTTTAGAGTTTGGTTTCTTCCCTTTCTTTTGAAAATATCCTAAACCTTCTTTTCTAAAAGAGCATTTTTGTTTACTAAGGATTAGATCAAGAGATATTTTGCCTTTGTATCAGTTTTCTAAGCCTTTTCCAAGTTTTTCAACTTGTGCCTTAAGTTCATTATTTTCATTTAAGATGTTATCATTAGAAACACATGGAGTATGATGACTATTGGAAGGAGAATCATCCAAATTACATGAAGTGGAAACATCTACCTTAGATGAAGCATTTGTAACATCTTTTATGAGCATGCTTTCATAAGAATCTTTTAGCTCAGAGTATTCAGCGCGTAGGGAAGAATGTTTTTCCTTAAGCGCTTTATACTTCTTTTTAGTCTTTCCAAAAACTTCATTTAATTCGGTTATCATTTCAACTAAATCATCATATGAAGGATCATTGGTGTGTACATTTTCATCGCCTTTGGCCATAAGGCAAATGGATGAGCTAGTTGAAGTGTTGATGTTGCCGAGAGCTAATCCTGCCATCTTCTTGGAGCAACTTCTTTCGTTGTCGGAGTCGGACTCGGAGCTCTCGCCTCCGGACATCCATTCTCCAAAGCATGCTTCTTTGGTTTCTTCATTCTTCTTCTTGAAGAATTTCTTCTTTTTGTTCCATCTCTTGTTCTTGTTTGGACATCTTGAAGCTATGTGTCCCTTCTCATGACATCCATAGCAAATGATGTCCTTGAAGTTGTTTTACTTTTGTCCCTTTGGTCGTGTGTCAAGATTGACACCCTTTTTATGCAACCTACGAAGAAGTTTTTGAGTATATTTTACCATGAGTGCGAGGTCTTCATCAGAGGAGTCATCGCTTGAATCGTTACTTGCGTTGGCTTTGAAAGCCAAAGCTTTCTTCTTTGTCTCCGAGGGTTCAGCTGCTTCTTTCTTCTCTTTCTTGTGCATCTCATGGGTGATGAGGTTCCCATAAAGATCGGTTGGTGTTGTGGTCGATAAATCGGAGTTTGTGAGAACCGTGACTAAAGTGTCGAAGCTTTCCGGTAAGGCCCTAAGCATCTTTCTCACAATCTCAAGGTCAGTAAAAACAACACCAAGACCCTTGAGTTCATTCACAATGTTATTCAACCGAGTAAACATGGAATCCACGGACTCAGTTGATGACATGGTGAATGTCTCATATTTTTGCCTCACCATTAGCAACTTTGCCTCTTTAACCTTTGTTGTGCCCTTGTAAATTTCTTCGAGGGTGGTCCAAACCTTGTGAGCAGTCGTGAGATTGCTCACACGGTTGAACTCATTCAAGGATAAACCGGCAAAGAGTGCATTTTTCGCACGGGCGTTTAAATGCAGTTTTCTCCTGTCGTCCTCAGACTGACTTGCCGGATCATCCGGAGGAGTAAAACCGAGTTTAATAATATCCCATACATCAAGCCCCATAGCTTCTAGGAATACCGACATGCGCACTTTCCAATAAGGATAGTTTGTTCCATCAAAGATAGGCGCACGACCGGTATGACTAAGAAGGAAATCTCCACTTGACGACATCCTCTCTCTAGGCGGTAAAGCCTAATGAATCGAGAGACCAGGCTCTGATACCACGTGTATAGGAGGCTTTTAAAAACTTTGAAAGCTTAAACAAATAATTGCAAATCAAGAACGAATAATATAAGCAAGAGAAGAAGAGAACGAACACAGCAGTTTTTACCGAGGTATCGGAGACTCGCCCAGTCTCCACTAGTCCTCGTTGAAGCACTCAAGTCACTTGAGTTTTGCCTCAATACTCACGAAGAGTATTATCTACTAACGGTTGCTCCTTGTCCACTCCGGAAAGGCGAGCACCAATGCCTTGTACAAACTTGCCGAGTCTCTCCGACAATCTCCATTTTGGAGAGATCAATGGCCACGCCTCCGAACCGTCTAGGTGAGGGCGCTCACCAAGAGTAACAGGCAGCGAGGTCTTCTCTTGACCTCCAAACACGCACCGAGAAACTAAGTGAATGCAAATGCAAATGAACTGAAGTGCTCGGTGGATCGGAAAACACTCGACTTGATCAAAAGATCAAGATTTTAAGTAGAAAACTAAAGCTCAAGAGTGTATAAGAAAATGCTACTGCTTGTTGTGTGAAATACATGCCCAAAGCCCCTATTTATAGCCACGAGGATCAAATGAACCATTGGAGCTAGGACTGAAAATCAGCAACTCAAACTGACAGTCAGTTTAGTGTACAACGGCCGACAAAATTTACAGATAAAAATTTGCTAGCCGTCCGTGGTCGTTTATGGAAACTTGAAACCCACAACTGACAATCAGTTATTCAAACTGATAGTCAGTTCGACCACAGACTCGACCAAAATCAAATAGAAACTCAGTTAAAAACACTGTGGTCGAATCTCCAACTGACAGTCAGTATGGACAAACTGACAGTCAGTTTAGTACAAAAATTTTGAGCCCAAAATACACCCTCTCTGGACAATTGTCAGTTAACACAAACTAACATTCAAACTGACAGTCAGTTCAGCAAACTGACAGTCAGCCTGAAAAAAATAGAGATAACTTTAAATCCAGAAATCCAAAAGAGGTGTTTAATAGCTCGTTTGAAAGATAATTTCAAGGGTTACATTTTTGTCAACAGAAGCAAAAACTAGATCTGCCTAGATCTTTCTAGAAACTCAAAAACTCTTCTGCTATCAAGAACTGAACTGAAAATCCAAATCTCAAATCAAGTTCAAATCAAATCCAACCAAAATGATGCAATGCAATGACCTAAGTTTCTCGGTTTATGTTGGAGATAAAAAGAGGACTTTCGCCACCCCTCTTTATAGTACGGTTAAAACTAAAAACAATTTTCCTAACCGATCAACTCCAAACGCCGAGATCGGAAAAAATAAAATAAATATTACCTTAGGTCCTTTGCATCTTTAATCCTTGCAACTTTCGTTTTGGTGACCTTGCACTTGCGACCTTGACTTCCAACCTTTAACTGCGACCACAGCCAACATTGCGACCTTGCGCTTGCGACTTTGGACCTGTGACCTGCAGATCTTCCCGGATCACTTGCAGACTTTACAGAAATCGCTCTGCATAGAAATAGCTCAAAGACAAGGTTAGTCCAAAACACTTAATGTCATCAATAATCAAAATCAACCTAAAAGGGCCTAGATGCAACATGTTAAACCTGCGTGGAGGTTAAGAGCGGTTCTCTAAACCGCATCCAAGAAACCGTTTGATGCCGTTGCGACTTGGCGCCCTTTCAGCCAGTATAAAGGAGCGGCTCGATGCATCAAACAAAAGGGATGAAAGGAGATCACATCTCATCTAGAGATCAACTGATCAAACAACCAACTTGAAGACAATAGCCTAGATTAGATAGCTTTCATAAGCCTTACAGGATTCATCTTGTACAAACACATAGGGAAAAAATCTTCGCCTGTGAAGATCTTTTCCGTCATTTTGTAAATCCTTTTACTACACATAGTGAAATCCCAACAGGACGTAGAGCTATTACTCCCACCATCGAGGGCCCGAACCTGTATAAATCTCTCTGTGCTCTAGTTCTCCATAATTCTACATACCTTCCCGGAGGGACACCCTGAAAGGTCTCACAACCTACAAATTTTGCATAAGTTCGACTAAGGACCCCGAGTCCAAATCGTCGACAGCTGTCGGCAGTCGGTGGCTGAAGGGCTTGTTGCTACGTCTTTATACCTGCGAATAAAAAGGGATTTGTCGATCACATTGATGGTCACCACAATCTGATTCAGAACAAACCAAGCAGGATTCTTACCTTAACTGAAATCTCATTTGCTTCTGGGATTTCGAAGGTGGCTCCCCGAGAGAAAAAGGACAGTCGTTGTCCATCCTGGTTTTTCTCTTTGTGAATAGGGACTTTTCTCCCTATGTATATTTTCCTGTAAGCATATGCATAAGGAATGCTGAAGACCTAAGTGGTAAGAATTCGTACCGGAGTAACCTGTTCGAGCGACAGGGATACGCCCGAAGGCCTGGGTGGCTCCTGGACTGTTGGAGCCGGCGTCTCATCCGCAACCCTGGGGTTGGTCGCGGAGTCTTTCTCTGCCACTTCCACTCCTGTCCCTAGGAGTGGAGGATTTGCCTCCCTGGGACTCACAGGAGTCACAGGGGGAAGTTCTTCTCCCTGTATGAATGTAGATCCGATAAACACATGTACAGAAGCAATTAAGAAATCAAGACCACGAGGAAGTCTTACCGTGGTCGTCCCTTCGACCAGGGAGGGAGAAGTGATTGATCCTGAAGCCTCTGGGGCTTCAGGAGCGGGGATCTCGCCCACGACCACGGGACTCCCGATGGCCGTGGGGTCCACTGCGGTCGCTTCTATTTCCACAAGACGAGGTAGTGCCTCACCGGATTGAGAATCTGCTATTTTCCTCTTCCAGCGGACCAGGGGAACGTCGTCCTCCTCCTCCTCCTCGCTCCTCTCACCCTGTACGACAAAGAAGTGATTCCAATTTGTACCTGGAGGAACAGGAGGTATGTGATATCTTACCGCAGTTTTCCTTGCGGTAAGGGGAGTCCCGCGCGAAGACCCTTCCCCTAGGATCTTCTTGGACTTCTTGGGGGTATGATTTCTCGTCCTGGGCTTCGAGGAGACCTTCACATTCTTCACCGTTGGTTTTTCCAAAAGACCGACGTTTTCACTTGGGAATGTCGCCTCAGCAAATCTCCCCAAGAGCTGTGTTGTTCCGGTGGACTTGTTAGTACTAAGACCTACGAATGAGAACTGAATGAAATGTGACATACCTTTCGGCGTTCCTGTTTGAGGTCGTCGCCGACGTGAATTAAGCTCTGTGGGCGAGGCGATCCCTTGGGGCCCTCCACTTCGACGCTATAGGCCCTGAGGAGGTAATTTGTCCGCCTCTCGATCTCGGATGAAGGCAGGACTGCTCCCAGAAGACCAGTTAGAAAGCACAAAGCAGAGGTATGAGTTTTTGGTGTCGAAATCACGTACCATTGTTATAGTCCAAGGTGTTGTCCGCCATGGACTTTATCTCCCAAGCCGGATGAGCCCTTTCACGCAGGGGGCTCACCCGATTCTTCACAAAGTCGCATATAATGTCGCGAGCCGTTAATCCTTATCCGACTAGGTGAAGAATCACCTCGGCATGCTTCATGAACTCGGCATTCATGGCTGGGAGGGCATCCAACTCGCTCGGCTTCTCTAGCCACGAGTTCTCAAACCACAACCCGCTCTCAGACGGAGGGGTGCAGTAGAACCACTTCTGGTGCCACCCGTGCACTGAGTCTCGCAGGGGTGGGAAGGGATACTCTTTCTTCTCCCTTATCCGGAAGTATATACATCCGGCGGTGTTGGAGCTCTTTGATCATGCTGAATAGTAAAAACGCCGGAAGAGATCCACGCTGGGATACACTCCGACATAAGCCTCGCACCGATGCTGGAACACCGCCAGAATCAAGATCGCATTCGGATAGAGATTTATCAATTCCAACCCGTAATGCTCCAGAATATCCTTCAGGAACCGACTCTCGGGGAATCGGAACCCGCATCGCCATACTCTTCAAAAACCACCAGTTCGCCCTCTCCGACGACTGGGGTTTCTTGGTCCTTCTCTGCGGGCCGCCAGTTGATTAGCAGCCACGAAGGAAGGATCTCTTCCTCTCCAAAGCTAGAAGACTTTCCTCGGAGTGGTGGACCGATCGGCTCCAAGACGCCATTTCTTGTGTGAAATCTTGATGAAAGTTGGCAACTTTGGAGAAGATGAAGGCTGTGGAGAATGAGGGTTTTGTGCGGCGGAAATGTTAAGGAAGGGTTTCTGGCTCGGTGGCTTCTTTGAGAAGCTATCTACTCCTTTAATAGACCCGAGGAGGCGCACTACTGTGAGTAACATTCCATTTAATATTTTATTCATTTCCCATAATGGATACTCTCTTTGGCGGACCCGTTAAGCGTTCCTGGTGTCGGATCCGAGACAAAAGGACTTCTTTGTTTTAGATTTGAGGATACAAAGACGTGAAAAGTTTTACAAAGGCTTTCGGAGGACATTTTCCTTCATGATTCTTGTAAACTTTCACAAATTGATCATGAAACTATCTTGTGGCCCAGTTTTTGGACGTGCGGATATATTTTGATCAAGTTATTGCGTAATCAGAACTATGTCTTTGACTGAGCTTCGATTCTAATCGAAGTGATGGTCTGATCGAGTTTCAGTTCTGATCGCAGTATTCTTTCAAATCAAACTTTGGTTCTGATCGCGGTTTCGAGTCTGATCGAAGTATTAGTGCTGGTCGCGGTACTACGTTAAAATGCGATTCTAGTCGCAAAACTGAAGTTTGCCTATGCATGAGTGGTCGTAAAGACATTGCTTATGGCCATGTTTTCGCACAGAAGATGTAAAGAATTTTCATATGATATGAAGAAAAAGAAAACTTTATTTCTGACATTCTTTACATACAAAAGGGATACCGGCGACCAGAGCGTCGACGTGATCCGAAAGTAGTTTGCAAAGTTCTCCTAGGGACATGTTGTCGTCCGTAGGGTCTACATTGGCGACCCCCAGGGAACTAGCAACTAACCTAAGCCTATCTACATCATCCCGAACAAGAGATGCACTATGGTTCCTAATCAAGTCGGAGAGTTCTCGCTGTTGCTGAGCGTGATCCCTCTCCCGACGGAACTGACGCGCCTCTTCACAGGATCTTTCAAAACATTCTGCCAGGTGCAGAATCGCCGAAGACATCTCTTCGGTGTTCTTCTCCAGAGCCTCTTTTTCTTAGAGAGTCTGTCCGAGGGAAGGAGGTGGAATCTCAGCAGGCTGGTCGCTCGGGGCTCCAACAATTTTCGTCTCCTACATTTGCAAATGTTAGTTTTACTAACTATGACAACAAGCAAAGGGAGACAGAAATAATTACCAATCCTTGCAAGTGACAGGTTGATGTACTTCCCCCAGAAAGTAGATCACCCGATAAAGGTCGAGGATCATCATATGGTGGAAGTGCGACCTTCTCACTATAAGATTGCTTCCCCAACCCAGGTTGAGGACCATCTGGTCGTGAGAGAGCAGCTTGCCTACCAGAAAATTGATCATCCGAATAAAAGCAGGGAGTATTGGGATGAAATGGAGAAAACTGAGAAGAACGTCCCTCCAAA
Source organism: Pharus latifolius (assembly GCA_019359835.1). Lineage (NCBI taxonomy): Eukaryota > Viridiplantae > Streptophyta > Magnoliopsida > Poales > Poaceae > Pharus > Pharus latifolius. The sequence continues at coordinate 67,919,646 of CM033323.1, forward strand.
GGTGGAGATGAAAATTCGACCTGCTGAGGTGTATGGATGGAAGAACTAGAGGAACAGAAGGAAGAAAGAACGATGATGCGTCTTTCACCTTTGTTCTGCTGGAAAATCCCTCGTCAACCTTGGGTTTCTTCCTTGAAGGAGATAGATCTTCAGGCATCTGTGATTCTTGCTCAAGAATTTCATCCTCATCACTCTCAATCTCGATGATGTTGTGGTCTGCCATCGGGAGGTATATGAGAAGAATGAAGATGGCTCCAAAGGAAACTTAGCCGAGAGGAGAAGTTGTGAAGCTTTGTAATTCGACGGCTTCGGTATTTATAGCCGCCAGGGTGACAGTTCGCCTTCCGAACGCCTCGAGTTTTTAAAAGCATTTTACAATTTCACCTCGGGTTAAAAAACGTTTCAACAGCGCCATCATTACCCGTCACATATTACCTAGAGCCTGTCTCGGGGAACCAACCGCCCTACTTAGTGCGCCACTAAGTGAGAGATTTGAAGCGTCGGGTTAAAAATCCGATGAATGTCTTAAAATTCGAAGTAAATACATCCCTTTGTTCTCTTCGAATTTGGGGGCTAGCTGACGAGGATTGGCACCCGAGTCAGTTCAAATAAATGTACGACTGGTTCAAGATAGATTCGAACCAGACACGCGCCTGGCGGTGCGAACTCAAGTCATTCTGAGAAGCACAAAGTCCGAGGTCGTAGGCTTTACGCGATCAGACCGCAGCTAGTGCGCGGTCAGTAGTTCGTATGCTATACGCGAACAGAAGGCTGTAGATGTTGTGCGGTCAGCCAACATCGCGCGGTCAGAACACTTTCGACCAGAGAACGTGGGATCAATCTGTCCCTGTAACAAGGATATCCCGAATATCCTGAAGATTCCTCCACGTAGAGGAACAACCGTCAGGAGGTTAATACGTGCAGTTATCTACGAATAACACGTGTTAAACCTGCGTGGAGGTTAAGAGCGGTTCTCTAAACCGCATCCAAGCAACTGTTTGATGCCGTTGCGACTTGGCACCCTTTCAACCAGTATAAAGGAGTGGCCCGATGCATCAAACAAAAGGGATGAAAGGAGATCACATCTCATCTAGAGATCAACTGATCAAACAACCAACTTGAAGACAATAGCCTAGATTAGATAGCTTTCATAAGCCTTACAGGCTTCATCTTGTACAAACACATAGGGAAAAAATCTTCGCCTCCGAAGATCTTTTCCGTCATTTTGTAAATCCTTTTACTACACATAGTGAAATCCCAATAGGATGTAGAGCTATTACTCCCACCATCGAGGGCCCGAACCTGTATAAATCTCTCTGTGCTCTAGTTCTCCATAATTCTACATACCTTCCCGGAGGGACACCCTGAAAGGTCTCACAACCTACAAATTTTGTAAAAGTTCGGCTAAGGACCCCGAGTCTGAATCGTCGACAATATCAACCTGTCACTTGCGAGGACAGGTAATTATTTCTATCTCCTTTTGCTCGTTGTTACAATTAGTGCAACTAACATTTGTAAATGTAGGAGATCGGAGCCCCCAGCGATCATCCTGCTGAGATCCTGCCTCCCCCCTCGGACAGACTCTCCAAGGGGAAAAAGAGGCTCTGGAGTAGAAGACCGAAGAGATGTCTTCGACAATTCTGCATCTGGCAGAATGTTTTGAAAGATCCCGTGAAGAGGCGCCCCAATTCCGTCGAGAGAGGGATCACGCTCAGCAACAGCGAGAACTCTCCGATTTGATTAGGAATAATAGTGCGTCTCTTGTTAGGGATGATGTAGATAGGCTTAGAGTAGTTGCTAGTTCCCTGGGGGTCGTCAGTGTAGATCCTACTGACAACATGTCCCTACGAGAACTTTGTAAACTCTTCTTGGATCAGGTCGATGCTCTGGTCGCCGGCATCTCTTTTGTATGTAAAGATTGTCAGAAATAAAGATTTCTTTTACCTTACATAACATATGGATATTCTTTACAACTTCTGTGTGAAAACATGGCCACAAACAATGTCTTTATGATCACTCATACACAGGTAAATTCCAGTACTGCAACCAGAAACACATTTTAAATGTCATACCGCGAGTAGCGTTAATACTGCGATCAGACTCAAAGCCGCGGTTAGAACCGAAGTTTGATCTGGAAGATTACCGCGGTCAAAATCGAAATTCGATCAGACTATCACTTCGACTAGAATCGGAGCCCAGTTAGAGACATAGTTCTGATAACACAGCAATCTGATCAAAAAACATCCATACGTCCAATAATTGGACCATAGAAATATCTTTATTATCGATTTGTGAAGGTTTACAAGAAACATGAAGGAAAAAGTCCTCCGAAAGCCTTTGTAGAACTTTTCACGTTTTTTGTACCCATTTTTAACCCTCAAATTCGAAACAAAGAAAGCCTTTTGTTTTGGATTCGGTGCAAGAAGCGCATACGGGTTTACTAGAGAAAACATCCATTATGGGAAATGAATAGAATATTCAATGGAACGTTACCCTCAGTGGTGCGTCTCCTCGGGCCTATAAAAGGAGCAGGTAGCTTATTGAGGAAGCCACGCATCCAGCCCCCAGCCTTAGAACTTCCGCCGCACAAAAACCCTCGTTCCTCGCCTTCCATCGTCCCCAAAGCTGCCAGCTTTCCCTCACAATCTCTTCCAAAAATGACGTCTTGGAGCCGATCAGTTCACCATACGGAGAAGAGCCTGATGGCGCTGGAGAAAGAAGAGATTCTTCCCCCAAGATTGTTGATCAATTGGCGACCTGCGGGGAAGAATCAAGAAACCCCATAGTAGACGGGTCTGTGTATTCTCTCTCTATCTGCGATCAGGACAGCGCTGACCGCGTGCGGTGTGGCCGCCAAATAGAGGAGTAATGGTCCTCCTTTGTCGGGAGACACCAAGACTGGTGGACTGGATAAATATGCATTCACCTCCTGAAACGCTTTTTCGGCCTCATCGAACCATGCGAAATTGTGATGTTTTCGCAGTGCTTTGAAGAAAGGTAGTCCCCTCTCGCCTAGTCGCAATATGAACCGACTTAAGGCCGCCATGCGACCTGCCAGGTGTTAACATCTTTCATGGTCTAGGGAGACCTCATCTGTTCGATAGCCCTGATTTTTTCCGGATTGACTTCAATTCCTCTGGAACAAACAAGAAAACACAGAAGTTTTCCTGAAGAAACTTTGAAAGAACATTTCTCTGGGTTCAATTTTATTCCAAAGCAATTCAAATTACAGAAGGTTTCAGAGAGATCGTCCAAATGAGACAATCTCTTAGTGCTTTTTACAACCAAGTCGTCCACATATGCTTCGAGATTACACCCTATCTGGGAAAGAAAGGTCTTTTGCATCAAGCGCTGGTACATTGAACCTGCGTTCTTGAGACCGAATGGCATTCTGACGTAGTAGTAGGTGCCGAACAGGGTGATGAAGGCAGTCTTCTCTTCATCTTCTTCTGCCATGCTAATTTGATGATATCCTGAGTAAGCGTCCAGGAAACTCATCAGTTCTCAACCCGCGGTTGAGTCGACCAACTGGTCGATGCGGGGAAGGGGAAAGTCGTCCTTCGGACAGGCACTGTTGAGGCTGGTGTAGTCGACGCACATGCGCCACTTACCATTTGACTTGCGGACCATGACCGGATTTGCAAGCCATTCCGGGTGATCGACGTCGCGGATAAATCCGGCCTTTAGGAGTTTGTCCAACTCCTCTCGGATGGCTTCCTGTCGGTCAACAGCAAAACACCGAAGCTTTTGCTTTTGATCCGGGAGGATCTCCAAGTCCTGATCGCATGCGGCTTCGCGACCAAGTCCTGATCGCATACAGCTTCGCGACCTTAACCGTGTTTGGAAAGGATTCGCGAACATGGATGGGTCCGCGACCATGGATTAGTCCGCGACCAGGAAAAGGAATTCGTTCCCTGTTCGGAATTGTAATCCGATCCGAATGTGTATAACTAAGCTTATCTGTTTAGAATTAGTTAGATGAGTCTAATACATTTAGGTTATTGAGTCTGATACGTACTCATACGATTGGACTATAAATACCTTGTAATAGGACTAGTTTAGATCATCGAAGAGTCATAGAGCTTATTTGAGTTTTAGACACTTATAGTTCCTTCGACGTAGACAAGTGTGCCTAACTTTCGACGTGTAAGCCCTCTTTGAAATAAAGAGTTGTGCGATTACTTTGGGTTTCGGTATAAGATCCTGTTATTCCGCATATTAGAATCTGGGCGAACCTAGTGCGAAAACCAAGGCTTGGTCTCAAACGGATCAGCTTTATTGGTCGCTGTCCAGGTCGAATCGCTAACATGTACTCGATTACTTCCCTTGGGACACCGGGCATGTCGGATGGTTTCCACGCAAACACATCTGCGTTAGCCCGGAGGAAAGTAATGAGTTCGAGTTCCTATTTGTCATCCAGGCCTGATCCAACCCGAATTGTCTTGGATGGATCATCCGGGTACAATGGAACTAGTTTGAGTTTCTCATTTGGTCGAGGAGCAGCCTTGATCGCGTCAGCGGCGACTATGGCGACCTGAGCGTCCCGGAGGGGAAGTTGGTCCACCATCTCCAAAGATAGCCGGTCACATGTCAGTGCCACGTTGCAACTGCCTCAGATCGAGATGACACCTTTGGGGCCAGGCAACTTGCCGCACTGATAAGCATAGTGCGTTGCCATCATGAACTTAGCGAGAGTTGGCCTGCCAAAGATTGCATTGTAAGCTGAATCACAATCAATTACATTAAAGTAACCAATTCTGTTCGGAAGTTATCTGGTTCTCCCAGTGTAACTGGAAGGGCCACCTGTCCCAACGGCATCATGGAGGGGCCAGGAATTATCCCATAAAACAGATGGATTATGGGCTTAATCTTTGAACGAGGAATTTGCATCTCGTCGAGTGCCTTGACCAACAGAATGTCCAAAGAGCTTCCACCGTCAATCAAGACCCTTTCGACTCTCGCATTACTGATAATCGGGGTAATGACCAGAGGGAGCCTCAATGGTCGTGTAAGCCCCGCAGGACAGTCAGAGCGATCAAACGTCAAAGGTGTATCCGACCAACGGGGGTACTGAGGTTCACCAAGGGACGTCTCCGTTTGGTTAACCTCTCGATAAAAGGCTTTAAATTGCCTTTTGGAAATAAAAGAGGAGGAACCTCCGAAAATAACATTAACATGGTTATGAGGTACCTGGTAAGACATCTCTTCGTCCCCGTCTGCGTCTCTTAGCCCGCATGCTTGTTCCTTAGTCGGTAAGGTCGGCATCGGTCCAACCACCTGGTAGAAGTCGTCTAACTGCTTCAACCAACTCCTGCAGTTCTTGAGGTCGTGGCCTGCGGAGTTGTGGAGTGGACACCATTTCTTGCCTTCCTGCGGGTTAGTAGACTTCTCTGGCTGGTCGGCACTACGACCACCAGAAGCAGTTTTATTTTTAAATGAAGGCTTGTTACCTTTGGTTGAAGGAGGCTTCTCTGCAACTGCGACCTCGCGGTACTGTCCAGAGCGATTCCTTTTCGACTTCTTCGACTTCCCGCCTGATGAAGCTTCCGGCTTCTTGTTTGGATCTTCCTTCCTAGTGTCCTTGAGACCTGGTTGAGGCGGTAGGTTACCTTTATCGATCATCCGATTCCATTCAACAGCCTCGACTGCGTCGGAATATCGATCAGCCACATCAAAGAGATCGGCTACTGATCGAGGAGGATGGATGAGCAAGTCTTCGGTGAATCTCCGATATCGAACGGTATGTTTAAATGCCCTAATAACGGAGCTATCAGATATGTTCGGGATGGTATTCCTCACCCCAACAAATCTCTTGACAAACTGACGAAGGGTTTCGGTCGAAGTTTGCCGTAGTCGATGGAGGTCGTCCTCTTTACCCGGCTTCTGATAACAATTTTGGAAATTGCTGAGGATAGCATCACACAGCATTTCCCAGTTATAAATCGAACCTTCGGGTTGGTTAAACAACCAGGTTCTTGCCGGCCCTTTGAGGACTATTGGCAGTCCGGTCATCGCCACCTGCCGCTTGGATGGCAGTAATATAGATTTGAAGGAACTCGGAAGGGTTCTGAGTTCCATCGAACCTCTCTATGGCCCCTGGTCTAAACTTGTCTGGCCAAACGACCGCACGAAGGCCGGGCAAGAAAGCTTTACAACCAACGTAGGATCGTGAACTGTCCTGTGGCTTTCGATCGGATCGCGGGCGGCCTCACGCAATGGATAAGCCACTCGTGGTCCTAAACGAGAGTGGACAGGGACTCGATCCCTATCACGAGAATCTTGCGCCCACCGGGACTTGTCCTGGCGGGATGGTACAGGTGGCGGGTAACTCCGTCGACCAGAACCAGAGTGAGAATGCTCTCGATTGTGGGAACGTGTCACCAACTGGGAAGAGGCCGTAGGGGTCGCCTCAGATGCGACCTCATCCAACCTCTCCGCCAGGATTTTGGTGAAGGCCGGTTTCTGCGCATCCGTGACCCGTAGGAGGAAAATTACGCATGACCTCCACAATAGATCGAAGTCGGCCATGCGTACGTCTCCTAGGGGCACCAGGTGTTACCGTTTCTTTGTCCACTGGGAAACTCTCCGGAGGCAAAGAAGGTTTTTGGTCGCGTTTGCGCCCATGTGATCATCGGGAAGAACTCGGAGCAGCATGATAACGAGCCTGCGCATCTTAAGAGCCTCTAGGGCAGTTCTGCGTAGTTCGTTGTCTTGTTGCTCGAGATCTTGATCCTACTTTTGTTTGCGTTCCTGTTCTTCCCTAGCAGCCTGTTGATCAAGAGTTTCCTCCGATAAGGCAGCGAACTGTATAGGGAGAGAGGTCACCGAGGGAGAAAACATCTCGGTTTGTTCTGAGTCAGACTCAAAGTCAAAGAGACGATGGAGGTTATCAAGGTCAAACCTCCCAGGGCTGATTTCCTGGTCAACATCATCCTTCCCCTCAGCGGGATCATATGACGGACCGGACTCACCTTCTAACGCATTAAGAACCTCAGTGGGCTCTGACCTTGCGTTAGTCGCCTCCTGATCGATGGACATGACCTGAAGAGTTGATTCGACCTGTGGGAGGTCCTCGCCCCCGATTTCCTCCATCGGGACAGGATCGCTCGGAGAAGGCATCGGAATGTGAGCATAATCCTCGAGATCGAAATTGTTCTCAGAATCATATGCTCCAGCCATGATTCAGCGAACCTCCGGATGAAAATTAGGACGCCTTGAGAGAGGAGGCCCCACGATGGGAGTCAGCTGTCGATGATTCGGACTCGGGGTTCTCAGTCGAACTTATGCAAAATTTGTAGGTTGTGAGACCTTTCAGGGTGTCCTCCGGGAAGGTATGTTGAATCAAAGATAACTAGAGCACAGAGAGGTTTATACAGGTTCGGGCCCTCGATGGTGGGAGTAATAGCCCTACGTCCTGTTGGGATTTCACTATGGATGGTAAAAAGAGTTACAAAGTTAAGGAAAAGATCTTCACAGGCGAATATTTTTCCTATGTGTTTGTACAAGACAATGCCTAGAAGGCTTATGAAATCTATCTAACTTAGACTACTATCTTATGATTCGATCCGGTTCGATCCCCCCTTCTGTTTGATGCCTTGGGCTACCCCTTTATACTGGTCGAAAGGGTGCCAAGTCGTAACGGCATCGAACAGTTGCTTATGAGCAGTTTTGGTAACTGCCTTTAACCTCCACGCAGGTTTAACACGTGTTATTCATGGATAACCACACGTATTAACCTCTTGACGGTTGTCTCCATACGTGGAAGAATCTTCGGCATACACGGGATATTTCTGTTGTAGGGACAAAATAATCCCGCGTTCCCTGGTCGAAGGTGTTCTGACCGCGCGTTGTTACCTGACCGCGCACTATCTGCAATTTTCTGTTCACGTATGGCATACGAACTCCTGACCGCACACTGGCTACGGTCTGATCTCGTAAAAGCCTGCGACCACATGATTGTGCTTCTCGGAGTAACTCGAGTTCGCATCACCAGGCGCTTGTCTGGTTCGAATCTGTCCTGAACCAGCTGTGCATCTATTTGATCTAGCTCGGGTATCAATCCTCGTCACAGAGGTCCGAGATTAGAGACCTGAGACCAGAGGTCCGAAACCAAAGGCCCGCGATCAGAGACCTGAGACCAGAGGTCTGAGACCAGAGTTCCGTGATCAGAGGCCTGAGATCAGAGACTTGAGACCAAAGGTCCGCGACCAGAAGCCTGCGACCAGAGTTCTGAGACCAGAGGTCCGAGACCAGAGTTCCGAGATTAGAGTCCCGATACTAGAGGCCCACGACCAGAGTTCCGAAACCAGAGGTCCGAGACCAGAGTTCTGCGACCAGAGGTCCGAGACCAGAGGCCCGAGACCAAAGGCCCGCGACTAGAGGTCCGCGATCAGAGACTTGAGACCAGAGGTCCGAGACCAGAGTTCCGAGACCAAAATTCCAAGACCAGAAGTTCGAGACCAAAGTTCTGAGACCAGAGGTCCGCAACCAGAGGTCCGAAATCAAAGACCTAAGACCAGAGGTTCGAGACTAGAGTTCCGAGACCAGAGGTCTGAGATCAGAGGCCCGAGTTCAGAGACTTGAGGCCAAAGTTCCAAGACTAGAGATCCGAGACCAAAGGCCCGCGACCAAAGATCCGAGACCAGAGTTCCGAGACCAGAGACCTGAAACCAAAGGTCCGAGACCAAAGTTTCGAGACCAGAGGTCTGCGACCAGAGTTCCGAGACCAGAGATCTGAGACCAGAGTTTTGAGAGTAGAGTTGTGGTCTTTTGACTAGTCTAATTCTTTTGATCACAGGGATTTTTCATGACAAATTACAAACATTCGTCAAACACCGGCTTATTTCTGTAATTTTTTTAATTGGTTTATTCATAAAAAAATTCAAAAAAACAGCACCTCTTATCGGCCGCATCGCGGCCCATCCACGCGGAAAAAAAAAACTCCTCCCACGATTTTTTTTTTCCGGTCGCCTACTCTCGCGCGCGATCTCTTGCTCGCCACCGCCTCCCTCCCTCCGTCCCTTGCGATCTTGCTCGCAAGCCGCCGCCTCCCTCTCTCGCGACGGTGGCTCCTACTTCGTCGACGACGACAGTGGCTACCACTTTGGCAGAGACAGCTCACTTGGTGTCTCGCCGATGTCGCGCGCAAGACTCTTCTTCCAGAGGCGGCCTTCTTCTGAGGTAACAAAAATTTCTTAGATCTGCGTGGTCTGTGCATGTGTAGCTTTAGAACTGGTCTGTTCTCATGTCGTATTGCTCATATGTGTGTGCTGTGATGTTGATCTGTGTGTGCGGCGTCCCCTGTTTTTTATGCTGTAGTTTGTGTTCTTCAGATCTGCTTGTCATGTTGTGTACCCATACATTTCTCTCTTTGATCGGGGATTCCTGTGATTGGGGATCTGGCTCAGGTGCAAGGAATTCGCATGATTTGATTTGTCCTTGACTTGTTTGCATCGGTTTGATCGGTTTCTTGCAATCTTGTTTAGAGCGAACAAGTTATTGCCTTTCCAGAGCAATCCGAGCGCATCCCATCTGTTCAATTCAGCGAAACAAGTTCAGAAAGGTTTCAGGTAAAAAATTTATGACCATGTCAGAAAGTTCTTTTCTTTCCCTTAACAAACTCATCAAAGAAGTAAGAATTAGTGAGGTCTTGCTATTTGCTTCCTCTTGTTGTGTTTTTACTTCTGGCACCATTGCCATGCTTCAGATATTGCTGGTGAGAGTAAGGCGTCTCAACTATTGGTGCAACCTATGCAATGGGAGGCGCTTGGAGGCCACATGCCCCGCCACAGGCTCAGCGACGAGCAGCCGATGAGCACGCCGAACCTGTCCGGCAGTGCTGTAGTGTCGACGCAGATGAAGCGCTGCTGGATTCCAGTGACGACGAGCCTTCTTCGCTGTCCCTGTAGCCAAGTAGTACTGAAGGAGTATCTCCAATGCCGGGTGTGGTTAGAGGTGTATCATGGTGAAGTTCATCGAGGAGTTGATCCTGGAGTTCACTTGAATGCTTTTGGTTGTGTCCTAACTGGATATGATGAGTTGGAGGGGCGAAGAGCTCCAGTTTAGAAGAGGAAATCAAATGTGGTGATATTTCAGTTGTGAAATTGAATTTCACTGGTCTTTTTGTTCATTAGTCTTTCTTGTTTCACTGGTCTTTTTTGGATGGCCATCCGTGCCTCTTCCCAAAAGGATGATTGAGATTATTTCACTAGTGCAATAGTTTGTCTAAAGAATAGAGGGGATTCCATGTGACTATTAAAATTCTGTCCAGATCTAATTCTCACCAGGAATATTTTTCCAAGTATTCAAACTAGCCCTTACAAGATGCAAAGCACACCCTATTCTACTGTTTTATAGCACAAGTGTGAAAGTGTCTAGATTTGGATGGTGTAGATAAAAAGGCATATCATATTTCTGCAACAGCATGCGAGATTCTTCGGATTTTGCTTCGTAACAATCATAGAATCATTGGTTCACCTGGTTAGGCAAAGGAGAATCGCAGTGGCAGCTTAATTGGTACATACGGTGGGAGAGGAACAAATTGAAGGCTGGAGAGGCAGTATCGTCATCCATCCCGAGGCCCATCAGTCCAGCCAGTGTGGTTCGTGTTCAGAAGAAATGGGTTTCTTGAAGCTTAACGTGGATGGCGCCTATAAGGCAGGAGTGGCTCGGGGGCTGTTTATTCGGGATAGTTAGCGTAAGTACGCATTATGCTATGATAATTATTGTAAGTGGTTCCTAGGAGCCTCCAGACTTTCTCGTCCAGTGTATTGCGGCCGATGTATCCCCCATAACTGTCTTGAGTATTCCAAAGATCGTCTTGGTATCTGCAAGTGAGGGATATATGGGTCATCTCTGATCCCTCACCTACGGATGGATATAAGGATAACGTCAATTTTCACATTACGTTTTGCCAGTGTCTTACATCTAGTTCTGATAACCAAAACAAGGGCAGATTCGTTATGGACTTTTAGGCACCCTTAAAATTATGCAGTCTAAAGGAACATGACAGTGAATAAAAGACACTTGAGAATTGTATGGTTTCTGAATGAGACCAAACTATGTATACTCTGACCAAACAAAGTGCACTAAGTGTGGTTATAAAAGTCACTAGTTATGTAAGACGAGCAACCAGCCCACTCAACGTCAATGCCTAAAGTGTCTGACACCGGTGAAGAGGAGAGACACTCCATACTTGTTGCAGCAATCGACAGCATCAGCGTCTCTGATACCGCCTCCAGGCTGAGCAATGACTCCGATGCCCATCTTGCATGCCTCTTCAACAGCATCGTTCCAAGCTGTGTATGTTTAATCAAGTAACAACAGAACATTAGACAGGGCCATTCCTGAATACAACTACTGTACTGTACAAGTAATAAACTGTGGAAGAAAAAAACTGCAGTTCATGAGAGATGGAACAACATTATAACTAGTATATTTTTAGATTTATGTAGTTCGCTATTAAGATATGGAGCTTAATAGAACAAGAGCCAAGCTAAATGTTCTGAAGTTATTCGTTTCTTTATTCCCTTTCAGTAACAAGTAAGCATTTAACCAATATATAAATTCTCTTGTTCAGTCTTCTTGACCGAAGGAGAACACAGTTTGCAGCTCCAGACAGCGGGCAACATCAGGGCTAGAGCATATTGCTTTGCTCCTGCTTGAAGCCTACTGTTCACTCCTACAGCCCTATTTGAGACATGCTTGACTAGACCTAGACCATGTCTATAACCATTCAAACACTAGTTTAAACACAAATAACCAGCCAAAGACCAAGAAAACAATTCCTGTTTCTTACCGAATGGGAAGAAGGCATCACTTGCCAATGCAGCTCCTTTGGCCTCTTCTCCTGCTTTTTTGAATGCAATTCTTAGAGACTCCCATCTATTTGGCTGACCACTCCCCATGCCCAACATGCAGTTATTCTGCTTGCAACATGAAGCACACCATTTAGTGGGTTCAGTCAACTAAAAAATAATCTATGTCAGCAATTCACTGGCATAGCTGAGAGGTAAACACAAACCTTGGCTATCACAATGGCATTGCTCTTAACATGCTTAACACAAAGCCAGGCAAATTTGGCATCAGAGAGCTCATTCTCTTGAGGAGTCCTATCAGAAACTGTTGTAAAGGTGATGTCTTCGGGGGTTAGATCATCAGACTCTTGAGCTAGCCAACCACCACAGACTTGCCTGAGTGAAAGCAACCCTTTTCCACTTCTCTTTGCCTCAAGTATTCTCAGTGCCTTTGACTTTCCTTTGAGAATTTCAAGACCTTTTTCTGTATAGCTGGGTGCAACCACTATCTCATAGAACATCCGTGTTTGACCATCTGTAGGACTTCTAAACTCACGTATTTCCTTTGCAAGGTCCTAATATATAACAACAAATGAGTGGAAGTGATCAACAACATAGGTAAAAGAGTTAGAAAGATAAAATTCCGGATACCTCGTCAATTGTTGTATTGAACGCAACAATCCCACCAAATGCACTAATGGGATCTGCCTTTACTGCTAATCTGTATGCCTCAAGGATATCCTGCCGAGACGCCACTCCACATGGATTTGTGTGTTTAACCACAACACAAGTAGGATTCTCAAACTCTGATACACAGTTCCATGCAGCATCAGCATCCAAGTAGTTGTTGTAAGACATTTCCTGTAAAGATGTAAAGTGAATGGATTGAGTGAAAATATCCAGAAATAAATATATAAACCGAGCAAAACATTATAACTCTAGAGGCGCACAGATAATAGCAATAGAGTAATTAGTCAAAGAAATTGCAATAAAGAGCAAAAGGCTAGAAGATGATAATATCTTGAAAGTTATGTTGATTAGGTTCTTCGTCAGCTTTCGTGTTCTACATTCCATTAATTCATGTCATTTTGATGCCAGAATTATAACAAATAAAATAAGTCTGCTTAGCACTCTCACCTTTCCATGGTGTTGAATAGCAGTTGCAATACCACCAGCATTGAGGAGAGAAAGGCTCTTGTCAGCATAAAAGGCAGCTTTTTGATGAGGATTTTCACCATACCTAAGTGTAGACTTCAGAGAGAGGGGTACAGTGAAGTTCAAGGGGAATGTGTCTCCTACAAACAATAACCACAGTGTGATGGGTTGTTAGATAGTTGATACAAGCAATCACATTTTCTAATCAATCACGGTAGCACTACCTCCATGGGATTGCTTCCACAGCCATTCTGAGACAGCAGAATCATAAGAAGCAACATACTGGAAAGCTTTCCATGCCAGCATCCTGCAGAACTGCTGATCATCTTTCTTTCCTTGTAGATATTCCAATAGAGTAGGATAATCTTTATGATCCACTATGACAAGAACATCCTTATGGTTCTGTGACAACATACATACAAGAAAATTAAACAGAAACGTGACTGCTCCTGTCAATCGACAACAGAAACTCCACATGTAAATGAGATAAAATGGAGCAACATTGCTAAAGCACCGCAAACATTTCACATGTCAATACAAGCACCACAATTCACACAGAACATAGGCTGCATAATTGCAATGCTGCAATAACATTTGCTCAGTAAATAGTTTGAAAGAACCAAAATAGTTACCTTGGCTGCAGCTCGGATCAATGTAGGCCCACCAATATCAATATTTTCAATTCCATCCTCAAAAGAAATGGTACCAGAAGTAACTTTATCATAGAAAGGATACAAGTTCACCACAACTACATCAAATGTCCCTGTGCCCCCAAAATAGTTTCAGTTAACCAATATTTCCATGGCCGACAAAGTGAGAACACTAAACTCTAAAGGCCTCTACATGCTAGAAAAATATATTAGAGATGAACCAAGAAAACACACCAATTCCATGCTCATTTAATGCCTTCAAATGATTGTCTTGGTCTCTTCGAGCAAGAATACCACCATGTATACTAGGGTGCAGTGTCTTCACTCTTCCATCAAGCTGAAATAACCAAACAGTAAGAAAACATGAACAAGGAACTATGTTCATTAACTAATAACAAATTTGATTTGTCAGATACTAACAAGGAACTGTATTCATTCTGGTTGCCTGGCATATATGGTTAGCCAAAACAACTTTGTTTTCATTTACAAAATCCATAGGCTACAACTCTCTATGCACATGTAAACTTAAGAGCAAATCCAAACAAAGAGCCTCCATTGAGGAATGGATAGCTCGAGTTCTGGACTCAAAGTAATCATGTTGGCTGTGACTGCAACCAGCAGGCACATTAGAGAAGAAACATAAAAAGTACATAACAATTACGAATTATCACATATGAATTTCCAAACAGACTCACATAGGTTAACAATTCTGAAAAAAGCAACACATAACATGCAACATTCTGACAAATTAACAATAGAAAAAACTAGTTAACTGATCATCATAAGCAAACTTCTGCAGCAACAGGTAACCGAAGTGGCAAACAGAACACAATAAATTCTGAATCAGCTAAACAGAGATTTGGCTATACCATTTCAGGAAAATGTGTAATTTCTTCAACTTTAGTGACATTGACTCCTGCTGCTTCCAGGCTGGATGCTGTCCCGCCAGTGGAAACAATAGAGTACCTATAAGACCAAAATGTTGATAAGAATGAAGAATTCAAACATGGAAATTTTGAGTTGAAATTATGGATCCTCTTGTTTACCATCATGTGTTGGTAGATAATTTACTCTAAACAGATCCATATACTTATGCTGGCTTATTGAAAAAAGCATCATACCACCTATGCAAATGAGTTACAATAAGAAATTCATCACCGACCAGCAAGGCCTTATTTCATGAGAAACAGAAAAACATATGATCATTATTTATCCAGCATTGCCCAAAGAGAGAAAAAATAAAAAAATATTGCTTCTTTCTGTGAAAGAAGATTGGAGCCAATAAAAAGAAAAACAAAACAAAGAAAAAGCAACATTAGCTTGAAGCATAGAATTCTAGAATAAAATAGAAAAAGACCAAAGAGTTACCCTAGGCCCTCAAGACCGTTTCCGAGGAAGGCCAAGTCCGTTTTATCTGACAAGGATATTAATGCTTGTTTCTGTCCTGTTACCATAGCCATAGGATCTTATTATCAGTTCACAAACTGGAAGTGATCTTACATTGTTAATTAAGAAAAGGGAAACAGTTGAATCCTGAATAAGATCAATTAACATCCACAAAACAATAGTCCAATGATATATTCTGCTCCAAACCACATGACCTAAAGAGTTCATGCTACACATATGTCAAGTTCTACTACTATAAGCACACAGTAAATTTGAGTCCTTGAACACCAAACCATCTGATGCTTAAACTTACCATCCAAGAAGTAGATTACTGAAATACAACCATCATACTAATCCTCACGTGATATTTAGGCATTGGGGTTTTATGAGGGTTTTCCAGATCAAATAAATTGCACACTTATTCGTGGATAAGGAAAAGTTACAATGAGTTATGAATTACCATCTAACGTCTATATTGTGAAACTCGTATAAACAATATGATAGAAGTATGAAATCTGATGAAGGAAAAGAAGACTATTACCTTTTGCCTTCATCTCCGCCTCAACCAAGGCCATGGCTGATCCCACCAGCCGCGCCGCTGCCGAGGATGCTAAGGAGACGCGGCTCTGCAACTGCAAGAAATCGAACACTAAGCTTACCGAGCAGACAGCAAACCCAAAAGAGACAGGGAAGGAGAAGAGGACGGAGAAAGTACGGGGTGGTGGAGAGTGCGAAGGAAGTGGTGGTGTCGAGGAGATGTATGGACTCCGGCAGCGGGCTTGGTAGCGGCGGCGGGAGAAGTGAGGAGATGAAGTGGCATTATTGTTATTTTTCCTTTGGGTACTAACTTTTCTTCGGCGCTTTTAGCTGTAGAAGTTTTATGCTAACAATAATGTATGAAATTTTATGCTAACTTTAGTTCATGCAACCTAACAATCTGTTCATCCAAGACCAAAAAGACTAAATTCCATGCAACCTAACAATCTGTGCAAAGTTCATGCAACCTAACAATCTGTTCATCCAAGACCAAAAAGACTAAAATCCATGCAACCTAACAATCTGTGCAAATTTTAGCTTTACTGATGGATTTTACCTTGTAGAGAAAGGAGCGGAGGCGGCGCGTGGCTACTCCGTGGGAGGCGCTCCTCGTCGTAGCGGCGGCGGTGGCGGCGGCGGGAATCTGTGGGAAAAAAAAAATCAAGACCGAGCGAAACCATTGCTTTGAATAATACTAGGAAGAGAAGGAGAGATAGGAGGTAAACTTGCCGGCTAGGGGTCGGCGGCGTCGCGAGAGGCGGAGGCGGCGGGCGGCGGCGTCGAGAGCCGGAGGCGGCGTCGGCAGAACGAGGAGAGGGACGGGAAAAAAAAGATCGACGCTGTAGCCAATTATCTTTCCCGGCAGGATGGGCCGGATTGGGCCGGATTTCTCCGGTTCCAGTCTCCGTTCAAACACGATTTCAACCCAGCTCGGCAGGCTGCCGTTTAATTCCACCGTTGTGTTGAGAGGATGTTTTGGCCTCTTGATTATATTAGTTTAAATGGATCATTAATAGAACTATGCACCAAAAGATATCAAAAGAATTGAAAAATTATGTGTAATAGAATACAATTGAGTTGTATAGAACTATGTGGTGATATTGTACTCACTAGTGTTTGTCGTGGCCCTAACCTAAACAACGGATGTGTCTATCCACTGTTCAACTGTTTCAAGGTATGACAGGTGTGACAGTGTCTAGATCGGGATGATATAGTTAAAAAAGCATCACCTATTTCTGCAATAGTGCATTATAGAATCATTGGCTCACCTAGTTCGGCTGATGATAATCACAGTGGTAGCCTAATTGGTTTAAGAAGTGTATGGTTATAGCCTAAGTAGCCACATCAATAAAGTGGGTGCCATCTCTTACTTTGTAGTAAGTGACGGAGATTTGGTTATACCTTTCAGTGGTCGAACGACACTGCAAGAAAGAGAGCCAAATAACTTTCCTTTCTGTGGTCATGGGACATCATAGGAAGAGGCAATAAAGTTTAAGATATTCTAGACTTAATCTAACTTTTACAGATGTTTACCCTGTAATCTTAATAATCACAATCATAAATCCTTATGGTCGTGACACTTATCATCAGAAGAGTTTATAGTCGAATGAACTATACTACCTATGATCATCCTGATCTTAGAGATAAGGTCGTAGCTAATACTCAACCAAATGTATACCAATTATCTTTTACCTTGTTGGTGAACCAAAACCTGGAAGCACCTTTGAGACAAAGTGCTGGTCGAGGACCTATCTGCCGACCATAGTCTAAAGATCCAAAGGCCATGTGGTTATGTTTATTCGGCCATACCCGGTGCTTATGCTTATTTGACCATAAGCATCCCATTGGATACTGTGACCCCTTTATTTCCCCAGGAATGTCATAACTCCCTGACATGGTAATCGTCAAGAAGGTAAATGCGCAATTATTCACAAACGTGCAACCATTCATAATTAAACATTATGACCAGTGCACGTCCGCCACCTGGCGTCCCTTCAATTCTGTAACCGACGACCTTCGACAAGCTATAAAAAGGAAGGAGGTGCGAGAGTTTAAGGGGGGTTGGACAACCAATAGAGGTCGATAGAGAACGAGAGAGAGAGAAGTCTTTAGTCCATTTAAGAACAACTCTTGTTCTTCTTTGTAATCCTTTACACTCTTAGTGAAATCACAACAGGAGTAGGGCTATTACTCAGTCTCAGAGGGGCCGAACCTATATAAATCTCATGTCTCCGAGGCATCTATATTTACGGTATTTCCTTTGGGTGATTGTTAGAAGTTTCTTCCCTACGTTACTATTAAATTTTGTGTAAGTTCGGCTTGAACCTTGTTCCAATCGTCGACAGCTGGCGCCCATCGTGGGGCTCCATCAAAGCATTCTTCATCATCACCTCAGATTATCGTATCTATAGATCATCATGTCTTGTCTGCATGATTCCGAGAATGATTTTGATCTCGAGGATTGCTTAGACATCGACATGGATGATGATACTCTTTTGATTGAAGAAGACGATGTCACCTCCGAGCCTTGTGCTGAGGAGAATTTTTCCCCAGACCTAGTCGTCGACCAGGAACCAGAGCGAGCAATTTGCTCATCTTCAATGAGTCCTGCCACGTCCGAAGGTGAGTGTTGACGATTGGAGCCCTCCTTCTGTCGAACTTATGCAAAATTAAGATGGGTTATGAAGGGAGCCAATCCAGACAAGTACCAAGGTATTGAAAGCATCTATAAATCTAATGACACAGGAATTTATCCAGGTTCGGGCCCTCATAGCTGAGTAATAACCCTACTCCTGTGTATTTATCACTATGAATGAAAGAATTACAGAAAGGATTACAAAGAGAATGTAATGTCTATTCCTATCAGGCTATGTCTAATCTCCTGTCTCTCGATGTTTCGATCCCCCCTGATCCTTCCCTTGAAGGCCTTTTTATACTTGCCGAAGAGATCGTCGGTTGTCCTTCTGAAGACGTGCTCTATGATTGCCCCTAACCGCTTTGTGACGGTTGCTACAAGTTGTGTTTACGTGGTAATTGTCGTAGGTCGTGGCTTACGTGGTAATTAAGCAGCTTTGACATAGCGTCGTGGAAACTACTTAACCCCCTTCATCTTCTTCGATGGTTACCTTGTTAGGGACTTATAATTATTTCGGGAATAATCATAAAAATCAAGAAACAGTTATCGTGAATGGTGACTTATAACAGATTATCTTCACATTGTAGTATAAGTCTTTAATGCCGTGATTGCGCACCTCTGCGACCACGCATTGATATCGGTCTTTATCTTTGTGAGAGGGTATGGTCGTAGGCAGTTGTCTCTGCGACCATAGTATTCACAGGTATAGCGTCAGATCATGGATCCTATGATGATGAGTGTTGAGACTTATTGAGTTTCATAGCTAAAATTACGAGAATTAAATATCATTGACAGGCCATGTCTGTAAGATCCTTGGACCGTCCCCATTATCTCTTTCCTTGGCTTTCTATGACTATAGAAAGGTACGTGTGATCATGGGGCGTTATCCGCGACCATGGGAACGGTATATGCATTTTAACTCGAGTAATATTCCTCGTCAGCTAACCCCCGAATTTGAAACGACAACGGCCCAATACAGTGGTTGTGTCATTTCGAATTCTAAAACAACACTTCGTCGCTTCAAACTCCAGCACAAATACTGCGTCGCTTTGAATTCCCGCACAGTACTATGATGCTTCGAATTCCAACACAACTCGAGGAGAAACCTTGGGAAGCGGTTACTAGGCAGGAATTTGGGAAGATCTCGAGGGCTTTTTGTCGCGCCCTATGCTGGGAACTCGAAACATCGCCTTTGGAATTCTATAAATAGCCACCCCCTACTGTAGAATCACCAACCTTTCACAAATTCTCTAAGTCTCAGACTCTTGATCTTCTTAACCTTCCCCCTCTTCTTCTCTATTTCAATGGCATCCCCAAACCAGGAGCGACTTGAGGAAAAGGTGGGCTTGGTTGTGGAAGGCGGTGTTGAGGTATCAGAGCCGCAGGGGATCGACGTGGATGATGTTGCATAGACGTCTCAAGAGATATGTGCATGCTTCTTCTTCTTGAATACAGCTTTCTCAAATGCTTGGGTTTTTGCAGTTGCTCAAATGTCCAACAGCTTCAAGGAAGTGATCTGGGGATGATGTTGGGTCATCCAGTGGATTTTCCCCAAAGAGAATGATTGGGGCCTCTTTCCTGGCTGCACAAAGTGATTATGACAGAAGGAACGAGGCCTCAATCCCCCAAGCGTTAGCTATAACCATGGGCCAGGCCTCATCCACGGCCACACAAACTGCTCCTCATTGCTTGAGGTAACTGTCTGTTTTTTCTCTGATTGGGTCGAGTTATCGAGTCAGGAATGATTTTTTCCAATGGTGGATTGGTTGTATAGGACATATTGGACCACTTCCTTCAGAGTCGCTTCCGCCGCGACTGAGGAGGAGGAGGTAGATCCCCCAAAAGGAGTAATGAATATCCCAAGTCCTTCTGTGGAGTAGTCAACACTGTCTCCGAGGTAAATATTCTCACTCTTACGATCTTTTTCTCTTTCTTTTTGTTGTGCTGATGACTTGGAATGATTTTATGGTTGTACAGCGAGACGAAGCTTGGACGATGGCCAACGAAATGCTGGCTGAGGCCTTGGCATCCTTGAAGGAGAAGACTGCATTCTGCAGCTTCCTTCAGGAGGTGAATGAGTGTTTGGAGGAGAAGTTCATCCGACTAGAGCTCGACCTCAACGCTCTTGTCCAAGTCATTGACCGCTACAAGGCGGCGAATGAGAGGGCTCAAGAGACTGCAAGACTTGTTCGAGACGCCGGGAAGCTTGTCCGTAGAGAGAAGAACGCCTTAGATACTCTAATCAAAGGCTGCAGTCTCACTGAGGGGGATGCATTCAGGAAATTGAAGGTGGTTGCAGACCCTCTTGAGGCTGAAGTTGTCAAACCTAAAAAGGTTGACTTGTCTCTTGAAGAGTCTTGCAATTTGATTGCAGCTCAAGCTGACTCGCTGGTTGCCAACATCCCAAAATCTGCGATGAGGTACAGGAAGAGACTAAGAGCCGATGTCGGTGTCATAGTTTCTACTGTCCTCTGTAGGCTTAGGCATCATCACGGTCCAGACTTAGACCTAAATCCAGTGGTGGGAGATACAATTGTTGGTGGCGAGGAGCAGCTGAACGTGACCAGGGCCAAAGGTCGTCGTCGCCCATTTTATTTCTTAAGGCCACTAAGGTGCATGATAGGATGGGATTCTTTACCTAACTTGTTTTTGCAGGAATTTGTATGAGAAGTATGGCCCTTATGCATGTTTATGTGATGTGATCATGTAATTATCACGAATGGCAAATCGTTTATTTCGACCGTGGTTGATTTGGTCGTCTCTTTTTGTATAACGGCCTGCGTGCCGACATGTGTGATGATTGGCACTCTTATGTAAATTCATATCTAGCTATTAGCGTAGTAGCTTAGAACTCACTCCAGGATTTTTCAAGCACAGTGGACTGGTCCTATGAAGATGGAGATGGAGATCGCCATATTAAAGGGCCATACTATCTCATAGATTAATTTGATTATCTGTGATGATTATTTTGATGTTCTCGATTGTTGCTTAGAAAATTCTGAACATTGTATAGTCCCTAAAATTAAGATGTTTTGATGCCCTTTCCAATTGCTGCAACTGTCAAAGTCTCGATCGTTATTTGGTGGGCTTGACAAATCAAGGTGCCATTGACTATCTTGGTAAGGCAAGATAAGTGTTGGACACTTATACGCATAGAATTGGCTTCACTTAACAAGGCTATCAAAACGGTTTTGGGCCTTGGGGCATGGTATTGGGAGCCGAGGCATATTGATGTCACTCAACAAACAAGTGTCATATATGATATGATTAGCAAAAGCTGCTGACCTAAATAACTAGGTTTCTAGCAGTGATGCCAAAGCTCACTAAGACTTAGTGAAATATGGACCTTGACCCACTATATGTCATTCTAGGGACTATGTTTTTAAACATATAGTGGAAGTTTCGTTTATTAATTGTTAATAGAAGAATGTTCATAAGAATGATGTCTTTTGCATATTTTTATTATAGATAATGGTCGATAACTCCTCATCTAGTTTTAATTTGCGATCTGTTCTCAATAAAGAAAAATTTAATGGAACAAATTTTATTGATCGGTTCCATAACTTGAAAATTGTTCTCAAGCAAGAAAGAAAGGACTATGTTCTAGAGTCCCCAGTTCCTAATGAACCTTTTACTAACGCTTCATGATCTCAACGAGATGCTTACAAGAAACATGTTGATGACGATCTCGATATCAGTTGCCTCATGTTGGCAACAATGGGTTCTTAGTTGCAAAAGCAATTTGAGAACGCCAATGCTTATGACATGAGTGTGGCTCTTCGAAGCTTGTTCGAAAATCAGGCAAGGGTGGAAAGATATAAAACCACCAAGAAACTGCATGCCTGCATACTGGCAGAAGGAAGCGCAGTTAACCCTCATGTAATCAAGATGATTGGTTACATTGAGAATTTGGGTCAACTTGTTACCCTCTTAGCCAAGAGTTGGCTACTGATGTGATTCTCCAGTCGCTCCCTCCGAGCTATGATCCTTTCATATTGAACTTCAATATGAATAATCTGGAGAAGCCTCTGCCTGAATTGCATGCGATGTTAAAGACGGCAGAGTAGAAAATCAAAAAGAATCCTAATCATGTGATGATGGTTCAAAAGGGAAAGATTTTCAAGACTTCCGCTTCAGGTATTTATGTTATAGAAGTCAATATGGCTACTTCTCCTTCTGATTCTTGGGTATTTGATACTGGTTCAGGAGCTCATATTTGCACTTCGTTGCAAGGGCTTAAAAGGAGCAGAAGTTTGGCAAAGGGTGAAGTTCAACCTCGCGTTGGCAATGGAGTAAGCGTTGCTGTTTTAGCCGTTGGGACCTTTATATTGGCTTTACCTTCAGGATTAATTTTGGAGTTTAATAATTGTTATTATGTTCCTGCCATAAGAAAAAACAATATTTTTGTTTCATGTTTGGACAAGAAAGGTTTTGAATTCAGAATAAAGAACAATTGTTGTTCATTTTATTTGAATGATATGCTTTATGGATCAACCCAATTGATGTATGAGCTTTATGTTTTAAATCTTGAAGTTCATGTATACAACATAAATATCAAAAGGCTCAAAACAAATGATTTGAATCCAACCTTTGTATGGCATTGTCATTTAGGTCATATAAATGAGAAACGCATCATGAAACTCTATAAAGATGGACTTCTAGACTCATTTGATTTCGAATCATATGACACATGTGAATCTTGTTTACTTAAAAAAATGACAAAGACACCTTTTACTGGTTCAGGTGAAAGAGCAAGTGATTTATTGGCCTTTGTACATTTTGGTGTATGTGGACCATTAAGCACAATGGCTAGGGTGGATTCCAATACTTCATAACTTTCACTGATGATTTTAGTAGATATGGTTATATCTACTTAATGAGGCATAAGTGATATGAATCTTTTGAAAAGTTCAAAGAATATCAGAATGAAGTACAAAGTCATATTGGCCAGAAAATTAAATTCCTACGATCAAATCGTGGAGGAGAATATTTGAGCCAAGAATTTAGCAATCATTTAAAGCAATGTGGAATTGTTCCACAGCTAACACCGCCAGGAACACCTCAATGGATGTATTTTTGGGGATATGCTCTAGAAACTGCTACGTTCAACTTAAATAGGACTCCGTCAAAAGTGGTAGAGAAGACACCACATGAGATATGGACTGGGAAGTGACCTAGTTTGTCTTTTCTCAAGATTGGGGTTGTGAGGCATACGTGAAATGTTTGATGTCTGACATACTCATAACCAAATCAGACAAGTGCTCCTTCATGGGGTATCCTCAAGAAACGGAAGGATATTACTTCTATAAGAAGGATGAGAACAAAGTGTTTGTTGCTCGTAATGGTGTATTTCTTGAGAAAGAGTTTCTCACAAAAGAAATTAGTGGGAGTACAGTGCAACTTGAATAAATTCATGAGCCATTTGAAAATGTTTCAGCTCCCACTAAGATTCAAGAAGAACCACAAACTGTTCAAGAAATGGTTGTGGGAACACTAGCCCCACATAGGTCTGAAAGGGTCGATAATGTACCTGAGAGGTACATGTTCGTTAACACAGAACAACGGGACATATTATTGTTAGACAATGATGAACCCAAGACTTATGAGGAAGCAATGATGAGTCCAGACTCTGAGAAATGGCTTGACGCCATGAGATCCGAAATAGACTCCATGTATACTCATCAAGTTTGGAACTTGATTGATTTACTCGATGGTGTAAAACCCATTGAGTGTAAATGGATCTTTAAGAAAAATATTGGCATGAATGAAAATGTTCACATTCATAAAGCACGATTGGTTGTGAAAGGTTTCAAAAAAATTCAAGGAATTGATTATGATGAAACTTTCTCACCTGTCGCTATGCTAAAGTCAATTCGGATCATCCTAACAATTGTTGCCTACCATGATTATGATATATGGCAAATGAATGTTAAAATAGCTTTCGTCAATGGAAATCTAAGTGAGGATGTGTACATGACATAGCCCGAAGGTTTTACTCATTCACAAAATGTTTGGAAAGTATGCAAGTTTCAAAAATCCATTGATGGATTGAA
Organism: Pharus latifolius; assembly: GCA_019359835.1. Lineage (NCBI taxonomy): Eukaryota > Viridiplantae > Streptophyta > Magnoliopsida > Poales > Poaceae > Pharus > Pharus latifolius. The sequence goes on from CM033323.1 coordinate 67,943,857, forward strand.
GGAAGCATCTCGGAGTTGGAATATTCATTTTGATGAGATAGTTAAACAATTTGGCTTCATCAAAAAATGAAGATGAACCTTGTGTTTACAAGAAGATTAGTGGGAGTGCACATGCATTTCTGGTTTTGTATGTAGATGACATACTATTGATTGAAAATGATATTCCTATGCTTGAATCTATTAAGTCTTCTTTGAGAAATAGTTTCTTTATGAAAGATTTGGGAGAAGCAGCATACATAGTGGGTATTAAGATCTATAGAGATAGATCTAAACGGCTAATTGGATTAAGCCAAAGTACATACATTGACAAGGTGTTGAATCGGTTCAACATGCAAGACTCCAAGAGAGGTTTCTTACCCATGTCACATGGCATTAGTCTTAGTAAGAGTCAATGTCCTATGACATCTGATGAGCAAGACCGAATGAGCAAGACTGAATGAGAAAGATTCCATACGCTTCGGCTGTTGGTTCTATTATGTATGCCATGCTTTATACACGCTTAGATGTTTCTTATGCTCTAAGTTCTACGAGCCGATACCAATCAAATCCGGGTGAGAGTCACTGGATAGCTGTTAAAAACATCTTGAAGTACTTGAGAAGAACTAAGGATGTGTTCCTAGTTTATGGAGGTGAGGAAGAGCTCATTGTAAATGGTTACACTGATGCTAGCTTCCAAACCAACAAGGATGATTACCAATCGCAATCTGGGTTTGTGTTTTGTCTCAATGGAGGAGCTGTGAGTTGGAAGAGTTCTAAGCAAGAGACAATCGTCGATTCTACAATAGAAGACAAGTACATAGCTGCTTTTGAAGCAGCAAAGGAAGCTGTTTGGATAGGAAAGTTCATCTCTGAACTTGGTGTGGTTTCTAGCATTGTTAGTCCGATGGATCTCTATTGTGATAATAGTGGAGCCATCGCTCAAGCTAAGGAACCAAGGTCACATCAAAAGTCCAAGCATATAGTTCGGCGATATCACCTTATACGAGAGTTTATCAGTAGAGGTAATGCGAAGATATGCAAAGTAAATACAGACTTCATTGTGGCAAATCCTTTGACGAAGCCTCTCCCGCAACCTAAGCTTGAGGCGCACACTAGAGCAATGGGTATTCGATACCTATACGATTGACTTTAGTGCAAGTGGGAGATTGATAGAGATATGCCCTATAGCAATGGGTATTCGATACCTATAAGATTGACTCTAGTACAAGTGGGAGATTGATAGAGATATGCCCTCGAAGCAATCATGGAGATAATTGTATCATGATATGTTTATGAATTGTTACGAATAAAATGTTATTGAATTCCTTGAATAAAGTATCACTTTTATTAATCAAACATGTATGTGACTTGTTCGTGGAACTCTTTATTATGTATATGTATTGTCGGCATTATCAGTGATACTTGTTCTAAACATCCCTGACTTTTGGCATTACATGGAATAATAATGCAAGATAAGTCAGCACGATCATTGATTGATATGTGTCATCAGTTTGTTTTCAATGGTTATTTTTGGTTTATCTTTAGACCTGAGATCATCACGGTTTCATATATGCGTAGTAGCATACCTTGGTGTCATCAACCGCTGCTTTTTACCGAGTAGTTATAAAGGTGACATGCAGATATGTTATGAACTATGTGGTTGGAAGTGAATGGTCGAGATGGAATTTGCCCCTCTCATATCTTGAGAGAGATATCTCTGGGCCCCTTGATGTAACTGGACTAAGAAAGTGCATGACCATGTCGAATATAGTTGAGAGTCAACTATGTATTAAGGTTAGTCCATTACAAGATCAAGAAATGATCGAGCTATTCAAGGATGACACGTTTCTCACCTTGAGTTCGATCTGGTATCATGAGGCAAAGAGATAATCCATGATAAGTTGTATAGGTTCGTCGGATATGATCTTCGTGTATATGCGGGTAGTCATAATGTCTTGCTAGGGACCGCTTATGACTTGTGATTCGGGAAGTTGTTTCTAGTCGTGGCCAATTATACATGAATCTATAGTGCCATACACTTAACGGGTTAGAGCATTAATTTGGATAAGATTTGAAACGGGTCTCCTATTGGTAACGGGTTTACCATTAGGATTAGGGTTCGCATTTGAGTAGGACTTATCTGCAAGGCCTTATAAAAGGATGCGAGGTGGGCATGAAAAAGAGATCTAATCTGATCTATTATAGCAGCCACCACCATCGACAAGATAGATCTCGTAAAACTCTAACCGCGTGTGCTGGTGCTAGCACACGAACACGCGGTGCTCCTTCCTTGGATGTGGGGACTTTTGTAGAGGTGCGGCTACTACTACTGCACTACTGGTCACGATTCAATTGTGACATCGACTCTTCTTCCACTGCTGCGTTGTTGCATCTGCATGTCTAGTGGTATACCTCTTGATCTATGATCTACTGCTTGCAAGCTTCTTGGGATTTCAAGCAAAAATTTTTGAAATTGCGCTAGAGTAGCAAGCCCGTTCCCCAACAATGATAAGATCCGGAGGATTGATTATTCCCGTGGTCATATTCGTGGTCCGATGCGTTCACGTTTGGGGCCACGACAAGAAGTCCCTCATGCCACTTGTTTCCACGGCCACGCTGATGGTTGTGATGATTGACAGCCACAGACTTCTTACGTTGGCTGCAGAGCTTTTTCGCTTGGACTATGAGCAGTGGTCTGGCCAAACAAGTTTAAACCTGGCATGATCGAGCAATTTAATGGAACCCAAAATCCATCAGAATTCCTCCAGATTTATGTTACTACCATCCAGGCAGTGGGAGGAAACGAACGAGTAATGGCAAATTATTTGCCTACATCCTTTAAGGTCCAGCCCGGACCTGGCTGTTCAACCAGCCAGAAGGGTCGATCTACAATGGGGAAATATTGTGCGATGCCATCCTCAACAATTTTCAGAATTGTTATGAGAAGCCCAGCAAGGAGGATGATCTTCATCGCCTTCGCCAAACTTCGACCGAAACCCTTTGGCAATTCGTCAAGAGATTTGTGGGAGTAAAAAATACTATTCCCAATATCTCTGTCAGTTCGGTTATCAGAGCCTTTAAACACAGCGTTCAATACCGAAGGTTTACGGAGGACTTAAACATCCATCCACCATGATCAATGTCATAACTTTTTGATATGGCTGATCGATATTCCGATGCAGCCGAGGCTGTGGAATGGAATAAAATGGTGGATAAGGGTGATTTTCCCCCTCAACCTGGTCTCAACGTAGACAAGAGAGATAGTTCTGGCAAGAAGGCTGAGATATCTACGGGTGGGAAGAATAAGAAATCGAAAAAATATGGAATTGATCAACATCGAGAGGCCGTAAACCTAGAAAAGCAACCACAAAACAAAGGTAACAAAGTTCCATTTAAGATTAACAAGCCTTCTTTTGGTGGACGCTTTAGCAACCATGAAGGGAAGTGGAATGGCTCATAGGAAAACAAGAAGTGGTGTCCACTGTATCAAGTTCCAGGACATGACCTCCAGAATTTCCGCAACTGGTTGAAGCGCATGGAGGAATTTTACCAAGGTAAAGCCCCTATGCCTACATTACTAGAAAAAGAGCAACCCAGTGAGAACAAAGATGCAGATGGAGATGAGGACATGACATACCAGGTACCACATAATTCTTTTAATGTCATTTTTTGTGGTTCTTCATCTTATTTCTCTAAGTGTAAATTTAAGTCTATTTGTCGAGAGGTGAATAATATTCAGGTTCCACCAGGAGAACCTCAATTCCCCCGCTGGTCGGAGACTTCCTTGACCTTCAACCGGGATGACCACCCCAAAGGGCTTTCGTGACCACGGCGACTTCCTTTGGTGATATCTCCCATGATTAGCAATGCAAAAGTGGGATGAGTTTTGGTCGATGGAGGTAGTTTTCTCGACTTGCTCCTTATAAGAGCTCTTGATGAGATGCAAATCCCTCGATTAAAAATTAAACTTGTGGTGCACCCATTTTATGGTATTATTTCTGGTCCTTCGGTGACTCCTATCGGTTAAGTGGTGCTGCCGGTAACGCTCGGGGAACCAAAGAATTTTCAAACAGAGTTGATTACTTTTGATGTAATTTATTGTGATTCGGCATATAATGCAATACTTGGTCGACCCTCACTTGCGAAATTTATGGCAGCAACGCATTATGCTTATCAGTGCGTTAAGATACCGGGACCAAAAGGTGTGATCACGGTTAGAGGCAGTCAAAGCACGGCCCTTACTTGTGATCACATATCCTTGGAATTGGTCAATCAGCTACGCCTTCGGGATGATAAGACTGCGATCAAAGAACCAGAAGCGGTCAAGGTAAATCCACGATCAGATGAAAAACTAAAACAAGTTCTTTTATTCCCAGATGACCAATTTAGAACTGTTCGAATTGGGTCGGGACTGGATGACAAATAAGAATTTGCGCTCATCACTTTTCTCCGAGATAACGCAAATTTGTTTGTGTGGAAACCATCTGACATGCCTAGAGTCCCACGGGAAGTGATCGAGCATAGGATAGCTATTCAGCCTGGACAGCGACCAATAAAGCAAAAGCTCATATGCTTTGCCCCTGATCGGAGAAAAGCTATTTGTTCAGAGTTGGATAAACTCCAGGAAGCTGGCTTCATTCGCGAGGTTGACCATCCAGAATGGCTTGCAAACTTGGTCGTGGTCTTGAAATCTAATGGTAAGTGGCGCATGTGCGTTGATTACACCAGTCTTAACAATGCCTGCCCGAAGGATGATTTTCCCCTTTCATGCATCGATCAGTTGGTTGATTTAACAGTGAGTTGTGAACTGATGAGCTTCATAGATACCTACTCAGGGTACCATCAAATTAGCATGGCAGAAGTAGATGAAAAGAAAACTACCTTCATCACACCATTTGGCACTTACTGCTACATCAGAATTCCATTTGGACTCAAGAATGCTGGTTCCACGTACCAGCGCTTGATGCAAAAGACCTTTAAGCCTCAATTAGGGTGTAATTTAGAAGTTTATGTTGATGATTTGGTTGTAAAGAGCTTGAAAAGTTTTAGTCATGTAGATGATTTAGTTGAAACTTTCTGTAATTTGAATAAACATGGAATCAAGTTGAATCCTGAAAAGTGCTCTTTTGGATTTTCTTCGGGTAAGCTCTTGGGTTTTCTTGTTTTTTTGAGGGGCATTGAGATCAATCCCAAAAAAATTCAGGCCATTGAGCAAATGCGACCTCTTTCAACCACGAAGGAGGTATAGAGCCTAACCGGTTGAATGGCAGCTTTAAGTCATTTCATTTCAAAGTTAGGCGAACGTGGATTACCTTTCTTTAAGGTTCTATGAAAGCACAATGGTTTCCAGTGGTCGGATGAAGCCGATATAGCCTTTAAGGAGTTTAAAGCATTGTCGACGATTGGAGCATGGTTCCAAGCTGAACTTACACAAAATCAAAAGTTCACACGGGGAAGCACTTCTTACAAACACTAGAGGAAGAATCATAAAAGTAGATGCACCAGAGCCACAGGAATTATACAGGTTCGGGCCCTCAAGGTTGAGTAATAGCCCTACTCCTATTGCGGTTTTACTAAGAGTGCGAAGGATTACAAAAAAGAACAAGAGATGTTCTCGAACTAGCTAAAAACTAATCTCATATCCTCTTAGCTAAGCTTGAGGTTTTCTACTAGTTTGTCAACTATGGGTTTAACCTCAGCTAAGATCGCACTCATCTGATCTTCATTATCAAAAATTACATCTTCTGCTACTGGATTCAGATCTAAGTTCGGACATGGCGATGTCTTAGTTTGCACAAGATAGAAGAGGTAGCAGTACCAACATCGGTCCTGACTATTTCCTTGTACCTCTTTGCAAACTCTGGGATATTATCGATCAGGGAGTCAGCTTGAGCTGCGACCAGGGCACAGGACTCTTCGAGAGATAAACTATCCTTTTCAGGATCAATCGTTGTTGCCTCGACTGAGTCTGTGACATCTCTTAACTTCTCAAGAGTAGCTTTTTCAATGATGCTGCAATCATTGATGATCTTTTTCAAACTACTCTTTTCTTCTTCTGCAATCTTTGTATCATTTTTTGCTCTTTCCATCATCCTCTGACTAAGATTATGAAGCTTCTCAAGATCTTGTCCTCGCCGGATATATCTCTCTTCAAAGTCTTCTTTCTCTTTGGTCAGCTTGGAGTTTATTTCTCTTTGGCCTAGTCAGGTGGAAAAGCAAAAACTGATTTGGTTAGTCCATGACAGATTGTATATGTCCACGATAAATGCTATACATATGGACTTACAATTTAAATCAGCTTGAATTTTTTCTTTTTCCCCTTGGAGAGAAGCATATGCGCTTTTACTTTCCTCCAAGGATGAGAGGCTTTCAGCAAGTTTGCTGATGTTTTCCCTCAAAGCCTCTGCTATTGCAGTCTCTTTCTCAAAGCGCTCCTTAGCAACCTCATTTATCAAAGCAGAATTCTCCTAGCGACCATAAGAAGTGTCATTCCAATTCACAGAGGATTAAAATCAAGAGCAAGACACTTACTGCTCTAGTCGGTTGCACCTTGCTTGAATGACCTTGAACTAGTTTATCAAAGAGTTTACCATGGTCGTGTGCAGAGTAGAATTCTACAAGAAAATCAATATACGAAGATATTGCTCAGATAAAACATTAAAATACATTGGGTGAGAATGTCACTTACCTCTATAAGATCTTTAAGAAAGGTCTCAGATCTTGACTCATCTCGCACTTGCTCTGAAATTAGTAGATTCAATTCTGGAGCAGGATGCGAAAGATCACCAGCTTGATCCACTGTCTCCTCCTCTTGACAAGAGGAAGGAAGGATTCTGTTGACCACTGGGGGAGCAGAGTTCCTGCTTGTTCGCTTGTCCCCATAATCAACGTCGCAGGTGCGACCTCAGTTTCTTCATCATTGACAGGTTTTAAGAGATGCCTCTGTTGCACCTCTTTGTCAATGATAGTTTCAAGTTCCCTAGCAGTCCCAGCAACATCTAGTGCTTCAGATGGAGCTGCCATGGCGACTATGGCAAGGGTTTCTGCCATAGAATTTGTTACCCCCATTGCAACAGTTGTTTCACTGTTTGGTATTGCAGTAGGGGGTGGGCTTGACCTGTCCGTTCATTTTTATGCCTATCTAAGTAAATGCCTAAATAATCTCCAAGGATTAGTTAGAATAACTTGTTACCTGAAACTGAGTCCCAAAGAACTCATTGCCCCACTTGTGGGAGACAATTATGAAGAAAACATCTTCTTCGATGTCTTCTTCACAATTTTTGCGGACCTACTTCTCCGCAGAATGAGGGGAGTCTCATCTTCCTCCTCCTCGCTTCCTTCACCCTGTACAATTAAGGCATAATTTCTAGTTGTACTTGGAGAAATGCGAAGGCAAAAATGCTTTACCATTTCAGCCGCTAATTTGACATTAACGGCTTTAGATGAAGTTGCCTTGATAGCCTTCTTCAGATTCATTTTGTTGGGGGCTGAAGTCTTCATCTTGGATAATGATTGATCTTTGGGCTTGGAGGGAGTTTTCTTCAATTTCTTCGATGCAGGACCCCTAGAAGTCCCAGCATCATTTACCATTCGTTTCATCCCAACCATTTGACCCATGAGCAACTACAGGAATCGGAATGCTTTTCTTCGATTATTGTTGTTTAATAGGTTAACATATACAAAATTTTCTGAAAGAGATATACCTTTCGACGTTCCTATATTAAGATGTCGTTGCCACGGACCAAACTCAGCGGTCTTGGTGCATTCATCTCACCTTCTGTGGTTGAATTGTATAGTTTTAAGAGAGCAACAATTCTCCTCTCGACCTCAAAAGAAGGTAAAACTGTTTGAGAAATACAATAAGCTCAAAAAAGATTGAGAACAATATTCCAATCTACAAGAAGGGGGCTTTACCTTGATTATAGTCCAAGATTCCATCTTGTATAGAGCGCACCACCCAGGCAGGATGCACCCTTTTCTTCAGCGGACTAATCTGGTTCTTTATGAAATCACGAATAACATCCCTCATAGTTAAGCCCTAACGCACCAGGAGAAGGATAGCTTGGGCTTGCTTCTACAATTCTTCGTCCAACTCAGGCGCAGAGTCTTTTTCATTGCTCTTCTCTAATCGCCGGTTTTCAAACCAAAGATGGCTCTCTTCAGGAGCCAGGTAATAGAACTAGCGTTGGCTCCATCCATGAACAGAATCACGGAGAGGAACAACTGGATAGTCTTTCTTTTCTCTCAAGCGAAAGTAGACACATCCAGCAGCATTTGCACTCTTTGAACAAACCAAGAAATAAAAACAGCGGAAGAAGGCAATGCTGGGCAGAACTCCAACAAATGCTTCGCAAAGATACTGAAAAATGGCTAAACTCAAAACAGAATTGGGATGCAGGTTTACCAATTCCAACCCGAAATGGTTGAGAACGCTGAGAAAGAATTCGCTTTCAGGAAGGCGACATCCGCAGCGTAAGAAGTCTTCAAAGATCACCAGTTCGTTCTCCTTGATCACTGGTGTTTCTTCCTTCCTAGTGGGTCGACATGGGATCAACGACCTCGACGGCAAGATCTCTTCTTTCTCTAGGATATCTAAGTTTTCCATGTCGTAGTAGATGGATCGGCTCTAGGATGCCATTTGATCAAGAGAAAAGGGGTTTTGCAGAAGAGGGTTTTTTGCAGCGTAAGGCAGTGAAGTTTGCAAGACGAGGATTTTTTAGGCTTTGGAAACTGTAAGTAGCTCTTACACTCGTCGTTGGCATTAAATGTTTCCCATGATGGATCTAATGGGCACACCCAAAGTCCTTCTTGGGACCTGTTGGAATCCAAAACAAAAATGAATATTTTTGAAATACGAAAAGTCATTTCGTTTCAAATTCGGGGGCTAGATGTCAGTCACTCATACCATATTATAACCAGGGGATTCTATGGTCTCAATTCTCTATTGTCGCGGTGACCATGATTATAGTATAATTTTATATTACCTGTAATCATAATAGATAGCAGATATGAAATTGGATTATGAGTAATCAAATTATTAATCCATTAAAAGCTTGGATGTAGGGAAAATATCTTTATTTTTTCTTACAATCTTTACACAAAAAAGGGATATTGGCGACCAATGAGCCAGCCTGATCCGAAAGAAGAATACAAAGTTCCTTGAGGGACAAGTTATCGTTAGTAGGGTTCACGACAGCCGCCCTAAGGGAATTAGCAACTCTCCTCAGTTTTTCGAGATCGTCTTTTATTGTGAGACTACAACCGGCCCTAATTGCATCAGAGGTGTCCTTCTGTTCTCTAGCAAGGTCCCTCTCCATGTGAGCCAACTTTGTAGCCTCACAAGCTCTGTCACAATTAGTCTTTAGGCGATCAACGAGCCTGAAGCTAGCGTCGAGGTTGAGTCCTCGCCTAATGAGTCGCTCCTCGATCTCTTTTTCTTCTTGGAGAGTTCTGCATAAAGCAGTTTTTTCCCTTAAAGAACCTGGATCTCAGCAAGTTGTTCACTGAGAACCCACAATGCCTTGTCCTCCTATATACAAAGGATCAATCCAAGTCACACACAAGAAGAATTAAGAAAGAAAAAAGTGTTTACCTGAGAGGCAGATGCTGACTAGGTAACAAAAAATTTTGGTACAAAAACAATACCATCCCCCCTACATATTAAAAAAATATTGGGTCATTCCTAACTAAACAACTTAGTTAGAGAGATAATTAATAAATATCTCAACTTTGATTCAGAAGGATATGGTAAAACAGATCCTAAAATTGAAGACTGTAGGTTGTCAACCTCCTTCCTTGTCATAATCACTTTGAGCAGAAGGGGTTGACACCATGGTTTGAGAAGCAGTGGCAGCTAACACTTCGGACCTCATTAGTTTCTTCGATGAAGATCCACTAGATGAACCCACATCATCACCTATTCGCTTCTTTGAAATTGTTAACTCCTCAACTACCTAGAGAATTCCAAAATGCATTACTTTGGAAAACTTTTACCCAAAAAGGGAAGATGTACGCAGATTCTTCAAAAGAGAGTTACATTTTGAAATGCCTACATAACATCATCTTCTATTGCTAATTCCTCTTCGTCACTCTCAACAATTTGCTTAGAGCTTTGACTCACCATTACAATGAGAACAGAGAAGAAGGGATGAAGTTAGAAGATGAAAAGAAGTCCTAAGGCTTACACAAGTGAAAGCTTAAAGATCCCAGAATGTAAAAGTTAAGTATTTATAGAGCCCAGAAGGTGAAACAAAGCTTAAAGACCTCAAGTTCTTAAAAAACATATTAAGTTTTTATCTCGAGTTGCAGCAAAAGACTTCATAATGACCTGTCAAAATTGCACCCAAAGTTCTTCTTGGGAAACAAAGCGGCACACGGTGGGAAAAAGAAACGTCTTTTTGCAACAGGAGAAGGTGAAACGTCGGGATGTTTATATAATTAAATTTAAAAGATTATTGAATTTAAAATAACAAAGTATGTAACTTGTTATTTCAAATTCGGGGGCTAGCTGACGAGGATTATAACCCGAGTTAGGCACCTTTGCCGTTCGATAGTCGTAAGGGCTACAGAACGAGATTTTTTTACCTCTCTATGGTCTCAGGTACCCAAGAGGGAGACAATAGAATAGTTCAAGATATTCTGGACATGACCCATTCCGTGGTCTCACTTAGTGATGACGCGGGTTTTGTAGTCTTTAGATATCCACAATACCGAAGTCATAGAGACCATGGTCTCACATACCCACGAATACTGTGCACATGGAGATAGTTTCCTGTGGTCACCCAGGTCGTGGAGGACATAAAGATAGCCATGCATTGTTGTAGTTAATACGTGACCTTGGTGTACTAAAGAGTTAAAACATCCAACGGTTATATGATTAGCTTTATTCAATCATAGTAGTTAAGCCTATTCTACCACTACCGCCGCCTGGATGTTTCAGCTCCTTAAGTTCCTTGTAATTGACAAGAAGGTTAAAGTGCCATCATAAATGGGCATAATTGCACATTATGGCCGGAGCACATCTACCTCTCAGTGACCCTTCAATTCCGTAACCGACGACTGGCAACGAGCTATAAAAGGAGGATCGCCAGGAGAGATCAGGACAAGAAGCAAGAGATTCAAGACACAATCACTACTACAGAATTGCTTTGCACTATCGGTTTAAAATCGTCTATACTAATGATTCTCTTACCGCTAGTGATCAGCACGATAGAAGAAACAGAGCACAACTCTAACGGTTACAAACCGTTAGTAAAATAACTCTATTCTAATGGTTTTATATTAGAGAACCGTTAGTAAAATACCTATATTTCCACAGTTCACTAATCGCTGGTAAATTTCTTCTATCGGTTCAGTGATCTCAACTGTTAGAACTGTTAGATTTCTTGTAACGGTTCTCTATTAGAAACCGTTAGTAATTTATAGTTTTTCCTATTGGTTCAGTACTCGAAACCGTTAGTATTATAGAATTTCATCTAACGGTTCACTACTCGCAACCATTAGTAATATAAAATTTCTTTACTCGGAGGGAGCCTTATTCTAACGGTTCTGAGTACCGTTAGAATATGTTACAAGCAGCTACATATACAAATGAAAAAGGTGCATTCACAGATACAGCAATACAGAGATACACACATTGGACAGATTGAATCTAATTATTCAGAGATTGAATTTATTCACAAATACACTAATACAAAGATACACACATGCATTGAACATATTGAATCTAATTATTCACATATTGAGTTTATTCACAAATACACCAATACAAATACACACATACACCAATTAACACATTTAATGTATATTACACAAGTCATTTACGATCGATCGTTGATAGCCACTTCATCCATCACATATTGAGCTCAAATTTGTCGCAGCTCCTTTAACTGAGGCAACTCGTATTGGTCTTTCAACATGGCGCTCTGCATGCGTGTATGAAGTTAGGAACATACGTCACATCCAATGTTCGACTTTGAGTCAGGAAAAATGCTTACCTTAGGGAATTGGGCAAAGTTTGTCCTGATCAAGTCATACATAAACCTCATGACATAGAACCCACATTCCCATGATTGTGGCTGCTGATGACATTGGAATAATTGCATATGCAAAGACATAAACCCACATTAACTCGAAAGAACTAATTAAGCATAAATTAAAAGACTCATCATGAGTAGTTCCATCCGTATTAATTACCTCATATTCTTTCCAAGAAATTGTTGTGCCCTTCGACTCGTCATGCCTCCCTCCAGCAATAACATAATTTTTGAAAGCCCTGTATTTAATTTAGCATTGCCGGTTAATATGTTATCATTAATTAGCTAGTCAGAGCAAAATTTAAATCAACTGTGTTATTTATGCGTCTATGTGCCATGTGAGGGTGAAAACATACGCTACCCTGTCGCTCATCGAATCAGGTAATACACCTCATTCATCCATGGGCAAATGATGACGAGGACCTAGTGGCCCCTACATTGTATATAAAAGCGAACTGTTTCATGTATATGTTAGGCGTAACATACAAGAATGAGTTAAATTAGTAGGAAATGCACTAACCTTTGGTGGTACGGCGCAAGAATGAACTCCCGGTCCTGTTGCGCCAGTAGTGCCCTTGATATGTATTCCTCCGCATGTGCTTGGTCGTGCTCTAGCATCGTGAGGCTTATTTTGTCTGGGTCGAGGAAACCCACCCTGTCACATGCCCTCATCGATGCCAGCCTATACATGCACCTGGATGCAAAGTAGACATTAGTAAGTAGTGCATACAGAGTGATTAGATTTATGAAATGAACTGCGACAACATATAGGATCAGCAAACTCACAGGACTCCAGTCCGTATGATGGACATATCAAGCTCCTGCCAGTTGGAGAGGTCGAAAAAATCCTCGTGGGCCATCGATATGCTCCCGGCCTCACGGTGAAAATGATCTGGCCTGAAGTGAACTACGAAGTTGATGTGGCGCCTAGACCGGGTCAGGTACCACTCGTGGAGACTTCTAGTTGTCTAATCCATATTGCACAGAAGGTACTCCGACACGAGTGGGAACCCGTTCTTGAACGTACCCGGCTGGCTTTGTTTCGCCTTGCCTTTGGCCTTGCCCTTGTCTTTGGCCGGGGAGCGAGTGTATACCTTCGATGGTTGGGGCGCGGTGCCGCCGGCCTCATTTGATGGTGAAGGGACTTTCCGAGGAGGTGTGCATCCTTTGGGTGGGGTCGAGGCCGTCGGAGGAGACATGGGGGCCGAAGGAGCTCGATTATGCATTGTGCTGGGGGTGGGGTCCTCAGGAAGTGCGCTGGCATCCATCGTCCACTTTAAGTTACGAAAGTGTAAGTTAGATTTTGCAAGTTGAATATATTAACTGAGTTGTAAGCTACAATAGGTAGGGTTTACCTCCTGTAGTCTTACACCCTTCTTGGGCCACTGTATGTACGAGCCCAATGCCTCATCAATTATCTGCATTTCGTCCGTTGGGACGGGCAACGGAAAAGCGCTGTAGCCCTGGAGGGCCATGCCCACCTGTACCTTTGTGAACCCAGGCTTCAGATATACACAGTGGATCCGGACATCCTCCCAAGACTGATATACGACCTCCTATGCAACCACTACAGGGTCGTCGCCTATGTAGATCAATAGGCTATAGCTCTCCGGCTTCCGCAATTTGCAACAATTATAACAGGTTAGCGAAACAGTTCTAACGTAATGGGAGTGGCATCAACTAAACTGCATATATAGCTCAAGAGTTGCAATACCTCAATCAGGTCCACCGGATCCACATGAACCTTCGAGCCGCAACTACTCGGCATACCAGCGTTGACCTCGGCAGCTGGATCTAAACCCTTGGACTGCACAATTCAGCTGAGGCGTTCATACTTCTCGTTCAGTTGAGCGAACATGTCCGCGAATTGTGCAGTCACATCTGACCGTATCTTCTCAGCCAGCTTTGATTCCTTTTCCTTCCAGCTGCGAGCCTTCTTTGTCTTTTGCCCGGGCTCCGAGAAGCCTTCCTTGCACGGCACCACACTCCCCATGGTTCGCGTCCACCTTGGATGCTCCTTGTTCCCTAGAGCCCGGGTTAGGATGTCGTTCTCCCTATGAGGAGTGAACAATCCCTGGGTTGCCTCCTTCGAGTAAGAGATCTGTTACATTCAAAGCTCTACATTGTGAGGAAAAAATATATACAAACTTGTGCACACACGATTGATCATATATAGTTTTTTCTACCACACTCTATGATTCCAACATGGAAGTTAGCCAACTTACGATTCGCTGCACGACCTCAGCGTCCTTGGGGTTTGGGAACTCCACAGTCCCCATAGACGACACGGTCCCTCTGGCCAGCCACCAATGCTTGCATCGCGGATCGCGGATCTCGGAGATCGGCAGGTCAGGGGAGTCGACGAAAGTCGACGCCTCGTCTTCAGCCTTCTTCCACTGCTCCTCCTTCCCCGCATAGCCACGAGAGCCGAGCCAGTGCGGGTGGTCGTTCCTCCTCTGGATTGCCTTGTTCTTCTCGCTAAGGGCCTTCGTACCAGAAACAAGAAAATTAATGCACCGTTTGTTACTCCATACAACGGTGTGACCAAGCAAAGGAAGCATATATACCTTGAACTCAGGGGTCCCCTTCTGTTGGGTGAATTGCTCCCATACCTCCTCCGTTATGAAGGGGTACTTCTCGCATGGAGATTTGCCATTAGCGAGGAAGGCATTGACGAGGACACTCTTGAAGGTTTTCCATGCGTTGTTCATGTCCTTCAAGCAAGCTATCTTGGGACCATCGTCGGGGATGTTCCACTTGGCCAGTTTCAAATGGTGCATATAAGCAGGACTTACTTAATCTTCAGGATAAACCAAGGGAATGTGATTAATTACTCAAGAGTTCAGGAATTTTGATTAATTTTACCTTCACTTCCGCCCACAGCCTATCCCTCTCATCGGCCTTAACGTCCTTCCAGCTCTGGACGGTGATCTTCACCCTTTCCTTCACCAACAAACCAACATAGGCAGCGTACTGCCCAGCGTTCTTTTCGATCGATCTCCCGAACTGGTTGAACTCACATGAAAGATCCGTGTGTTTGGCCAAACGGCACAACATAGTCGCGCCTTGCGCCTTCCTCTTGCGCTGAGACGAAGCAGCGTCATCTACGTTGGCCCTCGTCGAATCACTATTATCAGACGAGAAATATACCGACATGACTTTACCTAAAATTCCTTGAACAAACCATCAATTGATATGAAGAAAGGTATATGACAAAGTTCATAATTAAAATGGAATGGCAATGATGAACCACCTCTTTTTGTTAAAAATGTTAAACTTTCATTCAAAAGGCCAAAAATCATCAATTCCTATCAAAATGGTCTTCAAAATGTATTTAAAAGGTTTTTAAAGGCTTTCGACTATCTTGTTTTTTAACCAAATCGGTTTCGAGTGCTAATCAAAATCTATTTGAATTGTGCCAAAACTTGTTTTACAAAAGTCCTAGATATTATTACCCCGAAGAAGTTCGAAATTGAAAACTTTCTCAAAAGAGTTTCAATTTGAAACTTATGGGTGTTTGAATCTTACCGGAAAACTTGCTTTGACCCGAATATCTTATACATGCAAAACATGAGCTTCAGCTGTTTCTATGGTCTTTACTCGTGAGCTCCGGCTCAAAATGATATGAATAACTCATGCAAGCTCTTTCATGTCAAAAATCTCATGAAAATTAAATTTGAACTCAATTTCCAAAAGATTGTCGACCTTCAACCTTCTTGCTTAACATAAAGATCATTTGACCATAAGTCTTGATTATAAAATCCTATTTCGAATAACTTATTTATGTTAGCATGCCATTCTTGCACCACCAAATGACATAGTTATATCTATAAATAGACAGATGATTAAATCATTAGCCACAAAAGAAATGTCATGCAATAGCTAATTTTCCTATCGGTTTGACAATCAAAACCGATAGTATTCAAGTAGGTCTAACGAAATATTCTTAGTGATCAATTCTCATATCTATCAAGTTTGTAATTAATGCAATTTTCATCTAGTTTTATATTTGTTATATATTGAATCAGATATGATCGTGAATCAAAAGTTTACTGATCTTAATAATTTGATCATAAGAAACTGATGCGAGCGGCAAGAACAATTCTAATCGGGTTGGTCAAGAACACTTACAGTTCGTGGAGTGGCCTACGATGGCGCGATGCAGTGGCCGCCGGCGGTGGAGAACCCAAATACAAGCGGCAATGGTGGTGCAGGAGCGAAAAAGGGAACGTCGGGGAGGCTAGGGTTTTCCGCGTGCGAGTAGAGACTTATTTGGAAATGTGTTTGGTTGGACTGGAGGGAAAACTCCCAAGGGTTTAACCCATTATAGGGGTCTAGTACTATCGGTTAGAAACAAGAAACTGATATAAGACCTCGAAATTTCTATCGGTTCGACATTTAAAACCGACAGTAAAAAGGGTTGGTTCATGAGAACTGTTACAGATGGCAGTAGGGGTATAGTACTATCGGTTGGAAACAAGAAACCGATATAAGACATTAAATTCCTATCGGTTTGACAAATAAAACCAATAGTACAGTTTTTTTCCTGAGAATAGTTATAGATGGGTTTCAGTAAATCATTTTGCACTTGTAAAGACACCTGAAAACCCATGCCAATGACTTCCAATAATTTTGAAATAAATTAACAGTAAAGACCAATCATGGAAGATAAAGAATCAGGCATATACAACACAACAGGGGTCTAGTACTATCGGTTGGAAACAAGAAACCGATATAAGATATTAAATTCCTATCAGTTTGACAATTAAAACCGATAGTACAATACAATGGCAGTAGTCCTAAAGGTTTTTTCTGAGAACAGTTACAGATGGGTTTCAGTACATCATTTTGCACTTGTAAAGACACCTGAAAACACATGCAAATGACTTCCAATAATTTTGAAATAAATTAACAGTAAAGACTAATCATGGAACATTAAGAATCATGCATGTAGAAACTTTCTTCGAATAGCCAACCAAGATGGAGATATGAAAATGACAAATCAGCCAAAAACCACGAGGAATCTGAACTTTGCAGTTTTCATATTGATTTTTGAAAAGAATCAATTATTGCTCAAATAAAGTCTAATTGAAATGAAAATTTGCAGAAATGATTCTCAATGCATCAAATATGTTTTCCCAAAGAATTTTTGAAAAATGATTTGACAATGAACAGGCACGTGACTGGGTGCATAACTACAGTAATCACAATTTTCACATCATGATCAGTATTTATATTAATTCTTCAATTAAAGCTCCAAGTAATATACGTCACTTACATATTGCAAATTAGTCAAGACTAGTTGTCCACCCATAATCTTTCTTCGTGGTCATCTCGCAGGTAACTTATTTCGTCAATATCTTCGGTAGGGATAGATTGAAGAATTCCATCTAAAAATGGATGTAGTTCGTCAAACTGATTATACTCTTCTTCATCCACAACGTCTTCGACCCAAACAATACGTATCTTACTGTGAAGGACAACGTGCAACTTTAGATTGGCTGGGTCAACGATGTAGAACACCTGTGTGGCTTGCTCAGCAAGTATAAATGGATCATCTTGGTGTGCAACTCTACTGATATTGACGAGAGTAAACCCATAATTGTCGACTTTAACACCTCGAGAGATTTCAACCCATTGGTATCGAAACAAAGGAATCTTAAGTAATACGTAATCGAGCTCCCATATTTCTTCAATAACACCGTAATATGAGTTGAGAACCCTTACTGCCCTGGCATCCTCTGAAATAGCAAGTAGTGTCACTCCACTACATTGCATAGTACTCTTCTCATCCTAAGTTCTTGTGTAAAATAAATAGCCGTTGATGTCATACCCCTGCCAAGTCCCTACAGTAAATCTAGGCCCTCTGGCAAACCATGTAACAATTTCATCTACGTTGCCGTCAGAAGCTTGCAGGACTCTATTTTCGATCCACCCGGCAAACTTCCTGTTATGTTCTCTAGTGACCCAAATCTCTGGCTTCGAAGGATTCTGTTTCTGTAACATTTCCTTGTGCTCGTGTATGTATGGCTCCACCCCCCTCATGTGCTGTAAGACCCAAAAATGGGCTTTTGCATACAGATCACTAGTGGGGACGACTACTTTGAATCCAGTCGTTCCAATGCCCTGAAGCCTGCCCTCATGCCGGGATGTAGGAACGCCAATTGGGTCAACCTCGGCCATATAGTTGGTGCAAAATTCAATCACCTCCTCGGTGGCATAACCTTCAATGATACTGCCCTCAGGCCGATGTCGATTCCTTACATATCCCTTCCTGATACCCATAAATCTCTCAAATGGATACATGTAGCGCAGGAACACGGGTCCACAAAACTTAATTTCTCTGACAAGGTGAACAATTAGATGGACCATAACATCAAAAAAAGATGGAGGGAAATACATCTCCAGCTGACAAAGAGTTGTAGTCACATCGCGTTGCAAATCATCCAGTCCATCCAGATCAATTACCTGCAAGGACACAGTTGCAGCAAATATTCAGATCCAAAAAATCTGGCAAGTTCCATGAATGGAGCGAATTAACTTACTAGGAGTACACACTTACCTTGCTAGATATTGCGTTGAAGAAATAACATAGCTTTGTAATTGTCTCTCTGACTTTGACTGGGAGAATGCCTCTGATAGCAATGGGAAGCATTTGTGACATCAGTACATGACAATCATGGGACTTCATACCAACCAGTTTCAAGTCCTTTATGGACACAAGTTTTTTCAAGTTCGCAGAATACTTGCATGGAACTTTGACACCATATAGGCACTGACAGAGTTCTGTTTTTTTTTCTCTTTTTGACAAAGTATAGCAGGCCGGGGGGAGGTATGTATGCTTTTCCTTCTCCAACGGTGCAAGCTCAGTCCTTATGCCCATTTCGAGCATGTCATGGCGAACGTTGATGCCATCTTTCGTCTTTCCCGGAATGTTCAACAAAAAACCAATCAAACTGTCACAAACATTTTTCTCTACATGCATGACATCAATGCAATGTCGAACTTGTAAGTGCTCCCAATATGGAAGATCCCAAAGAATCGATCTCTTTTTTCAAACATTTTTTCCTGGAGGTTTAGAACATTTACCGAACTCAACTTTGATGTAATTCACGCGCAAGTAAAGCTCCTTACCAGTCACAAACGCTGGGGCTGATCCTTTCTCAGGCTTCCCATTAAATGACTTCCTCTTCTTACGGTAGGCGTGATGCATCGGAAGGAATCTGCGGTGACCCATGTACACTGTTTTTCTGCAGTTCAGTAACCACATGCTTTTAGTTTCATCCAGGCAAATAGGATGATCTGGGAGGATCGTCAAGTCCTGATCGCATACGGCTTCACGACCTTAACCGTGTTCGGAAAGGTTTCACGACCATGGATGGGTCCGCGACCATGGATTGGTTCGCGACCATGAAAAGTAATTCGTTCCCTGTTCAGAATTGTAATCCGATCCGAATATGTATAACTAAGTTTATCCGTTTAGGATTAGTTAGTTATATGAGTCTAATATGTTTAGGTTATTGAGTCTGATATGTACTCATACGATTGGACTATAAATACCTTGTAATAGGACTAGTTTAAATCATCGAACATTATTACAGCTTTGGATCATATATCCAGCTTATAGCTCCTTCGACGTAGGCGAGTGCGACCTAACATTCGACGTGTAAAATCCTATTTGAAATAAAGAGTTGTGCAATTACTTTGAACTGTGTTTTCGATCAACCTTTGGGTTTCGGTATTTCCAAGTAAGATCATGTTATTCTGCATATTAGAATCTGGGCGAGTCTAGTGCGAAAACCAATGCTAGGTCTTGTAACACCCTGGTTTTGGGGGTGAAAAGTTTTTGCATAAAATCCTGCATGCATGTACCCCTGTAGTTGTAGCCAGATCAACTGAACCCTAATCTCTCAAACCCTAAAAATCTCCAAATCTATTCTCTAGATCCAGATCAAGATCTGACCATCCAGATTTAACCTACCAGTTATTCTGAAGATAAAAGTCTTCAGGAACCAAGTTGAATTCTAACCCTAACTCCCAGTATCTAAGTCTCTTTCTGTTTTCGAAAACAGGAAATTCAGATTTACCCTAAGTACCTCAGATTCCAGATAACTGAGTTATCATGGTTTAACCCTATCCAGACTCATGTATCTTTTGGAATATGTTCCTTGGTATACCCTTAACTTACTCCAAAAAGTTGGGAACCAGATTGTTTCATCTAAACAGTTTTCGCAGTTTAGTCCAAATTTTACTGCGAATAAGTCCTTTTCTGTTTACCTGGAAGCCTGAAAAGGCTAAAATTCACAAATCAACTCCAACCTCAGAATTTCTTCAGGGAACACCTCCCAAATGCTATTTGATACATATTTCCCTTCTGTTTAAACTTCAAAATCTCTCCCCAATCACCAGAATTTAAGATCGACAAAATCCAGATCTATTTTACCCTAATTTTACCCTATTTTCGAAAATAGGTGAAATCCCTCAAACCTTATCAAATTTTCTCCAGATTTGAGCTAAATGAGTACTAATAGAAATATTATACTCATCCATTAAATCAAATTCCAGATTAAACCTCTCTAAGACCAGAATTACAAATCAGTCCACTTTTCAACAAGAACTCTCACACTTATACCCCTGGATTCGACCTCACCTCTGTTCACGACCAGAAGCCGTCTTCGACCAGCGCCTGGGACTTCGACCATGACCGGGAACAGCGCACGAGCACGGGAGCCTTCGACCTCGAGCGCGCCACTGCTGTTGCTTCGCCTGCTGCCACGTGTGTGCTCGGCGTTGGCTACTGTGGATCTTCTCCAGCGAGGATCGCGACCAGCTAGTTCTCCCGTTTGCACGCCACCGGCAACGGCTCCAGCAGGAAAGCTTAGCCACGTGGAGTTCTTGCCGCGGCCAGCCATCGTGTCGCCTTCACTTCGCAGCAGCTCCAGCTGCAAAAGCCCTCACGGCCGCTGAACAGGTCACCTCCATCGCCAGCTCGCCGTGAAGTCGCAATCCTGTCATTTCTTGCCGGCTTCAACTCCCCGTGCACATCCAGCCGTTGCAGCACCTCCAGCCTTACCTATTTATACCCCCTGGGACTTAGCCAACTTCACCACACTCCAAAACACCAGAAAACCAGCAGCAGCACTGTGTCTTCTTCTTCCCCGGTGAGCAGCAAAGAGGGAGCACGGTGCCAAGCTTCTCCACTACTTCATTCTTCGATCCAACACCCCCAGTGAGCTTCCCTCATCTCCCTCATGCTTCTCGAGCTTGGAATTTAGTCTAAATACCCTCAGTCGCCGGCAATTTCAGTTTTACTCCAGTAGCTCCGGCGAGCAATTAATTTCATTCCAGAATGAATTGATCTTCGAGCCAGTAATCAAATATGCTCAGTAGACCTTGCTTAACATCCCTAAGCAACCAGAATCATCAATTTTGCTAAAATCTGGAAAACCCCAAATTGGAACTTTGCTTGTGAACTGAGCTTACTGTTTAAGCTTTTCTGGTGCATCTCTAGCCAATCCAACTTCACCAGTATGTTTCTAGTGCCCTAGAGATCATGTACAAGCAAGGAATTGAGTTCGTTTGCCCTAAATCGAAAACCCCCAATTTTCATGTCATCTCCTACTGCTCCAGTCGCCGGCCGTCGATTCCGGCCAATCCAGCCCTAGCCACTTTGCCATTTAGATGTTTTGGACCATTCTGAGCAACTTTGTCTCTATCACGACTTCTAATTCGGCCTAGATTGTGAGATATAGCTATGCCCTAGTTACTGCACTGTTTAGGTTGCATGTGCTCCAGGCCAGTCAACTTCTTTGCCGGTTTTCATCACTTTCCGGCCATCTCCTGCCCTAGATCCTGTTGAGACATTTGTTCCTGTTACAAATGCCTAACTACCAGACAAAGTGTTGCATCATTTGGAGCCCTAGATCAAAAGATATGGCAAACCCTAGTTTCTGGCCATGTCAACTCTATGTCAAACTATGCCAGTCAGTGGCATTAGCCCTGTTCACCCACCTCTGGTCATGCAAACCAAAAATTACCTTGTCAAACAGTTGCTTCACTACCTTGTGCATCATATGCTTGAATAAAAACCCATTTTGGCTACTAGAAACTGTTCAAACCATGTCAATGCCATTCTTGGGCATTGTCAGCCTATGTCAGCCAATGGCATTGGGCCATTTTGACCCCATCTGGGTATGCAAACTGAACATAACTTTGTCCCTTAGACTCCTGATGTTGTGATCTACATTTTATTCTACTGCCACAACTTGAGTTGAGCCCTCTATCATCCATCGACCCTATGTCGATGCCTTGAACCGAATGTCGACCTAAAGACGTTCGCTGTTTTTGAGCAAACCAGCAGCAGCCTTGATATCATTCTGATATTTTGGAACATTTGGAACCTTGTAAACCCTTGACAACTAATCTTAACCTTGGTTTCCATAGTTTAACCCTAATCGCTTCCAAATCTTGTATCGCCTAAGTGTTTCTCCTCGCATTATCGCATATAGTGGAATAGTAAGAGTAGGATTGATTGTAATGCATGTTTGCTTGTTTGATCCTTGTTCAGAGCAAGAATCCGAGTTCGAAGACTTCGTCGCAGACCCGACATCAACTGCTGTTTCTTACGACGCGGAAGGCAAGTCATACTTTGATCATATTGAAACCCATATTTTATGAATTGCTATGCTATTCCATGAGTAGATATTTCGTTAATATTGCATGTGCTGAGATCAATGATATTATGGCAGTGATAGATTGAATACTTGAGAAATGTGAACTTGATAAGATAGCAAGCCACGAACTAATAAAAGTATAAACATGTACATTTATATTCATGAAATAGAACCCCTAGCCGTGACCAGTATTTTGGTATGGAATGGTGGAAGCACTGGAGGTGCTTGGCTGCACAGAATGTGTAGGCACTGAAGGTGCATGGTTTGTGGCATGATCTGGTCACTGGCATGTAAGGACTAGAACCTTGTGTTATGCGTCTAGTGGCATGAAAAACGTACCAACCACTTACCTGGTATGGGACAGGCGCAACCTAGTAGCTTTCTTAGTATTATCAGTTCCCTGCATGGCTTGTCGATCCGGTTTCTCGCGTGGAAACTGGTGGGACGCAGTTCGTCCATGAGTGATGTGAGATCAGAAAAATTATGAGTGGATAAGGTATAAAGAAGGAAGACGCCCTACACCAGATTAAGTCGTGCGCGACTGTAATCAAAAGAGGTTATGTGTCCTGTGGGAACATAGACCCAGGCTAGGAAGTAAGGCAGTGGGGAGGACCCACAACGGTACTTGGGACGGTATTGTCCATTTACCGGGCAGGGATACTGTTAATACTAGACTGCAAAACGTTGTGTGATCTCGGCCTTGTCACATGCGTATAAGTCGCATGGAGTTGGCCCGACTTGGAAGTCGAGTGAAAAAGTGGATTTAAAAAGAGGTACATCTCTGCAGAGTTTAAAAATGTATTCGAATACTTCGTGCTCCCGAGTTTTAGGAGTATGCCGCGGTGGATTGAATCCACGGGGTGTGACACAAGTATTGTTTTATAAATTAAAATTTGTTAAGTCAAGATTACCCAAATGACATGTGTTGTCATGATAAGGGGTGCTGCCGTGGGCTGTCATGTGTTGACGTGTCGCGGTAGTACCATAATTTAGTGATCATATGAAATCTAAGAGGCATGTGGATTGTGCCCTAAGTATATGAAATGCTGCCATGAGCATGGGATTTGAAAAGCTTGGAAGAAAAGTATTTATGGAAAAACCCTCTCACCTCTTTCCCTCAATAGCATAGGATCATGTCATCTCTACTATACGTATCTCTACTCTTACCTATGACTTGCTGAGTACGTAAGTGCTCACCCTTGCAACTTATCAACAATAGATGGAGTGCTACAATACCAAGACGAAGGCTTGGAAGATTTCGTGGATCCAGAAGGAAGAGAGCCAGTTCTGCCAGAACCCTGAAGTGTGTTGTTCTGCTGTCAACTTCTTACGACTGTGGGGGGTTTCGCCTAGCTTCCGCCGAGTAGTTGTCTTTTGTTTTAATTAGACCATTTGTGCCGTGAAGACATCGTATTACTCTTGTTGTATCAGGCCAGCAGGCCGTACTGTTTATAAATGATATTTTGTAAGTTACTCTGCTGAAATGAACTCCTGTGCTTGACTTATCCTGGGAAGTCAGTGGTATGTATGTATGAGGCCAGCTGCAGCGAGCTAGGTCTCCACGGGAGTAGTCGTGGTACCCTGTGCGGGGCGCGACAGGTCTCAAACGGATCAAGTTGGTATCAAAGCAACTTTCCTATCCTGTGGATGGTGAAGACTCGCCAGGGTTATAAAACCTCCGGTGAAACTCCAGGCGATCAATTGACGGTTCCTACAGCCGCGTTTCCGACAATGTCTGACGATACCTCCGTTCAAACTAACCTAGCCGAACAAGTGGCTAAGCTCTCCACTGACATGGAAACTGTGCTTGCTTGGATTAAGCAGCAGGCCATGATTGTACCTCCTAAAGTAGGGAAGGTTATGGGTGTGAAGACTGGTGAAGACTTGCGCAGGACAAACGAAAATGAAGACGAAGGCGACCACAAGACCGACGACCTCGCCAACACCTCCTTAGCTGTCGGATCTTTTAAGGTCGACGCTAAGATTGATATACCCATATATGATGTGGTGATCGATGCCGAGAAACTGGATTCTTGGATCGACCAGCTTGAGACCTACTTTGACCTGAAAGGGTTCAGTAGCGCTCAAAAGGTGAAGTTCACACCTTTGAAGATGAAGGACCACGCAAAGACTTGGTGGAAGGCCCTTGTCGCCAGTGGTGAAGCTGACGACCTTGCATGGGGTCAATTCAAACGACTTCTGCGACAAGAATCTATCCGATGGGTTACCGTGAGGAGAGATGGGCACATTGGCACAGATTGTACCAACGGCGCGACCAGACCGTCCAAGACTATACTACGGAATTCCAGAGACAAGCAATGGTCATCGGCATCTCGCTATCCGATCCTCAGGTATTTCAGAAATACACATCTGGACTTCAAAATCGATCAGTACTGAGCTAAGTCTGTTCGGCGTCCAAGACATCGCAACCGCAAGCACAACTGCTATGGCGATCGGAAAGAAGAACAAATCCCGCAGGGACAAAAGCACGAAGGAAAGTGCGACCTCAACAAAGAAAAAGCCGAGTCCGAAGAAGAACGCTTCAAAATCGGGCACGGGTGCCTTTTGTGAACATTGTCAAGTCATGGGACATACCAAGGATAAATGCTACAAGCTTCATCCTGAACTTCGACCAAAGAAAAATGGACCAGAAAAAAGAACAACCACGGCTACTGCGACTTCACCCGACGAAGAAGTTGTCCGAGTGAATTCGGTAGATGAGGCAGATACCACCTTGTCTCTGATGGCAATGCGAAGGAGAAGGGTTCGGATCCACCGAACGACCAACACCCAATGGAGGACTTGTTCACCATCAACATCCAGGTGAAACACGAAGTGGTCGCAGCAATATTCGATCTCGGAAGTTAGAAGAATCTGGTCTCCGCTAGACTGGTTTGGCAACTTGGTTTGAAGACAACCACACACCAGCGACCATATCCGCTGGGTTGGTTTAAATCCGACGTGAGCCAACAAATTACAAGTTAGTGTGTGCTGAAGTTTGCGATCTCTGCACGATATATCGATGAGGTGCAATGCGATGTTGTCCCTATCGATATCTGTCAGGTGATCATTGGGAGTCCATATCTGTATGATCGAGACGCTCACTTCCATCGGCGAGCGCAAGAATACGACCTCACCAAAGACGGAGTTAAGTTCGTAATCAGTAGAGACATCCACGTCAACACTTCGAACTTGATTACCGCAAATCAAACCAAACGAATTGTTAATGCATATCACAAGTATGTGCTTGTCATGATTCGACTCATTGGTCAAGGTGAGGGTACTCGACCAGCATTGTCGTTGGCGTGAGGAGAGGATTCTGGTCGTTTGTCGGGACTGCTGGAGAAATACAGTGATCTGTTCGAGACTACCCAGGGTCGTTCGCCGAAACGTCCAGTCGAGCACAAAATTCAGCTTGTGTCCGATGCGATAGTGCCTAATTTGAGTATGTATTGCAACTCAATATTGGAGAATGAAAAGATCAAGAGACAACTTGGTGAGGTGCTAAACGATGGTGTCATTCAACCGAGTAGTTCACCTTGTGGATCTCCTGTGGTGTTAGTGCCAAAGAAAGATGGGACTTGGCGTATGTGCATCGATTACCGAGCACTGAACAAGATCACCATCAAGAACCGGTACCCCCTTCCTCGTATTGACGACCTGCTAGACCAATTGAAGCATGCCGTTGTCTTCTCCAAATTGGATCTTAAGTCAGGATATCATCAAGTCAGCATCCGAGAGGAGGATACGTGGAAGACCGCGTTCAAACCATGACAAGGTCTGTTCGAATGGCTAGTCATGCCGTTTGGTCTCTGCAACGCCCCGACAAATTTCATGCGTCTTATGAATGACGTATTGAGACAGTTTATCGACGACTTTGTGATCGTTTACCTCGACGACATACTAGTTTATAGTCGTTCGTAGGATGAGCACCTCATTCAAGTCGAAAAGGTGTTCGAACAGCTTCGGCAACATTGACTTCGCCTCAACCGTAAGAAGTGCGAGTTCGGTCAGCAAACTCTACTTTACCTAGGATTCATGGTCGGCAACGATACGTTGCAAATCAACCCCAATAAGGTAAAAGTGATTCGCGAGTGGCCACGACTGTGAATAGTTACGCACGTGCGTAGTTTTGTGGGAGCATGCCAATATCTTCGGAAGTTCATCCGACACTTCTCGATTGTGGCTTCTCCATTGCATGCATTAACCAGGATCGATCAGAAGTTCGAGTGGACAGGGAAACATGAGGACACGTTTCTCTTGCTGAAAAGGAAGATCAGTGAGGCGCCTGTGTTAGCTTTGCCGAATCTCCAGAAACCGTTCGAGCTAGAAACCGATGCCTCAGGTTATGCAATGGGCGCAGTGCTCATGCAAGAAGGTCAACCAGTGGCATATCACTCCGAGTTATTCCAGGGAGCTCAGAAGAACTACCCAACTTATGAGAAGGAGTTATGCGCACTGCATCAGGCCGTGAAACATTGGCGGTGTTATCTCTTGGGGAAAGAGACGGTTGTCCACACCGACCATCAACCATTGCAATATTTGCAAACTCAGTCCAAGCTACAGCAAGCTCGGCACATGAAGTGGATGTCGTATCTGCAGCAGTTTAATCTGGTGATTAAGTACAAGAAGGGCGTACACAACAAATTGGCGGACATGTTGTCGCGACCACCAGTTACGACCCTCTGTTTATCAGCGTTCATGCAGATCGAGCCCTCATGTCATGATGACTATGTCACTATGTACAGTGAAGACCTTGATTTTCAAACAGCACTGAC
This sequence comes from Pharus latifolius, assembly GCA_019359835.1. Classification (NCBI taxonomy): domain Eukaryota; kingdom Viridiplantae; phylum Streptophyta; class Magnoliopsida; order Poales; family Poaceae; genus Pharus; species Pharus latifolius. The sequence continues at coordinate 67,971,322 of CM033323.1, forward strand.
TGAGGTCGAAACAGGGAACCCTACAGAGTTCGTTCGTCGAGAAGGACTCTTGTACAAGGGCAATTTACTTTGCATACCTCGTGGAGCACCTCGAACTCAATGGATGCGAGAAGCGCACACATCGAAGGTAGCTGGTCACTTTGGGGTTACAAAGACGTTGCAAAATCTTCACCGACATGTGTTCTGGCCGCGTATGCAGCAAGCTAGTTTTATTCGAGGTTGTGGTCTCTGCAGCGCCTCGAAACCGGCAAACCAAAAATTAGGTTTGTACACTCCTTTGCCAGTCCATCGCGACCATGGGAGAGCATATCCATGGATTTCTTGGGAGGATTGCCTAAGACCCGACGTGGCAACAACTATCTATTCGTGGTCGTTGATCGGTTCTCCAAAATGATTATTCTTATACCTTGTCGAAAGATTATCACAGGAGAAGAAGCAGCTCGGGTATTCTTTCAAAACGTTTGGACACACTTCGGACTACCGACTTCTATTGTGTCTGATCGCGATACCCGGTTCCTTAGTCACTTTTGGTGATCGCTCTGGATGATGTGGACACCAAGCTAAAGAGGAGTTTTGCTTTTCATCCACAAACTGATGGTCAAACCGAGGTGGTAAATCGCACAGTGGTTCATCTTTTGAGAGGATATAACTCAAAACACCCGAAGACCTGGGATGAAAGCATACTGTACCTGCAGTTTGCTTTTAATCAAGCAGTGCATGGTTCGACTGGAAAGTTGCCGTTTAAGGTCTATTCAGGATTTCTACCACAGAGTCCATTCGACATGGAGTTTGTGATCCCTACCTCAGCACGGAACATCAAGGAAGCATCTGATCAGGATCGAATACAAATGTTCCTGGAAGGTATTCAACAACTCCATTGTGAGGTTGAACAGAACTTGCTGAAAGCTCAGCTCAAGTACAAGGCGCGATATGATCGGCACCGAGTTGATGTACAATTTCAAGAAGGTGATATGGTATGGTTACATCTGAGTAAGGAGAGACTTAAAGGTGAAAGTAAGAAACTCAAACCCATTCATTATGGTTCTTTTCGGATTTTGCGAAAAGTGGGTAATAATGCTTGTCAGCTCAAGTTACCTCCATACATGGATATTTACTCGGTTGTTAATGTTGAGCACCTCAAACTCTTTGAGCCTTCAATGCTGGATGATGAGTCAGATACCATAGTACCATCTGTTGAAGAGTACTTGGTCTATCAACGAAACGAACCTCTACGTGAAGATGTGATTCTGGAGAAGAAGGTGACTACCACCCGTAGTGACATAAAGGAGACTTTTCGAATCGGTCGGAAAGATCAACGAGCACGTGCGGCAAAGTGGTACACCAGAGAACATGGACAAGCCCAATTTCTACATCTCCAGTTTGATCGAGAGGTCACAACAGGGGTTGGCTCCTTCTCAACAGGGGAGTCATGATCCGGGAGGATCTTCAAGTCCTGATCGCATACGGCTTCACGACCTTAACCGTGTTCGGAAAGGTTTCACGACCATGGATGGGTCCGCGACCATGGATTGGTTCGTGACCATGAAAAGGAATTCGTTCCCTATTCAGAATTGTAATCCGATCCGAATATGTATAACTAAGCTTATCCGTTTAGGATTAGTTAGTTATATGAGTCTAATACGTTTAGGTTATTGAGTCTGATACGTACTCATACGATTGGACTATAAATACCTTGTAATATAACTAGTTTAGATCATCGAACATTATTACAGCTTTGGATCATATATCCAGCTTATAGTTCCTTCGATGTAGGCGAGTGCGACCTAACGTTCGACGTGTAAAATCCTATTTGAAATAAAGAGTTGTGCAATTACTTTGAACTGTGTTTTTGATCAACCTTTGGGTTTCGGTATTTCCGAGTAAGATCCCATTATTCCGCATATTAGAATCTGGGCCAGTCTAGTGCAAAAACCAAGGCTAGGTCTCAAATGGATCATAGGACAAGTCTTGCCTCCTTTCGTACTATACCCTGACAAATTTCCGTAGGCCGGGAAATCATTTATGGTTCAAAATATCATGGCCTGCAATATGAAATTCTCTCGCTTATATGCAACCCACACCCGTACCCCTTCGCTCCACAATTTATGTAAGTCCTCGACTAACGGTGATAGAAACATGTCAATATCATTCTCGAGTTGTCTGGGTCCTGAAATTAGTAACGACATCATGATGTACTTGCGCTTCATACATAACCAAGGAGGAAGATTGTAGATGCATAAAAGAACCGGCCAAGTGCTATGCCGATTGCTCATATTTCTGTGTGGATTCATACCATCCGTACTCAGCCCAAATCTTATATTCCTCACTTCGCCGCCAAACTCACCGAATGTTCTGTTAATGTTTCTCAATTGAATAGAATCAGCTGGATGTTTTATTTTTCCGTCTTGTTTCCGACCTTCAACATGCCAACGCAAGTACTTCGCATCTTTCGGATTTACAAACAGCTGTTTCAATTTAGGAATCACAGGCAAATACCACACAGTTTTGGCCAAAGGCCCTTTCTTTACCTCATCACATCCATTGTGATAAATTCGGTCCCCATGCTTATACCGCGATGCACCATATCTTATACAAACATGCAAATCCTCATACTCGTTATGGTACAAAACACAATCATTTGGGCATGCATGTATTCTTTCGATTTCCATTCCCAACAGATACAATAGTTTTTTGGCCTGGTAAACCGATCTTGGCAACTCTTTTCCCTCTGGAAGCATGTCCGCCAAAAGATCTAATAGCACCGTGAAACTCTTATCGCTCCAACCGTTGCTTGCCTTCAAGTTATATAATCTCAATATAGAAGACAACTTTGTAAATTTTACACATCCGGGGAACAAAGGCTTCTCAGAATCAACAATCAATTTCTCAAATTTACCAAAATTGTTTTCGCTGTAATCTTCTTCTACATCACGTAACATTTCATCTAAATTGTCATCATCTACATGCACATCTGAATGAACATTATCAATGTTCTGATGATCATCATTACGGAATCCACTTCCAGGTCCTGCTGAGTGGTAGCAGTGCTCGTTTCCTCAAGGTCATCACCATGCCATATCCAACGGGTATAGCGTGCGTTAAAACCATGACGAATCAAATGACTCTTAATTTGATCAGAGTTGCCGAACCTCTTTAAGTTCATACAATCTATACAAGGACAATGCATATCTTTCTCTCCCTTCTTCACCTTTTCTTGCTCAGCAAATTTAATAAACCCATTCACACCCTCCAAATACTCAAGTGTAGTACGTTTTATTCCATAAATCCAATATTCTCGGTCCATCTATAATTATTTCACAAAATTGACAAATTGAAATAAATAATTGGAAGCATGAAACATAGTCAATATATAGCTAGGCTATATGTATACAGCTTACAATTGATGTATAAATAATTGATGTATGAAACCCTAACTTGATGCATTAATTGGAAGAGCCAGCTATCTAGCTTATTAACTTCAGTCATAAATCATTCCTAGCTTAACTTCAGCAAGTTATAGCTAGCTAGCTAACCTCCTAGAGTTTGAAGCTACATGTATCTAGTTTAATGACTTAGAAGTAGAGAGAGGGAGAGTGTGAAAGAGTGATCGAGAGAGAGAGGTGATGAGAAGATGACAATACCGAGGGGGATCGAATTATCAACCTTCCAGCTAGCTTTTCCAGATAACTCTAGCTTGGAGTGTGGATACACGTATGGTAGAAATGATCAAGGATGCAAAACAAGGGTCGAGATATATAAGTTGTGCAATTTTACTATCGGTTCAAAACACAACCATTAGTGAACTTTCCTCTCTTCTAAAGGTCCTCACTGTCATAATCATTAGTATATATGATGTCATTTTACTATCAGTTATAGAAAACAAACCGTTAGTAAAATTTACTCTCTTCTATCGGTTGGTACAGTACTAACCGATAGTAAAAATACCGTAATTTCACTATCTGTTACGAAAGACAAACCGATAGTATAATTTCCTCTCTTCTAACGGTTCGTACAGTAATAACCGATAGTAACAATTGTTTGCTATTCACTAACGGTTTCCCAGAACATAACCGTTAGTACAAAATCTCTTCTCCACTGCTGTCGTTGTACCCTAACGGATTTTTCCCAGATTGCTTATAACCGTTATAAGATATGGGTTAGTGGATTGTATTTATGTAGTAGTGAATACTTTAAAACTAAACACAGTAGATCAATATACATGTAAGCTAAAGAGTGCAAGTTTGTTCTTAGTACATCTAAGAACATCCTTGGTTCTCTTCTTGTAATCCCCAATTTACATAGTGAAATCCCAACAGGATGTAGGGCTATTACTCACCATCAGAGGGCCCGAACTTATATAAATTACTCTCTTCCTTTGACATAGATACCATAATTTACCTGAACTTCACCTTAGATTGGCTTCACATTCTTTCTTAACATTTACGTAAGTTCTACTAAAGATGAGAGTCCCAATCGTCGACAAAACCCCCAACTTGTTTAGACTTAATTAGTGATCCATTAAGCTAGAAAGACGAATACACTTGTTCCTCGTAGAATTCGACCCTCAAGTGCTCAACTTTCAAGCGTTCACTTGTGGTATTACACAATCATGCCCCTTTGGGTGTGATCAGTCCCCTCATGGATCCCGCATGTTGGAGATCCATTGAAGTCAATTTTGAATTGTTCTTTTTGAGGAGTTGTAATAGTATTAATCCAGGATTTTTGTGTATAAATAGAGAGGTTTTGAGCTTAGTTTTTCACGGAGTTTGAGGGTTAGTATTAATTTAGACTAGTTTTTAGGTTTAGAAGAGTCTCCTTCTCTATTTTATTCTAGTTTTCACGTTTGTAAGCAGGTGTGGATGGTAGACCTAATTATTTGATGCAATTAATTAAGTTTTCAGTTATTTCTTATTATTTATGTATTTTTATGATTTTTTGCAATCAATTCACATTTAGGGTTAAGGATGACTTAATCCGAAAGGCGTAATTCCTCCTTAGTCTCGATCTTAAATTTTGCAGTTAGTTTGTTACGTTTTATTCCTCTAAACCCTAAATTTTTGTTCCAGCAACATATGTAATAGTTGAGTCTTAGCAAGAATTTAGGTGAGTTCTGGAGTTCTTTTGCGCCTTACGCGGGACTCTGAACAGGAGAAAGGTTCTTGCCAAACTTAACTGTGGAAGCGATCCTTTGACTGTTGTACCAGCGACCGTACTGGCAATTTAATCTGTCTTGCAAAACAGTTGGAACTAATTTGCAATTCTCAGACTTTGGATACAATTACGCCTAATAGTTATGAAATTACTGAAACCCTAGGTTTTTCTTCCCATTTCTAAAACCCTAGTTTTCATAATTTACAATTTTTTCACTTTCAAAACCCTAGATTGATAGATTTTAGTTTTAGTTTTAGTTGTAGCTAACAAAAACCCTATTCTCACTCTGATTTAGTTGACAAATTCTTAATCTGAAAGACGAATACGCATATTCCTCATGAATTCGACTCCCAAATACTTAACGTTCAACCGTTCACTTGCAGTTATTATTAAACATATTCCTCTAGGGTGCAATCATTGTGTGCAACAAAAGACAATAATTTGTGGGGCCCACAAAATGCTTTTTGGCACGGTTGGTTTTGCTCCAATGGCGCCATTTCGGTTGGTGCGCGCCTGTGAGGTCTACCAAGAAGAAGGACACGCAACTGTGGCTTGTCTAGGCGTCGAAAAATAGTTAACGGGGATGGTTTGACTGAGCTAGTAGCTGACGTGGGTGGCACACTCCAGCTAAGAAGTCTCCGTTGGAGAGAACCTAATAAATAGGAGGCCCATATTGAACTAGCAAACTTGAAGAGTTAGAGGAGAAGAGCACAATGTTACTTCCACTAAAGAAGAGTGCCCATCATGCTTTAGTGCTTGGTTCAGATAAAGTATAGGCATGGAAGAAGACATCAGAAATATTGATAATACCTCAAATATGGGTGAAACCATCTCAAAGGTAAGAATGCAATAATGTGTACATTTTCATCGTACATATGCTGTCATTCTTTTTTTTGCTTTCAAAGAACAATAAGAAAGATTTATGTTCATTGATAAGAGTTACTGCAGGACGAATTCTAGGTCTTGTCTGTACATATAGTATCTTCACAAGAAACTCTAGTAAAAAAAAATATTAGATTTACTACCTTAACGCTTGTTTGAGAAGGGTCAGATTAGGTTGAATCTGGTTCAATCCACAGGGACGGAAAGTCCACCCAGAAAATATTCCGACCAAACTTAAAATCATGTTTGAAAGTGGATCCGATTGAAAAAAATTCTGCCAATTCTAGCCAGATCCACCGGGTGGAAAAAAGGAGCGGGGAAGCCATTTTATTTTTTCCGGCCTCTCCCCTTGTTATTTCCTCTCACGAAGCCGCCGCCTCCTCTCCCTCCACCCTGTCAATCCACCTTCTCTCCCCATCTCCTCTCTCTCTCTGAACAACGGCAACAATAGCTTCGAGCGGTGAAGGTCGCGGCGGCGGTGAATCTTGAGGCGCCGGTGGCCGTGGCCGCAGCTTAGGCATGTTGCCTTCTCTCTTGAGACGTCCGTCCCAGGAATAGCGTTCCACGGAGGGCAATAGGCTTACTCGACGAATATCACCCGCAGGGGATAATTTACTGGATGATCTGCCCTGGTGGACACCTCACCAGGCAATTGTTTGAAGAGGTTGCCACCACTTCGCCAATTGGTTACATTACATCAACAACTCAACATGAAAAATATATTCAAAATTCAGTGGCAACTGGAAAGCACCAGCTATAAGACGTTTGAAATGCATGAATATGTAAGTTATGAGAACTTTCGAGTTTATAATGTGTTGTATTATGAGTAGATTTTTTTTTTCAAATAGTTTAAGTTTTTGAGTGTCTTTAAATGAATTAATTTATACATCAATATGACTTAAGAGTTAGAATTCTTACTTTCAAGATATAGTATTCAAGACATAGATTAGGTCGTAATTCGGATTGAATCCACGACATAAGCAACTTAAATTGTTGACTGAATTAGTCTATTCATAAAACTCAATTAAGTACAACGGTGTTAATAAAAATGGCCAGAATCAGAGTTCGAAAAATCAGGTCCCAGTGGTTCTAACAAGAATGCACTGAAATGTTAGAAGCATGCACAAAGATTTTGCACTTGCTTTTAGACGTCGGTTACAACTTTACAACCAATCAAAAGTTTCAAAACTGAGCAACCTGAAACAAACTAACAAAAAAACATCAATCTGTAACCTTCTGTCGTCTGTCTGCTACCTTTTGTTTTCAAGGAATACCTCACTAGGAAGTAATGAAAAGAACAATTACAGTATCAAAGAGAAATAAACCAAAAAAATTAAAAGGAACTGTTCAAAGTCACAAGACTGAATACAAGAAACAAAATGTAGTCAGGTATGCTCCAAAGTTTCATCAGACCCAATATTTCACTGGTGGCATAGTCCTTTTGTCATCTGCATATGGCAGTCAAGGTATCATATGGATATACATGGAAATAAAGCAAGGACAGTAACACAAATTTCAAAATTAAGAACCTCATAGAAGCATAAACTGTTCATTAGTAAAGTTCTACTGCCATTATTTGAAAATATTGAAACCAGAAATGTAGATTGTTGAGTGTAAAGGTATTTTGGTAAGGGAAAAGACACTGGTAAATTAGGTGTATATTTTGCACTTGTGAAAACTATAGACAAATTGAAATGAAAAAATTAGTTGACAAACACTATAAAATATAGTTTTTTTATAGGGCATTGAATATGAGTCTGATATGTGGGTCTTGAACCCACATATCAATAAGACATTAATGTCATTTATAAACTCGAAATTTTTATAGTATTATTGTACAAATAGTATTGATTGAAATTGAAAGTGATAAACTGAAGATTATTGCACAAATCGGGTAATTCATTTCCCACCCTAAAGATGAATAAAGGATATGAATAAAAAGGAAAAAGTGGACTTCGAAGCCAATATATCATGTAAATATTATTGCTTGTGTAAAAAATTTTCAAATTGAGTCTGAATATAATGACATAGAAAAATGGCCCTTCATTGAAAGAAGAAATTCTTTTTTTCAGAGAGTGCCCTTAACTGCTCTTGACTTGATCAATCTAGGCATAAAGATTGAGAAGAAAAAAAAGAAGGAATTTAAGAACTAGTAGCCGCTTATAGAAGAATGATTAACAGCTGCTGTGGACAGCATTGCTGAATGGCATTGCAAAGAATGAAAGAAACCATTTCTCACCTTAACTTAATCTTTAGATCCATGAAACACCTCAAGAACTCCACAAAAACTCCACCAGGGTGTCAGATGCCGCCCAACAATTGGCAATTTCAAAGGAGCTTCCTTTGGAATTTCAATTGAAATATGAACCCAAGAAAAATTCAGCATTATCATGATCAACAATAGTTAAGAAACTAAACTAGATATTCCTTACTAATTACCTTTGGAGTGTGCTTTTCTGAGAGTTTCTCATCCTTATCTCTAATTCCATCATGCACTAATCCTTCCAACGAGGTTACATCTGAAGCTCTATCTTCATTTGCGCAACCATCAAGTTGTGCCCCTCTTGTTTGATGCTTGTCGATGAAATGGCAAACTTTTGACAGAGTACCTGATGCCTCCTCTCTATTCTCCTCAATGAAGTCTTCTACACGATTCTCGTCCTCATCACCAATCACGTGATGGATTGAAGCATTTGATGAGACCACCATTTTTTGTTTGTTTTCACCCACAAAATCAAGTGACGGTGACAGCCCTCCTGTTTCTTGCTGATGGGCACAATTATGAACTTCAACTGAAGTACTTGATTGTTCCTTCGTATTTGCCTCAATAAGCTCTTCAGGTAGTTTGTCATCATCACTGCTAATCACCTTGGGATATGAAGTACCCAATGGGATGATCTTTCTTATGTTAAGTTCTTTTGCAATCAACCCGTCAATTGGCGCTTCCTTTTTAGAAAGATCATCAACATCAGCAGAAATATTTGGTAAGTCCTCATTATTCAGTGCGATGATCATCTCATCGGCAAGTTTGTCATCTTTGCCATGCCCTTGCTGATCGGAATGAGTATCTAACATGACCATCCTTAGTCCCATTTCAGACTGATCAGAGAATTTATCAACAGCCGCCTCATGAATTTCTTGCATTTCGGCAAAAACTTCCAAATCAGTAAAATCACGCGGCAACTCAGGTACATGTTTCTTGAATTGCTCTTGTTCATTCTCTTCGCTAATCACCTCGGATGTGCACTTTTCGGAGGGTTTCTCATACTCATCTCTAGTCCCACCATGGACTAAACAATGTAATGATGCCACCTCTCTGAATTTATATACATTTGCGCAACCACCATGTGCCACACCTCTTGTTTCATCCTTGTGAGTGAGATCACGAACTTCAGATGAGGTACCTGAGAACTCCTGTTTATTCTCCTCAATAAATTCTTTATCATCTCTGTCATGTCCGTCACAATTCGCATGATAGAATGAAGCATTTGATGATGCAGCCATCCTCTGTCTGTTGTCATCCGAAAATTCAAGTAACAAGCATTCAATTTCATGCTTTTTGACTAATTCATGAACTTCAGCTGAAGTACTTGATAGTTGCAACTTATTTGCATCTTCAATCAATTTCTCATCATCAGTACCAACTAACTGGGCAATTGGATTATCCAATGTGATGATCTCTCTCTTGTTAATGTCTTTCGCAAACCCCTCAATTGGCACCTCCCATAACTCATGGCTTTCAGCAACATCATCAGAGTCAGCAGTAGCATTTAACTCCTCACCGCTCGACTCGACGACAATCACTTCTGCAGCCAGCTTGCTGTCATCGCCGTGCAGGTTGGGATCAACACAGGTATTAGACATGGCCATCCTTACTGTCATCTTAGACTCATCAGAGAACCCATCAACAATATCAACAGCAGCAGAATCACCTGTCAATTCTGATATATCCTTTGCAGCTTTCTCCTCCTCCTTTTCCTCTTGCTCTTCATCTTCTTTGTCTTGTTTATCGACATTGACGCGACCATCGACGCTGCCGTTGTTCTTGAAGACTTCATGATTGTTGTCCTTGCTCAACAAGAAGACAACAAAATAGAACAAAGTGAACCAGATGAACGACACGATAAAAGCGAGCACAGAGAAGAAGAGCACCGGAGGAAGAAGCAGGCAAGACGGCGACCGGAGAAACGGGAAGAAGTTGACTCGACGGCGCTGGAAGTGGTAGTGGACGTGGAAATGGCGACAGCCGCTGCCACCTTTCTCTCCTCTCCCGCCTCCTCCGCAGACGCATCTCCTCTTACTATAGCTCAAAGCCATGGACTGCAAAGCAAGATTCTAGGCATACTTTAGCTTTTTTTCATTCGTCTTTCCGCCATGGCTATAGGCGAAAATTCGAACTTTGGATTGCTTCTTTCAAATTTGATTATGTAATGTTGAAACAGTAGACAATTGACAATTTGAGATTGTGGAGAGGTGGAGCCCGCCAAGACAAGTTCAAGCTGTTTACTATTGGTCCCCTGAGCCAATGAGGAGTTAATGTTCCACAAATCATTTATGTTTAGAAAACTCTGTTATATATCATTGAGTTTCGGTATATAATGCAATCTATAACTGAGTTTTCAACACTATTTGTAGGCACCACTAAAATTTTCTCTGTCATATCCCACTATGCTACGACAAAACACAAATGCTTTTGGATGATCCATAGTAGCATAACACTAAACAAATATATTAGGAGCAGTGATAAAAATTTAATGGGAAGTTTCTTATCTTAAACTCCGTAGAAAGGTCTTGTCACTTATGAGTCATTAGATTTTAATTGAACAGTTTGAATGAATCAAAACATTGCATATATAATTATATTGGATAAATTCAGACCATCCATTACTCCTAATTAGATGATTTCGATTTTTTTTATTCTTCTAGGATATACAATTCAAAGTTCCAAAATTCAAGTGAAAAGACTTATTTTTTCCCAAAGAGTAGATTCATGGTTTTAGAAAGGAATAAGGAAATATGAAAATAAGAGCTTCTGTTTGTAAAATTTGTATAAAATGTCGACTGATTCGTAGGCGCGGATGAATTAGAGTCATTTGTTCCAATCCGAAGCATAAACAAAGACAGGGGTAATCTTTCGAAAAAAGAACTTTACTTTTTAAAACTAAAAAAAGTATCCACGGAAATGTCCAAATAAAATAATTAATATCCAAATAAAATAATTAAAGTAAAGGCTTCTCACTTACATGATTGATAGAAAATTTTCTATTAAATATGTCATTTAGTCCATTCAACTACATAGCACATCAACCAGAAAATTTATGGTGCTAGCTACAAAATATCCAAAATTTAGTATAGATTGCATATTGGACCAAAGTTCACCGATATAAAAAAAATTGTATTATCCATAGTGGCATCACACTAAGATAGGATATTTTAATCCGTGTAATGATATAGGACATCAGGTAGAAATTTTTGATCGCTACCAACAAAAATGTCCAAACTCTGGTATAGTTCAGAAAATTTTCCTTTCCTTTTTTTGATTAAGATGTAATGATGGGTCATGATGGGGTCAAGTAAAAGTTGTGTTTCAGCTGGCTATTTGTAACAAATAGCATTCAGAAAGGCAGTCTTTAGTTGGTAGATTGATTGACGTTGTTGCGATGATCTGATCAGAATAGGATCAGATCCAAATGTCGACATTAATGCCAATAATTCATCCGACTATATCGTAACTTTGGTTTGGTCGTAATCACGCTTTTTATTCCATTTCACTGATGGAAAGTAGGACTCGTGTCTTAGTGACGTTCGAACTTGAACAGATTCAGAGACTTGAAGTATGAACTGTATGAAATAGATGCCAGAACCAACTTGAGGTTACCTTCCAATCATTATCTATAACGCCAGCTGACTGGAAACGGCGTAGGTGTGTTTTGACCGAGATTAAGAGGGTGTTTGTTCATTGGCTTAAGAAGAGAAGGTATTTGGCCGACATTGAATTTGAGATTATTGCTAAGGGCGTGTTTAGCTCTATTTATCCGGTCTCAACTTCTCATATAAATCGAAACTAGTCAAAAGATTTAAATTTAGAGTTTATCTTTTCAACTGAACTCGTTTAAACTAGAAACTCAAAATAAACTTAAACTCCTTCTATTGATTTATTAGGTTTATAAGTTTAAGTTAACTTATTAGTTTAATCTAAATTAGATCAAACAAGTTCTAATTAAGTGAATATGAGATTTAACACCTAACTTATCATACGTGGTTTAGAAGAATTTTTGTTAAATTATTTTAATTTAATGTGGCCTATGTAATTATTAGATTGAGTCGTCAAATCTTACAAGAGGCCAAGTAGAAGATTGTAAAAAAAAAAGAAATTGATTAATCTAAAGTGGCTATTACAGTTGGCTTGATTTCCATAAAAATTATTGAAGTTGTTTCTTTTTTAAACATCGATCACTAGTTCCCTTCACTATACCTAGCACCAAATTATCTTTCATATTGCTTTTATCTTTTGTGGTTCTTAATTAGTACAGAAACAGCATGTGCCAGCCTATTGCATAGCTTTAATGCTTTTGCAATCACAAGTTAAAAAAAATATGCAATTAAATATTTAAAATTTTTTCAAGCCAGCTCACTTGGTGCTACCAAGTTTTTCGTTACAATAAATATTTAGCAAATCTTGTTACAGGATTATTTTTCGTTGGGTAAGTCTATGTTTGCAAGTATTTTTCTCTCCTCTCTATCTTCTCTTTTGATACCCTCTTTGATGGTGTGTCTTTAAAGATTATTGCCATACAATATATATAGCATTTGCTGTGATCTTAAAAGAGTGTATTCATATAATTCTTCATGTTAAACACTTTTTCTTGTCTTGTGTTAATTAATGGGTGTGCAACTCTGTGGTTCATATGACTATTCTTATTAAACACTTCTTTAGACACAAACACTTCTTCACACACAATCATTTACCTGTTTAAATGGAGAGAAGAGGGATTTAAATCCCCATGATTCTAATATTTTCAGTCTAATAACCTTCGTACTAGACTAATGTCTATTAAAATTAATCAACCATGAAATAGACCACTTCATATAAATAAAATTTTCTTACAAATTCAACTCATTTGGTCAAATAAGGGACAACCCTCACCCTATCTTATCCAGATTATTCCTCTCCGCTCCCTCTGTTCTCATCTCTTATTAAAAAGTCAAATTCTTGCCAAAATAACTTTTTGTGCTTATAAAAGAAGTAATTTTTTTTATTTATAAATTGTCGTGAAGTGGTATAGAAAGCACAAGGCCTAGAGATCGACCTGGTTAAGAGTGATCACCGTTCACACAACGGCTGAGTCAGCCTGAACACCAGAGTCTACCCAGGGATTGGTCATCGCCAAGTCACCCGGTGGACGGATTGCCTGCTCGCCAATGTCTACCCGGTGACAAAGCCTCATCAGGTAACTTGAGAATCTTAACACATCCTGGGTTTGGACAATCACTTGGCCATCTATTGGTGAGGCCCCTACCTCGGCATGAACCGTGACACTGGGAGACTTGGAGCTCTAGTGATGTGGTACTCGGACTCGCAGTCGAACGAACAAAACATCGCTTAGAGCTTCTGGATCTCTCATGGAAAGCAACTCCCTAGGGGTATTGGGAGAGATGCATCCACTCCCAAAGGGCCAGGGGGCTGCACCCACTGAGGCTTTGGGGGATCATGTGTCAGTGGGTTAACCGGTGATAGTTCACCACCCAAAGCCATGAGGCCCACCACCATAAAAGTGGTGTTAACTAGGAGTGGACCCATGACACATGAAAACCATCCACAGTGCCTTATTTGATAAAAAGTCCATCCTCAATCTAAGGGCTTCATGAAGGGCACTTTCTTCCTTCGGCATTTTCTTAGTCTATATATACCCCTTTGTAAGCCCTTATTTATAACACACTTGCTCATCTTGATATACAAACAAACATTACTTTGAGTGTGCTTTAGAGTTTTCTTCTCCTTTGAGAAACCTCCCAATCGAAGGAGGAGAAAACTGTTAGAAAAACTAAGGTCTCCCTCAAGACCACAATCTGTATAAATCCTTTGCGTTTGATTGTCTCTTTCCATTGAACTTGGAGTGACTCATCACACGATCACTTTAAGCCCTCAATCGATTGTGGCATGTAAAACATAGCTGCTGGGAATTTCATCCCACAATAGTTGCACCGATCGTGGGGACTCATGGTAATGTGGTTTAGTCATGACTCCTCCCAAGAAGTCCAAGCACATAGCCTCAACATCTCACCGAGACGATGCTTCTGGGAGTGGAGGCAGGCACTAGCTCACTAAGGAGCCATTTTCATCACCCCTACCACCTTGGAAGCACCGTCTGTAATTCTTGGACACTAGTACAGAAAAACTTTCTTCTAACGGTAAAAAATACATTTCTACTAATGATTTTTGTACCATTAGAGATAGACACGATAGAACAAGACAAGACATTTTCTAACGGTAAAAAACTATTAGAAAAAGTGGCCTATTCTAACGGCATTTTCTGAGATAACCGGTAGAAAAACCATTCTCGTCTAACGGTTAACTAGCACTATCTATTAGAACATTTCAATATTTTCTAACGGTTACGAGTACTGAATCGTTAGAAAAAAATAGCATTCTCACGGTTGTGTATGAGTTTACCGTTAGAAAAACTTAAACTCTTCTAACGGTTCACTAGTACAGAAATGCAGTCTACTAACCCCTATCTTCTATCGGTTATTAGCGAAACAGCACAAAACCGATAGAAAATGTGCCTCGCGGTCATAAAAGCCCGACGGATGTATTTTCCCTATCGGTTTCTAAGAAACTTACCGATAGAATAAATAGTATGATTTACTCTAGCGGTGATGAACATATTTGCAGTTAGAAGAGATGCATAAGTACTGACGGAAGAATGTTGTGCGCCGATAGGACTGGTCGACTTCAACAACTAGACTTATTCTATCGCTACTGTATGAATATACCGACAGAGTATATTAAAAATTCCTATCGGCAATATGTAGTTCGCCGATAGAATAGTTGACCTTCTACAAATATTTTTATTCTATCGGCAATGGATTCTTTTACCGTTAGAATATATAGAAAATTTCTTAGAACTGTATGTCTTCTAATAATTTTATTCTATCGGTAATGAATGTTTATACCGGTAGAATATTACAAAAAATATCTTAGAACTGTTGGCCTTCTACAACTAGTAATATTCTATCGGTAATGTACGTACACACCGATAGAGTATGTACAAAAATTCCTATCGGTAATATTAATTGTGCCGATAGAACCATTCGGCTTCTACAGATGTTTTTACTACTAACGGTATTCTGTTTTCTTACCGATAGAAAATATATAATTGTATAAATACACTGTTGTTAATTTCAGACGTGGCTTTTGTAATATACATCGAATGTGTGAATTGTTGTATTTGTATATTGTTGTATATTTGTGTATCATGTATTGCTAATTGGGACATGAACTTGAATGTGCAGGGAGCATTTGTGTATTTAATTGTATTGGTAGGTAGGTGTGTATTTGTACTGCTGTTTCAGACATGCACTTCAATTTGTGAACTGGCATGTGTATGTTTGTACCTGAATTTGTATTGGTGAACTGGCATGTGTATGTTTGTACCTGAATTTGTGAACTGGCATCTGTAATTTCTTTGGCAAGATGAAGTACCAACTACCTACGAAAAGTATTTTTGTGTCTCCTAGTTAATCCACAAATTAGCATTTCTTGAAATATATTGCTTTATCTTCTAGTTAAGATCCGTTTGATATTACATTGATATGATTCCTTGAATGTGAGAAATGGCATGTGCATGTTTGTCCCAGTTTGGTAACAGTACCTCCTCTAACGGTAAGTACACATATTTACCGATAGGAAAACACATATATTTGTTCAGTCATGCATATTCTAACGGTAAATGCACATATTTACCGATAGAAAAATACATATAATTGCTCAGTCATGCATATTCTAACGGTAAATACACATATTTACCGATATGAAGCACATATATTTGTTTAGTCATGCATATTCTAACGGTAAATGCACATATTTACCGATAGAAAAATACATATATTTGTTCAGTCATGCATATTCTAACGGTAAGTACACATATTTACCGATAGAAAAATACATATATTTGCTCAGTCATGCATAGTCTAACGGTAAATGCACATATTTACCGATACAAAAACTAATTCTCGAGTGTCATGCATCATCTAACGGTAAGTACACATATATACCGATAGAAAAACTCATGTGCGTGCTGTGTCATGCATGATCTAACGGTAAGTACACATATTTACCGATAGGAAAACACATATATTTGCTCAGTAATGTATATTCTCTAACGGTTATTTCATGTATTTACCGTTAGAAAAATGTCCAATATAAGGAAAACCCCACTCGACCATTGCTGAGCTGCTCTTTAATTTGTTCTGTTGCACTCTGTGTCCCTCTGTTTGTGACGAAAGTTCCAGCTACACTGCTAGGGTGATCAGCGCAGGCTGGAGGGAAGTTGATTGCGCCCCTCTCTTTAAGGTATGCTTAATCGTCGACACTTATCTCTCTCTCCCTCTAGATCTCCCTTCCTCTCTACTTGCAAGCTAGCTGTATTGTGTAGTTCCAAGTTTGTAGCTCTAAGCTTGGGAGCTTGGTAGTTGGAAATGCGTCATGTTTTAGGAGCTAACTAGTTTGTATTGTGTAGTTAGCTAGGTTAATTAGTGTTAATTTCGTCAGGCTAGGGTTCAACACATGTATCTGTTGTAAGAGGCTGTACATGTACATATACATAACTTAATCGGGCAGGTTTCATGCATGGCTTACTCGTTAAATTTTGTTAATTGTAGATGGACAGGAAATATTGGATGTATGGAATAAAACGTACTACTCTTGAATATTTGGATGGTGTGAATGAGTTTATTAAATTTGCTGAGCAACAAAAGGAGAGGAAGGGAGAGAAAAATATGCTCTGTCCTTGTACTGATTGTATGAACTTGAAGAGGTTTAGCAACTCTGATCAAATTAAGAGTCATTTGATTCGTCGTGGTTTTAACGCGCGATACACCCGTAAGAAGAGGAAATCATTTAACGGGAAGCCTGAGAAGGGATCAGCTCCAGTGTTTCTGACCGGTAAGGAGATTTACTCACGCGTGAACGACATCAAAGTTGAGTTCGGTAAGCATTCTAAACCTCGAGAAAAAAATGTTTGGAAGAAGAGATCGATTCTCTGGGATCTACCGTACTGGGAGCACTTACAAGTTCGACATTGCATTGACGTCATGCATGTAGAGAAAAATGTCTGTGACAGTTTGATTGGTTTGTTGTTGAACATTACGGGAAAGACAAATGATGGTGTGAAAGCTCGTCGTGACATGGTGGAAATGGGGATAAGGACTGAGCTTGCACCTTTAGAGAATGGAAAGCGTACATACCTCCCCCCGGCCTGCTACACATTGTCCAAGAGCGAAAAAACAGAACTCTGTCGGTGCCTGCACGGTGTTAAAGTTCCATGTGGGTACTCCGCGAACTTGAAAAAACTTGTGTCTATGAAGGACCTAAGACTGGTTGGCATGAAGTCCCACGACTGTCATGTCTTGATGTCACAGATGCTTCCCATTGCTATCAGAGGCATTCTCCCAGTTAAAGTCAGAGAGACAATCACAAACCTATGTTATTTCTTCAACGCAATATCTTGCAAGGTAAGTACGTGCACTCGTACTATAAGTTCACTACCTCCATTTGTGGAGCTTAATTAGAAGATTTTTCTGATATGAATATTTGGCGCAACTGTGTCCTCGTAGGTAATTGATCCCGATGGACTGGACGCTTTGCAACGCGACGTGGTTACAACTCTTTGTCAGCTCGAGATGTATTTCCCTCCATCCTTTTTTGATGTTATGGTCCATCTGATTGTTCACCTTATCAGAGAAATTAAGTTTTGTGGACCCGTGTGCCTGCGCTACATGTATCCATTTGAGAGATTTATGGGTGTATTGAAGGGATACGTAAGGACTCGTCGTCGACCCGAGGGGAGTATCATGGAAGGTTATGCCGCCGAGGAGGTGATTGAATTTTACACAGATTATATGGCCGGGGTTGACCCAATTGGTGTTCCTAGGTCCCGACACGAGGGTAGGCTTGAGGGAATCGGAACGATTGGATTCAAAGCTATCGTTCCCGCTCGTGATGTGTACGCAAAATCACATTTTTGGGTCTTACAACACATGACGGAGGTCGAGCCATACATACATGAGCACAAGGTAATGTTACGGTCACAGAATCCTTCGAAGTCAGACGTTTGGGTAAGCAGAGAACATAACAGGAAATTTGCTGAGTGGATCCAAGAAAGAGTCACGCGAGCTGCCGAGGGCTCCGTAAGTGAAACTGTGACATGGTTGGCTAGAGGCCCAAGATTCACTGTAGGGACTTGGCAGGGGTACGACATCAATGGGTATTCATTTTACACAAGAGCTCAAGACGCCAAGAGTAGCACGCAATGTAGCGGAGTGACACTGTTTGCTATTTCCGAGGATGCCAGGTCAGTACGGGCGCTGAACTCATATTACGATGTTATTGACGAAATATGGGAGCTCGATTACGGATTACTTAAGATTCCCCTGTTTCGATGCCAATGGGTCGAAATCCCTCGAGGTGTTCAAGTTGACAGTTACGGGTTTACTCTCGTCGATCTTGGTAGAGTCGGACACCAAGACGATCCATTCATACTTGCAAAGCAAGCCACACAGGTATTCTACATCGTTGACCCGGCCAATCCAAACTTGCATGTTGTCCTCCACAGCAAGAGACGTATTGTTGGGGTCGAAGATGTTGTCGACGAAGAGGAGTATAACCAATTCGATGAAATACCTCCATTTTTAGAGGACATTCAATCTATCCGTACTGAAGATATCGACGAAACAACGTATCTGCAAGATGACCACGAAGAAGGATTATGGGTTGAGAACCATTGATGATTGATTTCTATTTCAGGGATAAATGCCAAGCAAACAGCCCACAAGTTCTGCAGCAAGGTGAGGAACTTATCATTAATACATCAGGCAGTACATTTTTCTTTAGAATTTAATGATAAGCTAGTTCACAGCATTAATACATCTCAATTTTACTCCACAGCATGAGTTCTAACATGTACAGTACCTTTATCCTGTAAATATTTAATTCTTCCCTTCAAATAGCACTTGCAAAAAATCTCATCGCAGCCTCTTCAAATTAAGTTCAGCAAAAATCCCTTTTTTCTGACGGTATTTTGTTATTTATACCGATAGAGAAGGACATCTCCTCTCAGGCACTTCAAAACGTTTTCTATCGGTATTGTTCTATTTTACCGTTAGAATAAATTCGTTTGTCCCACGGTATTTGTTGTCTGACGGTTTTTTCCTGTTTTTACCGATAGAATAAGACTCTACCGCTTTGAATTCTCAAACGTGTCGCCATGCGTCGCCTTGGAAACTCTATAAGTACCACGCCATGCGTCGCGGTATTTTGTTGTCTTTCTAATTCTCGAACGGTTGGACTCCTCATCTTCTCTTTCACAATGGCAACCTCCATGGGATCGTCATCCACGGCCTCCCTGGTAAGAACTCTAAATCTCCTCGGTTTACCCCTGTATTGTTAATCCATGTTCAGTTCATTCTTGACCTGTTGATTTGCACAGGGAATGGTAGCCGTGGAAGACACTGCCAAAGTGAAGGCTGACCTGAGGGCCCTCCAGGAGGAGCACAAGCTCCTTACAGACAAGCACACTCAGCTACGGCTTGACCTTGACGATCTCTTCCAGCGCATTAAGCGCATGAAGACGGATGGTGACAATGCTAGGGCGAGGACGAGGCGTCTTCGCGAGGAGAAGAAAGCCGCGGATATGACCATCGCTGGCTGCGGTTTGACTATGAAGGATACCATAGCGAAGCTGAGGGAGGTCGCAGGCCTTCTTGACGCGGTAGTAGTTGATCCTAGGGACAACTTGTCGCTAGAGGAGTCCTGCGTCCTGGCTGCAAGTCTAACTGACTCTATTCTACATGCAGCCAGGGCTAAGACCACCCCTTGACCTAGCATTTTGGGTTTTATTTTTTTTTGTAAGTGATAAAACAACAATGAATGAACAATTTCTTTTTATGTCAATTTTCCAATTTTCCGGCTATCTTCCCTCTTTCTTTAACATTCTGCAGCTTTCAACCACGGTCTGTTTGATGTTAAATTGTGTACCTTTTCATTACTCTGACGGTATTTTGTTGTTTTTACCGATAGAAAAAGGGCACACAAATCTCAAGCACTTAATCAAAAAAATTTTCTGGGGAAAATTGGGCTCACGGGATTTTTTTGTTTATACCGATAGAAAAGGGCGCCTTTTCATTACTCTGACGGTATTTTGTTGTTTTTACCGATAGAAAAATTGCACCCAATCTCAAGCACTTTAAAAAAATTTTCTGTGGAAAATTGGTCTCACGGGATTTTATTGTTTATACCGATAGAAAAATGCATCCACTAATTCAAATATTTTTCCGGGAAATTTACTTTTTCTATCGGTATTATTTTGTTGTTTCGATAGAAAATTACATAAGTCTATCGGTATCATTTTGTTATACCGATAGAAAAGTTCCTCCGCTACTTTATTACTCGTACACGACCCTTTAGTTTCCCTCCACTCGAACAGTTCCACCTTAGAGCACTGCGTCTCTTCGAGAGCGAAGAAAACCCCAACCTCCGCCGTGAGCACTCACTTCCTCTCTCCCACACGACGATCGCCGGCTAGACACTGGTTCTTCACTGCCACCGGTTCTTATTTTCGTCCTTCGCCCGCCGTTGCTGCGTTCTACACCGCCTCTCCATCACCAGAACTGATCGCCGCCGTAAATACCCTAATTCGTCGTTCTATTTCCAGCATCTTCTTTATTTGATCCTAGTGTTTTGCACGTACTAATTCTTCGAGTTTTGCAATTACACTAGGGTTCCCTATTGTGTTGGCTTATGTACATTCCGCAGGCAATGTTGATTTTAATTAGGGTTTACATAATATGTTCCAGTGCTGTAATGAACCTGTTTTGAGATTTTAACTTCTCTATACTGCTGTATGTGTGATCAATTGTATCCAACTGCCATGTAATGCAGATTATATGTTGGAGGTGTTCTTACACATATTCTATCGGCAGCTCATGTGTTTACCGATAGAAAATTTTTCTGCACAAGTAGTAAAACTTAATTTGGATCTGGAAGGACATGAGCCATGCAATGTACTAGTTTGGTTGGGAATTTTTACTCACTTCGTATGAATATATGGCATTGTGGATGGGTCTTCGATGTATATGTTTCAAATGCCTATATACATGATTTTTCCCAACCTAATAGCTGTGAAGTCCTGATGACTCACATACAGGCTAGGCTAAAGATTATGCACAGTGGCACTTAGATGCTTGTGTGCATATTTACGTGTGAAATAATAATGCTGGCCCATGAATATTAGTGTAGCAAATCATCGAGAATGTTATGTGATGAAAGTGAATGGTGGCTTGTCAACAAAATTCCATATGTAGAGAACATTGTTATGTTCTATCGGTATCTCACGTGTTTGCCGATAGAAAAATTGTCTTGTGTGGAGGTAATTGTTATGGTCTATCGGCAGATCATGTGTTTACCGATAGAAAATATTTCTGAAGAGTTCAGTAAGTAATTTATGCATGTCTTTCTTTTTGTATTATTTTCCCTTTTGCCTCCCTAGTTAGTCTCCAGTCCTGGGCTGAGTTATGGAACTCCAAGGCGAATTAATTGCCATATATATGGTTTGTTGAAGGTTTTGTAGGGGAAGACATGTCGTCGTCTTCATTGGATGGTACTAGTGGTTCGACTAGGGCCAACCCCATCGTAACTACTGAAGATGGGGCTGTTACATTCCAGTGCAAGAGGGTGGGGCGAGGCGCGACGACGTTGGGGCGTTTGGCCAAATGCACTGATCTTTCTTGTGAATTCAACCAATTTGGGAGGCCGATTGGAAAGAATGCTGGGAGGTACGCGGCCTACGTTGGGCTGTTGGCGAAAGAAAGGGTGAAGATCACCGTCTAGAGCTGGAAGGACGTGACGGCGGACGAGAGGGATAGGTTGTGGGTGGAAGTGAAGGTTAAATGAACTGAAATCGCTGAACTCTTTCGTAATCACGTTCTCTTGGCTTATACTAAAGTTTAACTAACTTGTGATTAATTGTATGCATTTTTCGGAAACAGGCTAAGTGGAACATCCCCGATGATACACCTAGGACTGCCTGCTTGAAGGACATGAACGGAACATGGAAAACCTTTAAGAGCTGGCTCGTCAGTAACTTCCTAGCTGCGGGGAAATCTCCTTGCGAGAAGTACCCCTTCATATCGGAGGAGGTATGGGAGGAATTCACCAAGCAGAAGGGGACTGAGGAGTTCAAGGCCCTTAGCGAGAAGAATAGGGCGATCCAGAAGAGGAACGACCACCCGCATCGGCTCGGATCCCGGGGCTATGCGGGGAAGGAGGAACAGTGGAAGAAGGAAGACGAACAAAATCCTGTCATCGACACCCCTGAGTTGCCGCTCTCCGAGATCCGGGATGAGAGGTGCAAACGATGGTGGAGGGGGAGGGGGTTCGTGTCGTCCACGGGGTCTGTGCAGTTCGCAACCCCTGGGGACGCCGACGTTGTGAGGCGAATGGTAAGTTGGCTAACCTTGTAAACTGTGTGCGCACAAGTGTATATAAGGCAATTTGTCTCACAAGGTACCTTCAAATGTAACAGATCTCTTTTGAGAAGGACGCAGCGGAGGGATTGTTTACCCCGCAGAGGGAGAACGACATCCTCACCCGGGCTCTAGGAAATAAGGAGCATCCCGGGCGGACACGGGCCGTGGGAGCCATTGTGTCGTGGAAGGCCGGTTTCGTAGATCCGGCTCCACCGAGGAAGAAGGCCTGCACCTGGAAGGAAAAGGAAGCTGACCTCTCCGATAAGATACGGGCTGAGGTACGGGAGGAGATACGGGCGGAGATGCGGGCTGAGATACGGGCTGAGGTACAGTCTGAGGTGCACACCGAGGTCGCACAAATGAGGGAAGAGTTTGCACGGTTGAGAGAAGCATTGCTGGCCAAGAGTGCAGATGCGGATCCCCAGGACGACGGTACCCCGCGGGGTCGGATAAGCAGTTGCGCTTCGAAGGTACTCGCGGATCCAGTGGATCTACTTGAGGTACTGCAAGCCTTCATCTGTGCACTTAAGTTGATGCAAGCCTTCATCTGTGCACTTAATTGTTACAAATTTGCAGGGGCCGGAGGGCTGCATCCTACAGAATCACGTAGGCGCCGGGCAGGAAGTGGTTGCACACGGCTTCGTATATCCGTCTGGGCCGGATGTCCGGGTCCACTATGTACCTCTGCGGTTGGGTTTCGCAAAGGTACAGGTGGACATGGCCATGCCGGGCTACAACCATTCTCCGTTGCCAGTCCCAACAGAGGAACTGCAGACACTTGCTGAGGCAGTGGGCTCCTACGTACAGTGGCCCAAGAAGTGTCTTGTAATACAACCGGTAAATCCTACACATTTTAGATTACATCCTACTCAGTACACTCAACTTGCATAATCTAACATACGTGCTCATTAATTGAAGTGGCCTGCCGCGGGGGTACCAGGGGACTGCGCCCCCAGCTCGGGGCATGAGGGCCGATCTCGTGCGAACCTGGACACATCAAAGACGGCCTCGACCCCACCCAGCGCATCCACGCCTCCACCTCGGAAGAAAGCCGCCATCACCTCGCCCTTGCCTTCGAAGGTACGCGCTCAGTCCCCGGCAAAAGGCAAGGGCGGCAAAGGCAAGGGCAAAGGGCGACAGGGACTGCCGCGGACGTTCACGAACGCGCTCCCACTCCTGTCGGAGGCATCTTTGCGGAAATTGGATCGATCAACCAGAGACCTCCACGACTGGTACCTACATCGAGCTCGGCGCAACCTGAACTTCTTAGTTCCCTACAGGCCTGGGCAGTTCCACCGTGAGCCCGGGACTATATCCGTGGCACACGAGGATCTGTTCGACCTCTACAATTGGCGGGAGCTCGATATGTCCATCATACGGACTGGAGTCCTGTGAGTTTGCTGATGCTATGTATTGCTGTTTTCTAACTCTGTTTGCTAACTCTGCATTAATGTTGCAGTTCATTTGAATACTGAGTAACTTTCTATGAAATTAATATTAATCTCGTCCTTCGCATGCAGGTGCATGTACAGGCTAGCATCGGAGGCTGCGTGTGACAAGGTGGGTTTCCTCGACCCAGAGAAAATAAGCCTCACGATGCTAGAGCAGGACGCCGCGCACGCTGAGCAGTACATATCCAGCGCGCTGATGGCGCAGCAGGACATGGACTTCATTCTGGTGCCGTACCACCAAAGGTTAGTGCATTTCGTACTAATTTAACTCAATCTTGTATGTTACACCTGAGATGTACTTTGAGCTAGCGGTCCTCTTTTACGTATAATGCAGGGGCCACTGGATCCTCATCGTGATCTGTCCGCCGAGGAACGAGGTGTACTACCTCGATTCGATGCGTGACAGATTATCGATGGAATATGTGCTCAAGGGGAATATGGAGGCGTAAGTAACTTATATGTTTGATTTAAATTTTGACCTCACTAGCTAATGATAATACATTAACTGGCAATACTAACTGACATGCAGGGCTTTTGATAAATATGTGTCCGCTGGAGGGAGGCATGCCGCACCGCAGGGCTCCGTACTAGCTTGGAAAGAATATGAGGTACTCACGAGACTTTTTGTTTATGCTTAATTAGTTTATGGAAACAATATATAGCTAACATGTCTTCGCATATGCAATTATCTCAGTGCCATCAGCAGCCGCAATCGTGGGAATGCGGGTTTTATGTGCTGCGCTACATGTACGACCTAGTGCAGACAAACTTTTCCCGATTCCCCCAGGTAAGCATCGATAGCTAACTCAAATTTCAAAAATGGGTGTCACGTTCTAAATTAGGATCGAAGTTAGTTACTCAGTATGCACACATGCTTGCAGATCGCCATGTTGAAAGACCAATATGAAAATGCAAAGATTATATATCTTCGACAAATCTGGGCACAATATGTCATGGAGGAAGTAGCGCCCAACCATCCAGCATGACAATTTTCTCCTTTTTGTGTACTCTGCATAGACTGTTCATATACATGTGAATAAATATATATATGTGAATAAATGTCCACATTGGATTGCAATCTGTATTTGTCCATACATATGTGAATAAATGTGAATAACTGCCTAATGTGTCAATTTGTTCTGTGAATTTACCTTGCATCTGTACTGTATTGTGTATCCAATCTATACTGTATTGCATCTGTACTGTATATGTGAATGTACTGTATTGTGAATGCAAATAAAGTACTGTATATGTGAATGCTCTATCGGTAAATTCATGAACAATTGAGAGACTACTGTTCTTTTTTCTATCGGTACAATCAAAATTAACCGTTAGAAGAGTGTGACCTTTCCTGCCGGTGAACTCATACATATCCGATAGAGTACTAAGCTTTTTTCTGTCGGTAATCTTGTAGTTAACCGTTAGAATAGTGGTACTTTTCAATCCGCTATTGACGAGTTTTCTATCGGTAAACTTGTAAGATGCCGATAGAATAGTGGTACTTTTCCAACCGCTGACGACGAGTTTTCTATCGGTACACTCCAAATCTACCGATAGAATATTATGCTTTTTTCTGTCGGTAAACTTGTAATTAA
The DNA here is from genome assembly GCA_019359835.1 of Pharus latifolius. Lineage (NCBI taxonomy): Eukaryota > Viridiplantae > Streptophyta > Magnoliopsida > Poales > Poaceae > Pharus > Pharus latifolius. Next base: position 67,997,147 of record CM033323.1, read on the forward strand.
CCGTTAGAATAGTGGTACTTTTCCAACCGCTAACGACGAGTTTTCTATCGGTACACTCCTAATATGCCGATAGAATATTATGATTTTTTCTGTCGGTAATCTTGTAATTAACCGTTAGAATAATGGTACTTTCCCTGCCGCTGGACGTAAGACTACGACGGGTTTTCTATCGGTAGATTCATAATATGCCGATAGAATAGTGAACTTCTTCTGTCGGTTATTTACCGATAGAAAATGTCCAGTCTTGTTCTATCGTGTCTATCTCTATCGGTACAAAAACCGATAGTAGAAGGGTGTTTTTTACCGATAGAAGACTGCATTTCTGTACTAGTGGTTACTTAAGAGGATACTGTTAGAAAAAAAGTATTCTCACGGTTGTGTAGTAGATTACTGTCTAGAAAAACTTACACTCTTCTAACGGTTAATTAAGAGTGTACCGTTAGAAAAAATATAGTATTCTCGCGGTTGTGTAGTAGTTTACCGTCAGAAAAACTTACACTTTTCTAACAGTTAATTCAGAGTATACCGTTAGTAGATGTTGTTGTTTTCTAACTCTGTTTGCTATTTAGCCGTTAGAAAAGCTTGGATACACAATACAGTACAGATACAAAAAAGGGTACATTCACATATATATACATTGAACAGATTGACACATTAGACAGTTATTCACATATATACGAACCAATACAAATACTAAACAATGGACAGTTATTCACAGTTATTGCATACAAATACTAACCAATAAGACTATAAACAATCTATGCACACCATGTAACCACTCAAGCAATTTTGCAACTGTGGCTACTTGGCTAAAGAACATATGCAAATCGACAAGAAGCTCAGGGAGCTACTAAGTTAGGTGTATAGTGACGCACACACTAGCACAAATAAGTTATTCACAATTATTCACAATTGAGTTCATTCTAGTGACGTACCCCAATTCACAGAGAGTACATGAAAAAGAGAAAAATTACAACAAGTGAGCCAAGCTTCTCATGGCAGTTGGTTGCGCGCAACTTCGTCTATAACATATTGAGCCCAGATTTATCACAGCTCTCTAATGTCTGCATTATCGTATTTGTCTTTGGACATGGCGGTCTACAAGCATGTGTGAATACTCAGTAATTAACTTCCTAGTTTTGAATGTGACATCCAATTTTCAAATTTGAGTTAGCTAAGATGCTTACTTGGGGGAATTGGGCAAAGTTTGTCCTGACTAGTCATACATGTACCGCAGCACATAAAACCCACATTCCCACGAGACTGGCTGCTGATGGTACTGAGATAATTGCATATGCGAAAACATGTTAGCTATTCTTTCCATAAAGTAATTAAGCATAAACTAAAATACTCGTGAGTACCTCATATTCTTTCCAAGAAATTCAGGAGCCCTGCGGTGCGTCATGCCTTCCTCCAGTGGACATATAATTTTCAAAAGCCCTGCATTTCAGTTAGCATTGCCAACTAATATGTTATCATTAGCTAGTGAGGTCAAAATTAAAATCAAACATGTTACTTACGCGCCCATATTCCCCTTGATCACATATTTGTTCGGTAACCTGTTGCGCGTCGAATCGAGGTAGTACATCTCATTCCTCCACGGACAGATCACGAGGAGGACCTAGTGGCCCCTACATTGTACGTAAAAGAGAACCGCTAGCTTAAAGTATATCTCAGGTGTAACATACTAGATTGAGTTAAATTAGTATGAAATGCACTAACCTTGGTGGTACGACACTACAATGAACTCCCTGTCCAGCTGCGCCATCAGCGCTCTCGATATGTACTGCTCAGCGTGTGCTGCGTCCTACTCGAGCATCGTGAGGTTTACTTTCTCTGGGTCGAGGAAACCCACCTTGTCATACGCGGCCTCCGATGCTAGCCTGTACATGCACCTACATGCAAAGGACGGCATTAGTATTACACATAAAGTTACTACATTTTAAATGAACTACAGCAATATATAGAATCAGCAAACTCACAAGACTCCAGTCCATATGATGGACATATCGAGCTCCCGCCAGTTGAAGAGGTCGAACAGATCCTTGTGTGCCACGGATATGCTCCCGGGCTCACGGTGGAACTGCCCAGGCCTGAAGGGAACTAAGAAGTTAAGGTTGCACCGGGCCTGGTGTATGTACCACTCGTGGAGGTCTCTGGTTGTTCGATCCAATTTGCACAAAGATGCCTCCGCCAAGAGTGGGAACTTGTTCCTGGACCTCTCTGGCTGTCCCTTTGGCCCTTTGCCTTTGCCCTTGCCCTTGCCTTTTGCTGGGGATCGAGCGCGTACCTTCGAAGGCAAGGGCGGGGTGCTGGTGGCTTCTTTCTCCGGAGGTGAAGGGGCTTTGCTGCGAGGTGGGGATCCTCTGGTTGGTGTCGAGGCCGTCTTTGTAGTGTTGAGGTCTGTAGGAGATCCCTCATGCCCTGAGCTGGGGGCGCGGTCCCCTGGTAGTACGCCGACAAGCCACTTCAATTAATGAACACGTATGTTAGATTTTGCAAGTTGAGTGTACTGAGTAGATTATAATGTAAAATGTGTAGGATTTACCTGCTGTATTACAACACACTTCTTGGGCCATTGTATGTAGGAGCCCACTGCCTCAGCAAGTGTCTGCATTTCCTCCATTGGGACTGGCAATGGAAAATCATTGTAGCCCGGCATGGCCATGTCCACCTGTACCTTTGCGAACCCCAACCCCAGAGGTATGCAGTGGATCTGGACATCCTCCCCAGACGGATATACGAACCCGTGGGCAACCACTGCCTGCCAGTCGCCTAGGTGAGTCACTAGGCTGCAGCTCTCCGGCTTATGCAAATATGTAACAATTAAAACAGGTTAGCGAAACGGCTCTAACAGAACGGGAGTGGCATCAACTTAAGTGCACAGCTGAAGGCTTGCAATACCTCAAGCAGATCCACTGGATCCGCGAGGACCTTCGAAGAGTAACTGCTCAGTCGACCCTGTAGGGTACCATCGCCCTCGAGATCTGGATCTGCACTCTTGGCCATCAATGATTGTTTCAGCTGTGCAAACTCTTCCCTCATATGTATGAATGTGGACTCGACCTCAGCCTGCACCTCAGCCCATATCTCTGCCCGTACCTCAGCCCGTATATTCTCGGAGAGCTCCACTTTCTTCTCCTTCCAGGAGCGGGCCTTCTTCCTCGGTGGAGCCGGATCTGTGAAACCGGCCTTCCACGACACGATGACTCCCATGGTCCGTGTCCTCCTGGGATGCTCCTTATTTCCTAGAGCTCAGGTGAGGATGTCGTTCTCCCTCTGCGGAGTAAACAATCCCTCCATCGCCTCCTTTTCAAAAGAGATCTGTTACATTTAAAGCTACATTGTGAGACAAATACATATATACACTTGTGCGCACATAGTTTATGAGGTTAGCCAACTAGCCATTCGTTGCACAACCTCGGCGTCCTTAGGGTTTGGGAACTCCACAGACCCTGTGGACGACATGGACCCTCTCCCCCTCCACCACCGCTTGCACTTGACATCCCAGATCGCGGAGAGCGGCAACTCAGGGGAGTCGACGAGAGAATTTTGCTCGTCTTCCTTCCTCCACTGCTCCTTCCTCGCATAGCCCCGGGATCCGAGCTGGTGCAGGTGGTCGTTTCTCTTCTGGATCACCTTGTTCTTCTCGCTAAGAGCGTTGAACTTGTCGGTCCCCTTCTGCTTGGTGAATTCCTCCCATACCTCCTCCGATATGAAGGGGTACCTCTCACAAGGAGATTTCCCCGCAGCGACAAAGGTACTGATGAGCCAGCTCTTAAAGGTTTTCCATGTTCTGTTCATGTCCTTCAAGTAGGCCGTCTTAGGTCCATCATCGGGGATGTTCCACTTAGCTTGTTTTCAAACAATGCATATAAGCACAAGTTAGTTAAACTTTAGGATAAGCCAAGGGAACGTGATTACGAAAGAGTTCAGTAATTTTGATTAATTTTACCTTCACTTCCGCCCACAACCTATCCCTCTCGTCCGCTGTCACATCCTTCCAGCTCTGGACGGTGATCTTCACCCTTTCTTTGGCCAACAGCCCAATGTAGGCTGCGTACTTCCCAGCATTCTTTCCGATCGGCCTCCCAAATTGGTTGAACTCCCAAGAAAGGTCAGTGCGTTTTGCCAAACAACCCAACGTCATCGCTCCTCGCCCCATCCTCTTGCGCTGGGATGAACTAGCATCTTCAGTTACATTGCCTCTCGTCGAAGCATACTATCATTCGAGGAAGACGATGACATGACTTTCCCTAAAATTCCATCAACAAACCTTCAAAAATTTAATGGAAACAAAAAGCAAAAAAGGCATGCACGAATTTTGTCTCTCAAGTTTAGGGTTGACTGTACTTTAGATCCTGAAATTTTCGAGAGAAACATTTTGGTCTTTTAATTTTAGGGTTGAGAATAAAATGAAATGTGTACTTTTGATGTAGACATTGTCATAGGCATAAGACAACATATATGGGAATTAATTCTCCAGGGAGGAGCTCTATAACTTAATTAGTTGAGGATTAGATCTAATTAGGATTGCTAAAAAGGTTGTCAAAAGAAAATAGTATTACAGAGCAAAAGGACCTATTTTCATCATTTGTTCTATCAGTAAACACATCAACGACTAATAGCAGATAAGCTTTCTTCTAACGGTAAAACATGGACTACCGTTAGAACATATTTCTGAGGATTTTCATCTAGACATTTTCATAGGAAGAAGGCAACATATGGCAATTAATTCTTCTTGTAGTTCTATAACTCAGTTCAGGATTGGAGAATGATTAGGATTGCTAAAGGAATGTCGAAAGAAAATAATACTAAAAGGCCAAAAATTGTTGAATGGTTCAGCAATTTTTTCTATCGGTAAACTCATGAGCTACCTACAGAAGATGGCTTTTCCTCTATCAGTAAATACATAGACTACCATTAGAAGATGTTTATGAACACACTTCCAACATATAAACTACAGTACATGGCAATTCCATACAAATGATCACACATACTGCTGTATAGATAATTTCAAATCTCATAACAGGTTCATTACAGCACTGAAACATATTATGTAAACCCTAGTTTAAATCAACAGTGCCTGCAGAGTTTACTAAATCGTACACAATAGCGAACCCTAGTTTAAATCCAAATTAAAGATGAGCAGAGAAAAATAGCGAACACTAGTGAAAAAAACACAAAGATCAAATCAAATTAGGAAGATGCTGGAAAAAGAACGGCGCACTAGGGTATTTTATGGCGATCAGTTGTGGTGATGGAGAGGCGGTGTAGAACAGAGCGGCGGCCGGCGATGGAGGAAAATAGGGACCAGCGGCAGTGGTGAACCGTAATCCAGGCGGTGATCGTGGTGTGGCAGTGAGGAAGTGGCCGCCGGCGAGGGTAGGGGTTTTCGTGCCCGAAGAGACATAGAGATATGAGTTGGAACGGTTTGACTGGAGGGAAACCCTCGGGCGAAGTTTAATAAAGTAGTGAGGACCTTTTCTAGCAGTACAACCCAGAATTACCGTCAGAATAATTGGTTTTTTCTAACGGTACAACCCAGAATTACCATCAGACCATGTATGTGCACTTTTCGAACGGTAGTTTGACAAAATTCCGTTAGACTTGCGTACTTTTTCTGACGGTAGGAGCAAAAAATACCGTTAGAAATAGACAATTTTTCCCAAGGCTTAATTTTTGAAGTGGGCAGGGCATTGGAAAATGATGTTTCAACCCTATTGAAGAAGGACAAGGCTGCAATGGGATTTTGGCAAGAAAATTTAAAGGGAAGAATTAAGATCTTAGAATAGAAGTGTACTGTGCATGTTAGAACTCATGCTGTGGACTAAAATTGAGATATATTAATGCTGTGAACTAGCTTATCATTAAGTTCTAAACAAAAATGTATAGCCTGCTGTGAACTACAAAAGGATAATTTTTGAAGGGCTTCATTTTTTCAGTGGGAAGGGCATTGAAAAATGATGTTTCAGGCCTGTTGAAGAAACAAAAGGCTGCAATGGGATTTTGGCAAGAAAATTTCAAGAGAAGAATTAAGTTCTTACAATATAAGTGTACTGTACATGTTAGAACTCATGTTGTGGACTAAGATTGAGATATATTAGTGCTGTGAACTAGCTTATCATTAAATTCTAAACTGAAATGTATAGCCTGATGTATAAATGATAAGTTCCTCACCTTGATTCACAACTTGTGGGTTGTTTGCTTGACATTTTTCTTTCAATTAGAAAATAGTCATGAATGGTTGTCAACCCATAATCCTTCTTCGTGATCATCTCGCAGGTAAGTTGTTTCGTCGATATCTTTGATAGGGACAGATTGAATGTCCTCTAAAAATGGACGTATTTTGTCGAACTGGTTATACTCCTCTTCGTCGACAACGTCTTTGACTTCAACAATACGTCTCTTGCTGTGGAGGACAACGTGCAACTTTGGATTGGCTAGGTCAACGATGTAGAATACCTGTGTGGCTTGCTCACAAGTATGAATGGATCGTCTTGGTGTCTGACTCTATCGAGATCGATGAGAGTAAACCCGTAATTGTCAACTTTAATATCTCGAAGGATTTCGACCCATTGGCATCAAAACAAGGGAATCTTAAATAATCCGTAATCTAGCTCCCATATTTCATCAATAACACCGTAATATGAGTTCAGCGCCTTTACTGTCCTGGCATCCTCGGAAATAGCAAACAGTGTCACTCCACTACATTGCGTACTGCCCTTGTCGTCCTGAGCTCTTGTGCAAAATGAATACCCGTTGATGTCGTATCCCTGCCAAGTCCCTACAGTAAATCTTGGGCCTCTAGCCAACCATGTCACAGTTTCACTTATGGAGCCCTCGGCAGCTCACATGACTCTTTTTTGGACCCACCCAGCAAATTTCTTGTTATGTTCTCTAGTGACCCAAATCTCTAGCTTTGAAGGATTCTGTGACCATAACTTTGCCTTGTGCTCGTGTATGTATGGTTCGACCTCTGTCATGTGTTGTAAGACCCAAAAATATGATTTTGCGTACACATCACCGGCGGGGACGATGGCTATGAATCCAATCGTTCCGATGCCCTGAAGCCTTCCCTCATGTCGGGACTTAGGAACACCAATTGAGTCAACCTTGGCCATATAATCTATGCAAAATTCAATCACCTCCTCGGCGGCATAACCTTCGATGATACTCCCCTCGGGTCGACGACGAGTACTTACATATCTCTTCAATACACCTATAAAGCACTCAAATGGATACATATAGCGCAGGAACACGGTCCACAAAACTTAATTTCTCTGATAACGTGAACAATCAGATGGACCATAACATCCAAAAATGATGGAGGGAAATACATCTAGAGCTGACAAAGAGTTGTAACAACGTCGCGTTGCAAAGCATCCAGTCCATCTGGGTCAATTACCTATGAGGACACAGTTGCGCCAATATTCATATCAGAAAAATCTTCTAATTAAGCTCCACAAATGGAGCTAATTAATTAACTTATAGTAGGAGTACACGTACTTACCTTGCAAGATATTGCATTGAAAAAATAACATAGCTTTGTGATTGTCTCTCTGACTTTAACTAGGAGAATACCTCTGATAGCAATAGGAAGTATTTGTGACATCAGCACATGACAGTCGTGGGACTTTGTGCCAACCAGTTTCAGGTTCTTCATGGCACAAGTTTTTTCAAGTTCGTGGAACACCCACATGGAACTTTTGTTGGATCTAGGTAGATCTTAGTATCTAGATTTTGATGATTAATGACGTTTTAGATGAATCCATGATGATTAAAGTTAATATGAAAATATCAGATTTGATGATTAAATGACAATTTAGATAAATCCTGATTTAGCACAAGTAAATTGAATTGATTATCGGTAAACCTTGAATTGGATGTTTTCCTCGATTGCGGGTTTGATATTGATGCATATGTAGAGGATGAGCTCGGTGGTTGCATCAAGTTTGTGCTAATTGATTGATCAAGATGTTATACGTTAAATCTGAGACTGATGACTCCAGTTGTGGATTTTATATCGATGCACATGTTGAGGGGGAGCTCATCACTTTGGTCATCTAGGTTGATTGATATCATGATATGAGTAGTATCGATCGTGTGCGTATGTGTTTATCATCTACGATCTATATGATTGTATTTTATCTTATTCTCATTTGCTACTCGTTGATATAGTTTTTCATGTCATTTGAAAGAGAAACCGTTGAGCTAACTCCTGTGTGGAGTAGCTTCTCTGGAGGTGATTAATGACGACTTATATATGAGACTAATGTTGTGCATTGAGTGTACGTATTGTAGTCTCAGTTTGATTGCAGGATAAAACCGAGCAAGGGTGTGAAGAGGATGAAGTCGATATGAGACATCTCGAGCGAGGTCGAGCCTTGCGGGGACAAGCGTCGAGCGGTCGAACTTCACGAGGTCGAACTTCACCTAAGGTAAAATCCAAGATTAAGGATTGTTTTCTTAGGATTTTACCGGTCTCAGTGTTTGGAGACAGACCGGGTTGATAGGTTTGTTTTTACTAGTTTGACTGTACTATTAAGAGGGGTCGGAAACTAGTAGCTTGAATCTATCTAGTGCGGAAGCTCAGATGCATTCATATCATCTTGCACTAGTGTCTTGCATTACTAGTGAGTCTAAGTGTAGTTCATGTGCATTAGATTAAATGTTTTGAAAACTGCACTTAGTCGTGATCGCCAGTTGTTTAAATTGGTTTATTTGTCTAGAGCTGGTCGTGGTCGTATTTGCATATTCTGATCGTATCAGTGTTGATACGTGGTCGTGTCGCTTGTTTGGCGGCTTTCTGTTTAGGGTTTGGGCGTGGTCGTAGGAGTTCGGACTGGTCGTACCAGTCTTCGACTCGCTTGCATACGCTCGACCAAACCCTATCGACCACCTGTTTTTGATCGGATGTCAAGACCTGTGTGGTCGTGGTCGTTGCTTAGTGACACAAATCACATCCACGAGAAAACGGCAAATCCGTATGTGCAAATACTCTAAAATTGCATTTGAGATGACTTTTGGATTGAACATTTTGACAGCAGGAAAGTTTCTGAATTTTCTAGAAGTTTCTAGACCTTTCTAGGTCTTGCTCCTGTTGACAAAATTGTAGAGATCTGAGTTATCTTTCTAACAAGCCAAAAATCATCTCAATCGGATCTTTGGATCAAAAGTTCTGCTTGTTTTACTGTCAGTATGCAGTGGCCAGACAAATGCATCCGTCCGGAGCTATTTGTCCGAAGTGGCCGGACAGTGTCTGAACTGACCGGACAATGTCCGGCCAGTACAAATTTTTTGAGCCGAAAAATGAAACGGAAAAATGCATCCGTCCGGAGCTATTTGTCCGAAGTGGCCGGACAGTGTCTGAAGTGACCGGACAATGTCCGGCCTGTACAAGTTTTTTTGAGCCGAGAGTTAACAGAGACATATCCATTTGTCCGGACGTTTTGTCCAGACAAATGGTATCCGTCCGGCCTTCACAAATTTCGCCCAACGGTCACTGACACGTTTGCAACGGCTGAAATTTTTGTACTGGCCGGACAGTGTCTGAAGTGGCCGGACAATGTCCGGCCTGTACAACTTTTGGCCCGGTTTCTTGCAAACGGCTAGTTTTCGTTGAGGCTATAAATACTTCGTGTTTGGCTTCATTTTTGGGTGCTCAAAGAGTTTATTCTTCAGCTGAAAACCTAGCCAATTGATTTGCATTTGAGTTATTGCATTTAGAGGCTAGAATTGAGCCCAAATCTTGAGTAGATTTGAGAGAGAGCTTGAGGGAGATTGTGTGAGTGTTTAGTGCACTTCATCTCCATTAGATTGCTAGTGCTAGAGTGTTGAGCATCTCATTTGCATCATTGAGCTTCTAGCACGTGGTTGATTCAAGTGAAAGTGCATCCGGCTTGTTACTCTTGGCGATTGCCTTCGCCTAGACGGTGCAGGAGGAGAGCCGAGATCTCTCCAATTGAAGGTTGTCGGAGAGGCCGGCAAAGGATTGTGAAAGGTGTGGTGCTCACCTATCCGGTGTGGAGAAGGAGCAACCCTAGTGAGATATCCTTCGTGGATATAGAAGCGAGGCTCCGAGAGAGCGCTTCAACGAGGAGTAGGGGAGACCGGGCGAGTCTCCGAGACCTCGGTAAAAATATTGTGTCAATTGTGTATTTCATACTTGCTTTATATTCATCTTGACACAATTGCTAAATTCATCATTCTTGCTTGTCATATTGAATAGTTCATTTAGTTGAATGCAACAAATTGTTTAAATTGCCTTTAAGCCTCATTGTATAATTTAGCTTAAACAATTATCGTGATTAAAATTGCTTAGCGGGGAAGAAAATTTAAAAGCCTCCTAATCACCCCCCCTCTAGTCAGCATCCTCGATCTTACAACTTTAACACCGTGCAGGCACCGACAGAGTTCTGTTTTTTGCTTTTGGACAAAGTATAGTAGGCCGGGGGAGGTATGTAGGCTTTTCCTTCTCCAAAGGTGCAAGCTCAGGCCTTATCCCCATTTCCACCACGTCATGGCGAACTTTGACACCATCCTTTGTTTTTCCCGGAATGTTCAACAACAAACCAATCAAACTGTCACAAACATTTTTCTCTACATGCATGACGTCAATGCAATGTTGAACTTGTAAGTGCGCCCAGTATGGTAGATCCCAAAGAATCAATCTCTTCTTCCAAACATTTTTTTCTCGAGGTTTACAACACTTACCGAACTCAGCTTTGATGTCCTTCACGTGCGAGTAAATTTTCTTACCAGTCAGAAACACTGGGGCTGATCCCTTCTCAAGCTTCCCGTTAAATGATTTCCTCTTCTTATGGTAGGCGTGATGCACCGAAGAAACCTGCGGTGACCCATATACACTGTTTTTCAACAGTTTTGCAACCAAATGCTCTCAGTTTCATCTAGGCAAATAGGGCAAGCCTTGGCTCCTTTCGTACTATACCCTGACAAATTTCCATAGGCCGGGAAGTCATTTGACGTCCTTTCATTTAGTATAAAAGGATGGTTGATGCATGATGTAAAGGGCAGTTAACAAGCGAGATAACGAATCAAAAAAACTTGAAGACTTAGGCATAGTTAGATAGACAAAAATATAGAAGAGATCATCGCCTGTGAGAATCTCTTCTCCCTGTAAACTGTTTTACTCCTATAGTGAAATCACAATAGGACGTAGGGCTGTTACTCCCATCATCGAGGGCCCGAACCTGTATAAATCTTTACGTCCCCATTTACATTGCTTATCCTAACTTACCTGAGGGCAGATTGAAATGTCTCACATACAACTCACAAATCTGCGGAAGATCGACAGGGGACCCTAAGTCCAAACACTAGTACATAAATGCAGTCTACTAACCCCTATCTTCTATCGGTTATTAGTGATTTAGTAGAAAACCGTTAGAAAATGTGCCTCGCTGTCATAAAAGGCCAATGGGATGTATTTTTCCTATCGGTTTGTAAGAAACTTCCGTTAGAAGAAGCAGTATGATTTACTCTAGTGGTGATGAACATATTTACCGTTAGAAGAGATGCATAAGTACTGACGGGAGAATGTTGTGCGCCGATATGACTGGTCGACTTCTACAAGTAGTCTTATTCTATCGGTAATGTATGTATATATCGATAGAATATGTACAAAAATTCCTATCGGTAGTATGCAGTGTGCCGATAGAACTGTTCTCCTTGTATAAATAGTTTTATTCTATCGGCGAAGTATGTTTATACCGACAGAATATCTCAAAAATTCCTATCGGCAATATGTAGTGTGCCGATAGAACCGTTCGCCTTCTACAAATATTTTTATTCTATCGGTAATAGATGTTTGTACCGTTAGAATATATCAAAAATTGCTTAGAACTGTTCGTCTTCAAATAGTTTTATTCTATCGGTAATGTATATTTATACCGTTAGAATATAGAGCAAATATCTTAGAACTATTCGCCTTCTACAACTAGTCTTATTCTATCGGTAATGTATGTCTATACCGACAGAATATGTACAAAAATTCCTATCGATAGGATGTAGTGTGCTGATAGAACTGTTCTCCTTCTACAAATAGTTTTATTCTATCGGTAATTTATGTTTATACCGTTAGAAGAGATATCAAATTACTAACGGTATGAGGTTGTGTACCGATAGAACTTATCTAGTACTATAAATACCCGGGTATGTCTCTTTCATTCTCACAGTTCATCGGGCGCTCGTAGCCCTAACCCGTAAACTCCATGGATGGCCGGCGCACCTCTATCGGCAACCGCTGCACCTCCGCACCTCCATCGACGCCCACTAGATTTCGGCATCGCAAGCAAGGTACGTAAAATTTCGGCAATATTGTTAGATTATTCTAATCCGATTATGGCAATTATTCTGCAATTTTTGTATCCTTCATTTTGATGTGTCTTCTTTTCAATAGGATTATGTACGGTGTCTTGTTCCTATTTTTTTTATTAAAACAACTACATAATATCACTGTGGGACAGATAATGTTCAATTGCTTGCTGATCCTATCAAATGAAGAAAATTATCATGATATATTTGCAATGCAAACTCTATCTAACATAGTGAAATGCCAATAAGAGTATAAATGTAATATCTTCATCTCTCAGTAGGTTTCTCAATGCCAACTTGGACTTAGTAATAATTGAAATTGAAAGATCATGAAATTGAAAATGAAATTGAAAGATCATGAAATTGAAAATGAAATTGAAAGATCATGAAATTGAAATTGAAATTGAAAGATATTTGTAATTGAAATTGAAATTGAAAGATCATGAAATTGAAATTGAAATTGAAGTTGAAATTGAAAGATCATTAATGTCAAGATATTTACAAATATCATGAGATACACAAATATCATGAGATACACAAATATCTTGATCTTCTCTGTAGGTTGTTCAATGCCAATAACATAGTCAAATGCCAACTAGCTTGCTCAATGATCAAGTGCATGTAAAAAGTTCATTAAATAATTAATATATGTATATTGGCAAGGTAATTTCTTCTGATGAAATAGAGTAGAAATGTAATATCTTGATCTCCAGTTGCAAGTTGATGTTACTATGACGAAGCACAACCTAACCTTCAGTTGGTAGTATTTCTCGGATAGGGAGTCATGTAGGAAACAGTAGACAATCTTAATTTGCTCTAGAATGCCTATTTATGATCTGTGCAGGTCCTTGGATGATGCTCATGAGGGGCAACGTATTTCACGGTTCTTCATCGCAGTACGCTACCTACGTTGGCTTGTTGGCGAAAGAAACGGTGAAGATTACCATCGAGAGCTGGAAAGAAACGATGAAGATCACCATCGAGAGCTGGAAGGACGTGAAGGGCGAGATCTTGGTTGGCTCGGTTGAGAAGATCCTTAAGCCCGGCGTGTTTCTCAAATCAGGACCTATAGAAAGCATCTTACATTTTTTTGCATGCACCAGCTTGTGGCCAGATGCTTACCTGCTTGGAGAAGAAGAATTGTTGTCATTTGCACAGCCATTCTACACCATCACTACACAGAACAACATCTTGGAAGGTAGGTTCTTTTTGTTAATGGAGTGGAGTTGAGTTGAGTTGAGTTGATTGAGTTTGAGTTTGAGGAAATCACCAATACAAATGTAACTCGACGGCAGTTCCAGCTCCTCGGGCGTCTTCGAACTGAACTCCTATGGTTAAGTCCAATGTGGTTCAAATATTTACTGTTTTGGATGAATGGATTTGTGATGTATCAGGTCTAACTTGTAGTCGGTAGTTGCATTGTCGCAACTTGCAAAGGTTCTCTTTTATGTAAAATGTATGGGCCACTGGGTCCTCGTCGTGATCTGTTGTTAATTTCAGACGTGGCTTTTCTAATATACATCGAATGTGTGAATTGTTGTATTTGTATATTGTTGTATATTTGTGTATCATGTATTGCTATTTGGGACATGAACTTGAATGTGTAGGGAGTATTTGTGTATTTAATTGTATTGGTAGGTAGGTGTGTATTTGTACTGCTGTTTCAGACATGCACTTGAATTTGTGAACTGGCATGTGTATGTTTGTACCTGAATTTGTATTGGTGAATTGGCATGTGTATGTTTGTACCTGAATTTGTGAACTGGCATGTGTAATTTCTTTGGCAAGATGAAGTACCAAGTACCTAAGAAAAGTATTTTTGTGTCTCCTTGTTAATCTACAAATTAGCATTTCTTGAAATATTGCTTTATCTTCTAGTTAAGATCTGTTTGATGTAAGATCTGTTTGATGTTACATTGTGTTTAGATATGATTCTTTGGATGTGAGAACTGGTGTCTGTGTGTCATGCATTACCCAGTTTGGTACCAGTACCTCCTCTAACAGTAAATACACATATTTACTGATAGAACAACACATATATTTGCTCAGTCATGCATCATCTAACGGTAAATACACATATTTACCGATAGAAAAACACATGTATTTGCTGTATGATGCATTACCTAGTTTGATTTTGTTTCAGCCATGTACCAGTACCTCTTCTAACGGTAAATACACATATTTACCGATAGAACAAGACCTGTACTTGCTCAGCAATGCACCAGTACATTCTCTAACGGTATATGTGTGTTTTTACCGATAGAATATGTGAGTGCAAAATTACCCGCACTTAGTCTAACGGGTATTTCATGTATTTACCGTTAGAGAAAGGTCCAGTATAAGTAAAACCCCACTCGACCATTGCTGAGCTGCTCTTTTGTTCTGTTGCATTCTGTGTCCCTCTGTTTGTGATGAAAGTTCCACGCTCGCAGCTACACTGCTAGGGTGATCAGGGCAAGCTGGAGGGAAGTTGATTGCACCCCTCTCTTTAAGGTATGCTTAATTGTCATCACTTATCTCTCTCTCCCTCTAGATCTCCCTCCCTCTTTACTTGCAAGCTAGCTGTATTGTGTAGTTCCAAGCTTGTAGCTCCAAGCTTGGGAGCTAGCTAGCTGGAAATGCTTCATGTTTTAGGAGCTCACTAGCTTGTATTGTGTAGTTAGCTAGGTTAATTAGTGTTAATTTCGTCATGCTAGGGTTTAACACATCAGTTGTAAGAGGCTGTACATGTACATATACATAACTTAATCGGGCAGGTTTCATGCATGGTTGACTCGTTAAATTTTGTTAATTGTAGATGGACAGGAAATATTGGATGTATGGAATAAAACGTACTACTCTTGAATATTTGGATGGTGTGAATAAGTTTATTAAATTTGCTGAGCAACAAAAGGAGAGGAAGGGAGAGAAAAATATGCTTTGTCCTTGTACAGATTGTATGAACTTGAAGAGGTTTAGCAACTCTGATCAAATTAAGAGTCATTTGATTCATCGTAGTTTTAACACGCGATACACCCGTTGGATATGGCATGGCGAAGATCTTGAGGAAACAAGCACCACTACTACAAGTTCTGCATCAAGGTGAGAAACTTATCATTAATACATCAAGCAGTACATTTTTCTTTAGAACTTAATGATAAGCTAGTTCACAACATTAATATATCTCAATTTTACTCCACAGCATGAGTTCTAACATGTACAGTACCTTTATCCTGTAAGTACTTAATTCTTCCCTTCAAATTTTCTTACACGGAGCGCGGCTCCCACACATATCACTGAAGGTGATCAAGCACGCTGACCCAGTAATGGGAATAAGCAATGGGGTGGAGGTTTGGATACAACTGATACCGGCCTAGACCGTCTCGCAATAGAACGAGGACGATGCAGTAAGCGAGTATTCTATCGTTCTTTCCACAGGGACTAGACAAGCAAAATCGTGTAAAACTAGACTAAATCGATGGCAAGCGAAACTAAAATAGTCGAGAGAATGAGAAAGAGAATGTCAGAGGAAAAGCGAAGAGAGAAAAAGGCAGAGGTGATCGCACCGCGACAGGCGACTAATGTTTATTCTGGACTAGTGTTCGCAATACAAGCAATAAAAAGAAATCGTGTAGTAGTAGCGCGCGAGGCAGCGCAAACTACCATCATCGATCGCAATCTACGGCGAGTATCTACGAAACACAAGTACAAAATAAACACTAAAGCCCAGCCAACTCCACTCGACAACTCAACCATAATATATTCAATCAATACAACACGACCACTAACTCAACAGCGAACTCAATTGCAAATGAACAACTTCTTCAAAGAGCCAAGATGTTTAAGACAACAAGAATTGATCTTTTAATATCTCAACTTGACATAGCATTACAACGCAAAAGAACACTGAGCAAATAGAAAGCTGTCCCAAAACCACACAAATGACTCAAGAGACTGATTACAAGAGTTTAAACACAACTATTAATCACAGAACTTCACAGAAGATACCAAGACTTAGTTCAACTCGAGATGCTTTAGAACTTTGCAATGAACTCTGATTATTACACAAGGGTAGTTCTACTGGAGCAGAGCAAAATATGAGACAAGCCGCAATTCAATTCAACACTGTGTCTGTGTCTGCAATACAATCAAGAGAATTGAACAGCACAAGACAAGATAAACCAAGTATCAGTAGAAAGAGAGTATCAATTAGTGTAACATGGGGGTTATATGCAGACAACTAGAGCTGAAGTTCAACATCCCAATACACCAAATTCAGGCAACTGATCATCCACAAACCATATAAAACACAAACAGATTCGGAACAGGCATCACAAAACAAAACAGAGTTCATCCAGTAGAAAATCCTAGACTTGCATTCACTGGATAGAACTATGGGAGATTGTAGCTAATTTCAGTGCCAATTTTCACTTGTATTGAATTCAGAAAATTAAGTTTGATTCATCACATTTACTGAAGTGAACATCTCATACATACATCGCAGTTCATTCAAAGATGTAGAACAGAAGGGGGAGAAGAATTGATCACCAAATTTCTTGCTGTGGTCGATGTAGTGGACTGCAGTGGCCTTCGGAGGAGCTGGTCGAGCTCGTGGAAGAGGAGCGTGGCTGTCGGCGCTGAGGAAGAAGAAGAAGCCGGTTTGAGTGGGGGAAGCACGGCTCGGGACCGGATCGGGCGGCTGAAGTGGTGCGCCGCGCTCGCGAGGTGGGGATCAGGCAGATGGCGGCATGGAGGCACGAAGTGGTGACGATGCATCGGCATCGGGCGAGATCGGCAGTGGAGACATGGTGAAGGCGGCGGCGCAGTAGATCCCACGGATACCCCGGCGGCGGATCTGAAGCGGGAGTGGCGGCGCAGTGAGCGCGGCTCCGGCGTTGACGCAGTGGTGGCGGCGCTTGAACAGATCGACGGCAGGAGGTGCGGATCCGGTGCGGGATGGCCAGATCCGGCGGCGGCTGAGGCGAGGCGGCGGCTCCGGTGGAGATGGCGCGGCGCCGGTGGAGGACGGGAGCGGGCAGATCCAGTGGGAGACTCGGCGGCGCAGCGGGAGGCTACGGCGGCGCAGAGGGAGGTCACAGCGCGGCGGCTCCGGTGGAGATAGGCGGTGGAGGCGCGAAGAAGAGGCTGGAGCAAGAAATGGACAGAAAAAAAAGGAAGAAGGGGAGGAAGAAGAGACCGGCTAGCGCCGGGGGTGGACGGAGGTGTGGAGGATTTTGGGGGAGACAGAAGGAGAAATTGCGCCGGAGAAGAAGACGGTGGCCGAGGGAGAGGAGATGAACAGCGGCGCTGGAGGCGTGGATGGGCGGATCTGCGGCTGATCCGGTGGTGTGGGATGGTGGAGATGCGGAGATCCGGTGGCGGCGCAGTTTGGGCGCAGGAAGGCCAAATCCGGCGCGGGCTTGTGGGCGGCGGTGAGAGCGGCGCTGTGGAGTAGCGAGCTCGCCGAGGAAGATGGCGTCGAGGGAGGAGGAAATAAAAGAGGCTTTCCTATATAGAAGGGGAAGATGAGGGAGGTAAAGAAGGTGGAGCGCCGCCGGCGTACGGCCCGGCCACCGGCGGCGAGGTGGACGGAGGTGTGGAGGAGGATTTGGGGGAGAAAGAAAAGAAGGTAAAAAAATAAAAACCGGGCTCCCTTCTCCACAGTGGCGGCTGGGCTGGATTAAGCCAATTTTTGGTCTTTTTGCGAAAAGGCCCCCGGGTTCTCTGGAAATAGCTGCTGGGTCCTCGGCAACCGGAATTCAGCGTTCCGGGCTCCCGGAGACTCCGATTCGAGCGCGGTCAGTTCCTACGCGTCCGTAGGAACGAGCGCTTTCATCTGGAATCGACCGAGGCTTGGATCCAACCGATGAAGCGCGTCCGTCAGCCGAAAAGACCGTCCAATCGTCGCCGACCTGCGATAAAAATTGCAAAACGAGTTATCCGCTCGATTTGGCGACATCTCTGGAATAATCTAGAAATATGACGTAATACAAGACTAAAATGTGCACAAGCCTGGGTAAAATATGCAGGAAAAAGCATGCAAATCAGATAAGCATCATCCCCCCAAGCTTGAATCGTTGCTTGTCCTCAAGCAATGAGATAAGAAATAAGTCTGGGCAAAAGGCAAACAACATCTGACGTAGAAGAGTAGAGTGCAGCTATAGTGACCTCGACAAATTAAGGTGTGTATCAAGTGACTCAACCATCTAATAATTCACACAAGAATCGCAAACAGCTAAACTAGTTTTGGGTACCAAAGAAATAAGAATATCCACATCTATTCATATCGCCTGCATCCAATCATATAAATATGAAATATCAAAGTGAGTAGAAACAATACACAAGCATGAAAGGTCTACAGTCTCCATAAACATCAAGTGAACCATTTTAACCTTATTAAAAATTTTAAAACAGAGTATGGTGCTTATGCTAGTCTCCACCCTTCGACTTATTTAGGCGGTTCTCTCCGTGCTTCGCTCTAGGTTGGTTAGCTCACTAGAGTGTTTATAAAAACATGCTCATGGGTCAGAAAAGATGAAGCGAAGGTTTGTGCACTTATTATGTTTGAAAATGTGCTAACCATGCTTTCATACTAAAAACTCAGAGGAGCAATGGAACAGGAGAGTTTTTATTCAAAAGAAAGAAAAATAGAATGGCAGTGTCTACAAGGTAGAGAACAAACAATTGCAACCTTATTAGCAAGATTTTTTTTCAAATTGGTTTGCACGGTTTAAATGATAGTTTAGGAGACTTGTGTTCTAAGCATGTGTGTAAAGATCAAGCTCAACAATTGACATTTCAATATACATGAAAGAATGCGGCAACATGGATATCCATAAATATTCAAATTTCAACGACATCCGAAACAAGGCTAGGTGCAAACAATTCTAGTGGCATTAGAAGATGATTGAACACAATTCAACACAGTAATTTGTCGAGCCACTGAAGCATGCAATTACTCAACTAGTCAGACAAAAAGCTCTCGAAGCCAAGTAGGCAGTGAAGGCAACAAGAAAGCACATCTAGTCAAAAGCTACGTCATGCATAAAATATGTACAAATTAGCACAAGTCTAGATTTTCTGAAAAATTTTGGCATGACCTTTCTAGATTATGCTCGTTGGTCCACACAACACAAGTATATATATCACAATCACAACAGGTCATAACCACATACATACAAGCCCACAAGGCTGGATATAGATCACTCACAACATAAGATAAACAATTACATACCACAGATCATAGAAGCTCAATTTTGAAAAATTTGACCCAAATTTTCAGAATTACAGCACAACAAGAAATGCATTCTCCCCCCCAAGCTTAAATGGTTGCATAGTCCACAATGCAACAACATGAGATGAACACATGGAGATGGGAACACAAAATAAATTTCATGCACAAGGGTCATATGAGAGGTCCGCAATAGCTCACCGGGTAAGGGATGAAGATGATGCTGCGATGAGCCATCCAGAGTGTCCCAAATGTGCCAAGCCGCCATATGAGGATGATGCCCTGAAAGAACAACCAAAGAAGGAACTAAGAACAATCCTACAAAACAGGTAAAGAGAAGGTGAAGACAGAGAGGGAAGAGAGAGGATGCTCGGGTTGCCTCCCGAGAAGCGCTCGTTTTAGGTCGGAAGTTCGACCCTCAAAGGATATAGCGTTGAAGCGTGAGTGCGGAAGGAGAGGCAAGTATGGGACGTAGTAGAAGCTCCACGTCCACCCTCCTGTCGAAAGCAGCATACTGTCGAAAGCAGCATACCAGGGAATCCACCAGGATCCCAAGGAATGTCGACTCGGAGCAAGTCTGCTCGCGGTCGAGAAACCACATGTGCTAACCTGCAAATAAGATCGAGAACAAACAAGCACGTGTGTATGGTAGGGACAAAGCCCTCCAGAAGGTCAGCTGACGAAAATCCTTTCTCGTAGATCGACTGACTATACATATCATGAGGATGGCATATAATGATGCAGGATGAATGACAACTCAAAGGAATATGAATAACCTCGTCAGAACTAGACAACTCATAATGATACGAGAGGGGTTTTGAGTCTACCTGAATAGTGGATGGCGTGAAGTCTGGGGTAGGAAGGACCTCCACGGGGGTCGGGTCTGGTAGATCAGGATGAACTGGCACCCCTATGTCAGAAAGAAGTCCCTCAAAATCAAATGAGAATGTCTCCCTCTCAATCTCGTGGCTCAAGGAGTAGTCCAGAAGGTCTGCAACGTCGAAACTGACACTCTCCATCTCTGGTCCGTCTGCCAATGGATCATCAAAAGAAAACGGTCCAAATGGACGCAGAGGAGTCTCAAAAACAAGCTCTCCATCATCATCATCAAACATGATCAAATCAATAGGAGGCGGAGGTGATTGATGCGACATCGAAGAAAGAAGATCGGGTCGAGGCTCGTCGCTCAATACTGTGGTCTCTCCGCGAGGGTCTCCAAGATAGGTGTCATGGGTGGGCTCCGGGACACTCAACGGAGGTGTGATGGTCTCAAATGCGGGTACTTGAGATGGCAAGATGTGGACTGGATCTCGATATCCTCTGAACTCAGCTATGCAGGATCGCACACCTTGCATCTCAGTCCGCAATAACTCCACATCCCTTGAATGCTGGGTCATGAGTCGCTCAGATTGCTTAACCAAGCCCTCCATCAGTGCCTCAAGTCTGGATGTATCCTCAATTTCGGGAGGCGACTGTGGAGACGGATGTAGAAACTCGTTCATCTTTTCCAAATGACGCTCAAACAGCACCTCAAGTCTAGATGGTGTATCCTCATATGCAGGAGGCTGCTGTGAGTACTGCTGATGTGCCAAGTACGGAGGCTGATATGATGTACATGGGTGCCGCTCTCCGTACCTAAAACCCTGCGAAAGATGACTAGGAGAAGATGATGAGATAACAGGGTGGTTGTTCCTATATGATGAATTTGGGTATGTAGGCCATCCAGGACGATATGTAGTGGATGCTCGACCACGCTGACAAGCGGTGGGCGAATGACCTCGAATACCACAAATACAACATATAGGAGCAACACTAATATGAGCAAATAATCTGCGAAGGGCTATATCCATCTGACGAGGCAAATCATCTAGTTTAGCACTGAGATTGTCACATGCATCACAAAAAGACTGCGAACCATCCATATCCTCCATCAGCAAAAATCAATCAACGAGAAAAGGACAAGAGGAAAGGCGAGAAATAAAAGAGCTGGGAGGGAAAAAGGGGCGGGAAAAGATGCAAACAAAAACCAGAAAGAAAAACAAAAACAAAATGATTTAATCTAGTTAAACACATTCACTTTCATCTAATCCCCGGCAACGGCGCCAAAAATTGATACCGGCCTAGACCGTCTCGCAATAGAACGAGGACGATGCAGTAAGCGAGTATTCTATCGTTCTTTCCACAGGGACTAGACAAGCAAAATCGTGTAAAACTAGACTAAATCGATGGCAAGCGAAACTAAAATAGTCGAGAGAATGAGAAAGAGAATGTCAGAGGAAAAGCGAAGAGAGAAAAAGGTAGAGGTGATCGCACCGCGATAGGCGACTAATGTTTATTCTGGACTAGTGTTCGCAATACAAGCAATAAAAAGAAATCGTGTAGTAGTAGCGCGCGAGGCAGCGCAAACTACCATCATCGATCGCAATCTACGGCGAGTATCTACGAAACACAAGTACAAAATAAACACTAAAGCCCAGCCAACTCCACTCGACAACTCAACCATAATATATTCAATCAATACAACACGACCACTAACTCAACAGCGAACTCAATTGCAAATGAACAACTTCTTCAAAGAGCCAAGATGTTTAAGACAACAAGAATTGATCTTTTAATATCTCAACTTGACATAGCATTACAACGCAAAAGAACACTGAGCAAATAGAAAGCTGTCCCAAAACCACACAAATGACTCAAGAGACTGATTACAAGAGTTTAAACACAACTATTAATCACAGAACTTCACAGAAGATACCAAGACTTAGTTCAACTCGAGATGCTTTAGAACTTTGCAATGAACTCTGATTATTACACAAGGGTAGTTCTACTGGAGCAGAGCAAAATATGAGACAAGCCGCAATTCAATTCAACACTGTGTCTGTGTCTGCAATACAATCAAGAGAATTGAACAGCACAAGACAAGATAAACCAAGTATCAGTAGAAAGAGAGTATCAATTAGTGTAACATGGGGGTTATATGCAGACAACTAGAGCTGAAGTTCAACATCCCAATACACCAAATTCAGGCAACTGATCATCCACAAACCATATAAAACACAAACAGATTCGGAACAGGCATCACAAAACAAAACAGAGTTCATCCAGTAGAAAATCCTAGACTTGCATTCACTGGATAGAACTATGGGAGATTGTAGCTAATTTCAGTGCCAATTTTCACTTGTATTGAATTCAGAAAATTAAGTTTGATTCATCACATTTACTGAAGTGAACATCTCATACATACATCGCAGTTCATTCAAAGATGTAGAACAGAAGGGGGAGAAGAATTGATCACCAAATTTCTTGCTGTGGTCGATGTAGTGGACTGCAGTGGCCTTCGGAGGAGCTGGTCGAGCTCGTGGAAGAGGAGCGTGGCTGTCGGCGCTGAGGAAGAAGAAGAAGCCGGTTTGAGTGGGGGAAGCACGGCTCGGGACCGGATCGGGCGGCTGAAGTGGTGCGCCGCGCTCGCGAGGTGGGGATCAGGCAGATGGCGGCATGGAGGCACGAAGTGGTGACGATGCATCGGCATCGGGCGAGATCGGCAGTGGAGACATGGTGAAGGCGGCGGCGCAGTAGATCCCACGGATACCCCGGCGGCGGATCTGAAGCGGGAGTGGCGGCGCAGTGAGCGCGGCTCCGGCGTTGACGCAGTGGTGGCGGCGCTTGAACAGATCGACGGCAGGAGGTGCGGATCCGGTGCGGGATGGCCAGATCCGGCGGCGGCTGAGGCGAGGCGGCGGCTCCGGTGGAGATGGCGCGGCGCCGGTGGAGGACGGGAGCGGGCAGATCCAGTGGGAGACTCGGCGGCGCAGCGGGAGGCTACGGCGGCGCAGAGGGAGGTCACAGCGCGGCGGCTCCGGTGGAGATAGGCGGTGGAGGCGCGAAGAAGAGGCTGGAGCAAGAAATGGACAGAAAAAAAAGGAAGAAGGGGAGGAAGAAGAGACCGGCTAGCGCCGGGGGTGGACGGAGGTGTGGAGGATTTTGGGGGAGACAGAAGGAGAAATTGCGCCGGAGAAGAAGACGGTGGCCGAGGGAGAGGAGATGAACAGCGGCGCTGGAGGCGTGGATGGGCGGATCTGCGGCTGATCCGGTGGTGTGGGATGGTGGAGATGCGGAGATCCGGTGGCGGCGCAGTTTGGGCGCAGGAAGGCCAAATCCGGCGCGGGCTTGTGGGCGGCGGTGAGAGCGGCGCTGTGGAGTAGCGAGCTCGCCGAGGAAGATGGCGTTGAGGGAGGAGGAAATAAAAGAGGCTTTCCTATATAGAAGGGGAAGATGAGGGAGGTAAAGAAGGTGGAGCGCCGCCGGCGTACGGCCCGGCCACCGGCGGCGAGGTGGACGGAGGTGTGGAGGAGGATTTGGGGGAGAAAGAAAAGAAGGTAAAAAAATAAAAACCGGGCTCCCTTCTCCACAGTGGCGGCCGGGCTGGATTAAGCCAATTTTTGGTCTTTTTGCGAAAAGGCCCCCGGGTTCTCTGGAAATAGCTGCTGGGTCCTCGGCAACCGGAATTCAGCGTTCCGGGCTCCCGGAGACTCCGATTCGAGCGCGGTCAGTTCCTACGCGTCCGTAGGAACGAGCGCTTTCATCTGGAATCGACCGAGGCTTGGATCCAACCGATGAAGCGCGTCCGTCAGCCGAAAAGACCGTCCAATCGTCGCCGACTTGCGATAAAAATTGCAAAACGAGTTATCCGCTCGATTTGGCGACAAATCTGGAATAATCTAGAAATATGACGTAATACAAGACTAAAATGTGCACAAGCCTGGGTAAAATATGCAGGAAAAAGCATGCAAATCAGATAAGCATCAACAACCTACCACAACTGTGCCTCGCTGAGAGCCACAGGGTCGGGGGTGAATTGTGAGTAAAACATAACAAAAGTTCTTGTTATTTCCACCTTGCCGCTCACAGTATGAAGTGAGTCAGGGGTCCAATCATTTTGTTATGATAGGAAAGGTTTGAAAGTGGAATATCTTGCGGGTAAATTGGTACCTCTCTGCAGAGTTAAAAACGTATTCGAATACTCCGAGCTCCCGGGTTTTATAGGAGTCTGCTGCGGTGGATTAAATCCACGGGGTGTGACACAAGTACTATTTTTTAAATAAAATATGTTTAAATCAAGATTACCCAAATGACATGTGTTGTCATGATAAGGAGTACTGCCGTGGGCTGTCGTGTGTCGACGTGTCGCGGTAGTGCTATAATCTAGTGAACATGATTGATGATGTTATATTATAAAAAGTGCTGCCATAAGATGAGATGAGAAAGGAAAAGATTATTTTACAAATATCCATAATTCTTGACTAGTCTAGGTTCATATCATCACTACTATATGTATCTACTCTTACCTATGACTTGCTGAGTACGTAAGTACTCACCCTTGCAACATTCAACTCAATAGATGGAGCCTACTTTGATCAAGATGATGGCACTGAGTACTACGTGGATCTAGAAGGAGGAGAATCAGTTCCGCCAGAACCCTGAAGTGTGTTGTTCTGCCGTCAACTTCTTTTGTGGGAGGGTCACCTATCTTCTGCTGTGTAGTTAAATATTTTGCTAAACCCTGAATGCCCTGTAGGCATTGTAATCCTCTTTATGTAATATTAAGGCCAGCAGGCCACACTGCTTAATATTTTGTTAGTACTCTGTTGCAATGTAATATACTCCTGTGTTTGACTCATCCTGGGAAGTCAAAGGTTTGTGGTTTGGGACTAGCTGCAGCGAGCTAGGTCTCTACAGGAGTAGTCGTTGTCCCAGTTTCGGGGCACGACACAGAAAAGTTGGTATCAGAGCAACATGAGAACTTGACTGTAGGACGACACCTTTAGGAAATTGGCCGTGCCAGGAAAACGTAATTTATTCAGAAAACTAATTGTTGAAAACTTTATTTTGGTAAAAATAATGAGCTTTGTAGCTCTTGAAAAACCTTCATTTCAAAATTTTATTTGGATTTTCTAAAATTCGGTAAGATTGTGAGAGTGCGTTCTGTTGTTTCAGAGTGTCTTAGAGGTTGGTGTAGACAGAGCTAGTGGATGCTCTTGATAGCTTTGTGATTCGCTGTTGCTTTTGCAATGGTTAATTTGTGTATTATGGCTAATAGCCTAAGTAATTTTATGCATAAAAGTAGTTGCATTAATTTCTGCATTGCTGTCTTAGTTGGCCTTAGTTAGTTAGATCCGTCTAAACTTTTTCAGAGCCACCATGGTTAACACCAGAAGGAGATCTCAAAGCGGAAGAGAAGATATAGGTCAGACTCCGCAGGAAGAAGAAACTATGACAAGAGACCCTTTGTTTCAGCAAGGATCTCAGAGTTCCAATCCACCTCAGAATGAACAACCCAGTCTTCAGGAAATTTTATTGTCAATGGAGAAAAGTCGACAGGAAGCTCAGATAGCTCATACCCAGTTGTTAGCTCAGATAGTTCAGAAACTGCCTACTGGAACAACAGAAGGAACTACTTCTGCTGTAGGAGCGAGATTAACAGATTTCCAAAAGACCCGTCCACCAACATTCTCTAGTGCGATTGACCCCATGGTTGCCGATGATTGGTTACGGGATATCGAGAGGAAACTAGACACGGTTCGATGCAGCGAACGAGAGAAAGTTTTGTTTGGATCTCATCAGTTATCAAGAGCTGCAGCTGCATGGTGGATGAACTACCAGGAAGCTCACCATGATAAAGATAATATCTCTTGGAGGGAATTTAAGGATCAATTTCGGAAATTTCATATACCTACTGGTGTTATGGCAGCTAAGCGTCGGGAATTTCGGAATTTAACTCAAGGAAGTAAGTCAGTTACTGAGTATCTACACCAATTTACTCATTTGGCTCGATACGCACCTGGAGATGTGGATACTGAAGAGAAGAAGATAGAGCGCTTCACAGAAGGACTTCAACACTATTTACAGTATCAAATTGCTTCTCATGAACTTACAGAATTTCAAACACTAGTGAATAGAGCTTTAAAGGTAGAAGAAAAGAAGAATATGGGAGAAGAAAGCCGAAAGAGGAGGATGTTCCAGCAAACACGACCACAGCCAAATCCAATCAGAGGAAGAGTTCCTATCACTCCCAATTTTCGACCATCTTATCAGAATCCCAGACCAGCAACGACATTGTGCCCCAACTGCCGAGGAAATCATTCTCAGAAGGATTGCCCTCATCCTCATGTTGAGTGTTATCATTGTGGACAGCGTGGGCACCGTAAAGAATTCTGTCCTTGGATACAACTTCCGATGTCCATTGCCAGATCTCAGGCAGGAACACAGCCAGTAGTAACCAGAGCATCACCATCGCAGAATTTTGGAGGAAATTCAGCAGGAAGAGGAGGAAATATGGCTAATCGAGGAAGAGGAAGAGGTAGAGCACCAACTGCAACCCAAGGAGGAAGATTAAACTATACTTCAATTCAAGAAGTAGGCAACGCCACCGACATTCTTCTAGGTAGATTTCTGTTTCAATCTGCATCTGCCTTAATATTGTTTGATCCTGGTGCTACAAATTCATTCATGTCAAAAGCATTTGCATCTGAAGTTGAAATGCATATAGACCAAGTACCACTAGAGTACTCTATGGTTATACAAACTCCAGGGGTTAGATTATCTGTTTACTCGATCTGCCCAAATGTAACTTTCATTATAGAAGGGGTAGAATTTGAGGCAAATCTACTAGTTCTAGAACTGCAAGGTCTAGACATTATTTTGGGAATGGATTGGTTGTCCCAACATAAAGGCCTAATAGACTGTGAAGAGAAAACCCTTAGTCTTGTCAGTAGCCAAGGGGAGAGAGTTCTATTCTATGCAGAAAGATCATCAGTCAAGAGACCGCTAAGATCTGTTCAAGCATTACAAAAGTTATGCCTGGAACAAGTGCCTGTAGTGCAACAATATTCTGATGTATTTCCAGAAGAACTTCCAGGAATGCCACCTGACAGAGAAATAGAATTCAGTATTGAACTTAAACCAGGAGCAGCACCTATAGCAAAACGTCCCTATAGGATGCCAGTTACAGATTTGGAGGAACTCAAGAATCAACTCGAAGACTTGGAAAACAAAGGATTTATCAAACCCAGTGCTTCGCCATGGGGAGCCCCAGTTTTGTTTGTAAGGAAGAAAGACGGAACTCTACGAATGTGTGTAGACTACCGAGCTTTGAATGAAGTCACTATTAAAAACAAGTATCCATTACCAAGAATTGATGACTTGTTCGATCAGCTTCGAGGAGCCAAAGTATTTTCCAAGATAGATTTGAAATCTGGATATCATCAGCTGAAGATCAAAAAGGAAGATATACCGAAGACTGCTTTCACTACCAGATATGGTTTATATGAGTTTACAGTAGTACCTTTTGGCTTGACCAATGCTCCGGCAGCATTCATGAATGTCATGAACAGCACATTTATGGATTTTCTTGACAAGTTTGTCATAGTATTCATAGATGACATTCTGATATATTCCAAGAGTATGGAAGAACATGAGCAACATTTACACCTAGTCTTGGAAAGGCTACGAGAGAGGCAATTTTATGCCAAGTTTGACAAATGTGAATTTTGGATGTCAAGAATTTCATTTCTTGGACATGTGTTGACAGCAGAAGGAATTTCAGTGGATTTAGCTAAAATCTCTGCAATCAAGGAGTGGAAGCAACCTACCTCAGTTTCAGAGATTAGAAGTTTCTTGGGATTAGCAGGGTATTATAGGAGATTCATTGAAGGATTTTCCCAAATTGCCAAACCTCTTACAAACCTGCTAAAGAAGGATGTTGCATTTGAATGGACCATCAAGTGTGAAGAAAGTTTTCAGAAGCTTAAGCAGAAATTGATAACAACACTAGTCCTCACCTTACCGGACAGCAAAGAAGATTTTGTAGTTTACTGTGATGCTTCAAAGCAAGGAATAGGCTGTGTGTTAATGCAGCAAGGTCGAGTAGTGGCTTATGCTTCACGTCAATGGAGACCACATGAGGAAAATTATCCGACCCATGATTTGGAGTTAGCAGCAGTAGTACATGCTTTAAAGATATGGCGGCATTATCTCATTGGACGTAAGTGTGAGATCTTTACAGATCATAAAAGCCTCAAGTATATTTTCACACAGACAGAGCTCAACCTGCGTCAACGACGATGGCTGGAATTGATCAAAGATTATGATCTTAGTATTCAGTACCATTCAGGGAAAACTAATGTAGTAGCCGATGCCTTAAGCAGAAAAGTTTACAACCTACAAGGAATGGTTACGTTGAAGAACCCTTACCTACAACAAGAGTTGCAGAATCATCAAGTGGAAATAGTACCGCAGGGAACGGTAGCCACTTTAACAATAAAATCTCAACTTGAAGAACAGATAGGAAATGCCCAGAAGAAAGATGAAGAAATTTGTAAGATCAAGAGTCGAATCAAGTTGGGAAAGGCTCAAGGCTTTACTAAAGATAACCAAGGGATTGTATGGTATCGAGGAAGAATCTGTGCACCTCAAAACGCAGATCTTAAGGAAATAATTCTCCATGAAGCACATAAAACTCCATACTCAATACACCCTGGTAACACAAAGATGTATCAAGATTTGAAGACCAGATTCTGGTGGGATAATATGAAGAGAGATATTGCAGGGTATATTGCAAACTGTGATACATGTCGACGAGTTAAAGCAGAACACCAGAAAATAGCAGGAAAGCTACAACCTCTACCAATACCATTATGGAAATGGGAAGAAATTGGTATGGATTTCATTACAGGATTACCTAAAACTCACGGAGGATATGATTCCATATGGGTTATTGTGGACAGATTTACTAAAGTAGCTCATTTCATACCAGTCAAAAAGATTTATGATGGCAGTAAATTAGCAGAGTTATACATGCAAAGAATAGTGGCATTGCATGGTATTCCTAAGAAGATAGTCTCAGATCGTGGAACCCAGTTTACCTCCAAATTTTGGAATAGACTGCATGAAACCCTAGGAACCCAGTTGGACTTCAGTACTGCATATCATCCACAGACGGGAGGACAGACAGAAAGAGTCAACCAAATCCTAGAAGATCTTCTAAGAACTTGTATACTAGATTATGGAACATCATGGGACAAATGTTTACCATTTGCAGAATTTACATATAATAACAGTTATCAAGCTAGTATACAGATGGCACCATTTGAAGCTTTATATGGACGTAAGTGCAGAACTCCATTACATTGGAATGAGCCAGGAGAACGAAAAGTCATAGGACCAGAGATAGTAGAAGAAGCAGAAGCTCATGTCAGACTCATCAGAGAAAGGTTGAAAACAGCACAATCATGACAAAAGAGTTATGCAGATAAACGACGGAGAGAATTATCATTTGAACCAGGAGATTTTGTGTATCTCAAGGTCACACCATTCAAAGGATTACAAAGATTCCAAGTGAAAGGAAAGTTATCTCCAAGATACATTGGACCATTTAAGATAATCAAGAGAAAGGGAGAAGTATCATATAAATTGGAATTACCTGAGGGATTAGCAGGAGTGCATGATGTGTTTCATGTCTCTCAGCTCCGGAAATGTTTGAAGGAACCTACTGACCAGATAGATGTACAAGATGTGCCTTTACAGAAGAATCTCACTTATCTTGAGCACCCAATCAGAATCCTAGCCACTGATGAACGTCAGCTCAGAAGGAAGAAAATCAAATTGTGTAAAGTTCAATGGAAGAATCATTCAGAGCAAGAGGCTACTTGGGAGAAGGAAGAAGATCTTAAGCAAACCTATCCTTATCTTTTCCTGTCTTAGGTAAATCTCGAGGCGAGATTTCTTTAAGGAGGGTAGATCTGTAATGCCCTGAGTTAGGGGTGAAAATTTCCTTTTTCATAAATAGCATGCATGCATGTATCTGTAGTAATAGCCAGATCAGTATCTATCTCAAGTCCTAAAATCTCCAAAATCTATCCTGTGACCTCAAATCAAGATCAGATTGTTCAGATGTGATCTATTAGTTATCCTGAATCTAAAAGCCTTCAGAACCTAGATCCAATTCTATCTCTAACTCCCAGAATTATCAACTTCTTCTGTTTTCGAAAACAGAAATACCTTATATTACCCAAATACTCTAAGTTTCAGAAATACAGATTTAATCTGAATCCTGACCAAGTTCAGATTAGATTATTCCTGGAATATGATCATGGGTATGTCAATACCTTAATCTAAAAAGTTGACAGTCAGATTCTACCATCTAGACTCTTTTCACAAATCAGTCCAAGAGTTATCGCAAATTAGTCCTTATCTGATATCTGAAAACCCAAAAAGGCTAAAATCTCCAGATTAACTCCTAACTCAAAATCTCTTTGGCAAATCTTCTCAAAATGATATTTGCCACAAGTCTCTCTTCTGTGCAGATATCAAAATCGAACCCTAAATGCCAGAATTCGAAATCGACAAAACTTAAATCTTATTTTACCCTAAATTACCCTATTTTCAGTTGTATCAAAAGCTATCCAAAGGTGCCAAATTTTATCTTCAATCTCTGCCAAATCATCTGTTGAATAAAGATTACCAAAACAGCAGAATCAAATTCAACTCTAACCTTCCAAATCATCAGATTCACAGATCAGTCCAAATCAAGAATTGGAAATTGCAAATGAATCCATTTTCGACCAGGACAACAGCAGCATTCGACCAGGCCGTTTGTTGTACACGACTAGGGCTCGCCGTGGTTTCCTTGCGCCGTGCACGTTCGCCGCCGGTGAAGCTTCGCCTGCAACTTGATCGTGCATGCTGTTGCGCACGTGTCCTCGCCTCAGCCGTCACCGTGGCAAGGCCGCTGCTACGTCGACGACCAGCGCTTGCTCCCGCGCGCGACCAGCAGCGACTTTGTCAGCAATCCATCGCCACGTAGCCTCGCCGTGCCAGTACTTGTCGCCACCGCTTGCTACAAGCTTTGCCAGGTCCCGATGAGGCGACATTGTGATCAGTTGAAAGCTTGTCGCCGTCGCATCACCGCTTTTGCTGTTTCTTCGCCGCTACTGCTCCAGCACGCAAACAATCTCATCACAGCAGCAAATCACTTCATTGTTCCCCTTCGCCATCTTCGCCTGGTCTATTTAAACCCTACTGTGTGCAGCAGCTTCTCCATACTTCACCATAAACCAGCTAAATTTCCAACTCTCGCTGTTTCAGTCATCTTCTCCGGCGAGTCCAGCAAGAGGCTTCACGGTGCCAGCTTCACCCACATCATCTCCTGCCAAATTAAAGCCATCAGTGAGTTCATCTACTCATCCTCTGTGTAGTACTATCTAATTGCTCCCCGGTGACCTCTAACGCCGGTGATCGCCGGAAATGGCTGAAATTCGAAGAATGCCCTGTTCCGGCAATGTAGCTCGAATTACTCCAAATTAGCTCTCGATTCTGTAATAAAAATTGATCAGTAAACTAAATCAAGCATGCCTGTGAACTTAGAACAATCAATTGAGCCTAATTTGAAGCTATTCCCAATTCTGCAATTTATCAGTTGCTGGCTCTCGTCGCCAAGCCACACTGGCGAACCTCCGGCCAAATTGACGTCGCCAGTAGCTTACTCATACCCTTCCATCACTCCTAGAGCAAGGAATCGAGTTCAAACGGCCTGTGATGGAAATGCCCAAATCCAGTGATTCTTCTCCGGCGCCGATGACCGGGAAAGCTTGTTCCAGCCATTTCAGCCCTCGAAACCTTGTCATTTAGATGTGCCTTAGCCTCCTGAGTATTTTTGTCTTCTAGCCCGACACCTAGATTGGCCTAGATTGGAAGATATAGCTTTGCCAAGTTTGTGTCCAGAACTGCTCCAGTGCAGCCAGTTCATCTCTGTTCATCATCAAATTTCTTGCTTTCCAGCCATTTCTTGCCCTAGATCCTGTTGACTTAATTGTTCCTGTTACTCAAGCCTACCTCCCAGACAAAGTGGTGCATCATTTGGAGCTCCAGATCAAAAGTTATGCTAAGCCCTAGTTTTTGGCATTGTCAGCTCTATGCTAGAGCTTGCCAGCCAGTGGCATTGACCTTGTTTACCCATTTCTGGTTGTGCAATTTGAAATCCACTTTGTCCACTGAATTTGTAGAGTTGTGATCTACATTTTCTTCTACTACCACAACTTGAGATAAGCATCCTAGCTTTTCTTAAAGCTATGTTCAAGCTTTGATCGGAATGTCGATCTGTTGACATTCGCTGTTTTGATTAAACCAGCCACAAAATTGTTATCCCTATTGTAATCCTGAAACCCTAACATTATCTAATCACCATCCTTAGCCTAAATTCCTTGAAACCCTAGAATCTCGACTCAGTTCAGTTTGCAGCTATCTCCAGTATAGTTCAATCATTCTTGTTGAGCATTTCTGCATATAAGTCATAAAACATTTTAAATATTATAAGTAATTATTGTGTGATTGTTTGTCGTCGAGCAGATTCAGAAGCTGACTTTGAAGATTTTGCTGTTGATCCGTCATCGACTGCTGTATTTTACGACGCGGAAGGCAAGTCATATCCTTGGTCATCTTGAACCTATATTTTAAATGTTGCTATAATATAACCTTGAATATAGGCAATATTGCATGTGAATGATTGAGAATGGTTGATTTATCAATTGGCAGTACTGGACTGGTTATCTGTGAAATGTGAAATAAACAAGTTTTGAGCCATGAACTATTATATATATTTATATACTTATATTCATGAAATAAAACCCCTAGCCGTGACCAGAAAAATGGTGTGGATGGCTGTAGCACTGGAGGTGCTAGACTGCAAAGGATATGCAGGCACTGAAGGTGCAGGGTTGTGGATGGTCTGGTCACTGGCATATAAGGACTAGAATCTTGTGTTGTGCATCTAGTGGCATGAACAACGTGCTAACCGCAAGCCTGGTATGGGACAGGCCTGAACAAGTAATTATGTGGATCGCACATGAAACCCCTGCATGAGATGTGTTGTGATGCACGATAAACACGGAGCGCGGCTCCCACACATATCACTGAAGGTGATCAAGCACGCTGACCCAGTAATGGGAATAAGCAATGGGGTGGAGGTTTGGATACAACCTGCCACAACTGTGCCTCGCTGAGAGCCACAGGGTCGGGGGTGAATTGTGAGTAAAACATAACAAAAGTTCTTGTTATTTCCACCTTGCCGCTCACAGTATGAAGTGAGTCAGGGGTCCAATCATTTTATTATGATAGGAAAGGTTTGAAAGTGGAATATCTTGCGGGTAAATTGGTACCTCTCTGCAGAGTTAAAAACGTATTCGAATACTCCGAGCTCCCGGGTTTTATAGGAGTCTGCTGCGGTGGATTAAATCCACGGGGTGTGACACAAGTACTATTTTTTAAATAAA
Organism: Pharus latifolius; assembly: GCA_019359835.1. Classification (NCBI taxonomy): domain Eukaryota; kingdom Viridiplantae; phylum Streptophyta; class Magnoliopsida; order Poales; family Poaceae; genus Pharus; species Pharus latifolius. Next base: position 68,031,014 of record CM033323.1, read on the forward strand.
ATATGTTTAAATCAAGATTACCCAAATGACATGTGTTGTCATGATAAGGAGTACTGCCGTGGGCTGTCGTGTGTCGACGTGTCGCGGTAGTGCTATAATCTAGTGAACATGATTGATGATGTTATATTATAAAAAGTGCTGCCATAAGATGAGATGAGAAAGGAAAAGATTATTTTACAAATATCCATAATTCTTGACTAGTCTAGGTTCATATCATCACTACTATATGTATCTACTCTTACCTATGACTTGCTGAGTATGTAAGTACTCACCCTTGCAACATTCAACTCAATAGATGGAGCCTACTTTGATCAAGATGATGGCACTGAGTACTACGTGGATCTAGAAGGAGGAGAATCAGTTCCGCCAGAACCCTGAAGTGTGTTGTTCTACCGTCAACTTCTTTTGTGGGAGGGTCACCTATCTTCTGCTGTGTAGTTAAATATTTTGCTAAACCCTGAATGCCCTGTAGGCATTGTAATCCTCTTTATGTAATATTAAGGCCAGCAGGCCACACTGCTTAATATTTTGTGAGTACTCTGTTGCAATGTAATATACTCCTGTGTTTGACTTATCCTGGGAAGTCAAAGGTTTGTGGTTTGGGACTAGCTGCAGCGAGCTAGGTCTCTACAGGAGTAGTCGTTGTCCCAGTTTCGGGGCACGACACGGATGGTGACAATTCCTGGGTGAGGACGAGGTGTCTTCATGAGGAGAAGCAAGCCGCAGATATTACCATCGCTAGCTGCGGTTTGACTATGAAGGATACCATAGCGAAGTTGAGGGAGGTCGCCGGCCTTCTCGATGAGATAGTAGTTGATCCTAAGGACAACTTGTCACTAGAGGAGTCCTGCGTCCTGGCTGCAAGTCAAAGTGACTTTATTCTATATGAAGCCAGGGCTAAGAGCACCCCTTGACCTAGCATTTTGGATTTTTATTTTTTTATAAGTGATAAAACAACAATGAATGAACAATTTGTTTTTATGTCAATTTTCCAATTTTCTAGCTATGTTCCCTCTTTCTTTATCATTATGTAGCTTTCAAGCACGGTCTGTTTGATGTTACATTGTGTGTACATATGATTCTTTGAAGGTGAGAACTGGTGTCATGTGTGTCATGCATTACCCAGTTTGCTTTGTTTCAGCCACGTAACATCACATGTTCTAACGGTAAATACAGATGTGTCATGTGTGTCCACTACTTTAATGTGTCTCAGGCACTTCAAAAATTTCTCTGCGAAAAATTTACTTATTCTATCGGTATTATTATGTTCTACCGTTAGAATAAATTCATTAGTCTGACGGTATTTTGTTGTTTGTACCGATAGCAAAAGGGCATCCACTACTTTAATCTCAGGCACTTCAAAAATTGCTCTAGGAAAAATTAGTCTCACTGTATTTTATTATTTGTACCGATAGAAAAGGGCATCCACTACTTCAAATATTGCTCTGGGCAGAATTTACTTTTTCTATCAGTATTATTTTGTTGTACCGATAGAAAAGGGCATCCACTACTTTATTACACATACATGGCCCTTGAGTTTCCCTCCAGTCGAACAGTTCCAACTTATAGCACTGCGTCTCTTCGAGAGCGAAGAAAACCACAACCTCCGCAGTGACCACTCACTTCCTCTCTCCCACACGACGATCACCGACTGGATACTGGTTCGCCAATGCCACCGGTTCATATTTTCGTCCTTCGTCGGCCGCCGCTGCGTTCTACACCGCCTCTCCATCATCAAAACTGATTGCCGTAAATACCCTAATTCGTCGTACTTTTTCCAGCATCTTCCTTATTTGATCTTTGTGTTTTGTACGTACTAATTCTTCGAGTTTTGCAATTACACTAGGGTTCCCTATTGTGTTGGATTATGAACATTCCACAGGCAATGTTGATTTAAATTAGGGTTGACATAATTTGTTCCAGTGCTGTAATGAATCTATTTTGAGATTTTAACTTATATATACTGATGTATGTGTGATCAATTGTATCCAACTGCCATGTAATGCACATTATACGTTGGAGGTGTTCTTACACATCTTCTATCGGTATCTCCTGTATTTGCCGATAGAAAAAATTATTCTGTTCTATCGGCAGCTCATGTGTTTACCGATAGAAAACATTGTTATGTGTGAAATAATAATGCTGGCCCATGAATATTAGTATATAAAATCATGGAGAATGTTGACTTAAACCAAGACTATGTGATGCCAGTGAATGGCGGCTTATCAACAATATTCCATAACAATATGTTCTATCGGTATCTCGTATCTTTGCCGATGGAAAACATTGTTATGGTCTATCGGCAGCTCATGTGTTTACCGATAGAAAAGATTTCTGAACAGTTCAGCAATTAATTTTTGCATGTCTTTTAGTATTATTTTCTTTGGACATCCCTTTTGCAGCCCTAATTAGTCTCCAGTCCTGAGCTGAGTTATGGAACTCCAAGAAGAATTAATTGCCATATGTTGCCTGCTTCCTATATGAAAATGTGTAGATGAAAATGCTCAGAAATAGAATCTTATCTTCTATTGGTAGTTTCTGTGTTTACCGATAGAAAAAATATTTAAAATAGGTCCTTTTGCTTTGTAAAATTATTTGGTTTGTGTTTCCATTAAATTTTTGATGGTTTGTTGATGGTTTTGTAGGGAAAGACATGTCGTCGTCTTCATCGGATGGTACTAGTGGTTCGACTAGGGCCAAACCCAACGTAATTGAGGATGCAGCTGGTTCATCCCAGCGCAAGAGGGTGGGACGAGGCGCGACGACGTTGGGCCGTTTGGCCAAACACACGGATCTTTCTTGTGAGTTCAACCAATTTGGGAGGCCGATCGGAAAGAATGCTGGGAAGTACGCGGCCTACGTTGGGATGTTGGTGAAAGAAAGGGTGAAGATCACCATCCAGAGTTGGAAGGACGTGATGGCGGATGAGAGGGATAGGTTGTGGGCGGAAGTGAAGGTTAAATTAACTGAAATCGCTGAATTCTTTCGTAATCACGTTCTCTTGGCTTATACTAAAGTTTAACTAACTCGTGATTAATTGTATGCATTGTTTGAAAACAGGCTAAGTGGAACATCCCCGACGATACACCTAGGACGGCCTGCTTGAAGGACATGAACGGAACATGGAAAACCTTTAAGAGCTGGCTCGTCAGTAACTTCCTCACTACGGGGAAATCTCCTTGCGAGAAGTACCCCTTCATATCGGAGGAGGTATGGGAGGAATTCACCAAGCAGAAGGGGACCGAGGAATTCAAGGCCCTTAGCGAGAAGAATAAGGCGATCCAGAAGAGGAACGACCACCCGCATCGGCTCGGATCCTGGGGCTATGCGGGGAAGGAGGAGCAGTGGAAGAAGGAAGACGAGCAAAATCCTGTCATCGACTCCCCTGAGTTGCCGCTCTCCGAGATCCGGGATGAGAGGTGCAAGCGATGGTGGAGGGAGAGGGGGTCCGTGTCGTCCACGGGGTCTGTGCAGTTCGCAAACCTTGGGGACGCCGACGTTGTGAGGCGAATGGTAAGTTGGCTAACCTCGTAAACTGTATGCGCATAAGTGTATATAAGGCAATTTGTCTCACAAGGTACCTTTAAATGTAACAGATCTCTTTTGAGAAGGAGGCAGTGGAGGGATTATTTACCCCGCAGAGGGAGAACGACATCCTCACCCGGGCTCTTGGAAATAAGGAGCATCCCGGGCGGACACGGGCCGTGGGAACCATTGTGACGTGGAAGACCGGTTTCGCAGATCCAGCTCCACCGAGGAAGAAGGCCCGCTCCTGGAAGAAAAAGGAAGTGGAGCTCTCCGATAAGATACGGGCTGAGGTACGGGCGGAGATACGGGCTGAGGTGCAGTCTGAGGTCGCACAAATTAGGGAAGAGTTTGTACGGTTGAGAGAAGCATTGCTGGCCAAGAGTGCAGATGCGGATCCCCAGGGCGACGGTACCCAGCGGGGTCGAATAAGCAGTTGCGCTTCGAAGGTCCTCGCAGATCTAGTGGATCTACTTGAGGTATTGCAAGCCTTCATCTGTGCACTTAAGTTGATGCCACTCCCATTCTGTTAGAGTTGTTTCGCTAACCTGTTTTAATTGGTACAAATTTGCAGAAGCCGGAGGGTTGCATCCTACTGAATCACCTAGGCGACGGGCAGGAAGTGGTTGGACACGGCTTCGTATATCCGTCTGGGCCGGATGTCCGGGTCCACTGCGTACCTCTATGGTTGGGGTTCGCAAAGGTATAGGTGGACATGGCCATGCCGGGCTACAGTACAGTGGCCCAAGAAGTGTGTTCTAGTACAACAGGTAAATCCTACACATTTTAGATTACATCCTACTCAGTACACTCAACTTGCAAAATCTAACATACGTGCTCATTAATTGAAGTGGCCTGCCGGCGGACTACCAGGGGACTGCTCCCCCAGCTCGGGGCATGAGGCCGGATCTCGTGTGAACCTGAACACATCAAAGACGGCCTCGACCCCAGCTAGCGCATCCACGCCTTCACCTCAGAAGAAAGCTGCCATCACCTCGCCCTTGCCTTCGAAGGTACGTGCTCAGTCCCCGGCAAAAGGCAAGGGCAAAGGCAAGGGCCAAGGGCGAAAGGGACAGCCGGAGAGGTTCAGGAACGGGTTCCCACTGTGTTAGAGGCAGGTTTGCGCAACTTGGATCGATCAACCAGAGACCTCCACGAGTGGTACCTACACCGAGCTCGGCGCAATCTAAACTTCTTAGTTCCCTACAGGCCTGGGCAGTTCCACCGTGAGCCCGGAAGTATATCCGTGGCACACGAGGATCTGTTCGACCTCTACAACTGGCGGGAGCTCGGTATGTCCATCATACGGACTGGAGTCATGTGAGTTTGCTGATCCTATGTATTGCTATTTTCTAACTTTGTTTGCTAACTCTGCATTGTTGTTGTTCATTTGAAATGTAGTAACTTTCTGTGCAATACTAATGTCGTCCTTTGCATGCAGGTGCATGTACAGGATAGCATCAGAGGCTGCGTGTGACAAGGTGGGTTTCCTCGACCCAGAGAAAATAAGCCTCATGATGCTAGAGCACGACGCCGCGCACGTTGAGCAGTACATATCCAAGGCGCTGATGGCGTAGCAGGACAGGGAGTTCATTCTGGTGCCGTACCACCAAAGGTTAGTGCATTTCGTACTAATTTAACTCAATCTTGTATGTTACACCTGAGATATACTTTGAGCTAGCGGTGCTCTTTTACGTACAATGTAGGGGCCACTGGATCCTCATCGTGATCTGTCCGCCGAGGAATGAGGTGTACTACCTCGATTCGATGCGTGACAGATTAACGAACGAATATGTGGTCAAGGGGAATATGGAGGCGTAAGTAACTTATATGTTTGATTTAAATTTTGACCTCACTAGCTAATGATAATATATTAACCAGCAATGCTAACTGAAATGCAGGGCTTTTGATAAATATGTGTCCGCTGGAGGGAGGCATGCCGCACAGCAGGGCTTCCTACTAGCTTGAAAAGAATATGAGGTACTCACGAGACTTTTTGTTTATGCTTAATTAGTTTATGGAAACAATAGCTAACATGTCTTCGCATATGCAATTATCTCAGTGCCATCAGCAGCCGCAATCGTGGGAATGCGGGTTTTATGTGCTGCGCTACATGTATGACCTAGTGCAGACAAACTTTGCCCAATTCCCCCAGGTAAGCATCGATAGCTAACTCAAATTTGAAAATTGGGTGTCACGTTCAAAATTAGGAAGTTAGTTACTCAGTATTCACACATGCTTGCAGATCGCCATGTCGAAAGACCAATACGAAAATGCAAAGATTAGAGATCTTCGACAAATCTGGGCTCAATATGTCATGGAGGAAGTTGCGCCCAACTAACCGCCATGACAATTTTCTCTTTTTCATGTACTCTGTGCATAGACTGTTTATATATATGTGAATAAATATATATGTGAATAAATGTCCACATTGGATTGCAATTTGTATTTGTCCATATATATGTGAATAAATGTGAATAACTATCTAATGTGTCAATCTGTTCAATGTATATGTGAATTTACCCTTCTTTGCATCTGTATTGTATTGTGTATCCAATCTATACTGTATTGCATCTGTACTGTATATGTGAATGTACTGTATTGTGAATGTAAAGAATGTACTATATATGTGAATGTACCGTATTGTGAATGTAAAGAATGTACTGTATTGCATCTGTACTGTATTTCTATTGGTAAATTCATTCACAACCGAGAGACTACTATCATTTTTTTCTATCGGTAAACTCATCCACAACCGAGAGACTACTATCGTTTTTTCTATCGGTACACTAGTAATTAACCGTTAGAAGAGTGTGACTTTTCCTGCCGGTGAACTCATACACAACCGAGAGAGTACTATGATTTTTCTATCGATAATCTCTTTCACAACCGAGATAGTACTATACTTTATTCTATCGGTACACACGTAATTCACCGTTAGAAGAGTTTAACTTTTCCTGCAGGTAAACTCATACACAACCGAGGGAGTACAATCGTTTTTTCTATCGGTAAACTCATTTCCAACCGAGAGAGTACTAAGGTTTTTTCTATCGGTATACTCTAAATTAACCATTAGAAGAGTGTTACTTTTCCTGCCGTTAAACTCATTCACAACCGAGAGAGTACTATATTTTTTCTATCGGTAAACTCTTTCACAAACGTCAGAGTACAATGGGTTTTCTACCGGTGTTCGCCTAAGATGCCGTTAGAATAGTGAAGTTCTTCTATCGGTTATTTACCGATAGAAAATGACTTGTCTTGTTCTATCGTGTCTATCTCTAACGGTACAAAAACCGATAGTAGAAGGGTGTTTTTTACCGATAGAAGAAAACTTTTCTGTACTAGTGAAATCGTCGACAGCTGGCACCCACCGTGGGGCCTTTCCCAAGGTGCCTTTGTTCATCAGGAGTTCTGGTAAGACATGTCTGGGGCGTATGACTCCGAGAACGATTTTGATCTCGAGGATTACACCCATATTCGGATGCCCTCACTGAGCGATCCCATTCCAAAGGAAGAGGTGGATCGCGAAGATGTACCTGAGGAACATCCAGAGGATGCATCTTTTGCAACTTAGGTCATGTCTATTGACCAAGAGACAAAGAAGATAGACCAAGAGCCTCATGTGAGTTCTACCACCATGGAGGCTGAATATGTACCACAACGCGTTGCCGTTGTGGATGTGGATGATGATAAACTGGAGCTTAGCCCTGGGAGGTTTGATCCCGATAATCTCCAATCTCTTTTTGACTTCGAATCCGATTCGGAACCAACGGAGATGTTTTCTCCTTCTGCGACTTCACTCCCCTGAGAATTTGCTGCTTTATCAGAGGAAACTCCTGAACAGCAAATTGCTAGTTAGGAGCAAGAGCGCAGACAAAAGGAGGATCAAGATCAAGAGCAGTAAAATAACGAACTTCGCAAAATTGTATTGGAAGCTTTACAGCTCGCGCAGTCTCGTTATGATGCCGCTTCAAGTTCTTCCCGTTGTCCTCATGGACGCAGACTCGACTAGACACCTTCTTTTCCCCCGGACTATCCCCCCGTGGACGAAGAAACGGTGACACCTGGTGCACCCAGGAGGAGTACGCATGGGCGACTTCGTTCTATCGCAGAAGTCTTGTGTAATTTTCCTCCTAATATCGAAGACGTGGACAAACCGGCTTTTCCCATAATCCTGGCGGATAAGCTAGATGAAGTTGCATCTGATGCGACTCCAACTGCCTCATCCCGGTCTATGATTCACTCCCACGAGAGGGAGTATTGTTACTCTAGTCATGACAGGCGTAATCAACTACCACCAGGATCACTTCGGCATGACAAGGCCAGGCGAGTTGGAAATTCTCGCGATCGAGATCGCATTCCTATCCATTCTCGTCTGGGGCCGCAAAGGGTATCCCCACATCGTGAGGTCTCCCGCAATCAAGTTGAAAGCCGTAGAACTCTCCATAGTTCCTATGTTGGTTGCAAAGCTTTCTCGCCAGGCCTCCGTGCGGTGGTTTGGCCAGACAAGTTTAAGCCAGGAACGATTGAGAGATTTGATGGGACTCAGAATCTGTCTGAATTCCTTCAGATCTACATTACCGCCATTCAAGCTGGTGGTGGAGATGATCGCGTCATGGAAAATTACTTGCCAACAGTCCTTGAGGGACCAGCGAGAACCTGGTTGTTCAACCAACCAGAGGGTTCCATTTATAATTGGGAAATGTTGTGTGACGCTATGCTCAACAATTTCCAGAATTGTTACTAGAAGCCTGGCAAAGAGGATGATCTCCATCGTTTGCGCCAGACTTCTACGGAGACTCTTCGGCAGTTTGTCAAAAGATTTTTCGGAGTGAGGAATAACATTCCTAATATATCTGACAACTCCGTTATTAGGGAATTTAAACATGCCGTGAGATGTTGGAGGTTTACTGAAGATCTACTTATCCACCCGCCTCGGTCCGTAGCCGATCTTTTCGACATGGCTGACCGATATTCCGACGCGGCTGAGGCTGTGGAATGGAATAGGATGGTAGATAAGGGAAACTTACCGCTTCAGCCAGGTCTTAAAGATGTTAAGACAAAGGATTCAAGCAAGAAGCCGGAATCGTCATCAGGCGGAAAATCAAAGAAGTCCAAGAAAAACCGGACTGGACAATACCGGGAGGTTGTCGTTACAGAGAAGCCACCTTCAAGAATAAAACCTCTTCTGGTGGCCGCGATAGTGACCAACCTGGAAAACAGACTAACCTGCAGGGAAACAAGAAGTGGTGTTAGTTCCGCAATTCTTCGGGACACGATGACAAGAACTGCCGGAATTGGTTGAAGCAACTAGACGACTTCTACCAAGGTATTGGACCGCTGCCAACTTTGCCGCCAAAAGATCAGGCCTGCGGACTTAGGGACGCCGACGGAGATGAGAAGATATCCTATCAGGTACCCCATAATCATGTTAATGTTATTTTTGAGGTTCCTCCTCTTTTGCTTCTAAGCGTCAGTTTAAGACATTTTACCATGAGGTAAATCAAACAGAGGCTCCCCTCGGTGAGCCTCAATACCCCCATTGGTCGGAAACTCCTTTGACTTTTGATCGGGCTGATTGTCCTGTTGGGCTTATGTGACCATTGAGACTACCTTTGGTCATTACCCCAATTATCATCAATGCTCGAGTCGACAGAGTTCTAATCGACGGGGGTAGTTCCTTGGACATTTTGTTGGTCAAGGCGCTGGACGAGATGCAGATCCCTTGTTCAAAAATTAATCCCATAATCCATCCATTTTATGGGATAATTTGTGGTCCCTCCATGATGCCAATGGGACAGGTGGTACTTCCAGTAACACTGGGAGAACAAGATAATTTCCAGACAGAATTGGTTACTTTCAACGTAATTGATTGTGATTCGGCCTATAATGCTATCTTTGGTAGGCCAACTCTCGTTAAATTCATGATAGCGAAGCGCTACGTTTATTAGTGCGGCAAGTTGTCGGCCCAAAGGCGTTATCTCGGTTTGAGGCAGCCGCAATACAGCGCTAACTTGTGATCGATTATCCCTGGAGTTAGTGGATCAGCTTCCCCTTCGGGATGTCAAGATTGCGACCACAGCTTCTGATACGATCAAAGTTGCTCCGTGACTAGATGAAAAGTTAAAACTAGTTCCATTGTACCCAGACGATCCATCTAGAACCATTCAGATTGGATCAGGCCTGGACGACAAATAGGAACTCGAGCTCGTTACTTTCCTCCGGGCTAATGCAGATGTCTTTGCGTGGAAACCATCCGACATGCCTGGAGTCCCAAGGGAGGTAATTGAGCACATGTTAGGAATTTGACTTGGACAACCACCAATAAAGCAAAAGCTCATATGCTCTGCTATTCATCAGCAAGAAGCCATCCGAGTGGAGCTAGATAAACTCCAGCAAGAAGGATTTATTCACGAAGTCGATCATCCTGAGTGGCTTGCGAACCTGGTCATGGTCCTAAAGTCAAATGGTAAGTGACGCATGTGCGTCGATTACACCAGCCTAAATAGTGCCTGTCCCAAGGATGATTTTTCCCTTCCCCGCATCGACCAGTTGGTCGATTTTACAGCGGATTGTGAACTGATGAGCTTCCTGGATGCTTACTCAGGGTACCATTAAATTAGCATGGCAGAAGAAGATGAAAAGAAAATTACCTTCATTACACCATTTGGCACTTACTGCTACATCAGGATGCCATTTGGTCTCAAGAACGCCGATTCCACGTACCAGCACTTGATGCAAAAGACCTTTCTTTCCCAAATGGGGTGTAATCTTGAAGCTTACGTTGATGATTTGGTTGTAAAAAGTTTGAAAAGCTTGAGTCGTTTGAATGACCTTGCTGAAACCTTTTGTAATCTAAACAAGCATGGAATAAAACTAAACCCAAAAAAATGTTCCTTCGGGGTTTCTTCTGGCAAACTTTTGGGTTTCCTTGTTTGTTCGAGAGAAATAGAGGTTAATCTTGAGAAAATCAGGGCCATTGAATAAATGAGATCTCCTTTGAACATGAAGGACATCCAGAGCCTAACAGGTCGCATGGTGGCCCTTAGCCGTTTCATATCAAGGCTAGGTGAACGAGGCCTGCCTTTCTTCAAGGCTCTTCGCAAACACAATGGCTTTACCTGGTTGGATGAAGCCGAAAAAGTTTTTCAAGAGGTTAAAAAGTATTTGTCTAGCCCGCCAGTACTGGTCTCTCCGAATTTGGAAGAGCCACTACTTCTTTATTTGGCGGCCACCCCTCACACAGTCAGCGCCGTTCTGGTCGTGGAGAGAGAGGATGTACAACAACCAATCTATTACGTAAGCGAGGTACTTCATGGTCCGAAGGAGCACTACCCAAAGGTCCAAAAGATACTTTATGCACTTCTGATGGCTTTCTGTAAGCTACGACATTACTTTCAAGCACATAAGATTATTGTGCCTTCGTCCTTCCCATTGGGAGATATTATCTGGAACCCGGAGAAATCTGGTTGCATTGCGAAGTGGATAGTGGAACTTGGAGCATTTTACATCCATTTCATCCCTCGCACAGTAGTTAAATCTCAAATCCTAGCAGACTTTGTGGTCGAATGGACTAAATCCTGACCCTCCAGCGTAGGAATCCAAAGATTTACCCTGCACCAATCACTGGACGATGTATTTTGACAGCTCTCGTGGTTTTCAACACTCGGGGGCTGGAGTGGTCTTAATTACGCCTCAGGGTGACCAGCTCAAGTATGTCATTCAATTACACTTTGTTGCGACCAACACCGCAGTAGAGTATGAATGTCTTATTGCAGGGCTTCTAGTAGCTAAATTCCTCCGAGTCCATCGATTAGTGGTGAGGGGAGACTCATAGCTAGTCGTAAACCAGGTAAACAAGGAGTACAACACCTCCGATGAGACAATGGCTCATTACTTGGGGGAAGTGAGGAGATTGGAAAAACACTTCAGTCATTTCAAAGTCCAATATATCCCGCCAAAGGACAATATTCTCGCAGACCAATTATCTAAAATTGGATCCTCACGCACATCTGCTCTGGCCGGAGTGTTCGTTGAACACTTGGAATGACCTTCGATCATGACTTCGATTGAAGATGACCCGATGACAGTTTGTATCACCAGCCTTGGACATGAAGGAGATTGGACCCATCCATTGAGGGTCTATCTTGAACATGGGACCTTGCCCAAGGATGAAACCGAGATTGATCGGTTAATTCAGAAAGTGCGCCTGTATAAACTTATAGATGGAGTTTTATACCGAAAAGGTACTCAAGTAGTATTCATGCGCTGTATATCTCAAGAAGAAGGTAAATCTCTCTTGAAAGAAATTCATGATGGTGTATGTGGTGCACACGCGTCATTTTGCACACTGGTTGAAAAAGCTTTTCGATAGGGTTTTTACTGCCCTTCGGGACTTAATGATGCTAACCATTTGGTCAAAACTTGCCCACAGTGTCAATTTCATGCGAGAGAGGTTCATTAGCCCACATGTACCTTAGAAACTATTCCTCTAACATGGCCTTTTGTGGTCTGGGGGATAGATATTGTGGGTCCTATGCCCCAAGTGGTCAATGGGTACAAGTTCTTGTTCGTAGCCATTGATACGTTTACGAAATGGATTGAAGCTGAACCAGTTCGCAACGTTACCGCCACTGCGGCGAAGAAATTCTTTCATAAAAATATAGTCACACGATTTGGTGTTCCCAATCATCTTATTACCGACAATGGTTCTCAATTCATCAGTGGTCTCTTTTTGGACTATTGCAATGATATTGGGACCAAAGTATGCATTGCTTCTGTAGCTCATCCACAGAGCAATGATGCCATTGAAGGTGCCAACAGGCAGATATTACAAGGCATAAATAAACGAGTTTTTGATCGCCTTAAGACACGCTCGGGGGCTTGGGTAGATGAACTCTACTCCGTTCTATGGGCATTACGTACTTTGTAGTTGGGCTACGGGTGAGACACCTTTTCAACTATTATATGGTGCTGAGGCAGTCTTACCTATGAAAATCCGCATTGGGTCTGTTCGAGTAGATCAAGTCGATCAGCTCGAACAGCGAACCCAAGATATTACCCTCCTCGAAGAGAAATGCGATCGGGCACTGATCAAGTCCGTGGTGTATTTACAAGTTTTGCGTAAATATCACAGTAAACGGGTGCGGCCTTGTAGCCTTCACGTGGGCGACTTGGTTTTAAGAAAAATACAAAACCAGTCTAACCGTAATAAATTCTCCCCCTAGTGGGAAGGCCCTTATACTGTGGTGTCAGTACCGCGACCAGGATCGGCTCGATTAGCGATGGAGGATGGAAGGATCTTGTCCAATTCTTGGAACATAGATCAACTACGCAAGTTCTATGTGTAAGTTTTCCATTTCTTTTATCCTGTTCAATTAGCATGATTTGTCAAAAAAACAGTATGTACTTTTCTTCGAACTATGTTATGGTTTCTTTTTTCTCTTGCCACACCCATACTGAGCTATGCTCGGGGGCTGGTCGCCAATGACCATCTTATTATGATAACTAGGTTGGATTTGCTGGCCGATCTCATGGTCGCATCTAGATAAGGTATCCCAAAATAAGCCATTCCTAAATGCACACGGGACTTACTAGCATGTTTCTGATCATTCGAGTGGCTGCCCGTTCGTAATAAGATTTAGTTTTGTATTAAGATCAATGTCGGTGTGACCAGATGATCGTATCTATGTTGAGTCATTTCTTTATAAACCATTTCTAAAAGTGTAAGAAACTCACTAGATATTCCTGATCGTCAAAAACCCATATTTTTCCTGAGATTATAACACTAAGTCTCTTGTACTTATGATCTCAGGAAGGGGCTACAAGAATATGACCGTAATATAAAGACGAAATCAAGTACACCTTTTAAAAAACTTGAGGCATGCATTTGCACACTTTGTATCACAATTTTATGTTTGCAGGTACATTCAACATAGAGGATTATTGTTCAGTACAATGAATCACCATAAGCCTAGTTCCTTCAAGAGAATTTCGATTAGAGGTTTGACTTCTTCGGAAATAGCTTCAAGCTGGCCTTCACTCTCGACCTTTGCGTCCCCCACCACTGGATTCAAATCCAAATTTTGGGCCGTGGTGAAGTCTTAATCTGCAGAGAATGGCAGAGGCTACAGATCTTACATTGGTCTTCATTGCCTCTTCTTGCCGTTTTGTATCTCCAGGAAGGTACTCGAGGAGTGACTCAGCTTGTGCCGCGACCAACTTGCATGACTCGCTGAGGCTTAAGTTTTCCTTTTGAGGTTCGATGATATCTGCCTTTAGCAAGCCTGCGACTTGTCGACGATTTGGACTCGGGGTCCTTAGTCGATCTTATGCAAATTTGTGAGTTGCAGGACCTTTCACGGCGCTCCTCCGGAAAGGTAGGATGAATCAAGTCTGTAGAGGCACAAGAGATTTTAGACATGTTCGGGCCCTCGATGGTGGGAGTAATAGCCCTACGTCCTATTGTGATTTCACTATATGTAATAAGAGGTTTTTACAAGAGGGTAGAAGAGAAGATCACAGGCGATGATCTCTTCTATGTTAGTGTCTACCTAACTATATCTAAATCTTCAGGTTTGTTGAACGTCTGGAAGTGCTTGTATGCTTGACTAAATTATTCACCGTCCTTAGAACGTGCATTGACTATCTTTTTATACTGGACAAAAGGGTGCCAATGCGAAACGGCCTTGGACAGTTGTTAAGATGCAGTTTTGTTAACCTCACTTAACTCCCACGCAGGCTTAACACGTGCAATCAAGGGATAACCGCACACGTTAACCTCTTGGCAGTTGTCTTCATACGTAGAAATATCTTCGTGATTCTTGAGATATGCCTGTTCGAAGAGTTAAGCCTTCTCGACCTGTTCTGGTCGCAGATAGTCAACGACCCTCTGACCGCGTACTGCTCGCAGCTTCTTGATTGCGCACTGTCTGTGACCTCATGATCGCGCAGGGGCTGCGATCATGCAATATCTCTGTGTCCGCGCCCTTTAGGTCGTCGAGACCATAGCGACGAATTTATAGACACATGACCAATCTAATTCTGTCTTAAACCAGATGTGTATTACTTTGAACTAGCTCGGGTGATAATCCTCGTCAGCTAGCCCCCAAATTTGAAGAAAATAAAAGAACATATTTACTTCAAATTTTTATCTTGCATAAAATTATGAACCCGACGTTTTAACTTCAGCTGATACTGTTCCACCGTGTGACGGTTCATATCCTGAGAAAAACCCTGAGTTTTTCTTGGCTGGTAATGATGACTTTGGCGACTCATCGTGATGGCAACCGTAAGTGCGGTTTAAGAACCCGAGATGTGTGTGGAAACGAACCGACGCCCTCAGGCTCTATAAATTGAAGAGCCTCTCAGTTCTTTGAACTTACGAGTTTATCACTAAGTCTTTTCCAGAGCAACTTCTCCTCTCCAGTTACTCCCTCTAAGCCTCAATTCTTGTTCCGATGGCAGATCAAGACCCCAAGAACATCATTGAGATTGAGAGTGATGAAGAAGAAGTGATACCTGAACTTGACCAGGACCTCCAGAAGGTAAGTCTTTCCTGGAACATTTGGTTCAAGTCGTCATTTTACATCCTGATTGCTTCCAAATGCTTTTTGGGAATTCACAGGTGACTGAGGAGCTGGTTCCCCCAAGGAAGAAAACAAAGGTTGACGAGGAATCCTCCAGTGGAGCTTCATTCATGGGTGCAAAGGTTGGGGATGCATCATTGCACTCTCTTTCTTTGTCCCATGTAGTTCTTCCTGTCCATGCAATTCGGAGGGTCGAACCCTCATCTCCACCTTTGGAGATCCATAATAATGCTTCAAGGCTTTCTTCTTCTAATCAGCTTTCTCCATTGCGATCAAGCGATCCCCAGCTTTTGTTGGGTGATCAATTTTCTTGTGGGAAAGTTGCACTCCCGCGACCAGATGGTCCTCGGCTTTTGTCGGGTGATCTACTTACTGGGGGAAGTGATTCATCCTCCCGTTCAATCTTACCGCAAGGATTGGTAATTATTTCCATCCTCTCTGCTGATCATTTTATCTTGTAAAACTAACACATACATGTTGTGCAGGAGATGAAAATTTCTGAAGCCCCCAACGATCAGCCTGCTGAAGTCCAGCCTCTTTTTTTTGGTGAGAGTGTTTCCCTCGAGCAAACTCTCCAAAAAGAAAAAGAGGCTCTGGAGAAGAAGACCGAAGAAATGTCTTCGGCCATTCTGCACCTGGCAGAATGTTATGACAACTCCCGCGAAGAGGCGTGCCAATTCCACTTGGAGAGGGACTATGCTCGACAGCAGTGAGAACTCTCCGATATCATAAGGAATAATAGCGCTTCTTTGATTCGGGATGATGTAGATAGGCTTAGAGCCATAGCCAGTTCTCTAGGGGCAGCAAGTGTTGACCCCGCTGATGTTAATATGTCCCTGGGAGAACTTTGTAAAATGCTATCTGATCCGTTTGAGACCTAGCCTTGGTTTTCGCACTAGGCTCTCCTAGGTTCTAATATGTGGAATAACTGGATCTTACTCAAAAATACCAAAACCCAAAGTTGATCAAAAACACAATTCAAAGTAATTGCACAACTCTTTATTTCAAAGAGGGCTTTACATGTTGAACGTTAGGCACACTTGCCTACGTCGAAGGAACTATAAGTGTCTAAAACTCAAATAAGTTCTATGACTTTTCGATTGTATTCGATGACCTAAACTAGTCCTATTACAAGGTATTTATAGTCCAATCGTATGGGTACGTATCGGACTCAATAACCTAAACATATTAGACTCATATAACTAACTAATCCTAAACGGATAAGCTTACACTAGTACAGAAATGCAGTCTACTAACCCCTATCTTCTATCGGTTATTAGCGAAACAGCACAAAACCGATAGAAAATGTGCCTCGTGGGCAAAAAAGCCCGACGGATGTATTTTCCCTATCGGTTTCTAAGAAACTTACCGATAGAATAAATAGTATGATTTACTCTAGCGGTGATGAACATATTTGCCGTTAGAAGAGATGCATAAGTACTGACGGAAGAATGTTGTGCGCCGATAGGACTGGTCGACTTCAACAACTAGACTTATTCTATCGCTACTATATGAATATACCGACAGAATATATTAAAAGTTCCTATCGGCAATATGTAGTTCGCCGATAGAATAGTTGACCTTCTACAAATATTTTTATTCTATCGGTAATGTATTCTTTTACCGTTAGAATATATAGAAAATTGCTTAGAACTGTTCGTCTTCTAATAGTTTTATTCTATCGGTAATGCATGTTTATACCGGTAGAATATTGCACAAAATATCTTAGAACTGTTGGCCTTCTACAACTAGTAATATTCTATCGGCAATGTACGTACAGACCGATAGAGTATGTACAAAAATTCCTATCGGTAATATTTGTTTTGCCGATAGAACCATTCGGCTTCTACAGATGTTTTTATTACTAACGGTATTCTGTTTTCTTACCGATAGAAAATATATAATTGTATAAATACACGGGTATGTCTCTTTCATTCTCACAGTTCATCTGGGGCTCGTAGTCCTAACCCGTAAGCTCCATGGACGGCCGGCGCACCTCTACAGGGGACCGCTGCACCTCCGCACCTCCATCGACGCCCTCTAGACGTCGGCATCCCAAGGAAGGTACGTAAAATTTCTGCAATATTGTTAGATTATTCTAATCCGATTATGGCAATAATTCTGCTTTTTTTGTATCCTTCATTTTGATGTGTCTTCTTTTCAATATGATTATGATCTGTTCAGGTCCTTGGATGATGCTCGTGGGGGGCAACGTATTTCACGGTTCTTCATCGCAATACGCTGCCTATGTTGGCTTGTTGGCGAAAGAAAAGGTGAAGATCACCGTCGAGAGCTGGAAGGACGTGAAGGGCGAGATCTTGGTTGGCTCGGTCGAGAAGATGCTTAAGCCCGGCGTGTTTCTCAAATCAGGACCTATAGAAAGCATCTTACATGTTTTTGCATGCACCAGCTTGTGGCCAGATGCTTACCTGCTTGGAGAAGAAGAATTGTTGTTATTTGCACAGCCATTCTACACCATCACTACACAGAACAACATCTTGGAAGGTAGGTTCTTTTTGTTAATGGAGTTGAGTTGAGTTGAGTTGAGTTGATCGAGTTTGAGTCCGAGGAAATCACCATTACGTACAAATGTATGTCGACGGCAGTTCCAGCTCCTCGGGCGTCTTCGAACTGAACTCCTATGGTTAAGTCCAATGTGGTTCAGACATTTGCTGTTTTGGATGAATGGATTTGTGATGTATCAGGTCTAACTTGTAGTCGGTAGTTGCATTGTGGCAACCTGCAAAGGTTCCCTTTTATGTAAAATGCATGTATGGGCCACTGGGTCCTCGTCGTGATCTGTTGTTAATTTCAGACGTGGCTTTTGTAATATACATCGAATGTGTGAATTGTTGTATTTGTATATTGTTGTATATTTGTGTATCATGTATTACTAATTGGGACATGAACTTGAATGTGCAGGGAGCATTTGTGTATTTAATTGTATTGGTAGGTAGGTGTGTATTTGTACTGCTGTTTCAGACATGCACTTCAATTTGTGAACTGGCATGTGTATGTTTGTACCTGAATTTGTATTGGTGAACTGGCATGTGTATGTTTGTACCTGAATTTGTGAACTGGCATGTGTAATTTCTTTGGCAAGATGAAGTCCCAACTACCTACGAAAAGTATTTTTGTGTCTCCTAGTTAATCCACAAATTAGCATTTCTTGAAATATATTGCTTTATCTTCTAGTTAAGATCCGTTTGATGTAAGATCTGTTTGATGTTACATTGATATGATTCCTTGAATGTGAGAAATGGCATGTGCATGTTTGTCCCAGTTTGGTGACAGTACCTCCTCTAACGGTAAGTACACATATTTACCGATAGGAAAACATATATATTTGTTCAGTCATGCATATTCTAACGGTAAATACACATATTTACCGATAGGAAGCACATATATTTGTTCAGTCACGCATATTCTAACGGAAATGCACATATTTACCGATAGAAAAATACATATATTTGTTCAGTCATGCATATTCTAACGGTAAATACACATATTTACCGATAGGAAACACATATATTTGTTTAGTCATGCATATTCTAACGGTAAATGTACATATTTACCGATAGAAAAATACATATATTTGTTCAGGCATGCATATTCTAACGGTAAATACACATATTTACCGATAGGAAGCACATATATTTGTTTAGTCATGCATATTCTAACGGTAAATGCACATATTTACCGATAGAAAAATACATATATTTGCTTAGTAATGTATATTCTCTAACGGTATGTGTGTGTTTTTACCGATAGAATATGTGAGCGGCAAATTACCTAAGTTAGTCTGACGGTTATTTCATGTATTTACCGTTAGAAAAATGTCCATTATAAGGAAAACCCCAGTCGACCATTGCGGAGCTGCTCTTTAATTTGTTCTGTTGCACTCTGTGTCCCTCTGTTTGTGACGAAAGTTCCAGCTACACTGCTAGGGTGATCAGCGCAGGCTGGAGGGAAGTTGATTGCGCCCCTCTCTTTATGGTATGCTTAATCGTCGACACCTATCTCTCTCTCCCTCTAGATCTCCCTTCCTCTCTACTTGCAAGCTAGCTGTATTGTGTAGTTCCAAGTTTGTAGCTCTAAGCTTGGGAGCTTGGTAGCTGGAAATGCGTCATGTTTTAGGAGTTAACTAGCTTGTATTGTGTAGTTAGCTAGGTTAATTAGTGTTAATTTCGTCAGGCTAGGGTTCAACACATGTATCTGTTGTAAGAGGCTGTACATGTACATATACATAACTTAATCGGGCAGGTTTCATGCATGGCTTACTCGTTAAATTTTGTTAATTGTAGATGGACAGGAAATATTGGATGTATGGAATAAAACGTACTACTCTTGAATATTTGGATGGTGTGAATGAGTTTATTAAATTTGCTGAGCAACAAAAGGAGAGGAAGGGAGAGAAAAATATGCTCTGTCCTTGTACAGATTGTATGAACTTGAAGAAGTTTAGCAACTCTGATCAAATTAAGAGTCATTTGATTCGTCGTGGTTTTAACGCGCGATACACCCGTTGGATATGGCATGGCGAAGATTTTGAGGAAACAAGCACCACTACTACCAATCAGCACGACTCGGATGTGGATTGCAATAATATCAATGATCATCCCAATTTTGGTAATGTTAATTCCGATGTGCACGTAGATGATGATGATGACAATCTAGATGAGATGTTACGTGATGTAGAGGAAGATTACAACGAAAATGACTTCTGTGAATTTGAGAAACTGATTGCTGACTCTGAGAAGCCTCTGTTCCCTGGATGTGCAACATTTACAAAACTGTCTTCTGTGCTGAGATTATATAACTTGAAGGCAGGAAACGGTTGGAGTGATAAGAGTTTCACGGCACTATTAGATCTTCTAGCGGACATGCTTCCAGAGGGAAATGAGTTGCCAAGATCTACTTACCAAGCCAAAAAACTGTTGTGTCCGTTGGGAATGGAAATCGAAAGAATACACGCATGCCCAAATGATTGTGTGTTGTACCGTAACGAGTACTCCAGTTTGCATGTTTGTCCAAGATGCGGCGCATCGAGGTATACGCGTAGGGACCGGATTGACAGTGAACGTCACGAGGTAAGGAAAGGGCCCCCGGCAAAAACTGTGTGGTACTTGCCTGTGATACCTAGATTGAAGCGGCTGTTTGCAAATCCGAAAGTCGCGAAGCACTTGCGTTGGCATGCTGAAGCCCGGAAACAAGACGGAAAACTGAGACACCCAGCTGATTCTATTCAATGGAGAAACATCAACAGAACATTTGCTGAGTTCGGCGGTGAACTTAGGAATGTAAGGTTCGGGCTGAGTACAGATGGTATGAACCCACATGGTAATATGAGCAGCCGGCACAGCACTTGGCCGGTTCTTTTATGCATCTACAATCTTCCTCCTTGGTTATGCATGAAGCGCAAGTACATCATGATGGCGTTACTAATCTCAGGACCCAGACAACCCGGAAATGATATTGACGTGTTTCTAGCACCTTTAATCGAGGACTTACAGAAATTGTGGAGCGAGGGTGTGCAGGTGTGGGATGCATACAAGAAAGAGAATTTCATCTTGCGGGCCCTGATATTTTGCACCATAAATGATTTTCCTGCCTACGGCAATTTGTCGGGGTATAGTACGAAAGGAGCCAAGGCTTGCCCTATTTGCCTAGATGAAACTGAGAGCATCTGGCTGCGAAACTGCCGGAAAACAGTGTACATGGGTCACCGCAGGTTTCTTCCGGTGCATCACACGTACCGTAAGAAGAGGAAATCATTTAACGGGAAGCCTGAGAAGGGATCAGCTCCAGTGTTTCTGACCGGTAAGGAGATTTACTCACGCGTGAACGACATCAAAGTTGAGTTCGGTAAGCATTCTAAACCTCGAGAAAAAAATGTTTGGAAGAAGAGATCGATTCTCTGGGATCTACCGTACTGGGAGCACTTACAAGTTCGACATTGCATTGACGTCATGCATGTAGAGAAAAATGTCTGTGACAGTTTGATTGGTTTGTTGTTGAACATTCCGGGAAAGACAAAGGATGGTGTGAAAGCTCGTCGTGACATGGTGGAAATGGGGATAAGGACTGAGCTTGCACCTTTAGAGAATGGAAAGCGTACATACCTCCCCCCGGCCTGCTACACGTTGTCCAAGAGCGAAAAAACAGAACTCTGTCGGTGCCTGCACGGTGTTAAAGTTCCATGTGGGTACTCCGCGAACTTGAAAAAACTTGTGTCTATGAAGGACCTAAGACTGGTTGGCATGAAGTCCCACGACTGTCATGTCTTGATGTCACAGATGCTTCCCATTGCTATCAGAGGCATTCTCCCAGTTAAAGTCAGAGAGACAATCACAAACCTATGTTATTTCTTCAACGCAATATCTTCCAAGGTAAGTACGTGCACTCGTACTATAAGTTCACTACCTCCATTTGTGGAGCTTAATGAGAAGATTTTTCTGATATGAATATTTGGCGCAACTGTGTCCTCGTAGGTAATTGATCCCGATGGATTGGACGCTTTGCAACGCGACGTGGTTACAACTCTTTGTCAGCTCGAGATGTATTTCCCTCCATCCTTTTTTGATGTTATGGTCCATCTGATTGTTCACCTTATCAGAGAAATTAAGTTTTGTGGACCTGTGTGCCTGCGCTACATGTATCCATTTGAGAGATTTATGGGTGTATTGAAGGGATACGTAAGGACTCGTCGTCGACCCGAGGGGAGTATCATGGAAGGTTATGCCGCCGAGGAGGTGATTGAATTTTGCACAGATTATATGGCCGGGGTTGACCCAATTGGTGTTCCTAGGTCCCGACACGAGGGTAGGCTTGAGGGAATTGGAACGATTGGATTCAAAGCTATCGTCCCCGCTCGTGATGTGTACGCAAAATCACATTTTTGGGTCTTACAACACATGACGGAGGTCGAGCCATACATACACGAGCACAAGGTAATGTTACGGTCACAGAATCCTTCGAAGTCAGACGTTTGGGTAAGCAGAGAACATAACAGGAAATTTGCTGAGTGGATCCAAGAAAGAGTCACGCGAGCTGCCGAGGGCTCCGTAAGTGAAACTGTGACATGGTTGGCTAGAGGCCCAAGATTCACTGTAGGGACTTGGCAGGGGTACGACATCAATGGGTATTCATTTTACACAAGAGCTCAAGACGCCAAGAGTAGCACGCAATGTAGCGGAGTGACACTGTTTGCTATTTCCGAGGATGCCAGGTCAGTAAGGGCGCTGAACTCATATTACGGTGTTATTGACGAAATATGGGAGCTCGATTACGGATTACTTAAGATTCCCCTGTTTCGATGCCAATGGGTCAAAATCCCTCGAGGTGTTCAAGTTGACAGTTACGGGTTTACTCTCATCAATCTTGGTAGAGTCGGACACCAAGACGATCCATTCATACTTGCAAAGCAAGCCACACAGGTATTCTACATCGTTGACCCGGCCAATCCAAACTTGCATGTTGTCCTCCACAGCAAGAGACGTATTGTTGGGGTCGAAGATGTTGTCGACGAAGAGGAGTATAACCAATTCGATGAAATACCTCCATTTTTAGAGGACATTCAATCTATCCGTACTGAAGATATCGACGAAACAACGTATCTGCGAGATGACCACGAAGAAGGATTATGGGTTGAGAACCATTGATGATTAATTTCTATTTCAGGGATAAATGCCAAGCAAACAGCCCACAAGTTCTGCAGCAAGGTGAGGAACTTATCATTAATACATCAGGCAGTACATTTTTCTTTAGAATTTAATGATAAGCTAGTTCACAGCATTAATACATCTCAATTTTACTCCACAGCATGAGTTCTAACATGTACAGTACCTTTATCCTGTAAATATTTAATTCTTCCCTTCAAATAGCACTTGCAAAAATCTCATCGCAGCCTCTTCAAAAATCCCTTTTTTCTGACGGTATTTTGTTATTTATACCGATAGAGAAGGACATCTTCTCTCAGGCACTTCAAAACGTTTTCTATCGGTATTGTTCTATTTTACCGTTAGAATAAATTCATTTGTCTCACGGTATTTGTTGTCTGACGGTTTTTTCCTGTTTTTACCGATAGAAGAATACTCTGCCGCTTCGAATTCTCAACCGTGTCGCCATGCGTCGCCTTGGAAACTCTATAAGTACCTCGCCATGCGTCGCGGTATTTTGTTGTTTTTCTAATTCTCGAACGGTTGGACTCCTCATCTTCTCTTTCACAATGGCAACCTCCATGGGATCGTCATCCACGGCCTCCCCGGTAAGAACTCTAAATCTCCTCGGTTTACCCCTGTATTGTTAATCCATGTTCAGTTCATTCTTGACCTGTTGATTTGCACAGGGAATGGTAGCCGTGGAAGACACTGCCAAAGTGAAGGCTGACCTGAGGGCCCTCCAGGAGGAGCACAAGCTCCTTACAGACAAGCACACTCAGCTACGGCTTGACCTTGACGATCTCTTCCAGCGCATTAAGCGCATGAAGACGGATGGTGACAATGCTAGGGCGAGGACGAGGCGTCTTCGCGAGGAGAAGAAAGCCGCAGATATGACCATCGCTGGCTGCGGTTTGACTATGAAGGATACCATAGCGAAGCTGACGGAGGTCGCGGGCCTTCTTGACGCGGTAGTAGTTGATCCTAGGGACAACTTGTCGCTAGAGGAGTCCTGCGTCCTGGCTGCAAGTCTAACTGACTCTATTCTACATGCAGCCAGGGCTAAGACCACCCCTTGACCTAGCATTTTGGGTTTTATTTTTTATGTAAGTGATAAAACAACAATGAATGAACAATTTCTTTTTATGTCAATTTTCCAATTTTCCGGCTATCTTCCCTCTTTCTTTAACATTCTGCAGCTTTCAACCACGGTCTGTTTGATGTTAAATTGTGTACCTTTTCATAACTCTGACGGTATTTTGTTGTTTTTACCGATAGAAAAAGGTCACACAAATCTCAAGCACTTAATCAAAAAAATTTTCTGGGGAAAATTGGGCTCACGGGATTTTTTTGTTTATACCGATAGAAAAGGGCACCTTTTCATTACTCTCACGGTATTTTGTTGTTTTTACCGATAGAAAAATGGCACCCAATCTCAAGCACTTTAAAAAAATTTTCTGTGGAAAATTGGTCTCACGGGATTTTATTGTTTATACCGATAGAAAAATGCAATCACTAATTCGAATATTTTTCCGGGAAATTTACTTTTTCTATCGGTATTATTTTGTTGTTTCGATAGAAAATTACATAAGTCTATCGGTATCATTTTGTTATACCGATAGAAAAGTTCCTCCGCTACTTTATTTCTCGTACACGGCCCTTTAGTTTCCCTCCACTCGAACAGTTCCACCTTAGAGCACTGCGTCTCTTTGAGAGCGAAGAAAACCCCAACCTCCGCCGTGAGCACTCACTTCCTCTCTCCCACACGACGATCGCCGGCTGGACACTGGTTCGTCACTGCCACCGGTTCTTATTTTCGTCCTTCGCCCGCCGCTGCTGCGTTCTACACCGCCTCTGCATCACCAGAACTGATCGCCGCCGTAAATACCCTAATTCGTCGTTCTATTTCCAGCATCTTCTTTATTTGATCCTAGTGTTTTGCACGTACTAATTCTTGGAGTTTTGCAATTACACTAGGGTTCCCTATTGTGTTGGCTTATGTACATTCCGCAGGCAATGTTGATTTTAATTAGGGTTTACATAATATGTTCCAGTGCTGTAATGAACCTGTTTTGAGATTTTAACTTCTCTATACTGCTGTATGTGTGATCAATTGTATCCAACTGCCATGTAATGCAGATTATATGTTGGAGGTGTTCTTACACATATTCTATCGGCAGCTCATGTGTTTACCGATAGAAAATTTTCTGCACAAGTAGTAAAACTTAATTTGGATCTGGAAGGACATGAGCCATGCAATGTACTAGTTTGGTTGGGAATTTTTACTCACTTCGTATGAATATATGGCAATGTGGATGGGTCTTCGATGTATATGTTTCAAATGCCTATATACATGACTTTTCCCAACCTAATAGCTGTGAAGTCCTGATGACTCACATACAGGCTAGGCTAAAGATTATGCACAGTAGCACTTAGATGCTTGTGTGCATATTTACGTGTGAAATAATAATGCTGGCCCATGAATATTAATTAGTGTAGCAAATCATCGAGAATGTTATGTGATGACAGTGAATGGTGGCTTGTCAACAAAATTCCATATGTAGAGAACATTGTTATGTTCTATCGGTATCTCACGTGTTTGCCGATAGAAAAATTGTCTTGTGTGGAGGTAATTGTTATGGTCTATCGGCAGCTCATGTGTTTACCGATAGAAAATATTTCTGAAGAGTTCAGTAAGTAATTTATGCATGTCTTTCTTTTTGTATTATTTTCCCTTTTGCCGCCCTAGTTAGTCTCCAGTCCTGGGCTGAGTTATGGAAGTCCAAGGCGAATTAATTGCCATATATATGGTTTGTTGAAGGTTTTGTAGGGCAAGACATGTCGTCGTCTTCATCGGATGGTACTAGTGGTTCGACTAGGGCCAACCCCATCGTAACTACTGAAGATGGGGCTGTTACATCCCAGCGCAAGAGGGTGGGGCGAGGCGCGACGACGTTGGGGCGTTTGGCCAAACGCACTGATCTTTCTTGTGAGTTCAACCAATTTGGGAGGCCGATTGGAAAGAATGCTGGGAGGTACGCGGCCTACGTTGGGCTGTTGGCGAAAGAAAGGGTGAAGATCACCGTCCAGAGCTGGAAGGACGTGACGGCGGACGAGAGGGATAGGTTGTGGGCGGAAGTGAAGGTTAAATGAACTGAAATCGCTGAACTCTTTCCTAATCACGTTCTCTTGGCTTATACTAAAGTTTAACTAACTCGTGATTAATTGTATGCATTTTTCGGAAACAGGCTAAGTGGAACATCCCCGACGATACACCTAGGACTGCCTGCTTGAAGGACATGAACGGAACATGGAAAACCTTTAAGAGCTGGCTCGTCAGTAACTTCCTAGCTGCGGGGAAATCTCCTTGCGAGAAGTACCCCTTCATATCGGAGGAGGTATGGGAGGAATTCACCAAGCAGAAGGGGACTGAGGAGTTCAAGGCCCTTAGCGAGAAGAATAGGGCGATCCAGAAGAGGAACGACCACCCGCATCGGCTCGGATCCCGGGGCTATGCGGGGAAGGAGGAACAGTGGAAGAAGGAAGACGAACAAAATCCTGTCATGGACACCCCTGAGTTGCCGCTCTCCGAGATCAGGGATGAGAGGTGCAAGCGATGGTGGAGGGGGAGGGGGTCCGTGTCGTCCACGGGGTCTGTGCAGTTCGCAACCCCTGGGGACGCCGACGTTGTGAGGCGAATGGTAAGTTGGCTAACCTCGTAAACTGTGTGCGCACAAGTGTATATAAGGCAATTTGTCTCACAAGGTACCTTCAAATGTAACAGATCTCTTTTGAGAAGGACGCAGCGGAGGGATTGTTTACCCCGCAGAGGGAGAACGACATCCTCACCCGAGCTCTAGGAAATAAGGAGCATCCAGGGCGGACACGGGCCGTGGGAGCCATTGTGTCGTGGAAGGCCGGTTTCGTAGATCCGGCTCCACCGAGGAAGAAGGCCCGCACCTGGAAGGAAAAGGAAGCTGACCTCTCCGATAAGATACGGGCTGAGGTACGGGAGGAGATACGGGCGGAGATGCGGGCTGAGATACGGGCTGAGGTACAGTCTGAGGTGCAGACCGAGGTCGCACAAATGAGGGAAGAGTTTGCACGGTTGAGAGAAACATTGCTGGCCAAGAGTTTAGATGCGGATCCCCAGGACGACGGTACCCCGCGGGGTCGGATAAGCAGTTGCGCTTCGAAGGTACTCGCGGATCCAGTGGATCTACTTGAGGTACTGCAAGCCTTCATCTGTGCACTTAAGTTGATGCCACTCCCATTCTGTTAGAGTTGTTTCGCTAACCTATTTTAATTGTTACAAATTTGCAGGGGCCGGAGGGCTGCATCCTACAGAATCACGTAGGCGCCGGGCAGGAAGTGGTTGGACACGGCTTCGTATATCCGTCTGGGCCGGATGTCCGGGTCCACTGTGTACCTCTGCGGTTGGGTTTCGCAAAGGTACAGGTGGACATGGCCATGCCGGGCTACAACGATTCTCCGTTGCCAGTCCCAACAGAGGAACTGCAGACACTTGCCGAGGCAGTGGGCTCCTACGTACAGTGGCCCAAGAAGTGTCTTGTAATACAACCGGTAAATCCTACACATTTTAGATTACATCCTACTCAGTACACTCAACTTGCATAATCTAACATACGTGCTCATTAATTGAAGTGGCCTGCCGCGGAGCTACCAGGGGACTGCGCCCCCAGCTCGGGGCATGAGGGCCGATCTCGTGCGAACCTGGACACATCAAAGACGGCCTCGACCCCACCCAGCGCATCCACGCCTCCACCTCGGAAGAAAGCCGCCATCACCTCGCCCTTGCCTTCGAAGGTACGCGCTCAGTCCCCGGCAAAAGGCAAGGGCGGCAAAGGCAAGGGCAAAGGGCGACAGGGACTGCCGCGGACGTTCACGAACGCGCTCCCACTCCTGTCGGAGGCATCTTTGCGGAAATTGGATCGATCAACCAGAGACCTCCACGACTGGTACCTACATCGAGCTCGGCGCAGCCTGAACTTCTTAGTTCCCTACAGGCCTGGGCAGTTCCACCGTGAGCCCGGGACTATATCCGTGGCACACGAGGATCTGTTCGACCTCTACAACTGGCGGGAGCTCGATATGTCCATCATACGGACTGGAGTCCTGTGAGTTTGCTGATGCTATGTATTGCTGTTTTCTAACTCTGTTTGCTAACTCTGCATTAATGTTGCAGTTCATTTGAATACTGAGTAACTTTCTGTGAAATTAATATTAATCTCGTCCTTCGCATGCAGGTGCATGTACAGGCTAGCATCGGAGGCTGCGTGTGACAAGGTGGGTTTCCTCGACCCAGAGAAAATAAGCCTCACGATGCTAGAGCAGGACGCCGCGCACGCTGAGCAGTACATATCCAGCGCGCTGATGGCGCAGCAGGACAGGGACTTCATTCTGGTGCCGTACCACCAAAGGTTAGTCATTTCGTACTAATTTAACTCAATCTTGTATGTTACACCTGAGATGTACTTTGAGCTAGCGGTCCTCTTTTACGTACAATACAGGGCCCACTGGATCCTCATCGTGATCTGTCCGCCGAGGAACGAGGTGTACTACCTCGATTCGATGCGTGACAGATTATCGATGGAATATGTGCTCAAGGGGAATATGGGGGCGTAAGTAACTTATATGTTTGATTTAAATTTTGACCTCACTAGCTAATGATAATACATTAACCGGCAATACTAACTGAAATGCAGGGCTTTTGATAAATATGTGTCCGCTGGAGGGAGGCATGCCGCACCGCAGGGCTCCCTACTAGCTTGGAAAGAATATGAGGTACTCACGAGACTTTTTGTTTATGCTTAATTAGTTTATGGAAACAATATATAGCTAACATGTATTCGCATATGCAATTATCTCAGTGCCATCAGCAGCCGCAATCGTGGGAATGCGGGTTTTATGTGCTGCGCTACATGTACGACCTAGTGCGGACAAACTTTTCCCGATTCCCCCAGGTAAGCATCGATAGCTAACTCAAATTTCAAAAATGGGTGTCACGTTCTAAATTAGGATCGAAGTTAGTTACTCAGTATGCACACATGCTTGCAGATCGCCATGTCGAAAGACCAATATGAAAATGCAAAGATTATATATCTTCGACAAATCTGGGCACAATATGTCATGGAGGAAGTAGCGCCCAACCATCCAGCATGACAATTTTCTCCTTTTCGTGTACTCTGCATAGACTGTTCATATACATGTGAATAAATATATATATGTGAATAAATGTCCACATTGGATTGCAATCTGTATTTGTCCATACATATGTGAATAAATGTGAATAACTGCCTAATGTGTCAATTTGTTCTGTGAATTTACCTTGCATCTGTACTGTATTGTGTATCCAATCTATACTGTATTGCATCTGTACTGTATATGTGAATGTACTGTATTGTGAATGCAAATAAAGTACTGTATATATGAATGCTCTATCGGTAAATTCATCAACAACCGAGAGACTACTGTCCTTTTTTCTATCGGTACAATCAAAATTAACCGTTAGAAGAGTTTGACCTTTCCTGCCGGTGAACTCATACATATCCGATAGAGTACTAAGCTTTTTTCTGTCGGTAATCTTGTAGTTAACCGTTAGAATAGTGGTACTTTCCAATCGCTATTGACGAGTTTTCTATCGGTAAACTTGTAATATGCCGATAGAATAGTGTGAGTTTTCCTGTCGGTAAACTTATAATTAGCCGTTAGAATAGTGGTACTTTTCCAGCCGCTGACGACGAGTTTTCTATCGGTACACTCCTAATATGCCGATAGAGTACTAAGCTTTTTTCTGTCGGTAATATTGTAGTTAACCGTTAGAATAGTGGTACTTTTCAATCCGCTAGCGACGAGTTTTCTATCGGTACACTCCTAATATGCCGATAGAGTACTAAGCTTTTTTCTGTCGGTAATCTTGTAGTTAACCGTTAGAATAGTGGTACTTTTCGAACTGCTGGACGTAAGAATACGACGGGTTTTCTATCGGTAGATTCATAATATGCCGATAGAATAGTGAACTTCTTCTGTCGGTTATTTACCGATAGAAAATGTCCAGTCTTGTTCTATCGTGTCTATCTCTATCGGTACAAAAACCGATAGTAGAAGGGTTTTTTTTACCGATAGAAGACTGCATTTCTGTACTAGTGTTAGTTATATATATTCGGATTGGATTACAATTCCGAACAGGGAACGAATTCCTTTTGATAGTCGCGAACCAATCTATGGTCGCGGACCCATCCATGGTCGCGTAACCTTTTCTGCTATCAGGACTTGAAGATCCTCCCGGATCATGACTCCCTTGTTGAGAAGGAGCCAACCCCTGTTGCGACCTCTCGATCAAACTGGAGATGTGGAAATTGGGCTTGTCCATGTTCTCTGGTGTACCACTTTGCTGCACGTGCCTGTTGATCTTTTCGACCAATTCAAAAAGTCTCCTTTGTGCCACTGCGGGTGGTAGTCATCTTCTTCTCCAGAATCACATCTTCGTGTAGAGGTTCGTCTCGTTGATAGACCAAGTCTGCAACAGATGGTACTATGGTATCTGGCTCATCATCCAGCATTGAAGGCTCGAAGAGTTTGAGGTGCTCAACATTGACAATTGAGTAAATATCTATGTATGGAGGTAACTCGAGCTGACAAGCATTATTACCCACTTTTCGCAAAATCCGAAAAGGACCATAACGAATGGGTTTGAGTTTCTTACCTTCACCTTCAAGTCTCTCCTTACTTAGATGTAACCATACCATATCACCTTCTTGAAATTGCACATCAACTCGATGCCGATCATGTCGCGCCTTGTACTTGAGTTGAGCTTTCAGTAAGTTCTGTTCAACCTCACGATGGAGTCATTGAATACTTTCCAGGAATTTTTGTGCTCGATCCTGATCAGATGCTTCCATGCTATTTTGTGCTGAGGTAGGGATCACAAACTCCATGTTGAATGGACTCTGTGGTAGAAATCCTAAACAGACCTCAAACGGCGACTTTCCAGTCGAACCATGCACTGCTCGATTAAAAGCAAACTGCAGGTACGGTATGCTTTCATCCCAGGTCTTCGGGTGCTTTGAGTTATATCCTCTCAAAAGATGAACGACTGTGCGATTTACCACCTCGGTTTGACCATCAGTTTGCGGATGAAAAGCAGTACTCCTCTTTAGCCTGGTGTCCATCATCGTCCAGAGCGATCGCCAAAAGTGACTAAGGAACTGGATATCATGATCAGATACAATAGAAGTCGGCAGTCCGAAGTGTGTCCAAACGTGTTGAAAGAATACCCGAGCTGCTTCTTCTCCTGTGATAGTCTTTCGACAAGGTATAAGAATAATCATTTTGGAGAACCGATCAACGACCACGAATAGATAGTCGTTGTCACGTCAGGTCTTAGGCAATCCTCCCAAGAAATCCATGGATATGCTTTCCCATGGTCGCGATGGAACTGGCAAAGGAGTGTACAAACCTAATTTTCAGTTTGCCGGTTTCGAGATGCTACAGAGACCACAACCTCGGACAAAACTAGCCACATCTTGCTGCATACGCGGCCAGAACACATGTCGGTGAAGATTTTGCAACGTCTTTGTAACCCCAAAGTGACCAACTACCTTCGATGTGTGCGCTTCTTGCATCCATTGAATTCGAGGTGCTCCACGAGGTCTGCAAAGTAATTTGCACTTGTACAAGAGTACTTCTCGCCGAACGAACTCTGTAGGTTTCCCTGTTTTGAGCTCAGTCAGTGTTGTTTGAAAATCAGGGTCTTCACTTACATAGTGGCATATTCATCATGACATGAGGGCTCGATCTACATGAATGCTGATAAACAGAGGGTCATAACTGGTGGTCGCGACAACATGTCCGCCAATTGTTGTGTACGCCCTGCTTGTACTTAATCACTGGATTAAATTGCTCCAAATACGACATCCACTTCATGTGCCGAGCTTGCTGTAGCTTGGACTGAGTTTGCAAATATTGCAACGGTTGATGGTCGGTGTGGACAACAGTCTCTTTACCCAAGAGATAACACCGCCAATGTTTCACGGCCTGATGCAGTGCACACAACTCTTTGTCATAAGTCAGGTAGTTCTTCTGAGCTCTCAGGAATAACTCGGAGTGATATGCCACTGGTCGACCTTCTTGCATGAGCATTGCGCCCATCGCATAACCTGAGGCATCGGTTTCTAGCTCGAACGGTTTCTGGAGATTCGGCAAAGCTAACACAGGCGCGTCGCTGATCTTCCTTTTCAGTAAGAGAAACGTGTCATCATGTTTCCCTGTCCACTCGAACTTCTGATCTATTCTGGTTAATGCATGCAATGGAGAAGCCATAATCGAGAAGTGTTGGATGAACTTTCGAAGATATTGGCATGCTCCCACAAAACTATGCACGTCTATAATTGTTCACGGTAGCGTCCATTCGCGAATCACTTTTACCTTATCCGGGTCGATTTGCAACGTACTGTTGCCGACCATGAATCCGAGGTAAAGTAGAGTTTGTTGGCCGAACTCGCACTTCTTACGATTGAGGCGAAGTCAATGTTGCCGAAGCTGTTCGAACACCTTTTCGACATGAATGAGGTGCTCATCACACGAACGACTATAAACTAGTATGTCGTCGAGGTAAATGATCACAAAGTCATCGATGAACTGTCTCAATACGTCATTCATAAGACGCATGAAAGTTGCTGGGGCGTTGCAGAGACCGAATGGCATGACCAGCCATTCGAACAGACCTTGTCGTGTTTTGAATGTGGTCTTCCACGTATCCTCCTCTCGGATGCTGACTTGATGATATCGACTTAAGATCCAATTTGGAGAAGACAACGGCATGCTTCAATTGGTCTAGCAGGTCGTCAATACGAGGAAGGGGGTACCAGTTCTTGATGGTGATCTTGTTCAGTGCTCGGTAGTCGATGCACATACGCCAAGTCCCATCTTTCTTTGGCACTAACACCACAGGAGATCCACAAGGTGAACTACTCGGTTGAATGACACCATCGTTCAACAACTCACCAAGTTGTCTCTTGATCTCTTCATTCTCCAATACTGAGTTGCGATACATACTCAGATTGGGCAGTGTCGCATCGAAAACAAGCTGAATTTCATGCTCGACTGGACATTTTAGCGGACGACCCTGGATAGTCTCGAATAGATCATTGTATCTCTCCAGCTGTCCCGACAAACGACTAGGACCCTCTCGACACGCCAACGACAATGCTGGTCGAGTACCCTCAGCTTGACCAATGGGTCGAATCATGACAAGCACATACTTGTGACATGCATTAACGATTCGTTTGGCCTGATTTGCGGTAATCAAGTTCGAAGTGTTGACGTGCATGTGTCTACTGATCACGAACTTAACTCCGTCTTTGGTGAGGTCGTACTCTTGCGCTCGCTGATGGAAGTGAGCGTCTCGATCATACAGGTATGGACTTCCAAAGATCACCTGACAGATATCGATAGGGACAACATCGCATTGCACCTCATCGATATATCGTGCAGAGATCGCAAACTTCAACACACACTGACTCGTAATCTGTTGGTTCACATCGGATGTAAACCAACCTAGCGGATATGGTCGCGAGTGTGTGGTTGTCTTCAAACCAAGTCACTGAACCAATCCAGCGGAGACCAGATTCTTCTGACTTCCGGGATCGAATATCGCTACGACCACTTCGTGCTTCACCTGGATGTTGATGGTGAACAAGTCCTCCGTTGGGTGTTGGTCGTTCTGTGGATCCGAACCCTTCTCCTTTGGCATTGCCATCAGAGACAAGGTCGTATCCGCCTCATTAACCGAATTCACTCGGACAACTTCTTCGTCGGATGAAGTCGTAGTAGCCATGGCTGTTCTTTTCCCTAGTCCGTTTTTCTTTGGTCAAAGTTCTGGATGAAGTTTGTAGCATTTGTCCTTGGTATGTCCTGTGACTTGGCAATGTTCACAAAAGGCACCCGTGCCCGATTTTGAAGCGTTCTTCTTCGGACTCGGCTTTTTCTTTGTCGAGGTCGCACTTTCCTTCGTGCTTTTGTCGCTGTGGGATTTGTTCTTCTTCTCGATCGCCATAGAAGTTGTGCTTGCGGTCGCGATGTCTTAGACGTCGAACAGACTTAGCTCAGTACTGATCGATTTTTGAAGTCTAGATGTGTATTTCCGAAAAACCTGAGGATCGGATAGTGAGATGTTGATGACCATTGCTTGTCTCTGGAATTCCGTAGTATAGTCTTGGACGGTCTGGTCGCGCCGTCGGTACAATCTGTGCCAACGCTCCCATCTCTCCTCAAGGTAACCCATCGGATAGAATTCTTGTCACAGAAGTCGTTTGAATTGACCCCACGCAAGGTCGTCAGCTTCACCACTGGTGACAAGGGCCTTCCACCAAGTCTTGGCGTGGTCCTTCATCTTCAAAGGTGCGAACTTCACCTTTTGAGCGCTATTGAACCCTTTCAGGTCAAAGTAAGTCTCAAGCTGGTCGATCCAAGAATCCAGTTTCTCGGCATCGATCACCCCATCATATATTGGTATATCAATCTTAGCGTCGACCTTAAAAGATCCGACAACTAAGGAGGTGTTGGCGAGGTCGTCGGTTTTGTGGTTGCCTTCGTCTTCATTTTCATCTGTCCTGCGCAAGTCTTCACTAGTCTTCGCACCCATAACCTTCCCTACTTCAGGAGGTACAATCATGGCCTGCTGCTTAATCCAAGCAAGCACGGTTTCCATGTCGATGGAGAGCTTAGCCACTTGTTCGGCTAGGTTAGCTTGAACAGAGGTATCGTCAGACATTGTCGGAGACGCGGCTATAGGAACAGTCGATTGATCGCCTGGATTTTCATCGGAGGTTTTGTAACCCTGGCGAGTATTCACCATCCACAGGATAGGAAAGTTGCTCTAATACCAACTTGATCCGTTTGAGACCTAGCCTTGGTTATCGCACTAGGCTCGCCCAGATTCTAATATGCGGAATAACGGGATCTTACTCAGAAATACTGAAACCCAAAGGTTGATCGAAAACACAGTTCAAAGTAATTGCACAACTCTTTATTTCAAAGAGGGCTTTACACGTCGAACGTTAGGCACACTTGCCTACGTCGAAGGAACTATAAGTGTCTAAAACTCAAATAAGTTCTATAACTTTTCGATTGTATTCGATGATCTAAACTAGTCCTATTACAAGGTATTTATAGTCCAATCGTATGGGTACGTATCAGACTCAATAACCTAAATGTATTAGACTCATATATCTAACTAATCCTAAACAGATAAGCTTAGTTATATATATTCGGATCGGATTACAATTCCGAACAGGGAACGAATTCCTTTTGATAGTCGCGAACCAATCCATGGTCGCGGACCCATCCATGGTTGTGAAACCTTTTCCGAACACTGTTAAGGTCGCGAAGCCGTATGCGATCAGGACTTGAAGATCCTCTCGGATCACTATCAGACCAGGTTGACGCTTTGGTCGCCTGTGTCCCTTTTGTATGTAAAGATTGCCAGAAATAAAGAATTTCTTTTTCTTACATACTTGATCTCTTAAAAGGATTATGTAGAACTTATAATCCGAGTTAAGGTTCTTTACATTCTGTGAACAATAGTTACACGAGAATGCTTCTGCGACCAAAAATACACAAGTAAACTTCCGTCCGAAACTGACTCAGTTCTTTGGTCTTAGAATAGCATTAAGACCGTAGACTGCGATCAGAACTAGAGCAACGATCAGAAAACAGCTCTCCAGTCTCAGGATAGCATTGGGGCTGTAGACTACGGTCAGAATGATCACAGAACAAACAGTCTTTTGACAATATGGCGACCATAGCTGTCATGATCACACATATCCGTTATGATCACAGGATTATGTTGCGATCAGTGTAAAGACTATAAACTTATTCCACAGTCATAAAGAATTATTCCCATAATAAAGATTTAGGAATTCCCAATATTTTTATCTGTACCATAGCTCCCGAATGCAAAATAAAATGATAAAAACACATTTCATTTCGGATTCATTACTGGGTATGGATAATGGGTTTCAAGAGAAACAACACCCATTATGGGAAATTAATAAAATACTCAGCAAAAGGTTGTCTTGGACATAGAAATGGAAGATGTAGCTTATTGGAGAAGCCAAAAAACCCTTCGTTGCCTTAGACCCTCCTGCCGCACAAAAAACCCTCTTTTGCATTCCTCGTCTTCGTCGTCGCCAAAGTCACCACCTTTCTTCCCAATTCTTCATAAGAAATGGTGTCCTGGAGCCGATCCGTCCACCATACAGAAGAGAGCCTGGTGGCACTAGAGAAAGAAGAGATTCTCCCCCCACGGTTGCTGATCAACTGGCGGCCAGCGGAAAAAGATCAAGAAACCACAATAGTCCAAGAGGGCGAATTGGTGATCTTCGAAGAATACTTGCGCTGTGGGTACTGATTCCCAGAAAGCGAATTTCTAAGGGGAATCTTGGACCATTACGGGTTGGAGTTAGTAAATCTCCACCCAAATGCAGTCCTTATCTTGGCGATTTTCCATCACCGCTGTGAAGCCTTTGTCGGAGTGCTTCCAAGCGTGGAGCTTTTCTGACGCTTCTACTTTTGGGCGTGGTCAAAAAGTGCCAATGCCGCTGGGTGTATCTACTTCCGTATATGGGAGAAGAAGGAGTACCCATTCCCGCCCCTACGGGACTCTGTTCATGGGTGGTACCATAAATGGTTCTACTGTACCCCTCCGTCAGAGAGCGGACTATGGTTCGCGAACACCCGACCGGAGAAAGCCAGTGAGTTAGATTCCCTTCCCGTTCTGAGCACAGAACAGAAGAAGCAAGCCCGAGCTATTCTTCACCTAGTCCAACAAGGCTCGACCGCGCGTGATATCATACGTGACTTCGTGAAGAATAGGATAAGCCTCTTACGTGAAAGGGCACATCCAGCTTGGGAAGTGAAGTCCATGGCGGCAGCACCCTGGACTATAATAACGGTATGTCCTTTAATCAATAAAATAGACATTTTTACTGATTAAAAGATATTGTATTTGTTAACATGTTTGTTTGTAATACAGCGCTATTCTTGTCCGAAATCGAGAAACAGACAAACTACCTCCTTCGGGCGTATAACGCCACTGTAGAGGGAGCTAAAGGATTGCCTCGCCCCCAGAGCTTGATCAACGCTGGCGGTGATCTTAAGGAAGAATGCCGAAAGGTATAATTCATTCAAACAAGCTCTGTAGGAAACCATCCATTTGTCTTGTATTACCAAAAACATGTCGAATAATACAGCTTCTGGGAAAATTTGCTGAGGCAATGCATCCAAGTGAAGATGTTGGTCCTTTGGGAAGACCGACTGTGAAGAGGGTGAGAAGAACCCCTTCAAAGCATGAGGCGAAGGAGTCTGCTCCCAAAAAACCCAAGAAGATCCCGGGAGAAACTTCTTCGCGAAAGAAAAACATTACCGCGAACAATACTGCGGTAAGATTTTTGATACCTCCTGTAACCCCAAGTACGAGCGGAAATTACTTCTTCATCATACAGGGTGAAGGGAGCGAGGATGAGGAAGACGACGTTCCTCTAGTTCGTCGTAAGAGAAAAACAACTGACCTCCTGGGAACAAGCATCCCAGAGAGGCCGACTTCCCTTCCAGTCGACGAAATCTTGTCCCTGACCGCAGTGACAAAAATGGCTATAGTGGGCCCCGTGACCACTAACAATCCAGTGGTTTCGGGTGGAACCCTGGTGCCTGAAGCTCATGAAGCCTCAGGACTTGCAACACCTCCCCTTCCGATAGAGGGAGTGACTGTGGTAAGAATCCTCACAATCTTGCACGTTTTTGTTTCTCTGTACACACCCATTGAATTGTGTTCATACAGGGAGAAGAGGATACCATCCTTTTTAAGAGATGGAAAATGAGGATAGAAGAAGACTCTTCCCCGAGAGTAGCCATCAAGCTTCTCTCTCTTGGGAGCACATCATTGAAACCCAAACTGTGGGTAGGGTTTCGGATAAAGTGAGAACTTTTCCTATCGTCATCTAAATATGACCGACGGGAGGCATCTTCACCTTACAATGTGTCTGTCCATTGGCACAGGGATGCTGCACCCAGTACCCCGACAACCTCGACAAGCCATGGTACACCCACTGCAGAGGTCGCGGGAGAGCCAAGTCCGATTCCTGTGGCCAAAGAGGTTCTTCGGGCCATCATAGATGGAATGGCAGAGGAAATCCGATCCCAAGGGACAGAAACCGCAGTCCCGGTCATAGAGGGGGAACAATAGGAAAAATCCTCTGCTGCCCCTACCGCGGACACAATAAGTCCCGGGGTTAGACCTCACGCTGATGTTGAGAGCGATTCGATCAGTGATTACATAGAGGTATGAACGACTCTTCTTTTTTAATTTTTAAATCGCAAAAAATTCAGGAACATTCAAGTCTCAAGAGCAATTTCTTATCGTGTTCCAGGACTTGACCCGGGTGGTGACCAAGTCAACAGCTATAGCAAAGCATATTGAGGTCGCGCAACGGTAGATCAGCCGACTACAACAGTGAGTATAGTGCTCTTTATCCATGTTAACTTGAATCCGTATTTGAGCGTAACTGGTCGTCCTTCTTGCTATAGAGAAAATGCCTTTCTGAACAAGAGCATGGCTGATCGAGAGAATCAAGAAGAGACTGCAGCTGCGAGATATTCTTCTCTGGAGAAGGAACTTCGCGAAGCGCAGTCAAAGCTTTCTTGTAAGTGTACCTTCGACCAGAAGAAATCTTCTCATCATATGAGCTTTATTTATAGTAAGTGTTTACTGTGTTCATACAGCACAAGAGGATCAAATAAGCCATCTCTTAGAATAGAAAAAACACCTTCAGGCGACCATCGAGTTGCAAAGCTCGAGAATTGATACCGCTAATCTGGAGAATGAAGGTCTAAACAAAACAATCTCCTCTTGTAGCGGTACTCAATCGAACATATTCGAAAAACTGAAGATGGTGGCTGCTCTGCTAAAAGTAGATGTGATCGAGTCGCAAAAGGACAATCCAAGCCTTAGCGAGTTAGCTAGACTGGTCGCGGCCCAAGCCCAATCACTCCTCGAGTATCTTCCTGAAGATACCAAACGGCAGGAAGAGGTGCTGAGGTCAAATGTCAGATCCGTAGCCTCTGCCATTCTCTACAGATTACGATTCCACCACGGCCCAAATTTGAATCTGAAGCCGGTGGTAGAAGATGCAGAGATCGAGAGTGATCGATTTGAAGCCATCTCTGAAGAAATCAAGCCTCTAGTCGAAGATCTACTGAAAGAACTAGGCCTTGTTTGATTTCTTATAATGATCTCTCTTAGTAATTATACCTGTGAAATTACATTTATAACATGCAAATGTGTGCTTTAAATTTTTGGAAAAGAGTGATACTTTCTTCGTTTCATAGTATGACCATATCCTCTTAGCCCCTTCGAGAAATCACAAATACTGAAGATTTAGTATTATAATTTCTGGAAAAATATGGGCATTATGAATACCCAGGAAATGCTTTAACTTAGATATAATCATCCGATCGAACCGATACTGACCTCAATACAACATCCGACCTTATTACGAACTGGTAGCCACTCGAATGATTAGGAATATGCCAGTAAGTCTCGTGTGCGTTGAGAAACGGCTTATTGAGGGTTGTCTTAGCTGGATGCGACCACGAGATCGGCCAATGAATCCGGTTAAGATATTTATAACAAGATGATCATCGGCGATCAGCCCCCGAGCCAAGTTCGGTATAGGTATGGCAAACAAACAAAATGGACATAACATGAACCGAAGAAGAGTACTCACAAAGATTTTGTTAAACTATGCTAATTGAAGAGGAAAAAAGATTGGGGAACTTACACGTAAAACTTGCGCAGTTGATCAATGTTCCACGTATTGGATAAGATTCTACCGTCCTCCATTGCTAATTGAGCCGATCCTGGTCGCGATACTGAAACAACAACATAAGGGCCTTCCCACTTAGGAGAGAACTTATTGCGGTTAGACTGATTTTGTATTTTTAGTAAAACCAGATCACCCACGTGAAGACTACGTGTCTGCACCCTTCTGCTGTGATATTTCGCAAAGCCTGCAAATATACTGCTGACCGTATCACGCTCGATCACTCTTTTCTTCAAGGATGGTTAAATCCTGGGTACATTGTTTGATCTGATCAATCTAGTCGAATTGATCTATTCGGACAGAACCAATACAGATTTCTGTAGGTAACACCGCCTCGGCACCGTACACCAACTGGAAAGGTATCTCACCAGTGGCCCGACTACAGGTAGTGCGTAGTGCCCATAGAATGGAGTAGAGTTCATCTACCCAAGCCCCTGAGCGCATCTTAAGGCGATCGAAAACATGTTTCTTGATGCCTTGTAATATCTGCCCATTGGCGCATTTGACAGTACCATTGCTCTGTGGATGAGCTACAGAAGCAAAGCACACCTTGGTTCCAATATTATCGCAATAGTCCAGAAAGAGGACGCTAGCGAATTGGGAACCATTGTCAGTGATGAGAAGACTTGGAACACCAAATAGAGTAACGATGTTCTTATGAAAGAACTTCTGTGCCGTAGCAGCGGTGACATTGCGGACTGGCTCAGCCTCAATCCACTTTGTGAACGTGTCAATGGCTACGAACAGAAATTTGTAACCATTAACGGCCTGTGGCATAGGTCCTACAATATCCATCTCCCAGACCGCGAAGGGCCACGCTAATGGGATAGTTTGCAAGGCATATGCGGGCTGATGAACCTGTCTGGCATGAAATTGACACTGGGGGCATGTCTTGACCAAATTCTTGGTGTCATCGAGTGCCGAAGGCCAGAAAAAAATCCTGCCGGAAAGCTTTTCCGGAAAGATTTTCCGACCAGTGTGCGAAATGATGCGTGCGCACCACACACACCATCATGGATCTCTTTCAAGAGGGATTTACCTTCCTCTTGAGTAATACAACGCATGAATACTCCTTGAGTACCCTTCCTATATAGAACTCCTTCTATAAGTTTGTATAGGTGCGCTTCGAATCAGCTGATCACTTTAGGTTTCATCCTTGGGCAAGGTCCCATGTTCGAGATAGACCCTCAATGGATGAGTCCAATCCCCTTCTTGTCCGAGGTTGGTAACGAAGACTGTTACCTAGTCATCTTTGATTGTAGTCATGATCGAAGGATGCTCTAAGTGTTCAACGAACACCCCTGCAGGAGCAAATGTACGTGAGGACCCAATTTTGGATAATTGGTCTGCGAGAATATTGTCCTTTCACGGGATGTATTGGACTTCGAAATGACTAAAGTGTTTTTCCAATCTCCTCACTTCCCCCAGGTAATGAGCCATTGTCTCATCGGAGGTGCTGTACTCCTTGTTTACCTGGTTTACGACTAGCTGTGAGTCTCCCCTAACCACTAATTGACGGACTCCGAGGCATTTCGCTGCCCGGAGCCCTGCAATAAGACCTTCATACTGTGCTGCGTTGTTAGTTGCAACAAAATATAATTGAATGAAATACTTGAGTTGGTCGCCGTGAGGCGTTACTAAAACAATTCCCTCTCCCGAATGTTGGAAACTTCGACAACCGTCAAAATACATCGTCCAATGGTCGGTGTATGACAAGTCTTTAGACTCTTGCCTTGGAGGGTCAGGGTTAGTCCATTCGACCACATGATCTGCAAGAATCTGAGACTTGACCGCAATGCGAGGGGTGAAATGGATGTCAAATGCTCCAAGTTCCACAGTCCACTTCGTAATTTGACCAGATTTCTCCGGGTTTCGGATTATATCTCCCAAGGGGAAGGACGAGGGCACTGTAATTTTATGTGCCTGAAAGTAATGTCGTAACTTGCGGGAAGCCATCAGTAGCGCGTAAAGTATCTTCTGGACCTCAGGGTAATGCTCCTTAGGACCATGAAGTACCTCGCTTATGTAATAGATGGGTCATTGCACACCTTCTCTTACTGCGATCAGGACAGTGCTGACCGCATGAGGTGTGGCCGCCA
Organism: Pharus latifolius; assembly: GCA_019359835.1. Lineage (NCBI taxonomy): Eukaryota > Viridiplantae > Streptophyta > Magnoliopsida > Poales > Poaceae > Pharus > Pharus latifolius. Next base: position 68,072,785 of record CM033323.1, read on the forward strand.
AATAAAGAAGTAGCTGTTCCCTTGCGACGGGGGAAACCAACACCGGCGGACTAGATAAGTATGCTTTAACCTCCTGGAATGCTTTCTTGGCTTCATCCGACCAGGCATAACCATGGTGCTTGCGGAGAGCTTTGAAGAAGGGTAATCCCCTTTCGCCTAGTCGCAATATAAATTGACTTAAAGCCGCCATGCGACCTGCTAGGCACTGGATGTCCTTCATGGTCGAAGGAGACCTCATTCGCTCGATGGCCAGGATTTTCTCGAGATTAACCTCTATTCACTACTATAGAAGTGCATTCCACTAACCCATATTTTCTAACGGTTATAAGCAATCTGGAAAAAATCCGATAGAATAGGACGACAGCGGCGGAAAAGTGGCAATTTACTATCGGTTACACACTAGTTCAACGTTAGTGAAATGCAAATACTTTTCACTATCGGTCATTACTGTACAAACCGATATAATATATTAAATAGTACTATCGGTTTTCCACTTTTAACTGATAGTAAAATTGCGCACTTTATACTATCGGTTATTACTGTACCAACCGATATAATATATTAAAACAGTAATATCAGTTTTCCATTTTTAACTGATAGTAAAATTACTCACTTTATACTATCGGTTCGTACTGTACCAACCGATATAATATATTACATAGTACTATCGGTTTTTCTCACGTAACTGATAGTGAAATTACTGACTTTTTACTATCGGTTATTACTGTACTAACCGATACAATATATTAAATAGTACTATCGGTTATATAAAACAAACCGATAGTAAAATGACTTCATATACACTAATGGTTATGACAGTGGGGACCTTATTTTACTATCGGTTTGTGTTTTTGAACCGATAGTAAAATTGGACAACTTAATTAGGTCGACCCCTGCTCTGCGCTCTACATGTTGGAATCATTTCAGCCGCGCACAACTCCAAGCTAGAGTGATCTGGAGAAGCTAGCTGAGAGGTTGATCATATTTCCATCCCCCTCGGTATTGTCATCTTCTCATCACCTCTCTCTCTCTCTCTCTCTCTCGATCACTCTTTCACATGCACTCTCCCTCTCTCTACTTGCAATTCAGTAAACTAGATACATGTATCTCCAAACTAGCTAGAAGGCTAGGTTGGCTAGCTAGCTATAGCTTGCTGAATTTAAGCAGCTAGCTAGCTGGCTCTTCCAATTAATGCATGCATCAAGTTAATTAGGGTTTCATTTATACAAATCCATTTAATGTAATTAAGCAGCTCATGTACACACATATGGCCTAGCTAATTATGTTTCATGCATATATGCATGCCCTGAGTCATTAATTATTTATTTGAATTTGTCAATTTTGTGAAATAATTGTAGATGGACCGAGAATATTGGATGTATGGAATAAAACGTACTACTGTTGAGTATTTGGAGGGTGTCAATGGGTTTATTAAATTTGCTGAGCAAGAAAAGGCGAAGAAGGGAGAGAAAGATATGCATTGTCCTTGTATAGATTGTATGAACTTAAAAAGGTTCGGTAACTCCGATCAAATTAGGAGTCATTTGATTCATCGTGGTTTTAACGCATGCTATACCCGTTGGATATGGCATGGTGAAGATCTTGAGGAAACGAGCACCGCTACCACTCAGCAGCACCCGGAAGTGGATTGCAGTAATGATGATCATGATCAGAACATTGGTAATGTTCATTCGGAAGTCCATGTAGATGACGACAATTTAGATGAAATATTACGTGATGTAAAAGAAGACTATAGCGAAAACGATTTAGCTAAATTTGAGAAATTAATTGTTGATTCTGAGAAGCCTTTGTTCCCCGGATGTGAAACATTTACAAAGTTGTCTTCTGTGTTGAGATTATATAACTTGAAGGCAAGCAACGGTTGGAGCGATAAGAGTTTCACGGCGCTATTGGATCTGTTAGCGGACATGCTTCCAGAGGGAAATGAGTTGCCAAGATCGGTTTACCAGGTCAAAAAACTATTGTGTCCGTTGGGAATGGAAATCGAAAGAATACATGCATGCCCAAATGATTGTGTTCTGTACCGTAACGAGTACGAGGATTTGCATGTTTGTCCAAGATGCGGTGCATCGCAGTATAAGCATGGGGACAGAATTTATCACAATGGATGTGATGAGGTAAAGAAAGGGCCTCCGGCCAAAACTGTGTGGTATTTGCCTATGATTCCCAGATTGAAACGGCTGTTTGCAAATCCGAAAGATGCGAAGTACTTGCGTTGGCATGTTGAAGGTCAGAAACAAGACGGAAAACTAAGACATCTAGCTGATTCCATTCAATGGAGAAACATTAACAAAACATTCGGTGAGTTTGGCGGTGAAGTGAGGAATATAAGGTTTGGGCTGAGTACGGATGGTATGAATCCACACGGAAATATGAGCAGTCGACATAGCACTTGGCCGGTTCTTTTATGCATCTACAATCTTCCTCCTTGGTTATGTATGAAGCGCAAGTACATCATGATGTCGTTACTAATTTCAGGACCCAGACAAACCGGGAATGATATTGACGTGTTTCTATCACCGTTAGTCGAGGACTTACATAAATTGTGGAGCGAAGGGGTGCGGGTGTGGGATGCACATAAGTGAGAGAATTTCATGTTGCGGGCCATGATATTTTGCACCATAAATGATTTCCCGGCCTATGGAAATTTGTCGGGGTATAGTACTGTGAGACCCCCATTTGAGGATCACCTTGGTAACCGCCCAGGTAGGTTACACACAGCAGGATGTCACATGAGCTCCAAATCACACAAGTACGGTAATAACATTAAGCAAGTATCAGGCCAACATGGCCAATATTACATAGTCAAAGCACCGAAAATGGCGCTAAGTAGAGTTGCTAGGAAAATAACTAGTTTGTCAAAACCAGAATCGGTATCCAAGTACCGAACACACAACATAAAACACAAAGCAACGACAAAAAGCTTGATCTCCATCTGCAGCGGGGTTGGAGTGGCTCCTCCCACATCTGACTTGACTTGGTGCGCAAACCTTCTAGAACGTGGGCTCGTCCGGGGCACTTCCATCTTCTGCCGGGAACTCATAACTGAAGGAATCGGGATCTTCGAATCCCTCTTCTACAGTTAGATGTAAATGAAAGGGTGAGCACTTGGTGCTCAGCAACACTCATTCCAGGGATTAATGTGATTGTATGTACATGAGAGTGAAATATATGATTCCGGGGTTTTAGTTTCATATGGATAGAGATATATAGATTTCCAAGTCATTTGTTCAGTAAAACAGTACTTTGTCACGAAAATGATACTTTAAACATTAAACGGGTTTTCGATAAAACATTAGATGTAGTGGTCTCCCATGAGTCACTACTTTGTTAACCGCATTATGAAAACATTCCAAAACATTACTTGTGCTATAACCCATGGATAACATCCACTACGAAAAGACTCCTGAACCTGGGAGTACAGAGTATCCGATACTTCTTTTACGCTTTGCAAAGGTGTACCTCTTTTTATATCCACTGGTTCACTCGGCTTTCAAGTCGGATCAGCTCCATGTGACTTATACACATGTGACAAGGCCGAGATCACACAACGCTTTTACAGTTTAGTATTAACAGTATCCCTGCCCAGTAAATAGACAATTAAGTCTCAAGTACTGTTGTGGGTCCTCCCCACTGCCTTACTTCCTAGCCTCTGGCTTATGTTCCCGCAAGACACATAGCCTTGGTCTGTGTCCACGCAAGACATATGACCATTCAAGATTACAACCGCGCACGGCTTAATCTGAGGCGTAGGGCGCCTTCCTTCTTTCCACCTTTATCTCTCATCATTTTTCTGAACTCACATCACTCATGGCCGAACTCACATCACTCATGGCCGAACTGCGGCCCACCAGTTTCCACGCGAGAAACCAGACCGACAAACCATGCAGGGAACTGATAATACCAAAAAGCTACTAAGTTGTGCCTGTCCCATACCAGGCAAGTGGTTGGTACGTTTACAATTCGCATAGAGACACAGCACAAGGTTCTCGTCCTTATGAACCAATAGTGAGGAACATTCACATTCCCTGGTGCGCACCGCACCCTCTCCATACAATCCAATCCTCACTACTGATCCCTTTTATCAGTTTCTTGACAAAACGGTTTTCATTATAACTTCTCATATATTTGACCATTTCAAGTTTAATGTGGATATTCAGTATATGAGTCCTAGGGTGACAAAAGCATATATAAGAAGGTTCAATAACAAAAAGGGGTTTCATGATTCATTAGGGAATATCTACTCATGTCATTCAAACATAACTTGTATTTCAAATAAGCATGCATCGTAAGAAATAGTGAATATACTTCATATGAAAATATTGGGTGAGACATGATCAAAGGAATGAGACTTGCCTTGCAATGTTGGGTCTAAAAACTCAGACGGGTCTTCAAAGACTTCTTCCGCTCCTTCAGCTTCTGACTCTGCGGCAATCAAATAACACACAAACACACACTACATAAGCATACTGAAAATAGTTTCTATAGAAAGTATTAAGTAAATAAATCATGCATGCAGGGAAGAAGGTTAGGGCAAGGTCACAAGGGCTCTGGTCGAAGAAACGGCTAAAAAGGATTGAACGTCGAAGGGTCGACATTCAGTTCATGGCTTTGGCATAACTGGAAACTAGTCTTAGGATGGTTTTCTGGAGAAGTGATAGTAGAGAGAGTTGTAGAACACAACTCCAGGAATCTAAAGGACAAGGTGGCATTTCAATGGCTCAACCAGAAGGGGTCTAACAAGGCTAATGCCAGTGGCTGACATGCACTGACATAGTGCTGGACATGGCCAGAAACTAGGGCATGGCTTAACTTTTGATCCAGGGCTCCAATTGATGCACCACTTTGTCTGGGAGGTAGGCATTACTAACAGGAACAATATACTCAACAGGCACAAAGGCTGAAAGTGGCCGGAGGGCGGCCAAATCCGGCGATGAACTACGGTGGCCTGGACATGAACTGAGCTACTGGACAGTGATCTTGGCATAGGCATAACTCACAATCTAGGCAGATCCAGGTGTCGAGCTAGTGGACAATATTGCTCAGGGTACTGGAATCTATCTAAGGGACAAGGTTTCAGGGGCTAGATCGGTCGGGAAACAATTCCGGCGACCGGCGCTGGAGAAGACGACACTGGAGCTTGGGGATTTTTGATACAGGGCAAAAGAGCTCAATTCCAAGCTTGGGAATGATCTCTAGGGCACAGCAAAGCTACTGGAGGGGTTAATTTCATCGGAGATCGGCCGGAGAAGCTTGGCATCGAAGTCCGGCGAACGGCCGAGGTTCCAATTTGGGATTTCTTCGATTTGAGCTCAATTGGGGATTCTGATTTTACAGGCTCGCTCTACTAAGCTTACTGATCAACTTCTTCTACAGGATTGAGGGTTAATTTGGGGTGAATCGAACGGCATTGGGGAAACAGGGCAAATCGGGAATCCGGCGATCACCGGCGATGGGGATCGATCTGGTGCAATTGGCTGCTATGACACAGAGAGGGGAACGAGGGGAACTCACTGGTGAACCTGGATTGGAGAAAGGGGCTGTGGAATGGGCTAGCACCGTGAGCTCACTCACTGGCTCGCCGGAGAAGAAAGCGAAAACGGCGAGAAACTGGAAATTTGGCTAAGTCCTGAGGTTGTGCCTCTTCACAGCACTGAGGGGGGTTTAAATAGGCACGGGGACGGAGCTTGCGAGGGAAAATACGACAACGGTTGCTTGCGCCGGGGAGAAGCTTGTCGGGCGCAGGCGCAACGACGGCGACGGCGACGTGATCGCGCTCAGGAGGTGCTGCAGCTTTGCCAGTTGTGTTGGAACTTCGTCCGGGACGGCGCAGATGTGGAGGCGACAGTGTAGCTCCGGCAACGACACGTACACACATGCAACTGCCACGGCAACGGGAGCGCGCGCGAAATCAAAGCTCGGGAGCACGGCCGTTTATCCGCTGGGCAAGGCGATGCTACGGCGCTGGCACGTGCGCGGGAGGTGGCACGGCAGCTCACAACACAGGCGACAAGAGGCGGTGGCCGGCGGCGAGCAAACACGGCGAGAACGCGGCGCGGCAACGGTGGCTCGAGCACTGGTCGAAAGCAACGACCAGGCGCTGGTCGAAAGGGCCTGAAAATAATGTTTGGGCCGTTCTGCAATTTCTGAGACTTGTTCCAGGGGCTGTTCTGTGAAGAAAACTTGAATAGAACTTGGGCCTGTTTGCAAATTTGGAGATCTGAGGGTCTGATCTGAAATCTGATTTCGCAGCTAAGTTGCAAAAGATTATTAGAACTCATCTGGCCAAAGTTTGGTAAGATCAGGTAAGATCTGAAGAGTTTCGACAAAATTGGGGAAAACAGTTCAGGGTAATTAGGGTAATTAGGGTTTTAAAAAATGGTAAGGCTTGAAACTCAGCTTTAGGGTGAGATTTTGGAGATGATCCCGAAGGGAAAAATGTTCTGAATAACATTTAGAAGGGAATGGCTGAAGCAGATTAGGGTTTGGGGTCCAGATGTGGATTTTGGCTATTTTAGGGTTTGGCAAAAACAGGGGTGTTACAAGTACGAAAGGAGGCAAGGCTTGTCCTATTTGCCTGGATGAAACTGAAAGCATGTGGTTATCAAACTGCAGAAAAACTGTGTACATGGGTCACCGCAGATTCCTTCCGATGCATCACGCCTACCGTAAGAAGAGGAAGTCATTCAATGGGAAGCCTGAGAAAGGATCAGCCCCAGTGTTTGTGACTGGTAAGGAGCTTTACTTGCGCATGAAGGACATCAAAGTTGAGTTCGGTAAATGTTCTAAACCTCCAGGAAAAAATGTTTGGAAGAAGAGATCGATTCTTTGGGATCTGCCATATTGGGAGCACTTACAAGTTCGACATTGCATTGATGTCATGCACGTAGAGAAAAATGTTTGTGACAGTTTGATTGGTTTGTTGTTGAACATTCCAGGAAAGACGAAAGATGGCATCAACGTTTGCCGTGGCATGCTCGACATGGGCATAAGGACTGAGCTTGCAGCGTTGGAGAAGGGAAAGCGGACATACCTCCCCCCGGCCTGCTATACTTTGTCAAAAAGAGAAAAAACAGAACTCTGTCAGTGCCTACATGGTGTCAAAGTTCCATGCGGGTATTCTGCGAACTTGAAAAAACTTGTGTCCATGAAAGACTTGAAACTGGTTGGTATGAAGTCCCATGATTGTCATATACTGATGTCACAAATGCTTCCCATTGCTATCAGAGGCATTCTCCCAGTCAAAGTCAGAGAGACAATTACAAAACTATGTTATTTCTTCAACACAATATCTGGCAAGGTACGTAAGCGTGTACTCCTAGCAAGTTAATTAGCTCCATTTGTGGAACTTGTCAGATTTTTTGGATCTGAATATTTGCTGCAACTGTGTCTTTGCAGGTAATTGAGATGGATGGACTGGACGATTTGCAACGCGATGTGACTACCACTCTTTGTCAGCTGGAGATGTATTTCCCTCCATCCTTTTTTGATGTTATGGTCCATCTAATTGTTCACCTTGTCAGAGAAATTAAGTTTTGTGGACCCGTGTTCCTGCGCTACATGTATCCATTTGAGAGATTTATGGGTATCTTGAAGGGATATGTAAGGAATCGACATCGGCTTGAGGGCAGTATCATTGAAGGTTATGCCGCTGAGGAGGTGATCGAATTTTGCACCAACTATATGGCCGGGGTTGACCCAATTGGCGTTCCTACGTCCCGGCATGAGGGCAGGCTTCAGGGCATTGGAACGATTGGATTTAAAGCAGTCGTCCCCTCTAGTGATCTGTATGCAAAAGCCCATTTTTGGGTTTTACAGCACATGACGGGGGTGGAGCCATACATACACAAGCACAAGGAAATGTTACGGAAACAGAATCCCTCGAAGCCAGAGATTTGGGTCACCAGAGAACATAATAGGAAGTTTGCTGGGTGGATCGAAAATAGAGTCCTGCAAGCTTCTGAGGGCGATGTAGATGAAGATGTTACATGGTTGGCCAGAGGGCCTAGATTTACTGTAGGGACTTGGCAGGGGTATGACATCAACGGCTATTCATTTTACACAACAAACTATGCAATGTAGTGGAGTGACACTACTTGCTATTTCGGAGGATGCCAGGGCAGTAAGGGCACTCGACTCATATTACGGTGTTATTGAGGAAATATGGGAGCTCGATTATGTATTACTTAAGATTCCTCTGTTTCGATGCCAATGGGTCAAAATCCCTCGAGGTGTTAAAGTCGACAATTATGGGTTTACTCTCGTCGATCTCAGTAGAGTCGCACACAAAGATGATCCATTTATACTTGCGGAGCAAGCCACACAGGTGTTCTACATCGTTGACCCGGCCAACCCAAAGTTGCACGTTGTCCTTCACAGTAAGAGACGTATTGTTGGGGTCGAAGACGTTGTGGATGAAGAAGAGTACGATCAGTTCGACGAACTACCTCCATTTTTAGATGGAATCCTTCAATCTGTGCCTACCGAAGATATTGACGAAACAAGTTACCTGCGAGATGACCACGAAGAAGGATTATGGGTGGACAACCATTCTTGACTAATTTGCAATATGTAAGTGACGTATATTACTTGGATCTTTAATCGAAGAATTCTTCAAATCATTTTTCAAAAATTCTTTGGGAAAACATACGTGATGCATTGAGAATCATTTCTGCAAATTTTCATTTCAATTGGAGTATATACTTGATTTGAGCAATAATTGATTCTTTTCACAAATATATATGAAAACTGCAAATTTTCATTCCATGATTGGTCTTTACTGTTAATTTATTTCAAAATTATTGGAAGTCATTTGCATGGGGTTTCAGGTGTCTTTACAAGTGCAAAATGATGTACTGAGACCCATCTGTGATTATTCTCAGGAAATACCTATAGATCAATTTAACAGTATTCTACTATCGGTTTCCACCTCCAAACCGATATGAAATTAACATATACTATCGGTTTATTTTCATAAAACCGATAGTAAAATACAATGCAAAATGATGTACTGAGATCCTCTGTAATTCTTCTAAGGGAAATCCTTTAGGGTCAATAACATTGTATTTTACTATCGGTTATAACTGTGAAACTGATATGAAATTAAAATATACTATCAGTTTATAGTTCATAACCGATAGTGATTTATAATGTGTTATGAGCCCCTGTTCTTAGTTTACTATCGGTTTAGTGTTTACAACCGATAGTGATTTATACTGTGTTATGAGCCCCTGTTTCTTAGTTTACTATCGGTTTGTTATAATAAAACCGATAGTGAAAAGTTCTCATACTGAAAACCCTAACTTACATGTTTTTACTATCGGTTTTGTGGTTATGAACCGATAGTAAATATTCATTTATTAGGTTATAACCTTGCACGATTTTCCCTCCAGTGCAATTGATCACATTCCAATTTCCAAATACTCGCGCGGAAAACCCTAGATTCGCCGACGTTCGATTCTTCGCTCCTCTGCGCCACCATTGTCGATCAGAATCTGGTTCTCCACTGCCTCCGGCACTGCATTGCACCACCGCCTCCGGCCACTCCACGATCGACTGTAAGTGTTCTTGACCAAATCGCTCGCGTGTATTGCTTAATTTTGTATGCAATGGTTCATATCCCGTTCAATGGATTACAAATATAAACCTAGAGTAAAATTCATGAACTACAAACTTGATAGCTATGAGAATGACAGAATTGATGAAAATCACTAGTTATTTGTCATACAGTGTAGTCCACTATCGGTTTCTTATTCAGAACTGATAGTAAATACCTTAAACTGAATTTTCTGTTAATTATTTCCCATTTTCTAATTTTCATCTGAAATTTTGGTTCATTTACATTTTAACATACTTTATGTTCCTGCTGAGAGACTAGCATAGTTTGCACTGCTAATCTTATAGATTTTACTGAATACAAACTTGATTACTATCGGTTTGACTTTTAAAAAACCGATAGGAAATAGTAGTGCCATCATAGTTTGCACTGCTAATTTGAATTTTCTGTGAATTACTTCCCATTTTCTAATGTTCATCTCAAATTTAGGTTCATTTAAATTTTAACAGATTTTATTTTCCTGCAGAGAGATTAGCATAGTTTGCACTGCTAATCTTTTAAATTTCTGAATACAAACCTTAGTACTATCGGTTTTCCTTTCAAAACCGATAGGAAATAGTGTATGTCTTAGTTTGCACTGCTAATCTGAATTTTCTGTGAATTACTTCCCATTTTCTAATGTTCATCTCAAATTTAGGTTCATTTAAATTTTAACAGACTTTATTTTCCAGCAGAGAGATTAGCATAGTTTGCACTGCTAATCTTTTAAATTTTCCTGAATACAAACCTTAGTACTATCGGTTTTCCTTTCAAAACCGATAGGAAATAGAGTATGTCTTAGTTTGCACTGCTAATTTGAATTTTCTGTGAATTACTTCCCATTTTCTAATGTTCATCTCAAATTTAGGTTCATTTAAATTTCAACAGACTTTATTTTCCTGCAGAGAGATTAGCATAGTTTGCACTGCTAATCTTTTAAATTTTCCTGAATACAAACCTTAGTACTATCGGTTTTCCTTTCAAAACCGATAGGAAATAGAGTATGTCTTAGTTTGCACTGCTCATCTGAATTTTCTGTGAATTACTTCCCATTTTCTAATGTTCATCTCAAATTTAGGTTCATTTAAATTTTAACAGACTTTATTTTCTTGCAGAGAGATTAGCATAGTTTGCACTGCTAATCTTTTAAATTTTCCTGAATACAAATCTTAGTACTATCGGTTTTCCTTTCAAAACCGATAGGAAATATAGTATGTCTTAGTTTGCACTGCTCATCTGAATTTTCTGTGAATTACTTCCCATTTTCTAATGTTCATCTCAAATTTAGGTTCATTTAAATTTTAACAGACTTTATTTTCCTGCAGAGAGATTAGCATAGTTTGCACTGCTAATCTTTTAAATTTTCCTGAATACAAACCTTAGTACTATCGGTTTTCCTTTCAAAACCGATAGGAAATAGAGTATGTCTTAGTTTGCACTGCTCATCTGAATTTTCTGTTAATTACTTCCCATTTTCTAATGTTCATATGAAATTTTGGTTCATTTAAATTTCAACAGATTTTATGTTCATGCAGAGAGACTAGTGTAGGGCACAACAATTTTAGTTATGAACTTTGTCATGTACCTTTCTTCATATCAATTGATGGTTTGTTCATAGAATTTTAGGTAAAGCCATGTCGGCATCTTCCTCGGCTGATAGTAGTGATTCAACGAGGGCGAACGTAGATGGCGCTGCCTCGTCCCAGCACAAGAGGAAGGCGCGAGGCGCAACGATGTTGGGTCGTTTGGCCAAACGCGCGGATCTTTCCTGTGAGTTCAACCAGTTCGGGAGACCGATTGGGAAGAACGCGGGGCACTATGCTGCCTATGTTGGCTTGTTGGCGAAGGAAAGGGTGAAGACCACCGTCCAGAGCTGGAAGGACGTCAAGGCCGACGAAAGGGATAGGCTGTGGGCGGAAGTGAAGGTAAAATTAATCAAAATCACTGAACTCTTGAGTAATCACATTCCCTTGGTTTATCCTAGAGATTAGGTAAGTCCTACTTATATGCACCATTTGAAACAGGCCAAGTGGAACATCCCGGACGATGGTCCCAAGATAGCTTGCTTGAAGGACATGAACAACACGTGGAAAACCTTCAAGAGTGTCCTCGTCAGTACCTTCCTCGCTAAAGGCGAATCTCCATGCGAGAAGTACCCCTTCATAACGGATGAGGTATGGGAGCAATTCGCCCAACAGAAGGGGATTCCTGAGTTCAAGGTATGAATGGTTCCTTTGCTTGGTTACACCATTGTATGCAGTGAGCAGTGGTGCATTAATTTTCTTGTTTCTGGTACAAAGGCCCTCAGCGAGAAGAACAGGGCAATCCAGAGGAGGAACGACCACCCACACCGGCTCGGCTCTCGAGGCTATGCGGGGAAGGAGGAGCAGTGGAAGAAGGCTGAAGACGAGGCGTCGCATTTCGTCTACTCCCCTGACCTACCATTCTCCGAGATCCGCGATCAGCGATGCAAGCGCTGGTGGCTGGCCAGAGGGACCGTGTCGGCCACAAGGACTGTGGCGTTCCCAAACCCCAGGGACGTCGAGGTCGTGCAGCGACTCGTAAGTTGGCTAACTATGATCACTAGTGTGCGCAAAAGTTTGTATATATTTCTTCCTCACAATGGAGAGCTTTCAATGTAACAGATCTCTTGCTCGAAGGAGGCGACCGAGGGATTGTTCAGTCCCTATAGGGAGAACGACATCCTTACCCGGGCTCTAGGGAACAAGGAGCATCCAGGGCGGATGCGAACCTTGGGGGCTGTGGTGCCATGGAAGGAAGGCTTCTCGGAGCCCGGGCAAAAGGCGAAGAAGGCTGGCAGCTGGAAGGAAAGGGAAGTGGAGCTATCTCAGAAGATACGGGCAGATGTGATTGCACAATTCGCGGACATGTTCGCTCAAATGAACGAGAAGTATGAACGCCTCAGCCGAGTTGTGCAGTCCAAGGATTTAGATCCAGCTGCCGAGGTCGATGCTGCCAGGCCGAGTAGTGTTGGCTCGAAGGTTCACGTGGATCCGGTGGACCTGATCGAGGTATTGCAACTCTTGAGCTATATATGCAGTTCGGCTGATGCCACTCCCGTTACGTTAGAATTGTTTCGCTAACCTGTTATAATTGTTGCAAATTGCAGAAGCCGGAGAGCTGTAGCCTATTGATCAACATAGGCGACAAACCTGTTGCGGTTGCAAACGGGGTCGTATACCAGTCTTGGGAGGATGTCCGGATCCACTGCGTACCTCTGGAGCCTGGATTCGCAAAGGTACAAGTGGACATGGCCCTCCCGGGCTACAGCTCTTTTCCGTTGCCCGTCCCAACAGACGAAATGCGTACAATTGGCGAGGCATTGGGCTCGTACATACAGTGGCCCAAGAAGGGTGTTAGACTACAGGAGGTAAACCCTAGCCATTCTTGCTTACAACTCAGTTAATATACTCAATTTGCAAAATCTAATTTAAGTGTTTGTACTTAAAGTGGACGATGGATACCAGCTCACTTACTGAGGACACCACCCCCGCCACAACGCATGAGCGAACTCCTTCGGCCCCCATGCCTCCTCCGACGGCCTCAAACCCTTCGCCATCAAATGAGGCCGACGGCACCACACCCCAACCTTCGAAGGTATACACTCGCTCCCCGCCCAAAGGCAAGGGAAAGGCCAAAGGCAAGGGCAAGGCCAAACAAAGCTAGCCGGGTACGTTCAAGAACGGGTCCCCACTCGTGTCGGAGTACCTTCTATGCAATATGGATCAAATAACCAGAAGTCTCCACGAGTGGTACCTGACCCGGTCTAGGCGCCACATCAACTTCTTGGTTCACTTCAGGCCAGCCCATTTTCACCGTGAGCCCAGGAGCATATCGGTGGCCCACGAGGATTTGTTCGACCTCCTCAACTAGCGGGAGCTTGATATGTCCATCATACGGACTGGAGTCCTGTGTGTTTGCTGTTGTCTGAAGTTATCACAGTTCGTTTCATAAATCTAATCACTTTTTGTATGCACTACTTACTAATGTCTACTTTGCATCCAGGTGCATGTCTAGGCTGGCGTCGATGAGGGCATGTGACAAGGTGGGTTTCCTCGACCCAGAGAAAATAAGCCTCACGATGCTAGAGCACGACCAAGCACATGCGGAGGAATACATATCAAGGGCACTACTAGCGCAGCAGGACCGAGTGTTTATCCTTGCGCCGTACCACCAAAGGTTAGTGCATTTCCTACTAATTTAACTCATTCTTGTATGTTACGCCTAACATATGTATGAAACGGTTCGCTTATATATGCAATGTAGGGGCCACTGGGTCCTCGCCGTCATTTGCCCATGGATGAATGAGGTCTATTACCTCGATTCGATGAGCGACAAGGTGGCGCATGTTTTCACCCTCACATGGCACATATAGACGCGTAAGTAACATAGTTGTCTTAAATTTTTCTCTGACTAGCTAATTAATGATAACATATTAATCGGCAATGCTAAATTAAATACAGGGCTTTCAAAAATTATGCTAGTGCTGGAGGGAGGCATGACGCGTCGAAGGGCACAACAATTTCTTGGAAAGAATATGAGGTAATTAATACGGATGGAAGTACTCATGATGAGTCTTTTAATTTAAGCTTAATTAGTTCTTTCGAGTTAATGTGGGTTTATGTCTTTGCATATGCAATTTTTCCAGTGCCATCAGCAGCCACAATCGTGGGAATGTGGCTTCTATGTCATGAGATTCATGTTTGACCTGATCAGGAGAAACTTTGCCCAATTCCCTAAGGTAACCATTTTTCCTGACTCAAAGTCGAACTTTAATTGGATGTGACGTACGATCCTAACTTCATACACGCATATATGCAGAGCGCCATGTTGAAAGAGCAATATGAGTTGCCTCAATTGAAGGAGCTGCAAACAATTTGGGCTCAATATGTCATGGAAGAAGTGGCTACCAACGATCGATAGTAACTGACTTGTGTTGATTGCTGTATTTGTGAATATATATTGAATGTGTTGATTGCTGTATTTGTGAATAAACTCAATATGTGAATAGATTCATTGATGTATTTGTGAATAAACTCGATCAATATGTGCATAAATTCAATCTGTCCAATTTGTGAACAATATGTGAATATGTGAATATTGCTGAATTAGTGTATTTGTGAACAAATTGATCAATATGTGAATATTGCTGAATATTTGTGAATATTGCTGAATATTTGTGAATATTGCTGAATATTTGTAAATATTGCTGTATTTGTGAATGATCCAATGTTTCTCTGTATAGCTGTATGTATATGTGCATGATTCCAGTACTAACCGTGCCAGTACATAACCGATAGGAAAAACTAATATTACTATCGGTTATATACTAAAACCGATAGAATAAATATTACATTACTATCGGTTCATATGCAACAACCGATAGAATAAAGTTTTAAGTACTAAACGTGTCTACAAATTACTATCGGTTATATACTACAACAGATAGAATAAATATTACAGTACTATCGGTTCATATGCAGAAACCGATAGAATAAAGTTTTCAGTACTAAACGTGTCTACAGAATACTATCGGTTATATAATATAACCGATTGAATAAAGTTTCCCGTACTAACTGTGTTCAGACAATACTATCGGTTTAGATAATACTCGATAGAAAAAAACATTAACATTACTATCGGTTTAGATCCTAGCCGATAGAAAAAGCCTAAACAATACTATCGGTTTATATACGAGCCGATAGAAAAAATGTATATAATACTATCGGTTTAAATTTGAGCCGATAGAAGAAATAGTCGATAGCGATTAGTGAACGTTGGGAATGTAGTTGCTTTACTAACGGTTTTTGAACCGATAGAAGTGTTCTGCTCCTCTACTATCGTGCCGACCACTATCGGTAAGAGAACCGATAGTAGAGTGGATTTTTAACCGATAGTGAAAAACATTTCTATAGTAGTGATTCCTCTAGAACAAACGAGAAATCCTAACAGTTTACCAGATGAAACCCCGAAAGAACACTTTTCTGGGTTTAATTTTATTCCAAATCGGTTTAAATTACAAAAGGTCTCAGCAAGATCATCTAAATGAGTCAAGCTTTTTACAACCAAATCGTCTACGTAAGCTTCAAGATTACACCCCATCTGGGAAGAAAAGGTCTTTTGCATCAAGCGTTGGTACATGGAACCGGAGTTCTTGAGATCAAATGGCATTCTGACGTAGTAGTAGGTGCCAAATGGTGGGATGAAGGCAGTCTTCTCTTCATCTTCTTCTGCTATGATAATTTGATGATATTCTGAGTAAGCATCCAAAAAACTCATCAGTTCGCAACCCGCAGTAGAATCGACCAATTGATCGATGCAGGGAAGGGAAAAATTATCCTTCGGGCAGGCACTGTTTAGGCTGGTGTAATCGACGCACATGCGCCACTTACCATTTGACTTACGGACCACGACCGGATTTGCAAGCCATTCTGGATGTTCGACTTCTTGAATGAACCCGGCTGCTTGGAGCTTGTCTAACTCCGTGCAGATAGCTTCTTGCTGATCAACAGCAAAGTGCCTAAGCTTCTGCTTTATTGGTCGCTGTCCAGGTTGAATTGCTAACCTGTGCTCAATTACCTCCCTTGGGACACCGGGCATGTCGGATGGTTTCCACGCAAACACATCTGCATTAGCCCGGAGGAAGGTAACGAGTTCGAGTTCCTATTTGTCGTCTAGGCCTGACCCAATCCGAATTGTTCTAGATGGGTCATCTGGGCATAATGGAACCAGTTTAAGCTTTTCCTTTGGTCGAGGGGTGACCTTGATCGTATCCGCACCTGTGGTGGTAATCTTGACATCCCGAAGGGGAAGTTGATCCACGAGCTCCAGTGATAACCGATCGCAAGTCAATGCCACATTACGGCTACCTCGGACCGAGATTACACCTTTGGGGCCAGGTAACTTGCTGCACTGATAGGCGTAGTGCGTTACCATCATAAATTTAGCGAGAGTTGGCCTGTCAAAAATCGCGTTATAAGCCAAATCACAATCAATTACATTGAAAGTAACTAACTTTGTTCGGAAATTATCCGGTTCACCCAGTGTGACCGGGAGCACCACCTGTCCCATTGGCATCATCGAAGGACTAGGAATTATCCCATAAAATGGCTGGATTATGGGTTTGATTTTTGAACGAGGGATTTGCATCTCGTCTAATGTCTTGACCAGTAAAAGGTCCAAGGAATTGCCTGTAACATCCTAATTTTTGCTACCCTTTTAGCTTGTCAGTCAGCATATCTTCATTGGATTCTTGGATGTCTCAACCCTATTTTTTGATCTCTTATCTCGAAATCATGATCTTAGGTATGCCACTACCTTAATTTAAAAAGTTGGCAGCTAAACTCCACCTTTCAGATCATTTTCGCTTTTTAGTCCAAAAGTATTTCAGATTAGTCCTTTTCAGAGTTATCAAAAGCCCAAAAAGACTAACCACCTCCAAATTCTGATCTGATCCAGTGATTGTCTTCCATTTATTTTTCTGAATATTTTTCCCTTCTGGTAGAATTCGAAAATCTTAACCGAAACCCTAGTTTCAGCCTCGCCAAAGTTCAAACCCTAATTACCCTGCTTACCCTAACTACTTTGTTTTCGATTTTTGCCAAAACCACCAGATCTTATCAGATTTTACCACTTTTCTAGCTAGTTGAGTCCAAGTGAGTTAGTAACGCTCATCTGCAAAATCAGATCTCAAATCAGCCCTCCAGATCCCCAAATTTGCAAACAGGTCCAAGATCCCGAGCTAAATCCTTGCAGATCAGTCCAAATCTTTGCAGATTAGTCCCTGGCCACTTTTTCGACCTAGACTAGGGCTAAGCCCGTTACGACCACGACCAGACACCACTTCGACCGCGACCAGTGCCGTTCACCGAGATTCGCCACCGCAATCTTCACCGCCAGCCAACTTTTGTCTCCACCTATGGTCGTATCCGACGTGTCCGCACGTGGTGCTCACGTCGAGCCAGAACCCTCCACCGTTGCGACGACCGATGACCGCTAGCAACGCCGTTCGTCTTGTGCGCGCGTGTGCCTACTGTTGTCAGAACTTTCTTGCCACTTCGCCGCCATGCCGAAGCCAGCCACCCCGTCGTTCTGCCCCAGCTAGATATGGCGCGATTTTCTCCTCTGGTAGAACCACTGCAGCGTCCCAACGCCGTGCACGCCTTCTTGATCTTGCTCCGGAGCCAGTCTAGCATATCCTGTTCGATTTGCTTCAACTTTTGAGGACCCTAGCCACTGCCTATATAAACCCTCCCCCTCGCTCAGAGCTCTTCACACCACTCCAGCAGCCACATAGCTTCAGCGCTCGTGTTTCCCCTTCGTCTCCGGCGAGCAGTTCCTGGAGCTCACGGCGCCAACTTCACCCGCTGCTTCCCTCTTCTGTCTAAACTCACCAGTAAGCTTCCCTTATCCCCCTATTTGTATCTTATAGCTTAATTGGACCCCGGCGAACCCTAGCACCGGCGATCACTGGAAATGGCAAAAGCCCCTATTCCGACAACGCCGTGTGTTTTAGCCCAAATTGGCCTTTGTGCTAGTAGGACAAAATGATCAGCACCTCGCCCTTAGAAGGCCTTTGAACTTGGATTTCGAAATTGGCCTCAAATCGAGAGCTTTCCCATTTAGTGCCCCACCAGTGACCAGGCTCACCTCGCCAGGCCACACCGGCAACCCTCCGGTCAAATTGGCTATGTCCGTAGCTTCCCCTTGTCCCCCTATCACTCTCCAAGCAAGGAATTGAGTTCAGTTGCGCTGTAGCCAAAACCCCCAAATCCCAAATCCCTTAGAAGGCCTTTTTCCCAAGCGCCGGCCGCCAGAATTTGTCCCCGGCCGATCTAGCCAATGCCACTTTTTCACTTAGCTAGGTCTTAGTCCCCTGAGCATTTCATTCCACTAGCCTGATCTCTGAATCTGCCCAGATCAAGAGTTATGCTCTTGCCAAGTTCCTGTCCAGAACTGTGCCTGTGCCGTGTCGGCACCACAGTTCATCACCGCCTGGCCATCTTTTGCCTTGAAACCACCGCCAATGTGTCCCTGGCATCCACGCCTACCTCCTAGACATAGTTGGCGAAGAGTTTGAAGCCCAGAACCAGATTTACCCCTCTGCCCTAGTTTTTGACAGTGTCAGTGCAGTGTGAGTGCATGTCAGCCACTAGCATTAGCCTTCTTTGACCCTTTCTATTTGAGAAATTGAAATGCCACTTTGTCCAGTGAGATCCTGGAGCCGTGTTCTACAATTTTCTATACTATCACATCTCCAGAAAACCCACCTAGAGCCAACCTAAGGCTATGCCTAGCCGTGAACCGAATGTTGACCCTTCGATGTTCAACCTCTCTGAACCTATCTCTTCGAGTAGCGCTCGAGTAACCTTTTCCAAAGCATCTCCCCTGCATGCATGTTATATTTTATCTACTATTTCCTATAAAAGCTATTTTCTGTATGTTTCTGTGGTGCGATGTGTTGAATTGCCTCGTTGTTGTGTGCGCGAATAGAGCAAGGAGCAGAAGAGTCAATAGAGGACTACGAAGAACCGTCCGAGCAACTAGACCCCTCACTGCAAGGCAAGTCTCAAACCCTCAGTCATGTCTAGCCTATTATTTTGAAATAAAGTATGTTAGTTGTTTTCAAGTATATGCACGCCTTATATTCAAATGCGAATTATGTTCAAATAAAATGATTAGATATGACCTAAATGATTATGAAGCCCCTTTTGTCATTGAATATCCATGCACCCTTATCAGCTAGAATATCATGCTTAGGCTATGCTTATACTCAAGATTATATGTTAAATGTTAAATGGTCACATGTGGGAAAAACATATTTAAAACCCCTTTTTGTGAAAGAAAATGTGATTGGAATCGATAGTGAGGATGGTTTGACTGGTTGGTGCTGTGTGCGCACTGGGAATGTGAAAGACTCATCACTAAAGATTCATAAGGACGAGAACCTTGTGTTGTACTTCTATGCGGCATGAAAAAGTACCAACCACTTGCCCGGTATGGGACGGGCGCAACATAGTAGCTTTCTCAGTATTAGGTTTTCCCTGCAATGGTTGTCGGTCCGATTTCTCGAGAGGAACTGGTGGGCCACAGAGGGCCATGAGAGATGTGAGATTAGAAAAATAAAGAGAGGATAAGGTGTAAGAAGGAAGATGCCCTACGCCTGGATTAAGTCGTGCGCGACTATAATCAAGAGAGGCTATGTGTTTTGCGAGACAATAGACCAAGCCTAGGAGGAATTGGCTGAGGGGAGTACCCACAACGGTACCGACTTGAAAGCTGAGTGATCGGTGGATTAAGGTGGTACACCTTTGCAAAGTTATAAAAAGTATTGGATACTCTGAGCTCCCAGGTCATGGAGTCTGCGCGCGGTGGATTCTATCCACGTCGATGCAGCACAAGTAGCTTTTGGGAAAGTTTTTCATAAAATTGAATAAAGTGGTGACTCATGGAGGACCGCCACACATAACATCTTCTGAAAATTTAGCTTAAGATTTTAAAAGCCTCGCTTTTGAAAACAAAAACCTTTTCTTCAAAATTAAGAGTGAAAATCTATTCTATGAGCCAAAGAGCCATCCTTTGGAAATTTCCCCTCATCTATATATATCTGCATTCTTATTTGGGACTTGTTGAGCACTATGTGGACAATGTGCTCACGCTTGCTTTTGCAAACAAAAATTTAGAGGAAGGATTCATTGATCCCGAGTCCTATGGTCTTGAACCCAACATGGCAGAAGAAGAAACTACTCCAGAAGATCCAGCTTGTTAGAGGGTCACTTACCAAGTTGAGTCCGATGTGGAGGAAGCCCATGCAACGCCGCTGCAAGTTGAAGATGAAGACCGTTGAAGTCCTTTTGCTTGTTGTTGTTGTTTTATTTTGTGCCGACCTTTGTGTCGAAGAAAACTCCTTAATTTTGTATCAACACTAAAGTGCGTCATTTTGGCGCTATGTTATTGTAATGTTGGTCCTTGTGATCGGCACTTGTTTTAATTACTTGCATTTTTATATAATGCATCTTATTGTTGTGAGCTGCAATGTACCATTTCTGAGTGCAACCCACCTGGGCGGTTGCCACCGGATTCCTCAAATGAGGGTCCCACAGAAGCTGGTATCAGAGCAAAGGCCCGACTGTAGGTCGTGACCCTTAGATAGACTCTGGTGTCCCTAGAAAATAAAAGATCACTAGTTCTTTGGCAAAGTTTGTTTGCGAAAATCTATTTTGTTTAAGGAAAATGTTATTTTTCGATTATTTGAAAAAGGTTTTAGACTTCGTTATAAACTCATAGGTGCCTTTCGTTCTGTCTTCCAGATGGCTTGCGGCAGGAGATACGTTCATGGTGACGAGCTTGGATCGTGGGCGCTACTCCTGTGGATGATGCTGCAGTTCCTTGGAGCGCGGGATAGTCAAAGGCCAGTGTATTGCGTTTGGCAGGATGAGGTCAATGGACGACCCATCGGTTGCCGAGCTTCAGTGATCATCTATGAGATTCCCGAGCATGTGAGAGGCTTAGTGAGATGTCAGGCTCACAGAGAAGAAGAAGAAGATGCCATCTTAGACGCTGCCCGTCGTGCCGTAGGTAGCATCTGGCAGTTATACAGTGACTACCTTTCAGATTCCCCCTATCGCTTCGTGCCTTATCAGGTTCCCAGATCAGAGTACCGAGTCGTTCTTCCATCCAGCGACCGAGAGGATGCTATCTTGACGAAGACCCGAGATGTCATTCATGCTTCAGAGATTGGATATACTCGCCTACTTCGTGAGTACGAGCGTGTTCGCAACGACCGCCACTATATTGAGGGCATGCTTATGAGGGCTCGTGCAAGTCTCCAAGAGAAGGAGAAGCAAATTCAAGAGTTAGCTGAATCAAGTGGAGAGAAGGACCCTGATGCTTCAGAGTCAGCTGTCAAGAAGAGTTGCCCAAAACTAAGGATTACCGCTCGCAAGAGAGTGGGAAACTTAAAGGAGTATTTCAGTGGTTTCACACCTTCGTCATGCGGCATTGTTATTAATGGTCATTCGCTCAAGCTTCCCCGCACTGCAGAAGAGAAGAAGACCCCCGAAGGAAAAGGGAGGGAGATTGTCAATGTTGACAGTGACAGGGATGATGATGAGGATTTGGGTCTAGATTCGATGGATGCAGATGACGATCAGGAGGAGGATCCCGAGGAGGTAGAGCCTTGTGATTCTTCCGATGCTGACGAGTGACCCCAGACTTCCTTTGGTTTGACCTTTTGTGCCTGACCCAGCAGACGTTAGATCTTCCTTTTGTTGTAGTAGTTGTTCTTAGTTTGGTTGATGTATGCTTGTGTGCTGGTTGTTAGATGAACTCTGTAAGCCGATGAGGCAAAAAGCTTTGTATCTTTTAAAAAGCTGATTTATGAAAAAGGCATTTTGCATGATCTTGTCCTTATCCTTACCTCTTGAGTTAATGCTAGCATTCTGCTTGCATCTCTGTGCGTGATTCTTTCCGAATCAACATTTCTATCCTTAACCTCCTATTTGAGTAGGATGGTTAACACGCGTGGAAGACCCCAAGAAGGAGAACTCGAAGGAAACCCCAGCAATGCAAGGACTACACCAGGAACAAGAGACCGTACTAACCCAGATAGACCAGGATCTTCTTCAACGATGCCACAAGGAGGCAACATCAACGAAGTGTTATTATTGATGGAGCGAAACAGACAAGAGTCAGCAACTGTGCAGAATCAGATCTTAGGACAGTTGATGCAACACTTAGCATCTGGACAAGCTGAAGGGTCAGCAACTGGTGCGAAATTGACTGACTTTCAGAAAATGCGTCCCCCGACCTTTTCAAGTACCGAGGACCCCATCGTGGACGACGATTGGCTAAGGGATGTAGAAAGAAAGTTAAACACCGTTAGGTGCAGCGACGAGGAGAAACTTCTGTACGGATCACATCAACTAGCTGAACCCGCTGCCACCTGGTGGGAAATTACTAGACTGTGCACTCCAACAAGGATTCAATTACATGGAATGACTTTAAGGAAGAATTCCGC
Organism: Pharus latifolius; assembly: GCA_019359835.1. NCBI lineage: Eukaryota > Viridiplantae > Streptophyta > Magnoliopsida > Poales > Poaceae > Pharus > Pharus latifolius. The sequence continues at coordinate 68,095,440 of CM033323.1, forward strand.
AAGTACCACGTTCTGAAGGGCGTTGTTCAAGCAAAGCGCCGAGAGTTTGTGAATCTAAGACAAGGAAACAAGACCGTCAAACAATACATGCATGAATTCATTCAACTGGCAAGGTACACCCCTGAAGACATCGCAACGGAGGAGAGAAAGATCGATAAATTTTGTGAATGACTGCAAAACTCCTTGCAATACCAGCTGTCATCCCATGAGTTTACGGATTTCCATGTCCTGATAAATCGATTACTCAAGATGGAGGAAAAGAGGGGAGTGATCGAAGAAGACCGAAAGAGGAAGGCTTTACCCAACTCTTATCAAGGAAATGCTAGTTGAGGAAGACCGATGCCTGCTTATCGGCCAGCCTTCAGACCGCCACAAAGACCCTAGAGACCTGCGCCTGCTGCAATAACACAGTGTACCGGATGTAAAGGAAGCCATTTCTTCAAGGATTGCCCCATGAAGAATGAAGAATGCTTTCATTGTGGAAGAAAGGGACATCGCAAGAACACTAGTCCACTATAACACTTGCCATTCAACGTTGCCCGAGCTCAAGCCGCAAGACCCCCTATTCCAACTCAAGGCTTCGCCAGAAGTGCTCCACCATCTAGAGGAGGAAGATTCCAGAATGGCCGAGGAAGAGGAATGCCTACTGCAGGTCGTGGCAGACTCAACTACGCATCCACCATTGAAGCAGGAGAAGCATATGATGTTGTGATCGGTAGGATCTTCATCCACTCTGAACTTTCAGTTGCATTATTTGACCCTGGTGCTACTCATTCATTTGTGTCAAGATATTTTGTGCTCAGAAATAAGTTACCAGTATCTGCATTAGAGTCCCCTATTTTTATCCAATCCCCTGGGGCTCGAATGCCTGTCAACTCTATCTGTAGAAATATCGCCTTTAGTATTGGCAACATAGGATTCCTAGCAAACTTGCTAGTTTTGGACCTTCAAGGATTAGATGTCATCCTTGGAATGGGCTGGTTAGCAAAGCATAAAGGTCATATGGACTGTGAGAAGAAAGCAATAACCCTAACGAACGTTGAAGGAAAACAAGTCACATTCTACGTGGAAAGGTCAATAGTGAACGACCAAGTATGCAGTTTGAACAGTTTGGAAGGAATTGAGTTTAAAAGAGTTTCGATAGTGAACGAATATCCAGAAGTTTTCCCCAAAGAACTTCCTGGAATGCCACCAGATTGGGACATTGAGTTCTCAATAGAGTTAAAACCTGGATCTGCTCCGTATGCAAGAAAGCTTGCACGTATGACGAGTGAAGAGCAAGAGGAGTTAAGGAAGCAAGTGGAAGAATTGGAAAGAAAAGGATTTGTCAGAACAAGTTCCTTGCCTTGGGGAGCCCCTGTACGCTTTGCTAAGAAGAAAGACCGCAGTCTATGACTTTGTGTCGACTACCGAAAACTGAACGACATGACAATCAAGAACAAGTACCCTCTACCAAGGGTTGATGATCTCTTTGATCAACTCAGAGGAGCTAAGATATTTTCAAGGATCGACCTGAGGTCCGGATACTACCAATTGAAGATTCGAGAACAAGACATCCCAAAGAGTGCATTCATAACGAGATATGATTGCATGAGTTTACCGTGGTGCCGTTTGGTTTAACAAATGCACCAGTAGTGTTCATGAATTTAATGAACAAAGTCCTTATGGAATTTCTAGACAAGTTTGTCATTGTGTTCGTCGATGACATTCTCATCTTTTCAGAGTCAGAGGAAAAGCATGCACAACATCTCAGGATGGTGCTGGAAAAGTTGGTAGAACATCAGTTGTATGCCAAATTTGATAAGTGTGCCTTTGGGTTGAAAGAAATCTCATTTTTGGGCCACATCATCTCTGGCAAAGGAATCTCTATGGATCCGTCAAAGACTTAGGCCATCATGGAATGGAAACAACCGGAAACAGTAACTGAAGTGAGAAGTTTCCTAGGATTAGCCGGTTATTACCGGAGATTTGTCAAAGATTTTCCAAGATTACTAAGCCGCTCACCAGACTACTAAAGAAGGATGTTCCATTCGACTGGACTGAAGGATGTGAAAAGAGCTTTGAAGAACTGAAGAAGATATTAACAACCACACCTGTTCTTACGTTGCCAGATAACAAAAAGGACTTTGAGGTTTATTGTGATGCGTCAAAACAAGGACTAGGTTGTGTCCTTATGCAAGAAGGGAGAGTTGTAGCTTATGCATCAAGACAGTTGCGACCACATGAAGAGAACTACCCAACACATGATTTGGAATTAGCTGCTGTTGTTCATGCGCTAAAGATTTGGAGACACTATCTGCTAGGGAATAGATGTGAAATCTATATGGACCACAAGAGTCTGAAATATATCTTCACCCAGCAAGACTTGAACATGAGACAACGAAGGTGGTTAGAATTGATTAAGGATTATGCCCTTGGAATACATTACCACCCTGGTAAAGCAAACGTGGTAGCAGATGCTTTGAGCAGGAAATCCTACTGCAATCAAGTAAAGACCTTGGAAGTACCACCCCAATTACTTAAAAGATTTTGAAAAGTTGAGTTTGGAGTTTGTTGAACAAGGGATCGTCGCCGCATTAAAAGTAAATTGCGAGTTGAAGGATCAAATTCGAAAAGCTCAAGAAGTAGATCAGAATATTCAAAAGTTGAAGGAGGGTATGAAATGTGAAGATACAATTGACCTCCGTGAGGACGAGGAAGGAATTTTGTGGTATCACAATCGAATCTGCGTTCCATATGACAAAGAAATCAGGAACATGATACTGCAAGAAGCCCATTGTACCCCTTACTCTATCTACCCAGGCAGTACAAAGATGTACCAAGATCTGAAGGATCGATTTTGGTGGAAAGGAATGAAGAAGGAAGTTGCTGAGTTTGTAGCTTCTTGTGACAGCTGTCAAAGAGTGAAAGCGGAACATCAGAAACCTGCAGGACCACTGCAACCACTGCCAACCCCTGAGTGGAAGTGGGACGAAATTGGAATGGATTTCGTGATAGGTTTGCCAAGAACCCAACAAGGATATGATTCTATATGGGTTATAGTCGATAGATTAACGAAAGTGGCTCATTTTCTACCTGTAAGGACTCAGTACACGACAAGTAAGCTAGCAGAGCTATATCTTACCAGGATTGTCACTCTACATGGAGTACCAAGAACAATTGTCTCAGATAGAGGAGCACAATTCGTGTCAAAGTTTTGGAAAGAGTTACAAAAATCCTTGGGAACGAGATTGAAGTTTAGTACCGCTTACAACCCGCAAACTGGAGGCCAAACAAAGAGAGTAAACCAGATTCTAGAAGACATGTTGAGAGTGTGTGCTTTAGACTATGGAAATTCTTGGGAACAATTTCTGCCGTACGCAGAGTTTACTTACAACAATAGTTATCAAGTGAGTCTGCAAATGGCTCCTTATGAAGCACTCTATGGAAGGAAGGGCTGCACGCCACTATATTGGACTGAAGTGGGTCAGAAACAATTTTTGGGACCATGATTTGATGAGGACATCACTCCTATGCATACGCCCGAGACTCCTCCAGTTGTGATGCAAGGACCCATCACAAGAGCACGAGCACGGCAATTGAATCAACAGGTGAGCTCGTTCCTAAGTGCCCGTGTATATACTTGTGAGGATAGTATGCTACCTAATGATATTATTGATTATATTGTAGTTAGGAACTTTGGAGAGAATCATGAAGGCCTTGGGAACCAGCAAGGGCCAGGAGGGAGGCAAGGAGGGCGTCCAAGTCAAGTTGGAGTCCCAATTCATCTCGGAGTCGGAGTCCCAATTCATCTCGGAGTCAACTACCTCGGCCACCAGGAGCAGTGTTCACTAAAATCGTCGTCCAGGCCACAAACGGACTCCGATTTCAATGATCCACATATGTATCGAAAGCTAAGGAGATAACCTTTCCAATGGCACCGGTTTCAGGTCAATTGGACTGCTGAGTCGACGGGAATTCGCGTTACAAGTTGGCGGACAGAATCTGTCCCAGGGTGCTGCGTCACCAATTTGGGCCTTTGGCCCATGTATCGTGTTGGAGTCCATCACGGACACGTCTAGGGTTTCTAGGACGTCCCTTAGCCCTTATATTAAGTAGCCACCGCTAGGGTTTGGTTTGGGGTTTTGCTTAGATCAATTCTGTCTTTGAACAGTATCGCCGTTCATCGGTTTGTGAGACCCCAACTCGTGAGCTTCATCCTCAATTGCAAATTCAGTTGCATCTTTCTCGTTCTTGCTTGTGTTCTCGATTCGCATGCAGGGATAAGCCTTCTTGGCGAGGTCAATCGTGTTTGTGCATGGTTGATAACCAACGGAGTCGTGGTGTAGCGATTGCTGGGTTCGGATCGGTTCTGATCGGAAGCCGGATCGTCAACGTCGAGTCTCCACCAATCGACTTACCTCTACCTGTCGGAAGATCGGGCCACCGTGCGCATCAAGTGGTATCAGAGCCTTGGTTTCCCGTCAGGTATCATTGTATCCCCTTTAGTTTTGTTTTGCCATCGTCCTAGAGTCCAGAAAATTTGCCCCACAAAAAAGTTCATCATCAATTCCGCTGTCCTACAACCCTTTGAGCTTTGCAATTTCGTTTTCAGTATTGTATTGTTGAGTATTGATCCATAGTCATCGTCTTGTTGCTGGTTTGAGGTCGCGAGCCGCCTTGTGTCAATTGCCCTGCACCGCTGGCCATCCTTTTTCACCCGCAAACCTAATCCTATTCTAGCCTAACCGGGAGAAAGATCTGAATTCGCGAGCAATTCCAGATTGTACAGTGTTCACTAAAACTGGCATAACTTTTGCATACGAACTCCGATTTGGGTCTACTTTTTTTTGTTTCGAAGGGGACGACGACGCGCATCTGAAAATTCCACAAGTCTTTAGACCTGTGCATTTTTTTTGACCCTCAAAAAAAGCTTCTAAGACCGAGTTTCGACGCCCGGAAGTTTGCTGTCCTGTTTTGTCAATTCTTTCGGGCATCGGTTTCTTGTCGTTTGTTGCTTCAAATTGTGAGATTTTTGTTTCTCTCTGAGTTAAGAGGTATATATTTGTGTTAGAAAAAAAAAAGAAGTGAAAAAAAAATAAGAGGAGAGAAAGAGCCAAACCGGCAAAAAAAAAAAAAAAAAAAAAAAAAAAACAGAGAGAAGAGAAAGAGAAGTAGAAAATCAGAATTGCTTGCATCCTTTGAGTCCTTTGTGCTGTGATATATCCCTTGCTAGGTTGAACTAGTTATAGGAGCACGCTTAGGCCAGCAACTGTGACAAGAACTTTGAATCTTTATTCAGCTTTGCTAACTGTTTTCGAAATTTGCTAATCCTTGCTACTATACTTTGCCTTCCAAGCTCCACCTTTCTTCTGATTAGTTCAGGTTCAATTCGGCAATCGCTACACTCAAGCTTGTCACGGTATCACGAACCAGCCGCCGGTTGTACCACCTGTTGCATTGGTAAGAACACTTGTAAGAGCGTGGTAAGACGCTTGAGAGTGAGTGAAACCACCTTCTGCCGCCAGAGTAGTTGATAGGGATTATACCACCGGTTGTTTTTGTTTCTTTTTTCTTTCTTTCAACTAACAATGGCAGGTAATGAGGAAGATGAGTGTGTTACACGGAACGAGCTTAACAACGCGCTCAATGACATCAACGCAAACATCGCAAGGATCGGCCAAGATAACGACCAAAGATTGGAGAGGATAGAGCGAAGCATCGCCAATCTTCTTACCAGGTTGGAAAATTTTGAGAGACAGCCGCCTCCCAATGGAGCTCGCAGAGTGGAAGATCAAGAAGAGTCTGTCGCGGGAGATGAAGTGGATGGAGAGGGCCATGATGCCTTTGCCGCTCGCGCCGCTGCACAGGATGTGCGACAACAACAATGCCTGAATAACAACCGTCAAGGTATGGGAGGTAACAATTTTAATCCTCGTAATGGTCGTGGACATGATGATTCTTTTGCTAGGGTTAAATTTACCATACCATCTTTTTCTGGTACTTATGATGCTAAAGTTTACTTAGATTGGGAAATGACAGTTGAACAAAAATTTAACTCCCATCTTGTTCCTGAGATACATAGAGTTAGACAAGCTACTAGTGAGTTTAAAGATTTTGCTATCATTTGGTGGAATGAGATAGTAAATGCTGGATTAGCACCTGATACATGGGATAGATTAAAACAAGCTATGCGTAGAAGATTTGTTCCTCCTTCTTATAAACGTGATATGCGCAAGAATTTGCAACGCTTAAATCAAAATAATAAATCTGTTGAGGAGTACTACCAAGAGCTACAAATAGGCATGTTGCGTTGTGAGGTAGTTGAGGATGAGGAGGATAAGATGGCTCGTTTTTATGGGGGATTACGGCGCGAGATTCAGGACATAATTGATTACAAAGAATATAATTCTATCAATAGATTGTTCCAGCTTGCTATGTTGGCAGAAAAAGAATTGCAGGGAAAACAGCAAAGGCCAAGGAGTAATTTCGGCAATATACCCACACCAAAGACGACGCCGGGGACAACCAAATCAGCTCCACCCCTTCCTGTTCGGTCTGCTGCCCCCTCCATGAGTAGGGCGCGTTCAGCAGCACCATCACCGCCATCACGAGTTCCCGAGGTGAGTAAATCTAACCATGTGCAGGCACCAACAAAGAGTTCTTCATCGGTGGCTTCCACGGGTCGAACAACGGAAATTGTGTGCCACCGATGCAAGGGGATGGGCCATGTCATGAAGGATTGCCCAAGTCGTCGAGCGTACATTGCAACAGAAGAAGGTGGGTACATTAGTGCTAGTGATGTTGAGGATGAATATGCTCTTGTAGCTAACCTTGCAGATAATGAGGATGACAATGAGACGGACGACGATGATGAGGAGATTTTAGGGACCGCTGCCACCAAGAATTATAGGACAATCATTGTGCAACGAGTGTTGAGCGCTCAAATGGAGCAAGCGGACAAGCTACAACGCCATAATTTGTTTCAGATGTACCTCATCGTCAAGGACCGTCGTGTTCGTGTCATAATTGATGGTGGGAGCTGCAATAACTTGGTGAGTTCAGATCTGGTGGAGAAGCTTTGCTTGCCCACACGTGCACACCCTCATCCCTACCATATTCAATGGTTCAATAACAGCGGTAAGGTGAAGGTAACACAAACTGCGAGAGTGCAATTTTCCATTGGAACATACCATGATTTTGCTGATTTTGATGTAGTGCCTATGCAAGCATGTTCCCTTTTGTTAGGCCATCCATGGGAATTTGATACTGATGCAATTCATCACGGTAGAAGTAACAAATACACTCTTATGCACAAGGGGAAGAAAATCACTTTGCTCCCTATGACTCCTACTGAAATTGTGCAATGTGACAAAGAGAGAGCTGAAAATGAGAGAAAAGAGAGTGCGCTTGAATCTGAAAATCAGCAAGTGGCTAAAAATATTTTCCCACCTAAGAAAGGCAAGAAAGAACCTAGTTCTAGGTCCGAGGGAATTAAATTGAAGGGTGGTGTTATGCTTGCTACAAAATGTGACCTTGCTGAAATTAATGAGAATGATGCACCGTGCTATGCTTTGATATGTAAAGATGCTTTGTTTTCATTGGATGATATGCCCAGTACTTTGCCTCCTGCTGTCACTAACCTTTTGCAGGAGTATGCAGATGTTTTTCCTGCCGAGATACCTCCAGGACTCCCACCCATACGAGGGATTGAGCACCAAATTGATTTGATACCTGGAGCGAGTTTGCCAAACCGAGCTGCTTATAGGACCAACCCCGAGGAGACTAAGGAAAATATTGAAATGATGAATGAAAGGTATAGGACTGCGGGAAGTAAAGGTAGAAAGGAAGTAAAACTTGAACCGGGTGATTTAGTATGGTTACACTTGAGAAAGGATCGTTTTCCAGAATTGCGAAAGTCTAAATTAATGCCTAGAGCTGATGGTCCTTTCAAGATACTTGAGAAAATAAATGATAATGCATATAAACTTGGGTTGCCGCCCGAATTTGGGGTTAGTCCCACATTTAACATTGTAGATTTGAAACCGTTCATGGGAGAAGAAGATGAGCTTGAGTCGAGGACGACTCCACTTCAAGAGGGGGAGGATGATGAGGACATCACTCCTATGCATACGCCCGAGACTCCTCCAGTTGTGATGCAAGGACCCATCACAAGAGCACGAGCACGGCAATTGAATCAACAGGTGAGCTCGTTCCTAAGTGTCCGTGTATATACTTGTGAGGATAGTATGCTACCTAATGATATTATTGATTATATTGTACTTAGGAACTTTGGAGAGGATCATGAAGGCCTTGGGAACCAGCAAGGGCCAGGAGGGAGGCAAGGAGGGCGTCCAAGTCAAGTTGGAGTCCCAATTCATCTCGGAGTCGGAGTCCCAATTCATCTCGGAGTCGACTACCTCGGCCACCAGGAGCAGTGTTCACTAAAATCATCGCCCAGGCCACAAACGGACTCCGATTTCAATGATCCACATATGTATCGAAAGCTAAGGAGATAACCTTTCCAATGGCACCGGTTTCAGGTCAATTGGACTGCTGAGTCGACGGGAATTCGCGTTACAAGTTGGTGGACAGAATCTGTCCCAGGGTGCTGCGTCACCAATTTGGGCCTTTGGCCCATGTATCGTGTTGGAGTCCATCACGGACACGTCTAGGGTTTCTAGGACGTCCCTTAGCCCTTATATTCAGTAGCACCGCTAGGGTTTGGTTTGGGGTTTTGCTTAGATCAATTCTGTCTTTGAACAGTATCGCCGTTCATCGGTTTGTGAGACCCCAACTCGTGAGCTTCATCCTCAATTGCAAATTCAGTTGCATCTTTCTCGTTCTTGCTTGTGTTCTCGATTCGCATGCAGGGATAAGCCTTCTTGGCGAGGTCAATCGTGTTTGTGCATGGTTGATAACCAACGGAGCCGTGGTGTAGCGATTGCTGGGTTCGGATCGGTTCTGATCGGAAGCCGGATCGTCAACGTCGAGTCTCCACCAATCGACTTACCTCTACCTGTCGGAAGATCGGGCCACCGTGCGCATCACGATTAGTGGAAGATGCCACTGCTCATGTGAAGATCATACAAGAAAGGTTGAAGACGGGCCAATCCCGACAAAAGTGTTACGCCGACAGCAGAAGGAGAGAACTATCTTTTGAGATAGGCGACTATATGTACCTCAAAGTGACACCCTACAAAGGAGTCCGACAATTTTAGCTGAAGGGAAAGTTAAGCCCAAGATACGTTGGACCATATGAGATTTTGGAAAGGCAAGGAGAAGTAGCATACAAATTGGAGCTACCACCTGAACTAACAGGAGTCCATGACGTTTTTCACGTATCCCAACTAAGGAAATGTTTGAGGAAACCAACAGAGCAAGTGTCTCCTACAGGAACTGAGATTCAACCGGATTTGACATATCAGGAATACCCAGTCAAAGTGTTAGAGGTCAGTGAAAGGAAATTAAAGTTAAGAACCATCAGATTCTGCAAAGTTCAATGGAATAACCACATAGAGGAGGAATCAACTTGGGAAAGAGAGGAAGAGTTGCGTCAGAATTTCCCCTACCTGTTCTCAGACTGATCAGAATCTCGAGGACGAGATTATTCTTAAGGAGGGTAGGTTGTAACATCCCAATTTTTGGTACCCTTTTAGCTTGTCAGTCAGCATATCTTCATTGGATTCTCGGATGTCTCAACCCTATTTTTTTGATCTCTTATCTCGAAATCATGATCTTAGGTACGCCACTACCTTAATTTAAAAAGTTGGTAGCTAAACTCCACCTTTCAGATCATTTTCGCTTTTTAGTCCAAAAGTATTTCAGATTAGTCCTTTTCAGAGTTGTTAGAAGCCCAAAAAGACTAAAAGTCTCAGACCACCTCCAAATTCTGATCTGATCCAGTGATTGTCTTCCCTTTATTTTTCTGAACATTTTTCCCTTCTGGTAGAATTTGAAAATCTTAACCAAAACCCTAGTTTCAGCCTCGCCAAAGTTTCAAACCCTAATTACCCTACTTACCCTAATTACTCTATTTTCGATTTTTGTCAAAACCACCAGATCTTATCAGATTTTACCATTTTTCTCGATAGATGAGTCCAAGTGATTTAGTAACACTCATATGCAAAATCAGATTTCAAATCAGCCCTCCAGATCCCCAAATTTGCAAACAGGTCCAAGATCCTTGCAAATCAGTCCAAATCTTCGCAGATTAGTCCTTGGCCCCTTTTTCGACCTCGACCAGGGATAAGCCCGTTACGACCACGACCAGACACCACTTCGACCGCGACCAGTGCCATTCACTGAGATTCGCCGCCGTAATCTTCACCGCCGGCCAACTTTTGTCTCCACCTACGGTCGTATCCAATGTGTCCACACGTGGTGCTCACGTCGCGCCAGAACCCTCCACCGTGGCGACGACCGATGACCACCAGCAACGCCGTTCGTCTTGTGCGCTCGCGCGTGCCTGCTGTTGTCAGAACTTTCTTGCCACTTTGCCGCCATGCCGAAGCCAGCCACCCCGTCGTTCTGCCCCAGCCAGATATGGCGCGATTTTCTCCTCTGCCAAAGCCACTGCCGCGTCCCAACACCGTGCATGCCTTCTCGATCTTGCTCCGGCGCCAGTCAAGCATATCCCGTTCGATTTGCTTCAACTTTTGAGGACCCCAGCCACTGCCTATATAAACCCTCCCCCTCACTCGGAGCTCTTTACACCACTCCAGCAGCCACATAGCTTCAGCGCTCGCGTTTCCCCTTCGTCTCCGGCGAGTAGTTCCTGGAGCTCACGGTGCCAGCTTCACCCGCTGCTTCCCTCTTCTGTCTGAACTCACCAGTAAGCTTCCCTTATCCCCCTCTTTGTATATTATAGCTTAATGGGATCCCGGCGAACCCTAGCACCGACGATCACTGGAAATGGCAAAAGCCCCTGTTCCGACAATGCCGTGTGTTTTAGCCCAAATTGGCCTTCGTGCTAGTAGGACAAAATGATTAGCACCTCGCCCTTAGCAGGCCTGTGAACTTGGATTTCGAAATTGGCCTCAAATCGAGAGCTTTCCCTTTTCGTGCGCCACCAGTGACCGAGCTCACGTCGCCAGGCCACACCGGAAACCCTCCGGTCAAATTGGCTATGTTCGTAGCTTCCCCTTGTCCCCCTCTCACTCTCCACGCAAGGAATCGAGTTCATTTGTGCTGTAGCCGAAACCCCCAAATCCAGAGCCTTCTTCCCCAGCGTCGGCCACCAGAATTTGTCCCCGGCCGATCTAGCCAATGCCACTTTGTCACTTAGCTAGGTCTCAGTCCCCTAAGCATTTCATTCCACTAGCCCGATCTCTGAATCTGTCCAGATCAAGAGTTATGCTCTTGACAAGTTCCTATGCAGAACTGTTCCTGTGCCGTGTCGCCACCACAGCTCATCACCATCGTTCATTGCCGTCCGGCCATCTTTTCCTTGAAACCACCGCCAATGTGTCCCTGGCATCCATGCCTACCTCCTAGACATAGTTGGCGAAGAGTTTGAAGCCCAGAACCAGATTTACCCCTCTGCCCTAGTTTTTGACAGTGTCAGTGCAGTGTGAGTGCATGTCAGCCACTGGCATTAGCCTTCTTTGACCCTTTCTATTTGAGAAATTGAAATGCCACTTTGTCCAGTGAGCTCCTGGAGCCGTGTTCTACAATTTTCTCTACTATCACATCTCCAGAAACCCACCTAGAGCCAACCTAAGGCTATGCCTAGCCGTGAACCGAATGTCGACCCTTCGACGTTCAACCTCTCTGAACCTATCTCTTCGAGTAGCGCTCGAGTAACCTTTTCCAAAGCATCTTCCCTGCATGCATGTTATATTTTATCTACTATTTCCTATAAAAGCTATTTTCTGTATGTTTCCGTGGTGCGATGTGTTGAATTGCCTCATTGTTGTGTGCGCGAATAGAGCAAGGGGCAGAAGAGTCAACAGAGGACTACGAAGAACCGTCTGAGCAACTAGACCCCTCACTGCAAGGCAAGTCTCAAACCCTTGATCATGTCTAGCCTATTATTTTGAAATAAAGTATGTTAGTTGTTTTCGAGTATATGCACGCCTTATATTCAAATGAGAATTATGTTCAAATAAAATGATTAGATATGACCTAAATGATTATGAAGCCCCTTTTGTCATTGAATATCCATGCACCCTTATCACCGTAGAATATCATGCTTAGGCTATGCTTATACTCAAGATTATATGTTAAATGCTAAATGGTCACATGTGGGAAAAGCATATTCAAAACCCTTTTTGTGAAAGAAAATGTGATTGGAATCGATAGTGAGGATGGTTTGATTGGTTGGTGCTGTGTGCGCACTGGGAATGTGAAAGACTCCTCACTAAAGATTCATAAGGACGAAAACCTTGTGTTGTACTTCAATGCAGCATGAAAAACGTACCAACCACTTGCCCGATATGGGGCTGGCGCAACATAGTAGCTTTCTCAATATTAGCTTTTCCCTGCAATGGTTGTCGGTCCGGTTTCTCGAGAGGAACTGGTGGGCCACAGAGGGCCATGAGAGATGTGAGATCAGAAAAATAAAGAGAGGATAAGGTGTAAGAAGGAAGACGCCCTACGCCTGGATTAAGTCGTGCGCGACTGTAATCAAGAGAGGCTATGTGTCTTGCGAGACAATAGACCAAGGCTAGGAAGAATTGGCTGTGGGGAGTACCCACAACGGTAATGAGGACTGGAATGTCTATTTACCGGGCAGGGAATTGTTAATGCTAGGATTGTAAACCGTTGTGTGATCTCGGTCTTGTCACATGTGTAAAATTCGCATGGAGAGGTAGCGACTTGAAAGCTGAGTGATCGGTGGATTAAGGTGGTACACCTTTGCAAAGTTATAAAAAGTATCGGATACTCTGAGCTCCCAGGTCATGGAGTCTGCGCGCGGTGGATTCTATCCACGTCGATGCAGCACAAGTAGCTTTTGGGAAAGTTTTTCATAAAATTGAATAAAGTGGTGACTCATGGAGGACCGCCACACATAACATCTTCTGAAAATTTAGCTTAAGATTTTAAAAGCCTCGCTTTTGAAAACAAAAACCATTTCTTCAAAATTAAGAGTGAAAATCTATTCTATGAGCCAAAGAGCCATGCTTTGGAAATTTCCCCTCATCTATATATATCTGCATTCTTATTTGGGACTTGTTGAGCACTATGTGGACAATGTGCTCACGCTTGCTTTTGCAAACAAAAATTTAGAGGAAGGATTCATTGATCCCGAGTCCTATGGTCTTGAACCCAACATGGCAGAAGAAGAAACTACTCCAGAAGATCCAGCTTGTTAGAGGGTCACTTACCAAGTTGAGTCCGATGTGGAGGAAGCCCATGCAACGCCGCTGCAAGTTGAAGATGAAGACCATTGAAGTCCTTTTGCTTGTTGTTGTTGTTTTATTTTGTGCCGACCTTTGTGTCGAAGAAAACTCCTTAATTTTGTGCCTCCATCTATCTGGACCCTTTCGACTCTCGCATTACTGATTATTAGGGTGATGACTAGAGGTAATCTCAGTGGTCGAGTAAGCCCAACGGGATAATCAGAGCGATCAAATTTCAAAGGAGTGTCCGACCATCGGGGATATTGAGGTTCACCAAGGGGAGCTTCCGCTTGGTTAACTTCTCGACGAAATGCTTTAAACTATCGTTTAGAAACAAAAGAGGAGGAACCTACAAAAATGACGTTAACATAATTATGAGGTACCTGGTAGGACATTTCTTCATCCCCGTCGGTGTCTCTAAGCCCACGAGTCTGCTCTTTCGATGGCAAAGTTGGCATCGGCCCAATTCTCTGGTAGAAGTCATCTAGTTGCTTCAACCAGCTCTGGCAATTTTTGAGGTCTTGTCCCGGAGAGTTGTGGATCAGACACCATTTCTTGCCTTCCTGCGAGTTAGGGTAGTAGGAAAATTACGCAAGACCTCCTCGATAGATCGAAGTTGGCCATGCGTACTCCTCTTTGGTGCGCCAGGTGTAATCGTCTCTTCATCCGCCGGTAAATGCTCCGGCGGTGAAGAAGGCGTCTGGTCATGCCTGCGACCATGTGGGCGACGGGAGGAACTAGGGGTGGAGTCATAACGAGCCTGCACATTTTGGAGAGCCTCTAGAGCTGTCCTGCGGAGTTCGTTATCTCGTCGCTCGCGGTCTTGATCCTCCTTCTGCTTGCGATCTTGTTCCTCCTTTTGTCTGCGCTCCTGTTCTTCCCTAGCGATCCGTTGATCGGGATTTTCTTCCGACAAGGCGGCGAATTCTCTGGGGAGCGAAGCTACAGGAGTGAACATCTCTATTTGCTCCAAGTTGGATTCGAAATCAAAGAGAGAGTGGAGGCTGTCGGGATCAAACCTCCCTGGACTGAGTTCCTGGTCACTATCATCGTGGTCCCTGATGGGAACACATGGCGACCGAGACTCGATTTTGCAAATAGTGTAACTGACATCAAGTTCCGGACCTGTCTCTTCCATCCCCTGGTTGATGGGCATGACCCGAGTAGGGGAAAACGTGTCCTCTTGACGTCCCTTCGGAATGTCTTCACAACTGACCTTTTCCATTGGAACGGGTTCACTGGGTGAAGGCATTTGTATATGGGCATAATCGTCGAAATCGAAGTCATTCTCGGAATCATATGCCCCAGACATTGCTCGCCAAACCTCTGGATGAAGGGAAAGCACCTTAAGAAAGGCCCCACGGTGGGCGCCAGTTGTCGACAATTTGGGCTCGGGCTCCTTAGTCGATCTTATGAAAATTTATGAGTTGCAGGACCTTTCAGGGCGCTCCTTCGGAAAGGTAGGATGAATCAAGTCTATAGAGGCACAAGAGATTTTATACAGGTTCGGGCCCTTGATGGTGGGAGTAATAGCCCTACGTCCTGTTGTGATTTCACTATATGTAATAAGGGATTTTTAAAAGAAGGTGGAAGAGAAGATCACAGGCGATGATCTCTTCTATGTTAGTGTCTACCTAACTATATCTAAGTCCTCAGGTTTGCTGAACGCCTGGAAGTGCTTGTATGCTTGACTGAATTATTCACCGTCCTTAGAACGTGCATTGACTATCTTTTTATACTGGACAAAAGGGTGCCAATCCGAAACGGCCTTGGACAATTATTAAGATGCAGTTTTGTTAACCTCACTTAACTCCCACGCAGGCTTAACATGTGCAATCAAGGGATAACCACACACGTTAACCTCCTAGCAGTTGTCTTCATACGTGGAAATATCTTTGTGATTCTCGGGATATGCCTGTTCGAAGAGTTAAGCCTTCTCGAACTATTCTGGTCACAAATAATCAATGACCCTCTGACCGTGTACTGCCCGCAGCTTCTTGATTGCACACTGTCTGTGACCTCATGATCGCGTAGGGGCTGTGATCATGCAATATCTCTGTGTCCGCGCCCTTTAGGTCGTTTGAGACCATAGCGACGGATTTACAGACACACGACCAATCTGATTCTGTCTTAAACCAGACGTGTATTACTTTGAACTAGCTCAAGTGATAATCCTCATCACAACCATCTTCAGGTTGCCAAAGATTTCTTTTTGAACATCGTTACAGGATGAAATGGTGGCCTTTAAGGCCTCGTTCTCTTCGCAAATAGTGTTAATCTTCGAGCTTTGGAGCTCAATGGTTGAATGAAGATCATTCCTCTCTCAGGAAAAGGAGCTTATTTGATCCTCTTGTACTGCATGAACAAAGTAATTAGGGTTGCAATAGTTCATGCAAAGAAATAACTTTTGCTAAACAGAAGAGAACTTACAGGAAAGATTTAACTCCGTTTCGTGAAGCTCCTTCTACAAAGAAGAAATTCTCACAGTTGCAACTTCTTCCTGAGCTTCCTGGTCAGTCATGCTTTTTGTCAAGGAGGCATTTTCCTTGCGACAAGAAAGACAGTTGTAGAACTTAGATGAAATTCGAGTTGATATAGACAAAGAATAGGAACTTACTGTTGAAGCTGTTCGATCCTCTGTTGTACGACCTTAATGTGCTTCGCAAAAGTTTTTGACTTGGTCGCCACGTGGGTTAGATCCTGAAACACAGTAAGATATTGCTCTTTAAACTTGAACCTTCCTAAGATTTGCAATGCCAAAAGAGGTAAAAGAGTCTTTATTTACCTCTATGAAATTAACAAAAGATATATCCTCGAGTTCTTCCCAAGGATGAGCCTCAAAGTTGGTAGTTTTTTCAACAACAGGATAGTAAATGTCTGTTCTTGCTGACTCGCTCCTGCAGTCAAGGTAGCAGTCTCCGTCTCCATGGATTGGAGATCCGCAATCATTCCCTTTGCTATGGCCTGAGAGGATTCCTCAGCCATTGTACTTGCTCCTGTGCCTCCCTCGACCTCCGTGGTAGATGGAATGCTAACTCCTAAGGAGGTCGATAGGGTCCCAGGCACAGAGGTCCTAAAAATGTCATGGCTTGTTACATCCATATTTTTCAAATAGATATGAGATGGCAAGATGCGATATCCTTACTTAAGACGAAACCCTAGCATGTACTTGGGTTTCGGTGATGCACTCTGGGGGAGAAGAAGCCCACTTGGTGCCCTCGTTGAAGTGTCATTAGCTGCTGTCCTTGTTTTCCTCTTTTTAAATAGGACAATGTCTTCTCTCCCCTACGTATTTACAATATGATTGGTATATGCAGGGAAGCAAAAAATTTGAAATAACTGTGAAGTTCTTACCACAGTAATCCCTTCGATAATTGAAGAAGGCGTTACCAACCCTGAGATGGTGCTTGCCTCAGGATTGGGAGTTTCCTCTCTGACCGCAAGATCTTCTATGATCACAAGATCCGATACCACAGTTCTTGCCTCCGCCAAGGAGGACAAGACTTCGGCACTGGTCGGAGAGGTTGCCCTCTCTGGAATGCTCACCTCCAGAGGGTTGACCGCTTTTCTCTCATGACGGATGAGAGGAACGTCGTCTTCCTCATCCTCACTCCGTTCACCCTGTATGACTAAGAAATAACTCTTATCCGTACTTGGTACAGCTGGGAGAATCGGAAACCTTACCGCAGTTTTCTTTGCGGTTGTTTTCTTCTTTTGTCAGAGAGGCTACCCCCAAGGTCGTCTTTGATTTGTCAGGGGCCGGCTCCTTCATCTTCTTCTTCAAAGAGGTTCTCTTTGCCCTCTTCACTGTTGACCCCCCAAAGGGTCCAGCATCGTCACCAGGATGTTTTGTCCCAGTGATTCGCCCCTTCAGCAGCTGTATCATAAAAAAATATCTGACTTGGTGATCCAAATCAATAGGCGATTTCAAACAAGTTCTGCAAAAAAGGCCATACCTTTTGACGTTCTTGTTTCAAATCGTCGCTACCATTTATTAAGCTCTGAGGGCGAGGTGATCCTTGTGCTCCTTCTGTTGTGGCATTGTAAGACCGCAGAAGGCTATTTGTCTGTTCCTCGATCTCGGACAACGACAAGACTGTGTTGCAAAAGCGCAAATTTTTCACTTGGTGTGATATTTTTCATTGGTAAAAATGCACATTTTGTAGACCAGAGGACATACCTATATTATAATCCAGGGTACCATTTGCCATGGATTTTATTTCCCAAGCAGGGTGTTCCCTTTTTCGCAGGGGGCTCACCCTATTCTTCACAAAGTTGCGGATAATGTCCCGTGCTGTTAGTCCTTGATGGACTAAGTGAAGAATTGCTTGGGCCTACCTCTTCAGCTCCGGATCAAGAGCAGGAATGGTGTCCATTTCACTTCTCTTCTCTGGTCGATTGTTCTCGAACCAGAGGCTACTCTCCGACGGAGGGGAACAATAGAACCATTTGTGGTGCCACTCGTGCACTAAGTCTCGCAGAGGAAGAAAAGGGTACTCTTTTTTCTCCCTTATGCAGAAGTAGATGCAGCCCACGGCATTAGTATTCTTTGACCATGCCGAGAAGTAGAAGCGCCGGAAAAGATCCACGCTGGGCATCACTCCGACAAAAGCCTTGCACAAGTGTTGGAAAATCGCAAGAATTAAAACGGAGTTTGGATGGAGATTCACCAGCTCCAATCCATAATGTGCAAGGATCTCTTGGAGGAATTTCCTCTCTGGGAGTCGGAACCCGCATCGCAAGAACTCCTCGAAGATTACCAGTTCGTTCTCATGAATGACTGGGATGTCTTCATTTTTCTCCGCCGGCCGCCAATTGATTAGCAGCCGCAGGGGAAGGATCTCCTCTTTTTCTAGCGATATCAGGCTCTCCTCATTATGATGGATCGACTGGCTCTAGGACGCCATTGCTAGTGGAATATGTGGAAAGATGATGGCTTTGGAGACGATGAGAGCAAGGTGTGCAACGAAGGCTTTTTTTGCGGCAAAAGTGGCTAAGGAACAAGGGGGTTTTTGCTGTGAAGCTTCTCCAGTGAGCTACCTCTTCCTTTTATATGCCCGAGATGACTCCTCGCCAGGCACATTATTTTAATGATTTCCCATAACGGGTGTCTTTCTTGTTGGAACCTGTTATCATATCTATTACCCTGTTATGAATCTGAAGCAAAATGTATCTTTTTCAAATTACTAAAGATCATTTTATTTCACATTCGGGGGCTATGGTATAGATAATCATATGAGAAATTATTATGAATTTCTAAGGAATTAATACCTTATAATTTTAGGGTAATCTCATTTTTTCTGCACTGATCGCAATGCTATTCTGTGATCGCAGTGTAATCTATGGTCGCAACGCTATTCTATGACCTCAGTGCTATTTGTGGTCTCAGTGCTATCCTGTGACCGCAGTACTCTGTATGGCCTCAATGATGTTCTGAGACCTAAGAATTGTCCAAAATTGAGTTCGGATAAAAATGTTTTTCCTGTGTATGTTCTGGTCGCAGAAATATTTTTCTGTAATCATTTTTCCACACAGAAGATTTAAAAAGAGCTCCAATTAGTGGTTATAAATTATACATAATCATTCAAAGAGCTAGATATGTAAGAAAAAGAAATTTTTTACATCTTGCAATCCTTACATACAAAGGGGATATAGGCGACCAAAGCGTCGACCTGATCTGAAAGTAATTTACAAAGTTTTCCTAGGGACATGTTGACATTAGTGGGAGCTACACTGGCTGCCCCAAGAGAACTGGAGACGTCTCTAAGCCTATTGACGTCATCCCTTATTAGGAAAGTACAGCTGTTCCTTATTATATCAGAGAATTCTCACTGCTGTCAAGCATGATCTCTCTCCATACAGAATCTACGCACATCTTCGCGAGTTCCATCATAACATTCTGTCAGGTGCAGAATGGCTGAAGGCATCTCCTCAGAACGCTTCTCCAGTGCTTCTTTTTCTTTTGGAGAGTTCTGAACAAGGCTGCTCTCTCGCCAAGAAGGGCCTGGATCTCAGCAAGCTGATCGCTGGGGGCTCCAGGGGCCTTCACCTCCTATGTATTCATGTTTAGTTCATAAAACATGTAACTAACAAGAAGGGTGAAGATAGCTGTTACCTGAGAAGCAGAGGAGAAAGCCAAGCTCTGGAGGGGATTTGGACGTGGAAATGTGGGACTTTTCCCAGAAAGTTGATCACCCAACAAAAGCTAAGGATCACTTGGTCGCAGGGGTGTGAGACTTCCTCTAGAAGTGGGATGGTTAGAAGGATTGTTGTGGATCTCCAAAGGTGGAGATGAATATGCAACTGGATGAGTTGCAAGGGGCGATATGGCGACACAGGTACCAACACCCTTAAGAATCTTTGATACAGCTCCACTGGAGGATCCCTCGTCATCTCTGGATCTCTTCTTTGGAGAGACCATTTCCTCAATCACCTGTGAAATTCAAAATGAATTGCTTTGGACATCCTTAACATAGAAGATCACAAGATGTTTTGGAAGAAGGTTACCTTCTGGATTTCTTGTATCTTTTCTATTTCTTCCTCATCACTCTTATCTTAATAACCTTCTTGGGATCTTGGTTCGCCATCAAGGTCAGAGTAAAGGAGGGAATGCGAGACAGGGAGTTAGAAACAGATTTCCTAAAGGACTTAGCCAAAAATTTGTAAGTCTTAAGAACTTAGAGACTTTGCTATTTATAGAACCAGGAGGTGACGGTTCGTAGTGCGGGTGCCTTGAGTTTTTAAGCACACTAGCGGTTTTTAAGGTCAGTAAATTCATGATTACTTGTCAAGAAAAACTTAGAGTTTTTCTCGGGAGATGAACCGCCACATGGCAGAACAGTGTAAACTGAGGAAGTCAAAGCGTCAGGTTACATAATTCGATGCAAACTAAATTTGAAGTAAATAAGTCTTTTCATTTCTTCAAATTTTGGGGCTAACTGACTAGGATTATCACCCGAGCTAGTTTGATTAACACATGTTGGGTTCAAGTCAGCTTCGAATATGATATGTGTCTATGTGTCTTAAGTAGCAGCTATGGTCACCAAATGGACACTGAGTTAGTTCAATGATCGCAGCCCTTGCGCGATCATGAGGCTGCAGATAGTGCGCGGTCAGAAGGTCGCTGACTACATGCGACCAGGAGAACTCGGGGGTGTTTTGAGTCTTTACCAAACACGTTACCAGGGTTAAGATAACTTCTCCCACGTGTGAAGACAACTACCAGGAGGTTAACATGTGTGGTTATCCACAATTGCACACTTACTTAACCGGTGAAAGAGATGAGTGCGGTTATATGAACTGCACCAGGACAATCGTCTTGAATCACTTCGCATTTGACATCCTCTCATTCAGTATAAAAGGATGGTTGACGCACGATGTAAAGGGCGGTTAACAAGCGAGACAATGAATCAAAAAAGCTTGAAGACTTAGACATAGTTAGATAGACAAAAATATAGAAGAGATCATTACCTGTGATAATCTCTTCTCCCTGTAAACTGTTTTACTCCTATAGTGAAATCACAACAGGACGTAGGACTGTTACTCCCACCATTGAGGGTCCGAACCTGTATAAATCTTTACATCCCCATTTACATTGCTTATCCTAACTTACCTGAGGGCACATTGAAAGGTCTCACATACAACTCACAAATCTCCATAAGATCGACAGGGGACCCCGAGTCCAAATCGTCAACAATGAGAATTATCATTTTGGAGAACCGATCAACAACCACAAAAAGATAGTCGTTGCCATGTTGGGTCTTAGGCAATCCTCCCAAGAAATCCATGGATATGCTTTCCTATGGTCGTGATGGAATTGGCAAAGGAGTGTACAAACATAATTTCTGGTTTGCCGGTTTCGAGATTCTGCAGAGACCACAGCCTCAAAAACTAGCCACATCTTGTTGCATCCGCGGCCAGAACACATGTCGATGAAGATTTTGCAAAGTCTTTGTTACCCCAAAATGACCAGCAACTTTCGATGTATGTGCTTCTCACAGCCATTGAGTTTGAGGTGCCCTATGAGGTATACAAAGTAAATTGCCTTTGTACAGAAGTCCTTCTTGATGAATGAACTCTATAGGTTTCCCTGTTTCGAGCTCAGCCAGTGCTTATCAGAAATCAGGATCTTCGCTGTATATTGTGGCATAGTCATCATAACATGAGGTGATCCGTTTGAGACCTAGCCTTGGTTTTTGCACTAGGCTCGTCCTGATGCTAATATGCAGAATAACGAAAACTTACTCAGAAATACCGAAACCCAAAGGTTGAGCAAAAACACAGCTCAAATAATTGCACATCTCTTTATTTCAAAGAGGGCTTTACACGTCGAATGTTAGGACGCACTCGACTACGTCGATGAACTAGACGATCTAATCGATATCAAGGTAGATAACCAGGTAGATGCTAGATAATCTACTCTAACCTATTACAAGGTAGTTATAGTCTAATCGTATGAATATGTATCAGACTCAATAACCTAAACCTAACAGATAAGACTTAGTTATATGTATATGGATCAGAATACAATCCGACCAGAGATCGAATCCATTATGTACTTGACCTTGCATCCTAGGCTGCGACCTTAGATGGCGACATCGGGTAGTGCATCAACCTTGGGCAATGCTACGACCATGGCGGCACTGAGACCCGAAGATCCTCCCAAATCAGTACTGCCGGTAGCACTCAGAGAACCAAAGAATTTTTGAACAGAATTGATTACTTTTGATGTAATTGATTTAGATTCAGCATCCAATGTAATTCTTGGTAGGCCCTCACTTGCCAAATTCATGGCAGAAACGCATTATGCTTATTAATGCATCAAGGTGCCAAGACCAAAAGGCACGATCACGGTCAAGAGCAGCCAGAATACAACTCTCACTTGTGATCGCACTTCATTGGAATTGGTTGATCAGCTTCCCCTCAAAGATGTTAAGGCTGTGACTAAGACCAAAGAGACATCCGGTCAAAGTAAACACTCCACCAGATGAAAAACTTAAACAAGTTTCCTTATTCCCAGACGATTGAAAGGGATCTAGGATATCGACTAGAGGGGGGTGAATAGGCGATTTTAACAAATTATCAATAAGACAAACAATTTAGAGATAATGAGAGCAAATAAACAACACAAGATGAACAAAGCACAATTTCAACACAAGGATATATCCTGTGGTCTCGGTGATTTGCCGATCACCCCTAATCCACGTTGAGGCAAACTCAAATCTCTAACCGCTCCTCTATCTAGTCAACCTTCTCTCGAGAAGTGACCTAGATCTTGAGCCGGATTAGTGTGATGAGTTATCCAAACCTCGATTTCACTAAGGATGCACTTTACCGCTTCGGCAAGGCGTGCTCAACCCTTTCACAAGACATTTTGAGGCTTCTTCACAATCTTCCTTGAAGAGCTCTCCAAAACCTTTCTCCTAGAGGTCTAGGAGCCGGCAAACTCCAAGAGTAACAAGCCGGTGATGATCACTTAGCCTTCTTCTAGTGCCACGAGGTTGATTTAATTATCTAGATGCAATGCACTAGAAGATCTCAAATGCACACTCTCACAAATTCGAGAATTTGAACCCTAGAGTGTATGAAATGTGCTAAAGCTCTCAAGGATGATGACAATGCTCAAATTATTCCAAGAGTTGTGAACAGGGCCGTGCATGGGAGTATATATACCCCCCACAATAAATATAGCCGTTACAGGCCATTGGGAGAAAAAGATCACCGGGCGGTCAGACCGTCGCAATTGCAACGGCATTAAACAGGCGCAATAAATGCTCAACTGCCCTTGTCAGGCACATACACGGTCAGACCGGAGCCTATTTCGGTCAGACCGTGAAACTGTCCAGAGACGACATAGTTTCTAGACACCTTATACGGTCAGGCCAAAAAATACGGACAGACCGGCCATACGGTCACACCGTAGTACAAAAACACGGTCTGACCGATTTCTCGGTCAGACCGGTCTAATAAAACGGTCAGACCATCAAAGCTCAAAAACAACAGAAGGATAGGTCATGAAGTTCCAGTAGACTGACCTAGGTTTTAACTACGGACAGACCGACCTTATAAAGGTACATACTATACTAAGACATAATGTCGGTCAGTCCGAGATCCTATTCCGTCAGTCCGTGAATTCGGTCAGACCGGTCTAACAAACGGTCAGACCGACTGAGACAGTGCTGAGCAGAAATGAGCTGAAACAAGCATATTCAAAGTATATGACCTTCTAGTATGCAATGCAAGTTGATTTCAAGATTTGTGGCAGATAGATGAAGTATTTTGTGATACACCACATGCTCCTCTTAATAGTATGGCAACTATCCTAAAATCCGGTCAAAATTCTTCTCTAATAACTTTAGACCGGTAAAAATGGAAAATGCCCTATTTCGTACCTTTGCCCTTTTGATCAATGCCCTTTCTTCATCATGAGGCTCTTTCTTCGCCTTTCATGAACCTGTCTTTAAAGTTTCTTCTTTACAAAACTAGGCAGGTAATGTTAGTGTAGCATTTGTAGTTGTCAGTAATTATTAAAACACTCTTTAGGGGCCTAGAAGCTACAACGATCCAACCAGAACTGTTCGGATTGGGTCAGAACTAGAGGAAAAATAGGAATTTGCGCTCATCACTTTCCTCTAAGCTAATGCAGATGTGTTTGCGTGGAAACCATCCAACATGCGTGGATTCCTAAGGGAAGTGATCGAGCACAGGCTAGCTATTCAGCCTAAACAGCGACCAATAAAGCAAAAACCCAAACGCTTTGCCTCTGATCGAAGAGAAGCTATCCCTTTAGAGTTAGATAAACTCCAAAAGGCTGGTTTTATTTGTAAAGTTGACCATTCTGAATGGCTCGCAAACTCGGTCATGGTCCTGAAATCTAATGGTAAGTGGTGTATGTACGTCAATTACACCAATCTCAAAGCTTCCTGCCCGAAGGATGATTTTCCCTTTCCCCATATCGACAAGTTGGTCGATTCAATAGTGGGTTGTGAATTGATGAGCTTCCTGGATGCCTACTCAGGGTACCATCAAAGTAGCATGGCAGAGGAAGATGAAGAGAAAACTACTTTCATCACACCATTTGGCATGTACTGCTATGTCAGAATGCCATTTGGGCTCAAGAATGCTTGTTCCACGTACCAACGCTTGATGGAGAAGATCTTTAAATCTCAATTAGGGCATAACTTAGAAGCTTATGTTGATGATATGGTTATCAAGAGCTCTAAAAGCTCTAGTCATGTAGATGATTTGGCTGAAACTTTTTGTAATATGAATAAGCATGGAATAAAGTTGAATCCTTAAAAGTGCTCCTTTGGAGTTTGTTCTGGTAAACTTTTGGGTATTCTTGTTTATTAGCGGGGCATTGAGGCTAATCCCAAAAAAATTTGGGCCATTGAACAAATACGATCTCCTTCAACCTCGAAGGAGGTACAAAGCCTAACTGGTCGAATGGCGGCTTTAAGTCATTTTATTTCGCAGTTGGCTGAGTGTGTATTGCCTTTCTTTAAGGTTCTACGTAAGCATAATAGTTTCCAGTGGTCAGACAAATCCTAAAAAGCTTTTCAGGAAGTGAAAGCATATTTAGTCAGTGCTTTGGTATTGGTTTCCCCAATTTTGGGAGAATCATTACTCATCTATTTGGCTGCTACCCCTCATGCGGTCAGCGTTGTTCTGGTCATAGAGAGGGAAGGAGTGCAACGACTAGTTTCTTATGTAAGCGAAGTGCTAAATGGACCAAATGAGAGATACGTTGAGGACCAAAAGTTACTTTACCCTCTTGTAGTGGCTTCAAGGAAGCTACGACATTACTTTTAAGCACACAAGATTTATGTGCCATCGTCCTTTCACCTAGGGGACATTCTCCATAATCCGGAAGTATTAGGTTCGAGTTGCGAAATGGGCAGTAGAACTTGGAGCATTTGATCTCCACTTCACAGCCCAAGTAGCAACCAAATCTCAAATTCTTGCAGATTTTGTGGTCGAATGGACTAATTCCGATCCACTTACGCAAGAATGTGCAGATTCAGAGAATACCGACCACTGGACATTGTATTTTGATGGCTCTCGAAGTTTCAAAAACTTGGGGGCTGGAGTGGTCCTAATTATGCCCCGGGGCGACCAGCTCCAATATGTCGTACAATTACATTTTGTTGCTACAAATAGCAGCAGAGTATGAAGGTCCTCTAGCTTTGCTTCGAGGAACCAAATCCCTTGGAGTCCATCGATTAGTAGTGAAGGGTGATTCACAACTAGTCATAAGCCAGGTGAATTAGGAATACCAATGTTCTGATCAGACAATGGCTCTATACATGGACGAAGTGAGGAAATTGGAAAAATACTTCAGAAACTTCAAAGTCCGATTCATTTCGCGAAGAGATAATATTCTCACAGACCAATTGTCAAAAATTGGTTCCTCACATATATCCGCCCCAACAAGAGTGTTCGTCGAACACTTAAAAAAGCCCTCAATCGCAACCATCGCAGAGGCACCAATGGCGATGACTAACATCGTCACCCTCCATTAAGGAATTATCTTGCACATGGGACTATGCTCGAGGATGAAACTGAGAATGACCGGTTAGTTAAAAAAGCGCTTATGTATAGGTTGGTTGAAGGAACGTTGTACAGATTAGGTGTTCAAGGAGTGCTGATGCGCTGTATTCCTCAAGAAGATGGCAAATCCCCTCTAAGAGAGATTCATGGAGGCATGTGTGGTGCACACGCATTCTATAGGACGCTGGTTGGAAAAGCTTTTTGGCAGGGCTATTACTGGCCAACGACACTTAATGATGCCATGCAATTGTTCAAGACTTGCCCACAATGTCAATTTCATGCTTGGTAGGTCCACCAGCCAGTATATGCATTACAGACCATTCCCTTAATTTGGCCATTCGCCACATGGGGAATAGATATTGTGAGTCCTATGCCTCAAGTTATCAATGGATACAACTTGTTTGTAGCCATTGATATGTTTACCAAATGGATTGAGGCTGAACCAATCCAAAACATTACCACCGTTGCGGCGAAGAAGTTCTTTCAAAAGAACATTGTGACACGATTTGGTGTTCCAAGTCATCTCGTAACAGACAATGGATCCCTGTTTGTTAGTGGTCTCCTTTTGGACTATTGCGACCATATTGGGACTAAAGTTTGTTTCGCATCCGTTGCTCATCCACAGAGTAATGGTGCAGTTGAATGTGCCAACGGGCAGATAATACAAGGGGTTAAGAAACTTGTTTTTGGCCGCCTTAAGTTATGCTCGGGGGCTTGGGTAGAAGAACTCTACTCTGTTCTATGGGCATTACGCACTACATCCAGTAGAGCTATAGGTGAAATGCCTTTCCAATTGGTTTATGGTGCAGAAGCCATGCTGCCAATTGAAGTTAAAATTGACTCTGCTCACGTGGATCACTTAGATGTCATAAATCAAAGTGAAAGATGCGAAGATGATATTACCTTCCTTGAAGAGAAACACGATTGAGCAGTGATCCGTTCCGCAGCACATTTACAAGCTCTGCGTAAGTATCATAGTAAAAGGGTGCGACCATGAACACTAAACGTGGGGGACTTGGTTTTGAGAAAAATACAAAACCAGTTTGGTCGCAATAAATTCTCCTCTCAGTGGGAAGGTCCCTTTACTGTGGTCGCTATTCCGCGACCAGGATTAACTCGATGGGCTATGGAAGACAGAAGAATATTATCAAACGCCTGGAACATAGACCAGTTACATAAGTTTTATGTGTAAGTTCATTCCATTCCCATTATAAATTGCTTATCGATAAGTACATTTATCACTCTATGTTATGGTTGCATTCCCATTTTCAGCTTTCCTTTCTATCAGGTCATGCCCGGCAGTTAGTCGTAACAAATGCCTTTATATGATGTATAAGTGGATTCACTGGCCGAGCTCATGGTCGCATCTAGATTAAGACATCTCTTTCTAAGCCAGTTCTTACCGCATAAGGGACTTACTAATATGTTCTGGTCATTCGAGTGGCTGTCAGTTAGCAAATAACTTACACATTTATATCAAGCCAGTTATATTCATGACTTCATGATCGCATCTAGCTAAGACATCTCTTTTTAAGCCGGATCTTACCGCATAAGGGACTTACTAGCATGCTCTGGTCATTAAAACTATGGTCTTCTTAGTCTAAGAGAATTATCTTATGACCACTGTACTATGTCTTCAGTATCACTGATCGCAGGAGGGGGCTAGGGGAATATAACTATAGCGTTGAGTTACTAAGTACTTTGCATTTTTCATCATTCATTTTTTCTACTGATCATATGTATTTGCAAGGTATAAAGCAAAGACTCCAATAATAAGACAAGTGTTTTCATTTCATTTCCATTCCATTGTTACAAAAAATTACAATGAGAGGAGATACATCAAGAGAGACCGAGGTTGCACAATAGTTTCTCTATCAAAAGCTTAACCTCAGCCATGATCGTGCTCAGATGGTCTTCTATCGAAAGTCGCATCTTCTGCCATTGGATTCAGATCTAAATTCAGACCATGGCGATGCCTAAATTTGTAGAGGATGCCAGAGGCTATAGTTGCAACATCGCTCTATAGTGCCTCTGATCTGTTTGAGACCTAACCTTGGTTTTTGTACTAGGTTCACCCAGATACTAATATATGGAATAACGGGATCTTACTCGGAATTATCGAACCCCAAAGGTTGATCAAAAACACAATTCAAATAATTGCACAACTCTTTATTCAATGCGGGCTTTACACGTCGAACGTTAGGACGCACTCGGCTACGTCGATCAACAAACTATAAGTGTCTAAAACTCAAATATATTCTATGACTCTTTGATGGTATTCAATGATCTAAACTAGACCTATTACAAAGTATTTATAGTCCAATCGTATGAGTACATATCAGACTCAATAACCTAAACGTAATACACTCAGACAACTAACTAAACCTAATAGATAAAGCCTAGTTATATATATCCGGATTGGACTACAATTTTGACCAGAGAACGAATCCTTCCTAAGGTCGCGAACCAATCCAACGTCGCGAAACCTTTCCGAACTCGGTTAAGGTCGCGAAGCCGTATGTGAACTCGACCTGAAGATCCTCCCGGATCATGACTCTCCTGTTGAGAAGGAGCCAACTCCCGTTGCGACCATGATCAAAACTAGAGATGTGGAAATTGGGCTTGACCATCTTCTCTAGTGTACCACTTTGCCACATGTGCTCGTTGACCTTTCTGACCAATTCGAAAAGTTTCTCGTGTACCACTGCCGGTGGTAGTCACCTTCTTCTCCAAGATCACGTCGTCAGGTAGGGGTTCTTCTCGTTGATAGACCAAGTCTTCAACAGATGGTACTATGGTATTAGGCTTGTCATCCTGCATTGAAGGCTCAAAGAGTTTGATGTGCTCAACATTGACAACTGAGTAAATATCCATGTATGGAGGTAACTCAAGCTGACAAGCATTATTCCCAATTCTCCGCAAAATCCGAAAAGGACCATAAAGAATGGGTTTGAGCTTCTTACCTTCACCTTTAAGTCTCTCCTTACTCAGATGTAACCATACCATATCATCTTCTTGAAATTGTACATCAACTCTGTGCTGATCATGTTGCGTCTTGTACTTGAGTTGAGCTTTCAGCAAGTTCTGCTCAACTTCTCGATGGAGTCGTTGAGTACCTTCCAGGAACTTTTGTGCTCAATCCTGATTAGATGCTTCCTTGCTGTTTTGCGCTGAGGTAGGGATTACGAACTACATATCGAATGGACTCTGTGGTAAAAATCCTAAACAAACCTCAAATGGCGACTTCGCTGTCGAACCATGCACTACTCGATAAAAAACAAACTGCAAGTACGGTATGCTTTCATCCTAGGTCCTCGGATGCTTAGAGTTAAAGCCCCTCAAGAGATGAACGACCGTGTGATTTACCACCTCAGTTTGACCATCAATTTGAGGATGAAAAGTAGTACTCCTCTTTAGCTTTGTGTCCATCATCGTCTAGAGTGATCGCCTGAAGTAACTAAGGAACTGGGTATCATGATTAGACAATTTAGAAGTTGGCAGTCCGAAATGTGTCCAAATGTGTTGGAAGAATACCTGAGCTGCTCCTTCTCCCATGATATTCCTTTGACAATGTATGAGAATGATCATTTTGCAGAACTGATCAACGACCACAAAGAGATAGCCGTTGCTACGTCGGGTCTTAGGTAATCTTCTCAAGAAATCCATGGATATGCTTTCCCATGGTCGCGATGGAACTGGCAAAGGAGTGTACAAACCTAATTTTTGGTTTGTCGGTTTTGAGATGCTGCAGAGACCACAGCCTCGAACAAAACTAGCCACATCTTGCTGCATTTTTGGCCAGAACACATGCCGGTGAAGATTTTGCAAAGTCTTTGTAACCCCAAAGTGACCAGCGAGCTTCAATTTATGCGCTTCTCGCAGCCACTAAATTCGAGGTGCTCCACGAGGTATACAAAGTAAATTGCCTGTGTACAAGAGGCCTTCTCGACGAACGAACTCCGTAGGTTTCCCTGTTTCAAGCTCAGCCAGTGCTGATTGGAAATCAGGAGCTTCACTGTACATTATGGCATAGTCATCATGACATGATTGCTTGATCTTCATGAACGCTGATAAGCAGAGGGTTGTGACTGGTGGTCGCGACAACATGTCCGCCAGTTTATTGTGTACGCCCTTCTTGTACTTAATCACCAGATTAAACTACTGTAGATACGACATCCACTTCATATGTTGAGCTTGCTGTAGCTTGGACTGAGTTTGCAATTATTGCAACAGTTGGTGATCGGTGTGGACAACAGTCTCTTTACCCAAGAGATAACACCGCCAATGTTTCACCGCCTGATGCAGTGCACACAACTCCTTGTTGTAAGTCGGGTAGTTCTTCTGAGCTCCTTGGAATAACTCGGAGTGATATGCTACTGGTCGACCTTCTTGCATAAGCATTGCGCCCATTGCATAACCTGAGGCATTGGTTTCTAACTCGAATGGTTTTTGTAGATTCGGCAAAGCTAACACAGGCGCCTCACTGATCTTCCTCTTCAGCAAGAGAAACGTGTCCTCATGTTTCCTTGTCCACTCGAACTTTTGGTTAATCCTAGTTAATGCATGCAATGGAGAAGCCACAATCGAGAAGTGTCGGATGAACTTCCGAAGGTATTGGCATGCTCCCACAAAACTATGTAGTTTCTTAACTGTTTGCAGTAGCGGCCACTCGTGAATCACTTTTACCTTATCCGGGTCGATTTGCAATGTACCCTTGCTGACCATGAATCCTAGGTAAAGTAGAGTTCACTGTCCGAATTCGCACTTCTTACAGTTGAGGCGAAGTCGATGTCGCTGAAGCTGTTCGAACACCTTTTTGACATGAATGACGTGCTCGTCCCACAAACGACTATAGACCAGTATGTCGTCGAAGTAAACGATCACGAAGTCGTCGATGAACTGTCTCAATACGTCATTCATAAGATGCATGAAAGTTGTCGGGGCGTTGCAGAGGCCAAATGACATAACTAGCCATTCGAACAGACCTTGTCAAGTTTTTAACGCAGTCTTCCACGTATCCTCCTCTCGGATGCTAACTTGATGATATCCTGACTTAAGATCCAACTTCAAAAAGACAACAGCATGCTTCAATTGGTCTAGCATGTCGTCAATATGAGGAAGGGGGCACCGGTTCTTGATGGTGATCTTGTTAAGTGCTCGGTAGACGATACACATACGCCAAGTCCCATCCTTCTTTGGCACTAACACCACAGGAGATCCACAAGGTTAACTACTTAGTTGAATGACACCATTGTTCAATAACTCATCAAGTTGTCTTTTGATCTCTGCATTCTCCAATACTAAGTTGCGATACATACTTAGATTGGGAAGTGTCGCATCGGACACGAGTTGAATTTCGTGATCGACTGGACGTTTTGGCGGACGACTCTGGGTACTCTTGAACAGATCACTGTATTTCTTCAGCAATCCCAACAGATGACCAAAATATTCTCAGCACGCCAATGACAATGCTGGTCGAGGACCATCACTAGGATCAATTGGCTGGATCATAACAAGCACATACATGTGACATGCATCGACGATCCGTTTCGCCCGATTTGCGGTAATCAAGTTTGAAGTGTCGACATGCTCATCTCTACTGATCACGAATTTAGCACCGTCTTTGGTGAGGTCGTACTCTTGCACTCGTCGTTGGTAGTGTGCGTATCAATCATATAAGAACGGACTCCCAAAGATCACTTGACAGATATCAATAGGAACAACATCGCATTGCACCTTATCGATATATCATGCAGAGATCACAAACTTCAACACACACTGACTCGTTATCTGTTGGCTCACATTAGATGTAAACCAACCCAGCGGATACGGTTGCGGGTGTGTGGTTTTCTTCAACCCAAGTCGTCAAACCAATCCAGCAGACACCAGATTCTTCTGACTTCCGGGATTGAATATTGCTACGACCACTTTGTTCTTCACTTGGATGTTGATAGGGAACAAGTCCTCCATTGTGTGATGATCGTTCGGTGGATCTGAACCCTTCTCCTTTGGCATTGCCATCAAAGACAAGGTCGTATCCGCCTCATCGACTGAATTCACTCAGATAACTTGTTCTGCCTGTGGAGCCGTGGTAGCCGTGGGTATTCTTTTCCCTCGTCCATTTTTCTCTGGTCGAAGCTTAGGATGAAGCTTGTAGCATTTATCTTTGGTGTGCCCCGTGACTTCACAATGCTTGCAAAGGCACCTGTGCCAGTTTTTGACACGTTCTTCTTCGGACTCGACTTCCTTTTTGTAGAGGTTGCACTCTCCTTCGTGCCTTTGGTGCTGCGGGAACGGTTCTTTTTCTCGATCGCCATAGCAGTTGTGCTCGTGGTCGCGATGTCTTGGATGCCGAACAAACTTAACTCAGCATTGATCGCTTTATGAAGTCCAGACATGTATTTCTGAAATACCTGAGGATCAGACAGCAATATGCCAATGACCATTGCTTGTCTCCAGAACTCCGTAGTATAGTCTTGGATGGTCTGGTTGCGCTGTTGGTACAATCTGTGCCAACGTTCCCATCTCTCCTCAAGGTAACCCATCGGATAGAATTCTTGTCACAGGAGTCACTTGAATTGGCCCCTACTCAAGGTCGTCAGCTTCACTATGGGCGACAAGGGCCTTCCACCATGTCTTGGCGTGGTCCTTCATCTTCAAAGGTGCAAATTTGACCTCTTGAACGCTACTAAATCCTTTCAGGTTAAAGTAGGTCTCAAGCTGATCGATCCATGAGTCTAGCTTCTTGGCATCGATCTCCCCATCATATATAGGTATGTCAATCTTAGCGCTGACCTTAAAAGATCCAACAGCTAAGGTGGGGTTTGCGAGGTCGTCGGTCTTGTGGTTGTCTTCTTCTTCCTTGTCATCTGGCCTGCGCAAGTCTTCACCAGTCTTCACACCTGTAACCTTCCCTGCTTCAGGAGGTATGATCATGGCCTGCTACTTAATCCAAGCAAACATGGTTTTCATGTCGGTGGAGAGCTTAGCCACTTGATCAGCTAGGTTAGCTTGAACGGAGGTTCCTTCAGACATTGTCGGAGATGCGATTGTAGGTGCCGTCAATTGTTCGCCCAGAGTTTCGCCGGAGGTTTTGTAACCTTGGGGAGTCTTCACCATCCACAGGATAGGATAGTTGCTCTGATACCAACTTGATCCGTTTGAGACCTAGCCTTGGTTTTCGCACTAGGTTCGCCTAGATACTAATATACGAAATAACAGGATCTTACTTGAAATTACCGAACCCCAAAGGTTGATCAAAAACATAGTTCAAGTAATTGCACAACTCTTTATTTCAAAGAGGGCTTTACACGTCGAACGTTAGGACGCACTCTCCTACGTCGATCAATGAACTATAAGTGTCTAAGACTTGAATAAGTTCTATGACTCTTCGATGGTATTCGATGATCTAAACTAGACCTACTACAAAGTATTTATAGTCCAATCATATGAGTACATATCAGACTCAATAACCTAAATGTGTTAGACTCAGACAACTAACTAAACCTAAACGATTAAGCTTAGTTATATATATCCGGATCAGACTATAATTTCGACTAGAGAACAAATCCTTCCCAAGGTCGCGAACCAATCCAATGTTGCGAAACCTTTCCAAACTTGGTTAAGGTTGTGAAGCCGTATGTGAACTCGACCTGAAGATCCTCCTAGATCAGCCTCCTTGTGCCTCCTCGCAATTTCAGGAATATTCGTGACTAGAAGATCAGCTGGAGCTGCGACCAGTTTGCAGGACTCACCAAAGGAAAAATCATCCTTCTTAGGATCAATAACATCTGCCTTTAGTGAGTCTGTGACCTCTCATAGCTTTGTGATGGTTTCCTTTTCTATGAACCACCACTTTTGATGATTTCTTCTAAAGCACCCTTCTCATTAAGACCAAGCTTGGCGGTCTCATCGTCCTTCTCTTTGGCCATCTTGAAGTGGTTGATGAGCCCTTGAAGTTTACCCAGATCTACTACACGCTCAATGCTCTTCTTTTCATAATGATCTTTTTCTTCAGCCAGCTTCAGGTTCTCCTCTCTTTGTTCTGAGCAGAGGAAGAAACAAATTCAATTGAGTTTGAGAAATTTATAAAGTTCATAACGGCAATGAAAGTTTCTACCAAAAAATGAACTTACCATCTACCCTAGTCTGTAGTTGATTTCAAACCATTTGAAGGCACTCAGCTTTGCTTTGGAGCGAATCGGCCAACATTGCCTTTTGCTCCAAGGTCGCCCATTGCTCCTCAATGACCTTCACTTGGGCCCCAAGTGCCAGAGTCTCGACAAGACTTTCACTGCTTACTCTCTAGGCTTCAGCCATCTCTCCTGCTAGAGAGGAATGCTCAATGATTGAAATCTCTTTGCTATTGCATTCATTGGTCACCTCTTCTAGCAAAGTAGACTTTTCCTTGTGACAACAGAAATTATAATTCTTGTTTATAATAAACTGAGTTTAAAGCAAGATACTTTGATGAGGACATCCCTAGCACTAGCACTTGACCAGAGGAACATACATGACCAATCACTTGAGTGAAGGCCAGACAACTAAATCAACAGGTGACTTTGTTCCTTAAAAAATTAAAATATCATGAGAATATGCTGCTACCTAATAGCTCTTGTTTAACATTGATCAAAAATAGAGAGGGAGAGCATAACAGGAAGGACTTCATCGAATCTAGTCATATACCTACTGAGTGGAAAGAGGATTTCCTAAGCTTTCCAACAAGCCCAACATCACTCGATTCCGTCAAGAATTGCAACCGCTACAACCAAAAGAATTTTGCTCGGCATGCAGTCTATTGACCAAGAGATAGTCCAACTTTGACTAAGCAGCATTCTCAGCACAGATGTCCAATTTGATCTTGTGAGTACTTTTTACAATGGTATTCAAAAGATCTTTCCAACGTATCAAGAATCATTAAATTCAAACATTGTATGCAACCAGGAGACACAAAAGAGTAACAACTGTACGGAAGGTAAAAGTCCAGTCCGAATCTGAATCCAACTCCGAGAAGATTGATTCCAGACTTCTTTTATCTTTTATAGTTTGTTAGGATTTTTATGCCGTTTTGAATTAGATTCAGATTATAATTCTAGTTTAAGTGTTCTATATGTTGTAAACACCACTCTCTATAAAAGAGAGGCATGGTCATAGTTTTTAATATACAAGATATAAGACATTGATATTGATATTTTAGATTGAAATCTTAGTTTTAGTTGAGAGTTGAATCTCTTCATCTTTTGTTCTTGTGATTTCCTTCGGAATTGCTTGAATGATCTTCGTGATCACCCTATCTGTGTGCCAACTCTGTGCGTGGCCATGTTGATAGGTAATTCAGAGTGTGGTTGGGTGAATTCATTGATACGCAGGTCATACTAGTTATCCAGGTACCTTCAGATACTAGTTATCCAGTTTCTACGTCATGAAGATCAGGTCACCCCCCGTGAATGCATCCTTCACCGGCGTGTTCATATCAGTTGGTATCAGAGCTTCAGTTTCCACGATAGAATATTTTCTTTTATTCTGTTGATTAGTAGTTTAGGATTTTTTTCTCTTCAGTCCTAGAGTTGGGAAAATTGCCAACAAAAATATATCACCAAGCTTCATATTTTAATCTGTAAATTTAGTTTGCTTTATCGAGTTTTAATCTGTGGTTTAGTTTTTGTTGCTGGTTGAGTCAATCTTGGTGCCTCAAGTCTGAGTCTTTTTTTGTTTGTGCTTGAAAAGTAAAAAAAGGTATATATATATATATATATATATATATATATATCCTGATCATCATTTGTCGACGATTGGGAGTCAGATTCCTAGTAGTTCTTATGCAATTTAGTTGTGTAGAAAGTAGAGACCTTTCGAGACGCTCATCAGGTAAGTAAAGATAATTATGTACTGGGAACACGGATAATTATACAGGTTCGGGCCCTCAAGGATTTGAGTAATAACCCTACGTCCTGTGATGTTTTCACTATGTATGTAAGTAATTACAAATGGGGGAGATTGTTACAGACTGCGACCAAGATTGACTCAGGTAAGTAAAGAGGAAGTTATCTTATCCTGGAACCATGACTGGAAGACTCAGCCGCTACTCAGGTTAGACATGACTCTCTCGATGCTATGGTCGCGTACAGTCTGCGACCATAGGTCAGTACTAAAGTTGTCATTAGAATGAGACCTTTTGGTTCACACGAAACTGAGCTTTGCGACCATGGAACCATATATAATATCCAAAATATCTTAAACATGATATATTTAATGAACAGATGACTAGCCCAAGTAATATTCATTGTCAGCTAGCCCCCAAATTTGAAGCAATAAAAAGTTTATTGCTTCGAATTTAAAAGTTCAAGAATATATCATCCGACTTTCACCTTCTTCTGTTGTTTTGAAGACGTTGCTTCCAACGTGTGCCGGTTTGTTTCCCAAGGAGAACTTTGAGATAAATTCAATAAGTCACCAAGAAGCCTTTTGCAACAAATCGAGGCAAAACTTTAAGTATATTTTTAAGAACTCGAGGCTTCTGTGAATAAGAACCGACACCTCCGGGTCTTATAAATAGTCAAGTTTTTCGTTTTAAGATTTACAAGCTTTCACTTGTTAAGTCTTTAGAACTTCTTTCCCCCCTCTAACTTCAGACTTTCTTCTTTGTTCTCACCTTGATGGCGAACCGAGACTCCAAACAAGTTATTGAGAGTGATGAAGAAGATCTAGCAATAGAAGATGATATTGCTCAGGTTCTTCAAAAGGTAATTCTCTTTTGAAGATTCTGTGTGAATTTGTCCTTTTGGTTGGACTTTTCCAAAGTAATACATTTTGGAATTCTTTTAGGTATTTGAAGATTCGACATCTTCAAAGAAGCGATCTTGAGATGATGCAGGATCATCCAGTGGAACTTCATTAAAAAAAAACTAATGGGAACTGAAGTTTGGGCTGCCACATTGCCCCATGCTTCTGTTTTTCATCCAACTTCTATTCTACCCTCAACTTTTGCCACCCAGGTTATAATTCTCATCTTTTATGCTTGTTGCATAGTTCTGGAATTAACCCATGTACATACAGGAGGACAAAGCCCTGTGGGTTCTTAGCGAACAACTTGCTAAGATGGAGGTTCTTCTTTGTGCAGAACTCTCCAAGAAGAAAAAGAAAGGATTGAAGAGTAGTCCCTCAAGCGAGGACGAAACCATGATACTGTCTGCTTGGTTGTCAATCGCCTGAGGGAGAGCCATAACAGGGCTGTTGATGATGCGAGGTTGGCTCGCGAAGAGCTTGACCTCATGTGAGGGCAGAGGGATATCTCTAATTCAATTAGGACCAGTTGTAGTCTCGTTATAAGAGACGATATTGACAGATTGAGGGACATTGCAGAGTCTCTTGGGCCAAATAAGTAGAATGAAACAGGCTACTGAAGAAGCCGTTCCTTCTAGAGGTCCTTCAGTCAAAAAACTGAAAAGAACTCCTTCAACAGCAAAGAAATCATCAGCTCCCAACAAACATGTCCAGAAGAAGATTGCAGGGGCAACTTTGTTGAAGGCCGATACCTCCAAGGTGGCGGCCAAAACGGTAAAGGCATATTATTTTCACTCTTCCCCAAGTGAAATTGGGAATTACTCTTCAATTGTACAGGGAGAAGGAAGCGATGAGGAGGAAGATGAAATTCCCCTCATTCTACGGAGGAAAAGACCCGTAGGTCCTATGAAGAAGACACCCATAAAGATGTTTACTTCAATGGTATCTCCCAAGAGTGGGGAAATGAGTTCCTTGGGACTCAATTTTAGGTAATGTTGGGGGAAATCTCCGCGGGATCGTCCAGGTAAGAGGTGAGGCTTCCGGTGGCCCCATGTCTTGAGGCAAGGCTCCTGGTGACACCTGTCCCGGGCGCCGCCATTTGCCTGGAGGCAAGGCTCCCGGTGACCCCTGTCCCGGGCGACGCCATTTGCCCGGAGGCAAGGCCCCCGGTGACCCTCGTCCTGGGCGCCGCATGTCGTCGGGTGACCGTCGTCCTGGGCACTGCCATTTACCAGGGACAAGGCCCCGGTGACCTCGTCCCGGGTGCCGCCATTTCCACGGAGACAAGGCCCCCGGTGTTGAGTCAAATGAGAATCCTCGAGGAGCGCATCGGGACTGGCGAAGACACTTGTCAAGCATCCAACCTCCTTGGCCAGAAGAAGGACGCCAGTGCCCTTCGATCCGACGGTCGTAGCCGGGGCAATTTCGTCTTTTTGCATCTTGTGGGCCTATATAAGCCCCTGTATCCCTCTCATGTAAAGGGACAACTCATTTTTTTTAATCAGTACACAAACAAACAGGCGTGCTTTGGAGCACTCTCTCCTCGAGAGAACTCCCCTAGCCAACTCTTGTTGGGAGCACGTCAACAGGACTAGGGTTACCACTAAGACCTGAACCTGTACAAATCCTCGTGTCATTCTTTGTGTTTGCCCGACGGGAGAGTACCGGTCACGCGGTCAGCTCGCGTCGTCTTTTCTTTGCTAGGAACAACCAAAAAACCTGCCAGGGTACTCGTAATACCACGACAGTTGGCGCCGTCCCTGGGGACTTCGCGACAAATCGCCATGGCTCCCCCGAGAACGAGGGCTCGCGCCCTACCCAGTGACGTCGGTCCCAGTGACCCGGCTCCACCCCTCCAAAGCACGGCTGCCCCGGCGCTCCCGCTCGGACATGGCCAAACCTAGGTACCACCTCTAACCCTTCCGGTAATCTCCGGTGGGCAGGCCTCCGGGTCCGACCCGGTGACCGCGGACGCCCCGGGGGGGGGGGGGGGGCTGGCCTTCCCCCGGTGGCTCCTCCGGCCTCCCGGGATGCCCTACTTGAAGCTCTTGTGGACGGCCAACTCCGCGCCCAGCGCTCGATGGATGAACTCCTCCGTGTCCTGGCGCGGCCGCTGGCCCCCATCTACCCACCGCAGTTCCCGTTCGTGGGGGCAATGCCCCCGTTTATGGGACACCCGGTGGCCCCTCCGACCCTCGGAGGTCAGGTCGCTCCTGGGACCTATGATTCTGATGCGCACGGTGGCCCGATCTTCCGACAGGTAGAGGTAAGTCGATTGGTGGAGACTCGACGTTGACGATCCGGCTTCTGATCAGAACCGATCCGAACCCAGCAATCGCTACACCACGGCTCCGTTGGTTATCAACCATGCACAAACACGATTGACCTCGCCAAGAAGGCTTATCCCTACATGCGAATCGAGAACACAAGCAAGAACGAGAAAGAAGCAATCTGAAATATTGCAAATATAAATTGAATCTCACGAGTTGGGGTTCCACAAACCGATACACGGCGAAACTGTTCTTTGACAGATTAATCTAAGCAAAACCCCAAACCAAACCCTAGCGGCGGCTACTGAATATAAGGGCTAAGGGACGTCCTAGAAACCCTAGACATGTCCGTGATGGACTCCAACACGATACATGGGCCAACGGCCCAAATTGGTGACGCAGCACCCTGGGACAGATTCTGTCCGCCAACTTGCAACGCAAATTCCCGTCGACTCAGCAGTCCAATTGACCTGAGACCGGTGCCATTGGAAAGGTTATCTCCTTAGCTTTCGATACATATGTGGATCATTGAAATCGGAGTCCGTTTGTGGCCTGGGCGATGATTTTAGTGAACACTGCTCCTGGTGGCCGAGGTAGTCGACTCCGAGATGAATTGGGACTCCGACTCCGAGATGAATTGGGACTCCAACTTGACTTGGACGCCCTGCTGGCCTCCCCCCTGCCCCTTGCTGGTTCCCAAGGCCTTCATGATCCTCTCCAAAGTTCCTAAGTACAATATAATCAATAATATCATTAGGTAGCATACTATCCTGACAAGTATATACACGGGCACTTAGGAACGAGCTCACCTGTTGATTCAATTGCCGTGCTCGTGCTCTTGTGATGGGTCCTTGCATCACAACTGGAGGAGTCTCAGGCGTATGCATAGGAGTGATGTCCTCATCAGATTCCATCGGGGGTTACGCTCTGGTGGTCCCATCATCTGGAGTCTTCCTGACCTCGGGAGCGTTCCCGATGCCGGGGATTTACCCCATCCTTAGGGCCTTCCCCATGCCAGTGGTTCACTCTGCGCTCGGGGTCTTCCTGAGACCGGGAGCCGGCTTCGCCCAGCTGGTCATGCCCGTCGTACCGGGAGCGGCCCGCCGGACGGCTCCTGCGCCGCCGCTGGATCTCCCCCGTCAGGGCCCCCATTCTCTGGTTTCGGGCGGCACTCCCGTGGGCCGCCCAGCAGTGGATTCTGCCCGCGCCCCGGTCGCACCTCCCGAGCTCGTGACCGATACGCATGAGCTCCCTCCTCCCCTGGGACCGCCTCCGAGGACTCCCTCGGGGGATCAAGTCCGCTTTACCTGGGAGGAGGTCGAGCAAATGCGTACCACCAAGTCTGGGGAGGCTCCCTCGCACGACCGGCCGGAGCCTCCACGAGTCGTGGACGCGGTGAACCACGTTCCCGTTCTGGTCGAGGAAAAAGGCCCACTGAAGAACCAACCGCCACCGCTGGGGGGTGCCCGGACATCCTGGAGGTTAGCTCGACTAACCCGGAAGAAAAGCGGCGCTACCGCCAGGTCGGCGGACCCCTTGGGCCCCTTCCCGACTAGGACAACGAACGCACGTCGCTCGTCAAATGGGACAGCGACCGGGACTCTCCCCGAGAGGTGGAGGGGGCCAACAAACCACTTTGTCGTTGGCTTCGGTGCATTCGATGGCCGCAGCCTTACCACTCGCCGCACATCGAACATTACAATGGTGAGGCCGACCCCTAAGAGTTTGTGCAGGTGTATTCCGCAGCCATTTCAGCGGCTGGGGGGGACGAGACAGTCCAATGCAATGTATTCCCCCTCTACCTGACAGGGATCGCCCGCTCATGGTTTTACAACCTGAAGGCCGGCTCCATCAAGTCTTTTGCGCAGCTCAAACGCGAGTTTTGTGCGAACTTCCAGGGGAACTACGTGCGTCCCCTGGATTCATCATAGCTATACACTGTCCGACAGAGGATGGGAGAGACCATCTGCAGCTTCTTCAAGCACTTTGCTCAGGTAAAGAGCAAAGTAGCTCACGTCCTTGACTCCACAGTCATTGAGGTGTGCAAGAGCAGGATCCTCCCCGGGGAGCTCCATCGAAGGCTCTCCCGAAGCAGCCCCTCCTCCGTCGACGAGCTCTTCACTATACTCGAGAAGTACACTTGGGTGGAGGAGGATGACCTCTGGAAGAAAAACCAGGGAGTTCCCACCCCCGTCGACCGGGAGGCTAGGGACCCCCTCAAATGCCCCAAGAGGGGCAATCGTAGCGAGCCACGGCCTCGGGACACCTTTGTCCTCGAGGGCGGAGGCGGCTCGCGCGATGCCTCCAAGGGAAACCACCCCTTCCCCAAGCAGAAAGGTCTTGGGGGTGGGGGGCAGTCGTCCCGCAGCCGTGAAGGCCCAGTGGCAGGAGGCAAGGAAGGCCTGTGGTGTACCTTCCACAAGTCCAATACCCACGCTACCAGGGAATGCCACCAGCTGCTCCAACACTTCGCCGCATTCCTCGACCAGCATGGGCAGGGGGGACTCTTGCCTCCTCGCTCCCTCAGCCGGCCTTACCGGCCCTTCCTGCGTCCGCGGGGGGACAGCAAGGACAAGCGCGGGAAGGGGACCCATCAGAAATGCTCTCCTTCCAAACCTCCCAAAGGCATGTCAACGTCATCACGGGAGGGTCCACCTCTGGACGGGACTCCATGCACCAGCGCAAGGAGTACGCGCGTGAAGTAAAGGTAGTGGGGGTGCTGCATATGTCTCGGCCACCCAAATGGTCGGACGTCCCCCTCACTTTTACAGCAGAAGATGCGCGTGGGGT
Source organism: Pharus latifolius (assembly GCA_019359835.1). Taxonomy (NCBI): domain Eukaryota; kingdom Viridiplantae; phylum Streptophyta; class Magnoliopsida; order Poales; family Poaceae; genus Pharus; species Pharus latifolius. The sequence goes on from CM033323.1 coordinate 68,137,153, forward strand.
TCTGATGAGGACATCACTCCTATGCATACGCCCGAGACTCCTCCAGTTGTGATGCAAGGACCCATCACAAGGGCACGAGCACGGCAATTGAATCAACAGGTGAGCTCGTTCCTAAGTGCCCGTGTATATACTTGTGAGGATAGTATGCTACCTAATGATATTATTGATTATATTGTACTTAGGAACTTTGGAGAGGATCATGAAGGCCTTGGGAACCAGCAAGGGGCAGGAGGGAGGCCAGGAGGGCGTCCAAGTCAAGTTGGAGTCCCAATTCATCTCGGAGTCGACTACCTCGGCCACCAGGAGCAGTGTTCACTAAAATCGTCGCCCAGGCCACAAACGGACTCCGATTTCAATGATCCACATATGTATCGAAAGCTAAGGAGATAACCTTTCCAATGGCACCGGTTTCAGGTCAATTGGACTGCTGAGTCGACAGGAATTCGCGTTGCAATTTGGCGGACAGAATCTGTCCCAGGGTGCTGCGTCACCAATTTGGGCCGTTGGCCCATGTATCGTGTTGGAGTCCATCACGGACACGTCTAGGGTTTCTAGGACGTCCCTTAGCCCTTATATTCAGTAGCCGCCGCTAGGGTTTGGTTCGGGTTTTGCTTAGATTAATCTGTCAAAGAACAGTTTCGCCGTGTATCGGTTTGTGGAACCCCAAGTCGTGAGATTCAATTTATGTTTGCAATATTTCAGATTGCTTCGTTCTCGTTCTTGCTTGTGTTCTCGATTCGCATGCAGGGATAAGCCTTCTTGGCGAGGTCAATCGTGTTTGTGCATGGTTGATAACCAACGGAGCCGTGGTGTAGCGATTGCTGGGTTCGGATCGGTTCTGATCAGAAGCCGGATCGTCAACGTCGAGTCTCCACCAATCGACTTACCTCTACCTGTCGGAAGATCGGGCACCCAGTGCTCCACCAATCGACTTACCTCTACCTGTCGGAAGATCGGGCACCCAGTGTCACATCAGGTTCACTTCCCCCATGACGATGCGCTCATCATCTCCGCCACCATCTACAACTGCCACCTGGCATGTATCCTCGTCGATGGCGGATGCTCCGCTGACGTCCTGTACCTGAAGGCGTTTAGGGAGATGCAGGTCGATGAGAAGCTACTGCAGCCCGCAGTAGGGCCCTTGTAGGGATTCGTGCCGGGGAAGACGATCCAACCGGTGGGGAAGGTGGATCTCCCCATGACCTTCGGTACCCCGGACAACTACCAGACAGAGATATCTGGTTCGACGTGGTGGACCTCCTCTCCTCATACAACGCAATCATGGGGAGGACCACGATCAACCGCTTGGGGGCCGCAATCCACCAAAGCTATCTCTGCATTAAGATCCCTGGACCTCACGGCGTGATCACCGCCCGGGGCAACCAACACGTGGCCCGCGCTTTATACGAGTGTGCCGCCACGATGATTGGGAGCGTCAACATGATAAAGACCCCGGGGGGAGAGACCTCTTCTCTAGCGCTGGATGCCACCGCCGTAACCTCTGGGAGGTCTCACCCCAAGCCGCGTCCGGAAGGGGACCTCTGGAAGGTCCCACTGTCCCTGGACGACAGAGACAAGACCGTCAAGATCGGGGTGGATCTTCATGAAGAGCACGTGGAGCAACTCGCGGCTCTCTTACGCGAGAACTCTGATGTTTTCGCCTGGAAGCCCTCCGACATGCGAGGCGTCGCCCGGGATGTCATCGAGCATAAGCTCGCAGTGACCCCCGGTCACCCCCCGGTCAAACAGAAGTTGAGAAAACTCTCCCTTGAATGCCAAGAAGCAATCAAGGCCGAGATCACCAAGCTCAGAGAGGCGGGGTTCATTCGGGAGGTTTTGCACCCCGAATGGCTCGAGAACCCCATCCTCATGAAGAAGTCGAATGGCAAGTGGCGAATCTGCGTGGACTTCAGCAACCTCAACCGCGCTTGCCCCAAAGACAATTTCTCGCTCCTGCGGATCGACCAGCTGGTCGACCGACCACGGGGTGCAAGTTCATGAGCTTCCTGGACGTGTATTTGGGCTATCACCAAGTCCGGATGGCGGAAGGGGATGAGGAAAAGAAGAGTTTCACAACTCCTCTCGGAACCTTCTGCTACGTCCATATGCCCTTCGGGCTGAAGAACGCTGGAGCGACCTTCCAACGACTCATGACGCTGGTTCTCAAGAGCCAGATTGGCCGCAACGTCGAAGTCTACATCGACGATGCAGTCGTCCAGAGCCTCCGAGCAGCCGCTCACATCGACGACTTAGTGGAGACCTTCCGCAACCTCCGAGCATACGGGTTGAAGCTCAACCCAAAAAAATGCACCTTCGGCGTACGTGGGGGGAAGCTCCTGGGCTTCCTCGTGTCCCAGCGGGGCATAGAGACCAACCCCGAAAAGATCCGAGCGTTCCTGGATATGCCCCCGCCGCGCTCGATCAAAGACATGCAGCGACTCATCGGCCGCCTGGCCGCGCTGAGTCGCTTCGTCTCGCGGTCGGGGGAACATGGCCTCTAGTTCTTCAAAATCATCCGGGGCCTCGAAGGGTTCCGGTGGACTCCCGAGACCCAGGAGGCCTTCGACGACCTGAAGAGGTACCTCATGAGCCCCCCAATGCTCGTGAGCTTGTCTCCATAAGAACCCTTGCTCCTTTACCTCACCGCGACCTCGGTCGCCGTAAGTGTGGTGTTGGTAAAGGAGCAGGATGGGCACCAACGCCCCGTGTACTATGTGAGTGAGGTCCTCCAAGGGGCTAAATATCAATACACGGAGATGGAGAAGATCTACTACGCCCTTCTAATGGCGTCCCGGAAGCTTCGTCGTTACTTCTTGGGACACCCGATCACTGTCCCGTGGTCCCTCCCTTTGGGAGAGGTACTACGGAACAAAGAAGCCACCGGCCGGATCGAATAGTGGGGGGCCGAGCTCGCTCCCTTCTCCCTTTCCCTCACTGGGAGCTCCGCCATCAAGTCACAAGTCCTCGCCGACTTTGTGGCGGAGTGGACCCCTGCCTCCGGGTCCGGAGACGAGAGCCTCCTTGAACCGCCCCGGCGCGGTGACCATTGGACGCTCATGTTTGATGGCTCCTTGTGTCTCGTTGGGGCCGGTGCGGGGGTAGTCCTCTGGAGCCTTGAGGGGAAGGAACTGGAGTACGCGGCGCGGCTTGAGTTCTCCACCACGAACAACATCTGCGAGTACGAGGCTTTACTCCTCGGGCTGTGCCTCGCGCGCTCCTTGGGAATTCGTCGCCTCCTCGTGAAAGGAGACTCCCAGCTCGTAGTTTGCTAAATGGACAAGTCCTACTTGTTCCATGACGCAAACTTGAGCCTCTACTTGCAGGAGGTACACAAGATGGAGAAGCACTTTGACGGCCTAGAGTCCCGGCACATCCCGCGGAGGGACAATGATTGAGCCGATGCCTTGGCCCGGGCAGCCAGCTCCCGGGAACCGCTCCCCAAGGGAGATTTTTTGGAGATCATCGTGAAGCCCTCGGTGACCTCCCCAGACGCGGACAATAGGTCCCACATCCCGGAAGTCTCTGAGATTTCCCGAGTCGCATCTTGGATGGACCCCCTTATCTCCTTCATCAAGGGGGAGGGGGACCCTCCCAACGACACCGAGGCCAAGCGCCTCCAAGCCAAGGCTCGGGCATACCTCCTGCTAGAGGGGAAGCTTTACAAGCGGGGGGCCTCCGCCCTGCTCCGCTGCCTCCCACGGCCGGAAGGGCTCCAACTTCTCGAGGACATGCACTCGGGGAGTTCGGGTCTCACCTGGCCCCGCGCGCCGTCACGGCCAAGGCCCTTCGTCAGGGCTTTTATTGGCCCACGGTGGTCCGTGACGCGCAAGATCTTGTCTCCGCGTGCGAGGCCTGCCAGAAGATGGCCAAGGGTTCCAACCTCCCCTCTGTGGCGCTGCAGGCTATCCCCATAACTTGGCCCTTCCCGTGCTGGGGATGGACCTCCTGGGCCCCTTCCCCCTTCCCCCCAGTGCCCGGGGGCTACAAGTATGCGGTGGTCGCAGTCGACTACTTCACCAAATGGGTAGAGGCCGAGTCTCTGGCCAACATCACGTCCCAGGCAGTACAGCGGTTTTTCTGGAAGAATGTTGTATGTCGTTTTAAGGTCCCCTGGGAAATCATTGTTGATAACGGGACCCAATTCGACTCGGCATATTTTCGGGAATTCTGCGAAGGCTTGGGGCTCACCATCCACTTCGCCTTGGTAGCTCACCCCCAGAGCAACGGGGCCGTTGAAAGAGTCAACGGCATAATCCTACAGGGATTACGCCGACAGCTCAAACAAACCGCCTCCAAACGGGGTGTGTGGGCAGAGGAGCTCCCTAGCATCCCCTGTTCCATGCGTACGACCCCGAGCCGGGCGATGGGACGCACACCCTTCTCCCTCGTGTAAGGAGCTGAGGCGGTTCTCCCCCGTGAGATTGGCTTTCGTTCGCTGTGGGTCGAGCTCCTCGATAGAGCTACGACCGCGACGTACCAAGCCAACGAGGCAAATCAGCGACTGGAGGTCGACCTCGTCGAAGAGGAACTCGACCAAGCCCTCCTCCGCCACGCCATCTACAAGCGCGAAATGGTGCGTGCATACAACCAGCGCATCCACGGGAGAGCTTTCCGCCTTGGGGACCTTGTCCTCAAGTGCGTAACCGACCCTCAAGCCCAGGGCAAGTTCTCCCCCAAGTGGGAGGGCCCCTACAAGATCTCAACAGTCCTGGGCTCGGGAGCTTACAAGCTCTCCAACCTTCAAGAGTAGGAGCTGAAGCACACGTGGAACGCACGCTTGCTTCGCAGCCTACGGGCTCGTCCCCTCCCCGGAGCGATTACGCCGGAGGGGAGGGGGACATTGTACTCACTGTTCCCTCCCCCGTCGTGATCTTGAGGAAGGAGGTGTTGTTTCTCAATTCCTTGTTAATACAATTGGTTTTCCTTAGCTTGGGCTCACTGCAGGTCCCTAAATTACAGTCTGTCATGGTAATGCCCTCCCCGCGAGGATGCCCCCAGTCAGGATGCCCTCCCCACGAGGAAGTGGGCTATCACGACCCAAAAAGTCCCTACGACGGGAGCCCTCGCTCCCGTAGGGTGGCTTACAATCACCCTTCGTGGAGTGAGGGGGTAAGCGGCAACCCAGTCCTCAAGGACTGAGGTAACGAGTCAATTTGAGAGACTAGTCCCCTCTCAAACACTCAGACCCATCATCGGGCTCATCCTCCTCGGGGAGTGAATTTCTCCCTGACGAGAAGGGATTTTCGAAAAACTGTTCCCGGAAGTTTTTACCCAGCTCCCCGTTCTCACGGCGACCGGAGGATTTCTCACTGGGTTTTTTGAAAAACCATTCCCGGAGGTTTTCACCCGGCTCCCCGTTCTCACGACGATCGGAGGATTTCTCACCGGGATTTTTGAAAAACCATTCCCGGAGGTTTTTACCTGGCTCCCCGTTCTCACTGCGACCAGAGAATTTCTCACCGGGATTTTCAAAAAATTGTTCAAGTGTTTTTCCCAGCCCCCCGCTCTCACGGCGACCGGGAAATTTCTCACCGGGACATTTGGAAAATCTTGGAGAATTTTTATCCCGGCAATCATTAGCGTCCGGGCTTTTCACTTCTCCGCCACAGCGCGCGGAGCCACGCTCCAACCCGCTGTGGGGAGGGGGGGTAACTCATGCCCGGGGATTGTCCTCTTCCGGACCATCCTTTGAGAATTTGATAAGTTTCAAAAACAAGTTAACAAGCAAACTTAGCTTTATTGAAATATTTAACCGGAGGACATCTTCCCCCTCCGGTGGGTATCGGTACATTAAATGCAAGATGCAAATCGGAAGGCTCCTACACCTAATAATCCCGGAGGCCCTCTGATAGCTCCTGGGCCAGGTCTCGATACAAGCCCTGTATACATCACTGGGACTCCCGAAGCAGGTCCTCGGGCCAATACTCGTAGCCCACCGATGGGGGCATTCGAAGCGGTGGAACCCTCCGGGACCCCGGTCGCGGAGGGGATAATTCAGCACGGTGGTTGTCAAAGTTGTCTAGGTGCCACTCCGGGAGCCCACGCAACCGGATCGGATCTCGGGAGACACCCCTACGATGTCCCCCGGAGATGAGACTTAGCAAAATTAAGGCGGCTTGGGCATCCCCCAAGTGATACCAGCCGGAGCCCAGAGGCCTTATCTCCGGGGAAGCTCCTCGCAACATGGGGGTGCCTCTAAGGTTGTGCTCAACTCTCAGGGCTCTCCCCCGGGAGTAACCCCCTCGGGCACCTAGTAAATTGAATTCAAGACTTAGCAAAAAATTCATTCTATTGCATCAAAATGTCTTTTGTACAAGTCTCCGGGGCTTCTTCTAAGAAGCTACCGGGAGCAAAAACCCTAAAAACAAAAAAAGACCTATTTAAAGGCTCGGGGGGGGGGGGGAGGCTCATACTTGTTCATTGGTGTCCTCCCCTCGGGAGGCCTCCGCCGGAGCCGTATTGTCCTCCCTCGGAGGCACCGATGCCGGGAGTCGCACCCGAACGATCCGGTCGTAGAAGCCACCGGCGAGCTGCTCCACCTCTCGCTGGAGCGGCTCAAAGAACTCGGGAAAGCCCCGGGGGATCCGGCCCCCGATCGCCCGGGCGCCGATCCCCTGGTGTTCCACAAGCCCCACGGCGGCAGCCACCACCGGGATCGCCCGACCCCTTGCTCGAGCATCGGCGGCCTCTGGGATCACAGAGACTTGTGCGTTAAGAAAAACGCACAGCCTCCGAGCTGCCCCCCGGGGTGAGGCTCACCCCAAGCCCTTCGAGGGCCGAGCCGACGGAGCGACCCGCGTCCGTCACCGCCCGGGCACTGGAGCCCTCGAGCTCCCAGAGGGCATCCTCCTTAGCCTTTGCCTCCCTCCGAAGCCGGTCGTTGGCGTTCTCGGAGGCGTGGAGTTGGGCCCGGACTCGAGCCAACTCCTAGAGCACATCATCCTGCTCCTCAGAAAAGGTGGCGGCCTTCCCCTTCGCCTCCTTCAGTGCCTTGTCGAAGCACGCCTCGATGCCCCAGGCGAGGGCCGCCCCCTATGAACACTAAAGTTAGCCGAAGCCCGAGAGGTGATAAAATCTTAGAAAAAATGACCCACCGATTCGAGAACGAACCTGGATGTGGAGCGACTGCAGCTCCCCGCAATGGTCGCAGAGCGTCCCTTACGAGACGTACTACTGCACCTTCCGGGTCTAGAGCCCCCCGCGAATCGGAAGACCTCCCCCGCGGACAGCAAGTGGGTCTCCCTCCCAATGACTCCGGACCCGTCCGTGCTGGCGGGCCCCCTCATGAAGGTCGCGGGGGTGATGTGAACCGGAGTGGCAGCGGCCGGAGTCCTCGCCGCCGAGGAGGTGGCCGAAGAAGAAGTCGACCAGGGTGGGATGAGAAGCCCTTTCCCCTTCCTGGGCCGTGGGGCCCCCGGGACCTCCGTCGCCGCGGGGACCTCGTAGACCGAGAGGCTCCCCCCTCATCCACCGGCCATTCGAGGCGGAGGGGAAGCCTCCGCGAACCTAATCTCCGGCCTCTCTGGCTCCGGTAGTGCCGGTGCCACCCGTAGGCCTCAAGAAGACACGCAAACTCTTGCGCCTCCACCGCCGCCCCGAGTTCTCCGGGGAGGGGGGGCGACATCACCTCGCGCCGGGAAGGCGCTGTCACACGTCCCGACCTGGGAGCGGCGTCCCGGGCCTTCACAGGTGTGGAACCTGGAGTCGTTGCTGGATCGGGGGCCTTTTGAGCCTTGGAACGCTTCGGCTCGGAACCCCCGGCGGCCTCCTTGCCCCGCTTGTGGGAGTGGGGGGTTGGGAGAGGCGTCCTCTCCGGTAGCCTTAGCCCAAAGGCCGCGGCCACCAAGTTTTGGGGAGGACCCTCCCCGATGACGCACACGATACGGTCATGCTCGTCTGCGTAGTATCTCCCAAGGAGGTTCTCCGCCTTCTCCCGGGAAGCCGTGTATGGCCAGACTACAAAAGTGAAGAGAGTTAGAAAAATTAACAAAAAAACGAAGAAAGTCGCTGGGAGCTTACGTCGGGTCACCGGCTTTTGCGGGGGCCGCTACGCCGGACACATTCCGATCCCCCTCCTCCCAACGAGAAGGGGGGGACCTTCAGTAGCGTTAGCTCCTCGGCGGTGTCCCTCATGGAATGGACGCCACGGGAGCCAACCACCTGGCTGAGGAGCTTCAGCTCCTCCTCGGTCCACACCGAGGGCTTGGGGGCGGGCGACCGGCCATAGGAGGGGGGCTCCGGTGAGTAGGTCACCTCGGCGTCCTGGACCCGAAGGTAAAACCATCTCCGGTCCCAATCGCCCCAGTGGTCCCAGGAAGCCACCACCGGGTACTCCTGCACCCGTGATGGCAGGAGCCGAATCATGACGGAACCGAATGGAGAATTCGGCCCTCCCTTCACTAGATGGGAGCTCCTCGCCGCTGGCTCATAGAAGTACCGGAACAGCCGGAGTGTCGGCTCCCGTCCGGTGGCTGTCTCAAACAGCTAGATAAAGAGCCCCATCCGAACGAAGGCATTCGGCGTCAGGTGGTTGAGTGCCACCCCATATTCCCGGAGGAACTCACGGAGCAACGGATGCACCGGGAGCCGAAGCCCATCCTCGAGGAAGGCCTCGAAGACGACCACCTCTCCGGGACTAGGGCGGGCGGCACCATCCTTCTTGGAGGGGATCCAGACGTCCTCGTCCGTGACAACCCCCCGGTCCACGAGGGACTCTAAGTCCCCTGAAGTGAACTCGGAGGCCCAGAGGAAGTCCGCAGTGACTCCCTCCGGAGGCACCATGGTAGCCTTGGCGTGACCCTTAGGACCCATTGTTTTCCCCGGTAGCTTAGGCTCTAAGGAGACTTAGGCTTGGGTTTCCGGAGATTAAGCTTCCGGAGAAGGCTACCAGGAGAGCTTAGGGCACCAGTGGCATTTGAGGATAGAAGGGTCGAATTACGTCTACGGGCCCCTCGAAGCCCCATATATAGGAGTCGAACGTGGCCCCGATGGGCGCCACGTGGCCCCTCATGGTGGATCCGCGCCACTCAATTCAAACGGCGCGTGTGAATCGAAGGGGGAATGCAGGAAATGATGCATCGCCGGTTCGAACAGCGCAAGGTCATTATGGCCAAACGGCGGGCTTCAACCGAGACTAGGGGACTTAATGACCGACGGCGCTACCATAAACACTTGGCGCAAAGTTCGAAGCGTCGACAAGGCACCAGAAATCCACCCCAGGGGAGATGTTCCCTGTAATGTGAGCCATCCCCTTCGGGGACTCAAACAGTGTCCCCAGAGGAGATGGGGGGCTGCTGTTGGGGGAAATCTCTGCGGGATCGTCCAGGTAAGAGACAAGGCCCCCGGCGCCGAGTCACATGAGAATCACGCGAGGAGCGCATCCGGACTGGCGAAGACACTTGTCAAGCATCCAACCTCCTTGGCCGGAAGAAGGACGCCAGTGCCCTTCGATCCAACGGTCGCAGCCGGGGCAATTTCATCTTTTTGCATCTTTTGGGCCTATATAAGCCTTTGTATCCCTCTCATCTAAAGGGACAACTCATTTTTTTTACATCAATACACAAACAAACAGGCGTGCTTTGGAGCACTCTCTCCCTGAGAGAACTCCCCTAGCCAACTCTTGTTGGGAGCACGTCAACAGGACTAGGGTCTCCACTGAGACTTGAACCTGTATAAATCCTCGTGTCATTCTTCGTGTTTGCCCGACGGGAGAGGACCGGTCACACGGTCAGATCGCGTTGTCTTTTCTTCGCTAGGAACAACCAAAAAACCTACTGGGTTACTCGTAATACCACGACAGGTAACAAATATTTTACCTTTCTAACTACATGTGAATGCATTTATCATGTAATTATAACTTACACCATTTGAACGGATGTGTAGGGCAAACCCATCTCCTGCAGATGCTATGTCAATCCCAAATGTTGATACGACCAGGGCAGAGGGAAACATAGCTTCTGCAGTTGAGGTCATAGCAATACCTGTAATTCTAAGTGCTATTGACGAAACTGGAGCCATCATCGATGATGTGCTTCAGAACATCCAGTCAGAACCAATCGATGATGTGGAGACTGATGTCACGACTGCGACCTTGACCAAAGGGACATGTGAACAAACTAGAACTTCTGCTCTGCCTTGGTCGAAGAAAATGACGAACCAGCACACAAACCTACGGATTCATTGCACCCTGCACCGGAATTGTCTTTACAAATCTTTGGACATGTGCAAGGTGATTCTGGATTCGAGATCCTTTTCAAGGATCTTATTGAAGTAAGTATCATATTTACTCCAATGTTTTATGTTTATATCTGAGTAAAACATTCAGTAATTGCCTTTCTTGCAGAATTCTGCTCGCTAGTCGACCTTGGTGAACTTGCTAATTGAGATATTCAAGGTCATACAGATGAAATGAAACCAATTAGAACAGTAAGTATCTTGCTCTGTTAATTCATCCTTTTGTAACTGGGAATGAACTTTCTTACTACTGCAGGAAAAATTCTACCTTAACGAACGAGGTTGCCAAAGCACGCTCTGACAAGGAGACTACCATAGAAAGGGCTCTTGAGGAGATGAGCAAAGATCTTGTTGAAGCTCTATTTTCCTTGGAGGAGAGCAAGAGCTTATATGCTGCTCTCCAAAAGGAGAAAGAGAAGTTACAACTTGACTTAAATTGTAAGTTCATCCTCACAGAATTTGTCATTGTGGTTTATGAACTCATGAAATCTTTTTCTTTTCTTCTAGCCAGGTTAAAAAGAAATAAATTCCAAATTAGCAGAGGAAAGAAATGACTTCGAAGAAAGATTACATCCGGCGAGGCCTTGATCCGGAAAGGGCCAAGAATGTTGCCAACATCTCCAAAGAGGAAAAGAATAATCTAGAAAGGATCATCAATAATTGCAGCATCATTGAGGAAGCTTCTCTCGAAAAACTGAGAGGGGTCGCAAATTCTGTTGAGGCGACAATGATTAACTCTGAAAAGATTAATCCATCTCTAGAAGAGTCCTGTGCCCTGGTTGCTGCTCAAGTTGATTCCTTGGTCGAAAATATTCCAGAATTTTCAAAGAGGTTCAAGGAGATAGTCAAGAATGATATTAGTTATGTTGCTTTTCCATCTTATGCAAACTTAGACATCGCCATGGTCCAGATTTTGATCTAAACTCAGAGGCGGAAGAGGTCATTTTCGACAATGAGGATTAGTTAAATGCAACTATCTCTAAGGTCGCACCAATAGTTGATAAACTATTAAAAAATCTCAAGCTTGCTTGAATTCTTTTCTCTCCATTGTAAATATTTGATTTGATAACTCATTTATTACCTGCAAAGAAAACATCTAATAGAAAATGCATATGCATGAGTTTTCAAGGCATAAAATAGTGAAAACATTTCCATCTAAATGTTATAGATATATTCTTCTCCTAGCCCCCTCCTGAAACTACTAATACTGAAAGCTTAGTATAATAATTATAGGACAATAAATATGCCCAGTGAAACCTCTTATGCGTTGAGAAACGGCTTATAAATTTTTTTGTGAATTAGAGCTTATTATAAAATCACAAGTATAGACAGCTTAACGTGAGTGCTTAAAGTTTTTTGTGAACTAACAGCCACTTGAATGATCAGAAACATGCTAGTAAGTCTCGTGTTCATTAAGAAACGGCTTATTTAGAGATGTCTTATCTAGATGCGACCATGAGATTGATTAGCGGATCCACGTTAAACACTATGATGAGATGACCATCTGTGATCAAATCTATGATTGCAGACTGTACGCGACCATAGTATTGAACCTCAAGCATGGCTTGAATAGATCCAAAGGACATTAATTGAGAATACACTTATAACATAAAGTAAAAAAACTATGCTAATTGAATAGGAAAATGGAAACGGAAAAACTTATACGTAGAACTTGCGCAATTGATCTATATTCCAAGTATTGGATAAGATCTTTCCATCTTCCATCACTAATCGAGCTGATCTTGGTCACGGCACTGAGACCACAGTATAGGGGCCTTCCCACTGAGGGGAGAATTTGTTGCGATTGAACTAGTTTTGAACTTTTTGTAAAACCAGGTCGCCTACGTGAAGACTACGAGGTCGCACCCCCTTACTATGGTATTTACATAAAGTTTGTGAATATGCTGCTAACTTAATCAACGCCCGATCACGTTTCTCCTCAAGGAGAATAATGTCTTGTACACATTGTTCATGTTGATCAGAATGATCAAATTGATCCACATGAACGGACCTAATACGAATTTCAGTAGGTAATACAGCTTCAGCACCGTATACCAATTGAAAAAGCATCTCACCCGTAGCTCGACTACATGTAGTGCATAGTGCCCATAAAATGGAGTAGAGTTTGTCTACCCAAGCCCCCGAGCATGACTTAAGGCCATCAAAAACTCGTTTCTTAATGCCTTGCAATATCTGCCTGTTGGCACGTTCAACGACGCCATTGCTCTATGGATGATCGACGGATGCAAAACATACTTTGGTCCCGATATCGTTGCAATAGTCCAGAAAAAGATCACTAACGAATTGGGACCCGTTGTTGGTAATGAGACGACTTGGAACACCAAATCGTGTTATAATATTCTTATGAAAGAATTTCTTTGCCGCAGCGGCGGTTATAGTGCGGACTGGTTTAACCTCAATTCACTTAGTAAATGTGTCAATGGCTACGAATAAAAACTTGTACCCATTAACTACTTGGGGCATAGGACCCATGATGTCTATTCCCCATACTGCGAACTGTTGGATCAAGGATGCCGACTAGAGGGGGGGTGAATAGGAGGCTTTTAAAAACTTCAAATAAAAACAAGTTTTTATACCAAGAAGAACCAAATGCAATTTAATATATTAAAGAGAAAGAATAGAGAACGAACACAACAGTTTTTACCGACGTATCGGAGACACGCCCAGTCTCCACTAGTCCTCGTTGAAGCACTCAAGCCACTTGAGTTTTGCCTCAATACTCACGAAGAGTATTATCTACTAAGGTTGCTCCTTGTCCACTCCGGAAAGGGGAGCACCGATGCCTTGTACAAACTTGCCGAGCCTCTCCAACAATCTCCGTTCTGGAAAGGTCAACGGCCACGCCTCCGAACCGTCTAGGTGAGCGCGCTCACAAGAGTAACAGGCAGCGAGGTCTTCTCTAGACCTCCAAACACGCACCGAGAAGCTAAGTGAATGCAAATGCAAAAGAACTGAAACTCTCGGTGGATCGGAAAGCACTCGACTTGATCAAAAGACCAAGATTTTAAGTGGAAAACTAAAGCTCAAGAGTGTATGAGAAATGCTACTGCTTGTTATGAAACTCATGCCCAAAGCCCCTTTTTATAGCCTCAAGAAACAAATAAACCGTTGGAGCTAGGGCTGAAAATCAGCAACCCAAACTGACAGTTAGTTTGCCTAACTGACAATCAGTTCAGTGCACAACGGCCGACAAAATTTAAGGATGAAACTTTGCTAGCCGTTCGTGGTCGTTTATGGAAAGCTGAAACCCACAACTGACAGTCAGCTATGTAAACTGACAGTCAGTTCGACCAAAACATCGACCAGATCAAATAGAAACTCAGATAAAAACAGCTGTGGTCGAAACCCAAACTGACAGTCAGCATGGGCATACTGACAGTCAGTTTAGTACAAAAATTTTTGGCCCGAAAAACACACTCTCTGGACAATTGTCAGTTAACACAAACTGACATTCAAACTGACAGTCAGTTCAGCAAACTGACAGTCAGTCTGAACAAAAACAGCTATAACTTTAAATCCAGTAGTCCAAATGAAGTGTTTGATAGCTCATTTGAAATATATTTTAAAGGACTATATTTTTTTCAACAGAATAAAAATCCAGATCTCTCTAGATCTTTCCACAAAATGCAAAAACTCTTCTGCTGTCAAAAACTAAACTGAAAAACCAAATAACTGACAGTCCGTTAAAAACATCCATAACTTTTGATCCAGAAATCCAAATTGAGAGTTTAATAAGTCGTTTGAAAGATAATTTAAAGGGCTACATTTTTGTCAATAGAAGAAAAAGCTAGATCTGCCTAGATCTTTCTCGAAAATCGAAAAACTCTTCTGCTGTCAAAAACTGAATTGAAAAACCAGCTTTTCAAATTAAGTTCAAACCAAATCCAACTCAAATCCAACCAAAAAGATGCAATGCAATGACCTAATAATTTCTCGGTTCATGTTGGAGATATAGAGAGAACTTGCAAGTCCTCTTTATAGTATGGTTAAAACTAAGAAATAATTTCCAAAACCGATCAAACTCCAAACACCGAGATCGGTCAAAATAAAACAAATATTACCTCAGGTCCTTTGCATCTTTAATCCTTGCAACTTTCGTTTTGGTGACCTTGCACTTCCGACCTTGACTTCCAACCTTTAACTGCGACCACAGCCAACATTGCGACCTTGCGCTTGCGAGTTTGGATCTGTGACCTGCAGATCTTCCCGGATCACTTGCAGACTTTACAGAAATCGCTCTGCATAGAAATAGCTCAAAGACAAGGTTAATCCAAAACACTTAATGTCATCAATAATCAAAATCAACCGAAAAAGGCCTAGATGCAACACGAACAACCAAGTTAAAGTAATAGTTTGTAAGGCATATGCAGGCTGGTGAATTTGCTATGCATGAAATTGACACTATGGGCATGTCTTGACCAAGTGCATGGCATCATTAAGTGTTGAAGGCCAATAATAACCCTGTCGAAAAGCTTTTCTGACCAGCGTCCGATAAGATGCATGTGCACCACATACACCTTCGTGAATGTCCTTCAAGAGGGATTCACCTTCCTCTTGAGATACATAGCGCATGAACACTCATTAAGTAACTTTCTATACAAAACCCCATCGATCATTTTGTACAGACGCGCCTTTTGTATTAATCGATCACTTTCAGTTTCATCCTCGGGCAAGGTCCCATGTTCGAGATAGATCTGTAATGATCGGGTCCAATCTCCTTCATGCTCGAGGTCGGCGATGTGAACTATCACTTCATCATTCTCGACTAGAAATGTAATCAAGGGATATTTCAAGTGTTCGACGAACACTCTTGCCGGAGCAGATGCATGTGAGGACCCAATTTTTGATAATTGGTCTGCGAGAACATTGTTTCTTTGCGGAACAAATTGGACTTCAAAATGACTGAAATATTTTTCCAATTTCCTCACCTCGTCCAGGTATGAGCCATTGTCTCATCAGAGGTGCTGTAATCCTTGTTTACCTGGTTTACGACTAGCTGAGTCTCCCCTCACCACTAATGGACGGACACCAAGGAATTTAGCTGCTCGAAGCCCGACAAGAAGACCTTCATACTCTGCGCGTTGTTGGTCGCAACAAAGTGTAATTGTATGACATACTAGAGTTGGTCGCCCGGAGGTGTGATTAAGACCACTCTAGCCCTCGAGTGTTGAAAACAACAAGAGCTATCAAAGTACATCGTCCAATGGTCGGTGTGTTGTAAATCCACAGATTCTTGCGCAGGTGGGTCGGGATTAGTCGATTCAACCATAAAATCTTCAAGAATTTGAGGTTTAACTGCTACACGAGGAGTGAAATGGATATCAAATGCTCCAAGTTCCACTGCCCATTTTGCAACGCGACCAGACACTTCCGGATTATGGAGAATGTCCCCTAAGGGAAAGGACGATGGCACAGTAATCTTCTGTACTTGAAAGTAATGTCGTAGCTTTCGTGAAGCCATCAGAAGAGCGTAAAGTAGTTTCTGGACTTCAGGGTAATGCTCCTTTGATCCATGAAGTACCTCACTTACATAATAACTGGTTGTTGCACACCTTCCCTTTCCGCGACCAGAAATGCGCTAACCGCGTAAGGGGTAGCCGCCAAGTAAAGAAGTAATGATTCCCCCGAAATTGGAGAAACCAATACTGGCAGACTAGACAAATATGCTTTGACATCTTGAAAAGCTTTCTCGGCTTCATTCGATCAGGTAAAACCATTGTGCTTACATAGAACCTTAAAGAAAGGTAACCCACGTTCGCCTAACTGCGATATAAAATGGCTTAAGGCCGCCATGCGACCTGTTAGGATCTGGACATCCTTCATGATCGAAGGAGATCGCATTTGCTCAATGGCCCTGATTTTCTCAGGATTAACCTCAATTCCTCTCGAACAAATAAGGAAACATAAAAGTTTACCAGAAGAAACTCCAAAAGAGCATTTCTCAGGATTCAACTTTGTTCCATATTTATTCAAGTTACAAAAGGTTTCAGCAAGATCATCTATGTGACTAGAGATTTTAAAACTCTTTACAACCAAGTCAGCAACATAAGCTTCTAGATTACGCCCTAACTGGGAAAGAAAGGTCTTTTGCATCAAGCGCTAGTTTGTGGAACAGGCATTCTTGAGTCCAAATGGCATTCTGACATAGCAGTAAGTACCAAATGGTGTGATGAAGAAAGTTTTCTCTTCATCTTCTTCTGCCATGCTAATCTGATGGTACCCCAAGTAAGCATCCAGGAAGCTAATCAGTTCACAACCCGCTATAGAATTGACCAATTGATCGATGCAAGGAAGGGGAAAATCATCCCTCGGGCAGGCACTATTTAGGCTAGTGTAATCGACGCACATGTGCCACTTACCATTTGACTTTAGGACCATAACAGGGTTTGCAAGCCATTCAGGATGATCGACTTCTTGAATAAATCCTACTTTTTGGAGTTTGTCTAACTCCACACAGATGGCTTCTTGTTGGTCAGTAGCAAAGTGTCTGAGCTTTTTCTTTATTGGTCGTTGTCCAGGCCGGATTGCTAGCCTGTGCTTGACCACTTCCCTTGGGACTCCAAGCATGTCTGATGGTTTCCACGCAAACACATCTGCGCTAGCCCGTAGGAAAGTATTGAGCTCGAGTTCCTATTTATCATCGAAACTTGACCCAATCCGAATGGCTCTAGATGGATCATTTGGGTACAAAGGAACCTTTTTTTTTATCATCTGGTCACGGGGCGACTTTGATCGTGTCTGGGGCCGTGGTCGCAACCTGTACATTCGAAGGGGAAGTTGATCGACCAACTCGACAGATAACTAATCACAAGTGAGAGTTGTATTGCGGCTGCCTTGTACCGAAATCATGCCCTTTGGGCCTAGAATCTTGACGCGCTGATAAGCATAATGCGTCACCACCATGAACTTAGCAAGCGCAACCTGTACATCTTGAAGGGGAAGTTGATTGACCAACTCCAGAGATAACCGATCACAAGTGAGAGTCGTATTATGGCTGCCTCGTACCAAAATCACACTCTTTGGTCTTGGAATCTTGACGCATTGATAAGCATAATGCTTCGCCGCCATGAACTTAGCAAGCGTCGGCCCACCAAAAATAGCGTTATATGCTGAATCACAATCAATTACATCGAATGTAATCAATTCTGTTAAAAAATTGTCTAGTTTTTCCAATGTTACCAGTAATACAATTTGTCCGATCGGCATCATAGAGGGGCTAGGGATTATACCATAAAATGGATGAATTATGGGTTTGATCTTTGAACGAGGAATTTGCATCTCGTCAAGAGTTTTGACCAAAATAGATCCAAAGAACTACCTCCGTCGATCAATACCCTCTCGACCTTAGCATTGCTAATGATAGGGGTAATGACCAGAGGGAGTCTCAATGGTCATGTTAGACCCCTGGGCAATCGTCTCGGTCAAAAATTAAGGGAGTTTCCGACCAGCGGGGGAATTGAGGCTTCCCAATTGGAGCTTCAACTTTATTTACCTCACGTAAAGAGATTTGAATTGACGCTTAAAAGAATTAAGAAGAAGAGGTTATTTTGGGGTACCTGATAGGCCATAACTTCATCTTCATCAGCGTCCCTAACCTCACAGGCTTGATATTCCCCCTGCTTGCATTCTCGTTCCTCCCTGGCAACTCACTGTTCAGGAGTTTCCCCTGAAAGCGCAGCAAATTCCCGTGGAATTGAGGTCGTGGACGGGGAAAACATCTCTCCTTGTTCTGAGTCAGACTTGAAATCAAAAAGAAATTGGAGATTGTCCAGAGCAAACTTGCCGGAACTAAACTCAAGGTCATTATCCTCCACCTCTTCTGGGACGATATGCTGCGGCACGTGCTCAGCCTCTGATGTGGTGGGATTCACATGAGGTGAAAAAATCTGTTGGGGGAAATCTCCGCGAGACTAAGTCCAGGTAAGTTGCGTCACATGCGCACGGGACCTGGCCTCCGGTGCCGGTACCAGGCGCCGCCATTTTCCCTGGGACGTGGCCTCCGGTGCCTGCCCCGGGCGCCGCCTTTTGGCTCCCGGGACCTGGCCTCCGGTGCCGGTCCCGGGCGCCGCCATTTGCCCGGGGACGTGGCCTCCGGTGCCTGCCCCGGGTGCCGCCTTTTGGCTCCTAGGACTTGGCCTCCGGTGCCGGTCCCGGGCGCCGCCAATTGCCCGGGGACGTGGCCTTCGGTACCTGCCCCAGGCGCCGCTTTTTGGCTCCCGGGACTTGGCCTCCGGTGCATGTGCCGGGCCTCATCGCCCTTCTAAAGGTAAAGTCTCTGGTTGTTAATCACGTGCAGGTCACGCGAGGAGCGCCTCGGGAATCAGCGACCACCTGTCAAGCATCCAAGGCGCTTGACCGGGAGAAGGACGTCGCTGCCCCTCAATCCGACGGTAGCGTCCGGGGTAGTTTAGTCTTTTTTGCTTCTTTTTGGGGCTATAAATAGCCCTTGTACCCTTAGTTGTAATGGACAGGTGATTCATTATTGGAATAGCGAAAACTCACTGGTGTGCTCCGGAAGCCTCTCCCCCGAGAGAGCCTCCCCAGCCGACTCCGATCGGGAGCACGCCGACAGGACTAGGGGCCCCACCGGGACCCGAACCTGTATAAATCCTCGTGTCAATTTTTGTGTTTGTCCGGCGGGGGAGGACCGGTCACCCGGTCAGCCCGTGTCGCATTTTCTTCGCTAGGATTGTTCACAAAACCTGTCGGGGTATTCGCAATACCACGACAGTTGGCGCCGTCCGTGGGGACTCGTGACAAGACGCCATGGCTCCCCCAAGAACAAGGGCTCGCACCCTTCCTAGTGACGCCGGTTTCGGAAACCCGGCGCCGCCCGTCCGGGACACGCCTGTCCCGGCGCTTCTGCCCGGAGGCGGCCAGGCCCAGGTACCGCCTCCCGCCTTCCGGGTTAACTTAGGTGCTTCTACCTCCAGGTCGCTCCCGGTGACCGTGGGGACCTCGGCTGGGACCAGTCTCCCCCCGACGGCTCCCCTGGCTCCCCGGGATGCCCTGCTTGAGGCTTTAGTGGAGGGCCAGCTCCGCGCCCAGCGCTCTATGGATGAGCTGCTTAGCATGTTGGCGCGGCCTCCGGCCCCTACATTTGCGCCGCACCCATACCCGGGGACTATGCCACCGTTTATGGGTCACCCGGCGGCCCCTCCGGTTTCCGGAGGTTTGGCCGCCCCGTATGACCTCGCCGGCGGGTTCCCTCCCCTTGCGGGCTATACGCCCGGACCCTTCCCGGCACTCGGGCCCGTCCTGGTGCCAGGGGCTACTTCCTGCCAGGGCCCTTCGTGGCGCTTGGGGGATACCCCGTTCTGGGCCCGTTGCCGGGCCCGGCGGCCCATTACGTGCCAGGGGTTTTCCCTACGCCGAGAGCCAGTCCCGCCCCGCGCGTCGCGTTTATCGCACCGGGGGTGGTCGGTAGAGCAACTCCCGTGCCTCAGCGAACCTTCCCCCGCATCGGCTCCCCGGCTCCGGACGCCGCCCCGGGGGCTCCCCCGACGCCGGTTCCGGGTATTACAAGGGCTTCCCCCTTTCCGGTTCTGGTTGTTGCCACGGGGGCTCCCTCCACTTTGGCTCCAAACGTCGCCATTGGCGCCCCCTCCCCGGTTTCGGATAATATAGGGGCTTCCCCCTTTCCGGTTCCGGGGGTTTTCACAGGGGGCTCCCCCCAGCTGGCCCCGGAAGCCTCCGGGCCGGCAGCTACAGTGCATAAGCTCGCTCCCTCGGCAGAACAGGTCCGTTTCTCCCGGCGGGAGGTCGAGCGAATGCATTCACCTGAGCGCGGGGAAGAACTTCCCCCTGGCCGCGGACGTGGGGAGCCTCACTCTCTCACCGGTCAGGCGAAGAGACCCGCTGAAGAGTCAGCCTCTCCGGAGGAGAGCCCGGACGTCCGGGAACTCAGCCCCGGTCTGGAAGAAAAGCGTCGCCACCGCCACTCCGGTAGACCTCTCGGACCGCTCCCAGACTCCGATAACGAGGGTGTGTCCCCCGTCAAAGAAGACAGCGACCGGGACTCTCCCCGGGAAGTGCAAGGGGCTAACCAGCCCCTATGCCGAAGACTTCGCAGCATCCGGTGGCCGCGGCCCTACCGTCCTCCGCACATCGAGCACTATAACGGTGAGGCCGATCCTTACGAATTTGTGCAGGTATACTCCACAGCCATCTCCGCGGCCGGGGGGGACGAGACGGTATAGTGCAACGTCTTCCCCCTCTACCTCACCGGCATTGCCGCTCCTGGTTCTATAACCTGAAGGCCGGCTCCATCAAGTCTTTCACGCAGCTCCAGCGGGAGTTCTGCGCGAACTTCCAGGGGAACTACGTGCGTCCCCTGGACTCCTCGCAGCTGTACACCGTCCGGCAGAGGAGTAAAGAGCATTAGAAGCTTCTTCAAGCGCTTTGCTCAAGTAAAGAGCAAAGTGGCCCACGTCCTCGACTCTACGGTCATCGAAGCATGCAAAAGCGGGATCCTCCCGGGGGAGCTCCACCGAAGGCTCTCCCGGAGCTGCCCCTCCTCCGCCGATGAGCTCTTCAACGTACTCAAAAAGTACGCTCGGGCGGAAGAAGACGACATCTGGAAGAAGACCTAGGGGGCTCCTGCCCCCGCCGACCAGGGGGCCAGGGATCCCCTCAAACGCCCCAGGCAGGGGGGGTGTAGCGAGCCACGGCCTCGGGACACCTCTGTCCTCGAGGGCGGAGGCGGCTCGCGCGACCCCCCAAGGGGCAACCGCCGCTTCCCCAAGCCGAAAGGCCATGGGGGAGGATAGTCTTCGCGCGGCCGGGACGGCCCCGCGGGGAGAAGTTGGAAAGGACCGTGGTGCAGCTTCCATGGGTCCAGTACCCACGCTACCCGAGACTGCCACCAGCTGTTGCAACACTTTGCGGCGTTCCTCGACCAGCGCGGGCAGGGGGGGACTCCGGCCTCCTTGCCCCCTCGGCCAGCTGTTCCGGCCCTTCCCACTCCCGCGTGGGGTCCGCAGGACAGGGGCAGCCGTAGGAGGGGGAGCCTTCAGAAGCTCTCCCCTCCCAAACTTCTCAGCGCCGCATCAACGTCATCGTGGGAGGGTCCGCCTCCGGGCGGGACTCTAAGCGCCAGCGTAAGGAGTACGCGCGCGAAGTCAAGGTTGTGGGGGTGCTACACACGTCCCCGCCACCCAAGTGGTCGGACGTCCCCCTCACCTTCACTGCTGAAGACGCGCGAGGGGTTCGCTTCCCCCACGACGACGCGCTCATCGTCTCCACGACCATCTACAACTGCCACCTGGCCCGCATCCTCGTGGACGGCGGGAGCTCCGCCGACGTCCTATTCCTGAAGGCCTTCAAAGAGATGCAAGTGGATGAGAAGCTCCTGCAGCCCGCGGCAGGGCCCCTGCAAGGGTTCGTCCCGGGGAAGGCGATCCACCCCGTGGGCAAGGTAGATCTCCCTATGACATTCGGCACCCCGGAGAACTACCGGACCGAGCTGGTCCGCTTCGACGTAGTGGACCTCCCCTCATCCTACAACGCAATTATGGGGAGGACCACAATCAACCGGCTGGGGACTACCACCCATCAAAACTACCTCTGCATGAAGATCCCCGGGCCGCACGGTGTGATCAACGTCTGGGGAGACCAAGACGTGGCCCGTGCTCTATACGAGCGCGCCGCCGCCACAATTGGAAGCGTCAACCTCATTAAGGCGCTGGGGGGGGAGGCCTCTCCCCCGGAATCAGACATCGCTGCATCGCCTCCAGGGAGGCCCCTCCTCAAGCCACGTCCGGAAGGGGGCCTCTGGAAGGTCTTGCTGTCTCCGGGCGACGGGGACAAAACCGTCCGGATCGGGGCAGAGCTCCTCGAGGACCATGTAGCGCAATTTGCAGCTTTTCTGCGCGAAAACTCTGATGTTTTTGCGTGGAAGCCTTCGGACATGCGGGGCGTCGCCCGGGAGGTTATTGAGCACAAGCTTGCGGTAGCCCCCGGTCACCCCCCGTCAAACAGAAGCTGAGGAAGCTCTCCCTCGAGCGCCAAGAGGCAATCAAGGGGGAGATCGCCCGGCTCCGAGAGGCAGGGTTCATTCGGGAGGTCCTTCACCCCGAGTGGCTCGCGAACCCCGTCCTCGTGAAGAAGTCAACCGGCAAGTGGCGGATGTGCGTGGACTTCACCGACCTTAACCGCGCCTGCCCCAAAGACAACTTCCCGCTCCCGCGGATTGACCAGCTCGTCGACTCCACCGCGGGGTGCGAGCTGATGAGTTTCCTAGACGCCTACTCGGGCTACCATCAATTCCGGATGGCGGAAGGGGACGAGGAAAAGACGAGTTTCATAACTCCCCTCGGAACCTTCTGCTACGTCCATATGCCCTTCGGGCTCAAAAACGCGGGGGCAACCTTCCAGCGCCTCATGACGCTGGTCTTCAAAGATCAAGTCGGTCGCAACATCGAAGTCTACGTAGACGATGTGGTCGTCAAAAGCCCTCGCGCAGCCTCCCACATCGACGACCTGGCGGAGACCTTCCGCAACCTCTGGGAGTTTGGGTTCAAACTCAACCCGGAGAAGTGCGCCTTCGGCGTGCGCGGGGGGAAGCTCCTGGGTTTCCTCGTGTCAAAGCGGGGCATACAGGCAAATCCCGAAAAGATCCGGGCATTCCTGGACATGCCCCCGCCGCGCTCTGTCAAGGACGTCCAGCGGCTTTCCGGCCGCCTAGCCGCGCTAAGCCGCTTCGTCTCGCGGTCGGGGGAGCAAGGCCTCCAGTTCTTCAAGATCCTCCAGGGGCTCGAGGGGTTCCGTTGGACCCCCGAGGCCCAGGAGGCCTTCAACGACCTCAAGAAGTACCTCACGAGCCCTCCAATGCTCGTGAGTCCGTCTCCAGAAGAGCCCTTGCTCCTCTACCTTGCCGCGACCCCGGCCGCCGTCAGCGCGGTATTGGTGAAGGAGCAAGGGGGGCAGCAGCGCCCCATGTACTACGTGAGTGAGGCCCTCCAGGGGGCCAAAACTCGGTACACGGAGATGGAGAAGATCTGCTACGCCCTCCTGATGGCGTCCCGGAAGCTTCGCCACTACTTCCTGGGGCACCCCATCACCGTCCCGTCTTCCCTCCCCCTGGGGGAGGTGCTGCGGAACAAAGAAGCTACCGGCCGGATTGGGAAGTGGGGGGCCGAGCTCGCCCCCTTCTCCCTTTCCCTCACAGGCCGCTCCGCCATCAAGTCACAGGTCCTCGGCGACTTCGTCGCCGAGTGGACTCCTGCCTCTGGGTCCGGGGATGATGACCTCCCTGTGCTGCCCCGACGCAGTGACCATTGGACCCTCATGTTCGATGGGTCGCTGTGTCTCGGCGGGGCTGGCGTGGGAGTAGTCCTCTGGAGCCCCGAGGGGAAGGAACTCGAGTACGCTGCACGGCTCGAGTTCCCCGCAACCAACAACGTCGCCGAGTACGAGGCTTTGCTCCTCGGGATGCGCCTTGCGCGCTCCCTGGGAGTCCGGCGCCTCCTAGTTAAGGGAGATTCTCAGCTCGTTGTTTGCCAAATGGACAAGTCTCACCTGTGCCATGACGAGAACTTGAGTCTTTATTTGCAGGAGGTGCGAAAGATGAAGAGGCATTTCGACGGCCTCGAGGCCCGGCATATCCCACGAAGGGACAATGACCAGGCCGACACCCTGGCCCGGGCGGCTAGCGCTCGAGAATCGCTCCCCAAGGGAGCTTTCCTGGAAATCATCACGAAGCCCTCGGTGGCCTCCACAGACACGGGCGACGAGCCTTGCTCCCGGAGGTCGCCGAGATCACCCGGACTCCGTCATGGATGGACCCCCTCATCTCCTTCATCAAGGGGGAGTGGGACCCTCCCAACGAGACCGAGGCTAAGCGCCTCCGGGCTAAAGCCCGGGCACATGTCCTGCTGGAGGGGAGGCTCTACAAGCGGGGGGCTTCCGCCCTCCTGCGCTACCTCCCCCGGCCGAAGGGACTCCAACTTCTCGAAGACATCCACGCGGGGAGCTGTGGTTCTCACCTAGCCCCGCGTGCCATAGCGGCCAAGGCTCTCCGACAAGGCTTCTACTGGCCCACGGTCATGCGCGACGCGCGAGACCTTGTCTCCGCTTGCGAGGCATGCCAGAAGATGGCCAAGGGCTCGAACCTCCCCCTGTAGCGCTGCTGACCATCCCCATCACTTGGCCCTTCGTGCGCTGGGGGATGGACCTCTTAGGGCCCTTCCCCCCAGCGCCCGGAGGATACAAGTATGCGGTGGTCGCGGTCGACTACTTTACAAAGTGGGTAGAGGCGGAACCCTTGGCCAGCATTACCTCCTGGGCCGTTCAGCGATTTTTTTGGAAAAACGTCGTTTGTCATTTTGGTGTCCCCCGGGAAATCACCGTGGATAACGGGACCCAATTCGACTCGGCTTATTTCCAGGAATTCTGCGAAGGCCTGGGGCTCGTCATCCACTTCGCCTCAGTGGCCCATCGCCGGAGCAATGGGGCCGTTGAGAGAGTCAACGGTGTGATCCTACAAGGATTGCGCTGGAAACTCGACCAAACCGCTTCTAAGTGGGGTGCTTGGGCAGAGGAGCTCCCTAGCATCCTCTGCTCCATGCGCACAACCCCTTCCCGGGCAACGGGACGTACTCCCTTCTCCCTAGTCTACGGGGCGGAGGCTGTCCTCCCCCCTGAAATTGGCTTCCGGTCGCTGCGAGTCGAGCTCCTGGAAGGAGCCACGACCGCAGCGTACCAGGCCAACGAGGCCAACTAGCGACTGGAGATCGACCTCGTGGAGGAGGAACGCGACTGAGCGCTCCTCCGCCACGCCATCTACGAGCGCGAGATGGCGCGCGCATACAACCAGCGCGTGCGCGAAAGATCCTTCTGCCTTGGGGACCTTGTCCTCAAGCGCGTCACGGACCCCCAAGCCCAGGGTAAGCTCTCCCCCAAGTGGGAGGGCCCCTACAGGATCTCCGCGGTCCTCGGCTCGGGGGCCTACAAGCTCTCCAACCATCAAGAGCAGGAGCTGAAGCACATGTGGAACTTGCGTTTACTTCGCAAGTTCTATGTTTAGCCTAACGGACCTGTCCCCTCCCCCGGAGCGATCATGTCGGAGGGGGCGGAGGGACACTGTATTTACTTTTCCCTCCCCCTTCGCGGCTTCGCGGGGGAGGCACTGTATTTCATTTCGTTATCAATACAACTGAATTCTTTTCAACTCTCATTGCAGATTCTTCACATTACCGCCCCTAACGGCGATGCCCTCCCCGCGAGGACGCCCTCCCCGTGAGGATGCCCTCTCCGTGAGGAAGTGGGCCCAAACCCAGCAAGTCCCTCCTGTAGGGCGGCTTACGATCAGCCCTGGTGGACTGAGGGTGTAAGCGGCAACGCGGTCCAGAGCGGCCGTGGTAACGAGTCACTTTGGGAGACTAGTCCCCTACCCAAACACTCAGACCCGTCATCGGGCCCTTCCTCCTCCGGGAGTTGATGCTCTCCCCGGCGGGACGTCTTTGGCTTTCTTGGATATCTTTTCCCCGGAGACTTTATTTCCGGCTCCCCGTTCTCACGGCAACCGGACGATTGTCTCCCGGAAGAATTTTCTCCGGAATCTTTCTCAGGATTTCTGGCCCTATTCCCGGTTCCCCGTTCTCACGGCGACCGGATGATTGCCTCCCGAAGACCCTATTCCCGGCTCCCCATTCTCACGGCGACCGGATGATTGCCTCCCGGAAAAATTACGGATTTCTTGGACATCTCTTTCCCGGAGACCCTATTCCTGGCTCCCCTTTCTCACGGCGACCGGACGATCGTCTCCCAGGAAGCTCGCCTCCGGAAATCTCATCGGGTTTTCTTGGGTTTCTTCCATACGAGGCCTTATTCCCGGTTCCCCGTTCTCACGGCGACCGGATGATTGTCTCCTGGAAGGTCTTTCCCTTGGAAACCTCGTTTTAGAATTTTCTAACTTGAAAAAATTCTTATGCTACAGGTCATCTTCACCCTGGGGGCCTTGTTACCCCCAGAGCGCGTGGAGCTACCCTCCGGCCCGCTATGGGCGGGCGGATAAGGAACCCCCGGGTGTCGACCGCACCGACCACGAGCAACCTTAGCTCATTCTTATGAAAAGGAGTTGTCCAGACCATCCAAGAAAAAACAAAAAAAAGGGACTCAAAGAAGAAAGCAAACACAGCTTTATTGATCATCCAACCCGGAGGACATCTTCCCCGTCTGGTGGGCATCGGAAACGATACAACCCGGGTCAAAACCCGAAAGTTCTCTACATCCTAAGGCTCATACGCCTAATACTCCCGGAGGCCCTCCGCTAGCTCCCGGGCCAGGTCCCGGTACAATGCGCGTACATGGCGCCGAGCTTCCCGGAGCAAATCTTCGGGCCAGTACTCGTAGCCCGCCTGTGGAAGTATCCGAAGAGGGGGTATCATCCGGAACCCCGGACGCGGAGGGGACAATTCAGCTCGATGGTTGTCAAAATTGTCCAAGTGCCACTTCGGATGCCACCTCAACCAGATCGGCTCCTGGACGGCGTCCCCGCTGTGCTTCCCGGAGATGAGGCTTAGCAAGATCAAAGCCACTTGGGCTTCCCCCGGGGGGGACCTGCCGGGGCTCGAAGGCCTCGCCCCCGGGGAACCCCTCCCGGACCTTCGCCCGGGAGTAACCTCCCGGGAACCCTGGTAACATTGCATTCAATTCCAGACTTAGAAAAATTTCTAATTCTATTGCATTCAAAATGTCTTTTTACAAGTGTCCGGGGCTTCTTCTAAGAGGCTACCGGGATCAAAATCCTAAGAAAACAAAAGGGTCCTATCTAAGACACGGGGGGAGGCTCATACTCTTTCATTGGCGTCCTCCCCCCGGGGGGCTTCCACCGGGGCCGGGGCCGGGGCATCCGCTGCCGGAGGCGCCGGTGCCGGGAATCTCACCCGGACGATCCGGTCCTAGAAGCCCCCGGCGCGATGGCTCGAAGAACTCGGGGAAGCTCCGGGGGATGCGGCCCCCGATCGCCCGGGCGCCCACCCCCTGGTGCTCAACGAGCCCAGCCGCGGCCTCGACGACGGGGATCGCCCGGCCTCGTGGCCGGGCGTCCGCTGCCTCTGGGATCACGGAGACTTGCGTGTTAAGAAAACGCACAGCCTCCGTGAGTGTGGTCGGGGGCACCTCTGAGCCACCCCTGGAGCCTAGGCTTACGCCAAGGCTCTCGAGGGCCGAGCGGACGGAGCGACCCGCGTCCACCACCGCCCGGACGCTCGACCCCTCGAGCTCCCGGAACGCCTCCTCCTTCGCCTTCGCCTCCTCCCGAAGGTGGCCGTTGACGGCCTCCGAGACATGGACCTGGGCTTGGACCCGGGCTAGCTCCTGGAGAGCTTCGTCCCGCTGACCCAGGAAGGTGGCGGCCTTGTCCTCCGCGTCCTGGAGTAGCCGGCCGACGCGCTGCTCAACGCCCCAGGTAATCGCCGCCCCCTACAAATTCCAGAGTTAGAAAAATTTTGGATGCAGGAAGCCAAAAGAAAGCGACAACCACTTCGGGTGAATACCTGGACTTGGAGGGACCGGAGCTCCCCAAAGCGCTCGTGGAGCGTTCCCTCCGTGACGTAGGCCTGGACCCTCGGGGTCTGCAGGCCTTCCGCGTAACGCTCGACCTCCCCCGCCGGAATCAGGGGGGTCTCCCGCCCGGTGCTGGTCCCGCCGCGACCGGTGACGGGCCCCCGGGCTTGGGCGCCAGGCATAACCTCGGCCGGGGTGGCGGTGGTCGTCGTCCTCGTCGCGGAGGAGGTGTCCCCCGAGGAAGTGGCCAAGGAAGTCTCGGAAGGGGTCCCACGCCGGGGGGGATCATCAGACCTTTCCCCTTCCCAGGCGGGAGGGCCCCCGGGACCTCCACTTTCGGCGGGACCTCGTAGACGGAGGGGCTCCCCCCCCTCGTCTATGGGCCACTCCACCCGCGGAGGCGAGGGCTCCGCAAACCTCACCTCCGGTTTCTCTGGCTCCAATGGTGCCAGGGGCGCCGGGAGGGACGCTACCGAAGGCGGCGAGGGGGCGTAGTCCGCTGAATCGGACGCCGCCCCGCCAGCGGCTAGCCCCTTCCCCCGAGCCTCAACGGGGCTCCCGGGGGGAGGGGGCGTTGCCTCCTTCCGAGCCGGCGCCCGGGCGCGCCCAGTCCCGGGGGTCTCGTCCCGGGGCTTCGCCGGTGTCGAAGCCGACGTCGTTGATGGGCCGGGGGCTTTTTGAACTCTTGCCTTCTTAGGCTCAGAGCCCCCGGCGGCGTCCTTCCCCCGTTTGTGCGACCCGGGGGTGGGGAGGGGCTTTCTCTCCGGCAGCTTCAGCCCGAAGGCCTCGGCTACCAAGTTCCGGGGAGGGCCCTCCCCCACGAGGCACACGATGCGCTCGTGCTCGTCGGCGAGGTACCTCCCCAGGAGGTTCTCCGCCTTCTCCCGCGCCGCCGGGTACGGCCGGAATACAAAAGGTAAAGAGTTAGTCAAATTTCCAAAGATTTGTAACTACAATGCATCAGGTAACCGGGACTTACGTCGGGTCACCGGCTCGACCGGGGGCCTCTGCTCCGGGCCCATGCCGATCCCCCTTCTCCCGCGTGAGAAGGGGGAGATCCTCAGGAGCATCATCTCCTCGGCGGCGTTCCGCATAGAGCGGGTGCCCCGGGAGATGATCACCTTACCGAGGAGCTCAAGCACCTCATCCGTCCACACCAGAGGCTTCGACGCGGATGATCTGCTGTAGGCGGGGGGCTCCGGGGTGTACGCCACCCCGTCGTCCCGGACGTGGAGGTAGAACCACCTCCGGATCCAGTCGCCCAAGTGGTCCCGGGAGGCCGCCGCCGGGTAATCAGCTACCCGGGACGGCAGCATCTGCACCATCACCGAGCCGAAGGGGGACTTGGGTCCCCCCTTCACCAGGTGGGAGCTCCTCGTCGTCGGCTCGTAGAAGTACCGGAAGGCTCGTAGGGTGGACTCCCGCCCGGTCACCGTCTCGAAAAGCCAAATCAAGAGGCCCATCCGGACGATGGCGTTCGGGGTGAGGTGGTTTAGGGCCACCCCGTACTCCTTCAAAAACTCCCGGAGCAATGGATGCACCGGAAGCCAGAATCCCGCCTCAAGGAAGGCCTCAAAGGCCACGATCTCTCCGGGCCTGGGGCGGGGGCCTCCGTCCTTCTTCACGGGGACCCGGATGTCCCCGTCCTCAACAACTCCGCGTTCGACCAGGGACTCCATGTCCTTGGCCGCGAACTCGGACGCCTAGAGGAAGTCCGGAGCAACCTCCTCTGGGGGCACCTCGATCGTCTTCGTTCGACCCTTCGGTGCCATCAGGTTTATTTTTTCGGTGGCTAACGTTTCAGGAGGCTACGTCTAAAAGTTCCGGACACTTGGTTACCGGGAGCTAGCTACCGGGAGAAGGCTACCGGGAGAAGGCTACCGGGAGAGCTCAAGAAGCTGAAGTTTGGAAGTTTGGAATGAACCTCCCGGGCCCCCCAAGGCCCTATTTATAGGGGCGAAGCGCGGCCTAGATGGGCACCACGTGGCACTTTGCGGTACGTCTAGGCCATTGAAGTTCAAACCGTGCGCGAGAAACGAAGGGACTGGCGCGCAAACCGAGGCACCAGTTCGGATAACGAGCGCATTTATGGCGAAGCGGCGCAGTCATAAGCGCACGGCACGGGAATCGAAGTGTCACGGCTCCGGTGGCTTGGTGCGGAGATTTTCCCGATGACAAGTATCATACCCACCGGGGACTCGAGCATCGTCCCCGGGGGGCATGGGGGGCTGCTGTTGGGGGAAATCTCCACGAGACTAAGTCCAGGTAAGTTGCGTCACATGCGCCCGGGGACCTGACCTCCGGTGCCTGCCCCGGGCGCCGCCTTTTGGCTCCCGGGACCAAGCCTTCGGCGCCGGTCCCGGGCGCCGCCAGTTGCCCGGGGACGTGGCGTTCGGTGCCTGCCCCGGGCGCCGCCTTTTGGCTCCCGGGACCTGGCCTCCGGTGCCGGTCTCGGGCGCCGCCTTTTGGCTCCCGGGACCGGGCCTCCGGCGCCGATCTCGGGCGCCGCCTTTTGGCTCCCGAGACCGGGCCTCCGGTGCCGGTCACGGGCGCCGCCATTTGCCCCGGGACGTGGCCTCCGGTGCTTGCCTCGGCAGCCGCCTTTTGGCTCCCGGGACCTGGCCTCCGGGCGCAGCCTTTTGGCTCCCGGGACCTGGCCTCCGGTGCCGGTCCCGGGCGCCGCCATTTGCCCGGGGACGTGGCCTTCGGTGCCTACCCCAGGCAGCGCCTTTTGGCTCCCGAGACCCGGCCTCCGGTGCCGGTCCCGGGAGCCGCCTTTGGCCCGGGGACCCGGCCTCCGATGCCGGTCCCGGGAGCCGCCTTTGGCCCGGGGACCTGGCCTCCGGTGCATGTGCCGGGCCTCATCGCCCTTCCAAAGTTAAAGTCTCTGGTTGTTAATCACGTGCAGGTCACGCGAGGAGCGCCTCGGGAATCAGCGACCACCTTTCAAGCATCCAAGGCGCTTGACCGGGAGAAGGACGTCGCTGCCCCTCAATCCGACGGTAGCATCCGGGGTAATTTAGTCTTTCTTGCTTCTTTTTGTGGCTATAAATCGCCCTTGTACCCTCAGTTGTAAAGGACAGGGGATTCATTATTGGAATAGCCAAAACTCACTGGTGTGCTCCGGAAGCCTCTCCCCCGAGAGAGCCTCCCCAGCCGACTCCGGTCGGGAGCACACTGACAGGACTAGGGCCCCCACCAGGACCCGAACCTGTATAAATCCTCGTGTCAATTCTTGTGTTTGTCCGGCGGGGGAGGACCGGTCACCCGGTCAGCCCGCGTCGTGTTTTCTTCGCTAGGATCGTTCACAAAACCTGCCGGGGTATTCGCAATACCACGACAAAATCCATCTTCTCTGTTTCTTGGTCGACAGACATGACCAGAGTTGGAGAAGATGCACCCTCAAGATGTCACTCATGGACATCTTCGTTGCCAACCTCTTCCATAGGAATGGGGTCGTTAAGCGAAGGCATCTGGATATGAGCATAGTCATCGAGATCAAAATCGTTCTCAGAATCGTATGCTCCAGACATAACTTACCAGAACTCCTAATGAAAAAAACTTCTTGAGAAAGGCCCCATGGTGGGCACCAGCTGTCGATGATTGGGAGTCGGATCCCTAGTCGATCTTATGCAATTTAGTTGTGTAGGAAGTGGAGACCTTTCGAGACACTCATCAGGTAAGTAAAGATAATTACGTATTGGGAACACGAAAGATTATACAGGTTTGGGCCCTCAAGGATTTGAGTAATAACCCTATGTCCTATGATGTTTTCACTATGTATGTAAGTAATTACAAATGGGGGGAGATTGTTACAGAAGAAAGCTAACAATCTCCTTATCATGCTAAGGCTATTTGTCACAGAGGAAGAATCTCTCTCTCTCTCTCTGTGTCTATATCTATGTGTATTTCCCTGTCTTTCTTCGTTATGTGATCTCTAGTATGCTTGTTTCCCTTTTATAGTGATCGAAAGGGTGTCAACATGGAGCAGTTTCGGGAGGTTAGACGGTTGCCAATATGCGGTTTCCAGATAACTGCATATCTTAACTCCCTAGTGGTTACCTTCACAAATAGGAGAGGAAGTTATCTAATCTTGGAATCATGACTGGAAGACTCAGCCACTACTCAAGTTAGACATGACTCTCTCGATGCTATGGTCGCGTACAGCCTGCGACCATAGGTCAGTACTAAGGTCGTCATTAGTCATGCGACCTTCTGGTTCACAGGAAACTGAGCTCTGCGACCATGGAACCATATATCATATCCGAAATATCTTAAACATGATATATTTAATGAAAAAATGACTAGCCCAAGTAATATTCATCGTCATCATTAACCATCCTTGGGTCAAATATCATCTGTTAAAAAAATTGCTCTAAGAAGTACAACTGTTGATTTGTCCTTTGGCATACCATCTCTTTTGTGATCAGCAACTTAGGATTTCTATACCATCGGATTTTATTCTATTTTGCATTGCTAAGTTACAGATTATATTGTCTGTTAACTAACCTAACTCCATAGATAAATCCACTTGTTAATGTAAAGACCTCATTGTGAATTTGCCACATCCGTCTCTGATAAGCCCCACTGGTTATTATTGGAACGCGCTAAGCATTCCATAGGAGAGCATAAGAACTTTGGATTGGTAAGAGTAGGTGAGATTGAGTGATTCCACATATATTTCCTATTCCACATATTTTGACTTTTTCTACATTAACCAATGGCAGGAAACAGATCATCTACTTCATCAATCAACCTAGAAGCTTATGTCGATCGAGCTGAACATGCTGTACTTCGAACATTTGTCGAGGGACGGTTTGATTTAGTCGTTGTTGAACTATAGCAACTCCGAGTTACAGTCATAAACCCGGAAGCTCCACCTCAGGGGAAAAATGATCCGTTTGAGACCTAGCCTTGGTTTTCGCACTAGGCTCGCCCAGATACTAATATGCACAATAACGGGATCTTACTCGAAAATACCGAAACCCAAAGGTTGATCAAAAACATAGCTCAAAGTAACTGCACAACTCTTTATTTTAAAGAGGGATTTACACGTCGAACGTTAGGACGTATTCTCCTACGTCAAGGAACTATGTGTCTAAGACTTCAATCTAGACTCGATGATCTAAACTAAACCTATTACAAGGTATTTATAGTCCAATCGTATGAATACGTATCAGACTCAAGAACCTAAAACGTATTAGACACATATAACTAACTAACCCTAAACAAATAAGCTTAGTTATATCTATTCGGATCGGATTACAATTTCTAACAGAGAACAAATTCCTTTTCATGGTCGCGAAACCTTTCCGAACACGGTGAAGGTCCTGAAGCCGTATGCGACACGACCTGAAGATCCTCCCGGATCATGACTCCCTTGTTGAGAATGAGCCAACCCCTGTTGCGACCTCTTGATCAAACTGGAGATGTGGAAATTGGGCTTGTCCATGCTCTCTAGTGTACCACTTTACCGCACGTACTCGTTGACCTTTCCGACCGATTCGAAAAGTCTTTGTGCCACTACAGGTGGTAGTCACCTTCTTCTTCAGAATCACATCTTCGCGTAGAGGTTCGTCTTGTTAATAGACCAAGTCTTCAACAGATGGTACTATGGTATCTGGCTCATCATCCAGCATTGAAGGCTCGAAGAGTTTGAGGTGCTCGACATTGACAACTGAGTAAATATCCATGTATGGAGGTAACACGAGCTGACAAGCATTATTACCCACTTTTCACAAAATCCAAAAAGGACCATAATAAATGGGTTTGAGTTTCTTACCTTCATCTTTAAGTCTCTCCTTACTCAGATGTAACCATACCATATCACCTTCTTCGAATTGAGCAACAACTCGGTGCCGATCATGTCGCGCCTTGTACTTGAGTTGAGCTCGCAGCAAGTTTTGTTCAACTTCTCGATGAAGCCGTTGAATACCTTCCAGGAACTTTTGTGCTCGATCCTGATCAGGTGCTTCCTTGCTGTTCTGTGCTGGGGTAGGAATCACAAACTCCATGTCAAATGGACTCTACGGTAGAAATCCCAAACAGACCTCAAACGGTGACTTCCTAGTTGAACCATGCACTGCTCGATTAAAAGCAAACTGCAAGTACGGTATGCTTTCATCCCAGGTCCTCGGGTGCTTCGAGTTCTATCCTCTCAAGAGATGAACGACTGTGAGATTTACCACCTTGGTTTGACCATCATTTTGCGGATGAAAGGCAGTACTCCTCTTTAGGTTGGTGTCCATCATCGTCTAGATCGATCGCCAAAAGTGACTAAGGAACCGGGGTATCGCGATCAGACACAATAGAAGTCAGCAGTCTAAAGTGTGTCCAAGCGTCTTGAAAGATTCCCCGAGCTACTTCTTCTCCCGTGATAGTCTTTCGACAAGGTATAAGAATAATCATTTTGGAGGACCGATCAACGACCACAAATAGATAGTCGTTGCCACGTCGGGTCTTAGGCAATCCTCCCAAGAAATCCATGGATATGTTATCCCATGGTCGTGATGGAACTGGAAAAAGAGTGTACAAACCTCATTTTCAGTTTTCCGGTTTCGAGATGCTGCAGAGACCACAGTCTCGAACAAAACTAGCCACATCTTGCTGCATACGTGGCCATAACACATGTCGGTGAAGATTTTGCAACATCTTTGCAACACCAAAGTGACCAGCTACCTTCGATGTGTGCGCTTCTTGCAACCATTGAATTTGAGGTACTCCACGAGGTATGCAAAGTAAGTTTCCATTGTACAAGAGTCCTTCTCGATGAATGAACTCTATAGGTTTCCCTGTTTCGAGCTAGCTTAGTGCTGTTTGAAAATCAGGGTATTCACTGTACAGAGTGCCATAGTCATCATGACATGAGGGCTCAATCTGCATGAACGCTGATAAGCAGAGGGTTGTAACTGGTGGTCGCGACAGCATGTCCGCCAATTTGTTGTGTACGCCTTTCTTGTACTTAATCACCAGATTAAACTGTTGCAGATACGACATCCACATCATGTGCTGAGCTTGCTGTAGCTTGGACTGAGTTTGCAAATATTGCAATGGTTGGTGGTCAGTATAGACAATAGTCTCTTTACCCAAGAGGTAACACTGCCAATGTTTCATGGCCTGATGCAGTGCGCACAACTCCTTATCGTACGTCGGGTAGTTCATCTGAGCTCCCTGGAATAACTTGGAGTGATATGCCACTGGTCGACCTTCTTGCATGAGTACTGCACCCATCGCATAACTGAAGCATCAGTTTCTAGCTTGAATGGTTTCTGTAGATTCAACAAAGCTAACACAGGCGCCTCACTGATCTTCCTCTTCAGCAAGGGAAACGTGTCCTCATGTTTCCCTGTCCACTCAAACTTCTGATCGATCCTGGTTAATGCATGCAACAGAGAAGCCACAATCAAGAAGTGTAATATGAATTTCTGAAGATATTGGCATGCTCCTAAAAAACTGCGCACGTCCGTAACTGTTCACGGTCGCGGGCACTTGCGAATCACCTTTACCTTATCCGGGTCGATTTGCAATGTACCATTGCTGACCATGAATCCTAGGTAAAGTAGAGTTTGTTAGCCGAACTCGCACTTCTTACGGTTGAGGCGAAGTCAATGTTGCCGCAACTATTCGAACACCTTTTCGACATGAATGAGGTGCTCATCCCACGAGCGACTATAAACCAATATGTCGTCGAGGTAAACGATCACAAAGTCGTTGATGAACTGTCTCAATATGTCATTCATGAGACGCATGAAAGTTACTGGGGTGTTGCAGAGACCAAACGGCATAACCAGCCATTCGAACAGACCTTGTCGTGTCTTGAACGCGGTCTTCCATGTATCCTCCTCTCGAATGCGGACTTGATGATATCCTGACTTAAGATCCAATTTGGAGAAGATAATAGCATGCTTCAATTGGTCTAGCAGGTCATCAATACGAGGAAGGGGGTACCAGTTCTTGATGGAGATCTTGTTCAGTGCTCGATAGTCGATGCACATACGCCAAGTCCCATCTTTCTTTGGTATTAACACCACAAAGGGATCCACAAGGTGAACTACTCAGTTGAATGACACCATCGTTCAACAACTCACCAAGTTGTCTCTTGATCTCTTCATTCGCCAATACTGAGTTGCGATACATACTCAGATTGGGAAGTGTCGCATCGGACACAAATTGAATTTCATGCTCGACTGGACGTTTCGGCAGACGACCCTAGGTAGTCTCTAACAAATCATTGTATTTTCCAGCAGTCCTGACAAATGATCAGAATCCTGTCGGCACGCCAACGACAACGTTGGTCGAGTACCCTCACCTTGACCAGTGGGTCGAATCATGACAAGCACGTACTTGTGACATGCATTGACAATTCGTTTGGCTTGATTTGCGGTAATCAAGTTCGAAGTGTTGATGTGGATGTCTCTACTGATCATGAACTTAACTCCATCTTTGGTGACGTCATACTCTTGTGCACACCGATGGAAGTGAGCATCTCGATCATACAGATACGGACTCCCAAAGATCACCTGACAGATATCGATAGAGACAACATTGCATTGCACCTCATCGATATACCGTGCAGAGATTGCAAACTTCAACCCACATTGACTCGTAATCTATTGGTTCACGTTAGATGTAAACCAACCTAGTGAATATGGTCGCGGGTGTGTGGTTGTCTTCAAACCAAGTCGTCAGACCAGATTCTTCTGACTTCCGGGATCGAATATCACTGCGACCACTTCGTGCTTCACCTGGATGTTGATGGTGAATAAGTCCTCCGTTGGGTGATGGTCGTTTGGTGGATCCGAACCCTTCTCCTTCGGCATTGCCATCAGAGACAAGGTCGTATCTACCTCATCAACCGAATTCACTCTGACAACTTCTTCGTCGGGTGAAGTCGCAGTAGCCGTGGCTGTTCTTTTCCCTGGTCCTTTTTTCTTTGGTCGAAGTTCAGGATGAAGCTTGTAGCATTTATGTTTGGTGTGTCCCACGACTTGACAATGGTCGCAAAAAGTACCCGTACCCGGCATCGAAGCGTTCTTCTTCGGACTCGGTTTTCTTTTTGTCGAGGTCACACTGTCCTTCGTGCCTTTATCGTCGCAGGATTTGTTCTTCTTCTCGATCACCATAGCAGTTGTGCTCGCGGTCGCGATGTCTTGGACGCCGAACAGACTTAGCTCAGTACTGATCGATTTCTGAAGTCTGGATGTGTATTTCCGAAATATCTGAGGATCAGATTGTGAGATGCATATGAACATTTCTTGTTGCCGAAACTCCGTAGTATAGTCTTGGACGGTCTGGTTGCGTCGTTGGTACAATCGGCGCCAACGTTCCCATCTCTCCTCAAGGTAACCCATCGGATAGAATTCTTGTCGTAGAAGTCATTTGAATTGACCCCACGCAAGGTCGTCAGCTTCACCACTGGCGACAAGGGCCTTCTACCAAGTCTTGGCATTGTCCTTCATCTTCAAAGGTGCGAATTTCACCTTTTGAGTGCTACTGAACTCTTTCAGGTCAAAGTAGGTATCAAGTTGGTCGATCCAAGAATCCAATTTCTCGGCATCGATCACCCCATC
The DNA here is from genome assembly GCA_019359835.1 of Pharus latifolius. NCBI lineage: Eukaryota > Viridiplantae > Streptophyta > Magnoliopsida > Poales > Poaceae > Pharus > Pharus latifolius. The sequence continues at coordinate 68,174,484 of CM033323.1, forward strand.
ATATATGGGTATATCAATCTTACCGTCAATCTTAAAAGATCCGACAGCTAAGGAGGTGTTGGCGAGGTTGTCGGTTTTATGGTGGCCTTCGTCTTCATCTTCTTCTGCCCTGCGCACGTCTTCACACCCATAACCTTCCCTGCTTCAAGAGGTACAATCATGGCCTGCTGCTTAATTCAAACAAGCACAGTTTCCATGTCGGTGGAGAGCTTAGCTACTTGTTCTACTAGGTTAGCTTGAATGGAGGTATCTTCAGACATTGTTGGAGACGCAACTGTAGGAACCGTCAATTGATCGCCTGGAGTTTCACCGGAAGTTTTGTAACCCTGGCGAGTCTTCACCATCCACAGGATAGGAAAGTTGCTCTGATACCAACTTGATCCGTTTGAGACCTAGCGTTGGTTTTCGCACTAGGCTCGCCCAGATACTAATATGCAGAATAACGGGATCTTACTCGAAAATACCAAAACCCAAAAGTTGATCGAAAACACAGCTCAAAGTAATTGCACAACTCTTTATTTCAAAGAGGGCTTTACATGCCGAACGTTAGGATGTGTCTAAGACTTCAATCTAGACTCGATGATCTAAACTAAACCTATTACAAGGTATTTATAGTTCAATCGTATGAATACGTATCAGACTCAAGAACCTAAAATATATTAGACTCATATAACTAACTAACCCTAAACAATAAGCTCAGTTATATCTATTCGGATCGGATTACAATTCCGAACAGAGAACAAATTCCTTTTCATGGTCGCGAAACCTTTTCAAACACAGTTAAGGTTGCGAAGCCGTATGTGACTCGACCTGAAGATCCTCCTGGATCAAAAAATGTACATGCTACACAACAAGAAGAAAATTTGGAAGATGCACGTTCAGTAGAAGGGGAGAATCGTCACGATTCTCCAACTATTCGACAACATCAAACTGGTCATGGTCATGCTTTTTGACTACCCCAATTCAATCGGCAAGGGGGGTGAGGAGGAGATGACTGAGCTACTCGTAGTTCTGTCCATGGTTATCCGGACACTGGCCGAAGGCAGCAAGAAGGATGACATGGCGGAGGTGGTAATGAGTATGATGACAACTTCTAGTACGACTACCACTATGAAGGTACAACATAAGGTCAATTTGAGGAATCCGGTGGCAACCGCCCAGGTTGATTGCACTCAAAAAGGTACAACATAAGGTCAAACAACAACACAACTACAATAAACTGTAGTAGAAGTAATTAAAAAGGTACAAGATTGCAAGGACCAATATTACAATAACATAACGCCAAGAATGACGCTAATTAGAGTTAATACAAAAATAGTGAGTTTCTCAAAACAAGAGTCGGTATCAAGGTACCGAACACAAAGAACAACACAAAAAGCAACAACGAGGATCTTCACTTCAATCGGCAGCGGCTCTGGAAGGGCTTCATCCACATCTGACTTGACTCGGCGCATGACCCTCCTAGAATGATGGTTCATCTGGAGTGTTTCCCTCTTCTTCATGGTACTCAAAACTAAAAGAATCGGGATCGACCAATCCCTCTTCTGAAGATGTTTGCAAAGGCAAGGGTGAGCACACTTTCACACGATACTCAGCAAATCGCATTACGCGAATGCAATTATATAAATGAGGGGCTCTCAATAGATGAGGTCTTTGTTTTATATGTAAGAATAGAATAGATTTTCACTCTAGGGTTGTAAGAAAAGGGCTTTTAGTTTCAAAAGCAATACATTGAAATCATAAATTATACTTTAGAAAACGTTATGTGTGATGGTCTCCCATGAGTCATCACTTTTATTAACCCATATTATGAAAATATTCCAAAACTTACTTGTGCTGAACCACATGGATAAGAATCCACTACGATAAGACTCCATGATCTGGGAGTACAGAGTATCCGATACTTCTTTTACACTTTGCAAAGGTGTACCTCTTTTTAAATCCACTTCTTCATTCAACTTTCAAGTCGGGCCAACTCCATGCGACTTCTATGCATGTGACAAGGCCGAGATCACACAACGATTTTGCATTCTAGTATTAACAGTATCCCTGCCCTGTAAATAGACAATTAAGTCTAAAATACCATTGTGGGTCCTCCCCACTGCCTTTCTTCCTAGTCTTGGCCTATGCCCTCGCAAGACATATGATATATGGTTGCAGCCGCGCACGACTCAATCCAGGCTTAGGGCAACTTCCTTCGATAGTCATTATCCTCTCATTATTTTTCTGATCTCACACCACTCACGGCCGAACTGCGGCCCACCAGTTTCCACGCGAGAAACCGGATCGACATACCATGCAGGGAACTACTAATACCAAGAAAGCTACTAAGTTGTGCCTGTCCCATACCAGGCAAGTGGTTGGTACGTTTTCATGTCGCATAGAAGCACAACACAATGTTCTTGTCCTTATGAATCAATAGTGAGGAGACATTCACATTCCCGATGTGCACACAGCAGCCAACCAATCAAACCATCCTCACTATCAATTCCTATTTCACATTTTCTTTCACAAAAAGGGTTTTCAAACATGTTTATCATATGATTGACCATTTAACACTCAATGTATGTATTTAAGTGTAAACATATCCTAAGCATAATGTCCTAGGGTGACAAGGGTGCAAGTGATACACAAATACATAAAAGGGTCTTTACAAGAGATTAGGTCATATCTATTCACATTCATCCAACATAACATTTAACTTGAAGATAAAGCAGGCATATATTCAAAACATAATTTAATCTAGTTTACTTTAAAATATTAGGAGAGACATGGTCAAGGGAATGAGACTTACCTTGCAAAGAGGGGTCTAACTGATCTGCTAGGTCTTCAAAGTTTCCTTCCACTCCTTCAGCTTCTGGCTCTGCTCTCGCAACAAAGAAACAACACGACACATCGCACTACATAAGCATACAGAAAATACTTTCTATAGAAAATAATGGGTATAATATAAGCATGCATGTGAGCGAGGTGATCTGGTCAAAGATACAAGGGCTTGGCTCAAAGAATTTGGCTTAGAAGCATCGAATGTCTAGGGGCTGACAATCGGTTCACGACCAGACAATGTCTGAGAATGGCATAGAGTTAAACTGGAGCTTCCAAAAGATTAAAAAGGAAACAAAAGAGTGCATCAGGTGCCAAACACAATAAGGCATCTAATTGACAAAGTGGTTTTGACAGAAAAGTCCAAGGATTAAAGAAAATTGCAGCAAAGTCATTGGCACATGAAAATTGAGTGCCAGAGCACTGCAGTGAGCCAGGGCACACGCGACTAGACAAATAATGCATGCGCTGCTTGGCTAACTTTGTCGAATGCATAGGCGGGATCAAGGTGAAGCTACTGATAAAGTTAATTGGGCTGAGGTGACTTGACGGCGGTGAACGACAAGGTTCAAATCGTTGGCCGCTTGAAACAAAGACGAGCTACGGTGACAAGGCTCTGGAGAAGATTAGACTTGAAATTGGTTGAGGGGTTTTGTTATTGGGGTTGCACTGATCGTGTTGGAGTAAGGAATTTGGCTGAGGTTGAGTTTTGAAGCTTGCCGGCGTTGACGCCGGGCTCGTGAACGACGATGAAAGAGGCGTCGTCGATACACGACAATGCAGGTTAATTGGCTCGAGCTACACAGACTGTGGGACACAAGAAAGGTATAGATGGGGTCAATTTGGCTGGAGGTACTGTGGAGCGTGCCGGCTACGTTAACCACTTACAGCGACGAGCGAAGAAACAGGGAATCAACAATTCGAGTTAGAATTTAAAAACTGGCTTCACAGGCTTGCTAGGAATCTACTAAGGACCAAAATGTTCTACAAAAAAGATGAGTGAAAAGGATTGGAGAAAGCTTAATTTTGGGAACAGGGAGTTCGGTTTTTCACGGCGATCACCGGCGATGGGGATCACCGGAGCTCAATTGGCTGCTAAGGAACAAAGAGATGGGCACAAGGAACTTACTGATGTGATTAAATTTGAGTTTGGTTTAGGGAGCTTTATTGGCGACGTTTGCCTCAACGGTGGCTCACCGGAGAAGAAGAAGAAAGAAGAAGAGGGCGAGAAAATTGGCTAGGTCCAAGGCACAGCAAAGGAACGGGCTGCTAGAGGGTTTAAATAGGCGAGGGAACGGAGATTGCGAGGGGAAATAGCAACAAAACTCACGCCGGGGAAAAGACCGGTTGGGCGCAGAAGGAACAGCGGCGAATGGCGATGCAATGGCGTGCAGGCGGCACACCAGCTTTACGAGTGAAGGTCAGGATGTTGGAACTTGCTCCAGTCTGGCGCAGATGCGGAGGTGCGAAGCTACTCTGGTGGTGACACGTACACGCATGAAAAATGAAACATCACGGGCGCGCGCGCTGGAGTTGCAGCTGCTGGTCGAAACACTGCCACAGCGATGATCTAGGTGAAGACAAGAGCGCGTTAGCAAGCACGAGCAACCACGAGCACAGGCGACAACTGGGCTTGGACTGCGGCGAGAAACACGGTGTAGCTCTAGTCGAAAATGGCGTCGGGACTCTGGTCAAAAACAACGATCAGGAGCTGGTCGAAAAGGGCTGGAAAAATAAGATTTGGGCCGATTTGCAAAATCAGAAACTTGATATTTGGACTGATTTGTAAATCTGGCAAAAGGGCTTAAATAAAAAGAGATTTGATCTCACAACATTGGCAAACTAAACTTAGAAAATAGTTTAGCAGCAACAAATAGCAGAAAATTAGGGTTTTGATTAAGATTTGAGCTTAAACGAAAACAAGGTATTTAGGGTAATTAGGGTTTGAAAATGAGCGAGGCTGAAAACTGAGGCTTCGAATGAGATTTTGGAAATCTCATAGAAGGGAAACTTGCTCAGAATAGCAAATGGAAGATATTGCCTGAATTAGATACATATATGGAGATAATCTGTGGCTTTTGGCCTTTTCGGGCTTTTGGGAAAATCTGAAAAGGATTAATCCGCGATACTTTTGGGCTGATTTGCGAAAATGGGAACAAACAATGGAGCTTGCTATCAACTTCTGAGGTTAGGGTATTTGCATACCTTGGATTATGATTCTGAGATAACAGACTTGAATTGGGTTAAGATTTAGCCAAAAAAGGGGTGTTACATATTCGTGGACAATCAATACTTCTATGTGGCGTTGATCATCAATAGTGCTTCAGTTTTGACTCCTCTAACATGTCAAGTCCAATCCGTCATCTACACTACTTCGACCAAACAACAATGCTTCGACCACCGAGAAGAAGCCTACAACCAGTACCTCATCTGTTGGTTCTTCTGCTTGATCAAGTCAAATTATATGCTTTAGATGCTGAGGGCGAGGACATATGGCATCTCAGTGTCCTAACCAGCGAGCTATGATTGTGCAAGAAGATGGATCATATAATTCTCAAAGTGACGAAGACGTTATCAAAGGCGCCACAGAAGAAGACGAAGTAGATGGAGTTGTTCTTTTGAGCAAGGTCAGACTCTTGTGGTCAAGACTATACTTAGTGTTCAAATGATGGAAGCTGAACGAGGACAGTGACATAATGTTTTTCAAACCCAATGTAAGGTCCAAGACAAGGTATGCAAGCTCATCATTGATGGAGGTAGTTGTCATAATCTTGCTAGTAAGGAGATGGTGGACAAACTTGGACTTACAGTGCTCAAACATCCTCACCCATACCGCATTAGTTGGCTTAACTCTTGTGGTGAGATCAAAATTACCTCCATAGTGAATGTTTAGTTTACCATTAAGGGGTATACTAATGATGTCATGTGCAACGTGGTTCCTATGCAAGTTTGCCACTTACTGTTGGGACAGCCATGGCAATATGATTGCGATTCACAGCATTGTTGTCAGACTAACAATTATTTCTTCAAGTTCAAGGGCAAGGACATCACTCTTCTTCCTATGACTCCTGAGCAAATCATATTGGAAGAGACTATTGAAAAGGAAGAATAGTCAAAATTAGTCAACAGAGGGCTTATCCTGGTGCCATCTTCAATGCCCCTAACCTTGCAGGCAAGGTGTTACCTCTTCTTCAGAGGGTAGATCCGTTTCTTCACAAAGTCCCAGATCACGTCGCAGGTGGTCAAGCCCTCATTTGCCAGGTATTAGATTACCTGGGCTCGCCTCTTCTTGTCGTCCAGCGGAGGAGCAGAATATTTGTCTCCACTTTTCTCTGGTCGACGATTCTTGAACCAGAGATGGCTCTCGCTAGGAGCCAAGCAGTAGAACCACCGTTGATACCATCCATGGATGGAATCATGGTGGGGGAGATGCGGGTAATCCTTCTTCTCCCGAAGACGAAAGTAGACACACCCACAAGCATTGGAGCTTTTCGACCATGCCAAGAAATAATATTGGCGGAAGTGGTATGCTGGGCAAAACCCCAACATATACCTCGCACAAGTGTTAGAAGACAGCAAGAATCAAAATGGAGTTGGGGTTGGGGTTTACCAACTCCAGATCGTAGTGTGCGAGAACGCTCCAGAAAAACTCTCTCTCTGGGAGGTGAAACCCACACCACAGAAAATCCTTGAAGAGCACTAGTTCGCCTGGTTGCACACAGGACTTTCTTCTTCGTCCCCGACCGAGCACCATGGGATCAATGACCTTGAAGGGAGGTCAACCTCCATTTCCAAGGCCAGCATGTTCTCCATCGTGCGGTGGTGAGAACGGGTCCAAGATGCCATTGAAGTGAGTTTGGGGAAGAAGAAAAAACTTGGAGAAGGAAAGCTTGTAGGCTAAAAGTTCTAAGTCTCAAACGGTTTTGAAGTTCTTAGTCCTGGGTTGTATCCCATAAAAGACAGCTTTTTATCATGACAAAGATCCTTTTCATTTAATGCCTCTCATGACGGGTTTGACAAATGCACCCAAAGGTTTTCTTGAGCTTTGTTAGAATCTGAAACGAAAAGGTACCTTTTTGAAAAGCCGAAACGACGCTTCAATTAAAATAACCTTTTTCGTTTCACATTCGGGGGTTAGTTGATGGCGATTATTACACAAGTTATTTTTTTATGCTTTTCTCTGGGCGCAGGAGACCACGGGGAGAGACCCAAGTTATTTGCTTATGCCACTCCGTAGTCGCAGGAGACCACAGAGAGGAGAGCTAAGTAATCTATTTATGCCTTTCCATCGTTGCATGAGACCACGGAAAGAGATCAGGGGATAGTCCAAGATATTCTGGACATAACTCAGCCCATCTTGTCAATTAGACACGAAGGACAATCACAGATGATTATCTCATGATTGAGGTCACGGGATTCTATGGTCACAATATTTATTGTCGCAGAGTCTGTGGTCTCACCTACTACACTAACCGTGATCAATATGATTGGGAAGACATCTACCTGCGGGCACCCTAGTCACAGAGATAGGGTAATCCCCAATGCATGGTCGTAGACAATATGCGACCAAACAATAAGAGAACTGTATATTAGCCTGGAAGTGCCTTCAAATCAAGAAAGGAAGGTTTGGTCGAGACTTATCTTACCAACCACGATTTAAGGGTTATGCGGTTATGCTGTCATCAACCATAACTGCCCTCTAATACTTATATTCTGAATATTCTTAGGATAATATGAGTCTCTTCACTGACAAGACAACTGTTGACAAGATGAAGATGGGTGTGAAGTTATCCACAACCACAGATCATAATTGGGGAACAACAACCACCAGCAACCGCTGGCAACCTCTGAGTGACCCTTTATTGAAGCAACCGTCGCCCTTTGGCAAACTATAAAAGGACTGAGAGTTAGACAAAAAGGGGCAGTCCATTAAGACAAGATAGAGAAGATTAGACTCTACACATTGTAGTCCAACATTTTGATAGTGAAAACCCAACAGGAGTAGGGCTATTACTCAGACGTCGACTGAAACCCTTCAGAAGTTTGTTAAGAGGTTTGTGGGGGTAAGAAATACTATCCCTAACATCTCTGACAATTCGGTAATCAGAGCCTTTAAACATGGCATTCGATACCAAAGATTCATCAAGGATCTCAGCATTCACCCAACAAGATCAATGTCAGAACTCTTCGACATGGCTAATTGCTACTTCGACATAGCTGAAGTGGTGGAGTGGAATAAAATGGTTGACAAGGGTGATTTACCACCCCAACCTAGTCTGGACTCTAAAAAGAAAAAGAATTCTAACAAGAAGTATGGATCATCTATGGGAGAGAAGAGTAAAAAGGTGAAAAATGACGGAACGAACCATCTCTGAGAGGTTGCGAACATGGAAAAGCGACGACAGGATAAAGGTAACAAAGTTCCATACAAGAATAATAAACCTTGTTCTGGTGGATGCAACAGCGACCACACAGTAGAACAGACTAACCCACAGGGAAACAAGATGTGGTGTTCGCTGCATGATGTCCCGAGACATGATCTCAAGAATTCCTGGACATGGTTAAAGCGCATGGAACAATTCTACCAAGTAATGCACCTATGCCTACCATACCAGAAAAAGGCAACCCAGCTAGAATAAGGACACTGATGGAGACGACGACATGCCATACCTAGTACCAAATAATCATATTAATGTTATTTTGGTGGTTCTTCATTCTATATCTCCAAGCGTTACTTTAAATATATTCACCAATAGGTGAATAATATAGAAGCCTCCCCAAGAGAGCCTCAATACCGCTGTTGGTCAAAGATGTCCCTAACCTTCAGCCAGGAGGATTGTCCCAAGGGATTGTCGTACCACGGTGACTTCCTTTGATAATATCCCCTACGATTAGCAATGCGAAAGTGGGCAAAGTCTTAGTCGATTGAGGTAGTTCTCTCGACTTGCTTTTTGTAAAAGCCCTTGATGAATCCAAATTCCTCGTTCAAGGATTAAGCCTGTGGTTCACCCATTTTTTGGGATTATTCCTGGTCCGTCGTCACACCATTTGGCATGTACTACTATGTTAGAATGCCATTTGGCCTCAAGAATGCTGGTTCCACATACCAGCGCTTGATGCAGAAGACCTTTCAATCTCAATTATGGCATAACTTAGAAACTTATGTTGATGATCTGGTTGTCAAGAGCTCTAAAAGCTCTAGTCATGTAGATGATTTGGCTGAAACTTTCTATAATATGAAAAAGCATGGAATAAAGTTGAATCCGAAAAGTGCTCTTTGGAGTTTCTTCTGGTAAACTTTTGGGTTTGCTTGTTTGTTCACGGGGCATTGAGGCTAATCCCAAAAAAATGCAATCTCCTTCAACCTCGAAAGAGGTACAAAGCCTAACTGGTCGAATGGCGGCTTTAAGTCATTTTATTTCACAGTTGGGTGAGCGTGGATTGCCTTTCTTTAAGGTTCTATGTAGGCACAATGGTTTCTAGTGATCAGACAAAGCGTGAAAGCATATTTTGTCAGTACTTTGGTACTGGTTTCCCCAATTTTGGGAGAATCATTACTCATATATTTGGCTACTGCGCCTCAAGAGGTTTCACATCAAAGAAGCTGAAGAAGGCCCCTCCTACGACCAAAGTTTTGGATAGAAGTGGAGCCTTGCGAATCACTCCACCCACAACAACAGTGGAGACCGCAGCAGCTGTGGCGACTATAGCTTTGGCTACGCCCACAGGAGTCCTTGCGACCACAATTGCTGTCGGGGCCGTGGAGGCTCTTGCGACTGCAGGGGCGAGCCAACCGGTCCCTGCTGTGGTTAAGACCCCAGCTGACCCTTCAGTCGCAACCATGCAGGTTGTTATGGTAAGGGCTCCCACTCCTCAAACTTCTCTATTAACTGTGAGGAGGTAATCATCAGCGGCTCCTGATGAGTTTTCTCCCATGGCTCTTTCTTCTCTCTGGTCTCCAAGAGAAGAAGCTTCGAATTCCCGAAATCTCTTGGGACTTAGCATTAGATAAACATTTGTCTTAACCGAGTCTCATTACTTAGCTAGAAACAGTTTTCCAATCTTAGAATTGGATATGCAGGGATTCTCCGACTACTGCAACGCCTACTCTGATGGTCGTGGATGAACCATCTGTCACTGCGGTCGACGAGGTGGTGGTGACTATTATGTCCGAGGTCCCTACCATAAGTGAGGTGGTAGTAGAACCAGTGGAAACTGAAGAGGCTGTCGCTACCACTTCGGCTGAAGTCATGCCTCCGCAAGACGTCGAAGAGGATCCGGCAACCATCATTGGTGAAGTGGTTCAAGAGATTCAGTCAACTGAACTAGCCAATGATGCAGAAGCTAAGGTCGCGACTAGGACCACAACGAACGAACAAGCAAGCACATCTACTCCCCCTCTGGTCGAGGAAGTTGTTCCTCCCTCCTGTTCGGAAGAATAAGGAGAGGAGAGGACACAGGAGATGGCGGTCCAGCCCATCGAAACCCAACGCCCTACCTTGGACTTGAACATCCAGTCTCAATTCCTTCAGAAAGTCAGGCAAGCATGGGAAAGCTTGGCATCAACCAGCCAAGCAGTTGGACTCGGGGACTTCTCAGAAAAGTACTTTGAGAAGTTCTTGGAAGTGAGTAAAAATCTTTACTTCTTAACTAGTAAAAATCTTTACTTCTTAACTTCTTGTGTTTCTTCTGGAATCTTCTTTTGAGTATCTCCCCTTTTGTTCTATTCAGAGCGTTGCTCGTGATGCAGCCGTGTTTGCCCTGCTGGTAGGTCAAGGTCACTCAAGCAGAATGCGACAAGCTAAAGCAGTAAGTATCGTGCTTTAAGCTTAGTTTCTTGTAAACTGGAATTATAATTTCTATTGTCGTAGGGAAAGTCTGCTTTGCTAGAAGAGGTCACCAATGAATGCAACGGCAGAGAGGTTGCAATCGTTGAGCGTTCCTCTCTAGAGAAAGAGAGAGAGAGAGATGGCTAAAGCCCAGAGAGTAAGCAGCGAAAGGCTTGCTGAGACTCTGGCGTTTGGGGCCCAACTGAAGGGTGTTGAGGAGAAAATGATGACCTTGGAGCAAAAGGCTATGTTGGCCGATTCGCTCCTAGGCAAAGCTGAGTGTCTTTAGATAGTTTGCAACCAACTACAAACTAGGGTAGATGGTAAGTTCATTTTGGCAGAAACTTCTGACAAGGATTGCTAGCTGTTATTGGGCCTCCATGGTCGCGTGAGTGTCCCATGATTGCACATAGCCATGGCCACAGTTAACTTCCTATGGTCACCAAGTGTCAAAGCAAGAGACCTAGGGTAATCCAAAAATAATCTGGATATGACCTAAGAATCATATTTATTTCACGCAAATTTAGCATACATGTTATAGTAAAATTCACACCTAATTCTGTATCCACGGATGCCATGGTCACTGAGATATCTTCCCACGACCAGACTCACTCGCAGATACAAAGCTCTATATTACTTCAGTGGTCGCAGAGTTGCACGATCATCGTTCATCAGCTACTGTACCTTGATCCTTATGATTATACCCAAGATAATCATAAGTTCTTAGCAAGGTAACCATTGAAGGAAGTTAAGGAGGTAAAGCAATTCCAGGACACCAAGTCAAAGCTGCTTAACTGCCACATAACCATGATCTACGGCAACCACCATGTACCCACTATCCACAGCTTCCACCTCGAGGCAGTTAGGGGCGATCGTGGGACGTGCCTTCAGGAGGATAACCGACACTTTCTTCGGCAAGTATAAGAAGGCCTTCAAGGGAAAGATCAAGGATGAGGATGATCAACTATAGAGAAGACTAGCACTACTCACTAGTACAGAAATACAGTCTACTAACCCCTATCTTCTATCGGTTATTAGCGATTTAGTAGAAAACCGTTAGAAAATGTGCCTCGCAGTCATAAAAGGCATATGGGATGTATTTTTCCTATCGGTTTGTAAAAAACTTACCGTTAGAAGAAGCAGTATGATTTACTCTTACAGTGATGAACATATTTACCGTTAGAAGAGATGCATAAGTACTGACGGGAGAATGTTGTGCGCCGATAGGACTGGTCGACTTCTACAACTAGTCTTATTCTATCAGTAATGTATATCTATATCGACAGAATATGTACAAAAATTCCTATCGGTAGTATGCAGTGTGCCGATAGAACTGTTCTCCTTGTACAAATAGTTTTATTCTATCGGTGAAGCATGTTTATGTAACAGCCCCAAAATTCCATTCTTAAACCCTCCCCTTCTCAGATTTTTCCTTCCGGTCTAAATCTTCCGAAATTCTGATTAATTATCTTCTTATTCTGATCAGCGAAATTCTTTTACCTGTTCAACCCTAAATCACCCCCAATATTTTATAATGCACACATTTTTAAATTCATGGCATCATAATTTTATGCATTAAATGAATGTCTATTTGAAAATTGCATAAAGGTGTTGAATTAAATTAAAATAATACAAAGAAGTTTCTGGAAAAAAAAAGAAAGAGTATTTATTTAGATACTTCAGTAGGAAGACACTGCTTTTTGATAAAACAGAAAAAAAAATCCACACGAAACAGAAGACGGTGAATCTGGTCGTCCTGCTGCTGGTTTGGCCGCGCGCGTTTGTCTTCCTCCGGCCGTCGTTTGCTTGTCCGAGCTTGTCATTCAGGTGTGCATCTTAGCCCTCTCCATTTTTCTCTTCTGGAGCTTTTCGTTTTGACCACCGTAGCTCCCTCCATCGGCGTGTTACCTTCTTCCCATCGCCGGCGTTGATCTCTTTCTTCAACCTCCAGCCGCCGTGATTTTCTTCTGATTCTAGCCGCCTCTTGCTGCCATTGTTGGCCCCCAGCATTTTCCCTTGTACCCTCCACCACCTCCCAAACTCCCCGGCCTTCTCTCCTCTCCGGCGAGCCCCACCAGAGCTCAAACCGTGGTTACGCGTGCTGAAATTCGGCTGCTACAGTACTTGGCTGCTACAGTAGTTCAGCATTTGTGAGTGATTCTTTTAATTGTTCAATGCTCAAGAGATCTCCGATAGAAGATCCGTCTGCGCCATTAGATTTGTCTCAGTCCAAAACTTCCAGATCTGAAATTTTTTTTTCAGATCTGAGTCCTGGATCTTGTTTTCCCTTTTTCCATATCCGATTGTACCTAAAATCTCGCTAAAAGTGGTTTTTCTCCGTCCGACCTCCAATTCCAGATCTGTCTAAACCACCTCGCCACAAATTCTTCCTGCCACATATTCTCCTTCAGCCACCTCTTCAGATTTTGATCCTAAAATCCTGTTCCGTCGTTTTCGTCTATTTTCAAAAAAGGATCTTTTCGGTTTTACCCTAAAATACCGCTATTTTCAAAAACTTCCATTTGCCAGTCTTTTTCAGATCCGACTCCGAGGCTGTTTTACCTGGACCTACTAGGATTTAGATTTGCATTTATTAGTCCCATACTCATGCATTTTGGTTGATCGGTGCTCTCTTCGTTTTTAGAACCCGCTCATCCGGAAGTCGAGGAGCAGCCGATCGAGGACGTCGCCGAAGATCTTATCGCGGGAAATCAAGGCAATTCACCACCACCTTGATCATATTGAACCTATGTTTTCAAGTTAGCTATGTATTTTGTTTCACAAATATTGTGCATATTAATTGAGTAGACTAAGTATGTTTGAATATGCTTGTTTAGTTATTATCCCAAATTGAAAGACCATTCTTGATTCTCAAGCCTATATAATGTTCTTGATGCCCTAGGTTAATGTTAAGGCATAGTAGCAGTAATACAAATTATCTGTATGAGTAAGAAAAATGGTTTTCCAAAGTCAAAGATGCTTTTAAAATGTCTATCCTAGGGAGGAGAGGTATGTCAGTCTGAATATTGAAATTATGAGGATGTTGGAAACATGATAACATTGTTAACTGGTAAAATTGTTAACATGGAAATTGTTAACTGGTAAGATTGTTAACAAGCTAATGTTAAAACTTGTGCATAAAGTCGAATAGGAAAAACTCCTCTCTAGAATAGTTAAGGACTAACAACCTTGTGTTGAACATCTAGTAACATGTTATCGTACCTCCACAAGCCTGGTATGGGACGGGCACGACCAAGTATCCTTGCCGAACTATTGCCCTAGCTCTGCATAGAATAATAAAGATACACTAAATTGTCACTGGTCAGGGAGGGAAGATCCCTCTTGGCCCACTTACACGGGCGGATATGGGTGAGCCCAGCCGCATCGTCTGAGAGAAAGATCGTGCAACTGATGTGATTCCAGGGCACGAGTGTTGGATGGCGTGGTCCCCAACACAAAACCCCTCGTGTGTCCACTCCCTATTGGAGGAGAGGGTCTCCATCGCGGTCCAATACTGGGTGAGGGGTAGGGTGAAGGTATGAGAGGGAAGATCCCTACAATGCTTCACAACTGTATTAGGAACCCCAACCGGAGGTGAGAGTTCCGGATCACTGACCGGTGGTGAACCTTTTACGGGGCAGAGTTAGTATAATGGCAAGGCAGGGTGAAAAGCGTGTTAGTCTCAACTTAGTGGCGCGTTTAAAGCAGCGTGATCGAACCTGGCATAGGAGACTCATATGCTTAAAGTAGCATGTTGGGCAAAAGGCCTATGCTCGTGGTCAACAGTGGTAGTTGAGAAGTCTTCTGGGTAAAGCGGTACCCCTCTGCAGAGTTTAAAATGTATCTAAATACTCCGTGCTCCCGGAATTGGAGTGTGTTATGGTCATTGGATTTATCCATGCTGCAAGGCACAAGTAGTTTTCATGAATCGTTTTATCAATTGCTTTAAACTCTTTACTCTTGAACTACATATGTATATAGTGTAAACTTTCAAAGAAGGTTTTAAATGCTTTTTATGGTTACCAACTGCTAGGTTGTGAGATATTTTTGGGAAAGAACCTCGAATACTTCTCTTGAATTCCATGACATGTGATATACATAATTGCATTTGTTATGTGGTGATTTGCTGAGTACCCTGTACTCACCCGTGACTGAATTACTCCGTCAGAAGCTGAAGAGCCAAGCGACTTGGGTTCATACGAGTGTGAGCCTGAGCCTTTCGAAGATTTCTCCGAGTTTGACCCAGACTTCTAGGCGTCGCGTACCTGGTCAAGCGACTGTGGGTGAAGATTAGTGTTCCGCTCCTTCCGCGTTTTGGTAAAAACTGAAATGTTATTTTGGTACCCTGTTGTGCTATTATTGTAAGGCCTAGTGCCGTCAACTGTGGACCCTGTAATATTTTGTGGATTATTTATGTATGGTGCTGGTTGTTGTGATATTCATTTCTGGTTCGCAACTGACTCCTGGGAAGTTGCGACAGGGGAGTGCTGTTTCGTACCGTGGTGTTCGGTACGGGACGGGGTTCCCCACAGTTTATACCGACAGAATATCTCAAAAATTCCTATCGACAATATGTAGTGTGCCGATAGAACCGTTCGCCTTCTACAAATATTTTATTCTATCAGTAATGGATGTTTGTACCGTTAGAAGATATCAAAAATTGCTTAGAACTGTTCGTCTTCAAATAGTTTTATTCTATAGGTAATGTATGTTTATACCATTAGAAGATAGCAAAAATATCTTAGAACTGTTCGCGTTCTACAACTAGTCTTATTCTATCGGTAATGTAAGTCTATACCGACAGAATATGTACAAAAATGCCTATCAGTAGGATGTAGTGTTTCGATAGAACTGTTCTCCCTCTACAAATTGTTTTATTCTATCGGTAATTTATGTTTATACCGTTAGAATAGATCTCAAATTACTAACAATATGAGGTTGTGTACCGATAGAACTTATCTAGTACTATAAATACCCGGTTGTTTCTCTTTCATTCTCACAGTTCATCAGGCGCTCGTAGCCCTAACCTGTAAGCTCCATGGACGGCCGACGCACCTCTACCGGCGACCGCTGCACCTCCGCACTCCATCGACGCCCACTAGATTTCGGCATCGCAAGCAAGGTACGTAAAATTTCGGCAATATTGTTAGATTATTCTAATCCGATTATGGCAATTATTCTACAATTTTTGTATCCTTCATTTTGATGTGTCTTCTTTTCAATATGATTATGTACGGTGTCTTGTTCCTGTTTTTTATTAAAACAACTACATAATATCACTTTGGGATCGATAATGTTCAATTGCTTGCTGATCCTATCAAATGAAGAAAATTATCAGGATATATTTGCAATACAAACTCTATCTAACATAGTGAAATGCCAATAAGAGTATAAATGTAATATCTTCATCTCTCAGTAGGTTGCTCAATGCCAACTTGGACTTAGTAATAATTGAAATTGAAAGATCATGAAATTGAAAATGAAATTGAAAGATCATGAAACTGAAATTGAAATTGAAAGATATTTGTAATTGAAATTGAAATTGAAAGATCATGAAATTGAAATTGAAATTGAAGTTGAAATTGAAAGATCATGAAATTGAAAGATCATTAATGTCAAGATATTTACAAATATCATGAGATACACAAATATCTTGATCTTCTCTGTAGGTTGTTCAATGCCAATAACATAGTCACATGCCAACTAGCTTGCTCAATGATCAAGTGCATGTAAAAAGTTCATTAAATAATTAATATATGTATATTGGCAAGGTAATTTCTTCTGATGAAATAGAGTAGAAATGTAATATCTTGATCTCCAGTTACAAGTTGATGTTACTATGACGAAGCACAACCTAACCTTTAGTTGGTAGTCTTTCTCGGATAGGGAGTTATGTAGGAAACAGTAAACAATTTTAATTTGCTCTAGAATGCCTATTTATGATCTGTGCAGGTCCTTGGATGATGCTCATGAGGGGCAACGTATTTCATGGTTCTTCATCGAAGTACGCTGCCTACGTTGGCTTGTTGGCGAAAGAAATGGTGAAGATCACCATCGAGAGCTGGAAAGAAATGGTGAGGATCACCGTCGAGAGCTAGAAAGAAACGGTGAAGATCACCGTCGAGAGCTGGAAGGACGTGAAGGGCGAGATCTTGGTTGGCTCGGTCGAGAAGATCCTTAAGCCCGGCGTGTTTCTCAAATCAAGACCTATAGAAAGCATCTTACATTTGTATCGGTGTTTCAGATATTTTTTTACATGCACCAGCTTGTGGCCAGATGCTTACCTGCTTGGAGAAGAAGAATTGTTGTCATTTGCACAGCCATTCTACACCATCATTACACAGAACAATATCTTGGAAAGTAGGTTCTTTTTGTTAATGGAGTTGAGTTGAGTTGAGTTGAGTTGTGTTGAGTTGATCGAGTTTGAGTCCGAGGAAATCACCAATACAAATGTAACTCAATGGCAGTTCCAGCTCCTCGGGCGTCTTCGAACTGAACTCCTATGGTTAAGTCCAATGCGGTTCAGACATTTGCTGTTTTGGATGAATGGATTTGTGATGTACCTGGTCTAACTTGTAGTCGGTAGTTGCATTGTCGCAACTTGCAAAGGTTCTCTTTTATGTAAAATGTATGGGCCACTGGGTCCTCATCGTGATCTGTTGTTAATTTCAGTCGTGGCTTTTCTAATATACATCGAATGTGTGAATTGTTGTATTTGTATATTGATGTATATTTGTGTATCATGTATTGCTATTTGGGACATGAACTTGAATGTGTAGGGAGTATTTGTGTATTTAATTGTATTGGTAGGTAGGTGTGTATTTGTACTGCTGTTTCAGACATGCACTTGAATTTGTGAACTGGCATGTGTATGTTTGTACCTGAATTGCTGTGTCATACATGACTTAGCTTGCTTTTGTTTTCAGCCATTAACTAGAATGTGTTTAAATAGTACTCATTTTTTGTGTTTCCTCTTGCATTTTCTTAAAGGAATGGAGGCAAACAAAGATCTCATGTAAGTAGAGATTTTTAATTTCTTTGGCAAGATGAAGTACCAAGTACCTAAGAAAAGTATTTTTGTGTCTCCTAGTTAATCTATAAATTAGCATTTCTTGAAATATTTCTTTATCTTCTAGTTAAGATCTGTTTGATGTTACATTGTGTTTAGATATGATTCTTTGGATGTGAGAACTAGTGTCATGTGTGCCATGCATTACCCAGTTTGGTACCAGTACCTCCTCTAACGGTAAATACACATATTTACCAATAGAACAACACATGTCTTTGCTCAGTCATGCATCATCTAACGGTAAATACACATATTTACCGATAGAAAAACACATGTATTTGCTATGTGATGCATTACCCAATTTGATTGTGCTTCAGCCATGTATCCGTACCTTTTCTAACGGTAAATACACATATTTACTGATAGAAAAACTCATGTATTTGCAGTGTCATGCATCATCTAACGGTCAATACACATATTTACCAATAGAACAAGACATGTACTGCTCAGCAATGTACATTCTCTAACGGTATATGTGTGTTTTTACCGATAGAATATGTGAGCACAAAATTACCTTACTTAGTCTAACAGTTATTTCATGTATTTACCATTAGAAAAAGGTCCAGTATAAGTAAAACCCCACTCGACCATTGCTGAGCTACTCTTTTGTTCTGTTGCACTTTGTGTCCCTCTGTTTGTGATGAAAGTTCCACGCTCGCAGCTACACTGTTAGGGTGATCAGGGAAAGCTAGAGGGAAGTTGATTGCACCCCTCTCTTTAAGGTATGCTTAATTGTCATCACTTATCTCTCTCTCTCCCTCTAGATCTCCCTCCCTCTCTACTTGCAAGCTAGCTGTATTGTGTAGTTCCAAGTTTGTAGCTCCAAGCTTGGGAGCTAGCTTGCTGGAAATGCTTCATATTTTAGGAGCTCACTAGCTTGTATTGTGTAGTTAGCTAGGTTAATTAGTGTTAATTTCGTCAGTCTAGGGTTTAACACATCAGTTGTAAGAGGCTGTACATGTACATATACATAACTTAATCGGGCAGGTTTCATGCATGGCTGACTCGTTAAATTTTGTTAATTGTAGATGGACAGAAAATATTGGATGTATGGAATAAAATGTACTACTCTTGAATATTTGGATGGTGTGAATGAGTTTATTAAATTTGATGAGCAACAAAAGGAGAGGAAGGGAGAGAAAAATATGCTTTGTCCTTGTATAGATTGTATGAACTTGAAGAGGTTTAGCAACTCTGATCAAATTAAGAGTCATTTGATTCGTCGTGGTTTTAACGTGCGATACACCCGTTGGATATGGCATGGCGAAGATCTTGAGGAAACAAGCACCACTACTACCAATCAGTAGGACTCGGATGTGGATTGCAATAATATCGATGATCACCCGAATTTTGACAATGTTCATTCCGATGTGCACGTAGATGATGATGATGACAATCTAGATGAGATGTTACATGATGTAGAGGAAGATTACAACGAAAACGACTTCTGTGAATTTGAGAAATTGATTGCTGACTCTGAGAAGCCTCTGTTCCCTGGATGTGCAACATTTACCAAACTATCTTCTGTGCTGAGATTATATAACTTGAAGGCAGGCAACGGTTGGAGTGATAAGAGTTTAACGGCACTATTAGATCTTCTAGCGGACATGCTTCCAAAGGGAAATGAGTTGCCAAGATCTACTTACCAAGCCAAAAAACTGTTGTGTCCGTTGGGAATGGAAATCGAAAGAATAGACGCATGCCCAAATGATTGTGTGTTGTACCGTAACGAGTACTCCAGTTTGCATGTTTGTCCAAGATGCGGCGCAGCGAGCTATACGCGTAGGGACCGGATTGACAGTGAACGTCACGAGGTAAAGAAAGGACTTCCGGCGAAAACTGTGTGGTACTTGCCTGTGATACCTAGATTGAAGCGGCTGTTTGCAAATCCGAAAGTCGCGAAGCACTTGCGTTGGCATGCTGAAGCCCAGAAACAAGACGGAAAACTGAGACACCCAGCTGATTCTATTCAATGGAGAAACATCAACAGAACATTTACTGAGTTCGGCGGTGAACTTAGGAATATAAGGTTCGGGCTGAGTACAGATGGTATGAACCCACATGATAATATGTGCAGTCGGCATAGCACTTGGCCGGTTCTTTTATGCATCTACAATCTTCCTCCTTGGTTATGCATGAAGCGCAAGTATATCATGGTGGCGTTACTAATCTCAGGACCCAGACAACCCGGAAATGATATTGACGTGTTTCTAGCGCCTCTAATCGAGGACTTACAGAAATTGTGGAGCGAGGGGGTGCAGGTGTGGGATGCATACAAGCAAGAGAATTTCATTTTGCGGGCCCTGATATTTTGCACCATAAATGATTTTTCGGCCTACGGCAATTTGTCGGGGTATAGTACGAAAGGAGCCAAGGCTTGCCCTATTTGCCTAGATGAAACTGAGAGCATGTGGCTGCGAAACTGCCGGAAAACAGTGTACATGGGTCACCGCAGGTTTCTTCCGGTGCATCACACGTACCGTAAGAAGAGGAAATCATTTAACGAGAAGCCTGAGAAGGGATCAGCTCCAGTGTTTCTGACTGGTAAGGAGATTTACTCGCGCATGAAGGACATCAAAGCTGAGTTCGGTACGTATTCTATACCTCCAGAAAAAAATATTTGGAAGAAGAGATCGATTCTTTGGGATCTACCGTACTGGGAGCACTTACAAGTTCGACATTGCATTGACGTCATGCATGTAGAGAAAAATGTCTGTGACAGTTTGATTGGTTTGTTGTTGAACATTCCGGGAAAGACAAAGGATGGTGTGAAAGCTCATCGTGACATGGTGGCAATGGGGATAAGGACTGAGCTTGCACCTTTAGAGAAGGGAAAGTGTACATACCTCCCCCCGGCCTGCTATACGTTGTCCAAGAGCGAAAAAACAGAACTCTGTCATGCCTGCATGGTGTTAAAGTTCCATGTGGGCACTCCGCGAACTTGAAAAAACTTGTGTCCATGAAGGACCTAAGACTGGTTGGCATGAAGTCCCACAACTGTCATGTGTTGATGTCACAAATGCTTCCCATTGCTATCAGAGGCATTCTCCCAGTTAAAGTCAGAGAGACAATCACAAACCTATGTTATTTCTTCAATGCAATATCTTGCAAGGTAAGTACGTGCACTCGTACTATAAGTTCATTACCTCCATTTGTGGAGCTTAATTAGAAGATTTTTTTGATATGAATATTTGGCGCAACTGTGTTCTCGTAGGTAATTGATCCGGATGGACTGGACGCTTTGCAATGCGACGTGGTTACAACTCTTTGTCATCTCGAGATGTATTTCCCTCCATCCTTTTTTGATGTTATGGTCCATCTGATTGTTCACCTTATCAAAGAAATTAAGTTTTGTGGACCCGTGTGCCTGCGCTACATGTATCCATTTGAGAGATTTATGGGTCTATTGAAGGGATATGTATGGACTCATCGTCAACCCGAGGGGAGTATCATGGAAGGTTATGCCGCAGAGGAGGTGATTGAATTTTGCACATATTCTATGGCCGGGGTTGACCCAATTGGCGTTCCTAGGTCCCGACACGAGGGTAGGCTTCAGGGCATCAAAATGATTGGATTCAAAGCTATCATCCCCGCTTGTGATGTGTACGCAAAATCACATTTTTGGGTCTTACAACACATGACGGGGGCAGAATCCTTCGAAGTCAGAGATTTGGGTCACCAGAGAACATAACAGGAAATTTGCTGGGTGGATCCAAGAAAGAGTCACGCGAGCTGCCGAGGGCTCCATAAGTGAAACTGTGACATGGTTGGCTAGAGACCCAAGATTCACTGTAGGGACTTGGCAGGGGTACGACATCAATGGGTATTATTTTACACAAGATCTCAAGACGCCAAGAGTAGCACGCAATGTAGCGGAGTGACACTGTTTGCTATTTCCGAGGATGCCAGGTCAGTAAGGGCGCTGAACTCATATTGTGGTGCTATTGACGAAATATGGGAGCTCGATTACGGATTACTTAAGATTCCCCTGTTTCGGTGCCAATGGGTCGAAATCCCTCAAGGTGTTCAAGTTGACAGTTACGGGTTTACGCTCGTCGATCTTGATAGAGTCGGACACCAAGACGATCCATTCATACTTGCAAAGCAAGCCACACAGGTATTCTACATAGTTGACCCAGCCAATCCAAACTTGCATGTTGTCCTCCACAGCAAGAGACATATTGTTGGGGTCGAAGACGTTGTCGACGAAGAGGAGTATAACCAATTCGATGAAATACCTCCATTTTTAGAGGACATTCAATCTATCCCTACTGAAGATAATGACGAAACAACGTATATGCGAGATGATCACGAAGAAGGATTATGGGTTGAGAACCATTGATGATTATTTTCTATTTCAAGGAAAAATGCCAAGCAAACAACCCACAAGTTCTGCATCAAGGTGAGGAACTTATCATTAATACATCAGGCAGTACATTTTTCTTTAGAACTTAATGATAAGCTAGTTCACAGCATTAATATATCTCAATTTTACTCCACAACATGAGTTCTAACATGTATAGTAGTACCTTTATCCTGTAAGTACTTAATTCTTCCCATCAAATTTTCTTGCAAAAATCTCATTGCAGCCTCTTGCTTCTTCAAATTAAGCTCTCCAAAAATCCATTTGTCAGACATTATTTTGTTATTTGTACCGATAGAAAAGGGCATCCACTACTTTAATGTGTCTCAGGCACTTCAAAAATTTTACTTATTCTATCGGTATTATTATGTTTTACCGTTAGAATAAATTCGTTTGTCTCACGGTATTTTGTTGTTTGTACCGATAGAACAATACTCTGGCGCTTTGAATTCTCAACTGTGTCACCATGCGTCGCCTTGGAAATTCTATAAGTACCTCGCCATGCGTCACGATATTTTGTTGTTTTTCTAATTCTCAAACTCTTTGACTCCTTATCTTCTCTTTCACAATGGCATCCTCAATGGGATCGTCAGCCTCGCCCTCCCCGGTAAGAACTCTAAATCTCCTGGGTTTACCGCTGTATTGTTAATCCATGTTCAGTACATTCTTGACTTGTTGATTTGCACAGGGAAGGGGAGCCGTGGAAGACACTGGCAAAGTCAAGGCCGAGCTGAGGGCCCTCCAGGAGGAGCACAAGCTCCTTATGGACAAGCACACTCAGCCACGGCTTGAACTGGACGATCTCCTCTGGCGCATTCAGTGCATGAAGACGGATGGTGACAATTCCAGGATGAGGACGAGGCGTCTTCAAGAGGAGAAACAAGTCGCAGATATTACCATCGCTGGCTGCGGTTTGACTATGAGGAATACCATAGCGAAGCTGAGGGAGGTCGCAGGCATTCTCGACGCGGTAGTAGCTGATCCTAAGGACAACTTGTCGCTAGAGGAGTCCTGCGTCCTGGCTGCAAGTCAAACTGACTTTATTCTACAAGACAACTTGAAAGCTGCAGCCAGGGCTAAGACACCCCTTGACCTAGCATTTTGGATTTTTATTTTTTTTATAAGTGATAAAACAACAATGAATGAACAATTTGTTTTTACGTCAATTTTCCAATTTTCTAGCTATCTTCCCTCTTTCTTTATCATTCTGCAGCTTTCAAGCACGGTCTGTTTGATGTTACATTGTGTGTATATATGATTGTTTGAAGGTGAGAACTGGTGTCATGTGTGTCATGCATTATCCAGTTTGCTTTGTTTCAGCCACGTAACATCACATGTTCTAACGGTAAATACAGATGTGTCATGTGTGTCCACTACTTTAATGTCTCTCAGGCACTTCAAAAATTTCTCTGCAAAAAATTTACTTATTCTATCGATATTATTATGTTCTACCGTTAGAATAAATTCATTAGTCTGACGGTATTTTGTTGTTTTTACCGATAGAAAAAGGGCATCCAATACTTTAATTTCAGGCACTTCAAAAATTTTTCTGCGGAAAATTGGCCTCACGGTATTTTATTATTTATACCGATAGAAAAGGGCATCCACTACTTCAAATATTGTTCTGGGAAAAATTTACTTGTTCTATCGGTATTATTTTGTTGTACTGATAGAAAAGGACATAATTCTATCGGTATTGTTTTGTTATACCGATAGAAAAGGGCATCCACTACTTTATTACTCGTACATGGCCCTTGAGTTTCCCTCCACTCGAACAGTTCCAACTTATAGCACTGCGTCTCTTCGAGAGCGAAGAAAACCACAACCTCCGCAGTGACCACTCACTTCCTCTCTCCCACACGACGATCGCCAGTCGTATACTGGTTCGCCACTGCCACCGGTTCATATTTTCGTCCTTCGCCAGCCGCCGCTGCGTTCTACGCCGCCTCTCCATCACCACAACTGATCGCCATAAATACCCTAATTCGTCGTTCTTTTTCCAGCATCTTCCTTATTTGATCTTTGTGTTTTGTACGTACTAATTCTTCGAGTTTTGTAATTACACTAGGGTTCCCTATTGTGTTGGATTATGAACATTCCGCAGGCAATGTTGATTTAAATTAGGGTTGACATAATATGTTCCAGTGCTGTAATGAACCTATTTTGAGATTTTAACTTATACGTACTGCTGTATGTGTGATCAATTGTATCCAACTGCCATGTAATGCACATTATACGTTGGAGGTGTTCTTACACATATTCTATCGGTATCTTCTGTATTTACCATAGAAAACATTGTTATGTTCTATCGGCAGCTCATGTGTTTACTGATAGAAAACATTGTTATGTGTGAAATAATAATGCTGGCCCATGAATATTAGTCTAGAAAATCATGGAGAATGTTGACTTAAACCAAGACTATGTGATGTCAGTGAATGGCGGCTTATCAACAATATTCCAGAATAATATGTTATATCGGTATATCGTATCTTTGCCGATGGAAAACATTGTTATGGTCTATCAGCAGCTCATGTGTTTACCGATAGAAAAGATTTCTAAATAGTTCAGGAATTAATTTTTGCATGTCTTTCTTTTAGTATTATTTTCTTCGGACATCCCTTTTGCAGCCCTAATTAGTCTCCAGTCCTGGGCTGAGTTATGGAACTCCAAGAAGAATTAATTGCCATATATTGCCTGCTTCCAATATGAAAATGTGTAGACGAAAATGCTGAGAAATAGAATCTTATTTTCTATTGGTAGTTTCTGTGTTTACCAATAGAAAAAATATTTAAAATAGGTCCTTTTGCTTTGTAAAATGATTTGGTTTGTGTTTCCATTAAATTTTTGATGGTTTGTTGACGGTTTTGAGGGGAAAGACATGTCGTCGTCTTCATCGGATGGTACTAGTGGTTCAACTAGGGCCAACCCCAACGTAACTGAAGATGCAGCTGGTTCATCCCAGCACAAGAGGGTGGGGCGAGGCGCGACGACGTTGGGCCGTTTGGCCAAACGCACGAATCTTTCTTGTGAGTTCAACTAATTTGGGAGGCCGATCGGAAAGAATGCTGGGAAGTACGCGGCCTACGTTGGGCTGTTGGCGAAAGAAAGGGTGAAGATCACCGTACAGAGCTGGAAGGATGTGACGGCGGACGAGAGGGATAGGTTGTGGGTGGAAGTGAAGGTTAAATTAACTGAAATCACTGAACTCTTTCGTAATCACGTTCTCTTGGCTTATACTAAAGTTTAACTAACTCGTGATTAATTGTATGCATTGTTTGAAAACAGGCTAAGTGGAACATCCCCGACGATACACCTAGGACGGCCGGCTTGAAGGACATGAACGGAACATGGAAAACCTTTAAGAGCTGGCTCGTCAGTAACTTCCTCGCTGCGGGGAAATCTCCTTGCGAGAAGTACCCCTTCATATTGGAGGAGGCATGGGAGGAATTCACCAAGCAGAAGGGGACCGAGGAGTTCAAGGCCCTTAGCAAGAAGAATAAGGCGATCCAGAAGAGGAACGACCACCCGCATCGGCTCGGATCCTAGGGCTATGCAGGGAAGGAGGAGCAGTGGAAGAAGGAAGACGAGCAAAATCCTGTCATCGACTCCCCTGAGTTGGCGCTCTCCGAGATCCCGGATGAGAGGTGCAAGCGATGGTGGAGGGGGAGGGGGTCCGTGTCGTCCACGGGGTCTGTGCAGTTCGCAACCCCTGGGGACACCGACGTTGTGCGGCGAATGGTAAGTTGGCTAACCTCGTAAACTGTGTGCGCACAAGTGTATATAAGGCAATTGGTCTCACAAGGTACCTTTAAATGTAACAGATCTCTTTTGAGAAGGAGGCAGTGGAGGGATTATTTACCCCGCAGAGGGAGAACGACATCCTCACCCGGGCTCTAGGAAATAAGGAGCATCCCGGGCGGACACAGGCCGTGGGAGCCATTGTGTCGTGGAAGGCCGGTTTCGCAGATCCGGCTCCACCGAGGAAGAAGGCTCGCTCCTGGAAAGAAAAGGAAGCGGAGCTCTCCGATAAGATACGGGCAGAGATACGGGTTGAGGTGCAGTCTGAGGTCGCACAAATGAGGGAAGAGTTTGCACGGTTGAGAGAAGCATTGCTGGCCAAGAGTGCAGATGTGGATCCCCAGGGCGACGGTACCCCGCGGGGTCGAATAAGCAGTTGAACTCCGAAGGTCCTCGCAGATCTAGTGGATCTACTTGAGGTATTGCAAGACTTCATCTGTGCACTTAAGTTGATGGCACTCCCATTCTGTTAGAGTTGTTTCGCTAACCTGTTTTAATTGTTACAAATTTGCAGAATCCAGAGAGCTGAATCCTACTGAATCACCTAGGCGCCGGGCAGGAAGTGGTTGGACACGGCTTCGTATATCCGTCTGGATCGGATGTCCGGGTCCACTGCGTACCTCTGCGGTTGGGGTTCGCAAAGGTACAGGTGGACATGGCCATGCCGACCTACAACGATTCTCCATTGCCAGTCCCAATAGAGGAAATGCAGATGCTTGCTGAGGCAGTGGGCTCATACGTACAGTGGCCCAAGAAGTGTCTTCTAATACAACCGGTAAGTCTTACATATTTTAGATTACATCCTACTCAGTACACTCAACTTGCAAAATCTAACATACGTGCTCATTAATTGAAGTGGCCTCCCGGCGGGATACCAGGGGACTGCACCCTCAGCTCGGGGCATGAGGCCGGATCTCGTGCGAACCTGGACACATCAAAGATGGCCTCGACCCTACCCAGCGCATCCACGCCTTCAACTCGGAAGAAAGCCGCCATCACCTCGCCCTTGCCATCGAAGGTACGCACTCAGTCCCCAGCACAAGGCAAGGGCAAAGGCAAGGGCAAAGGGCGAAAGGGACAGCTGGAGAGGTTCAAGAACGGGTTCCCACTCGTGTCAGAGGCAGGTTTGCGCAAATTGGATCGATCAACCAGAGACCTCCACGAGTGGTACCTACACCGAGCTCGGCGCAATCTGAACTTCTTAGTTCCCTACAGGCATGGGCAGTTCCACCGTGAGCCCGGGAGTATATCTGTGGGACACGAGGATCTGTTCGACCTCTACAACT
The DNA here is from genome assembly GCA_019359835.1 of Pharus latifolius. Lineage (NCBI taxonomy): Eukaryota > Viridiplantae > Streptophyta > Magnoliopsida > Poales > Poaceae > Pharus > Pharus latifolius. The sequence goes on from CM033323.1 coordinate 68,201,652, forward strand.
GGCGGGAGCTCGATATGTCCATCATACGGACTGGAGTCCTGTGAGTTTGCTGATGCTATGTATTGCTATTTTCTAACTCTATTTGCTAACTCTGCGTTGTGGTAGTTCATTTGAAATGTAGTAACTTTCTGTGCAATACTAATGTCATCCTTTTCATGCAGGTGCATGTACAGGCTAGCATCGGAGGCTGCGTGTGACAAGGTGGGTTTCCTCGACCCAGAGAAAATAAGCCTCACGATGCTAGAGCACGATGCCGTGCATGCTGAGCAGTACATATCCAAGGCCCTAATGGAGCAGCAGGACAGGGAGTTCATTCTGGTGCTGTACCACCAAAGATTAGTGCATTTCGTACTAATTTAACTCAATCTTGTATGTTACACCTGAGATATACTTTGAGCTAGCGGTCCTCTTTTACGTATAATGCAGGGGCCACTGGATCCTCATCGTGATCTGTCCGCCGAGAAACGAGGTGTACTACCTCGATTCGGTGCGTGACAGATTATCGATCGAATATGTGGTCAAGGGGAATATGGAGGTGTAAGTAACTTATATGTTTGATTTAAATTTTGACCTCACTAGCTAATGATAATACATTAACTGGCAATACTAACTGAAATATAGGGCTTTTGATAAATATGTGTCCGTTGGAGGGAGGCATGCCGCACCGCAGGGCTCCCTAGCTTGGAAAGAATATGAGGTACTCATGAGACTTTTTGTTTATGCTTACTTAGTTTATGGAAACAATAGCTAACATGTCTTCGCATATGCAATTATCTCAGTGCCATCAGCAGCCGCAATCGTGGGAATGCGGGTTTTATGTGCTGCGCTACATGTACGACCTAGTGCAGACAAACTTTGCCCAATTCCCCCAGGTAAGCATCGATAGGTAACTCAAATTTGAAAATTGGGTGTCACGTTCAAAATTAGGAAGTTAGTTACTCAGTATTCACACATGCTTGCAGATCGCCATATCGAAAGACCAATACGAAAATGCAAAGATTAGAGATCTTCGACAAATCTGGGCTCAATATGTCATAGAGGAAGTTGCGCCCAACCATCCGCCATGAGAATTTTCTCTTTTTCGTGTACTCTGTGCATACACTGTTTATATACATGTGAATAAATATATATGTGAATAAATATCCATATTGGATTGCAATTTGTATTTGTCCATATATATGTGAATAAATGTGAATAACTGTCTAATGTGTCAATCTGTTCAATGTATATGTGAATTTACCCTTCTTTGCATCTGTACTGTATTGTGTATCCAATCTATACTGTATTGCATCTGTACTGTATATGTGAATGTATTGTATTGTGAATGTAAAGAATGTACTGTATATGTGAATGTACTGTATTGTGAATGTAAAGAATGTATTGTATATGAGAATGTATTGCATCTGTACTGTATTTCTATTGGTAAATTCATTCACAACTGAGAGACTACTATCACTTTTTCTATCGGTAAACTCATCCACAACCGAGAGACTACTATCATTTTTTCTATCGATACACTTGCAATTAACCGTTAGAAGAGTGTGACTTTTCCTGCCGGTGAACTCATACACAACCGAGAGAGTACTATGATTTTTTCTATCGATAATCTCTTTCACAACCGAGAGAGTACTATACTTTATTCTATCGGTACACACGTAATTCACCGTTAGAAGAGTTTAACTTTTCCTGCCGGTAAACTCATACACAACCGAGAGAGTACAATTGTTTTTTCTATCGGTAAATTCATTTCCAACCGAGAGAGTACTAAGGTTTTTTTTGTCGGTAAACTCGTAATTAACCGTTAGAAGAGTGGTAGTTTTCCTGCCGTTAAACTCATTCACAACCGAGAGAGTACTATATTTTTTTATCGGTAAACTCTTTCACAAACGTAAGACTATGACGGGTTTTCTACCGGTGTTCTCCTAAGATGCCGTTAGAATAGTGAAGTTCTTCTATCAGTTATTTACCAATAGAAAATGACCTGTCTTGTTCTATCGTGTCTATCTCTATCAGTAAAAAACCGATAGTAGAAGGGTGTTTTTTACCGATAGAAGAAAGCTTTTCTGTACCAGTGATCACAAGTACCGTAAGAAGAGGAAATCATGTAACGGGAAGCCTGAGAAGGGATCAACTCCAGTGTTTCTGACTGGTAAGGAGATTTACTCGTGCGTGAAGGACAGCAAAGCTGAGTTCGGTAAGTATTCTAAACCTCGAGAAAAAAATGTTTGGAAGAAGAGATCGATTTTTTGGGATCTACCATACTGGAAGCACTTACAAGTTCGACATTGCATTGATGTCATGCATGTAGAAAAAAATGTCTGTGATAGTTTGATTGGTTTGTTGTTGAACATTCCGGGAAAGACAAAGGATAGTGTGAAAGCTCGTTGTGACATGGTGGAAATGGGGATAAGGACTGAGCTTGCACCTTTGGAGAAGGGAAAGCGTACATACCTCCTCCCGGCCTGCTATACGTTGTCCAAGATAAAAAAAACAGAACTCTGTCAGTGCCTGCACTGTGTTAAAGTTCCATGTGGGTATTCCGCGAACTTGAAAAAACTTGTGTCCATGAAGGACCTAAGACTGGTTGGCATGAAGTCCCACGACTGTCATGTGCTGATGTCACAAATGCTTCCCATTGCTATCAGAGGCATTCTCCCAGTTAAAGTCAGAGAGACAATCACAACCCTTTGTTATTTTTTCTTCAACGCAATATCTTGCAAGGTAAGTACGTGCACTCGTACTATAAGTTCATTACCTCCATTTGTGGAGCTTAATTAGAAGATTTTTCTGATATGAATATTTGGCGCAACTGTGTCCTCGTAGGTAATTGATCCGGATGGACTGGACGCTTTGCAACGCGACGTGGTTACAACTCTTTGTCAGCTCGAGATGTATTTCGCTCCATCCTTTTTTGATGTTATGGTCCATCTGATTGTTCACCTTATCAGAGAAATTAAGTTTTGTTGACCCGTATGCCTGCGCTACATGTATCCATTTGAGAGATTTATGGGTGTATTGAAGGGATACGTAAGGACTCGTCGTCGACCCAAGGGGAGTATCATGGAAGGTTATGCTGCCGAGGAGGTGATTGAATTTGGCACAGATTATATGGCCGGGGTTGACCCAATTGGCATTCCCAGGTCCCGATACAAGGGTAGGCTTCAGGGCATTGAAACGATTGGATTCAAAGCTATCGTCCCCGCTCATGATGTGTATGCAAAATCACATTTTTGGGTCTTACAACACTTGACAGAGGTTGAGCCATACATACACGAGCACAAGGTAATGTTACAGTGACAGAATCCTTTGAAGTCAGAGATTTGGGTCACCAGAGAACATAACCGGAAATTTCCTGGGTGGATCCAAGAAAGAGCCACGCGAGCTGTCGAGGGCTCAATAAGTGAAACTGTGAAATGGTTGGCTAGAGGCCCAAGATTCACTGTAGGGAATTGGCAGGGGTACGACATCAATGGGTATTCATTTTACATAAGAGCTCAAGACACCAAGAGTAGCACGCAATGTAGCGGAGTGACACTGTTTGCTATTTCCGAGGATGCCAGGTCAGTAAGGGCGCTGAACTCATATTACGGTGCTGTTGACGAAATATGGGAGCTTGATTACGGATTACTTAAGATTCCCCTGTTTCGATGCCAATGGGTCGAAATCCCTTGAGGTATTCAAGTTGACAGTTACAGGTTTACTCTCGTCGATCTTGATAGAGTCGGACACCAAGACGATCCATTCATACTTGCAAAACAAGCCACACAGGTATTCTACATCGTTGACCCGGACAATCCAAACTTGCACGTTGTCCTCCACAGCGAGAGACGTATTGTTGGGGTCAAAGACATTGTCGACGAAGAGGAGTATAACCAATTCGATGAAATACCTCCATTTTTAGAAGACATTCAATCTATCCCTACTGAAGATATCAATGAAACAACGTATCTGCGAGATGATCACGAAGAAGGATTATGGGTTGAGAACCATTGATGATTATTTTCTATTTCAGGGAAAAATGCCAAGCAAACAACCCACAAGTTCTGCATCAAGGTGAGGAACTTATCATTGATACATCAGGCAATACATTTTTCTTTAGAACTTAATGATAAGCTAGTTCACAGCATTAATATATCTCAATTTTACTCCACAGCATGAGTTCTAACATGTAGAGTACCTTTATCCTGTAAGTACTTAATTCTTCCATTCAGATTTTCTTGCCAAAATCTCATTGCAGCCTCTTGCTTCTTCAAAAATTATGCTCTCCAAAAATCCCATTCCCTAAAACATCATTTTCCAATGCCCTGCCCACTTCAAAAATTACTCTGGAAAAAATTTACTTTTTCTATCGGTATTATTTTGTTTTACCGTTAGAATAAATTCATTAGTCTGACGGTATTTTGTTGTTTGTACCGATAGCAAAAGGGCATCCACTACTTTAATGTGTCTCAGGCACTTCAAAAATCACTCTGGGAAAAATTTATTTTTTCTATCGGTATTATTTTGTTTTACCGTTAGAATAAATTCATTAGTCTGATGGTATTTTGTTGTTTCTACGAATAGAAAAGGGCATCCGCTACTTAATGTGGCTCAGGCACTTCAAAAATTTCGCTGCGAAAAATTCACTTATTCTATCGGTATTATTATGTTGTACCGTTAGAATAAATCCATTGGTCTGACGGTATTTTGTTGTTTGTACCGATAGAAAAGGGCATCCACTACTTTATTACACGTACATGGCCCTTGAGTTTCCCTCCAGTCGAACAGTTCCAACTTATAGCAGTGCGTCTCTTCGAGAGCGAAGAAAACCACAACCTCCGCAGAGACCACTCATTTCCTCTCTCCCACACAACGATCGCCGGCTGGATACTGGTTCGCCACTGCCACCGGTTCATATTTTCGTCCTTCGCCGTTCGCCGCTGTGTTCTACACCGCCTCTCCATCACCACAACTGATCGCCGTAAATACCCTAATTCGTCGTTCTTTTTCCAGCATCTTTCTTATTTGATCTTAGTGTTTTGTACATACTAATTCTTCGAGTTTTGCAATTACACTAGGGTTCTCTTTTGTGTTGGATTATGTACATTCCGCAGGCAATGTTGATTTAAATTAGGGTTGACATAATATGTTCCAGTGCTGTAATGAACCTATTTTGAGATTTTAACTTATATATACTGCTGTATGTGTGATCAATTGTATCCAACTGCCATGTAATGTACATTATATGTTGGAGGTGTTCTTACACATCTTCTATCGGTATCTCTTGTAATTGCCGATAGAAAAAATTGTTCTGTTCTATCGGCAGCTCATGTGTTTATTGATAGGAAATATTTCTGAACAAGTGATAGCACCTAAAACGGGGCCTCGCAAGCGGACGAGGTCGCAGTAGTAGGTGAATATGTCTTCTCTCCCAAAGGACTAGAAGAGGGCAAAATGTGTTTAACTAAATCCAAATCAAAGAAATCAAACAAAATTGCAACAAGGGAAACGGGATAGTCCACCTCGACTCGCCTCCCCAGCAGATACACAACTAGCAGAAACTCTGCAATCGTGTCCCAGGCGAGCGGTGTACAATTGCACAAGACCAGGGGAAAACAGCTTTAAACTTAATTTCTCTCAGGAACAACACAAAAGATTAATTTCAAAGTTCACCACTGCTGAAACTAACTCAAGCTTAACAACTAAGATCAGTGTAGGTGCTAATTCAAATTACCGAAATTGAGAATTTCAAATCAAATCCACTCCCACCACACAGACAATAATCAACTCAAACATGTAACTGGCAATTCCAGAATAATGACAACCATGAATTCTACTGCACAGTGAAGCTCAATTCTCAACGATCAACAGCACTAGACTACACTGGAATCAAGCAAAATCATAGAGATCATCACAAGACAGATAGAGATATCATCTGGACTGCAGCACAGCAGCATTATGCAAACACCACAATCATGAAAACACAACTAACTGGAATTTACTTAAGCATTAAACTGATCATCTGTTTATATACAAGCATCACATGAAACAGTTTAGGGGGAGAAGAGAAGGGGATTTGAGAAGAGAAATCGATCACTGAAGGTGTGTTGATGAAGCTGTCGAGGAAGAATTCGTGGCTGTAGACTACAGAGAGGTCGAGGAAGTCGTCGGTCGCTGAGGTCGCCGGAGCAGTGGAAGAAGATGGCCGGAGTTGATGAAGACGTGGTCGTCGTCGAAGCTGCAGTAGCTCGAGGTTGAAGAAGGGGATGAAGAAGTCAATGAAGCCGGAGGTCGCGGTCCTTGGCCGTGGAGGAAGAGGAGGTTGCTGGAGTTGAGAAGGAGATGAAGCCGACTTGAGTGGAGGAGGCGGCGGCACTGGATCGAGATCGGGGACGGCGGAGGCGCACCTCGGGCGTGGCAGCACGAGATCGGCGAGGTGGATTGGTGGCGCGGGCTATGATGGTGTGGAGCGTCGCGGAGGCGGAGACACGCGGCAGTTCGGTGACGTGGTCGGCCGAGGGAGGCGAAAGAGTCGGCGGCTAGCAAGAGGAAATGGAGGTGCGCCGGGTGCAGCTCCGGCGATTGGTGAAGAGGTGGCAGCAGATCCGGGCGTTGGAGGAGATCGGCTGGCGAGTGGAGGAGGCAGCCCGAACGCGATCAGCGGCGGGATCTCGGGCGGCGGCGGCGTGGGATCGGTGGAGAGGGCGGATCTGGTGATGCGGCGCTATGGCAGTGGGAGGCGGCGCTCAAGCGGCGGCTTTGGTGCTCCGGTGGAGCAAAGGCGGCGCGGAGGGAGGAGACACCGCCGGCATATGGCCCAGCCGCGGCGTCGAGGTGGACGGAGGTGTGGAGGAAGATTTGGGGGAGACAGAAAAGAAGGTAAGAAAATAAAAACCGAGCTCAACTCCTCTGGTGGCCGGCGGCTAGGGTTAAAAACCCCCAATTTGGCATTTTTGCAATTATGGCCTTGAAGTTCTGAAAATTTAGAAATAGGACCTCACGGCTAGGGTTTGGGATTCCGGGCCCCCGGAGACTCCGATTTCGGTGCGGTCAGATCCTACACGTTCACGAGAATGCGCACTTCCATCAGGAATCGTCCGATGGCCAGATTAAGTCAAGGACGCGCGTCCACTAGCCGAAAACCCATCCAATCCTCGTCGACCTGCAATAAAAATTGGAAAAACGAGTAATCCGGTCGATTTGGCAATTAATCTAGAATAATCTAGATATATATGCCGAGGAATATGACTGATATGTGCAAAAACATGGGGAAAAATGTACAGAAAAATGAGGCAAATCGAGTAAATATCAACAAGTATTAAAACTTTGGATCTGGAAGGACATGAGCCATGCAATATACTAGTTTGGTTCGGAATTTTTACTCACTTGATATGAAAATATGGCAATGTGGATGGGTCTTCGATGTATATGTTTCAAATGCTTATACATGACTTTTCCCAACCTAATAGATGTGAAGTCCTGATGATATGCATATAGGTAATGCTAAAGATAACCAAGAGAGGGTGCCATAAACCATATTATTCCTTTTTTGGTTGTGACCTACTTTCTGTGCTACTTCAATATCTTTATATTCCAATAGCATTAGGTTTGTCAGATTATGCACAGTGGCACTTAGATGCTTGTGTGCATATTTATGTGTGAAATAATAATGCTGACCCATGAATATTAGTATAGCAAATTATAGAGAATGTTATGTGATGACAGTGAATGGCGGCTTATCAACAAAATTCCATATATAGAGAACATTGTTATGTTCTATCAGTATCTCACGTGTTTGCCGATAGAAAAATTGTTATGTTCTATCGGTAGCTCATGTGTTTACCGATAGAAAACATTGTTATGTGTTTACCGATAGAAAACATTGTGTTTCCATTAAATTTTTGATGGTTTGTTGATGGTTTTGTAGGGAAAGACATGTCGTCGTCTTCATCGGATGGTACTAGTGGTTCGACTAGGGCCAACCCCAACGTAACTGAAGATGCAGCTGGTTCATCCCAGCGTAAGAGGGTGGGGCGAGGGACGACGACGTTGGGCCGTTTGGCCAAACGCACGGATCTTTCTTGTGAGTTCAACCAATTTGGGAGGCCGATCGGAAAGAATGCTGGGAAGTACACGGCCTACGTTGGGCTGTTGGCGAAAGAAAGGGTGAAGATCACCGTCCAGAGCTGGAAGGACGTGACGGCGGATGAGAGGGATTGGTTGGGGGCGGAAGTGAAGGTTAAATTAACCGAAATCGTTGAACTCTTTCGTAATTACGTTCTCTTCGCTTATACTAAAGTTTAACTAACTCGTGATTAATTGTATGCATTGTTTGAAAACAGGCTAAGTGGAACATCCCCGACAATACACCTAGGACGGCCTGCTTGAAGGACATGAATGGAACATGGAAAACCTTTAAGAGCTGGCTTGTCAGTAACTTCCTTGCTGGGGGGAAATCTCCTTGCGAGAAGTACCCCTACATATCGGAGGAGGTATTGGAGGAATTCACCAAGCGGAAGGGGACCGAGGAGTTCAAGGCTCTTAGCCAGAAGAATAAGGTGATCCAGAAGAGGAACGACCACCCTCATCAGCTCGGATCCTGGGGCTATGCAGGGAAGGAGGAGCAGTGGAAGAAGGAAGACGAACAAAATTCTGTCATCGACTCCCCTGAGTTGCCGCTCTCCGAGATCCGAGATGAGAGGTGCAAGCGATGGTGGAGGGGGAGAGGGTCTGTGTCGTCCACGGGGTCTGTGCAGTTCGCAAACCCTGTGGACGCTGATGTTGTGAGGCGAATGGTAAGTTGGCTAACCTCGTAAATTGTGTGCATACAAGTGTATATATGTGTTTGTCTTGCAAGGTACCTTCAATTGTAACAGATCTCTTTTGAGAAGGAGGCAATGGAGAGATTGTTTACCCCGTAGAGGGAGAACGACATCCTCACCCGGGCTCTAGGAAATAAGGAGCATCCCGGGCGGACACGGGCCGTGGGAGCCATTGTGTCTTGGAAGGCCGGTTTCGCAGATTCGGCTCCACCGAGGAAGAAGGCCCACTCCTGGAAGGACAAGGAAGTGGAGCTCTCTAATAAGATACGGGCTGAGGTACGGGCGGAGCTCTCCAATAAGATAAGGGCTGAGGTGCAGTCTGAGGTGCAGTCTGAGGTCGCACAAATGAGGGAAGAGTTTGCACAGTTGAGAGAAGCATTGCTGGCCAAGAGTGCCAATGCGGATCCCCAAGACGACGGTACCCCGCGGGGTCGGATAAGCAGTTGCTCTTCGAAGGTCCTCGTGGATCCAGTGGATCTACTTGAGGTATTGCAAGCCTTCATCTGTGCACTTAAGTTGATGCCACTCCCATTCTGTTAGAGTTGTTTCGCTAACCTGTTTTAATTGTTACAAATTTGTAGAAGCCGGAGAGCTGCATCCTACTGACTCACCTAGGCGACGGGCAGGAAGTGGTTGCACACGACTTCGTATATCCATCTGGGGCGGATGTCCAGATCCACTGCGTACCTTTGCGGTTGGGGTTCGCAAAGGTTCAGGTGGACATGGCCACACCGGGCTACAAGGATTCTCCATTGCCAGTCCCAACAGAGGAAATGCAGACACTTGCTGAGACAGTGGGCTCCTACGTACAATGGCCCAAGAAATGTGTTCTAATACAACAGGTAAATCCTACACATTTTAGATTACATCCTACTCAGTACACTCAACTTGCAAAATCTAACATACGTGCTCATTAATTAAAGTGGCCTGGCGGAGGGCTACCAGGGGACTGCACCCCCAGCTCGGGGCATGAGACCGGATCTCGTGCGAACCGGAACACAGCAAAGACGGCCTTGACCCCAGCCAGCGCATCCACGCCTTCACCTCAGAAGAAAGCCGCCATCACCTCGCCCTTGCCTTCGAAGGTACGTGCTCAGTCTCCGGCAAAAGGCAAGGGCAAAGGCAAGGGAAAAGGGCGAAAGGGACAGCCGAAGAGGTTCAAGAACGGGTTCCCACTCGTGTCGGAGGCAGCTTTGCGCAAATTGGATCAATCAACCAGAGACCTCCACGAGTGGTACCTACACCGAGCTCGGCGCAATCTGAACTTCTTACTTCCCTACAGGCCTGGGCAATTCCACCGTGAGCCCGGGAGTATATCCGTGGCACACGAGGATTTGTTCGACCTCTACAACTGGTGGGAGCTCGATATGTCCATTATACGGACTGGAGTCCTGTGAGTTTGCTGATGCCACATATTGCTATTTTCTAACTCTATTTGCTAACTCTGCATTGTTGTACTTCATTTGAAATGTAGTAACTTTCTGTGCAATAGTAATGTCATCCTTGCATGTAGGTGCATGTACAGGCTAGCATCGGAGGCTGCATGTGACAAGGTGGGTTTCCTCGACCCAGAGAAAATAAGCCTCACGATGCTAGAGCACGATGCCGCGCACACTGAGCAGTACATATCCAAGGCGCTGATGGCGCAGCAGGACAGGGAGTTCATTCTGGTGCCGTACCACCAAAGGTTAGTGCATTTCGTACTAATTTAACTCAATCTTGTATGTTACACCTGGGATATACTTTGAGCTAGCGGTCCTCTTTTACGTAAAATGTAGGGGCCACTGGATCCTCATCATGATCTGTTTGTGGAGAAACGAGGTGTACTACCTCGATTTGATGCGTGACAGATTACCGAACGAATATGTGGTCATGGGGAATATGGAGGCGTAAGTAACATATATGTTTGATTTAAATTTTGACCCCACCAGCTAATGATAATACATTAACCGGCAATGCTAACTGAAATGCAGGGCTTTTGAGAAATATGTGTCCGCTGGAGGGAGGCATGCCGCACCGCAGGGCTCCCTAGCTTGGAAAGAATATGAGGTACTCACGAGACTTTTTGTTTATGCTTAATTAGTTTATGGAAACAATAGCTAACATGTCTTCGCATATGCAATTATCTCAGTGCCATCAGCAGCCGCAATCGTGGGAATGCGGGTTTTATGTGCTGCACTACATATACGACCTAGTGTGGACAAACTTTGCCCAATTCCCCCAGGTAAGCATCGATAGCTAACTCAAATTTGAAAATTGGGTGTCACGTTCAAAATTAGGAAGTTAGTTACTCAGTATTCACACATGCTTGCAGATCACCATGTCGAAAGACCAATACAAAAATGCAAAGATTAGAGATCTTCGACAAATCTGGGCTCAATATGTCATGGAGGAAGTTGCGCCCAGCCAACCGCCATGACAATTTTCTCTTTTTCGTGTACTCTGTGCATAGACTGTTTATATATATGTGAGTAAATATATATGTGAATAAATGTCCATATTGGATTGCAATTTGTATTTGTCCATATATATGTGAATAACTGTCTAATGTGTCAATCTGTTCAATGTATATGTCAATTTACCCTTCTTTGCATCTGTACTGTATTGTGTATCCAATCTATACTGTATTGCATCTGTACTGTATATGTGAATGTACTGTATTGTGAATGTAAAGAATGTACTGTATATGTGAATGTACTGTATTGCATCTGTACTGTATTTCTATTGGTAAATTCATTCACAACCGAGAGACTACTATCACTTTTTCTATCGGTAAACTCATCCACAACCGAGAGAGTACTATCCTTTCTTCTATCAGTACACACGTAATACACCGTTAGAAGAGTTTAACTTTTCCTGCCGGTAAACTCATCCACAACCGAGAGAGTACAATCATTTTTTCTATTGGTAAACTCATTTCCAACCGAGAGAGTACTAAGGTTTTTTCTATCGGTATACTCGTAATTAACCATTAAAAGAGTGTGACTTTTCCTGCCGGTAAACTTATTCACAACCGAGAGAGTACTATACTTGTTCTATCGGTAAACTCATTCACAAACGTCAGACTACAACGGGTTTTCTACCGGTTGTCACCTAAAATGCCGTTAGAATAGTGAAGTTCTTCTATCGGTTATTTACCGATATAAAATGACTTGTCTTGTTCTATCGTGTCTATCTCTAACGGTACAAAAACCGATAGTAGAAGGGTGTTTTTTACCAATAGAAGAAAGCTTTTCTGTACTAGTGACTACAGAAAAGCAGTCCACTAACCCCCATCTTCTAATGGTTATACGCAATCTAAAAGAAAACTGTTAGTGTACAAGATCCACAGTGGAGAAGAGCTTTATTACTAACGGTTAAGTTCTGGGGAACCGTTAGTGAAAATTGCATTATTTATTCTAACAGTTATTATAGTATGAACTGTTAGAAGAGAGAATTGTACTAACGGTTTATTTTCTATAACCATTAGTAAAACCACGTCATTTATTTTAATGGTTATTATTGTATGAACAGTTAGAAGAGAGAAAATTGTACTAACGGTTAGTTATTGTAACCGTTAGTAAAACCACGTTATTTATTCTAACTGTTATGACTGTATGAACCGTTAGAATAATGGAAAGTTCACTCATAGTTGTGTTTTTGAACCCTTAGTAAAATTTCCACAAATTAATTAACCCACTCGACCGTTGCTCTGCATCCTCGATCTCTCTGTTAAGTTTCTACCATTCCACGCTCCAAGCTAGTTGGAAGGAAGTTGATTTGATCCCTCTCGATAATGTAAACTTCTCATCACCTCTCTCTCTCTCGATCACTCTCTCACTCTCTCCCTCTCTCGGTCTACTTCCAATTAAAGTAGCTGTTGCTCCAAGCTAGGAGGTTAGCTAGCTAGCTATAGATTGCTAAAATTAAGCTAGGAATGATTTATGGCTGAAGTTAATAAGCTAGCTAGCTGGCTCTTACAATTAATGCATCAAGTTAGGGTTTCATATATAAATTGCATGTAAGTAGCTATATACATATAGCCTAATTGACCATGTTTCATGTATGCATGCCCTGAGTCAGTAATTATTTTTTTCAATTTGTCAATTTTGTGAATTAATTGTAGATGGACTGAGAATATTGGATGTATGGAATAAAATGTACTACTCTTGAATATTTGGAGGGTGTGAATGGGTTTATTAAATTTGATGAGCAAGAAAAGGCGAAGAAGGGAGAGAAAGATATGCATTGTCCTTGTATAGATTGTATGAACTTAAAGAGGTTCAGCAACTTTGATCAGATCAAGAGTCATTTGATTCGTCATGGTTTTAACGTGCGATATACCCATTGGATATGGTATGGTGAAGATCTTGAGGAAACGAGCACCGCTACCAATCAGCAGGACCCAGAAGTGGATTGTAGTAATAATGATCATCAGAACATTGATAATGTTCTTTTGGATATGTATGTAGATGATGAAAATTTAGATGAAATGTTACGTGATGTTGAAGAAGATTACAATGAAAATGACTTTGGTAAATTTGAGAAATTGATTGTCGATTCTGAGAAGCCTTTGTTCTCTGGATGTGCAAAATTTACAAAGTTGTCTTCTGTGCTGAGATTATATAAATTGAAGGCAAGAAATGGTTGGAGCGATAAGAGTTTCACGACGCTATTAGATCTTTTAGCGGACATGCTTCCAAAGGGAAATGAGTTTCCAAGATCGGTTTACCAAGCCAAAAAACTGTTGTGTCCGTTGGGAATAGAAATCGAAAGAATACATGTATGCCCAAATGATTGTGTGCTGTACCGTAACGAGTATGAGGATTTGCATGTTTGTCCTAGATGCGGTGCATCACGGTATAAGCGTAGGGACCGAATTTATCACAATGAATGTGACGAGGTAAAGAAAGAGCCTCCGGCCAAAACTATGTGGTATTTGCCTATGATTTCTAGATTGAAATGGCTATTTGCAAATCCAAAAGATGCGAAGTACTTGCGTTGGTATGTTGAAGGCCAGAAACAAGATGGAAAACTAAGACATCCAGCTGATTCTATTCAATGGAGAAACATTAATAGAACATTTGGTGAGTTTGGCAGTGAAGTGAGGAATATAAGGTTTGGGCTGAGTACAGATGGTATGAATCCACACGGAAATATGAGCAGTCGGTATAGCACTTGACATGTTCTTTCATGCATCTACAATCTCCCTACTTGGTTATATATGAAGCGCAAGTACATCATGATGTCATTACTAGTCTCAGGACCTAGACAACCCGGCAGTGATATTGATGTGTTTCTAGTGCCTTTAATTGAGGACTTACAGAAATTGTGGAGCGAAGGGTGCGGGTGTGGGATGCATATAAGCGAGAGAATTTCATATTGTAGGCCATGATATTTTGCACCATAAATGATTTCCTGGCCTACGAAAATTTGTTGGAGTATAGTACGAAAGGAGGCAAGGCTTGTCCTATTTGCTTGGATGAAACTGAAAGCATGTGGTTACAGAACTGCAGAAAAACAGTGTACATGGGTCACAAATGCTTCTCATTGCTATCAGAGGCATTTTCCCAGTCAAAGTCAGAGAGACAATTATAAAGCTATGTTATTTCTTCAACGCAATATCTTGCAAGGTAAGTTTGTATTCCTACTAAGTTAATTAGCTCCATTCATCGAACTTCCCAGATTTTTTTGATCTGAATATTTGCTGCAACTGTGTCCTTGCAGGTAATAGATCTAGATGGACTAGATGATTTGCAACGTGATGTGACTACAACTCTTTGTCAGCTCGAGATGTATTCCCTCTATCTTTTTTTGATGTTATGGTCTATTTAATTGTTCACCTTGCCAGAGAAATTAAGTTTTGTGGACCCGTGTTCCTGCGCCACATGTATCCATTTGAGAGATTTATGGGTATCTTGAATGGATATGTAAGGAATTGACATTGACCTGAGGGTAGTATCATGGAAGGTTATGCCGCCGAGGAGGTGATTGAATTTTGCACCAACTATATGGCCGGGGTTGACCCAATTGGTGTTACTAAGTCCTGGCACGAGGGTAGGCTTCAAGGCATTGGAACGATTGGATTCAAAGCAGTCGTCCCCTCCAGTGATCTGTATGAAAAAGCACATTTTGGGGTCTTACAACACATGACGGGGGTGGAGCCATACATACACGAGCATAAGGAAATGTTATGGAAGCAGAATCCTTCGAAGCCAGAGATTTGGGTCACCAAAGAACATAACAGGAAGTTTGCTAGGTGGATCAAAAATAGAATCCTGCGATCTTCTGAGGGCTCCGTAAATGAAGTTGTTACATGGTTGGCCAGAGGGCCAAGATTTACTATAAGGACTTGGCAAGGGTACAACATCAATGGCTATTCATTTTACACAAGAACTTAGGACGAGAAGAGTACTATGCAATGTAGTAGAGTGACACTACTTGCTATTTCGGAGGATGCCAGGACGTAAGGGCACTCAACTCATATTATGGTGTTATTGAAGAAATATAGGAGCTTGATTACGTATTATTTAAGATTCCTTTGTTTCGATGCCAATGGGTCGAAATCCCTCGATGTGTTAAAGTCGACAATTACGGGTTTATTCTCGTCGATCTCAGTAGAGTCGCACACCAAGACGATCCATTTATACTTGCTGAGCAAGCCACACAGCCATTCTACATCGTTGACCCGGCCAATCCAAAGTTGCACGTTATCCTTCATAGTAAGAGACATATTGTTGGGGTCGAAGACGTTGTGGATGAAGAACAGTATAATCAGTTTGACGAATTACCTCTATTTTTAGATGGAATTCTTAAATCTGTCCCTACCGAAGATATTGACAAAACAAGTTACCTGTGAGGCGATCATGAAGAAGGATTATGGGTTGACAACCATTCTTGACTATTTTGCAATTAATGTAAGTGACGTATATTACTTGGATCTTTATTTGAAAAAAATAATTTATATGCTGATCATGGTGTGGAAGTTGTGAAAACTATGGTTATGAACTCAAGCACATGCAATAAATATTTATATATGTCTGCTCTATCTTGTAACTTTATATTCCTGTTCATTTTACAAGTAATACATGGAACAACACCATATGTTTATATATATGTATATATATGATATCTCTAACTGTTCTCAGGAAAAACCATTAGTACTAGTCACATGAAAGAATAATCCAACACTTCTGCCTAGATCTCACAAAGTCTATTCTAACGGGTGGATCATATGCACCGTTAGTGCATTGTATGCTAACTGTTAATACCAGCGAACCAGGAGAAGAAATTGTGTTATACTAACGGTTCGTATTGTCTAACCGTTAGAAAAAGTGTCCTCACAGAACACCACTCTCTTCTAGCAGTTACTACTATGGAACCGTTAGAAGAAACCACGTTATTTATTCTAACGATTTCTTAATGTTAACTGCTAGAAGAAATTCCATTGTACTAATGATTAGTTGTGTTGAACCGTTAGAATAAGTCCTCTCTAAATAAACCTAGGAATTTTCCCTCCATTCGAACCAAACACATTTCCAATTATCACTCTGCTCTCGCACGCAAAACCCTAGCCTTGCCGCCATCCACTTTTTCACTCCCGGACCACCGTCACCGCCATGATTTTGGTTCTCCACTGCCGCCAGCCACTGCATTGTGCCATCGCTGGCCACTCCACGAAATGTAAGTGTTTTCGACCAACTAGCTCCATACAGTTCTCCCAGCCTATCCCTAGTTCATATTAGCTCTATACAGATATGAAGGAAATTGAAAAGTATGACAACTATCAAGTTTGAATGAAATTTGTCCGCATTATATTTTCTTCAATGCCAAATAGATGATAAAAGAACTGAAGATGATATTTCATCTCAAACATCAAATGGAGAGTTAGAAAACATGAAAAGGGAAGAGAAAAAAATTATCCTTTGTTAGGACTATTCTAATCATCCTCTCCCCTTCTATCAGCTTTGGAGAGAAAATATAAGCAACTTAGGAGCACATAAATATCTGATACTTTTTTAGTTTCTTTCTCCTCTTGAATCAGTTTTCAGAGAGAAGCAACCATTCCCAAAAGACTCAATAGGTTCAGTTATATTCAGTTTCTTCAATTGAAATTGAACTTGCTTTGACTATTCGAGTTCTCATGGACAATACTCCAGTATGATGTCAACAATTGTTACAAGTAGGGTTCACCAATATATTTTGGACTCCAACCAAGTTGTTCTATCCTATTTCTCGCCAGAATCTAACCATTGCAACCAGAAAGACACTGAGAAAATCTCGTTATAGGATTTCGGATGGCTGCTGAACTTCAACCAAATTCTAATTATGCATTTTGTTTTCAATTTTTTGAAATAATATTTTGCTTTCATGATATAACATGAAAAGCAGCCTATATCAGTGCATATCAGCAATAAATCTTTTAAGTTAGTTAAATAAGTTATCATTAGTTGACCTATGTAAAGTTTCTGCATATATATGCATGCATTATTATAAACTTGTGTCTTTGATAAACAAGCAGCTAGAAAACTGCAAGTGGCATCTGTAGGTGAGTTGGTTGACATGGGGGGGGGGGGGAGTAGTAGTGGCAACAAAGTTGTTGATACATGTATTGCTGTACTGCATGCACAATCTAGCTGTTTATATAATAGTATGCTGCCATGTACATGTGATGCCTTAACTTAGAATTGTTTCCTACATTCCAACTTGCAATGCAGCACACACAAAAAAACCTGGAAATTTGTGTTAAGAATATGTGTATATGTGTATAAGTTGTGCTATTTGTATATGAACTAGGAGTTTGCCTACTAGTTGTTGTTGATTCTTTGAAAAGTATATCAGTTGATAACTTTTCAGAGACAGGAGCTAACTAGTGGCTATTGTGCAAAGATTTTAGTTTATTTCGAGTAATATAGTACCAAAAAGAGTTAGTGATTTTGATATGATATTTATGACTCCACAACCAGCACACCTAAAGGGTTGTGAATCCATATGGAGTGCATGCTCATGCTAGAACTGGATGGGGGAGGAATTTAGGTTTAGGCCAAGCCACAACTATCATTTTTTCAAATAGAATTAATGAAATATAGTTGTTCTCTTTGAGAGTTGGAAGATATTAAAATGATAAAGTGGTAGACATAAATTGAAGAAAAAACCAATGTTTAACTAGAATATGAGTGAGCTTACAAGGTGTTCTGCATATCTTGAATCAGAGGATGCATCTTTGCCTTGGTTGCAGAGAAAAATATTTGATGATATAATTCTTATTAAAACTTGTATGCTATTTGAAATGAATCAGGTAATAGGTGGTAGTTCATCAATTGCTCCCGTTAAGGACAAATACTATGTCAAATGTGACCACTTAAGTTGTTTAATCTTATATGTACTATACCATTTACTAGTAATGTCACTGCCATTCCATTTTAGTTATGAACTTTTACATGTAAACCCTTTCTTCATATCAATTGATGGTTTGTTCATGGAATTTTAGGCACAACCATGTTGGCATCTTCCTCGTCTAATACTAGTGATTCGACGAGGGCAACGTAGCTGGTGCTGCTTCATCCCAATGCAAGAGAAAGGCGCGAGGTGTGACAATGTTGTGAAGTTTAGCCAAACGCATGGATCTTTCTTGTGAGTTCAACCAGTTTGGGAGACCGATCAAAAAAAATGCTAGGCAGTACACTGCCTATGTTGGTTTGTTGACGAAGGAAAGGGTGAAGATCACCGTCCGGCGCTAGAAGGATGTGAAGGCCGACGAGATAGGCTGTGGGTAGAAGTGAAGGTAAAATTAATCAAAATCCCTGAACTCTTGATTAATCACATTCCCTTGGCTTATCCTAAAGATTAAGGAAGTCCTGCTTATATGCACCATTTTAAAAACAGGCCAAGTGGAACATCCCCGACGATGGACCCAAGACGGCTTGCTTGAAGGACATGAACAACACATGGAAAACATTCAAGAGCTTCCTCGTCAGTGCCTTCCTTGCTAAAGGCAAATCTCCATGCGAGAAGTACCGCTCCATAATTGAGGAGGTATGGGAGCAATTCATCCAGCAGAAGGGGACCCCTAAGTTCAAGGTATGTATGCTTCCTTCACTTGGTCACACCATTGTATGGAGTAACTAATGGTGCATTAATTTTCTTGTTTTTGCTATGAAGGCCCTTAGCGGGAAGAACAAGAAAATCCAGAGGAGAAACGACCACCCGCATCGGCTCGGATCTGGTGGCTATACAAGGAAGGAGGCACTACTACATAATTGCTTTGCACTATCGGTTTAAAATCGTTTATACTAACGGTTCTCTTACCACTAGTGATTGGCACAATAGAAGAAACGTAGCACAACTCTAACGGTTACAAACCGTCAGTAAAATAACTATATTATAATAGTTTTATATTAGAGAACCATTAGGAAAATACCTATATTTCCACGGTTCACTAATCGCAAATGTTATTGCTGGTAAATTTCTTCTATCAGTTCAGTGCTCTCAACCGTCAGTACTGTTAGATTTCTTGTGACGGTTCTCTACTGGAAACCGTTAGTAATTTATAGTATTTTCTATCGGTTCAGTACTCAAAACCATTAGTATTATAAACTTGCTTCTATCGGTTGTAGGTTATGAACCGATAGTATTATAGAATTTCATCTAATGGTTCACTACTCGCAACCGTTAGTAATATAAAATTTCTTTACTCGGAGGGAGCCTTATTCTAACGGTTAACCTGGAACCGTTAGTACTAGCATAACTTCTTCTAACGGTTCTCAATTAGAAACCGTTAGAATATGTTACAAGCAGCTACATATACAAATGAAAAAGGTGCATTCACAGATACAGCAATACAGAGATACACACATTGGACAGATTGAATCTAATTATTCACAGATTGAATTTATTCACAAATACACTAATACAAAGATGCACACATGCATTGAACAGATTGAATCTAATTATTCACATATTGAGTTTATTCACAGATACACCAATACAAATACACACATACACCAATTAACACATTCAATGTATATTACACAAGTCATTTACGATCGATCGTTGATAGCCACTTCATCCACCACATATTGAGCCCAAATTTGTCGCAGCTCCTTTAACTAAGGCAGCTCGTATTGGTCTTTCAACATGGCGCTTTGCATGCGTGTATGAAGTTAGGAACGTACATCACATCCAATGTTCGACTTTGAGTCAGGAAAAATGCTTACCTTAGGGAATTGGGCACAGTTTGTCCTGATCAGATCATACATAAACCTCATGACATAGAACCCACATTCCGACGATTGTGGCTGCTGATGGCACTGGGATAATTGCATATGCAAAGACATAAACCCACATTAACTCAAAAGAACTAATTAAGCATAAATTAAAAGACTCATCATGAGTAGTTCCATCCGTATTAATTACCTCATATTTTTTCCAAGAAATTGTTGTGCCCTTCGACGCGTCATGCCTCCCTCCAGCAGTAACATAATTTTTGAAAGCCCTGTATTTAATTTAGTATTGCCGGTTAATATGTTATCATTAATTAGCTAGTCAGAGTAAAATTTAAATCAACTATGTTACTTACGCATCTATGTGCCACGTGAGGGTGAAAATATGCGCTACCCTGTCGCGCATCGAATCGAGGTAATACACCTCATTCGTCCATGGGCACATGATGAAAAGGACCCAGTGGCCCCTACATTGTATATGAAAGCGAACTGTTTCATGTATATGTTAGGCGTAACATACAAGAATGAGTTAAATTAGTAGGAAATGCACTAACCTTTGGTGGTACGGCGCAAGAATGAACTCCCGATCCTGCTGCGCAAGTAGTGCCCTTGATATGTATTCCTCCGCATGTGCTTGGTCATGCTCTAGCATCGTGAGGCTTATTTTGTCTGGGTCGAGGAAACCCACCCTGTCACATGCCCTCATCGATGCCAGCCTATACATGCACCTGGATGCAAAGTAGACATTAGTAAGTAGTGCATACAAAGTGATTAGATTTATGAAATGAACTGCGACAACATATAGGATTAGCAAACTCACATGACTCCAATCCGTATGATGGACATATCAAGCTCCTGTCAGTTGAAGAGGTTGAACAAATCCTCGTGGGCCACCGATATGCTCCCGGCCTCACAGTGAAAATGACCTGGCCAGAAGTGAACTATGAAGTTGATGTGGCGTCTAGACCGGGTCAGGTACCACTCGTGGAGGCTTCTGGTTGTTTAATCCATATTGCACAGAAGGTACTCCGACACGAGTGGGAACCCATTCTTGAACGTACCCGGCTGGCTTTGTTTGGCCTTACCTTTGGCCAGGGAGCGAGTGTATACCTTTGAAGGTTGGGGCGCAGTGCCACCGGCCTCATTTGATGGCAAAGGGGCTTTCCGAGGAGGCGTGCATCCTTTGGGTGGGGTCGAAGGTGTCGGGGGAAATCTCCGCGGGACTAAGTCCAGGTAAGTTGCATCACGATTGCCCGGGGACGTGGCCTCCGGCCCCCTCCCCGGGCGACGCCTTTTGTCCCCCCGGGACCTGGCCTCCGGTGCCGTCCCGGGCGCCGCCATTTGCCCGGGGACGTGGCCTCTGGCCCCTCCCCGGGCGCAGCCTTTTGGCCCCCCGGAACCTGGCCTCCGGCGGCATCCCGGGCGCCGCCATTTGCCCGGGGACGTGGCCTCCGGCCCCTCCCCGGGCACCGCCTTTCGGCCCCCGGGGCATGGCCTCCAGCGCCGTCCCGGGCGCCGCCATTGGCCCGGGGACGTAGCCTCCGGGTTCTCCCCGGGCGCTGCCATTTGACCCCCGGGACATGGCCTCCGGCGCCGTCCCGGGCCTCATCGCCCTGCTAAAGGTAAAGTCTCGAATTGTTTGTCACGTGCAGGTCACGCAAGGAGTGCCTCGGGAACTAGCGACCACCTGTCAAGCATCCAAGGCGTTTGACCGGAAGAAGGACGGTCCTACCCTTCAATCCGACGATGGCTTCCAGGGTAGTTTAGTTTTTTTTGCTTCTTTTTGGGGCTATAAATAGCCCTTGTACCCCTCTATTGTAAAGGATCGGATCACTTTTATTGGAATAGCTAAACTCACAGACGTGCTCCGGAAGCCTCTCCCCCGGAGAGAGCCTCCCCAGCCGACTCCGATCGGGAGCACGTCGACAGGACTAGGGCCCCCACCGGGACCCGAACTTGTATAAATCCTCGTGTAATTTCTTGTACTTGTCCGGCGGGGGAGGACCGGTCATCCGGTCAACCCGCGCCGCGTAATCTTCGCTAGGATCATTCTCAAAACCTGCCGGGGTATTCGCAATACCACGACAGTTGGCGCCGACCGTGGGGACTTCGTGACAAGACGCCATGGCTCCCCCAAGAACAAGGGCTCGCACCCTTCCCAGTGACCCGGGTCTCGGAGACCCGGCGCCGCCCGTCCGAGACACTACTGCCCGGCGCTTCCGCTCGGAGGCGGCCTGACCCAGGTACCGCCTCCCTCCTTCCTTCTTAACTTAGGTGCTTCCACCTCCAGGTCGGTCCCGGTGACCACGGGGACCTCGGCCGAGACCGGTCTCCCCCCGACGGCTCCCTCGGGACGCCCTGCTTGAGGCTCTCGTGGAGGGCCAGCTCCGCGCCCATCGCTCTATGGATGAGCTGCTCAGCGTGTTGGCACGGCCCCCGGCCCCCACATTTGCATCGCACCCATATCTGGGGACTATGCCTCCCTTTATGGGTTACCCGGCGGCCCCTCCGGCCTCCGGGGGTTTGTCCGCCCCGTATGATCCTGCCGGGGGGTTCCCACCCCCTACGGGATATACGTCCGGATCCTTCCCGGCACCTGGGCCCATCCCGGTGACGGGAGGCTACTTCATGCCAGGGCCCTTCGTGGCACCAGGGGGGTACCCCGTCCCTGGCCTATTCCTGGGGCCGGGAGCCCACTTCATGCCGGGGGTTTGCCCTACGCCTGGAGCCAGTCCCGCCCCCCGTGCCGCGTTTACCGCACCGGGGGCGGTTGACAGAACAGCTCCCGTGCCGCAGCGGACTTCCCCCCGCATGGGCTCCCCGGTTCCGGACGTCGCCGTAGGGGGTCCCCCCTCGCCGGTTCCGGATGTTACAGGGGCTCCCCCCTTCCCGGTTCCGGTCGTGGCCACTGGGGCCCCCTACACTTCGGTTCCAAGCGTCGCCGTGGGCGCCCCCTCCTCGGTTCCGGATAATACAGGGGCTTCCCCCTTTCCGGTCCCGGGGGTCGTCGCAGGGGGCTCCCCCCAACCGGCTCCGGAAGCCTCCAGGCCGGCAGCTACAGTTCATGAGCTCCCTCCCTCGGCGGGACAGGTCCGTTTCGCCCGGGGGGAGGTCGAGCGAATGCATTCACCAGAGCGCGGGGAAGAACTTCCCCCCGGCCGCGGGCGCGGGGAGCCTCGCTCTCGCACCGGCCGGGGGAAGAGACCCGCTGAAGAGCCAACCTCTCCGGCGGAGAGCCCGGACGTCCGGGAACTCAGTACCGGTCCGGAGGAAAAGCGTCGCCACCGCCAGTCTGGCGGACCTCTCAGACCACTTCCAGACTCAGACAACGAAGGTCCCGTGATGGAAGACAGCGACTGGGACTCTCCCCGGGAGGTGCAGGGGGCTAACCTGCCCCTGTGCCGAAGTCTTCCCAGCATCCGGTGGCCACGGCCCTACCGCCCCCCGCACATCGAGCACTACAATGGTGAGGCAGACCCTTACGAATTCGTGCAGGTCTACTCCACAGCCATCTCCGCGGCCGGGGGGGACGAGACGTACAGTGCAATGTCTTCCCCCTCTACCTCACCGGCATCGCCCGCTCCTGGTTCTACAACCTGAAGGCGGGCTCCATCAAGTCCTTCTCGCAGCTTAAGCGGGAGTTCTGTGCCAACTTCCAGGGGAACTACGTGCGTCCCCTGGACTCCTGGCAGCTGTACACTGTCCGGCAGAGGACTGGGGAAACCATCAGAAGCTTCTTCAAGCGCTTTGCTCAGGTGAAGAACAAAGTGGCCCACGTCCCCGACTCTACGGTCATCGAAGCTTGCAAAAGCGGCATCCTTCCGGGGGAGCTCCACCGAAGGCTCTCCTGGAGCTGCCCCTCTTCCGCCGATGAGCTCTTCAATGTACTCAAAAAGTACGCTCGGGCGGAGGAAGACGACATCTGGAAGAAACCCAGGGGGCCAGGGATCACCCCAAACGCCCCAGACTGGGGGGGCGTAGCGAGCCACGGCCTCGGGACACCTTTGTCCTCGAGGGCGGAGGCGGCTCACGCGACCCCCCGAGGGCCAGCCGCCCCTTCCCGAAACCGAAGGGCCATGGGGGAGGACAGTCTTCGCGTGGCCGGGGAGGCCCTGCGGGGAGAAGGCGGGAAGGACCGTAGTGCAGCTTCCACAGGTCCAGTACCCACGCTAGCCTAGATTGTAGCCAGCTGCTGCAACACTTCGCGGACTTCCTCGACCAGCGCTGGCAGGGGGGGGACTACGCCTCCTTGCCCCCTCGGCCAGCTGTTCCAGCCCTTCCCGCTCCCGTGGGGGGGTCAGCAGACGTAGGAGGGGGAGCCTTCAGAAACTCTCCCCTTTCAAACTTCGCAGCGGCACATCAACGTCATCGTGGGAGGATCTGCCTCCGGGCGGGACTCTAAGCGCCAATGCAAGGAGTACGCGCGCGAGGTGAAGGTTGTGGGGGTGCTACACGCGTCCCCGCCACCTAAGTGGTCGGACGTCCCCCTCACCTTCACGGCAGAAGACGCGCGGGGGGTTCGCTTCCCACACGACGACGCGCTCATTGTCTCCGCGACCATCTACAACTGCCATCTGGCCCGTATCCTGGTGGACGGCGGGAGCTCCGCTGATGTCCTATTCCTAAAGGACTTCAAAGAGATGCAGGTGGATGAAAAGCTCCTGCAGCCCGCGGCAGGGCCCCTGCAAGGGTTTGTCCCGGGGAAGGCGATCTACCCCGTGGGCAAGGTAGATCTCCCAGTGACCTTCGGCACACCGGAGAACTACCGGACCGAGCTGGTCCGCTTCGATGTAGTAGACCTCCCCTCCTCCTACAATGCGATAATGGGAAGGACCACAATCAACCGGCTGGGGGCTGCCACTCATCAAAACTATCTCTGCATGAAGATCCTCGGGCCGCATGGTGTGATCAACGTCCGGGGAGACCAAGACATGGCCCGTGATCAATCTCATAAAGATGCCTGGGGGGGAGGCTCCTCCCCCGGAACTAGACGCTGCTGCGCCACCGCCCGGGAGGCCCCTCCTCAAGTCGCGTCCGGAAGGTCCTGCTGTCCCCCGGCAACGAAGACAAAACCGTCCGGGTCGGGGTGGAGCTCCCCGAGGAGCACGCAGCACAACTTGCGGCTTTTCTGCGCGAAAACTCCGATGTTTTTGCGTGGAAGCCTTCGGACATGCGGGGCGTCGCCCGGGAGGTCCTGCACCCCGAGTGGCTCGCGAACCACGTCCTCGTCAAGAAATCAACCAGCAGGTTGTGGATGTGCGTGGACTTCACCGACCTTAACCGCGCCTGCCCCAAAGACAACTTCCCGCTCCCGCAGATTGATCAGCTCGTCGACTCCACTGCGGGGTGCGAGCTCATGAGTTTCCTAGACGCCTACTCGGGCTACCATCAAGTCCGGATGGCGGAAGGGGATGAGGAAAAGACGAGTTTTATTACTCCCCTCGGAACCTTCTGCTACATCCATATGCCCTTCGGGCTCAAGAACGCCGGGGCAACCTTCCAGCGCCTCATGACGCTGGTTTTCAAAGAGCAAGTCGGCCGCAACGTTGAAGTCTACGTAGATGACACGGTCGTCAAGAGTCCCCATGCAGCCTCCCACATAGACGACCTGGCTGAAACCTTCCGCAACCTCCGCGCGTTCGGGCTCAAACTCAACCCGGAGAAGTGCGCCTTCGGGGTGCGCGGGGGGAAGCTCCTAGGTTTCCTCGTGTCCCAGCGGGGCATTGACGCAAACCCCGAGAAGATCCGGGCATTCCTAGACATGCCCCCGCCGCGCTCCGTCAAGGACGTCCAGCGGCTCTCCGGCCGCCTAGCCGCACTCAGCCGCTTCGTCTCCCGGTCGGGGGAGTGGGGCCTCCAGTTCTTCAAGATCCTCCGAGGGCTCGAGGGGTTCCGCTGGACCCCCGAGGCCCAGGAAGCCTTCAACGACCTCAAGAAGTACCTCACGAGCCCTCCAATGCTCGTGAGTCCGACTCCAGAAGAGCCCTTGCTCCTCTACCTCTCCGCGACCCCCGTCGCCGTCAGCGCGGTCTTGGTGAAGGAACAAGGGGGGCAGCAGCGTCCCGTGTACTACGTGAGTGAGGCCCTCCAAGGGGCCAAAACTCGGTACACGGAGATAGAGAAAATCTGCTACGCCCTCCTCATGGCGTCCCAGAAGCTTCGGCATTACTTCCTGGGGCACCCCATCACCGTCCCGTCGTCCCTCCCCCTCGGGGAGGTACTGCGGAACAAGGAAGCCACCGGCCGGATCGGGAAGTGGGGGGTCGAGCTCGCCCCCTTCTCCCTGTCCCTTACCGGCCGCTCCGCCATCAAGTCGCAGGTCCTCGCCGACTTCGTCGCAGAGTGGACTCCCGCCTCTGGGTCTGGGGACGAAGATCTCCCTGTGCCACCCCGACGCAGTGATCACTGGACCCTCATGTTCGATGGGTCACTGTGTCTCGCCGGGGCTAGTGCGGGAGTAGTCCTCCGGAGCCCCGAGGGGAAGGAACTCGAGTACGTCGCGCGGCTCGAGTTCCCCGCAACCAACAACGTCGCCGAATACGAGGCTTTGCTCCTTGGGATGCGCCTCGCGTGCTCCCTGGGGATCCGGTGCCTCCTAGTCAAGGGAGATTCTTAGCTTGTAGTTTGCCAAATGGACAAGTCTTACCTGTGCCATGACGCAAACATAAGTCTTTATTTGTAGGAAGTGCGAAAGATGGAGAGGCATTTCGATGGCCTCGAGGCCCGGCATATCCCGCGGAGGGACAATGATAGGGCCGACGCCCTGGCCCGGGCGGCAAGCGCCTGGGAATCGCTCCACAAGGGGGCTTTCCTGGAAATCATCACGAAGCCCTCGGTGGCCTCCCCAGACACGGGCGACGAGCCTCATATCCCGGAGGTCGCCGAGATCATCCAGACTCTGTCTTGGATGGACCCCCTCATCTCCTTCATCAAGGGGGAGGGGGACCCTCCTAGTGAGACCGAGGCTAAACGCCTCCGGGCTAAAGCCCGGGCATATCTCCTGCTGGAGGGGAGGCTCTACAAGCGGGGGGCTTCCGCACTCCTGCGCTGCCTCCCCCGGCCAGAGGGACTTCAACTTCTCAAAGACATCCACGCGGGGAGCTGTGGTTCTCACCTAGCCCCGTGTGCTGTCGCGGCCAAGGCCCTCCGGCAGGGCTTCACTGGCCCACGGTCATGCGCGACGCGCGAGACCTTGTCTCCGCGTGCGGGGCATGCCAGAAGATGGCCAAGGGCTCGAACCTCCCCCCTATAGCGCTGCAGACAATCCCCATCACTTGGCCCTTTGTGCGCTGGGGGATGGACCTCTTAGGGCCCTTCCCCCCAGCGCCCGAGGGATACAAGTATGCGGTAGTCGCAGTCGACTATTTTACAAAGTGGGTTGAGGCGGAGCCTTTGGCCAGCATCACGTCCCGGGCCGTTCAGCGGTTTTTCTGGAAAAATGTCGTATGTCGTTTTGGTGTCCCCCGGGAAATCACCGTGGACAACGGGACCCAATTCGACTCGGCTTATTTCTGGGAATTCTGCGAAGGCCTGGGGCTCGTCATCCACTTCGCCTCAGTGGCCCATCCCCGGAGCAATGGGGCTGTCGAGAGGGTCAACGGCGTGATCCTGCAGGGGTTGCGCCGAAGACTCGAACAAACCGCCTCTAAGCGGGGTGCATGGGCAGAGGAGCTCCTCAGCATCCTCCGCTCCATGCGAACGACCCCGTCCCGGGTGATGGGGCGTACTCCCTTCTCCCTGGTCTACGGGGCGGAGGCAGTCCTCCCCCCGGAGATCAGCCTCCGGTCACTGCGGGTCGAGCTCCTGGAGGGAGCCACGCCCGCAGCATACCAGGCCAACTAGGCCAACCAGCGCCTGCAAATCGACCCCGTGGAGGAGGAACGCGACCGAGCGCTCCCCCGCCACGCCATCTACGAGCAACAGATGGCGCGCGCATACAATCAGCGCGTGCGCGAGAGGGCTTTCCGCCTTGGGGACCTTGTCCTCAAGCGCGTGACGGACCCCCAGGCCCAGGGTAAGATCTCCCCCAAGTGGGAGGGCCCCTACAGGATCTCCGCGGTCCTAGGCTCGGGGGCCTACAAGCTCTCCAACCTTCAAGAGCAAGAGCTGAAGCACACGTGGAACTTGCGTTTACTCCGCAAGTTCTATGTCTAGCCTTACGGGCTTGTCCCCTCCCCCGGAGCGTTCACGCCGGAGGGGGAGGAGGGACACTGTATTTTCCTCCCCTTTCGCGGCTTCGCATGGGGAGGCCCTGTACTTCATTTTATTAGCAATACATCGGTCTTGCTTTTCAAACTGTCTCATTGCAGGTCTTTTTCATTACCGCCCCTGGCGGCGACGCCCTCCCCGCGAGGAAGCCCTCCCTGTGAGGATGCCCTCCCCGTGAGGATGCCCTCTCCGCGAGGAAGTGGGCCAGGCCCAGCAAGTCCCTCCTGTAGGGCGGCTTACGATCAGCCCTCGTGGATTGAGGGTGTAAGCGGCAACCCGGTCACAGTGGCCGCGGTAACGAGTCACTTTGGGAGACTAGTCCCCTACCCAAACACTCAAGACCCGTCTTCGGGCACTTCCTTCTCCGGGAGTAGACGCTCTCCCCAGTGGGACGTCTAATGGCATTCTTGGATATTTGGTCCCCGGCGACCTTATTCCCGGCTCCCCGTTCTCACGGCGACCGGATGAATGCCTCCCGGAGACCCTATTCCCGGCTCCCCGTTCTCACGGTGACCGGACGATTGTCTCCCGGAGAAGTCACGGATTTCTCGGACATTTTCTTCCCGGAGCCCCTATTCCCGGCTCCCCGTTCTCACGGCAACCGGACGATTGTCTCCTAGGAAGCTCGACTCCGGAAATCTCATCGGGTTTTTCTTGGATGTTTCTCCCACACGGGGCCTTATTCCCGGCCCCCCGTTCTCACGGCGACCGGACGCTTGTCTCCTGGAAGGTCTTTTCCCAAGAAAGCTCGTTCTAAAATTTTCTTAGAAAAATTTCTATGCTACAGGTGACTTCCATCCCGGGGGCCTTGTTACCCCCACAGCGCCCGGAGCTACCCTCCGGGCCGCTGTGGGCGGGGGGGGGGGGGATAAGGAACCCTCGGGTGTCGACCGTACCGCCCACGAGCAAACTTAGCTCATCCTTGTTAAGATG
Organism: Pharus latifolius; assembly: GCA_019359835.1. NCBI lineage: Eukaryota > Viridiplantae > Streptophyta > Magnoliopsida > Poales > Poaceae > Pharus > Pharus latifolius. The sequence goes on from CM033323.1 coordinate 68,230,795, forward strand.
AGTCGTCCGGACCATCCAAGAAGAAGAAAATAAAGAGACAATGAAAGAAGAAGCAACAACACAGCTTTATTGATTGTCAAACCCGGAGGACATCTTCCCCCTCCGGTGGGCTTCGGAAACGATACAACCCGGGTTCTAACCCGAGGGATTCTCTACGCCCTAAGGCTCCTACGCCTAATACTCTCGGAGGCTCTCCGCTAGCTCCCGGGTCAAGTCCCGGTACAATGCTCGCACGCGGCGCCGAGCGTCCCGGAGCACATCTTTGGGCCAAAACTCGTATCCCGCCGGTGGAAGTATCCGGAGGGGAGGTATCATCCGGAACCCCGGTCGTGGAGGGGACAATTCGGCGCGATGATTGTCAAAGTTGTCCAAGTGCCACTCCGGACGCCACCTCAACCGGATCGGCTCCTGGACGCTATTCCCGCCGCGATTCCTAGAGACAAGGCTTAGCAAGATTAAAGCCGCTTGGGCGTCCCCCGGGGATCCCCTCCCGGACCTTCGCTCAGGAGTAACCTCCCGGGAACCCTGGTAACAACATTCAATTCAAAGACTTAGAAAAAAAATTCTAACTTCATTGCATTCAAAATGTTTGTGTACAAGTGTCCGGGGCTTCTTCTAAGAAGCTACCGGAATCAAAAGTCCTAACAAAACAAAAAAGGGCCCTAACTAAGACCCGGGGGGAGGCTCATACATGTTCGTTGGCGTCCTCCCCCCGGGGGGCTTCTTCCAAGACCGGGGCTGGGACATCTCCCGCCGGAGGTGCCGGAGCCGGGAATCTCGCCCGGATGATCCGGTTGTAGAATCCTCCGGCAAGCTGCTCGACCTCCCGGCGCGACGGCTCAAAGGAGTCCGGGAAGCTTCGGGGGATGCGGCCCCTGATCGCCCGGGCGCCGACCCTCTGGAACTCGACGAGCCCCGCGGCAGCCGCGACAACGGGGATCGCCCGGCCCCGCGCCCGAACGTCGGCAGCCTCCGGGATGGCGGAGACCTCTGCGTTGAGAAAACGCACAGCCTCCGCGAGGGTCGCTGGCGGCACCTCCTTGCTCCCAGAGCCTAGGCTTATGCCAAGGCTCTCGAGGGCCGAACGGACGGAGCGGCCCGCGTCCGCCACCGCCCGGACGCTCGAGCCCTCGAGCTCACGGAGCGCCTCCTCCCTCGCCTTGGCCTCCTCCCGGAGGCGGCCGTTGACGGCCTCGGACATGTGAACCTGGGCCCGAACCCGGGACAGTTCCGCGAGGGCTTCATCGCGTTCCCGGAGGGCCTCCTCACACTGCCCTACGGAGGCCGCGGCCCGGCCCTCCGCTTCCTTAAGCAGCCAGGCGACTCGCTGCTCAAGGCCCCAGGTAACAGCTGCCACCTACAAAATATAGAGTTAGAAAAATCTCAAGTGCAGGAAATAAATGAAGACGTCATCGACTCGGGTTACCTGGGCCCCGAGGGACTGAAGCCCCTGGAAACGCTCATGGAGCGTTCCCTCCGCGATGAAGGCCTGCACCTTCCGGGTGTGCAGGTCCTCCGCGTAGCGGGCAACTTCCCCCACGGGAAGCAGAGGGGCCTCTCGCCCGGCACCGGCGTCGCTGCCGGTGGGGGGCCCTCGGACCTGTGAGTCCGGTAACGCGGCCGGCGTCACCGGCGTCTTCGTGGCCGAGGTCTCCTCCGAAGATGTGGCCGAGGAGCTTTGGGCGGGGGTCCCTGCCCGGGGGGGATCATCAGACCTTTCCCCGCCCCGGGCCGAAAGGTCCTCGGGGCCTCCTCCTCCGGAGGAACCTCGTAGACCGAGGGGCTCCCCCCATCGTCCACCGGCCAAACCCGCGGAGGCGAGGCCTCCGCGAATCTCACCTCCGGCCTCTCCGGCTCCAAAGAGGCCGGAAGGGGCGGGAAGGGCTCCACTGAGGGTGGCGACGGGGCGTAATTCGCCGAGTCAGACGCTGCCCCGCCCGCGGCCGCCTCCTTCCCCCGGGCCTCGACGGGGCCCTTCGGGGGAGGAGGTGTTGCTCCCTTCCAGGCCGGTGCCCGGGCACGCTCGGTCCCGGGGATCTCGTCCCGGGGCTTCGCCGGTGTCGCCGCCGGCGTCGTCGACGGGCCGAGGGTCTTTTGGACCCTGGCCTTCTTGGGCTCCGAGCCCCCGGTCGCTTCCTTCCCCCCTTTGTGCGACCCGGGGGTGGGGAGAGGCTTCCTCTCCGGCAGCTTTAGCCCGTAGGCCGCCGCTACCAAGTTCCGGGGAGGGCCCTCCCCCACGAGGCGCACGACGCGCTCGTGCTCGTCGGCGAAGTACCTCCCCAGGAGGTTCTCCGGCTTCTCCCGCGCCGCCGGGTACGGCTGGACTACAAGAGGTAAAGAGTTAGTCAAATTTTCAAAAATTCGTAAGTATAATGCAGCAGGTTCCCGTAGCTTACGTCGCGTCACCAGCTTCACCGGGGGCCGCTGTTCCGGGCCCACGCCGACTCCCCTCTTCCCGCGCGAGAAGGGGGAGATCCGTGGAAGAGCCATCTCCTCGGCGGCGTCCCGCATTGAGCGGGTATTCTTGGAGAGGACCACCCGGCCGAGGAGCTCGAACTCCTCGTCCGTCCACACCGGCGGCTTCGGCGCAGACGATCGGCTGTAGGTGGGGGGCTCCGGGGCATACACCACCGCCTCGTCCCGGACCCGGAGGTAAAACCACCTCCGGACCCAGTCGCCCCAGTGGTCCCGGGAGGCCGCCGCCGAGTAGTCGGCCACCCGGGACGGCAGCATTTGCACCATCACCGAGCCGAAGGGGGACTTGGGGCCCCCCTTCACCAGGTGGGAGGTCCGTGCCGCCGGTTCGTAGAAGTACCAGAAGGCGCGGAGGGTGGGCTCCCTCCCGGTCGCCGTCTCATAGAGCCAGATGAAGAGGCCCATCCGAACGAGCGCATTCGGGGTGAGGTGGTTGAGTGCCACCCCGTACTCCTTCAAAAACTCCCGGAGCATGGGATGCACCGGGAGCCAGAGCCCCGCCTCCAGGAAGGCCTCGAAGGCCACGACCTCTCCGGGCCTGGGGCGGGGGGCTCCGTCTTTCTTCACAGGGACTCGGATGTCCCCGTCCGCGACGACGCAGCGTTCGACCAAGGACTCGGCGTCCTTGGCCGTGAACTCCGACACCCAGAGGAAATCCGGAGGGATTTCCTCCGGGGGCACTTCCGTGGTCTTTGCTCGACCCTTGGGTGCCATGAGGTCAGTCTCTTCTTTTTTCTTCGGTGGCTAACCTTTCAAGAGGCTACTACTAAAACTTCCGGACGTCTGCTACCGGGAGCTAACTACCGGAAAGAGCTACCGGGAGAGCAAAATTCGCTAAGGCTGAAGGTTTGGAATGAACTTTCGGGCCCCCCAAGACCCTATTTATAGGGGCGGGACGTAGTCTAGATGCACGCCACGTGGCACCCGCGGAGCAATCTGGACCGTAGAAGTTCAAACCGCGCGCGGGAAACGAAGGGACGGGCGCGTGAATCAAGGCACCGGTTCGAACCGCGCGCGCATTTATGATGAAACGGCGCGGCCTTAAGCGCGGGGCACAGAAACCAAAGCGCCACAGCTCCGGTGACTTGGCCCGGAGATTTTCCCGGTGATGTGAACCATACCCACCGGGGACTCGAGCATCGTCCCCGGCGTGCATGGGGGGCTGCTGTCGGGGGAAATCTCCGCGGGACTAAGTCCAGGTAAGTTGCGTCACGATTGCCCTGGCCTCCAGCCCCTCCCCAGGCGCCGCCTTTTGGCCCCCGGGACCTGGCCTCCGGCGCCGTCCCGGGGGCCGCCATTTGCCCGGGGACGTGGCCTCCGGCCCCTCCCCGGGCGCCGCCTTTTGGCCCCCCGGGACCTGGCCTCCGGCGCCGTCCCGGGCGCCGCCATTTGCCCGGGGACGTGGCCTCCGGCCCCTCCCCGGGCACCGCCTTTTGGCCCCCGGGACCTGGCCTCCGGCGCCGTCCCGGGCGCCGCCATTTGCCTGGGGACGTGGCCTCCGGCCCCTCCCCGGGCGCTGCCTTTTGGCCCCCGGGACCTGGCCTCCGGCGGCGTCCCGGGCGCCGCCATTTGCCCGGGGACGTGGCCTCCGGCCCCTCCCCGGGCGCCGCCTTTTGGCCCCCGGGACCTGGCCTCCGGCGCCGTCCCGGGCGCCGCCATTTGCCTGGGGACGTGGCCTCCGGTCCCTCCCCGGGCGCTGCCTTTTGGCCCCCGGGACCTGGCCTCCGGCGGCGTCCCGGGCACCTCCATTTACCCGGGGACGTGGCCTCTGGCCCCTCCCCGGGCGCCGCCTTTCGGCCCGGGGACGTGGTCTCCGGCCGCTCCCCAGGCGCCGCCTTTCGGCCCCCGGGGCATGGCCTCCGGCGCCGTCCCGGGCGCTGCCATTTGACCCCCGGGACATGGCCTCCGGCGCCGTGCCGGGCCTCATCGCCCTGCTAAAGGTAAAGTCTCGAATTGTTTGTCATGTGCAGGTCACGCGAGGAGCGCCTCGGGAACTTGCGACTACCTGTCAAGCATCCAAGACGTTTGACCGGAAGATAGGACGGTTCTACCCTTCAATCCGATGGTGGCTTCCGGGGTAGTTTAGGTTTTTTTGCTTCTTTTTGGGGCTATAAATAGCCCTTGTACCCCTCTGTTGTAAAGGATCGGATCACTTTTATTGGAATAGCTAAACTCACAAACGTGCTCCGGAAGCCTCTCCCCCGGAGAGAGCCTCCCCAGCCGACTCCGATCGGGAGCGCGTCGACAGGACTAGGGCCCCCACCGGGACCCGAACCTGTATAAATCCTCGTGTAATTTCTTGTGCTTGTCCGGCGGGGGAGGACCGGTCATCCGGTCAACCCGCGCCGCATAATCTTCGCTAGGATCATTCTCAAAACCTGCCGGGGTATTCGCAATACCACGACAGAAGGAGCTCGGTCATGTGTTGTGCTAGCGGTGGGGTCCTCAGGAAGTGCACTGGCAGCCATCGTCCACTTTAAGTTACGAAAGCGTAAGTTAGATTTTGCAAGTTGAGTATATTAACTGAGCTGTAAGCTCCAATGGGTAGGGTTTACCTCCTGTAGTCTAACACCTTTCTTGGGCCACTACATGTACGAGCCCAATGCTTCATCAATTGTCCGCATTTCCTCCGTTGGGACGAGCAACGCAAAAGCGCTGTAGCCCGGGAGGGCCATGTCCACCTGTACCTTTGCGAACCCAGGCTTCAGAGGTACGCAGTGGATCCGGACATCCTCCCAAGACTAATATACGACCCCGTGTGCAACCACTACAGGCTCGTTGCCGATGTAGATCAACAGGCTACAGTTCTCTAGCTTCTACAATTTGTAAAAATTATAACAGGTTATCGAAACAGTTCTAACGTAACGGGAGTGGCATCAACGAAACTGCATATATAGCTCAAGAGTTGCAATACCTCAAGTAGGTCCACCGGATCCACGTGAACCTTCGAGCTGCAACTACTCGGCCTACCAGCGTCGACCTCAGTAGCTGGATCTAAACCCTTGGACTGCACAATTCGGCTGAGGTGTTCATACTTCTCGTTCATTTGAGCGAATATGTCTGCGAATTGTGCAGTCACGTCTGACCGTATCTTCTCGGTCAACTCCGATTCCTTTTCCTTCCAGCTGTGAGCCTTCTTCGCCTTTTGCCCGGGCTCTGAGAAACCTTCCTTCCATGGCACCACAACCCCCACGGTTTGCATTCGCCCTGGATACTCCTTGTTCCGTAGAGCCCGGTTAGGATGTCATTCTCCCTATGGGGAGTGAACAATCCTTGGGTTGCCTCCTTCGAGCAAGAGATCTGTTACATTCAAAGCTCTACATTGTGAGGAAAAAGTATATACAAACTTGTGCACACACGATTGATCATAGTTTTTTTACCACACTCTATGATTCCAACCAGGAAGTTAGCCAACTTACGATTCACTGCACGACCTCAGCGTCCTTGGGGTTTGGGAACTCCATAGACCCCGTGGACAACACGGTCCCTCTGGCCAGCCACCAGCGCTTGCATCGCGGATCGTCGTTCCTCCCCTGGATTGCCTTGTTCTTCTTGCTAAGGGCCTTCGTACCAGAAACAAGAAAATTAATGCACCGTTGGTTACTCCATACAACGGTGTGACAAACCAAAGGAAGCATACATACCTTGAACTCAGGGGTCCCCTTCTGTTGGGTGAATTTCTCCCATGCCTCCTCCGTTATGAAGGGGTACTTCTCGCATGGAGATTTTCCTTTAGCGAGGAAGGCACTGACGAGGACGCTCTTGAAGGTTTTCCATGTGTTCTTCATGTCCTTCAAGCAAGCTATCTTAGGACCATCGTTGAGGATGTTCCACTTGGCCTGTTTCAAATGGTGCATATAAGCAGGACTTACTTAATCTTCGGGATAAACCAAGGGAATGTGATTACTCAAGAGTTCAGGGATTTTGATTAATTTTACCTTCACTTCCACCCACAACCTATCCCTCTCGTCGGCCTTAACGTCCTTCCAGCTCTGGACAGTGATCTTCACCCTTTCCTTCACCGACAAACCAACATTCTTTCCGATCGGTCTCCCGAACTGGTTGAACTCACATGAAAGATCCGTGCGTTTGGCCAAACGGCACAACATCGTCGCGCCTCACGCCTTCCTCTTGTGCTGGGACGAAGCAGCGTCATCTACGTTGCCCCTCGTCGAATCACTACTATCAGACGAGGAAGATGCCGACATGGCTTTACCTAAAATTCCATGAACAAACCATCAATTAATCATATGAAGAAAGGTACATGACAAAGTTCATAACTATAATGGAATGGCAATGGTGAACCACCTCTTTTTGTTAAAATGTCAAATTTTCATTCAAAAGGCCAAAAATGATCAATTCCTAGCAAAATGGTCTTCAAAATGTAATTTGAAAGGTTTGTAGAGGCTTTCGACTATCTTGTTTTTTAACCAAATCAGTTTCAAGTGCTAATCAAAATCTATTTGAATTGTGCCAAAACTTGTTTTACAAAAGTCCTAGATATTATTACCCCGAAGAAGTTAAAAATTGAAAATTTTCTCAAAAGAGTTTCAATTTCAAACTTATTGGTGTTTGAATCTCATCGAAAAACTTGCTTTGACCCGAAATATCTTATACATGCAAAACATGAGCTTCGGCTGTTTCTGTGGTCTTTACTCATGAGCTTCGGCTCAAAATGATATGAATAACTCATGCAAGCTCTTTCATGTAAAAAATCTCATGAAAATCAAATTTTAACTCAATTTGCAAAAGGTTGTCGAACTTCAACCTTCTTGCTTAACATAAAGATCATTTGACCATAACTCTTGATTGTAAAATCCTATTTGGAAAATTTTTTCTGAAAAATATATTTCATGCAATGAAATTCATTTGTGTAAATTTCATTTCAAATGGATTTGATTTGAGCAATAGTTGATTCTTTTCACAAATGAAATATGAAATCTGCAAAATTCAGACTTCTCATGGTTTTATGGCTGATTATAGGGGTCTTGTACTATCGGTTGAAAATAAGAAACTGATATAAGATGTTGATTTTCCTAACAGTTTGACAATTAAAACTGATAGTATTGAAGTTTACCAATGTCAGGTATAAGGTCGACTATGTAACGAAATATTCTTAGTGATATTCATCAAGTTTGTAATTGTCATATCTATAAAGTCTATAACTCCAATGTTATATATTTTGGTAACCCATCAAATCATGATTTATTTGTAACTCATATGACTATTAGAATTTCTAATGTTTTCATCTTCATATATATATTGGCCTATAAATAGATGTTTCTTGTATACCTTGGAATCATAATAAGACAATGAAAATATATGAGAAGAGAAAGTTTTATATTTGTTATATATTGAATCACATATGATCGTGAATCAAAAGTTTAGCGATCTTAATAATTTGATCATAAATCAAAGGTTTACCGATTGTAATGTTTTTATCATAAGCCAGAATTTACCAATCATGATAATTTTGTTATTTGATACGACCGGTTGGACCATCCCAAATCAATATAATGAAAAAGAATATCAATTTAAGAAATTGATTTCATTTCAATTACTCTTTCCTAAAGACTACCTGGTTCTAATCGAGTTCAATATCAATTTAAGAAACTGACGCGAGCGGCAAGAACAATTCTAATCAGGTTGGTCAATAACACTTACAGTTCGTGGAGTGGCCTACAATGGCGCGATGCAGTAGCCAGCGGCGGTGGAGAACCCAAATGCGAGCGGCAATGGTGGTGCAGGAGCGAAAAAGGGGACTGTCAACGATTCGGACTCGGGGTCCTTAGTCGAACTTATGCAGAATTTGTAAGTTGTGAGACCTTTCAGGGTGTCCCTCCGGGAAGGGATGATGAATCAAAGTTAACTGAAGCACAGAGAGATTTATACAGGTTTGGGCCCTCGATGGTGGGAGCAATAGCCCTACGTCCTGTTAGGATTTCACTATGTATGGAAAAGGGATTACAAAGTTGTTGCAAAGATCATCACAGGCGAGGATCTTTTCCGTATGATTAGGTAAGACACTATTAAACTAGCCTATGAAAGCTTGTCGATCTCTTAATGCATTCTCTCCTCGTCTGATACATTAGCTTATCCTTTTATACTGGTTGAAAGGGCGCCAATGAATAATGGCTTCGAACAGTTGCTCGGGTACAGTTTTGGTAACTGCACTTAACCTCCATGCAGGTTTAACACGTGTAATTAAGAAGTAACTGCACGTATTAACCTCTTGACGGTTATCACTTCACGTGGAAGAATCTTCAGGATACCCAGGATATGCCTTTTGTAGGGTCTAGCAACCCCGCGTTCCCTGGTCGAGGATGACCTAACCACACATTGTGCAAGATTATCTGACCGCACACTATCTGCAGCCTTCTATCCGCGTATTGAACACAGGCCTTTGATCGCGCGCCATCTGTGGCCTGATCGCGTAGAATCTGCAACCATGTGCCCGCGCTTCTCAAGATGGCTTGAGACCATACTAACGGATAGTCTCCTGGCTCGGATCAGTCTTGAACCAGACATGCATTTATTCTGAACTAGCTCAGGCAACGATCCTCGTCAGCTAGCCCCCGAATTTGAAGAAAACGAAGAGACATATTTACTTCAAATTTTAAAACTTACATCGAATTAGTGACCCGACGCTTCACTTCTTCCACTTAGTGGCGCACTAAGTGTGGCGGTTTGTTTCCCGAGACGACCTCTGAGCGGTATTTGACATGTAATGATGATGCTGTGGAATTTTGTTTTTTAACCCGAGGTGAAACCGTATGTTGGGGGAAATCCCCACGCGGTCAAGTCCAGGTAAGTTCATGATTGCCCGGGGACAGTGGCCTCCGGTGCCTGCCCCGGGCGCCGCCTTTGAGGCTCCCGGGACCGTGCCCCCCGGGCGGGTCCCGGGCGCCGCCATTCGCCCGGGGACAGTGGCCTCCGGTGCCTGCCCCGGGCGCCGCCTTTTGGGCTCCCGGGACCGTGCCCCCCGGGCGGGTCCCGGGCGCCGCCATTCGCCCGGGGACAGTGGCCTCCGGTGCCTGCCCCGGGCGCCGCCTTTTGGGCTCCCGGGACCGTGCCCCCCGGGCGGGTCCCGGGCACCGCCATAGGCTCCCGGGACCGTACCTCCGGGACATGTCCCGGGCGCCGCCTTTTGGCTCCTGGGACCGTGCCCCCCCGGGCTGGTCCCGGGCGCCGCCATTCGCCCGGGGACAGTGGCCCCGGTGCCTGCCCCGGGCGCCGCCTTTTGGCTCCCGGGACGATGCCTCCGGGGCATGTCCCGGGCGCCGCCTTTTGGCCCCCGGGACCCTGCCCCCCGGGCGAGTCCCGGGCGCCGCCATTCGCCCGGGGACAGTGGCCTCCGGTGCCTGCCCAGGGCGCCGCCCTTTAGGCTCCCGGGACCGTGCCTCCGGGGCATGTCCCGGGTGCCGCCATTTTGGCTCCCGGGACGATGCCTCCGGGGCATGTCCCGGGCGCCGCCTTTTGGCCCCCGGGACCGTGCCCCCCGGGCGGGTCCCGGGCGCCGCCATTCGCCCGGGGACAGTGGCCTCCGGCGCCTGCCCCGGGCGCCGCCTTTTGGCTCCCGGGACGATACCTCCGGGGTATGTCCCAGGCCCCGCCTTTTGGCCCCCGGGACCGTGCCCCCCGGGCGGGTCCCGGGCGCCGCCATTCGCCCGGGGACAGTCGCCTCCGGTGCCTGCCCCGGGCGCCGCCTTTTGGCTCCCGGGACGATGCCTCCGGGGCATGTCCCGGGCGCCGCCTTTTGGCCCCCGGGACGAGGCCTCCGGGGCATGTCCCGGCCGCCGCCTTTTGGGCTCCCGGGACCCTGCCCTCCGGAAAGGGTCCCGGACGTCATCGCCCTTCTAAAAGGCAAAGTCCCTGTTTGTTTATCACGTGCAGGTCACGCGAGGGACGCCTCGGGAATCAGCGACCACCTGTCAAGCATCCAAGACATTTGACCGGAAGAAGGACGGTCCTACCCTTCAATCCGACGGTGGCTTCCGGGGTAGTTTAGGCTTTTTGCTTCTTTTTGAGGCTATAAATAGCCCTTGTACCCCTCTGTTGTAAAGGATCAACTCATTATTATTTGGAATAGCTAATCTCACAGACGTGCTCCAGAAGCCTCTCCCCCGGAGAGAGCCTCCCCAGCCGACTCCGGTCGGGAGCGCGTCGACAGGACTAGGGCCCCCACCGGGACCCGAACCTGTATAAATCCTCGTGTCTTTTCTTGTGTTTGTCCGGCGGGGGGGGGACCGGTCGCTCGGTCAACCCGCGTCGCGTAAATCCCGCTAGGATCGTTTTCAAAACCTGCCGGGGTATTCTTAATACCACGACACCGTAAATGTTTTAAAAGCTCGAGGAAATCGAAAAATGAACCGTCGCCTCAGGGCTATAAATACCAGAGCCCTTTAGCCTAAAACTTTCACAAGTTTCCTCCCGGCCAAGTCTTTTCTTCTCTTCTATCTTCATCCCAATGGCAGATAAAGATATCATTGAGATTGAGAGTGATGAAGAAGAAGTGGTACTTGAATTCAACCAAGATTCACAAAAGGTAAGTCTTTCCTAGAACCCTTGGTTCAAATTGCCTTCTTATGTTCTTATGTTCTGATCATTTTCTCAAATGAAAATTCATAGACGACCGAAGACCAGGTTCATCCAAAGAAGAAACCCAAGGTTGACGAGGGATCTTCTAGTGGTACAAGGGTGAGAAATGTACCACCGATCTCTCTTCCTTCGGTTCCTGTGATTCTCCCTGTTCATGCACTTCGGCTGGTTGAACCTTCATCTTCACCTTTGGAGATTCATGATAATCTTTCAAGGCCTTCTCTCCTTTCTCCATTTCATCCCAATGATCCCCGTCTACTGACGGGTGATCAATTTTCTGGTGGGAAGGTTGTACTTCCATCACCTGATGGCCCTCGGCCTTTATCGGGTGATCTCCTTTCTGGGGGAATACTTCAACCTCTCACTTGCGAGGATGGGTAACTATTTTCATCTCCTTTGCTTGTTGTTTTAATTTGTTAAAACTAACATATACAAATGTAGGAGACAAAAATTGTTGGAGCCCCCAGTGACCAGCCTGCTGAAATTCAACTTCCTCCCCTCGAACAAACTCTCCAAGGGGAAAAGAGGCCTTGGAGAAGAAGACCGAAGAGATGTCTTCGGCCATTCTGCACCTGGCAGTGTGTTTTGAAAGATCCCATGAAGAGGCGCACCAACTTCGCCTGGAGAGGGACTACGCTCGACAACAGCGGGAACTCTCCGATTTGATCAGAGATGGTAGTGCGTCTCTGATTAGGGATGATGTAGATAGGCTCAGAGTAGTTGCTAGTTCTCTTGGGGCCGTCAGTGTAGATCCTACTGACGCCAATATGTCTCTAGGAGAACTTTGTAAACTTCTCTCGGATCAAGTCGATGCTTTGGTCACCTATATCCCTTTTGTATATAAAGATTGCCTAAAATAAAGATTTCTTTTACCTTAAATAACTTGAAAATTCTTCATGATCTCTGTGTGAAAACATGGCCATAAATAATGTCTCCACGACCACTTATACACAGGTAAATGGGAGTACCGCGGTCAGAAATGCATTAATATGTCATAGTTCGACCAGTACCGATACCGTGATCAGGACTATAGCAGTGGTCATAATCGAAATCCGATCAGAATTGTTATCGCAATCAGAACCAAAATTTGATCAGAACTACCACTGCGATTAGAGCTGAAGTCCGATCAGAATCACAGTTTTGATAACACAACAACTTGACCGAATGACAACCACGTACACAGCAGTTATTTATTCGCAATGATCATAGAACATCCTTATGATCAAAATGTCACAGAAATACATTGTGACCAACATGTGAAAATTTGCAAAAAACATGAAGGATAATACCCTCCAAAAATCTTTGCAGAGTTTTCACGTTTTTATATCCACCTTAATCCCCAAATTCGAAACAAAGAATGCTTTTTGTTTCGGATTCGATGTGGGGAACACATAACGGGTTTCCAAGAGAAAACATCCATTATGGGAAATAAATAAAGTATTCAATGAAACGTTGCCCTCAGTGGAACATTGTCTCGGGCCCATAAAAGGAGCAAGTAGCTTCCTGAGGAAGCCACACAACCAGCCTCCAGCCTTAGAACTTCCGCCGCACAAAACTCTCGTCCTTCGTCTTCCGTTGCCCCCAAAGCTACGAACTTTTCCTCACAATCTCTTGCGAAAAATGACGCCTTGGAGTCGATCAATCCACTACACGGAGGAGAGTTTGATGGCACTGGAGATAGAGGAGATCCTCCCTTCGCGGTTGCTAATCGACTGGCGACCCGCAGAGAAGGACCAAGAAACCCCAATCGTCCAAGAGGGCGAGTTGGTGGTTTTCGAGGAATACCTGCGATGTGGGTTTCGATTCCCCGAAAGCAGATTCCTGAAGAGGATTTTGGAGCATTACGGGTTGGAGTTGGTGAATCTCTACCCGAATGCTGTCCTGATCTTGGTGATTTTTCAGCATTTATGCAAGGCTTTCGTCGGAGTGCTCCCAAGCATGGAGCTCTTCCGGCGCTTCTACTATTCGGCGTGGTCAAAGAGCGCCAATGCCACCGGATGCATTTACTTCTGGATAAGGGAGAAGAAAGAGTATCCCTTCCCACCCCTGCGAGATTCTGTGCATGGGTGATATCAGAAATGGCTCTACTGTACCCCTCCGTCCGAGAGCGAGTTATGGTTCAAGAACTCTCGGCTAGAGAAGTCCAGCGAGTTGGACTCTCTTCCTGCTCTAAGCGCGGAGCAGAAGAAACAGGTCCAAGTGATTCTTCACTTAGTCCAAGAGGGACTAACGGCTCGCGACATCATTCGTGACTTTGTGAAGAATCGGGTGAGCCCCCTGCGTGAAAGGGCTCATCCGGCTTGGGAGATACAGTCCATGGCGGATAGCACCTTGGACTGTAACAATGGTATGCCTTCTAGTCAACAAAGACGCAAATTTCTTCCGAAACATTGTATCTGTTAACTTGCATCCTTGTGACACAACTCTAGGTACGTCCGAAATCGAGAAAAGGATGAACTACCTCCTCAAGGCATAAAGTGCCAATGTGGAGGGAGCTAGAGGGTCGCCTCGCCCGCAGAGCCTGATCAATGCCGGTGACGACCTCCTACAAGAGCACCGAAAGGTAAGGACTTTCTTGCCAAGCTCCATTTGCAGACCATACACTGACCTTGGATTAACGAGAACAACTCAAATAATACAGCTCTTGGGAATGTTCGGTGAGGTAACATGCCCAGCCGAAGACGTCGGCTTCCTGGGAAAGTCGGCTCCGAAGAGAGTAAAGAAAGTTTCTTCAAAGCGTGGGACAAGGGAAGGCATTCCCAAGAAGTCTAAGGGACTTCTGGGAGAAGCTGCTTCACTGAAGGCTCCTTCTACCGCAAAGAGAACCGCGGTAAGATACTCAATGCCCTCTGCTCCACTAGGTACAAACCAGAATCACTTCTCCATCGTACAAGGCGAAGGGAGCGAGGAGGAAGAAGATGATGTTCCTCTAATCTGCCGTAGGAGGAAAACGATTGCCTCCCTGTCCAGCGAAGTCTTGTCTTCGCCCGCAAGACCAGAAACGATCACGGCGGGCCCCGCGACCGTTGACAACCCTGTGGTTGCGGGGAAAATCCCAGTGTCTGAAGCTCAGGAAGCTTCAGAACTTGCTACACCTCTCCCCCTGACCAAAGGGGTGACCGTGGTAAGTTCCTTCACAGCTTTAATGGTCGTTATCCATTTGTGAACGTCGACTAAGTAGTGTTTATGCAGGAGGAAGAAAACATTCTCTCCATCTGGAACGAAATGACTTCGGCCAGCCCTGGGGCGGCAAGTACTCCACTCCCAATACCTGGGGCGGAGGCAACATAGTAGGACACCACGACCATCAGCAGCGCCGCAGTCGCAGACGAAGTCCTGATGCCTATGGTCCAGGAGACACCTGGTCCAACAGCGGTATCCCAACCAACCGAAGAGGTTATCCAGGTAAGGATCATCCCAGTCTCCCCTTATCGTTCCTTATGCACATGTTCATGATTTTGTACACACAGGGAGAAAAGGACAGGGTCCTCTTCACGAAGAGCAAAACCAAGATAGATGACGATTGTCCCCTTTTCCTTGGGGAACCCTCTTCGAAATCCCAAAAGTTGGAAGGAATTCGAATAAGGTAAGAAACCTCCCTTGCATGGACAAGGTTAGATCTCAATGGTTACTTATAGAAAACTCAACTGATATCATTTTCTATTGCTCAGGCACAGGAGTCTAGTGCCAAGCCCTTCAGCGGCCTCAGCCAGTATTGGGGCTTCCCCTGCGACTGAGGTCTCCGGAGAGCAAAGTTCTATCCCCACAGTCCAAGAAGTCGTTGCGCCATGGTGGATAGGATCTCTGCAGAAGTCCAATCAGATATATTGGAATCTGCAACCTTAGCCAAGAATAAAGGCCAGCGGGGAGGAACATCCGCTGTCCCCACGGGGTATAAGGTGAACCCAGCGGTTCAACCTTCGGTTGCACCAAGAAAACTCTCATTCCGAGAGTATGCTGAGGTATGTCAATCATCCCGTAGGGTTTATGTGTTTGCATAAGAGCATCTATGTTTTGAAACTGATCTCCTTTCTTGTCATAGGAAATGACCCGTATGGCGACCATGTCGATGGCTATGATAGATAGCGTCGAAGCTACAAAAGAAGAAACTGGTCGCCTACAACGGTAAGGGAGATTTTTCTTTATTCATCCAAATGCAGGGCCTTATCTTGATAATCATCCATTCTGTCACAGGGAAAATGCTTATCTGATGAAGAGCCTTGCTGACCGAGAAAATCAAGAATTTCGGGCGGCTACCCACATCTCATTTCTGGAGAGTGAACTCAAGAAATTGCGATCACAACTCTCTGGTAAGCATATCTCTGTCCAAAGCAAATAGACTTCTTTGTAAGAATTGTTTGTAATGGCCTCTTGTTGCAGTGCGAGATGACCAAATAAGCCGGCTCGATCAAGAGAAGACAACCCTCCAGGCGACCATTGACTTTGTTTGCAGAGAAAATAAGGATTTGAATACATCACTCTCATCCTGCAGCAGAGCTCAAGGAGACATCTTCGAAAATTGAAGATGGTGGCCGGTCTGCTAAGGGCTGATGTGGTCGAAACCGTGGTGGACGACCTCAGCCTTAGTGACTGGACCACGCTGGTCGCGACCCAAGCAGAATCACTCCTCGAGTATCTTCTTGAAGATACTAGGCGGCAAAAAGAGGTGATCAAATCCAGAGTTCGATCAACTGCCTCCGCCATCCTCTGCTGACTTCGTCTTCGCCATGGCCCAAATCTGGATCTGAACGCAACGGCGGAAGAAGCAGAGGTCGAGAGTGAAGACCAGCTTAGGTCTATCATGGAGGAAATTAAACCTCTGGTCGAGAAACTCTTGAACAATCTCGGCGTATTGTAAATTCTTGTATACATAAAATTTGCGTAGTTGGTCGATGTTCCATGTATTAGACAAGATCCGACCATCCTCCATCGCTAACCGAGCCGATCCTGGTCGCGGCACCAAAACAACAGTGTAGGGGCCTTCCCATTGTGGGGAGAACTTGTTGCGACTAGATTGGTTTTGTATCCTACATAAAACCAAATCGCCCACGTGAAGACTACGTGGTCGCACCCTTTTGTTATGGTACTTGCGCAAAGCTTGCAAATATACCGCGGACTTAATCAAAGCTCAATCACGCTTTTCTTCTAGGAGGATGAGATCTTGTATTCGCTGTTCGTTCTGATCAACTTGTTCAAATTGATCTGTTCGGACAGAGCCAATACTGATTGCCATAGGTAACACGGCCTCAGCCCCATATACCAGATGGAAAGGTGTCTCACCGGTGGCTCGACTAGAGGTAGTCCGTGTGCAGACAGAATGGTATAAAGCTCATCTACCTAAGCCCCCGAGCGTGTCTTAAGGCGATCGAAAACACGTTTCTTGATGCCTTGCAATATTTGCCCATTCGCACGTTCAACAGCACCATTGCTCTGCGGATGAGCTACAGAGGCAAAGCACACCTTGGTTCCAACCTGATCACAGTAATTCAGAAAAAGACCACTAGCGAACTGGGAACCGTTATCAGTGATGAGACGATTTGGAACACCAAATCGAGCCACAATGTTCTTATGAAAGAACTTTTGTGTGGCTGTAGCAGTAATGTTGTGTACTGGTTTGGTCTCAATCCACTTTGTAAACGTGCCAATGGCTACGAAGAAGAACTTGTATCCCTTGGCCGCTTGTGGCATAGGACCGACAATATCCATCCCCCAGACCGCGAAGGGCCATGAAAGAGGGATGGTTTGTAGGGCATAGGCAGGTTGATGAACCTGTCTTGCATGAAACTAACACTGAGGACATGATGTGACCATATTCTTGGCATCATCAAGTGCCGAAGGCCAATAAAATCCTTGTCGGAAAGCTTTACCGACCAGTGTACGATATGACGCGTGCGCACCGCATATACCATCATGTATTTCTCTTAAGAGGGACTTGCCTTCCTCTTGGGACACACAGCGCATAAATACTCCTTGAGTACCTTTTCTATACAAAACTCCTTCTATGAGCTTATACAGACGCGCCCTTCGAACCAACCGATCGCTTTCGGTTTCATCCTCGGGCAAGGTCCCGTGTTCGAGATAGACCCTCAATGGATGAGTCCAATCTCGTTCCTGTTCGAGGTTGGAAACGCAGACTGTTACCGGATCATCCTCGACCGTAGTCATGATCGATGGATGTTCCAAGTGTTCTACGAACACTCATGCCGAAGCGGATGTGCATGAGGACCCAATTTTGCATAATTGGTCTGCGAGAATGTTGTCCTCTCACGGGATGTATTGGACTTCGAAATGGCTGAAGTGTTTTTCCAACCTCCTCACTTCCCCCAGGTAATGAGCCATTGTCTCATCGGAGGTGTTGTAGTCCTTGTTTACCTGGTTTACGACCAGCTGTGAGTCTCCCCTCACCACTAATTAACGGACTCCGAGGAACTTAGCTGCCTGGAGCCCTGCAAGAAGACCTTCATACTCTGCTGCGTTGTTGGTCGCAACAAAGTGTAGTTGAAAGACAAACTTCAACTGTTCGCCCTGAGGCATAACTAAGACCACTCCAGCCCCCTAGTGTTGAAAACTACGAGAGTTGTCAAAGTACATTGTCCAGTGATCAGGGTATTCCAATTCTTCAGATACGTGCGCGGGTGGCTCAGGGTTAGTCCATTCGAGTACAAAGTCAGCCAGGACCTAAGACTTGACCGCGGTGCGAGGCATGAAATAGATGTCGAACGCTCCAAGTTCGACAGCCCATTTGGCGATCCGACCAGATTTCTCTGGATTTCGGACAATGTCCCCCAATGGAAAAGAAGAGGGTACTGTGATCTTATGTGCTTGGAAGTAATGTCGTAGCTTATGGGAAGCCATCAGAAGTGCGTAAAGTATCTTCTGGACCTCAGGGTATCGCTCCTTAGGACCATGAAGTACTTTGCATACATAGTAGACGGGCTTGTGCACACCCTCTCTGTCTGCGATCAGAACAGCGCTAACCGCGTGAGGTGTGGCCTCCAAGTAGAGGAGTAATGGTTCTCCTTTGTCGGGAGACACCAAGACCAGCGGACTGGATAGATACGCTTTCACCTCCTGAAATGCCTTTTCGGCCTCATCGGACCATGAAAAATTATGATGTTCACGCAGGGCTTTGAAGAAAGGTAGCCCCCTTTCACCTAGTCGTGATATGAACCGACTTAATGCCGCGATGCGACCTGCTAGGCGCTGAACATCTTTGATGGTCGAGGGAAACCTCATTTGTTCGGTAGCCCTGATTTTCCCAGGATTGACTTCGATTCCTCTGGAACAAACAAGAAAACCAAGAAACTTTCCCGATGAAACACCGAAAGAATATTTCTCCGGGTTTAATTTTATTCCATATCGATTCAAGTTACAGAAGGTTTCAACAAGATCGTCTAAATGCGACAATCTCTTCGAACTTTTTACAACCAGGTCGTCTACGTAAGCTTCAAGATTACGCCCCATCTGGGAAAGAAAGGTCTTTTGCATCAAGCGCTGGTACGTGGAACTTGCGTTCTTGAGACCGAACGACATTCTGACGTAGTAGTAGGTGCTGAACGTGGTGATGAAGGCACTCTTCTCTTCATCTTCTTCTGCCATGCTAATTTGATGGTATCCTGAGTAAGCGTCCAGAAAACTCATCAGTTCACAGCCCGCGGTAGAATCGACCAGCTGGTTGATGCAGGGAAGGGGAAAGTCGTCCTTCGGAAAGGCACTATTGAGGCTAGTGTAGTCGACGCACATGCGCCACTTACCATTTGACTTGCGGACCATGACCGGATTTGCAAGTCATTCCGGGTGATCGACCTCTCGAATAAACCCGGCTTTTAGGAGTTTGTCCAACTCCTCTCGGATGGCTTCCTGCCAATCAACAACAAAATGCCTGAGCTTCTGCTTTATCGGTCGTTGTCCAGGTCGAATAGCTAACCTGTGCTCAATTACTTCCCTTGGGACACCGGGCATGTCGGATGGTTTCCACGCAAACACATCTGTGTTAGCCCGGAGGAAAGTAATGAGCTCGAGTTCCTATTTGTCATCCAGGCCTGATCCCACCCGAATCGTCTTGGATGGATCATACGGGTACAATGGAACCAGCTTGAGTGTTTCGTCTGGTCGAGGAGCAGTCTTGATCTTATCAGTGGACATTGTGGCGATCTGAGCGTCTTGGAGGGGAAGTTGGTCCACCATCTCCAGGGATAGCCCATCACACGTCAGTGCCACATTGCGACTACCTCGAATAGAAATGACACCCTTGGGGCCAGGCAACTTGCCACACTGATAGGCATAGTGCGTAGCCATCATGAACTTAGCAAGAGTTGGCCTGCCAAAGATTGCGTTATAAGCTGAATCACAATCAATTACATCAAAAGTAACTAATTCCGTTTGGAAGTTATCCGGTTCTCCCAGTGTGACCGGGAGCACCACCTGTCCCAATGGCATCATAGAGGGACCAGGAATTATCCCATAAAACGGATGGATTATGGGTTTGATTTTCGAACAAGGAATTTGCATCTCGTCAAGCGCCTTGACCAATAAGATGTCCAAGGAGCTACCTCCGTCGATCAGAACCCTCTCGACTCTCACATTGCTGATGATTGGGGTAATGACCAGAGGTAGCCTCAATGGTCGAGTAAGCCCCGCAGGACAATCAGAGCGATCAAACGTCAAAGGTGTATCCGACCAACGGGGGTACTGAGGTTCACCAAGGGAAGTCTCTGTTTGGTTAACCTCTCGATAAAAGGTCTTAAATTGCCTCTTAGAAACAAAAAAGGAGGAACCTCCAAAAATAACATTAACATGATTATGAGATACCTGGTAAGACATCTCTTCATCTCCATCAGCGTCTCTTAGCCTGCAAGCTTGTTCCTTAGTTGGTAAGGTCGGCATAGGTCCTATCCCCTAGTAGAAGTCATCTAACTTCTTCAACCAATTCCTGTAGTTCTTGAGGTCGTGGCCTGCGGAGTTGTGGAGCGGACACCACTTTTTGCCTTTCTGCGGGTTAGTCGATTTCTCTGGCTGGTCGGAACTAGACCACCAGAAGCAGTTTTATTCTTAAATGACGGCTTGTTACCTTTGGTCGAAGGAGGCTTCTTTGCGACCACGACCTCTCGGTACTGTCCAGACCAACTCCTTTTTGACTTCTTCGACCTCCCACCTGATGAAAATTCCGGCTTCTTGCTTGAATCCTCCTTCTTAATGTCCTTGAGACCCGGTTGAGGCGGTAGATTGCCTTTATCCACCATCCGATTCCATTCAATAGCCTCGGCTGCGTCGGAATATCGATCAGCCATATCAAAAAGATCGGCTACTGATCGAGGCGGATGGATGAGCAAATCTTCAGTGAACCTTCGATATCGAATGACATGTTTAAATGCCCTAATAATGGAATTATCAGATATGTTCGGGATGGTATTTCTCTCCCCGACAAATCTCTTGACAAACTGACGAAGGGTTTCGGTCGAAGTTTGTCGTAGTCGATGAAGGTCGTCCTCCTTGCCCGGCTTCTGATAACAGTTCTGGAAATTGTTAAGGATGGCATCGCACAACATTTCCCAGTTATAGATCGAACCCTCAGGTTGATTGAACAACCAGGTTCTTGCCGGTCCTTCGAGGACTGTGGGTAGATAGTTGGCTATGACCCGGTCATCGCCGCTCGCTGCCTGGATGGCAGTAATGTAAATTTGGAGAAACTCAGATGGGTTCTGAGTTCCGTCAACCCTCTCTATGGCCCCTGGTTTAAACTTATCTGGCCAAACGACTGCACGAAGGCCGGGCGAGAAAGCTTTACAACCAACATAGGGACCGTGAATTGACCTACGACTCTCGACCTGATCACGCGCGATCTCACGCAATGGAGAAGTCACTCGTGGTCCTAAACGAGAGTGGATAGGAATTTGTTCCCTATCTCAAGAACCCTCTGCCCGTCCGGCTTCGGCCTGCCGAGACGGGACAGGTGGTGGACGATTACATCTACCCGGACCAGAGTGAGAGTACTCTCGATTATGGGAACGTGTCACCGACCGGGAAGAGCCCGTTGGGGTCTCCTCAGACGCGACCTCGTCCAACCTCTCCGCCAGGATTTTAGTGAAGGCCAGCTTCTGCGCATCTGTGACCGTAGGAGGGAAATTACGCAAGACCTCCACGATAGATCGAAGTCGGCCATGAGTACTTTTCCTAGGGGCACCAGGCGTTACCGTCTCTTCATCCGCCGGGAAACGCTCCAGGGGCATAGACGATGTCTGGTCGCGTCTGCGACCACGTGATCATCAGGAAGAACTAGGAGCAGCATCGTAACGAGCCTGCGCATTTTGAAGAGCCTCTAGGGCTGTTCTACGAAGGTCGTTGTCTTGTTGCTCGCGATCTTGTTCTTCCTTCTGTTTGTGTTCCTGTTCTTCCCTAGCAGCCCATTGATCGGGAGTTTCTTCCGATAAAGTAGAGAACTGTCTAGGGAGCGAGGTAGCCGACGGAGAAAACATCTCCGTTTGTTCCAAGTCAGATTCGAAATCGAAGAGACGATGGAGATTATCATGGTCAAAGCTCCCCGGGCTGATCTCCTGGTCAACATCGTTCTTACCCTTAGCAGGGTCATACGATGGACCAGACTCAACCTCTAACGTGTTGAGAACCTCAGTAGGCTCTGGCTCTGCGTTGGTTGTCTCCTGGTCAATAGACATGACCTGAGTGGTCGAATCGACCTCCGGGACGTCTTCGCCTCCGGTTTCCTCCATCGAAACAGGATCACTAGGTGAAGGCATATGGATGTGGGCATAATCCTCGAGATCGAAATCGTTCTCGGAATTATATGCTCCAGCCATTGATTCAGTGAACCTTCGGACGAAAATTAGGACGCCTTGAGAAAGGCCCCACGGTGGGCGCCAGCTATCGACGATTCGGACTCAGGGTCCTTAGTAGAACTTATCCAGAATTTGTAAGTTGTGAGACCTTTCAGGGTGTCCCTCTGGGAAGGGATGATGAATCAAAGTTAACTAAAGCACAGAGAGATTTATACAGGTTCGGGCCCTCGATGGTGGGAGTAATAGCCCTACGTCCTGTTAGGATTTCACTATGTATGGAAAAGGGATTACAAAGTTGTGGGAATGATCGTCACAGGCGAGGATCTTTTCCGTATGATTAGGTAAGACACTATTAAACTAGCCTATGAAAGCTTGTCGATCTCTTAATGCGTTCTCTCCTCGTTTGATGCATTAGCTTATCCTTTTATACTGGTCGAAAGGGCGCCAATGCATAACGGCTTCGAACAGTTGCTCGGATACAGTTTTTGTAACTGCACTTAACCTCCATGCAGGTTTAACACGTGTAATTAAGGAGTAACTGCACGTATTAACCTCTTGACGGTTATCTCTGCACGTGGAAGAATCTTTGGGATACCCGGGATATGCCTGTTGTAGGGTCTAAGCAACCCCGCGTTCCCTGGTTGAGGATGACCTAACTGCACATTGTGCGAAATTATCTGACCGCGCACTATCTGCAGCCTTCTATCCACGTATTGAACACAGGCCTCTGATCGCGCACCATCTGCGACCTGATCACGTAGAATTTGCGACCATGTGCCCGTGCTTCTCAAGATGGCTTGAGACCATACTAACGGATAGTCGCCTAGCTCGGATCAGTCTTGAACCAGACATGCATTTATTCTGAACTAGCTCGGGTAACGATCCTCGTCAGGGACGTCGGGGAGGCTAGGGTTTTCCGCGCGTGAGTAGAGACTTATTTGGAAATGTGTTTGGTTGGACTGGAGGGAAAACTCCCGCAGGTTTATAGGGGCCTTGTACTATCAGTTAAAAATAAGAAACAGATATAAGATATTGATTTTCCTATCAGTTTGACAATTAAAATCGATAGTACAACACAATGGCAGTAGTACTAAGGGTTTTTCTTAAGAACAGTTACAGATGGGTTTTAGTAAATCATTTTGCACTTGTAAAGACACCTGAAAATCCATACAAATGACTTCCAATAATTTTGAAATAAATTAACAGTAAAGACCAATCATGGAAGATAAAGAACCATGCATATACAACACAATGGCAGTTGGGGTCTTGTACTATCGGTTAAAAATAAGAAACCGTTATAAGATATTGATTTTCCTATCAGTTTGACAATTAAAACCGATAGTACAACACAATGGTAGTAGTACTAAGGGTTTTTCCTGAGAACAGTTACAGATGTGTTTCAGTAAATCATTTTGCACTTGTAAAGACACCTGAAAATCCATGCAAATGACTTCCAATAATTTTGAAATAAATTAACAGTAAAGACCAATCATGGAAGATAAAGAATCATGCATATAGAAACTTTCTTCGAATAGCCAATCAGCATGAAGATATCAAAATGACAAATAGCCAAAAACCATGAGGAATCTGAACTTTGCAGTCTTCGTATTGATTTGTGAAAAGAATCAATTATTACTCAAATCAAGTCCAATTGAAATGAAAATTTGCTGAAATGATGCTCAATGCATCAGATATGTTTTCCCAAAGAATTTTGGAAAAATGATTTGACAATGAACAAGCACGTGACTGGGTGCATAACCACAGTAATCACAATTTTCACATCATGATCAATATTTATATTAATTCTTCAATGAAAGCTCCAAGTAATATACATCACTTACATATTGCAAATTAGTCAAGAATGGTTGTCCACCCATAATCCTTCTTCGTGGTCGTTTCGCAGGTAACTTGTTTCGTCAATATCTTCAGTAGGGACAGATTGAAGAATTCCATCTAAAAATGGAGGTAGTTTGTCAAAATGATTGTACTCTTCTTCATCCACAACGTCTTCAACCCCAACAATACGTCTCTTACTGTGAAGGACAACGTGCAACTTTGGATTGGCCAGGTCAACGATGTAGAACACCTGTGTGGATCGTCTTGGTGTGCGACTCTACTAAGATCAACGAGAGTAGACCCATAATTGTCGACTTTAACACCTCGAGGGATTTCGACCGATTGGCATCGAAACAAAGGAATCTTAAGTAATACGTAATCAAGCTCCCATATTTCCTCAATAACACCGTAATATGAGTTGAGTGCCCTTTCTGCTTTGGTATCCTCTGAAATAGCAAGTAGTGTCACTCCACTACATTGCATAGTACTCTTCTCATCCTGAGTTGTTCTGTAAAATGAATAGCCGTTGATGTCATACCCCTGCCAAGTCCCTCCAGTAAATTTAGGCCCTCTGGCCAATCATGTAACAACTTCATCTATGTTGCCCTCAGAAGCTCGCATGACTCTATTTTCGATCCACCCAGCAAACTTCCTGTTATGTTCTCTGGTGACCCATAACATCAAAAAAAGATGGAGGGAAATACATCTCCAGCTGACAAAGAGTTGTAGTCACATTGCATTGCAAATCATCCAGTCCATCCATATCAATTACCTGTAAGGACACAGTTGCAGCAAATATTTAGATCCAAAAAATCTAGCAAGTTCCATGAATGGAGCTAATTAACTTACTAGGAGTACACACTTACCTTGCCAGATATTGCGTTGAAGAAATAACATAGCTTTGTAATTGTCTCTCTGACTTTGACTGGGAGAATGCCTCTGATAGCAATGGGAAGCATTGGTGACATCAGTACATGACAATCATGGGACTTCGTACCAACCAGTTCCAAGTCCTTCATGCACACAAGTTTTTTCAAGTTTGCAGAATACCCGTATTGAACTTTGACACCATACATGCACTGATAGAGTTTTGTTTTTTCCCTATTTGACAAAGTATAGCAGGCCGGGGGAGGTATGTATGCTTTCCCTTCTCCAATGATGCAAGCTCAGTCCTTATGCCCATTTCGAGCATGTCACGGCGAACTTTGATGCCATCTTTCGTCTTTCCCAGAATGTTCAACAACAAACCAATCAAACTGTCACAAACATTTTTCTCTACATGCATCACATCAATGCAATGTCGAACTTGTAAGTGCTCCCAGTATGGCAGATCCCAAAGAATCGATCCCTTCTTCCAAACATTTTTTCCTGGAGGTTTAGAACATTTACCGAACTCAACTTTGATGTCCTTCAAGCACAAATAAAGCTCCTTACCAGTCACAAACACTGGGGCTGATCCTTTCTCAGGCTTCCCATTAAATGACTTCCTCTTCTTACGGTAGGCATGATGCATCGGAAGGAATCTGTGGTGACCTATGTACATTGTTTTTCTACAGTTCGGTAACCACATGCTTTCAGTTTCATCCAGGCAAATAGAACAAGCCTTGCCTCCTTTCATACTATACCCCAACAAATTTCTGTAGGCCAGGAAATCATTTATGGTGCAAAATATTATGGCCCGCAATATGAAATTCTCTCGCTTATATGCATCCCAATCCCACACCCGCACCCCTTCTCTCCACAATTTATGTAACTCCTCGACTAACGGTGATAGAAACACGTCAATATCATTCCCGGGTTGTCTGGGTCCTGAGATTAGTAATGACATCATGATGTACTTGCGCTTCATACATAACCAAGGAGGAAGATTGTAGATGCATAAAAGAACCAACCAAGTGCTATGCCGACTGCTCATATTTTCGTGTGGATTCATACTATCCGTACTCAACCCAATTCTTATATTCCTCACATCGCCGCCAAACTCACCAAATGTTCTGTTAATGTTTCTCCATTGAATAGAATCAGTTGGATGTCTTAGTTTTCCGTCTTGTTTCCGACCTTTAACATGACAACGCAAGTACTTCACATCTTTCGGATTTGCAAATAGCCGTTTCAATCTAGAAATCACAGGAAAATACCACATAGTTTTGGCCGGAGGCCCTTTCTTTACCTCATCACATCCACTGTGATAAATTCGGTCCGCACGCTTATACCACGATGCACCGCATCTTGGACAAACATGCAAATCCTCATACTCGTTACGATACAGATCACAATCATTTGGGCATGCATGTATTCTTTTGATTTCCATTCCCAATGGACACAACACTTTTTTGGCCTGGTAAACCGATCTTGGCAACTCATTTCCCTCTGGAAGCATGTCCACTAAAAGATCTAATAGCGCCATGAAACTCTTATCGCTCCAACCGTTGCTTGCCTTCAAGTTATATAATCTCAACACAGAAGACAACTTTATAAATTTTGCACATCTGGGGAACAAAGGCTTCTCAGAGTCAACAATCAAGTTCTCAAATTTACCAAAATTGTTTTCGCTGTAATCTTCTTCTACATCACGTAACATTTCATCTATATTGTCTTCATCTACATGCACATCCAAATGAACATTATCAATGTTATGATGATCATCATTATTGCAATCCACTTCCGGGTCCTGCTGAGTGGTAGCGGTGCTTGTTTCCTCAAGATCTTCGCCATGCCATATCCAACGAGTATAGCGTGCGTTAAAACCACGACAAATCAAATGACTCTTAATCTGATCAGAGTTGCTGAACCTCTTTAAGTTCATACAATCTATACAAGGACAATGCATATCTTTCTCTCCCTTCTTCGCCTTTTCTTGCTCAGCATATTGAATAAACCCATTCACACCCTCCAAATACTGAAGAGTAGTACGTTTTATTCCATACATCCAATATTCTCGGTCCATCTACAATTATTTCACAAAATTGACAAATTGAAATAAATAATTGGAAGTACGAAACATGCATGGTCAATATATAGGCTATATGTATACAACTACTTACAATTGATGTATAAAACCCTAACTTGATGCATTAATTGGAAGAGCCAGCCAGCTAGCTTATTAACTTTAGCCATAAATCATTCCTAACTTAACTTCAGCAAGCTATAGCTAGCTAGCTAACCTCCTTGCTTGGAGCTACATCTAGTTTAATGAATTGGAAGTAGAGAGAGAGGGAGAGTGTGAGAGAGTGATCGAGAGAGAGAGAGAGAGGTGATGAGAAGATGACATTACCGAGGGGCATCGAATTATCAACCTTCCAGCTAGCCTTTCCAGATCACTCTAGCTTGGAGTGTGGATGCACGTATGGTAGAACAGATGAGGATGCAGAGCAAGGGTTGAGATATATATATATAAGTTGTCCAATTTTACTAACGGTTCAAAAACACAACCGTTAGTGAACTTTCCTCTCTTCTAACGGTTCCCACTGTCATAACCGTTAGTGTATATGATGCCCGTTTACTATCGGTTATATAAAACAAGCTGTTAGTAAAATTTCCTATCTTCTATCGGTTGGTATAGTACTAACCGATAGTAAAAATTTCATAATTTAACTATCTGTTACAAAAGACAAACTGATAGTACAATTTACTCTCTTCTGATGGTTCGTACAGTACTAACCGATAGTAAAAATGACGTGCTATTCACTAACGGTTTCCCAGAACATAACTATTAGTACAAAACCTCTTCTCCACTGCGGCTGTCGTACACTAACGGTTTTTTCCCAGATTGCTTATAACCGTTAGAAGATAGGGGTTAGTGGACTGCATTTCTGTAGTAGTGAGGAGCAGTGGAAGAAGGCCGAAGACGAGGAGTCGACTTTCATTGACTCCCTTGACTAGCTTGCCGATCCCCAAGATCCACGATCCGCGATGCAAGCGCTGGTGGCTAGCCAGAGGGACCGTGTCATCCACGGGGTCTGTGCAGCGAATCGTAAGTTGGTTAACTTCCTTGTTTTTTTGTTTTTCTTTGTTTACCATGAAACCTAAAATTCTCGCATTTATTGGTACTACACTGTTCATTCTAGTTCGTACTATCTTTTTACTTATTATTTATGAAAAAAATAGTTAGCCAAAATGATTAATTGGAATTCCAATTAATAATTGAAGAAATTAAAAAGGGATTAAATAAAAGTCCAAGTCTTAAATGAAAGAATCTGGTTGGAATCATAAAGTGTAGTAGAAAAACTATGATCAATCGTGAGTGCACAAGTTTGTATATATTTTTTTCTCACAATGTAACTTTGAATGTAACAGATCTCTTGCTCGAAGGAGGCGAGCCAGGGATTGTTTACATCCTATAGGGAGAATGACATCCTAACCTAGGCTCTAGGGAATAACGAGCATCCAAGGCAGACGTGGACCGTGGGGGTTGTGGTGCCATGGAAGTATGGCTTCAAGGAGCCCGGGCCACATAGGAAGAAGGCCCGCAACTGGAAGGAAAAGGAATCAGAGCTGGCTGAGAAGATATGGTCAAATGTGACTGCACAATTCATGGCCATGTTCGCTCAAATGAATGAGAAGTATGAACACCTCAGTCGAATTGTGCAGTCCAAGGGTATAGATCCAACTACCGAGGTCGACACTGCTAGGCCGAGCAGTTGCGGATCGAAGGTTCACGTGGATCCGATGGACCTGCTTGAGATATTATAAGCCTTGAACTATATATGCACTTCAGTTGATGCCACTCCTGTTCCGTTAGAATTATTTCACTAACCTGTTATAATTGTTGCAAATTTGTAGAAGCCGGAGAGCTGTAGCCTACCGATCTGCATAGGTGACAACCCTGTAGTGGTTGCACACTGGGTCGTATATCTGTGTACCTCTGAAGCCTGGGTTTGCAAAGGTACAGGTGGACATAGCCCTCCTGGGCTACAGCGCTTTTTCGTTTTCTATCCCAACAGAGGAAATGCGGAAAATTGCTGAGGCATTGAGCTTGTACATACAATGGCCCAAGAAGGGTGTTAAACTACAGGAGGTAAACCTTACCCATTGTAGCTTACAACTCAGTTAATATACTCAACATGCAAAATCTAACTTACGTGTTCGTAACTTAAACTGGACAATGGATGCGAGTGCACTTCTTGAGGACCCCATGCATGGCACAGCGCATGATCGAGCTCCTTTGGCCCCCATGCCTCCTTCGACGGCCTCGACCCCAGCCAAAGGACGCATGCCTCCTAGGAAAGCCCCTTCGCCATCAAATGAAGCCGGCGGCACCTCGCCCCAACCTTCAAAGGTATACACTCGCTCCCTGGCCAAAGGCAATAGCAAGGCCAAAGGCAAGGGCACAGGCAAGGGTAAACAAAGATAGCCTGGTATGTTCAAGAAAGGGTTCCCACTCATGTCGGAGTCCCTTCTGCGCAATATGGATCAGACAACTAGAATTCTCCATGAGTGCTACCTGACCTAGTCTCGGCGCCACTTGAACTTCTTAGTTCACTTCAGGCCAAGACATTTTAATCCTGAGGCTGGGAGCATATCTGTGTCCCACGAGGATTTGTTTGACCTCTTCAACTGGCGGGAACTTGATATGTCCATCATACGGACTGGAGTCTTGTGAGTTTGCTGATCCTACATGTTGTCGTAGTTCATTTAATAAATCTAATCACTTTGTATGCAATACTTACTAATGTCTACTTTGCATGCAGGTGCATGTACAAGCTGGCGTCAATGAGGGCATGTGACAGGGTGGGTTTCCTCGACCCAGAGGAAATAAGCCTCACAATTCTAGAGTAGGACTCAGCACATGTGGAGCAATACATATCAAGGGCACTACTGGCACAGCAGGACCGGGAGTTCATTCTTGCGCCATACCAACAAAGGTTAGTGTATTTTCTACTAATTTAACTCATTCTTGTATGTTACACCTAACATATACATGAAACAGTTCTCTTTTATGTACAATGTAGGGGCCACTGTGTCCTCATCATCATTTGCCCATGGAGGAATGAGGTGTACTACCTTGATTTGATGAGCGACAGGGTAGCGCATGTTTTCACCCTCACGTGGCACATAGATGCGTAACACAGTTGATTTAAATTTTGATCTGACTAGCTAATTATGATAGCATATTAATCGACAATGTTAAATTAAATGCAGAGCTTTCAAAAATTATGCTACTACTGGAGGGAGGCATGCCACGTCGAAGGGAACAACAATTTCTTGGAAAGAATATGAGGTAATTAATAAGGATGGAACTACTCATGAGTCTTTTAATTTATGCTTACTTAGTTCTTTCGAGTTAATGTGGGTTTATGTCTTCGCATATGCAATTATCCCAGTGCCATCAGTAGCCACAATCGTGGGATGTGGGTTTTATGTCATGAGGTTTATATATGACCTGATCAGGGCAGACTTTGCCCAATTCCCTAAGCTAAGCATTTTTCCTAACTCAAAGTTAAACATTGGATGTGACGTACGTTCCTAACTTCATACATGCATGCAGAGCGCCATGTCGAAAGAAAAATACGAGCTGCCTCAGATAAAGGAGCTACGACAAATTTGGGCTCAATATGTGATGGATGAAGTGGCAGTCAACGATCGATCGTAAATGACTTTTGTAATATACATTGAATGTGTGAATTGGTGCATGTGTGTATTTGTATTGCTGTATTTGTGAATAAATTCAATATGTGAATAACTAAATTCAATCTGTGATATGTGTGTATCTCTGTATTGGTGTAGTTGTGAATAAATTCAATCTGTGAATAATTCAATTCAATTTGTTCAATGTGTGTATCTCTGTATTGGTGTATTTGTGAATGTTCCTTTTTAATTTGTATCTGTAGCTTCTAATGGCTTGAATGTACCTTTTTAATTGGTGTATGTAGCTTCTTGTAACATATTCTAACAGTTACTAACTCAGAACCGATAGAATAATAATTCTTCTAATGGTTTATTTTGTCAACCCGTTAGAACAAGGCTCCCTTCAGTAACCTTAGGCTCCTCTTGTCGTCGATTTGGACTCGGGGTCCTCTGTCGATCTTACGCAGATTTGTGAGTTGTATGTGAGACCTTTCAAGTTGCTTTCAAGTAAGTTAAGATAAACAATGAAATAGGGATGCGAGGGATTATACAGGTTCGGGTCCCCAATAGGATTGAGTAATAGCCCTACGTCCTGTTGTGGTTTTGACTATGAATGAGGGATTTTACAGGGAGGAGAGATTGTTACAGGGGCTAATCAATCTCTCTATGTACTTCTGTCTATTGTAATATGTTCCTTGTTTTGTCTAGAATCCCATCCCCCTCTTCCATACATCCTTCATCCTTTTATACTGAATGAAAGGATGCCAATGCAAGGTAGTTCCTGAACGGTTGCTATAGTGCAGTTCGTATAACTACACCAACCTCTCCTCCGGTTAAGCACGTGCACTTATAGAAAAACTGCTCATGCTAACCTCCTGGCGGCTGTCGTCATACGTGCTAGAAGAAACTATCTTAGGACATGGGAACATTTCTGGTAAGACTCACACACACTCAAGTCACCTTGGTTGCGCATAGCCTGCGACCTTATGATCGCGCAAGTATTGCGATCATAGGTTCATTCTGTTCACCCGTGACCTTCTGGGGCACAGGAAGTTCTTCTGTAACCATAGTGGCTGCTAGGACACAGAGTCATATATCATATCCGAACCAGACTTGAACATGATATATATATATATATTGAATAAACTAGCTTGGGTGATAATCCTCATCAGCTAGGCCCCAAATTTGAAGAGATAAAAAGATCATAACTTCAAATTTCATTTGCATCGAATTATGGAACCCAAAGCTTCGGCTTATTCAGCTTGCACTGTACGCCGTGTGGCGGTTTGTTTCCCAAGAAAATCTCTGGGTTTTTCTTGACAGGTAATTATAATATTTTTGACTATTTCAACCAAGGTAAAACCAGAAGTGCATTTAAGAACTCGAGGCGTCCACGAATATGAATTGTCACCTCCAGGCTCTATAAATAGCGAAGCCTTTCAGTTCTAAGACCCACATACTTTCCTGTGGTTTAGTCCTTTAGAAACTGCCATCATCTTCTTACCGCTCATTCCCTCTTCTACTCTCGTCTTAATGGCAAACCAAGATTCCAAAAAGATTGTGGAGAGCGATGAGGAAGAAATAGAGATAGGAACTGAGATTGAGCAGGATCTTTAGAAGGTAGTTCTCTTCCAAACCATTTGTATAATTGCAACTTGACCATTTCCAAAGTAATGCATTTTGGAACTTATAGTTGTTCGAGGAAACGATCCCTCCCAAGAAGAGATCCAGAAATGACGAAGGATCTTCCAGTAGAGCTGCATCAAAAATGCTTATGGGTGCAAAGGCTGGAGATGCATAATTGCTCTCTCTTTCTTTGCATCCTCTATTTCACTTCGCCCTTGCAACACATCCAGTTGCATCTTCATCCTCTCTGTTGGTCACTTGTTTTAGAAACTAATCCATGTATGTACAGGAGGATAAGGCTCCTGGAGCCCCCAGCGATCAGCTTACTGAGATCCAGGCTCTTCTTAGGGAGAAGTCTGACTTGGTCAGAACCCTCGGAGAAGAAAAAGAGGTGTTGGAGAAGCATATTGGAAACATTCTTCCAAGCATGCTGCGCCTAGCAGGATGTTTTGATGGAGCTCGCGAGGAGGCGCGCAAGTTCCGCCTAGAGAGGGATCATGCTCGAGAGCAGCGAGACATCTCCAAGGAAATTAGGGACAATTGCCCCTTCACAATAAGGGACGACGTCACCAGGCTGAGAGACGTCGCCAGTTCTCTTGGGGCAGCCAGTGTTGATCCCACTGATGCCAAAATGTCCCTGCGAGAACTTTATAAATTGCTTTCAGATCAGGTCGAGGCATTGGTCGCCTGCATCCCTTTTGCATGTAAAGACTGCAAGAAATAAAGTTCCTTTTCTTTACATATTGACTCTTTTTAATGATTACGTATAATCTATAATCATCAATTGGAGTTCTCTAAATCCTCTGTGTGAAAAATGGTTACAGGAAAATACCTCTGCGACCAAAACATACACAGGTAATAAGTCCTCTATCTGAGATCAACTCAGGACAATACTTAGGTCTCAGAACAACATTGAGGCCATAAAGAATAGCGCAGTCACAAAACAGCATTGCGACCATTCATTGAGATCACAAAATTTTTCAATTTGAGATCGTGTTAGCGCTGAAAATACAAGATTACCCTGGAATTATAGGGTATTAATTCTTCAAAAATTCTCATAGTTATCTGTACCATAGCCCCCGAATGTGAAATAAAATGATCTATTGATTTCAAACAGATGTATTTTGTTTCGGATTCAAACAGGGTTAACGATATGATACCGGGTTCCAGCCAAGAAAAACACCCGTTATGAGAAATTATTAAAATAATGAACCTGGCGAGTAGTGGCATCAGGCAGATAAAAGGAGAGGTACCTTCGTTAAGAAGCTTTGAAAAACCCTCATTGTGCCTTAGCCATTTCTGCCGCATAAAACCCCTTTGTGCACCTTGCTCTCATCGCCATCAAAGCCGCCACCTTTCCACCGATCTCAACAGCAATGGCGTCTTGGAGCCAATCAATTCACCATAATGAGGAGAGCTTGATGATGCTAGAGGAAGAGGAGATCCTTCCACCGCGGCTGCTAATCAACTGGCGGCCAACAGAGAAGAACGAAGAAACCCTAGTCGTTCACGAGAACGAATGGTGATCTTTGAGGAGTTCTTGCGATGTGGGTTTCAACTCCCAGAAAGCCAGTTCCTTCAAGATATTCTAGCGCATTATGGGTTGGAACAAGTGAATCTTCACCCCAACACCATCTTGATCCTGGCTGTCTGCCAGCAACTGTGCGAAGCTTTCGTTGGAGTGCTACCGAGCGTAGAACTTTTCCAAAGCTTCTACTTCTCGAAGTGCTACCGAGGGTAGGCTTAGCCAATAGATTAGCTAGCTACCATACATTGTAATCATCTCTATGTAATCTTTTTCTCACATAGTCAAATACACAGGACGTAGGGTCATTACTCAACTACGAGGGCCCAAACCTTGGTAACTCTCTCCCCTTTCTTAGATTCATAGATACTTGAATATCTTGGGAGCTTGTCTGATTGGCTCCCTTCATCATCCCTCTCTTCTTACATAAGTTCAGCATAAGGACCCCTGGGTTCCAAATGTCGATAGCTGGCGCACACCGTGGGGCCTTGAAGATATTTTCACCAAGATTCACTGTGTTCATGGATCCTTTTCCTTGCCTACATGATTACAAGAATGAGTTCGATCTCGAGGATCACATAGATGCTATGGATGAAGACAACATCCCTATCCAAGGCGACGATATTACTCCCGAGATTCTTCCTGGGGAAGTGTCATCTCCTCTTCCAATTGCATTTGTGGAACCAGGATTGGAACAGGAAATTAAAACCTCTGCGAGCATTGCCGCATCTAGGATGCATTTACTTCCACGTAAGGGAGAAGAGGGATTATCCCTTTCTCCCTCTGCGGGATTCTCTGTGCACGGATGGCACCAGAAATGGTTCTGTTGTATCCCACCATCAGAAAGTACGTGGTCTCTGGTTTGAGAATCATTGGCCAAAGAAAACTTGCGAGATGGACACTGTCCCAATTTTGAGCCAGGAACTGAAGAAGCAGGCCCAAGCAATTCTTCACCTCATTCACCAAGGGTTGACAGCACGAGATATCATTTGTGACTTTGTGAAGAACAGGATAAGCCCCTGCGGAAGAGGGAGCATCCAACTTGGGAGGTGGAATCTATGGCAGGCAGCACCTTGGACTATAATACCGGTATGTTGTCTGATCCACAAAATGTGCAATTTTACTGACAAAAAAATCTCATATCAAGTAATTTGACTTTTGTGATGCAGTTTTGTCCTTGTCTGAAATTGAGAAAAGGACAAATAATCTTCTGAGGCCCTATAATGCGTCAATAGAAGGAGCTCAAGGATCGCTCTAGCCTCAGAGCTTGATCAACAGCGGCGACGATCTAAGACAAGAACGTCAAAAGGTAATACTTCTTCTGAGGAATTTGTCCATTGTCGTCTGTTGATTGTGATCATCAAACCGAATGCCCTGAAATGATGCAGCTGTTGAAGTGGCAAACTACTAGGAACAAGCGTCCTGGTGATGATGCTGGGCCTTCTGGAAGGTCAACATCGAAGAGGGTAAAGAGAACCTCTTCTAAGCTAAAGAAGGTGACGGAGCCGACCCCTAAAACACCCAAGAAGAAGATCATAGGAGGGGCTTGTTCAAAGAAAAAAGGAGATAACCGCGAAAAATACTGTGGTAAGATTTTCTCTTCCCCCTGTATTACCAAGTATGAATAGGAGTCACTTCTTAATCGTACAGGGTGAGGGGAGTCAGGATGAGGAAGATGATGTTCCTCTCATCCGTCATAAGAGGAAAGCAGCGAGCCCTCTGGAGATGGACATTCTAGAGAGGCCATCCTCTCCCACCATCGCCGATATCTTGTCCTCCATGGCTGAGGCGAAAGCGGTGGCAGTGGATCCTGTGATCGCGGAAGGACTTGCGGTCAGGGATGAAGACCTCAATCCTGAGGTTGCAGTTTTAACTGCCTCAGGGTTGGTAACTACCCCTTCATATACTGAAGGAATCGTTGTGGTACGAACTTCACAGCTCACAAGTTTCCACTTCCTTGCATATGCCAACTATGTTCTGGATATGCAGGAGGAAGAAGACACTGTCGTGTTCAAGAAGAGGAAAACAAGGACAGCAGTTGATGACACTTCAACAGGGGCACCCAGTGGGCTTCTTTCTCCCCAGAGCGCATCACCGAAACCCAAATCTGTGATGGGGTTTTGACTCAAGTAAGGATATCACATTTTGCCACATCATGGTTTCCTGAAAATAGGAATATGACAAGACATGATATTTGAAGGACCCCTGTGTCTGACGCCCTACCGACCTCCTCACAAACCAACGCAACTCCTACCGTGGAGGTCGAGGGAGACACAGGCACAAGCACAATGGCTGAGGTAGCCTCTCAGGCCATTGTGGAGGAAATAATTGCAGACCTCCAATCTCAAGGGAGAGAAACTGCAACCTTGACCACAGGAGCCATCCAGCAAGAACAATCATTTGCTGCTCCTGTTGTCAAGGAAAGAACTGGTCTTGAGGGTCATCCTTCGGATGAACCCGAGAATACTTCTTTTAGTAACTTCATAGAGGTCAGCAAAATTCTTTTACCTTCTACGGAATTAAAGACCTTAGGCACGTTCAAGTTCAAACATCAGGTACTACTGTGTTTTAGGACCTGACCTGAGTGGCGACCAAATCAAAAGCTCTAGCAGAACATATTGAGATCACGCATCGGGAGATCAACCGGCTACAATAGTAAGTATCTGTACCTTCGTTTGTACCAAGTCAAACTTCATCTAAGTATAACAACTGTCTTCTTTGTCACAGGGAAAATGCTTCCTTGACAAAGAGCATGGTTGATCGGCAAAACCAAGAAGCAGCTGCTGCTATGAAACTCTCTTCTATGGAGAAAGAACTTCATGAAGCACAGTTGAAATTTTCCTGTAAGTTTGTTTTCGACCAGAAGGAGTTATTTCTTTACATGAACTGTTGTAATCTCAATTACTTTGTTCATGCAGTACAAGAGGATCAGATAAGCACTCTTTCAAAAGAGAAGGACGTCCTTCGTGTGACCATCGAGCTTCACAGCTCTAAGATCGACACTGTCTGCGAGGAGAATGGGACCTTAAAGGCAATAATTTCATCCTGCAGCAGTGCTCAATCAGACATCTTTGAAAAACTGAAGATGGTTGCGAATTTGCTGAAGGCTGACGTAATCGAACCTCAAAGGGACAACTTAAACCTCAGCGAATCATGCAAACTAGTCACGGCACAAGCTGAATCATTTTTCGAGTATCTTCCTGAAGATACAAAACGACAAGAAGAGGCAATGAAGACCAACGCAAGATCTGTAGCCTCTGCCATTTTGTGCAAATTAAGACATCACCACGGCTCAGATTTGGATTTGAAGCTGGTGCTAGGAGATGTCGAGATCGAGAGTGAGGATCAGCTTGAGGCCATTATGGAAGAAGTCAAGCCTCTCATTGAAAATCTTTTGAAAGAGTTTGGCTTACTATAAATTCACTGTAATGAACAATGACCCTCTGCTTTAACTGTACCTGCACATATACAATTATAACAGGAAATGTGCAAATGCATGTCTTATGTTTTTTAGAGAGATGTACTTTGATTTCGTTTTACGTTATGGCCATATTCCTCTAGCCCCCTCCTGAGATCATACATACAGAAGGCATTGTATCATAATCTTAGGAGAAAATATGGGTTATTGATGATCAGGAGATATCTGGTGAGTTCCTTCTATGTTTAGAAATGGTTTATAAAGGAATGTCTCAACCTAGATACGATTATCTGGTCTCACCGATACTGACCTTAATACAACACCAATGTTTATTACGAACTAGCAGCCACTCGGATGATCAAAAACATACTAATAAGTCTCGTATGTGTTTAGAAACGGCTTATTTAGGGATGTCTTATCCAGATGCGATCATGAGATCGGCCAACGAATCCAACTTGGTTATCATAGTAAGATGATCATCCGCGACCAGCCCCCAAGCATAGCTCGGTCAGGATGGGAAAAAAGAAATCAAACCGTAACATAATGCGAAGGAAAGTACACATAATTTTTGACAAAATCAACCTAGTTGAAAAGGATAAAAGAGATGGAGAACTTACACGTAGAACTTGCATAATTGATCTATGTTCCATGTATTGGACAAGATCCTTCCATCTTCCATTGCTAATCGGGTTGATCCTGATCGCGGTACTGAGACCACAGTATAGGGACCTTCCCACTGAGGTGAGAATTTCTTGCAATTAGATTGGTTTTGTATTGTTCATAAAACCAAGTTACCCACGTGAAGACTACGGGGTCGCACCCGCTTACTGTGGTATTTACGCAAAACTTGTAATATACCATAGATTTGATCAGCGCCCGATGGCGTTTCTCCTCAAGGAGGATAATATCTTGGGCACGTTGTTCATGTTGATCAGAGTGATCAAACTGATCGACACGAACAGAACCAATGTGAATTTCCATAGGTGAGACAGCCTCAGCATCATATACTAGTTGGAAAGGTGTCTTACCCGTAGCCCGACTGAGTGCGTAGTGCCCATAGGATGGAGTAGAGTTCATCTACCCAAGCCCCCAAGCGCATCTTAAGGTGATCAAACACACGTTTCTTGATGTCTTGTAATATCTGCCCGTTGGCACGTTCAATGGCACCATTGCTCTGTGGGTGAGCTACAGAAGCAAAGCACACTTTGGTTCCAATATCGTTGCAATAGTCCAAAAATATACCACTAACGAATTGCGAACCATTGTCGGTGATCAGACAACTTGGAACACCAAATCGTGTGACAATATTCTTATGAAAGAATTTCTTTGCTGCAGCGGCAATAACAATGCGGATTGTTTCAGCTTCAATCCACTTGGTGAACGTGTTAATGGCTATGAATAAGAACTTGTATCCATTGACCGCTTGGGGCATAGGACCCACAATATCTTCCCCAGACCGCGAAAGGCCATGTTAGAGGAATAGTTTGTAAAGCATATGCAGGCTGGTGGACTTACCTTGCATTAAATTGACACTATGGGCATGTCTTGACCAAATGCTTGGTATCATCAAGTGCCGAAGGCCAGTAAAACCCCTGTCGGAATGATTTTCTGACCAGTGCTCGATATGACGCGTGTGCATCACATACACCATCATGAATTTCTTTCAAGAGGGATTTACCTTCCTCTTGAGATATACAGCGCATGAATACTTCTTGAGTACCCTTTCTGTACAAAACTCCACCAATAAGTTTGTACAGGCACTCCTTTCGAATTAACCGATCACTTTCGGTTTCATCCTTGGGCAAGGTCCCATGTTTGAGATAGATCCGCAATGGTCGGGTCCAATCTTCTTCATGTCCAAGGTTGGCGACGTATGCTGTCACCAAGTCATCCTCAATCGAAGCCATCATCGAAGGGTGTTTTAAGTGTTCAACGAACACTCCTGTCGGAGTAGATGTGCGTGAGGATTCAATTTTTGATAATTGATTTGCGAGAATATTGTCCTTTCGCGGGATATATTGGACTTCGAAATGACTGAAGCGTTTTTCCAATTTCCTCACTTCCCCCAGGTAATGAGTCATTGTCTCATCGGAGGTGTTGAACTCCTTGTTTATCTAGTTTATGACTAGTTGTGAGTCTCTCCTCTCCACTAGCCGATGGACTCCAACGAATCTGGCTGGTCGGAGCCCTGCAATAAGACCTTCATACTTTGCTGCATTGTTGGTCGCAACAAAGTGTAATTGAATGACATACATGAGTTGGTCGCCCTGAGGCGTGATTAAGACCACTCCAGCCCCCGAGTGTTGAAAACTGTGAGAGTCGTCAAAATACATCGTCCAATGGTCGGTGCACTGTAAATCTTTAGATTCTTGAGTAGGAGGGTCAGGATTAATCCTTTCGACCACAAAGTCCACAAGAATTTGAGATTTAACTGCTACGCGAGGCGTGAAATGGATCTTAAATGCTCCAAGTTCCGCTGTCCACTTCGTGATGCGACCAGATTTCTCTAGGTTCTGGATAATATCTCCCAATGGGATGGACGAAGGCACAATAATCTTGTGTGCTTGAAAGTAATGTCTCAGCTTACGGGAAGCCATCAGAAGTGCGTAAAGTATCTTCTAGACCTCAGGGTAATGCTCCTTTGGCCCATGAAGTACTTCACTTACATAATAGATTGGTTGTTGCACATCCTCTCTCCCTGCGACCAGAAATGCACTGACCGCGTGAGGGGTGGCCGCCAAGTAAAGAAGTAGTTGCTCCCCTAAGTTTGGAGAGACCAGTATTGGCGGACTAGACAGATATGCTTTAACCTCTTGAAAGGATTGGCGGACTAGACAGATATGCTTTAACCTCTTGAAAGGCTTTTTAGGCTTCATTCGACCAGGTAAAACCATTGTGCTTGTGGAGAGCCTTAAAGAAAGGCAGTCTTTGTTCGCCTAGTCATGATATGTAATGGCTTAGAGCTGCCATGCGACCTGTTAGGCTCTGGATGTCCTTCATGGTTGAAGGAAATCTCATTTGCTCAATGGCCCTGATTTTTCAGGATTAACCACGATGCCTCTAGAACAAACAAGGAAGCCCAAAAGTTTACCAAAAGAAACTCCGAAGGAGCACTTTTCAGGGTTCAACTTTATTCCATGCTTGTTTAGATTACAAAAAGTTTCAGCAAGATTATCTAAGTGACCAGAGCTTTTCAAGCTCTTTACAACCAAGTCATCGATGTAAGCTTCGAGATTACACCTCAACTGGGAAAGAAAGGTCTTTTGCATCAAGCGTTGGTACGTGGAACCGGCGTTCTTGAGACCAAATAGCATTCTGACATAGTAGTAGGTGCCAAATGGTGTGATGAAGGCAGTTTTCTCTTCATCTTCTTCTGCCATGCTAATTTTATGGTACCCTGAGTAAGCATCCAGGAAGCTCATCAGTTTGCAACCAGCTGTAGAATCGACCAATTGATCGTTGCGAGGAAGGGAAAAATCATCCTTCGGATAAGTACTGTTTAGGTTGGTGTAATCGACGCACATGCGTCACTTACCATTTGACTTTAGGACCATGCATGGGTTTGCATGCCATTCAGAATAAATCCTGCTTTCTGGAGTTTATCCAACTCCGAATGGATAGCTTCTTGCCGATCAATAGCAAAGCGCCTGAGCTTTTGCTTTATTGGTTGCTGTCTAGGCCGAATTGCTAGCTTGTGCTCAATTACCTCCCTTGGGACTCCAGGCATGTCGGATGGTTTCCATGCAAACACATCTGCGTTAGTCCGGAGGAAAGCAACGAGCTCGAGTTCCTATTTGTCATCCACGCCTGATCCAATCCGAATGGTTCTAGATGGATCATCTGGGTACAATGGAACTAATTTTAACTTCTCATCTGGTTGCGGGGCAACTTTGATCGTATCAGAGGCCATGGTCACAGTCTTAACATCCCGAAGGGGAAGATGGTCCACAACTTTTAGAGATAGCCGATCACAAGTAAGTGTTGTGTTCCGGTTGCCTCGAACCGAAATAACGCCTTTGGGGTTCGGCAACTTGGCGCATTGATAAGCATAATGCGTTGCCGCCATGAACTTAGCAAGAGTTGGCCTACCAAAAATAGTGTTATATGCTGAATCGCAATCAATTACATCAAAGGTAATCAATTCTGTTCGGAAGTTGTCTGGTTCTCCCAATGTTAACGGTAATACAAACTGTCCCATCGGCATCATTGAGGGACCAGGGATTATCCCATAAAAGGGATGAATTATGGGCTTAATCTTTGAACGAGGGATTTACATCTCATCCAGTGTCTTGACCAATAGAAGGTCTAAGGAACTGCCTCTGTCGATCAGAACTCTTTCAACTCGATCATTGCTTGTGATTGGGGTAATGACCAAAGGTAGTCTCAATGGCCATGTGAGTCCAACAGGACAATCAGCCCGATCAAAGGTCAAAGGAGTTTCTGACCAACGAGGATATTGAGGCTCACCAAGGGGAGCCTCAGCTTGATTTACCTCGCGGTAAAAAGTTTTAAATTGACGCTTTGAAGCAAAAAGAAGAGGAACCACCAAAAATGATATTGACATGGTTTTGGGGTATCTGGTAAGACATTTCTTTGTCTCCATCAGTGTCTCTAACCCTGTAGGCCTGGTCCTTTTTTGGTATGGTCGGCATAGGTCCGATTCCTTGATAGAAATCATCTAGTTGCTTCAATCAGTTGCGACAATTCTTGAGATCGTGTCCCGAAGAATTGTCGAACGGGCACCACTTTTTGTTTTCCTGCAGGTTAGTTTGTTTTCCCAATTGGTCGCTATCACAGCCACAAGAAGAAGTTTTATTTTTAAATGAAAACTTGTGACCTTTCCCTGGTGGTGATTTCTCGGCGATGACCACCTCTCGGTACTATCCAGCCTGATTTTCTTGAATTTCTTGGATTTTCCACCTGATGATGATTTTGGCTCTTGCTAGAATCATCCTTTTTATCATCCTTGAGACTTGGTTGAGGTGACAAATTTCCTTTATCCACCATCCTATTCCATTCCATGGCCTCAACCGCATCAGAATAGCGGTCGGTCATGTTGAAGAGATCGGCCACTGATCGAGGTGGATGGATAAGTAGATCTTCGGTGAACCTCTGATATCGCACGACATGTTTGAATGCCCTAATAATGGAGTTGTCAGATATGTTCGAAATAATGGAGTTGTCTGATATCTCACTCCAACAAATCTATTGACAAACTGCCGAAGAGTTTCTGTAGAAGTCTAGCGTAGATGATGAAGATCATCTTCTTTGCTAGGCTTCTGATAACAATTCTGGAAATTGTTGAGTATTGCATCACACAACATTTCCCAATTGTATATTGATCCCTCTGGTTGATTAAACAACTAGGTTCTCGCTGGTCCTTCAAGAACCGTAGGCAAATAATTTGCCATGATGCGGTCATCTCCTCCTGCCGCCTAAATGGCAGTGATGTAGATTTGGAGGAACTTGGATGGGTTCTGAGTTCCATCTAATCTCTTGATCATTCCTGGCTTAAACTTGTCCGGACAGACCACAGCACGGAGACCTAGTGAAAAAGCTTTACAACCAACATAGGAACTACAGAAGAATCCGCAACCTTGGACACGATCATGGGCGACACAACCCTAAGATGTACCCCATGGACCCAGGCGAGAATGGACTGGTACGCGATCTCGATCATAGGAACTTCCAACTCGCCTGGCATGCCGAAGTGATCTTGATGGCAACCGATTACGCCTGCCATGACTAGAGTGAGAGTAATCACTCTCATGGGAGCGGATCATGGAGCGGGATGGCGCTGTTGGAGTTGCATCGAATGCAACTTCATCGAGCATTTCTGCCAAGATCCTAGCAAAAGTTGGCTTATCTGCATTCTCGACATTAGGAGGTGAGTTACGTAGGGTTTCTACGATTGCATGAATTTGATCTTGTGTACTCCTCCTGGGTGCAGTGGCTGTTATCGTTTCTTCAACCGCCAGAGGATATTCCGGGGCTAAAGAAGGTGTCTGGTCGTACTTGTTACCATGCGAATGATGGGAGGTACTAGGAGTGGCGTCATAACGAGACTGTGCAAGTTTCAAAGCTTCCTTCATAGCCCTGCGAGTCTCATTTTCTCACTGCTCGTGATCCTGATCCTCCTTTTGCTTTCATTCCTGTTCCTCCTTTTGCCTGCGTTCTTGTTCTTCCCTAGAAATTCGCTGCTCAAGAGTTTCCTCCGATAAAGTAGCAAATTCCCAGGGAAGCGAGGTCGCAGAGGGAGAAAACATCCCTGTTTGTTCCGAATCGGATTCGAAATCAAAGAGAGACTAGAGGTTATCAGTGTCAAACCTCCCAGGACTAAATTCTATGCTACCATCATCCACATCCTTGGAAGAGATGTGTTGTGGTATATATTCAGCCTCTAATGTGGCAGAACTCACATGGAGCATTTGCTCTATCTCCTCTGTCCCTTGGTTGATAGACATAACCAAGGTTGGAGAACATGCATCCTCAGGATGTTCCCCAAGAACATCCTCGCGATCAACCTCTTCCATAGGAATGGGATCATCGAGTGAGGGCATTTGAACATGAGCATAATCATCGAGATCAAAATCATTCTGAGAATCATATGCCCTAGACATGGCTTTACCAAAACTCCTGCTAAAAAAGGACACCTTGAGAAAGGCCCCACGGTGGGCGCCAGCTGTCGACGATTTGGACTCGGGGTCCTCTATCAATCTTACGCAGATTTGTGAGTTGTATGTCAGACCTTTCAAGGTGCTTTCAGGTAAGTTAAGATAAGCAATAAAATAGGAACGCGAGGGATTATACAGGTTTGGGTCCCCAATAGGATTGAGTAATAGCCCTACGTCCTATTCTGGTTTTGACTATGAATGAGGGATTTTAAAGGGAGGAGAGATTGTTACAAGGGCTAATCAATCTCTCTATGTACATCTGTCTATTGTACTATGTTCGTTCTTGTTCTGTTTGGAATCCCATCCCCTCTTCCATACATCCTTCATCCTTTTATACTGAATGAAAGGAAGCCAATGCAAGGTAGTTCCTGGATGGTTGCTGTAGTGTAGTTCGTATAACTACACCAACCTCTCCGCCGGTTAAGCATGTGCAATTATAGAAAAACCACTCATTCTAACCTCCTGGTGGTTGTCTTCATACGTGCTAGAAGAAACTATCTTTGGACATGGGAACGTGTCTGGTAAGACTCAAACACAACCAAGTCACCTTGGTCGCACATAGCCTGTGACCTTATGATCGCGCAAGTACAGCGATCATAGGTTCATTCTGTTCGCCCGCGACCTTCTGGTAAAGAGGAAGTTCTTCTACAACCATAGTGACTGCCAGGACACAGAGTCATATATCATATCCGAACCAAACTTGAACATGTATATATATATATATATATATATATATTGAATAAACTAGCTCGGGTGATAATCCTCGTCAGTTAGCCCCAAATTTGAAGAGATA
Organism: Pharus latifolius; assembly: GCA_019359835.1. Taxonomy (NCBI): domain Eukaryota; kingdom Viridiplantae; phylum Streptophyta; class Magnoliopsida; order Poales; family Poaceae; genus Pharus; species Pharus latifolius. The sequence goes on from CM033323.1 coordinate 68,275,100, forward strand.
AAAACATCATAACTTCAAATTTAATCTGCATCGAATTATGGAACCCGACGCTTCGACTTATTCAGCTTGCGCTGTACGCCGTGTGGTGGTTTGTTTCTCAAGAAAATCTCTGGGTTTTTCTTCACAGCTAATTACAATATTTTTGACTATTTCACCAAGGTAAAGCCGGAAGTACGTTTAAGAACTCGAAGCATCCGCGAATGCGAACCGTCGCCTCCAGGCTCTATAAATAGTGAAGCCTTTCAGTTCTAAGACCCACGAACTTTCCTGTGGTTTAGTCCTTTAGAAATTGCCAGCATCTTCTTACCTCTCGTTCCCTCTTCTACTCTCATCTTAATGGCAAACCGAAATTCCAAAAAGATTGTGGAGAGCGATGAGGAAGAAACTGAGATAGGAACTGAGATTGAACAGGGTCTTCAGAAGGTAGTTCTCTTCTAAACCATTTGTATAAGTTCTTCTTTTGCAGCTTAATCATTTCCAAAGTAATGCATTTTGGAACTTACAGCTGTTCGTGGAAATGATCCCTCCCAAGAAGAGATCCAGAAATGACGAAGGATCTTCCAGTGGAGCTGCATCAAAAATGCTTATGGGTGCAAAGGCTGGAGATGCATCATTGCTCTCTCTTTCTTTGCATCCTCTAGTTCACTTCGCACTTGCAACACATCCAGTTGCATCTTCATCACCTTCTTTGGATCATCCCTCTTCTGGGGAAATTCTCACTGCGCCCATAGGGCCTTTGGGACCAAGTCCCCTTCCATTCTTGGCTTTCTCCTCTGCTTCTCAGGTAACTATCTTCATCCTCTCTGTTGGTCATATGTTTTAGAAACTAATCCATGTATTTACAGGAGGAGAAGGCTCCTGGAGCTCCCAGCGATCAGCTTACTGAGATCTAAGCTCTTTTGAGGGAAAAATCTGACTTGGTTAGAACCCTCGGAGAAGAAAAAGAGGTGCAGGAGAAGCGTCACTAGTACAGAAAAGTTTTCTTCTATCGGAAAAAAAAACCCTTCTACTATCGGTTTTCGTACCGATAGAGATAGACACGATAGAACAGGACAGAACATTTTCTATCGGTAAATAACCGATAGAAGAAATTAACTATTCTATCAGCATATTAGGAGTGTACCGATAGAAAATCCGTCGTAGTCTGACGATTAACGGTGGGAAAAGTACCACTATTCTAACGGTTAATTACATGATTACCGACAGGAAAATATTACTATTCTATCGGCACCTTATGATTGTACCGATAGAAAACCCGTTGTCGTCTGACGTTTAGCGTTGGGAAAAATACCCATATTCTAACGGTTAATTACAAGTTTACCGACAGAAAAAAGTGTAGCACTCTCTCGGTTGGAAATGACATTATCGATAGAAAAAAATCTTAGTACTCTCTCGGTTGTGTATGAGTTCACCGGCAGGAAAAATCACACTCTTCTAACGGTTAATTATAAGTTTACCGATAGAAAAAACTACAGTAGTCTCTCGGTTGTGGATGAGTTCACCGGTAGGAAAAGTCACACTATTCTGACGGTTAATTTCAAGTTTACCGATAGAAAAATGGGTAGTAGTCTCTCGGTTGTGGATGAGTTTACCGATAGAAAATTTGTAGTAGTCTGTCGGCTGTGAATGAATTTACCGATAGAACATTCACATATACAGTACGTTATTTACATTTACAATACAGTACATTCACATATACAGTACAGATGCAATACATTATAGATTGGATACACAATACAGTATAGATGCAAAGAAGGGTAAATTCACAGAACAGATTGACACATTAGACAGTTATTCACATTTATTCACATATATATGGACAAATACAAATTGCAATCCAATATGGACATTTATTGACATATATATTTATTCACATGTATATAAACAGTCCATGCACAGAGTACACGAAAAAGAGAAAATTATCATGGCGGATGGTTGGGCGCAACTTCCTCCATGACATATTGAGCCCAGATTTGTCGAAGATCTCTAATCTTTGCATTTTCGTATGAGTCTTTCGACATGGCAATCTGCAAGCATGTGTGAATACTTAGTAACTAACTTCCTAATTTAGAACCTGACACCCAATTTTCAAATTTGAGTTAGCTATCGATGCTTACCTGGGGGAATTGGGCAAAGTTTGTCTGCACTAGGTCGTACATATAGCGCAACACATAAAACCCGCATTCCCACGATTGCGGCTGCTGATGGCACTGAGATAATTGCATATGCGAAGACATGTTAGCTATTGTTTCCATAAACTAATTAAGCATAAACAAAAAGTCTCGTGAGTACCTCATATTTTTCCAAGCTAGTAGGGAGCCCTGCGGTGCGGCATGCCTCCCTCCAGCGGACGCATATTTATCAAAAGCCCTGCATTTCAGTTAGTATTGCCCATTAATGTATTATCATTAGCTAGTGAGGTGAAAATTTAAATCAAACATATAAGTTACTTACGCCTCCATATTCCCCCCTTGACCACATATTCGATCGATAATCTGTCACGCATCGAATCGAGGTAATACACCTCGTTCCTCGGCGAACAGATCACGATGAGGATCCAGTGGCCCCTGCATTGTACGTAAAAGAGGACCGCTAGCTCAAAGTATATCTCAGGTGTAACATACAAGATCGAGTTAAATTAGTACGAAATGCACTAACCTTTGGTGGTACGGCACCAGAATGAACTCCCTGTCCTGCTGCGCCATCAGCGCCTTGGATATGTACAGCTCAGCGTGCGCGGCGTCGTGCTCTAGCATCGTGAGGCTTATTTTCTCTGGGTCGAGGAAACCCATCTTGTCACACGCAACCTCCGATGCTAGCCTGTACATGCACCTGCATGCAAAGGACGACATTAGTATTGCACAGAAAGTTACTACATTTCAAATGAACTACAACAATGCAGAGTTAGCAAATAGAGTTAGAAAACAGCAATACATAGCATCAGCAAACTCACAGGACTCCAGTCCATATGATGGACATATCGAGCTCCCGCCAGTTGTAGAGGTCGAACAGATCCTCGTGTGCCACGGATATACTCCCGGGCTCACGGTGGAACTGCCCAGGCCTGTAGGGAACTAAGAAGTTCAGATTGCGCCGAGCTCGGTGTAGGTACCACTCGTGGAGGTCTCTGGTTGATCGATCTAATTTGCGCAAAGCTGCTTCTGAAATGAGTGGGAACCCGTTCCTAAACCTCTCCGGCTGTCCTTTTCCCTTGCCTTTGCCCTTGCCTTTTGCCGGGGACTGAGCGCGTACCTTCGAAGGCAAGGGCGAGGTGATGGCGGCTTCCTTCCGAGGTGAAGGCATGGATGCGCTGGGTGGGGTCGTGTCGCGCCCCGAGACTGGGACAACGACTACTCCTGTAGAGACCTAGCTCGCTGCAGCTAGTCCCATTCTCACAAACCTTTGACTTCCCAGGATGAGTCAAACACAGGAGTATATTACATTGCAACAGAGTACTCACAAAATATTAAGCAGTGTGGCCTGCTGGCCTTAATATTACATAAAGAGGATTACAATGCCTACAAGGCATTCAGGGTTTAACAAAAATATTTAACTACGCAGCAGAAGATAGGTGACCCTCCCACAAAAGAAGTTGACGGCAGAACAACACACTTCAGGGTTCTGGCGGAACTGATTCTCCTCCTTCTGGATCCACGTAGTATTCCGTGCCATCATCTTGATCAAAGTAGACTCCATCTATTGAGTTGAATGTTGCAAGGGTGAGCACTTACGTACTCAGCAAGTCATAGGTAAGAGTAAATACATACAGTAGTGATGATATGAACCTAGACTAGTCAAGAATTATGGATATTTGTAAAATAATCTTTTCCTTTCTCAACTCATCTTATGGCAGCACTTTTCATAAAGTAACATCATCATTCATGTTCACTAGATTATAGCACTACCGCGACACGTCGACACACGACAGCCGACGGCAGCACTCCTTATCATGACAACACATGTCATTTGGGTAATCTTGATTTAACATATTTTATTTAGAAAATAGTACTTGTGTCACACCCCGTGGATTTAATCCACCGCAGCAGACTCCTATAAACCCGGGAGCTCGGAGTATTCGAATACGTTTTTAACTCTGCAGAGAGGTACCAATTTACCCGCAAGATATTCCACTTTCAAACCTTTCCTATCATAACAAAATGATTGGACCCCGGACTCACTTCATACTGTGAGCGGCAAGGTGGTAATAACAAGAACTTTTGTTATGTTTTACTCACAATTCACCCCCGACCCTGTGGCTCTCAGCGAGGCACAGTTGTGGCAGGTTGTATCCAAACCTCCACCCCTTTGCTTATTCCCATTACTGGGTCAGCGTGCTTGATCACCTTCAGTGATATGTGTGGGAGCCGCGCTCCGTGTTTATCGTGCATCACTACACATCTCATGCAGGGGTTTCATGTGCGATCCACATAATTACTTGTTCAGGCCTGTCCCATACCAGGCTTGCGGTTAGCACGTTGTTCATGCCACTAGACGCACAACACAAGGTTCTAGTCCTTATATGCCAGTGACCAGACCATCCACAACCCTGCACCTTCAGTGCCTGCATTCCTTTGCAGTCTAGCACCTCCAGTGCCACAGCCATCCATACCATTTTTCTGGTCACGGCTAGGGGTTTTATTTCATGAATATAAGTATATAGATACATATAATAGTTCATGGCTCAAAACTTGTTTATTTTACATTTCACAGATAACCAGTCTAGTACTGCCAATTCATAAATCAATCATTCTCAATCTTTCACATGCAATATTGCCTATATTCAAGGTTATATTATAGCAGCATTTAAAATATAGGTTCAAGATGACCAAAGATATGACTTGCCTTCCGCGTCGTAAAATACAGCAGTCGATGACGGGTCCGCAGTGAAGTCCTCGAACTCGGGCTCTTGATCTGCTCTCCAATCAAACAAACAACCAATAATCATAATCTTTTTAATACATTATTATACTATATGCAATGATGCAAAGATGAAGTCTTGATGATTCTGAAATGATTGGGTTTAGAGGCTGATTAGGGTTAAGTTAAGGAAACCAATGTTAAGATTAGCTGTCAAAGGTTTACAAGGTTCCCAATGTCTCAAAATATCAGAATGATATCAAGGTTGCGACTGGTTCGCTCAAAAACAGCGAACGTCTTTAGGTCGACATTCGGTTCAAAGCATCGACATAGGGTCGATGAATGATAGAGGGGTTATCTCAACTTGTGGTAGTAGAATAAAATGTAGATCACAACTCTACAAATTTAGTGGACAAAGTGGTTTTCAATTTACACAACCAGAAGTGGGTAAACAAGGCCAATGCCATTGGCTGGCATATACTGAGAAAATGTCAAAAATTAGGGTTTAGCAACAATTATAATTCAAGGGCTCAAATCAAGTTGTGATAGAAGAGGACATTATAGATCACAACTTCAGGAATCCAAGGGACAAAGTTATGCTCAAGATGCACATCTGGAAGACAGTGAAAAGGGCTAATGCCACTGACTGACATAGCCTGGCATTAATCTTGACATGGCCAGAAACTAGGGCTTAGCATAACTTTTGATCTAGGGCCCCAAATGATGCACCACTTTGTCTGGGACGTAGGCATTGATAACAGGAATAAATCATTCAATAGGATCTAGGGTTGAAAATGGCTGGAAAGCAAGAAATTTGATGATGAACAGAGATGAACTGGTTGCACTGGAGCAGTTCTGGACAAAATCTTGGCATGGCTGTAACTTCCAATCTAGGCCGATCTAGGTGTCAGGCTAGAAGACAAAAGTGTTCAGGAGATCAAAGCACACATACTAGACAAAGTTTCGAGGGCTGAAATGGCCGGAACAAACTTTCCCGGTCATCGGCGCCGGAGAAGAATCACTGGATTTGGGCATTTTTGCTACAGGCCGAGAGAACTTAATTCCTTGCTTGGAGAGTATGTAGGAGGTAAAAGAAAGCTTCTGGTAACATCAAATTGACCGGAGGATCACTGGAGAAGCCTGGCGACGATCGCCGGTTTTCTGGTGAAGCTCGGTTTAGGGAAAAGGTTCGATTCTTGCTAAATTTTGAAATCCAACTTCACAGGCTTGCTTGATTTGGCTCACTGATCAATTTTGTTTACAGGATCGAGGGCTAATTCGAGGTAGATTGGCCAGCATTGCCGGAACAGGGCATCTTCGACTTTCAGCCATTTCCGGCGATCATCGGCGTTAGAGTCCACCGGAGAACAATTAAATGATATCACACAGAGAGGATGAGTAGGGGAACTCACTGATGTTGTTAATTTGGCAGGAAATTAAGTGTAGAGCGCTGGCACCGTGAGCCTCCTTGACGGCTTGCCGGAGAAGAAGACGAAAACAGGAGAGTTTCGAGACTTAGCTGATTTCCAGTGAAACAAGAAGTTGCTGGGGTACAGTGGTGTATAAATAGGCCAGGCGAAGCAAGCAAGAAGGAGACAACGAAGTAATTGGCAGCCGGTGACTTGACTGGTTGCGTGCTGGAGCAACAGCGGCGAAGACACAGCGAAGAACGGTGATGCGACGGCGACAAGCTTGCAGTTGATCACAGTGTCGCCTCATCGGGACCTGGCAAAGTTGTAGCAAGCGGTGGCGACAACACTGGCGCGGCAAAGCGACGTGGCGAGGAGTTGCTGACAAAAAGCCGTTGATCGCGCGCGGGAGCAGCGCTGGTCGTCGACGTAGCAGCGGCCTTGCCACGGCACTAGCTGGAGTGGGGACACGTGCGCACCGGCATGCACGGTCACGAGCGCGGGCGAAGCCTCACCGGCGATGAGCAACCACGGCGCACAAGCACGGCGGTTCCTGGTCGTGCGCACAGTAATTGGCCTGATCGAAATTTGGACTGAACTGCAGTTTCAATTCTTTGAGTTTTGGACTGAATTGTAAATCTAATGATTTGGAAGGTTTGTTCTGAATTTGATTCTACTATTTTGGCAATCCTTATTCCACAGATGATTTGGCAAGGATTGAAAATAAAACTTGGCACATTTGGATAGCTTTTGATACAAATAGAGTAATTTAGGGTAAAATTAGATTTGAGTTTTGTCGATTTCGAATTCTGGCATTTAGGTTTTGATTTTGACATCTGTACAGAAGAGAAACTTGTGTTAAATAGCAATTAGAAAAGATCTGCTGAAGAAATTCTGAATTTAGAGTTAATCTGGAGATTTTAGTCTTTTTAGGTTTTCAGATATCAGATAAGGACTAATTTGCGATAAGTCTTGGACTGATTTGTGAAAAAGGTTTAGATAGCAGAATCTGGCTGTCAACTTTTTATATTAAGGTATTGACATACCCATGATCATATTCCAGGAATAATCTAGTCTGAACTTGGTCAAGATTTTGATTAAATCTGTATTTCTGAAACTTAGGTATTTGGGTAATATAAGGTATTTCTGTTTTCGAAAATAGAAGGAGTTGAAAATTCTGGGAATTAGAGATAGAATTGGATCTGGGTTCTGAAGACTTTTAAGTTCAGAGTAACTGATAGATCACATCTGAACAATCTGATCTTAATTTGAGGTCACAGGATAGATTTTGGAGATTTTAGGGCTTGAGATAGATACTGATCTGGCTATTACTACAGATACATGCATGCATGCTATTTATGAAAAAGGAAATTTTCACCCCTAACTCAGGGTGTTACAGGTCGAGGCCGTCTTTGATGTGTCCAGGGTCGCACGAGATCGGGCCTCATGCCCCGAGCTGGGGGCGCAGTCCCCTGGTAGCCCAGCGGCAGGCCACTTCAATTAATGAGCACATATGTTAGATTATGCAAGTTGAGTGTACTGAGTAGGATGTAATCTAAAATGTGTAGGATTTACCGGTTGTATTACAAGACACTTCTTGGGCCACTGTACATAGGAGCCCACTGCCTCAACAAGTGTCTGCAGTTCCTCTGTTGGGACTGGCAACGGAGAATCGTTGTAGCCCGGCATGGCCATGTCCACCTGTACCTTTGCGAAACCCAACCGCAAAGGTACACAGTGGACCCAGACATCCGGCCCAGACGGATATACGAAGCCGTGTCCAACCACTTCCTGCCCGCCGCCTACATGATTCTGTAGGATGTAGTCCTCCGGCTTCTGCAAATTTGTAACAATTAAAACAGGTTAGCGAAACAACTCTAACAGAATGGGAGTGGCATCAACTTAAGTGCACAGATGAAGGCTTGCAATACCTCAAGTAGATCCACTGGATCCGCGAGTACCTTCGAAGCGCAACTGCTTATCCGACCCCGCGGGGTACCGTCGTCCTGGGGATCCGCATCTGCACTCTTGGCCAGCAATGCTTCTCTCAACCGTGCAAACTCTTCCCTCATTTGTGCGACCTCGGACTGCACCTCAGACTGCACCTCAGCCCGTATCTCAGCCCGCATCTCCGCCCGTATCTCCTCCCGTACCTCAGCCCGTATCTTATCGGAGAGGTCAGCTTCCTTTTCCTTCCAGGAGCGGGCCTTCTTCCTCGGTGGAGCCGGATCTACGAAACCAGCCTTCCACGACACAATGGCTCCCACGGCCCGTGTCCGCCGGGATGCTCCTTATTTCCTAGAGCCCGGGTGAGGATGTCGTTCTCCCTCTGCGGGGTAAACAATCCCTCCGCTGCCTCCTTCTCAAAAGAGATTTGCTACATTTAAAGGTACCTTGTGAGACAAATTGCCTTATATACACTTGTGCGCACACAGTTTACGAGGTTAGCCAACTTACCATTCGCCTCACAACGTCGGCGTCCCCAGGGGTTGCGAACTACACAGACCCCGTGGACGACACGGACCCCCTCCCCCTCCACCATCGCTTGCACCTCTCATCCCGGATCTCGGAGAGCGGCAACTCAGGGGTGTCAATGACAGGATTTTGCTCGTCTTCCTTCTTCCACTGCTCCTCCTTCCCCGCATAGCCCCGGGATCCGAGCCGATGCGGGTGGTCGTTCCTCTTCTAGATCGCCCTATTCTTCTCGCTAAGGGCCTTGAACTCTCAGTCCCCTTCTGCTTGGTGAATTCCTCCCATACCTCCTCCGATATGAAGGGGTACTTCTCGCAAGGAGATTTCCCCACAGCGAGAAAGTTACTGACGAGCCAGCTCTTAAAGGTTTTCCATGTTCCGTTCATGTCCTTCAAGCAGGCAGTCCTAGGTGTATCGTCGGGGATGTTCCACTTAGCCTGTTTCTGAAAAATGCATACAATTAATCACGAGTTAGTTAAACTTTAGTATAAGCCAAGAGAACGTGATTACGAAAGAGTTCAGCGATTTCAGTTAATTTAACTTTCACTTCCGTCCACAACCTATCCCTCTCGTCCGCCGTCACGTCCTTCCAGCTCTGGACGGTGATCTTCACCCTTTCTTTTGCCAACAGCCCAACGTAGGCCGCGTACCTCCCAGCATTCTTTCCAATCGGCCTCCCAAATTGGTTGAACTCACAAGAAAGATCCGTGCGTTTGGCAAAACGCCCCAATGTCGTCGCGCCTCGCCCCACCCTCTTGCGCTGGGATGTAACAGCTGCATCTTCAGTAGTTACGATGGGGTTGGCCCTAGTGAACCACTAGTACCATCCGATGAAGACGACGACATGTCTTCCCCTACAAAACCTTCAACAAACCATATGGCAATTAATTCGCCTTGGAGTTCCATAACTCAGCCCAGGACTGGAGACTAACTAGGGCGGCAAAATGGAAAATAATACAAAAAGAAAGACATGCATAAATTACTTCCTGAACTGTTCAGAAATATTTTCTATCGGTAAACACATGAGCTGCCGATAGACCATAACAATTACCTCCATAGAAGACAATTTTTCTATCGGCAAACCCGTGAGATACCGATAGAACATAACAATGTTCTCTACATATGGAATTTTGTTGACAAGCCACCATTCACTGTCATCACATAACATTCTCGATGATTTTCTATACTAATATTCATGGGCCAGCATTATTATTTCACACGTAAATATGCACACAAGTATCTAAGTGCCACTGTGCATAATCTTTAGCCTGTATGTGAGTCATCAGGACTTCACATCTATTAGGTTAGGAAAAGTCATGTATAGGCATTTGAAACATATACATCGAAGACCCATCCACATTGTCATATATTCATACGAAGTGAGTAAAAATTCCCAACCAAACTAGTACATTGCATGGCTCATGTCCTTCCAGATCCAAATTAAGTTTTACTACTTGTGCAGAAATATTTTCTATCGGTAAACATATGAGCTGCCGATAGAATATGTGTAAGAACACCTCCAACATATAATGTGCATTACATGGCAGTTGGATACAATTGATCACACATACAGCAGTATAGATAAGTTAAAATCTCAAAACAGGTTCATTACAGCACTGGAACATATTATGTAAACCCTAATTTAAATCAACATTGCCTGCGGAATGTACATAATACAACACAATAGGGAACCCTAGTGTAATTGCAAAACTCGAAGAATTAGTACGTGCAAAACACTAGGATGAAATAAGGAAGATGCTGGAAATAGAACGACGAATTAGGGTATTTACGGCGGCGATCAGTTCTGGTGATGGAGAGGCGGTGTAGAACGCAGCGGCGGCTGGCGAAGGACGAAAATAAGAACCGGTGGCAGTGGCGAACTAGTGTCCCGCCAGCTATCGTCGTGTGGGAGAGAGGAAGTGCGTGGTCACGGCGGAGGTTGTGGTTTTCTTCGCTCTCGAAAAGACGCAGTGCTCTAAGGTGGAACTATTAGAGTGGAGGGAAACCCAAGGGCCGTGTACGAGTAATAAAGCAGTGGAGGAACTTTTCTATCGGTACAACAAATTGATACCGATAGAATTATGTAATTTTCTATCGGTACAACAAAATAGTACCGATAGAACAAGTAAATTTTCCGGAAAAATATTTGAAGTAGTGGATGCTTTTTTCTATCGGTATAAACAATAAAATCCCGTGAGACCAATTTTCCCCAGAAAAATTTTTTAATTAAGTGCTTGAGATTATAGTATTGGGTGCCCTTTTTCTATCGGTAAAAACAACAAAATACCGTCAGAATAATGAAAAGGTACACACAATTTAATATCAAACAGACCGTGGTTGAAAGCTGCAGAATGATAAAGAAAGAGGGAAGATAGCCGGAAAATTGGAAAATTGACATAAAAAGAAATTGTTCATTCATTGTTGTTTTATCACTTACAAAAAAAAATAAAACCCAAAATGCTAGGTCAAGGGGTGGTCTTAGCCCTGGCTGTATGTAGAATAGAGTCAGTTAGACTTGCAGCCAGGACGCAGGACTCCTCTAGCGACAAGTTGTCCCTAGGATCAACTACTACCACGTCGAGAAGGCCTGCGACCTCCCTCAGCTTCGCTATGGTATCCTTCATAGTCAAACCGCAGCCAGCAATGGTCATATCCGCGGCTTTCTTCTCCTCGCGAAGACGCCTCGTCCTCGCCCTAGCATTGTCACCATCCGTCTTCATGTGCTTAATGCGCTGGAAGAGATCGTCAAGGTCAAGCCGTAGCTGAGTGTGCTTGTCTGTAAGGAGCTTGTGCTCCTCCTGGAGGGCCCTTAGGTCAGCCTTCACTTTGGCAGTGTCTTCCACGGCTACCATTCCCTGTGCAAATCAACAGGTCAAGAATGAACTGAACATGGATTAACAATACAGGGGTAAACCGAGGAGATTTAGAGTTCTTACCGGGGAGGGCGTGGCTGACGATCCCATGGAGGTTGCCATTGTGAAAGAGAAGATGAGGAGTCGAACCGTTCGAGAATTAGAAAAACAACAAAATACCGCGACGCATGGAGAGGTACTTATAGAGTTTCCAAGGCGACGCATGGCGACACGGTTGAGAATTCAAAGCAGCAGAGTATTCTTATATCGGTAAAAACAGGAAAAAACCGTCAGACAACAATACCGATAGAAAAAGTAAACTTTTCGAAAAGTTTTGAAGTGCCTGAGAGAAGTGCCTGAGACACATGAAAGTAGCGGATGTCCTTTTCTATCTGTATAAATAACAAAATACCGTCAGAAAAAAGAGATTTTTGCAGAACTTAATTTGAAGAAGCAAGAGGCTGCGATGAGATTTTTGCAAGTGCTATTTGAAGGGAAGAATTAAGTCTTTACAGGATAAAGGTACTGTACATGTTAGAACTCATGCTGTGGAGTAAAATTGAGATGTATTAATGCTGTGAACTAGCTTATCATTAAGTTCTAAAGAAAAATGTACTGCCTGATGTATTAATGATAAGTTCCTCACCTTGCTGCAGAACTTGTGGGCTGTTTGCTTGGCATTTATCCCTGAAATAGAAATTAATCATTAATGGTTCTCAACCCATAATCCTTCTTCGTGGTCATCTCGCAGATACGTTGTTTCGTCGATATCTTCAGTACGGATAGATTGAATGTCCTCTAAAAATGGAGGTATTTCATCGAATTGGTTATACTCCTCTTCGTCGACAACATCTTCGACCCCAACAATACGTCTCTTGCTGTGGAGGACAACATGCAAGTTTGGATTGGCCGGGTCAACGATGTAGAATACCTGTGTGGCTTGCTTTGCAAGTATGAATGGATCGTCTTGGTGTCCGACTCTACCAAGATCGACGAGAGTAAACCCGTAACTGTCAACTTGAACACCTCGAGGGATTTCGACCCATTGGCATTGAAACAGGGGAATCTTAAGTAATCCGTAATCGAGCTCCCATATTTCGTCAATAGCACCGTAATATGAGTTCAGCGCCCTTACTGACCTGGCATCCTCGGAAATAGCAAACAGTGTCACTCCGCTACATTGCGTGCTACTCTTGGCGTCTTGAGCTCTTGTGTAAAATGAATACCCATTGATGTCGTACCCCTGCCAAGTCCCTACAGTGAATCTTGGGCCTCTAGCCAACCATGTCACAGTTTCACTTACGGAGCCCTCGGCAGCTCGCGTGACTCTTTTTGGATCCACTCAGCAAATTTCCTGTTATGTTCTCTGTTGATCCAAACGTCTGACTTCGAAGGATTCTGTGACCGTAACATTACCTTGTGCTCGTGTATGTATGGCTCGACCTCCGTCATGTGTTGTAAGACCCAAAAATGTGATTTTGCGTACACATCACGAGCGGGGACGATAGCTTTGAATCCAATCATTCCGATTCCTTGAAGCCTACCCTCGTGTCGGGACCTAGGAACGCCAATTGGGTCAACCCTGGCCATATAATCTGTGCAAAATTCAATCACCTCCTCGGCGGCATAACCTTCCATGATACTCCCCTCGGGTCGACGACGAGTCCTTACGCATCCCTTCAATACACCCATAAATCTCTCAAATGGATACATGTAGCGCAGGCACACGGGTCCACAAAACTTAATTTCTCTGATAAGGTGAACAATCAGATGGACCATAACATCAAAAAAGCATGGAGGGAAATACATCTCGAGCTGACAAAGAGTTGTAACCACGTCGCATTGCAAAGCGTCCAATCCATCCAGATCAATTACCTACGAGGACACAGTTGCGCCAAATACTCATATCAGAAAAATCTTCTAATCCTCCCGGGCCTCATCGCCCTCCTAAAGGTAGAGTCTTGAACTGTTTATCACGTACAGGTCCCGCGAGGGGCGCCTCGGGAACTAGCGACCACCTGTCAAGCATCCAAGGCGTTTGACCGGGAGAAGGACAGTCCTGCCCTCCAATCCGACGGTGGCTTCCGGGGTAGTTTAGGTTTTTTGCTGCTTTTTGGGGCTATAAATAGCCCTTGGACCCCTCTGTTGTAAGGGATCGGTTCTTTTATTGGAATATCTAAACTCACAGGCGTGCTCCGGAAGCCTCTCCCCCGGAGAGAGCCTCCCCAGCCGACTCCGATCGGGAGCGCGTCGACAGGACTAGGGCCCCCACCGGGACCCGAACCTGTATAAACCCGTGTGTCATTCTTTGTGCTTGTCCGGCGGGGGAGGACCGGTCATCCGGTCAACCCGCACCACGTAATCTTTGCTAGGATCACTCTCAAAACCTGCCGGGGTATTCGCAATACCACGACAGTTGGCGTCGTCCGTGGGGACTCGTGACAAGACGCCATGGCTCCCCCAAGAACATGGGCTCGCACCCTTCCCGGTGATCCGGGTCCCGGAGACCCGGCGCCGTCCGCCCGGGACACTGCTGTCCCGGCGGTCCCTTCCAGAGGCGACCTGGCCCAGGTACTGCCTCCCTCCTTTCCTCTTAACTTAGGTGCTTCCACCTCTAGGTCGTTCCCGGTGACCGCGGGGACCTCGGCCGGGACTAGTCTCCCCCCGACGGCTCCCCGGGACGCCCTGCTCGAAGCTCTAGTGGAAGGCCAGCTCCGCGCTCAGCGCTTTATGGATGAGCTCCTTAGATTGTTGGCGCGGCCCCCGGCCCCCACATTTGCGTCACACCCGTATCCGGGGAACATGCCCCCATTTATGGGTTACCCGGCGGCCCCTCCGGCCTCCGGGGGTTTGTCTGCCCCGTATGATCCTGCCGGGGGGTTCCCTCCTCTTGCGGGATATACGCCCGGACCCTTCCCGGCACCCGGGCCCGTCCCGGTGCCGGGCGGTTGTTTCATGCCGGGGCCCTTCGTGGCACCAGGGGGGTACCCCGTCCCCGGCCTTTTCCCGGGGCTGGGAGCCCACTTCTGGCCGGGGGTTTAGCCTGCGCCGGGAGCCAGTCCCGCCCCCCGCGTCGCGTTTACCGCACCGGGGGCGGTTGACAGAGCAGCCCCCGTGCCGCAGCGGACTTCCCCCGCATGGGCTCCCCGGTTCCGGACGTCGCCGCGGGGGCTCCCCCCTCGCCGGTTCCGGGTGTTACAGGGCCTGCCCCCTTCCCGGTTCCGGTCGTGGCCACTGGGGCCCCCTCCACTTTGACTCCAGGCGTCGTCGCGGGCGCCCCCTCCCCGGTTCCGGATGACATAGGGGCTCCCCCCTTTCTAGTCCCGGGGGTCGTCGCAGGGGGCTCCCCCCAACTGGCTCCGAAAGCTACAGCGCACGAGCTCCCTCCCTCAGCAGGACAGGTCAGTTTCGTCCCGGGGGAGGTCGAGCGAATGCGTTCACCAGAGCGCGGGGAAGAACTTCCCCCCGGCCGCGGGCGCGGGGAGCCTCGCTCTCGCACCGGCCGGGGGAAGAGACCCGCTGAAGAGCCGACCTCCCCGGCGGAGAGCCCGGACGTCCGGGAACTCAGTCCCGGTCCGGAGGAAAAGCGTCGCCACCGCCATTCTGGCGGACCTCTCGAACCGCTTCCAGACTCAGACAACGAAGGTCCCATGAAAGAAGACAGCAACCGGGGCTCTCCCCGGGAAGTGCAGGGGGCCAACCAGCCCCTGTGCCGAAGACTTCACAGCATCCGGTGGCCGCGGCCCTACCGCCCGCCACACATCGAACACTATAACGGTGAGGCGGACCCTTACGAGTTTGTGCAGGTCTACTCCACTGCCATCTCCGCGGCCGGGGGGGACGAGACAGTACAGTGCAACGTCTTCCCCCTCTACCTCTCCGGCATTGCCCGCTCCTGGTTCTACAACCTGAAGGCCGGCTCCATCAAGTCTTTCTCGCAGCTCAAGCGGGAGTTCTGTGCCAACTTCCAGGGGAACTACGTGCGTCCCCTGGACTCCTCGCAGCTGTACACTGTCTGGCAGAGGACTGGGGAAACCATCAAAAGCTTCTTCAAGCGCTTTGCTCAGGTGAAGAGCAAAGTGGCCCACGTCCCCGACTCTACGGTCATCGAAGCCTGCAAAAGCGGCATCCTCCCGGGGGAGCTCCACCGAAGGCTCTCCCGGAGTTGCCCCTCTTCCGCCGACGAGCTCTTCAACGTGCTCGAAAAGTACGCTCGGGCAGAGGAAGACGATATCTGGAAGAAGACCCAGGGGGCTCCCGCCCCCGTCGACCGGGGGGCCAGGGATCCCCCCAAACGCTCCAGGCAGGGGGGGCGTAGCGAGCCACGGCCTCGGGACACCTTTGTCCTCGAGGGCAGAGCCGGCTCGCGCGACCCCCCGAGGGCCAACCGCCCCTTCCCCAAGCCGAAGGGCCATGGGGGAGGACAGTCTTCGCTCGGCCGGGAAGGCCCCGCGGGGAGAAGGCGGGAAGGACCATGGTGCAGCCTCCACAGGTCCAATACCCACGCTACCCGAGATTGTAGCCAGCTGCTGCAGCACTTCGCGGACTTCCTCGACTAGCGCGGGCAGGGGGGGACTCCATCCTCCTTGCTCCCTCGGCCAGCTGTTCCGGCTCTTCCCGCTCCCACGGGGGTCAGCAGACGCAAGAGGGGGAGCCTTCAGAAGCTCTTCGCTTTCAAACTTCGCAGCGGCACATCAACGTCATCGTGGGAGGATCTGCCTCTGGGCGGGACTCTAAGCGCCAGCGTAAGGAGTACGCGCGCGAGGTCAAGGTTGTGGGGGTGCTACGCGCGTCCCCGCCACCGAAGTGGTTGGACGTCCCCCTCACCTTCACGGCAGAAGACGCGCGGGGGGTTCGCTTCCCCCACGACGACGCGCTCATTGTCTCCGCAACCATCTACAACTGCCATCTGGCCCGGATCCTGGTGGATGGCGAGAGCTCCGCCGATGTCTTATTCCTGAAGGCCTTCAAAGAAATGCAGGTGGACGAGAAGCTCCTGCAGCCCGCTGCCGGGCCCCTGCAAGGTTTTGTCCCGGGGAAGGCGATCCACCCCGTGGGCAAGGTAGATCTTCCAATGACCTTCGGCACCCCCGAGAACTACCGGACCGAGCTGGTCCGCTTCGATGTAGTGGACCTCTCCTCCTCCTACAACGCGATTATGGGGAGGATGACAATCAATCGGCTGGGGGCTGCCACCCATCAAAACTACCTCGGCATGAAGATCCCCGGGCCGCATGGTGTGATCAACGTCCGGGGAGACCAAGACATGGCCCGTGCTCTATACGAGCGCGCTGCGGCCACAATCGGAAGCGTCAACCTCATAAAGACGCCCGGGGGGGAGGCCTCTCCCCCGGAACTAGATGCTGCTGCGCCACCGCCCGGGAGGCCCCTCCTCAAGCCGCGTCCGGAAGGGGGCTTCCGGAAGGTCCTGCTGTCCCCAGGCAACGAAGACAAAACCGTCCGGATCGGGGCGGAGCTCCCCGAGGAACACGCAGCGCAACTCGAGGCTTTTCTGCGTGAAAACTCCGATGTTTTTGTGTGGAAGCCTTCGGACATGCGGGGCGTCGCCCGGGAGGTCATTGAGCACAAGCTCGCAGTGGCCCCCGGTCACCCCCCGGTCAAACAGAAGCTGCGGAAACTCTCCTTCGAGCGCCAAGAGGCAATCAAGGCGGAGATCACCCGGCTCCGAGAGGCGGGGTTCATTCAGGAGGTCCTGCACCCCAAATGGCTCGCGAACCCTGTCCTCGTCAAGAAATCAACACGCAGGTGGCGGATGTGCGTGGACTTCACCGACCTTAACCGCACCTGCCCCAAAGACAACTTCCCGCTCCCGCGGATCGATCAGCTCGTCGACTCCACTGCGGGGTGCGAGCTCATGAGCTTCCTAGACGCCTACTCTGGCTACCATCAAGTCCGGATGGCGGAAGGGGACGAGGAAAAGACGAGTTTTATTACTCCCCTCGGAACCTTCTGCTACGTCCATATGCCCTTCGGGCTCAAGAACGCGGGGGCGACCTTCCAGCGCCTCATGACACTGGTTTTCAAAGAGCAAGTCAGCCGCAACGTTGAAGTCTACGTAGACGACGCGGTTGTCAAGAGTCCCCGTGCAGCCTCCCACATCGACGACCTGGCTGAAACCTTCCGCAACCTCCGCGCGTTCGGGCTCAAACTCAACCCGGAGAAGTGCGCCTTCGGGGTGCACGGGGGGAAGCTCCTAGGTTTCCTCGTGTCCCAGCGGGGCATTGAGGCAAACCCCGAGAAGATCCGGGCATTCCTAGACATGCCCCAGCGGGGCTCCAGGGGTTCTGTTGGACCCCCGAGGCCCAGGAGGCGTTCGACGACCTCAAGGAGTACCTCACGAGCCCTCCAATGCTCGTGAGTCCGTCCCCGGAAGAGCCCTTGCTCCTCTACCTCGCCGTGACCCCTGTCGCCGTCAGCGCGGTCTTGGTGAAGGAGCAAGGGGGGCAGCAGCGTCCCGTGTACTACGTGAGTGAGGCCCTCCAAGGGGCCAAAACTCGGTACACGGAGATGGAGAAAATCTGCTACGCCCTCCTCATGGCGTCCCGGAAGCTTCGGCATTACTTCCTGGGGCACCCCATCACCGTCCCGTCGTCCCTCCCCCTCGGGGAGGTACTGCGGAACAAAGAAGCCACCGGCCGGATCGGGAAGTGGGGGGCCGAGCTCGCCCCCTTCTCCCTGTCCCTTACCGGCCGCTCCGCCATCAAGTCGCAGGTCCTCGCCGATTTCGTCGCAGAGTGGACTCCCGCCTCTGGGTCCGGGGACGAAGATCTCCCTGTGCCGTCCCGACGCAGTGATCATTGGACCCTTATGTTCGATGGGTCGCTGTGTCTCGCCGGGGCTGGTGCGGGAGTAGTCCTCCGGAGCCCCGAGGGGACGGAACTCGAGTACGCCGCACGGCTCAAGTTCCCCGCAACCAACAACGTCGCCGAATACGAGGCTTTGCTCCTCGGGATGCGCCTCGCGCGCTCCCTGGGAATCCGGCGCCTCCTAGTCAAGGGAGATTCTCAGCTCGTAGTTTGCCAAGTGGACAAGTCTTACCTGTGCCATGACGCAAACTTAAGTCTTTATTTGCAGGAAGTGCGAAAGATGGAGAGGCATTTTGACGGCCCTGAGGCCCGGCATATCCCACGGAAGGACAATGACCGGGCCGACGCCTTGGCCCGGGCAGCAAGCGCCCGGGAAGCGCTCCCCAAGGGGGCTTTCTTGGAGATCATCGCGAAGCCCTCGGTGGCCTCTCCGGACACGGGCAACGAGCCTCATGTCCCGGAGGTCGCCGAGATCACCCGGACTCCGTCTTGGATGGACCCCCTCATCTCCTTCATCAAGGGGGAGGGGGACCCTCCTAGTGAGACCGAGGCTAAACGCCTCCGGGTTAAAGCCCGGGCATATCTCCTGCTGGAGGGGAGGCTCTACAAGCGGGGGGCTTCCGCCCTCCTGCGCTGCCTCCCCCGGCCGGAGGGACTTCAACTTCTCGAAGACATCCACGCAGGGAGCTGTGGTTCTCACCTAGCCCCGCATGCCATCGCGGCCAAGGCCCTCCGGCAGGGCTTCTACTGGCCCATGGTCATGCGCGACGCGCGAGACCTGGTCTCCGCGTGCGAGGCATGCCAGAAGATGGCCAAGGGCTCAAACCTCCCCCCCATAGCGCTGCAGACGATCCCCATCACTTGGCCCTTCGTGCGCTGGGGGATGGACCTCTTAGGGTCTTTCCCCCCAGCGCCCGGGGGATACAAGTATGCGGTAGTCGCAGTCGACTATTTTACAAAGTGGGTTGAAGCGGAGCCTCTGGCCAGCATCACTTCTTGGGCCGTTCAGCGGTTTTTCTGGAAAAATGTCGTATGTCGCTTTCGTGTCCCCCGAGAAATCACCGTGGACAACGGGACCCAATTCGACTCGGCTTATTTCTGGGAATTCTGCGAAGGCCTGGGGCTCGTCATCCACTTCGCCTCGGTGGCCCATCCTCGGAGCAATGGGGCTGTCGAGAGGGTCAACGGCGTGATCCTGCAGGGGTTGCGCCGGAGACTCGACCAAACCGCTTCTAAGCGGGGTGCATGGGCGGAGGAGCTCCCTAGCATCCTCTGCTCCATGCGCACGACCCCGTCCCGGGCGACGGGGCGTACTCCCTTCTCCCTGGTCTACGGGGCGGAGGCAGTCCTCCCCCCGGAGATCGGCTTCCGGTCACTGAGGGTTGAGCTCCTGGAGGGAGCTACGCCCTCAGCGTACCAGGCCAACGAGGCCAACCAGCGTCTGGAGACCGACCTCGTGGAAGAGGAACGCGACCGAGCGCTCCTCCGCCACGCCATCTACGAGCAAGAAATGGCGCGCGCGTACAATCAGCGCGTGTGCGAGAAAGCTTTCCGCCTTGGGGACCTTGTCCTCAGGCGCGTGACGGACCCCCAGGCCCAGGGTAAGCTCTCCCCCAAGTGGGAGGGCCCCTACAGGATCTCCGCGGTCCTGGGCTCGGGGGCCTATAAGCTCTCCAACCTTCAAGAGCAGGAGCTGAAGCACACGTGGAACTTGCGTTTACTTCGCAAGTTCTATGTTTAGCCTTATGGGCCTATCCCCTCCCCCGGAGCGTTCACGCCGGAGGGGGAGGAGGGACGCTGTATTTTCCTCCCCTTTCGCGGCTTCGCAGGGGGAGGTCCTGTACTTCATTTTATTAGCAATACATAGGTCTTGCTTTTCAAACTGTCTCATTGCAGGTCTTTCTCATTACCGCCCCTAGCGGCGATGCCCTCCCCGCGAGGATGCCCTCCCCGCGAGGAAGCCCTCCCCGTGAGGATGCCCTCCCCGCGAGGAAGTGGGCCAGGCCCAACAAGTCCCTACAACGGGAGTCCCAACTCCCGTTGGGCGGCTTACGATCAGCCCTCGTGGACTGAGGGTGTAAGCGGCAACCCGGTCACAGTGGCCGTGGTAACGAATCACTTTGGAAGACTAGTCCCCTGCCCAAACACTCAAGCCCCGTCTTCGGGCACTTCCTCCCCCGGGAGTCGACGTTATTCCCGGCGCCCCGTTTTCACGACGACCGGAAGATCGGCCCCTTGCGGCTTGATTGGATCTATCTTCCTCCCCCGGGAGTCGACATTATTCCCTGTGCCCCGTTTTCACGGCGACCGGAAGATCGGCCCCTTGCGGCTTGATTGGATCTATCTTCCTCCCCCGGGAGTCGACGTTATTCCCGGTGCCCCGTTTTCATGGCGACCGGACGATTGGTCCCCAGCGACCTTATTCCCGGCTCCCCATTCTCACGCCGACCGGATGAATGCCTCCCGAAGACCCTATTCCCGGCTCCCCGTTTTCACGGTGACCGGACGATTGTCTCTCGGAGAAGTCACGGATTTCTCGGGCATTTTCTTCCCCAAAGACCCTATTCCCGGCTCCCCGTTCTCACGGTGACCGGACGAATGTCTCCTAGGAAGCTCGCCTCCAGAAATCTCATCGGGTTTTCTTGGGTGTTTCATCCACATGAGGCCTCATTCCCGGCTCCCCGTTCTCATGGCGACCGGATGATTGTCTCCCGGAAGGTCTTCTCCTTGAAAACCTCGTTTTAAAGTTTTCTAACTTAGCAAATTTCCTATCCTACAGGTGGCCTCTATCCCGGGGGCCTTGTTACCCCCACAGCGCGCGGAGTTATTCTCCGGCCCGCTGTGGGCGGGGGGATAAGGAACCCCCGGGTGTCGACCGCACCGCCCACGAGGAAACTTAGCTCATCCTTGTTAAGATGAGTCGTCCAGACCATCCAAGAAGAAGAAAATAAAGAGGCAATGAAAGGAAACGACAACAGCTTTATTAATTCTCAAACCCGGAGGACATCTTCCCCCTCCGGTGGGCTTCGGAAACGATACAACCCGGGTTCTAACCCGGGGGAGTCCCTACGCCCTAAGGCTCCTACGCCTAATACTCCCGGAGGCTCTCCGCTAGCTCCCGGGTCAAGTCCCGGTACAACGCCCGTACGCGGCGCCGAGCGTCCCGGAGCACATCTTCAGGCCAGAACTCGTATCCCGCCGGTGGAAGTATCCGGAGGGGAGGGATCATCCGGAGCCCCGGTCGCGGAGGGGACAATTCGGCACGATGATTATCAAAGTTGTCCAAGTGCCACTCCGGACGCCACCTCAACCGGATCAGCTCCCAGACACTATCCTCGCCGCGATTCCCGGAGATAAGGCTTAGCAAAATTAAAGCCGCTTGGGCGTCTCCCGGGGAGCCCCTCCCGGACCTTCGCCCCGGAGAAACCTCCCGGGAACCCTGGTAACAGTAAATTCAATTCAAAGACTTAGAAAAAATTCTAACTTCATTGCATTCAAAATGTTCATGTACAAGTGCCCAGGGCTTCTTCTAAGAAGGTACCGGAATCCAAAAGTCCTAAAACAAAAAAGGGCCCTAGCTAAGACCCGGGGGGAGGCTCATACATGTTCGTCGGCGTCCTCCCCCCGGGGGGGCTTCCTCCAAGGCCGGGGCTGGGATGTCTCCCGCCGGAGGCGCCGGAGCCGGGAACCACGCCCGGATGATCCGGTCGTAGAACCCTCCGGCGAGCTATTCGACCTCCCGGCGCGAAGGCTCGAAGGAGTCCGGGAAGCTTCGAGGGATTCGGCCCCCGATCGCCCGGGCGCCGACCCCCCGGAACTCGACGAGCCCCGCAGCGGCCACGACGACGGGGATCGCCCAACCCCGTGCCCGAACGTCGGCAGCCTCCGCGAGGGTCGCCGGCGGCACCTCCCCGCTCCCGGAGCCGAGGCTTACGCCAAGACCCTCGAGGGCCGTCCGGACGGAGCGGCCCGCGTCCGCCACCGCTCGGATGCTCGAGCTCTCGAGCTCCCGGAGCGCCTCCTCCCTCGCCTTGGCCTCCTCCCAGAGGCGGGCGTTGATGGCCTCGGAAATATGAACCTGGGCCCGGACCCGGGTCAATTCTGCGAGGGCTTCGTCGCGTTCCCGGAGGGCCTCCTCGCGCTGCCCTACGGAGGCCGCGGCCCGGCCCTCCGCCTCCTTAAGCAGCCGGGCGACCCGCTGCTCAAGGCCCCAGGTGACAGCTGCCACCTACAAAATATATAGTTAGAAAAATCTCGAAGTGCAGGAAATAAATAAAGACGTCATCGACTCGGGTTACCTAGGCCCCGAGGGACTGAAGCCCCTCGAAATGCTCATGGAGCGTCCCTCCCACGACGAAGGCCTGCACCTTCTGGGTATGCAGGCCCTCCGAGTAGCGGGCGATCTCCCTTGCGGGGAGCAAAGGGGTCTCCCGCCCGGCGCCGCCAGCGCGGCCGGCGGGGGGTCCACGGACCTCAAGGTCTGGTAACGCGGCCGGCGTCTTCGTCGAGGAGGTAGTGCCCCCCGAAGACGTGGCCGAGGAGCTCTCGGCGGGAGCCTCCGCCCGGGGGGGAACCATCAGGCCTTTGCCTGCCCCGGGCCGGAAGGTCCTCGGGGCCTCCTCCTCCGGAGGAACCTCGTAGACCGAGGGGCTTCCCCCTCGTCCACCGGCCAACCCGCGGGGGCGAGGCCCCCGCGAATCTCACCTCCAGCCTCTCTGGCTCCAAAGAAGCCGGAAGGGGCGGGAGGGGCTCCACCGTGAGTGGCGACGGGGCGTAGTTCGCCGAGTCGGACGCCGCCCCGCCCACGGTCGCCTCCTTCCCCCGCGCCTCGACGGGGCCCTTCGGGGGAGGAGGTGTTGCTTCCCTCCGGGACGGTGCCTGGGCACGTTCGCTCCCGGCGGTCTCACCCCAGGGCTTCGCCGGTGCCGCCGCTGGCGTCGTCGATGGGCCGGGGGTTTTTTGAACCCGGGCCTTTTTGGGCTCCGAGCCCCCGGCCGCCTCCTTCCCCCGTTTGTGCGACCCGGGGGTGGGGAGAGGCTTCCTCTCCTGCAGCTTCAGCCCGTAGGCCGCCGCCACCAAGTTCTTGGGAGGGCCCTCCCCCACGGCGCGCACGACGCGCTCGTGCTCGTCGGCGAAATACCTCCCTAGGAGGTTCTCCGCCTTCTCCCGCGCCGCCGGATACGGCCGGACTAAAAGAGGTAAAGAGTTAGTCAATTTCTTAAAAATTTGTTAGTACAATGCAGCGGGTTCCCGGAGCTTACGTCGCGTCACCGGCTTCACCGGGGGCCGCTGCTCGGGGCCCATGCCGATCCCCCTCTTCCCGCCGGTGAAGGGGGAGATCCGGAGGAGAGCCATCTCCTCAGCTGCGTCCCGCATTGAGCGGGTCTTCTTGGAAAGGATTACCTTGCCGAGGAGCTCGTACTCCTCGTCTGTCCATACCGGCGGCTTTGGTGCGGACGACCGGCTGTAGGTGGGGGCCTCTGGGGTGTACACCACCGCGTCGTCCCGGACCCGGAGGTAGAATCACCTCCGGACACAATCCCCCCAGTGATCCCGGGAGGCCGCCGCCGGGTAGTCGATTACCCGGGCCGGCAACATCTGGACCATCACCGAACCAAAGGGGGACTTCGGGCCCCCCTTCACCAGGTGGGAGGTCCGCGCCGCCGGTTCGTAGAAGTACCAGAAGGCGCGAAGGTCGGGCTCCCGTCCGGTCGCCGTCTCGTAGAGCCAAATGAAGAGGCCCATCCGGACGAGCGCGTTCGGGGTGAGGTGGTTGAGAGCCACCCCGTACTCCTTGAGAAACTCCCGGAGCATGGGATGCACCAGGAGCCGGAGCCCCGCCTCCAAGAAGGCCTCGAAGGCCACGACCTCTCCGGGCCTGGGGCGGGGGGCTCCGTCCTTCTTCACGGGGACTCGGATGTCCCCGCCCGCGACGATGCCTCTTTCGGCCAAGGACTCGGCGTCCTCGGCCGTGAACTCCGACGCCCAGAGGAAATTCGAAGGGATTTCCTCCGGGGGCACTTCCGTGGTCTTCGCTCGACCCTTGGGTGCCATGAGGTTAGTCTTCTTTTTGGTGGCTAACTTTGCAGGAGGCTACTACCAGAAACTCCCGGACGCCTGCTACCGGAAAGGGCTACCGGAAAGAGCTGCCGGAAAAAGCTACCGGGAGAGGGCTACCGGGGGAGCAAAAATCGTTGAGGCTGAAAATTTGGAATGAGCTTCCGGGCCCCCCAAGGTCCTATTTATAGGGGCGGGCCGTGGTCTAGATGCACGCCACGTGGCACCCGCGGATCAATCTGGACCGTAGAAGTTCAAACCGTGCGCGGGAAACGAAGGGACGGGCGCGTGAATCGAGGCGCCGGTTCAAACCGCGCGCGCATTTATGGCGAAACGGAGCGGCTTTAAGCGTGGGGCACGGAAACCGAAGCGTCGCGGCTCCGGTGGCTTGGCCCGGAGATCTTCCCGGTGACCTGAACCATACCCACCGGGGACTCGAGCATCGTCCCCGGCGTGCATGGGGGGCTGCTGTCGGGGGAAATCTCCGCGGGATTAAGTCCAGGTAAGTTGTGTCCCGGGCGCCGCCATTTGCCCGGGGACGTAGCCTCCGGGGCCTCCCCGGGCGCCGCCTTTTGGCTCCCTGGACGCGGCCTCCGGTGCCCTCCCGGGCGCCGCCATTGGCCCGGGGACGTCGCCTCCGGGGCCTCCCCGGGCGCCGCCTTTTGGCTCCCGGGACGCGGCCTCCGGTGCCCTCCCGGGCGCCGCCATTTGCCTGGGGACGTGGCCTCCGGGGCCTCCCAGGGCACCGCCTTTTAGCTCCCGGGACGCGGCGTCCGGTGCCCTCCCGGGCGCCGTCATTGGCCCGGGGACGTCGCCTCCGGGGCCTCCCCGGGCTCCGCCTTTTGGCTCCCGGGACGCGGCCTCCGGTGCCCTCCCGGGCGCCGCCATTGGCCCGGGGACATCGCCTCCAGGGCCTCCCCAGGCGCTGCCTTTTGGCTCCCGGGATGTGGCCTCCGGTGCCCTCCCGGGCGCCGCCATTGGCCCGGGGACGTAGCCTCCGGGGCCTCCCCGGGCGCCGCCTTTTGGCTCCCGGGACGCGGCCTCCGGCGCCCTCCCGGGCCTCATCGCCCTCCTAAAGGTAGAGTCTTGAACTGTTTATCACATGCAGGTCACGCGATGGGCGCCTCGGGAACTAGCGACCACCTGTCAAGCATCCAAGGCGTTTGACCGGGAGAAGGACGGTCCTGCCCTCCAATCCGACGGTGGCTTCCGGGGTAATTTAGGTTTTTTGCTGCTTTTTGGGGCTATAAATAGCCCTTGTACCCCTCTGTTGTAAGGGATCGGTTCTTTTATTGGAATAGCTAAACTCACAGGCGTGCTCCGGAAGCCTCTCCCCCGGGGAGAGCCTCCCCAGCCGACTCCGGTCGGGAGCGCGTCGACAGGACTAGGGCCCCCACCGGGACCCGAACCTGTATATACCCGTGTGTCATTCTTTGTGCTTGTCCGGCGGGGGAGGACCGGTCATCCGGTCAACCCGCGCCGCGTAATCTTCGCTAGGATCACTCTCAAAACCTGCCGGGGTATTCGCAATACCACGACATAAGTGCTCCCAGTACGATAGATCCCAGATAATCGATCTCTTCTTCCAAACATTTTTTTCTCGAGGTTTAGAATGCTTACCGAACTCAACTTTGATGTCATTCACGCGCGAGTAAATCTCCTTACCGGTCAGAAACACTGGAGCTGATCCCTTCTCAGGCTTCTCGTTAAATGATTTCCTCTTCTTACGGTACGTGTGATGCACCGGAAGAAACCTGCGGTGACCCATGTCCACTGTTTTCCGGCAGTTTCGCAGCCACATGCTCTCAGTTTCATCTAGGCAAATAGGGCAAGCCTTGGATCCTTTCGTACTCTACCCCGACAAATTGCCGTAGGCCGGAAAATCATTTATGGTGCAAAATATCAGGGCCCGCAAGATGAAATTTTCTTTCTTGTATGCATCCCACACCTGCACACCCTCGCTCCACAATTTCTGTAAGTCCTCGATTAAAGGCGCTAGAAACACGTCAATATCATTTCTGGGTTGTCTGGGTCCTGAGATTAGTAACGCCATCATGATGTACTTGCGCTCCATGCATAACCAAGGAGGAAGATTGTAGATGCATAAAAGAACCGGCCAAGTGCTGTGCCGGCTGCTCATATTACCATGTGGGTTCATACCATCTGTACTCAGCCCGAACCTTACATTCCTAAGTTCGCCGCCGAACTCAGCAAATGTTCTGTTGATGTTTCTCCATTCAATAGAATCAGCTGGGTGTCTCAGTTTTCCGTCTTGTTTCCGGGCTTCAGCATGCCAACGCAAGTGCTTCACGACTTTCGGATTTGCAAACAGCCGCTTCAATCTAGGTATCACAGGCAAGTACCACACAGTTTTTGACGGGGCTCCTTTCCTTACCTCGTGACGTTAACTGTCAATCCGGTCCCTACGCGTATAACTCGATGCGCCGCATCTTGGACAAACATGCAAACTGGAGTACTCGTTACGGTACAACACACAATCATTTGGGCATGCGTGTATTCTTTCGATTTTCATTCCCAATGGACACAACAGTTTTTTGGCTTGGTAAGTAGATCTTAGCAACTCATTTCCCTCTGGAAGCATGTCCGCTAGAAGATCTAATAGTGCCATGAAACTCTTATCACTCCAACCGCTTGCTGCCTTCAAGTTATATAATCTCAGCACAGAAGACAGTTTTGTAAATGTTGCACATCCAGGGAACAGAGGCTTCTCAGAGTCAGCAATCAGTTTCTCAAATTCACAGAAGTCATTTTCGTTGTAATTTCCTCTACATCACGTAACATCTGATGAGGACATCACTCCTATGCATACGCCCGAGACTCCTCCAGTTGTGATGCAAGGACCCATCACAAGAGCACGAGCACGGCAATTGAATCAACAGGAACTTTGGAGAGGATCATGAAGGCCTTGGGAACCAGCAAGGGCCAGGAGGGAGGCAAGGAGGGCGTCCAGGTCAAGTTGGAGGCCAATTCATCTCGGAGTCGACTACCTCGGCCACCAGGAGCAGTGTTCACTAAAATCGTCGCCCAGGCCACAAACGGGCTCCGATTTCGATGATCCACATATGCCTGGAAAGCTAAGGAGATAACCTTTCCAATGGAACCAGTTTCAGGTCATTTAGACTTCGGAGTCGACGGAAATTCACGTTGCAAGTTGGCACACAGAATCTGTCCCAGGGTGCTGCGTCACCAATTTGGGCCGTTGGCCCATGTATCGTGTTGGAGCCCATCACGGACGCGTCTAGGGTCTCTAGGACGTCCCTTAGACCTTATATTCAGTAGCGGCCGCTAGGGTTGAGGTGGGTTTTGCTTAGATCAATTCTGTCTTTGAACAGTGTCGCC
The DNA here is from genome assembly GCA_019359835.1 of Pharus latifolius. Lineage (NCBI taxonomy): Eukaryota > Viridiplantae > Streptophyta > Magnoliopsida > Poales > Poaceae > Pharus > Pharus latifolius. Next base: position 68,302,934 of record CM033323.1, read on the forward strand.
GTTCATCGGTTTGTGAGACCCCAACTCGTGAGTTTCATCCTCAATTGCAAATTCAGTTGCATCTTTCTTGTTCTTGCTTGTGTTCTCGATTCACTGGCAGGGATTAGCCTTCGTGGCGAGGTCAACCGGGCAGCGCACGGTTGATAACCAGAGGACACGTGGTGCTGCGATTGCAGGGGTTTTGATCGTGCCGATCAAGAAGCCGGATCGTGTGTCTCGCACCGCCTAATCGACTTATCCTCCACCTAACGGAAGTTCGGGCATCCCCGTTCCCATTAACATCTCATCTAGATTGTCATCATCATCATCTACGTGCACATCGGAATGAACATTACCAAAATTGGGATGATCATCAATATTATTGCAATCCACATCCGAGTCGTGCTGATTGGTAGTAGTGGTGCTTGTTTCCTCAAGATCTTCGCCATGCCATATCCAACGGGTGTATCGCGCGTTAAAACCACGACGAATCAAATGACTCTTAATTTGATCAGAGTTGCTAAACCTCTTCAAGTTCATACAATCTGTACAAAGACAGAGCATATTTTTCTCTCCCTTCCTCTCCTTTTGTTGCTCAGCAAATTTAATAAACTCATTCACACCATCCAAATATTCAAGAGTAGTACGTTTTATTCCATACATCCAATATTTCCTGTCCATCTACAATTAACAAAATTTAACGAGTAAGCCATGCATGAAACCTGCCCGATTAAGTTATGTATATGTACATGTACAGCCTCTTACAACAGATACATGTGTTGAACCCTAGCCTGACGAAATTAACACTAATTAACCTAGCTAACTACACAATACAAGCTAGTTAGCTCCTAAAACATGACGCATTTCCAGCTACCAAGCTCCCAAGCTTAGAGCTACAAACTTGGAACTACACAATACAGCAAGCTTGCAAGTAGAGAGGAAGGGAGATCTAGAGGGAGAGAGAGATAAGTGTCAACGATTAAGCGTACCTTAAAGAGAGGGGCGCAATCAACTTCCCTCCAGCCTGCGCTGATCACCCTAGCAGTGTAGCTGGAACTTTCGTCACAAACAGAGGGACACAGAGTGCAACAGAACAAATTAAAGAGCAGCACAGCAATGCACGAGTGGGGTTTTCCTTATAATGGACATTTTTCTAACGGTAAATACATGAAATAACCGTTAGACTAACTTAGGTAATTTGCCGCTCACATATTCTATCGATAAAAACACACACATACCGTTAGAGAATGTACATTACCGAGCAAGTACAGGACTTCTTCTTTCGGTAAATATGTGTATTGACCGTTAGATCATGCATGACACAGCACGTACATGAGTTTTTCTATCGGTAGATATGTGTACGAACCGTTAGATGATGCATGACACACGAGCAAGAGTTTTTCTATCGGTAAATATGTGTATTTACCGTTAGAATATGCATGACTGAGCAAATATATGTGTTTTCCTATCGGTAAATATGTGTACTTACCGTTAGAGGAGGTACTGGTACCAAACTGGGACAAACATGCACATGCCATTTCTCACATTCAAGGAATCATATCAATGTAACATCAAACAGATCTTACATCAAACGGATCTTAACTAGAAGATAAAGCAATATATTTCAAGAAATGCTAATTTGTGGATTAACTAGGAGACACAAAAATACTTTTCTTAGGTACTTAGGACTTCATCTTGCCAAAGAAATTACACATGCCAGTTCACAAATTCAGGTACAAACATACACATGCCAGTTCACCAATACAAATTCAGGTACAAACATACACATGCCAGTTCACAAATTCAAGTGCATGTCTGAAACAGCAGTACAAATACACACCTACCTACCAATACAATTAAATACACAAATACTCCCTGCACATTCAAGTTCATGTCCCAATTAGCAATACATGATACACAAATATACAACAATATACAAATACAGCAATTCACACATTCGATGTATATTAGAAAAGCCACATCTGAAATTAACAACAGATCACGACGAGGACCCAGTGGCCCATACATTTTACATAAAAGAGAACCTTTGTAGGTTGCCACAATGCAACTACCGACTACAAGTTAGACCTGATACATCACAAATCCATTCATCCAAAAAAGCAAATGTCTGAACCACATTGGACTTAACCATAGGAGTTCAGTTCGAAGACGCCCGAGGAGCTGGAACTGCCGTCAACATACATTTGTACGTATTGGTGATTTCCTCGGACTCAAACTCGATCAACTCAACTCAACTCAACTCAACTCAACTCAACCCCATTAACAAAAAGAACCTACCTTCCAAGATGTTGTTCTGTGTAGTGATGGTGTAGAATGGCTGTGAAAATAACAACAATTCTTCTTCTCCAAGCAGGTAAGCATCTGGCCACAAGCTGGTGCATGCAAAAAAATGTAAGATGCTTTCTATAGGTCCTGATTTGAGAAACACGCCGGGCTTAAGCATCTTCTCGACCGAGCCAACCAAGATCTCGCCCTTCACGCCCTTCCAGCTCTCGACGGTGATCTTCACCATTTCTTTTGCCAACAAGCCAACATAGGCAGCGTACTGCGATGAAGAACCGTGAAATACGTTGCCCCTCATGAGCATCATCCAAGGACCCGAACAGATCATAATCATATTGAAAAGAAGACACATCAAAATGAAGGATACAAAAAAAGCAGAATTATTGCCAAAATCGGATTAGAATAATCTAACAATATTGCAGAAATTTTACGTACCTTCCTTGGTATGCCGACGTCTAGAGGGCGTCGATGGAGGTGCGGAGGTGCAGCGGTCCCCTGTAGAGGTGCGCCGGCCGTCCATGGAGCTTACGGGTTAGGACTACGAGCCCCAGATGAACTGTGAGAATGAAAGAGACAAACCCGTGTATTTATACAAATATATATTTTCTATCGGTACGAAAACAGAATACCGTTAGTAATAAAAACATCTGTAGAAGGCGAATGGTTCTATCGGCACAATAAATATTACCGATAGGAATTTTTGTACATACTCTATCGGTGTGTACGTACATTGCCGATAGAATATTACTAGTTGTAGAAGGCCAACAGTTCTAAGATATTTTTTGCAATATTCTACCGGTATAAACATTCATTACCAATAGAATAAAACTATTTGAAGACGAACAGTTCTAAGTAATTTTCTATATATTCTTATGGTAAAAGAATCCATTACCGATAGAATAAAAATATTTGTAGAAGGCCAACGATTCTATCGGCGCACTACATACTGCCGATAGGAATTTTTAATATACTCTGTCGGTATATTCATACAGTACCGATAGAATAAGTCTAGTTGTAGAAGTCGACCAGTTCTATCGGCGCACAACATTCTCCCGTCAGTACTTATGCATCTCTTCTAACGGCAAATATGTTCATCACCGCTAGAGTAAATCATACTATTTATTCTATCGGTAAGTTTCTTACAAACCGATAGGAAAAATACACCCGTCGCCCTTTTATGACCGCGAGGCACATTTTCTATCGGTTTTCAACTAAATCGCTAATAACCGATAGAAGATAGGGGTTAGTAGACTGTATTTCTGTACTAGTGCGTATTGGTAACATTCTTCCAAGCATGCTGCGCCTGGTAGGATGTTTTGATGGAGTTCGCGAGGAAGGGCGCAAGTTCCGCCTGGAGAGGGATCATGCTCAAGAGTAGCGAGACATCTCCAAGGAAATTAGGGACAATTGCCCCTTCACAATAAGGGACGACGTCAATAGGCTGAGAGACGTCGCCAGTTCTCTTGGAGTGGCCAGTGTTGATCCCACTGATGCTAACATGTCCCTGCGAGAACTTTATAAATTGCTTTCAGATCAGGTCGACGCATTGGTCACATGCATCCCTTTTGCATGTAAAGACTACAAGAAATAAAGTTCCTTTTCTTTACATATTGACTCTTTTTAATGGTTACGTATAATCTATAATCATCAATTGGAGTTCTTTAAATCCTCGGTGTGAAAAATGGTTACAGGAAAATACCTCTGTGACCAAAACATACACAGGTAATATGTCCTCTATCCGAGATCAACTCAGGACAATACTTAGGTCTCAGAACAGCATTGAGGCCATAAAGAATAGCGCGATTACAAGACAGCATTGCGACCATTCATAGTACTGAGATCACAAAATTTTTCACTTTGAGATCGTGTTATCATTGAAAATACAAGATTACCCTGGAATTATAGGGTATTAATTCTTCAAAAAATTATCATAGTTATCTGTACCGTAGCCCTCGAATGTGAAAGAAAATGATCAATTGATTTCAAACAGATGTATTTCTTTCAGATTCAAACAAGGTTAATGATATGATACCAGGTTCCAACCGAGAAAAACACCCGTTATGAGAAATTATTAAAATAATGAACCTAGCGAGTAGTGGCCTTGGGCAGATAAAAGGAGAGGTACCTTCGTTAAGAAGCTTTGAAAAAACCTCTTTGTGCCTTAGCCATTTCTGCCGCAAAAAACCCCTTTGTGCACCTTGCTCTCATCGCCATCAAAGCTGCCACCTTTCCACCGATCTCAACAGCAATGGCGTCTTGAAGCCGATCAATTCATCATAATGAGGAGAGCTTGATGATGCTAGAGGAAGAGGAGATCCTTCCACCGCGACTGCTAATCAACTGGCAGCCGACAGAGAAGAACGAAGAAACCCTAGTCGTTCATGAGAACGAATGGTGATCTTTGAGGAGTTCTTGCGATGTAGGTTTCAACTCCCAGAAAGCAAGTTCCTTCAAGATATTCTGGCGCATTATGGGTTGGAACAAGTGAATCTTCACCCCAACGCCATCTTGATCCTGGCTGTCTACCAACATCTGTGCAAAGCTTTCGTTCGAGTGCTACCGAGCGTAGATCTTTTCCAACGCTTCTACTTCTCAAAGTGCTACCGAGTGTAGGCTTAGCCAATAGATTAGCTAGCTACCATACATTGTAATCATCTCACTATAATCTTTTTCTCACATAGTCAAATACATAGGACGTAGAGTCATTACTCAACTATGAGGGCCCGAACCTTGATAACTCTCTCCCCTTTCTTAGATTCATAGATACTTTGAATATCTTGGGAGCTTGTCCGATTGGCTCCCTTCATCATCCCTCTCTTCTTACATAAGTTCGGCAGAAGGACCCCTGGGTTCCAATTGTCGATAGCTGGCGCCCACCGTGGGGCCTTGAAGATATTTTCACCAAGATTCATTATGTTCGTGGATCTTTTTCCTTGCCTTCATGATTCCGAGAACGAGTTTGATCTCGAGGATCACGTAGATGATATGGATGAAGACAACGTCCCTATCCAAGGTGATGATATTACTCCCGAGATGTTTCCCGGGGAAGTGTCATCTCCACTTCCTATTGCACCTATGGAACTAGGATTGGAACAGGCAATTAAAACCTCTGCGAGCATTGCCACATCTGAGGACGAGTATGTGCCGCAACCCGTCGTCCTAGATGACGTGGAAGAGGACGATCTTGACATTCGTCTGGAGAACTTCTCCCCAAATAATTTGAAATCTCTCTTCGATTTCGAGTCAGACTCAGACAAAGATGAGATGTTTTCTCTGTCTGCGAACTCAGTCCCTAGGGAAATCACCGTACTTTTGGTGGAAACTCCTAAGCAGCGCGACGCTAGACAAGAACGAGAACACAAACAGAAAGAGGACCAAGAGCACGAGAAACGAGAGGCTGAGGTTCGCAAGGTCGCAAAAGATTTTCTGCGTCTCACGACAACTCACTAAGGTACCGTTCTTCGTGACCCTAGTCCGGGAACATGTCGACAACCCTCCCTAGGAGGTCGTGGGCATGATTACACACCGATCCCCTATCGCGCCCCGCCTTCATAGGGGAACACGACTACTCCCGTGGGGACCTAGCTCACTGCAGCCAATCCCAAACCATTTGACTTCCCAAGATGAGTCAAACAAAAGAGTATATTGCATCAGTTTAACTTACATTACTTTGAGCAGTATGGCCTGCTGGCCTTATTACAAACTCTGGTCATGGCTAGGGTTTTATTTCATGCATATATATATATATACATATATATTAGTTATGGCTCACAATTTGATCATTTTGTAAAGAATCTCCTCATATTTCATCGGCATACAGCCTGGTACTGCCATGCCATCCTTTTTTCATTTCATCACATGCAATACTATTTATAGTCAAGGCAATATCTTAACAATTCATAAAATATAGGTTCAAAATGTTCAAGAATATTGATACCGGCCTAGACTGTCTCACAAGAGAATGAGGACGATGCAGTAGGCGAGTATTCAATCGTTCTTTCCTCAGGGACTAGAGAAGCAAAGGGCGTAAAACTAACTAAATCGATGGATAACAAACTAAAACAGATGAAAGAAAGAAATGAGAAAAACAGAGAGGTAGTCACATCGCGACCATAGTGTTAGGTCTATACATGTTGTCATGAGTACAAGCAATAGAATCGTAATCATTTAGTAGTCTCGCAAGAGAAATGCAAAAGCAACTAAAATGACTACGTCCATCGACGGTATCAACGAACATGCATGTAAAGATAACACAGGTCATCAATAGCGATCCCACTCCTTCAGCCACAACCATAATATATTCAATCAATACAACACAACCACTAACTCAACAGCGAACACAATTGCAAATGATCAACTTCTTCAAAGAGCCAAGATGTTTAAGACAACAAGAATTGATCCTCTAATATCTCAACTTGACATAACATTACAGCACAAAAGATCATTGAGCAAACAGAAAGCTGTCCCAAAACCACATAAGTGACTCAAGAGACTGATTACAAGAGTTTAAACACAAATATCAATCACAGAACTTCACAGAAGATACCAAGACTTAGTTCAACTCCAGATGCTCCAAAACTTTGCAATCAACTCAGATTATTACACAAAGGTAGTTCTACTAGAGCAGAGCAAAACACGGGACAAGACTCAATTCAATTTGACATTGCGTCAACATTCAGGAGAATTGAACAGCACACAACAGGATAAACCAGGTATTAGTAGAAAGAAAATATCAATTAGTGCAAAATAGGGTTTTATCCAAGACAACTAGCACTGGAGTTCAGCATCCCAATACACCAATTTCATGCAACTGATCATCCACAAACCACATAAAACACCAACAGATTCAGAACATGCATCACAAAACAAAGTTCATCCAGCAGTAAATCCTAGACTTGCATTCACTGGATAGAGCTATAAGAGATTGTGGCTAATTTCAGTACCAATTATCATCCTGATTGAATTCAGAAAGTTAAGTTTGATTCAACACATTTACAGAAGTGATCATCTCAACCACACATCACAAGTCATTCAAAGTTGCAGAAGAAAAGAATGGGGAGAAGAATTGATCACCAATTTCTTGCTGCTCAGTTGACTGATGTTGAAGCCGAAGCCGATGGAAATGGTCGAGGCTGCTTGAAGAAGTGGTAGTAGATCGTGATCGCCAGAGAGCTGTGGCCGTGGTCGAAGACGACGAGCTGGTTGTTGTCGGCGTGGTCGACGTAACTGGTCGAAGAAGATGCCGAAGTAGTCGATGGCGGCTTGGCGCAATGAATCTTGAGGTAGCGGTGCTGGATTTGAAAAAGAAGGCGACGGCAGCCAAAGGTGGTGTAGATGGTGAAGTCAGTGGGCAAGAAGGATGGAGAAAGGAGAAGAAACAGAGGAAGAAGAAGAAAAAGGATGGAGGAGTGGTGGCTTGTGGAGACGGCACTGGAATTAGCTGCCGGAGTTGGGGACAGGAGATGAGGTGGTGCGCCTGGCGCTAGGGCGGAGCGGCTGTGAGATCGGCGGTGCCGTTGATTGGAGCTAGAACGGCGGCGAGAGGCACGGCACTGGCGGTGTGGCGGCAGAAGAGCAAAGGCGGTGCGCGGATCCGGTGGTGGTGGCGCATGTGAGCAAACTCGAGGATGACCGTGGCGCGGATCTGGGCGGCGGCGGCTGGATCTAGGCCGTAGAGGAGGTCACGAGGCGCAGCAAGGCGCGGCAAGGGAGAGGTGGCTCTGGCGTAGTGGCAGATCGGCAGCGGGGGCGCTCGCGCGAGGCATGATCGGGAGCAGAGCCGGTGGATCGGGAGCGTGGTGGAGCGAAGCGGAGGTGGAGGCGGCTTCGGCGGCAGCGACTGCGAAGGAGGAGAATTGAGCGGCGCCGGTGGCGGAGAACATGAAGAGAGGGAGGGAGTAGCTCGACGGCACGGGCTGGTGAAGCAGCGTGGCTGAGGAAAAGGGGAACGGCAGAGATCTAAAAGAGGAGAAAGAGAAAAGTGGCTCTGCCGGCGGCGCATGGCCTGGTCGTCGCCGGTGTGGTGGTAGGTGTGGATCATGAGGAGGGAGGCAGAAGAAGAAGATAATAAAGCAAAAACCAGGCTCAAAAGAAACCATGGCCGGTGGCTGAGGTTTAGAAAAGAAAGGCAAATTTACAAAAAGGCCCTCGGGGTTTTAGAAAATTACAGTTAAGTCCTCCCCGAGTTAGGGTTTAGATTTCTGAGTGTAGGCTATTTGCAAAAGGGTGCTTGAGGTTTAAAGAATTTACAGGAAGGTCCTCGGCTGAAAGGAATTGAGATTCTGGGCCCCCGGAGACTCCGATTTCAGCACGATCAGTTCCTACGCGTCCGTAGAAACACGTGCTTCCATCAGGAATCGACTGAGGGTTAGGTTTGGTTGATGAAACGCAATCCATCAGCCAAAATCCACCCAAATCGTATCGACCTGCAATAAAATCATAAAACAAATAATACGGTAGATTTGACAATAAAGATGTGTATGATTAATGCAAATGCCACCTAATATGACTAAATGTGCATGGTCAGGGGTGTTAAACATATGAAAAATATGCACAAATATGACAATTATCAAATATGACTTGCCTTCTGCGTCGTAAATATCTGCAGTTGGTATCGGGTCGACAGTGAAGTCCTCGAACTCAGCTTCTAGATCTACTCAACAACAAATCAAACACACAATGATTACTAACTATATTAAAATGTTTTATGATCTATATGCAGATATGCTTTAAAAGAATAATTGAACGATGTTGAAGATGATTGAGACTGTAGGCTGAATTGAGTCAAAAATCTAGGGTTTCGAGGAATCTGGGCTAAGGTTGAGTACTGGAGGTTACTAGAGTTCCAAGGTATCAATATTGATATTGGGTTCACGGCTAGTTTGCTCAAAAATAGCGAATGTCAGCAGGACGACATTCGGTTCGCGGCCTGACAATGTCAAAGAATGGCATAGGTATGGTTTGAAGGATTTCCAGTTGAAAAAACAAGTTTGCCTTAAGGCATTGGGTGAACAATGAAGCAAGACAACTAATTGACAAACTAGCTTTTACAGAAAAGTCCAAGCATTAAAGGAAATAGCAAAAAGGTCCTTGTGCACAGTGAATAGAGTATCTGAGCGCTGTCAAGAGCTAGGGCTTCGATGTTTGCTCGATTTACTCGTGCGTTGCTTCACCAAGCTTGTCAAATGGGTAGGCGAGGTCAAGGTGAAGCTACTGGCGAAGTTAATTGGACAGTGGCGGTGAGACGACGATGAACGATGAGGTCGAACTCGTCAGCTTTGAGAAATAAGGATGAGCTACAGTGACAGCGAGCTAGGGTGAATGAATCAAGAAATTGGATGAGAGATTTTATTCCTAGAGTGGTGCTGATCGTTCTCCAGCGAGGAATTGGGTTGCAATCAAATACTGAAGCTCACCGATGTTGACACCGGACTCGAAGAAGACGACAAAAGAGGCGCCGATGTTCTAGAGCAATGCTGTCAATCTCACTCGGCTACACCATCTACGGGATCTAGGGAGTGAGGTTAGTTTGGTCGAAGATATGGTGGAGCGGGCTGGAGACGTGCGACGGTCACGGCAGCGCGTGAAGATCAAGAAATCAGCAAACACAGGTTAATTTCAAAATTGGATTGAACAGGCTTGTTCAGGGGGCTCTAGTGATCATTTAATTCTACAGAAAGGGAGGTTAATTTGGGCTGCAAGTGTGTGCGATGAGAGGAACAGGGAAAATGCAATCTACGACGATCACCGGTGTTGAGGTCCACCGAAGTTCAATTGGTTACCGTGGCATGATGAGGTGAGCAGAAGGAACTTACTAGTTGAATCAAATTGGAACTTGGTGCAGTGAATTGATCTAGCGTCGTGCTCCTCCTTTGCGGCTCGCCGGAGGAGACGAAGACGAAGAAGAAAATGGATTTAATGGCTAAGGAAGCTCTAGAGAAGATTGGTGAAGACAAAACTGTCCGGAGCTGCTATACATAAGCACAGGATGGAGTTGGCGAGGTTGGGGCAGTGAGAATTGTGTTGGTGAAGCGGCTGGTCGAGGCAACAGCAACAAATGACGGGACGGCTACAGCGGCTCTGCAACTGTATCAAGCAGTCGGCTCATTGGAACTTGGCGCTGGCCGGTGTAAGGCAGAGGCAACGAAGCTAGCTTGGCGTGGCGACATGGCGTGAAGCTATTGACAAGGTTGCTGCTGGTGGTGCGCACGTGCGGTTGCCGTTGGTCGCTGGTGCTGCCACGGCGACGGCTCTGGCGCAGACATGTGCGCGCGTGCTGAGACAAACAAACACGAACATAGGCGACGACAGAACTCGGTCGGCGGCAAAGAAAAACGGTGAGGCTTGGCACTGGTCGAAGGCATGCCGGCGGGTGTGGTCGAAGCAGGAATTTGTACTAGATTGCAATTACAGAAAATTGGTTTGGACCGATTTGTAATTTTTGAGAAGTACTTAGATAGAGTTGAATTTGATTTTGCTGTTGTGATTCAAATAACTCAACTAGTATTCTTGTAAAGATATAAGATAAGCTTTGGAACATTTGAATAGTTTTCAAATGAAACGAAAATAGGGTAATTAGGGTATTTTGAATCTGAATTTTGTCGAAACTGAAAATCTGGGATTTTGGATAAGATTCTGTGATCCTTATGAAGGAGATTTTGTATTGAATAGTGTTTGGGAGGTATTCCCTGAATCAGATTAAGATTCAGAGTTGATTTGTGGCTTTTAGCCTTTCCAGGCTTTTGGAAAATCTGAGAAGGACTAATCTGCAATACTTGAGGACTGATTTGTTAAAATGGTCTAGATGATGGAGTTTTGCTGTCAACTTTTTATATTAAGGCATTGGCATACCCTAGATCATAATCCAAAGTTAATTTGATATAGACTGGGTCAAGATTTGGTCAGATCGGCATTCTAAATTTCAGAGTACTTAGAGTAATTAGGATATTAATTAATTAATTAATTCCATTTTCAAAAATAGATAGAGACTGATAATTCTGAGAGTTAGAGGTCGAATCTGATCTGGCTTCTAAAGGCTTTTCTACTCAAGGTAATTAGTAGGCCAAATCTGGATGATCTGATCTTGTTTTGGCTCTAAGGCAATGATTTTGAGATATTTTTGAGATTTTTGGGCTTCAGAAAAGAATGGATTTGAGATGATCTTGCTACTTCTAAAGAGATATATGCATGCATGATTTTCCATGAAAAACGACGTTTTCACCCAAAACCAGGGTGTTACATCCCCTCTCCAAATTATTCGCCACCGGTTGAGGCGACCTCGCCAGGAACTCCACCGACGCCCAGAAGGAATCCGGAGGACTGTACTCAAAGGATTGCCTTTTATAGCAGGCTGAACTACAACACACGAATGGCCCTAGACACCGCAGCTGATGGCGCACTGATAAACAAAAGTGTAGATGAAGCATATGAACTCAACAAAGGTATAACTCAAAACTACAGAGAATGGGGAACCGAACGAGCTGCTCAATAGACTTTGACCAACAACATGAATGTAAGTGTAATGTCTCAATTAGCCAAGCAGGTAGCACTTCTGACTAATAAATTAGTTATTCTTGGATCCTCTACTACTTCATCTATTAATGCCATTACACCTGTATGTGAACTGTGCGGCATACAAGGCTACTATGGCCATGAATGCCAATTTAACCCATCCATGGAGCAGGCAAACGCTTTCCAGGATAAGTAACAATTGCAAGGTAATGCCTTTCCTAACTCTTACAACTCTAGATGGTGAAACAACCAAAATTTCACATGGTCTGGACAAAATCAGCAACAAAATTTTGGACAATAGCAACTATACCAAAAAAATCCCCCATATCAAGCATAAAGGCCATTGTACCAACAACAAAATCAGCAAGCATATTAACCACCGGACCAACAGCAACCCGAGCAGTCGAACATACAGCATACCTTCTAGCAAATCAAGAGAAAGAGAAGACGTCCACGAGCCAAAAGATAGACTACATATCAACTCACGTCCGCATGCTCGATATGCAAATTGCACAATTGGCGAACCCTACACCGAAAAATGATAACTCTCTTCCTTCTGAACCAATCAATCCTCATAATTTCGAACAAATACATTCTATAGCTTGTTCTAATGCCCTTATTTCAATGTAGTGATCTTAAGGAGTGGAACAAAGCTACCAGAACGAACACCGCCAACTGAACCTTTGCCGGCAAGTAAAGCAACAGAAGCACCATTATCGTCGGCAAAGGATGACGACAAGGTCACCGAACCAAAAGAAAAGGAAAGTGGAGAAAATCAGGTAACACATGTTTATAATTCAACTCTACCTTTGCCAGGAAGGTACGTTAAAGCAAATCTCAGTAAGCAATTTGAAAAATTTATGAAAATCTTGAAAAAGCTTAATGTTATCATACTTTTTACTGACTTAGTAACTCAAATGCCTTCTTATGGAAAATTCGTGAAAGATATACTTACTAAAAAGAGGGATTTGAGTGAATTTCAAACTATTGGTTTGACCAAGAATTGTAATGCTTTAATCAAACATAGGGTCCCAGCAAAGTTATGGGATCAAGGGAGCTTCTCCATCCGTAACATAAGTATAGTACATATCAATCGAGCTCTTTGCGACTTAGGCGTAAGCCTGAGTGTGATGCCTCTTACCATCGAACAATGTTTGAGCATGGGAAAGATCAATCCTACACGTATGGTTTTGCAACTTGTCGATCGCTCGGTAAAGCATCTGGAAGGAATCCTGGAAAATGTGACTCTTCAAGTTGGTAAATTTTATCTTCCAGTTGATTTTGTCATTTTTGATATGGATTAAGATGTTTGTATACCTATTATATTGGGACGACCAGTGCTTCGCACAGCAGTTACCCTCATTGATGTTTGTGAGGGACGATTACTTTTCACATAGGGGAGGAGAAAAATTTTGTTTAAAATGTCTAATCTTGTTAACTGCCCTATGTATGAGGAAAAACTTTGCAGCATGGATACTCTAGAATAAGTCCTAGAAGAGGAGTCACCACTTCGACTCACTTTGGAAGAAGGAACGGATGAAATTCTTAACAATGAAAAGATGAACAGCACGAACAAAAAGAAGACGAACCAACAAAACAACCATCCAAAGAGGAAATCTCTGACTTCGATGCCTCAAGTAAGGAAAAGATAAGTAAACCTACACTTAAAACTCTTCCTTCCTCGCTGAAATATGTGTTTTTGGATAATGATAAGATGCAACTTGTTATTGTTGATGCAAGGTTGACCTATTTTCATCTAGAAAAATTGATTTCTTTACTTCGTGTGCATTGCAATGCTCTAGGTTATTCAATTGATGATATCAAAGGATTAGCCTTGAAATTTTCATGCTTAGAATCTCTCTAGTTGATGAAACAAAAACCTCCATTGAACATCAACATAGACTTAACCCTAACTTGAAGGAAACTGTTAAAGCTGAAATTTCTAAACTACTAGAAGCGGGTATCATATAACCTATTTCTGATAGTAATTGGGTAAGTCATGTTCATGTGGTTCCAAACAAAGGGGCTGTGAATGTGGTTAAGAATGCTAACAATGAATTGATCCCTACTAGACTTGTACTGGATGGCGCATGTGCATTTATTATCACAGATTGAATAGCGGCACTAAAAAGGATCACTTTTCATTATCTTTCATTGATCAAATGTTGGAAAGACTAGCCAAACATTCATATTTTTTTCTTGACGGGTATTTGGTGTTCTTTCAAATCCCAATTCATCCCAATGATCAAGATAAGATGACGTTTACATGTCCTTTCGGTACTTTTGCCTATCGCCAAATGCCGTTTGGGCTATGTAACACACCTGCAAACTTTCAAAGGTGTATGATGGCCATCTTCTTGGATTTAATTGAAGAAATAATGGAAATCTTCATGGATGATTTTAGCGTTTATGGTTCCTCTTTCGATGCCTGGCTACATAATCTTTCTCGAGCCTTATGTAGGTGCAAAGAAGTAAACCTTGTACTTTATTGGAAAAAGTGTCAATTCATGGTTCAAGAAGGCGTGGTGCTTGGCCACGTAATTGCTGAACGAGGGATTGAAGTCGACAAGGCAAGATCAATGTTATATCAAGTCTTCCACCACCAACCAATGTGAAGGGCATATGTAGTTTTTTGGGACACGCAGCTTTTTACCGTCGTTTCATTAAAGATTTTTCAAAAAGTGCTAAACCTCTCACTCAATTGCTTGGTAAAGATGCGTAGTTTGATTTTGATGAAAAATGTCTTGTGTCTTTAATCAATTGAAACATGCATTAACTACTGCTCCCATCATACAACCTCCAAATTGGAATGAATCTTTTGAATTGATGTGTAATGCTAGTGACTATGCAATTGGCGCTAATCTAGGGCAAAGAACAAATAGAGTTTTACATGCAATATACTATGTAAGAAAGACTTTGGATGATGCTCAAATTAACTACACCACAACTGAAAAAGAATTGCTTGTTGTAGTCTATGCTCTAGATAAATTTCGTCCATATTTGATTGGCTCAAAATTTATTGTGCATACTGATCATGCTGCTCTTAAGTATCTTTTGACCAAGACAGAAACCAAACCACGACTCGCACGATGGATCCTACTGCTGCAGGAATTTGATTTGGAAATTAAAGATAAGAAGGGTGCTGAGAACGTCATCACCTATCGTCTTTCACAGCTCTTCACTGACACCACCGACGTTTAAATCAATGATGCCTTACTCGACAAGCACCTTTACTTGATTAAAAAAGAACCATGGTATGCTGATTACCCAAATTATTTATTTAACCATGAACTTCCTCCAAGGTTGACGTACAGACAATGCAAGTGCTTCCTCCATGACATCCGATGCTATTGCTGGGGCGATCCGAACCTTTTCAAAAAGGGAGTTAACAACATCTTTCGACAATGCATGCCCAATCATGAGATCCAAAGTGTTCTTGAATATTGTCATTCATCTCCATGTGGAGGCCATGCTGGAGCTTCAAAAATAGCAGCAAAGGTATTACAATCAGGTTTGTTTTTGCCTTCTTTATTTAAAGATGCTTATAACTTTGCACAAAAATGCGGTTCTTGCCAACGTTTAGGAAATTTGAGTAAAAAACATGAAATGCCCTTAACAAACATTCTTGAAATTGAACTTTTTGATATATGGGGAGTAGATTATATGGGACCATTTCCATCTTTTATGGGCAACTACTATATCTTAGTTGCGGTTGATTATGTTTCAAAGTGGGTAGAGGTTGTTGCAACACCAACAAATGAATCAAAACATGTGATTAAACTTTTCAACACAGTCATCTTTCCCCGGTTTGGTGTACCTCGAGCAGTAATTAGTGATGGCAGTGCGCATTTCACAAATTACCAATTTCAAAAATTGTTGATGAAATATGGGATTATTCATAAAGTTGCTCTTGCATATCACCCTCAAACAAGTGGATAGGTTGAAGTCTCGAATAGAGAAATCAAAATGATATTGCAGAAGGTGGTGGCACCGTCACATATGGATTGGGTGCTCAAACTCTTTGTCGTTCTTTGGGCATATCGCACTACATTCAAAACTCTGCTAGGTAAGACCCCTTACAAAATTGTATTTGGTAAGAATTGCCATTTGCCAGTTGAATTTTCACACATGGTGTTATTGGCGTTAAAAGAACTCAATTGGAACTTCAACAAAGTGAGGCAAAGGCAAATCCTAGCTTTGCATGAACTAGAAGTGTGTCGACAATTGGAACAAGGCTCCAAGCTGAACTTTCACAAGATCAATAATTCACATAGGGAAGCACTCCTAACAAACACCCAAAGGAAGAATCGCAAATATAGAAGCACCGGAGACATGAGAATTATATAGGTTCGGGCCCTCAAGGTTGGGTAATAGCCCTACTCCTATTGTGATTTCACTAAGAGTGTAAAGGTTTACAGAGAGGAACAAGAGATGTTCTCGAATGAACTGAAAATTAACCTCATATTCTCTAAGCAATATGAGGCTCCGTTGTCCAATCTCTTTTTTCCTCTGATCCCCCTCCTCTATCTTTGGCCTTCTCCTTTTACAGTTTCCACCAGGTCGTTGATTGCTACAAAGCGGCCAGTGAGAGGGCTCAAGAGACTACAAATCTTGCTCGAGAAGCCGAGAAGCTTGTCTGCGAAGAGAAAGACACCTTGGATACAATTATCAAAGGCTATAGTCTCACTGAGAGGGATACTCTCAGAAAGTTGAGGGAGGTGGCTGACTCTTTTGATACTGATGTTGGCACAAGGTAATTTATTCTTGAAGAGTCTTTCAATCTGGTTGCGGCTCAAGCCAACTCAATATTCGCCAATATCCCAGAATTTCCTATGAGGTGCAAGGAGAGACGAAAGACCGATGTCGGTGCCATAGTCTCTGCTGTCCTCTGCAAGCTTAGGCATTACCACGGTCCGAATTTAGATCTGAATACGGTGGTGGGAGATGCAATTTTTGACAGCTAGGATCAGCTAGTCGCAACCAAGGCTGAGGTCGAACCCTTAGTTGAAAAATTGTTAGATGACCTCGGCTTTTCCTGATGTATTCCTTCTCATTGTAAATTTTGTAATTTTGACAATGGAAGTAGAAATACTTTGCTCATCAGATTCTTTGTACCTTGCAAATACACATGATTAGCAGAAAATAGATGATAAAAATTAAAAATAATAATAAAATGCACATTTTTTATCCTTTATAGCTTAATGTTATAGTTATATCCCCTAGCCCCCTCTTGCGATCACTGATATCGAAGTCGTTGTATAGTGGTCGCAAGGTAGTTATCTGGTTGAAAAAGACCAGGCTTGCATGATCACTTATACTAAAGTCGTAGTATAGGAACGTACTAGTAAGTCTCTTATGTGTTAAGAAACGACTTAAAAAGAGATGTCTTAACTAGATGTGATCATCAAGTCGTTCAGATAAATGGCTTAATACTAAATGTACAAACTTTTTGCTAACTGACAGCCACTCAGATGATCAGAAACATGCTAGTAAGTCTCTTATGCGTTAAGAAATGGCTTACAAAGAGATGTCTTATCTAGATGCTGTTGATCGAAGGATGCCGACTAGAGGGGGGGTGACTAGGCGGTTTTTCAAATTTTACTTTTAATTTAGTGGTTAACAACCTAAATTGCAATATCAACACTCCAATGGTATGGATGACGGCACAAAGTAAGTTTTGCAATTACTAAGGAGTCAAGAGCAACAATTCAATCTCTAGAAGTATAAAGCAAGTAATAGAGGTAACTGAAGAGATCGAATTTTTCCCGAGGTCTCGGAAATTTGCTGATTTCCACTAATCCTCGTTGAAGCACTCTTCACTAGAGCTTTTGCTTCGATTCCACTAGGGGTAGCTGTCGCGCCCCGAGACTGGGACTACGACTACTCCTGTAGAGACCTAGCTCGCTGCAGCTAGTCCCATATATGCATAGCATACACATACCCTTGACGTCCCAGGATAAGTCAAGCACAGGAGTATATCACATTGCAACAGAGTAACTTACAAAATAGTTAAGCAGTGTGGCCTGCTGGCCTTGATATTACATAAGGAGATTACAATGCCTTCACGGCATACATGGTTTAACAAAATAACATCTACACAGCAGAAGATAGGTGACCCACCTACAAAAGAGAAGTGGACAGCAGAACAACACACATCAAGGAAATGACGGGACTGACGCTCCTCCTTCTGGGTCCAATAAGTTCTCCACGCCTTCATCTTGATTGTTGATCGCTCCGTCTATTGATTTGTAGGTTGCAAGAGTGAGCACTTACGTACTCAGCAAGTCATAGGTAAGAGTAGATACATATAGTAGTGATGACATGAACCTAGACTAGTCAAGAATTATGGATGTTTATAAAATAATCTTTTACTTTCTACCTCATCTCATGGCAGCACCTTTCATAATATAACATCATCATTCATGTTCACTAGATTATAGTACTACCGCGACACGTCGACACACGACAGCCCACGGTAGCACTCCTTATCATGACAACACATGTCATTTGGGTAATCTTGATTAAACATATTTTATTTAGAAAATAGTACTTGTGTCACACCCCGTGGATTTAATCCACCGCAGCAGACTCCTATAAAACCCGGGAGCTCGGAGTATTCGAATACGTTTTTAACTCTGCAGAGAGGTACCAATTTACCCGCAAGATATTCCACTTTCAAGCCCATCCTATCAAAATGATTAGACCCCTCCTCACAACCATGTGTGAGTGGCAAGGTGGAGATAACAAGAACTTTTGTTATGCATCACTTACAATTCACCCCTGACCCTGTGGCTCTCAGCGAAACACAGTTGTGGTAGGCTGTATCATAACCTCCACCCCACCTCATTTTCCCATTACTGGGTCAAATATCAGATCACCTTCAGTGATAGTAGGAGTCAGCCTCCAAGTCAATCATCACAACACAACTCATGCAGGGGTTTCATGTACGATCCACATAAGTACTTGTTCAGGCCTGTCCCATACCAGGCTTGCGGTTAGCACGTTGTTCATGCCACTAGACGCACAACACAAGGTTCTAGTCCTTATATGCCAGTGACCAGACCATCCACAACCCTGCACCTTCAGTGCCTGCATTCCTTTGCAGTCTAGCACCTCCAGTGCTACAGCCATCCACACCATTTTTCTGGTCACGGCTAGGGGTTTTATTTCATGAATATAAGTATATAAATACATATAATAGTTCATGGCTCAAAACTTGTTTATTTCACATTTCACAGATAACCAGTCTAGTACTGCCAATTGATAAATCAACCATTCTCAATCTTTCACATGCAATATTGCCTATATTCAAGGTTATGTTTTAGCAACATTTAAAATATAGGTTCAAGGTGAACAAGGATATGACTTGCCTTCCGCGTCGTAAGAAACAGCAGTTGATGACGGGTCAACAGCGAAGTCCTCGAACTTGATTTCTGGATCTGCTCGGCGACAAACCAAACAATACACATAAATATTACTTATATATTAAGATGTTTTAGGATCTATATGCAGATATGCTTAACAAGGATAACTGAACGATACTGGAGATAATTGAGATTGCGAGCTGAACTGAGTTGAGATCTAGGGTTTCAAGGATTTGGCTAAGGATGGGTGTTAGATGCTCCTAGGATCTCAAGGTTACAATAAGAACATCAGTTTTGTGGTTGGTTGATCAAAAATAGCGAATGTCAGCAGATTGACATTCAGATCAAGATTCTGACATAACTTCAAGGAAAACTAGAGAGCTTATCTCAAGTTATGACAGTAGAAGAAAATGTAGATCATGACTCTACAAATTCAGTGGACAAAGTGGCTTTCAAAATGCACAATCAGAAGTGGGTAAACAAGGCCAATGCCATTAGCTGGCATGCACTAGAATAGTGTCAAAACTAGGGTTTAGCATAACATGCATTTCAAGGGCTCAAATCAAGTTGTGATAGAAGAAGAAAATGTAGATCACAACCTCAGGAATCTAAGAGACAAAGTTATGCCCAAAATGCACATCTGGAAGGAAGTGAAAAGGGCTAATGCCACTGACTGACATAGTCTGGCATTGATCTTGACATGGCCAGAAACTAGGGCTTGGCATAACTTTTGATCTAGAGCTCCAAATGATGCACCACTTTGTCTGGGAGGTAGGCAATGATAACAGGAACAAATCATTCAACATGATCTAGGGCAGAAGATGGCTAGAAGGTGATGAAATTCAGTGATGAACTGAGGTGAACTAGCTGCACTAGAGTAATTCTGGACAAGAAACTTGGCAAAGCTATAACTTGAATTCTGGGCAGTTTCAGAGATCGAGCTAGAAGACAAATATGTTCAGGAGGTTGAGGCACACCTGAAAGACAAAGTGGATGAAGCTGAAACGGCCGGGAAAGGATTTCCGGTGAACTGCGCCGGAGAAGATGACATGAGATTTGGGGCTTTTTGATACAGGCCGAAAGAACTCTAATCCAAGCTTGAGGAGTGATAGAAGGGTAAGATGAAGCTATCTGGACAATCAATTTGGCCGGAGGATGGCCGGAGAAGCCTGGCGACGATCGCCGGTTTCTGGATAAGCTCAAAACTTGGGAAAACTTCAATTCGAGCTTAATCGGGAGATATTGATGCATAGGCTTGCTTCAAAAGGTTCATTGATCATTTTTCTTCACAAGCTCGAGAGCTAATTCGAAGTAGATCGGCCAGCATTGCCGGAACAGGGCAATCGGGAAGTTCCGGTGATCACCGGCGACTGGATGCAATATAACTCAATTAAATGGTACAGCACGATGAAGGAGATGAGATATACCTTCTGGTGCTGTTAAATCGGTGAGAAGTGCAGCAGGGCGTGTTGGCACCGTGAGGCCTCAATCTGGACTCGCCGGAGAAGAAGACGACGGCGAGGAGATTTGGAAATTTGGCTAAGTCCTGGTGAAGGGGAGATGACACAGGGTATGGCTGCTTATATAGACCACAGGGCGATGCTTGCAAGGAGATAGCAGCAAGGGAATTTGTGTCGGTTGACATGAGTTGCTGGGCGCAGAAGCAGCAACGACGAGCGGTGACGCGATAGCGCTCAGGCGAGGTGAATACTGATCAACTTGTCGGTTCATTGGAACTCAACAATGCCGGGCGGTGCAAGGCGGTGGTGACAAAGGCTGGTGAAGCAAGTAACGTGGCAAGAAAACACTGACAATGGCTGCTGCTGGTCGCGCACAGGAGCAGATGTTGTTCAACGGCGCTGCCACGACGATGGCTAGGGCGAGGACGCGTGCGCAACAGCAACAGTAAGCATGCACGAGCACAAATGCAAGCGGGACTTGGCCGGCGGCGAGCGTGCACGGCGCAAACGCACGGCGAGGTTCCTGGTCGTGCACTGCAGTTGGCCTGGTCGAATTTGGGCTGATTTGCAATTATCGATTTTCTTGATTTGGACTGAATTGTAAATCTGAAGATTTGGAAGGTTTGATCTGGAATTGATTCTGCTGTTTTGGTATACTTAATTCCACAGATGATTTGGCACAGATTGAAGATAAAGTTTGAAATGTTCGGATGATTTTTGATATGAACTGAAAATAGGGTATTTTAGGGTAATTAAAATCTGAATTTCAATTGATTTCGAATTCTGGGATTTAGGGTTTGATTTTGAGATACTCATAAAAGAAGAATTTGTATTGAAAAGCATTTGGGAGGTGTTCCCTAAATTAGATTTGAATTTGGAGATGATTTGCAACATTTTGCCTTTTTAGGCTTCTGGAAAATCTGGAAAAAGGACTGATGTGCGATACTCTTGGACTGATTTGCGAAAAACGTTCAGATGGTGAAATCTGGCTGCCAACTTTTTGGATTAAGGTATTGGCATACCCTTGATCATAATCCAGGAATAATCTGGTCTGAACTTGGCTAAGATTTTGATTAAATCTGAATTTCTGAAACTTAGGGTAAAAGGTAATAACAGATTTTCTGTTTTCGAAAACAGAAAAGAGTTGATAATTCTGGAAGTTAGGGATAGAATTGAATCTGGGTTCTGAAGGCTTTTAGATTTAGGATAACTGATAGATCAAATCTAGCAAGTCAGATCTTGACTTGGGGTCACAGAATAGATTTGGAGATTTTAGGGCTAGAATAGAATAAAACTGAGGCTGATTTGGTTGATCTAGAAAAGACATATGCATGCATGATTTTTAAGAAGGAACTTTTCACCCCAAAACTCAGGATGTTACAGTAGCCCTTCTCCTCTCCGGATAGGCGAGCTCCGAACCTTTACAACCAACCGCCGGGCCTCTCCGACACACACTGTCGATGGAGAGTTCGCCGGACCTCCCGGGTCGTCTAGGTGACGACAATCACCAAGAGTAATGAGCCTAGCACCTTGCTTGATCAACCTCAAAGCTTGAAGAACAAATATGCAAATGCAAATTGCTCATTTTCAAACTCTCTCAACTAGCTCCCAATGTTTTGCTCAAGAATTTCCTTCAAATGCAAGAGAATGAGTATGAGGAGCTTTGCAAGCTGTTTCACTAAGCTTAGGAGATGAAATTCGTGTGTGTACAGCTTCTCCAAACAGTAGGGTTTATATAGTTTCAGAAAAACAGTCGTTTTCAAGAAAATTGGGCGAAGGTTGTACTGGCCGGACATTGTCCGGCCATTTCAGACAATGTCCAGTCAGTACAAATAATGTGACCGTTGCTCACGAGATTTTCGAGTGTCAGTAGCCGTTTGAAGTTATTTGTGAAGGCCGGACGGATGGGATTTGTCCAGACAAAACGTCCGGACAAATGTATATGTCTCTGTTAACACTCATGTTTAACAGCACATATACAGGCCGGACAAATATGATTTGTCTGGACAAAACGTCCGGACAAATGTATATGTCTCTGTTGACACTTGGCTTAATACTTCACAAAGAAAATATGGACCGGACAAATGCATTTGTCTCTGTTAACACTCGTTTACAACTTCTCAGAATTTTTATATAGGCCGGACATTGTCTGGTCACTTTGGACAATGTCCAGTGCGTCCCGGACAAAAGCCCCCGGACGGATTCATTTGTCTCTGTTGATTGCAAATAAACTTTGCCATAAGAAATGTACTGGCCGGACATTGTCCGGCCATTTCGGACAGTGTCCGGCCAAAATCGGACGGATGCACCGGACAAGTTTATTTGTCTCTAGTTTTTGTTTTGTGATTTTCAAAAGAAGTTTGTATTGGCCGGACATTGTCCGGCCATTTCAAACACTGTCTGGCCAATTCAAAACGAAAACAGAATTTCTAAATTTTACCCAATTTCAATTAGGGGCTTGATGCATATGCAAATATGTTTCCAAAGTCTTCAAGGCTGATCAAATGACTTGTGCTAAAACCCCTCTTAATAGTACGACCATCTAAATTAGAAATTTTGAAAAATAAAAACGCTAGGTTTAGATACTAGTACTTTTGTCGGAGTTTTCCGTCATTCTTGCTTCATGGAGTCTTGATAATCTTGATTCGCACTTTTGTGATGCTTTCTCCTCTGATTAACCTGAGTCTCAAATACATAGGTTAGTCGCATATATCACTGATGTCATTAATCACCGAAACCCTAATCAGGGCTCAAGAGTCAACAATCTCCCCCTTTTTGGTGATTGATGACAACCGTTATATACATAAAACACAAGGATATCAAAAATAGACATAAACATGTAGTGCTCCCCCTGAATTGTACGTGTACATGCAGTAAACAAGATATATGAGACCTTATCAACATATCAACATAGCGACATAACATGGCATAACACAAAAGCAAATTCATATCATATCCATACACATATCCTCCAAAACATATCCAATCCATAACAATATATATCACGACATAACATACACATATATCCATAACACGACATAACATACACATATCCAAACATAACTCTCCCCCTTTGTCATCAAACATCCATAAAGGGAGAAAACACATACACAAGTAGCATAGATACATAAGTAGCAAATAGATCTAGGGCTGCGGAGGAAGAATCGCTGCGACGACGATGCTGATACTGGCCTACATCAAAATGCCCACGCAGCTCAGATATGTCTTGACTCATGGAATCTATACGAGGCTCGATGACATTGAGCCGATGATCGATGGAGCTCAGTCTGGAGTCAACCTCATCAAAGCGGGTCTCGAAACGCATGGAAATCTGATCGAGACGCTCCATAATCATCATGTAGGGAGCCGAGACATCAGGGCTAGGGGATATGGAATAGGACTGGAGAGGAGAAGGAGCTCCTGCTACCGGAGACATGTGCTGATCTTCATTTGCGGGTGATCCTACTTGATTTTCATAGCGGATAAGGATCCCCAAGCTCTTCATCAGGTAGTACTCCATCGAAGAGGGACGAGATGCTCGATGCAGCCCAAAGTAGGTCAAGGTGTGAGCTATGAAGGGTGCGAAGGGCAAAAGCCTCTTCGAGTCCATCTGAACTTCCTGCATCTAGTGGAACAGGAACTTGACGATATCAAATGGGGTCTCGTCAACTTGGGCCTTCAGCAGACGCAACATGGTAGAAGTGACGGCCCCGCAATCTCCGATTTTCAGCAAAATAGTCATACGGTTGAGCTTTTCAAGGATTGCAACCGGAGGGATCAGTTGAGAGACTTTACCGATGTTAGGATCTAGATTGTCGAAGAGATGGACGACGTCTTCGACTCGAACTCATCGAAGGCAAAGAGACTGTTATCGACATGCTCAATCTGTAGAGCTTCTTCGAACTGTGCCTTCGTGAGTGTTCTCTTTTAGTTGTTGTTCATGAAGACTATGTGAGATCGATCCGAGGCAACATGAAGAGATGCAAAGAAGGATCGGATGATGTCCACATTCCATTTCCACTCTTCCTTCATCTCGGTGAAAGAGTACATATTGATTGCCAGGAATTTGCCCCTCAGTGGATAATTCACTTTGCTCTCAATCAAATTCCAGTCAATGGCTTGATGCTCGAAGACTTTGGCGGAGGAGAATTGGGTGTAGTATTGTGACATCTGAAAGGCATTCCAGAAGTTCCTTTCAGTGCAAGTCCTCGGATGCTCATAAGGATTCTTTCGACGAAGCCGCCGAATCGCACTAGCAGTGAAAGTCTGATGACCCCTGGGTTGCTCATCACCACTACTACTGCTACTATCATCTGAGTCTGAGTCTGCAATGGGAGAGCCTATGGGAGATGCTGGAGCGGCATCATCCTCATCTATTGCCAAAGAATCCCAATTAATGGGTTGCACCTGTTGGGAAGATCCAGGGCCATGGCGACGGCTAGTCTGTTTTACTCGTCTTGACATGCTGACTCTGGTAGAGAAAGAGAGACAGATATAGAATTTGATAAAGAGATGATTCGATGAGATATTGAGAGAATGCCATGAAATGCATGAACTATTCCTCATGTGTAAATGAAAGCTCATTTGACTCGATTTGAACTATGCCACACTCATGCATTCACTAATAGAGGCTTGTTTAGACTTCATAGTATCACTTTCTGCAATTTAGTTGTGATTTGATTCAATTTTAGCCCTAGTCATTTAGCTTGGTTCATGTTAAACATCTAGTGCAAGCCAATATAATCAACATCTATATACTTATATCATGCATGT
This sequence comes from Pharus latifolius, assembly GCA_019359835.1. Lineage (NCBI taxonomy): Eukaryota > Viridiplantae > Streptophyta > Magnoliopsida > Poales > Poaceae > Pharus > Pharus latifolius. The sequence continues at coordinate 68,328,324 of CM033323.1, forward strand.
CATAGAACTAGAATGAATTTGCATAAATTTGATGAGAATCGATGTTTCAACAGTTAATCTAACAAGTTTATTACATTTGCATAAGAGCCATACTAGATTGTGTCACATATTCTAACCCTAGAAAGCATCTTGGTACTCATGTCATGCATGTCTATGAAATGACCCAATTTTGCAAAAGCCAATTGAGATTAGACTAATCCTGGAAGCCAATTTTATGAAATTTGTATCAATTTAGATGTACAAAATGAGAAACACAATTTCAAAACCCTAGAATGAAATGATATGCAATGCATGAATCAGAGAGGAGGAGAAGAAAAACTAACCAAGCAAGGAAAGGAGGAGAGGCACAGGAGCCTAAATTTGAAGCCGAACGAGATGAGGTCGGATAGATCCTTGTGTCCGGTGAGGAGATAGAAATGGGTGAGAGAGATGAACAGGAGAGCAAAAGAAAGAGAATAGTCGATTTTGGGGAAGAAGAAGACTTCGGGAAATTTTAATAACCGAACAGATATGCACACGCCGGACAATGTCCGATATGGGCGGACAGAGTCCGAAATGAGCAGACAAAGTCCGGTCAGTTCAAAGAAGTTCCTGAATGTTCTGAAATTTTGAGTTTTTCGCAATTTTGTTTCAAAAAGGAGTTTAATTCCAGAATGAACTCAAATACCATGTTGGGAATAGAGATAGATAGCATTGAATTGGATATGAGACAAGAAGATCTTGATATGAGCCTCCAAAAGATATTTTCGGGTAAAACGAGTAAAACAAAATGGATTTTCATCAAATCTTTAAATCTCAATGAAACTTGGATTTTTATGAGATGTTTGGACTTGTATAAATTTAAAATACTATTTCAAGCCAAAACATGGAAGAGATTTTGGCTCAAACAGCGAAATTCACAAAATGCATGTTTTGGGTATTTTCGTGTCAAAGGTCATTTTCAGGAGACTTGGAAAATGTGATAACTTGAAAACCATAGGTCTTTTGAGAAAAAGTTCAACATGAACTATCTTCGAATGATTGAGCTCTAAGTGTTTCATGTAGAAAGTTTTTGTCAAAACTCAACTGATCTTAATTTATGGAAATAAGTCATTTTAGGTCAAAACAAGATCCCGAGATCTTAAATTTTGTCAAAATTCTACATTTTAGGTCGAAATCCTTTCTTTTCGCTTTCAAAACCTTTGAGAACATATTTGAAAGGTATTTTTGAAGGTTTTGTGTTATTTTTACATATTTTGAAAATTTGAGCACTTTTTCACCCTTTTGATTTGAAAATGACCCTTTTAATAAAAGACATGCATAATTTTCATTTTTGTACACAATTTTATGGGTATACAAGTATTCAATGAGCTTGAAGTTGCTACCCCTTAATGTGTTATCCAAGTTTTGTTGAGAAGAGATAAAGAGGTGAACCTTTGGTCTTTTTCTTCAAAATAGGAAGTGATTGGCATAGATGCCTACATTGATTGAATATATATATACATATGTATAAGTAATAGTATACATGCTAGAAAAGATCGTACTAAGGACCATTCCAAAACAAGCAAGAAATCAAATAACATTTGAAATGTCAATTACATTCAATTCATTTCTTAACTTGCTAAATCTTGACTCATCCAAGGGTTTAGTGAATAAGTCCGCTAATTAATTTTCGGTTGAAACATGACTAATCACTATATCCCTCTTTGATACATGATCCCTTAGGAAGTGATGTCTAATGTCAATGTGCTTAGTTCGAGAGTGTTGAACGGGATTGTTAGCAATTTTAACGGCACTCTCATTATCACATAGAAGTGGAACACAATTGACTTTTATGCCATAATCTAGCAAAGTTTGCTTCATCCATAATAGTTGTGCACAACAACTACCGGTCGAAACATATTCCGCCTCGGCGGTTGAGATTGCAACCGAATTTTGTTTCTTAGAAGTCCATGAGACTAATGATCTTCCTAGAAGTTGACATCCACCGGAAGTACTTTTTCTATCAATTTTACAACCGGCATAATCAGAATTTGAATATCCTAGAAGATCAAAGCTAGCATTCTTAGGGTACCAAAGGCCTATGTTTGGTGTGTGTTTTAAGTATCTAAAAATTCTTTTTACTGCGGTCAAGTGACATTCTCTAGGAGCAACTTGAAACCTAGCACACATGCATACACTAAACATAATGTCTGGCCTAGAAGCAACCAATCATAGAATGATATAATTTAAGTTCTACCAGTTTACCTCCCTCATCCAAGTCCAAATGACCATTTGTAGCCATGGGAGTCTTGATTGGCTTTGCATCATCCATACCAAATCTCTTGAGTAAATCCTTCACGTATTTGCTTTGACTCACGAATATTTCTTCTTTGATTTGCTTAATTTGAAGTCCGAGGAAAAAGCTTAATTCACCTATCATGGACATCTTAAATTCCTTTGACATGGTTTCACCAAAGGTTTGACAAAGCGATTCATTAGTAGAACCAAAAATTATATCATCGACATAGATTTGGCAAACAAAGAAATCATCATTTATGATTTTGGTAAAGAGAGTTGTATCAATTTTTCCAACCTTAAAACCTTGTGATGTTAGAAAATTTCGCAATCGTTCATACCAAGCCCTAGGAGCTTGCTTAAGATCATAAAGGGCTTTTGAGAGTTTATAGACATGATTAGGATATTTTGGATCTTCAAAGCCCGGTGGTTGCTTTACAAATACAAGTTCCGAAATTTCATCATTTAAGAAGGCACTTTTAACATCCATTTGAAATAGTTTGATTTCAAAACTTGATGTAAATGCAAGTAAGATACGAATGGCTTCTAGTCTAGCCACGGGACCAAAAGTTTCATCAAAATTTAATCCTTCAATTTGAGAATAACCTTGTGCTACCAATCTATCTTTATTTCTTACAACTATGCCATTTTCATCTTGCTTATTTCGAAAAACCCATTTTGTACCAATTATATTGTGATCAAGAGGTTTTTCTACAAGTTTCCAAACATTATTTCCAGTAAAGTTGTTCAATTCCTCATGCATGGCATTTACCCAATCCGGGTCTGCTAGTGCTTCATCAATGCATTTGGGCTCAAGACTAGAAATGAAAGATGCATGCTCACAAAAAGATGCGATTCTAGAGCGAGTTTGAACACCTTTACCAACATCACCTATTATTTGGTTGATGGGGTGATCCTTAGTGATGGTTTGGTGAAGTCTTGGATTTTGCAATGTTTGATCTTCATTTTCCTTCATCTCTGGATTAAGATCAACTTGAGTAGTAGTCTCCGGAACCATAGAAGCTACTTCATTTTCTTGATCAGGTGACTTAGAATCTTCATCTTTAGGCTTGATGTCCCCAATAATCATGTTCTTCATAGCTTCTCGTAGTTCCTCATTTCCTACATTCTCAAGATCTTCATACTCTTCTTGAGAGCCATTAGTTTCATCAAACTCAACATTGCAAGTTTCCTCAATGCATTCGGTTATAGTGTTAAAAACACGATAAGCTTTGCTAGTTGATGAATATCCAACAAGAAAACCCTCATCAACACGTCTTTGAAATTTTCCAAGATGCATGCGTTTTTTGAAATATTTGGTTTTCTTCCAACAATTAGCTCATAGGGAGTTTTGTTTAACAATGGATGAGTGTAAAGCTGGTTTATAGCATAACAAGCAGTATTGACTGCCTCGGCCCAAAACCTAGTGGGGGTTTTATATTCATCCAACAAAGTTCGAGCCATTTTGATTATTGTTCAATTTTTCCTTTCCACAACACCGTTTTGTTGAGGAGTATATGGCACAGAAAATTCATGTTTAATTCCAGATTCATCACAAAGCTCAATAAATTCTGAATTTTGAAACTCTCCACCATGATCACTTCAAAGTTTCTTGATGGAGAATTCAAATTCATTTTCAACACATTTTGCAAATCTTTTAAATACACTTGGACCATCGTACTTATGATTTAAGAAGAAAATCCAAGTAAATCGGGAGAAATCATCAACAATGACAAAGCAATAATCGCTACCACTGATACTTTGAGTTTCCGATCGACCAAACAAATCCATATGCAAAAGCTCAAGTGGTCTAGATGTTGACAAAACATTTTTAGCGGGATGAGTACTAGCAACTTGTTTTCCCGCTTGACAAGCACTACAAAGTTTATTCTTTTCAAACTTTACATTTTTCATACCCAAGACCAAATCTCTTTTTAAAAGCTTGTTCAATTGATGCATCCCAACATGAGCCAAACGATGATGCCAAAGCCATCCCAAAGAATTTTTGGTAACCTAGCAAGTTGAAATGCAAGAATCTTTTGAACCGAAATCCACAAAATACAAATCTCCATATCGAAAACCTTTGAATATTAGAGGTTTGTCTTCTAAGATTTCAATGATTACTCCATTTGGTTCAAAAATGCATCGAAGACCCAAATCACAAATTTTTGCAACCGAAAGCAAATTGAAATTCAATTGATTCAACAAGTAATACATTTGAGATGGAAAGGTTGTTTGTGATTGCAACTTTACCTAACCCAATTACCTTTCCTTTGCTATTATCACCAAACATTATTTTGTCAATGTCATTACAACCATTCTCAAATGAGGAGAAACGACTTCCATCACCAGTCATGTGTTGAGTGCACCCGCTATCAAGCACCCAATGCTTCCCACCGGTTTTGTAGTTTACCTAAAAGAAAGGTTAGACGCTTTTAGGTACCCAAACTTGTTTTGGTCCTGGGAAGTTAGCAACAAGGGTTTTTGGAACCCAAATCCTCTTTTTATGTTTATTTAGGTAAGGTACACCAATAAATTTAGCAATTACTTTTCCATACTTGTTTTTCTTAAGCATGTAATGGGAGTGAGACTCATTTTCTTTAGCTCTAGAAGTTGAGGGACAATTATTTGATAAATGATCTACATCATGGCATTTGTGAAAAAAACATATTAGTAGCCTTAACAAAAGTCACTTTAGTACTTAATTTCTTTCTTTTGTTTGGTTCATATCCTAAACCTTCCTTCCTAAATGAACATCGATCGTTGCTCACTAAGAAGTTTGTCTAAGATTTATTTTCCTTTAAAACATTTTGCTAATCCTAGATTTAACTTTTCCACTTGTGCTTTGAGTTCTAAATTTTCTAAAATTAAATTTGAGTCATTATCAACAATTTCATCACAAGTATTTTCATGATTAATTTCTAAATCATTACAAGTGACTGATTTTGAATGAGAGACAATATGAGATGATTCATCTAGAATATCACAAGTAATTCCTATATCACTAGTTTGTTTAGAATCAATAATTTCCTTAACTAGAAGTGCCTCATGCGAGTCATTTAGTTCGGCATATAAATCGCTAAGTGTTGAATATTCCTTTTTAAGCATTTTATTCTCCTTAAATAACCTACCTAGTGCCTCAATTAATTCCATAACCATATCAACAAGTTCCTCATAAGAAGGTTCAAGATCCAATACCTTTGCATCATCACTCACCATAAGACACAATGATGACTCATTTTTGAGCGAAGAGGCCTCTCCAATAGCAATTCCCGCCATCTTCTTGGAAGTTGATGGGACTTCATCATCCGGAGTACCATTCACCAATATAAGCTTGGCCCTTGCTTCTATTGTTGTAGAACTTCTTAAAGAGCTTCTTTTTACCTTTTGAGCCTTCACCGTCATCTTTTCTCTCATGTGATCTTTGATGATCACTCTTCTTGTTTGGACATTGTGAGGCAAAAATGTCCCTACTCATTACACTCATAGCAAGTAATGTTCTTGAATCCGGTTTTCTTGTGCGGTCCTCGCCTTTTGTCAAAATCAAACCCTTTCTTGTTGATTTTGTTTAGGAGCTTTCGGGTCTTTCTCACAAGGAGAGCTAGATCACCATCGGAGCTCTCATCCGAGCTATCCTCCTTGGCCTCTTCGACATTTGCTTTAAAAGCCAAATTTTTCTTCTTTGATCCGGAGGCTTCCGCAATTCCTTTCTTCTCCTCTTTTTGCATTTCATGGGTAATAAGAGTACCCAAGAGCTCAGTTGGAGTTGTGGATGTGAGATCACCATTGATAAGCACTGTCACAATTGTATCAAAACTCGATGGTAAAATCATAAGCATTTTACTCACAATATCAATATCTTCAAATTTTGTAGCTAAACCTTTAAGATCATTGATTAAAAGATTGAGTCGAGTGTACATGTCACTAACATTTTCAGATTCAAGCATGAAGAAAGAGTTGTATTCTCTAGTTAATTTAATTAGCTTAGCTTCTTTGACCTTAGAGGTACCTTCATGAATTACTTCTAAGGTTTTCCACATTTCATAAGATGTGTCAAGATTACTAATGCGGTTGAACTCACTTAAGTCTAGTCCATTAAATATGGCATTTTTTGCTTGAGCATTTGCTTGGAGGTTTTTTGCTTCTAGAGGTGTAAGATTCTCTAAATCAATGGGAGCTCTAAAACCGTCTCTAGTGACCCTCCAAACATCAAGACTAATGGATTCAAGGTAAACCTCCATCCTAATTTTCCAATAGCAATAATTATCACCCTTGAAGAAAGGGACCTTTCCATTATAGTTTTCTTTGATCGACAACATCCTCTCTCTAGACGGTTAAGCCTAAAATGAGAGACCTAGTGCTCTGATACCACGTGTTGATCGAAGGATGCCGACTAGAGGGGGTGAATAGGCGGTTTTTCAAATTTTACTTTTAATTTAGTGGTTAACAACCTAAATTGCAATATCAATACTCAAATGGTATGGATGACGGCATAAAGTAAGTTTTGCAATTACTAAGGAGTCAAGAGCAACAATTCAATCTCTAGAAGTATAAACCAAGTAATAGAAATAACCAAAGAGATCGAATTTTTCCCGAGGTCTCAGAAATTTGCCGATTTCCACTAATCCTCGTTGAAGCACTCTTCACTAGAGCTTTTGCTTCGATTCCACTAGGGGTAGCCCTTCTCCTCTCCGGATAGGCGAGCTCCGAGCCTTTACAACCAACCGCCGGGCCTCTCCGACACACACTGTCGATGGAGAGTTCGCAGGACTTCCCGAGTCGTCTAGCTGACGGCAATCACCAAGAGTAATGAGCCTAGCACCTTTCTTGATCAACCTCAAAGCTTGAAGAACAAATATGCAAATGCAAATGGCTCAATTTCAAACTCTCTCAACTAGCTCCCAATGTTTTGCTCAAGAATTTGCTTCAAATGCAAGAGAATGAGTATGAGGAGCTTTGCAAGCTGTTTCACTAAGCTTAGGAGATGAAATTCATGTGTGTACAGCTTCTCCAAACAGTACAGTTTATATAGTTTCAGAAAAACGGTCATTTTCAAGAAAATTGGGCAAAGGTTGTACTGGCCGGACATTGTCCGGCCATTTCGGACAATGTCCGGTCAGTACAAATAATGTGACCGTTGCTCATGAGATTTTCGAGTGTCAGTAGCCGTTTGAAGTTATTTGTGAAGGCCGGACGGATGGGATTTGTCCGGACAAAACGTCGGGACAAATGTATATGTCTCTGTTAACACTCATGTTTAACAGCACATATACAGGCTGGACAAATATGATTTGTCTGGACAAAACGTACGGACAAATGTATATGTCTCTGTTGACACTTGGCTTAATACTTCACAAAGAAAATATGGACCGGACGAATGTGATTTATCCGGACAAAAAGTCCGGACAAATGCATTTGTCTCTGTTAACACTCGTTTACAACCTCTCAGAATTTTTATATAGGCCGGACATTGTCCGGTCACTTCGGACAATGTCTGGTGCGTCCCGGACAAAAGTCTGGTGCGTCCCGGACAAAAGTCCCCGGACGGATTCATTTGTGTCTGTTGATTGCAAATAAACTTTGCCATAAGAAATGTACTGGCCGGACATTGTCCGGCCATTTTGGACAGTGTCCGGCCTAAATCGGACAGAACCGGACAAGTTTATTTGTCTCTAGTTTTCGTTTTGCGATTTTCAGAAGAAGTTTGTATTGGCCGGACATTGTCCGGCCATTTCAGACACTGTCCGACCAGTTCAAAACGAAAACTGAATTTCTGAATTTTACCCAATTTCAATTAGGGGCTTGATGCATATGTAAATATGTTTCCAAAGACTTCAAGGTTGATCAAATGACTTGTGCTAAAACCCCTCTTAATAGTACGACCATCTAAACTAGAAATTTTCAAAAATAAAAACGCTAGGTTTAGATACTAGTACTTTTGTCGGAGTTTTCCGTCACTCTTGCTTGATGGAGTCTTGATAATCTTGATTCACACTTTTGTGATCTTTCTCCTCTGATTAACCTGAGTCTCAAATACATAGGTTAGTTGCATATAACACGGATGTCATTAATCACTGAAACCCTAATCAGGGCTCAAGAGTCAACAAATGCGACCATGAGATCGGTCAGCGAATCCATTTGAACATCGTATTAGGTCATTTTATCACGACTAACCCCCGGGTATGACCCGAGAAAAAATATAAGGCTGAAATTAGGAATGTATCCATGACATATAGTGAAGAGGAAAATACTTTATAAAATTATAATGGAAATCGAAAAATTTATACAAAGAACTTATGCAATTGGTCGATATTCCATGTGTTTGATAGAATACTTCCGTCTTCCATCGCTAATCGAGCTGAACCTGGTCATGGTATTGACATTACAGTGTAGGGGCCTTCCCACTGAGAAGAGAATTTGTTGAGATTAGACTGGTTTTGGATTTTCCTTAAAACCAGGTCTCGCACGTGAAGGCTACGTGGTCGCACCCTTTTACTCTGATATTTACGCAAAGCCTGTAAATATGTCGCTGACCGAATGAGTGCTCGATCACGCCTTTCTTTGAGAAGAGCAATTTCATCTTCACGGGCTTCACTTTGATTTATTGTATCTAAGTGTTCCACACAAGCAAAACCAATTTGGATTTCAATTGGTAGCATGGCTTCTACACCGTAGACCAGTTGGAAAGGCGTCTCGCCTGTAGCTTGATTGGTCGTAGAACGTAACGCCCATAGAATGGAGTGGACTTCGTCTACCCAAGCCCCCGAGCATAGCTTAAGGCGGTCAAAAACACATTTATTTATGCCTTGTATTATCTGCCTGTTGGCGCGTTCTATTGCACCATTGATCTGTGGATGAGCAACGAATGCAAAACAAATTTTGGTACCAATATCATCGCAATATCCCGGAGCTTACTAAATCGTGTCACAATGTTCTTGTGAAAGAACTTCTTTGCCACTGGTGGTAATGGTGAGGACTGGTTCAGCCTCGATCCATTTATTAAATGTATCAATGGCTATGAACAAAAACTTGTATCCATTGATTTCTTGGGGCATTGTGCCCAGTATATCTATTCCCCATGTGGCAAATGACCAGGTTAATGGAATAGTTTGTAATGCATATGCTGGCTGATGAACCTGTCGAGCATGAAATTGACACTGTGGGCAAGTCTTGACCAATTACATAGCATCTCTAAGTTCTGTAGGCCAGTAATAACCCTGTTGAAAAGCTTTTCCAACCAGTGTTCTATAGGAAGCGTGTGCACCACACATGCCTCCGTGAATCTCTCAGAAGGGATTTTCCATCTTCTTGAGGTATACATCACATAAGGACTCCTTGAGCACCTTTTTTGTACAGTGTACCTTCGACCAATTTGTACATTCGCACTTTTCTAACTAACCAATCGCTTTTGATTTCATCCTCTTGCAAGGTCCCATGTGCAAGATACAATGTCAATGGATGAATCCAATCTACTTCTTCCTCGAGGGCGGCGATGTTAGTCACCGCCTCTGGTGGCTCTGCGATGGTCGCGATTGAGGGCTTTTTTAAGTGTTCGATGAACACTCCTGCTGGGGCGGATGTTTGTGAGGATCCAATTTTTGACAATTGGTCTACGAGAATATTGTGTCTTTGCGGAACGAATTGAACTTCGAAATTTCTGAAGTATTTTTCTAATATTTTCAGGGTTAACCTCAATGCCCCTTGAACAAACAAGAAAACCCTAAAGTTTACCTAAAGAAACTCCAAAAGAGCACTTTTCAGGATTCAACTTAATTCCATGTTTATTCAAATTACAGAAATTTTCAGATAAATCATCTACATGGCTTGAACTTTTCAAGCTCTTTACAACCAAATCATCAACATAAACTTCTAGATTATGCCCTAATTGAGGCTGAAAGGTCTTTTGCATCAAGCGCTGGTACGTGGAACTAGCATTCTTGAGTCCAAATGGCATTCTGACGTAGCAGTAGGTGCCAAATGGTGTGATGAAAGCAGTTTTCTCTTTATCTACTTGTGCCATGCTAATTTGATGGTACCCTGAGTAAGCATCCAGGAAGCTCATTAGTTCACAACCCACTATGGAATCGAACAACTAATCGATGCGGGGAAGGGGAAAATCTTCCTTTGGGTAGGCATTATTCAGACTGGTGTAATCGATGCACATGCGCCACTTACCATTAGCTTTCAGGACCATGACCTGGTTTACGAGCCATTATGGATGGTTAACCTCGCGAATGAAGCCTGCTTCTTGGAGTTTATCCAACTCTGCACAGATAGCTTCTTGTCGATCAGGAGCAAAGCGTATGAGCTTTTGCTTGATTGGTTGCTATCCAGGCTGAATTGCTTGCCTGTGCTCGATCACTTCCCTTGGGACTCCGGGCATGTGAGATGGTTTCCACGCAAACACACATGTGTTAGCTCGGAGGAAAGTAATGAGTGCAAGTTCCTATTTGTCATCCAGTCATGACCCGATCCGAACAGTTCTGGATTGGTCGTTTGGGAATAAAGGAACTTGTTTAAGTTTTTCATCTAGTCGTGGATTTACCTTGACCGCTTATGGTTCTTTGGTCGTAGCCTTGTCATCCCGAAGGAGAAGCTGATCAACCAATTCCAGGGATATGTGGTCACAAGTAAGGGTTGTGCTTTGACTGCCTCTGACGGTGGTCACACCTTTTGGTCCCAGTACCTTCACGCACTAATAAACATAATGCGTTGCTTCCATGAATTTGGCAATCGCAGGTCGACCAAGTATTGCATTATATGCCGAATCACAATCGATGTAACACCCTGGGTTTGGGGTGAAAAGTTCTTTTCATAAAAATTCATGCATGCATATGTCTCTGCATGATCAGCCAAATCAGCCTAGACTTATTTTATCCTAAGCCTTAAAATCTCAAAATCTTCTCTGTGAACCCAAATAAAAATATGACTTTCCTGATAGGACCTACTATTTATCCTGAGAATAAAATTCTTCAGAAGCCAGATCCAAATCGATCTCTAACTCCCAGATTTGTCAATCCTTTCTGTTTTCGAAAACAAAAATTAATTATCCTAATTACCCTAAATACTCTGAACTCTGATTTAATCAAATCTTGACTTAATCTAGACTAGATTATTCTTGGATCATGATCAAGGGTATGCCAATACCTTAATCCAAAAAGTTGGTAGTCAGATTTTATCATCTAGACCATTTTCACAAATCAGTCCAAATAGTATCGCAGTTCAGTCCTTTCCAAAACCCTGAAAAGGCTAAAAGTCACAAATCAATTCCAAATTCAAATCTGTTTTAGGGAACACCTCCCAAATGCTATTCAATACAAAATCTTCTTCTGTGAGGATATCAAAATCTCATCCTAAATCCCAGAATTTCAGTTTTGACAAAATTCATATTCAAATATCCTAAATACCCTATTGTCATTTTCATTCAAAAACTATTCAAACATCTCAAATCTTGTTAAATGTCTTTGCCAAATTACTTGCTAAGTCAATTGATCTTCAGCAGCAAAAATCAAATCCATTTCTATCTAAGCTTTTCACTGAAATTACAAATCAGTCCAAAAACCCAATTTCTATAATTGCAATCTAGTGCAAATCCAACCCTTTTCGACCACACTGCCGGCACAGTGCTTCAAGCACCGTTTTGTCGTTCTTCTTCGCCACGATCTTCGCCGCCGGTCCTTGCTTATGCTCGTGTTCGCCTGCGCTTGCATGCACGCACGTGTTCGCACCAAGAACGTCGCCGTGGCAGCACCAGCGACCAGCCGCCGCGTGCATGTGCGACCAGCAGCAACCAGCAGCGACTGCAGCAGCCCTTTTGTCAAGAACTTTGTGCCACGTCGCCTCACCGTGCCAGCTTTGTCACCACCGCTTTGCACTGCTAGCACCAAGTCCCAACGAGCCAACCAAACACAGTGCAGAGCCGCCTGCTCATCGTCCCGTCGCTGCCGCTGTTGCTTCGATCAGTTACTTGTTGTCGGCACAATTCTCACTGCTCCAGCCTCACCATCCCTGTCCTGTGCCTATAAATAGCAGCCTTGTCTTCACCAATCTTCTCTAGAGCTTCCTGAGCCATTAAATCCACCATCTTCTTCATCTCCTGTGAGCTGCCGAGGAGGAGCACGGTGCCAGCCCGATCTGCTACACCAATTTCCAAATTTCTTCGACCAGTGAGTACCTCCCTCCTTCTTCATTGTGCTGTAGCATTTAATTGAACTCCGGTGGACCCTAACGCCGGTGATCACCGGATTTTGCATTTTCCTTGTTCCAGCAATGCTATTTGATTTAGCCCGGATCAGCTCTTCTGTTAGTATAATTATATGATCAGTAACTTATTCTTAGCAAGCCTGATCAACAAGAATTTGAATTGAAGCTGTGTCGTGAGTTCTTCGTTTCTTCGCACGTCGCCGTGAACCCCTCACGTCATCAGCGAGCTCCACCTCACCTCCGACCAAACCAACTGCACCAAATCATTTCTTGTATCCTGTAGATGGTGTAGCTGAGCCCATTTGATCTGCATTGCTCTAGATCATCTTCGCCTTGTTTGCCGTCATTTTCAACTCCGGTGCCAATGCCGACGAGCCATAAAACCTCAACTGAAACTAAATTCTTTGCTCCAGCACCATCAGTATCATCCCAGGAGCAAAAGCCCTCGATTAATTTCAAGTTTTATCATCTGAAGCTCGCTGTCACCGTAGCCCACTTCTGTTCTTCAAAGCCGACGACTTCAACCTCGTCGTTCGCTACCGTTTCGCCTTTGTTGTTCAATTCACTTCTCCAGCAGCTTCGCCTTGACCTCGCCTACCCATTTGACATAGTTGGCGGAATAGCACACGAGTAAATCGATGAATTGCTTGAGCCCTAGTTCTTGATAGTGTGCTGGCATTCAGTTCACTGTGTCCAGGGGTATTTTTGCTAATTCTTTGAAGTTCTAGACTTTCCTGTGAAAACCCTATTGTCAAACAAATACCTTGTTCAATTATGCACCTAGTGCCTTGATCCAAATCTGTTAGAAACCTCCTAAAGCATGTCAATGCCATTCTTGGACATTGTCAGCTGATGGCATTGGGCCAGTTCAACCACTTCTGGTTATGCAAATTGGAATCCACTTTGTCTACTAAACTTTTGAAGCTATGTTCTACATTTTCTTCAACTACCACAACTTGAAATAAGCCCTCTAAAGTTCTCTAGAGCCATGTCCGAGCCGTGAACCGAATGTCGATCTGTTGACATTCGTCGTTTTGATCAAACCATCCATGAACCCTATGTCGATTTTGATGTCTTGAAACATTAGTAACCTCCAGTACTCAATCTTAGCTCAGATTCCTTGGAACCCTAGAATCTCGACTCAGTTCAGCTTCTAGTCTCAATCATCTTTAGCATAGTTCAGTTATCCTTTTAAAGCATATCCGCATATAGATCATAGAACATTTTAATATAGTTAGTAATCTTTGTGTGTTTGTTTGTCGCCGAGCAGATCCAGAAGTTGAGTTCAAGGACTTCACTGTCGACCCGACACCAACTGCTGATTTTTACGACGCGGAAGGCAAGCCATATTCTTGAACATCTTGAACCCATATTTTATGAGTTTCTATAATATAACCTTGAATATAAGTAGTATTGCATGAGAAAGAAGGATTGAGATATGAAATGGCAGTATTAGGCTGAATGCCTATGAAATGTGAAATGATCAAGTAATGAGCCATGAACTATTATATATGTATTTATTTATATTCATGAAATAAAACCCTAGTCGTGACCAGAATTTGGTATGGAATGGTGGTGGCACTGGATGTGCGAGCACTGGATGTGCGTGGCTGTGGATTGTCTGGTCACTGGCATATAAGGACTAGAACCTTGTGTTGTGCGTCTAGTGGCATGAAAAATGTGCTAACCGCAAGCATGGTATGGGACAGGCCTGAACAAGTAAGTATGCAGATCTCACATGAAACCCCTGCATGAGATGGAAAGTGGTGCACAATTGGCGCAGAGTGCGGCTCCTACACATATCACTGGATGTGATGATGCACGCTGACCCAGTAATGGGAAGATGTAGTATGGGGTGGGGGTATAGCCCACCACAACTGTAGTTTGCGTGAAACCATAGGGTCAGGGGTGAATTGTGAGTGAAACATAACAAAAGTTCTTGTTATTTCCACCTTGCCACTCACAATATGCAGTGAAGAAGGGTCTAATCATCTTGATAGGATGGGCATGAAAGTGGAGTATCTAGCGGGTAAATTGGTACCTCTCTACAGAGTTAAAAACGTATTCGAATACTCCAAGCTCCTGGGTTTATAGGAGTCTACTGCGGTGGATTAAATCCACGAGGTGTGGCACAAATATGTTTTCTAAATAAAATTTGATAAGTCAAGATTACCCAAATGACATGTGTTGTCATGATAAGGGGTGCTGCCGTGGGCTGTCGTGTGTCGACGTTTCACTGTGGTACTATAAATAGTTGAACATGAATAGCGATGCTATACTATGCAAATACTTCCATGAGATGAGATGTAAAGGAAAAGACTATTTTACAACAATCCACACCTCTTTACTAGCATAGGTTCATATCATCATTACTATATGTATATACTCTTACCTATGACTTGTTGAGTACGTAAGTACTCATCTTTGCAACCTACAATCCAATAGATGGAGTGTTCAATGATCAAGTTGAAGGCGTGGAGAATTTCGTGGATCCAGAAGGAGGAGAACCAGTTCCGCTAGAACCCTGATGTGTGTTGTTCTGCCGTCAACTTCTTGTTGTGGGGGTTCACCTAATTTCCGTTGTGTAGTTGTTATTTTGCTAGACCATGTATGCTGCGAAGGAATTGTAATCTCTTTATGTTGTATTAAGGCCAGCAAGCCACACTACTTAAATATGTTGTAAGTTACTCTGCTGTAATGTAAATATAGTCCTGTGCTTGACTTATCCTAGGAGGTCAATGGTATGCATGTATGGGATCAGCTACAGCGAGCTGGGTCCCCAAGGGAGTAGTCGTTGTCCCCAAGGCGGGGGCGCAACAATCGATCACATCAAAAGTGATCAATTCTGTTTGGAAATTCTTAGGTTGTCTGAGTGTTACTTGTAGCACCGCTTGACCGATAGGAGACATCGAAGTACCAGGAATAATCCCAAAAAATGGGTGTACCACAGGCTTTATTCTTGAGCGACGAATTTGCATCTCGTCAAGAGCTCTTACCAGGAGCAGGTTGAGAGAACTTCCTCCATCGACCAGAACTTGTCCACTTTTGCATTGTTGATCATAGGTGATATCACCAAAGGAAGTCGCCATAGTCGTGAAAGTCTTTTGGGGCAGTCATCCCGACTAAAGGTCAGGGAAATCTCCAACCAGCGGGGGAATTGAGGCTCTCCTGGACAAACCCCAACATTATTCACCTCTCAGCAAATAGACTTAAATTGACGCTTAGAGAAATAAGAGGAAGAAGCACCAAAAATAACATTAACATGATTATTTGGTACCTGGTATGGCATGTTTTCATCTCCATTTGCATCTTTGTTCTCACCGGGTTGCCCTTTTTATGGTAATGTTGGCATTGGGGTTTTACCTTGGTAATATTCCTCTAGGCGCTTTAACTAGGTGCGGCAATTTTGGATGTCGTGTCTGGAAGCTTGATGCAATGGACACCACTTCTTGTTTCTCTGTGATACATTTTGCTTTCCTGTATGGTCGCTAGAGCGTCCACCAAAAGAAGATGGGTTAGTTTAAATAGAATTTTATTACCTTTTGTCGTCGCTTTTCCAAGTTGACGACCTCTCAGAGTTGATCAATTCCACTTTTCTTCGACTTCCTATTCTTCCCGCTCATAGATAGCTCAGACTTCTTGCTAGAACTATCTTTATTGTCTATGCTAAGACTAGATTGAGGTGGTAAATCACCCTTGTCCACCATTCTATTCCATTCAACAACTTCTGCTGCGTCGGAATATCGATTAGCCATGTCAAAGAGTTCCGACACCGATCGTGGTGGATGGATGTTTAAATCCTCTGTAAATCTTTGGTATTGAACGCCATGCTTGAAGGCTCTAACAACCGAACTTTCAGAGATGTTGGGAATAGTATTTCTTAGTCCCACAAATCTCTTGATGAATTGCCAAAGAGTTTTGGTTGAAGTTTGGCAAAGACAATGAAGATCATCCTCCTTGCCAGGCTTCTCATAACAATTCTGGAAATTGTTGAGTATAGAACCGCACAACATTTCCCAAATATATATTGATCCTTCCAGCTGATTGAACAGCCAAGTCTGGGCTGGAGCATCAAGGACCGTAGGCAGATAATTTGCCATTACCCGCTCATCTCCTCCTGCTGCATGGATGGCAGTGAAATAGATCTAGAGGAATTCAGATGGATTTTGGGTTCCATCAAACCGTTCAATCATGCCAGGTTTAAACTTGTCTAGCCAGACCACTTCTCGTAGCCCGGGCAAAAAAGCTTTGTAGCCTACGTAAGAGGTACGCAGCTATTGATCGTCACGACCATTAGCGTGGCCATGGAAAGAAGTGGCATGAGGGACTTCTTGTCATGGCCACAAACGTGAAGGTACCAGACCATGAGCATGACCACGGGAATGATCAATCCTCTGGATTTTATCATGGCCGCAATGATCTGGTACTGATCGTGCATGAGCACGTCTCCTTTAGCTATGATGGGCACTACTTCCTTCTCGAGAATAGGTCATCAAGCGCGATGATGCAGTAGGAGTTACATTTGATGCAACTCCATCGAGGTTTTCTGCAAGAACTCTTGCGAATGTTACCCCGTCATCATTGGCAAAACCAACAGGAGGGTTGCGGAGCGCTTCTGCGGTCACAGGAATGTGATCTTGATAACTCCTTCAAGGGGCTAAAGGTGTTCTTGTGAGCGTCGCGTCACCCGTTGGGGAATACTTCGGGGTTGAGAGCGGCATTCGATCACGCCTATGATCATCATGATGTCGTTGGCAAGATGTTCCTGGACCAAAATCACGGGTGGCGTTATCTTGGCAATATTTTGCAAGACGCAGAGTTTCCTATGTAGTTTTGCGAACCTCAGCCTCTTGCCGCTCGAGAGCTTCATCCTCCTGCCTTCTGCTGTCTTCTTCCTATTGCATCTAGGTCATTATGCCTAATTTTGATGATTAATAAAAACAAGCGTTTCAGACTAACTGTATTTCTTGAGCTATTTGGATACATAGTTCTTTTGGCACAGATATGCAAGATGATCAAGAAAGAATTCTTAAGAACCTAAAAAGATGAGATGCAAATCTCAAGATTGTAGTTGCAAAGGATCTAAGGTAAAATCTGTGTTTATTTATACCGATCTCGGTGTTTGGAGTTTGATCGGTTTAGAAATTTGTTTTAGTTTTAAACCGTACTATAAAGAGGGGTTGCAAATTCTCTCTACATTTCCAGTATAAACCGATAAGTTATTAAGTCACTGCATTTCATTCTCTTCGATTGGATTTGATTTGGTTTTTCAGATGAGTTTTTGGCAGCAGAAGTGTTTTTGCATTTTCTAGAAAGATCTAGGCTGATCTGGGTTTTGCTTCTGTTAATAAAAATATAGCCCTTTAAATTATATTTCAAACGAGCTATAAACTCTTAAATCAGATCTCTGGATCAAAAGTTATGGCTGTTTCTATCCACGCTGACAGTCAGCATGTGATGCTGATAGTCAGCCTGAATGTCAGTTTGTTTAACTATCATTTGTCCAAAGAGCGTGTTTTTTGAGCCAAATTTTTTTTTGTCTATGCTAATTGTCAACATGTGTTGCTGACTGTCAGCATGAGTTTCGATGTCATCTGTTTTGTTTCTGAGTTTGTTTTAACTGGTCGTTTTTGTGGTCGATGCTGACTGTCAGCATGAGCGACTTCTTTCCATATGCGACCACAAATGGCTAGCTAAGTTTTATCTGTGATTTTTGTCGAGATGTGGTTGTGGATGCTGACTATCAGTATGTGCTATTTTGTTTCCTTTTTTGACCACAATTGCTAGCTGAGTTTTCTCTGAGATTTGCTGTTCACTACTCGTGGTCTATGCTGACTATCAGCATGTGCTATCACTTCTCAGCTCGAGCACAACGGCTCTTTTGTTCATTGGGCTATAAATAGAGGATTTGAGCAATTGTTATATATGCCAAGCAGGCTCATTCTCTTCTACACATTTGAGCTTTAGTTCTTAGCACAAAAATCTTGATCTTTTGATCAAGTCGTGAGTTTTGTGATCCACGGAGTGTTCTGTTCGCATCATTTGCATACTTTTAGTTTCTCGGTGCTTGTTTGAGGTCTAAAAGAGACCTTGCAACTTATTACTCTTGGTGAACGCCCTCACCTAGACGGTTTGGTGGCATGGCCGTTGATCTCTCCTGTTCGAAGATTGTCGAAGAGACTCACTGTGATTGTAAAAGGTATCAGTGCTCTCCTTTTCGGAGTAGACAAGGAGCAACCACTAGTGAGAAATATCCTTCGTGAATATTGAAGTAAGACTCATTCATTTGAGTGCTTCAACGAGGAGTAGGGGAGACCGGACGAGTCTCCGAGACCTCTGAAAAAATATTTGTGTTTGTTCTCTCTCTTTCTTTTTATTGTGCAATTTATTATTCCATTGTTTCAGTTCTCACTCTTTGCAAAAGTTGTTTCATTTGGAAAGTTTTAAAGCCTCCTATTCACCCCCCTCTAGTCGGCATCCTCGATCCTACACGTGGTATCAGAGCGTGGTCTCTCCTTGAGTAGGCTTCATCGCCTAGAGAGAGGATGACGTCAAATGAGGGTTTTCATTTCGGTCATACCGGACGTGCGCCTATCTTTGATGGGACTAACTATCCTTATTAGAAAGTGTACATGTCGGTATTTCTAGAAGTCATGGGGCTTGATGTTTGGTACATAGTTAAGCTTGGGTTTACTCCTCTGGATGATCCGGCAAGTCACTCTGATGATGATAGGAGAAAACTCCACCTAAACGCCCATGCCAAAAATGCTCTCTTTGCTGGTTTATCTTTAAATGAGTTTAACCGTGTGAGCAATCTTACCACCGCTCACAAGGTTTGCACCACCCTCGAGGAAATATACGAGGGCACTACTAAAGTCAAAGAGGCAAAGTTGCTCATGATAAGGCAATGATACGAGACATTCACCATGTCGCCAACTGAGTCCGTGGATTCCATGTTTACTCGGTTGAACAACATGGTGAATGAACTCAAGGGGCTATGAGTTGTTTTTACTAACATCGAAATTGTGAGAAAAATGCTCAGGGCTCTTCCGAAAAGTTTCGACACTCTTGTGACGGTACTCACCAACTCCGACCTGTCGACCTCCAAAGATGACTCAAGCGATGGCTCCTCCGATGAGGATCTAGCCTTTATGGTAAAGAACACTCAAAAACTTCTTCGCAGGTTGCACAAAAAGGGAGTCAACATTGACACACAACCAAAGGGGTCAAAGCAATCAAACTTCAAGGACATCATATGCTATGGATGTCACGAAAAGGGATATATAGCCTCAAGATGTCCAAACAAAAACAAGACTTGGGACAAGAAGAAGAAATTCTTCAAGAACAACAATGGTGCATCCAAAGAAGCTTGGTTTAGAGAATGGATGTCCGGAGGAGAAAGCTCCGATTCCGATGATGAAGGAGTTTGTTCCAAGAAGCTAGTCGGACTAGCTCTCGGCAACATTAACACATCGACGAGTCCATCCCTTTGTCTTATGGCTAAAGGTGATGAAAAGGTATATTCTCATGACCCTTCATATGATGAACTAGTTGAGATGATTAGTCACTACAACACGGTAGGCCACCGCAAGCTGTAAAACTGCTGGGAAAAACTTTTTTCCCAGCGGTCCTACAGATGAAAATATAATTTTGATTTTTCACTGATGTCTCAGCTGGGAAAATTATTATTTTTAGCAGATCTACCGCTAGAAATAAATTATATATAGCAAGCTGCATATCAGTTTGGAAAAAGATATATAGGATCTGTGGAGCAACTGAGAATATTTTTTACACTGGGAAAAACTTTTTTTTACCAATAGGACCACATGTGAAAATATAATTTTGATTTTGCACCGATGTGTCAGCTGGGAAAAGTGATATTTTTAGTAAATTTACCGCTAGGAATAAATAATATATATTTTCTAGTGCAAAACTAAAAATTTTCAGCAGAAAAATAACAGATTTATTATTTTTTAGATTAAAAATTTTCAGCAGAAAATAACAGAAAAATTTTAACAGATTTATTTTTTTCAAAAAAATATAAAACACTGCTCCTCTCCCAGCATCGCACTCCCACCAACATACTTCCATCCCTCCCCACCAAAATCTCCTCCTGCGCCTCTCCCCCATCGCCGGCCGACATCCCCACATCTCTCCCACCGATCCCCTACCGCACCCCACCTCTGCTCTCCCACCGATCCCCCACTAATTCCCCATTGCACTCCCACCTCAAAACCCTAGCGGCTGTGACGTGTGGCGAAGGGAGGAGGCGGAGCAGCAACGACGGAGGGAGGAGGCAGAGCAGTCATGACGGAGGGAGGAAGCGGAGCACCGGGCACGAGGTTGGCGCGGCGCGGCAGATCTGCAGGCTCGGCGCGGCAGAGGGGCCAGTGAGGCCCAGTGCGGCAGAGGGGCAGAGGGGGTGAGAGCTGGTGCCACGGCCACTCGCGTGCGGTGGTGGACCTGTTCTACAGCCGCGTCACGCCCGACGGCTACTTCCTCATCAGCGTAGGCAAAGGTGCATGATCCATTCCACCTTGTCCTCTTGTGGCTTGGTTCTGTTGCAGTTTGTTCTGATCGTGTTGTGAATGTGATGCATATTGTGTGCTCCAATTTGTTATGATCGAGTTGTGAATTATGATGTGATGTTTTGACTGTATGTTTAAAAATTCATAGTGTTCATATGGAATTGAGGCACTAATTGTAGAACAAAAAGGAAGTTGTTAAAGCTTAAAATTAATTGCAAAAAATTAGAGATGTTGTAGGGTATGTTTTTGTTTCATCAATTGCAAGTTGATCATGCATGCTTGTAAAGGTGCTGAAAAAGGCACAAGTCATGGTGTATAGGGCATATTGTTTATGGATATCAGTGGAAAGTAAGGGATAGCCTTAACTTTCTCATGTCTCCCTGAATCATTTGCACTGTTGCTCCTTATCCCCCTAGGTATGTGGTTGTGACTGCTAGCTTTTATTTTCTATTTGGTGCTGTACTCATAATTGATTGAGATTATTTTCCTGATGAGAAATTAGAGATAAATCAGACATGAAATCTGAAGATTCAGTATTAAAACCTCTATAATTTCTATGCAAAACAATATTCCATCTTACATGTGAAACCAGAAGCTTTAGCATATTTTTGGCTCAAAGATACATCCTAGTAATTAGAGATAAATAAAACCTAAAGCATGGAAATTTATATCTGAAACCTAAACATATGCTGCCAGTCTACTTTCTTTTTACCTTCCCATCTTATTGTTCTATACACCTCTCCAATAGAGAACTATCAGTATTATTGTTTTACACCTAAAACCTGAAGCTTCAGCATTAAAATATGTATAATTTCAGTGCCAAACAATCCATCTTATACCTGAAATTTGAAACCAATATATTTGTTTCTCAAAACACCACCTTAGTAATTGGAGATCAATAAAACCTTAGACCTGAAAATGTACAACTAAAACCTAAACATATGCAGCCACTTTACCATCCTTTTACCTTCTCAACTCATTATTTTATGCAGCACTCTAGTAGAGAATTTATTGGTATTGTTCTATACACCTAAAACCTGAAAGTTTTATATGTTCTACTCAAAACAATATATTAGAAATCAAAGATACTTCAGACATGAAACCTGAAACTTTAGAACTTAAACTTATATATTTTCAGCTCAGAACAAAATCTCGGGCATTTCCTTTTCGGATGGGCTGTACAACTCTAGCTAATTGTACGGACCACAATAATCCGTTAATTTTGCCGGCCGGACAACAGATTGTTAATAAAATTTATTGAACTGTTGATGTTTGAGATTAGAAACAATTTCGAATTCTTGAGGGTGTCATATGGTCAAGGGGATTTTTGTGTTTTTTAGAAATATAATTAGTATTTTTCATAAATTGTATGAACTAGATCATAATCTCAGAAATTACAAAAGTTCAAACTCACATGACCAACATCTTATAAGAAAACATTTCATTTGGGGACAGAAATTTGCCAAGAAGTTCACTGTTCTCCACATAAAGTGAACTCAAACAAAATTGAGAAAAAAAAAACCATGTTAACGCAAGTTTTATCAATCATATGCACTAGTTGTTTTCTCTCTTAAGAAGTCACCAACAAAAAGAGTTATAAGATACATATTGATTTCAGAAGGATCAAAGTATTCTCCATTATTGAAGATCTCCACGTCCAGATTAGGAAGATTTAAGAGCGGAACTAAAACAAGTTGCACTTAGCATCATAACAGCATTAATAATTCAATAATCAACACAAACATCAGTTGGTCTTCTACAGGAGATGAAAAACTCAACCACAACGCCATTGATACATCATGCTGAAACTACAGTTTTAACTTCCTTTCCTAACTACAGAATTTGCGGCCCGTCATCTTCTCAGACTCGTACAAAATATGATTGATAATGCCCCTCGCAGCACTGCATAGAAAGAAATAATTTCAGAAGATAAGCTACGGCCAGAGAGTTCCAAATGATAAGACTGGACATCCAAAAAGCACAAAGTTGTACATACACAGTAACTTACTCATCCTTCATTTTCTATATCTTCTCTGGATCAGTTTCATGCATGTTTTTCTTGAACTGTTGCCTCACCATGGAAATGAAAGCTTTGTATTGTGTTTCTGGGTTACAAAATATTAATTATCAGTCACAAAATGTGTATTAAAGGTAGCTCTATAAATTCAACAAATAATCCACAAAATTCAAAGTTGTTTTATTTAGTTTGAGTTGTGATAGGCTTTAATTAAATATTTGATAACTCGTTGTTGTGGAGCTTATATTTTATTAGTAATTCACTGTTTGCAACATATGATGGAATGAAATGGAGATCCGAGTAGACTTCAGTCTCATCATGCTCCACAGAGATCAGTGCAAGTGTCTATAAAAGCAAATAACCCCTCTTGCATGCGGTGCAGTCGGAGTATAAGCATAAACTGCAGTGAAGATTATTGGTATCCCCTTTTATAATAATCAGACATCCTCATCACATCAACACAAAGACTGATTCCTGGAATTAGTTTTTAGTTTTTACTAGAAGAAGACAAAGGGAAGTCACTTTTAAAATTATATTTGGAAGACCTACAAAATTATATGTCAAATTGTTTTTTGTTATATTTTTTTTTATTTACATAGACTATAGACAGTAGAATCATGTCCCACTTTCTTAATATGCGTATGTATTGTTCTCAAGTTCTTAGCATGATGTTGTTTCAATTAAATTTATATGGGTAGCCGGTTTGTTATTTTGGTGGAAGAAATGATGTCTCTATTGGACTATGAAACATCAGAAAACATTGCGATTGCTCTGGTTGGAGTAAGTACATTGACCTAACCTCTAGGTTGTTTTGCATCTTTTTCTTGGATTTCGCATTTGGGGGCAGCAAGCTAGATGTAACAATTGCATAATGTGCAAGAAATTTGTAAGTTTTCTTTATGTATTCCAAAAAGATAGAAACATTATGAATTTCCTTTGCAATTTTTGAAATCTTATCTTATCGTTGTAGTCGTGTTTGTTCTTTTTTTTTTTGTTCATTGTCAATAGTTCATATGGATTTCTTGCTGCTTTGCCCTTGCATATAAAAAAGTTCCTTTGGAAAATTAAGTTGATCTACAAATGTGTCAGTGGACCAAATCTGAAACAACTTCAGCCAAAATTTCTTTTGTTATGGTGCTATGCTTATGTGTGGAATTCTAGCTATCTAAATGCCAGTTTCATGGTAAGTTTGCTAGTTAGGTGTGTCTGTTTTCTATGTTGGACCACAATATGGGTGAGAAGAACTATACTAAATCCTTAGATTTTATTAGGATGGATGCAAAAATGATTTTTCTCTCTGGAGCCTGCCTTCTGTTCTGATTCTCGATGACCGAAGTAAATTACAAATGCTACAAATTAGTCATTGAATGTCATGAGTGTTAAGAGAGGAATTAAGAACATGAAGTGCTGGTCCTTTGTATCAACTTGGACCTATTGTGATCATCTTGCTGGGGTCTGGAAAAGCTCATTCCTATATTTCTATGGAATTTTATTGAGATGATTCAAGTTGAGCCTGTCAGCTTGAGCTTGGCTCATTATTAAATGAGATCGACTCATTATTAAATTAGCGCAGCTTAAATTCCACTTGTTTAAATTGGATTGATTCTGATGCGCTTGGACGATCAATTGCATGGCCACGTGAAAAAGTAATCTATTCTATCTAGTACAATCACGCTTATTTACTTACTAATACCATCCAAGTAAACAAATTGTGAACTTTTACTTGTAGATCCAAGATGATACTACAATAGGTGGTAGTTCATCTCGTGTTGTAGGTATATATAATTCTAATTTTTATTTACCTGGTTAGTTACTATTTTTTTCATTTGTCTTGTTTTGTTATTAATAAAACAATGCTTATAGGTGAAAGAGGCAAGAGAATTAGTTGAAACTAAGTATAAATACTTAATAATTTTATATAGGTGAGGTGTTATCAACACAATCTACATGTTATTCATTTTCAAAATATTAAGTGTATGTTAATTATGCATTGAACTAGCATATCACTTTCATATGATTAATTTCTTTTATCAAGTGTATGCAAGTCATGTCACAACCAACACAATTTTCTCATTCACATAAGCAACAATCTGTACTAGTTATACAACAATCGACCAACCATATTTTATTGTAATTGTCATATGTTATATGTTATTTAAAACAAAAGTTATTGATTTGTATTTATCTCAAGGCTATTATAATCAATATCTTTTCTTATACAGGTGGTTAATAGTAAGGTGTTAAAAGCATATGAAGTGATGAAGATATTTTGTCATAGGAGGAATTTGAAAGTGGAATATTTTACTTTTGATAGTTATAGTTGGAACAAAATATATAGAGTTAGGAATATTATATATAGGCATACATTTGCTGTAAAAAATTCTTAAGTGATATTTTTCTCATAATTGTTGTTTAAGAGGTCTATATCTATTTTGGTTGGTTTGTCAATTGAATAATTTGTGACCATTACGAATCTTGTCAATGGCTATATAAAGCAAAGAATTCATTATAATATATAATTGTCATTTACCCTTTTTGATAATTTGTTGTAAAATGTGGTGTGATTTGTGTTAGATAGTGTGCATATTATAGTTTTAGTTGTAATACTGTTGCATAATTACTAAAAAATATATATTTAAAACTAATTATTGACACAATTCCCAGCGGTAAATTTACTACAAATAATTCATATATTCAAATTTGACTGTCTAAATTCTCAATGACAGATCAGCTGGTAATAATTTATTTGAAATAGTTTACAGCTTGGAATAATGGATTACAAGTGGACATATAGGAAAAGTTCAAAATTTTAAAGTGACCTACAACTGAGAATAGTTTTTGCCATTGGACCTACAGCTAGGAAAAAAAATTCCAAATAGTTATATAGCTTGGAATAATATATTAGAAGTGGACATACAGGTGGGAAAAGTGCAAACTTTCCAAGCGGTCTACAGTTGAGAATACTCTTTGCTACTAGATGTACAGCTGGGAAAAAATATTCCAAATAGTTATACAGCTTGGAATAATATATTACAAATGGACATACAGGTGGGAAAAGTTTAAACTTTCCAAGCGGTATATAGCTGAGAATACTCTTTGCTACTGGACGTACAGTTGAGGAAAAATATTCCAAATAGTTATATAGCTTGTAATAATATATTACAAGTGGACATATAGGTGGAAAAAGTTCAAACTTTCCAAGCGGTCTACAGTTGGGAATACTTTTTGCCACTGGACATACAGCTGGAAAAATATATTCCAAATAGTTATACAGCTTGGAATAATATATTGCAGGTGGACATACAGGTGGGAAAAGTTCAAATTTTCCAAGCGACCTACAGCTGGGAATACTCTTTGCCACCGGACCTACAGCTGGAAAAAAATATTCCAAATAGTTATACAGCTTTGAATAATATATTACAAGTGGACATACAGGTGGGAAAAGTTCAAAATTTCCAAGCGGCTTACAGCTGTGAATACCATTTGCCATTGGACCTACAGTTGAGAAAAAAATTACAGCTGGGAAAAATATTTCGCAGCACCTTTTCGTCCAGCTGTAGCAAACCTTATTCCCAGTAGCTAAAGTGTTGGGAATACTAGCTTTTGCCAGCTGTTGTACTGCTAGCATTGAAGTGCTATCTTATAGCGAGTGAACTGAATGAAGTTTTTGGAATGACAAAGAAGAAGTATAGAGCGCTTAAAGAAGAGCATTCTTTCTTACGCACTCAATACTCAGAGTTAAAAGATTCATATGAAAGTCTTCTCATTAAAGATATCACTAATGCACCATCTAAGGTAGATGTAGCTATTTCTTGTGATCTAGTTGATAATTCCTCTAATGTTAATATGACTACAAGTTTTGTTGATATACCATGTGCTTCCAAAGAAATAATTTTAAATGAAAATAATGAACTTAAGGCACAAATTGAGAAGCTTGGAAAATGATTAGAAAATTATTACAAAGGAAAAGTATCGCTTGATCTTATTCTTAGCAAACAAAAATGCTCATTTAGAAAAGAAGGACTTGGATCCTTTCCGAAGAAAGGAAAGAAGTTGAATACAAAAACTGTCTTTGTAAAAGCATGCAACACATTTTGCTTTAAATTCCATGAAACTAGTCATTCACATGATGCTTATCCTTTAATGACTTCAACTTATTTTGATACTTGTTACATGCTCAAAAAGTCAAAGAAAGGATATGCTATAGCAAAGTTTGTTGGTGCACCCATGCTAAATAAAAAGAAGAAATCAATTTGGGTGCCCAAAGCTTTGATTGCTAACATCGAAGGACCCAAAAGAGTTTTGGTACCTAAAAGGACTTGATTCTTTTGTTTTTGCAGGTGAACTACAAGACCGGTGGAAAACATTGGGTGCTAGATAGCGGATGATCCGAACACATGACCGGTAACAAAAAAATATTCACCTCACTGGAAGATAACTTAAGTGAAAATCAAAAGATCACCTTTGGCGACAATTGTCAAGGAAATGTGGTAGGCTTGGGTAAAATTGCAATATCCAATCATCTTTCAATTTCAAATGTTTTACTCATTGAATCTCTGAACTTTAATTTGCTTTCCATTGAACAAATTTGCTATCTTGGATTTTGTTGCATTTTTTATCTTAAATAAGTTTTAGTTAAAAGTTTAAAAGATAATTCTTTGATCTTCAAAGGCTTTCATTTTGGAAATTTTTATCTTGTTGATTTTCACTCTAAAGATGCTTCCCTTTCAACATGTCTTGTCTCTCAAACCTCAAAAGGTTGGCTATGGCATAGAAGGCTTACACATGTTGGAATGCATCAACTTAAAAAGCTTTTAAAACGTGATTTGGTTGTTGGCTTAAAAGATGTGAATTTTGAAAAGGATAAACCTTGTAGTGTTTATCAAGCTGGCAAGCAAGTAGCTACTTCACATCCAATTAAGCGTGTTTTTTCAACTTGCAAACCTTTGGAACTGTTGCATATGGATTTATTTGGACCTTCCGAGTTCCAAAGTATCGGGGGTAACAACTATGGTTTTGTTATTGTTGATGATTTTACTCGCTACACCTGGGTTTTCTTTGTTTCTCAAAAATCTGAAACCCCGATGTTTTCAAAAGTTTTGTAAAACGTGTTTCCACTAAAGTTGAAATTTCCATCAAGAAAATCCGCAATGATCATAGTGGAGAATTCATTAATTCAATTTTAGTTTATTTTTGTGACTCGCTAGGCATTAAACACGAATTTTCTACCTCTTACACTCCACAACAAAATGGAATTGTGGAAAGGAAAAATCGAACACACTATTACAGAATTGCTTTGCACTATCAGTTCAAAATTGTCTATACTAACGATTCTCATTCCGATAGTGATCAGCACGATAGAAGAAACGTAGCACAACTCTAACGGTTGCAAACCGTCAGTACAATAACTATATTCTAACGGTTCTATATTAGAGAACCATTAGTACAATACTTATATTTCCACGGTTCACTACTCGCAAATGTTAGTATTGGTAATTTCTTCTAACGGTTCGCTACTCAAAACTGTTAGTATTATAAACTTTTTTCTATCAGTTCAGTACTCACAACTGTTAGTTTTGTTAAATTTGTTCTAACGGTTCGCTACTCGAAACCATTGGTACTTTAAACTTTATTCTATCGGCTCAGTACTCGCAACCGTTAGTATTATAAACTTTCTTCTATCAGTTGTAGGTTATTAACTGATAGTATTACAGAATTTTGTCTAACGGTTCACTACCCGCAACCGTTGTAATAGAAAATTTCTTTAATCGGAGAGAGCCTTATTCTAATGGTTAACCTGGAACTATTAGTACTTGCATAACTTCGTCAAATGGTTCTAATTTAGTAACCGTTAGAATATGTTACAAGCAGCTACAGATACAAATGAAAAAGGTGCATTCACAGATACAGCAGTACAAAGATACACACATTGGACAGATTGAATCTAATTATTCAGTGATTGAATTTATTCACAAATACACTAATACAGAGATACACACATGCATTGAACAGATTGAATCTAATTATTCACATATTGAATTTATTCACAAATACACCAATACAAATACACACATACATATATTCAACCCTGTTCTATATTTTGGTTTGATCTTGTACAGTGGATTAATTTACTATTGGTTAATAATCATAAAACCGATAGTAAACAATGCCAACACTCAAAACCCTATCTTCCATTGTATTTACTATCGATTTGATGATTATTTACCGATAGTAAAGATTCATATATTAGGTTAACCTCGCACAATTTTCCCTCCAGTGCAACTGATCACATTTCCCTTTTTCGCTCCTCTGCGCCACCATTGCCGCTCGCAATTGGGTTCACCATCGCCTCCGGCCACTGCATCGCGCCATCGTAGGCCACTCCACGAACGACTGCTCATATCAATTTCTTAAATTTATATTGAATAGTTCATATGTGGTTCAATGTATTACAAATATAAAACTAGATGAAAAGTGCATGAATTACAAACTTGATAGCTATGAGAATTACAGACTTGATGAAAATCACTAGGAATTTTTCGTTACATAGTGGTCCACTATCGGTTTCTTATTTTGAACCGATAGTAAAAGACCATAATCTGAATTTTCTGTTAATTATTTCCCATTTTCTAATTTTTCATCTGAAATTTTGGTTCATTTAAATTCTTATCACAAAGCCATGATTCTTTATGTTCCTGCAGATAGACTAGCATAGTTTGCACTGCTAATCTTATCTATTTTCCTGAATACAAACTTGAATACTATCGATTTTAATTGTCAAACCGATAGGAAATAGAGTATCTCATATCGGTTTGTTATTGTCAACCGATAGTACATTGAAAAGTCTGAATTTTGCAGATTTCATATTTGATTTGTGAAAAGAATCAACTATTGCTCAAATCAAATACATTTGAAATGAAAATTTACAGAAATGATTTTCATTGCATGAAATATATTTTTTTGAAAAAATTTTCCAAATAGGATTTTACAATCAAGAGTTATGGTCAAATGATCTTTATGTTAAGCAAAAAGGTTGAAGTTCAACAACCTTTTGCAAATTGAGTTCAAATTTGATTTTCATGAGATTTTTGAGATGAAAGAGCTTGAATTAGTTATTCATATCATTTTGAGCCGAAGGTCACGAGTAAAGACCATAGAAACATCCGAAGCTCATGTTTTGCATGTATAAGATATTTCGAGTCAAAGCAAGTTTTCCAGTGAGATAGTCGAAAGCCTCTAAAAACCTTTTAAATCCATTTTGAAGACCATGTTGATAGGAATTGATGATTTTTGGCCTTTTGAATGAAAATTTGACATTTTAACAAAAAGAGGTGGTTCATCATTGCCATTCCATTTTAGTTATGAACTTTTCATGTACCTTTCTTTATATCAATTGATGGTCTGTTCATGGAATTTTAGGTAAAGCCATGTCGGCATCTTCCTCGGCTGATAGTAGTGATTCGGCAAGGGCGAACGTAGATGACGCTGCCTCGTCCCAGCACAAGAGGAAGGCGCGAGGCGCGACGATGTTGGGCCGTTTGGCCAAACGCGCGGATCTTTCATGTGAGTTCAACCAGTTTGGGAGACCAATCGGGAAGAACGCCGGCCAGTACGCTGCCTATGTTGGTTTGTTGGCGAAGGAAAGGGTGAAGATCACCGTCCAAAGCTGGAAGGACGTTAAGGCCGATGAGAGGGATAGGCTGTGGGCGGAAGTGAAGGTAAAATTAATCAAAATCACTGAACTCTTGAGTAATCACATTCCCTTGGTTTATCCCAGAGATTAAGTAAGTCCTGCTTATATGTACCATTTGAAACAGGCCAAGTGGAACATCCCCGATGATGGTCCCAAGATAGCTTGCTTGAAGGACATGAACAACACGTGGAAAACCTTCAAGAGCGTTCTCGTCAGTACCTTCCTCACTAAAGGCAAATCTCCATTCGAGAAGTACCCCTTCATAATGGAGGAGGTATGGGAGCAATTCACCCAACAGAAGGGGACCCCTGAGTTCAAGGTATGTATGGTTCTTTTGCTTGGTTACACCGTTGTATGTAGTAACCAGCGGTGCATTAATTTTTTTTATTTCTGGTACGAAGGCCCTTAGCGAGAAGAACAAGGCAATCCAGAGGAGGAATGACCACCCGCACCGGTTCGGCTCTCGCAGCTATGCGGGAAGGAGGAGTAGTGGAAGAAGGCTGAAGACGAGGCGTCATATTTCGTCGACTCCCCTGACCTACTACTCTCCAAGATCCGCGATCCGCGATGCAAGCGCTGGTGGCTGGCCAGAGGGACCGTGTCGTCCACGGGGACTGTGGAGTTCCCAAACCCCAGGGACGTCGAGGTTGTGCAGCGAATTGTAAGTTGGCTAACTTCTTGGTTGGAATCATAGAGTGTGGTAGAAAAAACTATGATCACAAGTGTGCGCACAAGTCTGTATATATTTTTTCCTCACAATGGAGAGCTTTGAATGTAAAAGGTCTCTTGCTCGAAGGAGGCGACCGAGGGATTGTTCACTCCCCATAGGGAGAACGACATCCTTACCCGGGCTCTAGGGAACAAGGAGCATCCAGGGCGGACGCGAACCGTGGGGGGTGTGGTGCCATGGAAGGAAGGCTTCTCGGAGCCCGGGCAAAAGGCGAAGAACGCTCACAGTTGGAAGGAAAGGGAATTGGAGCTATCTCAGAAGATACGGTCAGATGTCACTGCACAATTCGCGGACATGTTCGCTCAAATGAACAAGAAGTATGAACGCCTCAGCCGAGTTGTGCAGTCCAAGGGTTTAGATCCAGCTGCCAAGGTCGACGTTGCCAGGCCGAGTAGTTGCGGCTCGAAGGTTCACGTGGATCCGGTGGACCTGATTGAGGTATTGCAACTCTTGAGCTATATATGCAGCTCGGTTGATGCGGCCTCAAACCCTTCGCCATCAAATGAGGCCGGCGGCACCGCACCCCAACCTTCGAAGGTATACACCCGCTCCCCGCCCAAAGGCAAGGGCAAGGCCAAAGGCAAGGCAAAACAAAGCCAGCCGGGTACGTTCAAGAACGGGTTCCCACTCGTGTCGGAATACCTTATGCGCAATATGGATCAAATAACCAGAAGTCTCCACGAGTGGTACCTGACCTGGTCTAGGCGCCACATCAACTTCTTAGTTCACTTCAGGACAGGTCATTTTCACCGTGAGGCCAGGAGCATATCGGTGGCCCACGAGGGTTTGTTCGACCTCCTCAACTGGCGGGAGCTTGATATGTCCATCATACGGACTGGAGTTCTGTGAGTTTGCTGTTGTGTGAAGTTATCACAGTTCATTTCATAAATCTAATCACTTTGTATGCACTACTTACTAATGTCTACTTTGCATCCAGGTGCATGTATAGGCTGGCGTCGATGAGGGCATGTGACAAGGTGGGTTTCCTCGACCCAGACAAAATAAGCCTCAGGATGATAGAGCATGACCAAGCACATGCGGAGGAATACATATCAAGGGCACTACTAGCGCAGCAGGACCGAGAGTTCATTCTTGCGCCGTACCACCAAAGGTTAGTGCATTTCCTACTAATTTAACTCATTCTTGTATGTTACGCCTAACATATGTATGAAATGGTTCGCTTATATATGCAATGTAGGGGCCACTGGGTCCTAGAAATGTTTCTCCAGCTGACAAAGAGTTGTAGTCACATACCGTTGCAAATCATCCAATTCATCCAGATCAATTACCTGCAAGGACACAGTTGCAGCAAATATTCAGATCCAAAAAATCTGACAAGTTCCACGAATGGAGCTAATTAACTTGCTAGGAGTACACGCTTACCTTGCCAAATATTGTATTGAAGAAATAACATAGCTTTGTAATTGTCTCTCTGACTTTGACTGGGAGAATGCCTCTGATAGCAATGGGAAGCATTTGTGACATCAGTACATGACAATCATGAGACTTCATAACAACCAGTTTCAAGTCTTTCATGGACACAAGTTTTTTCAAGTTCGCAGAATACCCGCATGGAACTTTGACACCATATAGGCACTGACAGAGTTCTGTTTTCTCTTTTTGACAAAGTATAGCAGGCCGGGGGGAGGTATGTACGCTTTCTCTTCTCCAACAGTGCAAGCTCAGTCCTTATGCGCATGTCGAGCATGTCACGGCGAACGTTGATGCCATCTTTATTCTTTCCTGGAATGTTCAACAACAAACCAATCAAACTGTGACAAAATTTTTCTCTACGTGCATGACATCAATGCAATGTCGAACTTGTAAGTGCACCAATATGGCAGATCCCAAAGAATCTATCTCTTCTTCCAAACATTTTTTCCTGGAGGTTTAGAACATTTACCGAACTCAACTTTGATGTCCTTCACACGCAAGTAAAGCTCCTTACCAGTCACAAACACTGGGGCTGATCCTTTCTCAGGCTTCCCATTAAATGAATTCCTCTTCTTACAGTAGGAGTGATGCATTGGAAGGAATCTGCGGTGACCCATGTACACTATTTTTCTACAGTTCGATAACCACATGCTTTCAGTTTCATCCAGGTAAATTGGACAAGCCTTGCCTCCTTTCGTACTATACCCCGACAAATTTCCATTGGCCAGGAAATCATTTATGGTGCAAAATATCATGGCCCGCAACATGAAACTCTCTCGCTTATGTGCATCCCACACCCGCACCCCTTCGCTCCACAATTTATGTAAGTCCTCGACTAACGGTGATAGAAACACGTCAATATCATTCTCGGGTTGTCTGGGTCCTGCAATTATTAACGACATCATGATGTACTTACGCTTCATACATAACCAAGGAAGAACATTGTAAATGCATAAAAGAACCGGCCAAGTGCTATACCGATTGCTCATATTTCTGTGTGGATTCATACCATCCGTACTCAGCCCAAACCTTATATTCCTCACTTCACCGCCAAACTCACCGAATGTTCTGTTAATGTTTCTCCATTGAATAGAATCAGCTGGATGTCTTAGTTTTCCGTCTTGTTTCCGACCTTCACCATGCCAACGCAAGTACTTCACATCTTTCGGATTTGCAAACAGTCGTTTCAATCTAGGAATCACATGCAAATACCACACAGTTTTGGCCAGAGGCCCTTTCTTTACCTCATCACATCCATTGTGATAAATTCTGTCCCCATGCCTATACCGCGATACACCGCATCTTGGACAAACATGCAAATCCTTGTACTCGTTACGGTACAGAACACAATCATTTGGGCATGCATGTATTCTTTCGATTTCCATTCCCAACGAACACAATAGTTTTTTGGCTTGGTAAACTGATCTTGGCAACTCATTTCCCTCTAGAAGCATGTCCGCTAACAGATCTAATAGCGCCGTGAAACTCTTATCGCTCCAACCGTTGCTTGCCTTCAAGTTATATAATTTCAACACAAAAGACAACTTTGTAAATTTTGCACATCCGGGGATCAAAGGCTTCTCAGAATCAACAATTAATTTCTCAAATTTAGCTAAATCGTTTTCGCTGTAATCTTCTTCTACATCACGTAACATTTCATCTAAATTGTCGTCATCTACATGGACTTCCGAATGAACATTACCAATGTTCTGATCATGATCATCATTACTGCAATCCACTTCCGGGTGCTGCTGAGTGGTAGCGGTGCTCGTTTCCTCAAGATCTTCACCTTGCCATATCCAACAGGTATAGCGTGCGGTAAAACCATGACGAATCAAATGACTCCTAATCTGATCAGAGTTGCCGAACCTTTTTAAGTTCATACAATCTATACAAGGACAATGCATATCTTTCTCTCCCTTCTTCGCCTTTTCTTGCTCAGCAAATTTAATAAACCCATTCACACCCTCCAAATACTTAACAGTAGTATGTTTTATTCCATACATCCAATATTCTCAGTCCATCTACAATTATTTCACAAAATTGATAAATTGAAATAAATAATTAATGACTCAGGGCATGCATGCATGAAACATCATCAATTAGCTAGGCCATATGTGTGTACAGCTGCTTAATTACATTAAATGGATATATGTGAAACCCTAATTAACTTGATGCATTAATTGGAAGAGCCAGCTAGCTAGCTGCATTAATTGTCATCATCTACATGCACATCCGAATGAACATTATCAATGTTCTGATGATCATCATTACTGCAATCCACTTCCGGGTGCTGCTAAGTGTAGCGGTGCTCGTTTCCTCAAGATCTTCACCATGCCATATCCAACAGGTATAGCGTGCGTTAAAACCACGACGAATCAAATGCCACCTAATCTGATCAGAGTTGCCGAACCTTTTTAAGTTCATACTATCGTGGTATTGCGAATACCCCGGCAGGTTTTGAGAGTGATCCTAGCGAAGATTACGCGGCGCGGGTTGATCGGATGACCGGTCCTCCCCCGGCGGACAAGCACAAAGAATGACACACGGGTTTATACAGGTTCGGGTCCCGGTGGGGGCCCTAGTCCTGTCGACGCGCTCCCGACCGGAGTCGGCTGGGGAGGCTCTCTCCGGGGGAGAGGCTTCCGGAGCACGCCTGTGAGTTTAGCTATTCCAATAAAAGAACCGATCCTCTACAACAGAGGGGTACAAGGGCTATTTATAGCCCCAAAAAGAAGCGAAAAACCTAAACTACCGCGGAAGCCACCGTCGGATTGAAGGGTAGGACTGTCCTACTCCCGGTCAAACACCTTGGATGCTTGAAAGGTGGTTGCTAGTTCCTGAGGCGCCCCTCGCGTGACCTGCACGTGATAAGCAGTTCAAGACTTTACCTTTAGGAGGGCGATGAAGCCCGGGACAGCGCCGGAGGCTACGTACCCAGGCAAAGGCGGTGCCCGGGATGGCACCGGAGGCCATGTCCCGGGAGCCAAAAGGCGGCGCCCGGGGAGGCCCCGGAGGCCACGTCCCCGGGCAAATGGCGGCGCCTGGGACGGCACCGGAGGCCACGTCCCGGGGGCCAAAAGGCGGCGCCCGGGGAGGCCTCGGAGGCCACGTCCCCTGGCAAATGGCGGCGCCCAGGACGGCACCGGAGGCTACGTCCCGGGCGCCAAAAGGCGGCGCCCGAGGAGGCCCCGGAGGCCACGTCCCCGGGCAAATGGCAGCGCCCGGGACGGCACCGGAGGCCACGTCCCGGGAGCCAAAAGGCGGCGCCCGGGGAGGCCCCGGAGGCCACGTCCCCGGGAAAATGGCGGCGCCTGGGAGGGCACCGGAGGCCACGTCCCGGGGGCCAAAAGGCAGCGCCCGGGGAGGCCCCGGAGGCCACGTCCCCGGGCAAATGGCGGCGCCCGGGACGGCACCGGAGGCTGCGTCCCGGGAGCCAAAAGGCGGCGCCCGGGGAGGCCCCGGAGGCCACGTCCCCGGGAAAATGGCGGCGCCCGGGAGGGCACCGGAGGCTGCGTCCCGGGAGCCAAAAGGCGGCGCCCAGGGAGGCCTCGGAGGCCCCGTCCCCGGGCGAATGGTGGCGCTCAGGAGGGCATCGGAGGCTGCGTCCAGGGGGCCAAAAGGCGGCGCCCGGGGAGGCCCCGGAGGCCACGTCCCCGGACAAATGGCGGCGCCCGGTAGGGCACCGGAGGCCACGCCCTGGACAAATGGCGGCGCCCGGAGAGGCCCCGGGGGCCGGATCCTCGGGCCACCGTGACATAACTTACCCGGACTTAGTCCCGCGGAGATTTCCCCCGACAGCAGCCTCCCATGCATGCCGGGGACGATGCTCGAGTCCCCGGTGGGTATGGTTCAGGTCACCGGGAAGATCTCCGGGCCAAGTCACCGGAGCCGCGAAGCTTCGATTTCCGTGCCCCACGCTTAAAGCCGCGCCGTTTCGCCATAAATGCGCGTGCGGTTCGAACCGGCGCCTCGATTCGCGCGCCCGTCCCTTCGTTTCCCGCGCATGGTTTGAACTTCTACGGTCCAGATTGATCCGCGGGTGCCACGTGGCGTGCATCTGGACCACGGCCCGCCCCTATAAATAGGACCTTGGGGGGCCCGGAAGCTCATTCCAAATTTTCAGCCTCAAGGATTTTTGCTCTCCCGGTAGCTCTTTCCGGTAGCCCTTTCCGGTAGCCCTTTCCGGTAGCGGGCGTCCGGGAGTTTCTAGTAGTAGCCTCCTGCAAAGTTAGCCACCAAAAAAGAAAACTAACCTCATGGCACCCAAGGGTCGAGCGAAGACCACGGAAGTGCCCCCGGAGGAAATCCCCTCGGATTTCCTCTGGTCATCGGAGTTCACAGCCGAGGACGCCGAGTCCTTGGCCAAAAGAGGCATCGTCGCGGACGGGGACATTCGAGTCCCCGTGAAGAAGGACGGAGTCCCCCCGCCCCAGGCCCGGAGAGGTCGTGGCCTTCGAGGCCTTCCTGGAGGCGGGGCTCCGGCTCCCGGTGCATCCCATGCTCCGGGAGTTTCTCAAGGAGTACGGGGTGGCTCTCAACCACCTCACCCCGAACGCGCTCGTCCGGATGGGCCTCTTCATTTGGCTCTACGAGACAGCGACCGGGCGGGAGCCCGACCTTCGCGCCTTTCGGTACTTCTACGAACCGGCGGCGCGGACCTCCCACCTGGTGAAGGGGGGCCCCAAGTCCCCCTTTGGTTCGGTGATGGTCCAGATGTTGCCGGCCCGGGTAATCGACTACCCGGCGACGGCCTCCCGGGACCACTGGGGGGATTGGGTACGGAGGTGGTTCTACCTCCGGGTCCGGGACGACGCGGTGGTGTACGCCCCGGAGGCCCCCACCTACAGCCGGTCATCCGCACCAAAGCCGCCGGTGTGGGCGGACGAGGAGTACGAGCTCCTCAGCAAGGTGATCCTCTCCAAGAAGACTCGCTCGATGCGGGACGCAGCTGAGGAGATGGCTCTCCTCCGGATCTCCCCCTTCACCGGCGGGAAGAGGGGGATCGGCATGGGCCCCGAGCAGCGGCCCCCGGTGAAGCCGGTGACGCGACGTAAGCTCCGGGAACCCGCTGCATTGTACTTACAAATTTTTAAGAAATTGACTAACTCTTTACCTCTTGCAGTCCGGCCGTACCCGGTGGCGCGGGAGAAGGCGGAGAACCTCTTGGGGAGGTACTTCGCCGATGAGCATTAGCGCGTCATGCGCGCCGTGGGCGAGGGCCCCCCCAAGAACTTGGTAGCGGCGGCCTTCGGGCTAAAGCTGCCGGAGAGGAAGCCTCTCCCCACCCCCGGGTCGCACAAACGGGGGAAGGAGGCGGCCGGGGGCTTGGAGCCCAAGAAGGCCCGGGTTCAAAAGACCCCCGGCCCATCGACGACACCGGCGGCGACACCGACGAAGCCCCGAGACGAGACCCCTGGGAGCGAACGTGCCCGGGCACCGTCCCGGAAGGAAGCAACACCTCCTCCCCCGAGGGGCCCCGTCGAGGCGCGGGGGAAGGTGGCGAACTACGCCCCGTCGCCGCTCACGGTGGAGCTCCTCCCGCCCCTTCCGGCTTCTTTGGAGCCGGAGAGGCTAGAGGTGAGATTCGCGGGGGCCTCACCCCCGCGGGTTTGGCCTGTGGACGAGGGGGGGAGCCCCTCGGTCTACGAGGTTCCTCCGGAGGAGGGGGCCCCGAGGACCTTCCGGCCCGGGGCAGGGAAAGGCCTGATGGTTCCCCCCCGGGCGGAGGCTCCCGCCGAGAGCTCCTCGGCCACGTCTTCGGGGGGCACTACCTCGTCGACGAAGACGCCGGCCGCGTTACCGGACCTTGAGGTCCGGGGACCCCCCGCCGGCCGCGCGGGCGGCGCTGGGTGGGAGACCCCTTTGCTCCCCGCAAGGGAGGTCGCCCGCTACTCGGAGGGCCTGCATACCCGGAAGGTGCAGGCCTTCGTCGCTGGAGGGACGCTCCATGAGCGTTTCGAGGGGCTTCAGTCCCTCGGGGCCCAGGTAACTCGAGTCGATGACGTCTTCATTTATTTCCTGCACTTCGAGATTTTTCTAACTCTATATATTTCGTAGGTGGCAGCTGTTACCTGGGGCCTTGAGCAGCGGGTCGCCCGGCTGCTTAAGGAGGCGGAGGGCCGGGCCGCGGCCTCCGTAGGGCAGCGCGAGGAGGCCCTCCGGGAACGCGACGAAGCCCTCGCGGAATTGACCCGGGCCCGGGCCCAGGTTCATATTTCCGAGGCCATCAACGCCCGCCTTCGGGAGGAGGCCAAGGCGAGGGAGGAGGCGCTCCGTGAGCTCGAGTGCTCAAGCGTCCGGGCGGTGGCGGACGCGGGCCGCTCCGTCTGGACGGCCCTCGAGGGCCTTGGCGTAAGCCTCGGCTCCGGGAGCAGGGAGGTGCCGCCGGTGACCCTCGCGGAGGCTGTGCGTTTCCTCAACGCACAGGTCTCCGCCATCCCGGAGGCTGTCGATGTTCGGGCGCGGGGTCGGGCGATCCCCGTCGTCGCGGCCACTGCGGGGCTCGTCGAGTTCCGGGGGGTCGGCGCCCGGGCGATCGGGGGCCGCATCCCCCGAAGGTTCCCGGACTCCTTCGAGCCTTCGCGCAGGGAGGTCGAGCAGCTCGCCGGAGGGTTCTACGACCGGATCATCCGGGCATGGTTCCCGGCTCCGGCGCCTTCGGCGGGAGACGCCCCAGCCCCGGCCTTGGAGGAAGCCCCCCGGGGGGAGGACGCCAATGAACATGTATGAGCCTCCCCCCGGGTCTTAGCTAGGGCCCTTTTTTGTTTTAGGACTTTTTGATTCTGGTAGTTTCATAGAAGAAGCCCCGGGCACTTGTACATAAACATTTTAAATGCAATGAAGTTAGAATTTTTTCTAAGTCTTTGAATTGAACTTACTGTTACCAGGGATCCCGGGAGGTTGCTCCCGGGCGAAGGTCCGGGAGGGGCTCCCCGGGGAACGCCCAAGCGGCTTTAATTTTGCTAAGCTTTATCTCCGGGAATCGCGGCGAGGATAGTGTCCGGGAGCCGATCCGGTTGAGGGGGCATCCGGAGTGGCACTTGGACAACTTCGATAATCATCGTGCCGAATTGACCCCTCCGCAACAGGGGCTCCGGATGATCCCTCCTCTCCGGATACTTCCACCGGCGGGATACGAGTTCTGGCCTGAGGATGTGCTCCGGGACGCTCGGCGCCGCGTGCGGGCATTGTACCGGGACTTGACCCGGGAGCTAGCGGAGAGCCTCCGGGAGTATTAGGCGTAGGGGCCTTAGGGCTTAGAGAATCCCCCGGGTTAGAACCCGGGTTGTATCGTTTCCGAAGCCCACCGGAGGGGGAAGATGTCCTCCGGGTTTGCTAATCAATAAAGCGCTGTGTTGTTGTTTCCTTTCATTGCCTCTTTATTTTCTTCTTCTTGGATGGTCTGGACGACTCATCTTAACAAGGATGAGCTAAGTTTCCTCGTGGGTGGTGCGGTCGACACACGGGGGTTCCTTATCCCCCCCGCCCACAGCGGGCCGGAGAATAGCTCCGCGCGCTGTGGGGGTAACAAGGCCCCCGGGAAGGAAGTCACCTGTAGCATAGGAAATTTTCTAAGTTAGAAAATTTTAAAGCGAGGTTTTCAAGGAGAAGACCTTCCGGGAGGTAATCGTCCGGTCGCCGTGAGAACGGGGAGCCGGGAATAAGGCCTCAAGTGGAAGGAATGTCCAAGAGATCCCGATGAGATTTCTAGAGGCGAGCTTCCTAGGAGACATTCGTCCGGTCGCCGTGAGAACGGGGAGCCGGGAATAGGGTCTCCGGGGAAGAAAATGCCCGAGAAATCCGTGACTTCTCCGAGAGGCAGTCGTCCGGTCACCGTGAGAACGGGGAGCCGGGAATAGGGTCTTCGGGGAAGAAAATGCCCGAGAAATCCGTGACTTCTCCAAGAGGCAGTCGTCCGGTCACCGTGAGAACGGGGAGCCGGGAATAGGGTCTCCGGGAGGCATTCATCC
Organism: Pharus latifolius; assembly: GCA_019359835.1. Taxonomy (NCBI): domain Eukaryota; kingdom Viridiplantae; phylum Streptophyta; class Magnoliopsida; order Poales; family Poaceae; genus Pharus; species Pharus latifolius. The sequence goes on from CM033323.1 coordinate 68,369,158, forward strand.
GGTCGCCGTGAGAACGAGGAGCCGGGAATAACGTCGACTCCCGGAGGAGGAAGATAGATCCGATCAAGCCGCAAGGGGCCGATCTTCCGGTCGCCGTGAAAACGGGGAGCCGGGAATAACGTCGACTCCCGGAGGAGGAAGATAGATCTAATCAAGCCGCAAGGGGCCAATCTTCCGGGCGCCGTGAAAACGGGGAGCCGGGAATAACGTCGACTCCCGGAGGAGGAAGATAGATCCAATCAAGCCGCAAGGGGTCGATCTTCCGGTCGCCGTGAAAACGGGGAGCCGGGAATAACGTCGACTCCCGGAGGAGGAAGTGCCCGAAGACGGGGCTTGAGTGTTTGGGTAGGGGACTAATCTCCCAAAGTGACTCGTTACCACGGCCACTGTGACCGGGTTGCCGCTTACACCCTCAGTCCACGAGGGCTGATCGTAAGCCGCCCTACGAGAGTGGGGACTCCCGTTGTAGGGACTTGTTGGGGCTGGCCCACTTCCTCGCGGGGAGGGCATCGCCGCTAGGGGCGGCAATGAGAGAGACCTGCAATGAGAGTTTAAAGAGCAAGTCCTATGCATTGCTAATAAAATGAAGTACAAGGCCTCCCCCTGCGAAGCCGCGAAAGGGGAGGAAAATACAGTGTCCCTCCTCCCCCTCCGGCGTGAACGCTCCGGGGGAGGGGACAGGCCCGTAAGGCTAAATATAGAACTTGCGAAGTAAACGCATGTTCCACGTGTGCTTCAGCTCCTGCTCCTGAAGGTTGGAGAGCATGTAGGCCCCCGAGCCCAGGACCGCGGAGATCCTGTAAGGGCCCTCCCACTTGGGGGAGAGCTTACCCAGGGCCTGGGGGTCCGTCACGCGCTTGAGGACAAGGTTTCCAAGGCAGAAAGCTTTCTCGCGCACGCGCTGATTGTACGCGCGCGCCATTTCTTGCTCGTAGATGGCGTGGCGGAGGAGCGCTCGGTCGCGTTCCTGCTCCACGAGGTCGATCTCCAGACGCTCGCTGGCCTCATTGGCCTGGTACGCCGAGGGCGTAGCTCCCTCCAGGAGCTTAACCCGCAGTGACCGGAAGCCGATCTCCGGGGGGAGGACTGCCTCCGCCCCATAGACCAGCGAGAAGGGAGTACGCCCCGTCGCCCGGGACGGGGTCGTGCGCATGGAGCAGAGGATGCTAGGGAGCTCCTCCGCCCATGCACCCCGCTTAGAGGCGGTTTGCTCGAGTCTCCGGCGCAACTCCTGTAGGATCACGCCGTTGACCCTCTCGACAGCCCCATTGCTCCGGGGATGGGCCACCGAGGCGAAGTGGATGACGAGCCCTAGGCCTTCGCAGAATTCCCGGAAGTAAGCCGAGTCGAATTGGGTCCCGTTGTCCACGGTGATTTCCCGGGGGACGCCAAAATGACATGCGACGTTTTTCCAGAAAAACCGCTGAACGGCCCGGGACATGATGCTGGCCAAAGGCTCCGCCTCAACCCACTTTGTAAAATAATCGACTGCGACTACCGCATACTTGTACCCCCCGGGCGCTGGGGGGAAGGGCCCTAAGAGGTCCATCCCCCAGCGCACAAAGGGCCAAGTGATGGGGATCGTCTCCAGCGCTATAGGGGGGAGGTTCGAGCCCTTGGCCATCTTCTGGCATGCCTCGCACGCGGAGACGAGGTCTCGCGCGTCGCGCATGACCGTGGGCCAGTAGAAGCCCTGTCGGAGGGCCTTGGCTGCGATGGCGCGCGGGGCTAGGTGAGAACCACAGCTCCCCGCGTGGATGTCTTCGAGAAGTTGAAGTCCCTCCGGCCGGGGGAGGCAGCGCAGGAGGGCGGAAGCCCCCCGCTTGTAGAGCCTCCCCTCCAGCAGGAGATATGCCCGGGCTTTAGTCCGGAGGCGTTTAGCCTCGGTCTCACTAGGAGGGTCCCCCTCCCCCTTGATGAAGGAGATGAGGGGGTCCATCCAAGACGGAGTCCGGGTGATCTCGGTGACCTCCAGGACATGAGGCTCGTTGCCCGTGCCCGGGGAGGCCACCGAGGGCTTCGCGATGATCTCCAGGAAAGCCCCCTTTGGGTGCGATTCTCGGGCGCTTGCCGCCCGGGCCAAGGCGTCGGCCCGGTCATTGTCCCTCCGTGGGATATGCCGGGCCTCGAGGCCGTCGAAATGCCTCTCCATCTTTCGCACTTCCTGCAAATAAAGACTTAAGTTTGCGTCATGGCACAGGTAAGACTTGTCCACTTGGCAAACTACGAGCTGAGAATCTCCCTTGACTAGGAGGTGCCGGATCCCCAGGGAGCGCGCGAGGTGCATCCCGAGGAGCAAAGCCTCGTATTCGGCGACGTTGTTGGTTGCGGGGAACTCGAGCCGCGCGGCGTACTCGAGTTCCTTCCCCTCGGGGCTCCGGAGGACTACTCCCGCACCAGCCCTGGCGAGACACAGCGACCCATCGAACATAAGGGTCCAATGATCACTGCGTCGGGGCGGCACAGGGAGATCTTCGTCCCCGGACCCAAAGGCGCGAGTCCATTCTGCGACGAAGTCGGCGAGGACTTGCGACTTGATGGCGGAGCGGCCGGTAAGGGACAGGGAGAAGGGGGCGAGCTCGGCCCCCCACTTCCCAATCCGGCCGGTGGCTTCCTTGTTCTGCAGTACCTCCCCAAGGGGAAGGGATGATGGGACGGTGATGGGGTGCCCCAGGAAGTAATGCCGAAGCTTCCAGGACGCCATGAGAAGGGCGTAGCAGATCTTCTTCATCTCCGTGTACCGAGTTTTGGCCCCTTGGAGGGCCTCACTCACGTAGTACACGGGACGCTGCTGCCCCCCTTGCTCCTTCACCAAGACCGCACTGACGGCGACAGGGGTCGCGGCGAGGTAGAGGAGCAAGGGCTCTTCCGGGGACGGACTCACGAGCATTGGAGGGCTCGTGAGGTACTTCTTGAGGTCGTCGAACGCCTCCTGGGCCTCGGGGGTCCAGCGGAACCCCTCGAGCCCTCGGAGGATCTTGAAGAACTGAAGTCCCGCTCCCCCGACCGGGAGACAAAGCGGCTGAGTGCGGCCAGGCGGCCGGAGAGCCGCTGGACATCCTTGACGGAGCGCGGCGGGGGCATATCTAGGAACGCCCGGATCTTCTCGGGGTTTGCCTCAATGCCCCGCTGGGACACGAGGAAACCTAGGAGCTTCCCCCCGCGCACCCCGAAGGCACACTTCTCCGGGTTCAGTTTGAGCCCGAACGCGCGGAGGTTGCGGAAGGTTTCAGCCAGGTCGTCGATGTGGGAGGCTGCGCGGGGACTCTTGACAACCGCGTCGTCTACGTAGACTTCAACGTTGCGGCCGGCTTGCTCTTTGAAAACTAGTGTCATGAGGCGCTGGAAGGTCGCCCCCGCGTTCTTGAGCCCGAAGGGCATATGGACGTAGCAGAAGGTTCCGAGGGGAGTAATAAAACTCGTCTTTTCCTCGTCCCCTTCCGCCATCCGGACTTGATGGTAGCCCGAGTAGGCGTCTAGGAAGCTCATGAGTTCGCACCCCGCAGTGGAGTCGACGAGCTGATCAATCCGCGGGAGCGGGAAGTTGTCTTTGGGGCAGGCGCGGTTAAGGTCGGTGAAGTCCACGCACATCCGCCACCTGCCGGTTGATTTCTTGACGAGGACGGGGTTCGCGAGCCACTCGGGGTGCAGGACCTCCCGAATGAACCCCGCCTCTCGGAGCCGGGTGATCTCCGCTTTGATTGCCTCTTGGCGCTCGAGGGAGAGTTTCCGTAGCTTCTGTTTGACCGGGGGGTGACCGGGGGCCACTGCAAGCTTGTGCTCAATGACCTCCCGGGCGACGCCCCGCATGTCTGACGGCTTCCACGCAAAAACATCGGAGTTTTCGCGCAGAAAAGCCGCAAGTTGCGCTGCGTGCTCCTCGGGGAGCTCCGCCCCGATCCGGACGGTTTTGTCTTCGTTGCCCGGGGACAGCAGGACCTTCCGGAGGCCTCCTTCCGGACGCGGCTTGAGGAGAGGCCTCCCGGGCGGTGGTGCGGCAGCATCTAGTTCCGGGGGAGAAGCCTCCCCCCCGGGGGTCTTTATGAGGTTGACGCTTCCGATCGTGGCCGCAGCGCGCTCGTATAGAGCACGGGCCATGTCTTGGTCTCCCCGGACGTTGATCACACCATGCGGCCCGGGGATCTTCATGCAGAGATAGTTTTGATGGGTGGCAGCCCCCAGCCGGTTGATTGTCGTCCTCCCCATAATCGCGTTGTAGGAGGAGGGGAGGTCTACTACGTCGAAGCGGACCAGCTCGGTCCGGTAGTTCTCCGGGGTGCCGAAGGTCATTGGAAGATCTACCTTGCCCACGGGGTGGATCGCCTTGCCCTGGACAAAACCTTGCAGGGGTCCGGCAGCGGGCTGCAGGAGCTTCTCATCCACCTGCATTTCTTTGAAGGCCTTCAGGAATAAGACATCGGCGGAGCTCCCGCCGTCCACCAGGATCCGGGCCAGATGGCAGTTGTAGATGGTCGCGGAGACAATGAGCGTGTCGTCGTGGGGGAAGCGAACACCCCGCGCGTCTTCTGCCAACAAGGTGAGGGGGACGTCCGACCACTTCGGTGGCGGGGACGCGTGTAGCACCCCCACAACCTTGACCTCGTGCGCGTACTCCTTACGCTGGCGCTTAGAGTTCCGCCCGGAGGCAGATCCTCCCACGATGACGTTGATGTGCCGCTGCGAAGTTTGAAAAGGGAGAGCTTCTGAAGGCTCCCCCTCCTGCGTCTGCTGACCCCCCCCCCCCCCCCCCCGTGGGAGCGGGAAGGGCCGGAATAGCTGGCCGAGGGAGCGAGGAGGCCGGAGTCCCCCCTGCCCGTGCTGGTCGAGGAAGTCCGTGAAGTGCTGCAGCAGCTGGCTACAATCTCGGGTAGCATGGGTATTGGACCTGTGGAGGCTGCACCACGGTCCTTCCCGCCTTCTCCCCGCGGGGCCTTCCTGGCCGCGCGAAGACTGTCCTCCCCCATGACCTTTCGGTTTGGGGAAGGGGCGGTTGGCCCTCGGGGGGTCGCGCGAGCCGCCTCCGCCCTCGAGGACAAAGGTGTCCCGAGGCCGTGGCTCGCTACGTCTCCCCTACCTGGAGCGTTTGGGGGGATCCCTGGCTCCCCGGTCGACGGGGGCGGGAGCCCCCTGGGTCTTCTTCCAGATATCGTCTTCCTCCACCCGAGCGTACTTTTCGAGCACGTTGAAGAGCTCGTCGGCGGAAGAGGGGCAACTCCGGGAGAGCCTTCGGTGGAGCTCCCCCGGGAGGATGCCGCTTTTGCAAGCTTCGATGACCGTAGAGTCGGGGACGTGGGCCACTTTGCTCTTCACCTGAGCAAAGCGCTTGAAGAAGCTTCTGATGGTTTCCCCAGTCCTCTGCCGGACAGTGTACAGCTGCGAGGAGTCCAGGGGACGCACGTAGTTCCCCTGGAAGTTGGCACAGAACTCCCGCTTGAGCTGCGAGAAAGACTTGATGGAGCCGGCCTTCAGGTTGTAGAACCAGGAGCGGGCAATGCCGGAGAGGTAGAGGGGGAAGACGTTTCACTGTACTGTCTCGTCCCCCCCGGCCGCGGAGATGGCAGTGGAGTAGACCTGCACGAACTCGTAAGGGTCTGCCTCACCGTTATAGTGTTCGATGTGTGGCGGGCGGTAGGGCCGCGGCCACCGGATGCTACGAAGTCTTCGGCACAGGGGCTGGTTGGCCCCCTGCACTTCCCGGGGAGAGCCCCAGTCGCTGTCTTCTTTCACGGGACCTTCGTTGTCTGAGTCTGGAAGCGGTCCGAGAGGTCCGCCAGAATGGCGGTGGCGACGCTTTTCCTCTGGACCGGGACTGAGTTCCCGGACGTCCGGGCTCTCCGCGCCCGCGGCCGGGGGGAAGTTCTTCCCCGCGCTCTGGTGAACGCATTCGCTCAACCTCCCCCGGGGCGAAACGGGCCTGTCCCGCCGAGGGAGGGAGCTCGTGCGCTGTAGCTTCCGGAGCCGGTTGGGGCGAGCCCCCTGCGACGACCCCCGGGACCAGAAAGGGGGAAGCCCCTGTATCATCCAGAACCGGGGAGAGGGCGCCCGCGACGACGCCTGGAATCGAAGTGGGGGGGGGGGCCCCAGTGGCCACGACCGGAACCGGGAAGGGGGCAGGCCCTGTAACACCCGGAACCGGCGAGGGGGGAGCCCCCGTGGCGGCGTCCGGAACCGGGGAGCCCATGCGGGGGGAAGTCCGCTGCAGCACGGGGGCTGCTCTGTCAACCGCCCCCGGTGCGGTAAACGCGACGCGGGGGTCGGGACTGGCTCCCGGCGCAGGGTAAACCCCCGGCAAGGAGTGGGCTCCCGGCCCCGGGAATAGGCCGGGGACGTGGTACCCCCCTGGTGCCACGAAGGGCCCCGGCATGAAGTAACCTCCCGGTACCGGGACGGGCCCGGGTGCCGGGAAGGGTCCGGACATATATCCCGCAGGGGGAGGGAACCCCCCGGCACGATCATAAGGGGCGGACAACCCCCCCGCAGCCAGAGGGGCCGCCGGGTAACCCATAAACGGGGGCATGTTCCCCGGATATGGGTGCGACGCAAATGTGGGGGCCAGAGGCCGCGCCAACACGCTGAGGAGCTCGTCCATAGAGCGCTGGGCGCGGAGCTGGCCTTTCACGAGAGCTTCGAGCAGGGCGTCCCGGGGAGTCGGGGGAGCCGTCGGGGGGACGCTTGTCCCGGCCGAGGTCCCCGCGGTCACCGGGAACGACTTGGAGGTGGAAGCACCTAAGTTAAGAGGAAAGGAGGGAGGCGGTACCTGGGCCAGGTCGCCTCCGGAAGGGACCGCCGGGACAGCAGTGTCCCGGGCGGACGGCGCCGAGTCTCCGAGACCCGGATCACCGGGAAGGGTGCGAGCCCTTGTTCTTGGGGGAGCCATGGCGTCTCGTCACAAGTCCCCACGGACGGCGCCAACTGTCGTGGTATTGCGAATACCCCGGCAGGTTTTGAGAGTGATCCTAGCGAATATTACGTGGCGCGGGTTGACCGGATGACCGGTCCTCCCCCGCCGGACAAGCACAAAGAATGACACACGGGTTTATACAGGTTCGGGTCCCGGTGGGGGCCCTAGTCCTGTCGACGCGCTCCCAACCGGAGTTGGCTGGGGAGGCTCTCTCCGGGGGAGAGGCTTCCGGAGCACGCCTGTGAGTTTAGCTATTCCAATAAAAGAACCGATCCTCTACAACAGAGGGGTACAAGGGCTATTTATAGCCCCAAAAAGAAGCGAAAAACCTAAACTACCCCGGAAGCCACCGTCGGATTGAAGGGTAGGACTGTCCTTCCCCCGGTCAAACGCCTTGGATGCTTGACAGGTGGTCGCTAGCTCCCGAGGCGCCCCTCGCGTGACCTGCACGTGATAAGCAGTTCAAGACTTTACCTTTAGGAGGGCGATGAAGCCCGGGACAGCGCCGGAGGCTACGTCCCCGGGCAAAGGCGACGCCCGGGACGGCACCGGAGGCCATGTCCCGGGAGCCAAAAGGCGGCGCCTGGGGAGGCCCCGGAGGCCACGTCCCCGGGCAAATGGCGGCGCCCGGGACGGCACCGGAGTCCAGGTCCCGGGAGCCAAAAGGCGGCGCCCGGGGAGGCCCCGGAGGCCACATCCCCGGGCAAATGGCGGCTCCCGGGATGGCACCGGAGGCCACATCCCGGGAGCCAAAAGGCGGCGCCCGGGGAGGCCCCGGAGGCCACGTCCCCGGGCAAATGGCGGCGCCCGGGAGGGCACCGGAGGCCACGTCCCGGGGGCCAAAAGACGGCGCCCGGGGAGGCCCCGGAGGCCACGTCCCTGGGCAAATGGCGGCGCCCGGGACGGCACCGGAGGCTACGTCCCGGGAGCCAAAAGGCGGCGCCCGGGGAGGCCCCGGAGGCCACATCCCCGGGCAAATGGCGGCGCCCGGGAGGGCACCGGAGGCTACGTCCCGGGGGCCAAAAGGCGGCGCCCGGGGTGGCCCCAGAGGCCATGTCCCGGGCAAATGGCGGCGCCCGGGACGGCACTGGAGGCTACGTCCCGGGAGCCAAAAGGCGGCGCCCGGGGAGGCCCCGGAGGCCACGTCCCCGGGCGAATGGCGGCGCCCGGGAGGGCACCGGAGGCCACGTCCCCGGACAAATGGCGGCGCCCGGAGAGGCCCCGGGGGCCGGATCCTCGGGCCACCGTGACATAACTTACCCGGACTTAGTCCCGCGTAGATTTCCCCTGACACATACAATCTATACAAGGACAATGCATATATTTCTCTCCCTTCTTCGCCTTTTCTTGCTCAGCAAATTTAATAAACCCATTCACACCCTCCAAATACTCAATAGTAGTACGTTTTATTCCATACATCCAATATTCTCGGTCCGTCTACAATTATTTCACAAAATTGACAAATTGAAATAAATAATTAATGACTCAGGGCATGTATGCATGAAACATCATCAATTAGCTAGGCCATATGTGTGTACAGCTGCTTAATTACATTAAATGGATATATATGAAACCCTAATTAACTTGATGCATTAATTGGAAGAACCGGCTAGCTAGCTGGTTAACTTCAGCCATAAATCATTCCTAGCTTAACTTTAGCAAGCTATAGCTAGCTAGCCAACCTAGCCTTCTAGCTAGTTTAGAGCTACATGTATCTAGTTTAATGAATTGGAAGTAAAGAGAGAGGGAGAGTGTGAAATAGTGATAGAGAGAGAGAGAGGTGATGAGAAGATGACAATACCGAGGGGATCGAATTATCAACCTCTCAACTAGCTTCTCCAGATCACTCTAGCTTGGAGAGTGGATGCACGTACGGTAGAAATGAATCGAGGATGCAGAGCAGGGGTCGAGATAAGTTGTACAATTTTACTATCGGTTCAAAACCACAACCGATAGTAAACTTTTCTCTCTATTAAGGTCCCCACTGTCATAACCATTAGTTTACATGATGTCATTTTACTATCGGTTTGTTTTATATAACCGATAGTAAAATTTCCTCTATTATATCAGTTGGTATAGTAGTAACCGATAGTAAAAATTTCGTAATTTCACTATCAGTTACCAAACACAAACCGATAGTAAAATTTACTCTATTATATCGGTTGGTACAGTATGAACCGATAGTTAAAAGTCCGTAATTTCACTATCAGTTACAAAAAACAAACCGATAGTACTATTTCATCTATTATATCGATTGGTACAGTAATGACCGATAGTAAAAAATGTTTGCATTTCACTAACAGTGTACAAGAATATAACCGATAGTAAAAAGCATCTTCTCCACCGCTGTCGTCGTACTCTATTGAATTTTTCTCAGATTGCTTATAACCGTTAGAAGATATGGGTTAGTGGATTGCATTTCTGTAGTAGTGATCTCAGCATAGTCGCCATCGTCGATTCGGTCCTTACGCTTATAGCGGGATGCGCCGCACACCGGATAAACATGCATATCCCTGTAGTCGTTACTGTAAAGGATGCAATCATTAGGGCATGCGTGTATCCTTCCTACTTCCATTCCCAAAGGACACAACAGCTTTTTCACTTGGTAGGTGTTTTTTGGCAACTCGTTTCCTTCCGGAAGCATGTCCGCTAAAAGATCTCACAGTGCCGTGAAACTCTTGTCGGTCCAGCTGTTACTTGCCTTCAATTTTAAAAGTTCAAGTACGAAGGCCAACTTTGTGCACTTCGACTTGCAACCAGGGAATAATGGCTTTTCTGAGTCCTCAATCAAGCGCTTGAATTTACCAAACTCCCTTTCACTGTAATTTCCTTCCACATCACGCAACATGTCATCTAAATTGTCATCCTCTGGCATATCCTCATCGAAATCGTTGCTGGGATCCGACATGTCCTGTTCCTCAACCTGAATGGCACTTGTTTTTGTAGTTTCCTCTTCGCCATGGTAGACCCAACACATGTACCCCTTTTTGAAACCACATCGGATCAAGAAGGCGACAATTAGAGATGAGTTGATGAACATCTTAAGATTCTGGCAGTCTACGCAAGGACAGTACATATATGGTAAACCCTCTTCGCCATGTATTGCTCAGCAACTTTTTGGAGATCTAAAATGTAGGATCGAGGATGCCGACTAGAGGGGGTGAACAGGAGGCTTAAAATACTTTTTAATTTAAAGTAACTTTTTCAAAGAGAAAGACCAAAAGCAATTTAACAAAATATTGCAAGATTAAATAGAAGAAGGAGAGAGAACAAACACAGAGATTTTTTCCCGAGGTCTTGGAGACTCGCCCGGTCTCCCCTACTCCTCGTTGAAGCACTCAAATGAATGAGTCTCGCTTCAATATCCACGAAGGATATGTCTCACTATTGGTTGCTCCTTGTTCACTCGTGAAAGGTGAGCACCGATGCCTTTTACAAACACGCCGAGCCTCTCCAACAATTTCTGAATGGGAGAGGTCAACGGCCACACCACCAAACCGTCTAGGTGAGGGCGTTCACCAAGAGTAGCAAGCTGCAAGGTCTTGTCTAGACCTCCAACAATCACCGAGAAAATAAAAGTATGCAAAGATGATGCGAACTAAAAAAACTCGGTGAATCTCAAAAGCCAGAGACTTGATCAAAAGACCTTTCTCGAAGCAAAAGCCAGATCTACCTAGATCTTTCTAGAAAAATCAAAAACTCTTCTGCTATCAAAAACGTAACTGAAAAACCAAATCTTTCAAAACCAAATCCAACCGAGATGAATGCAATGCAGTGACCTAGTAGTTTCTCGTTTTATGCTGGAAATGTAGAGAGGACCTGCAACCCCTCTTTATAGTACGGTTAATACTAAGAAATGAAATCCTTAACCGATCAAACTACATACGCCGAGATCAGTAAAAATAAAAAAATAGATTACCTCAGGTCCTTTGCATCTCACGACTTGCATCTTGTCTTTGTTCATTTGCAACTTGTGCTTTTATCTCTTTTGCTTTGGATTCATCTTGTTCATCTCGCATGTCTTCTCAACATAGATCTATATGAAATGACTCAGAAGCACAATTAGTCTGACACGCTTGTTTTCATTAATCATAAAAATTAGGTCAGGCATAAAGGCCTACATGCAACAATCTCCCCCTTTTTGATGATTGATGACAACAAGCGTTTGATAAAAAATAACTCCCCCTGACTCCCCCTGAGTGTGTACATGATATCTCATGTATTATCACAAAGACAAGTCGAGAGAATACATAAAATCAAATCATCATACACACACACATATATATATATATATATATATATATCATATCATATCCATATGAGAAAACATCCAACAATAAAATATATCCATAAGCATAAAAGTCATCCATCAAAACACAAAAAAAATATAAGGTCATACACAACTTCTCCCCCTTTGGCATCAAGCACAAAAAGGTGGGAGCTGACACAAGAGAGCCTAAGGCTCATCATTAGACGAAAGCCCTAAGACAGCTGTATATCCGGAGCCTGCGGGAGATCCAGTCGGGTCAACGGCAGGAGAGGCTGGTGCAGCAAGTGCCTGAGCAGTAGGGTCTGAAGCTGTATCAGATGAAGAGGCAGCTAGGCGGGCCCTCTTGCGAGGGGCTGGAGAAGCTGCAGAAGGTAGACGTCTCAGGATCTCCTCCTGCTAGGCAAGCAGACGGAGGAGGATCTGATGATGCTCCTGCTGAGTGATGAGGATCTGCCTCTGGGTCTAGATCACCTGATCGAGCTGAGAGGTGGACGAGGAAGAATCGGTGCCTGTGTCTCCGGTAGGAGCCGGATCTACTGCCTATCCTGCAGCCATATTGCCCGACTCACCAGCTACATCATCGTCAGATGCAGAAGAGTCAGGTTCAGCTGCAGCTGCAGGTCGGGCACCAAGACGCCGATCGGCCTGCCCCGGAGGATAGAACTGAAGAGGATGGTGGGGCCGAGGGAGGTCAGAGTCTACAACCCGAATATGCAGAAGCATCGCCATGATGTATGGAGCATACAGCAGTTGGAGACACGGAGAAAGAATAACGTGCTGAATCTCACTGATGATGAGGTCAGCAACGTCGAAGGGCTCCTCCTAGAAGATAGAAATCAGAACGTGGAGCCCAAGATAGGTCACTCTAGCCCTGTCTCTGGTCATGGGGACCAAGGTGAGATAGAGAATCCACAGAGCCAAATCAACATTGCGGCATAGGCCGGCGATGTGACGGAGCTGGAAAGGGCCGGAATACAGCATGGCTACCTCCCGATGCTCAAGGTCGGGGAGAGTGTGGAGCTGGCGCCCAGAAGCGAGACGAACCAGTCCAAGAGCGGCCTCAAGCTGCTCCTTCGTGATAGTGTGGACTTGGAGGCCTGTCATGAAAGTCAGCGAGTCGCGCTGGGGAGAGATAAAGACAGTGGAGTAAAACTGACAAATGGGCTCGTCAGCCCAGTAAAGGGAGGAATCAGAGACGAGATCTCTGATCCCGACGGAGGGGAGGTGAAGAGACAAATGAACAGAAACGGAGGTTTTAGGGTTCGGGGGCCCAAACTGACAATCAGTATGATATACTGACAGTTAATTCAAAAACCAGCAGCATGAAACTGACAATCAGTGTACAAAACTGACAGTCAGTTCACAGAACTGAGTTTTGAAGCTAACAGTTAGTGTATGAAACTGACAGTCAGTGTGGATCACAAAAAAGACAAGCAAAAATGACCAAAGTTGAAGCACATAACTGACAGTTAGTTTGTGAAACTGACTGTCAGCATGGTCAACGACTTCGACCAGAGGCTACGACCAGACTCCTGAACAAAGGAACTAATAGTCAGTTTAACATGCTGACTGTCAGTTTGGATAATCAAGTTGACCAGAAGCAGATTTTGACCAGAGAGAGAATAAAATATATTTTAATATATTTATCAAATCAACTAGCATTTGAAACTTTAATTATATTCAATTCACCTCTGAGAAAGAAAAATCTAGATTCATCTAGGGGTTTGGTGAAAATATCTGCTAGTTGCATATCTGTTCTGATGTAACTAACGTCAATATCTCCTTTTGCCACATGATCTCTTATAAAATGGTGCCGTATTTCAATATGCTTAGTTCTAGAATGTTGAACAGGATTATTTGTAATTTTAATGGCACTTTCATTATCACACAAGAGTGGCACTTTTTCAAATTTAATTCCATAATCCAGAAATGTCTGCTTCATCCACAAAATTTGAGCACAACAACTTCCTACAGACACATATTTCGCTTCAGCGGTGGAGAGAGCTACAGAATTCTGTTTCCTAGATGACCATGATACTAAAGATCTCCCCAACAATTGACAACTTCTAGATGTGCTTTTTCTATCAATCTTACACCCAACATAATCTGAATCCGAATATCCAATCAATTCAAAGTTTTTGGCCCGAGCATTTAAATGTAGTTTTCTCCTATCGTCATCGGAGTGACTTGCCAGATCATCCGGAAGAGTAAACCCAAGTTTAACAATGTCCCATACATCAAGCCCCATGGCCTCTAGAAATACCGACATGCGCACTTTCCAATAAGGATAGTTAGTCACATCAAAGATAGGCGCACGGCCGGTATAGCCGAGATGAAACCCTTCATTAGACGTCATCCTCTCTCTAGGTGGTAAAGTCTAATTAAATGAGAGACCACGCTCTGATACCATGTGTAGGATCGAGGATGCCGACTAGAGGGGGGTGAATAGGAGGCTTAAAAAACTTTTTAATTTAAATTAACTTTTGCAAAGAGAAGAACCAAAAGCATTTTAAGAAAATATTGCAAGATTAAATAGAAGAAGGAGAGAGAACAAACACAGAGATTTTTTCTCGAGGTCTCGGAGACTCGCCCGGTCTCCCCTACTCCTCGTTGAAGCACTCAAATGAATGAGTCTTGCTTCAATATGCACGAAGGATATTTCTCACTAGTGGTTGCTCCTTGTCCACTCCGGAAAGGTGAGCACTGATGCCTTTTACAAACACGCCGAGCCTCTCCAACAATATCCGAACGGGAGAGGTCAACGGCCACACCACCAAACCTTCTAGGTGAGGGCGTTCACCAAGAGTAACAAGCTGCAAAGTCTTGTCTAGACCTCCAACAATCACCGAGAAACTAAAAGTATGCAAAGATGATGCGAACTGAAAAAACTCGGTGAATCTCAAAAGCTAACGACTTGATCAAAAGATCAAGATTTTAACTCCAAAACAAATACTCAAGTGTATGTATGAGAAGAGGGCTGCTTGGTGTACAAAACATCTGCTCAAGGCCTCTATTTATATCCTCAACAAACAAAAGAGCCGTTGGAGCTCAAGCTGACAATCAATAGTGCAAACTGACAGTCAGTTTGGGTCACAACCAGAAAGAAGTAAAATCCAGAGAAAACTCAGCTAGCCATTTGAGATCGTATATGGAAATAAAATAGCATAAACTGACAGTCAGTTTCAAACTCAACGGCTGACAAAAATCATGGATAAAACTTTGCTGGTCGTATATGGAAACTGATATCACATACTGACAGTCAGTATCACAAATTGACAGTCAGTTTCGACCACAAACTTGACCAGTAAAACAAAACTCACAAAATAAATAGCTCGAGGTCGAAATGCAAACTGACAGTCAGTTTAGGTCAAAAGAATTTGGCTCAAAAAACAACCTCTCTGGACAATTGTCAATTAACAAAACTGACAATTCAAACTGACAGTCAGTTTCCCAAACTAACAGTCAGCATGGATAAAAATAGTTATAACTTTTAATCCAGAGATTCGATTTAAGAGTTTAATTGCTTGTTTGAAAGATAATTAAAAGGGCTATCTTTTGTCAACAGAAGCAAAAGCCAGATCTGCCTAGATATTTCTAGAAAAAGCAAAAACTATTCTGCTATAAAAAACGCAACTGAAAAACCAAATCTTTGAAAACCAAATCCAGCCGAGATGAATGCAATGCAGTGACCTAGTAGTTTCTCGATTTATGCTGGAAATGTAGAGAGGACCTGCAACCCCTCTTTATAGTACGGTTAAAACTAAGAAATGAAATCCTTAACCGATCAAACTACATACGCCGAGATCGGTAAAAATAAAAAAACAGATTACCTCAGGTCCTTTGCATCTCACGACTTGCGTCTTGTCTTTGTTCATTTGCGACTTGTGCTTTTATCTCTTTCGCTTTGGATTCATCTTGTTCATCTCGCATGTCTTCTCAACATAGATCTGTATCAAATGACTCAGAAGCACAATTAGTCTGACACGCTTGTTTTTATTAATCATCAAAATTAGGTCAGGCATAAAGGCCTAGATGCAACATAAAACACCTTTCATGTATTCTTCACTCACTCGGTTGTCATTATACATCCAGTCTCGATGGACCATCTGCATTTTAATTCATTCACATGCTAAGTAATACTCTACGTACAGTCAACATGCAATAAATTATAAATCTAGCTAGCTAGTGTTTGATGTGGAGTTTGCGGTATAACTAGTTATTAACTACTACTTGAACTGCAAGCAATTAGTTAGAAACTAATTGGGAGCATGGATAACGTACATCATAAAGTAATTAAATAGCTACAGGTCAAAAAATGAGTTACAACCAAGATTTGCTACTCTAGCTTCCCCTCCCTCTCCTCTAATTTGATCAATCAATGGAGATTAATACTGATGATGAAATTAAGTAATGTGCATGTCTTAGGAGCAAGTACCAACCTTGGATCTTCAAATTTGTTGTCCCCAAATGCTTCCCTTTTGAGATATTGCTCTTCCTTACCCTAGATCTCTTCCAACTGGATAGTATGTCGAGCAAGAGTGTACGACTATCTTGAAACATCCGCCAAAAGACCTTTTATTACCAGGTTCAATACAGACGGTTCTACATAATACCATCTGTAATAGTAAAATACCATTGACGGTTTTCACTTTAAGACAGTCGGTAATATCGGTGCATTTGTGTAGAACTATGACAGAATATCACAGACGATTTTGAGATATCAACCGTCGGTGATAATTAGAATATCACAGAAACTACCACTGACGGTTTTCACTTTAAAACCATCCGTAATATCGGTGCATTTGTGTAGAACTATGATAGAAATATCATAGACGGTTTTGAGATATAAACCGTCGGTGATAATTAGAATATCACAAACAGTTCTAAAGTCCGAACCGTCGGTAATATCACTGACGGTTTTCACTTTAAAACCGTCGCTAATATCAATGCATTTGTGTAGAACTATGACAGAAATATCACAGACGGTTTTGAGATATAAATCGTCGGTGATAATTAGAATATTACAGACGGTTCCGAGGTCAAAACCATCCACTTCACTATCACAGTTGGTTTTGACTTCGGAACCGTCTGTGATAACTTGGCGTACTTGTATTGGTGTATATTTGCGTATTTGTATTGCTATTTGGGACATGTACTTGAATGTGTGAATTGGTGTATTTGTGTATTTGTATTGATGAATATTTGTGTATTTGTGTTCACTATCACAGACGGTTTTTAAATCATAACCGTCTGTGGTAATTAGAATATCAACCGTCTACTATCACAGATGGTTCTGATGTCTGAACCATCTGTATTATGTCTGGAATTTTTCTTGAAGTCGAACCGTTCGACTTCTACAAATACTTGTTCCCTCCCTAGAGTTTTGCTTCCAGTCGAATTGTTCCACTTCTTTTTCTCCTTCGGCATGACAAACACTAACCCATAACCTCCATTGATGGCCGCCGCACCTCCATCGATGGCCACTAGTTTCTCTGGTGAATCAAGTCCAACATCGATCATAGCTTCAACTCCCTTGGCTATATTTCGGTATTGCAAGCAAGGAAAGTAAAATTTCAGCATTGTTGGATTATCCTAATCCTATGATGGAAATTATCCTGCAATTCTTGTATCTTCCATTTTTATATTTCTTCTTTTCAATATGATTCTGTGCAGGTCCTTGGACAATGTTCACGAGGGGCAACGTAGTTCACGGTTCGTCGTCACAGTATGCTGCCTACATTGGCTTGTTGGCTAAAGAAAAGGTGAACATCACCGTCAAGATCTGGAAGGATGTGAAGGGTGAGAAGATCCTCAAGCCCGGCTTTCTCATCTCAACTCAACTCAACACAACTCAACTTAACTGAGATGAGAAAGCCAGAAGAGATCACTAAGACAAATGTAACTCAACGCTAGTTCCAGCTCCTCGGGCGTCTATGAATTGAACTCCTATGGTTAAGTCAAATGTGGTTCATACATTTGATGTTTCATATGAATGGATTTGTGATGTATCAGGTCTAACTTGTAGTAGGTAGTTACATTTGTTGTTTGATTGCAAAGGTTCTCTTTCATATGTGACTTTGTAATACATCAAATGTGTGAATTGGCATATTTGTATTGCTATTTGGAACATGTACTTGAATGTGTGAATTGGTGTGTATTTGTGTATTTGTATTGGTGTATAATTGTGTATTTGTATTTTTGTTTCAAACATGTACTTGAATGTACGAACTGGCTTATTTGTGTATCGCAGAAATATCACAGACGGTTTTTAAATCAGAACCATCTAACTTCAAACGGTGATATAACAGACGGTTTTTACCTCAAAACCGTCTGTGATATAACTATCACAGATGGTTTTTAAATTAGAACCATCTAACTTCAAACGGTGATATAACAGACGGTTTTTACCTCAAAACCTTCTGTGATATAACTATCACAAACAGTTTTTAAATCAGAACCGTCTGTGATATTCCAAGAACGTTAAGAATTCGAAGTGTTGGACACTGTTGGGACTATCACAGTCGGTCTTGACATCAAAATCGTTTGTAATACTAGGCGGTTGTGATATTGGAAAATTTTTGACCACCTCATATCCTTACCCAACTCAATCTAGACACTCAATCTGCGATCAAACAACTCAACTGAGTGTAACGATGCCGTTTCACATTAACAATATACAATATGAATCCAATATTACAAAAAAATCTAGTATACAAAAATAGATGGGAGTGCAATAATGCATTAGATCCTCAGAACCGTCTGTGATATTCCAAGAACGTTGAGAATTCGAAGCGTCGGACACTGTTGGGACTATCACAGTCAGTCATGACATCAAAATCGTTTGTAATACTAGATGGTTGGGAGATCTAAACCGTGCGTTTTTATCACAGACAGTTTTTACCTCAGAACCATTTGTGATATTCCAAAAGGTAAAGAAAGATAAAGAAAGAGGGAAAGATAGCAGTCCAAGAACGTGCTGGAAAATTAGAAAATTGACATAAGAACAAATTTTTCATTAATTTTTCATCACTTATAAAAAAAGTAAAAATACAAAATGCTAGGTCAAGGAGTGGTCTTAGCCCTGACTGCATCTAGAATAAAGTCAGTTTGACTTGCAGCCAGGACGCAGGACTCCTCCAGCGACAAGTTGTCCTTCTTAGGATCAACTACTACCACGTCGAGAAGGCCTGCGACCTCACTTAACTTCGCAATGGTATCCTTCACAGTCAAATCGCAGCCAGTGATGGTCATATCCACAGCTTGCTTCTCCTCGCAAAGACGTCTCGTCCTCGCCCTAGCATTGTCACCATCCGTCTTCATGCGCTGGAAGAGATCGTCCAGGTCAAGCCGTAGCTGAGTGTGCTTCTCTATAAGGAGCTTGTGCTCCTCCTGGAGGGCCCTCAACTTGGCCTTCACCTTGCCTGAGTCCTCCACTGCTCCCCTTCCCTGTGCAAATCAACAGCTCAAGAATCTACTGAACAGGGATTAACAATACAGGGGTAAGTCCAAAAGATTGAGAGTTCTTACCGGGGAGGGCGAGGCTGACGATGACATTGAGGATGCCATTGGCGCAGAGAAGCTAAGGAGTCGAAGAGTTTGAGAAGTAGAAAAACCTATAAATTAGTTGGTAATTATTCCACTGCAAAGCTATTTATAGAATTTCCAAGGCGACGCTTCGTGTTCCCAGCATAGGGTGCTGCGCGAAGATCAGAGACCGAAATAACACACCGTTGAGAATTCAAAGCACCGGAACTGTTTGGACTATCACAGTCAGTTTTGACCATGGAACCGTCAGTGATATTTTAGTTATCACCTACGGTTCTCAGTTGAGAACCGATTGTAACTATCACAGTCAGTTTTGACAACGTAACCGTCAGTGATATTCTAGTTATCGCATACGATTCTCAGTTGACAACTGATTGTAACTATCACA
Organism: Pharus latifolius; assembly: GCA_019359835.1. Classification (NCBI taxonomy): domain Eukaryota; kingdom Viridiplantae; phylum Streptophyta; class Magnoliopsida; order Poales; family Poaceae; genus Pharus; species Pharus latifolius. The sequence continues at coordinate 68,388,262 of CM033323.1, forward strand.
GTCAGTTTTAAGTTTAAAATCGTTTGTAATAAGTAGACTATCACAGACGGTTCTGTGGTCAAAACCATATTCTTGACTATCACAGTTGGTTTTGACATCAGAACCGATTGTGATAACTGAACATATTCTCCCGACAGGCCTTAGCAGACGGTGTTCCATTGAAAAGTTCATAACCGTTTGTGATGTGCTATCCTGGATGTCTGTTTCTGTGGTAGTGAATGTATATGCGACTCACTGGGGGGAGGAGGGTGATGAATCATCGACTAGCTGGTGAAGGGAAGGTATACAGAACAAAGCGATTTGCTTAGAAGGGCTCAAGAAACCGACAAAACTGCCTATCTGTAAGTGTACTTAAGTAAGCGTCTTCAGCTGTGTCTCCTCTCGCCGTGATGAAATAAACTAGTTCAGAACATTCTAGCCAAGAGCACGAAAAAGTTGAGGAAGAAAATAAAAAATGAATAAATAAATAAATCAGAAATAAAAAGTGTTTAAAGCTCTCTCTAACTAGGGAAATCTAGCAACTTTGTATAAATTGTAGCATACTGATGTTTTCTTTGGCTACTGATTGTTCTAAACCTTATATGAAAAAAGTTGTCAAAATGATTTAGTCAATTAAGCTCTCTCTTTTCTAAGGTTGAGATTCGATAGGCCGAATATTTGCATTTGGAGAGTTTAAATTTCTTATTGTTTCATATGCATCGATGTGATGTGAATTGTCGAAAAATGTTTATTGAAAATCTGAAGGCATTCCAATTTTTGGAAAATTCAATTCATTCCAATTGAGGACAACCAAAATTCTAGCATGAGGGAATTTCATAAGTGCTAAATTGATAGTACTTTTACCCTAAGTTTGCTAATGAAAATGTGCTAAAAACATGCTAAAAGCTCCTTTGATGCGACATTTTATACATATTTTTATATTATTTTTACAATCCGCTTTCACAGTTGTGTTTTCCATATTCCAAAGATCGAACCTACAAAATAATTTCGACAAAAGATACAAAAAATGGACGAAGAGGAACCCTGATCGAATATTTCAAAGTCAAAACCACCTCGTCGAACACACTTAGACAAGAAGGAACCATGATTGAACACACTTGGACGAAAAAGAACCATGATTGAACATGAACACACTTGGTTGAACAAAGTCCCGATCAAACACGCCGGGTCAAAAAGAGTCCCAATCAAACACGACTGTCGCCTGGCCATTATTTGACCGAGCCTAGCACGATCAAGGGCACGACCCATGCTCGGCCTGGGGCACGACCCATGCCATAGGTCATGCTCAGCTCGGTTTCCTGAGATATTTTTGTCGAATCTATTCGGTTTTGACTCAGATTTGTTTGTTCTCGTGCTGTTTTAAGCTGGATTTTGTTTCCTACACATCAAAGAGTTATATTTGGGCACGTTAACCCATTATATCATAAATATAGAAGCTTTTGGCTCAATTAGATATGTTTTTACATACTTTTAGGTGTTTTTAGATACTTTTCTTAGTTTTAGTTGAGCCTCCTACTCTATTTTTCCTGCACTTGTAAGCCAGCAAGGATGGCAGACTTAATTTTGAAGCAATCAAGTAAGTTTTCTTTTATTTCTTATTGTTTCTGTATTTTTATGGCTTTTTGCGAGTAATTCACTTCTAGGGTTGGGGATGACCTAATCCGAAAGGCGTAATTCTTTCTCGGTCTCGATCTTAAGTTTGAAGTTAGTTCCTTTTGTTTTCTTCCTCTAAACCCTAAATTCTCACTTTGGCAACAGACGTAACATTTGAGTCTTAGCAAGAATTTATGGGAGTTCTTGAGTTCTTAGTACTTTCACGCAGGATCCTGAACAGGAGAGAGACTCTCGCCAAACGTAACAGTGGAAGCGACCCTTTGACCATTGTACCAGCAACCATACTGGCAACTTAATCTGTCTTCAAAAAAATTGAAACTAACTTGCAATTCTCGGACCTTGGATAAAATTATGCCTGATGGTTATGGTGTCGACGATTTGGACTCGGGGTCCTCTGTCGATCTTACGCAGATTTGTGAGTGGCCCTCAATGGTGGGAGTAATAACCCTACGTCTTGTTGTGATTTCACTATGATGAAACACGGGGTGCCCGATCTTCCGTCAGGTAGATGATAAGTCGATTTGGTGGAGATCTCGATGTTGACGATCCAGCTTCCAATTAGAACTGATCAAACCCAGCAATCGCTACACCACTGCTCCGTTGGTTATCAACAGTGCCAAGACGCGGTTGACCTCGCCAAGAAGGCTAATTTCTACAAGCGAATCAAGAGCACAAGCAAAAACCTAGAAGAAGCAATCTGGAAATTGCAAATCAAATTGAATTAAGCTCACAAGTTGGGGTTCCACAAACCGATCTACGGCGAAACTGCAAAGGCAGAATAATCTAAGCAAAACCCAAGTCTTCCTGTGACGGCTACGGAGTATGTATATGAGAGAGAGAGAGGCGGCGGCTAGGGTTTAGGTCGCAGCCTAACTAAGATACATGGGCCGAAGGCCCAAAAAGAGGTGACGCAGCACCAGTCTGACTCTGTCTCGCGCGCACTGTTTGGACGATTCCTGGTGACTTGGAAAGATTTTGGCAGGGGGACCAGATGCGTTGGAAATCTTATCTCCTAAGCTTTCCGTGAAGTGGTAGAAAGTCGAAAACGGACTTCGTACGTGGCCCGGGCGTCCATTTGAAGACAGACATGTCACTGCAGTCCGAACCGGCGTCCATCTCGGGATCAACTCGAACCTTGGCTCGTCTCGGTGCGTCGTGACATGCTCGCTGATCCAAACCATGATTCCTAAGTACAAGAACAATATAATTAGGTAGTAACTCGCCCTCTACGATAGTTTCACATAAACTTAGGAACTAGCTCACCTGGTAATTTAGCTGACGTGCGCGTGCCCTTGTAATTGGTCCTTTCACAAGCGGTGTTGGAGAAGTTGACGCATCCATAGGAGTGATGTCCTCATCATCCTCCCCCTCTTGAATTGGAGTTGTCCTCGACTCAAGCTCATCTTCTTTTCCCAAGTATGGGTGCAAATCTGAAACGTTAAAAGTGGGGCTAACCCCGAAAGCTGCGGGCAACTCAAGTTTATATGCATTATCGTTTATACGCTCTAGCACCCTAAAAGGACCATCAGCACGACTAAGGCTTTCTCGTACATACCCACGACACAAAGTTCTTGGACTTGTCGTTGAATTTCCTTAGTCTCTTCCGGGTTGGTCCTATATGCAGCACGGTTTGGCAATGTCGCTCCCAGAATTAAATCGATTTGGTGCTCAATACCGCGAATAGGTGGTAGTCCCGGGGGTATCTCAGTTGGAAACACATCCACAAACTCCTACAAAAGATTAATAACAGCAGGGGGCAAAGAGCTAGGAATATTATCAAATGAAAATATAGCCTCTTTGCAAACCAAAGCGTAGCACCAAGCATCTTCATCATTAATTTCAGCAATATCAGATTTTGTAGCAACCATAACACCACCCTTTAATTTAATTCCCGCTGACCTAGAACTTGTGTTCTTATCTTTTCTAGGTGGAAAAACAGTTTTAGCTACGTGCTGATTTTCAGATTCAAGCATGTTTTCTTTCTTCTCATTTTCAGCTCTCTTCCTATCACTTTGAACAATTTCAGTAGGGGTCATATGAAGCAAAGTGATTTTCTTTCCTTTATGCACAAGAGTGTATCTATTACTTCTACCAAGATGGGTTGCATCAGTATCAAATTTCCATGGACGGCCTAACAATAGTGAACAAGCTTGCATAGGCACTACATCGAAATCAGCTGAATCATGGGATGATCCAATCGAAAAGTGAATTTTTGCAGTTTGTGTTACCTTTACCTTACCGCTGTTGTTGAACCATTGAATATGGTAAGGATGAGGATGATCACGTGTTGTCAAGCTAAGCTTCTTGACCATATCTGAACTTACCAAGTTGTTGCAACTTCCTCCATCAATAATAACACGAACACGTCGATCATTGACAACAAGATACGTTTGAAACAAATTGTTGTGTTGTATCTTCTCAGCCTGCTCCATTTGGGTGCTCAACACCCGCTGTACAATGAGGGTCCTGTGATCTTCCGTGGCATCAATCCCAAGAAACTCCTCCTCATTGTTGTCTGTATCAAGATCGCTACCTGCATAGTTAGTTGCAAGAACAAATTCTTCTTCTACATCAGATGCACTAACGTACCCACCGTCGGCTGTCGCGATGTAGGCTCACTGACTTGGGCAATCCTTCGTGACATGGCCCATTCCTTTGCAACGTTGGCACACTATACTTGTAGATCATCCCGTGGAGGCTACAGAAGAAGCCGACTTTGGCGATGTCTGCCCATTAGAAGATTTGCTCACATCGGATGCTCACGGTGGTGGTGACAGTGCTACTGAACGCGCCCTACTCGCCGAGGGGGCAGTAGACCGAAAAGCAGGAGCTGGTGCTGAGTTGGTTGGCGCCGACGTCTGTCTCTGAGTAAAGGAGTTACCAAAGCTGTTCCTTGACCGTTGTTGCGAGCCCTGCAATTCTTTTTCTGCCAAAATAGCAAGTTGGAACAACCTATTCACATTGTTATAGTCCTTGTAATCAACAATATCCTGGATTTCATGTCTTAACCCAGCATAGAAGCGAGCCATTTTATCCTCCTCACCCTCTATTACCTCACAACGCAACACGCCTTTCTGAAGCTCTTGATAGTACTTCTCTACTGACTTGCTACCCTGTTCTAGGCGCTGTAATTTTTTACGCAAGTCACGCTTAAAGGAAGGAGGAACAAATCTATTGCGCATATGTCTCTTAAGCATCTCCCAAGTTTCAGGTTGTATCACTACTACAGAAATGCAATCCACTAACCCATATCTTCTAACGGTTATAAGCAATATGGGAAAAATCCGATAGAATAGGACGACAGCGGCGGGGAAGAGGCTTTTTACTATCGGTTATATACTGGTACACCGTTAGTGAAATGCAAACATTTTTTACTATCGGTCATTACTGTACCAACCGATATAATAGATGAAATAGTACTATCAGTTTTTCTTTCATAACTGATAGTGAAATTACGGACTTTATACTATCGGTTCGTACTGTACCAACCGATATAATAGATGAAATAGTACTATCGGTTTTTCTTTCGTAACTAATATTGAAATTATGGACTTTATACTATCGGTTCGTACTATACCAACCGATATAATAGATGAAATAGTACTATCAGTTTTTCTTTCATAGCTGATAGTGAAATTACAGACTTTTTACTATCGGTTACTACTGTACAAACCGATATAATAAAGTAAATTTTACTATCGGTTATATAAAAAAAATCGATAGTAAAATGACGTCATATAAACTAATGGTTATGACAGTGGGGACCTTAGTTTACTATCGGTTGTGTTTTTTTGAACTGATAGTAAAATTGTACAACTTATATCGACCCCTGCTCTGCGCTCTGCATCCTCGATTCATTTCTACCGTACGTGCATCCACGCTCCAAGCTAGAGTGATCTGGAGAAGCTAGCTGAGAGGTTGATAATTCGAACACCCTCGGTATTGTCATCTTCTCATCACCTCTCTCTCTCTATCACTCTTTCACACTCTCCCTCTCTCTCTACTTGCAATTCATTAAACTTGATACATGTAGCTCCAAACTAGCTAGAAGGCTAGGTTGGCTAGCTAGCTATAGCTTGCTGAAGTTAAGCAGCTAGCTAGCTGGCTCTTCCAATTAATGCATCAAGTTAATTAGGCTTTCATACATATTCATTTAATGTAATTAAGCAGCTGTACACACATATGGCCTAGCTAATTGATGATGTTTCATGCATGCATGCCCTGAGTCATTAATTATTTATTTCAATTTGTCAATTTTGTGAAATAATTGTAGATGGACCGAGAATATTGGATGTATGGAATAAAACGTACTACTGTTGAGTATTTGGAGGGTGTGAATGGGTTTATTAAATTTGCTGAGCAAGAAAAGGCGAAGAAGAGAGAGAAAGATATGCATTGTCCTTGTATAGATTGTATGAACATAAAAAGGTTTGGCAACTCTGATCAGATTAGGAGTCATTTGATTCGTCGTGGTTTTAACGCACGCTATACCCGTTGGATATGGCATGGTGAAGATCTTGAGGAAACGAGCACCGCTACCACTAAGCACCCGGAAGTGGATTGCAGTAATGGTGATCATGATCAAAACATTGGTAATATTCATTCGGAAGTCCATGTAGATGACGACAATTTAGATGAAATGCTACGTGATGTAGAAGATTACAGCGAAAACGATTTAGCTAAATTTGAGAAATTAATTGTTGATTCTAAGAAGCCTTTGTTCCCCGGATGTGCAAAATTTACAAAGTTGTCTTCTGTGTTGAGATTATATAACTTGAAGGCAAGCAACGGTTGGAGCGATAAGAGTTTCACAGCGCTATTGGATCTGTTAGCGGACATGCTTCCAGAGGGAAATGAGTTGCCAAGATCGGTTTACCAGGCCAAAAAACTATTGTGTACGTTGGGAATGGAAATCGAAAGAATACATGCATGCCCAAATGATTGTGTTCTGTACCGTAACGAGTACGAGGATTTGCATGTTTGTCCAAGATGCGGTGCATCACGGTATAAGCATGGGGACAGAATTTATCACAATGGATGTGATGAGGTAAAGAAAGGGCCTCTGGCCAAAACTATGTGGTATTTGCCTGTGATTCCTAGATTGAAACGGCTGTTTGCAAATGCGAAAGATGTGAAGCACTTGCGTTGGCATGTTGAAGGTCGGAAACAAGACGGAAAACTAAGACATCCAGCTGATTCTATTCAATGGAGAAACATTAACAGAACATTCGGTGAGTTTGGCGGCGAAGTGACGAATATAAGGTTTGGGTTGAGTACGGATGGTATGAATCCACACGGAAATATGAGCAGTCGACATAGCACTTGGCCGGTTCTTTTATGCATCTACAATCTTCCTCCTTAGTTATGTATGAAGCGCAAGTACATCATGATGTCGTTACTAATTTCAGGACCCAGACAACCCGAGAATGATATTGACGTGTTTCTATCACCGTTAGTCGAGGACTTACATAAATTGTGGAGCGAAGGGGTGCGGGTGTAGGATGCACATAAGCGAGAAAATTTCATGTTGTGGGCCATGATATTTTGCACCATAAATGATTTCCCGGCCTATAGAAATTTGTCGGGGTATAGTACGAAAGGAGGCAAGGCTTGTCCTACTTGCCTGGATGAAACTGAAAGCATGTGGTTATCGAACTGTAGAAAAACAATGTACATGGGTCACCGCAGATTCCTTCCGATGCATCACGCCTACCGTAAGAAGAGGAAGTCATTCAATGGGAAGCCTGAGAAAGGATCAGCCCCAGTGTTTGTGACTGGTAAGGAACTTTACTTGCGTGTGAAGGACATCAAAGTTGAGTTCGGTAAATGTTATAAACCTCTAGGAAAAAATGTTTGGAAGAAGAGATCGATTCTTTGGGATCTGCCATATTGGGAGCGCTTACAAGTTCGACATTGCATTGATGTCATGCACGTAGAGAAAAATGTTTGTGACAGTTTGATTGGTTTGTTGTTGAACATTCCAGGAAAGACGAAAGATGGCATCAACGTTCGCCGTGACATGCTCGACATGGGCATAAGGACTGAGCTTGCACCGTTGGAGAAGGGAAAGCGGACATACCTCCCCCCGGCCTGTTATACTTTGTCAAAAAGAGAAAAAACAGAACTCTGTCAGTGCCTATATAGTGTCAAAGCTCCATGCGGGTATTCTGCGAACTTGAAAAAACTTGTGTCTATGAAAGACTTGAAACTGGTTGGTATGAAGTCCCATGATTGTCATGTACTGATGTCACAAATGCTTCCCATTGCTATCAGAGGCATTCTCCCAGTCAAAGTCAGAGAGACAATTACAAAGCTATGTTATTTCTTCAACACAATATCCGGCAAGGTATGTAAGCGTGTACTCCTAGCGTGTACTTGTCAGATTTTTTGGATCTGAATATTTGCTGCAACTGTGTCCTTGAAGGTAATTGATCTGGATGGACTGGACGATTTGCAGCACGATGTGACTACAACTCTTTGTCAGCTGGAGATGTATTTCCCTCCATCTTTTTTTGATGTTATGGTCCATCTAATTGTTCACCTTGTCAGAGAAATTAAGTTTTGTGGACCCGTATTCCTACGCTACATGTATCCATTTGAGAGATTTATGGGTATCTTGAAGGGATATGTAAGGAATCGACATCGGCCTGAGGGCAGTATCATTGAAGGTTATGCCGCCGAGGAGGTGATTGAATTTTGCACCAACTATATGGCCGGGGTTGACCCAATTGGTGTTCCTACGTCTCGGCATGAGGGCAGGCTTCAGGGTATTGGAACGATTAGATTTAAAGCAGTCGTCCCCTCTAGTGATCTGTAAGAAAAAGCCCATTTTTGGGTCTTACAGCACATGACGGGGGTGGAGCCATACATACACGAGCACAAGGAAATGTTACAGAAACAGAATCCTTCGAAGCCAGAGATTTGGGTCACCAGAGAACATAACAGGAAGTTTGCTGGGTGGATCAAAAATAGAGTCATGCAAGCTTCTGAGGGCGATGTAGATGAAGTTGTTACATGGTTGGCCAGAGGGCCTAGATTTACTGTAGGGACTTGGTAGGGGTATGACATCAACGGCTATTCATTTTACACAAGAACTCAGGACGAGAAGAGTACTATGCAATGTAGTGGAGTGACACTACTTGCTATTTCGGAGGATGCCAGGGCAGCAAGGGCACTCGACTCATATTACGGTGTTATTGATGAAATATGAGAGCTCGATTATGTATTACTTAAGATTCCTCTGTTTCGATGCCAATGGGTCGAAATTCCTCGAGGTGTTAAAGTCAACAATTATGGGTTTACTCTCGTTGATCTCAATAGAGTCGCACACCAAGATGATCCATTTATACTTGCTGAGCAAGCCACACAGGTGTTCTACATCGTTGACCCGGCCAACCCAAATTTGCACGTTGTCCTTCACAGTAAGAGACGTATTGTTGGGGTCGAAGACGTTGTGGATGAAGAAGAGTATGATCAGTTCGACGAACTACCTCCATTTTTAGATGGAATTCTTCAATCTATCCCTACCTAAGATATTGACGAAACAAGTTACCTGCGAGACGACCACGAAGAAGGATTATGGGTGGAGAACCATTCTTGACTAATTTGCAATATGTAAGTGACGTATATTACTTGGATCTTTAATCAAAGAATTCTTCAAATCATTTTTCAAAAATTCTTTGGGAAAACATACATGATGCATTGAGAATCATTTATGCAAATTTTCATTTCAATTGGAGTACTTGATTTGAGCAATAATTGATTGTTTTCACAAATCAATATGAAAACTACAAATTTTCATTCCATGATTGGTCTTTACTATTAATTTATTTCAAAATTATTGGAAGTCATTTGCATGGGGTTTCAGGTGTCTTTACAAGTGCAAAATGATGTACTGAGACCCATCTGTAATTGTTCTCAGGAAAACACTTTAGGGTCAATAACAATGTATTCTACTATCGGTTTCAATTTCCAAACCGATATGAAATTAATCTGTACTATCGGTTTATTGTTCATAACCGATAGTATTTCATGTTGTGTTATGAGACCCTGTTCTACATTTTGGTTTGCTCTTGTATAGTGGATTAATTTACTATCGGTTAATAATCATAAAACCGATAGTGAAATACAATGCAAAATGATGTACTGAGATCATCTGCAATTGTTCTCAGGGAAATCCTTTAGGGTCAATAACATTGTATTGTACTATCGGTTTCAATTTCCAAACTGATATGAAATTAAACTCTACTATCGGTTTATTGTTCATAATCAATAGTGATTTATATTGTGTTATGAGACCCTGTTCTTAATTTACTATTGGTTAGTAATAATAAAACTGATAGTAAACAATGCCAACACTCCAAACCCTAACTTACATTGTATTTACTATCGGTTTGGTGGTTATGAACCGATAGTAAAGATTCATATATTAGGTTAACCTCGCACGATTTTCCCTCCAGTGCAACTGATCACATTCCAAATACTCACACGCGGAAAACCCTAGCCTCCCCGACGTTCATTTTTTCGCTCCTCTGCGCCACCATTGCCGATCGCAATTGGGTTCTCCACCGCCTCCGGCCACTGCATCGCGCCACCGCCTCCGGCCACTCCACGAACGACTGTAAGTGTTCTTGACCAAACCGCTTGCGTCAATTGCTTAAATTTATATGCAATAGTTCATATGTGGTTCAATGGATTACAAATATAAAACTAGATGAAAATTCATGAACTACAAACTTGATAGCTATGAGAATTACAGACTTGATGAAAATCACTAGCAATTTCTCGTACAGTGTAGTCCACTATCGGTTTCTTATTTAGAACCGATAGTAAAGACCATAATCTGAATTAAGACTAACATAGTTAATTACTATCGGTTTTAATTGTCAAACCGATAGGAAATAGAGTATGTCATATCGGTATGTTATTGTCAACCGATAGTACATTGAAAAGTCTGAATTTTGCAGAGTTCATATTTCATTTGTGAAAAGAATCAACTATTGCTCAAATCAAATACATTTGAAATGAAAATTTAAAGAAATGATTTTCATTGCATGAGATATATTTTTCTGATGAAAATTTTCGAATAGGATTAATTTTACAATCAAGAGTTATCAAATGATCTTTATGTTAAGCAAGAAGGTATCAGTTCGACAACCCTTTGCAAATTGAGTTTACAAGTCCATTTTAAATCTATTTTGAAGACCATGTTGATAGGAATTGATGTTTTTGGCCTTTTGAATGAAAATTTGATATTTTAACAAAAAGAGGTGGTTCATCATTGCCATTCCATTTTAGTTATGAACTTTGTCATGTACCTTTCTTCATATCAATTGATGGTCTGTTCATGGAATTTTAGGTAAAGCCATGTCGGCATCTTCCTCGGCTGATAGTAGTGATTCGGCAAGGGCGAACGTAGATGACGCTGCCTCGTCCCAGCACAAGAGGAAGGCGCGAGGCGTGACGATGTTGGGCCGTTTGGCCAAACGCGCGGATCTTTCATGTGAGTTCAACCAGTTCGGCAGACCGATCGGGAAGAATGCCGGCCACTATGCTGCCGATGTTGGTTTGTTGGCGAAGGAAAGGGTGAAGATCACCATCCAGAGCTCGAAGGACGTTAAGGCCGATGAGAGGGATAGGCTGTGGGCGGAAGTGAAGGTAAAATTAATCAAAATCACTGAACTCTTGAGTAATCACATTCCCTTGGTTTATCCCAGATATTAGGTAAGTCCTGCTTATATGCACCATTTGAAACAGGCCAAGTGGAACATCCCTGACGATGGTCCCAAGATAGCTTACTTGAAAGACATGAACAGCGTCCTCGTCAGTACCTTCCTCGCTAAAGGCAAATCTCCATGCGAGAAGTACCCCTTCATAACGAAGGAGGTATGGGAGCAATTCACCCAACAGAAGGGGACCCCTGAGTTCAAGGTATGTATGGTTCCTTTGCTTGGTTACACCATTGTATGCAGTAACCAGCGGTGCATTAATTTTCTTGTTTCTGGTACGAAGGCCCTCAGCGAGAAGAACAAGGCAATACAGAGGAGGAACCACCACCCACACCGGCTCGGCTCTCGCGGCTATGCGGGGAAGGAGGAGCAGTAGAAGAAGGCTGAAGACGAGGCGTCGAATTTTGTCGAGTCCCCTGACCTACAACTCTCTGAGATCCTCGATCCGCGATGCAAGTGCTGGTGACTGGCCAGAGGGACCGTGTCGACCATGGGGACTGTGGAGTTCCCAAACCCTAGGGACGTCGAGGTCGTGCAGCGACTCCTAAGTTGGCTAACTTCCTGGTTGGAATCATAGAGTGTGGTAGAAAAAACTATGATCACTAGTGTGTGCACAAGTTTGTATATATTTTTTCCTCACAATGGAGAGCTTTGAATGTAACAGATCTCTTGCTCGAAGGAGGCGACCGAGGGATTGTTCACTCCCCATAGGGAGAACGACATCCTTACCCGGGCTCTAGGAAACAAGGAGCATCCAGGGCGGACGCGAACCGTGGGGGGTGTGGTGCCATGGAAGGAAGGCTTCTCAGAGCCCGGGCAAAAGGCGAAGAAGGCTCGCAGCTGGAAGGAAAGGGAATTGGAGCTATCTCAGAAGATACGGTCAGATATGACTACACAATTCGCGAACATGTTCGCTCAAATGAACGAGAAGTATGAACGCCTCAACCGAGTTGTGCAGTCCAAGGGTTTAGATCCACTTGCCGAGGTCAACGCTGCCAGGCCGAGTAGTTGCGGCTCGAAGGTTCACGTGGATCCGGTGGACCTGATTGAGGTATTGCAACTCTTGAGCTATATATGCAGTTCGGTTGATGCCACTCCCGTTACGTTAGAACTGTTTCGCTAACCTGTTATAATTGTTGCAAATTGCAGAAGCCGGAGAGCTGTAGCCTATTGATCAACATAGGCGACAAACCTGTAGTGGTTGCAAACGGGGTCGTATATCAGTCTTGGGAGGACGTCTGGATCCACTGCGTACCTCTGGAGCCTGGATTCGCAAAGGTACAGGTGGACATGGCCCTCCCGGGCTACAGCTCTTTTCCGTTGCCCGTCCCAACGGACAAAATGCGGACAATTGGCGAGGCATTGGGCTCGTACATACAGTGGCCCAAGAAGGGTGTTAGACTACAGGAGGTAAACCCTAGCCATTCTAACTTACAACTCAGTTAATATACTCAATTTACAAAATCTAACTTATACGTTCGTAACTTAAAGTGGATGATGGATACCAGCTCACTTCCTGAGGACACCACCCCCAGCACAACGCATGACCGAGCTCCTTCGGCCCCCATGCCTCCTCCGATGGCCTCAAACCCTTCGCCATCAAATGAGGCCGGCGGCACCGCGCCCCAACCTTCGAAGGTATACACTCGCTCCCCGCCCAAAGGCAAGGCCAAACAAAGCCAGCCGGGTACGTTCAAGAACGAGTTCCCACTCGTGTCGAAGTACCTTCTGCGCAATATGGATCAAATAACCATAAGTCTCCACGAGTGATACCTGACCCGGTCTAGGCGCCACATCAACTTCTTAGTTCACTTCAGGCCAGGTCATTTTCACCGTGAGGCCAGGAGCATATCGGTGGCCCACGAGAATTTGTTCGACCTCCTCAACTGGCGGGAGCTTGATATGTCCATCATACGGACTGGAGTCCTGTGAGTTTGCTGTTGTCTGAAGTTATCACAGTTCATTTCATAAATCTAATCACTTTGTATGCACTACTTACTAATGTCTACTTTGCATCCAGGTGCATGTATAGGCTGGCGTCGATGAGGGCATGTGACAAGGTGGGTTTCCTCGACCAAGACAAAATAAGCCTCATGATGCTAGAGCACGACCAAGCACATGCGGAGGAATACATATCAAGGGCACTACTAGCATAGCAGGACCGAGAGTTCATCCTTGCTTCGTACCACCAAAGGTTAGTGCATTTCCTACTAATTTAACTCATTCTTGTATGTTACGCCTAACATATGTATGAAACGGTTCGCTTATATATGCAATGTAGGGGCCACTGGGTCCTCGCCGTCATTTGCCCATGGATGAATGAGGTCTATTACCTCGATTCGATGAGCGACAGGATGGCGCATTTTTTAACCCTCATGTGGCACATAGACGGGTAAGTAACACAGTTGTTTTAAATTTTTCTCTGACTAGCTAATTAATGATAACATATTAATCGGCAATGCTAAATTAAATATAGGGCTTTCAAAAATTATGTTAGTGCTGGAGGGAGGCATGACGCGTCGAAGGGCACAACAATTTCTTGAAAAGAATATGAGGTAATTAATATGGATGGAAGTACTCATGATGAGTCTTTTAATTTAAGATTAATTAGTTCTTTCGAGTTAATATGGGTTTATGTCTTTGCATATGCAATTATCCTAGTGCCATCTGACGAGGATTGACACCCGGATCACTTCTAATAAACTTTTGGTTCAAGACAGGTTCGAACCAGACATGTATCTGGTGATGCGAACTCAAGCTATTCTGAGGGGCATCACCATGAGGTCGCAAGCTTTACGCGATCAGGTCGCAGCTTTACGCGGTCAGACCGTAAGCCTTGCGCGGTCAGAAGTTCGTAGGCTGTACGCGAACTACACATTCGGGATATTGCGCGGTCAGCTAATATCCCGCGGTCAGAACATCTACCGATCAAGATACTTGAGATCTATCTATTCGGTTGCCCATACAACAGGATATTCTAAGTATCCCGAAGATTCCTACACGTGGAGAATCAACCGTCAGAAGGTTAACACATACAGTTATCCGTGAATAACACGTGTTTAACCTGCGTGGAGGTTAAGAGCAGTTCCAAAAAACCGCATCCAACCTTCCGTGCAACCGTTTGATGCAGTTTCCTCTACATGGCACCCTTTCAAACAGTACAAAAGGATGGCATGGAGCATCAATCAGGAGGGGGGATCATCCGAAACATCAACCGAGAGATCGGAAGATCAAGAAACCCAAAATCATCCAAGTTAGCCAAGTCTACGGACCATCTCATATAGCATTTTAGTAAGCCTTCTTTGGCTTATTCTTATACACTTTTACAGGGAAAATCCTCTCTTGTGAGGACTTTTCCCTCCATTTGTAAATCATTTACCACACTTAGTGAAATCTCAACAGGACGTAGGGCTATTACTCCCACCATCGAGGGCCTGAACCTGTCTAAACTCTCTGTGCTCCTGTTCACTATTGTTCAGCATACCTTCCCGAAGGGTCCTCTTGAAAGGTCTCACAATTACAAATTCTGCATAAGTTCGGCTGAGGACTCCGAGTCCGAATCGTCGACAGCTGGCGCCCACCGTGGGGCCTTTCTTAGGGCGTCCTAATTGAAATTCGGAGGTTCGTCGAAACATGGCTGGAGCATATGATTCCGAGAACGATTTCGATCTCGAGGATTATGCCCATATACCCATGCCTTCTCCAAGCGAACCTGTTCCGATGGAAGAGGTCGAAGGCCAGAATCTTCCACAGGTTGAATCATCTCCCCAAGTCATGTTAATCGACCAGGAGGTAACTGGCACAAGGTCAGAACCCGCAGAGGTTCTTAATGTGCTAGGTGATGAATCCGGCCCGTCATACTACCCCGCTGAGGGAAAATATGATGGTGACCCTGAAGTTAGCCCAGGAAGGTTCGACCCTGATAACCTCCACCGTCTCTTTGATTTCGAGTCTGACTCGGAACAAACCGAGATGTTCTCCCCATCGGCGACCTCTCTCCCTAGGCAGTTTGCTGCGTTGTCGGAGGAAACTCCCGATCAACAGGCTGCCAGGGAAGAACAAGATCGCAAACAGAAGGAGGAGCAAGATCTCGAGCAACAGAACAACGAACTACGCAGAATTGCCCTAGAGGCTCTTCAAGATGCGCAGGCTCGTTACGATGCTGCCCCGAGTTCTTCTCGACGGTCGCGTGGTCGTAGACGTGACCAGACTCCTTCCTTACCACCGGAGTATTTCCCAGTGGACGAAGAAACAGTAACACCTGGTGCCCCTAGGAGAAGTACCCATGGTCGACTGCGATCTATCACGGAGGTCATGCGTAATTTTCCTCCTACGGTCACGGATGCGCAGAGACCGGCCTTTTTCAGGATCCTGGCGGAAAGACTGGACGAGGTCGCATCCGAGGCGACCCCAACAGCCTCTTCCCGCTCAGTGACACATTCCCGTGAACGAGATGGTCCTCATTTTGGCTCTGGCCGACGGAGTTACCCGCCACCTCTACCGTCCCGACAGGACAAATACCGGCGAATGCAGGACTCTCGTAGTAGGGATCGAGCTCCCGTTCACTCTCGTTTGGGACCCCGAGTAACCTCGCCATTAAGTGAGTTTGCTCGAAACTCGACCGAAAGTCGCAGGATGGTTCACGGTCCTTACGTTGGTTGCAAAGCTTTCTTGCCTGGCCTACGAGCAGTCGTTTGGCCCGATAAGTTTCGACCAGGGGCCATTGAGAGGTTTGATGGAACTCAAAACCCATCTGAGTTCCTTCAGATCTATATTACTGCCATCCAAGCAGCAGGAGGCGATGACAAGGTCATGGCCAACTACCTGCCAACAGTCCTCGCAGGACCGGCTAGAACCTGGTTGTTCAATCAGCCTGAGGGTTCTATCTATAATTGGGAAATGCTATGCGATGCCATCCTCAGCAATTTCCAAAACTGTTACCAAAAGCCGGGTAAGGAGGACGACTTGCATAGACTGCGGCAAACTTCGACCGAAACGCTTCGGCAGTTTGTCAAGAGGTTTGTCGGGGTAAGAAATACCATCCCGAACATATCTGATGGCTCCGTAATCAGGGCATTTAAGCATGCCGTTCGATACCGGAGATTCACTGAAGACTTGCTTATCCACCCTCCTCGATCAGTGGCCGATCTGTTCGATATGGCTGATCGATACTCCGATGCAGCCGAGGCAGTCGAATGGAACCGAATGGTTGATAAGGGGGACCTACCGCCCCAACCAGGCTTCAAGGACGCCAAGAAAGAAGATTCAAGCAAAAAGCCGGAGTCTTCACCGGGTGGGAAGTCAAAAAAGTCGAAGAGGAACCGCTCTGGACAGTACTGTGAGGTCGCAGTCGCGGAGAAACCACCTTTGACCAAAGGTAATAAGTCTTCTTTTAAAAGTAAAACTGCTTCTGGCGGCCGGGATTCCGACCAGCCAGAAAAATCAACTAATCCGCAGGAGGGCAAGAGGTGGTGTCCACTCCACAACTCCGCAGGCCACAACCTCAAAAACTGCAGGAGTTGGTTGAAACAGCTGGTTGATTTCTACCAAGGAGCTGGGCCAATGCCAACCTTACCGCCTAAAGAGCAGGCGTGCGGGGTTAGAGACGTCGACGGAGACGAAGAAATGGCTTACTAGGTACCTCAAAATCATGTTAATGTCATTTTCGGAGGTTCCTCCTCTTTCGTTTCCAAAAGGCAGTTTAAAACCTTTTGCCGAGAGGTTAACCAAACGGAGACATCCCTTGGCGAACCTCAATATCCCCGTTGGTCGGATATGCCTTTGACGTTCGATCGCGCTGACTGTCCTGTGGGGCTAACTCGACCATTGAGGCTACCTCTGGTTATTACCCCAATCATCAGTAACGCGAGAGTCGAAAGGGTCCTGATTGATGGGGGAAGTTCCCTTGATCTTTTATTGGTCAAGACACTCGACGAGATGCAAATTCCTCGTTCAAAGATCAAGCCCATAATCCATCCGTTTTATGGGATAATCCCAGGCCCCTCCATGATGCCATTGGGACAAGTGGTCCTCCCGGTCACTCTGGGAGAACCAGATAACTTCCGAACAGAATTGGTTACTTTCGATGTAATCAATTGTGATTCAGCTTATAATGCAATCTTTGGCAGGCCGACTCTTGCTAAGTTCATGATGGCAACGCACTATGCTTATCAGTGCGGGAAATTGCCTGGCCCCAAAGGTGTCATTTCGGTCCGAGGAAGTCGCAACGTGGCGCTCACGTGCGACCGGCTATCTTTGGAGATGGTCGATCAACTTCCCCTCCGGGACGCTCAGGTCGCCACCGTCGCCACCGATGCGATCAGGGCTGCTCCTCGACCAGATGAGAAACTCAAACAGGTTCCTTTGTACCCAGATGACCCATCCAAAACAATTCGGGTTGGGTCAGCCCTGGATGACAAATAGGAACTCGACCTCGTTGCTTTCCTCCGGGCTAACGCAGACGTGTTTGCGTGGAAACCGTCCGACATGCCCGGTGTCCCAAGGGAAGTAATTGAGCACAGGTTAGCAATTCGACCTGGACAACGACCAATAAAGCAAAAGCTCAAGCGTTTTGCCACCGACTGACAGGAAGCCATCCGAGAAGAGTTAGACAAACTCTTACAAGCCGGGTTTATCCGCGAAGTGAATCACCCGGACTGGCTCGCCAATCCGGTCATGGTCCGCAAGTCAAATGGCAAGTGGCGCATGTGCGTCGACTATACTAGCCTCAACAGTGCCTGTCCGAAGGATGACTTTCCCCTTCCCCGCATCGACCAGCTGGTTGACTCCACTGCGGGTTGCGAACTGATGAGTTTTCTGGATGCCTACTCAGGATATCATCAAATTAGCATGGCAGAAGACGATGAAGAGAAAACTGCCTTCATCACCCCGTTCGGCACATACTGCTACGTCAGAATGCCGTTCGGTCTCAAGAACGCTGGTTCCACGTACCAGCGCTTGATGCAAAAGACCTTTCTTTCCCAGATAGGGCGTAATCTCGAAGCATATGTAGACGACTTGGTTGTAAAGAGCACCAAAAGATTATCTCATTTGGACGATCTTGCTGAAACCTTCTGTAACTTGAATCGCTTTGGAATAAAATTGAACCCGGAGAAATGTTCTTTCGGGGTTTCTTCAGGGAAGCTTCTTGGTTTCCTTGTGTGTTCCAGGGGCATTGAGGTTAATCCTGAGAAAATCAGAGCTATTGAACAAATGAGGTCGCCCTCGACCATGAAGGATGTTCAACGCCTGGCTGGTCGCATGGCGGCTTTAAGTCGCTTTATATCGCGATTAGGCAAAAGGGGACTACCTTTCTTTAAAGCCTTGCGGAAACATCATAACTTCACGTGGTCCGACGAGGCTGAAAAAGCGTTTCAGGAGGTAAAAACATATCTTTCCAGTCCGCCAGTATTGGTGTCTCCTGAAAAGGAAGAACCATTACTTTTGTATTTGGCGGCCACCCCACACGCGGTCAGCGCAGTTCTGATCGCGGAAAGGGAAGGAGTACACAGACCCGTCTACTATGTGAGCGAAGTACTTCATGGTCCTAAGGAGCGCTACCCTGAGGTCCAGAAGATACTTTACGCGCTACTGATGGCTTCCCGTAAGCTACGACATTACTTTCAAGCACACAAGATCACAGTACCCTCCTCTTTTCCTTTAGGGGATATTGTCCGAAATCCAGAAAAATCTGGTCGAATCGCCAAATGGGCGGTCGAATTCGGTGCCTTCGAGATCCATTTCACCCCTCGCACGGCGGTTAAGTCTCAGGTTTTGGCCGACTTTGTGGTCGAATGGACCAACCCTGAGCCACCCGTGCAGTTGGCAAAGGAACTGGAGTACCCCGATTATTGGACAATGTACTTGACGGCTCCCGTAGTTTTCAACACTCGGGGGCTGGAGTGGTCTTAGTTACGCCTCAGGGCGAACAGCTTAAGTATGTCATTCAACTACACTTTGTTGCCACCAACAATGCAGCAGAGTATGAAGGTCTTCTTGCAGGGCTCCGGGCAGCAAAATTCCTCGGAGTCCGTCGATTAGTGGTGAGGGGGGACTCACAGCTAGTCGTAAACCAGGTAAACAAGGAGTACAGCACCTCCGATGAGACAATGGCTCATTACCTGGGGGAAGTGAGGAGATTGGAAAAACACTTCAGTCACTTCGAAGTCCAATACGTCCCACGAAAGGACAATATTCTCGCAGACCAATTATCCAAAATTGGATCCTCACGCTCATCCGCTCCGGCAGGAGTGTTCATTGAACACTTGGACCATCCTTCGATCATGACTTCGGTCGAGGATGATCCGGCAATAGCCTTCGTTGCCAACCTCGGTCAGGAACAAGATTGGACTCATCCATTGAGGGTCTATCTTGAACATGGGACCCTACCCGAGGACGAAACCAAAAGCGATCGATTAATTCGAAAGGCGCGTCTGTACAAACTCATAGATGGGGTTATGTACAGAAAGGGTACTCAAGGAGTATTCATGCGCTGCATATCTCAGGAGGAAGGAAAATCCCTCTTGAAAGAAATACATGACGGTGTATGCGGTGCACACGCGTCATACCGAACACTGGTCGGAAAAGTTTTTCGACAGGGATTCTACTGGCCTTCGGCACTCGATGATGCCAAGTTTATGGTCAAGATGTGTCCACAGTGTCAGTTTCATGCAAGACAGGTTCATCAACCTGCTTATGCATTGCAAACTATTCCTCTCGCATGGCCCTTCGCGATCTGGGGAATGGACATCGTCGGTCCTATGCCACAAGCGGTCAATGGGTACAAGTTTCTGTTCGTAGCCATTGACACGTTCACAAAGTGGATTGAGGCCGAACCAGTACGAAATATTACTGCATCAGCCGCACAAAAGTTCTTTCACAAGAACATTGTGGCACGATTTGGTGTTCCAAACCGTCTCATCACAGACAACGGTTCTCAGTTCGCTAGCGGTCTCTTCCTAGACTACTGCGATCAGATTGGGACCAAGGTGTGCTTTGCTTCCGTGGCACATCCACAAAGCAATGGTGCCGTAGAACGGGCCAATGGGCAAGTATTGCAAGGCATCAAAAAACGTGTTTTTGATCGCCTCAAGACCCGCTCGGGGGCTTGGGCAGACGAGCTCTATACTGTTCTATGGGCACTACGGACTACCTCTAGTCGAGCCACCGGTGAGACACCCTTCCATTTGGTCTATGGGGCCGAGGCTGTGTTGCCTATGGAAGTTAGTATTGGATCTGTTCGCACGAATCAATTCAAACAGGTCAATCAATCCGAACAGCGATCGCAAGATCTCATCCTCCTGGAAGAACGGCGTGATCGCGCCCTGATCAAGTCTGCGGTATACTTGCAGGCTCTACGCAAGTATCACAGTAAAAATGTGCGACCACGTGATCTCACCGTTGGCGACTTGGTTTTACGAAAAATTCAAGACCATTCTAACCGCAATAAATTCTCCCCAAAGTGGGAAAGGCCATACACTGTCGTCTTAGTGCCTCGGCCAGGATCTGCGCGGTTAGCCATGGAGGATGGTCGGATTTTGTCCAATACTTGGAACATCGATCAACTTCGCAAGTTTTACGTGTAAGTATTCCAATCACTTTTTCCCTGTTCAATTAGCATCTTTTCATAAAAAGCATGTCTTGTTTTCATACAATGAGTGTTTTCTTTAAGCCCAAATTATACAAATTCGACCTAGGGCTGATCGCCGGCGGTTAGGTTACTACAGCATTTTTTAACCGGATTCGCTGGTCGATCTCATGATCACTTCCAGATAAGTCGCTCCTAAATAAGCCGTTTCTCAACGCACACGGGACTATCTGGCTAGTCTTCGGTCATCTGGGTGGCTACCAGTTTGCAATAAGGTTAAAATGTTACTTTAATCTTGACCATCGGCTTGAAGCGCATATCCCTGGTCATCATACTTATGTTTTCCCCTCTGCTTAAAATACTAAGGCTCCAGTATTCACAAAACAGAGGCGGGGGCTAGAGGAATATACTTATAGTATGAAACTTATGATGTGAATATGCACTTTCTTTTGAAAAAAAAATAGTTTTACATACATTGCATTGTAATTACAATTGTTTGGTTACAAAAATAAGGATCATTCGATCCCCAGCTCAGTCAGGAGTCTATCTACTAGGGGCTGGACTTCCTCTATGACTGCATCGAGTAGCTCTTCACTCTCGACCTCAACCGGACCCACCAATGCGTTCAGATCTGCATCTGGGCCATGGTGAAGTCGAACCCGGTTGAGTACGGCTGCTGCGGCTGATCGAACCCTGGTTCTGATCGCCTCTTCGCGTCGCCGTGTATCTCCAGGGAGATACTCAAGCAGTGAATCCGCCTGGGCAGTAAGCAGCGATGTCCAGTCATTTATACTGAGGTTGTCTTGCCTCAGTTCTACCACATCGGTCTTCAAAAGATCAGCCACGGCCTTTAGTTTTTCAAAGATCCGGAGGCTCAGTTCTTTGATTGCCCGATAGGTGTGGCGAATCGAGGATTCAAGAATCTCCTTGTCTCGACTGAGCTGCGTAATTCGACCTGCTTGCGCTGTACAGAGAGAGAAGATTATTCGCATATTATGGATTTAAGTCTTCCTAGTCAGGAATCGGCTTACCAGCATTCTCTGATCGAAGTCTGTTGAGTTCAGTTTCTTGTTTCTTAAGCATTGAGACTGAACCGGCCACCTCTTTCTTCAAGAATGCAACCTCTCTGCAACAAAATCAAGGCAGTCACAACCAAGATGTACCCATGTTAACCAGAGGGTAATGGTACTCACCTGCGCAAGCTATCGCGTTCTTTTTGAATGGCTTCTGTACTAGCCATCACAACACGCGAATGGCTTGTTAGCCAGGACAATCCCTGTGGTGCCAAAGAAGAAGGTCAAAGGTATCCTAAGTATAATTCAGGCACGGAAGCAGAGTCTTATTATACCTTCATAAACTTTTGTAAAACGGCATCATTCAGTTCAGCGGGAATCCTCGCTAGAGCCTCCGACGTGCTCACTACAGGGATAGTTGGCGGGAGTGCCGGCCGGACGCCACCCCCAGAGGCCACTGGTTGTGACCCGGTCCCTATACTTGTTTCACCTCCCGCGGTCCGGACGACTTCCTGAACCACGGGAGCAGAGCGCTCTTCATTAGAGGCTCCCTCATCAGCCCTAGTTTCAACCTCCCCAGTGGCGGTTGAAGGGTTAGGCGCTGTCTTCTTTTGCCTAACAGGAAGAATGGGTCAGGCAACTTTTATTTAAGATTACTGTCAAGTAAGAGCTTTTACCTTATTTGAAATCCCATTCGTTCCTGGGACTTCTGGGAAAATTCCCCTTGCGAAGGAGAGCCGTCTCCGGTTCTCGCCTTCCTTATGATAAATAAGGCAGCACCCCCCTGGAAATGTCATGTTATAGGCATATTCTTAGGGAACAGGTAAAAACACATAGAAAGATCTTTACCTGGGCCACCGGGCTAACTGGTGGGGCTGCATCTGAAGGCTTTGGCGATTCCAGAGTTGCTGGAACCATCATAGCTGGCCTTTGTTCATCCACCTCCTCCTCTGTCCGCAGAGGAGGAGGATTTTCCTCCCTGGAACCCCCAGTGGTCCCAGGGGGAAGCTCTCCTCCCTGTATATACATTAACTTGACAAATGTGCAGAAAGAGTCATAGAAGGAACGGCCGAAAAAGATTCCTTACCTTGATCGTCCCTTCAACCAGGGAAGCAGAAATAATTGACCCTGAAACCTCGGGGGCTTCAGGAATTGAAGGGTCACCCGCGACCACAAGATTTTCGGTGGTCGTAGGATCTTCCACGACCACCTCTTCGGTAGTAGTGGTCTCTGCGGGGTAGCTTGGGGCATCACTGGATGGAAGATCCGCGATCTTCCTCCTTCGAAGGATCAGAGGAACGTCATCCTCTTCCTCCTCGCTCCCCTCTCCCTATACGACGAAGAAGTGATTCCATGTCGCGCCTGAAAAAGTAGCAGGAATGCGATATCTTACCGCAGTCTTTCTTGCGGGACGAGGAATGCTTCGTGAAGACCCCTCCCCAGGGTTCAGCTTGGTCTTCTTAGGGGCAGGACTCTTTGTCCTGGGTCTCTGAGAGACCTTCTTCACATTCTTCGCCGTCGGCTTCTTCGGAGAGCCGACATTTTCACTTGGGAACGTCGCATCCGCAAACTTCCCTAGGAGCTGGTTCGCAGTCCATTACAAGGGATTAGCACTGGACACACACAAGACCTGCAGAGCCAAAGCTGGACAAGGAAATTACCTTTCGGCGCTCCTGTCTGAGGTCATCACCAGCGTGAATCAAGCTCTGCGGGCGAGGTGATCCCTTAGGGCCCTCTACATCGGAGTTGTAGGTCCTAAGGAGCGAGTTGGTCCGCCTTTCAATCTCGGATGAAGGCAGGACTGTTCCCAAACTCAAGTCAGAATTTGTACAATTCAAAAAGGAGAAAGTTCAGCACTAAAGAAATAAATACCTTGACTGTAGTCCAGGGTGCTATCACCCATGGACCTAATCTCCCACACCGGATGAGCCCTTTCACGCAGAGGACTCACCTGGTTCTTCATGAAGTCTCGAATGATATCTCGAGCCGTCAATCCTTCATTGACCAAGTGAAGAATCACCTCGGCATGCTTCGAAAGCTCCGAGTTCATCGCCGGGGGAATGTCTAACTCGCTCGACTTCTCCGGTCGCGAGTTTTCAAACCATAAACTGCTTTCGGATGGTGGAGAGCAGTAAAACCACCTTTGGTGCCACCCATGCACAGAATCTCGTAGGGGTGGGGAGGGATACTCCTTTTTATCCCTCAGCCGGAAGTAGATGGATCCGGCGGCGTTGGTACTCTTCGACCACGCCGAAAAGTAAAATCGTCGGAAAAGATCCACGCTGGGATATATTCCGACGAAGGCTTCACAAAGGTGCTGGAATACTGCAAGGATCAGCATCGCGTTGGGGTGGAGGTTGATCAGTTCCCACCCGTAATGTTCAAGGACATCCTTAAGGAACCGACTCTCAGGGAATCGGAACCCGCAACGCAAATACTCCTCAAAAACCACCAACTCGCCTTCTTGGACAGTTGGGGTTTCTTGGTCCTTCTCCGCAGGTCGCCAGTTAATGAGCAGCCGCGGAGAAAGGATCTCCTCCTTCTCTAACGCCATCAGGCTCTCCTCAGAATAGTGAATGGATCTGCTCCAGGACGCCATCTTTGGTGTAGAATCAAAGGGGAAGCTGGCGATTTGGGGAAGATGAAGGCTGAAGAAAATGAGGGTTTTGAGCGGTGGGAATAATGAGGGTTTTTAGCTGTGTGGCTTCTTTGAGAAGACATCTGCTCTTTTTATAGACCCAAGGCGATGCATTAATGAGTAAACGGCTCATTTCAAACGTTCCATTGAATGCTTTATTCATTTCCCATAATGGATACTGTCTCTGATGGACCCGATAAAGTACTCAGGCGTCGGATCTGAAACAAAAAGACTTCTTTGTTTTGGAAACTGAAAGCGTAAAAGGACTGAAAAATTTTCAGTACTTCTCAGAGGACGTTTTTCCTTTTTATACTTTGAACATTTTATTCGAAAAAATCATGTAACCCAATTTTTAACGTACTGGAGTGTTTCTAATTGGGTTATGGTTTTATCGAAATCGTGTTTTAGGCTAAAACTTCGATTCTAATCGAAGTGACGTCCTGACCGAGTCCCAACTCTGGTCGAACCTTAGTTCTGACCGCGGCTTTGAAACTGATGGCGGAATCAGGGCAGGTCGCAGTGCTTTTTTCTTAAAAGTGATTTTGATCGCAGAACTAAAATTTCCTGTGTATGAATAGTTGCGAACATAAAGTTCATGGCTATATTTTCGCACAGAAGATGTGGAGAATATTTCATGAGAAATAAAGAACTTTTATTTCTTACATTCTTTACATACAAAAGGGATGCAGTCGATCAAAACATCGACTTGCTCCGAAAGAAGTTTATAAAGTTCCCCAAGGGACATGTTGTTGTCAGTAGGATCTACACTGACAACCCCCAGGGAACTAGCAACTACCCTAAGTCTATCTATATCGTCCCTAACAACAGACGCACTATTGTCCCTAATCAAGTCAGAGAGTTCTCGCTGTTGCTGAGCGAAGTCCCTCTCTCGACAGAAATGGTGCGCCTCTTCTCGGGATCGATCAAAACATTCTGCTAAACGCAGAATCTTCGAGGCCATCTCCTCGGTCTTCTTCTCCAGGGCATTCTTCTCTTCCAGAATGGTCTGTCCGGAAGGAAGAGATGGAGCAGCAGAAGGCTGATCTCTGGGGCCTCCTACCTCCTGCATTTTGCAAAAGTTAGTCATACTAACTAAAATTATCAGCAAAAAGGGAGAAGAATTGTTACCTGTCCCGGTGCATAACCCGTTGATACACCCATCTTGGGAGGAAGATCATCATATGGTGGAAGAGCAACCTTCCCAGAAGAAGATTGCTTCGCCAACCCAATACGGCAATCATCTGATCGAGGGATAGTCACCGCTTGCCGACCAGGATGTTGATCACCCAAAAGGATGGGAGAGTTGGATGTGAAGGGATCTTTTCCTAAGGATAAAGGCCTAACTTGCCGAGAGGCATGAACGGGGAGGGTCAAAGGAACTGAAGGAGGAAAGAAACTCGCTACGTTCTTCACCTTTGTTCCACTGGAAGATCCTTCGTCAACCTTGGGTTTCTTCCTTAAGGGAGACAGGACTTCATTCGTTTGAGACCCTTGTTCGACAATTTCCCCTTCATCGCTCTCAATCTCGATGATTTCATGATCTGCCATTGGGAGGGGTATGTGAAAAGGAAGGAGGCAGGATAACAAGAAAAAGACTTAGACGTGAGAGAGAAATTGTAGATCTTTACATGTCCAGGGGTCTGGTATTTATAGCCACCAGGGCGACGGTTCGCCTCCCAGACACCTCGGGTTTTGTTAAGACATTTACAATTTTACCTCGAGATAAAAACAATTCTACGGCGCTATCATTGCCCGTCACGTAATGTCAGAACCCGTCTTGAAAAACCAACCGTTTTCACTTAGTGCGCCACTAAGTGGAGAAGTTAAAGGGCCGGGTTAAAAATCCAATGCACGGTTTTTTAAAAAATTCGAAATAAACACGTCTCTTCGTTTTCTTCGAATTTGGGGGCTAGCTGACGAGGATTGACACCCGGGTCACTTCTAATAAACTTTTGGTTCAAGACAGGTTCGAACCAGACATGTATCTGGTGATGCGAACTCAAGCTATTCTGAGGGGCATCACCATGAGGTCGCAAGCTTTACGCGATCAGGTCGCAGCTTTACGCGGTCAGACCATAAGCCTTGCGCGGTCAGAAGTTCGTAGGCTGTACGCGAACTACACATTCGGGATATTGCGCGGTCAGCTAATATCCCGCGGTCAGAACATCTACCGATCAAGATACTTGAGATCTATCTATTCGGTTGCCCATACAACAGGATATTCTAAGTATCCCGAAGATTCCTACACGTGGAGAATCAACCGTCAGAAGGTTAACACATACAGTTATCCGTGAATAACACGTGTTTAACCTGCGTGGAGGTTAAGAGCAGTTCCAAAAAACCGCATCCAACCGTCCGTGCAACCGTTTGATGCAGTTTCCTCTACATGGCACCCTTTCAAACAGTACAAAAGGATGGCATGGAGCATCAATCAGGAGGGGGGATCATCCGAAACATCAACCGAGAGATCGGAAGATCAAGAAACCCAAAATCATCCAAGTTAGCCAAGTCTACGGACCATCTCATATAGCATTTTAGTAAGCCTTCTTTGGCTTATTCTTATACACTTTTACAGGGAAAATCCTCGCTTGTGAGGACTTTTCCCTCCATTTGTAAATCTTTTACCACACTTAGTGAAATCTCAACAGGACGTAGGGCTATTACTCCCACCATCGAGGGCCTGAACCTGTCTAAACTCTCTGTGCTCCTGTTCACTATTGTTCAGCATACCTTCCCGAAGGGTCCTCTTGAAAGGTCTCACAATTACAAATTCTGCATAAGTTCGGCTGAGGACTCCGAGTCCGAATCGTCGACACCATCAGCAGCCACAATCGTGGGAATGTGGCTTCTATGTCATGAGATTTATGTATGACTTGATCAGGAGAAACTTTGCCCAATTCCCTAAGGTAACCATTTTTCCTGACTCAAAGTCAAACATTAATTGGATGTGACGTACGTTCCTAACTTCATACACGCATATATGCAGAGCGCCATGTTGAAAGACCAATATGAGTTGCCTCAATTGAAGGAGCTGCGAACAATTTGGGCTCCATATGTCATGGAAGAAGTGGCTATCAACGATCGATTGTAACTGACTTGTGTAATATATATTGAATGTGTTGATTGCTGTATTTGTGAATAAACTCAATATATATGTGAATAGATTCATTGGTGTATTTGTAAATAAACTCGATCAATATGTGAATAAATTCAATCTGTCCAATGCATGTGTATATTACTGTATTAGTGTATTTGTGAACAAATTCAATATGTGAATATTGGTGTATTTGTAAATATTGGTATATTTGTGAATGATCCAATGTATCTCTGTATTGCTGTATTTGTGAAAGATTCCAGTACTTACCGTGTCGAGTACATAACCGATAGGAAAAACTACACAGTACTATCGGTTATGTACTACAACCGATAGAATAAATATTCCAGTACTATCGGTTCATATACTACAACCGATAGAATAAAGTTTCCAGTACTAACTGTGTCGAGTACCTAACCGATAGAAAAAATCTACACAATATTATCGGTTTAGATCCGAGCCGATAGAAGAAATAGTCGTTAGTGATTAGTGAATGTGGGGAATGTAGATGTTTTACTAACAGTTTTCAACCGATAGAAGTGTGCTATGTTTCTTCTATCGTGCCGATCACTATCGGTAAGAGAACCGATAGTAGAGTGGATTTTAAACCGATAGTGAAAAGCATTTCTGTAGTAGTGTATGCCAGCATTTACTAGTTCGTTCCACCAGATAATTGCAAAGTCTTTGAACTCACTAGTCGCTTGTCTAACTCGATGAATTTCAGGAACTAAATGGGAGTTAAATTTTTGTTCCATGGTCATTTCCCAATCTAGGTATGTTTCAGCATCATATAAACTAGAAAAAGAAGGTATGGTGAACTTAACCTTAGCAAAGGATAATCATTGCGAATGTGATTGTTACCATTATTATCTCTCATACCTTGATGATTTGGGCTCAGTCGCTCCTGTAATTGTGCATCTCGTGAAGAACAGGATGAGCCCCCTACGGAAGAGGGAACATCCTACTTGGGAGGTAAAATCCATGGCGGACAACACCCTGGATTATAATACAAGTATGTTTTTTGGTCTACAAGATACGCAATTTTACTGGTGAAAAAATACCATACCAAGTAATTTACCTTTTGTGACATAGTTCTATCTTTGTTCGAAATTGAGAAACGGACAAATAACTTTCTACGGCCATATAATGCCACAACAGAATGAGCTCAAGGATCACCCCGTCCCCAGAGCTTAATCAACGGTAGAGAGAATCTGAGACAAGAACATTAGAAGGTATGACTTCTTTTGTGGAGCATGCTCGAGATCGCTTGTTGATTTTGATCATCAAATCGAAATTCTTGAAACAATGCAACTGTTGAAAGGGCAAACAGCCAGGACAAAGCGTCCTGGTGATGATGCTGGACCTTCTGGGAGGTCAGCGTCGAAGAGGGTAAAGAGAACCTCTTCTAAAAAGAAGACGAAGCAACCAACCCCTGAAACTTCCAAAAAGATCATAGGAGGGGATTCCTCAAAAAAGAAGAAAACAATCACTAAGAATACTGCGGTAAGATTTTCTCTTCCCCCTGTTGTACCAGGTACAGATAGGAGTTACTTCTTAGTCGTACAGGGTGAGGGGAGCGAGGATGAGGAAGACGAAGTTCCTCCCATCCGTCGCAAGAGGAAGACATCGAGTCCTCTAGAGATAGCATTCCAGAGAGACCAACCACTCCTACCATTGCCGAAGTCTTGTCCTCCTTGAAGGAGACAAAAATGGTGGCAGAGAATTGCGTGGCCACAGAAGGTCTTGCGATCACAGAGGAGACTCCCATTCCTGAGGCATGCGCCACCTCAGGACTGGTAACCCCTCCTTCGATTACCGAAAGGACTACTGTGGTAAGAACTTCACAGTTTTTAAGTTCTTACTTCCCTACATATACCGATCGCATTATGAACATGCAGGGGGAAGAAGACATTGTTCTGTTCAAGAAAAGAAGAACAAGGACAAATGATGATGCTTCAGCAGGGGCACCTAGTGAGCTTCTGTCTCCCCAGAGCTCATCTTCGAAACCCAAGTCTTGGATGGGGTTCCGTATAAAGTAAGGATATCACAACTCGTCAATTCTTTGTTATTTAAACCAGAGACATTTTAAGTTATGATATCTACAAGGATCCTGTGCTTAGCATCCTGTCGACCTCACCGAACATCGGCGCACCAACTACCATGGAGGTCGCGGGGGAAACAGCTGTGACTCCAATGGCTGAGGTATGCTCTCAGGCCATTGTAGAGGAAATAATCACGGGCATCCAATCTCAAGGGATGGAAACCGCAATCTTGACTGCAGGGGTGGATCAGTAAGAACAACCATTTGCTGCCCCTGGCGTCAAGAAAAAAGCAAGCCTCAAGGTTCAACCTTTAGATGAACCCAAGAGTATGCTGAGAACTTCTTTCAGCAATTTTGTAAACGTAAGAAAAGATTCTTTTACCCCCTTAGATTCGAAAAGCTTAGGAATGTTCAGGTTTGAGTAACAAGTTTACTGTGTTTCAGGATCTAGCCCAAATGGCGACCAAGTCAAAAGCTTTGGCAACGCATATTGAGGTCGCGCAATGGGAGATCAGCCGGCTACAACAGTAAGTATTAGTAACTTTCTTACATCAACTTGCAGTTCATCTAAGTATAACAGTTATCTTCCTTGTCATAGGGAAAATGCCTCCTTGACAAAAAGTATCATGTAACACCCCTGTTTTTGCCAAACCCTAAAATAACCAAAATCCACATCTTGACCCCAAACCCTAATCTGCTTCAGCCATTCCCTTCTAAATGTTGTTCAGAACATTTTTCCCTTCTGGATCATCTCCAAAATCCCATCCTAAAACTGAGTTTCAACCCTTGCCGTCTCAGAACCCTAATTACCCTAATTTTACTCTAAACTGCTTTTCCCCAATTTTGTCGAAACCCTTCAGATCTTGCCCGATCTTACCAAACTTTGTCCGGATAAGTTCCAATAATTTTATGCAACTTATCTACGAAATCAGATTTCAGATCGGACCATCAGATCTCTGAATTTGCAATCAGGCCCAAGTTCTATTCAAATTTTCCTCACAGAACAGTCCCTGGAGCAAGTTTCAAAATTGCAGAACGGCCCAAATCTTCTTTTCAGGTCCATTCGACCAGCACCTGGTCGTTGCCTACGACCAGCACGTGTCGCCGGAGCCGCGCCGTGGTTTTCGCCGCATTTGTCGCCGCCGGCCACCGCCTCTTGTCGCTTGTGTTCGTGATCAGTGGAGCCACCCTGCGCGAGCGTGCCAGCCACCGTAGCTTCGCCAAGCCCAGCGGATAAACGGCCGCGCTCCAGAGCTTTGTTTTCACGCGCGCGCCTGTTGCCGTGGCATTTGCATGCTGTTACGTGGCGTTGCCGGAGCTATGCTGTTGCCTCCGCATCTGCGCCGTCCCGGGGGAAGTTCCAAGGCTCGCTGACATCGCTGGCAAAGCTGCAGCACCGCCTGAAGCACATCACGTCGCCGTCGCCGTTGCCGTTGCTGCGCCTACTGTCGTTTTATCCCTCGCAAGCTCCGTCCTCGTGCCTATTTAAACCTTCCCTGTGCTTTGAGAGCCTCAAGCCTCCAGAAAATCGTCTAAGTCCCAAACTCCACCGCGAACGCCTTCTTCTCCGGCGAGCCAGTGAGAGAGCTCACGGTGCTAGCCCATTTCACAGCCCCTCTCTTCGATCCAAAGCCACCAGTGAGTTCCCCTCTTCACCCTTTCTGTGTAGTAGCAGTCAATTGCACCCCGACGATCCCCATCGCCGGTGATCGCCGGAAAAGCCCAATTGCCCTGTTTCCCCAATGCTAACCGATTCATCCCGAATTAGCTCTCGTCCCAGTAACAAAAACTGATCCTTAGCCATTTCTTAGCAAGCCTGTGGAATCCAAATCCCCAATTGAGCTCAAATCGAAGAAATCCCAATCGGGAACCTCAGCCGTTAGCCGGACCTCGGCGCCAAGCTTCTCCGGTCATTCTCCGACCAAATTGACTTCACCAGTAGCTTCCACACTCCACCCTTTCACTCCCTGAGCAAGGAATCGAGTTCAAACGCCTTGTAGCAAAAACCCCTAATCTCCAGTGTCGTCTTCTCCAGCGCCGGTCGCCGGAATCCTTTCCCGGCCGATCTAGCTCCTAAAACCTTGTCCCTTAGCTTTGCCTCAGCTCCTTAAGCAATTCTTTCCACTAGCTCGACACCTGGATCTGCCTAGATTGTGAGTTATTCCTTTGCCCAATCTTTGTCCAAAGATGTGCCTGTGCCGTGTCGCCACCGCAATTCATCACCTGATTTGGCCGCTCTCCAGTCACTTTCTGTCCTTGAGCCTGTTGAGTGATTTGTTCCTGTTAGTAATGCCTACCTCCCAGACAAAGTGGTGCATCAATTGGAGCCCTAAATCAAAAGTTGTGCCATGCCCTAGTTTCTGGCCATGTCCAGCACTATGTCAGTGCATCTCAACCACTGGCATTGACCTTGTTCGGCCCCTTCTGGTTGAGCAATTGAAATACCACCTTGTCAGTAGATTCCTGGAGTCAAGATCTACAACTTTCTCTACTATCACTCCTCCAGAAAACCATCCTAAGATCAGTTTGAAGCTATGCCAAAGCCATGAACCGAATGTCGACCCTTCGACGTTCAATCCTTTTTAGCCGTTTCTTCCACCAGAGCCCTTGTGACCTTGCCCTAACCTTTTCCCCTGCATGCATGACTTATTTACTTAATAATTTCTATAGAAACTATTTTCTGTATGCTTATGGTATGTGTTTGTGTGTTGTTTGATTGCCGCAGAGTCAGAAGCTGAAGGAGCAGAGGAAGTCTTTGAAGAATCATCTGTATACTTAGACCCAGCATTGCAAGGCAAGCCTCATTCCTTTGATCATATCTCACCCAATATTTTCATACAAAATATATTCACTGTTTCTTACTATGCATGCTTATTTGAGATACAAGTTATGTTTGAATGACATGAATAGATATCACCTAATGAATCATGAAACCCCTTTTTGTTATCGAACCTTTATACATATGCTTTTGTCACCCTAGGACTCATATATTGAATATTCACATTAAACTTGAAATGGTCAAATGTATGAGAAGTTACATGAAAACCGTTTTGTCAAGAAAACTGATAAAAAGGATCAGTAGTGAGGATTGGATTGTATGGAGAGGGTGCGGTGCGCACCAGGGAATGGGAATGCTCCTCACTATTGGTTCATAAGGACAAGAACCTTGTGCTGTGTCTCTATGTGAATTGTAAATGTACCAACCACTTGCCTGGTATGGGACAGGCACAACTTAGTAGCTTTTTGGTATTAGCAGTTTCCTGCATGGTTTGTCAGTCTGGTTTCTCGCGTGGAAACTGGTGGGCCGCAGTTCGGCCATGAGTGATGTGAGTTCAGAAAAATGATGAGAGATAAAGGTGGAAAGAAGGAAGGCGCCCTACGCCTCAGATTAAGCCATGCGCGGTTGTAATCTTGAATGGTCATATGTCTTGCGTGGACACAGACCAAGGCTATGTGTCCTGCGGGAACATAAGCCAAAGGCTAGGAAGTAAGGCAGTGGGGAGGACCCACAACGGTACTTGAGACTTAATTGTCTATTTACCGGGCGGGGATACTGTTAATACTGAACTGCAAAAGCGTTGTGTGATCTCGGCCTTGTCACATGTGTGAAAGTCACATGGAGTTGATCCGACTTGAAAGCCGAGTGAACCAGTAGATTTAAAAAGAGGTACACCTTTGCAAAGTGTAAAAGAAGTATCAGATACTCTGTACTCCCAGGTTCAGGAGTCTTTTCGTAGTGGATGTTATCCATGGGTTATAGCACAAGTAAATTTGGAATGTTTTCATAATGCGGTTAACAAAATAGTGACTCATGGGAGACCACTACATTTAATGTTTTATTGAAAACCTGTTTAAGGTTTAAAGTATTATTTTCATGACAAAGTACTGTTTTACTGAACAAATGACTTGGAAATCTATATATCTCTATCCATATGAAACTAAAACCCCGGAATCATATGTTTCACCCTCATGTAAGTACAATTGCATTAATCCCCGGAATGAGTGTTGCTGAGCACCAAGTGCTCACCCTCGCAATTATATCCAACTGTAGAAGAGGGATTCGAGGATCCCGATTCTTTCGGTTATGAATACTCAGCGGAAGATGGAAGTGCCCCGCACGAACCCACATTTTAGAAAGATCATGCGCCAAGTCAAGTTAGATGTGGGAGAAGCCCCTCCAACCCCGCTGCTGATTGAAGTCAAGTTGCTCGTTGCTGCTTTTTGTTTTGTGTTGTGTGTTCGGTACTTGGATACCGATTCTTGTCTTGATAAACTGATTATTTTCTTAGCAACTTTACTTAGCGCCATTTTCGGTGCTTTGGCTATGTAATATTGGCCCATGTTGGCCTGATACTTGTTTAATTATAATGCTATGCTTGTGTGGCTTGAGCTCATGTAACATCATGCTGTGTGTAACCTACCTGGGCGGTTACCAAGGTGATCCTCAAATGGGGGTCTCACATATCGTTGATCGGGAAAGCCAGGAAAAAGTTGTGGCCTTGAGATTTTCTTCCATGGAGAAAGAATTTCGTGAGACGCAGCTAAAGCTTTCCTGTAAGGTTTTCTTCCATGGAGAAAGAATTTCATGAGACGTAGCTAAAGCTTTCCTGTAAGTTTTTCTTCCAACCAGATGGAATTATTTCTTTACATGAACTGCTGTAAAATCAATTACTTTGCCCATGTAGTACAAGAGGAACAGATAAGCCTTCTTTCACAAGAGAGGGATGACTTCCAGGAGAACTGTACCCGGGCTGAAATCGAAACTGGGTGACTTCACACTACCGTCGAGCACCAAAGTGCAACCATCGAGTCTCTCAAGAAAACGACCGATGTTATTTGCGAGGAGAAAGAAACCTTGAAGGCGACAATTTCCTCCTGCAATGACATTCTATTGCCAGCTTTTGGAAAACTGAAGATGGTTGTGAATTTGCTGAAGGCTGATATTGTCAACCCTCAAAAGGAAGAATTAAGCCTCAGCAAATCGTGCAAATTAGTGGCAGCTCAAGCTGAATCGCTCCTTGAGTATCTTCCTGAAGATACCAAGCAATAAGAAGAGGCAGTGAAGGACAACGCAAGATCTGTCGCTTCCGCCATCTTATGCAAACTCAGACGTCACCACGGCCCAAATTTAGACTTGAAACCAGTGGTGGGAGACTCAGAATTTGAGAGCGAGAATCAGCTTGAGGATAACATGAAAGAAGTGAAGCCCTTGATCGAAGATCTTCTAAAAGAACTCGGCTTATTGTAATATCACTATAATGAACAATGACCCTCTGTTTTTTACTGTACCTGCAAATATACAATTATAATATGCAAATGCATGCCTTAAGTTTTTTAAAAGATGTACCCAATTTCGTTTTACATTATGACCATATTCCTCTAGCCCCCCTTCTCAGATCATACATACTAAAGGCAGATATTATAATCTCAGGAGAAATATGGGTTATTGACGATCAGGAAATACCTGGTGAGTTCCTTATACGTTTTAGAGATCGTTTAGAAAGGAATGTCTCAACCTAGATATGATCATCTGGTCACATCGATACTGATCTTAATACAATATCAAGTTTTCTTATGAACCGACAGCCCCTCGGATGATCAGAAACATGCTAGTAAGTCTCGTATGCATTTAGAAACGGCTTATTTAGGGATGTCTTATCTAGATGCGACCATGAGATCGGCCAACGAATCCAACCTGTACATCATAATAAGATGGTCATCAGCGACCAGCCCCCGAGCATGGCTCGATATGGGTGTGACAAAAGAAATGAAACCATAAGATAATACGAAGGAAAGTACACATAATTTTTTTTAACAAAAATCATGCTAATCAAAAAGGACAAAAGAAATGGGAAACTTACACGTAGAACTTGCGTAGTTGATCTATGTTCCAAGTATTGGACAAGATCCTCCCATCCTCTATCGCTAATCGAGCCTATCCTGGTTGCGGTACGGAAACTACAGTATAAGGGCCTTCCCACTGAGGGGAGAATTATTATGGTTAGACTGGTTTTTTATCTTTCGTAAAACCAAGTCGTCCACGTGGAGACTACGAGGCCGCACCCTTTTAGTATGATATTTATGCAAAGCTTGTAAGTATACCACAGACTTGATCAGCGCCCGATCGCGTTTCTCTTCAAGGAGGGTAATATCTTGGGTATATTGTTCAAGTTGATCAGTCTGATCGAATCAATCTACCCGAACAGAACCAATGCGAATTTCCATAGGTAAGACAGCCTCGGCACCATATACTAGTTGAAAAGGTGTCTCACCCGTAGCTTGACTACAAGTAGTGCGTAGTGCCCATAGGATGGAGTAGAGTTCATCTACCCAAGCCCCCGAGTGCATCTTAAGGCGATCAAAAACACATTTCTTGATGCCTTACAATATCTGCCCATTGGCACGTTCAACAGCTCCATTGTTCTGCGTATGAGCTACAGATGCAAAGCACACTTTGGTCCCAATATCATTGCATGTAACATCCTGAGTTTTGGGGTGAAAAGTTTCTTTCTTAAAAATCATGCATGCATATGTCTCTTCTAGATCAACCAAATCAGCCTCAGCTTTATTCTGTTCTAGCCCTAAAATCTCAAAATCTATCCTGTGACCCCAAGTCAAGATCTGACTTTCCAGATTTGATCTATCAGTTATCCTAAACCTAAAAGCCTTCAGAACCCAGATTCAATTCTATCTCTAACTTCCAGAATTATCAACTCCCTTCTGTTTTCGAAAACAGAATATCTGTTATTACCTTTTACCCTAAGTTTCAGAAATTCAGATTTAATCAAAATCTTAGCCAAGTTCAGACCAGATTATTCCTGGATTATGATCAAGGGTATGCCAATACCTTAATCCAAAAAGTTGGCAGCCAGATTTCACCATCTGAACCTTTTTCGCAAATCAGTCCAAGAGTATCGCAGATCAGTCCTTTTCCAGATTTTCTAAAAGCCAGAAAAGGCAAAATGTTGCAAATCATCTCCAAATTCGAATCTGATTCAGGGAACATCTCCCAAATGCTTTTCAATACAAATTCTTCTTTTATGTGTGTCTCAAAATCAAACCCTAAATCCCAGAATTCGAGATCAATAAGTTTCAGACTTATTTTACCCTAATCTACTCTGTTTTCAGTTCATACCAAAAATCATCCAAATGTGCCAAATTTTATCTTCAATCTGTGCCAAATCATTTGTGGAATTTAGTTTACCAAAACAGCAGAATCAATTCCAGATCAAACCTTCCAAATCTCCAGATTTACAATTCAGTCCAAATCAAGAAAATCAATAATTGCAAATCAGCCCAAATTCGACCAGGCCAACTGCAGTGCACGACCAGTAACCTTGCCGTGCGTTTGCGCCACGCTTGCTCGCCGCCGGCCACGCCTCGCCTCGCCTGAGCTCGTACTCACTTGAGTTGCATGTGCACACGCGTCCACGCCCCAACCATCGCCGTGGCAACGCCGTGGCAGCGCCGTTGAACAGCATGTGCTCCTGCGCGCGACCAGCAACAGGCTTTTGTCAGCAACATTGCGCCACGTTGCCAGCCCTTGTCGCCACTGCCTTGCACCGCCCGACATTGATGAGACTCGATGTAGCACAGCTTCGCCTTGCCAGTGTACAGTCGCTTCACCGCTCGCCGTTGTTGCAGCTGCGCCCGGCAAATCTTGTCATCTCGCACAATTCCCTTGCTGCTATCTCCTTGCAAGCATCGCCCTGTGGTCTATATAAGCAGCCATACCCTGTGTCATCTTCCCTTCACCAGGACTTAGCCAAATTTCGAAATTCTCCTGTCTTCGTCTTCTTCTCCGGCGAGTCCAGATTGAGGCCTCACGGTGCCAGCACGCCCTGCTGCACTTCTCACCGAATTAATAGCACCAGAAGGTATATCTCATCTCCCTCATCATGCTGTACCATCAAATTGAGTTATATTGCATCCAGTCGCCGGTGATCGCCGGGATTCCCGATTGCCCTGTTCCGGCAATGCTGGCCGATCTACTTCGAATTAGCTCTCAAACTTGTGAAGAAAAATGATCAGTGAACCTTTTGAAGCAAGCCTATGCATCAATATCTCCAGATTAAGCTCGAATTGAAGATTTTCCAAGTTTTGAGCTTCTCCAGAAACCGGCGATCGTCGCCAGGCTTCTCCGGCCATCCTCCGGCCGAATTGATTGTCCAGATAGCTTCATCTTACCCTTCTTTCACTCTCCAAGCTTGGATTGAAGTTCTTTCGGCCTGTATCAAAAAGCCCCAAATCTCATGTCATCTTCTCCGGCGCAGTTCACCGGAAATCTTTTCCCGGCCGTTTCAGCTTCATCCACTTTGTCATTCAGGTGTGCCTCAACTTCCTGAGCATATTTGTCTTCTAGCTCGATCTTTGAAACTACCCAGAATTCAAGTTATAGCCATGCCAAAATATTGTCCAGAACTGCTCCAGTACAACTAGTTCACCTCAGTTCATCACTGAATTTCATCACCTTCTAGCCATCTTCTGCCCTAGATCTTGTTGAATGATTTGTTCCTGTTATCATTGCCTACCTCCCAGACAAAGTGGTGCATCTTTTGAAGCTCTAGATCAAAAGTTATGCCAAGCCCTAGTTTCTGGCCATGTCAAGATCAATGCCAGACTATGTCAGTCAGTGGCATTAGCCCTTTTCACTCCCTTCCAGATGTGCATTTTGGGCATAACTTTGTCTCTTAAGATTTCTGAGGTTGTGATCTACATTTTCTTCTTCTATCACAACTTGATTTGAGCCCTTGAAATGCATGTTATGCTAAACCCTAGTTTTTGACACTATTCTAGTGCATGCCATCCAATGGCATTGGCCTTGTTTACCCACTTCTGATTGTGCATTTTGAGAGCCACTTTGTCCACTGAATTTGTAGAGTTATGATCTACATTTTCTTCTACTGTCATAACTTGAGATAAACTCTCTAGTTTTCCTTGAAGTTATGTCAGAATCTTGATCTGAATGTCAATCTGCCGACATTCGCTGTTTTGATCAAACCAGCCACAAATTGATGTTCTTATTGTAACCTTGAGATCCTAAGAGCATCTACCACCCATCCTTAGCCAATTCCTTGAAACCCTAGATCTCAACTCAGTTCAGCTTGTAATCTCAATTATCTCCAGTATCGTTCAGTTATCCTTGTTAATCATATCTGCATATAAATCCTAAAACATCTTAATATATAAGTAATATTTGTGTGTATTGTTTGGTTTGTCGTCGAGCAGATCTAGAAGCTGAGATCGAGGACTTCGCTGTTGACCCGTCATCAACTGCTGTTTCTTACGACGCGGAAGGCAAGTCATATCCTTGGTCATCTTGAACCTATATTTTAAATGTTGCTAGAACATAACCTTGAATATAGATAATATTGCATGAGAAGGATTGAGAATGGTTGATTTATGAATTGGCAGTACTAGACTGGTTATCTGTGAAATGTGAAATAAACAAGTTTTGAGCCATGAACTATTATATATGTATTTATATACTCATATTCATGAAATAAAACCCCTAGCCGTGACCAGAAAATGGTATGGATGGCGGTAGCACTGGAGGTGCTAGACTGCAAAGGAATGCAGGCACTGAAGGTGCAGGGTTGTGGATGGTCTGGTCACTGGCATATAAGGACTAGAACCTTGTGTTGTGCGTTTAGTGGCATGAACAACGTGCTAACCGCAAGCCTGGTATGGGACAGGCCTGAACAAGTAATTATGTGGATCGCACATGACACCCCTGCTGGAATTGTGTAGTGATGCACGATAAACACGGAGTACGGCTCCCACACATATCACTGAAGGTGATCTCGCACGTTGATCCAGTAATGGAAACATATGTAGGGGTGGAGGTTTGGATACAACCTACCACAACTGTGTCTCGCTGAGAGCCACAGGGTCGGGGGTGAATTGTGAGTAAAACATAACAAAAGTTCTTGTTATTTCCACCTTGCCGCTCACAGTATGAAGTGAGTCAGGGGTCCAATCATTTTGTTATGATAGGAAAGGTTTGAAAGTGGAATATCTTGCGGGTAAATTGGTACCTCTCTGCAGAGTTAAAAACGTATTCGAATACTCTGAGCTCCCGGGTTTTATAGGAGTCTGCTGCGGTGGATTAAATCCACGGGGTGTGACACAAGTACTATTTTCTAAATAAAATATGTTTAAATCAAGATTACCCAAATGACATGTGTTGTCATGATAAGGAGTGCTGCCGTGGGC
This sequence comes from Pharus latifolius, assembly GCA_019359835.1. Taxonomy (NCBI): domain Eukaryota; kingdom Viridiplantae; phylum Streptophyta; class Magnoliopsida; order Poales; family Poaceae; genus Pharus; species Pharus latifolius. Next base: position 68,428,191 of record CM033323.1, read on the forward strand.
TGTCGTGTGTCGACGTGTCGCGGTAGTGCTATAATCTAGTGAACATAATTGATGATGTTATATTATGAAAAGTGCTGCCATAAGATGAGAAAGAAAAAGATTATTTTACAAATATCCATAATTCTTGACTAGTCTAGGTTCATGTCATCACTACTATATGTATCTACTCTTACCTATGACTTGCTGAGTACGTAAGTGCTCACTCTTGCAACCTACAAATCAATAGACGGAGCGATCAACAATCAAGATGAAGGAATGGAGTACGTCGTGGATCCAGAAGGAGGAGCGTCAGTCCCGTCATTTCCCTGATGTGTGTTGTTCTGCTGTCCACTTCTCTTTTGTGGGTGGGTCACCTATCTTCTGCTGTGTAGATGTTATTTTGCTAAACCATGTATGCCGTGAAGGCATTGTAATCTCCTTATGTAATATCAAGGCCAGCAGGCCACACTGCTTAACTATTTTGTAAGTTACTCTATTGCAATGTGATATACTCCTGTGCTTGACTTATCCTGGGACGTCAAGGGTATGTGTATGCTATGCATATGTGGGACTAGCTGCAGCGAGCTAGGTCTCTACAGGAGTAGTCGTAGTCCCAGTCTCGGGGCGCGACATTGCAATAGTCCAAAAAGAGACCACTAACAAACTAGGAGCCACTGTCGGTAATGAGACGACTTGGGACACCAAATCGTGTGACTATATTCTTACGAAATAATTTCTTCGCCACAATGGCAATAACGTTGCGGATTGGTTCAGCCTCAGTCCACTTCATAAACTTGTCAATGGCTATGAACAAGAACTTGTACCCATTGACCGCTTGGGGCATAGAACCCACAATGTCTATTCCCCATACTGCAAGAGGCCATGTTAGAGGAATAGTTTGCAAAGCATATGCAGGCTGATGAACTTGTCTCACATGAAATTGACACTGTGGGCATGTCTTGACCAAATGCTTGGCATCATCAAGTGCCGAAGGCCAGTAAAAACCCTATCGGAATGCTTTTCTGACCAGTGTGCGATGACGCGTGTGCACCACATACACCGTCATGAATTTCTCTCAAGAGGGATTTGCCTTCCTCCTGAGATATGCAGCGCATTAATACTCCTTAAGTACCATTTCTGTACAAAACTCCATCAATGAGTTTATACAGTAGCGCTTTTCGAATTAACATATCACTTTCAGTTTCGTCCTTGGGCAAGGTCCCATGTTCGAGATACATCCGCAATGGATGGGTCCAATCTTCTTCATGTCCAAGGTTGGTGACGTATACTACCACCGGGTCATCCTCGATTGAAGTCATGATCACAGGTCATTTTAAATGTTCGACGAACACTCCTGCCTGAGCGGATGTGCGTGAGGACCCAATTTTAGATAATTGGTCTATGAGTATATTGTCCTTTCGCAGGATATATTGGACTTCAAAATTACTGGAGTGTTTTTCCAATTTCCTAACTTCCCCCAGGTAATGAGCCATTGTCTCATCGGAGGTGCTGTACTCCTTGTTTACCTGGTTTACGACTAGCTGTGAGTCTCTGCTCACCACTAGCCGACGGACTCTAAGGAATCTAGCTACCTGGAGCCTTGCAATAAGACCTTCATACTCTGCTGCGTTGTTAGTCGCAACAAAATATAATTGAATGACAAACTTGAGTTGGTCGCCCTGAGGCATGATTAAAACCACTCCAGCCCCCAAGTGTTGAAAACTACGAGAACCGTCAAAATACATCGTCCAATGGTCGGTGTATTGTAAATCTTTGGATTCTTGCGCAGGAGGGTTGGGATTAGTCCATTTGACCACGAAGTCTGTGAGAATTTGAGATTTAACTGTTGTGCGAGGGGTGAAATGGATGTCAAACACTCCAAGTTCCACTATACACTTCGCGATGCGACCAGATTTCTCTGGGTTCCAGATAATATCTCCCAATGGGAAGGACGAAGGCACAGTAATTTTGTGAGCTTGAAAGTAGTGTCGTAGCTTACAGGAAGCCATCAGAAGTGCGTAAAGTATCTTAAGGACCTCAGGGTAACGTTCCTTTGGACCGTGAAGTACCTCACTTACGTAATAGATTGGTTGTTGTAAACCCTCTCTTTCCGTGACCAGAACTGTGCTGACCGCATGAGGGGTGGCCGCCAAATAAAGGAGTAGTGGCTCCCCTAAATTTGGAGAAAAAAATACTGGCGGACTAGACAAATATGCTTTAACCTCTTGAAAATATTTTTCGGCCTCATGCGACCTGACGAGGATTATCACCCGAGCTAGTTCAAAATAATACACATCTGGTTTAAGACAGAATCAGATTAGACTTGTGCCTATAAGTCCGTCGTTTTGGTCTCAGACGACTTGAAGGGCGTGGACACAAAGATGATTTATAATCGCAGTCCTTGCGCAATCATGAGGCCGCAGACAGTGTGCGGTCAGAAGACTATAGACAGTGCGCGGTCAGAGGGTCATTGACTATTTGCGACCAGAATAACTCGAGAAGGTCTAACCCTTTGAACAGGCATATCTCGAGGATCACAAGGATCTTTCCACATATGAAGACAACTGTCAGGAGGTTAACATGTGCGGTTATCCCGTGATTGCACGTGTTAAGGCTACGTGGAAGTTAAGTGCGGTTAACAAAACTATATCCTAGTAACCGTCTAAGGCCGTTTCGTGTTGGCGCCCTTTTGGTCGATATAAAAAGGTGGTCAATGCACGTTGTAAGGGCGGTTAAGCGTACAACCATTACCAGGAGTCCAACTAACCTGAAGACTTAGACATAGTTAGTTAGATACTAATATAGAAGAGATCTTCGCCTGTGATCATCTCTTCCTCCCCCTTGTAAACACTTTTCTCATATAGTGAAATCATAACATGACGTAGGACTATTACTCCCACCATCGAGGGCCCGAACCTGTATAAATTCTCTTGTGCCCATACAGATATTACTCATCCTACCATTCTGGAGGAGTGCCCTGAAAGGTCCCACAACTCACAAATTTGCATAAGATCGACTAAGGACGCCGAGTCCAAATCGTCGACAGCTGGCGCCCACCATGGGGCCTTTTCTCAAGGTGCTTTCCCTTCATCTAGAGGTTTGGTGAGCCATGTCTGGGGCATATAATTTTGAGAATGACTTCGATCTCGACGATTATGCCCATATACAAATGCCTTCGCCTAGCGATCCCGTTCCAATGGAAGAGATCAATTGCGAAGACATTCCGAAGGAACATCAGGAGGGCACGTCTTCCCCTACCCGGGTCATGTCCATCGACCAGGGAATGGAAGAGACAGGTCCAGAACTTGATGTCAGTTCCACCGTATGCAAAATCAAGTCTTGGTCACCATGCATCCCCGTCGGGGACCAAGGTGGCAATGACCAAGAACTTAGTCCAGGGAGGTTCGATCCTGATAACCTCCACTCTCTCTTTGATTTCGAGTCCGACTCGGAGCAAACAGAGATGTTCTCTCCTTCTGCATCATCGCTCCCTAGAGAATTCGCTGTCTTGTCGGAGGAAACTCCCGATCAGCAGTTGCTAGGGAAGAACAGGAGTGCAGACAAAAGGAAGAACAAGAACGCAAACAGAAGGAGGATCAAGATCATGAGCGACGAGATAAAGAACTCCACATAACAGCCCTAGAGGCCCTGCAAAATGCGCAGTCTCGTTATGACACCGCCCCTAGTTCCTCCCCTCGCCCACATGGTCGCAGGCGCAACCAGATGCCTTCTTTACCCCCGGAATATTTACTGGCGGATGAAGAAACGATTACACCTGGCGCACCAAAGAGAATTACGCATGGCCGACTTCGATCTATCACGGAGGTCTTGCGTAATTTTCCTCCTACCCTCACAGACGCGGACAAACTGGCTTTTGCTAGGATCCTGGCGGAGAAGCTAGATGAGGTTGCATCTGATGCGACCCCTACAGCTTCCTCCCAGTCTATGATACGTTCCCATGAAAAGAAGTATTCCCACTCTAGCCATGGTAGACGTAATCGATTACCATCCGGATCACTTCGGCATGACAAATCCAGACGCGTGGGAAGTTCTCGTGATCGGGATCAAATTCCCGTGCATTCTCGTCTGGGACCACGTGGCGCGTCTCCATCACGTGAAATCACCCGTGTAAAAAGAGGATGCAGGCAAGAAGCCGGAGTCTTCATCGAGCGGGAAATCAAAGAAGTCTAAAAAGAATCAAACCGGACAGTACCGGGAGGTTGCAATCACGGAAAACCTCCACCGGCGAAAGGTAATAAATTTTCATTTAAAAATAAAACTGCCTTTGGTGGCCGCAACGCCGACCAGCCAGAAAAACCAACTAACTCACAGGAAGGCAAGAAGTGATGCCCAATCCACAACTCTCCGGGACACGACCTCAAGAATTGCCGGAGCTGGTTGAAGCAACTAGATGACTTCTACCAGGGAATCGGTCCAATGCCAACTTTGCCACCAAAAGAGCAGACTTGCCGGCTTAGAGACTCCGACGAGGACGAAGAAATGTCCTACCAGGTACCTCGTAATTATGTTAATGTCATTTTTGGAGGTTTCTCCTCTTTTGTTTCTAAACGTCAGTTTGAAGCGTTTCATCAAGAAGTTAACCAAGCGGAAGCTCCCCTTGGCAAACCTCAATACCTCCGTTGGTCGGACACTCCTTTGACATTTGATCGCTCTGATTGTCCCTTTGGGCTTACTCGACCATTGAGACTACCTCTGGTCATTACCCCCATTATCAGTAACACGAGAGTTGAAAGGGTCCTAATCAATGGAGGTAGTTCCTTGGACATTTTATTGGTCAAGGAATTAGACGAGATGCAAATCCCTTGTTCGAAAATCAAACCCATAATTTATCTATTTTATGGGATAATTCCTGGTCCCTCGATGATGCCGATGGGACAAGTGGTGCTCCCAGTAACACTGGGTGAACCGGATAATTTCCGAACAGAGTTAGTTACTTTTGACGTGATTGATTGTGATTCGGCTTATAACATGATTTTTGGCAGGCCAACTCTCGCTAAATTTATGATGGCGACGCACTATGCTTATCAGTGCAGTAAGTTACCTGGCCCCAAAGGCGTTATCTCAGTCTGAGGCAGCCGCAATGTGGCATTGACTTGCGATCGGTTATCCCTGGAGCTCGTAGATCAACTTCCCCTTCGGGATGTCAAGATCACCCCCACAGCTGCGGATACGATCAAGGTCGCCCCTCAACCAGAGGAAAAGCTAAAACTAGTTCCGTTATGCCCAGATGATCCATCTAGAACAATTCGGATTGGATCAGGCTTGGATGACAAATAGGAACTCGAAGTCATTACTTTCCTCTGAGCTAATGCAGATGTGTTTGCGTGGAAACCATCCGACATGCCCGGTGTCCCAAGGGAGGTAATTGAGCACAGGTTAGCAATTCGACCTAGACAACGACCAATAAAGTAGAAGCTCAGACGTTTTGTTGTTGATCGGCAAGAAGGTATCCGTGCGGAGTTAGACAAACTCCAAATGGCTGGATTTATTCGAGAAGTCGATCATCCGGAATGGCTTACAAATCCGGTCATGGTCTGTAAGTCAAATGGTAAGTGGCGCATGTGCGTCGATTACACCAGCCTAAACAGTGCTTGCCCAAAGGATGACTTCCCCTTCCCCGCATCGATCAGTTGGTCGACTCTATCGCGGGTTGCAAAGTGATGAGTTTCCTGGATGCTTACTCAGGATATCATCAAATTAGCATGGCAGAAGAAGATGAAGAGAAGACTGCCTTCATCACACCATTTGGCACCTACTGCTACGTCAGAATGCCATTTGGTCTCAAGAACGCCGGTTCCACGTACCAGTGCTTGATGCAAAAGACCTTTCTTTCCCAGATGGGGCGTAATCTTGAAGCTTACGTAGATGACTTGGTTATAAAAAGCTTGACTCATTTAGATGATCTTGCTGAAACCTTCTGTAATTTAAACCGATTTGGAATAAAATTAAACCCATAAATGTGTTCTTTCGGGGTTTCATTAGGTAAACTTTTAGGCTTTCTCGTCTGTTCTAGAGGAATTGATGTTAATCCCAAAAAAATCAGGGCCATCGAGCAAATGAGGTCTCCTTCGACCATGAAGGATGTCCAGTGCTTGGCAGGTCGCATGGCGGCTTTAAGTCGATTTATATCACGACTTGGCGAGAGGGGATTACCTTTTTTCAAAGTTCTTCGAAAACACCATGGTTTTACCTGGTCGAATGAAGCCGAGAAAGCATTCCAGGAGGTTAAAGTGTACTTATCCAGTCCGCCGGTGTTGGTTTTTCTAATCATAGGGGAACCACTACTTCTTTACTTGGCAGCCACACCTCATGCGGTCAGCGCGGTTCTGATCACAGAAAGAGGAGTGCAACAGCCCGTCTATTACGTAAGCGAAGTACTTCATGGCCCTAAGGAGCGTTACCCTGAGGTCCAGAAGATACTTTACGCGCTACTGATGGCTTCCCGCAAGCTACGACATTACTTTCAGGCACATAAAATTATAGTGCCCTCATCCTTCCCTTTGGGAGATATTATCTGAAACCTAGAGAAATCTTGTCGGATCGCGAAGTGGACTATGGAACTTGGAGCATTTGACATCCATTCCACCCCTCGCATAGCGGTCAAGTGTGAGATCCTTGCAGACTTTGTGGTCGAATGGACTAACCATGACCCACCAATGCAAGAATCTAAAGACTTATCATGCACCAACCACTGGACGATGTATTTTGATGGCTCTCGCAGTTTTCAACACTCGGGGGCTGGAGTGGTCTTAGTCGCGCCTCAGGGCGGCCAACTCAAGTATGTCATTCAATTGCATTTTGTTGCGACTAACAACGCAGTAGAATATGAATGTCTTATTGCAGGGCTCCGGGCAGCAAAATTCCTCGAACTCCGTCGATTAGTGGTGAGGGGAGACTCACAGCTGGTCGTAAACCAGGTAAACAAGGAGTACAGCACCTCCAATGAGACAATGGCTCATTACCTGGGGGAAGTGAGGAGATTGGAAAAACACTTCAGTCATTTCGAAGTCCAATACATCCCGCGAAAGGACAATATTCTCACAGACCAATTATCTAAAATTGGATCCTCAAGTACATCTGCTCCAGCAGGAGTGTTCGTCGAACACTTAGAACATCCTTCGATCATGACTAGAATCGAAGATGACCAGGTGACAGTCTTCGTTACCAACCTTGGATAAGAAGGAGATTCGACCCATCCATTGAGGGTCTATCTCGAACATGGGACCTTACCCAAGGATGAAACCGAAAGTGATCGGTTGATTCGAAAAGCGTGCCTATACAAACTTATAGAAGGGGTTTTGTATAGGAAGGGTACTCAAGGAGTATTCATGCGTTGTATTTCTCAAGAGGAAGGTAAATCCCTCTTGAAAGAAATCCATGACGGTGTGTGTGGTGCGCACGCGTTATTTCACACACTAGCCGGGAAAGCTTTCCGACAGGGCTTTTACTGGCCTTCGGTACTCGATGATGCCAAATACTTGGTGAAGACATGCCCCCAGTGTCAATTTCTTGCAAGACAGGTTCATCAGCCCGCATGTGCCTTGCAAACTATCCCTTTAACGTGGCCCTTTGCGGTCTGGGGGATAGTTATCGTGGGACCTATGCCACAGGCGGTCAATGGTTACAAATTCCTATTCGTAGCTATTGACACGTTTACAAAGTGGATCGAGGCTGAACCAGTCCGCAATATTACCGCTGCTGCGGCACAAAAGTTCTTTCATAAGAACATTGTCACTCGATTTGGTGTTCCAAGTCGTCTCATCACTGACAATGGTTCCCAATTCGCAAGCGGTCTCTTCCTGGACTATTGTGATAATATTGGAACCAAGGTGTTCTTTGCTTCTGTTGCTCATCCATAGAGCAATGGTGCCGTCGAACATTCCAACAGGCAGATACTACAAGGCATCAAGATACGTGTTTTCGATCGCCTTAAGATGTGCTCGAGTCCTTGGGTAGATGAGCTCTACTCCATTTTGTGGGCACTACGTACTACCTGTAGTCGAGCCACCAGTGAGACACCTTACCAATTGGTATACGGCGCCAAGGCTGTGTTACCTACGAAAATTCATATTAGTTCTGTCCGAACAGATCAATTCGACCAGATTGATTAGATAGAACAACGAACTCAAGATTTAACCTTCCTCGAAGAAAAGCGCGATCGAGCATTGATAAGGTCAGCAGCATATTTGCAAGCTTTGCGAAAATGTCACAGCAAGAGGGTGTGGCCACGTAGTCTTCACGTGGGTGATCTGGTTTTACGAAAAATACAAAACCAGTCTAACCGCAATAAGTTCTCTCCTCAGTGGGAAGACCCTTACATTGTTGTTTCAGTACAGCGACCAGGATCAGCTCGGTTAGCAATGGAGGACGGTAGAATCTTGTCCAATACTTGGAACATCGATCAACTACACAAGTTCTATGTGTGAGTTCTCCAATCTTTTTTCCTGTTCAATTAGCATGGTTTAGCAAAAATCGTGAGTACTTTCATTTCGCTCATGTTACGTTCGTTTCTTTGCCATACCTATACAAGCCTTGCTCGGGGGCAGATCGCCGATGACCATCTTGCTACAATGTCCTAACCGGATTCACTGGCCGATATCATGGTCGCATCCAGATAAGACATCCCTCAATAAGCCGTTTCTCAACACACACGGGACTTACTAGCATGTTCCTGATCATTCGAGTGGCTGCCAGTTCGTAATAAGGCCGAGTGTTGTATTAAAGTCAGTATCGGTATCATCGAATGATCATATCTAAGTTAAAGCATTTCTTAGATATTCATAATGCCCATATTTTTTATTGAGATTACAATACTAGGTCTTCAGTACTTATGATCTCAGGAGGGGGCTAAGGGAATATGGTCATAACATGAAATGAAGGGAAGTACTTTCTTTCTCCAAAATTTAAGGCATGCATTTGCATTGTATAATTAGATGTTTGCAGGTACAAAAATTGTTACATTAACAATTAAGATAAGCCAAGTTCTTTCAAGAGGTTTTCGATCAAGGGCCGGACCTCCTCCATTATGGCCTCAAGCTGATCTTCACTCTCGATTTATGCATCTCCAACCACTGGTTTCAGATCAAGATCAGGGCCGTGGTGAAAACGGAGTCTGCAAAGGATGGCGGAGGCTATAGATTGCACTTTTGTCCTCATCACCTCTTCCTGTCGCTTCGTATCTTTAGGAAGATACTCGAGAAGTGATTCAGCCTGAGTCCCAACCAATGTGACTAACTCGCCAAAGCTAGGATTGATCTTTTGAGATTCGACCACATCAGCTTTGAGCAGAGTTGCCACCGTCTTTAGCTTTTCGAAGACGGAAGATTGAATATTACTGCCAGATGCAATTGTTGCTCTCAAACTCTCGTTCTCCGTGCAGACAATATCAATCTTCGAGCTTTGGAGCTCAATGGTCGCCTGAAGGTCATTCTTTTCTCTTGAAAGAAGGTTTATTTGATCCTCTTGTGCTGTATGAACACGGCAGAAGATTCTTACAGTAGTTCATGTAACGAAATAATGTTTTCTGGTCGAAAGTAGACTTACAAGAGAGCTTTAACTGCGCTTCGCGAAGTTCCCTCTCTAGAGAAGAACATCTCGGGGCTATAGCTTCTTCTTGATTCTCCCGATCAGCCATGCTCTTATTCAAAAAGGCATTTTCTCTGTAATAAGAAGGACGATCAGCTACGCTTAAATACGGATTCAAGTTAACACGAATAAAGAACACCACACTTACTGTTGCAGCCGGCTGATCTCCCGTTGCGCGACCTCAACATGCTTTGCTATAGCTATCGACCTGGTCGCCACCCGGGTCAAGTCCTGAAACACAATAAGGAATTGCTCTTGAAACTTGGATATTCCTAAATTTTTGTGAGCTCAAAAATAATAAAAAGAGTTTTTTGTGTACCTCTACGTAATCGCTGAATGAGCTGCTCTCAACATCAGCGTGAGGTCGAGCCTCAAGATTTGTTGTGTCCACGGCAGGGGCAGTAGATGATCTTTCCTGTTGATCCCCCTCTGTGGCCGGGACTGCGGTTTCCACCCCTTGGGATTGGATCTCCGCTGCCATTCCCTCCATGATGGCCTGAAGGACTTCTTTGACCATGGGAGTAGGACTTGGCTCTCCTGCGACCTCTGCTGTAAGTGAAGAATGGCTTGTCGAGGTCGCCGGAGTACTAGGCGCAGCATCCCTGCGCCTAAAGACAAACAAACATATTGTAAGGTAAAATGCCTCCTGCCGATCATCTCTAGATGGCGATAGGAGAAATTCTTACTTTATTTGAAAACCCACCCATGGTTTGGGTTTCGATGATGAGATCCCGGGAGAAAGAAGCCCACTGGGTGCTCCTGGGAAAGAATCATCTTCTATCCTCGTTTTCCTTTTCTTAAACAGGACAGTGTCCTCTTCTCCCTGTATGTACACAATCTTATGAGTATATGCAGAGGAATGACAACACACAAGACTGTGAGGATCCTTACCACAGTCGCTCCCTCGATCAGTAAGGGAGGAGTTATTAGTCCTGGGGCTTCACAAGCCTCAGGCGCCAGAAAATCTTACCGCAGTCTTTTTTGCGGTTATGGTTTTCTTTCGTGAGAAAGCCCCTCTCAGGATCTTCTTAGGTTTTTTGGGAGCAGGCTCCTTCATTTTGCGCTTCGAAGGGGTCTTCTTCACCTTCTTCGCAGCTGGTCTCCCCGAAGGACCAGCGTCCTCGCTTGGACACATCGCCCCAGCAAATTTTCCCAGAAGCTGTATTATTTAAAATGCTTTTGGTAACACAAGACAAGTGGATGATTTACAACAGAGCTTGTTGGGAAAGATCATACCTTTCGACGCTCTTGTTTAAGATCGTCGCCGGCATTAATTAAACTCTGGGGGTGAGGCGACCCTTTAGCTCCCTCCGCCGCGGCATTATATGCTCGTAGGAGGTAGTTTGTCCTTTTTTTGATTTCGGACAAGGACAGCGCTGTGTCACAAACAAGCATGTTAATAAATACGACATCTTTCATAAGTAAAAATGCGTACTTTGTGGGCTAGAGGACATACCGTTATTATAATCCAGGGTGCTGTCCGCCATGGACTCCACTTCCCAAGCCGGATGTGCCCTCTCACGCAGGGGGCTCATCCTATTCTTCACAAAATCACGGACAATGTCACGCGCAGTCAAGCCCTGCTGGACTAAGTGAAGAATGGCTTGAGCTTGTTTCTTCAGTTCTGCGCTCAGAGTGGGAATGGAGTCTAACTCACTATCTTTCTCCGGTCGGGTGTTCGCGAACCACAGCCCGCTCTCTGACGGAGGGGTGTAGTAGAACCATTTATGGTGCCACCCATGCACAGAATCCCGTAGAGGCGGGAATGGGTACTCCTTCTTCTCCCTTATGCGGAAGTAGATGCACCCAACGGCATTGGCACTCTTTGACCATGTTGAGAAGTAGAAGCGTCGGAAAAGCTCCATGCTTGGAAGCACTCCGACGAAAGCTTCACAAAGATGTTGAAAAATCTCCAGGATGAGGACCGCATTTGGGTGGAGATTCACTAACTCCAACCCGTAGTGGTCCAAGATTCCTCGCAGGAACTCGCTCTCTGGGAATCGGAACCCGCAGCGCAAGTATTCCTCGAAGATCACCAATTCGCCCTCTTGGACAATTGGGGTTTCTTGATCTTTCTCCACTGGCCGCCAGTTGATCAGCAGCCGTGGGGGGAGAATCTCTTCTTTCTCTAGTGCCACCAGACTCTCCTCTGTGTGGTGGACAGATCGGCTCCAGGACGCCATTACTATAGAGGATTGAGGAAAAAGGTGATGGCTTTGGAGACGACGAAGACGAGGTGTGCAAAAGAGGGTTTTGTGAGGCAAGAATGTCTAAGGCAACAAAGGGTTTTTTGGCTATGAGGCTTCCCCAGTAAGCTACCTCTTCCTTTTATATGCCCGAGACAACCCTTCGTCGAATATTTTATTAATTTCCCATAATGGGTGCCTTTCCTCTTGGAACCCGTTATCCATACCCAGTAATGAATCCGAAATAGAATGTATCATTTTATTTCACATTCGGGGGCTATGGTACAGATAAAAATATTAGAAATTCCTAAAAGTTTATTAAGGAAATAATCCCTTATGACTTTGGAATAAACTTATGACCTGTATACTGATCGCAATGCAATTCTGTGATCGCTGCGGATATGTGTGATCATAACAGTTGTGGTCGCCGTATGGTCAAGATACTGTTCTGTGATCGTTACTCTAGTTCTGATCGCGGTCTACCATATCAATGCTATTCTGAGACGAAAGAACTGTCCTGAGCCAGTTTCGGATAGAAACCTACCGGTGTATTTTTGGTCGTAGAACATTCTAATGTAACCATTTCTTCTCACAGAATATAAAGAACCTTAATTCGGATTATAAGTTTTACATAATCCTTTTAAGAGATTAAGTATGTAAGAAAAAGAAATTCTTTATTTCTGGCAATCTTTATATACAAAAGGTACACAGGCGACCAAAGCGTCGACCTGGTCCGATAGCCGTTTACAAAGTTCTCCCAGGGACATATTAACATCAGTGGGATCAACACTGGCTACCCCCAGAGAACTTGCTATGGCTCTAAGCCTACCTACATCATCCCAAAGCAAAGAAGTGCTGTTATTCCTTATCATATCGGAGAGTTCTCGCTGCTGCCGAGCATAGTCCCTCTCCAAGTGGAATTGGCGCGCCTCTTCGTGGGAGTTATCATAACATTCTGCCAAATGCAGAATGGCCGAAGATATTTCATCGGTCTTCTTCTCCAGAGCCTCTTTTTCTTTTTGGAGAGTTCGATCGAGGGATACACTCTCACCAAAAAGAGCCTGGACTTTAGCAGGCTGGTCGCTGGGGGCTCTAGAGGTTTTCATCTCCTGCACATGTATGCATTAGTTTTAAAGATAAAACGACTAGCAGAGAGAATGAAAATAATTACCAATCCTCGTAGTAAAGTTGGACGGGAGGATGAGGTACTTCCCCTGGGAAGTAGATCACCAGACAAAAGTCGAGGACCATCTGGTCGCGGAAGTGCAATCTTCGCACCAGAAAATTGATCACCCAACAAAAGCTGAGGATCGTCTGATTGCAGAAATGTGGGACTTTCCCCAGAAGCATATGGAAGCTTTAAAGGATTGTTATGGATCTCCAAAGGTGGAGATGAAGGTTCAACCTGTCAAGTTGCATGGACAGGAAGAACTACATGGAACAAGGAAAGAGAGCGCAATGATGCGTCTCCAACCTTTATACCCGTGAAAGAAGCTCCACTGGAGGATCCTTCGTCAACCTTTGACTTCTTCTTTGGGGGAATCAGTTCCTCAGTCACCTGTAAGTTCCCAAAATGCATTTGGAAACTATCAGGATGTAAAACGACGACCTGAACTAGAGTTTCAGAAAAGTCTTACCTTCTGGAAGTCGTGGTCGAATTCGGGTATCACTTCTTCCTCGTCACTCTCAATCTCGATAATATTCTTGGGATCTTGATCTGCCATTGAGACAAGAATCGAGGAGTAGAGGGAGCAACCGGAGAGGAGAAGTAGCTCTAAAAGACTTAGTCGTAATATGAAACTTGTGAGTTCAAAGAACCTAAAAGCTCTTCTATTTATAGAGCCAGAAGGCGTCGATTCATTTCCACACACGTCTCGGGTTCTCAAAACACACTTGTGGTTGCCATCACGATGGGTCAATTAAGTCATTATTACCTTACAAGAAAAACTCAGGGTTTTTCTCGGGATATGAACCATCACACGGCGGAACAGCTTCAGTTGAAGTTGAAATGTCAAGTTCATAATTCGATGCAGGATAAAAATTTGAAGTAAATATGTCTTTTCATTTTCTTCAAATTTGGGGCTAGCTGATGAGGATTATTACCCGAGCTAGTTCAAAATAATACACGTCTGGTTTAAGACAGAATCAGATTAGACGTGTGCCTATAAGTCCGTCATTTTGGTCTCAGATGACCTGAAGGGTGCAGACACAAAGATGATTTATGATCGCAGCCCTTGCGCGATCATGAGGCCGCAGACAGTGCGCGGTCAGAAGACTGTCGACAGTGCGCTGTCAGAGGGTCATTGACTATGTGCGACCAGAATAATCCGGGAAGGCCTAACCCTTTGAACAGGCATATCCCGAGAATCATGAGGATCTTTCCACGTATGAAGACAACTGCCATGAGGTTAACATGTGCGGTTATCTCTTGATTGCACATGTTAAGCATGCGTGGAAGTTAAGTGCGGTTAGCAAAACTATATCCCAGTAACCGTTCAAGGTCGTTTCGCGTTGGCGCCCTTTTTGCTGATATAAAAGGGTGGTCAATGCACCTTCTAAAGACGGTTAAGCATACAAGCACCACCAGGCATCCAACAAACCTGAAGATTTAGACATAGTTAGATAGACACTAACATAGAAGTGATCTTCGCCTGTGATCATCTCTTTCTTCCTTTTGTAAACATCTTATCTCATATAGTGAAATCACAATAGGACGTAGGGCTATTACTCCCACCGAGGGCCCAAACCTGTATAAATTCTCTTGTGCCCATTTAGACATTACTCATCCTACCTTCCCGGAGGAGCGCCCTGAAAGGTCCCACAACTCACAAATTTGCATAAGATCGACCAAGGACCTCGAGTCCAAATCGTCGACAGACTTCTTTGAGTAATTTTTGTTTTGTTGAGTTAAAAAAAATCAAATCACTAGTATCCTTTGACAACCAATCTTTCCTTTGCGAAAACTTTGAACCTACATAAGACTAGCTATTGAGAATTGTATTTGGGCTGTGCCCACTTCAATTAATATCTTGAAAGTGATTGAACAATAGGGTATCTTGTGCCCGTGCTTGTGTGCTGATCCTAAAAAAATATCAAAAAAATTACCAGTTTTTGTTTTGGTCAGCATCATTTTGAAAGCTTCAAAAAAGATTTGTGTTCGATCAAATTGTGTTCTTGCTTCATTGTGTGCAAATCCATAGGCCAATTTCGTATTGTGCAATCTAGCTAGCGTCTTTCTATAACTTGTGCAACATGAGCTGTTTGTTCTATCACTCATTTTTTGTTAGCTCATTCTTTTGGTTGCATCAAGTTACGTCATCTTTGTGTGTGAGTTGCTTTGTCTTTCACTAATATCTTGAGACCAGCAACTAGGCATTGGATCTAGTTTGGATTGTTACCTAACTTTACAATATCGAGAATTTTGGATTGCTTAGGATAACACTTAACCTTCCAAGCTCCACATACAAGCCATTGTTGTTACAGTACTTGGACAGTGAATTTGCTTGATCCATCACCTTTGATCGTCTATCTAGTGAAGAAAACATAAGAACTTCGATTGATAAGGAACAAGTCCTCCATTAGGCAATGGTCATTTGGTGATTCCGTACCTTTCTCCTTCAGCATTTCCATCAGAGATAAGGTCGTATCCGCCTCATCGACCGAATTCACTCAGACAACTTCTTCTGCTGGTGGAGCCGCAATAGCCGTGGCTGTTCTTTCTCTTGGTCCGTACTTCTTTAGTCGAAGTTCAAGATAAAGTTTGTAGCATTTATCCTTGGTATGTGCCGTGACTTGACAATGCTCGCAAAAGCCACCCGTGCCCGACTTCGAAGCGTTCTTCTTCGGACTCGGCTTTCTTTTTTTCGAGGTCGCACTCTCCTTCGTGCTTTTGTCACTGCGGGATTTGTTCTTCTCGATCGCCATAGCAGTTGTGCTCGCGGTCACGATGTCTTGGACGCCGAACAGGCTTAACTCAGCACTGATCGATTTCTGAAGTCCAGATGTGTATTTCCGAAATACCTGAGGATCAGACAGCGATATGCCAATGACCATGCTTGTCTCTGGAACTCTGTAGTATAGTCCTAGATAGATTGGTCACGTCGTTGGTACAATCGGTGCCAACGATTCCATCTCTCCTCAAGATAACCCATCGGGTAGAATTCTTGTTGCAGGAGTCGCTTGAATTGACCCACGCACGGTCGTCAGCTTCACCACTGGTAACAAGTGCCTTCCACCAAGTCTTGGCATGATCTTTCATCTTCAAAGGTGCGAACTTCACCTTTTGAGCGCTACTGAACCTTTTCAGGTCAAAGTAGGTCTCAAGCTGGTCGATCCAAGAATCCAACTTCTCGGCATCGATCTCCCCATCGTATATGGGGATATCAATCTTAGCGTCGACCTTAAAAGATCCAACAGTTAAGGAGGTGTTGGCGAGGTCGTCGGCCTTGTGGTCGCCTTCATCTTCATCTTCTTCTATCCTGCGCAAGTCTTCACTAGTCTTCACACCCTTTGATGAAGACATCCTTAGCACAAGTAGCACTAGAGCTCGACTCGAGTAATATAAAGGACCAATCACCCGAGCGAAGGCCAGAAAACTACATCAACAAGTGACTTTGCTCCTTAAAGAATTAAAGTATGATGAGAATATGCTGCTACCTAATAGCTCTTGTTTAACATTGCTCAGGAATAGAGAGGGAGAGCATAACAGAAAGAACATAGCCACATATAGGCCAAATAACTTCATCGAATCTAGTCATACAACTACTGAATGGAAAGAGGATTTCCTAAGCTTTCCAACAAGCCCAAGATCACTCGATTTTGTCAAGGATTGCAACTGCTACAACCAAAAGAATTTTGCTCGGCATGCAGTCTGTTGACCAAGCGACAATCCAACTTCAACCAAATACCATTCTCAACACAGATGTCCAATTTGGTTTTTTAATTACTCGTTTGAAATATATTAAAAAGAGCTTTCCAACGCATCAATAATCATTAAATTCTGACATCGTATGCAACCAAGAGACCCAAAAGAGTAACAACTGCACGGAAGGAAAAAAGTCTAGTCCGAATTCGAATCCAACTTGGAGAAGATTTATTCTGAACTTCTTTTATCTTTTATAGTTTGTTAGGATTTTTATTTCATTTTGAATTAGATTCAGATTATAATTCTAGTTTAACTCTTCTATCTTTTGTACATACCACCCTCTATAAAAGAGAGGCATGGTCATAGTTTGTAATATACAAGATACAAGATATTGATATTGAAATTTCAGATTTAAGCCTTAGTTTTAGTTGAGAGTTGAATCTCTTTATCCTTTGTTCTTGTGATTTCCTCCAGAATTGGTAGAACGATCTTCATGATCACCCTATCTGTGCGCCAACTCCGTGCGTGGCTGTGTGGATAGGTAATTCAGAGTGTGGTTGGGCGAATTCATTGATACGCAGGTCCCTGCTCTACAAGTGGTTGGCTATTTCATTTCATCAGGTCATACTAGTTATCCAGGTATCTTCAGATACAAGTTATCTAGGTTCTACGTCGTGAAGATCGGGCCACCCTCCGTGAACAGTCCTTCACCGGCGTGTTCATATCACCCTTAACCTTGCCTCTTGATGCATCATCTTCAGAAAGTACAACCATGGCCTACTACTTAATCCAAGCAAGCACGGTATCCATGTCGGTGGAGAGCTTAACCACTTGTTCGGCTAGATTAGCTTGAATGGAGGTATCATCAGACATTGTCAGAGATTCGACTGTAGGAACCGTCGATTGATCACCTGGAGTTTCGTCGGAGGTTTTGTAACCCCGGTGAGTCTTCACCATCCACAGGACAGGATAATTGCTCTGATACCAACTTGATCTATCTGAGACCTAGTCTTGGTTTTCGCACGAGGCTCACCCAGATGCTAATATGAGAAATAACGGGATCTTATTCGGAAATACCGAAACCCAAAAGTTGATCGAAACACAGTTCGAAAGATAGCACGCTCTTTATTTCAAAGAGGGATCTTTACACATCGAACGTTAGGACGCACTCGCCTACGTCGATAAACTATAAGTGTCTAAGACTTAAATAAGTTCAACCTAGACTTGATGATACTTCGATTTGAACTATGTAAAGGTAAATGATCTATCTATCCTATTACAAAGGTATTTATAGTCCAATCGATTGAGATCGTATCAAACTTAATAACCTAAAGTATTAGACTCGGACACTAACTAATCCTAAACAAATAGGACTCAGTTATATGTATATGGATCGGAATACAATCCGACCATGACACAGAGATAGAATCCATTACATACTCAACCTTGCAACCCAGGCTGTGACCTCGGATGGCGACATCAGGTAGCGCTGCGACCTTGGGCAATACTGTGACCATGGCGGCACTGAAACTCGAAGATCCTCCCGGATCACATCTATTGAAAAATCATAATCCACATTTGCACACACAAATCTTACACCTTTAGTTTGATCAGGAGGAGCACGTATAGTGTTTTGTTCGAAGGAGGCTAGAATCTCCCAAACAACTTCGCAAAAAGTGAGAACCAGAACACCTACAATTGTGTCCCAACCCACATTACTAAGTAGGCGTAGAACATCATCTTCTATTCCTAGAGATCTACTAGCATGAACATCCAAAAATCTAGTAGGCCACAAAAGTCTCTTTTTTAAGTGCATAAAACGAGCCAAATGATCAAGGTTTGTAAAGTAAATGTGTTGAAAATCAGGATCAAAGAAAGTTTGAGGAGACATACCTCATATGTGCTTTGTAATATTCTTGATGTTGTGTCGGGGAGTCGTCATTGCCATAGAAAACTTCAGATCCAAGGGTGTTGAGGTGCGAGGAGTCGGAATCCGTAGTCAGATCGAAGTTTGGACAGTTCGATTTGGAGTTCTAAGGCTAGATATGTGGAGGTTTTTAAGGACTTTGGACTAAATAATGGAGGTGTGGCTGTTTGGGGAAGATAGGTGGTCTTATATAGGGTGGTATGTGAGAGTTGTAAAGGTTTGGGAGAAGAAAAATGCAAGAAAAACATAAAAAAAAAACACTTTTCGCAAAAAAAAAAGGGTGAAACTGAGCCTGGCACGACCACGGGCACAGGGCGTGCCCGATTCGAGCACACGACGTGCTTCGGATCATGCTCAGTTCAAATAAAACCCGCTTTCGAACAGTGCCTAGTTCGGGTGAGTTAAAAAATTGAAATTTTTGAGAAAAATCAACCCGAGCTCGGCATTGGTAGTGCCCAGCTCGAGAAGTATAAAAATTGTTAATTTTTTTTGAGAAAAAGCAACCGAAGTGCGGCACTGGTCGTGCTCGACCCGAGTAGGGTAAAAAAATGGTTTTTTTAGAAAAATCGAACAGAGCCTGACACTAGTCGTGCCTGTGGTCGTGCCCTGTTCAGCCAGTTTGGAAAATTTTATTTTTCAAAAGTTTTAGCCCTAGTCTACGAAAAACAAGTTTTGGGTGGTCAAACAGCATTGGAATTGAGTGATTTTCACCCCATTTTGTTCATAAAAGAGAGAACTACATGTTAGTATACTGGGTTGCCTCACGGCTAGTGCTAGTTTAACGTCCCGCTCGACAAAACGTCCTTAGCCTTTCAAAAATATATAGAATTGAAAGAATTGACCGAGTTCAGCATACTTATTAGGTCTCCCACATTATATAACTTGATACGGTGCATGTTGTGGTCAAACTGAAACATGGTGAACACAACCGTGAAAGCAATTTGTAAAAATAATGAATTACGCATAAAATGTCTCATCAATGGAGTTTTAAACATGATTTTGTATGCCTTCAATACTAAATCTAGGGGAAAAATGCAACCAATTTAGCACTTATCAGAGACCACAAAAAGAGATCCAAGTTATCTGCTTATGCCTTTCCATGGTCGTAGGAGATCATGGAGAGAGATCGTGGGATAGTCCAAGATCTTCTAGACATAACCCAGCCTATTTTGTCAATTAGACACAAAGGCCCATCACGAATGACTATTACTCGTGGTTCTAATAAGTTTTGTTCATGGACTTATTGTCGACGATTCGGACTCGGAGTCCTCAGCCTAACTTATGCAAAATTTGTAATGGTGAGACCTTTCAAGATGACCCTCCGGGAAGGTATGTAGAACAATGGTGGACAGGAGCACAGAGAGATTTATACAGGTTCGGGCCCTCGATGGTAGGAGTAATAGCCCTACGTCATGTTAAGATTTCACTATAGGTGATAAAAGGTTACAGAAATAGCAGAAAAACTCCTTCACAGGCGAAGGATTTTTCCTGTGTAAACATACAGAATAAAGCCAAGGAGGCTTGTAGGAACTATCTAACTTGGGCCGTAGACTTGGCTGTTTTTAGTGGTTGAGATACGTTATGTCTCACTTGTATCAGGAGTCTTCTTCTTCCAAATGGATTGGATCATCCCCTTCCTCGGACTTCTATGCCACCCTTTTATACTGGTCGAAAGGGTGCCATATGAAGAAACTGCATCAAACGGTTGGATGCGGTTTTAGGAGAACTGCTGTTAACTTCCACGGAGGTTATTAACACGTGTTAATCATGAATAACCGCATATATTAACCTCTGACGGTTGGTCTTCAACGTGGACGAATCCTCGGGATGCTTTGAATATCCTGTTATATGAATAACCGAATGAACTCTAAGCACCCTGGTCGAGAATGTTCTGACCGCGGAATGTGGGCTGACCGCGCAACATCCCGGATATCCAGTTCGCGTATAGCATACGAACTTCTGACCGCGCAAATCTGTCGGCCTGATCGCACGAAGCCCGCAACCTGATCGCGTAAAGCTTGCGACCTCATGGCAATGCCCCTCAGAATAGCTTGAGTTCGCATTACCAGATACATGTCCGGTTCGAACCTGTCTTGAACCAAAAGTTTATTAGAAGTGACCCGGATGTCAATCCTCGTCAGCTAGCCCCCAAATTCGAAGAAAACGAAGAGACGTGTTTATTTCGAATTTTTAAGACCATGCATTGGATTTTTAACCCGACTATTCAATTTTTCCACTTAGTGGCGCACTAAGTGAAAAACGGTTGGTTTCCCAAGACGGGTTCTGACATTATGTGACGGGCAATGATAGCGCCGTAGAACTGTTTTTATCTCGAGGTAAAATTGTAAATGCTTTGACAAAACCCGAGGCGTCTGGAATACAAACCGTCACCCTGGCGGCTATAAGTACCAGGCTCCTGGACTTGTAAAACTTCACAATTCCTCCCCACGCCTAAGTTCTTTTCTTGTCATCCTGCCTTCTTCCTTTTTACATACTCCTCCTGATGGCAGATCACAACATCATCGAGATTGAGAGTGATGAAGAGGAAGTTGTCGAACAAGGGCCTCAAACGATTGAAGACCTGTCTCCATTAAGGAAGAAACCCAAGGTTGACAAAGGATCTTCCAGTGGAACAAAGGTGAAGAATGTAGCAAGTTTCTTTCTTCCTTCAGTTCCTTTGACCCTCCCCGTTCATGCCTCTCGGCAAGTTAGGCCTTTAACCTTGGAGAAGAATTATTCTCAACTCTCTCCTTTTCCCTCCAATTCTCCCATCCTTTTGGGTGATCAACATTCTGGTCGGCAAGCGGTGACTATCCCTCGATCAGATGATTGCCATATTGGGTTGGCGAAGCAATCTTCTGATGGGAAGGTTGCACTTCCACCATCTGATGATCCTCCTCCCATGATGGGTATATCAACGGGTTATGCACTGGGACAGGTAACAATTCTTCTCCCCTTTTGCTGATAATTATAGTTAGTACGACTAACTTTAGCAAAATGCAAGAGGTTGGAGGCTCCAGCGATCAGCCTTCTGCTGCTCCATCTCTTCCTTCCGGACAGACCCTTCTGGAGGAGAAGAATGCCCTGGAGAAGAAGACCGAGGAGATGGCCTCGAAGATTCTGCGTCTAGCAGAATGTCTTGATCGATCCCGGGAAGAGGCGCACCATTTCCGTCGAGAGATGGACTATGCTCAGCAACAGCGAGAACTCTCTGACTTGATTAGGGACAATAGTGCGTCTGTTATTAGGGATGATGTAGATAGACTTAGGGTAGTTGCTAGTTCCCTGGGAGTTGCCAGTGTAGATCCTACTGACAACAACATGTCCCTTGGGGAACTTTGTAAACTTCTTTCGGAGCAAGTCGACGTTTTGATCGACTGTATCCCTTTTGCATGTAAAGAATGCAAGAAATAAAAGTTTCTTATTTCTCATGAATATTCTTCACATCTTCTGTGCGAAAATATGGCCATAAACTTTATGTTCGCGACCACTCATACACAAGAAACTTTAGTTCTGCGATCAGAATCATGCTTCCAAAAGCATCGCGACCTGCCCTGATACCGCGATCAGTTTCAGGGCCGCGGTCAGAACTGAATTGCGACCAGAGTTGGAACTCGGTCAGACTGTCACTCCGATTAGAATCGAAGTTTAGTCTAAAACATGGTTTCGATCAAACCATAACCCAATTAAACATATACCAGTACGTTAAAAATTGAGTTGCAAAGCATTTCTATAAAAAATGTTCAAAGCATACAAATGAAAAACGTCTTCTGAAAAGTACTGAAAATTTTTCAGTCCTTTTGCACTTTCAGTTTCCGAAACAAAGAAGTCTTTTTGTTTCAGATCCAATACCTGAACACTTTATCGGGTCCGCCAGAGGCAGTATCCATTATGGGAAATGAATAAAGCATTCAATGGAACGTTTGAAATGAAACGTTTACTCACATTAATGCGCCGCCTTGGGTCTATAAAAAGAGCAGATGCCTTCTCCAAGAAGCCACACAGCCAAAAACCCTCATCATTCACGCCGCACAAAACCCTCATTTTCTTCAGCCTTCGTCTTCCCAAAATCGCCAACTTTTCCTTTGATTCTCCACCAAAGATGGCATCCTGGAGCCGATCCATTCACCACTCTGAGGAGAGCCTAGTGGCGTTAGAGAAGGAGGAGATCCTTCCTCCGCGGTTGCTCATCAACTGGCGGCCCACGGAGAAGGACCAAGAAACCCCAACCGTCCAAGAGGGCGAGTTGGTGGTTTTTGAGGAGTACCTGCGCTGCGGGTTCCGATTCCCTGAGAGTCGGTTCCTCAAAGACGTCCTTGAGCACTATGGGTGGGAATTGATTAACCTCCACCCCAACGCGATGCTGATCCTTGCGGTGTTCCAGCATCTCTGTGAGGCGTTCATCGGAGTGTATCCCAGTGTGGATCTTTTCCGGCGATTCTACTTCTCGGCGTGGTCGAAGAGTACCAACGCCGCCGGATGCATCTACTTCCGGCTGAGGGACAAAAAGGAGTATCCCTCCCCACCCCTGCGAGACTCTGTGCACGGGTGGCACCAAAGGTGGTTTTACTGCTCTCCACCATCTGAGAGTAGCCTATGGTTTGAAAACTCGCGACCAGAGAAGTCGAGCGAGTTAGATGCTCCCCCGGCGATGAACTCGGAGCTTTCGAAGCATGCCGAGGTGATCCTTCACTTGGTCAATCAAGGGTTGACAGCTCGAGATGTCATCCGAGACTTTGTGAAGAATCGGGTGAGTCCTCTGCGTGAAAGGGCTCATCCGGCATGGGAGATTAGGTCCATGGCGGACAGCACCTTGGACTATAGTAAAGGTATTTATTTCTTTGGCGCTGAGCCTTGCCATTCTTGAATTGCGCAAATTCTGACTCGAATTTGGGAACAGTCCTGCCTTCATCTGAAATTGAGAGGCGGACCAACTCCCTCCTTAGGGCCTACAATGCCGATTAGAGGGTCCTAAGGGATCGCCTCGTCCACAGAGTCTGATTCACGCCGGCGACGACCTTAAACAGGGGCGACGACCTTAAACAGGTGCGCCGAAAGGTACATTCTCTATCTGGCCTCCGTTTTTCAGGTCTTATGCATGTCCAGCGTTAAACAATTCCATCGGTAATGTGAATCAGCTCCTAGGAAGGTTCGCCGAGGCGACTTACCCGAGTGAGAACGTAGGCTCTCATGGGAAGCCAACAGTGAAGAACGTGAAGAAGGTCTCCCAAAGACCCAGGACAAAGAGTCCTGCCCCCAAGAAGGCCAGGCCAAATCCCGGGGAGAGGTCTTCACGGAGCGTTCCTCCTACCGCAAGAAAGACGGCGGTAAGATATCACATCCCTTCTGTTTTACCAGGCGCAGATTGGAATCACTTCTTCGTCGTACAGGGAGAGGGGAGCGAGGACGAAGAGGATGATGTTCCTCTGGTCCTTCGGAGGAGGAAGATCGCGGACCTCCCATCCGGCGACGCTCCAAGTTGCCCCGCAGAGACCACTGCTACCGAAGAGGTAGCCGTGGCAGATCCTGCAACCACGGAAAATCTTGGGATCGCGGATGACCTCTCAGTTCCTGAAGCCCCCGAGGCTTCAGGGTTGATTGTCTCCGCTTCCCTAGTCGAAAGGACGACCTCGATAAGGATTCCTTACTGTCATACTTTCTTCAATCCCTTCTGTATATTTTGACGAGTCAATGTTTATACAGGGAGAAGAGCTTCTCCCCGCGACTACCGCGAGTCCTAGGGAGGAAAATCCTCCTCCTCCGCGGACAGAGGGGGAGGTAGTTGAGCAAAGGCCGGCTGCGGTGGCTCCATCGACCCAGGAGTCGCCAAGGCCTTCGGATGTAGCCCCACCAGCCAGTACGGTAGCCCAGGTAAAGACCTTTCTATACATCTTTATTTTTTCTCTAGGAATATGCTCATAGCAGAACACTTCCAGGGGGGAGCTGCCTTGTTTGCCATGAGGAAGGCAAGAACCGACGATGGTTCTCCTTCCCAAGGGGAACCTTCCCAGAAATCCCAGGAGCGAATGGGATTTCAAATAAGGTAAGAACCTTGAACCGGCAATAATCTTAAATAAAAAATGCTCAAATTGTCTTTCTTGTCAGGCAAAGAAAGACGGCGCCCAGCCCTACAACCGCCTCAGGAGGGGTTGAAGCCGCAGATGGTACAGGAGCTTCCAACGAAGAACGCTCCACCCCTGTGGTCCAGGGAGTCGTCCAGACCGCAGTGGAAGGAATAAATACAGGGACCCAGTCGCGACCGATGACTACTGGGGGTAGCGCCCAGCCGGCACTCCCACCAACTGTCCCTGTGGTAAGCACATCCGGGGCTCTGGCAAGGATCCCCGCTGGATTGAATGATGCTGTCTTACAAAAGTTTATGAAGGTATAATAAACCTCTGCTTTCGTGCCTGAATTGTACTTAGGACACCTTTGATCCTCTTCCTTTGCATCACAGGGGTTATCCTGGCTAACAGGCCAGTCGCATGCTGTGATGGCCAGTACAGAAGCCATTCAGAAAGAACGCGACAGCTTGCGCAGGTGAGGATCATTACCCTTTGGTTAGTATGGGTGCTTTTTGGTTGTGACTGCCTTGATTTCGCTGCAGAGAGGTTACATTTTTGAAGAAAGAGGTGGCCAAAATGAGGCTCAATTCAGTCTTGATGTTTAAGAAACAAGAGACCGAAATCAACAAACTTCGATCAGAAAATGCTGGTAAGCCGATTCCTGATTAAGAAGACTTGAATCCATAACATGCAAATAATCTCCTCTCTCTGTACAGCGCAAGCAGGTCGAATTACACAGCTTAGTCGGGACAAGGGGATTCTTGAATCCTCGATTCGCCACACCGATCGGGCGATCAAAGAGCTGAGCCTCCTAGTCTTCGAAAAACTGAAGGCCGTGGCTGATCTTCTGAAAACTGATGTGGTGGAACCAAAGAAAGACAACCTCAGCGTAAGCGACTGGACATCGCTGCTCACTGCCCAGGCAGAATCACTGCTTGAGTATCTCCCTGGAGATGTACGGCGACGCGAAGAGGTAATCAGAACCAGGGTTCGATCAGCCGCAGCAGCCGTACTCAGCCGGGTTCGACTTCACCATGGCCTAGATGCAGATCTGAGCGCCCTGGTGGGTCCGGTTGAAGTCGAGAGTGATGAGCTGCTCGATGCCGTCATGGAGGAGGTCAAGCCCTTTGTAGACAGGCTCCTGACTGAGCTGGGGATCGAATGATCCTTATTTTTGTATCCAAACAATTGTGTATAATGCAATGTATGTAAAAAACCATTTTTGACAGAAAGTACAAATTTTGCAATTTTATATTATGAGTTCCATACTATAAGCACATCCCCCCTAGCCCCTGCCTCTGCTTATGAATACTGAAGCCTTAGTGTTATAAGCAGAGGAGAAAACATAAGCGTAACGACCAGGGGTGTGCATTTTAAACCAACGATCAGGATCAATGTAATGTCTAATCTCATTGCGAACTGGTAGCCACTCAGATGACCAAGGACTTGCCAGATAGCCCTGTATGCGCTGAGAAACGGCTTATTTAGGAGTGACTTATCTGGAAGTGGTCATGAGATTGACCAGCGAATCCGATTAGATTGTTGTAATGATCTGACCGCCGGCGGTCAGCCCCCAGGTCGAATGCATATGATACGGGCTTAAAGAGAAAAACTCATTGTACGAAAGCAAGACATATTTTATTTTATGAAAAGATGCTAATTGAACAGGAAAAAAGTGATTGGAATACTTACACGTAAAACTTGCGAAGTTGATCGATGTTCCAAGTATTGGACAAAATCCGACCATCCTCCATAGCTAACCGCGCCGATCCTGTTCGCGGCACTGAGACAACAGTATAAGGGCCTTCCCATTTTGGGGAGAATTTGTTGTGATTAGACTGGTCTTGAATTTTTCGTAAAACCAAGTCGCCCACGTTGAGATCACGTGGTCGCACCTTTTTACTGTGATACCTGCGTAAAGCCTGCAAGTATGCCGCGGATTTAACCAGGGTGCGATCACGCCGTTCTTCTAAGAGGATGAGATCTTGTGCCCGTTGTTCGGACTGATTAACCTGTTCGAATTGATTTGTCCGAACAGAACCAATACTTACTTCCATAGGCAATACAGCCTCGGCCCCATAGACCAAATGGAACGGCGTCTCACCGGTGGCTCGACTAGAAGTAGTCCGTAATGCCCATAGAACGGTATAGAGCTCATCTGCCCAAGCCCCCGAGCGGGTCTTAAGGCGATCAAAGACGCGCTTTTTAATGCCTTGCAGTATTTGCCCATTGGCTCGTTCTACGGCACCATTGCTTTGTGGATGTGCCACAGAAGCAAAGCACACCTTGGTCCCAACCTGATCGCAGTAGTCCAGGAAAAGACCGCTGGCGAACTAAGAACCATTGTCTGTGATGAGACGGTTTGGAACACCAAATCGTGCCACAATGTTCTTATGGAAGAACTTTTGAGCGGCTGATGCGGTAATATTTCGTACTGGTTCGGCCTCAATCCACTTTGTAAATGTGTCAATGGCTACGAACAGAAACTTGTACCCATTGACCGCTTGTGGCATAGGACCGACGATATCCATCCCCTAGACCGCGAATGGCCATGCGAGAGGAATGGTTTGCAACGCATAGGCAGGTTGATGAACTTGTCTTGCGTGGAACTGACACTGGGGACACGTCTTGACCATATGTTTGGCATCATCAAGTGCCGAAGGCCAGTAGAATTCTTGTCGAAAAGCCTTTCCGACCAGTGTCCGATATGACGCGTGCGCACCGCATACACCATCATGTATTTCTTTCAAGAGGGATTTTCCTTCCTCCTAAGATATACAACGCATGAATACTCCTTGAGTACCCTTTCTGTACAGAATCCCATCTATGAGTTTGTACAGACGCGCTTTTCGAATTAACTGATCACTTTCGGTTTCGTCCTCGGGTAGGGTCCCATGTTCAAGATAGACCCTCAATGGATGAGTCCAATCTTGTTCCTGACCGAGGTTGGTAACGAAGGCTATTACCGGATCATCCTCGACCGAAGTCATGATCGAAGGACGGTCCAAGTGTTCAATGAACACTCCTGTCGGAGCGGATGAGCGTGAGGACCCAATTTTGGATAATTGGTCTGCGAGAATATTGTCCTTTCGCGGGATGTATTGGACTTCGAAATGACTGAAGTGTTTCTCCAATCTCCTCACTTCCCCCAGGTAATGAGCCATTGTCTCATCGGAGGTGCTGTACTCCTTGTTTACCTGGTTTATGACCAGTTGTGAGTCTCCCCTCACCACTAATCGACAGACTCCGAGGAACTTAGCTGCCCGGAGCCCTGCAAGAAGACCTTCATACTCTGCTGCATTGTTAGTCGCAACAAAGTGTAGTTGAATGACATACTTAAACTGTTCGCCCTGGGGCGTAACTAAGACCACTCCAGCCCCCGAGTGTTGAAAACTACGGGAGCCGTCAAAGTACATTGTCCAGTAATCGGGGCACTCCAATTCCTCTGCCAACTGCACGGGTGGCTCAGGGTTGGTCCATTCGACCACAAAGTCGGCCAAAACCTGAGACTTAACCGCCGTGCAGGGCGTGAAATGAATCTCGAAGGCACAGAGTTCGACTGCCCATTTGGCGATTCGACCATATTTCTCTGGGTTTCGGACAATATCCCCCAAAGGAAAAGAGGAGGGTACTGTGATCTTGTGCGCTTGAAAGTAATGTCGTAGCTTACGGGAAGCCATCAGTAGTGCGTAAAGTATCTTCTGGACCTCAGGGTAGCGCTCCTTAGGACCATGAAGTACCTCGCTCACATAGTAGACGGATTTATGTATTCCTTCCCTATCTGCGATCAGAACAGCGCTGACCGCGTGCGATGTGGCCGCCAGGTAAAGAAGCAGTGGTTCTCCTTTGTCGGGAGACACCAATACCGGCGGACTGGATAGATATGTTTTTACCTCCTGAAATGCTTTTTCGGCCTCATCTGACCATGTAAAATTATGATGTTTCCGCAAGGCTTTGAAGAAAGGCAATCCCCTTTCGCCTAGTCGTGATATAAAACGACTTAAAGCCGCCATGCGACCAGCCAGGCGTTGAACATCCTTCATGGTTGAGGGCGATCTCATTTGTTCAATAGCTCTGATTTTCTCAGGATTAACTTCAATGCCCCTGGAACACACAAGAAAACCGAGGAGCTTTCCTGAAGAAACCCCGAAAGAACATTTCTCTGGGTTTAATTTTATTCCAAAGCGATTCAAATTACAGAAGGTTTCAGCGAGATCGTCCAAATGAGACAATCTCTTGGTACTTTTTACAACCAAATCGTCTACATATGCTTCGAGATTACGCCCTATCTGGGAAAAAAAGGTCTTTTGCATCAAGCGCTGGTACGTGGAACCTACGTTCTTGAGACCGAAAGGCATTCTGACGTAGCAGTATGTGCCGAACGGGGTGATGAAGGCAGTCTTCTCTTCATCGTCTTCTGCCATGCTAATTTGATGATATCCTTAGTAAGCGTCCAGAAAACTCATCAGTTCGCAACCCGCAGTCGAGTCGACCAGCTGGTCGATGCGGGGAAGGGGAAAGTCATCCTTCGGACAGGCAGTGTTGAGGCTAGTGTAGTCGACGCACATGCGCCACTTGCCATTTGACTTGCGGACCATGACCGGATTGGCGAGCCATTCCGGGTGATCCACTTCGCGGATAAACCCGGCCTGTAGGAGTTTGTCCAACTCCTCTCGAATGGCTTCCTATCTGTCAGCAGCAAAACGCCTGAGCTTTTGCTTATTGGTCTTTGTCCAGGTCGAATTGCTAACCTGTGCTCAATTACTTCCCTTGGGACACCGGGCATGTTGGACGGTTTCCACGCAAACACGTCTGCGTTAGCCCGGAGGAAAGCAACGAGGTTGAGTTCCTATTTGTCATCCAGGGCTGATCCGACCCGAATTGTCTTGGATGGATCATCTGGGTACAAAGGAACTTGTTTGAGTTTCTCATCCGGTCGAGGAGCAGCCTTGATCGCATCGGCGGCAATGGTGGCGACCTGAGCGTCCCGGAGGGGAAGTTGATCGACCATCTCCAAAGATAGCCGGTCGTACGTGAGTGCCACGTTGCGACTGCCTCGGACCGAGATGACACCTTTGGGGCCAGGCAATTTCCCGCACTGATAAGTGTAGTGCGTTGCCATCATGAACTTAGCAAGAGTCGGCCTGCCAAAAATTGCATTATAAGCTGAGTCACAATCGATTACATCGAAAGTAACCAATTCTGTCCGGAAGTTGTCTGGTTCTCCCAGAGTGACCGGGAGGACCACTTGTCCCAATGGCATCATGGAGGGGCCTGGGATTATCCCATAAAACGGATGGATTATGGGCTTGATCTTCGAACGAGGAATTTGCATCTCGTCGAGTGCCTTGACCAATAAAAGATCAAGGGAACTTCCCCCATCAATCAGGACCCTTTCGACTCTCGCGTTACTGATGATTGGGGTAATGACTAGAGGTAGCCTCAATGGTCGGGTTAGCCCCACAGGACAGTCAGCGCGATCGAACGTCAAAGGCATATCCAACAAACGGGGGTATTGTGGTTCACCAAAGGATGTCTCCGTTTGGTTAACCTCTCGGTAGAAGGCTTTAAACTGCCTTTTGGAAACGAAAGAGGAAGAACCCCCGAAAATGACATTAACATGATTTTGAGGTACCTGGTAAGCCATTTCTTCGTCTCCGTCGACGTCTCTAATCCCGCACGCCTGCTCTTTAGGCTGTAAGGTTGGCATTGGCCCAACTCCTTGGTAGAAATCGTCCAATTGTTTCAACCAACTCCTGCAGTTTTTGAGGTCGTGGCCTACGGAGTTGTGGAGTGGACACCACTTCTTGCCCTCCTGCGGATTAGTGGATTTTTCTGGCTGGTCGGAATCCCGACCACCAGAGGCAGTTTTACTTTTAAATGAAGGCTTATTACCTTTGGTCGAAGGTGGCTTCTCTGCGACTGCGACCTCGCGGTACTGTCCAGAGCGGTTCCTCTTCGACTTCTTTGACTTCCCACCCGGTGAAGACTCCGGCTTCTTGCTTAAATCTTCTTTCCTGGCATCCTTGAAGCCTGGTTGGGGTCGTAGGTCCCCCTTGTCGACCATTGGGTTCCATTCGACCGCTTCGGCTGCATCGGAATATCGATCAGCCATGTCGAACAGATCGGCCACTGATCGAGGAGGGTGGATAAGCAAGTCCTCAGTGAATCTCCGGTATCGAATGGCATGCTTAAATGCCCTGATTACGGAGCCATCAGATATGTTCGGGATGGTATTCCTCACCCCGACAAACCTCTTGACAAACTGCCGAAGTGTTTCGGTTGAAGTTTGCCGCAGCCGATGTAGGTCGTCCTCCTTACCCGGCTTTTGGTAACAATTTTGGAAATTGCTGAGGATGGCATCGCACAGCATTTCCCAATTGTAGATGGAACCCTCGGGCTGATAAAACAACCAGGTTCTAGCCGGTCCTGCGAGGACTGTAGGCAGGTAGTTGGCCATGACCTTGTCATCGCCTCCCGCCGCTTGGATGGCAGTAATGTAGATCTGAAGGAACTCGGATGGGTTCTGAGTTCCATCAAACCTCTCAATGGCCCCTGGTCGAAACTTATTGGGCCAAACGACTGCTCGTAGGCCAGGCGAAAAGGCTTTACAACCAACGTAAGAACCGTGAATCGCCCTGTGGCTCTCGGTTCGGTCTCGAGCGACCTCACGCAATGGCGAGGTTACTCGTGGTCCCAAACGAGAGTGAACAGGAACTCGATCCCTACTACGAGAATCCTGCATTCGCCGGTATTTGTCCTGTCGGGACGGTACGGGCGGCGGGTAACTCCGCCGGCCGGAGCCAGAATGAGGACCATCCCGCTCACGGGAATGCGTTACCGAGCGGGAGGAGGCCGTTGGGGTCGCCTCGGACGCGACCTCATCCAGTCTCTCCGCCAGGATCCTAAAAAAGGCCGGTTTCTGCGCATCCGTGACCGTAGGAGGAAAATTACGCATGACTTCCGCGATAGATCGCAGTCGACCATGGGTACTTCTCCTAGGGGCACCAGGTGTTATCGTTTCTTCGTCCACCGGGAAACGCTCCAGTGGTAAAGAAGGGGTCTGGTCACATTTTCGACCACGCGACCGTCGAGGAGAACTCGAGGCAGCATCGTAACGAGCCTACGCATCTTGAAGAGCCTCTAGGGCAGTTCTGCGCAATTCGTTGTTTTGTTGCTCGAGATCTTGATCCTCCTTCTGTTTGCGATCTTGTTCTTCCCTGGCAGCCTGTTGATTGGGAGTTTCTTCCGACAGCGCAGCAAACTACCTAGGGAGAGAGGTTGCCGATGGGGAAACATCTCAGTTTATTCCGAGTCGGACTCGAAATCGAAGAGACGATGAAGGTTATCAGGGTCGAACCTTCCTGGGCTAATTTTCGGGTCATCATCATATTTTCCCTCAGCGGGGTCGTATGACGGGCCGGATTCATCGCCTAGCACATTAAGAACCTCCGTGGGTTCTGACCTTGCGCCAATTGCTCCCTGGTCGATTGACATGACCTGGAGAGACGATTCAACCTGTGGAAGATTCTGGCCTTCGACCTCCTCCATCGGAACAGAATCGCTTGGAGAAGGCATTGGTATATGGGCATAATCCTCGAGATCGAAATCGTTCTCGGAATCATATGCTCCAGCCATGTTTCAGAGAACCTCCGGATTTCAATTAGGACGCCTTGAGAAAGGCCCCACGGTGGGCGCCAGCTGTCGACGATTCGGACTTGGAGTCCTCAGCCGAACTTATGCAAAATTTGTAATGGTGAGACCTTTCAAGATGACCCTCCGGGAAGGTATGTAGAACAATGGTGGACAGGAGCACAGAGAGATTTATACAGGTTCGGGCCCTCGATGGTGGGAGTAATAGCCCTACGTCCTGTTAAGATTTTACTATAGGTGATAAAAGGTTACAGAAATAGCAGAAAAACTCCTTCACAGGCGAAGGATTTTTCCTGTGTAAACATACAGAATAAAGCCAAGGAGGCTTGTAGGAACTATCTAACTTGGGCCGTAGACTTGGCTGTTTTTAGTGGTTGAGATACGTTATGTCTCACTTGTATCAGGAGTCTTCTTCTTCCAAATGGATTGGATCATCCCCTTCCTCGGACTTCTATGCCACCCTTTTATACTGGTCGAAAGGGTGCCATATGAAGAAACTGCATCAAACGGTTGGATGCGGTTTTAGGAGAACTGCTGTTAACTTCCACGGAGGTTATTAACACGTGTTAATCATGAATAATCGCATATATTAACCTCTGACGGTTGGTCTTCAACGTCGAGGAATCCTCGGGATGCTTTGAATATCCTGTTATATGAATAACCGAATGAACTCCAAGCACCCTGGTCGAGAATGTTCTGACCGCGGAATGTGGGCTGACCGCGCAACATCCCGGATATCCAGTTCGCGTATAGCATACGAACTTCTGACCGCGCAAATCTGTCGGCCTGATCGCACGAAGCCCGCGACCTGATCGCGTAAAGCTTGCGACCTCATGGCAATGCCCCTCAGAATAGCTTGAGTTCGCATTACCAGATACATGTCCGGTTCGAACCTGTCTTGAACCAAAAGTTTATTAGAAGTGACCCGGGTGTCAATCCTCGTCACTTATATGGTCACAATGTCAATTGTCACAAGGTTTGTAATCTTATATATTATGCTACCCGCGACCACTCCGTGTCGACGATTAGGACTATGGTCCTTAGTCGAACTTACGTAAAATGTTAAGAGATTATGTGAAGCCAATCTAAGGTGAAACTCAAGTAAATCAAGGTATCTATGTCAAAGGAAGAGAGGAATTTATACAGGATTGGGCCCTCTGATGGTGAGTAATAGCCCTACTTCCTATTGGTATTTCACTATATAAATTGAGGATTACAAGAAGAGAACCAAGGATGTTCTTAAGATGGAATAAGAACAATCTTGTACTCTTTAGCTTACAGTGTATATTTATCTACTGTGCCTAGTCCTAAAAGATTATATCTTGAATCTCTTACTTGGTCCCCTGATCTCTCCCAACGATCCTCTTTTTATAGCTTGCTATCGGACGTCAGTTATGTGATTGAAGAGTCATTGAGAGTCAGACGTGCGCCAGCCATAATGTGTAATTACGTCTGGTCATGATTGCACTTTTATCTTCTTGACGGTTACAAGGAACTTAAACAGCTGAAACATCCAGGCGACATTAGTGGTAAAACAAGCTTAACTACTGTATATGATTGAATGAGGCTAATCAGGTAACCATTCAATGTTTTAACTCTTTAGTAAGGTATGGCCACATATTAACTATGACAATATATAGCTATCTTTGTATCCTCCATAACCTGGGCGACCTCGGATAAATATCTCCATGTCCACGGTATTCGTGAGTATATGAGACCATGGTCTCTGCGACTTCGGTATTGTGGATATCTAAAGACTACAAAGCCCGCGACATTACAGAGTGAGACCATGGCATAGGTCATGTCCAGAATATCTTGGACTATTCTATTGTCTCCCTCTTGGGTTCTTGAGACCATAGAGAGGTAAAAAATCTCGTTTTGTAGCTCTTGCGACTATAGAACGACAAAGGTGACTAACTCGGGTTATAATCCTCGTCAGCTAGCCCACAAATTTGAAATAACAAGTTACATACTTTGTTATTTTAAATTCAATTATCTTTTAAATTCAATTATATAAGCACCCCGATGTTTCACCTTCTCCTGTTTCTAGAAGACGTTTCTTTTTCCAACAGTGTGCCGCTTCGCTTCCCAAGAAGAACTTTGGGTGCAACTTTGACAAGTCATGATGAAGTCTTTTGCTACAACTCGAGGCAAAAGTTAAAAAGCCTTTTAAGAACTCGAGGTTGTAAATACGAACCGTCACTTCTGAGTTCTATAAATACCTAGCTTTTTCATTCTAAGATCTTCAAGCCTTCGCTGTTAAGTCTTAGAACTTCTTTTCATCTTCTAACTTCATTCATTCTTCTCTTTTCTTATCCTGATAGCAAACCAAAGCTCTAAACAAGTTGTTGAGAATGACGAAGAAGAATTAGAAATAGAAGATAATGTTGTGCAAGCATTTCAAAAGGTAACTCTCTTTTGAAGAATCTGCGTAAATCTTTGTTTGAGTAAAGTAATGCATTTTGGTATTCTTTAGGTAATTGAAGATCCAGCAATTTCAAAGAAGCGAACTGGTGATGATATTGGATCATCTAGTGGATCCTCATCGAAGAAACTAATGAGGTACGAGGAGTTAGCTACCACTGCTTCTCAAAGCATGGTGTCAACCCCTTCTGAACAAAGTGATTATGACAAAAGGAAGAAGGCTGACAACCTACGGTCTTCGACTATAGGATCTTTTTTATCATATCCTTCTGAATCAAAGTTGAGGTATTTATTGATTATCTCTCTAACTTAATTGTTTAGTTAGGAATGACTCAACTTGAATTGAATATGCAGGGGGGATGGTACTGTTCTTGTACCAAATTTTTCTGTGGCCCAGTCAGCATCTGCCTCCAAGGTAAGCATTTTTACTTTCTTAATCCTTCTTGTATGAGACCTGGGTTGATCCTTTGTCTATTTAGGAGGACAAGGTATTGTGGGATCTCAGCGAACAACTTGCTGAGATCGAGGTTCTTTTGAAGGAGAAGACTGCTTTATGCAAGATGCTTAATGAAGAGAATGAGGAGCTTGAGGAGCGATCCACCAGGTGAGGCTCGACCTCGACGCTACCTTCAAGATCGTTGATCGCCTAAAGGCAAATTGTGACAAAGCTCGTGAGGCTACAAGGTTGGCTCGCATGGAGAGGGACCTTGCTCAAGAGCAGAAGGACATCTCCAATGCAATTAGGCCCGGTTGTAGTCTCACAATAAAAGACGTCCTCAAAAAACTGAGGAACATTGCTAATTCCCTTGGGGCGGCTATCGTTAATCCTACTAATGATAACTTGTCTCTCAGGAAACTTTGTATTTTTCTTCGGATCAGGCTAACTCACTAGTCTCCAGTATCCCTTTTTTGTGTAAAGATTGTAAGAAATAATAATGTCATTTTCTTTACATTCAAGGTTTTAATATTATGATTACGTATAATCTATAATCATATATCAATTTTATCTTTGTTATCAAACATGATTACAAGTAAATATCTCTGCGAGAAAAATGATTGCAGGAAAATGTCTCTACAACCATAACATTCACAGGTAGTATACTATAACCATGGTCACTGCAATAATAGAAAATTGAGACCATAGAATCCCTGGTTACAGTATGGTATGAGTGACTGACATCTAGCCCTGAATTTGAAAGGAAATGACTTTTCAGAATTGAAAAAGATTCATTTCCATTTCGGATTCCAACTTCCCAAGAAGGACTTTGGGTGCACCCGTCAGATCCATCAAGGGAACCATTTAATGCCAACGACGGATGCAAGAGCCACTTACAGTTTCCAAAGCTTCAAAAAACCCTCTTTTGCAGCCTTGTGAACTTCACCTTCTTCCGCCGCCTAAAAACCGTCTTCTTCCAAAACCCCTCATCGCTTGATTCTAATCAAATGGCATCCTGGAGCCGATCCACCCATTACGATAGTAAGAGTCTAGAGATTTTGGAAAAGGAAGAAATTCTGCCTTCGCGGCAGTTGATTCCATGTAGCCCCACCGAGAAAGAAGAAACCCCAACTGTGAAAGAGAATGAACTAGTGCTGTTTGAGGATTTCTTACACTGTGGTTTTCACCTTCCAGAGAGTGAATTCTTTCTCATCGTTCTTAACCATTTCGGGTTAGAACTGATAAATCTTCATCCTAACTCTATGTTGAGTTTGGCCATTTTTCAACACTTGTGCGAGGTCTTTGTTGGAGTGTTGCCTAGCATTTCTCTTTTCCGCCGTTTCTATTTTCTGGTGTGGTCAAAGAGTTCAATTGCTGCTGGATGTGTTTACTTCCACTTGAGGGAGAAGAAAGATTATCTTGTAGTTCCCCTTCGCGATCCAGTAGGATGACATTGGGACTTCTAGGTGTCCTTCATCTAAGAAGTTCAAAAGAACTCCCTCCAAGGGAAATGCCAATCTTCATCCATGGCAAAGACTTCAGCCCCCAACAAAATTATCCAGAAAAAGGTTGTAGGGGCAACTTCGTCGAAGGCCGTTAAACCTTTTCCAGCGGCCAGAACAGTAAAAACATTTAACCCTCACATTTCTCCAAGCATGATTGGAAATTATCCCTTGATTGTACAAGGAGAAAGAAGCGAGGAGGAGGAAGATGAGACTCCCCTAATTCTACGGAGAAAAAGATCTGCAGAACCCTTGAAGAAATCATCTAAGAAGATGTTAACTTCGCTGTTGTCTCCCAGAAGTGGGGCAATGAGTTCCCTAGGACTTAGTTTCAGGTAACAATTAGTTACCTTTATAGCTACATTGGAATATATTCTTAGGTAGACATAACTCATACAATCATTAATGAATGTACAGGTCGAGTTCAACCCCTGCAGAATCTGTTTCAATACCATATATTGAAACAACTGTTGCAGAGGGGAACATAGCTTCTGTAGCTGAAATTGCAGCTATACCTGAAATACTAGGTGCTGCTGTTCCAACTGATGTTATTGAAACTATCATTGACGAGGTAATTCGACATTCACTCGAAACTCGTCAATGATAAACGAGCTGATGTCACAGTTGTGACCTTGACCATGGGGACAAGCGAGCAAACAAGAACTTCTGCTCCCCCTCTGGTCGAAGAGAACATTCCTTCCTCTCATCGAGGAGAGGAGGATATTGAAACAGCGAATCAAGTCGATGATCATTTGCATCCTACTCCAGAATTGAATCTACTAATTACTGAGCAGGTGCAAGATGATCCAAGATTCGATATATTTCTCAAGGATCTTATGGAGGTAAGTAAAATCTTTACTCATTGTATTTTGGTGTCTTCTCTGAGCAATATCTTCATATATTTATTTTCTTGTAGAACTCTGCTTGCCACTCAACCTTGATGAACTCACTGATAGAACAATTTAAGGTCGCGCAAGCTAAATGCAACCGTTTAGAACAGTAAGTTTGTTGCTCTAATCTCATTCTTCTACAAATTAGAATTAAATTTATTGTTGTTGCAAGGAAAACTCTGCTTTATCATGAGAGGTTGCTAACAAGCGCTCTGAGAAAGAGACAGCAGTAGCAAAAGCTCTAGAGGAAAACAGCAAAAATCTTGCTCAGGCTTTGTCGTCCTTGGAGGAAAATAAAAGTTCATATGCTACTCCCCAAAGAGAAAAAGAGAAACTACAAATTGATTTAGATTGTAAGTTCATTTTCGCAGAACTAATCATTGTGTTTATAATCTTTCATGAATTGATCAAATCATTTTTATCTTTTCTTCTAACCAGATCAAAGGGAAATCAACTCTAAGTTGGCCAAAGAGAAAGAAGACTTTGAAGAGAAATATATTCGGCGAGGACACGATCTCAAAAGGTTTCATAATTTCAATCAAAGGACAATGGAGAGAGCCAAAAATGCTGCAAAGATTTCTGAGGAAGAAAAGAATAATCTAGAAAAGATCATCTATAAGTGCAGTATCATTGGACAGGCTACTCTCGAGAAGCTGAGAGAAGCCGCGGACTCAGTCGAGGCAACAATGATCGATCCTGAGAAGAATAATCCATCTCTCGAAGAGTCCTATGGCCTGGTCGCAGCTCAAGCTGATTCTCTGGTCAATAATATCCCAGAGTTTGCAAAGAGGTACAAGGAAACAGTCAGAACCGATGTTGGTACTGCCGCCTCTTCTATCTTGTGCAAACTAAGACATCGCCATGGTCCAAACTTAGATCTGAATTCAGCGGCGGAAGATATTATATTTGATAATGAAGACCAGATGAGTGTGGACCTAGCTGAGGTTAAACCCATAGTTGAAAAACTGTTAGGAAACCTCAAGCTTTCATAAGGCTTTTTTCTCATTATAAATATTTGTTTTAACAATGGAAAACAAAAATCCTTTGATGTATCAAATGTCGCGCCCCGAAACTGGGACTACGACTACTCCCGTGGAGACCTAGCTCGCTGCAGCTAGTCCCATATGTACATACCTTTGACTTCCCAGGATAAGTCAAGCACAGGAGTATATTCACATTGCAGCAGAAAAACTTACAAAATATTTAAGCAGTGTGGCCTGCTGGCCTTAAAATTCAATAAAGAGATTACAATACTTTCACGGCAATCGAGGTTTAGTTAAAGCAAAATAAAAACTTCTACACAGCGGATGATGGGTGTCCCCTCCACAGTAAGAAGTTGACGTCAGAACAACACATTAGGGATCTGGCGGATCTGGCTCTCCTTCTTCTGGATCCAAGAAGTTCTCTACGCCTTCATCTCGATCATGCAACGCTCCATCTACTGGGTTGTAGGTTGCAAGGGTGAGTACTTACATACTCAACAAGTCATAGGTAAGAGTAGATACATATAGTAGTGTTGTTATGAACCTAGACTAGTCAAGAATTATGGATGTTTGTAAAATAATCTTTTCTTTCATATCTCATCTCATCTCATGGCAGCACTTTTCATAACATAGCATCGCTATTCATGTTCACTAAATTATAGCACTACCGCGACACGTCGACACAAGACAGCCCACGGCAACACCCCTTATCATGACAACATATGTCATTTGGGTAATCTTGACTTATCAAATTTTATTTAGAAAACATACTTGTGCCACAACCCGTGGATTTAATCCACCGCAGCAGACTCCTATAAACCCGGGAGCTTGGAGTATTCGAATACGTTTTTAACTCTGCAGAGAGGTACCAATTTACCCGCAAGATATTCCACTTTCAAGCCCATCCTATCAATATGATTAGACCCTTTCTCACAACCATGTGTGAGTGGCAAGGTGGAGATAACAAGAACTTTTGTCATGTTTCACACACAATTCACCCCTGACCCTGTAGATCTCTCGCGAACCACAGTTGTGGCAGGTACTCCCTCCACCCCTATTGCATCTTCTCATTACTAGGTCAGCGTGCATGATCACATTCAGTGATATGTGTAGGAGCCGCACTCCGTGCCAATCGTGCATCACATCACATCTCATGCAGGGGTTTCATGTGCGATCCGCATAAGTACTTATTCAAGCCTGTCCCATATCAGGCTTGCGGTTAGCACATGTTTCACACCACTAGACGCACAACACAAGGTTATAGTCCTTATATGCCAGTGACCAGACCATCCACAAACCATGCACCTTCCGTGCCTGCTATCCTTTGCAGTTAAGCACCTCCAGTGCTACAGCCATCCATACCAAAATTCTGGTCACAGCTAGGGGTTTTATTTCATGAATATATATAAGTACATATATAATAGTTCATGGCTCGCTATTTGATCATTTCACATTTCACAGGCATCCAGCCTAGTACTGCCAATTCACAATTCATCCATTCTCACATGCAATACTATTTATATTCAAGGTCATATCATAGCAATTCATAAAATATAGGTTCAAGATGATCAAGACTATGACTTGCCTTCCACGTCGTAAAATACAACAGCTGATGTCGAGTCTGCAACGAAGTCTTCGAACTCGGGCTCTTGATCTACTCTCCAAGCAAACAAGCATACAAAGATTACAAACTATTTTAAATACTTTAAAATCTATATGCAACATGCTTTTAGGAGAAAAGATCTTGGCGATGATGAAACGGACTGAGATTGCAAGCTGATTTGGGTCAAAACCCTGAAATTTATAGAATCTGAGCTAAGGATGGTGTTAGAAATTCTTAGGGCTTCAAGGCTGCAATATGGACATCAAGTCCGCGGCTAGTTTGCCCAAAAACAGCGAATGTCAACGGATCGACATTCGGTTCACGGCCTGACATAGCTTTAGAGAAAGCTAAAGGACTTATCTCAAGATGTGATAGTTGAAGGAAATGTAGAGCATGGTCCTATAAACTTGGTGGACAAAGCTGTTTTCAGTTTTCATAACCAGAAGTAGTCAAATTGGGCTAATGCCACTGGCTGACATTGAGATGACACAAGCTGACATTGTCAAGGATTGGCATTGGCATGGTTCTGGAGATTCTTAGTAGGCAAAATATGTTTTGTTTCAAGCATTGGGTGCATAATGCTATGAGGTAGCTATTTGACAAGGTGGTTTTCACAGAAAAGGTCTAGAGGTCAAGGATTTTGCAAAGACACCCCTGGACACAGTGAACTGGATGTCAGTGCATTGTCAAAATTAGGGCTTTGATGCTTTGTCTGATTCAAGGTTTGATTGCTTCGCCAATTATGTCTGGGAGGTAGGCGAAGATGACAAGAACTTGTTGGTGGTGGTTTTAGGAACTGAGATGGCCGGACGGCGATGAACGGCGATGATGAACTACGGTGGCGACACGGCACAGTGAAGCCACTGGACAAGATCTTGGCATAGCGATAACTGGCAATTCTGTGCAGATTCAGGGATCAAGCTAGTAGAGGAAAGTGTTCAGGAGATCAAGGCGAAGATGCTAGACAAGGTGGCATCGACGGCGGTGGCCGGCGGCGACTGGGCAGCACACTGGCGGCACGACAACGAAGGGTAAAACACCTAAGTTGCAATCTAGTGCTGTGCTGCTGAAACCTGGCGTTGCTGGAGCTAGCTAGGGCCAAGTGGTACTGTTTGATGCAGTGGGCCCGACTGGAGATGGCACGGCAGTGAACGGCGACGAGCTGCGCCATAGAAGAAGATGGCTTCAACAGTGACAAGGCACTGGGGTAATTTAAAAAAAAAATTGATGGCACGGGTGAGTTTCTAAGTTGCTGTAGATGGTGGAGCTGAGGGGAATCGGCCTGAGGCGACGTCGGCGAGGAAAACAACACCGCGGCGGGAGAAGAAGGGCTAAATTGGGCGAAATCGATACACAGCCTTAAAGCTCAATTGCTCACTGTGAGAGCAGTAGGGAGGTGAGGTGAAGCTTCTGGTAACGTCAATTCAGCTGGAGGAATGGTGGTGTGGCCTGGCAATGTGAGCCAGTCGCCGGTGGCGCACGAGAAAGGGAGAAACTCCAATTCGAGCTTAATTTTGAAATCTTGATGCACAGGCTTATTGGGAATACTTCACTGATCAATTTCTTCCACTACAGCGAAAGCTAATTTGAACTAGAGTAGATGCAATTGCTGGAACAAGGTGTTTGCTAATTACGGCGATCGTCGGCGATGAGGTGCATATGAACTCAATTCAAAGCTACAGAACGATAAGGGAGATGAGAGGACCTTACTGGTGCTGTTAATTTGGATGAAGGGGATTTGGTTGAAGCTGTCACCGTGAGCCTCCTTCTGTGCCCACCGGAGAAGACGACAACAGTGAAGAAATGCGGTTTAAGGCTGAGGGGTTTTGGGGAGCAATGCTGATGACGATGAAGCTGCTAAGGACTGCTATTTAAGGGCAAGGCGAAACGAAGCAAAGCTTACTACTTGGAGGCTAAGAAGCTTGCGCCGGTGAAGTCTTCGGATTGAAGCAACGGCGAGCAAGCGAAGCTTCTCTCTGGCGCGTGAGCTGCTGGTGAGCTGGACAAGAATTGCCACGGCAATAGCTAAGGTGCAAACATGTGTGCGCATGCAAACACGGTTGCGAAAAAGCACAGCTAGAGAGGCGCTCGATCGGCGGCAAAAACACGGCGACATAGTGCTCTGGTCGTAGTTGCAGCGGCGCTGATCGAAGCGAAGCACTGCGCTGCGGTCGAGATCGAAGAAGCTGGTGATCTAGTCGCAAATGGTTGCTCTAGTCGTGAACAGCTACTCCGGTCGAAGAAGCTGAGCCCCTGGTCGATGGCGGCTGGTGGTTGTTGGTCGAAAACAGCCAATTGGACTGGATTGCAAAATCTAAAAATTGGCTTTGGACTGAATTGTAATTTCTGACTTAGAGATAGTTAATTTGCAATCTGATTTCATATATGAGTATAAACTTATACCTTATACTCATCCGGAAAGAAATTTGGTAAAATCTGGCATGATTTGATGGTTTCTAATATAAACCGAAAATAGGGTATTTTAGGGTAATTAAAATCTGAGTTTTTGTTGATTTTGAATTCAAGGTAATTAGAGAGAGATTTGGGTGTTCTGATAAAAGAAGATTTTATATTAATTAGCATTTGGGAGGTGTTCCCTAAAATAGATTTGAATTTGGAGTTGATTTGAAGATTTTAGCCTTTTTGGGTTTCCAAATATCAGAAAAAGGACTGATTCGCGATACAATTTGGACTGATCTGTGAAAAAGGCTTAGATGAAGAAATCTGATTGCCAACTTTCTGAATTAAGGTATTGGCATACTCATGATCATAATCCAAGAATAATCTGGTCTGAATTAGGTCAAGATTTTGCTAAATCTGAGTTCAGAGTATTTAGGGTAATTAGGATATTAATTAAAATCCCGTTTTCGAAAACTGAAAAGAATTGCAGGATCTGAGAGTTAGAGATGGAATTGAATCTAGCTTCTGAAGGCTTTTATGTTTAGAGTAACTGATAGATCACATCTGAGAGATCTGATCTTAATTTGGGTTCACAGGAAAGATTTTAAGATTTTAGGGCTTGAGATAGATTAGGGTTGAACTGATCTTGCTACTACTACAAATTCATGCATGCATGATGTTCATGAAAAAGAAAGTTTTTACCCCTAAACTCAGGGTGTTACAGATCTACCCTCCTTAAAGAAATCTCGCCCCGAGATTTACCTAAAACAAGAAAGGATAAGGGTAAGTTTGCTGGAGATCTTCTTCCTTCTCCTAAGTGGCTTCTTGTTTTGAATGATTTTCCCACTGAACTTTACATAGCTTGATCTTCTTCCTTTTGAGCTGATGCTCATCAGTGGCTAAGATTCTGATTGGATGCTCAAGGTAAGTAAGATTCTTCGGTAATGCTACATCTTGTACCTCTATCTGGTCAGTAGGCTCTTTTAAGCATTTCCGGAG
Organism: Pharus latifolius; assembly: GCA_019359835.1. Classification (NCBI taxonomy): domain Eukaryota; kingdom Viridiplantae; phylum Streptophyta; class Magnoliopsida; order Poales; family Poaceae; genus Pharus; species Pharus latifolius. The sequence continues at coordinate 68,471,708 of CM033323.1, forward strand.
CTGAGAGACATGAAACACATCATGTACTCCTGCTAATTCCAAGTCATAAGTTGGATAGTTTTCTTCATGTGGCCTCAATTGGCATGAAGCGTAAGCTACTACCCGACCTTGTTGCATTAACACACAGCCTATTCCTTGCTTCAAAGCATCACAATAAACTACAAAATCTTCTTTGCTATCTGGCAAGGTAAGGAATGGTGTTGTTGTCAATTTTTGTTTCAACTTCTGAAAACTTTTTTCGTACTTAGTGGTCCATTCAAATGCAACATCCTTCTTTAGTAGGTTAGTAAGAGGCTTAGCAATCTGGGAAAATCTTTCAATGAATCTTCTATAGTAACCTGCTAATCCTAAGAAACTTCTGATTTCTGGAACTGAGGTGGGTTGTTTCCATTCTTTGATAGCAGAAATTTTAGCTGGATCCACTGAAATTCCTTCTACTGTCAACACATGTCCAAGAAATGCAATTTTTGACATCCAAACTCACATTTATCAAACTTGGCATAGAATTGCCTTTCTCGTAACCTTTCCAAGACTAGATGTAGATGTTGCTCATGATCTTCTGTGCTCCTGGAATATATCAGAATGTCATCTATGAATACTATGACAAACTTGTCAAGAAAATCCATAAATGTGCTATTCATGACATTCATGAAGGCTGCTGGGGCATTGGTTAATCCAAATAGTACTACTGTTAACTCATATAGTCTGTATCTAGTGGTGAAAGCAGTCTTCAATATATCTTTCTTGATCTTCAGTTGATGGTATCTAGACTTCAAGTCTATCTTGGAGAATACCTTAGCTCCTCGAAGTTGATCGAACAAGTCATCAATTCTTGATAAATGGGTACTTGTTCTTTATGGTAACTTCATTTAGAGCTCGATAATCTACACACATTCGTAAAGTTCCGTCCTTCTTTCTTACAAATAATACCGGGGCTCCCCATGGTGAAGCACTCGGTTTGATGAATCCTTTATTTTCCAAGTCTTCCAATTGACTCTTGAGCTCTTCTAATTCAGAAACTGACATCCGGTAGGGTCGTTTTGCTATGGGCACTGCTCTTGGTTTAAGCTCAATAGAGAACTCTATATCCCTATCGAGTGGCATTCCTGGAAGTTCTTCTGGAAATACATCGGGATATAGCTGTACTATAGGTACTTGCTCCAAACATGTCTTCTGCAATGCTTGAACAAATCCTAGCGGTTCCTTAGTTGTTGATCTTTCCACATAGAATAAAACTTTTTCCCCTTGGCTACTGACAAGGCTTAGGGTTTTCTCTTCACGGTCTATTAGACCTTTATGTTGGGACAACCAATCCATGCCCAATATAATGTCTAGACCTTGCAGTTCTAAAACTAGCAGATTTGCCTCGAATTCTACCCCTTCTATACTGAAGGTTATATTCGGGCAGATTGAGTAGATAGATAGTCTAGCCCCTGGAGTTTGTATAATCATGGGGTACTCTAATGGTGCTATATGCATTTCAATTTCAAATGCAAATGCTTTTGACATAAAGAAGTTTGTAGCACCAGGATCAAACAATATTAAGGCAGATGCAGACTGGATCAAAAATCTACCTAGAAGAATGTCGGTGGCGTTTCCCGCTTCTTGGATGGAAGTGTAGTTTAGCTTTCCTCCTAGAGTTGCAGTTGGTGTTCTACCTCCTCATCTTCCTTGGTTGGCCATGCTTCCTCCTCTTCCTGGTGGACTTCCTCTAAACTTCTGTGGTTGTGACACCGGTACTTTGGGTTTCCAAATTTCAGAAAAAGGACTGATTCGCGATACAATTTGGACTGATCTGTGAAAAAGGCTTAGATGAAGAAAGCTGATTGCCAACTTTCTGAATTAAGGTATTGTGATGAGGACATCACCCCTAACGATGCGTCCATTCTTCCAACACCCGTTGTGCAAGGACCAATAACAAGGGCACATGCACGTCAACTAAATCACCAGGTGAGCTCGTTTCTTAGTACACGAGAGAATATTGACAAGAGCGAGTTACTACCTAATAATATTGTGCTTGTGCTCAGGAATCATGGTGTTGATCAGCGAGGGTGTCACTTTGCGCCAAGATGGGTCGGGAATCAAGTCTATCGCGAGCTGGAGTCTGGGTCGGCCATGGCGGAGCAGCCTGTCTTCAAACGGGCGTAGCATATTCATACGAACTCCGTTTGGGTCGTTCAAGTATATTACTGAGAAGCCCTCGACGAGACCTTTCCAACGGATCTGTTCCCACATCCAAAATCCTTCTGAGTCAATCACAATCGTCAAAACAAGTGGAGACCAGATTCTGTTGGGCCGTGCGGTGCTGCGTCAACTGTCTATTGGGCCTCGGCCCGTGTATCCCGCGTGGGGGGGTGCGCCCCAAACCCTAGATGCCACCCCTCTCACATATTAAAACATCGTAGCCGTCATTGTTAGACTCGGGTTTTGCTTAGAATTTTCTGCTGTCGCAGTTCGCCGTCTTTCGGTTTGTGGAACCCCAACACTTCGTGATCTTAATACATACTTGCAATTCGAGATTGCTTCTTCTGTGTTCTTGCACGTGTTCTTTGATTCGCTCGCAGGAACAGGCCTTCGTGGCTAGGTCAACCGTGCCTCGATACGGTTGATAACGAACGGAGCAGTGGTGTAGCGATTGCAGGCCTAGATCGGTTCTGGTAGAAAGTCGGATCGTCAACGTCGAGTCTCCACCAATCGAACTATCCCTTACCTGTCGGAAGATCGGGACCCCGTTCCTCATCATATTGGCATACCCATGATCATAATCCAAGAATAATCTGGTCTGAATTTGGTCAAGATTTGGCTAAATCTGAGTTCAGAGTATTTAGGGTAATTAGGATATTAATTAAAATCTCGTTTTCGAAAACTGAAAAGAATTGCAGGATCTGAGAGTTAGAGATGGAATTGAATCTGGCTTCTGAAGGCTTTTATGTTCAGAGTAACTGATAGATCACATCTGAGAGATCTGATCTTAATTTGGGTTCACAGGAAAGATTCTGAGATTTTAGGGCTTGAGATAGATTAGGGTTGAACTGATCTTGCTACTACTACAGATTCATGCATGCATGATGTTCATGAAAAAAAAAGTTTTTACCCCTAAACTCAGGGTGTTACATCAAATTATTAATAACCTGCAAACAGATATATCTAATGGAAAATGCAAATGCATGCTTTAACAAAATATAAACCATAAAAACAAACTTTCGTCTAAATGCTATTATATTCTCCTAGCCCCCTCCTGAAATTACTAATACTGAAAATGCAGTATAGTAATTTCAGGATAACAAAACATGCCTAGCGAGTTTCTTATGCGTTGAGAAATGGCTTAAAAAGACAGACCTCAACTAGAGTTTATTATAAGATCACAAGAATAAGCAACTCAATATAAATGCCAAAGCCTTTTGCAAACTAATAGCCACTCGAATGATCAGAAACATGCTAGTAAGCCTCGTATGTGTTAAGAAACGGCTTATTTAGAGATATCTTATCTAGATGCGACCATGAGATCGGTCAGCGAATCCACTTTAAACACTCTAATGAGATGATTATTTGTAATCAATCTCCAAGCCAAGCTTGAGACAAACAGGGAATGAGAAGACAACTATAACATAAAGTAAAGAAGCATTTTATTACTTTTAAAGAAAACATGCTAATTGAACAGGAAAATGGTAATGGGAAAAACTTACACATAAAATTTGTGCAATTGATCTATATTCCAGGAATTAGATAAGATCCTTCCATCTTCCATAGCTAATCAAGCAGATCTCGGTCGCAGGATTGAGACCACAGTATAAGGACCTTCCCACTGAGGGGAGAACTTGTTGCGATCAGACTGATTTTGGATTTTTCTTAAAACTAGGTCGCCCACATGAAGACTACGTGGTCTCACCTTTCTACTGTGATATTTACGTAAAGCTTGTAAATATGCAGCAAACCTAATCAATACTCGATCACACTTTTCTTCAAGAAGAGAAAGTTCATCTTCTCGAGCATCAGTCTGATTATTAATATCTAAGTGACTTAGGCGAGCCGAACCAAGTTGAATTTCAACTAGTAAGACAGCTTCTGCACCAGAAACTAGTTGGAAAGATGTTTCACCTGTGGCTCGACTGGATGTGGTACGTAATGCCCATAAAACAGAGTAAAGTTCATCTACCCAAGCCCCCGAGCATAACTTAAGGAGATCGAAAACACATTTCTTGACACCCTATATTATCTGTCCATTGGCACGTTCTACTGCACCATTGCTTTGTGGATGAGCTACAGATGTGAAACAAACTTTGATCCCAATGTCATCGCAATAGTCTAAGAAAAGACTGCTGACAAATTGTGAACCATTGTCGGTAATGAGATGACTTGGAACTCCAAATCGTGTCACTATGTTCTTATGAAAGAACTTCTTTGCAGCAACAACAGTAATATGCGGACTGGCTCAGCTTCAATCCACTATGTGAATGTATCAATGGCTACGAATAAAAATTTGTACCCATTAACCACTTGAGGCATTGGTCCAACCATATCTATCCCCCAAACGGCAAATGGCCAAGTTAAGGGAATGACTTGCAGAGCGTATGCCGGCTGATGAACTTGCCGATCATGGAATTGACACTGTGGGCATGTCTTGACCAATTGCATAGCATCATTAAGTGTCATAGGCCAGTAATAACCCTGTCGAAAATCTTTTTCGACCAGTGTTCGGTAAGAAGCATGTGTTCCACATATGCCACCATGTATTTCTCTTCGAAGGGATTTACCATCTTCTTGAGAAATACAACGCATAAGTACTCCTTGAGTACTCTTTCTATATAAAGTTCTGTCAATGAGTCTATACATGTGTGTTTTTCTAACTAACCAATCACTATCGATTTCATTCTTAGGCAAGGTCCCATGCGCAAGATAGATTCTCAATGGATGAATCCAATCCGCTTCTTGCTCCAAGGTCGCGACATTAGTCATCACTTCTAGCCCTTCTTTGATAAAGGGGATTTTAAGTGTTCAACGAACACTCCTACCTAAGTGGATGTACGTGAGGACCCAATTTTTGACAATTGGTTTGCGAGAATATTCTCTTCGCTGAACGAATTGGACTTTGAAGTTACTAAAGTATTTTTCCAATTTCCTCACCTCGTCCAGGTAGTAACCCATTGTCTCATCGGAGATGTTGTACTCCTTATTTACCTAGTTTATGACTAGCTGTGATTCCCCCCTCACCACTAATCAACGGACTCCAAGGGATTTGACTGCTCGAAAACCAGCAAGAAGACCTTCATACTCTGCTGCATTATTGGTAGCAACAAAGTGTAATTGTATGACATACCGGAGTTTATCACCCTGAGGTGTTATTAAAACTACTCCATCCCCCGAGTGTTCATAACTGCGAGAACAATCAAAATACATCATCCAACAGTCAGAATTATCCAAATCCATTGTTTCTTGTTCTTGTGGTTCAAGATTAGACCATTCAACCACGAAATCTGCAAGAACTTGGGATTTGATTGCTACTCGAGAAGTGAAACGGAGATCGAATGCTCCAAGTTCAATAGCCCACTTCGCAACTCGACCAGAAACTTCCGGATTGTGGAGGATATCCCCTAAAGGAAAAGATGAAGGCACGAAAATCATGTGCACTTAAAAGTAATGTCTAAGCTTTCTAGAAGCTATTAAGAGAGCATAAAGTAACTTCTGGACTTCAGGGTAACGCCCCTTCGGTCCTTTAAGCACTTCACTTACGTAATAAACTGGTCATTGCACTCCATTCCTTTCTGCAACCAGGACCGCGCTGATAGCATGAGGAGTAGCAGCCAAATAGATGAGCAGAAATTCTCCCTTAACAGGGGAAACCAACACTGGAGCACTGGTGAGGTATGCTTTAACTTCTTGAAAGGTTTTTTTGGCTTCATCTGACCATCGGAAACCATTGTTCTTACGTAGAACCTTAAAGAAAGGTAAACCACATTCACCCAACCTCGAAATGAAATGACTCAAAGCCGCCATTCGACCAGTCAGGCTTTGCACTTCCTTCGTAGTCAAAGAGGATCGCATTTGCTCAATGGCCCGAATTTTTGGGATTAACCTCAATGCCTCTTGAAGAAACAAGGAAACCCAAAAGCTTACCTGAAGAAATCCCAAAAGAGCACTTTTCAGGATTCAACTTTATCCCATGTTTATTCAAATTACAAAAATTTTCAGCTAAATCATCTATATGATTAGAGCTTTTAAAGCTCTTTACAACCAAATCAACAACATAAGCTTCTAAATTACGCCCTAATTGAGAAAGAAAGGTCTTTTACATCAAGTGCTGATATGTGAAACCAACATTCTTGAGCCCAAATGGCATTCTAATGTAGTAGTAAGTAGCAAATGGGGTGATGAAGCCAGTCTTCTCTTCATCTTCTTCTGTCATGCAAATTTGATGGTAGCCTGAGTAAGCATCCAGGAAGCTCATCAGTTCGCAACCCGCTGTGGAATCAATCAACTAATCAATATGGGGAAGAGGAAAATCATCCTTTGGGCAGGCACTGTTCAAACTGGTGTAATTGACACACATGCACCACTTACCATTTGATTTCAGGACCATGACTGGATTCGCGAGCCATTCAGGATGGTCGACCTCACTAATGAAACCAGCTTGCTAGAGTTTATCTAACTCCGAATGGATAGCTTCTTGCCGATCAGGAGCAAAACGTCTGAGTTTTTGCTTTATTAGTCGCTGTCCAGGCCGAATAGCTAGCTTGTGCTCAATTACTTCCCTTGGGACTCCAGGCATGTCTGAGGTTTTCCACACAAACACATTCACATTAGCCTGGAGGAAAGCAATGAGCACTGATTCCTATTTATCATCCAAATTTGATCCAATCCGAATGGTTCTAGATGGATCATCAGGGAATAGAGGAATTTGTTTGAGCTTTTCTTCTGGTCGCGAGGGCCCCTTGACCACATCTGGTTCTGAAGTCGCAACTTGGACATCCCGTAGGGGAAGTTGATCGACCAACTCCAAGGAAATTCGATCACAAGTTAAGGTCGTATGTTGACTGCCCCTAACTGTGATCACGCCATGAGGACCTAGAACCTTGACACATTGATAAGTATAATGCGTCGCCGCCATGAACTTAGCGAGAGAAGGCCTGCCAAAAATGGCGTTATAAGCTGAATCAAAATCAATTACATCAAAACTAATTAATTCCATTCGAAAATTTGATGGTTCCCCAAGTGTTACTGGCAGCACTATCTATCCAATTGGTAACATAGAGGAACCTGAAATTATCCCAAAAAATGATTGAGCCACCAGCTTTATCTTCGAACGAGGGATTTGCATCTCGTCGAGAGCCTTGGCAAATAGAAGATCAAGTGAACTCCCTCCATCAACCAATACTCGCCGTACCTTAGCATTGCTAATGGTAGGAGATATTACCAAAGGGAGGCACCGAGGTCGCGTCAATCCCTTAGGGCAATCTTCCTAGCTAAAGGTCAGGGAAACCTCTGACCATGGGGAAACTGAGGCTCTCCCAAAGGAACCTCAATACTATTTACCTCACGGCAAACATTTTTATACTGACACTTAGAAAAAATAAGATGAAGAGCCACCAAATATAACATTAACGTGATTGTTAGGTACCTGATATGGCATGTCCTCATCCGCATTATTGCCTTGTTTCTACTGGTTTGTCCCTGACCTGGTACTGTAGGCATAGAAGTTTTACCTTGATAAAAATCATCTAGCTTCTTTAATCAAGTTCGACAATTTGGAAGATCATGTGATGAAATGTTGTGGAATGGACACCATTTCTTCGATCCCTGCGGTTTAACTTGTTTTTCTGCTTGGTCACTGTGACCAGCAGGAGAAACTTTGTTAGTCTTAAATAGAACCTTCTTACCTTTCCCTTGAGGCTGTTTGTCGATGATAGTGACCCCTCAGAATTGGCTGGTTCTGGCTTTCTTTACCTTTTTTGATTTCCCGCCCGCGGATGACTCGGGTTTCTTGCGTGAATCATCCTTCTTGTCAGCCTCAAGACCTGGTTGAGGTGGTAAATTTTCCTTATCCACCATCTTATTCCATTCAACGGCCTCGGCCGCATCGGAATAACAATCACCATATAAAAAAGATATGCTACTGATTGTGGTGGATGAATGAGCAAATCTTCGGTAAATCTCCGATATCAAACGGCATGCTTGAATGCCCAGATGATAGAGCTGTCTGAAATGTTGGGAATAGTATTTCTTACCCCCACAAATCGTTTGACAAATTGGCGAAGAGTTTCTGTGGAAGTCTGGCGCAAGCGATGAAGATCATTTTCCTTGCCAGGCTTTTGATAACAATTTTGGAAATTGTTGAGGATTGCATCACACAATATTTCCCAATTGTTAATGATTCCTTCAGGCTGATTAAATAGCCAGGTCCGTGCCGGACCTTCCATAACAGTTGGCAAATAATTCGCCATAACCCGTTCATCACCGCCAGCCGCTTGGATGGCAGTAATGTAAATCTGTTAAAATTCAGAAGGACTTTTGGTCCCATCGAATCGCTCGATTGCTCCAGGTTTAAACTTATCTAGCTAGACTACTACACGTAATCCTGGCGATAAAGCTTTGCAACCTACGTATGAAGGATGTGGTTGATGTTCCTCACGACCTCCATCAAGGTCGCGGAATGAATTGACTTGTGGCCCCAAGCGTGAACGCACCGGTCCACAATTACAATCGTGAGAAGAATCTACTCACGGTCCTAATCGCGAATGTACTAGCTCATGATGAAGGTCACTAGAATTACCTGTACACCTGGTTTTACGATACTAAGCCGATGGTTTGTGTCCACAAGAATGCACCTGGCTCGAGTGATAACAGTCCCGCTCACAAGAATGAGTTGCTGATCGCGAGGATGATGTTGGAGTCACAACAGTTGCTACCTCATCGAGGCTATCCGCCAAAATCCTTGCAAACATAATTCTGTCATCATTCGCCAAATCAGAAGGAGGATTGTGAAGAGTATCTGCAATCACATGAATACGCTCTTGTGTGCTCCTTCTGGGTGCCATGGGAGTTACCGTAACTTCATCTACTGGAGAACAGGCTGGAGCTGATGGAGGAGTTTGGTCCCGCCTGCGACCATAATGATGTTGCGGATGAGAGGTTCTAGGGGCCAAGTCGCAGGCTGAGGTATCATGGCGAGATTACGCGAGTTGCAGAGCTTATTCTGTAACTTTACGAACTTCAGCCTCTCACTACTCATGAGCTGCATCTTCTTCCCACTTGCGCTCTTCTTCTTCCCTGGCAGCACGTTGCTTAGGGGTTTCCTCAAAAAGCACAGCAACTTCCCAACACTACCACAGAAACAGACATCCAAGATGGCACATCACAGATGGTTATGAACTTTTCAATGGAACACCGTCTGCGAAGGCCTGTTGGGAGAATATGTTAAGTTATCACAGTCGGTTCTGAGGTCAAAACCAACTGCGATAGTCAAGCAGACGGTTTTGACCATGGAACCGTCTGTGATATTCTAGTTATCACAAACGGTTCTTAGTTCAAAACCGTCTGTGATATTATAATTATCACAGTCGATTCATATCTCAAAACCGACTGTGATAGTCAAGCGGACGATTTTGATCTCAAAACCGTCTGTGATATTTCTGTGATAGTTCTTGGACTGCTATCTTCTCTCTTTCTTTAGCTTTTGGCGACCATTCGACCATAGAAAGGTATATGTACAGCGTGCGATCACGGAACGACTATCACGATCATATACCGATTATCGCGGGGTGAATAAGTGTAATCTCGGGAGCGGCAACCTTTGGTGGGAGAACATGTTATCACAGACGGTTCTGAGATCAAAACCAATTGTGATAGTAAGTTATCACAGTCGGTTATGAGGTCAAAATTAACTGTGATAGTCAAGTGGACGGTTTTGACCTCGGAACCGTCTGTGATATTCTAATTATCATAGACGATTCATATCTCAAAACCGTCTGTGATATTTCTGTGATAGTTCTACACTAATACACCAATTCACACATTCAAGTACATGTCCGAAACAGCAATACAAATACACAAATATACACCAACACAAATACACAAACACACCAATTCACACATTCTATTACAAAAGTCATGTCTGAAACAGCAAATCATGATGAGGACCCAGTGGCCCCTACATTCACACATTATATTTCTGTGATAGTTCTACACAAATACACCAATTCACACATTCAAGTATATGTCCAAAACAATAATACAAATACACAAATATACACCAACACAAATACACAAACACACCAATTCACACATTCTATTATAAAAGTCATGTCTGAAACAACAGATCATGATGAGGACCCAGTGGCCCTACATTCACACATTCTATTTCTGTGATAGTTCTACACAAATACACTAATTCACACATTCAAGTACATGTCCGAAACAGCAATACAAATACACAAATATACACCAACACAAATACACAAACACACCAATTCACACATTCTATTATAGATAGTTTTGAGCTTAGAACATTTAGTGTTGGTGCTTCCATGGTAGCGATATTACAGATGGTTTTTACGTGAAAACTGCCAGTGATAGTTTGTTATTACAGACGGTAATGATGCTAGAACCGTCTGTATTGAGCCCGCAGGGTACAAAAGGTCTTTTAGTGATTGTTTCGAGCTAGTCGTACAATCTTGCTCGACATACTATCCAGTTGGAAGAGATATGGGGCAAGGAAGAGCAATATCTCAAAAGGGGAGCATTAGAGGACAACAATTTGAAGATCCAAGGTTGGTATTTGCTCCTAAGGCATACACATTACTTAATTTCATTATCAATATCGATCTCCATTGATTGATCAAATTAGAGAGAGAGGGAGGGGAAGATAGAGTAGAAAATCATAGTTGTAACTCTCATTTTTCCCACCTCTAGCTATTTAATTGTTTTATGATGTGTATTATCCATGCCCCCAATTAGTTACTAACTAATTGCTTGCAGTTGAAGTAGTAGTTATACCCGGAAACTCCACAAACACTATCTATCTAGATTTATAATTTATTTCATGTCGACTGTACGTAAAGTATTACTTAGCATGTGTATTAATTTAATTGCAGATGGTCCATTGAGACTGGATGTATAATGACAACTGAGTGAGTGAAGAATACATGAAAGGTGTTTTAGATTTCGAAAAAGTTGCTGAGCAAGACATGGCGAAGAAGAGTTTATGATATATGTACTGTCTTTGCGTAGACTGCCAGAATCTTAAGATGTTCACCAACTCATCTCAAATTGTCGCCCACCTGATTCGACGTGGTTTCAAAAAGGGGTACACATGTTGGATCCACCATGGCGAAGAGCAAACTGCAGAAGCAAGTGCTACTCAGGTTGAGGAACAGGACATATCGGATCCCAACAACGATTTCGATGAGGATATGCCAGAGGATGACAATTTAGATGACATGTTGCGTGATGTGCAAGGAAATTACAGTGAAAGGGAGTTTAGTAAATTCAAGAGCTTGATTGAGGACTCGGAAAAGCCGTGGTTCCCTGGTTGCAAGCCGAAGTACACAAAGTTGGCCTCTGTGCTTGAACTATTAAAATTGAAGGCAAATAATAGTTGGACTGACAAGAGTTTCATGGCACTGTTAGATCTTTTAGCGGACATGCTTCCGGAAAGAAACAAGTTGCCAAAAAACACCTACCAAGCGAAAAAGCTGTTGTGTCCCTTGGGAATAAAAGTAGAAAGGATACATGCATGCCCTAATGATTGCATCCTTTACCGTAATGACTACAAAGATATGCATGTTTGTCCAGTGTGCGGCGCATCCCGCTATAAGCGTAAGGACCGAACCGATGATGGCAACTGTGCTGAGATAAAGCAAGGACCTCCTGCTAAGGTGTTGTGGTATTTGCCCGTCATTCCCCGCTTGAAGCGTTTGTTTACAAACCGTAAAGAGGCAAAATTATTGCGTTGGCATTCGGAAGACCAGAAGAAGGATGGAACGCTGGGACACCCCGCTGATTATGTGCAGTGGAGAAACATCGACAGGGAATTTGTTAACTTCAGAGCGGAATTGAGGAATATAAGGTTCGGGTTAAATACTGATGGAATGAATTCATTTGGTAACATAAGCAATCGGCATAGCACTTGGTCGGTTCTTTTATGTATCTACAATCCTCCTTGGTTGTGTATGAAGTGCAAGTACATCATGATGTCGCTACTTATCTCAGGACCAAAACAACCCAGAAATTTTATATTGATGTGTACCTAGCACCATTGATAAAGGATTTGCTAACAATGTGGAGCGAAGGGGTGCAGGTATGGGACGCATACAAACGAGAGAACTTCATTACGTGCTATGATATTCTGCACCATCAACAATTTCTCTGCCCTTGGAAATTTGTCGGGCCTTAGTACGAAAGGAGCCAAAGCTTGTCCCCGCTGCGAAGATGAGACTGAGATCATGTGGCTGAAGAATTGCAGGAAAACAGTGTACATGCATCACCGTAGGTTTCTTCCAAAAAATGACGCGTATCGTAAGAGGAAGAGGGAATTTGACGGCCACAAGGAAGATGGTTCCGCCCCGAAGCCTATAAGCGGGAAAGAAGTTTACTCATGGGTGAAGGACATAGATGTTGTGTTTGGAAAGGGTCATAAATTGAAACCCCACACGAAGAACATTTAGAAGAAGAGATTGATATTTTGGGACTTACCGTATTGGGAGCATTTAGAGGTTCGACATTGCATTGATGTCATGCATGTAGAGAAGAATGTTTGCGACAGTTTAATCGGCCTATTGCTTACATTCCGGGGAAGACAAAGGATGGCGTCAATGTGCGGCGTGACATGATCAAAATGAAAATCAGGCCCGAGCTAGCACCTAGAAAGGACGAGAAAGGCCATATATACCTCCCCCCTGCCTGCTATACTTTGTGCAAGGCTGAGAGGACAGAACTTTGTAAGTGTCTCTATGGTGTTAAAGTTCCATCGGGTTACTCCGCAAATATGAAAAAGCTTGTGTCCATGGGTGATTTGAAATTGCTTGGTATGAAGTCTCACGATTGTCACGTGTTGATGACACAAATGCTTCATGTTACCATCTGTAGTATTCTGCCGCATAAGATTAGAGAGACGATCACGAGGCTGTGTTATTTCTTTAATGCAATTTTTGCAAGGTCTTTGATCCCGAGGGACTAGATTCCCTGCAGAGCGAGGTGATTCGAACTCTCTGTCAGCTTAAGAGGTATTTTCCTCCGTCGTTTTTTGATATCATGGTCCATCTCACTGTCCACCATGTCAGAGAAATCAAGATATGTGGACCCGTGTTCCTACGTTATATGTATCCATTCGAGAGGTACATGGGTGTACTTAAGGCCTACATGAGGAATCACTCTCAACCCGAGGGTAGCATTGTCGAAGGTTTCCCAAGAAAATAGTAAATCCACTGATGCTCCCTTACGCGGAAGCGGGGAAGACCTATGTAACGCCCTGGGTTTGGGGTGAAAATTCTTTTGCATAAAAAGTCATGCATGCATATGTCTATTCAAAATCAGCAAAATCAGCCCACACTCATCCTATTCTAAGCCCTAAATTTTCAAAATCTTCCCTGTGAACCCAAAATCAAGATCTGACTTTCCAGATATGACTTATCATCTATTATGAGTATAAAAGCCTTCAGAAACCAGATTCAATTCCACCTCTAACTCCCAGAATTATCAATTCCTTTCTGATTTCGAAAATAAAATTAAATTAAATATCCTAATTACCCTAAATACTCTGAACTCTGATTTAATTAATCTTGACCTGATCCAGACCTAAATTGTTCTTGGATTATGATCATGGGTATGCCAATACCTTAATCCAAAAGTTGGCAACCAGATTCATCATTTAGGCCCTTTTCACAAATCAGTCCAAATTGTATCGCAGATTAGTCCTTTTCTGATTTTTCCAGAAGCCTGAAAATACTAAAAACTGCTAATCAACTTCAAATTCAAATCTGTTTCAGGGAACACCTCCTAAATGCTATTTTATACAAAATCTTCTTCTGCGAAAATATCAAAATCTCACCCTAAGTCTCAGAATTCTAGTTTCGACAAAACCCAGATCTTAATACCCTAAATTACTCTATTTTCATTTCAGTGCAAATTTGATCAAAAGTTTCTAGATTTTATCATATCTTCTCTCAAATTATTTATTGAACAAAGTTCATCAAATTCATGAAGTTCAAATCAGCCCTAATTCTCTAAATCTCAGAATTTACAAATCAGTCCAGCCAAATTTCTAGATATTGCATTTTAGTCCGAATCTCTTTTTTGACCAGCACCAGCCAGCTCGACCACAACCAATGCCTCACCTCGCTGTGCGTTTCACCCTGCCTGCTTGCCGCCGGCCAAGCTTTGCCCTCACCTGTGCACGTGCTCATTTGTATCTGCATGTGCGCACGTGTCCACGCCTACGCTGTCGTCGTGGCAGCACCGACGATCAACAACCGCGCGTGCGTGCAACCAGCAGTGACCAGCGGCAACTGCATCAGCCTTTTGTCAGGAACTTTGCGCCACATCACCACGCCGTGCCAGCCTTGTCGCCACCGCTTTGCACCGCCCAGCACCAAGTCCCAACGAGTCGACAAAACTCAGTGCAGAGCCGCCTGCTCGTTGTCCAGTCGCTGCGCTGTTATTTCGATCAGTTACTTGTCGCCGGCAGGATTCTCACTGCTCCAGCCTGGCCATCTCCGTCCTGTGCCTATAAATAGCAGCCCCAATCAGCCTTGTATTCACCAATCTTCTTCAGAGCTTCCTTAGCCATTAAATCCACCATCTTCTTCGTTTTCTTCTTCTTCTCCGGTGAGCTAGCGAAGAGGAGCACGGTGCTAGCTCAATCCACTACACCTTTCTCCAATCCAGCTTCACCAGTGAGTACCCCTTATCCATCTCTCTGTGTGGTAACATTCAATTAAACTCCTGCGACCCCTAACGCCGGCAATCGCCGAAGATTGAGATTTCCCTGTTTCGGCAATGCCATTCGATTTAGCCCGAATTAGCCTTCCCTTTTATTAAACCAATTGATCAGTAGCTCAATCCTAGCAAGCCTGTGCATTTAGATTTCAAATTAGAGCTTGGATTGAAGCATTCCCATTTTTCGCGCGCCACCGGCGGCCGGCTCGCGTCGCCAGGCCGCACCGCCGTTCCTCTGGCCAAATTGGCCTTACCAGAGGATTCCCCTCATCAACCTACTGCTCTCACCATGAGGAATTGATCTCCAGAACCCCGTATCGATTTTTCCCAATTCCATGTCTTCTCCGACATAGTTCACCAGAAAATTTCCTTCGACCACCGCCGTCGATGCCACCATATCCAGTACCTTCGCCTCAACCTCCTGAGCATATCTATCCACTACCCCACCCTCTGATCCTGCTCAAGCCGCAAGATATAGCTATGCCAAGAATCTGTCCAGAAGCTATATTGTGCCGTGTCGCCACAGTCCTTCCTCACCGCCGTTCATCACCGTTCGGCCATCTCAGTTCCTGAAACCACCACCAATGAGTTCCTGTTATCTTCGCCTACCTCCTAGACATAGTTGGCGAAGCAAAGCTCAAGTAGATCGACCAAACACCCAAGCCCTAGGTTTTGACAGTGCAAAGACACCTAGTTCACTGGGTCCAGGGGCCTCTTTGCAAAAATTTTGGAATTTCTGGACTTTCCTGTGAAAACCTTGTTGTCAAACAGATGCCTTGTTCAATTATGCACCCAATGCCTTGATCCAAATCTGTTTTGTCCACTGGAAACCTCCTAAAACATGTCAATGCCATTCTTAGGCATTGTCAACCCTTGTCAGCTCTATGTCAGCCAGTGGCATTAGCCCAATTTGACCACTTCTGGTTGTGCAAACTAAAATCCACTTTGTCCCCTAAGCCTGTAGAGCTATGTTCTTCATTTTCTTCAACTACCACAACTTGAAATAAGCCCTCTAGAGTTCTCTAAAGCCATGTCAGGCCTTGAACCGAATGTCGATCTGTTGACATTCACTGTTTTTTATCAAACCAGCTGTGAACCCTATGTCAATATTGATTTCTTGAAACTCTGGCAACCTCTAGTACTCAATTTTAGCCCAGATTTCTTGAAACCCTAGAATCTCGACTTAGTTCAGCTTGCAGTCTCAATCATTTTCAGTATTGTTCAGTTATTATTCTTAAAGCATATCTGCATACTGATCATAAAATATTTTAATATAATTAGTAATCATTGTGTGTTTGTTTGTCACTGAGTAGATCCAGAAGCTGAGTTCGAGGATTTTGCTGTTGACCCGACACCAACTGCTGATTTTTACGACATGGAAGGCAAGTCATATTCTTGAACATCTTGAACCTATATTTTAAGAATTGCTATAGTATAACCTTGAATATAATTAGTATTGCATGTGAAAGAATGATTGAGTTATGATATGAAATGGCAGTATTAGGCTGGATGCCTGTGAAATGTGAAATGATCAAGTAATGAGCCATGAACTATTATATGTGTATTTATGTATATTCATAAAACCCTAGCCGTGACCAGAAATTGGTATGGAATGGTGGTGGCACTGGATGTGTGTGGCTGTGGATGGTCTGGTCACTGGCATATAAGGACTAGAACCTTGTGTTGTGCGTCTAGTGGCATGAAAAACGTACTAACCACAATACTGGTATGGGACAAGCCTGAACAAATAAGTATGCGGATCGCACATGAAACCCCTGCATGAGATGAAAAGTGATGCACGATTGGCACGGAGTGCAGCTCCTACACATATCACTGGATGTGATAATGCACACTAACCCAATAATGGGAAGATGCAGTATGGGGTGGGGGTATAGCCCGCCACAACTGTGGTTTGTGTGAAAACCACAGGGCCAGGGGTGAATTGTGAGTGAAACATAACAAAAGTTCTTGTTATCTCCACCTTGCCACTCACACTGTGCAATGAGGAAGGGTCTAATCAACTTGATAGGATGGGCATGAAAGTGGAATATCTTGCGGGTATATTGGTAACTCTTTGCAAAGTTAAAAACGTATTCGAATACTCCGAGCTCCCGGGTTTATAGGAGTCTGCTGCGGTGGATTAAATCCACAGGGTGTGGCACAAGTATGTTTTCTAAATAAAATTTGATAAGTCAAGATTACCCAAATGACATGTGTTGTCATGATAAGGGGTGCTACTGTGGGCTGTCGTGTGTCGACATGTCGCGGGAGTGCTATAATTAGTGAACATGAGTAGCAATATTATGCTATGAAAAATACTGCCATGAAATGAGTTATAAAGGAAAAAACTATTTTACAATCATCCACACTTTTTTATTAGCATAGGTTCATATCATCACTACTATATGTATCTACTCTTACCTATGACTTGCTGAGTATGGAAGTACTCACTCTTGCAACCTGCAATCCCATAGATGGAGCGTTCCAAAATCAAGATGAAGGCGTGGAGAACTTCGTGGATCCAGAAGGAGGAGAGCCAGTTCTGCCTGAGCCCTGATGTGTGTTGCTCTTCCGTCAACTTCTTGCTGTGGGGGTTCACCTAATCTTCCGCTGTGTAGTTATTATTTTGCTAAACCTTTTATGTCGCGAAGGTATTGTAATCTCTTTATATTGTATTAAGGCCAGCAGGCCACACTGCTTAAATATTTTATAAGTTACTCTGCTGTAATGTAATATACTCTTGTGCTTGACTTATCCTGGGAAGTCAATGGTATGCATGTATGGGATCAACTGTAGCGAGCTGGATCTCCACGGGAGTAGTCGTTGTCCCCAAGAAGGGGCACGAAAACCTATTGGTGCAAAAGACCTTAATATGCGCAAACATCCACAGAAACAAAGGATTGATAAGAATAAGAAATCACTCTATAAATCTTCTGAAAACCCTAAAGGTGAGAAGTCTCTTGAAGAGATCCATCCTGAAGATGAGAACCCTAGAAACATAGCACGTGCATAACATAATGCTGGGATTATGGAACAAATAGACTATCATTTTGGGAAATCACAAAGAGCTTGTCGATATCAAAAATGAGATATCCATGAATTATGTGGACATGATATAGGCATATAATAGAAATACTACAGTTGTCGACAACTATTTTGCCTCTACAATTGTTCAAACTATCTCAAATAAAATCTGGATCCAGAACCAAAGTTTATAGCAAAGTGCTAGAAGCTCAGATTGGGTCAAATGGAAGGAACCAATTGAGATTGAGCTAATTTACTAAATAAAAGAAAAGTTTTTGGACCAGTAGTCCGAACACCAAAATATGTTATCCCTATAGAATACAAATGGGTTTTTTATAAGAAAAAGAAATGATAAAAATGAGGTGGTGAGATATAAAGCGAGACTGATAACCCAGGGTTCACGTAGAGACCAGGTATTGATTATGAGGAAACTTACTCTCCCGTTATGGATGGAATCACGTTCTGCTACTTAATATCTTTGGCAGCAGACATGAATTTGAATATGCAGTTAATGGATGTTGTAACAGGATATCTATATGGGTCATTAGATTTTGACATCTATATGAAAGTCTCTAAAGCAGTACTTAAAGTCCTAAACTTGGAAGGGAAAGAAAATCACAACATGTATAGTATCAAATTGCAAAGGTTGCTATACAGCCTGAAACAATCGAGTAGAATGTGGTAGAACTAACCAAGTGAATTTCTCATGAAGAAGGGATATGTTAATAATGATACTTGTCCTTGGATATTTCATAAAGAAGTCGCGGAATAGTTTCTATATTATTTCAGCATATGTTGATGACATAAATATTTTTGGAACCACAAAGGAAATTGAGGAAGTAAGCTCATACCTACAGATGGAGTTCAAAATGAAAGATATAGGTAAAACCAAATATTATCTTAGCATGTAGATCGAACATCTCCCTGAAGGAATATTTATTCACTATTCAATCTACCTGAAGAAAATTCTAGAAAGGTTCAATATGAATAAGTCTCATCCTCTTAGCACACTAATGGTCATAAGATCCCTGGAAATAGACAAAAACTCATTCAGATCCAAAGAAAGTAATGAGCAAATCTTGGGACCAGAAGTTACTTATTTTAGTGCCATAGGAGCATTGTTGTATTGCATGCATTTGTGGTAACTTTGCTAGGAAGATACAATGCATCTCCAACCAGAAGGTATTGGAATGACATCAAGCATCTCCTCAGCCACCTTCAAGTTACAATGGATCTTAGTTTATATTATCAAAAAAATAAAGACATGACTTTGGTGGTCTATACAGATACTGACTATTTATTTGATCCCCACAATTCCAGGTCCCAGACTGGTCATGTGTTTCTCTATTGTGGTACAACCATTTTTTAGAGGTATGACAAATAGACATTGGTGGAAACATCTACAAACCACTTAGAGATAATTGCACTATATGAAGCCTCATGTGAATGTGTATGACTGAAAAGATTGATACATCACATTCAACAGTAATTTGATATTGCAACTAAAATTACTCCCACAGTCTTATATGAGAACAATGTTGCTTGTATTGCACAAATGAATAGTTGATATGTTAAAGATAATATTATAAAATATATTGCTCTTAAGTTCTTTTACCCTCACGATCTCCAGAAGAGTAGTGAGATAAATATTAAGAAAACTAGATCCAGTGACAATCTTGAAGATTTGTTCACTAAGTCTCTTCCTACGTCAACTTTTAAAAAGTATGTCTTTGGCATCGAAATGTGCAGGTTGAGAAGACTAGTGAGTTTAAGGGGAACAAATGTTAGACTCTGAAGGTCCTCACTAAGTTTTTCTACTCAACATATTCAAATTTAATGTCCAAGGGGAGTATCGTTAATAGATAATTATCATCTGAATAATTATCTTGTGGATATTATCGAAATTGCCCCTAGGGCAATCTCTAGCCTACTCTATTTAAATATTGTAGAGATTAACTAAATAAAAAGAATTACATATATTATTTCTCTCTATTTCTCTCTCTCTCTCTCTCTCTCTCTCTCTCTCTATGTGTGTGTGTGTGATTGCTTGGTGCGAATTGATCGAGTCCTGCCAGCAATGAGATGACTCCCCATTATCCACAACATATAGGTAATCTTTCCAAAATATTGTTTTATAAATATGGCTAACTATAAATAAACAAATAAGAAGATAACATGGTAGAGATGGCGGCCACAATACTGAGGTGGGGAGGGGATGGGTTTATCGAACCTTTACTGGTGCATTTGTTCTCTTTGATGTTATATTACACTGGGATGGTGTTTAGTAGTGAGCAGTGGAGGCATGATGGGTGGTGATGGGGCAATTGTAGCATCACCAACCATAGATGTTGAATGCCTAAGGTAGTAAGGGCGTGGGAATATATTGTTTGTAGCAATGTCAAAGACGTAGGGAGTGGTGGTGGCAAGATAGGGGGGTTGGGAACAGTGGGAAGCATGCATGCAACGTGCCTACATTCGTGAAGAAAGGGACTTTATGAGTGGGAGAGATAAGAAGAGAGGAGAGGCATTGCGCCTTTCTGATTGGACGGATCCAATAACTATAAGTTGTCTATGAAGGTTGTGTTTGATTCAAAGAATCTTTTAAAGATTACTCATAATTCTTCTGTAACCCTACAAGGTTACATTGTTCAGCAAAAATCCACATGCTAATCCCATTTAGTAATATAAGATTACAACAAATATCCTTATTCTTATTAGCACCATAAGGGGTAGGTATCTCATATTACAGAGCTTTCGTAGTCTGATTTTTTTTTTCAAATGTCAAATTTACAAAATTTGTATTTTTAATTTTTAAAGTTAAAGATTTGGTTGTTTGAATTTTTAAATTTTAAATTGGAATAATCAAATTCTAAATATTTAAGAATTCAAATATAACATTTTTAGATTTTAAATTTCAAATTACCAAATTTTAATCCAAAACTTTAAATCTAAAAGTTAAATTTCAAATTTAGTTTCAAATTTAGTTAAAATTTGAAATTTGAAATTTAATTTATATTTTAAAATTTTTAGAATCTTCTTATCTAAAAAATTGAGTATTTATGAATCCATATAATAATATCTCCAAATTGTTACAGTTTTAAGTTGTAATCTTGTATAATATATCAAATATTGTCAAATTAAATTATGAGTAATTTGATTACTGATAATCAGATTTAGGGGAATCTTAAAATTACACAGAATATATGATTTGTATATCAAACACACCTGAAATGACATGGAATAAGATAATTGTCTTGAGGCTTTCCAATAAATAATGTTGACGATTGGAACTAAATTCCAAGCCGAACTTACACAGGATTTAATAGTAACGTAGGGAAGCACTTCTAACAATCACCCAGAGGAAATACCATAAATATAGATGCACCAGAGACACAAGAATTATACAGGTTTAGGTCCTTGGAGACTGAGTAATAACCCTACTCCTGTTGTAATTTCACTAAGAGTGTAACGGATTATAAAGAAGAATAAGAGTTGTTCTTGAATGGACTAAAAAACCTCTCTCCTATTCTTTATCCAAATTTGAGCCCACTCGATCTCTGGATCCTCCTTTTCTTCTTTGTCGAATCTCTCTCTTTTTATAGCTTGTCGCAGGTCAACATTTACAGAATTGAAGGGTCGCCAGGTGGCGGATGTGTAGCGATCATAATGTGTGATTATGAGTGGCTACACGTTTATGAATAATTGTGCATTTATCTTCTTGGCGGTTACCATGTCAGGGAGTTATGACATTCCTAGGGAATTAAAGGGACACAGTATCCAAAGGTTATGGTCAAATAAACATAACCTTCGGGTATGGTCGAATAAACATAACCACACAACAGTTGGTCCTTTGGTCTGTGGTCGGCAGATAGGTTCTTGACCAGCCCTTTGTCTCAAAAGTGCTTCCAGATTTTGGTTCACCGACAAGGTCCAGGTGAATAGTATATGTTTGGTCGTGTATTGGCTATGACCTTATCTCTACGATCAGGGTGATCTATGGTAATAGAATCCATTTGACTATAAACTCTTTTGATGATAAATGTTACGATCATAAAAATTTGTGATCATAATTATTGAGATTACAGGATAAGCATCTATAAAAATTGGGCTAAGTCTAGAATATTTTAGACTTCCTTATCATCTTTCCTATGGTTGGGAAGGAAGGTAATTTATGGTGTGTTTGGTTGCTGGTTTTGGGCTTAGTCTGGCTCACAGATACATTTTTTGAGTGTTTGGTTTCCTGTATTGATCCCTTCAGCCAGGTCGGTGTGATGCAAAACTACCTCCGCAGCTTGGCCCAGGGATAAGAGCAATCCGGACGTTTCTCGCAGCCTGGCCTGCGAATACAGCCAACCACCCACCAGAACCAGCCTCTAATACAGCCAAGCACTAGAATCAGCCTCTAATATAGCCAACCAAACAAACTCAGCACTGATCCAAGATTCACAGATTCAGCCAACCAAACAACATCTCTGCTGCAACTCACAGCCTGTTTCATCCAGCCTGTCCCACTGATACGGGCCAACCTATCCTCGTGCAGGCAACCAAACATACCTTAGCTCTCTCTTATAGTCTCGTTCGACTACTGAAAGGTATAAACGAATCTTCGTCAAATAATGCTAGAAATATGAAATTCAAATGTTTATTTATCTCCAAATATCACACTAGCATTGCATTTAACATGAAAATGATGAAATGTTTAAATCGCAAAATTCAACTAACAAAACTTAAGAGTTGGTTGATGTATCTACCGCTATTTTATCATATCAGTGGACATGTCAACTATTTTTTTTTGCGTCAGTCAATATATTCTAAAATGACATAATTATATAAAAAACAAATATCATAGGGAACAATTATAATACAAATGTTTTTATTGTACTTTTTATTGTTATCTTATTTTCTTATTTTAAATTGTCATTTTTTTATATTGTTGTAATTTCTTATTTTAAGTTGTTGTATTTATTTAGTTAAGTTTATAACATTTTTCATATTTTAGGTTGTCCTATTTTTTGATTTTATGTTTTTACATTTTGTGAGTAAAGATTATTATATTTTATTATTTTACTTTGTCATATTTTATCAATTTAGATTGTGGTATTATTTTATTTCAAATTGTCTTTTTTTTTCAGAATTTTATATATAAGAATTATTAGCATCTTCATCATGCTTAATTGCTAAGCTATTATAATGTAAGAGGCATCACGGCCGCTTTTTGAAACGCTGAATTTAGCAAAAGCAAATTGGGTGCCCAATATGGTCCTGTTTAAAAACACAGTATTTGAAAATTATAATATTTTAAAGTCATGGCTTTCGAATTGTCATGCAATCAAAACCACAGTATTTCGTAGTATTACAAAACCATAATTTTTGAGAAAACTATAGTTTTTATAGGAGTTTGGATGCTTAATTTTTTTTCAAAATTTTCAGTTTGGTGTTTAAATGAACTATTTGTTATGAAAATTTTAAAAAATAACTGTTGGACAATTTCTACGGGTGTTTGAGTATCATAGTTTTTAATATAATATTTTATGTAAATAACTATATGCTAAACAAATTATATTCAACAATTTTATATTTCGGTCCAGACCACTGGAGAAATCGGGAATTCGAGAAATGCCTCTAAAAATCGGCTAATTTGAGAAATGCCACAAAATCTGTTCGACGAGGCTCACCAGCGGGAAATAAGTCCAGTTGACGTTTTAGAG
This sequence comes from Pharus latifolius, assembly GCA_019359835.1. NCBI lineage: Eukaryota > Viridiplantae > Streptophyta > Magnoliopsida > Poales > Poaceae > Pharus > Pharus latifolius. Next base: position 68,495,368 of record CM033323.1, read on the forward strand.
TCCCAATTTGGGCATAATCAAAATGAAACGAAACGAAATGCCTCTACAACAACAATGCGGGAAGATGCTTCTGCTTTTTCTAAGAAAAAGAACAGAATTTGTACATATGTCAAACTCTCCGACTTTGGCCGGCGCTGCCGCCGTCGAGCAAATCACGGCATGCCCGTCACCTTCGTAATTGGCTCGGCTCCATCCCTTCCTCTCCTTACAGACCCCTCTCCTCGCGCCCAAGACACCTTCCTGGCCAAAAAGGACGGCCAACGTCGTGTGCCATGGCTGCTGTTACCGCCACCTCCTACCTACATCGAGCTCCCCCCCGCAGCTTACGTCTTCCGGGCCGATGACGAGGCTCATCATGTGCCGCAGCCACCTTGACTTGAGCACCTCCTCCCTTACCTGCGGCGGCAACCGCAGCGTGAACCTTTTGCGATCTCCTGCCTTCGCCAACGGCGACATGAACAAGGAGTGCCTTGTCGAGTGCGACCTCGCCTCCCAGTACTCCGACTGCTCCTCCGCCCTCCATTGCTGCTCGCCTTCTCGACCTCCGTGAGCAGATCCTCTCCCCTCGCCGCCGAGTCGTGTGCGACCTTGCCTCCCATGCATGACCAAGAACGGCACAGTCACCTCGCCGAAGCACGATCTTGGACTGGTTGATCTGCGAATGGGGGTCAATTCGGCGACGCGCTCAACCTTGGACTGTTGATTTACGAATGGGGGTCGATTCAGCGGCGCACTCGATCTTGGACTGGTTGATCTGCGGATGGGGATCGATTCGCCGATGCGTGCGATCTTGGATTGGTTGATGGCGATCTTGGAGCACTCCAATGGCGGCGTGGTTGTCCTTGTCGAGGGTGCCAGTGGCGTGCTCGTGCGCCTCTAGCACAGTGGTGCCCCAGTGAAGCACCTCAACGAGCGGCGGCGTGGCGGGGGAGCAGAAGCACACGGCGGAGTGCCGCAAGTAGCCGCGGTGTGCAGTAGAGAAAGTGAGACAAAGTGAAACGAGAGAGTTCTCTTCACCTGTGGTCAAAGTTTTGAGTAAAAATTTTGTACGAGATCAAAATTTGCAAAACTCTAGAAAAATCATGATTTTGAAGAAATCATGGTTTTGAAGAAATCATAGTTTTAAAAATTATAAAATACTCTGTAATAAAACAGAATCTTGATTTTCAATACCACAATTTTTTTCAAAAACATAATACACAAAAAAAATTTTTGTAACCAAACAGTACCTACATTTTTTTTTCAGACCCGGTTTTGCCGACGACGTTTCTCGCAAGATGCCATCTGCGAAAAAACGAACAAGGACACGTGTACAGCTAGCTTCCAGAATCCCCCAAAAATAAAACTTCTCCTCGAGATCCCCTTCCTACACCGCACCCACCACCTGTTCAACGAATTAACCGCGAGGCGCGAGGCTGCATCGCCGGCGCCATGATCCAGCTGCTGTTCACGCTGCTAGCCGCGGAGGTGGCGGTGGTGATGGTGCTGCTCTTCCGCACGCCGGCGCGGCGCCTGGCGCTCCTCGCCATCGACCGCGCGAAGCGCGGCCGCGGGCCCGTCATGACCAAGACCGTGGCCGCCACCATGCTTGTTGTGCTGGGTTCCAGCGGCTACAGCATCGCCAAGATCCAGCGCCGCGCTGGTGACCTCGGGCAGCTCACCCCCACCGACCAGGTCCTCGCCAGCCGCCACCTCCTCGAGGCCTCCCTCATGGGTATGTCCTCGCTTCTTCCCTGCCTAATTCCCCTCAAACACGAAAGGCCAGATTCACTTGATTTGTCAATTGCTGCAAGAAATGGTTCGTGGATGAATGATTGTCGTGTGGTTTTGTGATGGAATAGTTGTGGTTTTACATAATCCTAGGAGGATTTTTGTGCTGAAAGGAATTTTAGTTGTGGTGAAGCCTGAGATCAGGTGGTCAATATCAGGGTGGGGCAAATGGTTTCTTGATTTTACATTTTTTGACCGGATAAACAATTTATGATGCGTTTTGGTGCTGTGAGGGCTGAGGTTTTCAAGAAGCCATGATCTTTGTGATGGGGGAATTTTACTACTGCTAGAATCTTGTTTGAACCATGAACAACGGGAATGTTATTGTGATGGTAAGGTCTTAGCCATGCTAAACTGTTGATCTTAGTGGAACCTAGTTAAAGTTTGTCAAAGTGCTTCTTGGGAGGATCCACCAAACGTAGCTGACAAGCATTCTCATCTCCTAGTTGTTCAAAGATAAAACTTTGTTGCAATGTGAAGGTCTTGTTTAACCAGTTCCAGTTAGTTCATTGCAGGCTTGTTCATCTCCTAATTTTTCAGAGATGAAAGTTATGTTACAATGTAAAGGTCTTCTTAAATAAGTAAGTTCATTGCTTCCGATTAAGTAAAACATAATTGAAAATTTTCTACATCTAATATGTTTGTTAATTTAAACCCTACAATTCAACCTTCTTTGCTTGGGTGAAAAAAAAAAGATTGAACTAGTTCCATTTATCTTATCATGTCTCAACAGCCTTGGACCAAGTTCTTTAATTCAATTTGTCTAACCTATTGAATGTGGTATGGATTTTCAAATTTTTTTCTAACTCCGTCCAAACCCCGCGCCCCCCCCCCCCTCCTTCTCTTCCCCAACTTGTTTAACTTATTTCATATTTTTGGTATTTATTTGTGTGTCAAGATCATACTTACCTTGTATGGTTAGAGAAGGTTTAAAAGCCTCGAGGTGCAAAGATTGCATATGTAATATATTAGTTGCAACTGTCCAGCCTTCTAGATTGCAAGGAATAAGGAATATTTCAAATATGAGTGCAATGTTGTCATGGCGTCGCCTAGGTGTCTGGTTAGCAGAGACTGGACGCCGGGATCCCTCGCCTCGTTGTGTTTGGACCATGCGATTGCGTGGATGTTTCGGGCATCACCTCGGTTCTTCTAGGCACAGCCCCGGGGCAGCTGCCTGGCACTTGGATGAATTTATAAAAGAAACTTACCCCTTTACAAAACCTACGCATGTTGTGTTGCCCTGTCCAAAGCCTAGCTGCCGTCGTGCTAGACCCAACAATAACCTAGTCGTTGCTGTTGCCGTTGCTGTCGTCGCGATCTGTCGCCCCGAGTTGTCACTGTCGCTATCTCTGTAATCGTCGCGATCTGTTGCCCCAGCCGTCGCTGTCGGCTATCGTGGCCAGCTATCGCAACAGGACAGGGAGAAGGAAAGGAAGGAAGAAAGAAACAGTTGGCAATGGGATAGGAGAGGAGGGGCTGAAGAAGAAAGAGGAGAGGTAGAAGAAGGTTTTTTTTTTATTTCTTTTTTCCTGTCCAAGTGGCTTTTGGTGTGAAGCACAAGGAGTTCGCTGTTTTTGTCTTGGGACTTGGTGAGGATTGTTTGTTGGGATGCATCTGGATCTTCTATGGCACCAAAATGTAGTGATGCTACTAGATATAATAAATAAACATACACAGTGATTTATCACCTAATTGTCGCCTAGGCCTAGTCGCATAGGTGTCCAGGTCTGACACTGCGACTTGCCTGTGACAACCTTGCATGAGTGTTGTTGTTTTTTTTTTTCATTTTTTTTCAGTTATGAGCTGCAAACATATCCTTGTTTTGCATTACCAAGCCGCATTCATCCCACATGGAATCCATCATCCAAATTCTCTGTTTCTGATCGCCAACCTTGGAACCTGTGGCAGATTCTCTTGGTACCCCTATGGCTCTTATGCTGCATCTGGGATTTGATAATTTCATGCTACTTAGTGGCCTTAAGTTGTTATCTCATTAGAACCAGGGCAGATTTCGTGACAGTGCTCATTCAAAGGATCTGCAGTATGAATACTTGACAGGCCTGCTCACCTTCTAGTTGTTCAAAGATCATATATTTGCATTACAATGTGTCACATATTTGATCATTGCATCTGGTTCTGGTTTGGTAAAATATCTTTGTAAATTTCCAATCTCTAATATTTTGCTAACATAAGTCCTATAAACCTATGCCAAAACCTTCTTTGCTAAGTCAAAATACTTAAGCTACATCTGTCTCACAACCTTGGACCAGGTTATGCATATCTTTATCCTCATCTTTAGTACATATTAGTTTGTGTTTTAAACTTGTCTAACCTATGACAGTAGTATGGATTGTTGAATGGGATTTTTGTTTCTTAATATGTTTCCCAAAGTGTTTTGGTATCAATCTGTGTCAACTCTTTGCTACCTTATATGTAGGGGGTGGAACTTCAACTTATGACTTGCAGGTAACTCGGGCTTAGCTAGGTAAAGAAACAAGCCGAGTTCGAGCTGGCCTCCTAGCTCGGTAAAGAAACAAACCGAGCTCGAGCCTCCCCTCGCCTCACTCCGGTTGGGCTCGTTTACAAAAGTTTGCAAGAAAACCCTTAACAAACTTGAAATTGCATGTATACCCTGCTCTTATGCACAAAAGCCACAAACACTAGCTAGCCAGTTTCTTCAAATTTGCACCCACAAGCAACCGGTGTTCGATACATTGGCCGCCACTTCCACCTCACCATCACCTCCTGTCTGCCTCCATGATCTATATACCCTCATGACCCACCAAACTCCAGATCGATCCTCCTCACTGCCATGTCCTTGCTCCATCTTGTGAGCACCTCTCTATCTTTGTCTGTTGATGGGAATAATGCTACTCCTGCAGTAACACAAGTTGATCTATTGCAACGACATCTAATAAGGAGGTTGATGCAGCCCATGCGTGCCACCAACTCCTTCCATGCTGGCAAGGGTAGCTTAACACGATGCAGGCAAACAGAAAGTTGAACATCGTGTAGCCTGATGGACCTATGTGCCGGTGCACTGCTGGCCTCCCTCTTCACCAGATCTAGAGTCATCTAGGTGCACGGGTCATAGCTTTCAAGACTTGTATATCCCTAGGAATAAGAAATATATCAGCCTGTGGCGGAGGTCCCGTATGTGACGAGGCCTTCTAGGAGGCATTCACAATCTCCCTCGCAATAGCTCCGGATGCAGTTGCGAATACAACCATGCGTATCAATACACAGCTCATAGTATTACAATACTGCCATTGTAGTGACCTTATGGCCGAGTTTACAAAACCAACGGTAAAAATATAGAGTATTTAAAGGTGCTTATTACAAAAGAGTGCAGTGATTAGGTCTTCCTGTGTAGTCATTTCTCAACCCAGTTAATGACACCTAAAACCCAAGGTTCTCGTCATCCTTACACTCCCAGTCGGTCAAAATTTGGTTAATCTTGAGCCACCCAAATCTTCTTCATCTTCAACTGAAGGCATTTGTTGTAAGGGTGAGTACTTTCTTACTCGACAAGTTACGAGTAAAGAATGCAGATAATTAAACATGATGGAAGGTTCATGGAATAGATAAGGGTTTATCATAGTAATAGGGTATTTAAACTAAAAGAGAGTAAGAAAATAACTTCATGAAAAAGAGTAGAACCATTTACATAATTGAAAATCCTGTCTCGATCGTTTTATAATGATCTCAGAAATCATTAATACTGTTTTTCTAAATTTTTTTCTTTTGCCAATCAGTGTGGAAATTCCACCATGTGTAGACCCCAAACGGGGACACGGAGTACTCAAATACTGTTTCTAACTCTGCAGAAGTGTATAGGTGTACAGTTTTATCCACAAGATTATTCAATTCCAACCAATTAAGCTATATACATGTTACAGAGAACGTGCGACTAACTTGAGTTAACAAGACTTTTCACTTGCCTCATATAATTTTGATCCCTTGCCCCTTAATCGGACGATATAATTTTCCTCATATTCTTGTGGAGGCTATCTCCCCCAGTCCAATCGGCTTTCCGGGGTGATCCCCGAGTTGCAAAAATTACACATTATGGGTATAAATTTCATCCACATATGATTTAGACATGCATACATATAGGTCACTCACAGATGTGGCCTGTTAATATCATTCTATGCAAGGGATAAGTTGAAACTCGACAGGGTAATTGGTCAGGCTGTTTCATTTCAGACGTGGTTGTACGTGTATTCCTGCCGCTAAGAGTTTGGCACAAGGGCTTAGTCCACAGTTCCCGATTCATAACCATAATATCTTTAAAAATACTCAAATTTTATCATTTTTTATATCTATTTCCCAAGTACATATATGTACATATACATGTCTGTGTGGGTGGTCTTCCATTGTGTCTCAGGTTAATTGGCTCAGATATTGTGATTAGCCATTTAATCATATGATATAACCGGATCAAATTATTTCCAATCCATTTTGTAGATCAAAGACAGTGCATAATACTTAGAATAATCAAAATAATTATTATTTAAAAGTACTAGAATATGATCAAGGATTATTAACTTGCCTTGCTCTGCTATCAGGTCTCAATAGTTGAATGGGTCAAGCTGCTCTCCCTTCTCCTCCTGACTAGGGCCTAGAATTGGTCGTTCACACGCGGTTGCGACAAATTTTAAAACTTCAAGTTTTAAAATACGTTTAATTAAAAGAAATAAGGGATTAAATAGATGAAACTGACTCGATTTACTTTGGTTATATATAGTGCGGGAAGAAAAATTTGGATGTATCTGGAAAAGGATGAGAATTCGATCTGAAAGTTGATTTACGCTTGAAACCTAGTCGACTGGAGGAGTTTAAAATGAAAAATGTCAATTTGTGGAAATGCAAGTTAAAAATAATAGTTATTTTTGAGAAGATATAAATTCCAAAATTTCCATAATTTGATTCCTACTAATTAAAAGAATTTTTTGGCAAAATTTCACTTCAAATTTCAATTAAAATACATCAATTAGAACAATTTAAAACTAATTCAATTAAAAATCCTGGAGCTGTAGCTCGGCTCAAGTTTGGAGCCATCTAAAGCTAGAGCTTGGCTCCTAAGTTAACTTGATTTGAATTGCACTTCTGACCATCTCTGGTGGTCTTCGGCGACGATAGCGGTGGAGCCATGTTCATCGACCCCTAATACGTATGTCCTAGCTGCGGCGGCAACGGCACGACAGAGCAACACCGGTCACAACGGTCCAGAGAGGAAAGACAGGGAAGATGGCTGGTTCACTGTTGTTGGGTCATTTCAGCAAAGCTTGCCGGCGGTGAAGTGGTCTGGCACCCTCCTGGGAGTTCCAAGTTGGTGAATTTCTAATCAATTTTGAATGTGTAGGAATTGGCATTTAATTTCTTAGGGGAACCCGATTTAGGAGTGCACGGCGAACTCCAGTGATGGTTCCCTGGAGTGAGTGGCACTTGGTGGTGAGCAAGAGGAGGTCAAGGTGATTTGGTTGGTGTATTGTGGATTGCTTGGGGATGCTGATTTGCAGCAAACTGAAGCTCACCGGTTGTGAGGATCACAACGAGGAATTTAAAAACTGTGAACAGATATGCTACTATAGTCAAGAGGGTTGGATTGGGCATGTTAGTTCGGTATTGTTGGGTGTGTGGGGACTTTGATCGGAGACTCAAGGGATGTGGCCACCGTGGGCAAAAAGGGCGATTTGACGGCGATTTCTCACCGGAGTTGGGTCGGTGGTGTTGGTGAGGACTATAGGGAGTCGACGGTGTGTTCTAGATCTCAGCCGATGATCACCGGAGCTCAACCGCCGATGATCGGCAACAGCACAGTAAACTGACAGACAACAGTATCTAGGCTATATTACAGTGTGTATTTGTACCTTATTACTGAAGTTTCAGCAATCTTGATTCAGGACGGAATTGTATAAGTACTTGGGTTTCAAGATGGAGTACCTGATTTGAACTTGAACTGGCCTGAGTTGCTTTGGCTAGTATGTATATTCTGAAAAGTTATTTGGTAACCTTCTTTCAGAAGAACAGGTCCACTTTAGAGCAGTGCATGCTGCTTTATACTGCTGGCTAGCCACTGGAGAGAGATTTGAATGCTACAGGGCTTGGGAGGGATGAGGATGAGAAGATTTTTACTGTATGTTGAGGCCATGTGATGACAGATGGCCCTTAGGTAAGTTACTGTGGCCTTCAGGTGGGTTCAAGAGAGAATGCAGGTGGTTCTCCAGGTGATGGGTTGTGGTGCTGTAATAACCTCAGGTATTTTCAACAGAGCAATGATGAAGCTACAAGCTTGTGTCATATGGACTAGTCTGATCTGCTGGTTGGGGAACTTCATTCCATTACAGACAAATTTGATCCATTAGCTAAACTGGGAAGTCATTGATTGAGGATTCTGGGCTAACAACTACGGATAAATTTTAGTTGATTTTAGATAAAATTGGAGCCTCATAATAATCTGTCATGGGGAGAACTGAGTTGGAGATATCCAATAACGTTGCAGTTGAGGCTAGGCTTCATTTGGGGCTAGGCTTTATTTGGGGGCTTCATTTGGGGTTCAGGTTGGGCTCTTAAAACTATAATTCAAGACTTAGAATTTGTGTTAGGTAATAGACTTTGAAATCCAACTTTAGTTAAAATATGAAATAAATCTAGAGGTTTACAACTATAAATTTTATAAGGTTAGTAGGGACGTTTGAATAGTAACATTTAGTTTAGGTTCAGTATCATTTGATAGTCAAATTGAAAATTTTGAATGGAATAAGGACCAGAATTACATTTTGGAAATTTGTACCTATGGACTTAATTAAAATTTGATCTTGGATGGAAATTTGAAAATTTTAAATTGGTTTAAAACAAAATTTCAGGATATCTGAAAACCAAATCAAAGCAAAAATTTGTAAAGAACCTAGTTGAAATTTTGAGGATGTTTCTGACCTATCCTCTTTAAAAAGAATCTCATCTCCGAGATTTGATCATCTTTAGGATGAGATGGGGAAAATCTTGTAGCAAATCTTTTTCCCTTTCCCAACTAATTTCTTCCTCTGAATGATTTTCCCATAGAACTTGATGAAATTTTATCCCTCTATTTCTAAGTCGACGAAGTTTTTTCAAGGACGCATAATGGTTGCTCCAGATATATCTGGAGATACGGATACATCCTGTACCTGAATTTGCTCACCAGGTTTCCTTATGCACTTTCGCAATTGGGATACATGGAAAACGTGTGGATTCCAGATAGCTCTGTAGGCAGCTCCAATTGGTAAGCAACCTCTCCCTTTCTGGCAATCACTCTAACTGGTCCAATATATCTTGGAGTTAATTTTCCCTTTTTTGAAATCGGTACACTCCTTCAAAATAGACAAAGTCATTAGGTTCAAAAGATAATTCAGGCTCTCGGTTATCGGCATAACTTTTCTACTTTGATTGGGCTGTTTTTAACCTATCCCAAATAATTCTAATGTAAACTTCGTCCTGTACTATTTCGGGTCCAATTAATTGTCGTTCACCAACTTCCAACCAATGAAGTGGTATTCGACATCTATGGGCCTATAAGGCTTCAAATGGGGTCATTTGCAAACTGACTTGGAAGCTGTTATTGTATGTAAATTCTGCAAATGGTAAGTATTTTTCCCAACAAACTGCAAAATCCAGAGCACACGCTCTCAGTAGATCCTCTAAAACTTAATTAACTCTTTCCATGTGTACCCCAGTCTGGGGATGATAAGCTGTACTAAGAGTTAATTTTGTCCCCAATGCTTCATGGAGGCTTTTCCAACATCTAGATGTAAACTGAGACGATACTGTTCTTTTGGGAACACCATGGAGAGTTATATTTCTGCTTAAATAAAGATTTGCTAAATTATGACCATTATAGGTCGTGTTGACTGGTATAAAATGCAACCCAAATGGAATCATATCACTTCTCGTTCTTGGAAGCCTGGTAATGAAGTCCATGCTAACTTTATACCATTTCCATTCAGTATTGGAAAGGGCTGTAACAGTCCTGCAACTTTCTGATGTTCTGCTTTTATCCGTTGGCAGATATCACAAGCTGTTACATATTGAGCAATTTCTTTTTTCATATTACTCCACCAGAAGCGACTTTTTAAATCTTTATACATCTTGGTAGTATTATGTGCTTCTCGTAGAACAAGATTTTTAATTTCATGAATTTCTGGGACACATCCTTTTCTGATGCCATATTATTCATTCTCAATAAAATCTTAAGCCTTACCTGCTTGCATAAGGCCTTTAATTTTTTGAATCTCTCCATCCTCTTGTTGTGCTTCTCTAATTCGATCTTCTAGGTGTTGGTGTTAGACAGCGTAGCTAGTAGTCCTTGATCCACCAACTCGATTCTTTCTTTGTGTAAATCTCTTGATCATTGGGGATGGATCTTGTAACCTAAGATTTCGTTACAAGTATTTTTCGTGCTTAAGGCATCCGATACCACATTTGCTTTCCCAATGCGGTAATGGCTACCTAAATCAAAGTATTTTATTAACTCCAACCATCTGCACTGCCTCATATTTAAGTTTGATTGGGTAAAAATATATTTTAAGCTCTTGTGGTTTGAATAAATTTCAGTGATTTCCTATTAGATAATGTCTCCATAGTTTTAAAGCATGAACTACCGCAGCTAACTCTAAATCATCAGTTGGGTAGTTTTCTTCGTGTGGTCGTACCTCTACACCACCACTCTACCCTCTTGCATAAGTGCACAGAAAATTTCGAAGTTTTTCTTATTATATGGTAGTACCAATACCGGCGCGGTAGATAATTGTTGTTTTAGTTCTTGAAAACTTCGCTCACATTTTTCTGTCCACTCAAATGGTACTTCTTTTCTCAACAATTGAGTGAGGGGCTGAGTGACTTTTGAAAAACCCTCTATAAATTGATGATAATACCCTGCTAATCGTGGAAAGATTATAATTTCAGATACAATCCTTGGCTGTTTTCCAGAATAACTTTGTCGTGGTACTAGGTAAATTCTTAATTAATTTGAAGAGTTCCTTATTGTTATTCGATTCTGGTGCCACACATTCATTCATATCTCGAACATTTGCATCAAAGAGTAACTTGCAAATTGTTCCCCTAGAATACTCGGTAGTAGTCCAGTCTCCCAGACCCTGTATGGTAGTGAGGACCATTTTGTTACGTACCGATCCTTTCGTGCGCGTAAGATAAGCCGTGGTGCTAGTCGCACGCACGGGAATTGAGGAATTAGGGTTAAGAGAGAGAAAAGAGAGAATCAATAAGAATCAATAAGAATCCAATAGACTATTGACTATTGGCCCCATTGGCAACCCTAGAGATCCCTTTTAGGACTTAAGCCTTTCCAATAAAGATGTCGGTCATATCATTACTCTCGTTGGACACCAAGCCTATCCTCAAGCTTTAAGGATGGGCTCGGCCTGATCCTCCCTGGACTCCTCGGTGTCGTAATCCTCTTCATCCCTGCTATGATAGAGAACAACTCTTTGCACTTGTGACCCTTGAAAAATTGCTCATCGCTGTTGAAACAGAGGCCTTTGGCACGACGCTTTGCATCTTGACTCTGCTTAGGTGTTGAAACGCCTGTGGCGTGGGTTGTGATGTAAGGGCCAGTGCTGCACTTGTTGTTTTCGACCGAGACGGAGGAGTTCTGGATCCTCGTGATCCTTCGTTTGTCTTGTGATCGTACCTTGGGTGCTCCACCTGTATCAAACTGAACTTGTACTCAACACGACGCACCCACTTGACGGCGTTCTCAAGGTCGATCAACGCATGGTCCTCCATTTCTTCGCGGATTGGGGAAGCCAAACCCGAAACATATAGGCTAACCTGTAGTGCTGGGTCGAGTTGTGGCGCTTGGGATAGATGAGCCTGGAATTGGTCATTGTATTCCTTTACCGAGCTATGCTGGACCAACTTTTTGATATCGCCCACTGGATCTGAGAACCCAGGAATACTGAAACGCGTGTTGAATTTGGTTGAAAAGGTTTCCCAACGAATTCTGGCTGTAGAGCTTGCCATGTGTCCGACCAGTATTGTGTCGATCCTCCTAAAAACATGCTCGCTACTGTTACGTGGTCGGCGTCCGCGATCCGCTAGATGTGGAAGTATCGCTCGCAGCATCGGAGCCAAAGGATCGAGTCGCCCTCCGCACTGAACTCGAGAAGTTTCACTCGCGGTCGTGGGGCCCAACGTCTGTCATCGCCCAGGTCAAGGTGGGCAGTCCTGTCCGGCGCCGCCCAACTACTGCCGACTCTGGCTGCCGTTTGTCTCGGCGGCAGTTCGCCGTTTGCTGTCGCCCAACCAGCGGCGGCCTTGCCCGTCCGATACCCTGGCGGGTACCCATCGTTGCCCGCCGCCTAGGCGGCCTCCTCTACAATCCAACCCGTCAGACGGGAAAGTAAACTGCCACCGCTGTTGGGACGACGCCTGTGGTTCACCGCCGGGCCCCTGTACACTCCAAGCCCGCGCTGCTAAGGAGCGCTGCGCCCGACCCGTCGCCTCCCTCGGTCACCTTCCAGCCACCGCCTTTGCCAACCGAGCCCTGCGGCTTGTGCGACTCCACGGCCGGGGAAGAGTCGGTGAGGTTGGGAGACGATTCCATGGAAGGTGGCGGCGGTGTCGTCATCAACCTCTGCACTAGCGACGTCAAGCTCGTGAGTTGCTCGGTGAGCCCATCGAACCGCCGTTCGGATTGCTCGAACCTCCGTTCGGTGAGATCGGCCTAATGGTCCACCCGTTCAGCGAGTGCCTCCACTTGTGGTGCAAGTGGCCACACCTCGGCGACCGTGGCTTCTAGCCCGGAGTGGCGATCTTCAAGCGACGGCAGTTCCTCTGAAGTTTTCGGCTTTGGCGCCATGGGATCGTCGACTATGATATGAATGTTACGTACCGACCCTTTAGAGCGCGTATGATAAGCCATGGTGTTAGTCGCACGCACGGCAATTGGGGAATTAGGGTTAAGAGAGAAAAGAGGAAGAGATTATTATTATTACTTGTTTTCAAAAATATACAATTGTTCCTCTTTTATAACCCTTAACAAAGGATAAATAGGAATCCTAATAGAAGAATCAATAAGAATCCTAACAGGCTACTAACTATTTGGCCCATTAGTAGTCTTAGAGATTCCTTTTACAGATATAAGTCTTTCCAATAAAGACGTCGGTCATACCCTTACCATCAATGGGGTAACGTTCCTAGCTAATTTATTGGTTTTAGACTTACAAGAATTAGATATTATTTTGGGCATGGATTGACTATCTAAACACAAAGGCCAACTAGATTGTGAGAGAGACCATCACTCTCTCCAGTGTTAAGGAGAAAAAGTTTGTTTCCATGTGGAATGTACACCAACGGGAGAACAACAGCAGACAGTACAAAGTTTAAAAGAGATAAAAATGGAACAAATATTAGTAGCAAATGAATATTTGGACGTATACTGAGACAAACTACCCGAAATGCCGCCTAACTGAGAGAGAATTTACCACAGATCTAGAGCCTAGAGTTGCACCAATCTCGAAAAGGCCTTATTGGATGCCTAGCGAAGAATTAGAGGAGCTCAAGAAACAACTAGGAGAACTAGATAGTAAAACATATATTCAACCTGGTATTTCACCTTGGGGAGCACCAGTTTTATTTGGACGGAAAAGAGATGGACTACAAATGTGCATAGATTGTAGGACCTTTAATGGAGTTATAATAAAGAACAAATATCCATTATCAAGGATAGATGATTTGCTTGATCAACTGAAAGGGGCTAAGGTATTCTCAAAAAACGATTTGAGGTCCAGATATCATCAGTTGAACATCTGGAAAGAGGATGTACCGAAGACAAATTTTACTTCTAGATATGGTCTTTACGAATTTACAGTGGTTCCCTTAGGATTAACCAATGCCCCTGCTGTTTTTATGAATATGATGAATAAGATGTTCATTGAGTATTTAGATAAATTTATCGTCGTTTTTATTGATATTCTAATATACTCCAAAAGTGAAGAGCATGCAGAACATCACATCTACGGATTGTTCTCGATAGACTACGAGAACAACAATTGTTTGCTAAGTTTGAAAAGTGTGCTTTTTGGATGAATGAGATTTGCCTTTTTAGGACACATTTTGAATGCAAAGGGTTATTTTAGTAGATTCTGCAAAAATCCAGGCTGTGATGGATTGGAAACAGCCAGGGATTGTATCTAATATTAGAAGCTTTCTACGATTAGTAGGATATTACATCGATTTATAGAGGGTTTTCAAAAGCCGCTCGGCCCCTCAATCAGTTGTTGGAAAAGTACCATTTAAGAAAAGTGCCATTTGAGGTGGACAGAAAAATGTGGGCGAAGTTTTCAAGAACTAAAACAACAATTAACTACCACACCTGTTCTGGTACAATCGGATAAGAAAAACTTCGAAATTTTTTGTGATGCATCCAAAAAAGGGTTGGGATGTGTACTTTTGCAAGAGGGTAGAGTTGTGGCGTATGCATCAGAACAACTACGACCACACAAAGAAAACTACCCAACTGATGATTTAGAGTTAGCCGCGGTAGTTCATACTTTAAAACTATAGAGATATTATCTAATAGGAAATTGCCGTGAAATTTACTCAGATCACAAGAGCTCAAAAAATATTTTTACCCGACTAGACTTAAATATGAGGCAACGCACATGGTTGGAGTTAATAAAATACTTTTATTTAGATATCCATTATCATCCTGGGAAAGCAAATGTCATAGCGAATGCCTTAAGTAGGAAAAATTGTTGTAACGAAATCTTAGGTTATGAGATCCATCCCCAATTAATAAGAGATTACACAAACAGAGAATCGAGTTGTGTGGATAAAGACTACTAGCTACATTGTCAATAACACCAACCCTAGAAGATCAGATTAGAGAAGCACAACAAGAGGATGGAGAGCTTCAAGAAATTAAAGGCCTTATGCAAGCAGGTAAGGCTTAAGATTTCATTGAGAATGAATAATATGGCACCAGAAAAGGATGTGTCCCAGCAATTCATGAAATTAAAAATCTTGTTCTACAAGAAGCCCATAATACTCCTAACTCTATACATCCTAGGAGTACCAAGATGTATAAAGATTTAAAAGTTCGCTTCTGGTGGAGTAACATTTTATGCAAAGCTTGAATGGCCGAACCTATTATCCACTGAAATATCTCCTGATATCCTGTAGCAGGTTGTTTCTTCATTCCTATGCACCTATGGTAATATCTGGAACTCAGTAATTTAATGCTATAAAGTGTCTCTTTTAAATTGGGCTATAATGATATTCAAGTGAGCTGTAGTAGTACATAAGATCTCTATTCATGAGTTCTTAGGACAATTTGATTGATTTTATGCCATGACTTGATTACTTCATTACAATATTAATGGATAGGATTGTTGTGGCTTTTCATATGTGGAGATTTGTTCTATGCACATCAATGAATCTCTGCCAGAGTAAACTTTTAACTCTTCTGGTATTTAGATAATTTGAACAGTGGTTGTGCTTGTTAAGATTATGGACCTAATGATTTAAGATTCATTGAGCCTGACCCTTTTGCTTGGAGACAGATCTTCTTTATATCTAATTGGTGAAATTTGTTGTAAGACCAACCATAATTGTTGATCTGAGAAGTTGTCATGCTTCAATCTGCTATATAATAATTCTAAAAAAAGTTTCGAAGGGTTGGTAAATTAATTGTACTGCCAAAAAAATACCCACCAATGCTTCTGCACTCATTATAAATTCAAATAGATAGAAATCAGTTGTAAACAGATGTAGGCTATCTAGAGGGTTAGAAGCCTAAGCTCCCACAAGTTTAAGCCCTGCCATATGGTTTGTGATGCAGCCACTCAACAATATGTTATGGTTAGTATGATTTGTGAATATCATTGGTCTTGTTGCCCAAGTGGTTACTCAGCAAACGGAAAGGATTCTTGCTTGTCATTAGTGGTTGAGAAGGTTCTTACACCTAATATGGAACAAATGATGGGTTTCATATGCTAACCTATCATTTTCCACATTCTGCTGCACAACTAGAGTAACTGCTTTGGTACTCTCTAAGTTGTGATACGATTTTCAACTTCATAATTTGTCTCAAATGTATATCCTCACTTTGCTATGTCCATTCTACCTTCTATTTGGTTTGACAACTGTCGGCCATTACATTAATAATTGTTTGTTGTCTCGGGTAACCTATAGAGCTCACCAGGAATAATGGGAAACATACATGTAGGAGTTCTTGTGTTTATAATAGAATTTGTTAAAACAATTCTTTCATTCATAACAGCATGCCTCCTAGTTTTCAAGTAGTTTTTGATATCTTCTATTGCATTTAAGAATGTAAAATATTAAATATTATGGACATTTCCAGTCTGGCCCTGTGTGTCTGCAATGATTTGCAGGCTAACATTTGCCCTTTCAGAATAGTCCCTCCATTAATTTTTTTCTAGAGTTTCATGCAGATTTCTAGGACCAAATATGTATGTACTTATCTTTTTCTTGAAAAGAAAATGGCAGGTGCTTTGCCTTTCGTTGAAAGACATATTATTATAAGTACTTTCCAGAATTAGTTTACATTTTTTGTATGTAAAATAGATTTTTAAGAAATTTCACCATTAGTTTTGATGATTGAACTTTTGTCATGGTTTGTTCTTTTGCAGGATACTCATTGTTCCTTGGGTTAATTATTGACCGGCTACATCACTATATAAGAGAACTGCGAACCCTAAAGAAAAATATGGAGGCTGTAACAAAACAGAACAGGGCCTTGGAAGAAGCAAAACTTGGAGGCTCAGAGGAGATTCAAGGACATCAGAAAGAGATTGCTAGTTTGAATGAACAGATACAACTACTCAAGCGTCAGTCAGAAGCTAAAACAGAAGAACTCAAAACTGCTGAAGCGAATGCCCTGGCTTTGCAGAAACAGTCTGAAGGCTTGCTAACCGAGTATGAGCGTCTAATCGCAGAAAATGAAGAACTAAGGAATCAGCTGCAGTCCATGGACCTCCGCCTATCGCATTCTGATAGCAAGAAGAATTCATAAAAGAAAGTGTACAACTTCCTTGCCTGGAACCTCGCTTACTGTAAATTTTCTTCCTGTTGGGTGTTGTTCTATGTTGACGTATTGAAATATTACTCCCCCGATCAACTACAGGATGTATGAAATGTATTAATGGGGAAGTAGCTATAGGATTCTTGCGTCAATGCTACTTCCCAGACTCGACGTGTATACGTGCAAGAAACCAAGAGGTGATTGCAAGTCTCCTTTTGCTGGTTGCATAAGCAGCATGAACTAGGGTGGGGCCATCCCCTCTTCTCTAGGTTTTCAGCCGAGAGAAATATCTGCTGCACAGCTAACCAAGCAAAGAATTTGCATTTTGATGGTGCATGCATTTTCACGAAATTGTCCCATAAGTCCCTAAACATGTAAGGAAGTTATACTGGGTTTAAGAACTTCAGAGCTTCACATCGAGTCCATAAATTGGCATTAGTGTTCACTTGAAATCTACGCATTGAGGTGGCATATATGACGTGGATAGACGCTAGATGTCACCTATTTTAGTCAAATTTTTGACAGTTGGTCCTTGATCTTTTGAGAAATTACAGTTCAACCTTTCTCTATTCTAGTTGCTTTCCATTTGCCTTCCTCTCCACCTTCTACACAGCCACCTGCGTACCCCCGCCTACTCTGCCTTCCTGCTATCAGTTGCCTCTAAATTTGCGGCGGCGGGCGGCGGTTGTTTCTTTGGTTACGCTTACGGTGGTGGTGGCGCGGCCTCCCTTTTCTTCACTCCAGTGGCACATGCGGTGTCGATTAGGTGGGAGGAGGTGGCTGCTCAAGTGGTAGAGGCAGAGGAGGGGTGGCGCGTCTAGATGGGTGTCTTTTGTTAAAATTGTAAGTGAACAGTTCAACACTGAGTATTTGTGGGTTGATTCTATAAGGAACAAGTGTGAAACTCTCTCAAGTTGAAATTACTAATTTAACTCTTATGAGTTTTTGAGAGTTAAACATAAAATTACAAAAACTCCAAAAATTGGTTCAAAGAAATCAATGAGAAAACCTAAGGTTTTGAGATTTTCTCACTGTTAGACACGACTTTTAGCAAAGACAAGAAATTGACAAATTAATTATTTGGATTCTCAATGAGACAAATTAAGTTTATGATTTAAAATCATACATATAACAGTCACAGATGGTCATGTCTATTGCTCTAATTTTTCAACTAGAATAGGTCGTGGTTGAATATATGCACCTAAAGATAATATGATCAGAGTAGATTTTGATTGAATATATCAGTTTGCGCCCGTATGTGGCTTATACGTCATCAACCAGAGTAGATCATGATCTTATACTTTTGATAAATTGTGATTCATAAATATTATTGTCGACTAAAAGAAGTGGTCTAATTCTCGTCACTACATATTAATGTGAGAATTTTTGTATCTTAAAGAGTTAATGTTATCTCTCTATTAACATGGAATTTTCTAGCTCCCAGAGCGAATATAGTGCCTATCTCACCTGTTATTATAATTCAATCTCACATGTTATGGTTATATAAGATAATAGATATTTAAAATCCGTTAGGTTTCTTGTCACTTTCATTGCCCATACAAGCAGCAAAAGTACATATTTATCACAAGGAACTTAATTTAGATGAGGTGTGTGGGTTTGTATACACTGCAACAAGAAATTCCTTTATGAAAGAAATGAGGTGAATTGTGATTAGTTTAGGAGCTTGTCCTGCCTATGACAATGACCATTCACCAGTACTACCAGCAGCTATTGCTAGCGCCTTGTGACCTGACACAATTGCTGGGCACAAGGATGTCGAAGCCGCTGAGCGTCCACTCGGCCTCGGCGTTCTCACTCACATAGATCTCTGTGCCAACGTCGAGGGAAGTCCACCGCCTTCTCGCCGGCCGCGTGTCTGGATCCTGCAAATCAATCCATCAATTTTTTCTCTCAAATTCTTTCTCGAAAATATACTCTGTTAATCATATAGAAGAACAGCTCAGCAACTGTGTTTATTTTCAGTTTGGGGAGCTTATGCAAATATGTTGATAAACTAAGTTATGTGGCACTAATACTAAGTCCATGGGAACACTTGCGAAAATGTCTTCTTGAATCTAGGTGAATCCCAAACTATGTGGTAGTGAGCAAAGCTGATAAAATCATCTAACTAGTGCAAGGTTATACAAATTGTACTATCCTGACAAAAGTTTACCATCAAAAGAGATTTTAAGAAACTAACAACTCGTGACTACCAAACCTATCTGGAGCAGAAACAAAGTTTACATTCTATCACGTGATTTATTAATCCTTGTGCAAAATTGTAGTCACTTTCAGTGAATTCAAGAATAACAAACAAAGTAGAAGCTAAAATATATTTCCTTTGGTCACAAAGATTTGTCACTATTGGATCTATATAGTGAATTTTTTAATTTTGATCATTAATATATTTAAAAATATTTGAATTGATTATATAAAAATGAAATGAGTAGATTCGTTATCAAAAATACTTTCATAATATTGTAACTATAGCAAATTTTACTAATATATGAAGATAAAAAACATTGGTCAAAATTGTATGTTAAAGACCATAAAAAATTTTAAAAATCAAGTTTTTTTTTTACTGGAGGGAGAACCTGATAGAAGTAGAGCACCTGGGACATGGCCCCAACGTCCAATTCCCAAGTCCTAGGGTCACCGACCCAGCCCTGCCCTTTCGCTGTGGGATACCCGTACTCCCCCCACACTGGGTGGGGCAGTATCTGTAGAATCTCTTGTGGCTGCGGGTTGCTGTAAGGATCACAATATGTGGTCGGCTTCTTGGCGTGCTGGGCATTCCCTGGTGAGCAGTACACGTGGTATGCCGAGTATGGGAAGCGTGTCGTGTCTGTTCGGTACACGCGCGTGCCATTCCGGAATGTGTGCCATGGTGGGCACTGGTCAATCCGGTCCGGCCGGCACCATGCCGGCGTGTCTGGGTTGATGATCATCTCGCTGTACCGCGTAACGTCCGTCACGACATCGCCATTGCACGGTGAGCCGTCGTTCTTCCAGCAGCTACCCATGTCCATCAGGTAGAACTGGCTGTTTGGTCCCCCTCCTTGCTTCACCTCCAGCGTCACTCTCACCTTAAAATCTGGTGATTCCGGCACCTGATTGTGAAAACTATGGTTACATTAAAATTCAAGCTGTTACCTCCACTTGTTTGCCTCAAAATTCAGAAAAAAGCAAGTACTATTGTGTAGTTTTTAAGTTAATTTTATCAGATTGCCCACATGTATTTCAAATCTTTAGTGCTTTATGTGCTTCAAAAATATACAACACACCCTTGTGCACACTAAGTTGAGCTTAGGTGACAAATTCTAATCCATGTGCATAATTTAAAAAATTTAAAACACTTCTTGTTCTGAATTAATATAACCGAAACTAATATTCTAAAACCAGTATGTACAATTTGCAGACACGGATTTGAGACACAAAATTCAAAATGATAGATAACAAATTTTCAATTTTTAAAGTACAGAAACAAATATGTAAATCATATAAAATATTCCACATAGGTAAGATAGATGCAAGTCCTATAGAACTTTTGAGGACTTACTATTTTGCTCATGCCCCTGCTTTCGTAGTGGTAGCCACCGGAGAAGCCCTCGGTGGCGTCAGACCTCAGGTACAGCATCAGCCATGGGTACTTCTGTGATGTCCTCAGCTTGTGATGGAACACCCACCCACTGTTCCCACCGACCGCCTTCTCCCAAGTAACCGAGTAGTAGGAGACATCACTGCTTGCACCAGATGCAAGGTTGGCGTCGAGCTCGTAGGTGCCGAACAGCTCCCCACAGAGCGTGCCACCGTCCAGCGCAGTGCGGTTGTGGTACACCAGCGGCTGGTTCATGCAGCCCTTGCCGCCGGGGCACCGGAAGCGGCCTGTCTGCGGGAATGGCTGTGCAGGGAGGCCGTCCTTGGGACAGAAGGCCGCAGTCGTGTCGAGGTTGCCATTCTTGAGCATGATCATCCAGAACTGCCATGGCGCAGGGTTGTCATCCACCTGGCACCTGCGGCCAAGATAAAGCTCCTTCACCGCCGCGTAGCGATCAACATTGGTTACTGTGGGGTTCTCAGGCTCGGCGGGGAACAAGTCACCGGCGCGGAGATGGTTTTCCTCCTCGGTCACCCGGTGCACCACCTTGTACTCTGTTTCACCACGCTCATCTTGGCTGGAAACTACTAATGTTAAAGCCTTTTGTCAATATATAAAAATTGTGCACAATATAGAATTGATCTAATTGACATAAAGATAAATTAAAGTTGGATAATTAGATTAGTATCATAATGAAATAACCGGTGAACGTTGAGCAAGGAGAAGAGGAAGCAGAGCAAGACCAAGATCGAAGCAATCGGCACCGCGGGGGCTGCCCATGCCGGGGGCCTCCTCGCCGACCTCGTTGCAGAAGTTCCAGGCCTCCCAGGCCACCCGGAGCCCGTCGCGCTGCATGCCGGGATCTCCAACCGCCGACACATAGCCGCCGTGGCCATGGGTGCCGTTGCAGTGAGGGAGGAAGCTACAGAGGAGCGCAAGGAAGATAGAGATGCTTGCGTGCCTCCTAATTATGGCCATTCGGAAGGACAGCATCAATGCTTCAAGAAAGACGCAAAAGAAACAAATGTAGTGTGGATTAGATGTTGACTGGACGGGAATGGAGGGGGCCAGTGGCAAGGATTGGTGGTTAGTGCTAGCTAGATGCTTGCTGTTTGTTCAGCTGACGTCTTAATTAGCCTATAAAATTTTGCAAGAGGACAAAGACGCCGCCCATGAACGATAGTAGTTGTCGCTTCGTTCATTGACATGTGGATCCCACTAGCATTTGATTGTGGCAGTGTTGGAAGAGTTGAAGGCGCCTGACGACATGTTTTGTATGTCTCATCATTCGCAATTGTGCCTAACGAACCCGCTATGAAAATCTCATTGACAGATGGGGGCAAAAAATTTTTGGGCTCACTAGTCAGTGGTTGTGTGCGTGGTTAATGCGTATAGCGCGCGAAGCACTACGGTAGTGGTAGGCCTCACAAAACGTGTGAATATTGTGTGGGTGTGGTCGCCTTGAGTGCTGCAAGCACCGCGCAATAAACCGCCCAACGTCATTGCAACTGGGCCCAAAAACATTTTGGGTCTACTTGGCAGTTCGAGAGTTGGGTTCTTTTTATTGCTGTTAAAATTAAATTGAAATTATTTATTTTAACATCGGTTTTAAAGGACAAGGTGGCTGACAATGGGCCCAAATTTGAATTGGACCCACATGTCAATGTGCATTGCTGTGTAAGTCTAAAGTAGCCGTTGGAGATATTTATTCTGTGGGACCTATATGTCAGTTGACGAAGATTATTACCCAAGTCTTTTGATTTTGTCTTTTCATGGTCGTAGGAGATCTCAGAAAGAGATCCAAGTCTTTTGCTTAAACCATTATGTGGTTGCAGGAGACCACAGAAAGAGATCCAAGTTATCTGCTTATGCCTTTCCATGGTTGCAAGAGACCACGATGAGAGATCATGGGATAGTCCAAGATCTTCTGGACATAACCCAGCCCATTTTGTCAATTAGACACAAAGGCCTATCATGAATGACTATGACTCGTGAATCTGATAAATTGTGACCATGGACTTATATGGTCGCAATGTCAGTTGTCACAAGGTCTGTAATCTTATGTATTATGCTACCCGTGACCACTCTGGTCACGGAGATATTTGCCCGTGGTCACTCTGGTTGCGGAGATATGATAATCCCTGATATGTGTTCGCATCCCATACGCGACAAGGAAATAAAAGGGTTATTAGAACTGGAAGTATCTTTGAATCAAGAAGGTTTGGTCGAGACTTACCGACCATGGTTTAAAAGTTATACGATTGCACCATAATCACACTCTAGCTAATATTCCCAGGATAATACTCTCTTCATTGATAAGATAGGGATAATTGTGCAGTTTCCCATAACCGTGCAGTTATCCATAAACCGTTAGCAAGATAAGGATGAATGTGCAGTTATTCGTAACCGCAGATTCTAACCAGCGAACAGCAACTGCTTGCAACAATTGTGTATCAATCGCCAAGTGTCATTTCGTTTAAGCAACTGGCATCCTTTTCAAACAGGTACAAGAAGGGGGTTAGGGCTTGAAGGGAAGATGGAGGAAGTCTAATACAAGACAAGAGGATATTAGACTTAACAATATATACTTTGTAATTCCATTATTCCAATAGTGAGAATTAAACAGGAGTAGAGCTATTACTCAGACTATGAGGACCTGAATCTGTATAAACATTGTGCCTATGTGTCTGTATTTACAATGATTCTCTTTAGTGATTGATAGTGGTGGGGGAAAATATCAGCCATGCCAAAAGCATCAACTGGGGAAGGGAGAAAGGCCTTCTCGTCTCCGGGCAAAGGAGTGCCTCACTTCCGGAACCCCTCCACTGGGCTAGGGGGTACCTCACTCCCGGAGCCCCTCTTCCGGGCTGGGGAGTGCCTCACTCCCGGAGCCCCTCCTCTGAGCTGGAGAGTGGCTTCTGTAGGATCAAGGATGCCGACTAGAGGGGGTGAATAGGAGGCTTTTAAAAAAACTTTAAATGAAAAACAAGTTTTTGCAACAAGAAGAACCAAAAAGCAATTTATATATTGAAAAGACAAGATAGAGAGAGCAAACACCGATTTTTACCGAGGTATCGGAGACTCGCCCAGTCTCCACTAATCCTCGTTGAAGCACTCAAGTAAATTGAGTCTTACTCCAATATCTACAAAGGATATTATCAACTAGTGGTTGCTCCTTGTCCACTCCGGAAAGGCCAGCACCGATGCCTTGTACAACTTTGCCGAGCCTCTCCAATAATCTCCGAACTGGAGAGGTCAACGGCCACGTCTCCTAACCGTCTAGGTGGGGCGCTCACCAAGAGTAATAGGCAGCGAGGTCTTCTCTAGACCTCCAAACACGCACCGAGAAACTACGAGTATGCAAATGCAATGAACTGAAATGCTCGGTGGATCAGAAAACACTCGACTTGATCAAAAGATTAAGATTTTGTATAAAACACTAAAGCTCAAGAGTGAATATGACTAGAAGGCTGCTTGTTCTCTGAAACACATGCCCAAAGCCCCTATTTATAGCCTCAAGGATCAAAAGAACTGTTGGAGCTAGGGCTGAAAATCAGCAACGCAAACTGACAGTCAGTTACGTACACAACGGCCGACAAAATTTACGGATAAAAAATAGCTAGCCGTTTGTGGTAGTTTAAGGAAACTTGAAACCCCCAACTGACAGTCAGTTATGCAAACTGACAGTCAGTTCGACCAAAACAACGACCAGATCAAATAGAAACTCAGATAAAAACAACTGTGATCGAAACCCCAACTGACAGTCAGTATGGGCAAATTTACTGTCAGTTTAGTACAAAAAATTTTGGCCTGAAAAACACACTCTCTGGACAATTGTCAGTTAACACAACTTGACATTCAAACTGACAGTCAGTTCAGCAAATTGATAGTCAGTATGAACAAAAATAGCTATAACTTTAAATTTAGAAATCCAAAAGAGGTATTTAATAGCTCGTTTGAAAGATAATTTTGAGGGCTACATTTTTGTCAAAAGAAGAAAAAATCAGATCTGCCTAGATCTTTCTAGAAATTTGAAAAACTCTTATACTGTCAAAAACTCAATTAAAAATCCAAATCTTTCAAACCAAATACAAATCAAATCCAGCTAAAAAAATGCAATGCAATGACCTAAGTTTCTCGATTTATGTTGAAAATGTAGAGAGGACTTTTGCAACCCCTCTTTATAGTACGGTTAAAACTAAAAACAATTTTCCTAAACCGATCAACTTCAACCACCGAGATCGGTAAAAATAAAAATAATATTACCTTAGGTCTTTTGCGTTTTTGCGACTTGCATCTCGACTTTATTTCTTGGGTCTTGTGTTTTTATTTCTTTTGCGTTGGGTTCGTCTTGTTCATCTGCATTTCTTCCCGAATACGCTCTGTATCAAAAATCTCAGAAACACAATCAGTCTTGAAACACTTTGTTTCATTAATAATTAAAAGTAGGGTTAGGCATAAAGGCCTAGATGCAACAATCTCCCCCTTTTTGATGATTGATGAAAACAAGTGTTCAATAAAAGATAAGTGAAATAACTTCCCCTGAGTATATGCATCTCACCAAAATATATCAGAGCATAAACCAATACATATATATCAAAGTATCAAATGAAACACATATACATCATCATATTAGAGCATCACAAAACAAAAACATCATATCCAAATCCAGAATCACAGAGACATATATATATATATATATATAAACCAAAATCAAAATCCAGACATAGACATCCAACCATCATAATCATAAAAAATCATACATCCAGAATCTCAAAAAAAATATAAAATACTTCTCCCCCTTTGGCATCAAGCACAAAAAAAGGAGGCAAAATATAAGTCAGAGCCTAAGGCTCATCATCTGAAGAAAGCCCTAAGACGGCTGTATCCCCGGAGCCTGCAGGAGATCCAGACGCGTCGACAATAGGAGATAATGGAGGAGTAGTAGCCAGAACTGGAGCAACTGGAGCCAGAGCTGAGCTCGGAGAAGACGACGCCGAGCGAGCCCTCTTGCGAGGGACGGGTGAAGCTGAAGAGGGTAGGCGCCGCAGAATCTCCTCCTGCTAAGCAAGCAGGCGAAGCAGCATCTGATGGTGCTCTGCCTGGGTGCTGAGGATCTGCTGCTGCACCTGGATCACCTGATCGAGCTGGGAAGCGGAAGCGGAGGAAGATCCGATGCCTGTCGCTGCAACTGGTGCTGCATTAGACCCCTGAACTGGAGTCTCGTCCTCTGATTCTCCCGCAGCATCATCATCGGATGCGGGAGAGTCAGGGTCTGCAGCAGCCGTAGGCCGGGCACCAAGACAGCGATCAGTCTGGCCTGGAGGATAAAAGAGAAGGGGATGATGGGGCCGTGGGAGCTCAGTGTCCACAGCCCTAATGTGTAGAAGCACTGCCATGATATACGGGGCGTATATCAGCTGTCGGCGTGGAGAGAGAAGGACGTGCTGAATCTCACTGATGATGAGATCAGCAACATCGAAGGGCTCCTCCTGAAAGATGGAGATAAGCACATGGAGGGCCAGATAAGTGACTCTAGCCCTATCGCCAGACATAGGGACTAGAGTAAGGCGGAGAATCCGTAGAGCCAAGTCAACATCGTGGCGCAAGCCTGCAATGTGACGGAGCTGGAAGGGGCTGGAATAAAGCACGGCCACCTCCCGATGCTCGAGATCTGGAAGGGTGTGGAGTTGGCGCCCAGATGCGAGACGAACCAGTCCAAGCGCAGACTCAATCTGTTCCTTCGTGATGGTGTGAACCTGGAGGCCCGTCATGAACGTCAGTGAGTCGCGCTGGGGAGATATGTGGACGGTAGAGTAAAACTGACGAATGGGCTGCTCAGCCCAACGAAGAGATGAATCTGTGACAAGGTTGCGAATCCCAACAGAAGCGAAGGAGTCTGCCAGGGAGACGATGCCTGTGCGAGAGGCAATCGTCTGCCAGGACAGAGAGCGGTGGGCGAATATGGGGACGCGACTGTACACGCTGGTGAACAGATCCAGCTGCAAGTTCGTGTAGAAAGTAAGAACATCGCACGCATCGCGACCAGTGGGACGCGGTGAGAGATACGGGTTTGCAGCGCGAAGGGAGAGAAGGCGGCTCGCGTGCCACCGGGAATAGTCCACGGGCACGCGCTCAGGCGAGGAGCAGGACTCGGTCGACTGACCTGAAGAACGCTGGCTGTTTGCCGCGTTCTTCCGTCGGGCAACACGACGAGAAGGTCCCGGATGATCAGACATGGCTAAGAAAGAAACTAGAGAGGGAGAAACGACCTGAACAGAGCAGAGCAGAGGAACTGAAGAGGTGAAGACGACTGCGTGAAGAAGAAAGGCACGGCCCGAGGAGAGAGGAGAGGCACGGCACCGGCGAGGAACGGCGGTGAGGAGCGGCACTACGTTGAGCCATGGCACAGTGGCCCATGGTACGGCGAAGAGGCGGCGAAACAGAGAAGACGAGGAGGCAAGGAAACAGAACGGAGGATTTAGGGTTCGGGAGCCCACAACTGATAGTCAGTTGGATATACTGACAGTCAGTTCCAAAACCAGAAACTTGGAACTGACAATCAGTGTAACACACTGACAGTCAGTTCACAGAACTGAGTTTTAAAACTAACAGTCAGTATATGAAGCTGACAGTCAGTTTGAGACTCGAAAAAGATCAAGAGTTACGACCAAAATCAATTGCACATAACTGACAGTCAGTTTGTGAAACTGACTGTCAGCATGGTCAACGACTTCGACCAAAGGCTAAGAACAGGTTCCTGAGCACTAAACTAACTGTCAATTTGCCTAACTGACTGTCAGTTTGGTCAATTTCGACCAGAGGTAGATTAAGACCAGAGAGGGAATAAAATAATATATTTTAATACTTTTAGCACATCAACTAGCATTTGATATATCAATAATGTTTAGTTCACCTCTTAGAAAGCAAAATCTAGATTCATCTAAGAGTTTGGTGAAAATATCTGCTAGTTGCATATCTGTTCTAACATAATTCACATCAATGTCTCCTTTTACCACATGATCTCTAATAAAGTGGTGCCCTATTTCAATATTATGTTCTAGAATGTTCAACAGGATTATTAGCAATTTTAATGGCACTTTCATTATCACACAAGAGTGGCACTTTATCAAAAATAATTCCATAATCCAAGAATGTCTGCTTCATCCATAATAATTGAGCACAACAACTGCCCGCAGACACATATTCAGCTTCAGCAGTGGAGAGAGCTACAGAATTCTATTTCCTAGATGACCATGATACTAAAGATCTCCCCAAAAGTTGACAGCTACCAGATGTACTTTTTCTATCAATCTTGCACCCAACATAATCAGAATCCGAATAACCAATTAATTCAAAATTTGCATCTTTCGGATACCAAAGACCTAAACTGGGATAGTGTTTTAAATACATAAGGATTCTTTTAAGAGCAATTAAATGACATTCCTTAGGATCTGTCTGAAATCTAGCACATAAGCATACACTAAACATGATATCAGGCCTAGATGCAGTGAGATACAACAAGCTACCAATCATAGACCTATAGAGTTTAGAATCGACCGATTTGCTGCTTTTGTCTAAGTCCAGATGTCCATTTGTCGCCATGGGGGTTTTAATTGCCTTAGCGTCTTCCATCCCAAAATGCTTGAGTAGGTCCTTCACGTACTTTGTTTGACTCACGAACGTACCATGCTTGAGTTGCTTGATTTGAAGTCCAAGGAAGAAGCTCAGCTCACCGATCATGGACATCTCGAATTCCCTAGACATCATCTCTCCAAACTCATGACAGAAATGGTCATTAGTAGATCCAAATATAATATCATCAACATATATCTGACAAATGAACAAATCTTTTTCAATTTTCTTTGTAAACAGAGTTGTATCAACCTTCTTAATTTTAAAACCTTTTGATAAAAGAAAGTCTCTAAGTCGCTCGTACCAAGCTCGAGGAGCTTGTTTGAGACCATAGAGAGATTTAGACAATTTAAATACATGGTTTGAAAATTTTGAATCTTCAAATCCAGGAGGTTGTTCAACAAAAACAAGTTCAGAGATTTCGCCATTTAAGAAAACACTTTTAACATCCATTTGAAATAATTTAATATTGAAACATGATGCATAGGCAAGAAGAACACGAATAGCTTAAAGTCTTGCTACAGGTGCAAACACCAAAGTCTAAACCTTCGACTTGAGTGAAACCTTGAGCAACAAGACGAGCTTTGTTTCTAATTACAATTCCATTTTCATCTTGCTTATTTCTGAAAACCCATTTTGTTCCAATTACATTATGATCCTTGGGTCTTTCTACTAAAGTCCAAACTTTATTTCTAGAAAAGTTATTAAGTTCTTCATGCATGGCATTTACCCAATAAGGATCATTTAAAGCTTCATTAACATGTTTGGGTTCTAAAGAAGACACAAATGAATGATGTTCACAGAATGTAGCAATACGAGAGCGAGTTTGAACACCCTTACTGATGTCACCCAATATTTGGTCTAGAGGGTGATCCTTGGTGATCGTTTGGTGCTGTCTTAGTGCTTCTTCTTATGCTGCTTCTTCTTGACTTGGTTCTGGAGGATCAACATGAGATGATGGTTCATTTTGATCAACATTCTCAATGTTGACATCATCTTCTTGATATTCTTCTCTTGGCTTGATGTCTCCAATGGTTATGTTCTTCACGGCTTCTTGAAGATCTTTACCTGAAACTTCATAAGAGACTTGCTCCTTTTGCGAGCCATTAGTTTCATCAAATTCGACATCACAAGATTCTTCAATACAACCGGTATTTTTGTTAAAAATGCGATAAGCTTTGCTAGTGGTGGAGTATCCGACTAGAAAGCCTTCATCTACTCTTCTTTGAAATTTACCACCAAAATTTCTTTTCTTAAGAATATAGCATTTGCATCCAAAAATTCAGAAATAAGAAATATTTGGCTTACGCCCAATAAGAAGTTCGTAAGGAGTCAAATTAAGAAGAGGATGCAATAAAGCCGATTTATAGAATAGCAAGCGGTATGCACAGCTTCAGCCCAAAAGCGAGTAGAAGTATCATACTCACTTAGCATAGTTCTTGTCATTTCTATAAGTGTTAGATTTTTCCTTCTACGACTCCATTTTGCTGTAGAGTGTAGGATGTAGAAAATTCATGTTTAATTCCAAGAGAGTCACAAAAAGCAAATAGAGTTGAATTAATGAACTGTCCACCATGATCACTACGGATTTTCTTGATGGATAGTTCGAATTTAGTAGAAACACGTTTTGTAAAACTTTTGAAAACATCGGGGGTTTCAGATTTTTGAGAAATAAACAAAACCCAAGTATATCGAGTAAAATCATCAACAATGATAAAGCCATAATTGCTACCCCCGATACTTTGGAACTCAGAAGGTCCAAATAAATCCATATGCAATAGTTCCAAAGGTTTGCAAGTTAAAATAACGCGCTTAATCGGATGTGAAGTAGCTACTTGCTTTCCAGCTTGATAGGCGCTACAAGGTTTATCTTTTTCAAAATTCACATCCTTTAAGCCAACAATCAAATCACGTTTTAAAAGTTTTCTCAATTGATGTATTCCAACATGTGCGAGTCTCCTATGCCATAACCAACCCTTTGAGGTTTGAGAGACAAGGCATGTTGAAAAAGATGCATCTTTTTAATGAAAATCAACCAAATAAAGATTTTCAAAACGAAAGCCTTTGAAAATCAAAGAATTGTCTTTCAAACTTTCAACTAAAACTTCTTTGTGATAAAATGTGCAGCGAAAACCAAAATAGCAAATTTGTGCAACGGAAAGCAAATTAAAGTTCAGAGATTCAACCAACAAAACATTCAAAATTGAGAGATCGTTTGAGAAAGCAATTTTACCCAAGCCTACCATATTTCCTTGACGGTTGTCGCCAAAGGTGATCTTTTGATTTTCGCTTGAGTTGTCTTTTAGTGAGGTGAACAATTTCTTGTTTCCGGTCATGTGTTCGAAGCATCCGCTGTCTAGCACCCAATGCCTTCCACCGGTCTTGTAGTTCACCTGCATAAAAAGAATTAAGTACTTTTAGGTACCCAAACCTTTTTGGGTCCTTCAATGTTAGCAATCAAAGCTTTGGGCACCCAAATTGATTTCTTCTTTTTATTTAACATGGGTGCACCAACATACTTTGCATAGCATAACCTTTCTTCGACTTTTGAAGCATGTAGCTAGTATCAAAATAATTCAGAGTCATTAAAGGACATGCTTCATGCGAATGACCAGTTTCATAACATTTAAAGCAAAATGTGTTACTTGCTTTTACAAAAACAGTTTTAGCGTTTGGTTTCTTACCTTTCTTCAGAAAGTATCATAATCCTTCTTTTCTAAATGAACATTTTTGTTTGCTAAGTCTGAGATCAAGTGATACTTTTCCCTTATAGCAGTTTTCTAGACCTTTTCCAAGTTTTTCAACTTGTGCCTTAAGTTCATTATTTTCATTTAAGATGGTATCATTTGAAGCACATGGTATAAGATGACTACTAGAAGGAGTATCATTTAAATCACATGAAGTGGAAACATCTACCTTAGATGAAGCATTAGAAATATCTTTCATGAGCATGCTTTCATATGATTCTTTCAATTCAGAGTATTGAGCGCGTAGAGAAGAATGTTCTTCCTTAAGCGCCTTATACTTCTTTTTAGTCTTTCCAAAAACTTCATTTAGTTCGGTTATCATTTCAACTAATTCATCATATGAAGGATCGTTAGAGTGTACCTTTTCATCGCCTTTAGCCATAAGACAAAGGGATGAACTAGTTGATGTGTTGCCGAGAGCTAGTCCAGCTAACTTCTTGGAGCAACCTTCTTCATCGTCGGAGTCGGAGTCGGAGCTCTCTCCGCCGGACATCCATTCTCCGAAGCATGCTTCTTTGGATGCGTCATTGCTCTTCTTGAAGAATTTCTTCTTCTTGTTCCACGTCTTGTTCTTGTTTGGACATCTTGATGCTATATATCCCTTTTCATGACATCCATAGCAAATGATGTCCTTGAAGTTGGTTTGCTTTTATCCCTTGGGTCGTGTGTCAATGTTGACACCCTTCTTGTGTAACCTGCGAAGAAGTTTCTGAGTATTCTTTACCATGAGTGCCAGATCTTCGTCGGAGGAGCCATCACTTGAATCGTTCTTAGTGTTGGCTTTGAAAGCCAATGCCTTCTTCTTTGTCTCCGAGGGTTCGGCTGCTTCCTTCTTCTCCTTTTTGTGCATCTCATGGGTGATGAGGTTCCCATAGAGATCAGTCGGTGTCGTGGTCGACAAGTCGGAGTTTGTGAGAACCGTCACAAGAGTGTCGAAGCTTTCTGGTAAAGTCCTGAGCATCTTTCTCACAATATCAAGGTCAATAAACACAACTCCGAGCCCCTTGAGTTCATTCACAATATTATTTAACCGAGTGAACATGGAGTCCACGGACTCGGTTGACGACATTGTGAAAGTCTCATATCGTTGCCTCACCATGAGCAACTTTGCCTCTTTAACTTTTGTAGTGTCCTCGTAAATTTCTTCGAGGGTGGTCCAAACCTTGTGAGTAGTCGTGAGATTGCTTACACGGTTAAACTCATTTAAAGATAAATCGGCAAAGAGTGCATTTTTCGCACGGGCATTTAAATGTAGTTTTCTCCTGTCGTCCTCAGAGTAACTTGCCGGATCATCCGGATGAGTAAAACCAAGTTTAACAATATCCCATACGTCAAGCCCCATGGCCTCTAGGAATACCGACATGCGCACTTTCCAATAGGGGTAGTTTGTCCCATCAAAGATAGGCGCACGACTGGTATGACTAAGAGAGAAACCATCATTAGACGACATCCTCTCTCTAGGCGGTAAAGCCTAATGAATCGAGAGACCTTGCTCTGATACCACCAGTAGGATCAAGGATGCCGACTAGAGGGGGGGGGTGAATAGGAGGCTTTTAAAAAAACTTCAAATGAAAAACAAGTTTTTGCAACAAGAAGAACCAAAAGCAATTTATATATTGAAAAGACAAGATAGAGAGAGCAAACACCGATTTTTACGGAGGTATCAGAGACTCACCCAGTCTCTACTAATCCTCGTTGAAGCACTCAAGTAAATTGAGTCTTGCTCCAATATCCACAAAGGATATTATCAACTAGTGGTTGCTCCTTGTCCACTTCGGAAAGGCGAGCACCAATGCCTTGTACAACTTTGCCGAGCCTCTCCAACAATCTCCGAACTGGAGAGGTCAACGGCCACGCCTCCGAACCGTTTAGGTGAGGGCGCTCACCAAGAGTAATAGGCAGCGAGGTCTTCTCTAGACCTCCAAACACGCACCGAGAAACTACGAGTATGCAAATGCAATGAACTGAAATGCTCGGTGGATTAGAAAACACTCGACTTGATCAAAAGATCAAGATTTTGTATAAAACACTAAAGCTCAAGAGTGAATATGACTAGAAGGCTGCTTGTTCTCTGAAACACATATCCAAAGCCCCTATTTATAGCCTCAAGGATCAAAAGAACCGTTGGAGCTAGGGCTGAAAATCGGCAACGCAAACTGACAGTCAGTTACGTACACAACGGCCGACAAAATTTACGGATAAAAAATAGCTAGCCGTTTGTGGTCGTTTAAGAAAACTTGAAAACCCCAACTGACAGTCAGTTATGCAAACTGACAGTCAGTTTGACAAAAACAGCGACCAGATCAAATAGAAACTCAGATAAAAACAACTATGGTCGAAACCCCAACTGACAGTCAGTTTAGTACAAAAATTTTGGCCCGAAAAACACACTCTCTGGACAATTGTCAGTTAACACAAACTAACATTCAAACTGACAGTCAGTTCAGCAAACTGACAGTAAACATGAACAAAAACATCTATAACCTTAAATTCAGAAATCCAAAAGAGATGTTTAATAGCTCGTTTGAAATATAATTTTGAGGGCTACATTTTTGTCAATAGAAGAAAAAATCAGATCTGCCTAGATCTTTCTAGAAATTTGAAAAACTCTTCTGCTGTCAAAAACTCAACTGAAAATCCAAATCTTTCAAACCAAATACAAATCAAATCCAGCCAAAAGAATGCAATGCGATGACCTAAGTTTCTCGGTTTATGTTGGAAATGTAGAGAGGACTTTTGCAACCCCTCTTTATAATACGATTAAAACTAAAAATAATTTTTCTAAACCGGTCAACTTCAACCACCGGGATCGGTAAAAATAAAAACAATATTACCTTAGGTCTTTTGCTTTTTTGTGACTTGCATCTTGACTTTATTTCTTGCGACTTGTGCTTTTATTTCTTTTGCGTTGGGTTCGTCTTGTTCATCTCGCATTTCTTCCCGAATACGCTCTGTATCAAAAATCTCAGAAACACAATCAGTCTTGAAACACTTTGTTTCATTAATCATCAAAATTAGGGTTAGGCATAAAGGCCTAGATGCAACAGCTTCTCCCGGAGCCCCTACTCCGGGCTAGGGAGTGCCTTACTCCCGGAGCCCCCCCTCCGGGGGAGGGAGTGGCTTCACTCCCGGACCCCGTCCTCTGGGCTTCAAGTTGAGGTTTTACTGTTAAGGTAGCTATCGTTCCCTGTGGTACTATTTCCACTTGATGATTTTACAATTCTTGTTGTAGATAAGGGTTCTTCAATATAACCATTTCTTGTAGGTTATAGACTTTTCTGCTTAGGGCATCGGCCACTACATTAGCTTTTCCTGGATGGTACTGGATACTAAGATCATAATGTTTGATCAATTCCAGCCATCGTCGTTGACGCATGTTGAGCTCTATCTGTGTGAAAATATATTGAGGCTTTTGTGATCTGTAAAAATCTCACACTTATTTCCAATGAGATAATGTCGCCATATCTTTAAAGCATGTACCACTGCTGCTAACTCCAAATCATGGGTTGGATAATTTTCCTCATGTGGTCTCCATTGGTGTGAAACATAGGCTACTACTTGACCTTGCTGCATTAACACACAAGCTATTCCTTGCTTCGAAGCATCACAGTAAACTACAAAATCTTCTTTGCTATCTGGCAAAGTGAGGACTGGTGTCGTTGTTAATTTCTGTTCCAACTTCTGAAAACTTTCCTCGCACTTGGTGGTCCATTTAAATGCAACATCCTTCTTTAGCAGGTTTGTAAGAGGTTTGGCAATCTAGGAAAATCCTTCGATGAATCTCCTATAATAGCCTGCTAATCCCAAGAAACTTCTAATCTCTAAAATTGAGGTGGGTTGTTTTCACTCCTTGATCGCAGAAATTTTAGCTGGATCCACTGAAATTCCTTCTACTGTCAACACATGTCCAAGAAATGCAATTCTTGACATCCAAAATTCACATTTATCAAACTTGGCATAGAATTGCCTCTCTCGTAGACTTTCCAGGACTAGATGTAAATGTTGCTCATGTTCTTCAGCACTCCTAGAATATATTAGAATGTCATCTATGAACACTATGACAAACTTGTCAAGGAAATCCATAAATGTATTGTTCATGACATTCATGAAAGCTGCCGGAGCATTGGTTAAGCCAAAAGGTACTACTATGAATTCATATAAACCATATCTGGTAGTAAAGGCAGTCTTCGGTATATCTTCTTTCTTGATCTTCAACTGATGATATCCAGATTTCAAATCTATCTTAGAAAATACTCTAGCTCCTCGAAGTTGATCGAACAAGTCGTCAATTCTTGGTAATGGATACTTGTTCTTAATAGTGACTTCATTTAAAGCTCGATAATCTACACACATTTGTAGAGTTCCGTCTTTCTTCCTCACAAACAAAACTGGGGCTCCCCATGGCGAAGCACTGGGTTTGATGAATCCTTTGTTTTCCAAGTCTTCGAGTTGATTCTTGAGCTCCTTCAAATCTGTAACTGGCATCCTATAGGGACGTTTTGCTATAGGTGCTGCTCCTGGTTTAAGCTCAATAGTGAATTCTATTTCTCTGTCAGGCGGCATTCCTGGAAGTTCTTCTGGAAACACATCAGGATATTGTTGCACTACAGGCACTTGTTCCAGGCATAACTTTTGCAATGCTTGAACAGATCTTAGCAATTTCTTGACTGACGATCTTTCGGCATAGAATAGAACTTTCTCCCCTTGGCTACTGATAAGGCTTAAGGTTTTCTCTTCACAATCTACTAGGCCTTTATGTTGGGACAACCAATCCATGCCCAAAATAATGTCTAGACCTTGCAGTTCTAGAACTAGTAGATTTGCCGCAAATTCTACCCCTTTTATACTGAAGGTTACATTTGGCCAGATTGAGTAAACAGATAATCTAGCCCCTGGAGTTTGTATAATCATGGAGTACTCTAATGGTACTTGCTCTATATGCATTTCAACTTCAGATGCAAATGCTGTTGACATAAATGAATTTGTAGCACCAAGATCAAACAATATTAAGGCAGATGCAGATTGAATCAAAAATCTACCTAGAAGAATGTCGGTGGTGTTGCCTGCTTCTTGGATTGAAGTATAGTTTAATCTTCCTCCTTGGGTTGCAGTTGGTGCTCTACCTCTTCCTCTTCTCTCAATTAGCCATGTTTCCTCCTCTTCCTGATGGAATTCCTCTAAAATTCTGTGATGATGATACTCTGGGTACTACTGGCTGTGTTCCTGCCTGAGATTTGGCAATGGACATCGGAAGTTGTATCCAAGGACAGAATTCTTTGCGATGCCCACGCTGTCCACAGTGATAGCACTCAACACGGGGATGAGGACAATCCTTTTGAAGATGATTTCCTCTGCAGTTAGGGCACAATGTCATTGCTGGTCTGGGAGTCTAGTAAGATGACCGAAAATTGGGAGTAATAGGAACTCTTCCTCTGATTGGGTTTGTCTGTGGCCGTGCTTGTTGGAGCATTCTCCGCTTCCGGCTTTCTTCTCCCATATTCCTCTTCTCTTCCACCTTTAAAGCTCTGTTCACTAGTGTTTGGAATTCTGTAAATTCATGGGAAGCAATTTGATACTGCAAATAGTGTTGAAGTCCTTCTGTGAAGCGTTCCATCTTCTTCTCTTCGGTATCCACATCTCCAGGTGCATATCGAGCCAAATGAGTGAATTGGTGTAGATACTCAGTGATTGACTTATTTCCTTGGATCAAGTTTCGAAATTCTTGATGCTTAGCTGCCATGATACCGGTAGGTATATGAAATTTCCGAAATTGGCCCTTAAATTCCCTCCAAGAAATATTGTTTCTATCCAAATGAGCTTCTTGGTAGTTCATCCACCATGCTGCTGCAGCTCCTGTTAATTGATGAGATCCGAACAAAACTTTTTATCTATCACCACATTGAACTGTGTCTAATTTCCTCTCTATATCCCTCAACCAATCATCGGCAACCATGGGATCGGTCGCACTAGAGAAAGTTGGTGGACGGGTCTTTTGGAAATCTGTTAATTTTGTTCCTACAGTAGTTCCTTCTATTGTTCCAGTAGGCAATTTCTGAACTATTTGAGCCAACAACTGAGTATGGGCCGTCTGAGCTTCCTGTCGATTTTTCTCCATTGACAGAAGAATTTCCTGTAGACTAGGTTGTTCATTCTGGGGAGGATTGGAACTTTGAGATCCTTGTTGAAATAAAGGTCTTCTTGTCATAGGATCTTCCTCATGCAGAGTCTGTTCTATGTCTTCTCTACTGCTTCGGGATCATCTTCTTGTATCAACCATGGTGGTTTTGAAAAGGTTCAGATCGATCTAACTAACTAGGGCCAACTAAGACAACAATGCAGAAATTAATGCAAACTACTTTAATGCATGAAATACTTGGGCTACTAGCCATAATATACAAGTTAACCATTGCAAAAGCAACAGTGAATCACAAGGCTATCAAGAGCATCCGCCAGCTCTATCTATACCACCCCTAAGATACTCTGAGACAACAGAACGCACTCTCACAATCTTACCGAATTTTAGAAAATCCAAATAAGACATTGAAATAAAAGTTTTTAGGAGCTACAAAGCTCATTATTTTTATCAAAATAAAGCTTTCAACAAATAGTTTCTAAATAAATTACGTCTTCCTGGCACAGCCAATTCCTAAAGGTGTCATCCTACAGTCAAGTTCTCATGTTGCTCTGATACCAACTTTTGTGTCACGCCCCGAAACTGGGACTGCGACTACTCCCGTGGAGACCTAGCTCGCTGCAGCTAGTCCCATATATACATACCTTTGACTTCCTAGGATAAGTCAAGCACAGGAGTATATTACATTGCAACAGAGTAACTTACAAAATATTTAAGTAGTGTGGCCTGCTGGCTTTAATATTACATTAAGAGATTACAATGCCTTCACGGCATTCAAGGTTTAGCAAAATAATAACTACACAGCAGAAGATAGGTGACCCTCCCACAAAAGAAGTTGACGGCAGAACAACACACATCAGGGCTCTGGCAGAACTGACTCTCCTCCTTTTAGATCCACAAAGTTCTCCATACCATCGGCGCAAGGGGCTGTCGTCGCGGCACCTCCTCCCGGGGACACTCGGGGGGAGGCAACACTCTTCTCTCCCATGACCCTTGGCGGGGTACTAGCTCCTGCGAGCCGGCCTGGAGGTCCCGTTTTGGGGGGACCAAGCGTCCCCCAGGCGGTGCCTTCAACTTCGGGAGACCCGCTACTCAGGGTGCTCATAGAGGGCCAACTTTGCGCGCAACACACTCTTGAGGAGTTGTTGCGCGCCATAGCGCGGCCTCCGTCCCCCTCGTACCCACACCCATTCCCGTTCGGGGAATGCCACTGCCATTCATGATGGGACACCTGGGAGCCTTCTTCACGCCGGGAGCTTTCCCCTTCCCGGGAGGTGCTCCCGCCTCCGGATGACTTCCACTCCCGAGGGGTATGCCCGTCTCCGGGGGCTATCCCTTCCCGGGAGGTGCTCCCACCTCCGGAGGACTTCCACTCCCAGGGGGTAGGCCCGTCTCCGGGGGCTATCCCTTCCCGGGAGGTGCGCCAGTCCCCGGAGGACTCACACTCCTGGGGAGCACGCCCGTCTCCAGGGGCTATCCTTTCCTGGGAGGTGTGTTCTTCTCCGGCGGACCTCCTCCCCCGGGCGCGGGGGGTGCTCTCGCCTCCGGCGGACTCCCTCCCCCGGGGGGTGTCCCTTCTCCCAGCGGACCTCCTCCCCCGGGAGGTGTTCCCACCCCTGGTGGACGTTCTCCCCCCGGAGGGGCTCCCTCCTCCGGTGGACTTCCTCCCTCGGGGGATGCTCCCTTCCCCGGAGGGCTCCCGTTCCTAGGAGGTCCTCCCATCTCCGGGTTGTCCCTTGCACCGGAAGGGATTCCCCTCCCCAGGACCTTGCCTGTCCCAGGAGGTGTCTTCGATACGATCCCCGTGATGTAGGCCATTCCCCCGCTGGGAAGTTTTCCCACCCCACAGGTCGTCTCCATCACCGGAACCCTTTCGGCTCGCGACTCCTCTCCCGCATCACTCGCGGACGCGCATCAGCTCCCTCCCCGGGTGCCCCCGATGGACCAAACGCAGTTCACTCGGGAGGAGGTAGAGCACATGCGCACGGCAAGGTCCGAAGGAGCCCTGTCCCGCTGTCGCCAGGAATCGCTCCTGGCACGCGGACGTCATGCTAGAGTTCCAACGGACAAGGGTAAGAGACCCATGCAAGAGGCCTCCATCACCTCCGGGGACCTCCCCGAGGTGCAAGAGGTGAGCTCCACCAACCCGAAGAAGGAAGGCGGTACCGAAAGGCAGGAGGTCCAGTGGGACCCCTTCCCGATTCGGACAATGAACACGCCTCCCCCGTAAAGGGGGATAGAGATGCGGATTTCCCGAAGGAAGTGGAAAGGGCCAATCAACCCCTTTACCGCCGCATCCGGTGTGTCCGGTGGCCGAAGTCGTATCGGCCGCCCCATATTGAGCACTACAATGGGGAGGCCGACCCCTACGAGTTCGTGTAGGTGTACTCCACGGCCATCTCGGTGGTTGGAGGGGACGAAAGTGTCCAATGCAACGTCTTCCCCCTATACCTCTCTGGGATAGCCCGATCGTGGTTTTACAACCTCAAGGCCGGGTCCATCAAATCCTTCCAGGGGAACTACATCCGTCCTCTGGACTCGTTGCAATTGTATACCGTTCGCCAGCGGTCAGGGGAGACGATACAGAGCTTCTTCAAGTGCTTCGCCCAGATTAAGAGCAAGGTGGCTCACATCCCCGACTCGACGGTGATTGAGGCATGCAAAAGCGCATCCTCCCGGGAGAACTCCATCGGAGGCTCTCCCGGAGTTGTCCTTCCTCCGCCGACGAGCTCTTCAACGTGCTCGAGAAGTACGCGAGAGCTGAGGAGGACGACCTCTGGAAGGAGAATCAGGGGAACCCCGGCCCTGGGGAGAGGGACTCCTCCCACAAATGTCCCCGAAAAGGACCCCGCAACGAGCCAAGGCCTCGGGATGCTTTCATCCTCGAAGGCGGAGGTGGCTCTCGGGATCCTAACCGGGGACAATGAACCTTCTCCAAGCCCAAAGGCGGCAGGGAAGGCCAATCCTCCCGCACGTGAGAGGCTCCCCAGCCAGTGGGCAAGGAGGTTGGAGCCATCCCGTGGTGCGCTTTCCACAAGTCCAACTCCCATGCCACCCGAGAATGCCACGAGCTCCTTCAACACTTCATGGCATTTATTGAGCAGCACGGGCCGGGGGGAGGAGGCCCTACATCGTTACCCATTCCATCACCGGCTCTGGCAGCACTCCCCGCTCCGCCAGGGGGACACCAGAGGCAAGGCCAAGAAAGGAGCTCGAACAATAAGCTCCCTTTCCAAACGTCCCAGAGGCATGTTAATGTCATCTTGGGAGGATCCGCCTCCAGGCGAGACTCAAAGCGCCAGCACAAAGAGTATGCGCGAGAAGTGAAGGTGATAGGGATCGTCAACACGTCCCGGCCACCGAAGTGGTCGGACATCCCACTAACATTCACCGCGGAAGACGCGCGGGGGGTGTGCTTCCCCCATGATGACGCGCTAATCGTCTCCGCCACCGTGTTCAACTGTGGCCTCGGCCGAATCTTGGTTGACGGCGGGAGCGCTGCGGACGTCCTTTATTTAAAGGCGTTCAAACAAATACAGGTGGATGAAAAGCTCCTGCAACCTGCGGCGGGGCCTCTGCAAGGCTTTGTCCCGGGAAAAACCATACACCCCGTGGGGAAGGTCAATCTCCCAATGACCTTCGGCGCCTCGGACAATTACCGAACCGAAATGGTTCGGTTTGATGTGGTGGATCTCCCCTCCTCCTACAATGCCATAATAGGGAGAACCATCATCAACCGCCTAGGAGCAGCGGTCCACCACAACTACCTGTGCATGAAGATCCCTGGGCCGAACGGGGTGATCTCCGTGCGGGGCGACTAGGATATGGCTCGCTCCCTCTACTAGTGCGCCACCACAGTGATCGGGGACATTAACCTGGTCAAGGCCCCTGGGAGAGGGAGCTCCTTCCCGACCCTGGACGCGCCGGTCACGCCCCCTGGGAAGTTCCTTCCCAAACCTCGCCCCGAGGGGGACCTCCGAGAAGTCCCTCTCTCCCAAGACAAGGGGAAGACCGGCAAGATCGGGGCCGACCTCCAAGCAAAAGGAAAACTCAGCCCAAAATGGGAAGGGCCATATAGGATCTCCACGATCCTTTGCTCGGGGGCTTACAAGATCTCCACTCTCGAAGACCAAGAGCTGAAGCACACATGGAACACGGCCCTGCTCCGCATATTTTACACTTAGTCTCCGAGCCTCCCCCCTTCCCCTTTGGCCACTTCACAAGGGGAAGGCGCGATGAGTTGAAACAATGGCCTCAAGGCCTTTTCCTCCCCCTTCTGCGATTCCGCGAGGGGAGGAGGTGTTGTATCTGCTCATTTTTATCAATGCAAATGGTTTTTCTCCCTGTTACGTGGTCTTGTGCAGAATGTCTTCTTTAACCGCCCCTGAGGCGACGCCCTCATCTTGAGGATGCCTTCCCCGCGAGGATGCCCTTTCAAGGATGCCCTCATTGCGAGGAGGCTACGGGCTCCAGCTTAGCCTTAAAAGTCCCGACGGCGGGAGCCTCGTTCTCCCTAGGGTGGCTTACAATATCTCCTCGTGGACTGAGGGCGTAAGCGGCAACCCGGTTCCCAAGGAACCGAGGTAACGAGTCACTTTGGGGGACTAGTCCCCCCCATACACTCCAGAGCTCATTTTTACGCTCTGCCTCCTCCGGGAGCGATCTAGGTCGCACGACCGATAGATATTTTATCCCCACACTCGCCTGCACGTGGATAACCCCTTGCGGGTGCCCCCCTCAAAGGGAGCGGCCGGGATTTTTCTTATGGCTCCAGCACGGGCCTCCTATGTTGTCACCCCCCACTGCGG
Organism: Pharus latifolius; assembly: GCA_019359835.1. Lineage (NCBI taxonomy): Eukaryota > Viridiplantae > Streptophyta > Magnoliopsida > Poales > Poaceae > Pharus > Pharus latifolius. The sequence continues at coordinate 68,537,105 of CM033323.1, forward strand.
GGGGAGGAGACAAATATCGGGCATCCAGAGTAAAATACCCCGCTAATTTCGGGAGGCATCTGGAATTCTCATGGGATTTTCTCAAAAGTTTCTATCTCCCAGACCACTGCTCCCTGAAGTAGGGCTTTTCCGGACCGGGGGCTCCCGCTCCCCCGAATCTTGTCCTCCTCCCCCAGACTTTCGTCCTCCAGAGTAGGAGGCATCTCCTCCGGAGGTGGAGCCTTGCTCCCCCGGGTCTTGTCCTCCAGAGTAGGGGTTATCTCCTCTGGAGGCGGAGCCTCGCTCCCCCGTATTTTTGTCTTCCGGAGTAGGAGTTATCTCCTCCGAAGGTGGGGCCTTGCTCCCCCGGATCTTCATCCTCCGGAGGTGGAGCCTCGCTCTCCTGGATTAGGAGTTATCCCCTCTGGAGGTGGAGCCTCGTTCCCCTCGAGTTCATCCCCAAAAAGTGGAGTTCTCCTCCGGAGATTTAAAAGTGCAAAACAAGCGAAAACAAGGCACCAAGTGCCATCTCTTTATTCATGGAAAATAGGCCGAGAGACAGCCTTTCCCGGTAGGCCTAAGAAATACATGTCCGGGAGTTGAAAACTCCCGGGGAGCTAATCCGGAGAGCTACCTACTCCGGCTAGCACGGGAAACTAGCGCCCTCCATGTTCTTCATCAAGCTCCCCCCATAAGTCCTGGTACAGACTCCGTATCCTGCCCCTCGCTGCGTTGAACATGTCCTCCGGCCAGTACCCATACCCTGTAGGAGGTCGGATTCGCAAGGGAATTACTTCCCACACTCCTGGGGGAGGCTCAGGCAACTCCGCGCGGTGGTTGTAAAAATTCACCAAGTGCTAATCAGGCAACCATCGAAGTAAAGCTTGTTCCCCCCGGGGGACATCGGAGACGGAAGTCCCGGGGAAAGGAAAGTTCCCCAGGCCCTCTCCTGGGACCCCCGTCCCGGACACCTGATGATAATGAGACATGGAGTTAGCAAGTCATTTCATTTAATGAATGATTTACAGTTCTCCGGGGTTCTCCCTACGGAACTACCGGGAGCAAAAATCTCCTATGAAAACAAAAAAGAATCCCCTAATCTACCTAGGGGGGACAGGAGGCTCATACTTGCCCGGCGTTGTCCCCCCCGGAGGAGGCGTCGCCCGGAATCTCCCCTTCGGCCCCTTGAGGGCGTCTAGTCCGCGGGGGCTCGATCACTCGATCGTAAAAGGCCCCCGCCAATTCCTCAAGCGACCTCCGGCGGGGCTCGTAGAACTCCCAGAAACTCCGGGGGACGAGGCTCCCGATCACCCGGGCGCCGAACCCCTGGTACTCCACCAACGAGGTTGAAAGGGATCTAGGATATCGACTAGAGGGGGGTGAATAGGCGATTTTAACAATTTAGCAATTAATCAAACAATTTATAGATAATGAGAGCAAATAAATAACACAATATGAACAAAGCACAATTCCAACACAAGGATATATCCCGTGGTCTCGGTGATTTGCCGATCACCCCTAATCCACGTTGAGGCAAACTCAAATCTCTAACCGCTCCTCTATCTAGTCAACCTTCTCTCGAGAAGTGACCTAGATCTTGAGCCGGATTAGTGTGATGAGTTATCCAAACCTCGTTTTCACTAAGGATGCACTTTACCGCTCCGGCAAGGTGCTCAACCCTTCCACAAGACGTTTTGAGGCTTCTTCACAATCTTCCTTGAAGAGCTCTCCAAAACCCTTCTCCTAGCCGTCTAGGAGCCGGCAAACTCCAAGAGTAACAAGCCGGTGATGATCACTTAGCCTTCTTCTAGTGCCACGAGGATGATTTAATGATCTAGATGCAATGCACTAGAAGATCTCAAATGCACACTCTCACAAATTCGAGAATTTGAACCCTAGAGTGTATGAAATGTGCTAAAGCTCTCAAGGATGATGACAATGCTCAAATTATGCCAAGAGTTGTGAACAGGGCCGTGCATGGGAGTATATATACCCCTCATAATAAATATAGCCATTACAGGCCGTTGGGTGAAAAAGCACACTTGGCGGTCAGACCGCAGGTATAAGCTCGGTCAGACCGCCGCAATTGCAACGGCATTAAACAGGCACAATAAATGCTCAACTGCCCTTGTCAGGCACACACACAGTCAGACCGGAGCCTATTTCGGTCAGACCGTGAAGCTGTCCAGAGACGACCTAGTTTCTGGACACCTTATACGGTCAGGCCGATAAAAACGGACAGACCGGCCATACGGTCAGACCGTGGTATAAAAACACGGTCAGACCGGTCAGACCGTAATAGCTCAAAACAACAGAAAGATAGTTCATGAAGTTCCAGGAGACTGACTTAGGTTTAAACTACGGACAGACCAACCTTAAAAAGGTATATACTATACTAAGACATAAGTTCGGTCAGTCCGAGAATTCTAATCGGTCAGTCCGTGAATCCGGTCAGACCGGTCCAACATACGGTCAGACCGACTGAGACATTGCTGAGCAGAAATGAGCTAAAACAAGCATATTCAAAGTATATGACCTTCTAGTATGCAATGCAAGTTGATTTTATGATTTGTGGCACATAGATGGAGTATTTTGTGATACACCACATGCTCTTCTTAATAGTACGGCAACTATCCTAAAATCCGGTCAAAATTCTTCTCTAATCACCTTAGACCGGTAAAAATGGAAAAGACTCTATTTCATACCTTTTCCCTTTTAATCAATGCTCTTTCTTCATCATGAGACTCTTTCTTCGCCTTTCATTAACCTGTCTTTTAAGTATCTTCTTGACACAACTCGGCAGGTAACGTTAGTATAGCATTTGAAGTTGTCATTAATTATTAAAACAATCTATAGGGGCCTAGAAGCTACAGAGGCCGCGAGAGCGGTGGTGGTGGTTGCCAAGGCCTGGGCTTTGATGTCCGCGGCCTCCGGGATCGCCGCGATGTCCCGGGTGAGGAAGCGACGAGCCTCCGCCAAGGACACCAGTGGGTTGCGGGGATTCTCCTCCGCTTGGAACTCGACTCCGAGCTCGATCAGTGTGGCTCAGAGTCGATTCCCCGCCGACATGAGGGCGTGAGCCCCCTCGGACTCCGCCTCCCGGTGCGCCCAGGAGAGAGTGTGCTTGGAGGCGGTCAACTGCTCCTGGACGCTTCCCAACTCCCGGACGGTGGCATCCCGGGCAAGCTCTGCGAGATTCAACAGGTCCACCCGGACACGCTCCAACTCCTGGGTGGCCACGTCCTTCTCCCGGATGAACTCCTCCCGGGTCCGGACAGCCGCGTCCTGCTCCCGGACGGCCGCATCACGTTCCGCCTCGGCAGTGGCTAGGTCCGACGTCAAGTCCTCGCTCTCCTGGGTGAGGTGAGTCCGGACGGCGCGGGCTACGACGGTTGTCTAAAGAAAAGTGAAGGTTAGCAATGGTTGACATGGTAAATGAAGGGAAATGAATCCTCACCTGTAGAGCTAGGGAGAAGACCTCCCCGTAACAGTCGTCGATGCCTCCCTCCCGGACGTGAGCTCGTACCTTGGGGGTCACGAGACTCAAGGAGAGCTTGCGCGTCTCCTCCGAGGAGAAGAGGGACGCCCCCCTCGCCAGGGAACGGGGGTCACCTCCCATTGGTAGGCCCCCGTTGCCAGCCCCGCTTGGGGGATCATCGCCACCCCTGGAGCCTCGGAGGGAGTCCTCCGGGAGAAGGGCGCCAAGACCATCATCCCCGATCGGAGGTGAGCGCCGGGAAGTTCGGGAAACTCCCCTCCCCGAGCGTGGCGTCGTTGAGGCGCTACCCCCGGCGGGGATGTGAGAACTCGCTCCCCCGGGAGGTGGCACCAGGGAAGGCGTGACTTCAGGGGCGAACAAGGCGTCCAGGCGCGGGAGAGCCCCATCACCCCGAAAGTACACGCCCGGGGGATCCTCCCGGAGGGCTTGCTCTGGGGAAGGAGTGGAGCTGTAGTCCCCAGAGGTGGACTTGTCCTCCTCAACGACCACGTGATCGTACACACCCGATGCCCCCAAGGCATCGAGTTGGGCGACCAGCGTGTCCGTGTCCGCTGGACTCCCCTCGTACTCCGGCTCCGGGGGCTGCAGTTCCCCCTGGGGAGTCACTCGCGCCGGAGATACAGCCTCCTCCAGCCCCCGTGGTGTCGCCGCGGTCCTCCAGGCCGGAGATGGCCTCATCTCCCCCAGCGTCCGAGGCGTCCCCATGGGAGTTGCCATGGCTGGGGGAGGCCTCACTCCCCGGGGGGGGGGAGTCACTTGCTTAGGGGGAGATCTCCCCCTCATCGGGGATCGAAGAGCCCCCAAGGCCCTCTCGGCCGGGGTGGGCCTCGCCCTCCCCGAAGCCAGGGGCGTTTCCACCGACCCCCGCGTGGGCTCTGGGGATCGAGTGCGAGCTTGACCGGGGGTCCCGCCCGGAGTTGGAGCCGTCTTGGCACGCTTCGCAGCCGGGAGCGCCCCCGTCTCCCACCGCCTGTGGGAACTTGGAGTGGGGAGGGGCACCTGCTCTGGGAGATTCATCCCGAAGGCCTTGGCCACTATGTTCCGGGGAGGACCTTCCCCGATAATGGCTAGGCACTGGGCATGCTCATCCTCGTAGTACCTCCTGAGGAGGTGCTCCGCCGTCTCCCGGGTCGACTCGTAGGACCTAACTGCAAAACGACGACATCAGCGAAACAAATCCCTACGAAGCACCCTAAACTCCCGGAGGGGGAACTTACGTCGCGACACCGGGAACCTCGGGGGTCGGAGCTCTGGGCCAAGTCCCGGACCCTTCCTACTCCGGCTGAAGGGGCTAAGCTGGAGGAGAAGCAACTCCTCCGCTAAATCCTGCATGCTCCTCCGGGAGCGGGCCTCTGTCATCTTGGCAACGGAGGTCAACTCATCCACCGTTAAGGCGGGAGAACCGGAGGGGCGACCGAGAGTCACCAGTCGTGGAGAATAGGTCACCTCCGGATCTCTTGCCTGAAGGTAGAACCACCTCTGGCTCCATCGCTCCCAATGCTCTTGGGAGGCTGTCACCGGGTACTCCTCCGCCTGGGAAGGGGCGTATTTCAGCATCACCGAGTCGCAGGTGGACTTCAGTCCGTGCTTCACCACTGGGGAGCTCTTCGCTGCCACCCAGTAGTAGTGGAAGAGACGGAGGGTCCCCTCCACTCCGGCGGCGGTCTCGCATAACCACAGAAACAACCCCATCCTTATGAGGACATTGGGCGTCAAGTGGTTCAACGCAATCCTGTGCTTCGGGAGGAAGTCCCGGAGCGGGGGTGGATCGGGAGTCGCAAGACCGCCTCCACGAAAGCCGCGAAGGCCACCACCTCCCCGTCTAGGGGGCTTGGAGTGACCTCCCCCGCGGCCGGGACGCGGATGTCACCATCCGCGAAAATTCTCCGGGTGACGAGGGTGTCCCAGTCTCCCGCCGAGAACTCCGTTGCCCCGAGATAATCGTAGGTTGCGTTCTCTGGGGGAACGTTTGATGCTTTCCCGCCTGCCTTCGAAGCCATTTTCCTTCGTCTCTCTTCGAGAGGTTTTGAAGCTAGCAAAGAAATCACTCCCGGGAAATATGGTGGAATATGAAGATTAAGGAGAAAGCTTGCCTTTACAGGGGCGGGCCCCTCTTTTTATAGGGGGACGAGGTGTCCCCGATGGCAGCCACGTGTCAGCCCAAGAAATCATGGCCGTAGATACGAAGGGTCACACGAGGATCGAGGCGATACGCTGTTGATTTAAATAGCATCCTCCTCTCCCGGAGAAGAACGAGTTGCGTCCCGTAGAGCTCTCCGGGAGAGGGGTGTTTCCCCTAACTAATCGCACCCCCCGACGACATCAAATGTCCTCCGGGGTGCGGGGGGCTTCTGTTGGGGGAAAATATCGACCATGCCAAAAGCATCAACTGGGGACGGGAGAAGCCACTCCTGGAACTCCTCCTCCAAGCTAGGGAGTGGCTTCTCCCGGAGCCCCTCCTTCGGGCTAGGGAGTGCCTCACTCCCGGAGGGAGTGGCTTCTCCCGAAGCCCCTACTCCGGGGTAGGGAGTGCCTCAATCCCGGAGGGAGTGGCTTCACTCTCGGACCCCGTCCTCCGGGCTAGGGTGTGGCTTCTACCGGAGCCCCTCCTTCAGGATAGGGAGTGCCTCACTCCCGGAGCCCCTCCTCCAGACTAGGGAGTGGCTTCTTCCAGAGCCCCTCCTCCGGGCTAGGGAGCGCCTCACTCCCGGACCCCGCCCTTCGGGCTAGGGGGTGCCTCATTCCCGGACCCCCTCCTCCGGGTGAGGGGTGTGGCTTCACTCCCGGACCCCCTCCTCCGGGCTAGGGAGTGGCTTCTCCCGGATCCCCTCCTCTGGGCTGAGTGAGAGCCCCTCCTCCCGGCTGGGGAGTGCCTCACTCCCGGAGCCCCTCCTCCGGGCTAGGGAGTGGCTTCTCCCGGAGCCCCTACTGCGGGCTAGGGAGTGCCTCACTCCCAGAGCCCCTCCTCCGGGTGAGGGAGTGGCTTCACTCCCGAACCCCGTCCTCCGGGCTAGGGAGTGGCTTCTCCTGGAGCCCCTCCTTCGGGCTAGGGAGTGCCCCACTCCCGGACCCTGTCCTCTGGGCCAGGGAGTGGCTTCTCCCGGGGGCCCCTCCTCCGAGCTAGGGAGTGCCTCACTCCCGAACCCCGTCCTCCGGGCTAGGGAGTGGCTTCTCCCTGAGCCCGTCCTCCTGGCTAGGGAGTGGCTTCTCCCGGGGCCCCTCCTCCAGGCAAGGCGCCTCACTCCTGGACCCCGCCCTCCGGGCTAGGGAGTGCCTCACTCCTGGATCCCGTCCTCCGGGCTAGGGAGTGGCTTCTCCCGGAGCCCCTCCTCCGGGCTAGGGAGTGCCTCACTCCCGGACCCCATCCTCCGGGCTAGGGAGTGGCTTCTCTCGGGACCCTCCTCCGGGTTAGGGAGTGGCTCAATTTCGCTCCCGAGCCTTTTCCTGGAGGAGAAGGCACTAAATTCAAGGGCCGCCACGTGTCTGAGATCGGTGCCCCGGACCTTGCCAAAAGACTATCCAGCCCTCGATCCGACGGTTGTAGCTAGGGTAGTTTAGTAATTTGCATCTTTTGGGGTCTATATATACCCTTGTACCCCTCTCTTGTAACCTAAGACACTCATTTGTACTCAATCCAAAAATCGAATAGGCGTGCTCTAGAGCCCTCTCTCCGGGAGAGAGCCCCCTAGCCTACGCGTGTTGGGAGCACGTCGACAGGACTAGGGCCTCCACTGAGGCTTGAACCTGTATAAACCCTTGTGTCAATCTCTGAGATTGTCCAACACGGGGTGACCCGTCACACGGTCAGCTCGTGTTGAGAAACACATGTTGCACACGTCATCAAACCTGCCGTGGTATTTTTTATACCACGACAGATAGATACTGTCTCCCAACTAAACAAATCAAATTTGTGTAAGTTTGGCTTGGAATATTATCCCAATCATCGACAGCTGGCGCCGACTGTGGGGACAACAAGACATTTTCTTCTTCTCCAAATTAGCTGTATCTATGGATTCTGTGCCTTGTGCAAACGACTCTGAGAACGACTTCGATCTCACCGACTACGTCGATGTCATGGATGAAGACGACATTCCCATGGAAGAGATCGATGCCACTCTTGAGTCTAGTGCCAAGGAGAATTCTTCTCTGATTTTGGTCACGACTATCGACCAAGAACTTGAGAAAGCAGTTCATTCGCCTTCTGTAAGTCTTGCCACATTCGAAGGCGAGTACGTACTGCAACCCATTGCCTTGACCAATGAGGATTCTGATGCCTCCATATCAGATATGGATGATCCCGGTGATCACCGATCGTTGTGTATGGAAGAATCTGCTCTAGACAATTTTCATTCCCTCTTTGACTTTGAGTGTGATTTAGACAAAGAGGAGATGTTCTCCCCGCCTGCGGTCTTGGCTCCACGGGAAGTCGCTGAACTTTTTGTGGAGACTCCTGAGCAACGGCTTACCATGGAAGAAGAAGACCACAAACGGTTGGAAGATGAAGCTCGTGTGCGCTGAGTGGACAAGGTTCACAAGAACACAGAGGAAACTCTACGCCTTGTGCAACTTTGCCATGACGCCATGAACTTCGGCCCCGGAACGTGTCGCCAATGACCTCCTGGTGGATGATGGCGCGACTAATCGCGCTTACAGATCCGGAGTGTTCCCCGGTAACTAAGGCGATAATGGAAAAGACTCCTCTAGCTCCTAGAAGAAGCACACAGGAGCGCATTCGCGTGATCGCGAAAGTGCTCCGTAACCCTCATGCTAGTTTTACAAATGACGATGAGGTAACATTTGCAAGAGTTCTTGCAAAAATCTCGACGGAGTTGCATCAGATGTAACTCCAATTGCCTCATCGCGATCAATGACCAATGAAGCCAGAGAAGACATAACCATGTTTGAGCCACATCAACTCGTCATGGTCATGACAAGATCCGAAGAGTTGATCATTCCCGTGATTGCGACCGTGAGCCGATACGCTCACGCTTGGGACCATGCCTTGGAGTTCCACATGCCAACCCTTCCCACAACCATGGAGGTAGTCGTGACGAATAGCAGCCACGTATTACATATGTTGGCTGCAAAGCTTTTTGCCAAGATTAAGAGTAGTGGTCTGTCCTGATAATTCAAGCCAAGCATGTTGAGCGGTTCAATGGGATGCATAATCCATCTGTATTCCTCTAGATTTATGTCACTGTTATCCAGGCGGTAGGTGGAAATGAAAATGTAATGGCCAATTATTTGCTAATGGTCCTTTAAGGTCTAGCGCGAACATGGCTTTTCAATCAATCGGAGGGATCAATCTACAATTGAAAAATGTTGTGTAATGCTATCCTTAGCAATTTTCAGAATTGCTATGAGAAACCTGGCAAAGAGGATGATATTCATCGTTTACGCTAGACTTCAAGTGAGACCCTCCAGCAATTTTTCAAGAGGTTTGTGGGGGTAAGGAATACTATCCCCAATATCTCTGATAGTTCAGTAATCAGAGCCTTTAAACATAGTGTTAGATACCAAAGATTCACATAGGACCTTAGTATCCACCCACCGAGATCAGTGTCAGAACTCTTCAACATGACTGATCACTATTCCAATGCTGCTGAGGTAGTAGAATGGAATAGGATGGTTGATAAGGGTGATTTACCACCACAACCTGGTCTAGACTCTGAAAGGAAAGAGAATTCTAACAAGAAATCTGGATCATTTATGGGCGGGAAGTAAAAGAAGTCAAAAAAGGGTGGAGCGAACCATTCCCGAGAGGTTGCGAACATGGAAAAGCGACAACAGAATAAAAGTAACAAAGTTCCATACAAGAATAGTAAAACTCCTTCTGGTGGCCGCAACAGCGACCACAAGGAAAAACAGACTAACCCACAGGGAAGCAAGAAGTGGTGTCCGTTGCATGAGGTTCTGGGACACGACCTCAAGAATTTCCAAAACTGGTTAAAGCGCATGGAAGAATTCTACCAAGGTAAAGCACCTATGCCTACCATACCAAAAAAGGACAACCCAGTGGGAATAAAGGCATTGATGGAGATGAGGACATGCTATACCAGGTACCGAATAATCATGTTAATGTTGTTTTTGGTGGTTCTTCGTCCTACCTTTCTAAGCATCATTTTAAGTCTGTTTTCTGAGAGGTAAATAATATTGAAGCTCCCCCAGGAGAGCCTCAATACCCTTGCTGATCGGAGACATCCCTGACCTTCAGCCGGGAAGATTGCCCTAGAGGACTATCATGACCATGGCGACTCCTTTTGGTTATAACCCCCACGATTAGCAATGCTAAAGTGGGTAGAGTCCTGGTTGATGGAGGTAGTTCTCTCGACCTGATTTTTGCAAAAGCACTTGACGAGATGCAAATCCCTCGTTCAAGAATTAAAACTATGGTCCACCCATTTTTTGGGATTATTCCTAGTCCTTCGTATATTTCTATCGGTCAGATTGTACTATCGATAACACTTGGGGAACCAGATAATTTTCGAACAGAATTGGTTACTTTTGATGTAATTGATTTTGATTCAGCATACAATGCCATCCTTGGAAGGTCCTCACATGCCAAATTTATGGCAGCAACGCACTATGCTTATCAGTGCGTCAAGGTGCCAGGACCAAAAAGTACGATCACGGTGAGGGGTAGCCAAAATTCGGCCCTCACTTGCAATCACATTTCTCTGGAATTGGTTGACCAGCTCCCCCTCAGGGATGTTTGCGACCAAAACTAAAGAGCCAGATGCGGTCAAGGCAACTCCGCGACCAGACGAAAAACTTAAACAAGTTTCCTTATTCCCAAACGACCCATCCAGAACTGTTCGGATCGGGTTAGAACTGAAAAACAAATAGGAACTTGCGCTCATCTCTTTCCTCCAAGCTAATGCAGATGTGTTTGCGTGGAAACCATCCGACATGCCTAGAGTACCAAGGAAAGTGATCGAGTAGAGGCTAGAAATTTAGCCTGGACAACGACCAATAAAGCAAAAGCTCAGATGCTTTGCCTTTGATTGGAGTGAAGCCATTCATTCGGGGTTAGATAAACTCCAGGAGGTTGGCTTTATTCACGAGGTCGACCATCTCGAATGGCTCGCAAACCCGGTCATGGTCCTAAATCTAATGGTAAGTGGCGCATGTGCGTCGATTACACTGATAAGAATTATTACCCGAGTTAAATCGCTCATGCATTTCCAAGGTCGCAGCATACCATTCTATGATGGCGAATAACGCTCCATGGTTGATCATGCCTTTCTATGGTCGCAGGATACTAATAAAAGAGATAATGGGATAATCCAAGGATATTTAATTCCCATAATTTGAACTATGGAACTCTATAGTCTCAACATCTATCATCACAGAGTCCATGATCTCATATTATACCTGCAAGTGTTATGGTCGCAGAGACATTTACCTATGATCATACCATGTCGCAGAGACAAAACCTGATACCTATACTGCGACCATAGTGTTAAAGACTTATACTATAATATGGAGATTATGTAGTATAAGTCACCACTCACAATAATCGTTCCTTGATCCTTATGATTATTCCCGAAATAATCATAAGTCCCTGACAAGGTAACCGTTGAAGAAGATAAAGATGGATTAGCAGTTTCTATAACTGCAAGTTAAAGAAACTAACAAATAGCAACCAACCACGACTTACAGCAACCGCTATGTAGCAGTTATAGGCAATCGTTAGGCACCTCTCCAATAGAACAACTGACGTCTCTTCGACAAGTATAAAAAAACTTTTAGGGGAAGGATCAAGGGGGAAAAAGGAGGCAATAGAGAAATAGGCAGTATATTCTCTTTGTAATCCATTTACTTACTCATAGTGATAAACCAACAGGAGTAGGGTTATTACTCAACTTTGAGGGCCTAAACCTGTATAAATCTTTATGTCATTAGATCCATAGATATCGTGATCACCTTGGTGATTGTTTGAATTATCTCCCTACAAAACACAAGTAAATTTTGCATAAGTTCAATGAGGAAACTCCGGTCCCAATCGTCAATAGCTGGCGCCGTCCGTGGGGATCATTCAAGATATTTTTTGATTCACCAGGGTTCACTATATTCATGGATCCTTTCCCTTGTTTACATGATTCTGAGAGCAAGTTTGATCTCAAGGATCATGTAGATTTCTTGGATGAGGACAACGTCCCCATCAATGATGACGATATTATTCTCGAGACTTGTCCCGAGGAAGCATTATCTTCGGTCCCAATCACGTCTGTTGACTAGGAACCGGAAAAAGCAATTGGCTTACTCTCCGCGAGTTTTACCACATCCAAGGGCGAGTACGTGCCACAACCCCTTGCCCTAGATGATATGGGAGATGATGATCTTGAATTTAGTTTGGAGAATTTTGCTCCAGACAATTTAAAATCTCTCTTTGATTTTGAGTCTAACTTAGACAAAGATGAGATGCTTTCATCATCTGTGAACTCTATTCCAAGGGAAGTCACCACACTTTTTGAGGAAACCCTTGAACAACGTGTTGCTAGGAAGAAGGAGAATGCAAACGAAAAGAAGATGAAGTGTGCGAACAACGAGAGGCCGAAGTCTGCAAGGTTGCAGAGGATTTTCTATGTCTTGCACCAGCTCGCCACGATGCCGCTACTCGTGACTTTGGTCAAAGAACTTCTCGTCAGCAACATTTAGATGGTCACAGACATGAACACATGCCACTCTCAGCCCTAGAGTACTCCCCAATGGTTGAAGCAACGATGTTAAAAACTCCTCTAGCACCCAGAAGGAGTACACAAGATCGTATCCGTGTGATTGCAGATGCACTTGACGAGGATTATTACCCGAGCTAGTTATTTATTTTGTTGAATATATCATATTTAAGGATATTTCGGATATGATATGTGAATTTGTGCATTAGCTGCCATTATGGTCACAGAAGCAACTTCCTGTGTGCCAGAAGGTCGCGGGCGCAAAATCAGCTTATGGTCGCAGAACTTGCACGACCATAAGGTCACAGGATGTGCGCGACCAAGGTGATCCAAGGGTTACATTTAACCTGAGTAGTGTTTGAGCTTACCAGACACGTTTCCAGGATAAGATAACTTCTTCTCCCATGTATGAAGATAACCGTCAAGGAGTTAAGATGTGCGGTTATCCATAACTGTACATGTTAACCGGCGAAGGGATAAAGATTAAAGTGTAGTTATGCAACTGCATATTAGCAACAGTCTGAACTCTTGAACTGCTTCACGTTGGCATCCTTTCAATCAGTATAAAAGGAGGGAAGGAAGGACAAGATAGGACATTTAGAGAAAGAAAACAAGACTTGAACAACTCAAGCTATAGACAATAGATAGAAGCATTGAGAGAGATTGTCAACCTCTGTAACAATCTCTCCTTCCCTGTAAACATTCTTATACATAGTAAAAACACCACAGGACGTAGGGTTATTACTTAATCCATTGATGGCCCGAACCTGTATAAATCTGTGTGTCTCCAATTCATACTTACCCTAACTTACCTGATAAACACCTTGAAAGGTTTCCACTTCCTACTTACAAATTTGCGTAAGATCGGCTAAGGACCCCGAGTCCCAATCATCGATAGCTGGTACCCACCGTGGGGCCTTTCTCAAGGCGTTTCTTTCATTAGGAGTTCTGGTAAGTCATGTCTGGGGCATACGATTTCGAGAACGATTTTGATCTCGATGACTATGCTCAGATTTAGATGCCTTCGCCCAACGACGCCGTTACTATGGAAGAGGTCGACGACGAAGACGTCAGTGAATCACACCCAGAGGGTACATCTTATCCAACTCTGGTCATATCTGTCGACCAAGAGATAGAAAAGATGGATCTTTCCCCTCATGTGAATCCCACCACATCAAAGGCTGAGTACGTGCCTCAACACGTTATTTCATGAGATGTGGAGGATGACAATCTTGAGTTTAGTCCTGGAAAGTTTGCTCCAGACAATCTCAAATCCCTTTTTGATTTCAAATATGATTCAGAACAAGGAGGAATGTTTTCCCCATCTACGACCTCGGTTCCTCGAGAATTTGTTGCGCTTTCGGAGGAAACTCCTGAGCAGCAAATTGCCAGGGAGGAACAGGAGCGTAGATAGAAGGAGGATTAGGACCATGAACAACGAGAAAACGAGGTTCGTAAGGCCACTGAGGAAGCCTTACGCCTTGCGCAATCTCTCCATGATGCTGTTGTTCGAGATCCCGCTCCTAGCACTTCTTGTCATCCGCATGGTCGCGGGTGCAACCAGACGCCATCCTTGGCTTCGGACTATCCTCCGGCAGTTGAGGAGACAATAACTCATATGGCATCTAGGAGGAGCACACAAGACCGAATTCGTGTTATCGTGGATACACTGCATAATCCTCCTCCTGATTTGGTTGATGCGGATAAAACAACCTTCGGCAGAGTCCTTGCGGACACGCTCGATGAAGTTGCATTTGACGCTACTCCAACAGTGTTGTCCCGTTCCACGATTCGCTCCCATGAACGGAATTATTCATACTCTAGCCATGGGAGGCACAATCGATTGCTAGTAGGGCCGATTCAGCATGACAAGGCCAGGCGAGTTGGAAGCTCCCAACATTGAGATCGTGTACCAGTCCATTCCCGCCTGGGCCCGTGAGGTGTATCTCCTCAAGGTGATGTCGCCCGTGACATATGGAAGGTCGCACTGATAGACATTTCCGCAGTTCCTATGTAAGTTGTAAGGCTTTCTCGCCAGGCCTCCGTGCTGTGGTCTGGCCAGATAAGTTTAAATCAGGGATGATCGAAAGGTTCGATGAAACTCAAAATCCATTAGAGTTTCTTCAGATCTACATTACTGCCATCCAAGAGGCAGGGGGAGATGACCACGTTATGGCAAACTACTTGCCAACGGTTCTTGAAGGACTAGCGAGGACTTGGTTGTTTAATCAACCAGAAGGGTCAATTTACAATTGGAAAATCTTATGTGATGCAATACTCAACAATTTCCAAAATTGTTACCAGAAGCCTGGCAAGGAAGATGATCTTCATCACTTGCACCAGACTTCCACGAAAACTCTTCGGCAGTTTGTCAAGAGATTTGTTGGAGTGAGAAATACCATTCCTAATATCTCTGACAGTACTGTTATTAGGGCATTTAAACATGTCGTTCGATATCGGAGATTCACCGAAGATTTACTTATCCATCCACCTCGATCAGTAGCCGATCTCTTCGACATGGCTGACCGTTATTTCGACACAGCCGAGGCCGTGGAATGGAATAGGATGGTGGACAAAGGAATTTGCCACCTCAACCAATTCTCAATAGAACAAAAAGAAGGATGATTCTAGCAAGAAACTGGAATCATCATCGGGCGGGAAATCAAAAAAGCCCAAGAAGAATCGGGCTAGACAATGCCGAGATGTCACCGTTGCCGACAAACCGTTGTCAGGAAAAGGTAATAAGCATTCATTTAAAAATAAAAGTCCTTTTGGTGGTCGCGACAGCGACCATTCAGAAAAACAGACTAACCCGCAGGGAAATAAGAAGTGGTGTCCACTGCACAATTCTTCCGGACATGATCTCAAGAATTGTCGCAACTGGTTGAAGAACTTGGAGACTTCTACCAGGGAACTGGACCCATGCGGACCATACCACAGGAAGATCAAGCCTGCGAGGTTAAAGATGTTGATGGAGATGAAGAAATGTCTTACCAGGTACCCCAACATCATGTCAATATTATCTTTGGTGCTTCTTCTTCTTATGCTTCTAAGCGTCAATTTAAAACTTTTTACCGTGAGGTAAATAAAGTTGAAGCTCCCCTTGGGGAGCCTCAGTATCCTCGATGGTCAGAAAATCCCATAACCTTTGACCGGGACGATTTTCCCAAGGGGCTTACACAACCGTTGTGACTTCCTTTGGTCATTACCCCTATAATTAGCAATGCTAGAGTCGAAAGGGTTCTGATCGACGGGGGCAGTTCTTTGGACCTATTATTGGTCAAGACTCTTGGGGAGATGCAAATCCCTCGCTCAAAGATTAAACCCATAATTCATCTATTTTATGGTATGATTCCTGATCCCTCAATGATGCTGATTGGACAAATTGTGTTACCGGTAACATTGGGAGAGCCAGACAATTTTTGAACAGAATTAATTACATTTGATGTAACTGATTGTGATTCGACATATAACACTATTTTTGGCAGGCCAACACTTGCTAAGTTTATGGCGGCGGCGCATTACGCTTATCAATGCGTCAATCTACCAACTCCAAAAGGCGTGATTTCGGTCTGAGGTAGCTAGAATACGGCTCTCACTTGTGATCGATTATCTCTGGAGTTGGTGGATCAACTTCCCCTTCGGGATGTTCAAGTTGCGACCACCGCCTTAGATGTGATCAAAGTTGCCCCGCGACCAGATGAAAAATTGAAGTTAGTTCCATTCTACCCAGATGATCCATCCAGAACCATTCAGATTGGATTAGATTTGGATGACAAATAGGAACTCGAGCTCGTTACTTTCCTCCAGGCTAACGCAGATGTGTTTGCATGGAAACCATCCGACATGGCTGGAGTCCCAAGGGAAGTGATTGAGCACAAGCTAGCTATTCGGCCTAGACAGTGACCAATAAAGAAAAAGCTCAGACACTTTGCTGTCAATTGACAAAAAGCCATCCGGTTGGAGTTAGATAAACTCCATAAGGCAGGATTTATTTGTGAAGTCGATCATCCATAAGTGGCTTGTGAACCTGGTCATGGTCCTAAAGTCAAATGGTAAGTGGAGCATGTGCGTCGATTACACTAGCCTAAATAGTGCCTATCCGAAGGATGATTTTCCCCTTCCCCGTATTGATCAGTTGGTTGATTCTACTGTGGATTGTGAACTGATGAGCTTCCTGGATACTTATTTAGGCTACTATCAAATTAGCATGGCAGAAGAAGATGAAGAGAAAAGTGCCTTCATCACATCATTTGGCACCTACTTCTACGTTAGAATGCCATTCGGTCTCAAGAACACTGGTTCCACATACCAGCGCTTGATGCAAAAGACCTTTCTTTCCCAATTAGGGCATAACTTAGAAGCTTATATACATGATTTGGTTGTAAAGAGCTTCAAAAGTTCTAGTCACATAGATGATCTTGCTGAAACCTTTTGTAATTTGAATAAGCATGGAATAAAGTTGAATCTTGAAAAATGCTCTTTTGGAGTTTCTTCTCGTAAACTTTTGGGTTTTCTTGTTTGTTCGAGAGGAATTGAGGTTAATCCTAAAAAAATCAAGGCCATTGAGCAAATGAGATCACTTTTGACCATAAAGTATGTCCAGAGCCTAACAAGTCGCATGGCGGCCTTAACCCATTTCATATCATAGTTAGGCGAACGGGGATTACCTTTCTTTAAGGTTCTCCATAAGCACAATTGTTTTACCTGGTTGGATGAAGCCGAAAAAGCCTTTCAAGAGGTAAAAGCATACTTATCTAGTGCAGCAGTATTAGTTTCCCCGGTTTTGGGAGAACCTTTACTTCTTTACCTGGCCACAACCCCTCACGCGGTCAACACAGTTCTGGTCACAGAGTGGGAGAGTGTGCAGCAACCAATCTATTATGTAAGTGAAGTACTTCATGGGCCAAAGGAGCGTTACCCTGAAGTCCAGAATTTACTTTACGCTCTTTTGATGGCTTCCCGAAAGCTTCAACATTACTTTCAAGCACATAAGATTACTGTGCCTTCGTCCTTTCCATTGGGAGATATTATCCAAATCTGGAAAAATCTGGTCGCATTGCGAAATGGGCAGTGGAACTTCGAGCGTTTGACATCCATTTCACCCCTCGTATCGTAGTTAAATCTCAAATTCTTGCAGATTTTTGTGGTTGAGTGGACTAATCCTGACCCTCCTGCACAAGAATCTGTAGATTTACAATGCACCGACCATTGGATGATGTATTTTGATGGCTCTCGTAGTTTTTAACACCGGGGGCTGGAGTTGTTTTAATTATGCCTCAGGGCGACCAACTCAAGTATGTCATTCAACTACACTTTGTTGCGACCAACAACGCAGCAGAGTATGAAGGTATTCTTGCTGGGCTTCGAGAAGCCAAATTCCTTTGAGTCTGTCGATTAGTGGTGAGGGGAGACTCACAACTAGTCGTAAACCAGGTAAACAAGGAGTACAGCACCTCCAGTGAGACAATGACTCATTACCTGGAAGAAGTGAGGAAGTTGGAAAAACACTTCAGTCATTTCGAAGTCCAATTTGTTCCACGAAAGGATAATATACTCGCAGACCAATTATCAAAAATTGGGAGTGTGGGACCCTCATTTGAGGATTCCGATGGCAACCGCTCAGGTGGATTGCACACAGAAAGGTACATCACAAGCTCACAACAACAGGATTTACTTTAAACAATAAGTCCAATAGATAAAACAAGTACAAGGTCACGAGGACCACTATTACATTATCATAAAGCCAAGAATGGCATTAATTAAAGTTGATACAAAAGTAGAGAGTTTTTCAAAATCAAGAATAAAAAGAATTGGCATCGGAGTACCGAACACAGAAATAGCACAAAAATAACAAAGGTCTTCATTTCCTTCTGCAGCGGTTCGGCTCGGGCCTTCACCACATCAAACTCAACTTGGCGCATGACCCTCCTAGAAGCTCAAATCGTCTGGACAGGTTCCTTCCTCTTCTGAGTGCTTGAGGCTAAAGGAATCAGGATCCTCGAATCCTTTCTTCTGAATTTGTGTGAAAAGGCAAGGGTGAGCATATTTTTCCACGATGCTCAGCAAGTCCCGTTATGAGAATGCAGATATATAGATGAGGGGTTTTCAAGGAAAGAAATCTTGGCTTTATATATAGGAATAGAATAGATTTTCACTCTCAGTTTTGAAGAAAGGTTTTTGTTTTCAAAAGCGAGGCTTTTAAAATCCTAAGCTAGATTTTCAGAAGATGTTATGTGTGGCGGTCTTCCATGAGTCACCACTTTACTCAGATTTTGTGAAAAACTTTCCAAAAGCTACTTGTGCTGCATCGACGTGGATAGAATCCACAGCATGCAGACTCCATAACCTGGGAGCTCAGAGTATCCGATACTTTTTATACTTTACAAAGGTGTACCACCTTAATCCACCAATCATTTAGCTTTCAAGTCGGATCAGCTCCATGCGACTTTTACGCATGTGACAAGGCCGAGATGACACAATAGTTTACAGTCCTAGCATTAACTATTCCCTGCCCGGTAAATAGACAGTTAAGTCTCAAGTACCGTTGTGGGTCCTCCCCACTGCCTTACTTCCTAGCTTGGGTCTATGTTCTCGCAAGACACATAGCCTCTCTTGATTACAGTCGCGCATGACTTAATCTGGCGTAGGGCGTCTTCCTTCTTTCCACCTTTTCCTCTCATGATTTTTCTGAACTCACATCACTCATGGCCTTCTGCGGCCCACCAGCTCTCGCAAGAAACTGGATCGACAACCATTGCAGGGAAAAGCTAATACTAAAGAAAGTTACTAAGTTGCGCCCGTCCCATAACCGGGCAAGTGGTTGGTACATTTTTCATGCCGCATAGAAGCACAACACAAGGTTCTAGTCCTTATGAATCTCTAGTGAGGAGTCTTTCACATTCCCAGTGCGCACACAGCACCATCCAATCAAACCATCCTCACTATCGATTCCAATCACATTTTCTTTCACAAAAAGGGGTTTTGAATATGCTTTTCTTATATGTGACCATTCAACATTTAACATATAATCTTGAGCATAGCATAGCCTAAGCATGATATTCTAGGGTGACAAGGGTGCATGGACATTCAATGTCAAAAGGGGCTTTACAGTTATTTAGGTCATACCAAATCATTTCATTAAACATAACTCTTATTTGAATCTAAGGCATGCACATACTTGAAAACAGTTAACATACTTCATTTCAAGTAATAGGCTAGACATGATCAAGGGTTTGAGACTTGCCTTGCAATGCTGGGTCTAGTTACTTGCATAATTCTTCGAAGATTTCTTCCGCTCCTTCAATCTCTGGTTCCACGGCGGATACATATAACACACACATACACTATATAAGCATACAGAAGATAGTCTTTATGGGAAATGATACGTAAAATATATCATGCATGCAGGGGAAAGGTTTGGACCAAAGTCAGTTGGATGCTGATTGAAGAGATGGGCTGAAAAGGGGTTGAATGTCGAAAGGCTGACATCGGTCCAAGGCTAGACATAGCCTTAAGTTGGTCTTAGGTAGGTTTTCTGGAGAAGAGACAGTAGAGAAAGTTGTAGAGTACAACTCCAGGAATCTAATGGACAAGGTGGAATTTCAATTGCTCAAGTGAAACAGGTCTAAATCACTCAATGCCACTGGTGGACATGCACTGACATAGTGCTGGACATGACCAGAAACTAGGGCATGGCATAATTTTTGACTCAGGGCTCCAATTGATGAGCCACTTTGTCTAGGAGTTAGGCCTTTATAACAGGAACAAAGTACTCAATAGGCTCAAGGGAAGAAAGTGGCCGGAGGGTGTCCAAATCAGGAGAGTAAACACGGTGGCCTGAACTACTGGACAATGATCTTGGCATTGGAATATCTTTTGATTCATGTTGATTCAGGAGTCGAGCTAGTAGACAATGTTGCTTAGGGTACTGAGATCTATCTAAGGGACAAAGTGTACAGGGCTAGATCGGCCGGGGAGAAATTCCGGCGACCGGCGCTGGAGAAGACGACTCCTAAATTGGGCGTTTTCGATTCAGAGAATTTGAACTCGATTGCTTGCTCAGGGAGTGAGAGGGTGAAGTGAGGGAACTATTGGTGAAGCTAATTTGGTTGGGGGATGGCCGAAGAAGCTCGGCAACGTGAGCTGATTTGCTGGTGGCGCGCAAACTACGGGAGGCTACAATCTTAGCTCGATTTTGAAATCCAAATTCGTAGGCTTGCTCAAAGGAGTGTTCTGATCAATTTTCATCACTGGCACGAGGGCTGATTTGGATCGAATCGGGCAGCATTGAGGAAACAGGGCATTTGAGCTTTTCCGGCGATCGCCGGCGTTGAGGTTCACCGGGGGCCAATTAAATGCTATGAAACGGAGAGGGGGATGAGGGGAGCTTACTGGTGGCGTTGGTTTGGAGAGAAGAGCAGCGGTTGAGGCTGGCACCGGTGGCCTCAAAAGTAGCTCGCCGGAGAAGAAGGTCTTCACGGCGGCGCTGGGAAAATCGGTTGCTCTCTGGTGCTAGAAGTTGGAGCTTGCAGCTACGGGTGGTGCAAAGTGATGTTGCGGTTGAGGGAGAGCTTATATAGGCGAAGGGCTGGGGCTCTCGGGAGTTGAAGCATATCAGGCGGGATTCACGGCTGACACCGGAGAAGGGTTCGAGGCGACGTTGGGACACGGCAACGACTGTGCCAGGCGAGGGGGAATCACGCCAAAATCCGGCTGGAGCAGGGCGACGAGATCACTGGCTTCGGCATGGCTGCAACGTGGCGTTGCCTTGCTGCTGCTGGAGCACGCGCGCGCGCGGGAGAATCACCGCACAGCGCGGTTGAAGTTGCTCCACGGTGGTGGCACGGTTGCGCACAGGTGGTGCTACGTGGCTGCGGTGGTGGCTGCGCGGGATACTTTGTCGGCAGCGAGTTCCTACAGCGAGGCGAGGTGGCGTTGCACTGGTCGAACGAATAGAGCTCTGGTTGAGAGCAACGACCAGGGGCTGGAAAGCTAGGGCTGATTTGTAATTTCATAAACCTTCACCAGGGACTGTTCTGCAAGGATTTGGACCAATCTGAAGGAATTTGGTTCGGGAATTTGGGCCTATTTGCAAATCTGGAGATCTAAAGGGCTGATCTGAGTTCTGGTTTTGCAGATGAGTATTACTAAATCTCTTGGACTCATCCAGCAGGAAAAACGGTGAAATCCGATAAGATCTGGTGGTTTTGACAAAAAATCGAAAACATGGTAATTAGGGTAAACAGGGTAATTAGGGTTTGAAACTTTGGCGAGGCTGAAACTAGGGTTTAGGTTGATCTTTTGGAATTCTTCCAGAAGGGAAAAATGTTCAAAATAGTGAATGGGAGATATTCACTGGATCAGATCAAAATTTGGAGGTGGTCTGAGACTTTTGGTCTTTTTGGGCTTCTGACAAATCTGAAAAGAACTGATCTGCGATACCTTTGGACTAAAAAGCGAAAATGGTCTGAAAGGCGGAGTTTGGCTGCCAACTTTTTAAATTAAGGTAGTGGCATACCTGAGATCATAATTCTGAGATAAGGATCAAAAATGGGGTTGAGACATCTGAGAATCCAATGAAGATACGCTGACTGGCAAGCTAAAGAGATGGCAAAATTTGGGATGTTACAGGGAGTCACGTACATCCACTCTGGCAGGAGTGTTCGTTGAACACTTACAATACCCTTCGATCGCGGTGACGAGGATTATCACCCGAGCTAGTTTGATTAACACACATTTGGTTCAGGTCAGGTTCGAATCTGATATGTGTCTACGAGTCTTAAATGGCCGCTATGATCTCAGACGACCAGTCTTCTATATACTAGGAGAGGGCAGACACAAAGGTAGTTTGTGATCGCAGCCCTTGCGCGATCACAAGGCCGC
Source organism: Pharus latifolius (assembly GCA_019359835.1). Taxonomy (NCBI): domain Eukaryota; kingdom Viridiplantae; phylum Streptophyta; class Magnoliopsida; order Poales; family Poaceae; genus Pharus; species Pharus latifolius. The sequence continues at coordinate 68,559,146 of CM033323.1, forward strand.
AGACAATGCACGATCAGGAGGTCGATGACTTCATGCGACCAAGACTGTTCGAGGGTGTTTAAGTCTTTTACAAACACATCTCCAGGATCAAGATAACTTCTCCCACGTATGAAGACAACAGCCAGGAGGTTAATATGTGTGGTTACCCACTAACTACACGTGTTAAACCTATGTAGGAAAGAGGAGTGGTTACACAAACTGCACAGTAACAACCGAAGGGATACTAATATAGAAGAGATCTTCGCCTGTGATCATCTCTTCCTTCCTTTTGTAAACACTTTTTTCCTACATAGTAAAATCATAACAGGACGTAGGGCTATTACTCCCACCATCGAGGGCCCGAACCTGTATAAATTCTCTCATGCCCATACAGATATTACTCATCCTACCTTCCTGGAGGAGTGCCCTGAAGGGTCTCACAACTCACAAATTTGCATAAGATCGACTGAGGAACCCGAGTCCAAATCGTCAACACACGGCTTCGGTCGAGGATGATCTGGTGATAGTTCACGTCGCTGACCTTGGACAAGAAGAAGATTGGACCCGACCATTGCCCAAGGATGAAACCGAAAGTGATCGGTTAGTACGAAAGGCGCGTCTATATAAAATAATCGATGGAATTTTATATAGAAAGGGTACTCAAGGAGTATTCATGTGCTGTATATCTCAAGAGGAAGGTAAATCCTTCTTGAAAGAAATTCATGATGGTGTGTGTGGTGCACATGCATCTTATTGGACGCTGATTGGAAAGGTTTTTCAACAGGGTTTTTTATTGGCCTTCGTCACTTAATGATGCCATGCATTTAGTCAAAACATGCCCACAGTGTCAATTTCATACACGGCAAGTTCATCAGCCTGCATATGCCTTATAAACTATTCCTCTAACTTGGCCTTTTGTGATTTGGGGAATAGATATAGTGGGTCCTATGCCCCAAGCGGTTAATGGATACAATTTCTTGTTTGTAGCCATTGATACGTTTACTAAGTGGATTGAAGCTGAACCAGTCCGCAATATTACCGCCGCTGCAGCGAAGAAATTCTTTCATAAAAATGTTGTAACACGATTTGGTGTTCCAAGTTTTCTTTTTACCGACAACAGATCCCAATTCGTTAGTGGTCTTTTTCTGGATTATTGCGACGATATCGGGACCAAAGTGTGTTTTGCATCTGTGGCTCATCGACAGAGGAATGGTGTCGTTGAACATGCCAATGGGTAGATATTACAAGGCATTAAGAAACGGGTTTTCGATCGCCTTAAATTGCGCTCGGGGGCTTGGGTAGATGAACTCTACTCCGTTCTATGGGCACTACGCACTACATGTAGTTGAGCTACGGGTGAGACACCTTTCCAATTGGTATATGGTGCTGAGGCTGTCTTACTTGCAGAAATTCGTATTGGCTTTGTTCGTGTAGATCAATTTGATTATTCTGATCAACATGAACAATGTGTCCAAGACATTACCCTCCTTGAGAAGAAACGCGATCGGGTATTGATTAAGTCTACAGCATATTTACAAGCCTTGCATAAATACCATAGTAAATGGGTGCGACCTTGTAGTCTTCACGTGAGCAACTTGGTTTTACGAAAAATCCAAAACTAGTCTAATCGCAATAAATTCTCCCCTCAGTGGGAAGGCCATTATATTGTGGTCTCAGTGCCGCAACCAGGATCAGCCCGATTGGCAATGAAAGATGGAAGGATCTTGTCCAATACTTGGAATATAGATCAACTACACAAGTTTTACATGTAAGTTTTTCCACTTCCATTTTCCTTTTCACTTAGCATGATTTTGTTAAAAATAACATGTACCTTTTTTCACGTTACATTATAGTTTAATTCTGGACCTTTGTCCTCTCTTTATCGAGCTACGCTCGGGGGCTGGTCACCAATGACCATCTTATTATAGTAACCAAGGTGGATTCACTGACTGATCTCATGGTCGCATCTAGATAAGACATCCCTAATAAGCCATTTCTCAACGCATACAAAACTTACTAGTATGTTTCTGATCATTCGAGGGGCTATCAGTTCGTAATAAACTTTGGCATTATATTAAGATCAGTATTGATGCGACTAGATGATCATATCGAGTTGAGATATTTCTTTCTAAACCGTTTCTTAACGTATAAGAAACTCACTAGATATTTTTTGATCATCCTTAACCCATATCATTCTTTATTTCTCCTGAGATTATAATACAATGTCTTCAGTATGTATGATCTCAGGAGGGGGCTAGGGGAATACGACCATAATATAAGATGACACTAAGTACATTTTTTCCAAAAGTGAAATACATACATTTGCATATTTTCTATTATAATTATATGTGTGCAGGTACATAACCTTGAACAGATCAAAAAGAGCTTTGCATTTACCATTGTCTACTTTACAAGGGTAAAGACAGCAAAAGGGAAGAAAGTATATTAGGCTAGATTAAGCTCTCTCATGAGATTTTCGATCAGAGGCCTGACTTCATCCATGATAGCATTTAGCTAATCCCCACTCTCAAATATGGCATCTTCCGCCATTGGTTTTAGATTTAGATCTGGGCCATGGAAATGCCTAAGCTTGCACAGAATGGCAGAGGCTACAGATTTGACATTGGACTTCAGTGCCTTCTTCTACCTATTCGTGTCCTCAGGAATATATTCAAGGAGGGATTCAGCCTGAGCCGCGACCAACTTACAAGATTCACTAAGGTTTAAGGTTTCCTTTTGAGGATCAATTATGTCAGCCTTTAGTAAATCCGCAACCATCTTCATTTTCTTGAAGGCTTCTGACTGAATATTGTTGCAGCCCAAGATTGTCTTCTTTAAGGCTTTACTCTCTTCGCAGACAGTTTTAGTAGTCCTCTTGAAAGATTCAATGATTGCATGTTGGTTCTTGATGGTCGCGAGAAGCTATTCGATTTGAGTCTCAGTTTGGACATACTTATGCTTGAAGTCATTTCTCTCCTTGCTAAGGCTCTCTATCTGTTTTTCTTGTGCTGCATGAACAAAAGTAACATAGTTACTACAATTCATGTAAAGAAAATGACGCTTGTTGTCTATGAGTAAACTAATAGGATAGCTTTTTTTGGGCCTCGTTAAGTTTTCTTTTTAAAGATGAAAGCTCTACAGCTGTAGTCTTTTCCTGACCTTGTCGGTCAGCTATGCTCTTCAACAGTGAAGAGTTTTCCCTGCAATAATAGATGTAAGTATGATCCTTGGAAGAGACCTAGGATAGTACGAGCCATGTTTTAGGTACTTGCTCTTTGAGATGGCTGATCTCCTCTTGTGCGACCTTGACTTGATCTGCTAAAGTTTTCGATGTGGTCGTCACCTGAGATAGGCCCTGAAACAAAGAAAAGTTTACTGTTTGAAACTTGGGAATTCCCATGGGTCTATATCAAAAATAAGATGAAGATCTTTTTACTGACATCTAAGAATTTGTAGAGAATTTTCTCCTGAAGTTCAGACTTGTTGGTAGGCTGAACCTCGGGAGACATTCTTCCCGCAGCTGAGGGGAGGGCAGATGTTGTTCCCTACAAGGGTACCCCCACGAAAAAACTGGCAGATGTAGATTCAATCCCTTCAGATTGAATATCTGCAATAATTTTCTCAACAATGGCTTGAGGATCGTCCTTAGCCATTGTGTTCGTGTTCGCTGCTCCTATGACCTCCATTGCAGGCGTTTCGCCGGCTACAGGTGGAGTCGATAGGGCAACAGCCACAGAGTCTCTAAAAATAAAAGCATCATTAATTAGCAAAGTTGATGGATCAAGCTTTGTGGAAATTAGAGGTTAAAGCAAGTGTCTTTACCTGATCCGAAGCTCCATAAAGCTTTGGGGGCTCGATGCTGTACTTCTTGGAGATAACATTGAAGCCAGCAATTGTGTTGCGACTTCATTGGAGTCTATCTTGGTTTTTCTCCTTTTAAACAGGACGGTATTTGTCGACGATTCGGACTTGGGGTCCTCAGCCGAACTTATGCAGAATTTGTAATAGCGAGACCTTTCAAGATGACCCTCCGGGAAGGTATGTAGAAAAATGGAAAACAGGAGCACAGAGAGATTTATATAGGTTCGGGCCCTCGATGGTGGGAGTAATAGCCCTACGTCCTGTTGGGATTTCACTAGGTGTAATAAAGATTTACAAACTAATGGGAAAAGACCTTTACAGGCAAAGGTTTTTCCTCTATAGGTGTACGAAAAGAAGCCAAAGAGGCTTGTAAAGAACTATCTAATCTGGGCCGTAGACTTGGCTGTTTGAGTGGTTGAGTGTGTTGTATCTCGCTTGTATCAGAGATGTTGATCTCTCCCCCTCCTTGTTTGATGCATCTTGCCACTCCTTTATACTGGTCGAAAGGGTGCCATGCCGTAACTACATCAAACAGTTGTTCGGACGGTTGGATGCGGTTTTTAGAGAACCGTTCATAACCTCCACGTAGGTTAAACACGTGTTATTTATGGACAACTGCACGTATTAACTTCCTGACGGTTGATCTTCCACGTGGAAGAATCTCCGGGATACTTGAGATATTCCTGCTATAAGGATGGCCGGACAGGTAAACTCCAAGTACCTTGGTCGAAAGTACTCTGACCGCGGGATGTTGGCTGACCGCGCGACATCCTCAACATTCTGTTCGTGTATAGCATACGAACTCCTGACCGCGCGAAGCTTGCGGTCTGATCGCGCAAAGCCTGCGACCTTGAGCTGATGCTTCTCAGAATAACTTGAGTTCGCACCGCTAGGCACGTGTCTGGCTCGAATCTGTCTTGAACCAACAGTGCATTTATTTGAACTGACTCGGGTGTCAATCCTCGTCAGCTAGCCCCCAAATTTAAAGAAAACAAAGGGACGTGTTCACTTTAAATTTAAAGAAATGCATCGGATTATTAACCCAACTCTTCAAATCCCCCACTTAGTGGCGCACTAAGTAGGTCGGTTGGTTCCCTGAGATGGGCTCTGGGTATTATGTGACAGGTAATGATGGCGCTGTTGAAATGTTTTTTAACCCGAGGTAAAATTGTAAATGCTTTTAAGAACCCGAGGCACTTAGAATGTGAACCGTCACCCTGATGGTTATAAATACCGGGTCTTCAGTTTCACAAAGCTACACAATTTCTTCTCGCGGTTAAGTCCTTTCTAAAGTCACCTTCATCCTTCTCTTCATATACTTCCTGATGGCAGATCACAACATCATCGAGATTGAAAGTGATGAAGAGGAAGTTCTCAAGCAGGAGCCCCAAATGCCTGCAGATCCATTTCCTTCAAAGAAGAAAACCAAGGTTGACGAAGGATCCTCCAGCAGAGCAAAGGTAGAAGATGAGGCATCATCTTTTCTTCCTACAGCTTTCTTCCCAAAGATTCCCTGCTTTTGTTTGGGTGAACGATTTTCTGGTCGGGAAGAGGTGACTGTACGATCAGAAAGTCCTCAACTTGTGTTGGGGAAGCAATCTTCTGGTGGGAAGGTTGTACTTCCGCCACCTGGTGATCATCTTCCTAGGATGGCTATATCAACGTGTCACGAGCAGGGACAGGTAACGATCCTTATCTCCTTTTGCTGATAGTTTATGGTTAACACAACTAATCTTTTGCAAATGTAGGAGACTGGAGGCCCCAGTGATCAGCCTTCTGCTACTCCACCTCTTCCCCTCAGACGGACTCTTCTGGAGGAGAAGCATGCCCTGGAGAAGAAGACCGAAGAGATGTCTTGGGCGATTCTGCATCTGGCAGAATGTTTTGAACGATCCCGTGAAGAGGCACATCAGTTCTGTCGAGAGAGGGACCACGCTCAGCAACAGCGGGAACTCTCCGATTTGATTAGGAACAGCAGTGTACCTCTTGTTAGGGATGACGTAGATGAGCTTAGGTTAGTTGCTAGTTCTCTGGGTGTTGTCAGTGTAGATCCTACTGACAACAACATGTCCCTAGGAGAACTCTGCAAACTTCTTTCGGATCAGGTCGACGCTCTGGTCGCCGGTATCCCTTTTGTATGTAAAGAATGCAAAAAATAAAATTTCTTTCTTCATATAAATATTCTTTACATCTTTTGTGTGAATATATGGCCATGAGTAATGCCTTCGCGACCATTCATACACAGGGAAATTTCAGTTCTGCGATCAGAATCACACTTTTATAAAAGTACCGCGACCAACTCTGATACCGCGATCAGACTTAAAAACCGCGGTTAGAACTGAAGCTTACTGCGACCAGAATTTAGGCTCGGTCAGACCGTCACTTCGATTAGAACCAGAGCTTAATCGAATACATGGTTTCGATCATACCACAACCCGGTCAAAATATATCCATACGTCCAAAAAATTAGGTCGTAAGATATTTTTGTAAAAGTTTTCAGGGTACATAAAGGAAAAACGTCCTCTGAAAAACTCTGAGAAACTTTTCAGGTTTTTGCACTTTCAGTTTCAGAAACAAAGGAGCCTTTTTGTTTCAAATCCGATGCCTGGAATACGTTAACGGGTTCGCCAGAGACAGTATCCATTATGGGAAATGAATAAAATACTCAGTAGAACGTTTGAATAGAATGTTACTCATATTAATGCGTCTCCTCGGGTCTATAAAAGGAGCAGGTGTCTTCTTGAGGAAGCCACATAGCCAAAAACCCTCATCATTTCCGCCGCACAAAACCCTCATTCTTCTCAGCCTTCGTCTTCCCCAAAAAGTCGCCAACTTTTCCTTCGACTCTCCACCAAAAAATGGCGTCCTGGAGCCGATCGATCCACCATTCTGAGGAGAGTTTAGTGGCGTTGGAGAAGGAGGAGATCCTTCCTTCATGGCTGCTAATCAACTGGCGGCCCGCGGAGAAGGACCAAGAAACCCCAACTGTCCAAGAGGGCGAGTTGGTGGTTTTTGAAGAGTATTTGCGCTGCGAGTTCCGATTCCCTGAGAGTCGGTTTCTGAAGGACGTCCTCAAGCACTACGGGTTGGAGCTGATCAACCTTCATCCAAACGCAGTGTTGATACTGGCGGTGTTTGAACACTTGTGCGAGGCGTTCGTCGGAGTGTATCCCAGCGTGGATTTCTTCCGACGATTCTATTTTTCGGCGTTGTCGAAGAGCGCCAACGCCGCCGGATGCATTTACTTTCGGCTAAGGGACAAGAAGGAGTATCCCTTTCCACCCCTGCGAGACTCAGTGCATGGGTGGCATCAGAAATGGTTTTACTGCACCCCGCCGAAAGAGAGCGGGCTGTGGTTTGAAAACTCGCGGCCGGAGAAGCCAAGCGAGTTGGATACTCTCCCGGCAATGAACGCGGAGTTCATGAAGCACGCCGAGGTGATTCTTCACTTAGTCGGAGAAGGATTGACAGCACGCGACGTCATCCGGGACTTTGTGAAGAACCGGGTGAGCCCCCTGCGTGAAAGGGCTCATCCGGCTTGGGAGATCAAGTCCATGGCAGACGGTACCCTGGACTATAATGAAGGTATTCGTTTCTGGCACCGAAATCTTTTTATGTCATTCCTGGAATGCACCAATTTTAACTTGTATTTGGGAACAGTCCTGCCCTCAGCTGAGATCGAGAGGCGGACTAACTACCTCCTCAGGGCGTACAACGCCGAGGTAGAGGGCCCCAAGGGATCGCCTCGCCCCCAGAGCTTGATTCACGCCGGCGACGACCTTAAACAGGAGCGCCGAAAGGTACATTTTCCACTTAGCCTCTGTTTTGCAGGTCTTATGTATGTCCATCCATTGGAATGATATCAGCTTCTAGGGAGGTTCGTCGAGGCGACATTTCCCAGCAAAAACGTCGGTTCCCTGGGGAAGCCGACGACAAAATACGTGAAGAAGGTTTCCTCGAGACCCAGGACGAGGAATCCCGCCCCCAAGAAAGCCAGGCTAAATCTTGGGGAAGGGTCTTCACGGAGCACTCCTCCTACCGCCCAAAAAACTGCGGTAAGATATCACATCCCTCCGATCTTTCCAGGTGCGAACTGGAATTACTTCTTCGTCGTACAGGGAGAGGGGAGCGAGGAGGAGGAAGATGATGGTGTCCCCTTGATTCACCGGAGGAGGAAGATTACGGGCTCTCCATCCGATGACGCTCCAACCCATTCCGCAGAGACAACTTCTACCACAGAGACAACTGCTACCGCAGAGGAAGCTGTAGTAGACCCCGCGGCCACCGAAAGCCCTGTGGCCGCGGATGATCCCCTGGCTCCTGAAGCCCCCGAAGCTTCAGGGCCAGTCGCCTCTACTTCCCTGGTCGAAGGGACGACCGTGGTAAGATTCTCTCACAGTCTTGTTTTCTTCAATTCCCCCTGTGCATTCGATGAGTTAACGCTTATGCAGGGAGAAGAGCTTCCCCCTGCGACTCCTGTGAGTCCCAGGGAGGAAAATCCTCCACCTCCGCAGACAGGAGTGGAGGTGGTTGCACAAGATCCTGTGGTGGTTGCACACGAGGTGCCGGCCCCAGAAGTCCAGGAGCCATCGAGGCCTTCGGATGCTACCCCGCCAACGGGACCGATTGCCTAGGTAAAGATTCTTCTCATTCATCTTCATCTTCCCCTAGAAATGTGCTCACAGAGGAACATACCCAGGGGGGAGATGCCTTGTTCTCCAAGAGGAAGATCAGGACAGACGGCAGTTGTCCCCTTTCTCGAGGGGAACCTTCCCTGAAATCTCAAAGGCTAATGGGATTTCAAATAAGGTAAGAACCTTTATCCTGGTTGTATTAGAAATGATGATCACGAATTGTGATCATTTGATTCTTCTTTCCCTTTGTCAAGCGAAAAGAAACAGCACCCAGCCCTTCAACCACTTCGGGAAGGGTTGAAGTCGTTGCTGGTGCAGGAGCCTCCAGTAAGGAGCGCTCTGCCCGCTTGGTCTAGGAAGTCGTCCGGGCCGTGAGAGGAGAAGTAGGCGCGAGGACCCAGTCGCAACCAATGGCAACTGGGGGCAGTGCCCAGCAGGCACTCCTACCAACTGCCCCTGCTGTAGGCGCCTCCGGGCCTTCAACAAGTCTTCCCGTTGGTCCGGAAGATGCCTCCTTACAGGAGTTTATGAAGGTACGATGAACCTCTCTCTGGGTGCCTGAATTGTACATAGGACACCTTTAACTCCCTTTTTTGCATCACAGGAACTATCCCGGATGATGGCCCAATCGCGTGCTACAGTGGCAAGCATGGAAGCCATACAAAAAGAACGAGACAACTTGCGCAGGTAAGGATCATTACTCCTCAACTTGTAAAGATACAAATTGGTTATGACCACTCCTTCTGTTTTGCTACAGAAAGGTGGCATTGTTGGACAAAGAAGTGGCCACAGTCAAACTCCATTCGATCTCAATGGTTAGGAACCAAGAGATCGAAAACAACAAACTGCGGTCACAACTTGCTGGTAAGTCGATTCCTGATTAGGAAGACTTGTCTTTATAACATGCGAGTAATCTTTTCTCTTGTTGCAGCGCAAGCAGGTCAAATAAAACAACTCAGTCAGGACAATAAACTCCTCCATGACTCTATTCATACCTCCGAAAAGGTAATTGGAAAGCTGAGCCGTTCAATCTTCGAAAAACTGAAGGCAGTGGCTCATCTTCTGAAGGCTGATGTGGTCGAAACCACAAGAGATAATCTCAGCCAAGATGACTGGTCTGTACTAGTCATGGCCCAAGCGGAGTCACTTCTCGAGTATCTCCCTGAGGATACACAGTGACGAGAAGAGGCGATCAGAACCAGAGTTCGGTCAGCCGCTTCCGCCATCCTCAGCCGGGTTCGACTTCACCATGGCCCAGATGCAGATCTGAATCCATTGGTGGGACCAGTTGAGGTCGAGAGTGAAGAACAACTTGAAGCCGTCATGGAGGAGATTAGGCCCCTTGTAGATAAGCTCCCGACTGAGCTTGGGATTGAATGATCCTTATACCTGTACAGAAACAGTTGTATACAATGCAATGTATGCGGAAATTCATTTTTGAAAATACCATTCTTGTTTTGTGTTTGTTTCATATTGTAAACATATCCCCCTAGCCCCCGCCTGTGATTGTAAATACCGAAGACTTAGTATTACAAACGTAGGAGAGAAGTGAATATAACGACCAAGGATGTGTGATCGAACCAACAATTATGATCAAAGTAGCACCTAGCCTTGTTTGCAAACCAGCAGCCACTCAGTTAACCAAAGACTTGCCAGAAAGACCCGTGTGCGTTGAGAAACGGCTTATTTAGGAGTGACTTGTCTGGAAGCGGTCATGAGATCGGCCAGTGAATCCGACTAGAACGTTATAATGATCTAACCGCGGGCGACCAGCCCCCGAGTCGAATTCGCAGCATATGGGCGTAACGGGAAATATTCATCATATGAAATCAAAACGTTTTTTGTTTTATGAAAAGGTGCTAATTGAACAGGAAAAGGGTTTTGAGTACTTACACGTAGAACTTGCGAAATTGATCGATATTCCAAGTATTGGACAAAATTCGACCATCCTCCATGGCTAACCGCGCGGATCCTGGTCGCGGCACTGAGACAACAGTGTAAGGGCCTTCCCACTTCGGAGAGAATTTGTTGCGATTAGACTGGTTTTGGATTTTTCGTAAAACCAGGTCGCCCACGTGAAGACTACGTGGTTGCACCCTTTTGCTGTGATACTTGCGCAGAGCTTGCAAGTATGCCGCAGACTTGACCAAAGCGCGATCACGCCTTTCTTCTAAGAGGATGAGATCTTGTGACCGCTATTCGGACTGATTAACCTGTTCGAATTGTTCTGTCCGAACATACCCAATACTAACTTCCATAGGCAATACAGCCTCGGCCCCATAGACCAGATGGAAGGGCGTCTCACCGGTGGCTCGACTAGAGGTAGTTCGTAGTGCCCATAGGATGGTATAGAGCTCGTATGCCCAAGCCCCCGAGCGACTCTTAAGGTGATCAAAAACACGTTTCTTGATGCCTTGTAGTATCTGCCCATTGGCCCGTTCTACAGCACCATTGCTTTGTGGATGCGCCACAGAAGCAAAGCACACTTTAGTTCCGATCTGATCGCAATAGTCTAGGAAAAGACCACTAGCGAACTGGGAACCATTGTCGGTGATAAGACGGTTTGGAACACCAAATCGAGCCACAATGTTCTTGTGAAAGAACTTTTGTGCTGCTGATGCGGTAATATTTTGTACCGGTTCGGCCTCGATCCACTTTGTAAATGTGTCAATGGCTACGAACAGAAACTTGTACCCGCTGACCGCTTGTGGCATAGGATCGACAATATCCATTCCCCAGACCGCGAAAGGCCATGCGAGGGGAATGGTTTGTAACGCATAGGCAGGTTGATGAACCTGTCTCGCGTGGAACTGACACTGAGGACACATCTTGACCATATGCTTGGCATCATCGAGTGCCGAAGGCCAGTAGAATCCTTGTCGAAAAGCTTTTCCGACCAGTGTCCGATATGACGCGTGCGCACCGCATACACCGTAATGTATTTCTTTCAAGAGGGATTTTCCTTCCTCCTGAGATATGCAACGCATGAATACTCCTTGAGTACCCTTTTTTACAGAATCCCACCTATAAGCTTGTACAGACGCGCTTTTCGAATTAACCGATCGCTTTCGGTTTCATCCTCGGGTAGGGTCCCGTGTTCAAGATAGACTCTCAATGGATGAGTCCAATCCTGTTCCTGACCGAGGTTGGTAACGGAGGCTATTACCGGATCATCCTCGACCGAAGTCATGATCGAAGGACGATCCAAGTGTTCAATGAACACTCCTGCCGGAGCGGATGTACGTGAGGACCCAATTTTGGATAATTGGTCTGCGAGAATGTTGTCCTTTCGCGGGATATATTGGACTTTGAAATGACTGCAGTGTTTTTCCAATTTCCTCACTTCCCCCAGGTAATGAGCCATTGTCTCATCGGAGGTGCTATACTCCTTATTTACCTGGTTTACGATCAGCTGTGAGTCTCCCCTCACCACTAATCGACGGACTCCGAGGAATTTTGCTACCCGGAGCCCTGCAAGAAGACCTTCATACTCTGCCGCGTTGTTAGTTGCGACAAAGTGTAGTTGGATGACATACTTAAGCTGTTCGCCTTGAGGCGTAACTAAGACCACTCCAGCCCCCGAGTGTTGAAAACTACGAGAGCCGTCAAAGTACATTGTCTAGTAATCGGGGCACTCCAATTCCTCTGGCATCTGCACGGGTAGCTCAGGGTTGGTCCATTCGACCACAAAGTCGGCCAAAACTTGAGACTTAATAGCCGTGCGGGGCGTGAAATGGATCTCGAAGGCACCGAGTTCGACCGCCCATTTGGCGATTGGACCAAATTTCTCTGGGTTTCGGACAATATCCCCCAAAGGAAAAGAGGAGGGTAGTGTGATCTTGTGCGCTTGGAAGTAGTGTCGTAGCTTACGGGAAGCCATCAGTAGCGCGTAAAGTATCTTCTGGACCTCAGGGTAACGCTCCTTAGGACCATGAAGTACCTCGCTCACATAGTAGACGGGTCTGTGTATTCCTTCCCTATCCGCGATCAGAATGGCGCTGACCGCGTGCGGTGTGGCCGCCAGATAAAGGAGCAATGGTTCTCCTTTGTCGGGAGACACCAATACTGGCGGATTGGATAGATATGTCTTCACCTCCTGAAACGCTTTTTCGGCCTCATCCGACCATGTAAAATTGTGATGCTTCCGCAAGACTTTGAAGAAAGGCAATCCCCTTTCGCCTAGTCGCGATATGAAACGACTTAAAGCCGCCATGCGACCAGCCAGGCGTTGAACATCCTTCATGATCGAGGGCGATCTCATTTGTTCAATGGCCCTGATTTTCTCAAGATTAACTTCAATGCCCCTGGAACACACAAGGAAACCAAGAAGTTTTCTTGAAGAAACCCCGAAAGAACATTTCTCCGGGTTTAATTTTATTCCAAAGCGATTCAAATTACAGAAGGTTTCAGCGAGATCGTCCAAATGAGACAATCTCTTAGTGCTCTTTACAACCAAGTCGTCTACATATGCTTCGAGATTACGCCCTATCTGGGAAAGAAAGGTCTTTTGCATCAAGCGCTGGTACGTGGAACCTGCGTTCTTGAGACCGAACGGCATTCTGACGTAGCAGTATGTGCCGAACGGGGTGATGAAGGCAGTTTTCTCTTCATCTACTTCTGCCATGCTAATTTGATGATATCCTGAGTAAGCGTCCAAAAAACTCATCAGTTCGCAACCCGCAGTTGAGTCGACCAGCTGGTCGATGCGGGGAAGGGGAAAGTCGTCCTTCGGACAGGCAGCGTTGAGGCTAGTGTAGTCGACGCACATGCGCCACTTGCCATTTGACTTGCGGACCATGACCGGATTGGCGAGCTATTCCGGGTGATCAACTTCACGGATAAACCCGGCCTGTAGGAGTTTATCCAACTCCTCTCGGATGGCTTCCTGTCGGTCAACAGCAAAACGTCTGAGCTTTTGCTTTATTGGTCGTTGTCCAGGTCAAATTGCTAACCTGTGCTCAATTACTTCCCTTGGGACACCGGGCATGTCGGACGGTTTCCACGCAAACACATCTGCGTTAGCCCGGAGGAAAGCAATGAGATCGAGTTCCTATTTGTCACCCAGAGCTGATCCGACCCGAACTGTCATGGATGGATCATCTGGGTACAAAGGAACCAGTTTGAGTTTCTCATCTGGTCGAGGAGTAGCCTTGATCGCGTCGGTGGCAACGGTGGCGACCTGGGCGTCCCGGAGGGGAAGTTGATCGACCATCTCCAAAGATAGCCGGTCGCACGTGAGTGCCACGTTGCGACTGCCTCGGACCGAGATGACACCTTTGGGGCCAGGCAATTTTCTGCACTGGTAAGCATAGTGCTTGCCATCATGAATTTAGCGAGAGTTGGCCTGCCAAAAATTGCATTATAAGCCGAATCACAATCGATTACGTCAAAAGTAACCAATTCTGTTCGGAAGTTATCTGGTTCTCCCAGTGTGACCGGGAGGACCACTTGTCCCAACAGCATCATGGAGGGGCCTGGGATTATCCCATAAAATAGATGGATTATGGGCTTAATCTTCGAACGAGGAATTTACATCTCGTCGAGTGCCTTGACCAACAAAATGTCAAGGGAGCTCCCTCCATCGATCAGGACCCTTTCAACTCTCGCGTTACTGATGATCGGGGTAATGACCAGAGGGAGCCTCAATGGTCGTGTTAACCCCGCCGGACAATCAGTGCGATCAAATGTCAAAGGTGTATCCGACCAACGGGGGTATTGAGGTTCACCAAGGGATGTCTCCGTTTGGTTAACCTCTCGGTAAAAGGCCTTAAACTGCCTTTTGGAAACGAAAGAAGAAGAACCTCCAAAAATAACATTAATATGATTTTGAGGTACCTGGTAGGACATTTCCTCGTCTCCGACGGCGTCCCTAAGTCCGCACGCCTGTTCTTTAGGTGGTAAGGTTGGCATTGGCCCAACTCCCTGGTAGAAGTCATCCAGTTGCTTCAACCAACTCCTGCAGTTCTTGAGGTCATGGCCTGCGGAGTTGTGGAGTGGACACCACTTCTTGCCTTCCTGCGGATTAGTTGACTTTTCTGGCTGGTCGACACTCCGACCACCAGAGTCAGTTTTATTTTTAAATGAAGACTTGTTACCTTTGGTCGAAGGCGGCTTCTCCGCGACTGCGACCTCGTGGTATTGTCCAGAGCGGTTCCTCTTCGACTTTTTTGACTTCCCACCTGATGAAGATTCCGGCTTCTTGCTTGAATCTTCTTTCCTGGAGTCTTTGAAACCTGGTTGTGGTGGTAGGTCACCCTTGTCGACCATCCGGTTCCATTCGACCGCTTCGGCTGCATCAGAGTATCGATCGGCCATGTCGAACAGATCAGCCACTGATCGAGGAGGGTGGATAAGCAAGTCTTCGGTAAATCTTCGGTACCGAACGACATGTTTAAATGCCCTGATAACGGAGCCATCGGATATGTTCGGGATGGTATTCCTCACCCCGACAAACCTTTTGACAAACTGCCGAAGAGTTTCGGTTGAAGTTTGTCGTAGCCGATGAAGATCGTCCTCTTTACCCGGCTTTTGGTAACAGTTTTGGAAATTACTGAGGATAGCGTCGCACAACATTTCCCAATTATAGATGGAACCTTCGGGCTGGTTAAACAGCCAGGTTCTAGCCAGTCCTGCGAGGACAGTTGGCAGGTAGTTGGCCATGACCTTGTCATCGCCCCCCGCCGCTTGGATGGCAGTGATATAGATTTGAAGGAAACTCGGATGGGTTCTGAGTTCCATCAAACCTTTCAATGGCCCCCGGTCGAAACTTATCAGGCCAAACGACCGCTCGTAGGCCGGGCGAGAAAGCTTTACAACCGACGTAGGGACCGTGAACTGCCCTGTGACTCTCGACCGGATTACGGGTGGCCTCACGGAACGGTGAAGTTACTCGCGGTCCCAAACGAGAGTGAACAGGAATCCGATCCCTACTACAAGAATCCTGCGTTCGCCGGTACTTGTCCTGTCGGGATGGTACGGGCAGTGGGTAACTTCGCCGGCCAGAACCAGAGTGGAGGCACTCTCGTTCGCGGGAACGTGTTACCGAGCGGGAAGAGGCCGTTGGGGTCGCCTCAAACGCGACCTCATCCAGTCTTTCCGCCAGGATCCTAAAAAAGGCTGGTTTCTGTGCATCCATGACCGTAGGAGGAAAGTTACGCATGACTTCGCGATAGATCGCAGTCGACCATGGGTGCTTCTCCTAGGGGCACCAGGTGTCAGTGTTTCTTCGTCCACTGGGAAACGCTCCAGTGGCAAAGAAGGGGTCTGGTCACGTTTGCGACCACGTGACTGTCGAGAAGAACTCGGAGCAGCATCATAATGAGCCTGCGCATCTTGAAGAGCCTCTAGCGCAGTTCTGCGTAGTTCATTGTTTTGTTGCTCGAGATCTTCATCCTCCTTCTGTTTGCGATCCCGTTCTTCCCTAGCAGCCTGCTGATCAGGAGTTTCCTCCGACAAAGCAGCGAACTATCTAGGGAGAGAAATTGCCGATGGGGAAAACATCTCGGTTTGTTCCGAGTCGGACTCGAAATCAAAGAGACGGTGAAGGTTATCAGGGTCGAATCTCCCTGGGCTGATTTCCAGGTCGATATCATCCTTCCCCTCAGTTGGGTCGTATGACGGACCGGATTCATCCTCTAGCGCATTAAGAACCTCCGTGGGTTCTGACCTTGCGCTAGACGCCCCCTGGTCGATGGATATGACCTGCAGAGACGATTCCACCTCTGGAAGATTCTGGCCTTCAACCTCCTCCATCGGAACAGGATCACTTGGAGAAGGCATTGGAATGTGAGCATAATCCTCGAGATCGAAATCGTTCTCGGAATCATATGCTCCAGCCATGTTTCAGCAAACCTCCGGATTAAGATTAGGATGCCTTGAGAAAGGCCCCACGATGGGCACCAGCTATCGACGATTCGGACTTGGAGTCCTCAGCCGAACTTATGCAAAATTTGTATTAGCGAGACCTTTCAAGATGACCCTCCGGGAAGGTATGTAGAAAAATGGAGAACAGGAGCACAGAGAGGTTTATACAGGTTCAGGCCCTCGATGGTGGGAGTAAAAGCCCTACGTCCTGTTGGGATTTCACTATGTGTGGTAAAGATTTACAAGATGGCAAGAAAAGACCTTCACAGGCGAAGGTTTTTC
Organism: Pharus latifolius; assembly: GCA_019359835.1. NCBI lineage: Eukaryota > Viridiplantae > Streptophyta > Magnoliopsida > Poales > Poaceae > Pharus > Pharus latifolius. The sequence goes on from CM033323.1 coordinate 68,575,765, forward strand.
CTATGTAAGTGTACAGAAAGAAGCCCCAAGAGGCTTGTAAACATTATCTAATCTGGGCCGTAGACTTGGCTGTTTGAGTGGTCGAGATGGTTCGATCTCTTTATCCTCTGATCCCCCTGTTCGATGCATTTTGCTACTCCTTTATACTGGTCGAAGGGGTGCCATACCATAACTGCATCAAACAGTTGTTCGGGCGGTTGGATGCGGTTTTTAGAGAACCGCTCATAACCTCCACGCAGGTTAAACACGTGTTATTCATGGATAACTGCGTGTATTAACCTCCTGATGGTTGATCTTCCACGTGGAGGAATCTTCGGGATACTTGGAATATTTTCGCCATAGGGGCAGCCGGACAAATGAACCCCAAGTACCCTGGTCGAAAGTACTCTGACCGCGGGATGTTGGCTGACCGCGCGGATATTGACTGACCGCGCGACATCCCTGACATTCTGTCCACGTATAGCATACGAACTTCTGACCACGCGGAGCCTGCGGTCTGATTGCACAAAGCCTGCAACCTGATAGCGCAAAGCCTGCGACCTCGGGCCGATGCTTCTCAAAATGACTTGAGTTTGCACCGCCGGGCACATGTCTGGCTCGAATCTGTCTTGAACCAACAGTGCATTTATTTGAACTGACTCGGGTGTCAATCCTCGTCAGTGGGGCTAACCCCGAAATCTGCAGGCAACTCAAGTTTGTAGGCATTATCGTTTATTCGCTCTAACACCTTAAATGGACCATCCGCACGAGGCATTAATTTGTACTTTCTTAACTCAGGAAAATGCTCTTTATGTAAGTGTAGCCATACAAGTTCTCCAGGAGTAAATATCAATTCCTTTCTACCATGACTACCAGCAATGCGATATTTTTCATTCATTTGCCCAATATTTTCTTTTGTTGTTTCATGTAGTTTTAAAATAAACTCAGCACGTTTCTTAGCATCAAGATTGACCTTTTTGAGATGATGGAAGAGGCAATAGGTCAATAGGAACACGAGGGTTGAAACCATACACTACCTGGAAAGGACTTACCTTGGTAGGCGAGTGTAGCGCACGGTTGTAGGCAAACTCCACATGAGGAAGGCACTCCTCCCACATCTTTAATTTCTTCTTCAAAACAGCTCGCAACATTGTGGACAAGGTGCGATTTACCACCTCCATTTGGCCATCAGTTTGGGGATGACAAGTAGTAGAAAACAGTAACTTTGTCCCCAATTTATTGCATAATGTCCTCCAGAAATGACCCAAAAATTTTGTGTCGCGATCTCGAATAGGTGGTAGTCCCGGGGGCACCTCAGCGGGGAACACATCGTCATACTCCTGCAAAAGGTTAGTAACAGCAGGTGGAAAGGAGACAGGCATATCATCAAATGAAAACAAGGTCTCTTTACATATCAAAGCAAAGCATGACGGTTCAGCAAGATCATATTTTGTAGTAAGCAAAACACCACCCTTCAATTTAATTCCCTCAGTCTTAGAAGCAGGTACATTCTTATCTTTCTTATGCGGAAAAACAGTTTTAGCTACTTGCTGATTTTCAGATTCTGTGGTGTTCTCTTTCTTCTCATTTTCAAGTCTTTCCCTATCAAAATGCACAATTTCAGATGGAGTCATGGGAAGCAAGGTTATTTTCTTTCCTTTGTGCATGAAAGTGTACCAATTATTTCTACCATGATGAGTTGCATTAGTGTCATATTCCCAAGGTTGGCCTAATAAAAGTGAACATACTTGCATAGGCACTACATCGAAATCAGCAACATCATGGTATGAACCAATGAAAAATGGTACTCTCGCGGTTTGCGTTACCTTAACCTTACCGCTGTTGTTGAACCATTGAACATGATATGGTTGGGGATGTGGTTGTGTTGTCAAGCCAAGCTTCTTGACCAGATCAGAACTCACCAAGTTGTTGCAGCTCCCACCATCAATGATTGTTCGGACGCGCCAGTCGTTGACAACGAGGAACATTTGAAACAAGTTGTGGCGTTGGGCTCGCTCGGCTTGCTTCATTTGAGTACTAAGGACCCGCTGGACAATGATGGTCCGGTATTCTTGTGTGGCTACCGTACCCAAAGCTTCCCCATCATCATCATGTTCGGATTCGTCATCAACATTACCTGCAAGGTTAGCTGCAAGAGCATATTCATCTTCAACATCAGAAGCACTAACATACCCACCATCGTCTGTCACAATGTAAGCTCGCTGACTTGGGCAGTCCTTCATGACATGGCCCATCCCCTTGCAACGGTGGCATATGATACCTGTTGTACGTCCCGTGGAGGCAACAGATGAAGACGACTTCGCTGGTGCCTGCACATTAGAAGTTTTGCTTACCTCGGGTGTACGTGGCGGTGGTAACGGTGCTACTGAACGCGCCCTACTGGTCGAGGGGGCAGTAGACCGAACAGCAGGAGGTGGCTCTGATTTGGTTGACGCCTGTCTTGGGGTGAAGGTACTACCAAAGTTGCTCTGTGGCCGCTGTTGTCATCCCTGCAATTCTTTTTCTGCCAAAACAGCAAGCTGGAACAATCTATTGACATCATGATAGTCCTTGTAATCAATAATATTTTGTATATCATGCATTAACCCTCCATAGAAACGAGCCATTTTATTCTCCTCGGTTTCCTCCACCTCACAACGCAACATGCCTATTTGAAGCTCTTGGTAGTACTCCTCTACCGATTTGTTACCTTGATCTAAGCGTGGCAATTTTTTACGCAAATCACGTTTAAAGGAAGGAGGCACAAATCTAGCGCGCATTTGTCTCTTCAGATCATGCCAAGTACCAGGATGTACGTTAGACTTTACTAGTTCATTACACCAAATTATAGCAAAATCCTTGAACTCACTAGTGGCTTGTCTAACTCTATGAATTTCAGGAACAAGATGGGAGTTAAATTTTTGTTCAATCTCCATTTCCCAATCTAAATACACCTCAGCATCATTTATACCAGAAAAAGAAGGTACGGTAAATTTAACTTTAGCAAATGGATCATCATTGCGATAGTTATTATTACCATTGTTACCTCTCATACCTTGACGATTTCGGTTGAAGCGCTCTAAGTCATGTGCCGCACGTCGCATAGCGGGTTCATTGCGAGGTGCCACATGTCCCTCTACATCATCATCGTGCTCCTGGGCTGCATCATTTTGCTGTTGTTGGACAGCAGGTGGGCAGTTCTCGATCACCTGAACCCTGTCATCAAGCTGGGCAACACGTCGTTCCAATCTTTCAATACCTTTGGTTATCGCTTCCATCATGGTTTTCAGCTCAGCATGAAGGACACACTCGTTGTCCTCTTTATCAGATCCTGCCATGATTAGTAGAAAGTAGAAGAAACACAAGAAGTATTATCCCTACAAACTACCAGGTTCAGACAAGTGGATTCACACCCTCTCAAGCATCTTACCACGCTCTTGCAAGGTTCTTACCAACGCTGCAGAAGGTACAACCGGTGGCTGGTTCGTGATATCGTGACGAGCTTAAGTGTAACGATTGCAAGGTTGAATCCTGTTCTAATAGAAAGTATGTGGAGCTTGGAAGGCAGTTATGGTAGCAAAGGTTAACAATAATTGAAATCAGAATGCTAAGTTGAATAAGTGTCCAAAGTACGTGTCACAGTTGCTGGGCTAAACGCGTTCCTAAAACTAGTTCAAGTAAGCAAAGTGATCGGCACAGGCGATGGACATGAAATGATGCAAGCACTTCTGATCTCTTTTTTTTTTTTTGGCTAATCTTTCTTTTCGTGCGGCTCTTTTTTATGCACTTGCCTTTTTTTTTTTTTTACAAGAGTGCTGGAAAGGATGGATTACAACTCAAAATTTAAGAATTACGCACAAATCCTATCACAATACTCTTGGCAGTTTAGCAAAGATGCTCTGCAGAAACTTCCAATAATAATTTGGGGCTCTTCGAGACCTCAAACGCAAAAACGTATAACTAGGAAATTGTACCTCTTTTCTTTCTCATCAATTTGAATATACGAAACACCCAATTTGGGGTTTGGAACTAGGAGATATGGCCCCCGAAATACAGGCTGTATAGATTACTCCGAGATGGAATAGACTAACTTCCAACGCTATTTTCGCCACGAATATGGCGTTTCTGGAATTTGGTACAATGAAAAAAAGTTGTAGATCTCTTCGAGCGATACAATTTAGACTATTTAATCGCCCAAATTGGTGTTCAGAAGACAAAGATATTGTCTTTATAAAAACAGCAACACAAAAGAGAAATCCGAACTGATTGCGACTCGAATTTGGTTTCGGCTTAGAATTGGGATTTGATACTCGACCTAGACCAAGAACACGAATTGACCAGCAATACGACGATGACCACGGACACAAATTCAACAATGCAAAACTGAAAACGAAAATTGCAAAAGGTTCAAAGTGGTTTGGACAGCGGAAGACTATGATCACAATTTTTTTTTTGTTTTGGCTTTTTCTGGACTCTAGGTAGAAGATGAATGGCGAACAGGGAGGATACGAGATACCTGACGGGCAACTGGAGTTCTGATACCACTTGATGAGGAATGGGGTCCCGATCTTCCGACAGGGAAGGGATAGTTCGATTGGTGGAGACTCGACGTTGACGATCCGACTTTCGACCAGAATCGATCTAGGCCTGCAATCGCTACACCACTGCTCCGTTCGTTATCAACCATACCGAGGCGCGGTTGACCTAGCCACGAAGGCCTGTTCCTACAAGCGAATCGAAGAACACGTGCAAGAACACAGAAGAAGCAATCTCGAATTGCAAGTATGTATTAAGATCACGAAGTATTGGGGTTCCACAAACCGAAAGATGGCGAACTGCGACAGCAGAAAATTCTAAGCAAAACCCAAGCTACGCCCATTTGAGGACAGGCTGCTCTGCCGTGGCCGACCCGGACTCCAGCTCGCGGTAGACTTGATTCCCGACCCGTCTTGGCGCAAAGTGACACCCTCGCTGATCAACACCATGATTCCTGAGCACAAGCACAATATTATTTGGTAGTAACTTGCTCTTGTCAATATTCTCTCGTGTACTAAGAAACGAGCTCACCTGGTGATTTAGTTGACGTGCACGTGCCCTTGTTATTGGTCCTTGCACAATGGGTGTTGGAAGAATGGACGCATCGTTAGGGGTGATGTCCTCATCACAAGTGCTTCAGTGTTGGTTTCCCTAATCATGGGAGAGCCTTTTCTCATTTACTTAGCTGCTACCCCTCACACAGTCAGCGCAGTTCTGGTCGTGGAAAGAGTTGGTGTGCAACAGCCCGTATATTAAGTGAAGTACTAAACGGACCAAAGGAGTGTTACCCTGAGGTCCAAAAATTAATTTATGTTCTCTTAATGGCTTTCTGAAAGCTGCGATATTACTTTCAAGCGCACAAGGTTTCCGTGCCCTCGTCCTTTCCCTTAGGAGATATTCTCTGAAATCCAGAAGCAACTGGTCTTGTTGTGAAATGGGCAGTAGAACTTGGAGCTTTTGATCTCCATTTCACAGCTCGAGTAGTAATTAAATCTCAAATTCTTGCATATTTTATGTTCGAATGGACTAATCCTGAACCACTTGAGCAAGAACCAACAAATTTGTCAACTACCAACCATTGGACGATGTATTTTGTTGGTTCTCGCAGTTTTTCAAACTTGGGGGCTGGAGTGGTTTTAAACACACCTCAGGGCGACTAACTCCAGTATGTCATACAACTACACTTTGTTGCTACCAATAAAGCAATAGAGTATGAAGGTCTTTTAGCCAGGCTTCGAGCAGCCAAATCCCTTGAAATTCATCGATTAGTGGTGAAGGAAGATTCACAGCTAGTCGTAAACCAGGTGAATAAGGAATACAACTATTCTGATGAGACAATGGCTCTATACCTGGATCAAGTGAGGAAATTGGAAAAACACTTCAGAAATTTCGAAGTTTAATTCATTCCACAAAGTGACAACATTCTTGCATACCAATTATTGAAAACTGGTTTCTCACGTGCATCCGCTCTGGCAGGAGTGTTCATTGAACACTTAAAACATCCCTCAATCATAGAGATGACAAAGGCGATGACTAACGTTGCCACCCTCGAGCATGAAGCAAATTGGGTCCAACCATTGAGGATCTATCTCGTGCATGGGACCTTGCCCGAGGACGAAACCGAAGTTGATCGGTTAGTTAGAAAAGTACGCATGTGATGAGGATTGATACCCGAGTTACTTCAAATAAATGCATGACTGGTTCTGGACAGATTCAAGCCAGATGAGTGCGAACTCAAATTACTCCGAGAAGCACAATCATGTGGTCGTAGGCTTTATGCGATCAGACCGTAACTAGTGCGCGGTCAGGAGTTCGTATGCCACACGCGAACAGAAGACTGCAGATAGTGCGCGGTCAGGTAACAACAAACAACGCGCGGTCAGAACACCTTCGACCAGGGGACGTGGGATTGTTCTATCCCTACAACGGGGATATCCCAAGTATCCCGAAGATTCTTCCACGCCTGGAGACAACCGTCAAGAGGTTAATACGTGCGGTTATCCATGAATAACACGTGTTAAACTTGTGTGGAGGTTAAAGTTAGTTGCCAAAACTGCATTCAAGCAACTGTTTGATGCCGTTATGACTTGGCACCCTTTCGACCAGTATAAAGGGGTAACCCAACGTATCAAACAGAAGAGGGAGGCAATCGAACAATTCAGTGATCAGATCATCGAATCAAGCAATCAGAAGACAGTAGTCTAAGTTAGATAGCTTTCACAAGCTTTCCAGGCATTGTCTTGTACAAACACATAGGAAAAATCTTCGCCTGTGAAGATCTTTTCCATAACTTTGTAACTCTTTCTACTACATATAGTGAAATCCCAACAGGACATAGGGCTATTACTCCCACCATCGAGGGCTCGAACCTGTATAAACTTCTCTGTGCTCTAGTTATCTTTGATTCATCATACCTTCCCGGAGGGACACCTTGAAAGGTCTCAACACCTACAAATTCGGCATAAGTTCGACTAAGGACCCCGAGTCTGAATCATCGACAGCATGTACAGACTGGTCGAAGGGACCTTGTACAGAAAAGGTGCTCAAGAAATACTTATGCGTTGCATACCTCAAGAAGAAGGACACAACCTTCTAAGAGAAATTCATGGAGGTATGTGTGTTGCACACGCATCCTATAGGACACTGGTTGGAAAAGTTTTTCGACAAGGGTATTATTAGCCTTCGACACTTAATGATGCCATGCAATTAGTCAAAACATACCTGCAGTGTCAATTTCATGCTTGGCAAGTTCATCAGCCAGCATATGCGTTACAAACTGTTCTCTTGACTTGGCCATTTGCTGTATGGGGAATAGATATTGTAGGTGCTATGCCTCAAGCTATCAATGGATAATGGTTTTTATTCGTAGCCATTGATACATTCACTAAATGGATCGAGGCAGAACCAGTTCGCAACATTACTGCCACTGCAGCAAAGAAGTTATTTCATAAAAACATAGTAACACAATTTAGTGTTCCAACTCATCTTATTACCGACAACGGGTCTCAATTTGTCAGTGGTCTTTTTCTAGACTATTGTGACAATATTGGAACCAAAATTTGTTTCACATTTGTTGCTCATTCGCAAAGCAATGGAGCAATAGAACGTGCCAACGGGCAGATTATACAAGGGGTCAAGAAATGTGTTTTCGATCACATTAAATTGTGCTCGGGGGCTTCGGTAGAATAACTCTACTCCATTCTATGGGCACTTCGCACTACATTCAGTAGAGCTATAGGTGAAACAATCCAAATCCGCCTTTCCAACTGGTTTACGGTGCTGAAGCCATGCTACCAATCGAAATCCAAAGTGGCTCTACTCGCATAGATAACTTAAATATCATCGATCAAACTGAAACACACGAAGATGAAATTACTCTTCTTGAAGAAAAACATGATCAAGCGTTGATTCGGTCTGCAGCATATTTACAGGCTTTGCGTAAATATCACAGTAAAAGGGTATGACCATGTAGCCTTCATGTGGGAGACTTGGTTTTAAGAAAAATCTAAAACTTGTCTGGTCCCAACAAGTTCTCCCCTCAATGGGAAGGTCCTTACACTATGGTCTCAATGCTGCGACCTGCATCAGCACGCTTAGCTATGGAAGATGGAAGGATCTTATCTAACACCTGAAACATAGACTAGTTGTGAAAATTTTATGTGTAAGTTTTTCCATTTTCATTATAAATTTTTACATTCAATAGAGTACTTTTTCACTCTATGTTATGGTTATTTTCCCATTTTTTGTCCTTACTCCTTTCTAGGGTCACGCCTGGGGCTGGTCGCAATAAGCATTTTTGTTGTGATGTTTAAGTGGATTTGCTGGCCGATCTCATGGTTGCATATAGTTAAGACACCTCTTTGTAAGGCATTTCTTAATGCATAAGGGGCTTACTAGCATGTTCCAGATCACTCGAGTGGCTGTTAGTTCGCAACAAACTTATGCATTTACATTAAAAATGTTTATCCTTGCAACCATATGATCGCATATAGCTAAAGTTCCTCTTTTTAAGCTGTCTTATAACGCATAAGAGACTAAGTTATATGTTTTTGATCATCTAAGCCATAGTTTATTTTTAATCCTGTGACTATTATACCAAGCCTTCAGTATGTATGGTCACAGGAGGGGGTTAGGGAAATATAACTATAGCATTAAGTCAAAAAACTAAGCACTTAACATTTTTTCAATCATTGAAATTTCTGCTAACTATATATATTTGCAAGGTACAAAAACATTGACAAACCAGGTAAATGTTTCCATTCATATCAATAATTTCATTGTTGCACAATACCATAAGAAATTTTACATCAAACAAGATCGAGTTCTCGAAGCAAAGTTTCGATTAAGGGCCTTACTTCATCCATAATGGCACTCAGCTGATCTTCACCGTCAAAAGTAGCATCTTCACCCACAGGATTCAGATTCAGATTTAGACCATGGTGATGCCTTAATTTGCAAAGAATAGCAAAGGCCACAGCTCCAACATTGGGCTTCAATGCTTCTTTTTGCTTCCTTGCAATTTTAGGGATGTTCGAAACAAGTGAATCAGCTTGAGAGGCAACCAATTTACAAGACTCACTAAGGCTTAAGTTATCCTTTTTAGGATCAATGATATCAGCCTTTAGTAAGTTCGCGACCATTCTTAACTTTTTGAAAGTGTCTAGCCCGATACTGCTATAGCTCTTAATAGTTTCTTCTAAAGCATTCCTTTTATTATGAGCAAGCTTAGCAGCATCTTTGGCCTTATCACTGGCTACTTTGTGACGCTCACAAACATTTTGGAGTGTATCAATATCAACTCCTCTTTGGATAAATTTTTGCTCAAAGTGGTCCTTTTCTTTAGTCAATTTCTTGATTTGCTCTTCTTGAATTGAAAAGAAGAAGAAATGGATTCAATTGAATTCATAAAATAGACAAAGGTAGCGTAAACGTTTTTCAAGAGTAAACTTACTCGTCATTCTATCTTGTTGCTTTTCGCAAAGAACCAGAAGATGCTCAAATTTTTCTTGGAGTGAGCTATATAATCCTGATGCTTGCTCGAAGGTCACAGCCTTTCCATTAGCTACTTTTAATTCGGCCTTGAGCACCAGAATTTTATCAAGCCTTTTTTCATTCATCTTCTAGGCTTTAACCATTTCATCTTGTAGAGAGATTTTTTCCCTGCAACAGTGAATGTTATGACAGTTTCAAAAAACTTTAAGGTTAAAAGAAAGATACTTACTGCTTTATCTGGCTATTTTTGATCAGAGCGACCTTCAATTGCTCTACGCGAGCTTTGCCCTGCATAAAACAAGAAATACTAGGAATAAAATTCCTAAGGAAATAAACAAAACTCTAAGGTAAAGACTTTTACTTACCTCATAAAATTCATTGAAAAACTTCTCAGAGAAGTCTACAGATCCAGTCGCTTGACTAGAAGAAGCCAAGCTATGGAGCGCCTACTAAAGATCTTGAGCAGGGCGTTGGATCTAGGTAGTTTGGACTGCCATTTCTTTAGTCCTCTCCTCTCCTTGTTTTCCCAAACAGAGGGAGACACGATTTCCTCAACCAAAGGGGGAGCAGAGATATTTACCTATTCATCCACCCCCATGGTCAAAGCCTCAACGACTACCTCAGTCTTTCCATCATTGACAGGTACATTTGGTTGGATATCTTTTACCACCTCATCAATGATGATCTCAGGTTCTTCTTTGACGGCATGTGAAACTGTGACTTTAGCAGTCACATTAACTTCATCAGCGGCCGCCATCGTTGTTGCTACTTCATCTGTAGCCTCATTTCTTTGGCTTCAGTTGATGGTGTAGGCAATACAGCAGATGAAGGAGCCTTTGATTTACAAATACAACAAATTATCCCTAACTAAATGTTATGACTTAGTTAGAGAAGGGGCGAATATTTACCTCATGCTGAGTCCCATGAAATTGCGAGAACTCTAGGCCACGCCCTTGGGAGATAAGAGCGTGGATAATGCCTCCGGTTCAAAATCATTGGAAGAAGTTCTTGTCCTCCTCAAAAGAAACAAAGAGACATCTTCCTCCATGTCACTCCCCTCTCGCTGCACAACCTTCACTACTACAGAATTGCTTTGCACTATCGGTTTAAAATCATCTATACTAACGGTTCTCTTACCGCTAGTGATCGGCACGATAGAAGAAACGTAGTACAACTCTAACGATTACAAACCGTCGGTAAAATAACTATATTCTAACGGTTTTATATTAGAGAATCGTTAGTACAATACCTATATTTCCACGGTTCACTAATCGTAAACGTTAGTGCTGGTAAATTTCTTCTATTGGTTCAGTGCTCTCAACCGTTAGTACTATTTGATTTCTTGTAACAGTTCTCTACTGGAAACTGTTAGTACTTTATAGTTTGTTCTATCGGTTCAGTACTCGAAACCGTTAGTATTGTAAAATTGATTCTATCAGTTGTAGGTTATGAATCGATAGTATTATAGAATTTCATCTAACGGTTCACTACTCGCAACCGTTAGTAATATAAAATTTCTTTACTCGGAGGGAGCCTTATTCTAACAGTTAACCGGGAACCGTTCGTACTAGCATAACTTCTTATAACGGTTCTGAATTAGAAACCGTTAGAATATGTTACAAGCAGCTACATATACAAATGAAAAAGGTGCATTCACAGATACATCAATACAGAGATACACACATTGGACAGATTGAATCTAATTATTCAGAGATTAAATTTATTCATAAATACACTAATACAAAGATACACACATGCATTGAACAGATTGAATCTAATTATTCACATATTGAGTTTATTCACAAATACACCAATACAAATACACACATACACCAATTAACACATTCAATGTATATTACACAAGTCATTTACGATCGATCATTGATAGACACTTCATCCATCACATATTGAGCCCAAATTTGTTGCAGCTCACAATGGCAGTAGTACTAAGGGTTTTTCCTGAGAACAGTTACATATGGGTTTCACTAAATTATTTTGCACTTGTAAAGACACCTGAAAATCCATGCAAATGACTTCCAATAATTTTGAAATAAATTAACAGTAAAGATCAATCATGGAAGATAAAGAATCATGCATATAGAAACTTTCTTCGAATAGCCAATCAAAATGAAGATATGAAAATGACAAATCAGCCAAAAACCACGAGGAATCTGAACTTTGCAGTTTTCATATTGATTTGTGAAAAAAATCAACTATTGCTCAAATCAAGTCCAATTGTGCAAATTTTCATTTCAATTGGACTTGATTTGAGCAATAGTTGATTCTTTTCACAAATCAAATATGAAATCTGCAAAATTCAGGCTTCTCATGGTTTTGTGGCTGATTTGTCATTTTTATATCTTTAAATTGGTTGCCTATATCAAAGGGCTGTTTGATTGTGCGGCCTACATTAGCGGGACATGCTCATTGATGTCGAACATGGTCTTTCGACCAGTCTAGGAGAACCAAACAGATTAAGCGTATAGGCGAGCCTAGCCTCCTAATCAAGTATTTACCAATGTCAGGTACAAGGTCGACTATGTAACAAAATATTCTTAGTGATGTTCATCAAGTTTGTAATTCTCATATCTATAAAGTCTATAACTCCAATGTTATATATTTTGGTAGCCCATCAAATCATGATTTATTTGTAACTCATATGACTATTAGAATTTCTAATCTTTCATCTTCATATATTGGCCTATAAATAGATGTTTCTTGTATACTTTGGAATCATAATAAGACAATGAAAATATATGAGAAGAGAAGTCATCTTTATTCTCTCTATATTTTGTATATTCTTTACTTTGTAGTTCTATAGTAAATTTTTCATAACAGTTATCAACACGAGTATTTTTAAAAATTGCTCTCAACTACAATTGTTTTGTTTTATAAGAATTTATATCGATAAAGGTAAATTGTTCATGGTTTTAACATTTTTTTCAATTTTCTTTTGGTTGAATTTTTATTCTATGATCTATAGTTTTATATTTGTTATATATTTAATCACATATGATCGTGAATCAAAAGTTTACCGATCTTAATAATTTGATCATAAATCAAAGGTTTACCGATTGTAATGTTTTTATCATAAGTCAGAATTTACCAATCATGATAATTTTGTTATTTGATATGACCGGTTGGACCATCCAAAATCAATATAATGCAAAAGAATATCAATTTAAGAAACTGATTTCATTTCAATTACTCTTTCCTAAAGACTGCCTGGTTCTAATCGAGTTCAATATCAATTTAAGAAATTAAAGCGAGCGGCAAGAACAACTCTAATCGGGTTGGTCAAGAATACTTACAGTTTGTGGAGTGGCCTACGATGGCTCAATGCAGTGGTTGGTGGCAGTGGAGAACCCAAATGCGAGCGGCAATGGTGGTGCAGGAGCGAAAAAGGGGAAGTCAAGGAGGCTAGGGTTTTCCGCACACGAGTAGAGACTTATTTGGAAATGTGTTTGGTTGGACTGGAGGGAAAACTCCTGCGGGTTTAACCCATTATAGGGGTCTTGTACAATTGATTAAAAATAAGAAACCGATATAAGATATTGATTTTCCTATCGGTTCGACAATTAAAACCAATAGTACAACACAATGGCAATAGTACTAAGGATTTTTCCTAAAATCAGTTACAGATGGGTTTCAGTAAATCATTTTGCACTTGTAAAGACACCTGAAAATCCATGCAAATGACTTCCAATAATTTTGAAATAAATTAACAGTAAAGACCAATCATGGAAGAAAAAGAATCATGCATATACAACACAATGTCAGTAGGGGTCTTGTACTATCGGTTAAAAATAAGAAACCAATATAAGATATTGATTTTCCTATCGGTTTGACAATTAAAACCGATAGTACAACACAATGACAGTAGTACTAAGGGTTTTTCCTGAGAACAGTTACAGATAAAGAATCATGCATATAGAAACTTTCTTCGAATAGCCAATCAAGATGAAGATATGAAAATGACAAATCAGCCAAAAACCATGAGGAATCTGAACTTTGCAGTTTTTATATTGATTTGTGAAAAGAATCAATAATTGCTCAAATCAAGTCCAATTGAAATGGAAATTTGCAGAAATGATTCTCAATGCATCAGATATGTTTTCACAAAGAATTTTTGAAAAATGATTTGACAATGAACAGGCACGTGGCTGGGTGCATAACCACAGTAATCACAATTTTCACATCATGATCAGTATTTATATTAATTCTTCAATTAAAAAGCTCCAAGTAATATACATCACTTACATATTGCAAATTAGTCAAGAATGGTTGTCCACCCATAATCCTTCGTGGTCGTCTCGCAGATAACTTGTTTCGTCAATATATTCGGTAGGGACAGATTGAAGAATTCCATCTAAAAATGGAGGTAGTTCGTCAAACTGATTATACTCTTCTTCATCCACAACGTCTTCAACCCCAACAATACGTCTCTTACTGTGAAGGAAAACGTGCAACTTTGGATTGGCCGGGTCAACGATGTAGAACACCTGTGTGGCTTGCTCAGCAAGTATAAATGGATCGTCTTGGTGTGTGACTCTATTGAGATCGACGAGGGTAAACCCATAATTGTCGACTTTAACATGTCGAGGGATTTCGACCCATTGGCATCAAAACAAGGGAATCTTAAGTAATACGTAATCGAGCTCCCATATTTTCTCAATAACACCGTAATATGAGTTGAGTGCCCTTACTGCCCTGGCATCCTCTGAAATAGCAAGTAGTGTCACTCCACTACATTGCATAGTACTCTTCTCGTCCTGAGTTCTTATGTAAAATGAATAGCCGTTGATGTCATACCCCTGCCAAGTCCCTATAGTAAATCTAGGCCCTCTGGCCAACCATGTAACAACTTCATCTACGTTGCCCTCAGAAGCTCGCAGGACTATTTTCGATCCACCCAGCAAACTTCCTGTTATGTTCTTTGGTGACCCAAATCTCTGGGTTCGAAGGATTCTGTTTCCGTAACATTTCCTTGTGCTCGTGTATGTATGGCTCCACCCCCGTCATGTGCTGTAAGACCCAAAAATGTGCTTTTACATACATATCACTTGAGGGGACGACTACTTTGAATCCAATCGTTCCAATGCCCTGAAGCCTGCCCTCATGCCGGGATGTAGGAACACCAATTGGGTCAACCCCGGCCATATAGTTGGTGCAAAATTCAATCACCTCCTCAGCGGCATAACATTCAATGATGCTGCCCTCAGGCCGATGTTGATTCCTTACATATCCCTTCAAGATACCCATAAATCTCTCAAATGGATACATGTAGCGCAGGAACACGGGTCCACAAAACTTAATTTCTCTGACAAGGTGAACAATTAGATGAACCATAACATCAAAAAAAGATGGAGGGAAATACATTTCTAGCTGACAAAGAGTTGTAGTCATATCGCGTTGCAAATCATCCAGTCCATCCAGATCAATTACCTTGATCCGGGAGGATCTTCAAGTCCTGATCGCATATGGCTTCACGACCTTAACCGTGTTCGGAAAGGTTTTTCGACCATGGATGGGTCCGTGACCATGGATTGGTTCGCGACCATGAAAAGGAATTCATTCCCTGTTCGGAATTGTAATCTGATCCGAATATATATAACTAAGCTTATCCATTTAGGATTAGTTAGATATATGAGTCTAATACGTTTAGATTATTGAGTCTGATACTTACTAATACGATTGGACTATAAATACCTTGTAATATGATTAGTTTAGATCATCGAATAGAATCGAAAAGTCATAGAACTTATTTGAGTTTTAGACACTTATAATTCCTTCGATGTAGGGAAGTGTGTCTAACGTTAGACGTGTAAAGCCCTCTTTGAAATAAAGAGTTGTGCAATTACTTTGAACTATGTTTTCGATCAACCTTTGGGTTTGGGTATTTCCGAGTAAGATCCCGTTATTCCGTATATTAGAATCTGGGCGAGCCTAGTGCGAAAACCAAGGCTAGGTCTCAAATGGATCAAGTTGGTATCAGAGCAACTTTCCTATCCTTTGGATGGTGAAGACTCGCCAGGGTTACAAAACCTCCAGTGAAAATCCAGGCGATCAATCGACGGTTCATATAGCCGCGTCTCCGACAATGTCTGACGATACCTCTGTTCAAGCTAACCTAGCCGAACAAGTGGTTAAGCTCTCCACCGACATGGAAACCGTGCTTGCTTGGATTAAGAAGCAGGCCATGATTGTACCTCCTGAAGTAGGGAAGGTTATGGGTGTGAAGACTGGTGAAGACTTGCACAAGACAGATGAAAATGAAGAAGAAGGCAACCACAAGACCGACGACCTCGCCAACACCTCCTTAGTTGTCGGATCTTTTAAGGTCGACGCAAAGATTGATATACCCATATATGATGGGGTGATCGATGCCGAGAAACTGGATTCTTGGATCGACTAGCTTGAGACCTACTTTGACCTTAAAGGGTTCACTAGTGCTCAAAAGGTGAAGTTCGCACCTTTGAAGATGAAGGACCACGCCAAGACTTGGTGGAAGGTCCTTGTCGCCAGTGGTGAAGCTAACGACCTTGTATGGGGTCAATTCAAACGACTTCTGTGACAAGAATTTTATCTGATGGGTTACCTTGAGGAGAGATGGGAGCGTTGGCACAGATTGTACCAACGGCGCGACCAGACCGTCCAAGACTATACGACGGAGTTCCGGAGACAAGCAATAGTCATCGGCATATCTCTATCCGATCCTCAGGTATTTTGGAAATACACATTTGGACTTCAGAAATCAATCAGTACTGAGCTAAGTTTGTTCGGCGTCCAAGACATCATGATCGCAAGCACAACTGCTATGGCGATCGAGAAGAAGAACAAATCCCGTAGCGACAAAAGCACGAAGGAAAGTATGACCTCGACAAAGAAAAAGCCGAGTCCGAAGAAGAACGCTTCAAAATTGGGCACGGGTGCCTTTTGTGAACATTGTCAAGTCGCGGGACATACCAAGGGCAAATGCTACAAGCTTCATCCTGAACTTTGACCAAAGAAAAACGGACCAGGAAAAAGAACAACCATGGCTACTACGACTTCATCCGACAAAGAAGTTGTCCAAGTGAATTCAGTTAATGAGGCGGATACGACCTTGTCTCTAATGGCAATGCCGAAGGAGAAGGGTTCGGATCCACCGAATGACCATCACCCAACGGAGGACTTGTTCACCATCAACATCCAGGTGAAGCACGAAGTGGTCGCAGCGATATTCGATCCAGGAAGTCAGAAGAATCTGGTCTCCGTTGGACTGGTTCGGCGACTTGGTTTGAAGACAACCACACACCCGCGACCATATCCGTTGGGTTGGTTTACATCCGACATGAGCCAACAGATTACGATTCAGTGTGTGTTGAAGTTTGTGATCTCTGCATGATATATCGATGAGGTGCAATGCGATGTTGTCCCTATTGATATCTGTCAGGTGATCTTTGGGAGTCCGTATCTGTATGATCGAGACGTTCACTTCCATTGGCGAGCGCAAGAGTACGACCACACCAAAGACGGAGTTAAGTTCGTAATCAGTAGAGACATCCACGTCAACACTTCGAACTTGATTACCGCAAATCAAGCCAAACGAATTGTTAATGCATATCACAAGTATGTGCTTGTCATGATTCGACCCATTGGTCAAAGTGAGGGTACTCGACCAGCATTGTCGTTGGCGTGCCGAGAGGATTCTGGTCGTTTGTCGGGACTGTTGGAGAAATACAGTGATATGTTCGAGACTACCCAGGGTCATCCGCCGAAACGTCCAGTCGAGCATGAAATTCAACTTGTGTCCGATGCGACACTGCCCAATCTGAGTATGTATCGCAACTCAGTATTGGAGAATGAAGAGATCAAGAGACAACTTGGTGAGTTGTTGAACGATGGTGTCATTCAACTGAGTAGTTCACCTTGTGGATCTCCTGTGGTGTGAATACCAAAGAAAGATGGGACTTGGCGTATGTGCATCGACTACCGAGCACTGAACAAGATCACCATCAAGAACCGATACCCCCTTCCTCGTATTGACGACCTGCTAGACCAATCGAAGCATGCAGTTGTCTTCTCCAAATTGGATCTTAAGTTAGGATATCATCAAGTCAGCATCCGAGAGGAGGATAGGTGGAAGATCGCGTTCAAAACACGACAAGGTCTGTTTGAATGGTTGGTCATGCTGTTTGGTCTTTGCAACGCCCCGGCAACTTTCATGCGTCTTATGAATGACGTATTGAGACAGTTCATCGACGACTTTGTGATCGTTTACCTCGACGACATACTAGTTTATAGTCGTTCGTGGGATGCGCACCTCATTCATGTCGAAAAGGTGTTCGAACAACTTCGGCAACATCGACTTCACCTCGTATTCATGGTCGGCAACGGTACGTTGCAAATCGACCCGGATAAGGTAAAAGTGATTCGCGAATGGCCGCCACCGCGAACAGTTACGGATGTGCGTAGTTTTGTGGGAGCATGCCAATATCTTCGGAAGTTCATCCGACACTTCTCAATTGTGGCTTCTCCATTGCATGTATTAACCAGGATCGATCAAAAGTTCGAGTGGACAGGGAAACATGAGGACACGTTTTTCTTACTGAAAAGGAAGATTAGCGAGGCGCCTGTTTTAGCTTTGCCGAATCTCCAGAAACCGTTCGAGCTAGAAACCGATGCCTCAGGTTATATGATGGGTGCAGTGCTCATGCAAGAAGGTTGATCAGTGGCATATCACTCCGAGTTATTCCAGGGAGCTCAGAAGAACTACCCGACTTATGACAAAGAGTTGCGTGCACTGCATCAGGCCGTGAAACATTGGCGGTGTTATCTCTTGGGTAAAGAGACTGTTGTCCACACCGACCATCAACCGTTGCAATATTTGCAAACTCAGTCGAAGCTACAGCAAGCTCAGCACATGAAGTGGATGTCGTATCTGCAGCAGTTTAATTTGGTAATTAAGTACAAGAAGGGCGTACACAAGAAATTGGCGGACATGTTGTCGTGACCACCAGTTACGACCCTCTGTTTATCAGCATTCATGCTGATCGAGCCCTCATGTCATGATGAATATTCCACTATATACAGTGAAGACCCTGATTTTCAAACAGCACTGATTGAGCTCGAAACAGGGAAACCTATAGAGTTTGTTTGGCGAGAAGGACTCTTGTACAAGGGTAATTTACTTTGCATACCTCGTGGAGCACCTCGAATTCAATGGATGTGAGAAGCGCACACATCAAAGGTAGCTGGTTACTTTGGGGTTACAAAGACGTTGCAAAATCTTCACCGACATGTGTTCTGGCCGCGTATGCAGCAAGATGTGGCTAGTTTTGTTCGAGGTTGTGGTCTCTGCAGCATTTCGAAACCGGCAAATTGAAAATTAGGTTTGTACACTCCTTTCTTGGGAGGATTACCTAAGACTCGACATGGCAACGACTATCTATTCGTGGTTGTTGATCGGTTCTCCAAAATGATTATTCTTATACCTTGTCGAAAGACTATCACGGGAGAAGAAGCAGCTCGGGTATTCTTTCAAAATGTTTGGACACACTTCGGACTGCCGACTTCTATTGTGTCTGATTGCTTTACACGGTTCCTTAGTCACTTTTGGCGATTGCTCTGGGTGATGATGTACACCAAGCTAAAAAGGAATACTGCTTTTCATTTGCAAACTGATGGTCAAACCGAGGTGGTAAATTGCACAGTCGTTCATCTTTTGAGAGGATATAACTCGAAGCACCCGAAGACCTGGGATGAAAGCATACCGTACCTACAGTTTGCTTTTAATCGAGCAGTGCATGGTTTGACTGGAAAGTCACCGTTTGAGGTCTGTTTAGGATTTCTACCACAAAGTCCATTCAACATGGAGTTTGTGATCCCTACCTCAGCACAGAACAGCAATGAAGCATCTGATTAGGACCGAGCACAAAAGTTCCTGGAAGGTATTCAACGACTCCATCGTGAGGTTGAACAGAATTTGCTGAAAGCTCAACTCAAGTACAAAGCGCAACATGATCGGCACTGAGTTGATGCGCAATGTCAAGAAGGTAATATGGTATGGTTACATCTGAGTAAGGAGAGACTTAAAGGTGAAAGTAAGAAACTCAAACCCATTCGTTATGGTCCTTTTCGGATTCTGCGAAAAGTGGGTAATAATGCTTGTTAGCTCGAGTTACCTCTATACATGAATATTTACTTGGTTGTCAATGTTGAGCACCTCAAACTCTTTGAGCCTTCAATGCTGGATGATGAGCCAGATACTATAGTACCATCAGTTGAAGACTTGGTCTATCAACCAGACGAACCTCTACGTGAAGATGTGATTCTGAAGAAGAAGGTGACTACCACCCGCAGTGGCACAAAGGAGACTTTTCGAATCGGTCGGAAAGATCAACGAGCACGTGCGACAAAGTGGTACACCAGAGAACATGGACAAGCCCAATTTCCACATCTCCAGTTTGATCGACAGGTCGCAACAGGGGTTGGCTCCTTCCCAACAAGGGAGTCATGATCCGGGAGGATCTTCAAATCCTAATCGTATACGGCTTCGCGACCTTAACCGTGTTCGGAAAGGTTTCGCGACCATGGATGGGTCCGTGACCATGGATTGGTTCACGACCATGAAAAGGAATTCGTTCCCTGTTCGGAATTGTAATCCGATCCGAATATATATAACTAAGCTTATCGTTTAGGATTAGTTAATTATATGAGTCTAATACGTTTAGGTTATTGAGTCTGATACGTACTCATACGATTGGACTATAAATACCTTGTAATAGGATTAGTTTAGATCATCGAATAGAATCGAAAAGTCATAGAACTTATTTGAGTTTTAGATACTTATAATTTCTTCGACATAGGCAAGTGTGTCTAATGTTCGACGTGTATAGCCCTCTTTGAAATAAAGAGTTGTGCAATTACTTTGAGCTGTGTTTTCGATCAACCTTTGGGTTTTGGTATTTCCGAGTAAGATCCCGTTATTCCGCATATTAGAATCTGGGTGAGCCTCTGATAGCAATGGGAAGTATTTGTGCCATTAGTACATGACAATCATGGGACTTCGTACCAACCAGTTTCAAGTCCTTCATGGACACAAGTTTTTTCAAGTTTGTAGAATACCCGCATGGAACTTTGACACCATACAGACACTGACAGAGTTCTGTTTTTTCCCTTTTTGACAAAGTATAGCAGGCCAGGGGGAGGTATGTACGCTTTCCCTTCTCCAACGGTGCAAGCTCAGTCCTTATGCCCATTTCGAGCATGTCACAACGAACTTTGATGCCATCTTTCGTCTTTCCCAGAATGTTCAGCAACAAATCAATCAAACTGTCACAAATATTTTTCTCTACATGCATGACATCAATACAATGTCGAACTTGTAAGTGCTCCCAGTATGGCAGATCCCAAAGAATCGATCTCTTCTTCCAAACATTTTTTTCTGGAGGTTTAGAACATTTACCAAACTCAACTTTAATGTCCTTCACACGCAAGTAAAGCTCCTGACCAGTCACAAACATTGGGGCTGATCCTTTCTCAGGGTTCCCATGAAATGACTTCCTCTTCTTACAGTAGGCGTGATGCATTGGAAGGAATCTGCGGTGAACCATGTATACTGTTTTTCTGCAGTTCGGTAACCACATGCTTTCAGTTTCATTCAGGAAAATAGGACAAGCCTTGCCTCCTTTCGTACTATACCCCGACAAATTTTCGTAGGCTGGGAAATCATTTATGGTGCAAAATATCATGGCCCGCAATATGAAATTCTCTCACTTATATGCATCCCACACTCGCACCCCTTCGCTCCATAATTTATGTAAGTTCTCGACTAACGGTGATAGAAACACGTCAATATCATTACCAGGTTGTCTGGGTCCTGAAATTAGTAACAACATCATGATGTACTTGCGCTTCATACATAATCAAGGAGGAAGATTGTAGATGCATAAAAGAACCAGCCAAGTGCTATGCCGATTGCTCATATTTCCGTGTGGATTCATACCATCCGTACTTGATGAGGACATCACCCCTAATGATGCATCCATTCTTCCAACACCTGTTGTGCAAGGAACAATAACAAGGGCACGTGCACGTCAACTAAATCACTAGGTGAGCTCGTTTCTTAGTACACGAGAGAATATTTACAAGAGCGAGTTACTACCTAATAATATTGTGGTTGTGCTCAGGAATCATGGTGTTGATTAGCGAGGGTGTCACTTTGCGCCAAGACGGGTCGGGAATCAAGTCTACCGCGAGTTGGAGTCCGGGTCGGCCACGGCGGAGCAGCCTGTCTTCAAACGGGCATAACAGATGCATACAAACTCCGTTTGGGGTGTTCAAGTACATTACGGAGAAGCCCTCGACGAGACCTTTCCAACAGATCTGGTCCGACATCTAAACTCCATCTGAGTCAATCACAATCATCGAGAGAAGTGGAGACCAGATTCTATTGGGCCGTGCGATGCTGCGTCACCTGTCTATTGGGCCTCGGCCCGTGTATCCCGCGTGGGGGGGTGCGCCCCAAACCCTAGACGCTACCCCTCTCGCATATTAAAACCTCGTAGCCGTCATTGTTAGACTTGGGTTTTGCTTAGAATTTTCTGCTGTCGCAGTTCACTGTCTTTCGGTTTGTGGAACCCCAACACTTCGTGATCTTAATATATACTTGCAATTCGAGATTGCTTCTTCTATGTTCTTGCACGTGTTCTTCGATTCTCTTGCAAGAACAGGCCTTCGTGGATAGGTCAACCGCGCCTCGGTACGGTTGATAACGAACGGAGCAGTGGTGTAGCGATTGCAGGCCTAGATCGGTTCTGGTCGAAAGTCGGATCGTCAACGTCGAGTCACCACCAATCGAACTATCCCCTATCTGTCGGAAGATTGGGACCCCGTTCCTCATCAGTACTCAACCCAAACCTTATATTCCTCACTTCGCCGCCAAACTCATCAAATGTTCTATTAATGTTTCTCCATTGAATAGAATCAGTTGGATGTCTTAGTTTTCCGCCTTGTTTCTGACCTTCAACATGCCAACAAAAGTACTTTGCATCTTTCGGATTTGCAAACAGCCGTTTCAATCTAGAAATCACAGGCAAATACCACTCAGTTTTGGTCGGAGGCCCTTTCTTTACCTCATCACATCCACTGTGATAAATTCGGTCCACACGCTTATACCACGATGCACCGCATCTTGGACAAACATGCAAATCCTCATACTCGTTACGGTACAGAACACAATCATTTGGGTATGCATGTATTCTTTCGATTTCCATTCCCAACGGACACAACAATTTTTTGGCCTGGTAAACCGATTTTGGTAACTCATTTCCCTCTGGAAGCATGTCTGCTAAAAGATCTAATAGCACCGTGAAACTCTTATGGCTCCAACCGTTGCTTGCCTTCAAGTTATATAATCTCAACACAGAAGACAACTTTGTAAATTTTGCACATCCGGGGAACAAAGGCTTCTCAGAATCAACAATCAATTTCTCAAATTTACCAAAATCATTTTTGCTGTAATCATCTTCTACATCACGTAACATTTCATCTAAATTGTCGTCATCCATATGCACATCCAAATGAACATTATCAATGTTCTAATGATCATCATTACTGCAATCCACTTCTTGGTCCTGCTTAGTTGTAGCGGTGCTTGTTTCCTCAAGATTTTTGCCATGCCATATCCAACGGGTATAGCGTGCATTAAAACGACGATGAATCAAATGACTCTTAATCTGATTAGAGTTGCCAAACCTCTTTAAGTTCATACAATCTATACAAGGACAATGCATATCTTTCTCTCCCTTCTTCACCTTTTCTTGCTCAGTAAATTTAATAAACCCATTCACACCCTCCAAATAGTCAAGAGTAGTACATTTTATTCCATACATCCAATATTCTCGGTCCATCTACAATTATTTCACAAAATTGACAAATTGAAATAAATAATTGGAAGTATGAAACATGCATCGTCAATATATAGGCTATATGTATACAGCTACTTACAATTGATGTATGAAAACCTAACTTGATGCATTAATTGGCAGAGCCAGCCAGCTAGCTTATTAACTTCAGCCATAAATCATTCCTAGTTTAACTTCAGCAAGCTATAGCAAGCTAGCTAACCTCCTAGCTTGGAGCTACATCTAGTTTAATGAATTGGAAGTAGAGAGAGAGGGAGAGTGTGAGAGAGTGATCGAGAGAGAGAGAGAGAGAGAGGTGATGAGATGATGACATTACCAAGGGGGATCGAATTATCAACCTTCCAGCTAGCTTTTTCATATGACTCTAGCTTGGAGCGTGGATGCACGTACGGTAGAACAGATCGAGGGATGCAGAGCAAGGGTCGAGATATATAATTTGTGCAATTTTACTATCGGTTCAAAAACACAACTTTTAGTGAACTTTCCTCTTTTCTAATGATCCCCACTGTCATAACCATTAGTATATATGACATAATTTTACTATCGGTTGAATAAACAAACCGTTAGTACAATTTTAAGTCTTAGACACTTATAGTTTATCGACGTAGGTGAGTGCGTCCTAACGTTCGAGGTGTAAAGATCCCTCTTTGAAATAAAGAGCGTGCTATCTTTTGAACTGTGTTTTCGATCAACCTTTGGGGTTTGGTAATTCCAAGTAAGATCCCGCTATTCTGCATATTAAAATCTGGGTGAGCCTGGTGCAAAAACCAAGGCTAGGTCTCAAACGGATGAAGTTGGTATCAGAGCAACTATCTTGTCCTGTGGATGGTGAAGACTCGCCAGGGTTACAAAACTTCTGACGAAACTCCAGGCGATCATTCGATTCTTCCTGCAGTTGCGTCTCCGAAGATGTCTGACGATTGCTCCGTTCAAGCTAACCTAGCTGAACAAGTGGCTAAGCTCTCCACCGACATGGATACCGTGCTTGCTTGGATTAAGCAGCAAGCCGTGGCTGTAACTTCTGAAGATGATGCTTCAAGAGGCAAGGTTAAGGGTGTGAAGACTGGTGAAGGCCTACGCAGGATAGACGAACATGAAGACGAAGACGACCACAAGGCCGACGACCTCATCAACACCTCCTTAGCTGTCGGATCTTTTAAGGTTGACGTAAGATTGATATACCCATATATGATGGGGTGATCGATGCCGACAAGTTGGATTCTTGGATCGACCAGCTTGAGACCTACTTTGACCTTAAAGGGTTCAGTAGTGCTCAAAAGGTGAAGTTCGCACCTTTGAAGATGAAGGACCATGCCAAGACTTGGTGGAAGGCCCTTGTCAGTGATGAAGCTGACGACCTTGCGTGGGGTCAATTCAAGTAACTCCTACAACAAGAATTTTATTCGATGGGTTATCTCAAGGAGAGATGGGATCGTTGGCACCGATTGTACCAACGACACGACCAATCTATGCAGGACTATACTATGGAGTTCCGAAGACAAGCAATGATCATTGCCATATCGCTGTTAGATCCTCAGGTATTTCAAAAATACACATCTGGACTTCAGAAATCGATTAGTGCTGAGTTAAGCCTATTTGGCTTCCAAGACATCGAGACCGCAAGCACAACTGCTATGGCGATAGAAAAGAAGAACAAATCCTGCAATGGCAAAAACACGAAGGAAAGTGCAACCTCGACAAAAAAAAGCCGAGTCCGAAGAAGAACGCTTTGAAAATGGGCAGGGTGCCTTTTGCAAGCATTGTCAAGTCGCATGAAATACCAAGGATAAATGCTACAAGCTTCATCATGAGCTTCGACGAAAGAGAAATGTACGAGGGAAGAGAACAGCTATGGCTACTACCGCTCCACCCGAAGAAGGAGTTGTCCGAGTGACTTCAGTCGATGAGGCAAATACGACCTTGTCTTTGATGGCAATGCCGAAGGAGAAAGAATTGGATTCACCTGACGACCATCACTCAATGGAGGACTTGTTCACTATCAACATCTAGGTGAAGCACGAAGTGGTGGCAGCAATATTCGATCCCGGATGTCAAAAGAAGTTGGTTTCCGCTAGACTGGTTCGACGACTTGGTTTGAAGATGACCACACACCTGCGACCATACCCGCTGGGGTTGTTTACATCTGACGTGAACCAACTAATAACGAGTTAGTGTGTGTTCAAATTTGTGATCTTTGCTCGGTATATCGATGAGGTTCAATGCGACGTTGTTCCTTTTGATATTTTTCAGGTGATTTTTGGGAGTCCGTATCTGTATGATTGTGATGCTCACTTCCATCAGTGAGCACAACAGTACGAGCTCACTAAAGACGGAGTAAAGTTCATGATCGGTAGAGACGTCCACTGATCGCACCTAAAATGGTGTGATTTTGTAATACCGCAAGTGGACGGTTGAACGTTGAGCACTTGAGGGTCGAATTTCACGAGGAACAAGTGTATTCGTCTTTCTAGCTTAATGGATCACTGATTAAGTCTAAACGAGTTTTGGGGTTGTTTTTCTATAACTATTGTACTACTAAAGCTATCAATCTAGGGTTTTAAAGTAGTAAATTGCAGGTATGAAATTTGAATTTATAAAGTAGGAATTAAAACCTAGGGCTTCGGGAATTCCATAACCATCAGGCATAATTCTATCCAAGATCCGAGAATTGTAAGTTAATTTCTATTGTGTTCCAAGACAAATTAAGTTTCCATTTCGGGGCGCTAGATCAATAGTAAGAGGATCGCTTCCACTGTAACGTTTGGCGAGAGCCCCTCTCTTGTTCAGGGTCCCGTGTCAAAGCGCTAAGGACTCAAGAACTCCCCTAAATTCTAGCTAAGTCTCAACTGTTACGTTTGTTGCCGAAACGAGAATTTAGGGTTTAGAGGAAGAAAACAATAGAAAATAAATCTAAAACTTGAGATCAAAACCAAGGAAGAATCACGCCTTTCGGATTAGGTCATCCCTAACCCCAGAAGAGATCTACTCGCAAAAAGCCATAAGAATGCAGAAATAATAATAAGAAATAAATAAAAACTTACTTGATTGCTTGAGAATTGAAGTTGCCGTCCTTGCCAGCTTACAAAAGCAATAAAATAGAAAAGGGGGCTCTACTAAACTAAAACTAAACTAAACCCTAATGGCTAATATATAAAAAAACATGTCTAATTGAGCCAAAAGCTTCTCTATTTATATACATAAGTCCTAGAATTAACCAATTACAATTCAAGACTTATTTAGGAAGGAAATTATCTCAGATTCGGACTTTAAACTGACTAACGGGTCTGTTTTGGATTCGGAAATTGGGTTTTGGGTCCAATTTTCAGTCAGATTGCTGATTTTTTTCCAGATTTTCAGCATCTTCTTTCTCCACTTCATTTCCTATCCAAACAATGTCGAAATAACTCCCAATTTGGTACGTTTGTTCCCTGAAACAAGATGAGTACACACCCGTGAAAGCGGATTATAAAAATGTTACAAAAATTCACATAAAATGGCGTATCAAAGAAATTTTAAGCATCATTTTTACACATTTTCAATACTAAACCTAGGGTAAAATTCTACCAAATTAAGACTTATCTAATTCCCCCAAGCTAGCATTTTGCTTGTCCTCAAGCAAAGAATGTGAATAATTTTTCAAAAATTGAGATGCCTTGGTAAATTAGATTGTCTATAAACAATCTTCTGAAGATTCACAACACATCTATGCATATGAGACAATTGATCTTAGCAATTTAAAATTTCCAAATGCATATATTAAGATTATCAAATTTCAACCTTAGAAAAGAGAGAGCTTAATCAATTAAATTGTCTTAACAATCTTCTTTCATATAGGATAAATAAACCATGCAAAGAAAACACTTGTTATGCTATAATTTATACAAAGTTGCTAAATTGCCCTCTTCTAAAGAAAAACACTTATTTTCTTTCTTTTGTTGTTTGTTTGTTTGCCTTTTGTTTTTTTGTTCTTCAACTTTTTCATGCTTTTGGCCAGAATGTTTTTACTGGATCATTCCATCGGGGCGAGAGGAGACACAGTTGAAGACGCTTACTTAAGTGCACTTACAGAAAGACAGCTTTGTCGGTTTCCCGAGCCCCTGTAAGCAACCTCAATGCTCCTTATACCTTCCCTTCACCAGCTGGTCGACGATTCACCACCACCTCCCCCCAGCGGGTCACATATACGTTACACTAGATTAGACAAAGCCGCAGCTTAAGCAACCGTTTTACTGAAAATATTATTTTTTATGCATAAGTTAAGTAAATCTTCCCTTCCCCAGCTGGTCGACGATTCACCACCACCTCCCCCCAGTGGGTCGATTATACTTACTTTTACACATTTTTTATTTTTAAAGAGAAGGGCAATTAGCAATCTAGGCATAAAGAGTAACATAAGAGTGTTAATTCCAAAAAATGCTTCTATTAGAAATCTTCAATTTGGAAGAAGTCGAGTACAATTTAATGGATAAGTTCAAACTTTAATGGTCACTTTAAGATAAAAACTAAACATAGACAATGAAAATCTTTAAAAGATCTAAGTTCAATGGATCATATGCAAAAATGTGATAGAATAATCATCTAATTGATTAAAGATCCTCTTTAAAACTAGACATTCCAAGTGATAAATCTCTTTTTATTTTTCAGTTTTATGATGGAATGTGGTGGAATGATGATTTGCTGAAGACTAAATAATTGGTGAAGAATCTGGTGGAATGATGATTTGCTGAAGACTAAACAATTGGTGGAGTGAACATCCCCCAAGCTAAATCAGACTAAGCAAACGGTTAAGTGAACACCCCCCAAGCTAAATCAGACATTGTCCTCAATGTATGGAGATAGATACAGATTACCGTTTGCAGTTGTGGTTCAGGTTGGTGGATGTTGTGGATAATGATGTGGTGGAAGAAGATGTTGTGGTCTATGTAGCTCCAATGGCAGTCCAAGGCATCGCAAGTGATAACCTAAAAAAAATTAAAAAAATAAATAAATAAAAAGAAAGAAACACAACATCTTGGCGAGCATTGGTAACCGTGTGGATCAACCATTGGAGTTTGGGTAACCGGGTTGCCTCTCGGCGAGCGTTGGTTTATCGTCTCACTCGACGAAACGTCCTCGACCGTTAAAAAATATATATAATCAAAAGAATCAACTGAGTTTAGTGTACTTACCTGGTCTCCCGCCGTTTTGTGCTCGAAGTTTGACGGTACCATACGGAAAGACCTTTTCTATCGCGTATGGCCCAGTCCATCGCGATTTCAATTTCCCTGGGAACAATTTCAACTAAGAATTGAACAATAGAATCAAATCACCTGGTTTAAATTCACGGTTGAGGATCTGTTTGTCATGCCACTTTTTCGTGTTGTCTTTATAGATCAACGCACTCTCATAGGAGTTGGTTTGAAGCTCTTCTAGCTCATGCAATTCAAGGATTCGCCTTCGCCCCGCTTTGTCAAAGTCCCAATTGAGTTCTTTTAACGTCCATAACGCCCTGTGTGACAGTTCAACAGGCAAATCGCAGTTTTTACCAAATACAAGTTTGTAAGGCGTCATACCTAGCGGAGTCTTGAATGCAGTGCGATATGCCCAAAGGACATCTGGAAGTTTGAGTGCCCAATCCGTACGAGACGGTGTCACTACCTTCTGCAAGATCGACTAGATTTCCCTGTTTGAGACTTCAACCTATCCACTTGTCTGAGGGTGATATGCAAGAGCAACTTTATGAATTACCCCATATTTCATCAACAATTTTTGAAATTGGTAATTAGTAAAATGCGCACCGCCATCACTAGTTACTGCTCGCGGTATACAAAATCGGGGAAAGATGACTGTTTTGAAAATCTTTATCACATGTTTTGACTCATTTTTTGGCGTAGCAACAGCCTCTACCCACCTTGAAACATAATCAACCTCAACTAAGATGTAGGAGTTACCCATAGAAGATGGAAAAGGTCCCATATAATCTACCCCTCATACATCAAAGAGTTCAATTTCAAGAATACTTGTTAAGGGCATTTCATGTCTTTGACTTAAATTTCCCGAACGTTGGCAAGGATCGCATTTTTGCACAAAGTCATAAGAATCTTTAAATAAACAAGGCCAAAACAAACCTGATTGCAATACCTTAGCTGCTGTTTTTGAAGCTCCGGCATGTCCACCACATTGAGATGAATGACAATGTTCAAGAACGCTTTGGATTTCGTGGTCGAGCACGCATCTTCGAAATATGTTGTCAACTCCCTTTTTGAAAAGATTCGGATCGTCACAGTAGTAGCGTCGGATGTCGTGGAGGAAACGCTTTCGTTGTCTACATGTCAACCCTGGAGGAAGTACATGGTTAAATAAATAATTTGCAATATCAGCATACCATGGTTCTTGTTGAATCAAGTAAAGGTGCTCATTGGGTAAAGCGTCATTGATGTGAATGTTGGCGGTGTCGGTCAAGAGTCGCGAGAGATGATCGGCGACGACGTTCTCAACACCTTTCTTATCTTTGATCTCCAGATCAAATTCCTGCGGCATTTAGATCCATCGTGCAAGATGTGGCTTTGTTTCTGTCTTGGTCAAAAGATACTTAAGAGCAGCATGATCAGTATGCACAATTACTTTTGAACCAATCATATATGGACGGAATTTATCTAGGGCATAGACTACAACAAGCAATTCTTTTTCGGTTGTAGTGTAACTATTTCAAGCATCATCCAAAGTTTTGCTTATGTAGTATATAGCATATAAGACCTTATTTGTTCTTTGCCCTAGAACAGCGCCAATTGCATAATCACTAGCATCACACATCAATTCAAAAGGTTCTTTCCAATTTGGAGGTTGTATGATGGGAGTAGTAGTTAATGCATGTTTCAGTTGATTAAAGGCATCAAGGCATTTTTCATCAAAATCAAAAGGCACATCTTTACCAAGAAAATGAGTGAGAGGTTTAGCAATTTTGGAAAAATCCTTAATGAAAAGACGGTAAAAACCTGCATGTCCCAAGAAACTGTGTATGCCCTTAACGTTGGTTGGTGGTGGAAGACTTGCTATGACTTTGATTTTTGCCTTGTTGACTTCAATCCCTTGTTCAGAAATTACGTGGCCAAGCACCACCCCTTCTTGAACCATGAATTGGCACTTTTCCCAGTTTAGCACAAGGTTGACTTCTTCGCACCTACTTAAGACTCGAGAAAGATTTTGGAGACAAGCATCAAAATAGGAACCATAAACGCTAAAATCATCCATAAAGACTTCCATTATTTCTTTGATTAAATCTGACAAGACAGCCATCATACATCGTTGAAAGGTCGCAGGCGCGTTACATAATCCAAACGGCATGTGCCTATAGGCAAAAGTACCGAAGGGACATGTAAACATCGTCTTATCTTGATCATCGGGATGAATTGGGATTTGAAAGAACCCCGAATATCCGTCAAGAAAACAAAAGTATGCATGTTTGGCTAATCTTTCCAACATTTGATCAATGAAAGGTAATGGAAAGTGATCCTTCCTAGTGACGCTATTTAATTTACGATAGTCAATGCACATGCGCCATCCAGTAACAAGTCTAATAGGGATCAATTCATTATTAGCATTGTTGACCACAGTCATACCTCCTTTCTTTGGAACCACATGAACAGGGTTAACCCAATTACTATCAGAAATAGGATAAATGATACTTGCATCTAATAATTTAGAAATTTCAGCTTTTACAATATCCTTCAAGTTCGGGTTTAATCTACATTGACGCTCAATGGAGGTTTTAGTTTCATCAACTAGAGAGATCCTATGCATGCAAATTTTAGGGCTAATCCCTTTGAAATCATCAACAGAATAACCAAGAGCATTGTGATGCACACGAATTAAAGAAATCAATTTTTCTAGTTGCGAATTGGTCAAGTTTGCATTAACAATGACAGGTTGCATCTCATCATCATCCAAAAACATATATTTCAGTGAGGAAGGAAGAGTTTTGAGTGTAGGTTTACTTACCTTTTCCTTACTTATGTCATTGGAATCCGAGATGTCCTCTTTGGATGGTTCTTTTGTTGGCTCGTCTTCATTTTGTTCATTTTCTTTGCTGCTGTCCGTTTTTTCATTTTCTAATAGTTCATCCGTTCCTTCTCCAGAAGTGAGTCGAAGTGGCGACTCCTCTTCCAAGACTTCTTCTAAAGCATCCAAAATTTTCTCTTCATACATAGGGCAGTCAACAAGTTTAAACATTTTAAATAAAATTTCTCCTCCCCTATGCAAAAAGTAATTCTTCCCTCATGAACGTCAATGAGGGCACCTGCTGTTTGGAGCATGGGTCATCCCAATATAATAGGTATAGTAACATCTTCATCCATATCAAGAACGACAAAATCAACCGGAAGATAAAATTTACCGCCTTGAAGAGGCACATCTTCCAGGATTCCTTCCGGATGCTTTACCGAACGATCGGTAAGTTGCAGAAGCATGCGTGTAGGCTTAATCTCACCCATGCTCAAATGTTGTGCGATGGTAAGAGGCATCACACTAACGCTTACGCCAAGGTCACAAAGAGCTCGATTGATATGTACCGTACCTATGTTACAAGGGATGGAGAAGCTCCCTTGATCTCGTAGCTTTGCCGGCATCCTGTTCTGAATTAAAGCACTACAATTTTGGGTTAAAGCAACAGTTTGAAATTCACTCAAACCCCTCTTTTTAGTAAGTATATCTTTCAAGAATTTTCCATAAGAAGGCATTTGAGTTACTAAATCAGTTAAAGACACAGCATATTAAGCTTTTTCAAGATCTCAACAAATTTTTCAAATTGCTTATTGAGTTTTGCTTTTACGTACCTTCCTGGGAAAGGTGCAGTTGGATTATAAATACGTGTTACCTGATTTTCTCCACTTTCCTTTTCTTTTGGTTTGGCGACCTTGTAATCATCCTTCACCGGCTGTGATGGTACTTCTTCAATTTTGCTTGCTGGCGCAGGTTTGGTTGGTGGTGTTCATTCTGGTACCTTTGTTCCACTCCTTAAGATCACTGCATTAGAAACAAGAGAGTTAGAACAAACTATGGAATTAATATGCTCAGAATTGCGAGGATTAATAGGTTGAGAAGGAAGAGGGTTATCGTTTTCGGTGCAGGATTCACCAATTGTGCGATTTGAGTCTCGAGCATGCGAACGTGAGTCGATATGGAGTCAACCTTTTGGTTCATGGACGTCTTCTCTTTCTCTTGATTTGCTAGAAAATTCTCTAGCATGCGCTCCATGTTCGATTGCTCGGGCTGTTGTTGGTTTGGAGGTCAATAAGGTTGCTGATTTTGTGGTTGAAATGGTGGCCTTTGAGCTTGATATTGGGGATTTTGTTGATGTATTTGCTGCTGTCCAAAATTTGGTTGTTGGCGTTGAGGTTGCTGATTTTTTCCATGCAAAATTTTGATTGTTGCGCCATCCAGAGTTATACGAATTAGGAAAAGTATTACCTTGCTTTTGTTGCATACCCTAAAAAGTGTTTGCCTGCTCCATGGATGGGTTAAATTGGCATTCATGGCCATAGTGGCCCTGTATGCTGCACAGTTCACATATAGGTGCAATTGCATTAATAGATGAAGTAGCAGAAGATCCAAGAATTGATAATTTATCGGTCAAGAGTGCTACCTGCTCGGCTAATTGCAACATTACACTTACCTCCATGTTGTTGGTCAGAGCTTGTTGAGCGGCTCGTTCGGTTCCCCATTGAGTGTAGTTTTGAGTGATTCCTTTGATGAGGTTGTATGCTTCATCGACACTTTTGTTCATTAGTGCACCGCCAGCTGTGGCGTCTACGGCCATCCGTGCATTGTAGTTCAATCCACTGTAGAACGTTTGAACTACAAGCCACTTCTCTAGTCCGTGATGTGGACATTTGATCAGCAAGTCCTTGTACCGTTCCCAAGCGTCATAAAGTAATTCACTTACCTGCTAAGAAAAAGATGCAATCTGGTTGCGAATTTGAACAGTTTTAGCAAGAGGGAAAAACTTACCAAGAAAAACCGTGAGAGTTCGTCCCAAGTAGTGATTGACACAGGAGGAAGAGTGTATAGCCATGCCCTCGCCTTCTCGTGAAGCGAGAAAGGAAAGAGCCTCAAACGAAGTGTATCCTGTGTTACTCCATGAATCTTGAAAGTATCACAATGCTCAAGAAACATATGTAAATGTAGTGATGGATCTTCAGCAGGAAGACCGCTGAATTGGTTTTGTTGAACCAAATTCAAAAGTGCAGGTTTTATCTCAAAATTGTTTGATTCAATCGGTGGTCTAAGAATAACTGATTGCAATCCCATGCCGAGTGGGGTTGCATAATCCTTGAGTCTTTTTTGGTCCTCCATTGTTGGTTTTTGGTCGATGTCTTCGAAAAGTTGTGAGTTTTTCTCCGATCTTACCTGCCTTGCCTCATATCGAAGTTGGCGCGCGGTTTTGACAGGTTCGTCTGAGCCATCCAGCTTTGCACTACTGTCCCTGAAAGGTTAGTGGTGCAAAGAAAAGAAAAAGCAAAAGAAAAATAGAAGCAAGATTGAGAAGTGAGATTGGCTTATATCAGCGAAAATTAATCTAAAAGATGAATACCGTTGTTCCCCAGCAACGGCGCCAAAAACTTGATCACACCTAAAACAGTGTGATTTTGTAATATCGCAAGTGGACGGTTGAATGTTGAGCACTTGAGGGTCGAATTCCACGAGGAACAAGCGTATTCATCTTTCTGGCTTAATGGATCATTGATTAAGTCTAAACAAGTTTTGGGGTTGTTTTTCTATAACTAATTCTACTGCTAAAGCTATCAATCTAGGGTTTTAAAGAAGTAAATTGCAGGTATGAAATCTGAATTTATATAGGAATTAAAACCTAGGGCTTCAGGAATTTCATAACCATCCGGCGTAATTCTATCCAAGGTCTAAGAATTGTGAGTTAATTTCTATTGTTTTCCAAGACAAATTAAGTTTCCAGTTTGGGGTGCTGGGTCAACAGTCAGAGGATCGCTTCCACTGTCACATTTGGCGAGAGTCTCTCTCTTCTTCAGGGTCCCGTGTCAAAGTGCTATGGACTCAAGAACTCCCTTAAATTCTAGCGGCACATCGCCAAAGCACCGCCACAGCGCCGCCGCCTCGCCGATCCACCAGATCCGCCCGATCCTGTGTGTGCCACCATGATCCCGCCGCCTCGCCACACTTCTCGCTCCCGAGCTGCGGCCTCCTCCACTCGCCACCGCTCTTCCGAAGACGCCGCTGGATCCGTCATCACCTGCCACCGAATCCGCCCTCGTGTCGCTCTCTGGCGCCATCTTCGTGAGACTCGCACCACCGCGCACGCGCCCGAGCACCGCCATCTTCGCCGTCCTTCTTCACCAAGCTCGGTGACTTCTTCACCTTTTTCCTCTCTGACACCGTTTGCCATTGGCGTGACAACAACGGCGAACCGTCAACTCCCGGTGCTCCCATCTTGGCATCGCCGTTGTTCCTGTTGTCTCTGCTCCAGCGATGGTGCCTACTTCCCCGAGCTACAGCTTAATCCTCATCGCTGGCCACATCTCCGACGACATCATCAGCGACTACGGCCACGTCTTCATCGACTCCGTCCATCTTCTTCCACTTCTCTGGCAACCACATCAACGGACTTCTTCCTCGACTTCAACAGCCATTCAGTGACAATTTTCCCCTCTCAATCTCATTCTCCTTCTCCCTCTAATCTGTTTCCTGTGATGCATGTATATAAACATAATTCAACTGTGGATGATCAGTTTCATACTTGAGAAAAATCCAATTTAGTTGTGTTTTCGTTACTTTGAAGTTTCACCTGATTTCACCCTATTCTTGTAAGACTGCAGTTTCATTACTGTAGTGTTTGAGTTCTGCTACTGATCAGGTGCTGTCTCTGTTTTGTCTTGCGATGACCCTCGTGATCATGCTTGATTTCAGTGTAGTTTAGTGATGTTAATTTTTGTGAACTGAGTTTCACCATCCAATAGAATTCAAAGTTGCCGCCATTCTGAAATTTCCTGATGCATGTATGATTTGGTTATTGACTGTGTGGTAGGAATGGAATTGGTTTGCTGTTTCTCAGTTTCTGTACTTTGAATTGGCAGCTACATTAGTCACTGGTGTTCAACTTGAGTTAGCCTCAGTAGTTGGGGAAATTTGGAATCAATCTTCTGTCTTGTTCTTGAAAGAAATAGAATCTAAAGCAACATTTTCTGGACTTTGTGCATTTGTCCACTGCTCTCCTGGGACACTATTGGAGAACGATTTTTGTTAATCGTGTTTTAGTTGTTGAGGCATGTAAAGACGAGCCGACCCTCTTCTCGTTGCATTTTTGATTTTCTGATTCAGATTTAGTTAGGCATATTTTGCTCTCATCTAGTCCCTTGGGAGAGAACGACATACTCTCCTACTATTGCGACCTCGTCCACTTGCGAGGCCTCGTTTTAGGTTGTATCAATTTTTGGTGACGTTGCCGGGGGACTAGGTCGAGCAGGATTGTTTAATTGAGTTTGAATCGATTTGCCCTTTCTTTGATTTTCTTCTCATTTGTTCTTTCTTTTTATTTGATTTTCCCATTTCATTTGCTTTGCTTTCCTTTTCTTCTTTGTTCATTTTCTTTTGTTTGACTAACACTTGACAACTAACCCTTTGTGTGTCACTGTTCTTTGTACTACTGACTCTCATCTCTCTCACAGCAGCACTTGATGTATGCGATGATCATCCAGTGACCACACACTTGCACCCTTCGATCTGGAGATTGACTGTACATTTTGACGACGTTTGTGAGACAGACGATGAGCAAAGAGTACAGAGATGGCTGACCACGATCCCCCTCCACAGCTTGTTCGTGATCTCTGGGCCCCTGTCGATCGTGGAGCCATTCCGGGCGTAATTCAACTGCCATTCAGGCTAACAAGTTTGAGATCAAGTCTACACTAATTACGATGGTAGAACAGTCTCACTTTGGAGGATCACTCATGGAGGACGCAAACGAGCACATCCGGACCTTTCTTGAGTATTGTAACACATTGAAATACCATGGTGTTTCTGATGATGCCATTCGCACACGTTTATTTCCATTCTCTTTACGTGATGATGCACATGCGTGGTATCATTCTTTACCTTCAGGTGTAGAGATGGCATGGGAGCAGCTGCTGAAGGCTTTTCTGGAGTGATTCTTCCTGCCATCCAAATCGGCGGAGATACGAGCACAGATTACTGGATTTTCTCAGCAGGATGGTGAGAGTCTCTATCATGCATGGGAGCGGTACCAAAAGCTTCTCCGATCATGCCCGCACCACGGCTTAGAGCGCTGGTTAGTACTGCAAATCTTTTATAAAGGGCTTTCTTTTACTACCTGGGCATCTCTCAATGCCGCTGCAGGTGATGGGATCATGAACAAGACTCTAGACGAGGCTTTTACACTAATTGAGAGCATGGCATCCCACCATTTTCAATGGTCAGGCGGTAGAGATTTATCCCAGTCAGGTATGCACGAGGTTAAGTCATTTGACTTCATGAATGCTAGAATAGACGCTCTCTCTCATTCTGTTAACCAAATGTCTCATGCCATCAGCCAATCCATGGCACAACAACTAGCTGGTTCTTTGCATATTACTTCTCCGGTTGCACTTGTATGTCAAATTTGTGGGATTGAGGGCCATTCAATTCACCCTCTGATTGTCAGCTGGGAAGACATCCACTCTTGAGTTTGGTGACATGAGCTTTGCTCAGACGAGCGGGCCACCTCCCAACACTTACAACTCCGGATGGCGCAATCACCCAAATTTGTCACATAAGAACAACCCCAATATCTCATTAGCCCCTACTAGTGTCCCTTTTTAGGCTTGCAGGTATGGACAGCATCAGCAGTCCCCAAACTCAAGATATCAGTAGCCCCAGGACCATACTCTGTCTTCATCCAAGATTGAGGCCATGTTTGAGTCCCTCATGGCCAACCAAGAGACCTTCATAGCAAAGTATTCAGACGACATGCTTGCACTCCGGACAGGCACTGGGGGCCTTGTCCCCGGGCAAATGGTGGCACCCGGGACAGGCACTGGGGGCCTTGTCCCCGGGCAAAAGGCGGTGGGCACCGGGGGCCTTGTCCCCGGGTTAAAGGCGGCGCCCGGGACAGGCACCGGGGGCCTTGTCCCCAGGCAACTGGCGGCGCCAGGGAGAGGCACCGGGGGCCTGGTCCCCAGGTAAATGGTGGTGCTTCTTACCTGGATTTAGTCTCGCGGAGATTTCCCCCAACAGCAGCCCCCCATGCCCTCCGGGGACGAAGCTTGAGTTCCCGGAGGGGATGGCTCATGTTACCGGCCAAATCTCTGGGACAAGCTACCGGAGCCATGATGCTTCGATTTCCATGCCGTGCGTTTATGACCGCGCTGTTATCTTGGTGGGAGTGCGCCGTTCGGCCATAATGGCTGCTCACGGTTTGAACTGATGCCTCGTTTCGTGTGCCCGTCCCTTCGTTTCCCACGCGCTGTTTGAATTCCAACGGTGCGGATGTACCACGAAGGGCCACGTGGTGCCCATCGGGGCCACGCTTGGCCCCTATAAATAGGGCCTCGGGGGGCCCAGAGAGCTCATTTCCAAACATTGAGCTTTCAGAACTCTAGCGCCCTTACCTCTCCCGATCGCTCTCTCCCGGAAGCTAGTTCCCGAAAGTTTAGCCTCCGGAACCCTTAGGTCCCCCCCCCCAGTTTTTGAAGCCTTAGCCGCCGGTAAAATCTGGTGGGACCCAAGGGCCGTGCCAAGGCAACGGAGGTGCCCCCGGAGGAAGTCACCGCGGACTTCCTTTGGGCCTCCGAGTTCACGACCGGGGGCTTGGAGTCCCTGGTTGATCGGGGGATCGTCACGGACGGGGACGTCCGAATCCCCGCAAAGAAAGACGGAGCCCCCCGCCCCAGGCCCGG
Organism: Pharus latifolius; assembly: GCA_019359835.1. Taxonomy (NCBI): domain Eukaryota; kingdom Viridiplantae; phylum Streptophyta; class Magnoliopsida; order Poales; family Poaceae; genus Pharus; species Pharus latifolius. The sequence goes on from CM033323.1 coordinate 68,614,079, forward strand.
GGAAGTAGTGGCCTTCTAGGCTTTCCTCGAGGCGGGGCTCCGGCTCCCGGTGCATCCTTTGCTCCGGGAGTTTCTGAAGGAGTACGGGGTGGCATTGAACCACCTCACGCCAAATGCCATTGTTCAAATGGGCCTCTTCATATGGCTCTTCGAGACGGCTACCGGACGGGAGCCCACGCTTTGAGTCTTCTGGTACTTTTACGAGCTGGCGGCGAGGAGCTCCCACCTGGTCAAGGGAGGACCAAAGTCCCCCTTTGGCTCGGTGATGATTCAGCTGCTGCCATCCCAGGTAGTGGAGTACCCGGTGGCGGTGTGCTCTCCAGAGGCCCCCAGCTACAACCGGTCGTCCGCGCCGAAGCCCCCGGTGTGGACGGAGGAGGAGCTGAAGCTCCTCAGCAAGGTCGTTGGCTCCTGGGGCGTCCGCTCTATGCGGGACGCCGCCGAGGAACTAACGTTTCTGAAGATCTCCCCCTTCTCGCACGGGAGGAGGGGGATCGGGAAGTGCCCGGCCCAGCGGCCCCCGCAGAAGCGGGTGACCCGACATAAGTTCCCAGTTACTTGGTTCATTTCTTTTCAATTTTTCTAACTCTTACCTTTCACAGTCCGGCCGTACGCGGCGGCCCGGGAGAAGGCGGAGAACCTCCTCGGGAGGTACTACGCCGACGATCACGAGCGCATAGTGCGCGTCGTGGGGGAGGGCCCTCCCTGGAATCTGGTGGCCGAAGCCTTTGGGCTAAGGCTACCAACAAGAAAGCCCCTCCCCACTCCTGGTTCCCACAAGAGCGGGAGGGAGACTGCCGGGGGCTCTGAGCCGAACAAGGCCAAGACTCAGCGAGCCCTTGGGCCATCGACGACACCGGGCTCCACACCGGTGAAGACCCGGGATGCAACTCCCGGGTCGGGGCGCGCGCAGGCGCTGCCCCGGAAGGAAACGACGCCCCCTCTCCCAGAGAGCCCCGCAGAGGCTCAGGGGAAGGGACCAGCCATCGACGGGGGGGCGTCCGATTCGGCGGACTACGCCCCCTCGCCACCTTCGGCAATAGCCCTCCCGGCGGCCCCGGCGCTTCTGGAGCCGGAGAGGCCGGAGGTCCGGTTCACGGAGGCCTCGCCCCCGCGTGTGGAGTGGCCAGTAGACGAGGGAGGGAGCCCCTCAGTTTCCCCCAGAGACGGAGGTCCCGGGGCCCCGCGGCCTGGGAAAGGGAAGGGCCTCCTGATCCCTCCCCAAGGAGGGACCCCCTCCGAGAGCTCCTCGGCCACCTCTTCAACAGCCACATCCTCAGCGGCGAAGACACCGGCCACCGCCACCCCGGTCCACATTACCCCGGTGACTCATGTCCGGGGGCCCCTTGTCGGCCGTGATGGGTCCATCGCCGGGAGGGAGATCCCCCTGCTTTCCGTGGGGGAGGTCGAACGGTACGCGGAGAGCCTGCAGACCCGGAAGGTCGGGGACTACATCTCAGAAGGGACGTTCCGCGAGCGTTTTGGGGAGCTTCGATCTCTCCAAATCCAGGTACTTCCCTAAGCCGATGGGTGTTTTCCTTCGCCCCCCCTAACTCAAATTTTTCCTAACTCCTGAGCTTGTAGGGGGCGGCCATTACCTGGGGGCTCGAGAGGCGCTTCGGTCGGGCTCTAAAGGAAGCGGAGGAGAGGGCCGCCGCCTACCAGGAGCAGCGGGACGATGCCCTCCGGGAGCTTGCCTAGGTCCGGGCCCAAATCCATGCCTCCGAGACCGCCAATGACCGGCTCCAGAGGGAGGCCAAGGCGAAGGAGGACGCCCTCCGGGAGCTCGAGGGCTCGAGCGTCTGGGCGGTGACGGATGCGGGCTGCTCCGTTCACTCAGCCCTCGAGGGGCTTGGCGTGAGCCTAGGCTCCGGGAGTTGCTCCGAGGAGGCCTCGGTGACTCTCATGGAGGCTGTGCGTGTTCTCAATGCACATGTCTCCGTGATCCCAGAGGCCACTAATGCCCGAGCGCGAGGCCGGGCGATCCCCGTGGTGGCGGCCGCGGCCAGGCTCGTAGAGCACCGGGGGGTGGGCACCCGGGCAATCGGGGGCCGCATCCCCCGGAGTTTTTCGAGCCCTCGCGCCGGGAGGTGTAGTAGCTTGTCGGGGGCTTCTACGACCGGATCATCCGGGTGAGGTTCCCGGCACCGGCGCCTCTGGGAGCGGATACACCGCCTCCGGCGGGAGCCCCCCAGGGGGAGGACGCCAATGACCAAGTATGAGGCTCCCCCCGGGTCTAGATAGAACCCCTTTTTGTTTTTTAGGTTTTTGCTCCCGGTAGCTTCTTAGAGGAAGCCCTAGACACTTGTACGAAAATATTTTGAATGCAATAGAAATTGAAATTTTTGTAAGTCTAAATGAATGCAATGTACCAGGTTTCCAGGGAGGTTACCTCCGGGCGAAGGTCCTGGAGAGGTTCCCCAGGGGTGAGGCCTTTGAGCTCCGGTGGGTGCCACCCGGGGGACTCCCAGGCCGGTTTAATCTTGTTAAGTCTCTTCTCCGGGGAACGCAGTGGGGGAGTTGTCCGAGAGCCAATCCGGTTGCGATGGCATCCGGAGTGGCACCTGGACAACTTCGATAATCATCGCGCTGAACTACCCCCTCCGCGTCCGGGGTCCCGGATGATTCCCCCTGTTTGGATACTTCCACCGGCGGGCTACGAGAATTGGCCCAAGGCCTGCTTCGGGAACCCCAGCGCCGCATACGCGGCTTGTACCGGGACCTGGCCCGGGAGCTATCAGAAGTTCTCAGGGATTATTAGACGTAGGTGCTTTAGGACGTAGACTTTCCCGATTATAATCCGGGTTGTATCGTATCCGATGTAGTGATGCCCACCGGAGGGGGAAGATGTCCTCCGGTTGAATGATCAATAAAGTTGAGTTTTTGCTTGGAGATTCTTTGATAGAGCTAAGTTTGCCTGTTTATCTTTGAAGGTCCAAAACGGTGTGATTCCTGGGGGCTCCTTATTCCCCCCTCCACAGCAGGCCGGAGGGTAGCTCCGCACGCTGTGGGGGTGACAAAGCTCCCGGGATGAAGACCCGTTGCCTAAGAGTTTTTCCAAATTTTCCCAAGGTAAAAATTTCAATTTTTCTGGGAGAGCTCTCCGCTCGCCGTGAAAACAGGGAGCCGGGAACGAGGTCTCTGGAAAAAATAGATTTTTCTGAGAGAACTCTCCAGTCACCGTGAAAATGGGGAGCTGGGAATGAGGTCTCTGGGAAAAAACGTCCGGGAAAATCCAAGGCGAAATTTCCGGAGAGGCCGGGAAAAGACGTTCGAGAAAATCCAGAATTCACTGGTCACCGTGAGTACGGGAGCCGGGAACAAGTTCTCCGGGAAAAAACGTCCGAGAAAGTCCAAGACGAATTTTTTCGGGGAGAACTCTCCGGTCGTCGTGAAAACGGGGAGCTGGGAACGAGTTCTCTGGGAAAAAACGTCCGAGAAAATCCAAGACGAATTTTTTCCGGGAGAACTCTCCTGTCGCCATGAAAATGGGGAGCCGGGAATAAGGTCTCTGGGGAAAAACATCCAAGAAAATCCGAGACGAAATTTCCAGAGATGATTTTTCCGGGAGACAACCGTCTGGTCGCCGTGAAAACGGGGAGCCGGGAGTAATATCTCCGAAAAAATATCCAAGAACTCCGTCTCTGAGGAGACAGTCGACTCCCAGAGGAGGATGTGCCCGATGACGGGTCTGAGTGTTTGGGTAAGGGACTAGTCTCCCAAATTGACTCGTTACCACGGTCCTCGAGAACCGGGTTGTCACTTACACCCTCAGTCCAGGAGGGGTGATCGTAAGCCTCCCTACGGGAGTGGGACTCCCGTTGTAGGGACTTGTTGGGTCATAATAGCCCACTTCCTCACGGGGAAGGCATCCTCATTGAGAGGGCAGCCTCGCGGGGAGGGCATCGCCGTGAGAGACGGTAATGTAAAAAACCTGCATTGACACAGAGCCGAAGAAAAATCCAGTTGTATTAACAATGAACCAAAATACAGTGCCTCCCCCCGTGAAATCACGACGGGGGAGGGAATGGTGATTACATTGTCCCCCCTCCCCCTCCAGCGTAATCGCTCCGGGGGAGGGGACGAGCCCGTGGGCTGGACGTAAAACTTGCGAAGTAATCGCAAGTTCCACGTGTGCTTCAGCTCCTGCTCTTGAAGGTTGGAGAGCTTGTAAGCCCCCGAGCCCAGGACCTCCAAGATCCTGTAGGGCCCTCCCACTTGGGGGTCCGTGACGCGGTTGAGGACAAGGTCCCCAAGGCAGAAAGCCCTATCGCGGATGTGCTGATTGTATGTGCGCGCCATTTCGCGCTGGTAGATGGTGTGGCGGAGGAGCGCTCGGTCGCGTTCCTCCTACACGAGGTCGACCTCCAGTCGCTGATTGGCATCATTGGCTTGGTATGCCGCGGTCGTAGCTCCCTCTAGGAGCTCGACTCGCAGCGACCGAAAGCCAATCTCCGGGGGGAGGACTGCCTCAGCCCCGTATACCAGGGAAAAGGGAGTACGTCCCGTCGCCCGGCTCGGAGTCGTGCGCATAGAGTAGAGGATGCTAGGGAGCTCCTCTGCCCATGCTCCCCGCTTGGAGGCGGTTTGCTCGAGTCGTCGACGTAACCCTTGTAGGATTACGCCATTGACCCTTTCAACGGCCCCGTTGCTCTGGGGATGGGCCACTAAAGCGAAGTGGATGGTGAGCCCCAGGCCTTCACAGAATTCCCGGAAGTACGCCGAGTCGAATTGGGTCCCGTTATAGACAGTGATCTCCCGGGGGACGCCAAAACTACAAACGATGTTTTTCTAGAAAAACCGCTGTACTGCCCGGGACGTGATGCTGGCCAAGGGTTCAGCCTCTACCCACTTGGTAAAGTAGTCGACTGCGACCACCGCATACTTGTAGCCCCCGGGCGCTGGGGGGAAGTGGCCTAGGAGGTCCATCCCCCAGCGCGCGAAGGGCCAAGTGATGGGGATGGTCTGCAGCACTACGGGGGGAGGTTCGAACCCTTGGCCATCTTCTGGCAAGCCTCGCATGCAAAGACAAGGTCTCGCGCGTCGTGCATCACCGTGGGCCAGTAAAAGCCCTGGCGAAGAGCCTTGGCCACGGTGGCGCACGGGGCTAGATGAGACCCGCAGCTTCCCGCGCGTATGTCTTCGAGAAGCCAGAGCCCTTCCGACTGTGGGAGGCAGCGGAGCAGGGCGGAAGCCCCCTGCTTGTAGAGCTTCCCCTCCAACAGGAGGTATGCCTGGGCTTTGGCCCGGAGGCACCTAGCCTCGGTGTCGTTGGGAGGGTTCCCCTCCCCCTTGATGAAGGAGATAAGGGGGTTCATCCAAGACAATGCCCGGATGATTTCGGCAACTTTTGGGATGCGGGGCTCGTCACCCGTGTCTGAGGAGGCCACCGAGGGCTTCGTGATAATCTCCAGGAAGGCCCCTTTGGGGAGCGGTTCCCGGGCGCTGGCCACCCGGGCTAGGGTGTCGGCCCGATCATTGTCCCTTCGTGGGATATGCCGGGCCTCGAGGCCGTCGAAGTGCCTCTCCATCTTGCACACCTCCTGCAAGTAAAGGCTCAAGTTTGCGTCATGGCACAAGTAAGACTTGTCCATTTGGCAAAATACAAGCTGGGAGTCTCCCTTCACTAGGTGGCGTCGAATCCCCAGGGAGCATGCATGACGCAACCCAAGGAGCAAAGCCTCGTATTCGGCGATGTTGTTTGTGGCGGGGAACTCAAGCCGCGCCGCGTACTTGAGTTCCCTCCCCTTGGGGCTCCGAAGGACTACTCCCGCACCAGCCCCAGCGAGACACAAGGAGCCATCGAACATGAGTGTCCAATGGTGGCTGCGTTGGGGCGGTGCGGGGAGGTCTTCGTCCCCGGGCCCGGAGGCAGGAGTCCACTCCGCTACGAAGTCAGCGAGGACCTGTGACTTGATGGCGGAGCGCCCCGTGAGGGAGAGGGAAAAGGGGGCGAGCTCAGCCCCCCACTTCCCGATCCGGCCGGTGGCCTCTTTGTTTCGGAGCACCTCCCCCAAGGGGAGGGATGACGGGACGGTGATGGGGTGCCCCAGGAAGTAATGACGAAGCTTCCGGGACGCCACCAGGAGGGCGTAGCAGATCTTCTCCATTTCTGTGTACTGAGTTTTGGCCCCTTGGAGGGCTTCACTCACATAGTACACGGGACGCTGCTGCCCGTCTTGCTCCTTCACCGATACCGCGCTTAAGGCGACCGGGGTTGCGGCAAGGTAGAGGAGCAAGGGCTCTTCCAGAGATGGGCTCATGAGCATTGGGGGGCTCGTGAGGTACTTCTTCAGGTCGTCGAAGGCTTCCGGGGGCTCGAGGGTCCACCGAAAAAAAACCCCTCGAGCCCCCAGAGGATCTTGAAGAATTGAAGGCCACGTTCCCCCGACCGCGAGACGAAGCGGCTCAGCGCGGCTAAGCGGCTGGTGAGTCGCTGAACGTCCTTGACCGAGTGCTGCGGGGGCATGTCTAGGAACGCCCAGATCTTCTCGGGGTTTGCTTCTATGCCCCACTGGGACACAAGGAAGCCCAGGAGCTTCCCCTTGTGCACGCCGAAGGCGCACTTCTCCGGGTTGAGCTTCAACCCATACGCGAGGAGCTTGCGGAAGGTTTCCGCTAGGTCGTCGACGTGGGCGGTTGTGCGGGGACTTTTGATGACCGCGTCGTCGACGTAGACTTCAACGTTGCGACCCATTTGGTCCTTGAAAACCAGCGTCATAAGCCGCTGGAAGGTCACTCCTGCGTTCTTCATCCCGAAGGGCATGTGGACGTAGCAGAAGGCCCCGAGGGGAGTTATGAAACTCATCTTTTCCTCGTCCCCTTTCGCCATTCGGACCTGGTGATAGCCCGAGTACGCGTCCAGGAAGCTCATCAACTCGCACCCCACGGTAGGGTCAACCAACTGGTCAATTCGCGGGAGCGGGAAGTTGTCCTTGGGGCAAGCGCGGTTGAGGTCGGTGAAGTCCACACACATCCGCCACTTGCCGTTCGACTTCTTCACGAGGACGGGGTTCACGAGCCACTCGGGGTCCAAGACCTCCCGAATGAACCCCGCCTCTCGGAGTCGGGCAATCTCTACCATGATCACCTCCTGGCGTTCAAGAGAGAGTTTCCTTAGCTTTTGCTTGATTGGGGGGTGACCGGGGGTCACCGCGAGCTTGTGCTCGATGACATCCCAGGCAACGCCCCGCATGTCGGAGGGCTTCCATGCGAAAACGTCAGAGTTTTCACGCAGGAAGGTCGTGAGTTGCTCTGTGTGCTCCTCGGGGAGCTCCGCCCCGATTCTGACGGTTTTGTCCCCGTCGTCCGAGGACACCAGGATCTTCTGGAGGCCCCCTTTCGGACGCGGCTTGGGGAGGGGCCTCCAGGAAGGTATCACGGCGATGTCTGACTCCGGGAGAGGAGCCTTCCCCCTCGGGGCCTTGATGATGTTGACGCTCCCGATCGTTGCAGCGGCGCGCTCGTATAGAGCGCGAGCGACATCCTGATCTCCCCGGACGGTGATCACGCTGTGAGGCCCGGGGATCTTCACACACAGGTAGTTTTTGGTGGATGGCCGCTCCCAGGCGGTTGATCGTGGTCCTCCCCATGATCGCGTTGTAGGAGGAGGGGAGGTCTACCACATCAAACCGGACCATCTCAGTCCGGTAGTTTCCGGGGTGCCGAATGTCATGGGGAGATCAACCTTCCCCACGGGGTGGATCGCCTTCCTCAGAACGAATCCTTGCAAGGGCCCTGCTGTGGGCTGCAAGAGCTTCTCATCCACCTGCATCTCCCTGAAGGCTTTCAGGTAGAGGACATCGGCGGAGCTCCCGCTATCCACAAGGATGCGGGCCAGGTGGCAGTTGTAGATGGTGGCGGAGACGATGAGCGCGTCGTCATGGGGGAAACGAACCCCGCGCGCGTCTTCCGCCGTGAAGGTGAGGGGGACGTCCGACCACTTGGGTGGCGGAGACGTGTGCAGCACCCCCACCACTTTTACTTCGCGCGCGTACTCCTTGCGCTGACGTTTGGAGTCCCACCCGGAAGCGGACCCTCCCATGATGACGTTGACACACCTCTGGGAAGTTTGGAAGGGGAGAGTTTCTGATGGCTCCCCCTCCTGCGTTCGTCCCTGATGTCCCCCTGCGGGAGCGGGAAGGGCTGGTAAGGCAGGCTGAGGGGGCAAGGAGGCCGGAGTGCCCCCCCCCCCCCCCGCCCTTGCTGGTCGAGGAACGCGATGAAATACTGCAGCAGCTGGTGGCATTCCCGGGTGGCATGGGTACTGGACCTGTGGAAGGTGCACCATGGTCCTTCCTTGCTTCCCCCCGTGGGGGCGTCCCGACCGCGGGACGACTGTCCTCCCCCATGGCCTTTCGGCTTGGGGAAGGGGCAATTGCCCCTCGGGGCATCGCGCGAGCCACCTCCGCCCTCGAGGACAAAAGTGTCCCGAGGCCGTGGCTCATTACGACCCCCCTACTTAGGTCGTTTGAGGGGGTCCCTGGCCCCCCAGTCGGTGAGGGTGGGAGCCCCCTGGTTCTTCTTCCAGAGGTCGTCCTCCTCTGCCCGAGCATACTTCTCAAGTACGTTGAAGAGCTCGTCAGCGGAGGAGGGGCAGCTTCGGGATAGCCTCCGGTGGAGTTCTCCTGGGAGGATCCCACTCTTACACGCCTCGACGACCGTGGAGTCGTGGACGTGAGCCACTTTGCTCTTGACTTGAGCGAAGCGCTTGAAGAAGTTGCGGATGGTCTCCCCCGTCCTCTGCCGGATGGTATACAGCTGCGAGGAATCCAGGGGACGCACATAGTTCCCCTGGAAGTTCTCGCAGAACTCGCGCTTGAGCTGCGCGAATGACTTGATGGAGCCTGCCTTCAAATTGTAGAACCACGAGCGGGCGATCCCGGTGAGGTAGACGGGGAAGACGTTGCATTGCACCGTCTCATCTTCCCCAGCCGCCGAGATGGCTGTGGAATACACCTGCACAAATTCATATGGGTCGGCCTCACTGTTGTAATGCTCGATGTGCGGCGGGCGGTAAGGCCGCGGCCATCGGATGCACCGGAGTCTGCGGCACAGCGGTTGGTTAGTCCCCTGCACTTCTCGAGGAGAGTCCCGGTCGCTGTCTCCCTTAACAGTGGACGCGCGCTCGTTGTCGGAGACGGGAAGTGGCCCAAGAGGTCCGCTGGCATGGAGGTAACGACGCTTCTCTTCCGGACCGGGGCTGAGTTCCAAGACATCTGGGCTCTCCCCCGGAGAGGTTGGTTCTTTTGCGGGTCTCTTCCCCTGGCCAGGGCGGGAGCGAAGCTCTCCACGTCCACGACCCGAGGGAAGTTCTTCCCCAAACTTAGCCGTACACATTCGCTCGACCTCCTCCCGGGAGAAACGGACCTGGTCCGCCGAAGGCACTCTCGGGGGCGGCACCAGGGGAGGAGGGAGCTCATGCACTGTAGCTGCCGGCCCGGAAGCTATCGGGGCCGGCAGGGGGAGCCCCCTGTGGCGACCTCCAGAACCAGAAAGGGGGAAGCCCCTGTATTACCCGGAACCGGGGAGGGGGCCCCCGCGGCGATGTTCGGAACCGGAAAGGGGGAAACCCCTGTATTACCCAGAACCAAAGAGGTGGGAACCCCCGCGGCGTCGACCGGAACCGGAAAGGGGGAAACCCCTGTATTATCCGGAACCGGCGAAGGGGGAGCCCCCACGGTGACGTCCGGAACCGGGGCGCCGTTGCGGGGGGTGGTCTGTTGCGGCACGGGAGCTGCTCTGTCGACTGGGTCCCGGCGTAGTGAAAACCCCTGGCATGTAATGGGCCCCTGGCCCCAGGAATGGGCCCGGAATTGGGTATCCCCCCGGTGCCGCGAAGGGCCCAGCCATGAAGTAACCCCCCGGCATCGGGAAAGCTCCGAGGGGGATGGCCCGCTGGGGGAGGATACCCCCCGGTGGGGTCGTACGGGGCGGCCGGGCCTCCGGAGACCGGAGGGGCCACCGGGTGACCCATAAACGGGGGCATAGCCCCGGGTATGGGTACTACGGGTATGCGGGGGCCGATGGCCGTGCCAAGACGTGGAGCAACTCATCCAAAGAGCACTGGGCGCGGAGCTGGCCCTCCACTAAAGCCTCAAGCAAGGTGTCCCGGGGAGCCGGGGAAGCCGTCGGGGGGAGACTGGTCCCGGCCAAGGCGACCGCGGTCACCGGGACTAACCCGGAGGTCGAACCACAAAAATTAACAGGGAAGGTGGGAGGCGGTACCTGGGTCTGGCCGCCTCCGGGCCGAAACGCCGGGACGGTCGTGTCCTGGACGGGTGGCGCCGGGTCACCGGGATCGCCGTCACCGGGAAGGGCACGGGCCCTCGTTCTTGGGGGAGATATGGCGTCTCGTCACAAGTCCCCACGGTTGGCGCCAACTGTCGTGGTATTGCAAATACCCCGGCAGGTTTTGTGGACGATCCTAGCGAAGAAAATACGACGCGGGCTGACCGGGTGACCGGTCCTCCCCCGTTGGGCAAGCTCAACAAATGAAACGAGGGTTTATACAGGTTCGGGTCCCAGTGGGGGCCCTAGTCTTGTCGGTGTGCTCCCGACCGGAGTCGGCTAGGGGAGCTCTCTCGGCGAGAAATGGCTCTGGAGCACACCTGTGAGATTGTCTATTCTCAGTAATAATGAGCACTCATCCCTTACATGAGGTGTTACAAGGGCTTATATAACCCCAAAAGACGCAGAAAGACTAAACTACCCCGCCTACTACCGTTGGATCGAGGGGTAGCAACGTCCTTCTTCCGGTCAGGCACCTTGGATGTTTGACAGGTGTTCGCTGATTCCCGAGGCGCTTCTTGCGTGACCTGCACGTGACCCGGGACCGGAGACTCCTGTGTCCGGAAGGACAGAAATACCCGGGACAGGCACCGCGAGCCTTGTCCCCGGGCAAAAGGCGGCGCCCGGGACAAGCACCGGGGGCCTTGTCCCCAGGCAAAAGGCGGCGCCTGGGACAGGCACCGGGGGCCTCCTCCCCGGGCAAAAGGCGGCGCCCGGGACAGGCACCGGGAGCCTTGTCCCCGGGCAAATGGCGGCGCCCGGGATGGCACCGGGGGCCTTGTCGCCGGGCAAATGGCGGCGCCCGAGACAGACACCGGGGGCCTTATCCGCGGACAAAAGGCGGCGCCCGGGACAGGCACCGGAGGCCTTGTCCCCGGGCTACAGGCGGCGCCCGGGACCGGCACCGGGGGCCTTGTCCCCGGGCAAAAGGCGGCGCCCGGGACAGGCACCGGGGGCCTTGTCCCCGGGCTAAAGGCGGCGCCCGGGACAGGCACCGGGGTCCTTGTCCCCTGGCAAAAGGCGGCGCCTGGGACAGGCACCGGTGGCCTGGTCCCCGGGCAAATGGGGGCGGTTCTTACCTGGACTTAGTCTCGCGGAGATTTCCCCCAACAAGTAGATACCCTCAGTGCCTCCTTACCCTGATTGAGCATCTCTTCTGGCAAGTTCCCTACTCAACCTGAAGTGAACCTGAGACGTCACTGTCGATCTATCACCACCAGGAGTGGTAGATCCACGACTGATCCTATGCCTACCTAGCCTCCATAGTACATTCAACCAATGCATAGGGAAGGTTCGGCCATGTCTACTCAGGTCGCTCCTCCAACCACTGTTCTAGGAGGCCCCGATCCTTTGATTTCTCAGCCACCGATGTTGTTTCCTGGCTAGTTTGCCAAAGTAGAGGAGGAGAAGTAGTTCACAAAGTTTCTGGAGGAGATGAAAGATGTTCATATCACAGTTCCACTCCTCGACGCAGTCTTGAACATGCCATCGTATGCCAAATTCTTCAAGGAGCTCTTGACAAAGAAGCGAAGGATTGAGGAGCCTGAGGTTGTCCAATTCACTAAGGGGTGTAGCGCACTCATCCAGAATAGGCTGTCCCCTAAGTTGGAAAATCCCAGTAGCTTCTGCATCTCTTGCTCCATTGGCTCAGGGACTTTCCAGGCTTTGTGCGATTTGGGCTCCAGTGTCAGCGTCATACCTTTGGTAGTCTACAAGGCATTATCCATCGGCTCTCTATGACCCACAGTTATGACTCTTCAACTAGCGGATCGCACCAGCAGGTGACCAACTGCATTGTAGATGATGTACCAGTCATTGTGTGTTCGTTCTCCTACCTTGCAGACTTTGTTGTTCTGGAGATAGAGGATGCCAGCCCATTCATCATTCTAGGCAGGCCTTTCCTAGCCACAACAGGAGCTATCATCGACGTCAAGAACGCTCGGCTATGTCTCGAGTTCAGATCTGAGAAGGTCACATTTGATATGAGGCATCCCACCTGATGAGGACATCACTCCTATGCATACGCCCGAGACTCCTCCAGTTGTGATGCAAGGACCCATCACAAGAGCACGAGCACGGCAATTGAATCAACAGGTGAGCTCGTTCCTAAGTGCCCGTGTATATACTTGTGAGGATAGTATGCTACCTAATGATATTATTGATTATATTGTACTTAGGAACTTTGGAGAGGATCATGAAGGCCTTGGGAACCAGCAAGGGCCAGGAGGGAGGCCAGGAGGGCGTCCAAGTCAAGTTGGAGTCCCAATTCATCTCGGAGTCGGAGTCCCAATTCATCTCGGAGTCGACTACCTCGGCCACCAGGAGCAGTGTTCACTAAAATCGTCGCCCAGGCCACAAACGGACTCCGATTTCAATGATCCACATATGTATCGAAAGATAAGGAGATAACCTTTCCAATGGCACCGGTTTCAGGTCAATTGGACTGCTGAGTCGACGGGAATTCGCGTTCCAATTTGGCGGACAGAATCTGTCCCAGGGTGCTGCGTCACCAATTTGGGCCGTTGGCCCATGTATCGTGTTGGAGTCCATCACGGACACGTCTAGGGTTTCTAGGACGTCCCTTAGCCCTTATATTCAGTAGCCGCCGCTAGGGTTTGGTTTGGGTTTTGCTTAGATTAATCTGTCAAAGAACAGTTTCGCCGTGTATCGGTTTGTGGAACCCCAACTCGTGAGATTCAATTTATATTTGCAATATTTCAGATTGCTTCTTTCTCGTTCTTGCTTGTGTTCTCGATTCGCATGCAGGGATAAGCCTTCTTGGCGAGGTCAATCGTGTTTGTGCATGGTTGATAACCAACGGAGCCGTGGTGTAGCGATTGCTGGGTTCGGATCGGTTCTGATTGGAAGCCGGATCGTCAACGTCGAGTCTCCACCAATCGACTTACCTCTACCTGTCGGAAGATCGGGCCACCGTGCGCATCAAGTGGTATCAGAGCCTCGGTTTCCCGTCAGGTATCATTGTATCCCCTTTAGTTTTGTTTTGCCATCGTCCTAGAGTCCAGAAAATTTGCCCCACAAAAAAGTTCATCATCAATTCCGCTGTCCTACAACCCTTTGAGCTTTGCAATTTCGTTTTCAGTATCGTATTGTTGAGTATTGATCCATAGTCATCGTCTTGTTGCTGGTTTGAGGTCGCGAGCCGCCTTGTGTCAATTGCCCTGCACCGCTGGCCATCCTTTTTCACCCGCAAACCTAATCCTATTCTAGCCTAACCGGGAGAAAGATCTGAATTCGCGAGCAATTCCAGATTGTGCAGTGTTCACTAAAATTGGCATAACTTTTGCATACGAACTCCGATTTGGGTCTACTTTTTTTTGTTTCGAAGGGGACGATGACGCGCATCTGAAAATTCCACAAGTCTTTAGACCTGTGCATTTTTTTTGACCCTCAAAAAAAGCTTCTAAGACCGAGTTTCGATGCCCGGAAGTTTGCTGTCCTGTTTTGTCAATTCTTTCGGGCATCGGTTTCCTGTCGTTTGTTGCTTCAAATTGTGAGATTTTTGTTTCTCCTCTGAGTTAAGAGGTATATATTTGTGTTAGAAAAAAAAAAAGAAGTGAAAAAAAAAAACAGAGAGAAGAGAAAGAGAAGTAGAAAATCAGAATTGCTTGCATCCTTTGAGTCCTTTGTGCTGTGATATATCCCTTGCTAGGTTGAACTAGTTATAGGAGCACGCTTAGGCTAGCAACTGTGACAAGTACTTTGAATCTTTATTCAGCTTTGCTAACTGTTTTCGAAATTTGCTAATCCTTGCTACTATACTTTGCCTTCCAAGCTCCACCTTTCTTCTGATCAGTTCAGGTTCAATTCGGCAATCGCTACACTCAAACTTGTCACGGTATCACGAACCAGCCGCCGGTTGTACCACCTGTTGCATTGGTAAGAACACTTGTAAGAGCGTGGTAAGACGCTTGAGAGTGAGTGAAACCACCTTCTGCTGCCAAAGTAGTTGATAGGGATTATACCACCGGTTGTTTTTGTTTCTTTTGTCTTTCTTTCAACTAACAATGGCAGGTAATGAGGAAGATGAGTGTGTTACACGGAACGAGCTTAACAACGCGCTCAATGACATCAACGCAAACATCGCAAGGATCGGCCAAGATAACGACCAAAGATTAGAGAGGATAGAGCGAAGCATCGCCAATCTTCTTACCAGGTTGGAAAATTTTGAGAGACAGCCGCCTCCCAATGGAGCTCGCAGAGTGGAAGATCAAGAAGAGTCTGTCGCGGGAGATGAAGTGGATGGAGAGGGCCATGATGCCTTTGCCGCTCGCACCGCTGCACAGGATGTGCGACAACAACAACGCCTGAATAACAACCGTCAAGGTATGGGAGGTAACAATTTTAATCCTCGTAATGGTCGTGGACATGATGATTCTTTTGCTAGGGTTAAATTTACCATACCATCTTTTTCTGGTACTTATGATGCTAAAGCTTACTTAGATTGGGAAATGACAGTTGAACAAAAATTTAACTCCCATCTTGTTCCTGAGATACATAGAGTTAGACAAGCTACTAGTGAGTTTAAAGATTTTGCTATCATTTGGTGGAATGAGATAGTAAATGCTGGATTAGCACCTGATACATGGGATAGATTAAAACAAGCTATGCGTAGAAGATTTGTTCCTCCTTCTTATAAACGTGATATGCGCAATAATTTGCAACGCTTAAATCAAAATAATAAATCTGTTGAGGAGTACTACCAAGAGCTACAAATAGGCATGTTGCGTTGTGAGGTAGTTGAGGATGAGGAGGATAAGATGGCTCGTTTTTATGGGGGATTATGGCGCGAGATTCAGGACATAATTGATTACAAAGAATATAATTCTATCAATAGATTGTTCCAGCTTGCTATGTTGGCAGAAAAAGAATTGCAGGGAAAACAGCAAAGGCCAAGGAGTAATTTCGGCAACATACCCACACCAAAGACTAGGATGCAAGCATCTTACTCCTCAATAGATTGATGACATTAAGGGCATCGACCCTTATGTTTGTATGCATCATATTTTGCTCGAGGAGGGTGGTGTGCCCTCCCGTGAGCACCAGTGTAGACTTAACCCACATATGCAGGAAGTCGTCAAGAAGGAGGTATTGAAATTACTGGATGTAGGTATCATTTACCCCATCTCCGATAGCCAGTGGGTGAGTCCAGTGTAGGTGGTGCCCAAGAAGGGTGGCATGATTGTCGTCAAGAACGACAAAGGTGATTTGATCCCTACGAGGACCATCATATGTTGGTGCATGTGCATAGACTACCGCAAACTCAACAAGTCCACCTGGAAGGATCATTTCCCTCTGCCCTTCATTGATTAGATGCTTTAGAGGTTAGCGCGTCATTCGTATTATTGTTATCTCGATGGCTGTTCTGGCTTTCTGCAGATCCCCATCCATCCAGATGATTAGGAGAAGATCACATTCACCTGCCCATATGGTACATTCGCATATCGTCGGATGCTATTCGGATTGTGTAACGCCCCTGGAGGCTTTCAGTGCTACGTCATGTCCATCTTTTCTGACCTCATTGAGCACATCATGGAGGTATTTATGGATGATTTTATAGTTTATGGACTGACATTTGAGGATTGTCTAGCAAATCTTGAGCAGGTATTGCGGTGTTGCTCCTCCGCGAACCTTGTCCTCAACTGGGAAAAGTGTCACTTCTTGGTTCGAAAGGGCATTGTACTAGGCCACATGGTTTCTTCTCGAGGGATCGAGGTCGACCGGGCCAAGGTTGAGATCATTGAGCATCTTACTCCTCCATTGAGTGTGAAGACTATCCGGAGCTTCTTAGGACATGCCAGCTTCTATCATCGCTTCATCAAGGACTTCTCCAAGATAGAGAAGCCACTCACCAATCTATTATGCTTCGAGGTACCATTCTCATTCGATGAGACCTGCATGACTGCGTTTTGTAGGTTGAAGGAGGCGCTCACTTCCACTCCTGTTGTATGACCACCCGATTGGACCCTTCCCTTCGAGCTCATGTGCGATGCAAGCAATCATTCCGTGGGAGTTGTCCTAGGGTAGCGTCACGAGGGCAAGCTTCATGTCATCTACTACGCAAGCCGTACCCTCGACGACGCCCAATCAACTACACCACAACCGAGAAAGAGCTGTTAGCTGTTGTATTTTCATTCGATAAATTTCGGACTTATCTTGTTGGCTCTAAATGTGTTGTTTACACTGACCATGCAGCCATCAAGTACCTGGTTAGCAAGAAGGACGCAAAGCCGAGGCTCATCAGATGGATCCTTCTACTACAGGAGTTCGATGTGGAGATTCGGGACAAGAAAGGTACGGAGAACTTAGTGGCTGATCATTTGTCTCGTTTACCTTTGCAAGATTCTTCGAGCAGCCCACTACCGATCAATGACTCACTTCCTGGGGACCAGCTCATGAAGATCACCGATACTCCCTCCGGCTTGCCATGGTACGCAGATATTGTCAATTATTTAGTATGCCATGTTGCCCCTCCAGGTCTGTCTTCGTAGCAGCACAAGAAATTCATCCATGACGCGAAGCAGTACTTCTGGGACGATCCATACATCTATCGCTCATGTTCAGACGGGATCATCTGACGCTGCCTTCCTCAGGAGGAGACCCAGCACGTGATATTCCATTGCCATTTGTCCTCCTAGGGAGGTCATGCGAGCATCGCCAAGACGCAGGCGAAGGTACTCCAGGCTGGATTCTATTGGCCCTCTATGTTCAAGGACATACATAGGTACGTGCAATCCTGTGATGCATGCCAGCGCACGGGCAACATCTATCAGCGACATGAGATGCCCCAGCATGGTATCCTTGAGGTGGAGCTTTTTGATGTTTGGGGTATCGATTATATGGGCCCATTGCCTTCATCCCAGGGTTTTAAATATATACTTCTTACTGTTGATTATGTGTCCAAGTGGGTGGAGGAAATCCCCACTGTTACTGCTGACTCCAAATCTGTTTGTGAGCTTTTTCGACAGATCATATTCCCTAGGTTTGGAGTCCCTCGGATCGTCATCAGCGATGGTGGTACTCACTTCACCAACCGCCAGTTCGAGGCCCTCCTCGCAAAGTACGGAGTCCATCGCCACCACTCCTTATCATCCACAGGCGAATGGACTGGATGAGGTATCGAACAGGGAGATCAAGAGCATCCTCAAGAAGGTTGTGTCGAGTACGCGAGCCGATTGGTCACACGAGCTCCCTGATGCATTGTGGGCCTATCGGACAGTCTACAAGACACCCCTAGGTATGACTCCCTTTCACTTGATATATGGTAAATCATGTCACCTTCCTGTTGAGCTTGAGCACAAAGCGCATTGGGCCATCCGAAAGCTCAACATGGATCTTGGAGCCGTTGGTGCTTACCGCAAGCTTCAGTTGTGCGAGCTCAATGAGATTCGTCTTGATGCATATGAGAGCTCGTGCATCTACAAGGAAAAGACGAAACGGTGGCATGACCAGCGCATCCACCGGCGCAACTTCACGCCCAATTAGCTTGTTTTGGTTTTTGACTCTTGCTTTCATCTTTTTCCAGGCAAGTTCAGATCTCGCTGGTTTGGTCCTTGTATTATCAAGCATGTCCTACCTTTTGGGGCCATTACGGTAGAGAGTTATAAGGGAGGTGTATTCATGGTGAATGGGCAATGCCTCAAGCACTATATCACCGGAGAGCCCATTCCACCACTTGATGACGAGGAGGGTGGACCCGGAGTTGATCCTGATCCCGATCTTGCCTCTCCTCCCCCCAGCGAGCCTACATGACGTATTTTTAGAGGGTCGAGCTCATGACCTAAACCGAGTGCTTCTCGGGAGGCAACCCAAGCACTTTCTCTTTTCTTCCTTCTCCTTCACTTTCTTTTCCCTGTTTTATAGAATTGTTTTTTAGTTTCTTCTTTGGTTGTTCTTTCAGGGCATCATCCTCATACGGCGGCTTGGCACACTTGGGGTACTCTGGATTGCTCATCGCAATGTTATCGTCTTCATCGTCCACCCGATGAGCTATTGTGGACCTTTCATGTAACCCCTGTGCATCAAATTTATTTTGTGTTCCCATCTCCATGTGTGATTCATCTCATATTTTTGCATTGTGGACTATGGAACCATTTAAGCTTGGGGGGGAATGCATTTCTCTTTGTGCTGAAATTCTTAAAATCTGGGTCAAATTTTTCAAAATTGATCAACTTTATGCAAGTTTGTGCTTCTGTGTGAGATTTGTGGGATGTCTTTCTTATGTTGTGAGTGATCTCTATCCAGCCTTGTGGGCTTGTTTATGTTTTGATATGGCCTGTTGTACACTTGTGTTGTTTATATTGCAAGACAAATCTAAAAAGGTCATGTCAAAATTTTCTGGAAATTCTAGACTTGCGCAGATTTGTATCTATATGTGAATGTTGTGGTTATGACTGAATGTGCTTTCATTTTGCATTCCATTGTTTTCATTTGGCTTCTAGAGCCCTTTGCATGTTGTGTTGAGCTTTATGCATGCTTTAGTGGCTCGACAATCTATTGTATGTTGAATTGTGATTAACCGTCTTCTAATGATACTAAAATTGCTTGTACTTAGCTTTGTTGTGGATATCGTGGAAATTTGAATGTTTATTGATATCTATATTGCCGCATTCTATCATGTATATTGAAATATCAATTGTTGAGCCTAATATCTACACACATGCTTAGAACACAAGTCTCCTAAACAATCATTTAACCTATGTAGACCAAATTTGAAAAATTTGCTAATAAGGTCGTAATTGTTTGTTCTCTACCTTGTAGGCATTGCCAACTCTTTGTTTTGTTTTGAATAAAAACTCTTTTGCTTCATTGCTGCTCTGATTCTTCGATATGAAAGCATGGTTCGCACATTTTCAAATCTAATAAGTGCATAAGCCTTCTTGCTACCTGTATTGATTCATGAGCAATTTTTTAGCACTCTAGGGGACTAGTGAGGCTAGAGTGAAGTACGAAGAGATCCGCTTTAATAAGTCCAAGGGTAGAGACTTGCATGAGTACCAGATTTTGTTTTTCAAATAAAAATAGCTAAAAATTCATATGGTTGAAATGGTTTCATTTGATGTTTATGGAGACCGTAGTTCTCTCATGCTGGTGCATTGTTTACACTCACTTTGAAATTATGTATACATGCATGGATGTAGGTGGTATGAATAGACTTAAACATTCTTATTTCCTCTGTACCCAAAACAAATCTAGTTACTTGCAATTTTTGTGCAATTATTAGACGGTTGAGTCGCTCGATACATATCTTAGATTGCCAAGCTTACTATCCACTGTATTCAACTCTTTCACATCATCTGTATGCTTTCTTGTCTGCCAGGATTTATTTCTTATTGCATTGCTTGAGGACAAGCAAAGAATTAAGCTTGGGGGGATGATATCTATGTGACTTGCTTGATTTTTCTATTTATTTTTCCCCATGCTTATGCACACTTTAGTCATATACCTAGATTATTCTTGATTTGTTGCCAAATCGACTAGATTACTCATTTTGCAATTTTTATCGCAGGTTGGCATGAATCAGATGGATTTTGGCTAACGGACGCACTTCATTGACTAAACCTGACCCTCGGTCGATTCCGGATAGAAGCACCTGTTTCTACGGACGCGTAGGAACCGGCC
Source organism: Pharus latifolius (assembly GCA_019359835.1). Lineage (NCBI taxonomy): Eukaryota > Viridiplantae > Streptophyta > Magnoliopsida > Poales > Poaceae > Pharus > Pharus latifolius. The sequence continues at coordinate 68,634,008 of CM033323.1, forward strand.
GTGCTGAAATCGGAGTCTTTGGGGGCTTAGAACATCTAAACCTAGTAGCCGAAGGACCTGGTTGTCATTTCAAACTTTTTCAAGGACCTTTCTGCCCAATTTTTGTTTTTCTTACCATCTTTTCTTTCTCCCCTAAATCCTCCTGCACACCTCTGTCCACTCACCGCCGGTGGCTGGTCCGTACGCCGGCGGCGCAATGCCACCACCACACCGCTCCCGGATCCATGCCTCACTCGCCGATCAGGGCCGGCCCCGATCTCACTCCAGCGCCGCGCCGCCTCTGCTCCAGCACCGCGCTGCGCCTCCGTCCTGCCGTCGCTCAACCTCACCGGATCCGCCACCTCCCGATGCCGGCGCATCGCCACAACACCGCCACAGTTTCGCCACCTCGCCGATCCACCAATGCATAAGACAAACAAGACCAGGACGCAGCATCCGACGCACTTCATGGTCAAGTACACTGTGGCATAGTTCCATAACGACGTCGAGACCTATCCGGTGACCTTCGAAGACCTTCACAATTTACTAAACAAAGAAGCGCTCGATGTGTCAATCCTACGGTCTTGGGTGATGTAAGTATCTACTATCATACGCCTTTTCGTGCATATACGAATATATCTCATTTATTAATTGGTTAGTTCTGTGCAGCTGCATGACCAGATATGCCAAAGCTAACCAGGAACCTGTCGGTTTCCTGGACCCCCAGCTGGTTGCCGAGGTGATGTTTAGGAGCGTCACTGACTTTGTTGTCGACTACATCTGCTTGCTTAGGTCAACAAGGAGTACATACTTGTACCCTACAACCAGAGGTGAGTGCTTTCATCAGTACTTTACCCATAGATTAGTGTCTCCATATGCACACCCCAGACTTAGATTAAATTATAAATTCTTTACGCGTAACAAGCAGCTACCACTGGATCCTGCTGGTGCTTATTCCGAAATGGAACAAGGTGTTCTACCTTGATTCATTGTAGAGGAAAGGGTATGAGTATTGCGGCGCACGAGATGTATTCTAAAGGTTAACATGTTTTATGATATTCATGTGGACCTGTCTTGCATCTAGATATATTGTCCTCAAATTGTCAATTTCGACTATCTGTAGGGATTTCATGAACTACTTTGCCGAGGGAGGGCAACAGCACGAGCGGCGAGCCGATAAGTTTCGGTGGATACAATTTCTAGTACAAATTTCAACTGGCATCTGTTTTACTTTATAACGTGTCCCCAGCTAACTCTCGGTCCATACATTGGCAATGCCATCAACAGCCGGATGACAATACATGTGGGTTCTACGTGATGCCCCACATGTACGACCTCATCACCCCTAATCAGCCAAATTTCCCCGAGGTATACAACTGCCACACTCTGTATCGATTTGGCAAAATTTACAGCTGCATTCAGCTAATTTTTTCTATACCAACTCTTGCTGCAGGGGGTCGACTTCCCTTCGGAAAGCTTTGACCTTTTGATTGGTTTTGTCCGAGGGATGCTCGCTGAGTTTTTCATGACGGATGTCATATCACTCAAGGGGAAGTATAGGGATCCGCTCGGTTCGTATTAGTGCGGCCTTACTAACTGAGACTAGTATAGTAATAAACATCTAACATACTGAATTTAATTGTCAATTACATTTATTTGTTCAATCTCAATTGTACATATTTCTGAAATGTTGCATGAAACTTACAATTTGATCGATTTTGAGCTGTATATATGAAATGCATGCTATTGTATATGTTTCTAAGTTCTGTGCATGTATGAAATGAACGTATATATTTCTGAGTTTTGTGCATGTATGAAATGAACTGTATATATGAAATTCTATTGTACAGAGGGCATGGCTACCATGATTCCTGACTCTAGCCACAAAAAAAAAGAAAAATATTTAAAAAATTAATATGCATAGACGATTTCGAGATAAAAATCTTCTTTGATAAATCGATCTATGTATGTATCACAGAGTATTACAGACGGTTATAAGATCAACACCCTCTATGATACTCATACTACCACGGACGGTTATAATCCCAGAACCGTCTGTGATAATATGAGTATCACAGACGGTTCAAATATTATAACCGTCTCTGATGAGGACACTATACCAGATGGTTTTGACATCAAAATTGTCTATGATACTCATACTATCACAGACGGTTCAGAAATTATAACCGTCTGTGATAAGGACACTATCCTAGATGATTTTGACCTCAAAACCATCTGTGATATTCTACTTATCACAGACAGTTATAAGCTCAACACCGTCTGGGATAGTATTAGTATCATAGACGGTTTTGATCTTATAACCGTCTGTGGTAGTATGAGTATCACAGACGGTTTTGAGTGAAAACCGTCTGTGATAGGAAAAATCACAGACGCTTCAAAACCGTCAGTGATAGTACTCGAATATCAGTGACTCGAATATCACTGATGGTTCAGAATCGTCTGTGATGACTATTTTGACCCGACTGTGATAATGTATTCTATAGTAGTGCAAGTGAGTTTTTATTTAATTGTTCTTCTTATTTCTTCATTATTATGGCTTTTAGCGAGTAGATCCCCTCTAGGGTTAGGGATGACCTAATCCTAAGGCATGATTCTTCCTCGGTCTTTATTTCAAGTTTGAAGTCATTTTGACAACAGATGTAACAGTTGAGTCTTAACAAGAATTTAGGGGAGTTCTTGAGTTCTTAGCGCTTTGACGCAGAACCCTTAATAGGAGAGAGGCTCTCGCCAAACGTGATAGTGGAAGCTATCCTCTGATTGTGGACTTAGCACCCTACTTGAAACTTAATTTGTTTTGGAAAAAAATTGAAATTAACTGAGAATCCTCATACCTTGGATAGAATTACGCCAGATGGTATGGAATTCCCGAAACCCTAGATTTTCATTCCAGCTTGCAAACCCTAGATTGACAGACTTAGTGTAGAAAAACAACCCCCAAAATTCATTTAGACTTAATCAGTCATCCATTAAACTAGAAAGATGAATATGCTTGTTCCTCATGGAATTCAACTCTCAAGTGCTCAACGCTCAACTGTTCACTTGCGGTTATTACTAGAAATTGCGCTCGACCCTTCGGGTGCGATTGGGTACAAGAATTTATTGGAAGGAATATGAGGTAATTAATAAGGATCAAACTACTCTAGAGTCTTTTAGTTTATTCTTAATTAGTTCTTTCGAGTTTGACAACAATAGCTAACATGTCTTCGCATATGCAATTATCTCAATGCTATCAGCAGCCAGAATCGTGGGAACGTGGGTTTTATGTGATGAGGTTTATGTATGACCTAGTCAGGACAAACTTTGCCCAATTCCCTCAGGTAAGCATTTTACTTAAGTCAAATTTGAACATTGGATGTGACGTTCAAAACTTGGAAATTAATTACTGACTCTTCATACATGCATGCAGAGCGCCATGTCCAAAGACCTATACGAGAAGTCAAAGGTGAAAGAGTTGCGACAAATTTGGGCTCAATATGTGATGGACGAAGTGGCTATCAACAATCAGCCATGACTTTTTTTTGTAATATACATTGTATGTGTGAATTGGCGTAATTGTGTATTTGTGAATAAATTCAATCTGTGAATAAATTCAATTTGTTGAATGTGTGAATAAATTCAATCTCTATATTGGTGTATTTGTGTATCTCTGTATTGGTGTATTTGTGAATGTACCTTTTTTGTATCTATATCTATGTATCTAAACTTCTTGTAATGATTCTACAGAAGAGAAACATAGAAGATAACAATTTTCTAACGGTTACTAATTAAAACCGATAGAATAATATACTATATTCTAATGATTCACTAGAAAGAATTGTTAGAATATAGTAAGATATTCTAACGATTATAAATTAGTAACCGTTACAATATAGTAAGATATTTTAATGGTTCAGTAGTAAGAACGTTAGAATATAGTATATTGTTCTATCAGTTTTAATTAGTAATCATTAGAATATGTTATTTTATTCTATTGATTCTTAATTAGTAACCATTACAATATAGTTGTTCTACTTATGGTTTCAAATTGTTAGAGTAGTGCTAAGCTTATTCTATTGTGGTAATCACTAGCAGTTGGAGAACCATTAGTACAGATATTTTCCAACTGTTAGTACTCAGCATTTCTGTAGTTGTGGTGGTTGTTTAATATTAAGTGATGTGTGATTTGACAATATTTTTAATTGTTTTTGATACATCTTCTTGTGTTTATTTATGTAGTCAGTATGTGTGATGACAGGTTTTCTTGGTTTTGGTGCATGTTACAGGTCTACAGGAGTTATAGTATGCTTTTGGAAAGGATGGACCATCGGAGTAGTTCTTAGAAAGGAACTGGAGACTTGATTTGTTTGGAGATGCCACAGGTGCTAGAGATTTGCAAGAACACTAAACATGACCAATCCAATACCCAGTTGTGGTGTTGCACCAAGATTGTTGAAGTAGTTCGAGCTGGTCGAAGTGTGGAGGTTGTCGGTGGGGTTCTGGAATGGGAGAGACTTTCTAGCAGGTGGTGAGCTATTCAACATTGAGGTGGACACATGATGGTATAATGGCAGGCACAAGTGGTGCTCATGATGCCCGAGGAATCAACAAGATGGTCTATGGACTCTGCCTAGAAGTTTATGCAAAAGGTTCCATTTGCAAGCTAGTTCTGCACTAATCTAGACTTGTTCTCTGAAAATTATAAACAGCAAAGTTGTAGTGTTTGAAGTTAGCTTTCTAATGAACCCAAGAACGTCTAAATATGAATTTGGATGATGAAGTTATGACTGTTTTTAGTGTCTGCTATTTAGAAAATATTGTAATTCCAAAAATCATAAAGAGGAGTGATTGAGAGTTGGGCCGAATTGGGCTTTGGGCCGAACCTCCACGAGCTGTAAGTTTAGTCTCACATGGGTTGTGGAGGCTACTCTAGGTGTAGACTAGCTATATATAAGGAGGAGTACTAGGGAGAACACTGAACTATTTGGAGAGAAATTTTTGGCTATTCTTACTTAGCCTTTTGAGAGTTTTGTTTAGAGTGGTAGCTTTTAATTTGGTTCTTGGATATTTTGGAAGAAATATAAATTTTTTTCTATATTTTTTTTTGCTTCTTTCATGATTTTTGAAATTTCTGCCCTTGCTTGCCTAAATATTCGCAATTGATTATTTAAATACTCAAAAATTTAAGTTCTCATAATTGATTGTTTAAATACACACAATTGATTGTTGAAATACCCGCAAGTTTTTCTTTATGCTTTGATTCCCTTTTGTTTCTCCTTTCATTCTTGTTATTTGGAGATTTTGATGCCATAATTGGGGATAGCTATACTTGAGATATTCGAGCACCCCTAGCATCCATACTTTTTCTTGTTTCCTTTGCTTGTTTTTCTTTGCGGGCTTAAATTTGAAAAACTGATTCTCCCCCCTCAATTCACTATCCAAGTCTATCAATTGGTATTAGAGCCCGGTGTTGATCTCATTTGTAGACTTCACCATCTCACAAACCACGACGATCGAGAAGTACACAAGAAAGCTACCCATCTTCAATGTTGATGAATTTCCATATTGGAAGAAGTGCATGGAGACATACATCAAGTCTCAAGGTTTCGACCTATGGAAGATCGTTGAAGATGCATATGTGGAGCCTACAAAAATTAATGTGTCTAAAAGAGCATAGGCTTTACTCAACCAAAGGGCAAAGAACTATCTCTATGGAGCACTAGGACAAATTGAGTACAATCATATCTCAAGTCATTTGACCGCTCATGATATCTGGGTGTCCCTGGAAGCTTTCTATGAGGGTACTACTCAAGTGGAGAGCATAAAGCATAAGTTTTTGACATCTAACTATGAGCAGTTTATGATGCAATCAGGTGAGTCCATTGATGGCTTGTTCACTCATTTCGATGCTCTTGTCAATAAGCTCAGTTCTGTAGGCAAGGATCTTTTTGAGTCTGAGAGATGTTGCAAGATATTGTGTTCCTTGATTCCAGTGGTTTGGCATGTCAAAACTACCACCATCATGGAGGCTAAGGATCTAGATATCTTGACGACCAAGTACTTGTATTCTTCTCTATGAGAAGACTAGAGCGGCAATGTCTCCTCCTGAATCTAGGCCGTTGGCTTTATACGCCCCACATTTTGGTTCATCTGGATCTTCGAGGTCCTTGATAAGTGCAAAATTGGTAGCATTTTCACCCTAGGTTTAGTATTGAATATGTGCAAAATCATGCTTAAAACTCCTTTGATGCGACATTTTATGTGTAGTTTTTCATTATTTTTATAAATTGCTTTCACAGCTGTGTTTGACATGTCTCAGGGACCAAACTTACCAATTTTGAGAAGATTTCAACCACATTTGGGCTCAATTTGACCAAGGAATCAAGATTAAACAGCAAAAGGGCTCTTATCGAATATTCTTCGGACAAAAAGACCTAGTCGAACATGTTTAGATGGGAAAACCCTCATCCGTACACAAGTGGATGAAAACGAGCACCTAGTCGAAAAGAGTCCTAATCGACCACGACAACGGCTTGGCTGTTTGTTTGTGACGCGTGTTTGGCCAGGAGCACGCCATGTGTCCCTGGTTGTGTTTGACTCGATTTCGATGGATTTTACTAGTCGAAATTTGTCGGTTTTAATCAGTTTTGACTAGGATTGGTCGAATTTGGTCAATTTTGGTCAGGTTTGACTAGAACTGGTCAGATTTGGTCAATTTTAGCCAAATTTGGTTGGTTTTAGCCGGGTTTGATCAGAACTGGTTGAATCTGGTCGGTTTTGATTCAGATTTGTCCGTTCTCACGCCGTTTGAAGCCAGACTTTGTCACTTGCATGTCAGGGAGTTATTTTTGGGCATGTTAACCCATCTACTATAAATAAAGAAACTTTTGGCTCAATTAGACATCCTTTTTTATAGGTTCTCTTGGGCTTTAGAAGCCTTTAGGGGTTAGTTTTTAGTCTACTTTTCTTAGAAGAGCCTCCTTTTCTATTTTTCCTGCTTTTGTAAGTTGGCAAAGATGCGAAACTCAATTTTCAAGAAATCAAGTAAGTTTTCCTTTATTTCTTGTCATTTATGCATTATTAAGGCTTTTTGCGAGTAGATCCTTTCTAGGGTTAGGGATGACCTAATCCGGAAGGCGTGATTCTTTCTCGGTCTTGATCTCAAGTTTTGGAGTTATTTCCCGATGTTTTTTCCTCTAAACCCTAAATTCTCATTTCGGCAACAGACGTAACAGTTGAGCCTTAGCAAGAATTTAGGGGAGTTCTTGAGTTCTTAGCGCTTTGATGCGGGATCCTGAACAGGAGAGAGGGTCTGGCCAAATGTAACAGTGGAAGTGATCCTCTGACCATTGTACCGGCAACTATACTGGCAACTTTATCTATCTTGGAAAATGATTGAAATTAGCTTGCAATCCTTAGACTTTGGATAAAATTACGCTGGATAGTTATGGAACTCCCGAAACCCTAGATTTTCATTCCTACTTTACAAACCCTAGATTTCATACTTGCTCTTTACTACTTTAAAACCCTAGATTGAATGTTTTAGTATTAGATTTAGTTGTAGACAAACAAACCCGCAACTCGTTTAGACTTAATCAGTGATCCATTAAGCTAGAAAGATGAATATGCTTGTTCCTCATGGAATTTGACCCTCAAGTGCTCAACGTTCAACTGTTCACTTGCTATTATTACATCACATCGCGCTCTCTGTTTCAGACATGATCAGTCCTCATCCCTTAATTTTGTCCTACTACTATTTCTACATTGGAGGATGATGCCCTTGATGTGCTTTCTGACATTGAGTTTTCCTTGATTACCAAAAAATTTATGAGGGTGTCGAAAGAAAGAAGAGAAAAGAGTGTAAAACAAGGAGAGATCATATGCTTTGAGTGTGGCAAGTCGGCCACATCCATGTTGTTGGTCCTACCTTCAAGGGTGCTGCCAAGATGGAGCTAGAGGAAAATCCTTATTAACCTCAAAAAAGAACTTTGGGGCAATCAAGAAGGCCATGCACAAAGCCTTCTTGTCTGCTCTTGATAAGATGAGCAATGATGGCTTGGATGATGGCGGGAGGGCTGCCTCATCCTTCCCAATAGCAATGATGACTCACCAGTCTCTGCTTCATGGTCATCAGTGACGACGAGCTTGATGAGGATGACCTCAACACCAACATGAGCAAAGTGAGTAAAAACTAGCTTCTAGAATCCCTTCTATCACAAGATTCTCAGATTGATTCTTTGAAGTGTAAGCTTCGGTTTTGAGAAAGGAGCGCAATGACCTTTTGAGCAAGAGCTCGAGCGCTTCTGATTCTGGTTCTTGTGAGCTTTGTCTTTCTTTGCATTCTAAGATTGATTCTTTGAGGCTTTTACTTGTGTCTTTGCATTCTAATCTTGATTCTGCACATTCTGAGCATGAGTCCTACGAGTCGAGTCCTTGTTCTTCTTGTATTTATTTGTGGCTTGACTTTGCTGTCGTGCGGGCCACTCCATGTACCAATTGTGCTGAATTTGAAACAGTGTTGGTATCCTTGATGGAGTCATTTGCCGATCGACTTGAAAAGGAGCTCTAGAGCATGAGGACTAATGCATGTCTATCATGTGAGAGCCTGAAACTCAACAAAAAAGTTCTAGAAGATTTGCTTGTATCTGGCCTTGACTGTCTTTTGTTGAGAAATGAAATTGAATATATCAAATCTGCTTTGAAGAAGTTTTTTGATGGGGAGAAGTGTTGCATCTAGGCCATTATGCCTGATTTTGATGATTAATGAAAACAAGCGTTTCAGACTAATTGTGTTTTTGAGTCACTTGATACAAAGCCCAATTGGAAAGACATTCAAGATGATCAAGATGAACCCATCGTGAAAGAGAAAAAGCACAAGTCACAAGATACAACTACGAGACACAAATCGCAAGGTTAAAGATGCAAAGGACCTGAGGTAATATTTGTTTTCATTTTGACCGATCTCGGTGTTTGGAGTTTGATCGATTTAGGAAATTATTTCTTAGTTTTAACCGTACTATAAAGAGGGGTTGCAAGTCCTCTCTACATTTCCATCATAAACCGAGAAACTACTAGGTCACTGCATCTCATACGTTTCGGTTGGTTTTAATTTGGTTTTTCAGTTGAGTTTTGACAGCAGAAGAGTTTTTGCATTTTCTAGAAAGATCTAGGCAGATCTGTCTTTTTCTTATGTTGACAAAAATATAGCCCTTTAAAATATCTTTCAAACGAGCTATTAAACTTTTAAATCAAATCTCTGTATTAAAAGTTATAACTGTTTTTATCTGTACTAACTGTCAGTGTGCTATACTGACTGTCAGTCTGGTTAAACTGACATTTGTCCAGAGAGTGTGTTTTTTGTGCCAAAAATCTTTTGACCTAAACTGACTGTGAGCATGCCACGCTGACTGTCAGTATGCATTTCGACCTTGAGATGATTGTTTTGAGTTTCTGTTTTATCTGGTCGTTTTTGTGGTCAATACTAACTGTCAGTATGAGGTGTCAGTTTCCATATACGACCACAAACGGCTAGCAAAGTTTTATCCGTAATTTTTGTCAGCCGTTGAGGTAGACACTGACTATCAGCTTGTGATGTTTTATTTCCATATACGACCTCAAACGGCTAGCTGAGTTTTCTCCAGATTTTACTTCTTTCTGGTCGTGACCCATACTGACTATCAGTGTGACACACTAACTGTCAGTATGCACTGGTTCTTTTCATTTCGAGCTCAAACAGCTAGTTTGATTCTTGAGGCTATAAATATAAGCTTTGAGCTATTATTTCATACACCAAGCAGCCTCCTTCTCATACATACACTTGAGCATTTGTTTTAGAGTTAAAAATCTTGATCTGTTGATCAAGTTTTGAGCTTTGTGACCCACCGAGTGCTTTCGTTCATATCATCTGCATACTTAGAGTTTTCTCGGTGCGTGTTGGAGGTCTAGAAGAGACCTTGCAGCTTCTTACTCTTGGTGAACGCCCTCACCTAGACGGTTTGGTGGCGTGGCCGTTGATCTCTCCTGTTCGAAGTTTGTTGGAGAGGCTCGGCGTGATTGTAAATGGCATCGGTGCTCGCCTTTCCGGAGTGGACAATGAGCAACCACTACTGAGAAATATCCTTGGTGGATATTGAAGCAAGACTCATTCATTTGAGTGCTTCAATGAGGAGTAGGGGAGACTGGGCGAGTCTCCAAGACCTCGGGAAAAATCCTTGTATTTGTTCTCCTTCTCTTTCTCTCTTAATTGTGCAATATATACTCATTGTTCTTTCTTTGCAAAATTTTTTTTAATTTGAAGTTTTTAAAGCCTCCTATTCACCCCCCTCTAGTCGGCATCCTCGATCCCACAAGAAGAACCTTGATGTCATCTTGACTATCACCTCAAAGTGTTGTTTTAACACGGAGGAGATCAGGTACATGCCTAGCAAGGACAAAAAACCCCAAGTGATTAAAGTCAATACTTTTTCTTGAGTTTCTTTGAAAAGCAAGTCAAGTCTCAATGATTCTTCTAAACTTGGTTTTACTCAGGGCAAGTCTGCTCCTTAGTCACATGGTTCATCCTCCTCCCATACTGGTGTTTCTAAGAAGCCAGTAGATCATTGCTCATATTGTAGGAGAGATGGTTATCTTTTGGACTTTTGTTTTAGGACAACAAGAGACTTGAATTGAGAGTTTGCTCATGATTCTTCTCACATGCATCGCCAACCCCGTGGCACGTATGTGCAAGAACTACCCATGAGGCCAATGTTTGTTGATGGGTTCTTTGATTTCTTTCCGGGTGTTATTGATCATGATCATGGACATAGGAGTCTTGGTTTTTCATATGTTCCACGACATGATGGTTTTAGTTCTCATCGTTCTCATTTTGGCTTTTGTTGTTTTCATCGAGGTGCTCACTCACGTTAATCCATAAGTCCAAGCAATGGTTCTAGATGTACTCCTGATTCTTCTTTCTTAAGGATTCATGTCTTGTTTCTTCACAATTGTCTAAGCTTTGGATCCCTAAGTCTATTCTTTCCAGCTTACCAAGCTCCAAAACTTGGATGCCCAACTTATCTTCTCATGTGTACGTGCGAGGGACAGGGATGGAGAACCAGTGGATTGTGGACTCTGGTTGTTCGTGCCATATGACCAGAGATGCAAAATGGTTCTCCTAACTTAACAGGATCTCTGTTGATGGTCTCATCAGCTTCGGAGACGACTCTGAGGGCAAAGTTCTTACAAAAGGTACAATTCGAGTCAATGAAAACTTTTTTCTCAAGGATGTTGTTTTGGTTTCTTCCTTGAAATACAATCTTCTGTCAGTTTCCTCCCTCTTGGAAAATGACTTTGTGGTTCGATTTAAAAAGGGGGGTTCCAAGGTTCTTGATTTTTTCGAGGAGTTGGTTTTCGGGATTGATGGGACGGGAAAAATTTTCACCACTAATTTCTCTGATTATGATTTTGCGGGGTGTTGGGTAGATAGGAAGAGTAATTTGGGCACTTGTCACTTCCAAGGCACTTCACATGTTTCTTGGTCATCTAAAGACCAAAATTATGTAGCTCAGTTCACAATAGAGGCCGAATATATTGCAGCTAGTAGCTATTGTGCACATTCACTTTGGATGATCTCTACTTTACATGATTTTGGTCTAAAAATTGAAAATGTGCCTCTTTTGTGGTAACACTATTGCAATAAACATTGCTAAGAATCTTGTTCAGCACAGTCGTATTAAGCATATAGATGTAAGGTACCATTTCCATAGAGATCATATAGAGAAGGTGTCGCGCCCCGAAACTGGGACTACGACTACTCCTGTAGAGACCTAGCTCGCTGCAGCTAGTCCCATTCTCACAAACCTTTGACTTCCCAGGATGAGTCAAACACAGGAGTATATTACATTGCAACAGAGTACTAACAAAATATTAAGCAATGTGGCCTGCTGGCCTTAATATTACATAAAGAGGATTACAATGCCTACAAGGCATTCAGGGTTTAGCAAAATATTTAACTACACAGCAGAAGATAGGTGACCCTCCCACAAAAGAAGTTGACGGCAGAACAACACACTTAAGGGCTCTGGCAGAATTGATTCTCCTCCTTCTGGATCCACGAAGTACTCCATGCCATCATCTTGATCAAGGTAGGCTCCATCTATTGAGTTGAATGTTGCAAGGGTGAGCACTTACGTACTCAGCAAGTCATAGGTAAGAATAGATACATATAGTAGTGATGGTATGAACCTAGACTAGTCAAGAATTATGGTTGTTTATAAAATAATCTTTTACTTCCATACCTCATCTCATCTTATTTCATGGCAGCACTTTTCATAATATAACATCATCATTCATGTTCACTAGATTATAGCACTACCGCGACACGTCGACACACGACAGCCCACGGCAGCACTCCTTATCATGACAACACATGTCATTTGGGTAATCTTGATTAAACATATTTTATTTAGAAAAATATACTTGTGTCACACCCCGTGGATTTAATCCACCGCAGCAGACTCCTAAAAACCCGGGAGCTCGGAGTATTCGAATACGTTTTTAACTCTGCAGAGAGGTACCAATTTACCCGCAAGATATTCCACTTTCAAGCCCATCCTATCAAAATGATTAGACCCCTCCTCACAACCATGTGTGAGTGGCAAGGTGGAGATAACAAGAACTTTTGTTATGCATCACTTACAATTCACCCCTGACCCTATGGCTCTTCGCGAGACACAGTTGTGGTAGGCTGTATCCTAACCTCCACCCCTTTGCTTATTCCCATTACTGGGTCAGCGTGCTTGATCACCTTCAGTGATATGTGTGGGAGCCATTCTCCGTGCTTATCGTGCATCACTACACATCTCATGCAGGGGTTTCATGTGCGATCCACATAATTACTTGTTCAGGCCTGTCCCATACCAGGCTTGCGGTTAGCACGTTGTTCATGCCACTAGACGCACAACACAAGGTTCTAGTCCTTATATGCCAGTGACCAGACCATCCACAACCCTGCACCTTCAGTGCCTGCATATCCTTTGCAATCTAGCACCTCCAGTGCTATAGCCATTCCACACCATTTTTCTGGTCACGGCTAGGGGTTTTATTTCATGAATATAAATATATACATACATAATAGTTCATAGCTCAAAACTTGTTTATTTCACATTTCACAGATAACCAGTCTAGTACTGCCAATTCATAAATCAACCATTCTCAATCTTTCTCATGCAGTATTATCTATATTCAAGGTTATGTTTTAGCAATGTTTAAAATATAGGTTCAAGATGACCAAGGATATGATTTGCCTTCCGCGTCGTAAGGTACAGCAGTTGATGACGGGTCAACAGCAAAACCTTCAAAGTCAGCTTCTGGATCTGCTCGACGACAAACAAACACACAATGATTACTTATAATATTAAAATGTTATATGACTTATATGCAGAAATGCTCAACAAGAATGATTGAACTATACTGGAGATAATTTGAACTGCAAACTGAACTGAGTCGAGATTCTAGGGTTTCAAGGAATTTGGGCTAAGGATGATGATTAGATAATATTAGGGTTTCAGGATTACAATAAGGATAACAATTTTGTGGCTGGTTTAATCAAAACAGCGAATGTCAGCAGATTGACATTCAGATCAAGGCTTGGACATAGCTTTAAGAAAAGCTAGATTGCTTATCTCAGGTTGTGGTAGTAGAAGAAAATGTAGATCACAACTCTACAAATTCAGTGGACAAAGTGGTTTTCAAATTACACAACCAGAAGTGGGTAAACAAGGCCAATGCCACTGGCTGACAAGCTCTGGCATAGAGCTGACAATGTCAAAAACTAGGGCTTGGCATAACTTTTGATCTGGAGTTCCAAATGATGCACCACTTTGTCTGGAAGGTAGGCATTGATAACAGGAACAATTAAGTCAACAGGATCTAGGGCAAGAAATGGCTGGAAAGCAAGAATTTCAGTGATGAACTGAGGTGAACTAGCTGCACTGGAGCAGTTCTGGACAAGAACTTGGCAAAGCTGTAACTTCCAATCTAGGTCGATCTAGGTGTCGGGCTAGAAGACAAAAAATGTTCAGGAGATCAAAGCACACACACTGGACAAGGTTTCGAGGGCTGAAATGGCTGGAACAAGCTTTCCGGTGATCGGCGCCGGAGAAGAAGCTCTGGATTTGGGCATTTTCAACATAAGCCGATTGAACTCGATTCCTTGCTCTAGGAGTGATAGAAGGGTATGAGTAAGCTACTGGCGACGTCAATTTGGCCGGAGGATCACCGGTATGGCCTGGCGACGTGAGCCAGCGACTGTCAATTTGCAAAATCGGGAATAGCTTCAAATTGGAATCAATTGATGATTCTAAGTTCACAGGCATGCTTGAAAAGGTTCACTGATCAATTTAGATTACAATTTCGAAAGCTAATTCGGGCTGAATTAAGCTACATTGCAGGAACAGGGTAATCGGCAATTCCGGTGATCGCCGGCTTTAGAGGTCACCGGTGAGCAATTAGATGATACCACACAGAGAGAATGAGAAGAGGAACTCACTGATGGCTTCAATTTGGAGATTGGTGCGGCAGGGCGTCCTGGCACCGTGAGCCTCCTCGACGGCTCGCCGGAGAAGAAAACGAAAATAGCAAATTCTGGAACTTGGCTGGTTTCTGGTGAAGTGTGGAGGGAGCTGCTGAGCACAGGAGTGCTTAAATAGGCCAGGCGAAGCTTGCAAGGAGGAGAAAACGAAGTGATTTGGCAGCCGTGATGAGATTGCTTGCGTGCTGGACATCAGCGGCGAAGACACAGCGAAGAACGGTGATTGCGACGGCGACAGGATTGCAACTGTCCACATTGTCGTTCATCGGGACTTTGCAAAGATGGACACTGGCGCGGCAAGGCAACGTGGCAGTGGATTGCTGACAAAAAGGCTGCTGGTCGCGCGCGGGAGCAGGCGCTGGTCGTCGACGTTGCCACGGCAATGGCTGAGGCGAAGACACGTACACACAACATGCACGATCAAGTTGCAGGCGAAGCTTGGCCGGCGGCGAACGTGCACGGCGCAAGGAAGAAAAACACGGCGAGTACTGGTCGTGTGTACAGTTGCTGCTGCTCTGGTCGAAATAGGGCTGATTTGCAGTTTTAGATTTTTGATTTGGACTGAATTGTAAATCTGGAATTCTGGGAGGTTTAAACTGAATTTGCTTTCACTAATCTGGCAGATATATTCAACAAGATAATTGGCAAAGATGTTTGATAAAATCTGGCACATCTGAATAGTTTTTGATATGAACTGAAAATAGGGTATTTTAGGGTAATTGAAATTTGAATTTCAATTGATTTCGAATTCTGGCACTTAGGATGAGATTTTGGAATCTGAACAGAAGAGAAACATGTGACAAATAGCATTTAGAAAAGATTTGCTGAAGAGATTTTGAGTTTGAAGTTAATATGGAGATTTTAGCCTTTTTGGGTTTCCAGATATCATATAAAGGACTAATTTGCAATAACTCTTGGACTGATTTGTGAAAAGAGTCTAGATGATAAAATCTGGCTGCCAACTCTTGGACTGATTTGGTTTTGCACAGCCGCTGACTCTTGACGATTGCGCTCCATCCACAGCAGCACATCGTTGATGTCACCTCCCTGTGGCATCGTCGAAGATCCTGGTCTACCGGGGTCCGTGCGGCCTCTTGCTCCGGGTGTAGCTCCTGTACTGTTGTGGTTTTCCTGTAGCCCTCCTTCCTGGGGTCTCGCGCGTGTGTTAACCATCCTACTCAAACAGGAGGTTAAGAATAGAAACATCGATTCGGAAAGAATCGGTCACAGGGATGCTAGTAGAAGGCTGGCATTAACTCAAGAAGTAAGAATAAGGATATGCAAAATGACTTTTCCATAAACCAATTTTTTTTTTTTCAAAAGATACAAAGCTTCTAGCCTCATTGGCTTACAGAGCTCCTCTAGCAACCAGCATACATCAATCATACTAAAACAACTACTACAACAAAAGGAAATCTAGCGTCTGCTGGGCTAGGCACAAAAGGTCGAAAGTCTGCAGTCACTCCTCAGCATCATCAGAAGAATCACAAGGCTCAACCTCCTCGGGATCCTCCTCCTCATCGTCATCAGCATCCATCGGGTCATCTTCCTCGTTGTCGTCGATGTTGATAGGCTCCTTCCCTTTTCCTTCGGGGGTCTTCTTCTTCTGTGCGGTGCAAGGAAGCTCGATTGCTTCACCGTTGATGACTATGCCACGCGACGCAGGCATAAAACCACTGAGATACTCCCTCGGGTTTCCTACCTTCTTGCGAGCGGTGATCCTCAACTTCGGGCGACTCTTCTTGGTTACCGACATTGCAGCTTCAAGGTCCTTTTCTCCACTTGATTCAGCCATTTCTTGAATTTGTCTTTCTTTTTCTCGGAGGCTTGCACGAGCCCTAATAAGCATGCCCTCAAGGTAGTGGCGATCATCGCAAACACGCTCGTAGTCTCGAAATAGGCGGGTGTATGCAATCTCCGAAGCGCGAACGACGTCTCGAGTCTTCGTCAGGACAGCGTTCTCCTGGTCGCTGGACGGAAGAACAACTCGGTACTCCGATCCGAGGACCTGGTAAGGCACGAAGCGGTAAGGAGAATCAGAAAGGTAGTCGCTGTACATCTGCCGGACGGAACCTACAGCACGACGGGCAGCGTCCAAGATAGCATCCTCCTCTTCTTCTCTACGGGCTTGGCGTCTAACTGAGCCTCTCCCATGCTCGGGGATCTCGTAGACAATCACCGAGGCCCGACAACCTATGGGTCGTCCATTTATCTCATCTTGCCAAACGCAATATACCGGTCTCTGACCGTCCCGTGCTCCAAGGAACTGCAGCATCATCCACAGCAACAGTGCCCACGATCCGAGCTCGTCTCCATGAAGGTATCTCCTATCGAAAGCCATCTGAAGACAGAACAAAAGGCATCTATAAGAGAAGTCCAAAATCATTTTCCAAAGATCAAAATAACATTTTTCTTAAGGAAAATAGGTTTTCGTAAACAAATTTCGACAAAGAACTAGCGAACTTTTCTTCTAGGGACGCCAAAGTCTATCTAAGGGTTACGACCTACAGTCGAGTCTTCTGCTATGATACCAAGTTCTGTGGGACCCTCATTTGAGGATTCCAGTGGCAATCGCCCAGGTGGATTGCACTCAGAAAAGGCACATTACAGCTCACAACAACAAGATGCATTATATAAAAATGCGAGTAATTAAAAACAAGTGCTGATCACAAGGACCACATTACAATAACTTAGCGCCGAAATGACGCAT
This sequence comes from Pharus latifolius, assembly GCA_019359835.1. Classification (NCBI taxonomy): domain Eukaryota; kingdom Viridiplantae; phylum Streptophyta; class Magnoliopsida; order Poales; family Poaceae; genus Pharus; species Pharus latifolius. Next base: position 68,651,263 of record CM033323.1, read on the forward strand.
TTAATTGTTAATACAAATTAAGGAGTTTTCGACACGAGGGTCGGCACAAAATAAAACAGCAACGATAAACAAAAGGACTCCTTCAGTCTTCTTTCTCTGCAGCGGCGGCATTGCATGGGCCTTCTCCACATCGAACTCCACCTTGGTGCATAACCCTTTAACCAGATGGGTCCTCAGTTTCTTCTTCTTGTTCCACATTGGGTTCAAGACCATAAGATTCAGGGTCGGCGAATCCTTCCTCTAAATTTGTTTGTAAAAGCAAGGGTGAGCACATTGTCCACATGGTGCTCAACAAGTCCCAAGTAACAATGCATAAATATATAGATGATGGGGAATTTCTCAAAGAACAGCTCTTTGGCTCTGTGTATAAATATACAATAGATTTTCACATGTAGCCTTAAAGAAAGGTCTTTATTCTCGAAAGTGGGGCTTTTGAAATCCTAAGCTAGATTTTCAGAAATGTTGTGTGTGGCGGTCTTTCATGAGTCACCACTTTACTCAGATTTTGTGAAAAACTTCCAAAAGCTACTTGTGCTGCATCGACGTGAATAGAATTCACAGCGCGCAGACTCCATGACCTGGGAGCTCAGAGTATCCGATACTTTTTAAACTTTGCAAAGGTGTACCACCTTAATCCACCAATCATTCGGCTTTCAAGTCGGATCAGCTTCATGCGACTTTTACGCATGTGACAAGGCCGAGATGACACAACAATTTACAGTCCTAGTATTAACCATTTCCCTGCCCGGTAAATAGACAGTTAAGTCTCAAGTACCGTTGTGGGTCCTCCCCACTGCCTTACTTCCTAGCCTGGGCCTATGTTCTCGCAAGACACATAGCCTCTCTTGATTACAGTCGAGCACGACTTAATCTGGCTTAGGGCGTCTTCCTTCTTTCCACCTTTTCCTCTCATGATTTTTCTGAACTCACATCACTCATGGCCTTCTGCGGCCCACCAGTTCTCGCAAGAAACTGGACCGACAACCATTGCAGGGAAAAGCTAACACTAAAGAAAGCTACTAAGTTGCGCCCGTCCCATAAACAGGCAGGTGGTTGGTACGTTTTTCATGCCGCATAGAAGCACAACACAAGGTTCTAGTCCTTATGAATCTTTAGTGAGGAGTCTTTCACATTCCCAGTGCGCACACAGCACCATCCAATCAAACCATCCTCACTATCGATTCCAATCACATTTTCTTTCACAAAAAGGGGTTTTGAACATGCTTTTCTCATATGTGACCATTCAACATTTGTCATATAATCTTTAAGCATAGCATAGCCTAAGCATGATAATCTAGGGTAACAAGGGTGCAGGGATATTCAATGTCAAAAGGGGCTTTACAATCATTTAGGTCATATCTAGTCATTTTATTGAAACATAATCCTTATTTGAATCTAAGGCATGCATATATTTGAAAACGGTTAACATACTTCATTCCAAAATAATAGGTGAGACATGATCAAGGGTTTGAGACTTGCCTTGCAGTGACGGGTCTAGCTGCTCAAATGAATCTTCAGGGATCTCCTCTGCTCCTTCAACGTCTGGTTTCACGACGGGTACAAACAACACATACACACTATATAAGCACACAAGCACTAGAAAATAATGCGTAAATACATCATGCATGCAGGGGAATTGGTTTAGACAAGGTCACTTGACATTGGTTGAAGAGATGGGTTCAGAGGGCTTGAATGTCGAAGGGCTGACATTCGGCTCATGGCTTAACATTGCCCTAAATCGGTTCTAGGTCTGTTTTCTGGAGATGTGATAGTAGGGAAAGTTGTAGAACATGGCTCAAAAGGCTTGGTGGACAAAGTGGCATTTCAATTGCTCAAAAGAAACAAGTCTAAATCATCCAATGCCACAGGTGGACATGCACTGACATAGTGTTTGACATGGCCAGAAACTAGGGCATTGCATAACATTTGACTCAGAGCTCCAATTGATGCACAACTCTGTCTAGGGTTTAGGCATTGATATCAGCTACAAAACTCTCAACAGGCTCAAGGGCTGAAAGTGGCCGGAGGGTGGCCAAATCCGGTGAGCAAACACGGTGGCCTGGACATGGACTGAGCCACTGGACAGCAACCTTGGCATGGCTATAACTTTTGATTCAGGTCGATTTAGGGGTCGGGCTAGTAGACAAAATTGCTCAGGGGGTTGAGGTCTATCTAAATGACAAGGTCTCATTGGCTGGTTTGGCCGGAAAACGAAATCCGGCGCTCGGGGCAAAATTGGCGAATCCAAGCTTGCAGGTTTGTACCTCCTAGCTCACTGATCAATATCCTCTACAGGCACGAGGATCAATTTGGCTTGAATCGCTCGGCATTGCGGGAACAGGGGATTTTCGGTTTTCCGGTGATTGCCGGCGTTGAGGTGCGCCGGGGACCAATTAACGGCTATGAAACGTAGAGAGAGGTGTAGGGAGCTTACTGGTGGCGTTGGTTTGGAGGGGGAAGCTTTGGGCGAGGCTGGCGCCGTAAGCTTCAACGGTTGCTCGCCGGGGAAGATGAACTTCGCGGCGGCGCTGAGGGCTCGGTTGCTCTCTGGTGCTAAGACTAAGGCAAGGAAGCTGTGGGGTGGTGTGAGGCAATGCTGGGCAAGGGAGGGGGCTTATATAGCCGCGGGTGAGGCTCTCGGGAGCAGCAGCAATCGCCAGGGATATCTTCTTCTGACGCCGGGACGGTCATCGATGCATTTCGGGACGCGGCGGGGTTCTGCCAGAGACGGTGAATCGCGGGATATCAGGATTCCGTCAGGAGGTGGTGGCGAAGATCTTCGGGATGGCAGCCAAGTGGCATAAAGCTCCTGGCAGCAGCAGGCACGCGCGGGGAATAAGATGGCACGGTGGGGCTTGAGCGCTCCACGGTGGCGGTACAGCTGCGCACGGCTAGTGGCTACGTGGCCGTGAGGTGGCAGCGCGAGGGGCTTCGCCGGCGACGAGTTCAACGGTGCGGCAAAGCGGCAGGGCGCTAGTCGAACGAGCACTGGTCGCGGTCGTGGACGTGGTCTCCTGGTCGTGGTCGAAGAAAAGGCCAGGGGCTTATTTGCAAGGCTTTGGACTGAAACGCGAAGGTTTTGGCTCGGGAATTTGGGCCTAATTGCAATTCTGAAGATCTGAAGGGCTGATTTGAATTCTGATTTTGAATATGAGTGCTACTAAATGTCTTGGACTCATCTAGCAGGAAAAATGATGAAATCCGATAACATCTGGTGGTTTTGACAAAATTCGAAAACAGGGTAATTAGGGTAAATAGGGTTTGAACTTTTGTCGAGGCTAAAACTAGGGTTTTGGTCGAGATTCTGGAATTCTTCCAGAAGGGAAAAATGTTCAGAAAAATGAAAGAAAGGTTATCACTTGATCAGATTTGGATTTTGAGGTGATCTGGGACTTTTAGCCTTTTTGGGTTTTCTGAAACTTCTGAAAAGGACTAAATTGAAACGCTTTTGGACTGAAATGTGAAAATGATCTGGGGAAAGAAGTTTAGCAGCCAACTCTTTAGGTTAAGGTAGTGGCATACCCAAGATCAAGATAGGGTTAAAACATCAGGGTTTCCAAAGAAGTTATGCTGATTCGCAAGCAGAAAAGATAATCAAAAACTGGGGTGTTACAACCTACCCTCCTTAGGAATAATCTCGTCCTCGAGATTCCGAACAGTCTGAGAATAGGTAAGGAAAATTTTGACGCAGCTCTTCTTCTCTTTCCCAAGTTGATTCTTCTTCGGTGTGGTTGTTCCATTGGATTCTGCAAAATTTTATGGTCCTTGACTTCAACCTCCTTTCACTGACTTCTAGCACCTTGACTGGATATTCTTGGTATGTCAGATCTGGTTGAACTTCCATTTCTGTGGGAGATACTTGCTCCGTTGGTTTTCTCAGGCATTTCCTCAGTTGGGATACGTGAAAGACATCATGGACTCCTGCTAACTCAGGCGGTAGCTCTAGTCTGTATGCTACTTCTCCTCGTCTTTCCAAAACCTTGTATGGTCCTACATATCTTGGGCTCAATTTTCCCTTCATCTGGAATCGTCGAACTCCTTTGTAGGGTATCACTTTGAGATATACGTGATCGCCTATCTCGAAGGATAGTTCCCTCCATCTTCTGTCGGCGTAACTCTTTTGTTGAGACTGGGCCGTTTTCAATCTCTCTTGTATGATCCTCACATGAGCCGTGGCATCCTCCACTAATTGCGATCCAAGGAATTGCTTCTGTCCCACTTCGGTCCAATATAGCGGCGTACGGCACTTCCTTCCATAAAGTGCTTCGTAAGGGGCCATTTGTAGACTCACTTGATAGCTATTGTTGTAGGTAAATTCTGCGTATGGTAGAAATTGTTCCCAAGAATTTCCACAGTCCAAAGCACAAGCTCTCAACATATCTTCTAAAATTTGGTTCACTCTTTCTGTTTGACCTCCAGTTTGCGGGTGGTAAGCTGTACTGAACTTCAACTTCGTTCCTAGGGATTTCTGTAACTCTTCCCAAAATCTTGATACAAATTGTGCTCCTCTGTCTGAGACGATTGTTTTTGGTACTCCATGAAGCGTAACAATCCTGGTAAGATATAGCTCTGCCAGCTTTTGCGTTGTGTACTGCGTCTTTACTGGTAGAAAATGAGCTACTTTCGTTAATCTATCGACTATGACCCATATAGAATCGTATCCTTGTTGGGTTCTTGGTAAACCAACTATGAAATCCATTCCAATCTCATCCCATTTCCATTCCGGGGTTGGTAGGGGTTGCAGCGGTCCTGCAGGTTTCTGGTGTTCTGCTTTCACTCTTTGACAGGTATCACAAGAAGCTATAAATTCGGCAATCTCTTTCTTCATTCCTTTCCACCAAAACCGATCCTTTAGATCCTGATACATCTTTGTACTACCTGGGTGAATAGAGTACGGGGTACAATGGGCTTCTTGTAGTATCATGTTCTTGATTTCCTTGTCTTCTGGAACAAAGATTCGGTCTTGATACCACAAAATTCCTTCTTCGTCCTCACGAAGGTTAATCACTTCCTCGTGTTTCATGTCTTCTTTCATCTTCTGAATACTCTGGTCCACTTCCTGAGCTTTTCGGATTTGGTCCTTCAGCTCGCATTTCACTGCCAATGCGGCGACGGTTCCTTGTTCAACGAACTCTAAACTCAATTTCTCGAAGTCTCCAAGCAATTGGGGTGGTATTCCTAAGATCTTTGCTTGATTGCAGTAGGATTTTCTGCTCAAGGCATCAGCTACTACATTCGCTTTTCCAGGGTGGTAGTGTATTCCAAGGTCATAATCTTTAATCAGCTCTAGCCATCTTCGCTGTCTCATGTTCAAGTCCTGTTGGGTGAAGATGTATTTCAAACTCTTGTGGTCCGTGTAGATTTCACATCTATTTCCAAGTAGATAGTGTCGCCAAATCTTTAACGCATGAACGACGGCGGCTAACTCCAAGTCGTGAGTTGGATAATTCTCCTCATGTGGTCGCAATTGTCTCGATGCATAAGCTACGACTCTTCCTTCTTGCATAAGGACACAACCTAGTCCTTGCTTTGACGCATCGCAGTAGACTTCAAAATCCTTTTTGTTATCCGGTAACGTAAGGACAGGTGCGGTCGTTAATATCTTCTTCAACTCCTCAAAGCTCTTTTCACATCCTTCTGTCCAGTCGAATAAAACATCTTTCTTTAGTAGTCTGGTGAGTGGCTTTGTAATCTTGGAGAATCCTTTGACAAATCTCCGGTAATATCCGGCTAATCCTAGGAAACTTCTTACTTCAGTCACTGTCTCCGGTTGTTTCCATTCCATGATAGCCTGAATTTTTGACGGATCCATTGAGATTCCTTTTCCAGAGATAATGTGGCCTAAGAATGAAATTTCTTTCAACCAAAAGGCACACTTATCGAACTTGGCATACAGTCGATGTTCCACTAACTTTTCCAACACCATCCTAAGATGCTGTGCGTGCTTTTCCTCTGACTCTGAAAAGATGAGGATGTCGTCGACAAACACAATGACAAACTTGTCCAGGAATTCCATGAGAACCTTGTTCATCAAATTCATGAACACTGCTGGCGCATTTGTTAAACCAAATGGCACTACAGTAAACTCATGCAATCCATATCTTGTTATGAATGCGGTTTTCGGGATATCTTGCTCTCGAATCTTCAGCTGATGATACCCAGACCTCAGGTCGATCCTTGAGAATATCTTTGCTCCTCTTAGTTGATCAAAGAGATCGTCGATCCTTGGCAAAGGGTACTTGTTCTTGATCGTCATATCGTTCAGTTTCCGGTAGTCGACACAAAGTCGTAGGCTGCCATCTTTCTTCTTAGCGAAAAGTACAGGGGCTCCCCAAGGTGAGGAACTTGTTCTAACAAATCCCTTTCTTTCCAATTCTTCCACTTGCTTTCTTAATTCTTCTTGTTCTTCACTTGTCATACGCGCAAGCTTTCTTGCATAAGGGGCAGATCCGGGTTTTAATTCGATTGAGAATTCAATGTCCCGATCTGGTGGCATTCCGGGAAGCTCTTCGGGGAAAACTTCTGGATATTCATTCACTATTGGAACTCCCTCAAACTCAACTCCTTCCAAGCTGTTCAAACTATACACTCGGTTGTTCACTATTGATCTCTCTGCGTGGAGTGTGACTTGTCTTCCTTCAGCATTCGTCAGGGTTATTGCCTTCTTTTCACAGTCCATCTGACCTTTATGCTTGGCTAACCAATCCATTCCGAGAATGACGTCTGGTCCTTGAAGGTCCAAAACTAGCAGGTTTGCTAGGAATCCTAGATTGCCAATACTAAAGGCGATATTTCTACAGATAGAGTTGACAGGCATTCGAGCTCCAGGGGACTGAATTAAAATAGGGAACTCTAATGCAGATACTGGCAACTTATTTCTGAGCACGAAAGGTCTTGACACAAATGAATGAGTAGCACCAGGGTCAAATAATGCAACTGAAAGTTCAGAGTGGATAAAGATCCTACCGATTACGACGTCTGATGCTTCTCCTGCTTCAACGGCGGATGCATAGTTAAGTCTTCCGCGACCTGTAGCAGGTACTCCTCTTCCTCGGCCATTTTGAAACCTTCCTCCTCTGGAGGGTGGAGCATTCCTGGTGAAACCTTGGGCTGGAACAAAGGGTCTTGCAGCTTGCATACGAGCGACATTAGATGGAAGGTGTTGCAGCGGACAAGTGTTCCTACGATGTCCCTTCCTTCCGCAGTGAAAGCACTCCTCGTTCTTAAGGGGGCAATCCTTCAAGAGGTGATTTCCTCTGCATCCAGTACATTGGGCTATCGCAGTAGGTGCAGGCCTTTGGGGTCTCTGAGGTGGTCTGAAGGCTGGTCGGAAAGTTGGCATTGGTCTCCCTCGACTAGCACCTCCTTGGTAAGAGTTGGGCAAAGCCTTCCTCTTTCGGTCTTCTTCAATTATTCCTCTTTTCTCCTCCATCTTAAGTAGTCGGTTTATTAGGACGTGGAAGTCTGTGAACTCGTGGGATGACAGTTGGTATTGCAGGGAATTCTGTAGTCCTTCACAAAACCTATCAATCATCCTTTCCTCTGTCGCTATATCTTCAGGTGCGTATCTTGCCAGCTGAATAAATTCATGCAGGTATTGTTTCACGGTCTTACTCCCTTGTCGCAGATTTACGAATTCTCGGCGCTTTGCCTGGACAACGCCTTTTGGGACGTGGTATCTACGGAATTCCTCCTTGAATTCATTCCAGGTGATCGAATCTCTGTTGGTGTGCACGGTTTGGTAATTCTCCCACCAAGCGGCAGCAGGTCCAGCCAGTTGGTTCGATCCGTACAAGAGCTTTTCTTCATCACTGCATCTGACGGTATTCAACTTTCTTTCCACATCTCGGAGCCAGTCGTCTGCCACGATGGGGTCTTCTGTGCTTGAGAAAGTCGGGGGTCGCGTCTTTTGAAAATCAGTTAACTTTGCGCCCATCACGGGTCCTTCAGTTTGTCCGGATGCAATATGTTGCATCAGCTGTCCCAAGATTTGGTTTTGCACAGCCGCTGACTCTTGACGATTGCGCTCCATCCACAGCAGCACATCGTTGATGTCACCTCCCTGTGGCATCGTCGAAGATCCTGGTCTACCGGGGTCCGTGCGGCCTCTTGCTCCGGGTGTAGCTCCTGTACTGTTGTGGTTTTCCTCTAGCCCTCCTTCCTGGGGTCTCGCGCGTGTGTTAACCATCCTACTCAAACAAGAGGTTAAGAATAGAAACATCGATTCGGAAAGAATCGGTCACAGGGATGCTAGCAGAAGGCTGGCATTAACTCAAGAAGTAAGAATAAGGATATGCAAAATGACTTTTCCATAAACCAATTTTTTTTTTTTCAAAAGATACAAAGCTTCTAGCCTCATTGGCTTACAGAGCTCCTCTAGCAACCAGCATACATCAATCATACTAAAACAACTACTACAACAAAAGGAAATCTAGCGTCTGCTGGGCTAGGCACAAAAGGTCGAAAGTCTGCAGTCACTCCTCAGCATCATCAGAAGAATCACAAGGCTCAACCTCCTCGGGATCCTCCTCCTCATCGTCATCAGCATCCATCGGGTCATCTTCCTCGTTGTCGTCGATGTTGATAGGCTCCTTCCCTTTTCCTTCGGGGGTCTTCTTCTTCTGTGCGGTGCAAGGAAGCTCGATTGCTTCACCGTTGATGACTATGCCACGCGACGCAGGCATAAAACCACTGAGATACTCCCTCGGGTTTCCTACCTTCTTGCGAGCGGTGATCCTCAACTTCGGGCGACTCTTCTTGGTTACCGACTCTGCAGCTTCAAGGTCCTTTTCTCCACTTGATTCAGCCATTTCTTGAATTTGTCTTTCTATTTCTCGGAGGCTTGCACGAGCCCTAATAAGCATGCCCTCAAGGTAGTGGCGATCATCGCGAACACGCTCGTAGTCTCGAAATAGGCGGGTGTATGCAATCTCCGAAGCGCGAACGACGTCTCGAGTCTTCGTCAGGACAGCGTTCTCCTGGTCGCTGGACGGAAGAACAACTCGGTACTCCGATCCGGGGACCTGGTAAGGCACGAAGCGGTAAGGAGAATCAGAAAGGTAGTCGCTGTACATCTGCCGGACGGAACCTACAGCACGACGGGCAGCGTCCAAGATAGCATCCTCCTCTTCTTCTCTACGGGCTTGGCGTCTAACTGAGCCTCTCCCATGCTCGGGGATCTCGTAGACAATCACCGAGGCCCGACAACCTATGGGTCGTCCATTTATCTCATCTTGCCAAACGCAATATACCGGTCTCTGACCGTCCCGTGCTCCAAGGAACTGCAGCATCATCCACAGCAACAGTGCCCACGATCCGAGCTCGTCTCCATGAAGGTATCTCCTATCGAAAGCCATCTGAAGACAGAACAAAAGGCATCTATAAGAGAAGTCCAAAATCATTTTCCAAAGATCAAAATAACATTTTTCTTAAGGAAAATAGGTTTTCGTAAACAAATTTCGACAAAGAACTAGCGAACTTTTCTTCTAGGGACGCCAAAGTCTATCTAAGGGTTACGACCTACAGTCGAGTCTTCTGCTATGATACCAAGTTCTGTGGGACCCTCATTTGAGGATTCCAGTGGCAATCGCCCAGGTGGATTGCACTCAGAAAAGGCACATTACAGCTCACAACAACAAGATGCATTATATAAAAATGCGAGTAATTAAAAACAAGTGCTGATCACAAGGACCACATTACAATAACTTAGCGCCGAAATGACGCATTTAATTGTTAATACAAATTAAGGAGTTTTCGACACGAGGGTCGGCACAAAATAAAACAGCAACGATAAACAAAAGGACTCCTTCAGTCTTCTTTCTCTGCAGCGGCGGCATTGCATGGGCCTTCTCCACATCGAACTCCACCTTGGTGCATAACCCTTTAACCAGATGGGTCCTCAGTTTCTTCTTCTTGTTCCACATTGGGTTCAAGACCATAAGATTCAGGGTCGGCGAATCCTTCCTCTAAATTTGTTTGTAAAAGCAAGGGTGAGCACATTGTCCACATGGTGCTCAACAAGTCCCAAGTAACAATGCATAAATATATAGATGATGGGGAATTTCTCAAAGAACAGCTCTTTGGCTCTGTGTATAAATATACAATAGATTTTCACATGTAGCCTTAAAGAAAGGTCTTTATTCTCGAAAGCGGGGCTTTTGAAATCCTAAGCTAGATTTTCAGAAATGTTGTGTGTGGCGGTCTTTCATGAGTCACCACTTTACTCAGATTTTGTGAAAAACTTCCAAAAGCTACTTGTGCTGCATCGACGTGAATAGAATTCACAGCGCGCAGACTCCATGACCTGGGAGCTCAGAGTATCCGATACTTTTTAAACTTTGCAAAGGTGTACCACCTTAATCCACCAATCATTCGGCTTTCAAGTCGGATCAGCTTCATGCGACTTTTACGCATGTGACAAGGCCGAGATGACACAACAATTTACAGTCCTAGTATTAACCATTTCCCTGCCCGGTAAATAGACAGTTAAGTCTCAAGTACCGTTGTGGGTCCTCCCCACTGCCTTACTTCCTAGCCTGGGCCTATGTTCTCGCAAGACACATAGCCTCTCTTGATTACAGTCGCGCACGACTTAATCTGGCTTAGGGCGTCTTCCTTCTTTCCACCTTTTCCTCTCATGATTTTTCTGAACTCACATCACTCATGGCCTTCTGCGGCCCACCAGTTCTCGCAAGAAACTGGACCGACAACCATTGCAGGGAAAAGCTAACACTAAAGAAAGCTACTAAGTTGCGCCCGTCCCATAAACAGGCAGGTGGTTGGTACGTTTTTCATGCCGCATAGAAGCACAACACAAGGTTCTAGTCCTTATGAATCTTTAGTGAGGAGTCTTTCACATTCCCAGTGCGCACACAGCACCATCCAATCAAACCATCCTCACTATCGATTCCAATCACATTTTCTTTCACAAAAAGGGGTTTTGAACATGCTTTTCTCATATGTGACCATTCAACATTTGTCATATAATCTTTAAGCATAGCATAGCCTAAGCATGATAATCTAGGGTAACAAGGGTGCAGGGATATTCAATGTCAAAAGGGGCTTTACAATCATTTAGGTCATATCTAGTCATTTTATTGAAACATAATCCTTATTTGAATCTAAGGCATGCATATATTTGAAAACGGTTAACATACTTCATTCCAAAATAATAGGTGAGACATGATCAAGGGTTTGAGACTTGCCTTGCAGTGACGGGTCTAGCTGCTCAAATGAATCTTCAGGGATCTCCTCTGCTCCTTCAACGTCTGGTTTCACGACGGGTACAAACAACACATACACACTATATAAGCACACAAGCACTAGAAAATAATGCGTAAATACATCATGCATGCAGGGGAATTGGTTTAGACAAGGTCACTTGACATTGGTTGAAGAGATGGGTTCAGAGGGCTTGAATGTCGAAGGGCTGACATTCGGCTCATGGCTTAACATTGCCCTAAATCGGTTCTAGGTCTGTTTTCTGGAGATGTGATAGTAGGGAAAGTTGTAGAACATGGCTCAAAAGGCTTGGTGGACAAAGTGGCATTTCAATTGCTCAAAAGAAACAAGTCTAAATCATCCAATGCCACAGGTGGACATGCACTGACATAGTGTTTGACATGGCCAGAAACTAGGGCATTGCATAACATTTGACTCAGAGCTCCAATTGATGCACAACTCTGTCTAGGGTTTAGGCATTGATATCAGCTACAAAACTCTCAACAGGCTCAAGGGCTGAAAGTGGCCGGAGGGTGGCCAAATCCGGTGAGCAAACACGGTGGCCTGGACATGGACTGAGCCACTGGACAGCAACCTTGGCATGGCTATAACTTTTGATTCAGGTCGATTTAGGGGTCGGGCTAGTAGACAAAATTGCTCAGGGGGTTGAGGTCTATCTAAATGACAAGGTCTCATTGGCTGGTTTGGCCGGAAAATGAAATCCGGCGCTCGGGGCAAAATTGGCGAATCCAAGCTTGCAGGTTTGTTCCTCCTAGCTCACTGATCAATATCCTCTACAGGCACGAGGATCAATTTGGCTTGAATCGCTCGGCATTGCGGGAACAGGGGATTTCCGGTTTTCCGGTGATTGCCGGCGTTGAGGTGCGCCGGGGACCAATTAACGGCTATGAAACGTAGAGAGAGGTGTAGGGAGCTTACTGGTGGCGTTGGTTTGGAGGGGGAAGCTTCGGGCGAGGCTGGCGCCGTAAGCTTCAACGGTTGCTCGCCGGGGAAGATGAACTTCGCGGCGGCGCTGAGGGCTCGGTTGCTCTCTGGTGCTAAGACTAAGGCAAGGAAGCTGTGGGGTGGTGTGAGGCAATGCTGGGCAAGGGAGGGGGCTTATATAGCTGCGGGTGAGGCTCTCGGGAGCAGCAGCAATCGCCAGGGATATCTTCTTCTGACGCCGGGACGGTCATCGATGCATTTCGGGACGCGGCGGGGTTCTGCCAGAGACGGTGAATCGCGGGATATCAGGATTCCGTCAGGAGGTGGTGGCGAAGATCTTCGGGATGGCAGCCAAGTGGCATAAATCTCCTGGCAGCAGCAGCAGCAGCAGGCACGTGCGGGGAAGAAGATGGCACGGTGGGGCTTGAGCGCTCCACGGTGGCGGTACAGCTGCGCACGGCTAGTGGCTACGTGGCCGTGAGGTGGCAGCGCGAGGGGCTTCGCCGGCGACGAGTTCAACGGTGCGGCAAAGCGGCAGGGCGCTGGTCGAACGAGCACTGGTCGCGGTCGTGGACGTGGTCTCCTGGTCGTGGTCGAAGAAAAGGCTAGGGGCTTATTTGCGAGGCTTTGGACTGAAACGCGAAGGTTTTGGCTCGGGAATTTGGGCCTAATTGCAATTCTGAAGATCTGAAGGGCTGATTTGAATTCTGATTTTGCAGATGAGTGCTACTAAATGTCTTGGACTCATCTAGCAGGAAAAATGATGAAATCCGATAACATCTGGTGGTTTTGACAAAATTCGAAAACAGGGTAATTAGGGTAAATAGGGTTTGAACTTTTGTCGAGGCTAAAACTAGGGTTTTGGCCGAGATTCTGGAATTCTTCCAGAAGGGAAAAATGTTCAGAAAAATGAAAGAAAGGTTATCACTTGATCAGATTTGGATTTTGAGGTGATCTGGGACTTTTAACCTTTTTGGGTTTTCTGAAACTTCTGAAAAGGACTAAATTGAAACGCTTTTGGACCGAAATGTGAAAATGATCTGGGGAAAGAAGTTTAGCAGCCAACTCTTTAGGTTAAGGTAGTGGCATACCCAAGATCAAGATAGGGTTAAAACATCAGGGTTTCCAAAGAAGTTATGCTGATTCGCAAGCAGAAAAGATAATCAAAAACTGGGGTGTTACAGTGGCCTCCGGTGCCTGCCCCGGGCGCCGCCATTTGGCCCCCAGGACCTTGCCTCCAGGGCACGTCCCGGGCGCCGCCATTCGCCCAGGGACTGTAGCCTCTGGTGTCTGCCCCGGGCGCCGCCATTTGGCCCCCGGGACCCTGCCTCCGGGTACGTCCCGGGCGCCGCCATTTGGCCCCCGGGGCCTTGCCTCCGGGTATGTCCCGGGCGCCGCCATTTGGCCCCCGGGACCTTGCCTCCGGGACAGGTCCCGGGCGCCGCCACTTGCCCGGGGATTGTGGCCTCCAGTGCCTGCCCCGGGCGCCGCCATTTGGCCCTCGAGACCCTGCCTCCGGGTACATCCCGGGCGCCGCCATTTGGCCCCCGGGGCCTTGCCGCCGGGTATGTCCCGGGCGCCGCCATTTGGCCCCCGGGACCTTGCCTCCGGGACAGGTCCCGGGCGCCGCCACTTGCCCGGAGATTGTGGCCTCCGGTGCCTGCCCCGGGCGCCGCCATTTGGCCCCCGGGACCCTGCCTCCGGGTACGTCCCGGGCGCCGCCATTTGGCCCCCGGGGCCTTGCCTCCGGGTATGTCCCGGGCGCCGCCATTTGGCCCCCGGGACCTTGCCTCCGGGACAGGTCCCGGGCGCCGCCACTTGCCCGGGGATTGTGGCCTCCGGTGCCTACCCCTGGCGCCGCCATTTGGCCCCCGGGACCTTGCCTCCGGGTACGTCTCGGGCGCCTGAAAGGATCTAGGATATCGACTAGAGGGGGGGTGAATAGGCGATTTTAGCAAATTACAAAAAAACAAGCAATTAGAAGTAAATGAGAGCAAAATAAATAACACACGATGAACAAGGAGCAATTTTCACACAAGGATATATCCCGTGGTCTCGGTGATTTGCCTATCACCCCTAATCCACGTTGAGGCAAACTCAAATCTCTAGCCGCTCCTCTATCTAGTCAACCTTCTCTCGAAAAGTGACCTAGATCTTGAGCTGGATTAGTGTGATGAGTTATCCAAACCTCGATTTCACTAAGGATGCACTTTACCGCTCCGGCAAGGCGTGCTCAAACCTTTCACAAGACGTTTTGAGGCTTCTTCACAATCTTCCTTGAAGAGCTCTTCAAAACCTTTCTCCTAGCCGTCTAGGAGCCGGCAAACTCCAAGAGTAACAAGCCGGTGATGATCACTTAGCCTTCTTCTAGTGCCACAAGATTGATTTAATGATCTAAATGCAATGCACTAGAAGATCTCAAATGCACACTCTCACAAATTCGAGAATTTGAACCCTAGAGTGTATGAAACAAGCTTAGGCTCTCAAGGATGATGACAATGCTTAAGATTATGCCAAAAGTTATGAACAGGGCCGGGCAAGGGAGTATATATACCCCCCACAATTAATATAGCCGTTACAGGCCGTTGGGAGAAAAAGATCACCTAGCGGTCAGACCGCTGGCACAAGCTCGGTCAGACCGCCGCAATTGCAACGGCATTAAACAGGCGCAATAAATGTTCAACTGCCCTTGTCAGGCACACATACGGTCAGACCGGAGTATATTTCGGTCAGACCGTGAAACTGTCCAGAGACGACATAGTTTCTGGACACCTTATACGGTCAGGCCGATATATACGGTCAGACCGGCCAAACGGTCAGACCGTAGTTCAAAAACACGGTCAGACCGATTTCGCGCTCAGACCGGTCTAACAAACGGTCAGACCGTAATAGCTCAAAACACCAGAAGGGGTAAATCAAGAAGTTCCAGGAGACAGACCTTGGTCTCAACTACGGACAAACCGGCCTATAAAAAGAATGCACTATTCTTAGACTACTCGTCGGTCAGTCCGAGATTTTAATCGGTCAATCTGTAAATTCGGTCAGACCGGTCTAACATACGGTCAGACCGACTGAGACATTGCTGAGCAGAAAAGAGCTGAAACAAGCATTTTCAAAGGATGTGACCTTCTAGTATGCAATGCATGTTGATTTTATGATTTGTGGCACAAAGATGAAGTATATTGTGATACACCACATGCTCCTCTTAATAGTACGGCAACTATCCTAAAATCCGGTCAAAATTCTTCTCTAATCACCTTAGACCGGTAAAAAGGAAAAGACCCTATTCCGTACCTTTGCCTTTTTGATCAATGTGCCCTTTCTTCGCCTTTCATTAACCTGTCTTTTAAGTATCTTCTTGACACAACTAGACAGGTAACGTTAGTATAGCATTTGTAGTTGTCATTAATTATTAAAACATCCTATAGGGGCCTAGAAGCTACAATCTCCCCCTTTTTGGTAATTGATGACAACATAAAGAGTAGATGAAAGAGTTTTAAGCATAAAGGGAATTTTACAATAAGCATCGAATAATAAAACACTCCCCCTAAATGTATGAATAAGAGAATTTTGACATTTTAGTGGAGTTCAAGCATGTGTATAAGATGCAATCTCAATTCATTCACTATAGAATCATGAAATATCACAAATAAGACATTCAATTCTATATCATCATCACAAGCACATCTCATAAACAATGAAGTACCAATCTCACAAGAGAGTCATTCAATATATGTCATAAAAGAGACATTCAATTAAACAAGCTAAATTAAAACTTCTATACACACACCAAAAGTTCTTTCATCCAAAAGTTTTCATTTACATTTAAGGTTCATCATCTCTCTCCTACTCTTCTACTCTCTTCTCTCTCCCCCTTTGGCATCAATTGCCATAAAAAGCTAAGAATCAGCTGGAGCATCATCATCGGGAGGATGGTGAGGAGGAGTCTGAGGGAAACGAGTGTAGAAGTGAGTGGAGAAGGCGTCGAAGCGCTGCTCGAACTGATCCTGGCGCGAAGAGAAAGTCTGGAACTGATCATGCAAGGCCGCCAAGTCCGAGCGAGCGAGCTCAAGCCCCTGGAGAAGAGTAGCAAACTGATCCATCATCGGCTGATGGAACTGCTGCTGGAACTGAGAAAACTAGGCGGGGGCTTGGCTCGACTGAGGTGCCTGCTGAGCCTGAGGAGGAGGAGGAGGAGGCATTGGCTGAGCCGGCTGCTGCTGCTGCTGTGCTCCGTGGCCTCGAGCCAAGACACGCGGGTTGACACTAAACGGCTTATAGCCGAGATGTCTGATGTCGCAAGAACCGCGAGGAAACTTTGTCTTCTGGAGCAGCAAGGACATGATAAACGGTGCATAGTAGAGATTCGGGAGAGTGGTCGCCGAGACATCCTCAATTGTCTTCAATATAAAAGAGACAATGTTGATCCGATGACTCTTGAGGATGTGGTCGATGAAGTTCCAGTAGTAATCCCGGACCGCTTCTCGGTTTCCACTCTTTGGATGGATCGTGGCTCGTACAATTTTGTTGACTACAGCAGGGAGGACTTTGAGACCGGTAACAGTGCCGGGTACAATCCGCTGTCCACCTCCCGGCTGCTCATAGAACTGGAGCCAGTCGTCCTCATGGAGGTAATCCTCTTCCTCCATATCGATTCCCTCCTTCAGCTCCTCATAGTTTAGCTTGTTTGCTGCAGCAAACTCCTCAAAGGTGGCCTCATAGCGCCTAGACCCTGTCATCCATAAAATCTGCTGGTCCGCCCATCTGATCTCAACTGTAGCATAGAACTGTCTGATGGCAGTGGCGTTCCATGGGCACTTGTGCTCCACAAAGTCATACAGCCCTATATCCTTGAAGATCTGCACCAAGGGAGCCATGATGGGCTGATTCACAACATAGGCCCATTCGATCCATTTGTGTTCGAAGATGTTTTTGTGAACCAAATGACCGTAGAAGGCATCCTGCTGCGTCATCGTGTGGAAATGAGGAGTCGTGGCGTCATTTGCATGATTGTAGGCATAGGTGGTCCTCGCCTTCGTGTAGTCGCTTGACGTCCAATTTTTCTTCGGGCCTTGATAAGCGTGGACGTTTATTTCATCGTCCTCACTCTCTATGTCCATGCCCACATAAGAAGATCCACCACGATGAGACGACTGCTCTGTCTCTGAATCACCGGCCGAGGGCACCCAATCGTCATCGTGACTGTCGTTGCTACTCGAGGGTAGAACCCTTTTCGGCCGCTTAGCCAATTTCTTCTTGTTGGTCCGAATGGAGGCAGTGCCTTGAGTACCTCGACCACTATACAATTTGGAAGATATGCAGCAGGTAAGATACAGGAAAACAGGAAAGCATGACGAGAATAGAGATGACAACTGAACTGCACATCCTGGCTCTTCTGTTGCAGTCGGTCAGACCGAAACAGGGGCGGTCAGACCGGCGCAACCGTAGAGTTAGGGTTTGGCATGATTTCAGGGATTTACTTGATTTTAGGGTGCAATGTAGAGAGATATATGTGAGAGAATACTCATTGCATCAACTTGATGAGTCAATTTCAGGATATTGACAGAATTTAAACAAGATTCACCACATTTTACCCTAAACCTCAGGATGAATAGAAGAGAACAGGAAAACAAAGAAGAATCTGAGCAATGTACCTAGAAGACATGATTTGGTGATGATCTTGAACCATGGTTTGTCCAAGCTTGACGAGGGTTGACTGGAGAGAAAGAATCCGCGGATTTGAGGCGCACGTGAAAGAGACAGGTGGGGAAGAAAGTGAAAAAGACAAGAGATTCGGGTTTAAAAGGTCTCTGGTCATGAAAATTTGGTCAGACCGTAGAAAGGGTACCGGTCAGACCGCTGGAAGCAGGAATATAAGATGCTCTCTGGAGATGCATTCGGTCAGACCGCTGGAAGGACTGAAATTCTTGGAAGATTTTGATTGATTTGAAGCTCAAGAGATTTGGATAGAGAGATATATAACTATAAGATGATTATAAGTAAGATATGGGCAATATCACCAAAGGGGAAGTATTTATCTTACAACTTAACATATTTTTGGTTCATTTCACTCAATTGCCGAAAAAGCAGCCTAAAAACCTCTAAAAGAGGAAGTTCAAGCAACCAAGTGATACTCTAAGCACATTTCATATGAGTTCAACATTTCAAGCCACATTTGATATGAGTTCAACATTTCAAGCCACATTTGAGATATCAATGACGTTAAGCTCATTTCGAAGTTTGCAAAAACGACTTTCATCTAAGGGCTTAGTGAATATGGGTGAGAAGACTGGTGAAGACTTGCGCAGGGCAGACGAAGATGAAGACGAAGGCGACCACAAGACCGACGACCTCGCCAACACCTCCTTAGCTGTCGGATCTTTTAAAGTCGACGCTAAGATTGATATACCCATATATGATGGGGTGATCGATGCCGAGAAGCTGGATTCTTGGATCGACCAGCTTGAGACCTACTTTGACCTGAAAGGGTTCAGTAGCGCTCAAAAGGTCAAATTTGCACCTTTGAAGATGAAGGACCACGCCAAGATTTGGTGGAAGGCCCTTGTCACCAGTGGTGAAGCTGACGATCTTGCGTGGGGTCAATTCAAACGACTTATGCGACAAGAATTTTATCCAATGGGTTACCTTGAGGAGAGATGGGAACGTTGGCACAGATTGTATCAACGGCGCGACGAGACTGTCCAAGACTATACGACGGAGTTTCGGCGACAAGCAATGGTCATCGGCATCTCACTGTCCGATCCTCAGGTATTTCGGAAGTACACATCTGGACTTCAGAAATCGATCAGTACTGAGCTAAGTCTGTTCAGAGTTCAAGACATCTCGACCGCGAGTACGACTGCTTTGGCGATTGAGAAGAAGAATAAGACCCGCAACGATAAGAACTTGAGGGAGATTTCAACCACGACAAACTCCGGAGAGGGTACCCACGATACGGGTAACACTTGTGAGCATTGTCATGTTGCTGGGCACACAAAAGAGAAGTGTTATAAACTTCATCTTGAACTGCGACCAGAAAGAAAAAGGAGAGATGAACCAAGCACACGAACAGCTATGGTTACTTCTATTCCGCTCACAGAGGAAATTATCCAGTTGGATTCGGTTGAAAAGGCGGACACGACCTTGTCTCTAATGGCAATGCCGAAGGAGAAAGGTTTGGGTTCATCAATTGACCACAACCCGACAGAGGAATTGTTCACTGTTAACATACAGGTGAAGCACGAGGTGGTCGCAGCCATCTTCGACCCCGGAAGCCAAAAGAATTTGGTCTCCTCCGGGCTGGTTCGACGACTTGGTTTGCAGACGACTCATCATCCTCGACCATATCCTCTGGGATGGTTCACTTCCGACGTGAACCAGCAAATCAAGAGTCAGTGTACTCTAAAGTTTGCAATATCTGCTCGTTACATCGACGAGGTTCAATGCGATGTCATCCCCATCGATATTTGCCAAGTGATTTTTGGAAGTCCGTTCTTGTACGATCATGACGCCCATTACCATCGAAGAGCTCAAGAATACGACCTCACAAAGGATGGGACGAAATTTATCATTAGCAAAAATGACCACGTCGACACCAAGAACTTGATGATAGCGAATCAGGCGAAACGGATTGTCAATGCATGCTCAAAGTGTGTGCTGAGCGTGATGCGTCCAATTAGCCAAGAGGATTGTGCTGCATCGAGTATGGAAAGTGGTGGTTGTTTAGCAAGCTTGCCTGAAGAAAACAACGCGCTATTCGCAAAGGTACATAGTCGATCACCACAACGACTAGTCGAAAACGACATGCAACTTGTCTCTACGACGCCACTATTCAAACTTTGCAATCATATCTTTGGGAACGGTGATGGTATAAACCTCGACAAGGGGAAGGCTATCCGCGAGTGGCCAAGGCCACAATCCATGACGGAGGTGCGAAGCTCCATGAGCGCCTATCCATACATTCGATCTGACGATTGTAGCATTGCTCATCGTGTGTTCGTTCCAAAACTCCCAGTCGTTCTCTACGTCATCACGGTTGGCCACCAACGGGTGTTGGCTCCTTCTCAACAGGGGAGTCATGATCCGGGAGGATCTCAGGTCGCGTTCGCAACGGATTTGCGACCACGAAAAGGTTTGCGACATTGGAAAGGTTTGCGACCTTGGGAAGGATTCAAAGTCTTCAAGCCTTCAATGCTGGATGATGAGCCAGATACTATAGTACCATCTGTTGAAGACTTGGTCTATCAACGAGACGAACCTCTACGCGAAGATGTGATTCTGGAGAAGAAGGTGACTATCACCCGCAGTGACACAAAGGAGACTTTTCGAATCGGTCGGAAAGGTCAACGAGTACGTGCGGCAAAGTGGTACACCAAAGAACATGGACAAGCCCAATTTCCACATCTCCAGTTTGATCGAGAGGTCGCAACAGGGGTTGGCTCCTTCTCAACAAGGGAGTCATGATCCGGGAGGATCTTCAAGTCCTGATCGCATACGGATTCGTGACCAAGTCCTGATTGCATACGGCTTCGTGACCTTAACCGTGTTCGGAAAGGTTTCGCGACTATGGATTGGTTCGCGACCATGAAAAGGAATTTGTTCTCTGTTCGGAATTGTAATCCGATCCGAATATATATAACTAAGCTTATCTGTTTAGGATTAGTTAGTTAGTTATATGAGTCTAATACGTTTAGGTTACTAAGTCTGATACGTACGATTGGACTATAAATACCTTGTAATAGGTCTAGTTTAGATCATCGAATTCAATCGAAGAGTCATAGAACTTATTTGAGTTTTAGACACTTATAGTTCCTTCGACGTAGGCAAGTGTGCCTAACGTTCGACGTGTAAAGCCCTCTTTGAAATAAAGAGTTGTGCAATTACTTTGGGTTTCGGTATTTCCGAGTAAGATCCCGTTATTCCGCATATTAGAATCTGGGTGAGCCTAGTGCGAAAACCAAGACTAGGTCTCAAACGGATCATCAAGGGGGAGGGGGACCCTCCTAGTGAGACCGAGGCTAAATGCCTCCAGGCTAAAGCCCGGGCATACCTCCTGCTGGAGGGGAGGCTCTACAAGCGGGGGGCTTCCGCCCTCCTGCGCTGCCTCCCCCGGCCAGAGGGACTTCAACTTCTTGAAGACATCCACGCGGGGAGCTGTGGTTCTCACCTAGCCCCGCGTGCCATCGCGGCCAAGGCCCTCCGGCAGGGCTTCTACTGGCCCACGGTCATGCGCGACGCGTGAGACCTTGTCTCCGCGTGCGAGGCATGCCAGAAGATGGCCAAGGGCTCGAACCTCCCCCCTATAGCGCTGCAGACGATCCCCATCACTTGGCCCTTCGTGCGCTGGGGGATGGACCTCTTAGGGCCCTTCCCCCCAGCGCCCAGAGGATACAAGTATGCGGTAGTCGCGGTCGACTATTTTACAAAGTGGGTTGAGGCGGAGCCTTTGGCCAGCATCACGTCCCGGGCCGTCCAGCGGTTTTTCTGGAAAAACGTCGTATGTCGTTTTGGTGTCCCCCGGGAAATCACCATGGACAACGGGACCCAATTCGACTCAGCTTATTTCCGGGAATTCTGCGAAGGCCTGGGGCTCGTCATCCACTTCGCCTCAGTGGCCCATCCCCGGAGCAATGGGGCTGTCGAGAGGGTCAATGACGTGATCCTACAGGGGTTGCGCCGAAGACTCGAGCAAACCGCTTCTAAGCGGGGTGCATGGGCAGAGGAGCTCCCTAGCATCCTCTGCTCCATGCGCACGACCCTGTCCCGGGCAACGGGGCGTACTCCCTTCTCCCTGGTCTACGGGGTGGAGGCAGTCCTCCCCCTGGAGATCGGCTTCCGGTCACTGCGGGTCGAGCTCCTGGAGGGAGCCACGCCCGCAGCGTACCAGGCCAACGAGGCCAACCAGCGCGTGGAGATCGACCTCGTGGAGGAGGAACGCGACCGAGCTCTCCTCCGCCACGCCATCTACGAGCAAGAGATGGCGCGCGCGTACAACCAGCGCGTGCGCGAGAGAGTCTTCCGCCTTGGGGACCTTGTCCTCAAGCGCGTCACAGACCCCCAAGCCCAGGGGAAGCTCTCCCCCAAGTGGGAGGGCCCCTACAGGATCTCCGCGGTCCTGGGCTCGGGGCTTATAAGCTCTCGAACCTTCAAGAGCAGGAACTGAAGCACACGTGGAACTTGCGTTTACTTCGCAAGTTCTACGTTTAGCCTTATGGGCCTGTCCCCTCCCCCGGAGTGGTCACGCCGGAGGGGGAGGAGGGACGCTGTACTTACCTTTTCCTCCCCTTTCGCGGCTTCGCAGGGGGAGGCACTGTACTTCATTTTATTAGCAATACATAGGTCTTGCTCTGAAACTGTCTCATTGCAGGTTCTTCTCATTACCGCCCCTAGTGGCGATGCCCTCCCCGCGAGGATGCCCTCCCCGCGAGGACGCCCTCCCCCTGAGGACGCCCTCCCCGCGAGGGCGCCCTCCCCGTGAGGATGCCCTCCCCGCGAGGAAGTGGGCCCAGACCCAGCAAGTCCCTCCTGTAGGGCGGCTTACGATCAACCCTCGTGGACTGAGGGTGTAAGCGGCAACCCGGTCCCCAGCGGCCGCGGTAACGAGTCACTTTGGGAGACTAGTCCCCTGCCCAAACACTCAAGACCCGTCATCGGGCACTTCCTCCTCCGGGAGTAGACGCTCTCCCCAGTGGGACGTCTAATGGCTTTCACGGATATCTCTTCCTCCTCCGGGAGTAAACGCTCTCCCCAGTGGGACGTCTAATGGCATTCTTGGATATTTGGTCCCCGGTGACCTTATTCCCGGCTCCCCGTTCTCACGGCGACCGGATGATTGCCTCCCGGAGACCCAATTCCCGGCTCCCCGTCCTCACGGCGACCGGACGATTGTCTCCCAGAGAAACTACGGATTTCCCGAACATTTCTTCCCCGGAGACCCTATTCCCGGCTCCCCGTTCTCACGGCGACCGGATGATCATCTCCTAGGAAGCCTGTCTCCGGAAATCTCATCGGGTTTTCTTGGATGTTTCTTCCACACGAGGCCTTATTCCCGGCTCCCCGTTCTCACGGCGACCGGACAATTGTCTCCCGGAAGGTCTTCTCCTTGGAAACCTCGTTTTAAAATTTTCTAACTTAGAAAAATTTCTATGCTACAGGTCACTTCCGCCCCGGGGGCCTTGCTACCCCCACAGCGCACGGAGCTATCCTCTGGCCCGCTGTGGGCGGGGGGGATAAGGAACCCCCGGGTGTCGACCGCACTGCCCACGAGCAAACTTAGCTCATTCTTGTGAAAAGGAGTCGTCCAGACCATCCAAGAAGAAAAAAGAAAAAGACAATGAAAGAAGGAAACAACAACACAGCTTTATTCATCGTGAAACCCGGAGGACATCTTCCCCCTCCGGTGGGCTTCGGAAACGGTACAACCCGGGTTCTAACCCGGGGGATCCTCTACATCCTAAGGCTCCTACGCCTAATACTCCCGGAGGCGCTTCTCTAGCTCCCGGGCCAAGTCCCGGTACAATGCGCGCACGCTGCGCTGAGCGTCCCGGAGCACATCTTCGGGCCAATATTCGTACCCCGCGGGTGGAAGTATCCGGAGAGGAGGTACCATCTGGATCCCCGGACGCGGGGGGGTTAATTCGGCGCGATGATTGTCAAAATTGTCCAAGTGCCACTCCGGATGCCACCTTAACCGGACGGGCTCCCGGACGGCGCCCCCGTTACTCTCCCCGGAGATGAGGCTTAGCAAAATCAAGGCCGCTTGGGCGTCCCCCGGGGAGCCCCTCCCGGACCTTCGCCCGGGAGTAACCTCCCGGGAACCCTGGTAACATTGCATTCAATTCAAGGACTTAGAAAAATTTCTAATTCTATTGCATTCAAAATGTCTTTTTTACAAGTGTCCGGGGCTTCTTCTAAGAAGCTACCAGGATCAAAAGTCCTAAGAAAGTAAAGGGTCCTATCTAAAGACCCGGGGGGAGGCTCATACTCTTTCACTGGTGTCCTCCCCCCGGGGGACTTCCTCCGAGGCCAGGGCTGGGGCCTCCCCCGCCGGAGGCGCCGGAGTCGGGAATCTCGCCCGAATGATCTGGTTCTAGAATCCTCCGGCAAGCTGCTCGACCTCCCGGCGCGAGGGCTCGAAGGAGTCCGGGAAGCTTCGGGGGATGCGGCCCCCGATCGCCCGGGCACCAACCCCCCGGAAGTCGACGAGCCCCGCAGCGGCCGCGAGATGGGGATCGCCCGGCCCCGCGCCCGAGCATCGGCAGCCTCCGGAATGGCGGAGACCTGTGCGTTGAGAAAACGCACAACCTCCGCGAGGGTCGCCGGCGGCACCTCCGAGCTACTCCCGGAGCCTAAGCTTACGCCAAGGCTCTCGAGGGCTGAACGGACGAAGCGGCCCGCGTCCGCCACCGCCCGGACGCTCGAGCCCTCGAGCTCCCGGAGCGCCTCCTCCCTCGCCTTGGCCTCCTCTCGGAGGCGGCCGTTGACGGCCTCAGAAATATGAACCTGGGCCTGGACCCTGGGACAGTTCCGCGAGGGCTTCATTGTGTTCCCGGAGGGCCTCCTCACACTGCCCTACGGAGGTTGCGGCCTGGTCCTCTGCTTCCTTAAGCAGCCGGGCGACCCGCTGCTCAAGGCCCCAGGTAACAGTTGCCACCTACAAAATATAGAGTTAGAAAAAACTCAAATGCAGGGAACGAATGAAGACATCACCAACTCGGGTTACCTGGGCCCCGAGGGATTGAAGCCCCTGGAAACGCTCATGGAGCGTTCCCTCCGCGACGAAGGCCTGCACCTTCCGGGTGTGCAGGCCCTCCACATAGCGGGCGACTTCCCCCGTGGGAAGCAGAGGGGCCTCTCGCCGGCGCCGGCGTCGCGGCCGGTGGGGGGTCCCCGGACCTGAAAGTCCGATAACGCGCCGGCGTCACCGGCGTCTTCGTTGCCGAGGAGGTGTCCTCCGAAGATGTGGCCGAGGAGCTTTGGGCGGGGGTCCCTGCCCTGGGGGGGATCATCGGACCTTTCCCCGCCCCGGGCCGGAAGGTCCTTGGGACCTCCTCTTCCGGGGGGACTTCGTAGACCGAGGGGCTCCCCCCGTCGTCCACCGGCCAAACCCGCGGAGGCGAGGCCTCCGCGAATCTCACCTCCAGCCTCTCCGGCTCCAAAGATGCCGGGAGGGCTGGGAGGACCTCCATCGAGAGTGGCGACGGGGCGTAGTCCGCCGAATCGGACGCCGCCCCGTCAATGGCCGCCTCCTTCCCCCGGGCCTCGACGGGGCTCATCGGGGGAGGAGGTGTCGCATCTTCCCGGGCCGGCGCCCGGGCGCGCCCCGTCCAGGGGGTCGTGTCCCGGGCCTTCACCGGCGTCGAAGCCGGCGTCGTCGACGGGCCGGGGGTCTTCCGGACCCTGGCCTTCTTGGGCTCCGAGCCCCCGGCCGCGTCCTTCCCCCGTTTGTGCGACCCGGGGGTAGGGAGAGGCTTCCTCTCCGGCAGCTTTAGCCCGTAGGCCGCAGCGACCAAGTTCCGGGGTGGGCCCTCCCCCACGAGGCGAACGACGCGCTCGTGCTCGTCGGCGAAATACCTCCCCAGGAGGTTCTCCGCCTTCTCCCGCGAAGCCGGGTATGGCCGGACTACAAGAGGTAAAGAGTTAGTCAAATTTTCTAAAAACTATAAATATGAAGAAGCAGCTAACGGGCTTACGCCGGGTCACCGGCTTGACCGGGGGCCGCTGCTTCGGGCCCATGCTGACCCCCCTTCTCCGGCGTGAGAAGGCGGAGATCCTTAGGAGCATCATCTCCTCGGCGGCGTCCCGCATCGAGCGAGTCTTCTTGGAGATGACCACCTTGCCGAGGAGTTCGAACTCCTCGTCCGTCCACACCGGGGGCTTCGGCGCGGATGACCGGCTGTAGGAGGGGGGCTCTGGGGCGTACACCACCGCTTCGTCCCGGACCCGGAGGTAGAACCACCTCTGGACCCAGTCGCCCCAGTTGTCCCGGGAGGCCGCTGCCGGGTAGTCGGCCACCCGGGATGGCAGCATTTGCACCATCACCGAACTGAAGGGGCACTTGGGTCCCCCCTTCACCAGGTGGGAGCTCCGCGCCGCCGGTTCGTAGAAGCACCGGAAGGCGCGAAGGGTGGGCTCCCGCCCGGTCCCCGTCTCGTAGAGCCAGATGAAGAGGCCCATCCGGACGAGCGCGTTCGGGGTAAGGTGGTTGAGCGCCACCCCATACTCCTTTAGAAACTCTCGGAGCATGGGATGCACCGGGAGCTAGACCCCGCCTCCAGGAAGGCCTCAAAGGCCACGACCTCTCCAGGCCTGGGGCGGGGGGCTCCGTCTTTCTTCACGGGGACTCGGATGTCCCCGTCCTCGACGACCCCTCGTTCGACCAGGGACTCCGCGTCCGCGGCCGAGAACTCCGACGCCCAGAGGAAATCCGGAGGGATTTCCTCTGGGGGCACCTCCGTGGTCTTCGCTCGACCCTTGGGTGCCATCAGGTTTGACTTTCTTTTTTCCGGTGGCTAACGTTTCAGGAGGCTAACTGCCGGAAAGAGTTACCGGGAGAGGGCTACCAGGAGAGCTGAATTCGCTAGGGCTGATGTTTGGAATGAGCTTCCGGGGCCCCCTAAGGCCCTATTTATAAGGGCGAGCCGTGATCTAGATCCGCGCCACGTGGTACCCCGCGGAGCAATCTGGGCCATTGAAGTTCAAACCGTGCGCGGGAAACGAAGAGACTGGCGCGTAAACCGAGGCACCGGTTAGAATTGTGCGCACATTTATGACGAAGCGGCGTGGTCATAAGTGCCCAGCACGGAAACCGAAGCGTCACGACAGCTCCGGTGACTTGGTCCGGAGATTTTCCCGGTAATGTGAACCATACCCCACCGGGGACTCGAGCATCGTCCCCGGGGGGCATGGAGGGCTGCTGTTGGAGGAAATCTCCGCGAGACTAAGTCCAGGTAAGTTCACACTTGCCCGGGGATTGTGGCCTCTGGTGCTTGCCTCGGGCGCCGCCATTTGGCCCCCGGGAACCTGCCTCCGGGTACGTCCCGAGCGCCGCCATTTGGCCCCCGGGGCCTTGCCTTCGGCTATGTCCCGGGCGCCGCCATTTGGCCCCCGGGACCTTGCCTCCGGGACAGGTCCCGGGCGCCGCCACTTCCCCGGGAATTGTGGCCTCCGGTGCCTACCCCGGGTGCCGCCATTTGGCCCCCGGGTCCCTGCCTCCGGGTACATCCCTGGCGCAGCCATTTGGCCCCCGAGGCCTTGCCTCCGGGTATGTCCCGGGCGCCGCCAATTGGCCCCCGGGACCTTGCCTCCGGGACAGGTCCCGGGCGCCGCCACTTGCCCGGGGATTGTGGCCTCCGGTGCCTGCCCCGGGCGCCGCCATTTGGCCCCCGGGACCCTACCTCCCGGTACGTCCCGGGCGCCGCCATTTCGCCCCCGGGACCTTGCCTCCGGGCCACATCCCGGGCGCCGCCATTCGCCCGGGGACTGTGGCCTCAGGTGCCTGCCCCGGGCGCCGCCATTTGGCCCCCGGGACCCTGCCTCCGGGTATGTCCCAGGCGCCGCCATTTCACCCCCGGGGCCTTGCCTCCGGGTATGTCCCGGGCGCCGCCATTTGGCCCCCGGGACCTTGCCTCCGGGACAGGTCCCGGGCGCCGCCACTTGCCCGGGGATTGTGGCCTCCGGTGCCTGCCCCGGGCGCCGCCATTTGGCCCCCGGGACCCTGCCTCCGGGTACGTCCCGGGCGCCGCCATTTGGCCCCCGGAGCCTTGCCTCCGGGTATGTCCCGGGCGCCGCCATTTGGCCCAAGGGACCTTGCCTCCAGGACAGGTCCCAGGGGCCGCCACTTGCCCGGGGATTGTGGCCTCCTGTGCCTGCCCCGGGCGCCGCCATTTGGCCCCCGGGACCCTGCCTCCGAGTACGTCCCGGGCGCCGCCATTTGGGCCCCGGGGCCTTGCCTCCGGGTATGTCCCGGGCGCCGCCATTTGGCCCCCGGGTCCTTGCCTCCGGGACACGTCCTGGGCGCCGCCACTTGCCCGGGGATTGTGGCCTCCGGTGCCTGCCCCGGTGAAAGGGATCTAGGATATCGACTAGAGGGGGGGTGAATAGGCGATTTTACCAAATTACAATAAATCAAACAATTTGTAGTAAATGAGAGCAATTTAAATAACACAAGATGAACAATGAGCAATCTCAACACAAGGATATATCCCGTGGTCTCGGTGATTTGTCGATCACCCCTAATCCACGTTGAGGCAAACTCAAATCTCTAACCGCTCCTCTATTTAGTCAATCTTCTCTCGAGAAGTGACCTAGATCTTGAGCCGGAATAGTGTGATGAGTTATCCAAACCTCGATTTCACTAAGGATGCACTTTACCGCTCCGGCAAGGCGTGCTCAACCTTTCACAAGACGTTTTGAAGCTTCTTCACAATCTTCCTTGAAGAGCTCTTCAAAACCTTTCTCCTAGCCGTCTAGGAGCCGGCAAACTCCAAGAGTAACAAGCCGGTGATGATCACTTTGCCTTCTTCTAGTGCCACATGATTGATTCAATGATCTAAATGCAATGCACTAGAAGATCTCAAATGCACACTCTCACAAATTTGAGAAATTGAAACCTAGAGTGTATGAAACTAGCTTAGGCTCTCAAGGATGATGACAATGCTCAAGATTATGCAAAAGTTTTGAACAGGGCCATGCATGGGAGTATATATACCCCCCACAATTAATATAGCCGTTACAGGCCGTTGAGAGAAAAAGATCACCTGGCGGTCAGACCGCAGGCACAAGCTCGGTCAGACCGCCGCAATTGCAACGGCATTAAACAGGCGCAATAAATGCTCAACTGCCCTTGTCAGGCACACATACGGTCAGACCGGAGCCTATTTCGGTCAGACCGTGAACTGTCCAGAGACGACATAGTTTCTGGACACCTTATACGGTCAGGCCGAAATATACGGACAGACCGGCCAAACGGTCAGACCGCAGTTCAAAAACTCGGTCAGACCGGTATAACAAACGGTCAGACCGTAATAGCTCAAAATTCCTGAAGGATAAATCAAGAGGTTCCAGGAGTCTGACCGACAAAATAACTACGGACAGACCGACCTTAAACAGAAATATATTATGCAAAGACACAACTTCGGTCAGTCCGAGATTTTAAACGGTTAGTCCGATAATTCGGTCAGACCGGTCTAACTCACGGTCAGACCGACTGAGACAGACTGAGCTGAACTGAGCTGAAACAAGCATTTTGAGGAATATGACCTTCTAGTATGCAATGCAGGTTGATTTTAAGATTTGTGGCACATAGATGAAGTATATTGTGATACACCACATGCTCCTCTTAATAGTACGGCAACTATTCTAAAATCCGGTCAAAATTCTTCTCTAATCACCTTAGACCGGTAAAAATGGAAAAGATCCTATTTCGTACCTTTGCCCTTTTGATCAATGCTCTTTCTTCATCATGAGGCTCTTTCTTTGCCTTTCATTGACCTGTATTTTAAGTACTCTCTTTGATACAACTAGACAGGTAACGTTAGTATAGCATTTGTAGTTGTCATTAATTATTAAAACACTCTATAGGGGCCTAGAAGCTACACCCGGGCGCCGCCATTTGGCCCCCGGGACCTTGCCACCGGGACAGGTCCCGGGCGCCGCCACTTGCCCGAGGATTGTGGCCTCCGGTGCCTGCCCCGGGCGCCGCCATTTGGCCCACGGGACCTTGCCTCCGGGTACGTCCCGGGCGCCGCCTTTTGGCTCCCGGGACCTTGCCTCCGGGGCATGTCCCGGACATCATCGCCCTCCTAAAAGGTAAATTCCCTGATTATTCATCACGTGCAGGTCACGCAAGGGGCGCCTCGGGAATCAGCGACCACCTGTCAAGCATCCAAGGCACTTGACCGGGAGAAGGACGTTGCTACCCCTCGATCCGACGGTAGCGTCCGGGGTAGTTTAGACTTTTTGCTTATTTTTGGGGCTATAAATAGCCCTTGTACCCCTTTGTTGTAAAGGATCGAATCACTTTTATTGGAATAGATAAACTCACAGGCGTGCTCCGGAAGCCTCTCCCCCAGAGAGAGCCTCCCCAGCCGACCCCGGTCGTGAGCGCGTCGACAAGACTAGGGCCCCCACCGGGACCCGAACCGGTATAAATCCTCGTGTCATTTCTTGTGTTTGTTCGGCGGGGGAGGACCGGTCATCCGGTCAGCCCGCGTCGCATAATCTTCACTAGGATCATTCACAAAACCTGCCGAGGTATTCTTAATACCACGACAATAGGGCACATGTTTGCACTGATTCCTTGCTTAAGTAGTGCATTTTTCTCTCAACATTGCCTTTGTATGTGTCTTTGTGGAAAATTAGCAATTTTGAATGTCAAAGTGTGCATTTCCCATGTGATTACTTGGATTGCCCCAATTTTGTTTCTTCTAGCTCTCTAATGATTTTTTCAAGAATGTTTTAGTTCATGTCACTCATCTACTATCTTGCTATCTCCATTTGGGATCATTTTGCATGAATTTAAACTTTTGACATTTCATTTCATGGTTTAAGGGCATATTTTTCAAAACTGTTAGTTTTTTCGCCAAAACAACTTTCAAAAATCCAAAAATAGTGTTTCGTACCATTTTAAACTTAATGCTTAATCTAAGTGGCAGGGCGCGCTTCCTTCATGATTAATTTAACAAAGGGGGAGAAAAAGAGTGCATTTTGATTTGAGGGGGAGTTTTGCATGAGTCCATTTATTTCCTCACCCTTGTGCATTATCTTCATGGTCATGTGTATTTATCCTTTTTATATATTTTGGACCATGTTTTGGAGGTTCATTTACTGTATTCAACATTCAAATTTATTTAAGCCAACAGATTGTTAGATCGTTTTGGTCAAAAAAAAGATTGTTAGATCATTCATGAAGGGGGACATTGTAAACCCCATGTGATTGTCTAATCTTAAGTGATGTGTGATTTGATAATGTTTTGAATTGTTTTAGATACATCATCTTGCGTTTGTTTATATTGTCGGTATGTGCGAACAGTGCTATGTGATGGGTTTGCTTGATTTTGGTGCATGTTGCAGGTATACAGGAGTTATAGTATACTTACGGCAAGGATGGACTATTGCAATAGTGCTTAGGGAGGAGCCAAAGACTCAATTGGTCTGGAAGATGCCGGAGGTGCTAGAGCTTGCAGGAATGTTATACATAGCCAATCCAATACTCGAATGTGGGGTTGCACCAAGATTGTTGAAGTAGCTCAAACCGGTCGAAGTGTGGAGGTTGATGGTCAGGGTCTGAAATGGGAGAGGCTTCCTGACACATGGTGAGCTATTCAACATCGAGGTGGACATGTGGTGACATCATGGCAGGCAAAAATGGTGCTCATGATGCCCGAGGAATCATCGAGATGGTTTATGGACTCCATGTGGCAGTTTATGCAAAAGGTTCTATTTGCTAGCTAGTTCTGCACTAATCTAGACTCTCTCTAAAAACTTGGCACAATAAAGTTATAGTGCTCGAAGTTATCTTTCCAACAGATCCAAGATTGCCTAAATCTGAGTTTGGATAATGAAGTTATGATTATTTGAGTGCCTATTATTAAGAAAATACCGTAATTCCGAAAATTGAAAAGAGAAGTAATTGAGAGTTGGGCTAAATTGGGCTGCGGGCCAACCTCCTCTAGCTGTTAAGTTAGTACCACATGGATTTTGGAGACTACTCTAGGTGGAGATTAACTCGCAGCCCAACCTCCTTTAGCTGTTAGTTTTGTACCACATGGATTTTGGAGACTACTCTAGGTGGAGATTAACTCTATATAAGAGGGGGAGTGTTAGGAAGAGAGCTCAATCCTTTTGAATGGGTTTTTTTGGCTATTCTTAGCCTTTTGAGAGCTTTGTTGAGGGTGGTATTCCAGAGTTTTTTATTTTCTTCTTGGATATTTTGAAACAAATATAAATTTTTTTATTTTTTTATTTGCTTTTTGCATGGTTGTTTAGATTTTTGTTGTTGCTTGTTTAAATATTTGCTATTGATTGTTTCAATACTCTCAATTTAAATTCTTGCAGTTGATTATTTGAGTACTTGTAATTTAAATTCTCACAATTGATTGTTTAACTACTAGTGAGTTATTTTCTATGCTTTGTTTCCCCTTTGTTTCTGCTTTATTTTTGTTATTTGAAGATTTTTTATTGCATAATTGGGAAGAGCTATACTTGAGGCATTCGAACACCCATAACATCCATACTATATTTTTTTTCTTTTCTTGTTTTTCTTTGGGTGCTTAAATTTGAAAAACAAATTCACCCCCTCTTGGTTCGCTATCTTGGTCTTTCAACCGGCTTATTAAGTCACTCCATTGGTAGTCAAGGTCCCAGTAGATAGCATGAAATTAATGGCACATAGCAGACCCTTACGTTTGTCATGAATCATACACAAATTTGGTCTATCCTTTACTGTAGTCTTTTTCAAGTTTGCAAGTAAACATACCCACCTGTCTGTGCTCTCGCCTTTTACTAACGCATACGCCATAGGGAATAGCTGATTATTGCCATCTGCAGCAACTGCTCTCATCAAAGTTCCCTTGTACTTTTATGTTAGAAATGTGTCATCAATGCACACTAGCCACACATACTTAAAGACTGAGATGACCTACTGTGAGACCCCCATTTGAGGATCACCTTGGTAACCGCCCAGGTAGGTTACGCACAGCATGATGTCACATGAGCTCAAAACAACACAAGCATAGTATTGTAGATAACCAAATATCAGGCCAACTCGGGCCAATATTACATAACCAGTGCACCGAGAACGGCGCTAGGTAGAGTTGCTAAGAAAATAACTAGTTTAACAAAACAAGAATCGGTATCTAAGTACCGAACACACAACATAATACATAAAGCAACAACGAACAACTTGACTTCAGTCAGCAATGGGGTTGGAGGGGCTTCTCCCACATCTAACTTGACTTGGCGCATGATCCTTCTAAAATGTGGGCTCATCTGGGGTACTTCCATCTTCTGCTGAGTAATCAAGACCGAAAGAATCGGGATCCTCGAATCCCTCTTCTACAGTTGGGTGTAATTGCAAGGGTGAGCACTTGGTGCTCAGTAATACTCATTCCAGGGATTATTGCAAATATACTTACATGAGGGTAAAATATGTGATTCAGGGGTTTTAGTTCCATATTGATAGAGATACATAGATTTCTAAACATTTATTCAATAAAGCATTGTTTCATCATGAAAAGGGATACTTTAAACATTAAACAGGTTTTCAATAAAATATTAGGTGTAGTGGTCTCCCATGAGTCACTACTTT
Source organism: Pharus latifolius (assembly GCA_019359835.1). Taxonomy (NCBI): domain Eukaryota; kingdom Viridiplantae; phylum Streptophyta; class Magnoliopsida; order Poales; family Poaceae; genus Pharus; species Pharus latifolius. The sequence goes on from CM033323.1 coordinate 68,684,735, forward strand.
ATTAACCACATTATGAAAACATTTCCAAATATTACTTGTGCCATAACCCATGGATAACATCCACTACGAAAAGACTCCTGAACCTGGGAGTACAGAGTAACTGATACTTCGTTTACACTTTGCAAAGGTGTACCTCTTTTTAAATCCACTGGTTCACTCGACTTACAAGTCGGATCAGCTCCATGTGACTTATACACATGTGACAAGGTCGAGATCACACAACATTTTGCAGTCTAATGTTAACAGTGTTCCCGCCCGGTAGATAGACAATCAAGTCTCATGTACCGTTGTGGGTCCTCCCCACTGCCTTATTTCCTAGCCTTAGTCGTTGTCCACGCAAGACACATGACTTTTCAAGATTACAACCGCGCACGGTTTAATCAGGTCTAGGGCGTCTTCCTTCTTTCCACCTTTTTCTCTCATACTTTTTCTGAACTCACATCACTCATGGCCGAACTGCGGCCCACCAGTTTCCACGCGAGAAACCAGATCGACAAACCATGCAGGGAACTGTTAACATAAAGAAAGCTACTAAGTTGTGCTGGCCCCATACCAGGCAAGTGGTTGGTACGTTTACAATTCGCATAGAGACACAGCACAAGGTTCTCGTCCTTATGAACCAATAGTGAGGAGCCATCCGCATTCCCTAGTGCGCACCGCACCCTCACCATACAACCCATCCTCACTACTGATCCTTTATCAGTTTTCTTGACAAAATGGTTTTCATCGTAACTTCTCATGTAGTTGACCATTTTATGTTTCATGTGAATATTCAGTATATGAGTCCTAGGGTGACAAAAGCATATATGTAAAGGTTCAATGACAAAAGGGGTTTCATGATTCATTAGGTGATATCTACTCACGTCATTCAAATATAACTTACATCCAAAATAAGCATGCATAAGTGAGAAAACAGTGAATATACTTCATATAAAAATATTGGGTGAGACATGATCAAAGGAATGAGGCTTGCCTTGCAATGCTGGGTCTAAATACTTAGACAGTTCTTCGAAGACTTCTTCTGCTCCTTCAGCTTCTGATTCTGCGGCAATCAAACAATACACAAACATACCATATAAGCATACAGAAAATAGTTCCCATAGAAAATATTAAGTAAATGAGTCATGCATGCAAGGGAAAAGGTTAGGGCAAGGTCACAAGGGTTCTGGTCGAAGAAACGGTTCAAAAGGATTGAACATCAAAGGGTCGACATTCAGTTCACGGCTTTGGCATAGCTTCAAATTGGTATTAGGATGGTTTTCTGGGGAAGTGATAGTAGAGAAAGTTGTCGATCTTAACTCCAAGAACCTAATGGACAAGGTGGCATTTCAATTGCTCAACCAAAAGGGGTCGAACAAGGTCAATGCCAGTGGCTAACATACACTGACATGGTGCTGGACATGGCCAGAAACTAAGGCATGGCATAACTTTTGATCTAGGGCTTCAATTGATGCACTATTTTGTCTGGGAGTTAGGCCTTGATAACAGGAACAAGTTACTCACATGCACAAGGACAGAAAGTGGCCAGAGGGTGGCTAAATTTGGCGAGAAAACAAGGTGGCCTGGACATGAACTGAGCTACTGGACAGTGATCTTGGCATTGGAATAACTTTTGATTCAGGTCGATTCAGAGATCGAGCTAGTGGACAATATTTCTCAGGGTACTAAAATCTATCTAAGGGACAAGGTTTCAGGTGCTGGATCGGCCGGAGAAGAATTCCGGCGACAGGCGCTGGAGAAGACGACACTGAACAAAGGGGGTTTTCGATACAGTGGATTTGAACTCGATTCTTTGCTCAGGGTGTGAGAGGGTGGAGTGCAGAAGCTACTGGTGTGGTTAATTTGGCCGGAGGATCGCCGGCGTGGCCTGGCGACGAGAGCCAGTTCACTGGTGGCGCGCAATTTGGGGAGAGCTAGGATCTTAGCTCGATTTTGAAAACCAGATTGGTAGGCTTGCTAAAAAGAGTATGCTGATCAATTTCTTCTACTGGTACTAAGGCTAATTTGGATTAAATCGGGTAGTATTGCAGGAACAGGGGTTTTGAGCTTTTCCGATGATCACCGGCGTTAAGGTTCGCCGGGGTGCAACTGGGTGCTATGACACGAACAGGGGGAAGAGGGGAACTCACTGGTGGCTTTGGTTTGTGTCGCGCCCCGAAACTGGGACTACGACTACTCCTGTAGAGACCTAGCTCGCTGCAGCTAGTCCCATATATGCATAGCATACACATACCCTTGACGTCCCAGGATAAGTCAAGCACAGGAGTATATCACATTGCAACAGAGTAACTTACAAAATAGTTAAGCAGTGTGGCCTGCTGGCCTTGATATTACATAAGAAGATTACAATGCCTTCACGGCATTCATGGTTTAGCAAGATAATATCTACACAGCAGAAGATAGGTGACCCATCCACAAAAGAGAAGTGGACGGCAGAACAACACACATCAGGGAAATGACGGGATTGACGCTCCTCCTTCTGGGTCCACGAAGTACTCCACGCTTTCATCTTGATTGTTGATCGCTCCGTCTATTGATTTGTAGGTTGCAAGGGTGAGCACTTACGTACTCAGCAAGTCATAGGTAAGAGTAGATACATATAGTAGTGATGATATGAACCTAGACTAGTCAAGAATTATGGATGTTTATAAAATAATCTTTTTCTTTCATACCTCATCTCATGGCAGCACTTTTCATAATATAACATCATCATTCAAGTTCACTAGATTATAGCACTACCGCGACACGTCGACACACGACAGCCCACGGCAGCACTCCTTATCATGACAACACATGTCATTTGGGTAATCTTGATTAAAACATATTTTATTTAGAAAATAATACTTGTGTCACACCCCGTGGATTTAATCCACCGCAGCAGACTCCTATAAACCCGGGAGCTCGGAGTATTCGAATACGTTTTTGACTCTGCAGAGAGGTACCAATTTACCCGCAAGATATTCCACTTTCAAACCTTTCCTATCATAACAAAATGATTGGACCCCTGACTCACTTCATATTGTGAGCGGCAAGGTGGAAATAACAAGAACTTTTGTTATGTATCACTTACAATTCACCCCCGACCCTGTGGCTCTCAGCGAAACACAGTTGTGGTAGGCTGTATCATAACCTCCACCCCACCTCATTTTCCCATTACTGGGTCAAATATCAGATCACCTTCAGTGATAGTGGGAGTCAGCCTCCAAGTCAATCATCACAACACAACTCATGCAGGGGTTTCATGTACGATCCACATAAGTACTTGTTCAGGCCTGTCCCATACCAGGCTTGCGGTTAGCACGTTGTTCATGCCACTAGACGCATAACACAAGGTTCTAGTCCTTATATGCCAGTGACCAGACCATCCACAACCCTGCACCTTCAGTGCCTGCATTCCTTTGCAGTCTAGCACCTCCAGTGCTACCGCCATCCATACCATTTTCTGGTCACGGCTAGGGGTTTTATTTCATGAATATAAGTATATAGATACATATAATATTTCATGGCTCAAAACTTGTTTATTTCACATTTCACAGATAACCAGTCTAGTACTGCCAATTCATAAATCAACCATTCTCAATCTTTCACATGCAATATTGCCTATATTCAAGGTTATGTTTTAGCAACATTTAAAATATAGGTTCAAGATGACCAAGGATATGACTTGCCTTCCGCATCGTAAGAAACAGCAGTTGATGACGGGTCAACAGCGAAGTCCTCGATCTCAGCTTCTGGATCTGCTCGACGTCAAACCAAACAATACACACAAATATTACTTATATAGTAGAATGATTTAGGATCTATATGCAGATATGCTTAACAAGGATAACTGAACGATACTGGAGATAATTGAGATTGCGAGCTGAACTGAGTTGAGATCTAGGGTTTCAAGGATTTGGCTAAGGATGGGTGTTAGATGCTCCTAGGATCTCAAGGTTACAATAAGAACATCAGTTTTGTGGTTGGTTTGATCAAGAACAGCGAATGTCAGCAGATTGACATTCGGATCAAGAATCTGACATAACTTCAAGGAAAACTAGAGAACTTATCTCAAGTTATGACAGTAGAAGAAAATGTAGATCATAACTCTACAAATTCAGTGGACAAAGTGGCTTTCAAAATGCACAATCAGAAGTGGGTAAACAAGGCCAATGCCATTGGCTGGCATGCACTGGAATAGTGTCAAAAACTAGGGTTTAGCGGCAAATATAATTCAAGGGCTCAAATCAAGTTGTGATAGAAGAAGAAAATGTTGATCACAACCTCAGGAGTCTAAGGGACAAAGTTATGCCCAAAATGCACATCTGGAAGGAAGTGAAAAGGGCTAATGCCACTGACTGACATAGTCTGGCATTGATCTTGACATGGCCAGAAACTAGGGCTTGGCATAACTTTTGATCTAGAGCTCCAAATGATGCACCACTTTGTCTGGGAGGTAGGCAATGATAACAGGAACAAATCATTCAACAGGATTCAAAGCTGAAGATGGCTGGAAGGTGATGAAATTCAGTGATGAACTGAGGTGAACTAGTTGCACTGGAGCAGTTCTAGACAAGATTTTGGCATGGCTATAACTTGAATTCTGGGCAGTTTCAGAGATCGAGCTAGAAGGAAAAAATGTTTAGGAGGTTGAGGCACACCTGAATGGCAAGGTAGATGAAGCTGAAACGGCCAGGAATAGGTTTCCGGTGAACTGCGCCGGAGAAGAAGACACTGCCATTTGGGGGTTTTCGATTTAGGCCGAATGAACTCGATTCCAAGCTTGGGAAGTGAAAGAGAGATAAGAGGAAGCTACCTGCACGATCAATTTGGCCGGAGGATGGCCGGAGAAGCCTGGCGACGATTGCCGGTTTCTGGAGAAGCTTAAAATTGGGGAAAGCTTCGATTGAAGCTCAATCAGGAGATCTTGATGCATAGGCTTGCTGGAAATGAGTCACTGATCATCTTCTTCCACAAAATCGAGAGCTAATTCGGGCTGAATTAAGCTACATTGCAGAAACAGGGTAATCGGCAATTCCGGTGATCGTCGGCGTTAGAGGTCACCGGTGAGCAATTAAATGGTACAGCATGATGAGTGAGGTGAGAGGAACTCACTGGTGATGTTAATTTGGCAGGAGATGCTGCGGTTGAGGCTGTCACCGTGAGGCCTCGAGCTGGTCTCGCCGGAGAAGACGACGACAGCGAGAGAATTTGCAAAATTGGCTAAGTCCCGGTGAAGAGGAGATGATTGTAACATCCTGAGTTAGGGGTGAAAACTTCCTTTTTCATCAATAGCATGCATGCTTGTATCTGTAGTAATAGCCAGATCAGTATCTATCCTAAACCCTAAAATCTCCAAAATATATCCTATGACCTCAAATCAAGATCAGATTGTTCAGATGTGATCTATCAGTTATCCTAAACCTAAAAGCCTTCAGAACCCAGATTCAATTCTATCCCTAACTTCCAGAATTATCAACTCTTTTCTGTTTTCGAAAACAGAATATCTGCTATTACCTTTTACCCTAAGTTTCAGAAATCCAGATTTAATCAAAATCTTAGCCAAGTTCATACCAGATTATTCCTGGAACATGATCATGGGTATGCCAATACCTTAAACCAGAAAGTTGGCAGCCAGATTTTACCATCTAAACCTTTTTCGCAAATCAGTCCAAGAGTTATTACAAATTAGTCCTTTATCTGATATCTAGAAACCCAAAAAGGGCTAAAATCTCCAGATTAACTCCAAATTCAGAATTTCTTCGGCAAATCTTTTCTAGATGCTATTTGAAACAAGTTCTTCTTCTGTGCAGATTTCAAGATCTCGTCCTGATTACCATAATTCGAAATCAATTAAAGCTCAGATTCAATTACCCTAAAAATACCCTATTTTCAGTCTGTATCAAAGACTATTCAAATGTGCCAAATTTTATTAAATGTTCTTGCCAAATATTCTGTTGAATATAATCTGCTATATCAGTGAAATCAAATTCAGTTTAAACCTTCCAAAACTCCAGATTAGCAGATCAGTCCTTCTTCCAGATTTTTCTAAAAACCAGAAAGGCAAAATGTTGCAAATCATCTTCAAATTCAAATCTAATTCAGGGAACACCTTCCAAATGCTTTTCAACACAAATTCTTCTTTTATGAGTATCTCAAAATCAAACCCTAAATCCCAGAATTCGAGATCAATAAGTTTCAGACTTATTTTACCCTAATCTACTCTGCTTTCAGTTCATATCAAAAATCACCCAAATGTCTCAAATTTTATCTTCTATTTGTGCCAAGTCATCTGTTGAATCAAGCCTACCAGATTAATGCAATCAATTTCAGATTTAACCTTCCAAATCATCAGATTTACAATTCAGCCCGAAATCAAAAGTCAAATATTGCAAATCAGCCCCTATTTCGACCAGAGCAGCAGCTACTGTACGCACGACCAGAGCTTGCCGTGATCTTTGCGCCGTGCACGCTCACCGCCGGCCAAGCCCCGCTTGCATTTGTGCTCGTGCATGCTTGCTGTTGCTGATGCGCACGCGTCCGTGTCTTAGCCTTCGCCGTGGCAGCAACGTTGAACAGCAATTGCTTCCGCGCGCGACCAACAGCAGCTTTTGTCAGCAACACGGCACCACGTTGCTTTGCCTTGCTAGCTTGTGTTGCCACCGCCTTGCCCCACCCGACATTGTTGAGTCCCGATGAAGCCGACAGTTTAATCAGCTTTGCACCGCCTGTGCGCCATCACGTTACCGCTCGCCGTTGTTGCATCTGCGTCCGGCAAGTCACTGACGCCAATTCATTGCTGTTTAATCCTTGCAAGCTTCGCCCTCTAGTCTATTTAAGCAATCAACACCTTGTGCAATCTTCACTTCACCAAAGCTTAACCAAATTCTCAAATTCCCTTGCTGTCGTCGTCTTCTCTGGCGAGCCATCGAGGAGCTTCACGGTGACAGCCTTAACCGCAGCCTCAATCCTCAAATTGACAGCATCAGTGAGTTTCTCCTACCTATCTCATCGTGCTGTAGTATTTAATTGAACTCTTATGCACTTCATCGCCGGTGATCGCCGGAAATTGCTGAAATCAGTAAAATGCCCTGTTCCAGTTGCACAAGTCAAATTAGCCCGAATTAGCCTTCGATTCAATAGACAAAAATGATCAGTGAGCTATTTTAAGCAAGCCTGTGAAGTTGAATGGTAAAATTGACCAAGAACTGGAGTTTTTCGCTAGCCCGAGCTTCCCCAGCCGCCGGCGACCGTCGTCAGCCTTCTCCGGTGATTCTCCGGCCAATTCAATCGTGCCAGAAGCTTTCTTATACCTTCTAGATGCTCTCCAAGCAAGGAATCGAGTTCAAACATCGTGTAGCCAAAACCCCCAATATCAGTGTCTTCTTCACCGGCGCCGGCCACCGGAAAACCATTCCTGGCCGATCCAGCTCCAGAAACCTTGTCCCCCAGATGCGCCTTGATCTCCTAAGCAACTTTGCTTACTAGCTCGACTTCCAATTCGGCCTAAATCAGAAGATATAGCTATGCCCTAATTCCTGTCCAGTGCTGTGAATTGAAATTTCAGCCACCGAGTTCATCGCCGGTTTTCATCACTTTCCGGCCACCTCCTGCCCTAGGTCCAGTTGAATGAATTGTTCCTGTTACTGAGGCCTACATCCCAGACAAATTGGTGCATCAATTGGAGCCCTAGATCAAAAGTTGTGGCAAACCCTAGTTTCTAGCTATGTCAGTGCAATGCCAGGCTATGTCAGTCAGTGGCATTAGCCCATTTCACTTCCTTCCAGATGTGTATTTTGAGCATGACTTGTCCCTTAGACTCCTGAGGTTGTGATCTACAATTTCTTCTTCTATCACAACTTGACTTGAGTCCTTGAATTGCATTTTATGCTTAGCCCTAGATTATGATATTGTCAGCCCTATGTCAGAGCATGTCAGTCAGTGGCATTAGCTCATTTCACCTCCTTCCAGTTATGTAAATTGAAAATCACTTTGTCCATTAGACTTGTGGAGTTGTAATCTACATTTCATTCTACTGCCACAAGTTGAGATAATCCTTCTACCATTCGTTAACCCTATGTCAAAGCCTTGAACCGAATGTCGACCTAAAGACATTCATCGATTTTGGGCAAACCAGCTGCGGACTTAATGTCAATTCCTATATCCTGGAACCCTAGAAGTTCCTAGCACTCATTTTCAGCCCTAATTCTATGATTTAGCCCTAATAAGCTTCTATGGTACCTAAATCCAATTATTTCAGAATCATCAAGACATTCATCTTTGCATTATTGCATGTAGTATAATAATGTATTGAAAAGGTTGTGATTCTTGGTTGCTTGTTTGATCTTTGCTCAGAGTCGGAGCTAGAGTTCGAGGACTTCACTGCTGACCCGACATCAACTGCTGTCTTTCACGACGCGGAAGGCAAGTCATATCCTTGGTCATCTTGAACCTATATTTTAAATGTTGCGAAAACATAACCTTGAATATAGGCAATATTGCATGTGAAAGATTGAGAATGGTTGATTTATCAATTGGCAGTACTAGACTGGTTATCTATGAAATGTGAAATAAACAAGTTTTGAGCCATGAACTATTATATGTATTTATATACTTATATTCATGAAATAAAACCCCTTAGCCGTGACCAGAAAAATGGTGTGGATGGCTGTAGCACTGGAGGTGTTAGACTGCAAAGGAATGCAGGCACTGAAGGTGCAGGGTTGTGGATGATCTGGTCGTTGGCATATAAGGACTAGAACCTTGTGTTGTGCGTCTAGTGGCATGAACAACGTGCTAACCGCAAGCCTGGTATGGGACAGGCCTGAACAAGTATTTATGTGGATCGTACATGAAACCCCTGCATGAGATGTGTTGTGATGTTTGACTTGGAGGCTGACTCCTACTATCACTGAAGGTGATCTGATATTTGACCCAGTAATGGGAAAATGAGGTGGGGTGGAGGTTATGATACAGCCTACCACAACTGTGTTTCGCTGAGAGCCACAGGGTCAGGGGTGAATTGTAAGTGATGCATAACAAAAGTTCTTGTTATCTCCACCTTGCCACTCACACATGGTTGTGAGGAGGGGTCTAATCATTTTGTTATGATAGGATGGGCTTGAAAGTGGAATATCTTGCGGGTAAATTGGTACTTCTCTGCAGAGATAAAAACGTATTCGAATACTCCGAGCTCCCGGGTTTATAGGAGTCTGCTGCGGTGGATTAAATCCACGGGGTGTGACACAAGTACTATTTTCTAAATAAAATATGTTTAAATCAAGATTACCCAAATGACATGTGTTGTCATGATAAGGAGTGCTGCCGTGGGCTGTCGTGTGTCGACGTGTCGCGGTAGTGCTATAATCTAGTGAACATGAATGATGATGTTATATTATGAAAAGTGCTGCCATAAGATGAGATAAGAAAGGAAAAGATTATTTTACAAATATCCATAATTCTTGACTAGTCTAGGTTCATGTCATCACTACTATATGTATCTACTCTTACCTATGACTTGCTGAGTACGTAAGTGCTCACTCTTGCAACCTACAAATCAATAGACGGAGCAATCGACAATTACGATGAAGGCGTGAAGTACTTCGTGGATCCAGAAGGAGGAGCGTCGGTCCCGTCTTTTCCCTGATGTGTGTTGTTCTGTCGTCCACTTCTCTTTGTGGGTGGGTCACCTACCATCTGCTGTGTAGATGTTATTTTGCTAAACCATGTATGCCGTGAAGGCATTGTAATCTCCTTATGTAATATCAAGGCCAGCAGGCCACACTGCTTAACTATTTTGTAAGTTACTCGGTTGCAATGTGATATACTCCTGTGCTTGACTTATCCTGGGAAGTCAAGGGTATGTGTATGCTATGCATATAAGGGACTAGCTGCAGCGAGCTAGGTCTCTACAGGAGTAGTCGTAGTCCCAGTCTCGGGGCGCGACAATGATACAAGGCACTGGTGGTTTAAATAGAGCAGTGGGCATAGCTTGCAAGGATTTACAGCATTGAATCGGTGTCAGTTGACAAGATTTGCCGGGCGCAGATGCAACAACGGCGAGCGGCGACGCGACTGTGCACTGGTGAGGTGACGGCTGATCAAACCATTGCTTCATCGGGACGCAATGCTGTTGGGCGGTGCAAGGCAGTGGCGACAAGGGCTGGCAAAGCACAGCGACGTGGCAAGAAAATGCTGACAACGGTCGCGCACGGGAGCAAGCTGTTCAACGGCGTTGCCACGGCGATGGCTGGGGCGTGGACGCGTGTGCACATGCGGATTCAAGTGAGCACGAGCTCAGGGGAGGCGAGGCGTGGCCGGCGGCGAGCAAGCGCGGCGCAAATGCACGGCGATCTCTGGTCGTGCACAGCAGCTGCTGTCCTGGTCGAATTTGGGCTTGATTGCAATTTCCAATTCTTGATTTGGACTGAACTGTAAATCTGGAGATTTGGAAGGTTTGATCTGATTTTGATTCTGCTGTTTTGGTATACTTAATTCCATAGATGATTTGGCACAGCTTGAAGATAAAATTTGAGACATTTGGATGATTTTTGATATGAACTGAAAACAGAGTAGATTAGGGTAAAATAAGTCTGAATCTTATTGATCTCGAATTCTGGGATTTAGGGTTTGATTTTGAGATACTCATAAAAGAAGAATTTGTATTGAAAAGCATTTGGGAGGTGTTCCCTGAATCAGATTTGAATTTGGAGATGATTTGCAACATTTTGCCTTTTCTGGCTTTTAGAAAATCTGGAAAAAGGACTGATCTGCGATACTCTTGGACTGATTTGCGAAAAAGGTTCAGATGGTGAAATCTGGCTGCCAACTTTTTGGATTAAGGTATTGGCATACCCTTGATCATAATCCAGGAATAATCTGGTCTGAACTTGGCTAAGATTTTGATTAAATCTGAATTTCTGAAACTTAGGGTAAAAGGTAATAACAGATATTCTGTTTTCGAAAACAGAAAAGAGTTGATAATTCTGGAAGTTAGGGATAGAATTGAATCCGGGTTCCGAAGGCTTTTAGGTTTAGGATAACTGATAGATCAAATCTGGCAAGTCAGATCTTGACTTGGGGTCACAGGATAGATTTGGAGATTTTAGGGCTAGAACAGAATAAAGCTGAGGCTGATTTGGCTGATCTAGAAGAAACATATGCATGCATGATTTTTAAGAAAGAACTTTTCACCCCAAAACTCAGGATGTTACAGTTTGAAGAATGGTGCAGCGAATTAGGCTGGCACCGTGAGCTCCAGTGGTTGCTCGCCGGAGAAGAAAGCGAACTCGACGGCGGTGAGAAATTAGTTGGTTTCTGTTGCTGGGAAACGAAGCAATGCACTGTGGAGGTATTTATAGCTGCTGAAGCTATCTGCTGGTCGACAATTCAGGGAACAGCGGCGACGAAATCGACCGCGAAGCGACCGGACACAACAGGGACTTGTGCCGGCGGTGATGGCGAGGCACTGGCACTCGGCGGTGCAGGCTTTTGGCAATGGCAGGTACAGGTGCAGGCGGCGAAGGGACAACAAGTTGAAAGCTTCATCGACGCGTGGCCGGAGCGTGTCGAACGGTGAAGCTGAAGCTGCTAGTTCACGGGCACATGCGCGGGAAGCAGCTGACGGTGCTGGCGCGGCCGAGGTGGCGTCCACGGCAGTGCCACGAATGCGCACGGGTGTCAGGTACGTGGCAAAGGTGGTGGCAGCTCTGGAAGTTCACCGGCGGCGAAGCTCTGCGGCGGTTTCTGTTGAAACACGGCCAGGGGCCTAATTGCAATAAAAAGGACTGATCTGCAAGGAAAGTTTGAAATAGAATTGGGCTTGATTGCAAATTTGAAGATCTAAGGGCCTGATCTGAAATCTGATTTCGCGGATGAGTCGTATAAAGATACTGGAACTTATCCAGCCAAAATTTGGTGAGATCGGGCAAGATTTGAAGGGTTTCGACAAAAATGGGGAAAACAGTTCAGGGTAAAATTAGGGTATTTAGGGTTTTGAGACGGCAAGGGTCGAAACTCAGTTTTAGGATAGGATTTTGGAGATGATCCAGAAGGGAAAAATGTTCTGAATAACGCTTAGATGATAATATCTGAAACAGATTAGGGTTTGGGGCCGAGATGTGGATTTTGACTATTTCAGGGTTTGGGCGAAAAACAGGGGTGTTACACCTACCTTACGCTCCATGAATTCAATCCCAAGCATAATGTCACCATTTATGTCAATAACTAGTGTACGAACCATGTCTATCACAGTGCTAGTGTTTGTATCAACGATTTACTGAAGGAGTTTGGTGTAACACCCCGATTTTTCCAAATCCTGGCCTGTCTTGTCCCTTTCTATTTCAGAATAAGATCCCAGTTGTGCCAGCAGCTTACCCCAAAAAGTCAGCAATCAAACCCTTTCGTTTAGATCTTTTTCACAAATCAGCCCTTTCAGAATTTGTCAGAAGCCCAAAAAGACTAAAAGTCTCAGACCACCTCCAAACTTTGATCTGATTCAGTGAATATCTCACATTCACTATTCTGAACATTTTTCCCTTCTGGAAGAATTTCCAAATCCTGCCCTAAACCTGAGTTTCGACCCTCGCCGTTTTTGAAACCCTAATTACCCTGTTTTACCCTAAAAGTCGTTTTCACCAACTTTTGTCGAAACCCTTCAGATCTTGCCCGATCTTGTCAAACTTTGGCTAGATGAGTTCCATTAATCTTATGCAACTCATTCCTGAAATCAGATTTCAGATCAGCCCCCTAGATCTCCAGATTTACAATCAAGCCCATTCCCAATTCAACTTTTCCTCACAGATCAGTCCCTGGAGCAAGTTTCGAAATTACATTTCAGCCCGAGCTATTCTTTTTCGGTCCCTGTTCGACCAGGCCCCGTTCGACCAGTGCCCCGCCACTTTGCCTCGCCGTGTTTCCTCGCCGCCGGCCATCTTCTCCGGTCGCCTGTGCTCGTGACCAGTTGAGCCATCCCGCGCGCACGTGCCAGTGACCAACGACCCTGCTAAACCCAGCGGTTAAACGCCCGCGCTCCAACAACGTTTTCGCGCGCGCACGCCCGTGGCCGTGGCACTTGCATGCGTGTCCGTGTCATCGCCGGAGCTGCGTTGCTGCCTCCACATCCACGCCGTTTCAAACCTAGTTCCAATGCGCTCCCGACAACGCTGGCAAAGCAACTGCACAGCCCGTGCACATCACGTCGTCGTCGCCGTTGTCGCACCTGCGCCCGGCCATCCTTGCCCCTGGCTTGTTTTTCCCCGCTGTTTTCCCCTCGCTAGCTCCGCCTCTTAGCCTATTTAAACCCCCTGTGTTGTGCAAATTCCTTGTCTCAAGACTTAGCCATTTTTCCAGCAACCTCGCCGCTGTCTTCTTCTTCTCCGGCGAGCTGTTTTTGAGGCCACCGTCGCCAGAGCAAACCGTGGCTTCTCCTTCCAATTCAACTGCACCAGTGAGTTCCCCATACCTATCTCGTTGTGTAGTAGCTCCCAATTGGCCGCCGGTGAACCCCATCGCCGGTGATCGCCGTAAACGGCCGTTGCCCTGTTTCCCCAATGCTGTTCGATTCTTCCCAAATTGGTTTCCCCTCCAGTAGAGTTTCTTGATCAGTAGGCCCCATTTAGCAAGCCTGTGCGCTCAGATTGCATAATTGAGCTGAAATTGAAGTTTTCCCGTTCTGGCTCGCCGCCGATGATCTGGCTCTCGTCGCCAGGCCGTACCAGCTATTCCCCAGCCAAATTGACTAAACCATTAGCTTCCTCACTTCTCTCTCTCACTCCCTGAGCAAGCAATCGAGTTCAAGTGCTTTGTATCGAAAACCCCCAATCTCCAAAGTCGTCTTCTCCAGCACCGGTCGCCGGAGTTCTTCCCCGGCCGATCTAGCTCCTGAAACTTTGTCCCTTAGCTTTGCCTCACCTCCCTGAGCATTTTCTTCCACTAGCTCGACATCTGGATCTGCCTAGATTGGAAGATATGCCCTTGCCAAGATCACTGTCCAGAAGCCCAGTTCATGTCCAAGTCACCACAGTTCATCACTGAATTTCATCACCTTCCAGCCACTTTCAGCCCTTGATCCTGTTAAGTATTTTGTTCCTGTTATCAATGCCTACCTCCCAGACAAAGTGGTGCATCAATTGGAACCCTGTATCAAAAGTTATGTCAAGCCCTAGATTTTGGCAATGTCTGCACTATGTCAGTGCATGTCAGCCAATGGCATTGGCCTTGTTTGACCCCTTCTGGTTGAGCAATGGAAATGTCACTTTGTCCCCTAGATTCCTGGAGTTGTGTTCTACATCTTTCCCTTCTGTCACTTCTCCAGAAAACCATCCTAAGATCAGTTTGAGGCTATGCCAAAGCCGTGAACTGAATGTCGACCCTTCGACGTTCAATCCTTTTTAGCCGTTTCTTCGACCAGAGCCCTTGTGACCTTGCCCTACCCTTTTCCCCTGCATGCATGACTTATTTACTTATTATTTTCTATTGCAACTATTTTATGTATGCTTATGTAGCGTATGTGTTGTATTGCTTGTGTCCGCCGCAGAGCCCGAAGCTGAAGGAACGGAAGAAGTCTTTGAAGATTCGTCCGAGTAATTAGACCCAGAAGTGCAAGGCAAGCCTCATTTCTTTGATCATGTCTCGCCCAATATTTTCATATGAAGTATATTCACTGTTTCTTACTATGCATGCTTAATTGAGATACAAGTTATATTTGAATGACATGAGTAGATATGACCCAATGAATCATGAAACCCTTTTTGTTATTGAACCTTCGTATATATGCTTTTGTCACCCTAGGACTCATATACTGAATATTCACATTAAACTTGAAATGGTCAAATACATGAGAAGTTATGATCAAAACCGTTTTGTCAAGAAAATTGATAAAAGGGATCAGTAGTGAGGATTGGTTGTATGGAGAGGGTGCGGTGCGCACCAGGGAATGTGAATGTTCCTCACTATTGGTTCATAAGGACAAGAACCTTGTGCTGTGTCTCTATACGAATTGTAAACGTACCAACCACTTGCCTGGTATGGGACAGGCACAACTCAGTAGCTTTTCGGTATTAGCAGTTCCCTGCATGGTTTGACGATCTGGTTTCTCGCGTGGAAACTGGAAGGCCAAGGTTCGGCCATGAGTGATGTGAGTCAGAAAAATGATGAGAGGATAAGGCGTAAAAGAAGGAAGGCGCCCTAGACCTGATTAAGCCGTGAGCGGTTGTAATCTTAAATGGTCGTATGTCTCGCGTGGACATAGACCAAGGCTATGTGTCCTGAGGGAACATAGACCAGAGAGGCTAGGAAGTAAGGCAGTGGGGAAGACCCACAATGGTACTTGAGACTTAACTGTCTATTTACCGGGCAGGGATACTGTTAATTCTGGACTGTAAAGCGTTGTGTGATCTCGGCCTTGTCACATGTGTATAAGTCACATGGAGTTGGCCCGACTTGAAAGCCGAGTGAACTGGTGGATTTAAAAAGAGGTACACCTTTGCATAGTGTGAAAGAAGTATCAGATACTCTGTACTCCCAGGTTCAGGAGTCTTTTCGTAGTGGATGTTATCCATGGGTTATAGCACAAGTAATGATTTGGAATGTTTTCATAATATGGTTGATAAAAATGATGACTCATGGGAGACCATCACACATAACGATTTCTAAAGTATAACTTAAGATTTACAAAACCCCGTTGTTGAAAGTAAAACCCTCATTTGAGAGATCAAAGATTTGAGATCTATACTATTTATAATTATAAGTCTTAAACCCCTTTTCTTGATCACTCCTCATCTATATACCCACATTTTTGTAATGAGACTTGCTGAGCATTGTGTAAAAACATACTCACTCTTGCCTTTGCAAACAAATTCAGAAGAAGACTTTGAGAATTCCGATTCCCCTGGCCTTGAGCACCAAGAAGAGGAAAGAGCCTTTCCAGACGATTCGAGCTTCTAGGAGGGTCATGAGCCAAGTTGAGTCCGATGTGGAGAAAGCCCTTCCAGAGCCGCTGCAGAAGAAAATGAAGACCCTTGTGGTTGCTTTTTGTGTTGTTTTTCTGTGTTCGGTACTTCAATACCGATTCTTGATTTTGAAAAACTCTCTACTTTTGTATCAACTTTAATTAGTGCCACCCTTGGCATTATGATATTGTAATAGTGGTCCTCGTGACCTTGTACTTGCTTTATCTACCAGCTTTATTATTTAAAGTGAATCCTGTTGTTGTGAGCTTGTGATGTACCTTTCTGTGCGCAATCTACCTGGGCGGTTGCCAAGGTGACCCTCAAATGGGGGTCTCACATTTGGGCACATAATTATGTGAATATGGAAGGATCCCAAGAGCATCTCAAGACCAAGCTATTTTGCTCACAATCTCCTTTGGTGGCATTTTGATATTTTCATGAAAGTTGCACAAAATTGCATGTGCAACGAATGCAGATGGTGACATATTTCTATAACGCTGGGACACCTCTATAACAAAACAGTTATGCTCGGTGATTCTAGAAACAACAAAATGATCATTGTCCTTGTAACGTGTAACACGAACATAAAATTGACATCCCTTCAATAGACACTTCACTGCATACAGATTTGAATTTGTTTTGTCCACCCCAAGACATCAACAAAGGGACATGGCCCACATCGACACGCTTTGTTTGGCATCCTTTTTGCTACGAAAATGTTGATCTAATGTCAACCTGTGCCAGTTAAATGCCCAATCTGATCAACCATCCTCATGCACTCAAGTCGAATCAAACGTAGTTAGGTCCAGCCATTGTCTAGAAGGCCCCATCTCATGATAGTCCTCTTCTTCACTTGAGGAATCCTTAGAGTTTGGATTAATCTCAGAACCTTCAATGTCTAAGAATTCTAGTCCCTCTTTTTCCCCTTCGTCAATAAACACTTTACTCCATTGCAGAAATGACCAGTTATGAATACTGTGTGCTCCTACTCTGCAAACATACCAGAATACTGTGTTATGGTTGTATTCATATTCATATAATGCCCTCCATCCCATGACTCAACTAAGTCATCTACTATCTTGGTGATTATGTTTGTAGGTGGCACTTTATATTTAACCAGCACATACAATATATTCATTCGGTGCAAGCTTAGGACTTTTTACCCTTCTAACATAAGAGTTCCAAGATTTGTCACCTCTAAACTTATGCAGTTTCCAACGACTTCCTCCACCAGTAGACATTAATATCTCTGTATCAACATTGTATACATTTTGATCAAAATAGAATGTGTATAGGACTCGACTCTTAAACTCCTCAAAATTTATGATATTGAAGTTATCCAATTCAATTTTTGTACGATGACATGCACTCAGGTCATCCTTGTATGGCTCGTTTCCAATAATTTGTTCCCCATGGAATATATAAAGTATTCTTGTTTCAGACATTATCTACAAATCAACATGCAATACAAATAAATAAATTAAATATTATAAATCATTAATTATCAGATCTCTAATTTAATTAGTAGATCTTCAAATCAGATCTCCTAATCATCAAATCTAAATTTCTTAAATTTCAATTTAAAATAGACAGTTTATACCTTATCTAATTATTTCCAAAAATTTCTAAATTCTTAGGTGACATAAATAGTACTTTTGTAATCTAAATTTTTATTTTACAAGAATAGTAGTTCTCTTATCTAATCTATATTTTCTACAACAATAACATAAACATCAATCTGATTATTCAAATCTAAACAAATTTACACAAACAATAATCTGATTATTAAAATTTAAATAGTAATTATTTACAAAAAAATTAGATTTATACCATTACATCACCTTTTCCTTTTTATTCTTCCTCTTTTCTCTTCCTCTTCCTCTTCCTCTTCTCTCTCTCCTCTCCTCCTTTATTTTTTTTTTTTGAAATCTAGAACCCATTCAGTTGCTAAGGGAGGACCTGTGGCCTTTTTATAACCATCCATCAGTCACTACCCCGATTGATGACTGGTGCAAAAACAAATCAATCGCCACCCCGGATAGCAATTGATGTCCTTTTTGCAGTAGTCGACATCTAAGCTGGCAACTGAAGTCTTTTTTGAAATTTCCACCCCTTTTGGTTTATTTGACGAGTTTTTTTGGATTATTCGTACAAAAATTTCTATTGATTTGCTTGCATTCTAATTCTTGAGGAAAGAACGACATACTCATCTTACTACGACAATCCTGTTTGCTTGCAAAACTGCTTTTAGGCGGTTCTTATGCCATCTTGATTAGTGTGCAGAGATTATGCAACTTGTGGTGGCATTCAGAACGTGGAAAAGCGTTTGTAAAGGAGAGGTGGTGCACAAACTCGGGCCTTTTATGGAGCTTGGTTAGGTAAACAAATAGACAAGCAATCAAAACTTTTGTTTTTGCAAAATAGAATACCAGTCGAATTGAGATCCAAGCCTAAGTTGCTATTCACAAGTAGTTAGGATGGTACATTCAAACTCGCAACTGAGAGAATAACAAAAAGATCTTTAATCAGTTTGCAAAACAACTAAGCCACAGTTTTCTTTCCTCTTTCTTTTCTAGCTGAACTAGGATCTACCTGGCTTCATTAGTAGCAATACAAAATAAGTTGATCGCATCTCTAGATATTTTTGATGCCATGGACTCTTTTCGTTTGTAGTTTTCATTGATCCATGTTTTCATGATGCACACCTTTCTTTTTGATGTCCATGACCTCTCGCTAGGAGCTCCAAATAACAGAAAATCTTCAAAGATTGACTTTTGGTTATTTGCTACATGTTGCTACACTTGATTCTAATCGTTGGCATTTGGGTTCTTTTTAGTACATGTGGAATCCACATCAACAAAAATTTTATTGTACAATTCATTAAATAAATATGTGATAGAAAATACTATAAAAACAAACATTGTTATCTATTGACTAGAGACATATAATAACCATTACATATGACATTTACTTGAGGATGATTAATTGTGTGGATGATTCAATATGTGCCTTTATGTTGTAGAGGCAGAACCAACTTAGAATGTTAGATATTGGATGTCTCGAATCAAGGAATAATTGTTCAGATGAGATAGCCATAAAAGGAAATAATTTTTGAAAATTCAAAACATATATATTCTATATTGTAGTATAGATCAAGTTAATTTGCACATGTATTAATTAGGGTTGTTCTTAGTATATTTTATTAAAAACATGATTATGTTGGTAACTATAATTTGAAAAAAAGACACATATTTAAGAACGGAGATATTATGGATTTAAATTAGATTCTACGTGCTTGCTGATTACTCTCTAAACAAATGTGAACATGTGCCGCCAATCTCACTTATTTAATATATTTACACGATTAGACAAATGCCCACGAACATATTTCTTTTTATCCACCAGTGACAACAAGTAGCAACAACATAAATCACATGCAAACTACTCAACTCCGATGTATAAACTCCCAGTAATTAATTAGTTTATTAAACAATGATATGAAGGACAAAAGTATATCATACAAAACAATCAATTGAAGCAGTAATGCCAAGAAATAAGAATAACAAATCAGAAAGGCCCTCTTCCTCCTCGTTTCATGAACAAAACAACAGCTCCAAAATTAAAATTAACATGCACAACAATTAATAAAGAAAAAAACCAAGTCAATCCTCATCATATCAGATCAGATCAAGTTGGCGAGTGCCATGCAGTTGTTGGCCATCTTGTTGAGAGAGGAGTCAAACCGCGCCATGGGGTTCTTGATCCCGGACTGCTTGAACGGCCGGTCACACGAGTCGAAGTCCTGCACGGCCATCTGTAGCATGATGCGCGCGGTGGCCTTGTCCTTGAACGAGATGGCCCGCTGCGCCGCGCCGATGGTGTCCTGGGTGTTCATATACATGGTGTCGCAGAAGCTCAGCACCTGTGCCTGCGCGCGCGGCGCCCTCCGGGACACCTTCGCTACGTGTGCCCGCGCCGCTGCGGTCCGCCTCGCGAACGCGTCCACCTGCATGTTCAGCACAGCTTGCGCATCCACCACGGGGTATTTGCTCGCGTGCCTGCCCGTCGTGCTCTTGCACACGTCAGGAAACGGCGTGTGCCCGCAGGCGGCGGCGATGTTCGGGTTGACCGCCGTGGCGGCATGGAGGACGAATGATGCCGTGACAAGGAGGATAACTGCGTAGGCCGGCCCCATGTTACGTGGTTGTGTTATTTGCTTTGTGTGGGTACGTAAATTTGTGGGGCGCGGGAGGGCTAAGGAGATAGGAATGATATTGGCTGGAGGGCGATGCTATTTATGGGACGCGAGCCACGGAATGCGTGGCTGGCCTGTATGCTTTGCTAGGCTATCCACCTTTCTAGGGTGAGTGTTAGAACAAGAGTTATGTTGTTCGTTTGTTAGAAATTTTTTTGGGGCTATCCTCCTTGTGTTTTGATTGCTTGCCTATCACTCAGAATATTGGAATATGCCAGTGATTTCTTTTTGGGAGTGTTTTGTTTGGCGATATAAAAATTTACGGAGTGTTTTGAAACGCACAGTTAGCAATATTTTCCCGTGTGTTTGAAACGAACATTCCCAAACTGAGGAGCAAAAATTCAACCTTAACAACCCAGATGTCCTATGATGTAAACGGCATTTACTATCTTGTAATGTTTCCAGAGTGTAAACATATAAATACTCGGCAATAGCCGCCGACCTCCAAATTTATTCCAAATTTTTGTTCCTGTTATCTGAAAATTTCCAAATTTCAATCCACCGTCCTCTCCTCTCCTCCCATCCCTTTTCTTATACTTAGGGCTGTGTACATCTAAACCAAACCAAAATTACTGATTTATGTGGTATAAGGTATTCAGTTCGGTACAGTAATTTAAACAATTTCGGTATTCGGTACAGTTTGATTGTTTACAAAAAAAACCGAATTGAGCAGCCAACAATGCTAAACGACAAAGCCTAACTGAGAACTGCGAGTTTGTCGCAGTGCCACCATAAGCCCCTAACCCTAACTCCCCTCCTCTTCCCATGCCAACCTCATCTACACCGCCTCCTCCTCCTCCCCAGACCGCCGGTGCCTCCCGTGTCTCCTTGAGTCCCCTGTAGCCTCCTCTGCCGACTCCTCTCTGTGCTGCCAACACCTCCTCGTGCCTCCTCACTACCACAGAAACAGGCATCCAGGACGGCACATCACAGATGGTGTCGACGATTAAGACTCGGGGTCCTTAGTCGAACTTATGCAGAATTTGTGAGTTGCGAGGCCTTTCAGGGTGTCCCTTTGGGAAGGGATGATGAGCAATGTCGATTGGGGCACAGAGAGATTTATACAGGTTTGGGCCCTCGATGGTGGGAGTAATAGCCCTACGTCCTGTTGTGATTTCACTATGTATGGGAAAAAAGGTTACAAAGTTGTAGAAAAGATCATCACAGGCGAATATCTTTTCTGTGTGATTCTCTAAAACATGACTAAACTAGCCTATGAAAGCTTAAGGTCTTCTTGTGTCAGGTCTGTTCGAACCGTTGTCTCTCTCCCGTTCCCTGTACATCTGCTCACCCTTTTTATACTGGTCGAAAGGGCGCTAATGCACAACGGCTTTGAACGGTTGCTTGGGTGCAGTTTTGATAACCGTACTTAACTCCCACACAGGCTTAACACGTGCAATTAAGGGATAACCGCACATGTTAACTCATTTGGCAGTTGTCTTCATACGTGGAAGGATCTTCATGATTCTCGAGATATGCTTGTTGTAGAGCTTAAACAACCCCGAGTCATCCAGGTCAAGAGTAGTCAACGACCTTCTGATCGCGCACTGTCTGCGGTCTCTTGACCGCGCACTGCCTGCGATCTCATGATCGCGCAAAGCCTGCGACCATGTGTCCGCGCTTCTCAGGTCGTCTGAGATCATAACAGCGGACCTCCGGGCACTTGTCTGGTTCGAATTTATCTTGAACCAGATGTGTATTACTCCGAACTAGCTCGAGTAACAATCCTCGTCAGCAAGCCCCCAAATTTGAAGAAAATGAAGAGACATATTGATGAGGAACGTGGTCACGATCTTCCGACAGGTAGGGGATAGTTCGATTGGTGGAGACTCGACATTGACGATCCAACTTTCGACCAGAACCGATCTAGGCCTGCAATCGTTACACCACTGCTCCGTTCGTTATCAACTGTAACGAGGCGCGGTTGACCTAGCCACGAAGGCCTGTTCCTGCAAGCGAATCGAAGAACACGTGCAAGAACACAGAAGAAGCAATCTCGAATTGCAAGTATGTATTAAGATCACGAAGTGTTGGGGTTCCACAAACCGAAAGACGGCAAACTGCGATAGCAGAAAAATTCTAAGCAAAACCCAAGTCTAACAATGACGGCTACGAGGTTTTAATATGCGAGAGGGGTGGCGTCGAGGGTTTGGGGCATACCCCCCCATGCGGGATACACGGGCCGAGGCCCAATAGACAGGTGACGCAGCACCGCACGGCTCAACAGAATCTGGTCTCCAATTGTTTTGACGATTGTGATTGACTCAGAAGGATTTTGGATGTGGGACCAAATCCGTTGGAAAGCTCTCGTCTAGGGCTTCTCCGTAATGTATTTGAACACCCCAAACGGAGTTCGTATGCATCTGCTACGCCTGTTTGAAAACAGGCTGCTCCACCGTGGCTGACCCGAACTCCAGCTCGCGGTAGACTTGATTCCCGACCCGTCTTGGCGCAAAGTGACACCCTCGCTGATCAACACCATGATTCCTGAGCACAAGCACAATATTATTAGGTAGTAACTCGCTCTTGTCAATATTCTCTCGTGTACTAAGAAACGAGCTCACCTGGCGATTTAGTTGACGTGCACGTGCCCTTGTTATTGGTCCTTGCACAACGGGTGTTGGAACAATGGACGCATTGTTAGGGGTGATGTCCTCATCATCCTCCCCCTCTTGAATTGGAGTCGTCCTCGACTCAAGCTCATCTTCTTCTCCCAAATATGGCTGCAAATCTGAAATGTTAAAAGTGGGGCTAACCCCGAAAAGCTCTTGGACTTGTCGTTGAATTTTCTTAGTCTCCTCTGGATTGGTCCTATATGCATTACGGTTTGGCAACGTCGCTCCCGGGATCAAGTCAATTTGATGCTCAATACCTCGAATAGGTGGTAGTCCGGGGGCACCTCAGCGGGGAACACATCGTCATACTCCTGCAAAAGGTTAGTAACAGCAGGTGGAAAAGAGACAGGCATATCATCAAATGAAAACAAGGTCTCTTTACATATCAAAGCAAAGCATGACGGTTTAGCAAGATCATATTTTGTAGCAAGCAAAACACCACCCTTCAATTTAATTCCCTCAGTCTTAGAAGCAGGTACATTCTTATCTTTCTTATGAGGAAAAACAGTTTTAGCTATTTGCTGATTTCCAGATTCTGTGGTGTTCTCTTTCTTCTCATTTTCAAGTCTTTCCCTATCAAAATGCACAATTTCAGATGGAGTCATGGGAAGCAAGGTTATTTTCTTTCCTTTGTGCATGAAAGTGTACCAATTATTGCTACCATGATGAGTTGCATTAGTATCATATTCCCAAGGTCGGCCTAATAAAAGTGAACATGCTTGCATAGGCACTACATCAAAATCAGCAACATCATGGTATGAACCAATGAAAAATGGTACTCTTGCGGTTTGCGTTACCTTAACCTTACCGCTGTTGTTGAACCATTGAACATGATATGGTTGGGGATGTGGTTGTGTGGTCAAGCCAAGCTTCTTGACCAGATCAGAACTCACCAAGTTGTTGCAGCTCCCACCATCAATGATTGTTTGGACGCGCCGGTCGTTGACGATGAGGAACATTTGAAACAAGTTGTGACGTTGGGCTCGCTCGACTTGCTTCATTTGAGTACTAAGGACCCGCTGGACAATGATGGTCCGGTATTCTTGTGTGGCTACCGTACCCAAAGCTTCCCCATCGTCATCATGTTCGGATTCGTCATCAACATTACCTGCAAGGTTAGCTGCAAGAGCATATTCATCTTCAACATCAGAAGCACTAACGTACCCACCATCGTCTGTCGCAATGTAAGCTCGCTGACTTGGGCAGTCCTTCATGACATGGCCCATCCCCTTGCAACGGTGGCATATGATACCTGTTGTACGTCCCGTGGAGGCAACAGATGAAGACGACTTCGCTGGTGCCTGCACATTAGAAGTTTTGCATACCTCGGGTATACGTGGCAGTGGTAACGGTGCTACTGAATGCGCCCTACTGGTCGAGGGGGCAGTAGACCGAACAGCAGGAGGTTGCTCTGATATGGTTGATGCCTATCTTGGGGTGAAGGTACTACCAAAGTTGCTCCGTGGCCACTGTTGTCGTCCCTGAAATTCTTTTTCTGCCAAAACAGCAAGTTGGAACAATCTATTGACATCATGATAGTCTTTGTAATCAATAATATTTTGTATATCATGCCTTAACCCCCCATAGAAACGAGACATTTTATCCTCCTCGGTTTCCTCTACCTCACAACGCAACATGCCTATTTGAAGCTCTTGGTAGTACTCCTCTACCGATTTGTTACCTTGATCTAAGCGTTGCAATTTTTTTACGCAAATCACGTTTAAAGGAAGGAGGCACAAATCTAGCGCGCATTTGTCTCTTCAGATCATGCCAAGTACCAGGATGTACGTTAGACTTTACTAGTTCATTCCACCAAATTATAGCAAAATCCTTGAACTCACTAGTGGCTTGTCTAACTCTATGAATTTTAGGAACAAGATGGGAGTTAAATTTTTGTTCAATCTCCATTTCCCAATATAAATACACCTCCACATCATATGTACCAGAAAAAGAAGATACGGTAAACTTAACTTTAGCAAATGGATCATCATTGCGATAGTTATTATTACCATTTTTACCTCTCATACCTTCATGATTTCGGTTGAAGCGCTCTAAGTCATGTGCCGCACGTCGCATAGCGGGTTCATTACGAGGTGCCATATGTCCCTCTACATCATCATTGTGCTCCTGGCCTGCATCATTTTGCTGTTGTTGGACAGTAGGTGGGCAGTTCTCGATCACCTGAACCCTGTCATCAAGCTGGGCAACACGTCGTTCCAATCTTTCAATACCTTTGGTTATCGCTTCCATCATGGTTTTCAGCTCAGCATGAAGGACACACTCGTTGTCCTCTTTATCAGATCCTGTCATGATTAGTAGAAAGTAGAAGAAACACAAGAAGTATTATCCCTACAAACTACCAGGTTTAGACAAGTGGATTCACACCCTCTCAAGCGTCTTACCACGCTCTTGCAAGGTTCTTACCAATGCTGCAGAAGGTACAACTGGTAGCTGGTTCGTGATATCGTGACGAGCTTAAGTGTAACGATTGCAAGGTTGAAACCTGTTATGATAGAAAGTATGTGGAGTTTGGAAGGCAGTTATAGTAGCAAAGGTTAACAATAATTGAAATCAGAATGCTATGTTGAATAAGTGTCCAAAGTGCGTGTCACAGTTGCTGGCCTAAATGCGTTCCTAAAACTAGTTCAAGTAAGCAAAGTGATCGGCACAGGCGATGGACATGAAAGAATGCAAGCACTTTTGATCTCTTTTTTTTTTTTGGCTAATCTTTCCTTTCGTGCGGCTCTTTTTTATGCACTTGCCTTTTTCTTTTTTTTTTTTACAAGAGTGTTGCAAAGGATGGATTACAACTCAAAATTTAAGAATTACGCATAAATCCTATCATAATACTCTAGGCAATTTAGCAAAGATGCTCTGCAGAAACTTCCAATAATAATTTGGGGCTCTTAGAAACCTCAAACGCAAAAACTTATAACTAGGAAGTTGTAGCTATTTTCTTTTTCATCAATTTGAATATATAGACACCCAATTTGGGGTTTGGAACTAGGAGATATGGCCCCCGAAATACAGGCTGTACAGATTACTCTGAGATGGAACAGATTAACTTCCAACGTGATTTTCCCCACGAATATGGCATTTGTGGAATTTGGTGCAATGAACAAAGTTGTAGATCTCTTCGAGAGATACAATTTAGACTATATAATCTCCCAAATTGGTGTTTATAGGACAAAGATGTTGTCTTTATAAAAACAGCAACGCAAAAGAGAAATCCGAACCGATTGCGACTCGAATTTGGTTTCGGTTTAGAATTGGGATTTGATACTCGACCTAGACCAAGAACACGAATTGACCAGCAATACGACAATGACGACGGACACAAATTCAACAATGCAAAATTGAAAACGAAAATTGCAAAAGGCTCAAAGTGGTTTGGACAGCAGAAGACAATGATTACAGTTTCTTTTTTGGCTTTTTTTCTGGACGATGGGTAAAACAATGAACAATGAACAGATGGGATACAAGATACCTGACGGGCAACCGGAGCTCTGATACCAATTGATGAGGAACGGGGTCCCGATCTTTCGACAGGTAGGGGATAGTTCGATTGGTGGAGACTCGACGTTCACGATCCAACTTTCGACCAGAACCTATCTAGGCCTGCAATCGTTACACCACTGCTCCGTTCGTTATCAACCGTACCGAAGTGCGGTTGATCTAGCCATGAAGGCCTGTTCTTGCAAGTGAATCGAAGAACACGTGCAAGAACACAGAAGAAGCAATGTCGAATTGCAAGTATGTATTAAGATCACGAAGTGTTGGGGTTCCACAAACCGAAAGACGGCGAACTGCGACAGCAGAAAAATTCTAAGCAAAACCCAAGTCTAACAATGACGGCTATGAGATTTTAATATGTGAGAGGGGTGGCGTCTAGGGTTTGGGGCGTACCCCCCACGCGGGATACACGGGCCGAGGCCCAATAGACAGGTGACGCAGCACCGCACGGCCCAACAGAATCTGGTCTCCATGTATTTCGACGATTGTGATTGACTCAGAAGGATTTTGGACATGGGACCAGATCCGTTGGAAAGGTCTCGTCGAGGGCTTCTCCGTAATGTACTTGAATGCCCCAAACGGAGTTTGTATGCATCTGCTACGCCCGTTTGAAAACAGGCTGCTCCGCCGTGGCCGACCCGGACTCCAGCTCGCGGTAGACTTGATTCCCGACCCGTCTTGGCGCAAAGTGACACCCTCGCTGATCAACACCATGATTCCTGAGCACAAGCACAATATTATTAGGTAGTAACTCGCTCTTATCAATATTCTCTCGTGTACTAAGAAACGAGCTCACCTGGTGATTTAGTTGACGTGCACGTGCCCTTGTTATTGGTCCTTGCACAACGGATGTTGGAGGAATGGGCGCATCGTTAGGGGTGATGTCCTCATCACATATTTACTTCAAATTTTAATTTCACATCAGATAAATGACCCGACGCTTCAACTTCTCCACTTAGTGGCGCACTAAGTGTGGCGGTTTATTTCCCGAGGCGAGTTCCGGGTTGTTTTTGACAGGTAATGATAACGCTGCGGAATTGTTTTTTAACCAGAGATAAAACTGTAAATACATTTTAAGAACTCGAGGCATTTGAAAAATGAATCGTCACCTTTGGGCACTATAAATACTGAAGCCTCTTAGCCCTAAAACTTCACAAGTTCTTTCTCGGCTAAGTTCATTCCAAAGCCATCTTTCCTTCTCTTCTGTTTTCACCTCAATGGCAAATCTAGATATCGTTGAGATTGAAAGTGATGAAGAGGAAGTAATACCCAAACTTGATCAGGATTCCCAGAAGGTAAGTCTTTCCTGGAACTCCTTGGCTCAAGTTGTCATTTGATATTCTGATTATTTCCAAAATGCTTTTTGGGAATTCATAGGTGACCGAAGAGCTGGCCCCTCCAGGGAAGAAACCCAAGGTTGACGAGGGATCCTCCAGCGGTACAAAGATTGGGGATGCATTGCGCTCTCCTTCCTTGTCCCATGTAGTTCTTCCTACCCATGCAACTAGGCAGGTCGAACCCTCATCTCCACCTTTGGAGATCCATAATAATCCTTCAAAGCTTTCTTCTCAGCTTTCTCCATTGCGATCAAACGATCCCCAGCTTTTGTTGGGTGATCAATTTTCTGGTGGGTATGTTGCACTTCCGCGACCAGATGATCCTCGACTTTTGTCGGATGATCTACTTTCTGGGGGAAACACTTCATCCTCTCACCTGCGAGGATTGGTAATTATTTTCATCTCCTTTGTTGGTCGTTTTATCTTTTAAAACTAACACATTTATGCACAGGAGACGAAAATTTCTGGAGCCCCCTGCGACCATCTTGCTGAGATCCAACCTCTTTCCCTCGAACAAACTCTCCAGAAGGAGAAAGAGGTTCTGGAGAAGAAGACCGAAGAAATGTCTTCGGCCATTCTGCATCTGGCAGAATGTTATGACCACTCCCGCGAAGAGGGGCACCAATTCCGCTTGGAGAGGGACTACGCTCGGCAGCAGTGAGAACTCTCCGATACGATCAGGAATAGTAGTGCTTCTCTGATTTGGAATGATGTAGATAGGCTTAGAGCCTTAGCAAGCTCTCTAGGGGCAGCCAGTGTTAATCCCACTGATGCTAATATGTCCCTAGGAGAATTTTGTAAGCTTCTTTCAGATCAGGCCGATGCTATGGTCGCCTGTATCCCTTTTTTATGTAAAGACTGCCAGAAATAATGATGAGGACATCACTCCTATGGATGCGTCAACTTCTCCGACACCGCTTCTACAAGGACTAATTACAAGGGCACGCATACGTCAGCTAAATTACCAGGTGAGCTCGTTCCTAAGTTTATGTGAAACTACCGTAGAGGGTGAGTTACTACCTAATGATATTGTTCTTGTACTTAGGAATCATGGTTTGGATCAGCGAGGATGTCACGATGCACCGAGACGAGCCAAGGTTCAAGTTGATCCCGAGATGGACGCTGGTTCGGACTGCAGCGACATGTCTGTCTTCAAACGAACGCCCAGGCCACATACGAAGTCCATTTTTGACGTTCTACCACTTCACGGAAAGCTTAGGAGATAAGATTTCCAGCGCATCTAGTCCCGCTGTCAAACTATTTCTAAGTCACAGGGAATCATCCAAATAGTGCGCGCGAGACAGAGTCGGACGGGTGCTGCGTCATTTCTTTTTGGGCCTTCGGCCGATGTATCTTAGTTAGGCTGCAACCTAAACCCTAGCCGCCACCTCTCTCTCTCTCATATACATACTCTGTAGCCGTCACAGGGAGATTTGAGTTTTGCTTAGATTATTCTGCCTTTGCAGTTTCGCCGTAGATCAGTTTGTGGAACCCCAACTTGTGAGTTTAATTCAATTTGATTTGCAATTTTCAGATTGCTTCTTCTACGTTTTTGCTTGTGCTCACGATTCTCTTGCAGAAATTAGCCTTCTTGGCAAGGTCAACCGCGTCTTGGCACGGTTGATAACCAACGGAGCAGTGGTCTAGCGATTGCTGGGTTCGATCAGTTCTGATCGAAAGCCGGATCGTCAACGTCGAGATCTCTACTAAATCGACTTATCATCTACCTGACGGAAGATCGGGTACCCCGTGTTTCATCAAGTGGTATCAGAGCCAACGTTTCCCGTCAGGTATCCCCTCTGTTCGCCGTTCATCTTCTACTTAGAGTCCACAAAAAGCCAAAAAAAAATTGTGATCATAATCTTCCGCTGTACAAACCACTTTGAGCCTTTTGCAATTTTTGTTTTCAGTTTTGCATTGTTGAATTTGTGTCCGTGGTCATCGTCGTATTGCTGGTCAATTCGTGTTCTTGGTCTAGGTCGAGTATCAAATCCCAATCCTAAACCGAAACCAAATTCCAGTCGCAATCGTTTCGGATTTCTCTTTTGCATTGCTGTTTTTATAAAGACAATATCTTTGTCGTCTGAACACCAATTTGGCCGATTAAATAGTCTAAATTGTATCTCTCGAAGAGATCTACAACTTTGTTCATTGTACCAAATTCCACAAACGCCATATTCGTGGCGAAAATCGCGTTGGAAGTTAATCTATTTCATCTCGGAGTAATCTGTACAGCCTGTATTGCGGGGGCCATATCTCCTAGTTCCAAACTCCAAATTGGGTGTTCCATATATTCAAATTGATGATAAAGAAAAGGGCTACAACTCCGTAGTTATAAGTTTTTTCCTTTGAGGTCTCTAAGAGCCCCAAATTATTATTGGAAGTTTCTAGAGATCATCTTTGCTAAACTGCCGAGAGTATTGTGCTAGGTTTTGTGCATAATTCCTAAGTTTTGAGTTGTAATCCATCCTTTGCAGCACTCTTGAAAAAAAAAAAAAGAAAAAAGGCAAGTTCAAAAAAAAATTATCAAAAAAAAAAAATCAGAAGTGCTTGCATCCTTTCATGTCCATTGCCTGTACCGATCACTTTGCTTACTTGAACTAGTTTTTGGAACGCATTTAGGCCAGCAAGTGTGACACGTACTTTGGGCATTTATTCAGCTTTGTTATTTGATTTCGGTTATTGCTAATCCTTTGCTTATATACAATTGCCTTCCGAGCTCCACCTTCTTCTTATCAGAACAGGATTCAGCCTTGCAATCACCTCACTCACGCCCCATGGTATCACGAACCAGCCACTGGTTGTACCTCCTACAGTGTTGGTAAGATCCTTGCAAGAACGCGGTAAAACACTTGAGGGCGAGTGAATCCACATACCACCACCTAGTAGTTTATAGGGATAATACTTTGTGTTATCTTTGTTCCTACTAACCATGACAGGACCGCAAACCAGAGTTAGAACTGCTGCTGAGGAGGATGACCTTCGTAAGCTCATTCTTGATATGAACGAAGCCCTCAACAAGAGCTTCCAAAAGCTAATGGACAAGTTCACGAAGGACAAACAAGACAATCAGAACAGTATCAAGGGGCTAGATCGTCGTACCTCTAGTCTTGCTGGCAGGGTTGAAAGGGATCTAAATAGGCGATTTTAACAAATTAGCAATTAAACAAACAGTTTAGAGATAATGAGAGCAAATAAATAACACAATATGAACAAAGCACAATTTCAACACAAGGATATATCCCGTGGTCTCGGTGATTTGCCGATCACCCCTAATCCACGTTGAGGCAAACTCAAATCTCTAACCGCTCCTCTATCTAGTCAACCTTCTCTCGAGAAGTGACCTAGATCTTGAGCCGGATTAGTGTGATGAGTTGTCCAAACCTCGATTTCACTAAGGATGCACTTTACCGCTCTGGCAAGGCGTGCTCAACCCTTTCACAAGACGTTTTGAGGCTTCTTCACAATCTTCTTTGAAGAGCTCTCCAAAACCTTTCTCCTAGCCGTCTAAGAGCCGGCAAACTCCAAGAGTAACAAGCCGGTGATGATCACTTAGCCTTCTTCTAGTGCCACGAGGTTGATTTAATTATCTAGATGCAATGCACTAGAAGATCTCAAATGCACACTCTCACAAATTCGAGAATTTGAACCCTAGAGTGTATGAAATGTGCTAAAGCTCTCAAGGATGATGACAATGCTCAAATTATGCCAAGTATATGTGAACAGGGCCGTGCATGGGAGTATATATACCCCCCCACAATAAATATAGCCGTTACAGGCCGTTGGGAGAAAAAAGATCACCGGGCGGTCAGACCGCAGGTATAAGCTCGGTCAGACCGCCGCAATTGCAACGGCATTAAACAGGCGCAATAAATGCTCAACTGCCCTTGTCAGGCACATACACGGTCAGACCAGAGCCTATTTCGGTCAGACCGTGAAACTGTCCAGAGACGACATAATTTCTGGACACCTTATACGGTCAGGTCGAAAAATACGGACAGACCGGCCATACGGTCAGACCATAGTACAAAAACACGGTCAGACCGATTTCGCGGTCAGACTGGTCTAATAAAACGGTTAGACCGTCAAAGCTCAAAAACAACAGAAGGATAGGTCATGAAGTTCCAGGAGACTGACCTAGGTTTTAACCACGGACAGACCGACCTTATAAAGGTACATACTATGCTAATACATAATGTCGGTCAGTCCGAGATCCTATTCGGTCAATCCGTGAATTCGGTCAGACCGGGTCAACATACGGTCAGACCGACTGAGACAGTGCTGAGCAGTATTGAGCTGAAACAAGCATTTTTCAAGGTATGTGATCTTCTAGTATGCAATGCAAGTTGATTTTATGATTTGTGGCACATAGATGAAGTATTTTGTGATACACCACATGCTCCTCTTAATAGTACGACAATTATCCTAAAATCCGGTCAAAATTCTTCTCTAAACACCTTAGACCGGTAAAAATGGAAAAGGCCTTATTTCGTACCTTTTCCCTTTTGATCAATGCCCTTTTTTCATCATGAGGCTCTTTCTTCGCCTTTCATTAACCTGTCTTTTAAGTTTCTTCTTAACACAACTAGGCAGGTAACATTAGTATAGCATTTGTAGTTGTCATTAAATACTAAAACACTCTTTAGGGGCCTAGAAGCTACAATCTCCCCCTTTTTGGTAATTGATGACAACATAAAGAGTAGATGAAAGAGTTTTAAGCATAAAGGAATTTTACAAAAAGCATCGAAGAATAAGACACTCCCCCTAAATGTATGAATAAGTGAATTTTGGCATTTTAGAGGAGTTCAAGCATGTGTATAAGATGCTATTTTAATTTATTCATTATATGAGCATGAAGTATCACAAATAAGACATTCAACATTCAATTCTACAACATGATATCGTCATCACAAGGTCATATGAAAATAACATAAGCATATCTCATATATCATGAAGTAACAATCTCATACAAGAGTCAGAATGACATCCACATAGATCATAAAAGAGATAATCAACTAAACAAGTTAAATAACATTTTACACCAAAAGTTTTCATCAAAAATTTTCATTTAAGTTTCATCTCTCATCAACATCTCTCCTACTCTCTTCTCTCTCCCCCTTTGGCATCAATTGCCATAAAAGCTAAGGATCGGCTGGAGCATCATCATCGGGAGGATGGTGAGGAGGAGTCTGAGGGAAACGAGTGTAGAAGTGAGCGGAGAAGGAGTCGAAGCGCTGCTTGAACTGATCCTGGCGTGACGAGAAGGTCTGGAACTGATCATTCAAAGCCGCCAAGTCCGAGCGAGCAAGCTCAAGCCCCTGGAGAAGAGTAGCAAACTGATCCATCATCGGCTGATGGAACTGCTGCTGGAACTGTGTGAACCAGGCGGGGGCTTGGCTAGACTGAGCTGCCTGCTGTGCCTGAGGAGGAGGACGAGGCATAGGCTGAGCCGGCTGCTGCTCCTGATGCTGTGCTCCATGGCCTCGAGCCAAGACGCGCGGGTTGACACTGAACGGCTTATAGCCGAGATGTCTGATGTCGCAAGAACCGCAAGGAAACTTTGTCTTCTGGAGCAGCAAGGACATGATAAACAGAGCATAGTAGAGATTCGGCAGAGTGGTCGCCGAGACATCCTCAATTGTCTTCAATATAAAAGAGACAATGTTGATCCGATGACTCTTGAGGATGTGGTCGATGAAGTTCCAGTAGTAATCCCGGACCGCTTCTCGGTTTCCACTCTTTGGATGGATCACGGCTCGTACGATCTTGTTGACTACAGCAGGGAGGACTTTGAGACCTGTAACTGTGCCAGGTACAATCCGCTGTCCACCTCCCGGCTGCTCATAAAACTGGAGCCAGTCGTCCTCATGGAGGTAATCCTCATCCTCCATATCGATCCCGTCCTTCATCTCCTCATAGTTTAACTTGTTTGCCGCAGCAAACTCCTCAAAGGTGGCCTCGTAACGCCTGGAACCTGTCATCCACAAGATCTGCTGGTCCGCCCATTTGATCTCAACTGTAGCGTAGAACTGTCTGATGGCAGTGGCGTTCCATGGGCACTTGTGCTCCATAAAGTCATACAGCCCTATATCCTTGAAAATCTGCACCAAGGGAGCCATGATGGGCTGATTCACAACATAAGCCCATTCGATCCATTTGTGTTCGAAGATATTTTTGTGGATCAAATGACCGTAGAAGGCATCCTGCTGTGTCATCGTGTGGAAATGAGGAGTAGAGACGTCATTCTCATGATTGTAGGCGTAGATGGTCCTAGCCTTTGTATAGTCACTTGAAGTCCAATTCCTCTTCGGGCCTTGATAAGCGTGGACGTTTATTTCATCGTCCTCGCTCTCGATGTCCATGCCCCTGTGAGATGATCCACCATGATGAGATGACTGTTCTTTTTCTGAATCTCCGGCCGAGGGCACCCAATCGTCATCATGACTGTCGCTACTGCTCGAGGGTAGAGCCCTTTTTGGCCGTTTCGCCAATTTCTTCTTGTTTGTCCGGATGGAGGCAATGCCTTGAGTACCTCGACCACTATACGATTTGGAAGATAAGCAGCAGGTAAGATACAGGAAAACAGGAAAGCATGACAAGAATAGATACGATAACAAAACAGCACATCCTGTCTCTGCTGTTGCATCCGGTTAGACCGATACAGGGGCGGTCAGACCGGCGCAACCGAAGAGATAGGGTTTGACTAGAAATCTGAGATTTACTAGAATTTAGGGCACAATTTGGTCTAAAAAACGTGTGAAAGAACTTATAGTATCAACGTGGTGAATCAATTTCAAGAAATGACCAAAGTTGGACTAGATTCATCACATTTGCCCTAAACCTCAAGGTGAACAGTAAAAGAGATTGAAAAACGACGAAGAATCTGAGCAAAATACCTAGAAGACATGATTTGGTGATGATCTTGAACCACGGTTTGTCCGGGCGTTGCTAGGGTTTGACTGGAGAAAAAGAATCCAAAGATTTGAGGCGCACGTGAAAGAGACAGGAGTAGGGAAGAAAGTGAAAAAGGACAAGAGATTCGGGATAAAAGGTCTCTGGTCATGAAATTTCGGTCAGACCGTAGAAAAGATACCGGTCAGACCACTGGAAGCAGAAATTTAAGATGCTCTCTGGAGATGCATTCGGTCAGACCGCAATTGGTTCGGTCAGACCGCTGGAAGGA
Organism: Pharus latifolius; assembly: GCA_019359835.1. NCBI lineage: Eukaryota > Viridiplantae > Streptophyta > Magnoliopsida > Poales > Poaceae > Pharus > Pharus latifolius. The sequence goes on from CM033323.1 coordinate 68,719,567, forward strand.
CTAAAATTCTTGGAGGATTTTGATTGATTTGAAGCTCAAGAGATTTGGATAGGGAGATATATAAATATAAGATGATTATAAGTAAGATATAGGCAATATCACCAAAGGGGAAGTATTTATCTTACAACTTAACATATTTTTGGTTCATTTCACTCAATTGCCGATAAAGGAGCCTAAAAAGCTCTAAAAGAGGAAGTTCAAGCAATCAAGTGAAACTTTAAGTACAATCAATATGAGTTCAACATTTCAAGCCACATTTGATATATCAATGACGTTAAGCTCATTTCGAAGTTTGCAAAAACGACTTTGATCTAAGGGCTTAGTGAATATATCCGCTAATTGATCTTCGGTTCTCACATTATCCACCACCACATCACCTTTTCTAACATGATCTCTAAGGAAGTGGTGTCGGATATCTATATGCTTGGTCCGAGAGTGTTGAACTGGATTTGTGGCTATTTTCACCGCACTCTCATTATAACACAAAAGAGGCACTTTTTCAAATTTTATTCCATAATCCAACAATGTTTGCCTCATCCAAAGCAATTGTGCACAACAACTACCCGCGGAAACATATTCCGCTTCGGCGGTTGATAAAGCTACAGAGTTTTGTTTCTTAGAGGACCAAGATACTAAAGATCTTCCTAACAGTTGACAACTGCCAGAGGTGCTTTTTCTATCCACTTTACATCCCGCATAATCGGAATCAGAATATCCAATTAATTCGAATTTTGCACCTTTAGGATACCACAACCCTATGCTAGATGAATATTTTAGATACCTCAAAATGCGCTTAACGGCCATTAAATGACTTTCTTTAGGAGAGGTTTGAAATCTTGCACACATGCAAACACTAAACATAATATCGGGCCTAGAAGCAGTAAGATATAATAAACTACCAATCATAGATCTATAAAGTTTTGAGTCTACCGGTTTACCTCCTTCGTCAGAGACAAGGTGACCGTTTGTGGCTATTGGTGTCTTGATTGGCTTTGCTTCTTCAAGTCCGAACTTCTTGAGTAAGTCCTTCACATATTTTCTTTGACTGATGAAAGTTCCTTCCTTGAGTTGTTTAACTTGTAGTTCGAGGAAGAAACTTAGTTCACCTATCAAAGACATCTCAAATTCCCTGGACATCATATTACCAAATTCCTCGCAAAAATCTTGGTTAGTAGATCCAAATATGATGTCATCAACATAAATTTGACATACAAAGAAATCATTTCCAATTTTCTTAGTAAACAATGTAGTATCAACTTTCCCAATTTTAAAGCCTTTTGAAATTAAGAAGTCTCTAAGTCTTTCATACCAAGCACGAGGTGCTTGTTTAAGACCGTAAAGAGCCTTGGAGAGTTTATACACATGATTTGGCTTTGTAGGATCTTCAAATCCGGGAGGTTGTTTAACAAATACTAACTCATTAATTTTTTCATTTAAAAATGCACTTTTGACATCCATTTGACATAGTCTAATATTATGAGATGAAGCAAAAGCAAGCAAGATTCTAATAGCCTCAAGTCTAGCTACGGGAGCAAAGGTTTCACCGAAGTCCAAACCTTCAACTTGAGTGTATCCTTGAGCCACCAATCTTGCCTTGTTTCTTACTACCACTCCGTTTGCATCTTGTTTATTCTTGAAAATCCATTTGGTTCCAATGACATTATGCTCATCCGGATTTGGTTCTTCTACTAATTCCCAAACATTGTTGCGGGTGAAGTTGTTTAATTCTTCGTGCATAGCATTCACCCAATCCGGATCTTTTAATGCTTCATCTACAAGTGTGGGCTCAAAAGAGGAGACAAAAGAGTAATTTTCACAAAATGAAGCAAGACGAGAACAAGTTTGGACACCCTCACGCAAGTCACCAACAATTTGATCGACGGGGTGATCCTTGGAAATTGAGTGATGAATTCTTGGATGGTCAACCGGGATTTGTGAAGTAGAGGTAGAAGGTACTTCCGGTTGTTGTTGAGAGGAGTCTTCCACATTGACCACTTCAACTATTTGATCTTCGTGTTGAGGAGTTGATGAAGAGGGGATAGCTTGAGTGGATGGATCTTCATCTTGATCACTATCTTCTTTCGGCTTGATATTCCCAATGGTCATATTCTTCATTGCCACTCTCAACCCTTCATTACCTACATCATCCAAATTGTCTTGCTCCCCTTGAGAGCCGTTAGTCTCATCAAATTCAACATCATGTGTCTCCTCAACCAAACCGGAGTTTTGGTTGTAGACACGATATGCTTTGCTATTTGATGAGTATCCTAATAAAAATCCTACATCACATTTACTTTGAAATTTGGATAAGCGTGTACCTTTCCGCAAGATATAGCACTTACATCCAAACACTCGGAAGTAGGAAATGTTTGGCTTCCTTCCAATGAGAAGCTCATAAGGAGTTTTCTTTAGTAGTCGATGACAATAAAGACGATTTGATGCATGGCACGCGGTGTTGATTGCTTCGGCCCAAAAAGTGTCCGAAACATTGTACTTCGAAAGCATAGACCTTGCCATGTCTATCAATGTCCGGTTCTTTCATTCGACTACTCCAATTTGCTCCGGTGTATACTTGGCCGAAAACTCATGTTTGATGCCCTTATCATCACACCAATTTTCAACCTTGGTATTCTTGAATTCGGAGCCATTGTCACTTCTCACTTTCTTGATCTTTAAGCTAAATTCATTTTCGGCCCTTTGAGCAAAGCTTTTGAAAGTGTTAAACACAATTGACTTATCATGTAAAAAGAATATCCATGTATATCTAGAAAAATCATCTACAATGACAAGACAATAACTATTTCCACCAATGCTCACAAAAGTAGTTGGTCCAAATAAATCCATATGCAATAATTCAAGTGGACTAGAAGTTGACATGGTGCTTTTAGTTGGATGTGAGTTTGTAACTTGTTTTCCTGCTTGGCAAGCACTACATAATTTATCTTTTTCAAATTTTACATCTTTTAATCCAACAACTAAGCCATGTTTAACTAGTCTATTTAGTTATTTCATTCCAACATGCCCAAGCCTTCTATGCCATAGCCAACCTTTAGAAGATTTAGTAAACAAGGATGTACCAAGATTAGCATCATTTGAATTGAAATCAACTAAATAGAGGTTGCCATGTCTAAAACCTTTGAAAATCAACCTATTATCATCAATACTAGTGATAATCACTACTTTTGGATAAAATGCACATATGAATCCAAGATCACAAAGTTGAGCCACAGATAAGAGGTTGAAATTTAGAGATTCAACAAGCAATACATTAGATATGGAGAGGTCATTTGAGATGGCAATTTTACCTAAACCTTTTACCTTTCCTTTGCTATTGTCTCCAAACGTGATCTTGTCATATTCCGCACCTTCGTTATTTAGAGAGGAGAACATGTTGTGATTACCGGTCATATGTTGAGTGCATCCACTATCGAGCACCCAATGTTGTCCTCCGGCCTTGTAATTTACCTACAAAACAAAGTTAGGTCCTTTTAGGTACCCAAATCTTTTTGGGTCCTTGGAGGTTAGTTACCAAGGATTTTGGGACCCAAATGGCTTTCTTTTTGGCACCAATGATCGAGGTTCCAACAAACTTGGCTTTAACATTGCCATTGTTCATTTTCTTTAAAACATAGCAAGAATTGAATACAAGAGATGAATTACTTTTGCTAGCATGGCAATTCTTTTCAATGTGACCTAAACTTTTACATTTGTTGCAATATCCCTTTTCTTTTACAAATACGGTTTTAGATGGGACAAAAGCATGTTTTCCCTTTTTAGGAATGTACCATAGTCCTTCTTTTCTTAAGGAAAACCTTTGACTATCTAGAAGATGTCTTAATTTTGATTCTCCTACATAGCATTTAGCTAGATCATTGGTTAATTTTTCAATTTTGTCCTTAAGTTCATTGTTTTCAAGACTAAGCACACTATCATCAATTTTAGGTCTAGAAGGGAATTCAATTAAATCTTCACAAGATGTAGACATGCTAAAAGTAGACATCATGGGCAAGTCATTCAAAATATTGCAAGTGATACCTATTTCATTACCCGTTTTGTTGGCTTTATGAGTAAGTAGTGAGTCATGAGTTTCCTTAAGCATCTCATGAGTTTCCTTGAGACTCTCATGAGATGTGTTTAGCTCCTCATAGGAATTTTGAAGAGTTTTGTATCTCTTCTTCAATTCCTTGAATTTTTCTTTCTCTTTACTCATATAGTCATCAAAACCGGTAATCATCTCAACTAGGTCATCATAAGTATATTCATCTTCATCACATGATACCTTCGATTCTCCTTTAGCCATGAGGCAATGAGGAGTGGAGAATAGAGATGGAGCTTCCTTGATAGCTACCCCGGCGAGTCCTTTGGGTGATGCTTCATCTTCATCATCGGAATCGGAACTTGAAGTATCCGAATCCCATTCAATGAAGCAAGCATGTCCATCCTTCTTCTTCTTATAATATTGCTTGAAAACCTTCTTCTTGCTTTCTCCTTCCTTTTCGTACTTCTTCTTCTTCATTGATTTTTCTTCTTCATTGTTTTTGCATTGTGTGGAGATGTGACCCTTTTCACCGCATTCAAAGCATCTTCTTTCTTCAAATGGGTTCCTCTTGGGTGATTGTCCTTTCTTGAAGGATTTTCCTTGATATCTCTTCTTCATGAACCGCTTGAACCTTCTCACAAAGAGAGCCATCTCCTCATCGGTGTCTCTCTCATCACTTTCTTCTTCATTGTCTTCCCTTTTGAAAGCTTGAGCTTTTAGTGCTATGTTCTTCTTCTTGGAGTCGGAAACCTCATCTTTCACTTCTTCTTGAGATTTCTTGAATATGTCATGAGTGAGAATCTCACTCAAGACTTCCAACGGAGTCACACTCTTCAAGTTTGAACGCACAAGTAAGGTTACAATTGTGTCATATTTTGAAGGTAAAGCTCTAAGAAACTTATGACAAAATTCCACATTTGTGACATCCATACCAAGCCCTTTTAACTCATTTACAATGTTATTTAAACGGTTAAATATCTCCGATACATCTTCATTTGGCAACATAGCAAACTTTTTAAATTGGCCCTTATGGATAAATAATTTAGCATCTTTGACCATCGAGGTTCCTTCATGAATATCCATAAGATTTCTCCAAATATCATGGGCCGTTTCAAGTTTACAAATTCTATTAAATTCACCTAGATTTAGAGCACTATAAAGAACATTCATGGCTTGAGCATTAGCTAAGGCATTATCTCTATCTAGGTTGGTCATATCATCATCATCAAGAATTGCAAAACCCTCATCCACCACTTTCCAAATCTTTCCACCCATGGCTTTAAGATAAACCATCATTCTAGTTTTCCAATAAGTATAGTTAGATCCATCAAAGAGTGGTGGTTTGCCAATATTGATCCGACCCTCACTAGCCATCTTTATCCTACTCCGGGATGGTTAAATCCACTAAAAGGGAGTCCTCGCTCTGATACCAATTGAAAGGGATCTAGGATATCGACTAGAGGGGGGTGAATAGGCGATTTTAACAAATTAGCAATTAAACAAACAGTTTAGAGATAATGAGATCAAATAAATAACACAATATGAACAAAGCACAATTTCAACACAAGGATATATCCCGTGGTCTCGGTGATTTTCCGATCACCCCTAATCCACGTTGAGGCAAACTCAAATCTCTAACCGCTCCTCTATCTAGTCAACCTTCTCTCGAGAAGTGACCTAGATCTTGAGCCGGATTAGTGTGATGAGTTGTCCAAACCTCGATTTCACTAAGGATGCACTTTACCGCTCCGGCAAGGCGTGCTCAACCCTTTCACAAGACGTTTTGAGGCTTCTTCACAATCTTCTTTGAAGAGCTCTCCAAAACCTTTCTCCTAGCCGTCTAGGAGCCGGCAAACTCCAAGAGTAACAAGCCGGTGATGATCACTTAGCCTTCTTCTAGTGCCACGAGGTTGATTTAATTATCTAGATGCAATGCACTAGAAGATCTCAAATGCACACTCTCACAAATTCGAGAATTTGAACCCTAGAGTGTATGAAATGTGCTAAAGCTCTCAAGGATGATGACAATGCTCAAATTATGCCAAGTATATGTGAACAGGGCCGTGCATGGGAGTATATATACCCCCCCACAATAAATATAGCCGTTACAGGCCGTTGGGAGAAAAAGATCACCGGGCGGTCAGACCGCAGGTATAAGCTCGGTCAGACCGCCGCAATTGCAACGGCATTAAATAGGCGCAATAAATGCTCAACTGCCCTTGCCAGGCACATACACGGTCAGACCGGAGCCTATTTCGGTCAGACCGTGAAACTGTCCAGAGACGACATAGTTTCTGGACACCTTATACGGTCAGGCCGAAAAATACGGACAGACCGGCCATACGGTCAGACCATAGTACAAAAACACGGTCAGACCGATTTCACGGTCAGACCGGTCTAATAAAACGGTTAGACCGTTGTAACACCCTAGTTTTGGGGGTGAAAAGTTTTGCATAAAAAAAAAACCCTGCATGCATGTATCTCTGTAGTAGTAGCCAGATCAGCTGAACTCTAATCTCTCCCAAACCCTAAAAATCTCCAAATCTATTCTCTAGATCCAGATCAAGATCTGACCATCCAGATTTAACCTACCAGTTACCCTGAAGATAAAAGTCTTCAGGAGCCAGATTAAATTCTGACCCTAACTCCCAGTACCTAAACCTTTCTCAGTTTTCGAAAACAGGAAAAATTCAGATTTACCCTAAGTACCCCAGTTTCCAGATGATTAAGTTATCTCGATTTAACCTTATCCAGACTCAAGTAACCCCTGGAATATGTTCCTAGGTTCATCCTCAACTCACTTCAAAAAGTTGGGAGCCAGATTAATTCATCTAAACACTTTTCGCAGTTTAGTCCAAATTTTACTGCAAATAAGTCCTTTTCTGTTTACCTGGGAGCCTGAAAAGGGTAAAATCCACGAATCAATTCCAACTCCAGAATTTCTTCAGGGAACACCTCCCAAATGCTATTTGATACAGATCTCCCTTTTGATCAGACTTCCAAATTTCTCCCCAATCACCAGAATTCGAGATCGACAAAATCCAGATTTAGTTTACCCTAATTTTACCCTATTTTCGAAAATAGGTGAAATCCCTCAAATCTTATCAAACTTTCTCCAAATTTGAGCTAAATGAGTATTAATAGAAATATTATACTCAGCCATGAAATCAAATATCAAATTAAACCTCTCAAAGACCAGATTTGCAGTTTAGTCCAAAGCCAAACCAAAAATCATCGCAAATCAGTCCCTGGTTCGACCAGGCTACTGTGCACGACCAGGCCGTTCAAACGACCACGAGCGCCGGAGTTGGTCGTCGCCGTTGCCGCTGCTGTGGTTTCGTCGCCGGCGATCTCCAGCGTTGCCACCCCAGCCACTGTTTCCCTGCCGCGTGTGCGCATCGTGTTCGCAACCGTGGAAGCACCTCGCCCGCCAGCAGCGCCTTCGTTCTCCCGCGCGCACGCCCGACAACGGTAGCGCAGTTGCGCCACATCGCAAACATGCCTGGGGGAGACATCAACTCGCCGTTGCATCAACCAGGACTGTGCGCCAGGCTGCAAAAGCCGGCACGGCCGCTGGAGCGCGTCGCTTCGCTGCTGTCCCGCCCGGCCGGTCAATTCGCCATCGATTCGAGCTTCAATTCTCTAGGCAATTCCAGCCGTTGCAAGCCCCTTGCTGTGCCTATAAAAGCCACCCCAGCTCAGCTCAAACACACTCACACCAGAACCACTCAAGTTCTTAACCACGCCGTCGTCTTCGTCTTCTTCGGCGAGCTCGAGAAGAGGCTCACGGTGCCAGGCCAATCCACTGCACCAAACTCCAAATTGAAGCTACCAGTGAGTTACTCTCAACCACTTACCTGTGTAGTAGCAGCCAATTGAGTTCTATCGCACCTCATCGCCGGGAATTGCTGTTTTTCCCCGACAACTCCGGCGAGCAATTAATCCTTAACTAAGTCAAATTAGCTCTCGAGCCTGTAATCAAACATGATCAGTGGACTGTTTAGAACACATCTAAGCAACCAGAATCACTAATTTCGCTAAAATATGAAAAATCCCAACTTTGCACCTTACATGTAAGCTGGAGCTCGCTGTTAAGCTTCTCTGGTGTTTCTTCAGACAATCTAGCTTCGCACATAGCTCTTGTATGCCCCAGAGACCCTCCTCAAGCAAGGATTCGAGTTCGTTTGCCCTAGAACAGAAATGCCCAATTTTTGTGTCTTCTTCCCTAGCTCCGGCCGCCGGATTTTGTTTCCGGCCGTTTCAACCCCAACCACCTTGTCTAGTAGATGTGCCTCGACCCCATGAGTATTTTTGCCTTCTAGCTCAACACCTGGATCGGCCCAGATGAAGAGGTATCGCCATGCCAAAGTTTGGTCCAGAAACTGTTGAGAACAGCTCGGCCACCGTGTTCTTCGCCGGTTTTCATCTCTTTCCGGCCATCTCCTGCCCTAGGTCCTGTTGAGACATTTGTCCCTGTTACAAATGCCTAACCACCAGACAAAGTGGTGCATCATTTTGAGCCCTGAGTCAAAAGATAAGGCTAACCCTAGTTTCTGGCCATGTCAACCCTATGCCAGGCTATGTCAGCCAGTGGCATTAGCCCTGTTCACCCACCTCTGGTCATGTAAAATAGAAATTACTTTGTCAAATAGCTGCCTCACTACCTTGTGCACCATATTCTTGAATCAAAACCTACTTTGGCCACTGGAAACTGTTCAAACCATGTCAATGCCATTCTAGAGCACTGTCAGCCTATGTCAGCCAGTGGCATTGAGCCTTTTCACCCACTTCCAGCCATGAAACTTGAAAATAACCTTGTCCCTTAGACTCCTGACATTGTGATCTACACTTTTCTCTACTGTCACAACTTGAGTTGAGCCCTCTATCACCCATCGACCTTATGTCGATGCCTTGAACCGAATGCCAACCTAAAGACATTCGCTGTTTTTGGGCGAACCAGTCACAACCTTGATATTACCCTGATATTTTGGAACCTTGTAAACCTTAACAGCTAATTTTAACCCTGATTTCCATAGTTAAACTCAAATCGCTTTCAAACCTTGTATCACCAGAGTATTTTCTCCTTGCATCTTTACATGTAGTGAATTAGTAAGAATAGAATGAATTGTAATACCTGTTTGCTTGTTTGATCTTGTTTAGAGCAAGAGTCCGGGGTTGAAGATCTTGTCGCTGAACCATCATCAACTGCTGATACTTACGACGCGGAAGGCAAGTCATACTTTGATCATATTGAAACCCATATTTTATGAATTGCTATGCTATTCCATGAGTAGATATCTCATTATTATTGCATGTGTTGAGATCAATGATATTATGGCAGTGATAGATTGAATACTTGAGGAATGTGAACTTGATAAGATAGTAAGCCATGAACTAATAAAGGTATAAACATGTACATTTATATTTATGAAATAGAACCCCTAGCCGTGACCAGTATTTTGGTATGGAATGGTGGTAGCACTGGAGGTGCTTGGCTGCACCGAAGGTGTAGGCACTGAAGGTGCATGGTTTGTGGTATGATCTGGTCACTGGCATGTAAGGACTAGAACCTTGTGTTATGCGTCTAGTGGCATGAAAAACGTACCAACCACTTACCTGGTATGGGACAGGCGCAACCTAGTAGCTTTCTTAGTATTATCAGTTCCCTGCATGGCTTGTCGATCCGGTTTCTCGCGTGGAAACTGGTGGGACGCAGTTCATCCATGAGTGTGTGAGATCAGAAAAATTATGAGAGGATAAGGTGTAAAGAAGGAAGACGCCCTACGCCAGATTAAGTCGTGCGCGACTGTAATCAAAAGAGGTTATGTGTCCTGCGGGAACATAGACCCAGGCTAGGAAGTAAGGCAGTGGGGAGGACCCACAACGGTACTTGGGACTGGATTGTCCATTTACCGGGCAGGGATACTGTTAATACTAGACTGCAAAACGTTGTGTGATCTCGGCCTTGTCACATGCGTATAAGTCGCATGGAGTTGGCCCGACTTGGAAGTCGAGTGAAAAAGTGGATTTAAAAAGAGGTACATCTCTGCAGAGTTTAAAAATGTATTCGAATACTTCGTGCTCCCGAGTTTTAGGAGTATGCCGCGGTGGATTAAATCCATGGGGTGTGACACAAGTATTGTTTTATAAACTAAAATTTGTTAGCTCAAGATTACCCAAGTGGCATGTGTTGTCATGATAAGGGGCGTTGCCGTGGGCTGTTATGTGTTGACGTGTCGCGGTAATACCATAATATAGAGATCATATGATAATTAAGAGGCATGTGGTTTATGCCGTAAGTTATGAAATACTGTTATGAGTATAAAATAGAAAGTCTTGAATAAAAATAATGTGATATGAGGATATATCGCCTTGGATATGGGATATATGTATCACCATCAATATGATTTAATTACTGCCATGGGTTTGATCAGAAGTTGAGTAAGAATTGAGAAAGAAATGTATTTTGGGAAAAACCCTTCACTCTTTCCCCAATAGCATAGGCTCATGTCATTTATACTGTAACTATATCTCTACCTCCCCTATGACTTGCTGAGTACATAAGTACTCACCCTTGCAACAACTCCTCAATAGATGGAGCGTTCTATCACCTTGGAGGATGCCCTGAAGATGCTGCGGACCCGGGAGATGATGAGCAGTTCCCTCCGGAGCCCTGATGTGGTGCTGTCTGCTGTCAACCTCTGTTTCCTGTGGATTGCTTTTGGGCCTAGCTTCCGCCGACTAGATGTGTTATTTTGTTAGACCCTTGTGCCTTGTAAGGCACTGTACCTCGTTTTGTACTAAGGCCTGATGGCCATACAATTATGACTACTGTATTATTTTGCTGCCTCAATGTATCCCTGTGATTGACTCATCCTGGGAAGTCAAGTGGTTTAAGGGACCAGCTGCACCGAGCTGGGCTCCTCACAGGTGATGTCACAGTCGTGGCAGACACGACAACCGTCAAAGCTCAAAAACAACAGAAGGATAGGTCATGAAGTTCCAGGAGACTGACCTAGGTTTTAACTACGGACAGACCGACCTTATAAAGGTACATACTATGCTAATACATAATGTCGGTCAGTCCGAGATCCTATTCGGTCAGACTGGGTCAACATACGGTCAGACCGACTGAGACAGTGCTGAGCAGTATTGAGCTGAAACAAGCATTTTTCAAGGTATGTGATCTTCTAGTATGCAATGCATGTTGATTTTATGATTTGTGGCACATAGATGAAGTATTTTGTGATACACCACATGCTCCTCTTAATAGTACGACAATTATCCTAAAATCCGGTCAAAATTGTTCTCTAAACACCTTAGACCGGTAAAAATGGAAAAGGCCTTATTTCGTACCTTTTCCCTTTTGATCAATGCCCTTTCTTCATCATGAGGCTCTTTCTTCGCCTTTCATTAACCTGTCTTTTAAGTTTCTTCTTAACACAACTAGGCAGGTAACGTTAGTATAGCATTTGTAGTTGTCATTAAATACTAAAACACTCTTTAGGGGCCTAGAAGCTACAAGGGTGGAGAATGTGGAGAAACAACAACCTTCTAATGGAACAACGATCCAACAAGACAATGAAGTCGATGAGGAGTCCAACGTGGGGGTTCACAGCAACGACGCCGCCGTGCGACGAGTTGCACGAGATGCACAATTACAGGAGCGACTGAGCCCCAATCATCACGGTATGTGAGATAATATTGGTAACAATCACATTCGCAATGATGATCCTTTCGCTAAGGTTAAGTTCACCATAACTTCTTTTTCTGGTTTATATGATGCTGAAACATAGCTAGATTGGGAAATGACCATGGAACAAAAATTTAACTCCCATTTAGTTCCTGAAATTCATTGAGTTAGACAAGCGACTAGTGAGTTCAAAGACTTTGCAATTATCTGGCGGAATGAACTAGTAAATGCTGGCATACAACCTGAAACTTGGGAGATGCTTAAGAGACATATGCGCAATAGATTTGTTCCTCCTTCCTTTAAGCGTGACATGCGTAAAAAATTACAGTGCCTAGAACAGGGTAGATGGTCGGTAGAGGAGTACTATCAAGAGATTCAGAAAGGAATGTTGCGTTGTGTGGTAATAGAGGGTGAGGAGGATAAAATGGCTCACTTCTATGCTGGGTTAAGACGTGAAATCCAGGATATTGTTGATTACAAGGACTATAACAATGTGAATAGGTTGTTCCAACTTGCTGTTTTGGCAGAAAAAGAATTGCAGGGACCGCAACAACGATCAAGGAACAACTTTGGTAACTCCTTCACTCAGAGGCAGACGTCGGCGCCAACCAACTCAACACCAGCTCCTGCTTTTCGATCTACTGCCCCCTTGGCGAGTAGGGCGCATTCAGTAGCACTGTCACCACCACCGCGAGCATCCGATGTGAGCAAATCTTCTAATGGGCAAACACCGGCAAAGTCGGCTTCTTCTGTAGCCTCCACGGGACGATCTACAAGTATAGTGTGCCACCGTTGCAAAGGAGTGGGCCATGTCATGAAGGATTGTCCAAGTCAGCGAGCCTACATCGCGACGGCCGACGGTGGGTACGTTAGTGCATCTGATGTAGAAGAAGAATTTGTTTTTGCAACTAACTATGTAGGTAGCGATCTTGATACGTACAACAATGCGGAGGACTTTCTTGGGATTGACGCCACGGAAGATCACAAGACCCTCATTGTACAGCGGTTGTTGAGCACCCAAATGGAGCAGGCAGAGAAGATACAACGCAACAATTTTTTTCAAACGTATCTTGTTGTCAATGATCGACGTGTTCGTGTTATTATTGATGAAGGAAGTTGCAACAACTTGGTAAGTTCATATATGGTCAAGAAGCTTAGCTTGACTACACGTGATCATTCTCATCCTTACCATATTCAATGGTTCAACAACAGCGGTAAGGTAAAGGTAACACAAACTGGAAAAATTCACTTTTCGATTGGATCATACCATGATTCAGCTGATTTCAATGTAGTGCCTATGCAAGCTTGTTCACTATTGTTAGGCCGTCCATGAGAATTTGATACTGATGCAACCCATCTTGGTAGAAGTAATAGATACACTCTTGTGCATAAAAGAAAGAAAATCACTTTTCTTCCTATGACCCCTACTGAAATTGTTCAAAGTGATAGGGAGAGAGCTGAACATGAGAAGAAAGAAAACATGCTTGAATCTGAAAATCAGCAAGTAGCTAAAACTGTTTTTCCACCTAGAAAAGATAAGAACACGAGTTATAGGTCAACGGGAATTAAATTAAAGGGTGGTGTTATGCTTGCTACAAAATCTGATATTGCTGAAATTAATGATGAAGATGCTTTGTGCCACGCTTTGGTTTGCAAAGAGGCTTTATTTTCATTTGATAATATTCCTAGCTCTTTGCCCCCTACAGTTATTAACCTTTTGCAAGAGTTTGAGGATGTGTTTCCAACTGAGGTACCCCCGGGACTACCACCTATTCGAGGACCACCCGGAAGAGACTAAGGAAATTCAACGACAAGTCCAAGAACTTTTGGGTCGTGGATTTGCGCCCATACTTGGGAGAAGAGATGAGCTTGAGTCGAGGACGACTCCAATTCAAGAGGGGGAGGATGATGAGGACATCACTCCTATGGATGCGTCAACTTCTCCAACACCGCTTGTGCAAGGACCAATTACAAGGGCACGCGCACGTCAGCTAAATTACCAGGTGAGCTCGTTCCTAAGTTTATGTGAAACTACCGTAGAGGGTGAGTTACTACCTAATGATATTGTTCTTGTACTTAGGAATCATGGTTTGGATCAGCGAGGATGTCACGATGCACTGAGACGAGCCAAGGTTCGAGTTGATCCCGAGATGGACGCTGGTTCGGACTGCAGCGACACATCTGTCTTCAAACGGACGTCCAGGCCACATACGAAGTCCGTTTTTGACGTTCTACCACTTCACCGAAAGCTTAGGAGATAAGCTTTCCAATGCATCTGGTTTCGCTGCCAAACGCTTCCTAAATCACTGGGAATCGTCCAAACAGTGTGCGCGAGACAGAGTCAGACTGGTGCTGCGTCACCTCTTTTTGGGCCTTCGGCCCATGTATCTTAGTTAGGCTGCAACCTAAACCCTAGCCGCCGCCTCTCTCTCTCTCATAAACTCTGTAGCCGTCACAGGGAGACTTGGGTTTTCTTAGATTATTCTGCCTTTGCAGTTTCACCATAGATCGGTTTGTGGAACCCCAACTTGTGAGCTTAATTCAATTTGATTTGCAATTTCCAGATTGCTTCTTCTACGTTTTTGCTTGTGCTCTCGATTCGCTTGCAGAAATTAGCCTTCTTGGCGAGGTCAACCGCGTCTTGGCATGGTTGATAACCAACAGAGCAGTGGTGTAGCGATTGCTGGGTTCGATCAGTTATGATCGGAAGCCGGATCGTCAACGTCGAGATCTCCACCAAATCGACTTATCATCTACCTGACGGAAGATCGGGCACCCCGTGTTCCATCAAATAAAAATTTCCTTTACCTTACATACCTTGACTTCTCAAGAAGCATTATGCAAGGCTTATAATCCAAATTGAAACTCTTCACAATCTCTGTGTGAAAAGATGATCACAAGAATGCCTTTGCGACCGCACATACACAGGTAAGTTCGAAGTAACTACTTTTTCGATCAGAAACACATTGACGTATTATACTGCGACCAATACTGGTATTGTGATCAGAACTAAAGCCGCGATCTGAACATAATATCTTGATCGAATGATAATCGTATATGTTGCGATTATCCACTTGCAGTGATCACAGAATTGCTTTGCGATCAACATTCACCCTCTCAAGGCGATCACAAAATTGCATTGTGATAAACACACAGAAATTATTTTACAAAAAACCTGAGAGAATATTTCCTCAATAATCTTTGCAAAATTTTCATGTCTTTGTGTGCACCCTAGCCCCCGAATTCGAAACAAAAAATAATAAAAATATATTTTGTTCAGGATTCACTGTAGGGAGCGCATAACGGGTTTCTAGAGAGAAGGCACCCATTATGGGAAATTAATAAAATATACGATGAAGGGTTGTCTCGGGCATATAAAAGGAGAAGGTAGCTTCCTGAGGAAGCCATACAACCAGAAACCCTTCATCTGCCTTAGAGTTTCTCACCGCACAAAACCCTCTTTTGCATTCCTCATCTCCGTTGCCTCCAAATGACATCCTAGAGCCGATCCATTCACCACATAGAAGAAAGCCTGGTGGCACTTGAGAAGGAAGAGATTCTACCTCCGCGGCTACTGATCAATTGGCGGCCAACGGAGAAAGAACAAGAAACCCCAATCATCCAAGAGGGCGAGTTGGTGATCTTTGGGGAGTATCTGCGGTGCGGATTCCAATTCCCAGAGAACGAGTTCTTGAAGGGAATCTTGGAGCATTATGGGTTCGAGTTAGTGAATCTCCACCCAAATGATGTTCTTATCTTGGTGATATTCCAGCATCTCTGCTAAGCTTTCGTCGGTGTGCTTCCAAGCGTGGAGCTTTTCCGACGCTTTTATTTCTCGGCATGGTCGAAGAGTGCCAATGCCGCTGGGTGCATCTACTTCCGAATAAGGGAGAAGAAAGAATACCCTTTCCCGCACCTCCGGGATTCAGTACACGGGTGGTACCAAAAATGGCTCTACTGCACCCCTCCGTCGGAGAGTGGATTGTGGTTCGCGAACTCCCGACCGGAGATGGCCAACGAGTTGGACTCCCTTCCTGCTCTAAGCGCAGAGCAGAAGAAACAGGCCCAAATCATTGTTCACTTAGTCCAACAAGGCTTGACTGCACGCGACATCATACGCGACTTTGTGAAGAACCGGGTAAGCCCTCTGCGTGAAAGGGCTCATCCATCTTGGGAAATCCAATCCATGGCGGATAGTACCTTGGACTACAATAATGGTATGTCTTCTAACAAAACACACATTTTTGCTGACTAAAAATGTTGTATTTGTTAACATGCTTGTTTGCGACGCAGCTCTACCTTTGTCTGAAATTGACAAACGGACAAACTACCTCCTCAAGGTGTACAACGCCACTGCGGAGGGAGCCAAGGGATCGCTTCGCCCCCAGAGCTTGATCAACGCTGGCGATGATCTTCGTCAAGAGCGTCGAAAGGTATGACCTTTCCTAACAAGCTCTGTTGCAAATCATCTACTTGTCCTGCATTACTAAGAGCATTTGAATGATACAGCTTCTAGGGAAGTTTGCTGAGGTGACGCGTCCAAGCGAGGACGTTGGTCCCTTGGGGAGACCAGCTACGAAGAGGGTGAGGAGGACCCTTCGAAGAGCGCAGCGAAAGAATCTGCTCCCAATAAATCCAAGAAGATTCTGGGACAGGCTTCTTCATAGAAGAAAACCCTTACCGCGAAAAAGACTGTGGTAAGATATTCAGTACCCCCTGTAACCCCAGATACGAGTAGAAATTACTTCTTTGTCGTACAGGGTGAAGGGAGCGAGGACGAGGAGGATGACATTCCTCTAGTTCACCGCAAGAGGAAGGCGATCACTGCTCAAACCAGCGAGGTCCTGTCTCTGACCGCAGGGACAAAGATGGTCATAATGGACGCCGTGACCACTGACAATCCTGTGGTTACGGGTGACACCCTGGTACTTGAAGTTATGAAGTTTCAGGACTTACAACACCCCCCTTCTGATAGAAGGGGCGATCGTGGTAAGATTTCTCACAATCTTGAATGTTTTCATTCATCTGTGCACATCTATTGAGTGATGTCCATACAGGAAGAGGAAAACGACATTCCTCTTATCCACCGCGAAAAGACTCCTGCCAGTCCTGGGACGGTGAGTACTCCACTCCTGTTGACAGGAGTAGGAGTGACTGAACAGGATTTCGCGACCACTACCAGCCTCATGGTCGCGGATGAAGTTCCAGTGTCCGCGGCCCAGGAAGCTCCAAGACCAACGGCTTCATCCCTACCGACAGAAGAAGTTACCCCGGTAGGGACCCTTACAGTCCTAGTTTTCTTCATTCCTCATGTGCGTTCTTCTGGATTTGCATGCACACAGGGAGAAAAGGACAAGGTCTTATTCAGGAAAAGGAAGACCAGGACAGATGACGACTGTCCTCTTTATCTCGGGGAACCATCCTCGAAATCCCAGAAATGGGCAGGGTTTCGAGTAAGGTAAGAATCTCTCCTGTTCGAATAGGGTCGTATCATAATGATCAACTAAAGAGATTCTAACCGACGATTCTCTTATTCACTTTGGCGCAAAGATGCAGCGCCAAGCACCCCGGTGACCTCCGCAAGTGTTGAAGCTTCTTCTGCTACAGAGGTCACGGGCAAACAAAGTCCCATCGCCAGGGCCGAGGAAGTTCTTCGTGCCATTATAGACGGGATGGCTACAGAGGTCCAATCGCAGAGAATGGAATCTGTAACCCCAGCCACGGAGGAGGCTCAGCAGGAAAACTCATCTGCTGCTCCAACTGGGGATAAGGCGAGTCTAGAGACTCAGCCTTTGGCTGAATCAGAAAGCAGCTCGTTCAGCGAGTATGTTGAGGTACGCAGAATACCTCTTTGATTATGATCAAGAGCCTCGTTGATCGGGAAAGCCAGGAGGTCAGGGCAGCCGCCAGGATCTCCTGCTTGGAGGAGGAACTCCAATAGCAGCGGTCGCAGCTCTCCTGTAAGTATACTTCCGACCAGGATGAACTAATTCGATATATGAACTGTTTGTGATGGTTTCTCATTCCAACACGAGAGGACCAAATAGGCCAGCTATGCCAAGAGAAGAAGGATCTCCAGGCGACCATCGAGTTGCAAAACTCGAAAGTTGATTCTGTCTGCAGGGAGAACAAGGACTTGAACACATCAATCTCAACCTGCAGCAGTGTTCAACGAGACATCTTCGAAAAACTGAAGATGGTGGCCGGTTTGCTAAGAGCTGATGTTGTCGAAACCAAAAAGGACGACCTTAGCCTTAGCGACTGTACCACACTGGTCGCGACCCAAGCGGAGTCACTCCTCGAGTATCTTCCTGAAAATACAAGACGGCAAACAGAGGCAATCAAGACCAAAGTGCAATCTGCAGCCTCCGCCATCCTTTGCAGAATCCGTCTCCACCATGGCCCAGATCTTGATCTAAATCCGGTGGTGGGAGAAGCAGAGGTCGAGAGTGAAGACCAACTTGAGGTTATAATGGAGGAAGTCCAACCTCTAGTTGAAGATCTCTTGAAAGAGCTTGGCCCATTGTAAATCTTGTACCTGTACAGATAGAGCTATACAATGCATATGTATGCATTAATTTTTGAAAGAAAAGCACTTCTTTTTGTTTCATGTTGCGACCATATTCCCCTAGCCCCCTCCTAAGATTATGCATACTGAAGACTTAGTATCATAAGCATAGGAAACATATGGGTGTAACGACGACCAGGAATATCCGACCAGACCGATAACCATGTTTGATACAGCACCCGACCTTATTGCAAACCGGCAGCCACTCTGATGACCAAGGACATGACAGCAAGCCCCGTGTGCATTGAGAAACGGCTTATTGAGGGGCGTCTTGTCCGAAAGTGATCACGAGATCGGCCAGCGAATTCGATCAAGGTGTTATAGTGACATAATTATCGGCGACCAGCCCCCAAGCCGGACTCGTAACATATGGGCAAAAGGAATAATTATCACATGAAACAACTAAAAGTACTGATTTTGTTAAATCATGCTAATTGAAAAGAAAAAAGGTTGGGTAAACTTACACGTAGAACTTGCGTAGTTGATCGATGTTCCATGTATTGGATAAGATCCGACCATCCTCCATCGCTAACCGAGCTGATCCTGGTCGCAGTACCGAGACAACAGTGTAGGGACCTTCCCACTGAGGAAAAAATTTATTGCGATTAGATTGGTTTTGTATTTTACATAAAACCAAATCACCCACGTGAAGACTACATGGTCGCACCCTTTTGTTATGGTATTTGTGCAAAGCTTGCAAATACACCGCGGACTTGACCAAATCTCGATCACGCTTTTCTTCTAGGAGGATTAGGTCTTGTAATCATTGTCTGTTCTGATCAATTTGTTCGAATTGATCTGTTCGGACAGAACCAATACTGATTTCCATGGGTACTACAGCCTCAACCCTGTATACCAGATGGAAAGGTGTCTCTCCGGTGGCTCGACTAGAAGTAGTACGTAGTGCCCATAGAACGGTATAGAGCTCCTCTACCCAAGCCCCTGAGCGTGTCTTAAGGCGATCAAAAACACGCTTTTTGATGCCCTACAATATTTGCTTGTTGGCACATTCAACGGGACCATTTCTCTACGGATGAGCTACAGAAGCAAATCACACCTTGGTTCCGATATTGTCGCAATAGTCCAGAAATAGACCGCTAGCGAATTGGGAACCATTATCAGTGATGAGATGATTTGGAACACCGAATTGAGTCACAATGTTCTTATGAAAGAACTTTTGTGCAGCAGCAGCACTAATATTGCGTACTGGTTCGGCCTCAATCCACTTTGTAAACGTGTCAATCGCTACGAACAAGAATTTGTATCCATTGACAGCTTGTGGCATAGGACCAACAATATCCATCCCCCAAACCGCGAAGGGTCATGATAGAGGGATGGTTTGTAGAGCGTAGGTAGGTTGATGGACTTGTCTTGCATGAAATTGACACTGAGGACATGTCTTGACCATATTTTTAGCATCACCAAGTGCCGAAGGCCAATAAAATCCTTGTCGGAAAGCCTTTCCGACCAATGAACGGAATGACACGTGTGCACCACATGCACCGTCATGAATTTCTTTCAAGAGGGATTTACCTTCCTCTTGGGAAACACAGCGCATGAATACTCCTTGAGTACCTTTTCTAGACAAAACTCCTTCGATAAGCTTGTGTAGATGCGCTTTTCGAATTAACTGATCAGTTTCGGTCTCGTCCTCGGGCAAGGTCCCGTGTTCGAGATAGACCCTCAATGGATGGGTTCAATCTCGTTCCTGCCGAGGTTGGTAACGGAAACTGTTACCGGATCATCCTCGGCCATAGTCATGATCGAAGGATGTTCCAAGTGTTCGACGAACACTCTTGCCGGGGTGGATGTGCGTGAGGACTCAATTTTGGATAATTGGTTTGCGAGAATGTTGTCCTTTCGTGGGATGTATTGGACTTCGAAATGACTGAAGTGTTTTTCCAATATCCTCACTTCCCCTAGGTAATGAGCCATTCTCTCATCGGAGGTGTTGTACTCCTTGTTTACCTGACTTACGACCAGCTGTGAGTCTCCCCTCACCACTAGTCGACGGACTCGGAGGAATTTTGCTGCCCGGAGCCCTGCAATAAGACCTTCATACTCTGCCGCGTTGTTGGTTGCAACAAAGTGTAGTTGAATGACATACTTCAGTTGGTCGCCCTGAGGCGTAACTAAGACCACACCAGCCCCCGAGTGTTGAAAACTGTGAGAGCCATCAAAGTACATTGTCCAGTGATCGAGGCATTCCAAATCTTTGGATGCCTACACGGGCGGTTCAGGATTAGTCCATTCAACCACACAAAGTCAGCCAGGACCTGAGACTTGACCGCGGTGTGGGGCGTGAAATGGATGTCGAATGCTCCAAGTTTGACAGCCCATTTGGCGATCCGACCAGATTTCTCCGGATTCTGGACAATGTCCCCCAAAGGAAAAGATAAGGGCATTGTGATCTTATGTGCTTGGAAGTAATGTCGTAGCTTACGGGAAGCCATCAGTAGCGCGTAAAGTATCTTCTGGACCTCAGGGTATCGCTCCTTAGGACCATGAAGTACTTCTCTTACGTAGTAGACAGGTTTGTGCACACCTTCTCTTTCTGCGATCAGGACAGCGCTGACCGCGTGAGGTGTGGCCACCAAGTAAAGGAGTAATGGTTCCTCTTTGTTGGGAGAAACCAAGACTGGCGAACTGGATAAATATGCTTTAACCTCCCGAAATGCTTTCTCGGCCTAATCGGACCAAGTAAAATTGTGGTGTTTGCGCAGAGCTTTGAAGAAGGGTAGTCCCTTTTCGTCAAATCGTGATATGAACCGGCTCAATGCCGCCATGCGACCTACTAGGTGCTGAACATCTTTGATGGTCGAGGGAGACCTCATTTGTTCAATAGCCCTGATCTTTTCAGGATTGACCTCAATTCCTCTGGAACAAACAAGAAAACCAAGAAGTTTTCCAGATGAAACCCCGAAAGAACATTTCTCCGGGTTTAACTTTATTCCGAATTGATTCAAATTACAGAAGGTTTCAGCAAGATCGTCTAAATGAGATGAACTTTTTAAACTTTTTATGACCAAGTCGTCTATGTAAGCTTCAAGATTACGCCCCATCTGGGAAAGGAAGGTCTTTTGCATCAAGCGCTGGTACGTGGAACCGGCGTTCTTGAGACCAAACGGCATTCTGACGTAGCAGTAGGTGCCGAATGGTGTGATGAAGGCAGTCTTCTCTTCATCTTCTTCTGCCATGCTAATTTGATGATATCCTGAGTAAGCGTCCAGGAAGCTCATCAGTTCGCAGCCCGCAATAGAATCGACCAGCTGGTCGATGCGGGGAAGGGGAAAATCATCCTTCGGACAGGCACTATTTAGGCTGGTGTAGTCGACGCACATGCGCCACTTACCATTTGACTTGCGGACCATGACAGGATTTGCAAGCCATTCTGGATGATCGACTTGGCGAATAAATCCAGCCTTTTGGAGCTTATCTAACTCTACTCGGATGGCTTCGTGTCGATCAATAGCAAAACGCCTAAGCTTCTACTTTATTGGTCGTTGTCCAGGTCGAATTGCTAACTTGTGCTCAATTACCTCCCTTGGGACACCGGGCATGTCGGATGGTTTCCACGCAAACACATCTGCGTTAGCTCGGAGGAAAGCAACGAGCTCGAGTTCCTATTTGTCATCCAGGCCTGATCCAACTGGAATTGTCTTGGATGGATCATCTGGGTCCAATGGAACCAATTTTAATGTTTCATCTGGTCGAGGAGTGGCTTTGATCGTATCAGTAGACATTGTGGCGATCTGGGCTTCTCGGAGGGGAAGCTGATCTACCATCTCCAGGGATAACCAATCACATGTCAATGCCACGTTGCGACTGCCTCGGACCAAAATAATGCCCTTGGGGCCAGGCAACTTGCCGCACTGGTAGGCATAGTGCGTAGCCATCATGAACTTAGCAAGAGTGGGCCTGCCAAAGATTGCGTTATAAGTCGAATCACAATCAATTACGTCAAAAGTAACCAATTCTATTCAGATGTTATCTGGTTCACCAAACGTGACCGGGAGTACCACCTATCCCAATGGCATCATAGAGGGACGAGGAATTATCCCATAAAACGGATTAATTATGGGTTTGATTTTCGAACGAGGAATTTGCATCCCGCCGAGTGCCTTGACCAATAAAATGTCCAAGGAACTACCTTCGTTGATCAGGACCCTTTCGACTCTCGCATTACTGATAATTGGAGTTATGACCAAAGGTAGTCTCAATGGTCAAGTAAGCCCCACAGGGCAATCAGAGCAATCAAACGTCAAAGGAGTCTCTGACCAACGGGGGCACTGAGGTTCACCAAGGGGAGTCTCCGTTTGGTTCACCTCTCAATAAAAGGCCTTAAATTGCCATTTAGAAACAAAAGAGGAGGAACCTTCGAAAATAACATTGACATGATTACAAGGTACCTAGTAAGACATCTCTTCGTCCTCGCTGGCGTCTCTTAGTCCGCAAGTCTATTCTTTTGGTGGCAAGGTCGACAGAGGTCCGATCACCTGGTAGAAGCCATCCAACTGCTTCAACTAGCTCCGGCAACTCTTGAGGTCGTGGCCTGTAGAGTTGTGGAGTGGACACCATCTCTTGCCTTCCTGCGGGTTACTCGACTTCTCTGGCTGGTCGGCATTGCGACCACCAGAAGCAGTTTTATTTTAAATGAAGGCTTGTTACCTTTGGTCGGTGGAGGTTTCTCTGCGACTGCGAACTCTCGGTACTGTCCAATTCGACTCCTTTTTGGTTTTTTCGACTTCCCGCCTGATGAAGATTATGGCTTCTTGCTTGAATCCTCTCTCTTCACCTCCTTGAGACTTGGCTGAGGGGGTAAGTTACCTTTGTCCACCATCCGATTCCACTCAACGGCCTCGGCCGCGTCAGAATATCGATCAGCCATATAAAAAAGATCGGCTACTGATCGTGGAGGATGGATGAGCAAATCCTCAGTGAACCTCTGATATCGAACGACGTGTTTAAACGCCCTGATAACGGAGTTATCAGATATGTTCGGGATGGTATTTCTTACCCCGACAAATCTCTTGACAAACTGGTCGATGTTTGTCGTAGTCGATGGAGGTCGTCCTCTTTTCCTGGCTTCTGATAACAATTCTAGAAATTGTTGAGGATTGCATCGCACAACATTTCTCAGTTATATATCGAACTCTCGGGCTGATTGAACAACCAGGTTCTTGCCGGTCCTTCGAGGACTGTAGGTAAATAGTTGGCCATGACGAGGTCATCGCCACCCGCTGCCTGAATAGCAGTGATGTAAATTTGAAGGAACTCCGATGGATTCTGAGTTCGGTCAAATCTATGGCCCCTGGTTTAAACTTGTCTGGCCAAACGACCGCACGAAGGCCGGGCGAGAAAGCTTTCCAACCAACATAAGGACCATGGATGGATCTGTGACTCTCGACCTGATCTCGGGCGACCTCACGCAAAGGAGAGGCCACGCATGGTCCCAGGCGAGAGTGAACAGGGATTCGTTCCCGATCACGAGAATTCCTCGCCCGTCTTTCTTTGTCATGCCGAGACGGCACTAGTGGCGGATGATTCCGTCTACAGAACTAGAGTTAGAGTATTCTCTTTCGTGGGAACGTATTGCCGACTGGGAAGAGGCTGTAGGGGTAACTTCGGATGCGACCTCGTCTAACCTCTTCGCCAAGATTCTGGTGAAAGCGGGTTTCTAAGCATCTGTGATAGTAGGTGGAAAATTACGCAGGACCTCTGCGATGGATCGAAGCCGGCCATGCGTACTTCTCCTTGGCGCGCCAAGTTTCATCGTCTCCTCGTCCGCCGGTAAATGTCCCAGGGGTAAAGATGGTGTCTGGTCGCGTCTGTGACCACGCGGTCGACGTGAGGAACTCGGAGCAGCATCGTAACGAGCTTGCGCATTTTGAAGAGCCTCTAGGGCTGTTCTGCGAAGCTCATCATCTTGCTGTTCACGATCTTGATCCTTCTTTTGTCTGCGCTCTTGTTCTTCCTTCTGCTTGCGCTCCTGTTCTTCCCTAGAAGCCCGCTAATCGGGAGTTTCCTCTGATAAAGCAGCGAATTGCCTAGGGAACGAGGTCGCTGATGGAGAGAACATCTTTGTTTGTTCTGAGTCAGACTCGAAATCAAAGAGACGGTGGAGGTTATCAGGATCAAACCTCCCTGGGCTAAATTCCTGATCAACATCGCCCTTGCCCTCAGTAGGGCCGTGCGATGGACCGGATTCAACCTCTAATGCAGCGGAAATAACAGTGGGTTCCGGTTCTGCGTTTGTTGTTTCCTGGTCGATAGACATGACCTGAGTGGTCGAATCGACCTCCGAGACGTCTTCGGCTCCGGTTTCCTTCATTGGAACAGGATCACTAGGTGAAGGTATCTGGATGTGGGTATAATCCTCGAGATCAAAGTCGTTCTCGGAATCATATGCTCCAGACATGGCTCACCGAACCTCCAGATAGAAATAAGAACGTCTTGAGAAAGGCCCCACGGTGGGCGCTTGTTGTCGACGATTCAGACTCGGGGTCCTCAGTCGAACTTATGCAGAATTTGTGAGTTGCGAGGCCTTTCAGGGTGTCCCTCCGGGAAGGGATGATAAGCAATGTCGGTTGGGGCACAGAGAGATTTATACAGGTTCGGGCCCTCGATGGTGGGAGTAATAGCCCTACGTCCTGTTGTGATTTCACTATGTATGGGAAAAAAGGTTACAAAGTTGTAGAAAAGATCATCACAGGCGAAGATCTTTTCTGTGTGATTGTCTAAAACATGACTAAACTAGCCTATGAAAGCTTGAGGTCTTCTTGTGTCAGGTCTGTTCGAACCGTTGTCTCTCTCCCGTTCCCTGTACATCTGCTCACCCTTTTTATACTGGTCGAAAGGGCGCCAATGCACAACGGCTTTGAACGGTTGCTTGGGTGCAGTTTTGATAACCGCACTTAACTCCCATGCAGGCTTAACACGTGCAATTAAGGGATAACCGCACATGTTAACTCCTTTGGCAGTTGTCTTCATACGTGGAAGGATCTTCGTGATTCTCGGGATATGCTTGTTGTGGAGCTTAAACAACCCCGAGTCATCCAGGTTGAGAGTAGTCAAGGACCTTCTGACCGCGCACTGCCTGCGATCTCATGATCGCGCAAAGCCTGTGACCATGTGTCCGCGCTTCTCAGGTCGTCTGAGATGATAGCAGCGGACCTCCGGGCACTTGTCTGGTTCGAATCTGTCTTGAACCAGATGTGTATTACTCCGAACTAGCTTGGGTAACAATCCTCGTCAGACGGTTATGAACTTTTCAATGGAACACCGTCTGCGAAGACCTGTCGGGAGAATATGTTCAGTTATCAGAGTCGGTTCTGATGTCAAAACCAATTGTGATAGTCAAGTAGATGGTTTTGACCACAGAACCGTCTGTGATAGTCTACTTATCACAGATGGTTTTAAACTTAAAGCCGACTGTGATACTGAAAATTGGTTCTCAATTGAGAAGCGTATGTGATAACTAGAATATCACTGACTGTTATGTTGTAAAAACCGACCGTGATAGTTACAATCGGTTCTCAACTGAGAACTGTATGTGATAACTAGAATATCACTGACGATTCTATGATTAAAACCGACCGTGATAGTCCAAACAGTTCCGGCGCTTCGAATTCTCAATGGTGTGTTATTTCGGTCTCCGATCTTCGTGCGGCACCCTATGCTGGGAACACGAAACGTCGCCTTGAAAATTCTATAAATTGCTTGATAGTGGAATAATTACCAACTCCTTTACAGGTTTTTCTACTTCTCAAACTCTTCGACTCCTTAGCTTCTCTGCACCAATGGCATCCTCAATGGCATCGTTAGCCTCACCCTCCCTGGTAAGAACTCTCAATCTTTTGGACTTACCCCTTGTCGGGGGAAATCTCCGCGGGACTAAGTCCAGGTAAGATGTGACATTCGCCCGGGGACGTGGCCTCCGGGGCCTCCCCGGGCGCCGCCTTTTGGCTCCCGGGAAGCGGCCTCCGGTGCCCTCCCGGGCGCAGCCATTTGCCCGAGGACTTGGCCTCCGGGGCCTCCCCGGGCGCCGCCATTTTGCTCCCGGGACCTGGCCTCCGGTGCCCTCCCGGGCGCCGCCATTTGCCCGGGGACTTGGCCTCCGGGGCCTCCCCGGGCGCCACCATTTTTGCTCCCGGGACCTGGCCTCCGGTGCCCTCCCGGGCGCCGCCATTCGCCCGGGGACCTGGCCTTCGGGGCCGCCCCGGGCGCCGCCTTTTGGTTCCCGGGACGTGGTCTCCGATGCCCTCCTGGGCGCCACCTTTTGCCCGGGGACTTGGCCTCCGGGGCCTCCCCGGGCGCCGCCATTTTGCTCCCGGGACCTGGCCTCCGGTGCCCTCCCGGGCGCCGCCATTCGCCCGGGGACCTGGCCTCCGGGGCCTCCCCGGGCACCGCCTTTTGGCTCCCTGGACGTGGCCTCCGGTGCCGTCCCGGGCGCCGCCTTTGGCCCGGGGACCTGGCCTCCGGCGCCGTCCCGGGCCTCATCGCCCTCCTAAAGGTAAAGTCTCGAACTGTTTATCACGTGCAGGTCACGCGAGGAGCGCCTCGGGAACTAGCGACCACCTGTCAAGCATCCAAGGTGTTTGACCGGGAGAAGGACGGTCCTGCCCTTCAATCCGACGGTGGCTTCCGGGGTAGTTTAGGTTTTTTGATGCTTTTTGGGGCTATAAATAGCCCTTGTACCCCTCTGTTGTAGAGGATCGGTTCATTTTATTGGAATAGCTAAACTTACAGGCGTGCTCCAGAAGCCTCTCCCCCGGAGAGAGCCTCCCCAGCCGACTCCGGTCGGGAGCGCGTCGATAGGACTAGGGCCCCCACCGGGACCCGAACCTGTATAAACCCGTGTGTCATTCTTTGTGCTTGTCCGGCGGGGGAGGACCGGTCATCCGGTCAACCCGCGCCGCGTAATCTTCGCTAGGATCACTCTCAAAACTTGGCGGGGTATTCGTAATACCACGACAGTTGGCGCCGACCGTGGGGAGTCGTGACAAGACGCCTTGGCTCCCCCAAGAACAAGGGCTCGCACCCTTCCCGGTGACCCGGGTCTCGGAGACCCGGCGCCATCTGCCCGGGACACCGCTGTCCCGGCGGTCCCTTCCGGAGGCGACCTGGCCCAGGTACCGCCTCCCTCCTTTCCTCTTAACTTAGGTGCTTCCACCTCCAGGTCGTTCCCGGTGACCGCGGGGACCTCGGCCGGGACAAGTGTCCCCGCGGAGGCTCCCCCGGCTCCCCAGGACGCCCTGCTCGAAGCTCTCGTGGAAGGCCAGCTCCGCGCTCAGCGCTCTATGGACGAGCTCCTTAGCGTGCTGGCGCGGCCTCCGACCCCCACATTTGCGTCACACCCGTATCCGGGGAACATGCCCCCGTTTATGGGTTACCCGGCGGCCCCTCCGGCTTCCGGGGGGTTGTCCGCCCCATATGATCCTGCCGGGGGGCTCCCTCCACCTGCGGGATATACGTCCGGACCCTTCCCGGCACCCGGGCCCGTCCCGGTACCAGGAGGTTACTTCATGCCGGGGCCCTTCGTGGCACCAGGGGGGTACCCCGTCCCCGGCCTATTCCCGGGGCCGGGAGCCCACTTCTTGCCGGGGGTTTACCCTGCGTCGGGAGCCAGTCCCGCCCCCCGAGTCGCGTTTACCGCATCGGGGGCGGTTGACAGAGCAGCCCCCGTGACGCAGCGGACTTCCCCCCGCATGGGCTCCCCGGTTCCGGATGCCGCCGCGGGGGCTCCCCCCTCGCCGGTTCCGGTGTTACAAGGCATGCCCCCTTCCCGGTTCCGGTCGTGGCCGCTGGGGCCCCCTCCACTTCGATTCCAGGCGTCGCCGCGGGCGCCCCCTCCCCGGTTCCGGATGATACAGGGGCCTCCCCCTTTCTGGTCCCGGGGGTCGTCGCAGGGGGCTCGCCCCAACCGGCTCCGGAAGCTACGGTGCACGAGCTCCCTCCCCCGGCGGGACATGTCTGTTCCGTCCCGGGGGAGGTCGAGCGAATGCGTTCATCAGAGCGCGGGGAAGAACTTCCCGCCGGCCGCGGGCACGGGGAGCCTCGCTCTCGCATCGGCCGGGGGAAGAGACCCGCTGAAGAGCCAACCTCTCTGGCGGAGAGCCCGGACGTCCGGGAATTCAGCCCTGGTCCGGAGGAAAAGCGTCGCCACCGCCATTCTGGCGGACCTCTCGGACCGCTTCCAGACTCAGACAACGAAGGTCCCGTGAAAGAAGATAGCCACCGGGGCTCTCCCCGGGAAGTGCAGGGGGCCAACCAGCCCCTGTGCCGAAGACTTCGCAGCATCCGGTGGCCGCGGCCCTACCGCCCGCCACACATCGAACATTATAACGGCGAGGCAGACCCTTACGAGTTTGTGCAAGTCTACTCCACTGCTATCTCCGCGGCCAGGGGGGACGAGTCAGTACAGTGCAACGTCTTCCCCCTTTACCTCTCCGGCACCGCCCGCTCCTGGTTCTACAACCTGAAGGCCGGCTCCATCAAGTCTTTCTCGCAGCTCAAGCGGGAGTTCTGCGCCAACTTCCAGGGGAACTACGTGCGTCCCCTGGACTCTTCGCAGCTATACACTGTCCGGCAGAGGACTGGGGAAACCATCAGAAGCTTCTTCAAGCGCTTTGCTCAGGTGAAGAGCAAAGTGGCCCACATCCCCGACTCTACGGTCATTGAAGCCTGCAAAAGCGGCATCCTCCCAGGGAAGCTCCACCGAAGGCTCTCTCAGAGCTGCCCCTCTTCCGCCGACGAGCTCTTCAACGTGCTCGAAAAGTACGCTCGGGCGGAGGAAGACGATATCTGGAAAAAGACTCAGGGGGCTCCCGCCCCTGTCGACCGGGGGGCCAGGGATCCCCCCAAACGCTCCAAGCAAGGGGGGCATAGCGAGCCACGGCCTCGGGACACCTTTGTCCTCGAGGGCGGAGGCGGCTCGCGCGACCCCCCGAGGACCAACCGCCCCTTCCCCAAACCGAAGGGCCATGGGGGAGGACAGTCTTCGCGCTGCCGGGAAGGCCCCGCGGGGAGAAGGCGGGAAGGACCGTGGTGCAGCCTCCACAGGTCCAACACCCACGCTACTCGAGATTGTGGCTAGCTGCTGCAGCACTTCGCGGACTTCCTCGACCAGCGCGGGCAGGGGGGGACTCCGGCCTCCTTGCTCCCTCGGCCAGCTGTTCCGACTCTTCCCGCTCCCACGGGGGTTCAGCAGACGCAAGAGGGGGAGCCTTCAGAAGCTCTCCCCTTTCAAACTTCGCAGCGGCACATCAACGTCATCGTGGGAGGATCTGCCTCTGGGCGGGACTCTAAGCGCCAGCGTAAGGAGTACGCGCGCGAGGTCAAGGTTGTGGGGGTGCTACACGCGTCCCTGCCGCCGAAGTGGTCGGACGTCCCCCTCACCTTCAAGGCAGAAGACGCGCGGGGGGTTCGCTTCCCCCACAACGACGCGCTCATTGTCTCCGCGACCATCTACAACTGCCATCTGGCCCGGATCCTGGTGGACGGCGGGAGCTCCGCCGATGTCTTATTCCTGAAGGCCTTCAAAGAAATGCAGGTGGATGAGAAGCTCCTGCAGCCCGCTGCCAGGCCCCTGCAAGGCTTTGTCCCGGGGAAGGCGATCCACCCCGTGGGCAAGGTAGATCTTCCAATGACCTTCGGCACCCCGGAAAACTACCGGACCGAGCTGGTCCGCTTCGACGTAGTAGACCTGCCCTCCTCCTACAACGCGATTATGGGGAGGACGACCATCAACCGGCTGGGGGCTGCCACCCATCAAAACTATCTCTGCATGAAAATCCCCGGGCCGCATGGTGTGATCAACGTCCGGGGAAACCAAGACGTGGCCCGTGCTCTATACGAGCGCGCTGCGGCTACGATCGGAAGCGTCAACCTCACAAAGACGCCCGGGGGGGAGGCTCCTCCCCCGGAACTAGATGCTGCTGCACCACCGCCCGGGAGGCCCCTCCTCAAGCCGCGTCCGGAAGGAGGCCTCCGGAAGGTCCTGCTGTCCCCGGGCAACGAAGACAAAACCGTCCGGATTGGGGCGGAGCTCCCCTAGGAGCACGCAGTGCAACTTGCGGCTTTTATGCGAGAAAACTCCGATGTTTTTGCGTGGAAGCCGTCAGACATGCGGGGCGTCGCCCGGGGGGTCATTGAGCACAAGCTTGCAGTGGCCCCCGGCCACCCCCCGGTCAAACAGAAGCTGCGAAAACTCTCCCTCGAGCGCCAAGAGGCAATCAAGGCAGAGATCACCCGGCTCCGAGAGGCGGGGTTCATTCAGGAGGTCCTGCACCCCGAGTGGCTCGCGAACCCCGTCCTCGTCAAGAAATCAACCTGCAGGTGGCGGATGTGTGTGGACTTCACCGACCTTAACCGCGCCTGCCCAAAAGACAACTTCCCGCTCCCGCGGATTGATCAGCTCGTCGACTCCACTGCGGGGTGCGAGCTCATGAGCTTCCTAGACGCCTACTCGGGCTACCATCAAGTCTGGATGGCGGAAGGGGACGAGGAAAAGACGAGTTTTATTACTCCCCTCGGAACCTTCTGCTACGTCCATATGCCCTTCGGGCTCAAGAACGCGGGGGCGACCTTCCAGCGCCTTATGACACTGGTTTTCAAAGAGCAAGTCGGCCGCAACGTTGAAGTCTACGTAGACGACGCGGTTGTCAAGAGTCCCCGCGCAGCCTCCCACATCGACGATCTGGCTGAAACCTTCCGGAACCTCCGCGCATTCGGGCTCAAGCTGAACCCGGAGAAGTGCGCCTTCGGGGTGCGCGGGGGGAAGCTCCTAAGTTTCCTCGTGTCCCAGCGGGGCATTGAGGCAAACCCCGAGAAGATCCGGGCATTCCTAGACATGCCCCCGCCGCGCTCCGTCAAGGATGTCCAACGGCTCTCCGGCCGCCTAGCCGCACTCAGCCGCTTTGTCTCCCGGTCGGGGGAGCGGGGCCTCCAGTTCTTCAAGATCCTCCGAGGGCTCGAGGGGTTCCGCTGGACCCCCGAGGCCCAGGAGGTGTTTGACGACCTCAAGAAGTACCTCACGAGCCCTCCAATGCTCGTGAGTCCGTCCCCGGAAGAGCCCTTGCTCCTCTACCTCGCCGCGACCCCTGTCGCCGTCAGCGCGGTCCTGGTGAAGGAGCAAGGAGGGCAGCAGCGTCCGGTGTACTACGTGAGTGAGGCCCTCCAAGGGGCCAAAACTCGGTACACTGAAATGAAGAAAATCTGCTACGCCCTCCTCATGGCATCCCGGAAGCTTCGGCATTACTTCTTGGGGCACCCCATCACCGTCCCGTCGTCCCTCCCCCTTGGGGAGGTACTGCGGAACAAAGAAGCCACTGGCCGGATCGGGAAGTGGGGGGCTGAGCTCGCCCCCTTCTCCCTGTCCCTTACCGGCCGCTCCGCCATCAAGTCGCAGGTCCTCGCCGACTTCGTCGCAGAGTGGACTCCCGCCTCTGGGTCCGGGGACGAAGATCTCCCTGTGCCGCCCCGACGCAGTGATCATTGGACCCTTGTGTTTGATGGGTCGCTGTGTCTCACCGGGGCTGGCGTGGGAGTAGTCCTCCGGAGCCCCGAGGGGAAGGAACTCGAGTACGCCGCGCGGCTCGAGTTCCCCGCAACCAACAACGTCGCCGAATACGAGGCTTTGCTCCTCGGGATGCGCCTCGCGCGCTCCCTGGGGATCCGGTGCCTCCTAGTCAAGGGAGATTCTCAGCTCGTAGTTTGCCAAATGGACAAGTCTTACCTGTGCCATGACGCAAACTTCAGTCTTTATTTGCAGGAAGTGCGAAAGATGGAGAGGCATTTCGACGGCCTCCAGGCCCGGCATATCCCACGTAGGGACAATGACCGGGCCGACGCCTTGGCCCGGGCGGCCAGCGCCCGGGGATCGCTCCCCAAGGGGGCTTTCCTGGAGATCATCACGAAGCCCTCAGTGGCCTCCCCGGACACGGGCGATGAGCCTCATGTCGCCGAGATCACCCGGACTCCGTCCTGGATGGACCCCCTCATCTCCTTCATCAGGGGGGAGGGGGACCCTCCTAGTGAGACCGAGGCTAAACGTCTCCGGGCTAAAGCCCGGGCATATCTCCTCCTGGAGGGGAGGCTCTACAAGCGGGGGGCTTCCGCCCTCCTGCGCTGCCTCCCCCGGCCGGAGGGACTTCAACTTCTCGAAGACATCCACGCGGGGAGTTGTGGTTCTCACCTAGCCCCGCGTGCCATCGCAGCCAAGGCCCTCCGGCAGGGCTTCTACTGGCCCACGGTCATGCGCGACGCGTGAGACCTTGTCTCCGCGTGCGAGGCATGCCAAAAGATGGCCAAGGGCTCGAACCTCCCCCCTATAGCACTGCAGACGATCCCCATCACTTGGCCCTTTGTGCGCTGGGGGATGGACCTCTTAGGGCCCTTCCCCCCAGCACCCGGAGGATACAAGTATGTGGTAGTCGCAGTCGACTATTTTACAAAGTGGGTTGAGGCGTAGCCTTTGGCCAGTATCACGTCCCGGGCCGTTCAGCGGTTTTTCTGGAAAAATGTCGTATGTCATTTTGGTGTCCCCCGGGAAATCACCGTGGACAACGGGACCCAATTCGACTCGGCTTATTTTCGGGAATTCTGTGAAGCCCTGGGGCTCGTCATCCACTTCGCCTCTGTGGCCCATCCCCGGAGCAATGGGGCTGTCGAGAGGGTCAACGGCGTGATCCTACAGGGATTGCGCCGGAGACTCGAGCAAACCGCTTCTAAGCGGGGTGCATGGGCGGAGGAGCTCCCTAGCATCCTCTGCTCCATGCGCACGACCCCGTCCCGGGCGACGGGGCGTACTCCCTTCTCCTTGGTCTACGGGGCGGAGGCAGTCCTCCCCCCGGAGATTGGCTTCCGGTCACTGCGGGTGGAGCTCCTGGAGGGAGCCACTCCCTCAGCATACCAAGCCAATGAGGCCAACCAGCGTCTGGAGATCGACCTCGTGGAGGAGGAACGCGACCGAGCGCTCCTCCGCCACGCCATCTACGAGCAAGAAATGGCGCGCGCGTACAATCAGCGCGTGCGCGAGAGAGCTTTCCGCCTTGGGGACCTTGTCCTCAAGCGCGTGACGGACCCCATGCCCAGGGTAAGCTCTCCCCCAAGTGGGAGGGCCCCTACAGGATCTCCGCGGTCCTGGGCTCGGGGGCCTACAAACTCTCCAACCTCCAAAAGCAGGAGCTGAAGCACACGTGGAACTTGCGTTTACTTCGCAAGTTCTATGTTTAGCCTTACGGGCCTGTCCCCTCCCCCGGAGCGTTCACGCCGGAGGGGGAGGAGGGACGCTGTATTTTCCTCCCCTTTCGCGGCTTCGCAGGGGGAGGTCCTGTACTTCATTTTATTAGCAATACATAGGTCTTGCTTTGCAAACTGTCTCATTGCAGGTCTTTCTCATTACCGCCCCTAGCGGTGATGCCCTCCCCGCGAGGAAGCCCTCCCCGCGAGGATGCCCTCCCCGCGAGGATTCCCTCCTTGTGAGGATGCCCTCCCCGCGAGGAAGTGGGCCAGCCCCAACAAGTCCCTACAACGGAGCCTGCACTCCCGTAGGGCGGCTTACGATCAGCCCTCGTGGACTGAGGGTGTAAGCGGCAACCCGGTCACAGTGGCCGTGGTAACGAGTCACATTGGGAGACTAGTCCCCTGCCCAAACACTCAAGCCCTGTCTTCGGGCACTTCCTCCTCCGGGAGTCGACGTTATTCCCGGCTCCCCGTTTTCACGGCGACCGGAAGATCGGCCCCTTGCGGCTTGATTGGATCTATCTTCCTCCTCTGGGAGTCGACGTTATACCCGGCTCCCCGTTTTCACGGCGACCGGAAGATCGGCCCCTTGCGGCTTGATTGGATCCATCTTCCTCCTCCGGGAGTCGACGTTATTCCCGGCTCCCCGTTTTCACGGCGACCGGACGATTGGTCCCCAGCGACCTTATTCCCGGCTCCCCGTTCTCGCGGCGACCGGATGAATGCCTCCCGGAGACCCTATTCCCGGCTCCCCGTTCTCACGGTGACCGGACGATTGTCTCTCGGAGAAGTCGGATTTCTCGGGCATTTTCTTCCCCGAAGACCCTATTCCCGGCTCCCCGTGTTCACGGCGACCGGACGAATGTCGCCTAGGAAGCTCGCCTCTGGAAATCTCATCGGGTTCTCTTGGATTTTCCTTCCGCTTGAGGCCTTATTCCCGGCTCCCCGTTCTCACGGCTACCGGACGATTATCTCCCGGAAGGTCTTCTCTTTGAAAACCTCGATTTAAAATTTTCTAAGGAAATTTCCTATGCTACAGGTGACTTCCTTCCCGGGGGCCTTGTTACCCCCACAGCGCGCGGAGCTATTCTCCGGCCCGCTGTGGGCGGGGGGGATAAGGAACCCCCGGGTGTCGACCGCACCACCCACGAGGAAACTTAGCTCATCCTTGTTAAGATGAGTCGTCCAGACCATCCAAGAAGAAGAAAATAAAGAGGCGAGGCAATGAAAGGAAACAACAACACAGCGCTTTATTGATCAGCAAACCCGGAGGACATCTTCCCCCTCCGGTGGGCTTCGGAAAAGATACAACCCGGGTTCTAACCCGGGGGATTCTATAAGCCCTAAGGCTCCTACGCCTAATACTCCCGGAGGCTCTCCGCTAGCTCCCGGGTCAAGTCCCGGTACAACGCCCGCACGCGGCGTCAAGCGTCCCGGAGCACACCTTCAGGCCAGAACTCGTATCCCGCCGGTGGAAGTATTCGGAGGGGAGGGATCATCCGGAGTCCCGGTCGCGGAGGGGACAATTCGGCACGATGATTATCAAAGTTGTCCAAATGCCACTCCGGACGCCACCTCAACCGGATCGGCTCCCGGATACTATCCTCGCCGCGATTCCCGGAGATAAGGCTTAGCAAAATTAAAGCCGCTTGGGCGTCCCCCGGGGAGCCCCTCCTGGACCTTCGCCCGGGAGTAACCTCCCGGGAACCCTGGTAACAGTAAATTCAATTCAAAGACTTAGAAAAAAATTCTAACTTCATTGCATTCAAAATGTTTATGTACAAGTGCCCGGGGATTCTTCTAAGAAGCTACCGGAATCAAAAAATCCTAAAACAAAAAAGGGCCCTAGCTAAGACCCGGGGGGAGGCTCATACATGTTCATTGGTGTCCTCCCCCCGGGGGGCTTCCTCTGAGGCCGGGGCTGGAGCGTCTCCCGCCGGAGGAGCCGGAGCCGGGAACCACGCCCGGATGATCCGGTCGTAGAACCCTCCGGCGAGCTGCTCGACCTCCCGGCGCGAGGGCTCGCAGGAGTCCGGGAAGCTTCGGGGGATGCGGCCCCCGATCGCCCGGGCGCCGACCACCCGGAACTCGACGAGCCCCGCAGCGGCCGCGACGACGGGGATCGCCCGACCCCGCACCCGAACATCGGCAGCCTCCGGGATGGCGGAGACCTGTGCGTTGAGGAAACGCACAGCCTCCGCGAGGGTCGCCGGCGGGACCTCCCTGCTCCCGGAGCCGAGGCTTACGCCAAGGCCCTCGAGGGCGGTGGCGGACGGAGCGGCTCGCGTCCGCCACCGCCCGGACGCTTGAGCTCTCGAGCTCGC
Source organism: Pharus latifolius (assembly GCA_019359835.1). Classification (NCBI taxonomy): domain Eukaryota; kingdom Viridiplantae; phylum Streptophyta; class Magnoliopsida; order Poales; family Poaceae; genus Pharus; species Pharus latifolius. The sequence continues at coordinate 68,755,434 of CM033323.1, forward strand.
GGAGCGCCTCCTCCCTCGCCTTGGCCACCTCCCGGAGGCGTGCGTTGATGGCCTCGGAAATATGAACCTGGGCCCGCACCAAGGTCAATTCCGCGAAGGCTTCGTCACGTTCCCGGAGGGCCTCCTCGCGCTGCCCTACGGAGGCCGCGGCCCGGCCCTCCGCCTCGTTAAGCAGCCGGGCGACCCGCTACTCAAGGCCCCACGTAACAGCTGCCACCTACAAAATACATAAGAGTTAGAAAAATTTCAAAGTGCAGGCGATGAGCGAAGGCGTTATCGACTCGGGTTACCTGGGCCCCGAGGGACTGAAGCCCCTCGAAACGCTCGTGGAGCGTCCCCCCTGCGACGAAGGCCTGCACCTTCCGGGTATGCAGGCCCTCCGAGTAGCGGGCTACCTCCCCCGCGGGGAGCAAAGGGGTCTCCCGCCCGGAGCCACCGGCGCGGCTGGCGGGGGGTCCCCGGACCTCAAGGTCCGGTAGCGCGGCCGGGATCTCACCTCCAGCCTCTCCGACTCCAGAGAAGCCGGAAGGGGCGGGAGGAGCTCCACCGCGAGCAGCGACGAGGCGTAGTTCGCTGAGTCGGACGTCGCCCCGCCCGCAGTCGCCTCCTTCCCCTGCGCCTCGACAGGGCCCTTCGGGGGGGAGGTGTCGCTTCCTTCCGGGACTGTGCCCGGGCACGTTCGCTCCCGGGGGTCCCGTCCCGGGGCTTCGCCGGTGTCGCTGCTGGCGTCGTCGATGGGCCGGGGGTCTTTTGGACCCGGGCCTTCTTGGGCTCCGAGCCCCCGGCCGTCTCCTTCCCCGTTTGTGTGAACCGGGGGTGGGGAGAGGCTTCCTCTCCGGCAGCTTTAGCCCGAAGGCCGCCGCTACCAAGTTCTTTGGGGGGCCCTCGCCCACGGCGCGCACAACGCGCTCGTGCTCATCGGCGAAGTACCTCCCCAAGAGGTTCTCCGCCTTCTCCCGCACCGCCGGGTACGGTCGGACTGCAAGAGGTAAAGAGTTAGTCAATTTCTTAAAAATTTGTAAGAACAATGCAGCGGGTTCCCGGGGCTTACGTCGCGTCACCGGCTTCACCGGGGGCCGCTGCTCGGGGCCCATGCCGATCCCCCTCTTCCCGCCGGAGAAGGGGGAGATCTGGAGGAGAGCCATCTCCTCAGCCGCGTCCCGCATCGAGCGGTTTTTTTGGAGAGGATCACCTTTCCGAGGAGCTCGTACTCCTCGTCCGTCCACACCGGCGGCTTTGGTGCGGACGACCGGCTGTAGGTGGGGGCCTCCGGGGCGTACACCACCGCGTCGTCTCGGACCTGGAGGTAGAACCACCTCCGGACCCAATCCCCCCAGTGGTCCCGGGAGGCTGCCGCCGGGTAGTCGATTACCCAGGCCGGCAGCATCTGGACCATCACCGAACCAAAGGGGGACTTGGGGCCCCCCTTCACCAGGTGGGAGGTCCGCGCCGCCGGTTCGTAGAAGTACCGGAAGGCGCGAAGGTCGGGCTCCCACCCGGTCGCTGTCTCGAAGAGCCAAATGAAGAGGCCCATCCGGACGAGCGCGTTCGGGGTGAGGTGGTTGAGAGCCACCCCATACTCCTTGAGAAACTCCCGGAGCATGGGATGCACCGGGAGCCGGAGCCCCGCCTCGAGGAAGGCCTCGAAGGCCACGATCTCTCCCGGCCTGGGGCGGGGGGCTCCGTCCTTCTTCACGGGGACTCGGATGTCCCCGGTCGCAACGATGCCCCTTTCGGCCAAGGACTCGGCGTCCTCGGCCGTGAACTCAGACGCCCAGAGGAAATCCGAGGGGATTTCCTCCGGGGGCACCTCCGTGGTCTTCGCTCGACCCTTGGGTGCCATGAGGTTAGTTTTCTTTTTGGTAGATAACTTTGCAGGACGCTACTACTAGAAGCTCCCGGCGCCTGCTACCGGAAAAGCTACCGGAGAAAGCTACCGGGAAAAGCTACCGGGAGAGGGCTACCGGGAGAGCAAAAATCGTGGGGCTGAGAATTTGGAATGAGCTTCCGGGCCCCCCCAAGGTCCTATTTATAGGGGCGGACCGTGGTCTAGATGCACGCCACGTGGCACCCGCGGATCAATCTGGGCCGTAGAAATTCAAACCGTGCGAGGGAAACGAAAGGACGGGCGCGTGAATCGAGGCGCCGGTTCGAACCACGCGCGCATTAATGGCGAAACGGCGCGGCTTTAAGCGTGGGGCACGGAAACCGAAGTGTCACGGCTCCGGTAGCTTGGCCCGGAGATCTTCCCGGTGACCTGAACCATACCTACCGGGGACTCGAGCATCGTCCCCGGGGGGCATGGGGGGCTGCTATCGGGGGAAATCTCCACGGGACTAAGTCCAGGTAAGATGTGACACTCGCCCGGGGACGTGGCCTCCGAGGCCTCCCCGGGCGCCGCCTTTTGGCTCCCGGGAAGCGGCCTCCGGTGCCCTCCCGGGCGCCGCCATTTGCCCGGGGACTTGGCCTCCGGGGCCTCCCCGGGCACCGCCATTTTGCTCCCGGGACCTGGCCTCCGGTGCCCTCCCGGGCGCCGCCATTTGCCCGGGGACTTGGCCTCCGGGGCCTCCCCGGGCGCCGCCATTTTTGCTCCCGGGACCTGGCCTCCGGTGCCCTCCCGAGCGCCGCCATTCGCCCGGGGACCTGGCCTCCGGGGCCACCCCGGGCGCCGCCTTTTGGTTCCCGGGACGTGGTCTCCGGTGCCCTGCCGGGCGCCGCCTTTTGCCCGGGGACTTGGCCTCCGGGGCCTCCCCGGGCGCCGCCATTTTGCTCCCGGGACCTGGCCTCCAGTGCCCTCCCGGGCGCCACCATTCGCCTGGGGACCTGGCCTCCGGGGCCTCCCCGGGCGCCGCCTTTGGCCCGGGGACCTGGCCTCCGGCGCCGTCCCGGGCCTCATCGCCCTCCTAAAGGTAAAGTCTCGAACTGTTTATCACGTGCAGGTCACGCGAGGAGCGCCTCGGGAACTAGCGACCACCTGTCAAGCAACCAAGGTGTTTGACCAGGAGAAGGACGGTCCTGCCCTTCAATCCGACGGTGGCTTCCGGGGTAGTTTAGGTTTTTTGCTGCTTTTTGGGGCTATAAATAGCCCTTGTACCCCTCTGTTGTAGAGGATCGGTTCATTTTATTGGAATAGCTAAACTTAGAGGCGTGCTCCGGAAGCCTCTCCCTCGGAGAGAGCCTCCCCAGCCGACTCCGGTCGGGAGCGCGTCGACAGGACTAGGGCCCCCACCGGGACCTGAACCTGTATAAACCCGTGTGTCATTCTTTTTGCTTGTCCGGCGGGGGAGGACCGGTCATCCGGTCAACCCGCGCCGCGTAATCTTCGCTAGGATTACTCTCAAAACCTGTCGGGGTATTCGCAATACCACGACACCCCTGTATTGTTAATCCCGGTTCAGTAGATTCTTGACTTGTTGATTTGCACAGGGAAGGGGACCAGTGGAGGACTTGGGCAAGGTGAAGGCCAAGCTGAGGGCACTCCAGGAGGAGCACAAGCTCCTTACAGAGAAGCACACTCAACTATGGCTTGACCTGGATGATCTCTTCCAGTGAATTCAGCGCATGAAGACGGATGGTGACAATGCTAGGGCGAGGACAAGGCGTCTTCGCGAGGAGAAGCAAGCCGCGGATATGACCATTGCTGGCTGCGGTTTGACTATGAAGTATACCATCACGAAGCTGAGGGAGGTCGCAGGCCTTCTCGACACGGTAGTAGTTGATCCTAAGAAGGACAACTTGTCACTGGAGGAGTCATGCGTCCTGGCTGCAAATCAAAGTGACTTTATTCTAGATGCAGCCAGGGCTAAGACCACTCATTGACCTAGAATTTTGTATTTTTACTTTTTTTTTGTAAGTGATGAAAATTAATAAAAAATTTGTTCTTATGTCAATTTTCTAATTTTCCAGTACGTTCTTGGACTACTATCTTCCCTCTTTCTTTATCTTTCTTTACCTTTTGGAATATCATAGACGGTTCTGATTTAAAAACCGTCTGTGATAGTTATACCACAGACGGTTTTGAGGTAAAAACCGTCTGCGATAAACAACGCACAGTTTAGATCTCCCAACCGTCTAGTATTACAAACGATTTTGATGTCATGACCGACTGTGATATTCCCAACAGTGTCCGACGCTTCGAATTCTCAACGTTCTTGGAATATCACAGACGGTTCTGAGGATCTAATGCATTATTGCTCTCCCATCTATTTTTGTATACTAGCTTTTTTGTAATATTGGATTCATATTGTATATTGTTGATGTGAAACGGCATCGTTACACTCAGTTGAGTTCTTTGATCGCAGATTGAGTGTCTAGATTGAGTTGGGTAAGCATATGAGGTGGTCAAAAATTTTCCAATATCACAACCTCCTAGTATTACAAACGGTTTTGATGTCACGACCGACTGTGATAGTCCCAACAGTGTCCGACACTTCAAATTCTCAACGTTCTTGGAATATCACAGACGGTCTTGATTTAAAAACCGTCTGTGATAGTTATATCACAAATGGTTTTGAGGTAAAAACCATCTGTTATATCACCGTTTGAAGTTAGGCGGTTCTAATTTAAAAACCGTCTATGATATTTCTGCGATACACAAATAAGCCAGTTCGCACATTCAAGTACATGTTTCAAACAACAATACAAATACACAAATATACATCAATACAAATACACAAATACACACCAATTCACACATTCAAGTACATGTCCCACATAGCAATACAAATAAGCCAATTCACACATTCGATGTATTACAAAAGTCACATCTGAAAGAGAACCTTTGCAATCAAACAACAAATGTAACTACCTACTACAAGTTAGACCTGATACATCACAAATCCATTCATCTGAAACAGCAAATGTATGAACCACGTTTGACTTAACCATAGGAGTCCAATTCAGAGATGCCCGAGGAGTTGGAACTGGCATTGAGTTACATTTGTCTTAGTGATCTCTTCTGGCTTTCTCATCTCAGTTAAGTTGAGTTGTGTTGAGTTGAGTTGAGATGAGAAAGCTCGAGGAAATCACCAAGACAAATGTAAGATACTTTCTATAGGTCCTGATTTGAGAAACACGCCGGGCTTGAGGATCTTCTCACCCTTCACATCCTTCCAGCTCTCGACGGTGATCTTCACCTTTTCTTTAGCCAACAAGCCAATGTAGGCAGCATACTATGATGACGAACCGTGAACTACGTTGCCCCTCGTGAACATTGTCTAAGGACCTGCACAGAATCATATTGAAAAGAAGAAATATAAAAATGAAAGATACAGGAATTGCAGGATAATTGCCATCATAGGATTAGGATAATCCAACAATGCTGAAATTTTACTTTCCTTGCTTGCAATGCCGAAATATAGCCAAGGGAGTTGAAGCTACGATCGATGTTGGACTTGATTCACCAAAGAAACTAGTGGCCGTCGATGGAGGTGCGGCGGCCATCAATGGAGGTTATGGGTTAGAGTTTGTCATGCCGAAGGAGAAAAAGAAGTGGAACAATTCGACTGGAAGCAAAACTCCAGGGAGGGAACAAGTATTTGTAGAAGTCGAACGGTTCGACTTCAATAAAAATTCCAGACATAATACAGATGCTTCAGAGATCAGAACCGTCTGTGATAGTAGACGGTTGATATTGTAATTACCACAGACGGTTATGATTTAAAAACCGTCTGTGATAGTGAACACAAATACACAAATATTCATCAATACAAATACACAAATACACCAATTCACACATTCAAGTACATGTCCCAAATAGCAATACAAATACGCAAATATACACCAATACAAGTATGCCAAGTTATCACAGACGGTTCCGAAGTCAAAACCGACTGTGATAGTGAAGCAGACGGTTTTGACCACGGAACCGTCTGTGATATTCTAATTATCACCGATGGTTTATATCTCAAAACCGTCTGTGATATTTCTGTCATAGTTCTACACAAATGCACCGATATTAGCGATGGTTTAAAGTGAAAACCGTCAGTGATATTACCGACAGTTCAGACTTTAGAACTGTCTGTGATATTCTAATTATCACCGATGGTTTATATCTCAAAACCGTCTGTGATATTTCGGTCATAGTTCTACACAAATGCACCGATATTACCGACGGTTTTAAAGTGAAAACTGTCAGTGCTAGTTTCTGTGATATTCTAATTATCACTGACGGTTGATATCTCAAAACCATCTGTGATATTCTCTCATAGTTCTACACAAATGCACCAATATTACCGACGGTCTTAAAGTGAAAACCGTCACTGGTATTTTACTATTACAGATGGTATTATGTAGAACCGTCTGTATTGAACCTGGTATAAAAGGTCTTTTGGTGGATGTTTCGAGCTAGTCGTACACTCTTGCTAAACATACTGTCCAGTTGGAAGAGATCTGGGGCAAGGAAGAGCAATATCTCAAAAGGGGAGCATTTTGGGACAACAAATTTGAAGATCCAAGGTTGGTACTTGCTCCTAAGGCATACACATTACTTAATTTCATCATCAATATCTGTCGTGGTATTGCGAATACCTCGGCAAGTTTTGTGGAAGTTCCTAGCTGGACGAAGACGACACGAGCTGACCAAGTGATTGGTCCTCTCCTGTCGGACAAACACAGCAAGTGATGTGAAGATTTATACAGGTTCAGGTCTCAGTGGAGACCCTAGTCCTGTCGATGTGCTCCCAACAAGAGTTGGCTAGGGGAGCGCTCTCGTGGGGAGAGTGCTGCTAAGCACACCTGTTCGTTTTTGTGTATTGATGTCAAAATGAGTTGTCCTTGGTTATAGTAGAGGGATACAAGGGCTTATATAGGCCCAAAAGATGCAAAAAGACTAAACTACCCCAGCCGCAACCGTTGGATCAGAGGGCACTGAGATCCTTCTCCCGACAGAGGGGTCTGCATGCTCGACAAGTGTCCTCGCCAGTTCCCGGGACACTTCTCGTGTGATCCCACGTGACCCTGCCCGGGACAAGGGTCACCGGGGGCCTTGTCCCCGGGTAAGTGGCGGCGCCTGGGACGGAGGTCATCGGGAGCCATGTCCCCGGGCAAATGGCGGCGCCCGGGATAGGGGTCACTGGGGGCCTTGTCCTCGGGCGAATAGCGGCGCCCGGGACGGGGGTCACCGGGCAAATGGTGGCACTCGGGTCGGGGGCATCAGGGGCCTTGTCCCCGGGCCAATGATGGCGCTCGGGACAGAGGTCCCCGGGAGCCTTGTCCCCGGGCAAATGGCGGCGCCCGGGATAGGGGTCACCAGGGACCTTGTCCCAGGGTGAATGGCAGCGCCCGGGACGGCGGCACCGGGGGCCTTGTCTCTGTGCGAAGGACGGCGCCTGGGACGGTGGCACCGGGGGTCTTGTCCCCGGGCCAATGACGGCGCCCGGGACTGAGGTCCCCGGGAGCCTTGTCCCTGGGCAAATGGCGGTGCCCAGGATAGGGGTCAACGGGGGCCTTGTCCCCAGGCGAATGGCGGCGCCCGGGACGGCGGCAGCGGGGGCCTTGTCCCCGGGCCAATGACGGCGCCCGGGACTGAGGTCCCCGGGATCCTTGTCCCCGGGCAAATGGCGGTGCCCAGGACAGGGATCACCGGGGGCCTTGTCCCCGGGCCAATGGCGGCGCCCGGGACAGCGGCACGGGGGGCCTTGTCCTCGGGCCAATGGCGGCGCTCGGGATAGGGGACACCGGGGGCCTTGTCCCCAGGCGAATGGCCTCGCCCGGGAAGGCAGCACTGGGGGCCTTGTCTCCGAGCGAATGGCGGCGCCCGGGATGGTGGCACTGGGGCCTTGTCCTCGGGCCAATGACGGCGCCTGGGACCGAGGTACCCAGGAGCCTTGTCCCCAGGCAAATGGCGACGCCCGGGATAGGGGTCACTGGCAGCCTTGTCCCCGAGCGAATGGCGGCGCCCGTGACGGGGGTCAGCGGGGGCCTTGTCCCCGGGCCAATGGCGGCGCCCGGGACAGGGGTCATTGGGGGCCTTGTCCCCGAGCAAATGGCGGTGCCTGGGATGGCGGCACCCCAGGGGTCACCGGGGTCGTTTCCCCTTACCTGGACTTGATCGTGCGGAGATTTCCCCAAACAATATCGATCTCCATTAATTGATCAAATTAGAGGAGAGGGAGGGGAAGCTAGAGTAGCCAATCCTGGTTGTAACACTCATTTTTCGACCTGTAGCTATTTAATTGCTTTGTGATGTGTGTTATCCATGCCCCCAATTAGTTACTAACTAATTGCTTGCAGTTCAAGTAGTAGTTAATAACTAGTTATACCGCAAACTCCACATCAAACACTAGCTAGCTAGATTTATAATTTATTGCGTGTCGACCGTACGGAGAGTATTACTTAGCATGTGAATGAATTTAATTGCAGATGGTCCATCGAGACTGGATGAATAATGACAATCGAGTGAGTGAAGAATACATGAAAGGTGTTTTAGATTTCCAAAAAGTTACTGAGCAAGACATGGCGAAGAAGGGTTTACAATATATGTACTGTCCTTGCGTAGACTGCCCGAATCTTAAGATGTTCACCAACTCATCTAAATTTTTGCCCACTTGATCTGACGTGGTTTCAAAAAGGGGTACGTGCGTTGGGTCTACCATGACGAAGAGCAAATTGCAAAAACAAGTGCCACTCATGTTGAGGAATAGGATATGTCGGATCCCAACAACGATTTCGATGAGGACATGCCAGAGGATGACAATTTAGATGACATGTTGGGTGATGTGGAAGGAAATTACAGTGAAAGGGAGTTTGGTAAATTCAAGTGCTAGATTAAGGACTCAGAAAAGCCATTGTTCCCTGGTTGCAAGTCGAAGTACACAAAGTTGGCCTTCGTGCATGAACTGTTAAAATTGAAGGCAAGTAACAACTGGACCGACAAGAGTTTCACGGCACTGTTAGATCTTTTAGAGGACATGCTTCCGGAAGGAAACGATTTGCCAAAAAACACCTACCAAGCAAAAAAGCTGTTGTGTCCTTTGGGAATGGAAGTACAAAGGATACACACATGACCTAATAATTGCATCCTTTATCGTAACGACTACAAGGATATGCATGTTTGTCCGGTGTGTGGCGCATCCCTCTATAAGCGTAAGGACCGAACCGACGACGGCGACTGCGCTAAGATAAAAGCAAGGACCTCCTGCTAAGGTGTTGTGGTATTTGCCGTCATTCTCCGCTTGAAGCGTTTGTTTGCAAATCGTAAAGAGGCAAATTATTGCGTTGGCACTCGGAAGACTGGAAGAATGATGGAAAGATGAGACACCCAGCTGATTCTTCGCAGTGGAGAAACATCGACAGGGAATTTGTTAACTTTAGAGCGGAATTGAGGAATATAAGGTTCGGGTTGAGTACTGATGGAATTAATCCTTTTGGTAACATGAGCAGTCGGCATAGGAATTTGCCAGTTCTTTTGTGCATCTACAACCATCCTCCTTGGTTGTGTATGAAGCGCAAGTATATCATGATGTCTCTACTTATCTCAGGACCAAAACAACCCAGAAACGATATTGATGTGTACCTAGCACCATTGATAGAGGATCTGCTAATAGTGTGGAACGAAGGGGTGCAGGTACGGGACGCATACAAATGAGAGACCTTCATCCTACGTGCTATGATATTCTGCACCATCAACTATTTCCCTGCCCTTGAAAATTTGTCGGGCCATAGTACGAAAAGAGCCAAAGCTTGTCCCCACTGCAAAGATGACACTGAGAACGTGTGGCTGAAGAATTGCAGGAAAACAGTGTACATGCGTCACCGTAGGTTTCTTCCGAAGAATGACGCGTATCGTAAGAGGAAGAGGGAATTTGATGGCCACAAGGAAGATGGTTCAACCCCGAAACCTATGAGCTGGAAAGAAGTTTACTCACGGGTGAACGACATATATGTTGTGTTTGGAAAGGGTCATAAATTCAAACCCCGCACGAAGAACACTTGGAAGAAGAGATCGATATTTTGGGACTTACTGTATTGGGAGCATTTAGAGGTTCGTCATTGCGTTGATGTCATGCATGTAGAGAAGAATGTTTGCAACAGTTTAATCAGCCTATTGCTGAACATTCTGGGGAAGACAAATGATGGCGTCAATGTGCGGCGTGGCATGATCGAAATGAAAATCAGGCCCGAGCTAGCACCGAGAGAGGACGAGAAAGCCTGTATATACCTCCTCCCTGCATGCTACACTTTGTGCAAGGCTGAGAGGACAGAACTCTATACGTGTTTCTATGGTGTTAAAGTGCCATCAGGTTACTCTGCAAATATGAAAAAGCTTGTGTCCATGGGTGATTTGAAATTGCTTGTTATGAAGTCTCATGATTGTCACGTGTTCATGACACAAATGCTTCCTGTTGCCATCAGGAGTATTCTGCAGCATAAGGTCAGAGAGACGATCATGAGGCTGTGTTATTTCTTCAATGCAATTTCTTGCAAGGTCATTGATCCCAAGGGAGTAGATTCTCTACAGAGCGAGGTGGTTCAAACTCTCTGTCAGCTTGAGATGTATCTTCCTCCGTCGTTTTTTGATATCATGGTCCATCTCACTGTCCACCTTGTCAGAGAAATCAAGGTATGTGGACCCGTGTTCCTATGTTATATGTATCCATTCGAGAGGTACATGAGTGTACTTAGGGCCTACATGAGGAATCGCTCTCGGCCCGAGGGTAGCATTGTCGAAGGTTATGCAGTGGAAGAGGTTGTTGAGTTCTGCGTCGATTACATGGCCGAGGTAGAAGCAATAGGAGTTCCTGTGTCTCATCACGGGGGGAGGCTTGATGGCGTGGGGACTATTGGACGGAGAGCAATCACTCCTGATTTTGATATGTACTCAAAAACTCATTTTTGGGTCTTGCAACACATGACGGAGGTGTCTCCGTACATCGATGAGCACAAGGAGATGCTACGACAAGACAATCCTCGCCTATCCGAGGTTTGGATCATGAGAGAACATAACAGTCGATTCAACGCGTGGATGAAAGTGTGAATAACCGGGGAGTCTGCAAGTGAGAACCTTAAATGGTTGGCAAAAGGGCCCACGTTTGCTGTACAGACATGGCAGGGATATGACATCAATGGGTACACATTTTACACAAAAGCTCAAGATCGAAAGAGCACTGTGCAAAATAGTGGAGTGAGTGTAGAAGCTTTTCATGGGGAGTTCAGCGAGACAGGCCCAAAAAGGGTAGTACGTGGATTGAACTCGTACTACAGGTTCATAGAAGAAATTTGGGAGCTCGATTACGTACTGTTCAAGATTCCCCTGTTTCGATGCCGATGGGTCCAAATCCCACAGGGTGTGAAGGTTGACAGTTACGATTTCACTTCTGTGGATCTCGATCGAGTTGCTTATAAAGATCGGCCATTCATACTTGCAAAGCAAGCCATTCAGATCATTTATGTTACTGACCCAGCCAATAAGAAGTGGCACATCGTCCTTCAGGGCAAGAGAAGGATTGTTGGAGTTGAAAATGCCATAGACGAGGAAGAATACAATCAATGTGATGAGATGCCTCCATTTGGAGATGGCGTACAGGTCGATACTGAAGCCACTGACGAAACCAGTTAAGTGCGTATGGATCACCAAGAAGGGTTATACTTTAAAGGTAATCAACCGTCATTATCTCTCTGTTTCCATCGGTATAGCTTATATATCCTCTAATTCTTGTCTTTGCAGGGGCGCAGCAAGTGGAAAGTTGAGGATAACATGGGTGTATATGTGGAAATTGTCGGTCAAAGTCCCCATTTGTATGTAACATTTATTTGAGTATTCTCCACATTGTATATTAAATTTATTTGAGCATGCTCCACATTGTAACCTATTTTCGGAGCATTTGGACTCCATTTGACATATCTGAGTGTCTCTTGAGGTTTCATTTAAAAAAACTTTTCGAGCATTTGGACATCATTTGCATAGATTTGAGGCTTTTTGGATACTGAAATTTCAGTATTCAGAGTTACAGAGTTTATGATTGTAAAGCTCTACATCATTGCGTTCAGAGTTTAGAGTTCAGAGTTCATAGACGGTTCAGAGTTGACAACCATCTGTGATATATTATGATACCGGCCTAGACCGTCTCGCAATAGAACGAGGACGATGCAGTAAGGCGAGTATTCTAGTCGTTCTTTCCACAGGGACTAGAGAAAACGAATCGTGCAAACTAGACTAATTGATGGCAAATGAAAATAAATCGGACGAAAGAGAGAGAGATGTCAGAAGAATGCAAAGAAAGAGAGAGGTGATCTCGCCGCGACAGGCGACTAATGTTTATTCTGGACTAGTGTTCGCAATACAAGCAATAGAAAGAAATCGTGTAGTGGTAGCGCGAGAGGCAGCGCAAACAACCATCATCGATCGCAATCTACGGCGAGTATCTATGAAACACAAGTACAAAGTAAACACTAAAGCCCAGCCAACTCCACTCGACAACTCAACCTCAAACAGCCAACTTTGTGAAAATCACAATCCAAATCAATTTGCAAATAGATTCAGCACAGGAGGGGATCAAGTCAATTCAATTCAGAAATGCAATTCGATTAAACTACAGCTCAATGCAAATTGCAACAATGAACAGTTAAACAGAAGATAGATTAAAGAACATGTAATACAACTCAAATATGTAGATCATTACTCAAGCATCACACAGAGATTCAACAGTGAGACAATCATAAGAATTCAGTTCAACTCAGCCCAAAACACACTCGTGCAGGAATCAACACACTGATTAAACATCAATTACTAATAGCAATCAAAGTTACATAAAAAGGTGATCAACAGTTTACCATCACAGTTTATCATCATAGAGAAGAACCTGTCATGCTCATTCAACAGAACTCTGAACTAAGCCACTCAAAACATTGCAAATCAATCAGAAGATGGAAACTAATCAAGAACAGTTTCCAGTTTATCACAACACCATTTAAACTCAACATAGATAGCCCAAACAAGATCATAGAGAGACAAGATAGAGGAAATTAACTCAATTCAAATGGGATAGACTAAGAAATGTACTTTGCATTTGATTCAAAAATGAGTACTGATTCTCAGCATTTACACAATTTCATCATCTCATACACTGAATCTATTTCAGTTCATCACAATTCAAGAATAAAGAAGGTGAGAAGAAGTTGAACCAGAAATGATGGTCGCTGGAGTAGCTGGAGAAGTACTGGAGTCTTGTTGAAGCTTGCGAAGGCTGTGGAGAGCTTAAGGAAGTGGTCGAAGTCCTAACCGAGGAAGCAGCTTGTCACCATTGCTAAAGTCGAAGAGGAAGAAGCAACTGAGCTTGGGGAAACACTCATCGTCGAAGAAGTCAGCGTCGTCAGTGGAGCAATTACCCAGGAGCGAGGCGGCAAGAGGCGCAGAAACGGCGATGGGGGATTGAAGTGGTGGCGCACACGGGATCGGTGACGGGGGCGCTGATCGGGCGGCACGAGAACTTCGCGCGGAGGCGACGCAGTGAGAAGCAAAGGGCGACTCGACGATGGAGGAGGAGAGGAGCGGCTCGGTGGTGCCGTGGAGATGGCGGCGCGGCGACTTGGTGAGGATTCGGCAACAGTGGTGCCGGCGGGAAGTGGAGGCGGTGCACCGGCCGAGGTCCAGCGCGCGTGGGGGTTGAGGGGACTCGGGAGCGGCGGTGGCGGCGCTGTGGAGGTGTAGCTTGGGACGGAGGCGCAGCGCGGTGGCGTGGTGGTGGTCCGGCGGCTGGAGATGTAGAGATCCGGTGGCGGCGCAGAGGGAGGCTATGGTGGCGGGAGGCGCGGATCTGGCCACGGCGGGATTGGTGGCAGATATGGTAGCGTTGTGTGGTGTGGAGGAGATGATGTGGGTTTTAGGGAGTTGAGCTCGAGATGGAGGATCTAGAGTGGATTTGTGGTGGTGAAATGGGAAAAGATGAAGACAGGAAAAAGGAAGAAGGGGAGGAAGAAAAAGAGGAAAAATAAAGGCAGCGAAGGAGCTCCGCCGGCGACGTATGGTCTGATCGTCGCCGGCGTGGTGGACGGAGGTGTGGATCGCGAGGAGGGAGGCAGAAGAAGGTAATAAAATAAAAACCAGGCTCAGCTTCCTCTAATGGTCGGCGGCAGGAGATAAAGCCCAAATTGGCATTTTTACACTTAGGTCCCTGAATTTTTCAGAAATTGCAGAATGGACCTAGTGGCTAAGGTTTTGGGATTCCAGGCCCCAGAGATTCCGATTTCGGCGCAGTTGGTTCCTACGCGACCGCGGGAACACGCACTTCCATCAGGAATCGATCGGGAGTCAGAATGAGTCGATGAAGCGCATTCGTTAGCCAAAAATCCATCCGATTCGCGCTGACCTGCGATAAAAATTGCAAAAACGAGGACGATGCAATAAGGCGAGTATTCTATATCGTTCTTTCCACAGGGTAGAGAAGCAAAACGTGAAGAACTAAACTAAATCGAATGACAAAAGAAAATAAACTAGATGAAAGAAAGAGGGAGAAAATGTAAGAAGAATTGCGAAGAGAGAAAGAGGTGGATATCTCGCGACTGGCCATTAGTGTTCAAAATTCTACGATGATCGTAAATATGTGCAATGTTTAGTATAATCAGGAAGATACCTAATGAAAGAAAGCATAAATGTCTATCGATTACTAATCACTGCACAAGTCGACGAAACAATGGTACAAAAATAAATACTAACGACTTCAACGAGCCCCGACACAAATCAACCACACAACTATTTAAGATAAGCAAGCTCTTCAACATGAAGCATGCCAGCAGATGAATAAGAATTGAAGATAAATTGAAATCAGTCTTCAATTACCCCAATCCTCTCTCTCTATCAATCCAATTTTACATAATACAATTTAGTGCAAAAAGGACTTCAACTCAAGAATAATTAGAATTTAGCTCTAGGACTCAGAGGTTCCAAAATCAGGTCATGACCACCTCAGTTCTTACCTCACAAGCACACTTCTCAGCAACTAAGGCAATAAGAGACAATTACTGGAGATAATAAGATATACAAAGAACTCCAAGAACTGATCAAATTAAATCACCAAAACAGCCTGCAGCTAGTGAAGGCTATCAACTGACAAACAGAGCAACATGAAGGTCAACTGGAATGAACAACAAGTGACAAGCATTTCAAATCATCACAGGGGACAATAGAGATATCAAGTTCACCGGGGTTGAATTCAACGAGGTCTCAACATCAGCATCAAATTGTGGTTTCACACACAAAAACTAGACCTAAGAAAATTCATAAGAAAGCCCTTGAAGCATTCACACTCTGAACTGAATCATCCCAAGAGTGACAATCAACAAACAAGAAATTGCGATCACTGAAGAGAAGTGTATCAATTGATTAAGCAACTGAAATGACTAATTTAGTGTCTCATCACAAGCAATCAACAAAAAGAAATAATCAGATGAAGAGCAGCTGATTTAAAGATCTCCAGAAAACTAACAGCTCAATTCCAGGAGCTCAAGCCACACAGAGAAGATTTTAATTAGACTACACAAGACTAAATGGGAGAAATTCAGTTAAGCATCAATCACAGAATCACAGCATCATAGAAGCAATCATTCCTCCAATTCATCCAAACAGAAGAATTCAGTTCTTTACAGCATTGCAGGAAACAGAGGAGAGGAAGAAGGGTTTGAGAGCAGGTATTCACTGGAGGGGTCGACGATGCAGTATGGATGTGGTCGTCGATGCAATCGAAGCCGTAGAGGAGGTTGTGGAAGAAGAGCGTGGCCGTCGGCGCTGAGGAAGAAGAAGTCGCCGAGGTCGACGAAGAGGCACTGGAGTGGCCGAGCTCGTGGTCGAGCTCGATGGAGAGGCAGCGGCGGCTCCGGAGGCGTGGTGAAGACGGCGGCTATGGCGCGAGGAAGAGGCTGCGCCGGCTATGCAGCAAGCGGCGGTGGCCGAGGGAGAGGAGGCTCCGGAGCGGGATGGTCTTGTGGTGGTGCGCCGGCGACGCTGCGGGAGCACGAGGGGGCGAAGGCGCACGGGAGGTGCGTGGAGCACCGGATCTGAGAATGCGGCGTGGAGATCAGCCAGATCGGCCAGATCTGTGGAGGCGTGGCGGCGCTCCGGCGGTGTGGGGCGGAGCGGCAAGCTCGGCGGCGGCGTGTTTTGTGGGTGGCGCCGGCGACGTAGATCCAGGTGGCGCGCAGATCCGGCGCAATCTCGCGGCGGCGCGGTGTGGGAGAGCGTGGCGCGAGGAAAGCGGCAGCGCTGTAGAGGCGGCGATGAGCGCGGGGACGGCGCGGCGCTGGAGATGGGAGGCGCGGCTGGAGGTTATGAGGGTGGTGCAGATCTAGAAGAAGGGAGAGAGAGAGAAGTGGAGGAGAACAGGGAAGAAGAAGAAAAGAGGAAGGAGAAGCCAGCTTTGGGCTAGAGGTGGACGGAGGTGTGGAAAAACCGTGGGGGAAGGTAGAAAAGAAGCTCTGTCGGCGGCATACGGCCTGGTCGTCGCCGGTGTGGTGGACAGAGGCAAGGAGGGAGACAGAAGAAGAAGATAAAGGAAAAATCTGGCTCAAGTTTCTCGCATGGTGGCTGGCTAGAGTTAAAGAAGAAGGTAAAATTCCAAAAACGTCCTCGGGGTTTTAGAGAATTACAGAAATGGGATCTCGCGGCTAGGGTTTGGGATTCCGGGCCCCCGGAGACTCTGATTTTGGTGCGGTCAGTTCCTACGCTACTGCGGGAACACGCACTTCCATCAGGAATCGATCGAGAGTCGGAATGAGTCGATGAAGCGCATCCGTTAGCCAAAAATCCATCCGATTCGCGCTGACCTGCGATAAAAATTGCAAAACAAATAATCTGGTTGATTTGGCAGCAAATCTGGAATAATCTATGTAAATGCCGGGGTATATGACTAATATGTGCATGATCGGGGGTTTAAACATATAGAAATTATGCACAAATATGATAATTATCATATTAACATCATAGAGATTATGCAAATGATTTCACAGACGGTCTATTACAGATGGTTGTGAACTCTGAACCGTCTGTGATAATCTCTCTACATGTACATAGTTCAAGGTGGCGACGGTCTATCATAGACTGTTGTGAAATAGAAACAATCTGTGATGTTAATATATTACAAACGGCTGTGAACTCTGAACCATCTGTGATAATCTTTCTACATGTATATAGTTCAAGGCGGCGGTGGTCTATCACAGACAGTTGTGAAATAAAAACCGTCTGTGATGTTAATATATTACAGACGGTTGTGAACTCTGAACCGTCTGTGATAATCTCTCTACATGTATATAGTTCAAGGCGGCGACGGTCTATCACAGACGATTGTGAAATAAAAACCGTCTGTGATGTTAATATATCACAGACAGTTGTGAACTCTGAACCATCTTTAAAAATTTATCTACATGGCACACAGTTCAAGGCGGGCATTGTCCCGCACATTTCCACATTTCGCAACTCTTCACTTGCCCTAGCTCTCTCCGCCCTCGCACCGTCCGGGGCGATCACCTCCATCGCCTCCCCACCGTTCGGCGCGATCACCTCCATTTCCTCCCCACCGTCCATCGCGATCACCTCCATCGCCCTCCCACCTTCCGGCGCGATCACCTCCATCGCCTCCCCACCGTTTCTACCATTCTTGGTCAATTATAAGTATATGTGTCTAGTTATAGAATTATTAGTTTTGGATTTATTTACACTGTTCTATCTTTCGCTTATGTTAGGAACTGATATGTCAAGTGACCAAATGAGCCGGTCGGGGAGTCAGAGTGATCTCTTTGGTGATGAGATGCTTGGGCCGGAGGTCGCCCTGTCCATCGTGACCCAGTCACAGAAGAGAAAAGGGTGAGGCCGGATGACGTGCGCGCGTCTCGACAAGCGGGAAAAGCAGCACATACAGTTCGATGACAATGGTGTGCTGGAAGTTCCAGACAAACTTGTCGGTCAGTACCACTCACTATGGGGCAAAGTGGCAAGGGAGCGGGTGCCCATCACCACCTCCGAGTGGGGTCAAGTGCCCCGAGAGTGCAAAGATGCACTGTGGGAAGAAGTGCAGGCGGCATTTCACATTCCCGAGGATCACCAGTTCACCATCCACCGGACGACACTGATGTCAATAAACAAGACATGGAGGAACTTCAAGAGCCATCTTGTCAAGCACTATGTGAAGGAGTCGAAGACCCCCCTTCAATGACTACCCTTTCGTGACTCCCGAGGCATGGTAGCAGTTCGTGGAGATGAAGGGCACGCCTGAGTTCCAGGCACTTAGTGAGAAGGGCAAGGCTAACCAGGACAAGAATACCCACCCACACAGACTAGGCACCAGTGGATATGTGGGGATGAAGGCATTGTGGAGGAAGCAGGACGAGGAGGCTTCCTTGTCTTCGGACGCCGCTCCTTATGCGAGCATAACGGACGTGCGCGCCCGCAATTGGTGCGGAGCAAGATCGGCAATGACCTCCTCTGGAAGTGTCTCTTTGCATAACCCTGCGGACAGGGAAGTGATCGACCGGCTGGTGAGATCCCTAACTTTGTAGGATCACTTACTATCCTTGTAACAAGCATGCAATGGGTTGTATTGCTAAGTTCTCTTGTTGCAGGCGACTCTGAGTGCGCAGGTGGCATCTGGAGAGTTCAACCCTAGGAGGGATAAGGATATCCTCACGACAGTGCTAGGAAACACGGAGCATCCGGGCTGCGTGCACGGCCTCGGTGCCACTGTGCCTTGGAGGGATGGATTCCCTAATGATGAGGAGGTGGCTAAGAGGAGAAAGAGATCGCACAAAGGCCGCGATGAACGGCTCAAGGAGGAGATGCGATCGGAGTTCACTACTCAGGACAAAGCACTCCTGCAGCAGTTTTTGGAGATGCGGACCATGTATGAAGACCTAAAACAGGCGACCCAGGGCACCCCCCTTGCAACAGCGGAATTACCGAGCCCCAATCTTGGCCACCGTAGTAGCTGCGTGTCCACGCCGGGGTATTTGCAGCCGGAGCCCTCTCAACTGTATCTGGTGGACCTTCTGCAGGTAATGACCGCTTTTCTATGTTAATTCATTTGAAAGTGAAAAGCAGTGAAATTCAATATGTTAATGCGCACTGTTTGTAGGAACCCGCCTCCTGCAAGCTTATGGTTCTGGCCGGTCTCTTCCCGATCGAGGCTAGTCGTGGGATGGCGCAACCATGCACGGAGGGTGCCACAATCCACGGTGTCCCTCTATCTGAGGGTTTTGCACGGGTCCAGGTGGACAATGTTTCCGACCATTGCAAGGGATTTCTGTTGGACAAGCTGTCGAACGACGAGATTACCACTCTCGGGGATGCGGTGCACACGTTCGTTCAATGGCCCAAGAAGGACATCGTCCTGGATGAGGTAATTCCCCCACCAGTTTCATAATTCCTACTATAATAATAGCCCTCGGAGTTAGTTACCAGTACTATATGTAGTACACCACAGACGGATACTGACACTCAGCCTACTAGCCAGCCGACCCCTCCGAGAAGCCAACCAATGGGTCCGATGACGAAGCTGACTCCGAGTAGGTGGCAACCAATTAAGAAGCTGGCTCGTAGGGGAAAAGCAAAGAAGAGCACGACGAAGGAGAGTGAGAGGAGTGCACCATCAGCTCTCATGTCCTTCGCTCTGGGGATGCCCATGGCCTCCGATGCCGCAATTTCTAGCATGGGGTTAGCATGCCAGAGCCTACATGGATGGTACATGCAAAGGACAAACAAGACCAGGACCCAGCGTCCGACGCACATCATGGTCAAGTACACCGTGGCAAAGTTCCATAACGACATCGGGACCTACTTGGTGACCTTCGAAGACCTGCACAATTTACTCAACCAAGACGCTCTCGACGTGTCAATCCTACGGTCTTGGGTGTTGTAAGTATCCTACTATCCTACGCCTGTTCGTGCATATACGGATATATGTCATTTATTAGTTGGTTAGTTCCGTGCAGCTGCATGGCCAGATATGCCAAAGCTAAGCGCGAACCTATGGGTTTCTTGGACCCCCAGATGAGGTGATGTTTAGGACCGACACGGACTTCATTGTCGACTACATCAAAAGAGAGTTGCTTGCTTAGGTCGACAAGGAGTACATACTTGTACCCTACAACCAGAGGTGAGTGCTTTCATCAGTACTTCACCCGTAGATTAGTGTCTCCATATGCACACCCCCAAACTTAGATTAAATTATTAATTCTTTACGCGTAACATGTAGCTACCACTGGATCCTGCTAGTACTTATTCCGGAAAGGAACAAGGTGTTCTACCTTGATTCATTGCACAGGAAAGGGTATGAGTATTGCTGCGTACGATATGTATTCAAAAGGTTAACATGTTTTATGATATTCATGTGGACCTGTCTTGCATCTAGATTTACTAATTAATTGGTTAGTTCCGTTCAGCTGCATGAGCGGATATGCCAAAGTTAAGTGCGAACCTGTCAGTTTTCTGGACCCCCAGATGGTCGCCGAGGTGATGTTTAGGACCGATGCAGACTTCGTTGTCGACTACATCAAAAGAGGGTTGCTTGCTCAGGTCGACAAGGAGTACATACTTGGACCATACAACCAGAGTTGAGTGCTTTCATCAGTACTTCACCCGTAGATTAGTGTCTCCATATGCACACCCCAGACTTACATTAAATTATTAATTCTTTACACGTAACATGTAGCTACCACTGGATCCGGCTAGTGCTTATTTCGAAAAGGAACAAGGTGTTCTACCTTGATTCACTGCAGAGGAAAGGTTACGAGTATTGCGGTGCACGAGATGTATTCGAAAGGTTAACATGTTTTATGATATTCATGTGGACCTGTCTTGCATCTAGATTTACTATCCTCAAATTGTCAATTTCGACTATCCTCAAACTGTCAATTTTGACTATCTGCAGGGCTTTCACAAACTACTTTGCCGAGGGAGGGCGACAGCACGAGTTACGAGCCGATAAGTTTCAGTGGTTACAATTTTCGATACAAATTTCAACCGGCATTTTTTTTTAATTTATAACGTGTCCCCAGCTAACTCTCGGTCTGTACATTGGCAATGCCATCAGCAACCAGATGACAATACATGTGGGTTCTACGTGATGCGCCACATGTGTGACCTCTTCACCCCTCACCAGCCAGATTTCCCCGAGGTATACAACTGCTGCCCTTTGTATCGATTTGGCAGAATTTACAATTGCATTGAGCTAATTTTTTCTGTACTAACTCTTGCTGCAGCGGGTCGACTTCCCTTCGGAAAGCTTTGACCCTCAGTAGATTGGTATAGTCTGAGGGATGCTTGTTGAGTTTTTTCTTACGGAGGTCATATCAACCAAGGGGAAGTTTAGGGACCCGCAAGGTTCATATTAGTGCGGCCTTACTAACTGAGACTATTTGCAAGGCATCTAGCTGAGAAATAGATACATATAGTATAGTACATCTAACATACTGACTTTAATTGTCGATTACATTTATTTGTTCAATCTCAATTGTGCATATTTCGGAGTTCTGTGCTGTATATATGAAATGCATGTTATTGTACATGTTTCTAAGTTCTGTGCAAGTATGAGATGAACTGTATATATTTCTGAGTACTGTGCATGTATGAAATGAACTGTATATATTTTTCTTGACCAAAGGTAATAGGTAAGAAGCCTACTGCTAATAATAAATAAATAAATATAGAGGAGAGGGAAGTAACAATCAAAATACAAGGAACAGAAAAGAAAAAGGAGATTACAGAAGATTACAGAAGGAGATTACAGAAGATCAAGCCATCTAACAATTTGCGGTCTAATGCACTCCTTTAAACGAAAAGCTACCAGATTTAAGTCGAAAATGAAAGCCCTTTTCCAATCTTGAACATTAGGCTCTTTGATTGGAAAATCTTCTTATTACGAATCTTCCAAATGTTCCAAATTGCAACCACGATGATCTCCATGATAAAATCCTTAAGAGCAACATGTTCACCCTTTGCCAACCAAATCATATCCAGAAAAGAAGTATTGAGGGTCCAATTAAAACTAATAAGATTCCAACAACTTTTAGCAAAGGGGCATTCAAAGAAGATGTGAAGCTGGGTTTCAAGCGTCCCATGCACACATAATTCACAAGAATTAGATTGGATCGTAAACTTTCTCTTTTCCAACATGGCTCTAGTATTCAATTTCTCCCAAAGAAAAATCCAAAAGAAGACTTTTGTCTTGAGAAGACAGCGATTTCTCCAACAGAGATTGAAAATGGGATGAATAGGAAGTCCTCCCATCAAAGATTTATAAACCTTATTTGTCTCATGCCTCGGGAGATTGTTGTTAATCAGCATCCAGCAATCATTCAAACTTGAGTCTCCAGCTAGATCAAATTGCGAAGAGAGAAAGCATTGATATTGTCCATAGGCCAAGTTCGATAAAGGCAGCTGAAAATAAACCTCTCCATCTCCCATATTCCGGAATTGCTGAACAGAGAAACTGCTATTTGAGAAGGAGAATAACTCAGCCCATTTGTGAGCAAGAATTTCCAAATACCAGAGGTCTTTCCAAAACTCACAAGAATCACCCCTTCCAATCAGACATTTAGAAATGCCTTTGAAGAAAGTTAAGAGGCGCAAAATGTCCCTCCACCAGAAGGAACCCACTAATTGAAGATCTGAAGGAAGCTTGTTGAGTAATAAAAGGACCACATGAGCTGAACCCAAGGAGACGGGGACTTGTTGAAGAACTTAAATAGGAATTTTAAGAGAAGTGCTAAATTTGAGTTCTCAAGTTAATAACCCCAAGGCCACCATTTTTCTTACGTCTACAAACTTTTTCCCAAGCAACTAAGCAATGACCACCATGACAACTTGAGAGACCCCTCCACAGGAAAGCTCTTCGAATGCTATCAATCCTTCCAATGATGGTAACAGGAATTTTAAGCATAGACATCAGAAACATCGGTAACGAAGAGAGGACTGAATTAATCAAAGTTAGTCTCCCACCCAATGAAAGGAAGGAGATGTCGACGATTCGGACTCGGGGTCCTCAGCCGAACTTATGCAGAATTTGTAATTGTGAGACCTTTCAAGATGACCCTCCGGGAAGGTATGCTGAACAATGGTGAATAGGAGCACAGAGAATTTAGACAGGTTCGGCCCTCGATAGTGGGAGTAATAGCCCTACGTCCTGTTGAGATTTCACTAAGTGTGGTAAAAGGTTTACAAATGGAGGGAAAAGTCCTCACAGGCGAGGATTTTTTCCTGTAAAAGTGTACAAGGATAAGCCAAAGAAGGCTTACTAAAATGCTATATGAGGTGGGCCGTAGACTTGGCTAACTTAAATGATTTTGGATTTCTTGATCTTCCGATCTCTCGGTTGATCCCCCCATTTGATGTACTTTGCCACCTTTTTATATTGGTCGAAAAGGTGCCATATGAAGAAAACTGCATCAAACGGTTAGATGCGGTTGTTGGAGAACTGCTGTTAACTTCCACGGAGGTTATTAACACGTGTTAATCATGAATAACCGCATATAATAACCTCTGACGGTTGGTCTTCACGTGTAGGAATCTTCGGGATACTTAGAATATCCTGTTGTATGGGCAACCGAATAGATAGATCCCAAGTATCCTGATCGGCAGATGTTCTGACCGCGGGATATTGGCTGACCACGCAATATCCCGAATGTGTAGTTCGCGTATAGCCTACGAACTTCTGACCGCGCAAGGCTTACGGTCTGACCGCGTAAAGCTGGCGTTCGCATAGTGACGTCCCTCAGAACAACTTGAGCTCGTATCGCCAGATACACTCTTGACTCGAACCTGCCTTAAACCAGAAGTCCAATAGAAGTGGTCCGGGTGTCAATCCTCGTCAGCTAGCCCCCAAATTCGAAAGAAACGAAATGACGTGTTTATTTCGAATTTTAAGACCATGCATTGGATTTTTAACCCGACCCTTTAACTTCTCCACTTAGTGGCGCACTAAGTGAAAACGGTTGGTTTTTCAAGACGGGTTCTGACATTACGTGACGGGCAATGATAGCGCCGTAGAATTGTTTTTATCTCGAGGTAAAATTGTAAATGCTTTGACGAAACCCGAGGCGCCTGGAATGCAAACCGTCACCCAGGCGGCTATAAATACCAGGTTCTTGGATTCGTAAAGCTTCACAATTTCCCTCCACACCTAAGTCCTTTTCTTGTTATCCTGTCTTCTTCCTTTTCACATACTCCTCCCAATGGCAGATCACGATATCATCGAGATTGAGAGTGATGAAGAGGAAGTTGTCGAACAAGGGTCTCAAACGAATGAAGTCCTGTCTCCCTTAAGGAAGAAACCCAAGGTTGACGAAGGATCTTCCAGTGGAACAAAGGTGAAGAACGTAGCGGGTTTCTTTCTTCCTTCAGTTCCGTTGACCCTCCCCGTTCATGCCTCTCGGCAAGTTAGGCCTTTATCCTTAGAGAAAGATCCCATCACGTCCAATTCTCCCATCCTTTTGGGTGATCAACATCCTGGTCGGCAAGCGGTGACTATCCCTCGATCAGATGATTGCCATATTGGGTTGGCGAAGCAATCTTCTGATGGGAAGGTTGCTCTTCCACCATATGATGATCTTCCTCCCAAGATGGGTGTATCAACGGGTTATGCACCGGGACAGGTAACAATTCTTCTCCCTTTTTGCTGATAATTTTAGTTAGTATGACTAACTTTTGCAAAATGCAGGAGGTAGGAGGCTCCAGCGATCAGCCTTCTGCTGCTCCATCTCTTCCTTCCGGACAGACCCTTCTGGAAGAGAAGAATGCCCTGGAGAAGAAGACTGAGGAGATGGCCTCGAAGATTCTGCGTTTAGCAGAATGTCTTGATCGATCCCGAGAAGAGGCGCACCATTTCCGTCGAGAGAGGGACTTCGCTTAGCAACAGCGAGAACTCTCTGACTTGATTAGGGACAATAGTGCGTCTGTTGTTAGGGACGATATAGATAGACTTAGGGTAGTTGCTAGTTCCCTGGGGGTTGCCAGTGTAAATCCTACTGTCAACAACATGTCCCTTGGGGAACTTTGTAAACTTCTTTCGGAACAGGTCGATGCTTTTATCGATCGTATCCCTTTTGTATGTAAAGAATGTAATAAATAAAGTTTCTTTTATTCATATGAACATTCTTCATACCTTCTGTGTGAAATTATGGCCAAAAGCTTAGTCCGCGACCATTCATACACAGGAAATTTCAGT
Source organism: Pharus latifolius (assembly GCA_019359835.1). Taxonomy (NCBI): domain Eukaryota; kingdom Viridiplantae; phylum Streptophyta; class Magnoliopsida; order Poales; family Poaceae; genus Pharus; species Pharus latifolius. The sequence goes on from CM033323.1 coordinate 68,780,576, forward strand.
TCTGCGATTAGAATCGCGCTTTAAAAGATCACCATGACCTACCCTGATGCCGTGATCAGACTTAAGGCCGCGGTTAGAACTGAATTGCGACTAGAGTCGAACGTTCGGTTAGACCATTACTTCGATTAGAAACGAAGTTAAATAACATGGTTTTAACCAAACCATAACCCAGTTAGAATATATCCGTACGTCAAAGTTTGAGTTACATGATATTTTTCACAAAAAATGTTTAAGTAAAAAGAAAGGTAAATAACCCTCAAAAAGCCTTAGCAGACTTCTCGAGTTTTAGCCCTTTCAGCTTCCGAAATAAAGAAGTCTTTTTATTTCAGATCCAATACCCGAAACGCTTTAAAGGGTTTATCATAGAATATCCATTATGGGAAATGAATAAAATATTTAAAAGGACGCTTGAGTGGAACGTTACTCACAGAGGCGTGACTCCTCGAGTCTATAAAAGCAGTAGGTAGCTTCTTGAGGAAGCTATTCAGCCGCGAAAAACCCTTAGAGTTCCCGCCGCACAAAAACCCTCATCTTCTTGCTTTCATCTTCCACAAAATCATCGACTTTTTTGACCAATCTTCCTCAAAAAATGGCATCTTGGAGCAGATCCAACCACCATTCTGAGGAGACTCTCGTGGCGTTGGAGAAAGAGGAGATCCTTCCATCGCGGCTGCTGATCAATTGGCGGCATGCGGAGAAGGACCAAGAAACTCCAATCGTCCAAGAGGGCGAGTTGGTAATCTTCGAGGAGTATCTGCGCTGCGGGTTCCGATTCCCTGAGAGTCGGTTCCTAAAGGACATCCTCGACCATTATGGGTGGGAACTCATCAACCTCCACCCAAATGCGTGCTGATCCTGGTGGTGTTTCAGCATCTTTGCGAGGCCTTCGTCGGAGTATATCCTAGCGTGGACCTCTTCCGACGGTTCTACTTCTCGGCATGGTCGAAGAGCACCAATGCCGCCGGATGCATCTACTTCCGGCTGAGGGACAAGAAGGAATATCCCTCCCCACCTCTGCGGGATTCGGTGCACGGGTGGCACCAGAGGTGGTTTTACTGCTCTCCGCCGTCCGAGAGTAGTTTATGGTTTGAGAACTCGCGGCCAGAGAAGTCAAGCGAGTTGGATGCTCCCCCGACGCTGGGCGTGGAGCACCTGAAGCACGCCGAGGTGATTCTTCACTTGGTGGGTCAAGGGTTGACAGCGAGGGATGTCATCTGAGACTTCATGAAGAACCGAGTGAGCCCCCTGCGCGAAAGGGCTCATCCTGCTTGGGAAATCAAGTCCATGGCGGATGGAACCCTGGACTACAATGAAGGTATTCGACCTTTTAGCACTGTGCTTTGTCATTTCTGAAATTTATGTTTTCTGACTTGAATTTAGGAATAGTTCTGCCCTCAACCGAAATTGAGAGGCGAACTAATTCCCTCCTTAGGGCCTACAATGCTGATGTAGAGGGCCCTAAGGGATCACCTCGCCCGCAGAGCTTGATTCATGCCGGTGATGACCTCAGACAGGAGCGCCGAAAGGTAATTTCCTTGTCCGGCTTTGGTTCTGCAGGTCTTGTGTGTGTCCAGCGCTAATCCATTGTAATGGACTGTGAACCAGCTCCTAGGAAAGTTTGCTGATGCGACGTTCCCAAGCGAAAATGTCGGCTCTCTGCGGAAGCCGACGGCGAAGAATGTGAAGAAGGTCTCTCAGAGACCCAGGACAAAGAGTCCTGCCCCCAAGAAGACCAAGCTGAACCCTGGGGAGGGGTCTTCACGAAGCATTCCTCGTCCTTCAAGAAAGACTGCGGTAAGATATCGCATTCCTTCTTCTTTTTCAGGCGCGACATGGAATCACTTCTTCGTCGTACAGGGAGAGGGGAGCGAGGAGGAAGAGGACGATGATGTGCCTCTAGTCATCAAAAGGAAGAGGACCGGGGAGTCCCCTGCTGGTGACGCCCCAAGCTGTCCCGTAGGGACCATAGCTACCGAAGAGGTGGCCGTGGCTGACCCTGCGATCACCGAAGATCTTGTGGTCGCAGGTGTCCTTCCAATTCCTGAAGCCCCAGAGGTTTCAGGGTCAATTATCTCTGCTTCCCTGGTCGAAGGGACGACCAAGGCAAGGAATCTTTTCGACCGTTCCTTCTATGACTCTTTCTGCATATTTGACAAGTTAATGTACATACAGGGAGGAGAGCTTCCCCCTGGGACCACTGGGGGTTCCAGGGAGGAAAATCCTCCTCTTCCGCGGACAGAGGAGGAGGTAGATGAACAAAGGCCGGCTGTGACGGTCCCAGCAACTCTGGAATCGCCAAGGCCTTCGGATGCAGCCCCACCAGTTAGTCCGGTGGCCTAGGTAAAAGACCTTTCTATGTGTTTTTACCTGTTCCCTAAGAATATGCTTATAACATGACATTTCCAGGGGAGTGCTGCCTTATTTACCATAAGGAAGGCAAGAACCGATGACGGTTCTTCTTCCCAAGGGGAACCTTCCCAGAAATCCCAGGAGCGAATGGGATTTCAAATAAGGTAAGAACCTTAAATTTGGTAATAATCTTAAAAAACTGCTCAAATTGTCCTTCATGTCAGGCAAAGAAAGACGACGCCCAGCTCTTCAACCGCCTTCGGAGAGGTTGAAGTCGCAGCTGGTGCAGGAGCTTCCAACGAAGAACGCTCCACCCCTGTGGTCCAGGAAGTCGTCCAGACTGCAGGGGAAAGAATAAATGTTGGGACCCAGTCACCATCGATGACTACTGGGGGTGGCGTCCAGCCGACACTCCCACCAACTGTCCTTGTAGTAAGCGCATCAGGGGCTCTAGCGAGGATTCCCGCTGAACTGAATGATGCTGTCTTACAAAAGTTTATGAAGGTATAATAAAACTCTGTTTTCGTGCCTGAATTGTACTTAGGACACATTTGATCTTCTTCTTTGGCATCACAGGGATTATCCTGGCTAATAAGCCATTCGCACGTTGTGATGGCCAGTACAGAAGCCATTCAAAAAGAACGCGACAGCTTGCGCAGGTGAGTACCATTACCCTTTGGTTAGCATGGGTGCATCTTGGTTGTGACTGCCTTGATTTTGCTGCAGAGAGGTTACATTTTTGAAGAAAGAGGTGGCCGGTTCAGTCTCAATGTTTAAGAAACAAGAAACTGAACTCAATAAACTTCGATCAGAGAATGCTGGTAAGCCGATTCCTGATTAGGAAGACTTGAATCCATAATATGCCAATAATCTCCTCTCTTTGTACAGCGCAAGCAAGTCAAATTACGCAGCTCAGTCGGGACAAGGAGATTCTTGAATCCTCGATTCGCCACACCGATCGGGCAATCAAAGAACTGAGCCTCCGGATCTTCGAAAAACTAAAGGCCATGGCTGATCTTTTAAAGACCGATGTGGTAGAACTGAAGCAAGACAACCTTAGCATAAGTGACTGGACATCGCTGCTTACTGCCCAGGCGGATTCACTGCTTGAGTATCTCCCTGGAGATACACGGTGACGCGAAGAGGCGATCAGAACCAGGGTTTGATCAGCCGCAGCAGCCGTACTCAGCCGGGTTCGACTTCACCATGGCCCAGATGCAGATCTGAACGCATTGGTGGGTCCGGTTGAGGTCGAGAGTGAAGAGCTGCTTGATGCAGTCATAGAGGAAGTCAAGCCCCTAGTAGATAGACTCCTGACTGAGCTGGGGATCGAATGATCCTTATTTTTTGTAACCAAACAATTGTAATTACAATGCCATGTATGTAAAACTATATTTTTTTAAAAGAAAGTGCATATTCACATCATAAGTTTCATACTATAAGTATATCCCTCTAGCCCCCGCCTCTGTTTTGTGAATACTGAAGCCTTAGTATTTTAAGCAGAGGGGAAAACATAAGTATGATGACCAGGGATATGTGCTTCAAGCCGATGGTTAAGATTAAAGTAATATTTTAACCTTATTGCAAACTGGTAGCCACCCAGATGACCGAGGACTTGCCAGATAGTCCCGTGTGCGTTGAGAAATGGCTTATTTAGGAGTGACTTATCTGGAAGTGATCATGAGATCGACCAGCGAATCCGGTTGAAAAATGCTGTAATAATCTAACCACCGGCGATCAGCCCCAGGTCAAATTTGTATAATTTGGGCTTAAAGAAAAATACTCATTGTATGAAAGCAAGACATGCTTTTTATGAAAAGATGCTAATTGAACAGGAAAAGGGGTGTGGTACTTACACGTAAAACTTGCGAAGTTGATCGATGTTCCAAGTATTGGACAAAATCCGACCATCCTCCATAGCTAACCGCGCCGATCCTGTCCACGGCACTGAGATGACAGTGTATGGTCCTTCCCACTTTGGGGAGAATTTATTGCGGTTAGACTGGTCTTGAATTTTTCGTAAAACCAAGTCGCCAACGTTGAGATCACGTGGTCGCATCTTTTTACTGTGATACTTGCGTAGAGCCTGCAAGTATACCGCGGACTTGATCAGGGCGCGATCACGCCGTTCTTCCAGGAGGATGAGATCTTGCGATCACTATTCGGATTGGTTGACCTGTTCGAATTGATTCGTGCGAACAGATCTAATACTAACTTCCATAGGCAACACAGCCTCGGCCCCATAGACCAAATGGAAGGGTGTCTCACCGGTGGCTCGACTAGAGGTAGTCCGTAGTGCCCATAGAATAGTATAAAGCTCATCTGCCCAAGCCCCCGAGCGGGTCTTGAGGCGATCAAAAACACGTTTTTTGATGCCTTGCAATACTTGCCCATTGGCCCGTTCTACGGCACCATTGCTTTGTGGATGTGCCACAGAAGCAAAGCACACTTTGGTCCCAATCTGATCGCAGTAGTCTAGGAAGAGACCGCTAGTGAACTGAGAATCGTTGTCTGTGATGAGATGGTTTGGAACACCAAATCGTGTCACAATATTCTTGTGAAAGAACTTTTGTGCGGCTGATGCAGTAATATTTCGTACTGGTTCGGCCTCAATCCACTTTGTGAACGTGTCAATGGCTACGAACAGAAACTTGTACCCATTGACCGCTTGTGGCATAGGACCGACGATGTCCATTCCCCAGATCGCGAAGGGCCATGCGAGAGGAATAGTTTGCAATGCATAAGCAGGTTGATGAACCTGTCTTGCATGAAACTGACACTGTGGACACATCTTGACCATAAGCTTGGCATCATCGAGTGCCGAAGGCCAGTAGAATCCCTGTCGAAAAACTTTTCCGACCAGTGTTCGGTATGACGCGTGTGCACCGCATACACCGTCATGTATTTCTTTCAAGAGGGATTTTCCTTCCTCCTGAGATATGCAGCGCATGAATACTCCTTGAGTACCCTTTCTGTACATAACCCCATCTATGAGTTTGTACAGACGCGCCTTTCGAATTAACCGGTCGCTTTTGGTTTCGTCCTCGGGTAGGGTCCCATGTTCAAGATAGACCCTCAATGGATGAGTCCAATCTTGTTCCTGACCGAGGTTGGCAACGAAGGCTATTGTCGGATCATCCTCGACCGAAGTCATGATCGAAGGATGGTCCAAGTGTTCAATGAACACTCCTGCCGGAGCGGATGAGCGTGAGGATCCAATTTTGGATAATTGGTCTGCGAGAATATTGTCCTTTCGCGGGATGTATTGGACTTCGAAGTGACTGAAGTGTTTTTCCAATCTCCTCACTTCCCCCAGGTAATGAGCCATTGTCTCATCGGAGGTGCTGTACTCCTTGTTTACCTGGTTTACGACTAGCTGTGAGTCCCCCCTCACCACTAATCGACGGACTCCGAGGAATTTTGCTGCCCGGAGCCCTGCAAGAAGACCTTCATACTCTGCTGCGTTGTTGGTTGCAACAAAGTGTAGTTGAATGACATACTTAAGCTGTTCGCCCTGGGGCGTAACTAAGACTATTCCAGCCCTCGAGTGTTGAAAACTACGGGAGCCGTCAAAGTACATTGTCCAAAAATCGGGGCACTCCAGTTCCTCTGCCAACTGCACAGGTGGCTCAGGGTTGGTCCATTCGACCACAAAGTCGGCCAAAACCTGAGACTTAACCGCCGTGCGAGGGGTGAAATGGATCTCGAAGGCACCGAATTCGACCGCCCATTTGGCGATTCGACCAGATTTTTCTGGATTTCGGACAATATCCCCTAAAGGAAAAGAGGAGGGTACTGTGATCTTGTGTGCTTGAAAGTAATGTCGTAGCTTACGGGAAGCCATCAGTAGCGCGTAAAGTATCTTTTGGACCTCAGGGTAGCGCTCCTTAGGACCATGAAGTACTTCGCTCACATAGTAGACGGGTCTGTGTACTCCTTCCCTTTCCGCGATCAGAACTGCGCTGACCGCGTGTGGGGTGGCCGCCAAATACAGAAGTAATGGTTCTTCCTTTTCAGGAGACACCAATACTGGCGGACTGGACAGATATGTTTTTACCTCCTGAAACGCTTTGTCGGCCTCGTCGGACCACGTGAAGTTATGATGTTTCCGCAAGGCTTTAAAGAAAGGTAGTCCCCTTTCGCCTAATCGCGATATAAAGCGACTTAAAGCCGCCATGCGACCAGCCAGGCGTTGAACATCCTTCATGGTCGAGGGCGACCTCATTTGTTCAATAGCTCTGATTTTCTCAGGATTAACCTCAATGCCCCTGGAACACACAAGGAAACCAAGAAGCTTCCCTGAAGAAACCCCGAAAGAACATTTCTCCGGGTTCAATTTTATTCCAAAGCGATTCAAGTTACAGAAGGTTTCAGCAAGATCGTCCAAATGAGACAATCTTTTGGTGCTCTTTACCACCAAGTCGTCTACATATGCTTCGAGATTACGCCCTATCTGGGAAAGAAAGGTCTTTTGCATCAAGCGCTGGTACGTGGAACCTACGTTCTTGAGACCGAACGGCATTCTGACGTAGCAGTATGTGCCGAACGGGGTGATGAAGGCAGTTTTCTCTTCATCGTCTTCTGCCATGCTAATTTGATGATATCCTGAGTAGGCATCCAGAAAACTCATCAGTTCGCAACCCGCAGTGGAGTCAACCAGCTGGTCGATGCGGGGAAGGGGAAAGTCATCCTTCGGACAGGCACTGTTGAGGCTAGTGTAGTCGACGCACATGCGCCATTTGCCATTTGACTTGCGGACCATGACCGGATTGGCGAGCCAGTCCGGGTGATTCACTTCGCGGATAAACCCGGCTTGTAAGAGTTTGTCTAACTCTTCTCGGATGGCTTCTTGTCGGTCGGTGGTAAAACGCCTGAGCTTTTGCTTTATTGGTCGTTGTCCAGGTCGAATTGCTAACCTGTGCTCAATTACTTCCCTTGGGACACCGGGCATGTCGGACGGTTTCCACGCAAACACGTCTGCGTTAGCCCGGAGGAAAGCAACGAGGTCGAGTTCCTATTTGTCATCCAGGGCTGACCCAACCCGAATTGTCTTGGATGGGTCATCTGGGTACAAAGGAACTTGTTTGAGTTTCTCATCTGGTCGAGGAGCAGCCCTGATCGCATCGGTGGCAACGGTGGCGACCTGAGCGTCCCGGAGGGGAAGTTGATCGACCATCTCCAAAGATAGCCGGTCGCACGTGAGCGCCACGTTGCGACTACCTCGGACCGAAATGACACCTTTGGGGCCAGGCAATTTCCCGCACTGATAAGCATAGTGCGTTGCCATCATGAACTTAGCAAGAGTCGGCCTGCCAAAGATTGCATTATAAGCTGAATCACAATCGATTACATCGAAAGTAACCAATTCTGTTCGGAAGTTATCTGGTTCTCCCAGAGTGACCGGGAGGACCACTTGTCCCAATGGCATCATGGAGGGGCCTGGGATTATCCCATAAAACGGATGGATTATGGGCTTGATCTTCGAACGAGGAATTTGCATCTCGTCGAGTGTCTTGACCAATAAAAGATCAAGGGAACTTCCCCCATCAATCAGGACCCTTTCGACTCTCGCGTTACTGATGATTGGGGTAATAACCAGAGGTAGCCTCAATGGTCGAGTTAGCCCCACAGGACAGTCAGCGCGATCGAACGTCAAAGGCATATCCGACCAACGGGGATATTAAGGTTCGCCAAGGGATGTCTCCGTTTGGTTAACCTCTCGGCAAAAGGTTTTAAACTGCCTTTTGGAAATGAAAGAGGAGGAACCTCCGAAAATGACATTAACATGATTTTGAGGTACCTGGTAAGCCATTTCTTCGTCTCCGTCGACATCTCTAATCCCGCACGCCTGCTCTTTAGGCGGTAAGGTTGGCATTGGCCCAGCTCCTTGGTAGAAATCATCCAGCTGTTTCAACCAACTCCTGCAGTTTTTGAGGTCGTGGCCTGCGGAGTTGTGGAGTGGACACTACCTCTTGCCCTCCTGCGGATTAGTTGATTTTTCTGGCTGGTCGGAATCCCGGCCACCAGAAGCAGTTTTATTTTTAAAAGAAAACTTATTACCTTTGGTCGAAGGTGGTTTCTCCGCGACTGCGACCTCGCGGTACTGTCCAGAGCGGTTCCTCTTCGACTTTTTTGACTTCCCACCCGGTGAAGACTCCGGCTTTTTGCTTGAATCTTCTTTCCTGGCGTCCTTGAAGCCTGGTTGGGGCGGTAGGCCCCCCTTGTCAACCATTCGGTTCCATTCGACTGCCTCGGCTGCATCAGAGTATCGATCAGCCATATCGAACAGATCGGCCACTGATCGAGGAGGGTGGATAAGCAAGTCTTCAGTGAATCTCCGGTATCGAACGGCATGCTTAAATGCCCTGATTACGGAGCCATCAGATATGTTCGGGATGGTATTTCTTACCCCGACAAACCTCTTGACAAACTGCCGAAGTGTTTCGGTCGAAGTTTGCCGCAGTCTATGCAGGTCGTCCTCCTTACCCGGCTTTTGGTAACAATTTTTGAAATTGCTGAGGATGGCATCGCATAGCATTTCCCAATTGTAGATGGAACCTTCAGGCTGATTAAACAACCAGGTTCTAGCCGGTCCTGCGAGGACTGTTGGCAGGTAGTTGGCCATGACCTTGTCATCGCCTCCTGCTGCTTGGATGGCAGTAATATAGATCTGAAGGAACTCGGATGGGTTCTGAGTTCCATCAAACCTTTCAATGGCCCCTGGTCGAAACTTATCGGGCCAAACGACTGCTCGTAGGCCAGGCGAGAAAGCTTTGCAACCAACATAAGGACCGTGAACCGTCCTGCGACTTTCGGTTGGGTTCCGAGCAAACTCACGTAATGGCGAGGTTACTCGTGGTCCCAAACGAGAGTGAACGGGAACTCGATCCCTACTACGAGAGTCCTGCATTCTCCGGCATTTGTCCTGTCGGGACGGTACAGGCGGCGGGTAACTCCGCCGGCCAGAGCCAAAATGAGGACCATCTCGTTCACGGGAGTGTGTCACTGAGCGGGAAGAGGCTGTTGGGGTCGCCTCGGATGCGACCTCGTCCAGTCTTTCCGCCAGGATCCTGAAAAAGGCCGGTCTCTGCTCATCCGTGACCGTAGGAGGAAAATTGCGCATGACTTCCGTGATAGATTGCAGTCGACCATGGGTACTTCTCCTAGGGGCACCAGGTGTTATTGTTTCTTCGTCCACTGGGAAATGCTCCGGTGGTAAGGAAGGAGTCTGGTCACGTCTACGACCACGCGACCGTCGAGAAGAACTCGGGGCAGCATCGTAACGAGCCTGCGCATCTTGAAGAGCCTCTAGGGCAGTTCTGCGTAGTTCGTTGTTCTGTTGCTCGAGATCTTGCTCCTCCTTCTGTTTGCGATCTTGTTCTTCCCTGGCAGCCTGTCGATCGGGAGTTTCTTCCGACAACGCAGCAAACTGCCTAGGGAGAGAGGTCGCCGATGGGGAGAACATCTCGGTTTGTTCCGAGTCGGACTCGAAATCAAAGAGACGGTGGAGGTTATCAGGGTCGAACCTTCCTGGGCTAACTTCAGGGTCACCATCATATTTTCCCTCAGCGGGATCGTATGACGGGCCGGATTCATCACCTAGCACATTAAGAACCTCTGCGGGTTCTGACCTTGTGCCAGTTACCTCCTGGTCGATTAACATGACTTGGGGAGATGATTCAACCTGTGGAAGATTCTGGCCTTCGACCTCTTCCATCGGAACAGGATCGCTTGGAGAAGGCATTGGTATATGGGCATAATCCTCGAGATCGAAATCATTCTCGGAATCATATGCTCCAGCCATGTTTCGGCGAACCTCCGAATTTCAATTAGGATGCCTTGAGGAAGGCCCCACGGTGGGCGCCAGCTGTCGACGATTCGGACTCGGGGTCCTCAGCCGAACTTATGCAAAATTTGTAATTGTGAGACCTTTCAAGATGACCCTCCGGGAAGGTATGCTGAACAATGGTGAACAGGAGCACAGAGAATTTAGACAGGTTCGGGCCCTCGATAGTGGGAGTAATAGCCCTACGTCCTGTTGAGATTTCACTAAGTGTGGTAAAAGGTTTACAAATGGAGGGAAAAGTCCTCACAGGCGAGGATTTTTCCCTGTAAAAGTGTACAAGGATAAGCCAAAGAAGGCTTACTAAAATGCTATATGAGGTGGGTCGTAGACTTGGCTAACTTAAATGATTTTGGATTTCTTGATCTTCCGATCTCTCGGTTGATCCCCCCGTTTGATGTACTTTGCCACCTTTTTATATTGGTCGAAAAGGTGCCATATGAAGAAAACTGCATCAAACGGTTAGATGCGGTTGTTGGAGAACTGCTGTTAACTTCCACGGAGGTTATTAACACGTGTTAATCATGAATAACCGCATATAATAACCTCTGACGGTTGGTCTTCACGTGTAGGAATCTTCGGGATACTTAGAATATCCTGTTGTATGGGCAACCGAATAGATAGATCCCAAGTATCCTGATCGGCAGATGTTCTGACCGCGGGATATTGGCTGACCGCACAATATCCCGAATGTGTAGTTCGCGTATAGCCTACAAACTTCTGACCGCGCAAGGCTTACGGTCTGACCGCGTAAAGCTGGCGATCACATAGTGACGTCCCTCAGAACAACTTGAGCTCATATCGCCAGATACACTCTTGACTCGAACCTGCCTTAAACCAGAAGTCCAATAGAAGTGGTCCGGGTGTCAATCCTCGTCAGGAGAATTAATTGCCAGCAAGATAATCTTTTCTCAATCCTTTCAACCATCTTATTGTAATTTTCAACGAAAGGCTGAGAGGAAGGCCAAGATAAGTGAATGGAAAAGATCCAATTTGACATCCCCGAATACCAGGTAAGTTGGAAGCCTGCTCCCCTGAGCAATTGGTAGGAATCAAAGAGGATTTAACAAAATTCACCTTCAATCCAGTCGAGGAAGCAAAAGAGTGTAACAGGGCCTTTAAGAGAAAAACTTCAGAGGCAATCTCTTTAATAATAATGAGAGTATCATCTGCATATTGCATAATGGGAAAATCAACATATCCTTCCACCTGAACAGGAAGACTAAGCAAACCCTTTTCCTTAGCAGAATTCAAAATAGATTGTAGTAAGTCCGCTACCAACACAAAGAGCAGAGGGGAAAGCGGATCACCTTGTCTAACACCCCTCTTACAAATAATTTTTTTCCCAGGGATACCATTTAATAGAATTTTGGAACTACCAGAATCCAGCAACATTTTAATCCAAATGAGCCATTTATCTCCAAACCCTTTTTCCTTTAAGACATCCAAGATGGCTCCATGTTCAATGAGATCAAAGGCTTTCTCAGAATCTAATTTCAGCAACACCAAGGGCTCTTGAGAAGATTTGCAAATGTGCAAGTATTCAAAAGCCCAAGCAACACAGTCCTGAATCGATCTAGATTTCATAAATCCATATTGATTGTGACGAACCAAAGAGGTGATCACATTCCGAAGACGATCGGCAAGAAGTTTAGTGATCAGTTTCAAAGAACTATTAAGTAGGGAAATAGGCCTGAAGTCAGATACTTTTTTTGTACCATCTTTTTTCAGAACTAAGACCACAAAAGAGGAATTGAGCCTAACAAGGTCCGCTTGACCCTCAAAGAACTGATGAATGAGATCATAAAAATCCTCCCTAATAATGTGCCAACAAGTGTGAAAGAAAGAGGCATTAAATCCGTCCAGACCCAGACTTTTGCACCTGGGCAAGTTCGGAATGACAGAGTCAATCTCCTGAAAAGAAAACTTAGCTTCCAAGCCGGATAAATCACCCCGAAGAGGAGTAATCAGTTCATCCAGGTTAAACTGCATTCCTTGGTAATCCAGAATACCAATTCTCTCCTTGAAAGAAAGCCAAATATGCTCCTCCATATCAGAATGATTAAACAGCATCTTATCAGAGTCATCCTCCAAAGAGACAATAAAGTTTACTAGAAAGTTGTTAGAAGCAACTGAATGGAAGTATTTAGTATTTTCATCTCCCAATTTAGCCCAGCGAATATGACCTCTTTGCTTCTAGTAATCATTTCTTATTCTAGGTAACACAGATAAATGTATCTTAAGAATGGTTCGGAAGTTGAATTCTGATCTGAATAGACTTCTCTACTCTTCTAAACTATCTAGAAGAGAAAGAATGCAACTGTAGTTGTCGACCTGATAATGAGAGATCTTAAATTGTTTAGACCATAACTTAGAGATCTTCTCATGAGCTTGAATTTAGCATTAATACTTCTAGCAAAGTTGTCATCCTTTGGACAAGAATTCCAAGTTCTCTCAACTAAGTCCAAAAACCAGGATAGTCTACCCAAAAGTTTTCAAATCTGAACAATTTAGCATGGGGAATAACAGACGAGACCGAAACAATGCAGGGGGAGTGATCAGACAAAATTCTTGAGGAGTTCTAACAAAAGTATTAGGAAAAGCATTCAACCAACCCTCATTCACAAAAAACCAATCCAGCTTCTCCAATGTAGGAATGGCTTGCATGTTAGACCAAGTGAAATCTTTTCCTTTAAGAACAAGTTCCTCAAGATGTAAGTGATCAATCGCATCATTAAACAAATCAGCTTCACCGTGATTAAAGTAACCCCTATTCTTATTTGAGGGAAATCTTAAAAGATTAAAATCTCCCATAATCATCCAAGGAATATGATCTGGCACCGAAATGTTATGGAACCAAGATAAAAAAACCAACTTGTCTTGAGAGCAGCATGGTCAAGAAACGTTATAAATCATCCAACATTTCCCAGAGGGTATGGCTAGCATGATTCCTGAGGCTAGCCAGAAAAAAATATTATTTAAAAAATATTAGTATGCACAGACGGTTTTGAGATAAAAACCGTCTGTGATAAATCGATCTATGTATGTATCATAGAGTATTACAGACGGTTATAAGTTCAACACCCTCTGTGATACTCATACTACCACGGACGGTTATAATCCCAGAACCATCTGTGATACTCATACAATCACTGACGGTTCAGAGATTATAACCATCTCCGATAATGAAACTATCCCAGATAGTTTTGACTTCAAAACCGTCTGTGATATAAGCTCAACACCCTCTGTGATAGTCATACTATCACCGACGATTATGAGATGACAACTGTCTCCAATAATGACAGTATCCCAGATGGTTTTGACCTCAAAACCGTCTGTGATAAGGACACTATTGCAGACGGTTTAGATGTTATAATCGTATGTGATAGGACACTATCCCTGATTGTTTTGAACTCAAAACCGTCTATAATATTGCACTTATCACAGACGATTATAATATTAATACCGTCTGTGATAGTTTGAGTATCACCGACAGTTTTGATCTTATAATAGTCTGTGTAGTATGAGTATCACAGACGCTTTTGATCTTATAACAGTATGTGATGGGAAAAATCACAAATGGTTCAAAACCATCAGTGATAGTACTCGATTATCAGTGACTTGAATATCACTGATGGTTCAGAACCGTCTGTGATGACTGTTTTGACCGACTGTGATAATGTATTCTGTAGTAGTGCCTCCTCCTCCCCGTGCCGCCTCCTTCGACCTCCACCACCCTCCACCCCTTGCGGCAAACCCCCTGGCTGGCCGGCTGGCCCCCGCTCTTGGAGTCCCCCCCACGACTCCACAAGTGACGAGGCCGACTCCGTGCTGCCGCTCCCAGCCTCCTACTGTTTTCAATTTGCAAGAACAACGGAGCCAAGATCGTGCAACATAACTTTCTAATTCTTCCTTAGTCTTAGTCTCTCAAAGTCTAAGTGTAGGAGGACGAGGCAATGGGAGTGCAAACCTATCAAATGTTTCATAAAAATGTTTCAGACACATACTTATTTAATTCCAGTGTATATCAACAATTGAGTCAATCATTTGTTACTTGAATAAAGAATTGAGTCTCATCTCAAGGTTCCTACTGAATTAGAAATGCCAAACTAGTTCCTACTGAATTAGAAATGGAAAACTATCTGAATGAAATGGCATACTATCAGAAATGGCATTGGGCAAAATTGATATACACCGAACAAAATTGATAGTACTTACACTAGTTTTATTTTTCAGTTTAGATGTCTGAAGTAGATGATATCCAACACATTGGTGGATCACTAGGTAGTGATGAAACAAACAAAAGAAAACAAATGGGCCATAGAGCAAAAATATGGAACCACTACACAATACCTGAAGATGAGAAGAAGGCTACTTGCAAGCATTGCTCAAGAGTACATGTAGGGGATTCAGCTAAGAATGGTACTTCCTTGCTAATCTCTCATCCAAAAATTTGTAAAACAACATCCCAATAGGAATAAGGGCAGCAAACAAACTTTGCTAAATTTGCAATCTAGTGTGGATGGAAGTAGTTCTCTCTCTAATTTCCAATACAATCCTGAAGAAGTTAGGGAAGGACTTGCTCTGTCGTGGTATTAAAAATACCCTGACAGATTTTTGGACGTGCGTGACACATGTTACAACGACACGAGCTGATCGTGTGACCGGTCACCTCCCGTCGGGCAAGCACAAAGATTGACACGGAGAGTTTATACAGGTTTGAGTCCCGGTGGGAACCCTAGTCCTGTCGGCACCCCCCAAATGCGAATCCACTAGGGAGGTTCTCTCTCGGGGAGAGGGCTCCAAGGGATGCCTGTTGCTTTGAGTGTGTAAAATGAAATTGTCTTGGTTACAAATGGGATACAAGGGGGTATATATATAGACCCCAAAAGAAGCAAAAAGACTAAAAGGCCCTAGCAAAGACCGTTGGATCGAGGGGCGCCACCGTCTTTTCATCTGGCGAAGGGCTGGGATGCTTGACATGTGTCCTCGCTAGTTCCTGAGGTATCCCTGAGATCATCCATCTGCGGTCTTTCCCAGGAGCTGTCTGTAGCTTTCCATGGGAGCCCTCTGAGGCTTTCCCGAGAGGTGTTCGGGCTTTCCTCGGGAGGCATCCATGGCTTTCCACAGGATCCCTTCGGGACTTTCCATGGGAGGGTCCGTGGCTTTCCACGGGAACCCTCTGGGGCTCTTCCCGAAAGGCGTTCGGGACTTTCCACGGGAGCCCTCTGGGATTTTTCACGGAAGCCCGTCGGGACTTTTCCCAGGAGGCGTCTGAGAAATTCCACGAGAGCCCTCCAGGACTTTCCACAGGAAGCGTCCGTGGCTTTCCAAGGGAGCCCTCTAGGACTTTTCCCGGGAGGCGTCCGTGGCTTTCCATAGGAGCCCTTCGGGACTTTTCCTGGGAGTCGTCCGGGACTTTCCATGGGAGGAGTCCGAGACTTTTCACGGGAGCTCATTGGGACTTTTCCCAGGAGGCGTCCGGGACTTTTCACGGAAGGGGTCCGTGGCTTTCCACGGGAGCCCCTCGGGACTTTTCCCAGGTGGCGTCCGGGATTTTCCCTGGGAGGCCTTCGGGACTTTTTCACGGAAGGTGTCCGTGGCTTTCCATGGGAGCCCTCCAGGACTTTCCCCAATATGCTCGCATGATAACTAAACAGTTCATCTCAAAAGTTTGTCCTCATTTTCATATTTCATCTAGGTAGATAATGCAAAGAGGTATTGTTTGACTTTATGAAAATGAGAAAGCTGTGTTGAAAATTTTTTTCAATGATTCTTCTCAAAGAGTTTTCCGGACCACAGACACATGGACTTCTTCAAGACTTCAGAATTATTTGTGTCTAACAGCACATCTCATTGATAATGAGTGGAAACTAAACAAAAAAATCCTTAACTTTTGTTTAGTAAACACTCACAAAGGAGAAGACATTGGTAAAGCACTAAAAAAAGATTTTTTTGAATGAGGAATTGTAAATGTGTTTACTATCACAGTAGATAATGCTAGTGTAAATGATGTTGCTGTAGGCTACATGAGGAGAGTGTTGAATAATTGGGGAGGTAGTGTTGCACAAGGCAAATATCTTCACATGAGATGTGTAGCTCATTTCATTAATCTTGTGATTGAAGATGGGGTGAAGAGATGTCTAATTCCATATCCCATGTTCGTAATGCTGTGAACTATGTGAGAAGCACCACTTCAAGAATGATAATTTTAAGCAATGTGTTGAATTCACAAAAATAGAAAGTAAGGCATTTGTATGTGTTGATGTGTGCACTAGATAGAATTCAACATACCTTATGTTAGAATAGGCTCAAACATTCGAGAAGGCATTTGACAGGTTTGCAGTATAAGACACTTATTACATGTTAGAGGTGGGTGATGATGGACCTCCACAAAATCAAGATTGGGACAATGCTCGTCATTTTGCATAGTTTTTGAAACATTTTTATGATCTCATACTTCGTGTTTCAGGCACTTAGTATGCCACTTCCAACATTTTATTTGAAGAGATTGCTGCTGTGAATATTTTGTTGCGAGATTGGTGTGATAGGCCAGATGAAAACCTATCTGAAATGGCTATTAAGATGACGGAAAGGTATGATAAGTATTAGGGGGATCCTGAGAAGATGAACACTTTGATATTTGTTGCTGCTATTCATGATCCCAGGTATAACCAAATTAGTTATTTTTTTCTTCTATTTAAGGATATGCAGTCCAACTAAATTTTTCTTGTTTTCCTCAATGCAAGGTACAAATTATCTGATTACGTGAAGTTCACAATTTTAGAGATGTATTCTCCAGTCAAAGGAGATTCAAGTATAGATAAAGGTATAATGCATTTCCTTATCTTTTTTGAAGAATACAAGAGCATGTATCCTCAAGGTGGAAGCCAAAGTGATAAACAACATGGAGCACTAAATTCTTGTTCTGACCTCAAGTAAATACATCAAATTTGATGAGGTCTTTATACAACAAGAAAATGAAATTTTCTTGTGAAGCTAGTGTGTATAGCAAAATTGAATTAGATAAGTATGTTGGTGAATATACAGAAGATGATAGGGAAGATTTTGACATTCTCTCTTGGTGGAAATGTAACTCTAGTCATTTTCCTATACTTTCATGCATGGCTCATGATGTGTTAGCAATTCCTATATCGATAATTGCTTCAGAGTCAACTTTTAGTACTAGTGGCCGTGTTCTTGATGATTTTAGAAGCTCGTTGACACCATTTATGGTGCAATGCTTATTATGTGCACAAGATTGGGAGCATGCATCATTTGTTTCTAGCCTTGAACCCAAAGGTATAAATGAGGTGTTAGCAGATCGTGATTGGGTCAATGCCATGCATGATGAACTCAATTACTTTGCTAGAAACAATGTCTGGACACTTGTAGAAAAACCACTCGACCATAACATAATAGGAACAAAGTGGGTTTTTTGGAACAAACAAGATGAGAATGGAATAGTTATAAGAAACAAGGCTAGACTGGTGGCTCAAGACTACTCACAAATTGAAGGATTAGATTTTGATGAAACCTTTGCTCCTGTAGCAAGATTAGAAGACATTCACATCTTACTTGCATTTGCATCCAATTTCGATATCAAATTATTTCAAATGGATGTTAAAATTGCTTTTGTAAATGGTGAGATTTCTGAACAAGTGTTTGTAAAACAATCTCCAGGTTTTGAAGATCCAATATTTCCAAACCATGTTTACAAACTCTCAAAAGCTCTTTACGGTCTCAAACAAGCTCCTAGAGCCTGGTACGAGCGCCTAAGAGATTTTCTCATTTCAAAAGGTTTTAAAGTTTGAAAAATTGACACTACACTTTTTACCAAAATTATTGAAGATGATGTCTTTGTATGTTAAATTTATGTAGATGACATTATTTTTTGTTCTACTAACAAATCATTTTGTCAAGCTTTTGGTGAAACGATGTCAAAGGAGTTCGAAATGTCCATGATTTGTGAATTAAGCTTCTTCCTTGGACTCCAAATCAAGCAAATCAAAGAAGGCATATTCATCAGCCAAAGCAAATATGTGAAGGATCTGCTCAAACGTTTGGACATAGAGAATGCCAAACCTATCAAGACTCCAATGGCGACCAACGGTCACTTAGACATGGATGAAGGAGGTAAACCTGTAAACGTTACTAAATATCGTTCAATGATTGGTAGCTTGCTTTATCCTACTGCATCCAGACCATATATCATGTTTAGCGCATGCATGTGTGCTAGGTTCCAAGCTGCACCTACAGAGTGTCTTTTGATTGCTGTAAAGAGAATTCTTAGATACTTGAAATACTCTCAAAATGTTGGGCTTTGGTATCGTAAGGATGCTAATTGACAATGATTATTATCCCAGCTAGTCATCTGTTCATTGAATATATCACGTTTAAGATATTTCGGATATGATATAAGGTTCCATACACTAGCAGACGTAATGGTCGCAAAGGCAGTTTCCTGTAAACCAGAAGGTTGCACGTTTAATATTGACCAATGGTCGCAGAATGTGCGCAACCATAGTATCTTGAAAGTTGTATTTTACCTGAGTAGTGTTTGAGTCTTCCAAACATGGTTCTAGGATAAAATAACTTCTTTCCCCACCTCTGCAGACAACCGTCGGGGAGTTAAGATATGTGGTTATCTAAAATCGCATATAGTAACCGACAAAGAGATAAAGATGCAGTTTTGTAAGTACATCTTGGCAACCGTCGAACTTCCCATAACTACTTCATATTCACACCCTTTCAATCAATATAAAAGGCAATAAGGAAGAGTAGAGGAAGAGATAGTATTGATAGAAAGACAAGCAACATTAGTTCCACAAGTACAAGTATATAGAGAGATTGTTAACCTTTCTAACAATCTCTCCCTCTCTGTAATCATTTATATACATAGTGAAAACACCACAAGACGTAGGGTCATTACTCATATCATTGAGAGCATGAACCTGCATAATCTTTCGTGTTTCTAGTACATAGCTATCGTTACTTACCTGGTGAGCATCTTGAATGGTCTCCACTTCATATATCATTATTTTACATAAGATCAATTAAGGACCCTAGTCCCAATCGTTGACAGCTAGCGCCTACCGTGGGGCCCTTCTCAAGACATTTCCTACATTAGGAGTTCTGATAAGCTATGACTGGAGCATATGATTCGGAGAACGATTTTGATCTCGACGACTATGCCCATATCCAGATGCCGCTGTCTGATGACCCCATTCCTGTGGAAGAGGTCGACTACGAGGGTGTCTGTGATTTACATCCTGAGGGTGTATCTTCTCCAACTTTGTTTATGTCTATCGACCAAGAGTCAGAGAAGATGGTGCATTCTCCTCATGTGAGTCCAACCACATCAGAGGCTGAATACATACCACAACACATCATCCCAAAGAATGTGAAAGATGATCTCGAGTTTAGTCCTGGAAGGCTTGCCCCAGACAATCTCAAATCTCTTTATGATTTTGAGTCTGACTCAGAACAAGAAGAGATGTTTTCCCTGTCTGCGACCTCGGTTCCACGAGAATTTGCTGTCGAAGAAACTCCTGAACTGCGCGTTGCCAGGGAGGAACAAGAGCACAGACAAAAGGAGGATCAAGCTCGGGAGCAGCGAGAGAACGAGATTCGCAAAGCCATTGAGGAAGCCTTACGCCTTGCACAATCTCATCAAGATGTCGTTGTTCGCAACCTTGATTCGGGAACTTCATGCCATCCACATGTTCGTAGAAGTGACCAGATGCCATCGTTAGCCCCGGAGTATTCCCTGGTGGTTGAGGCGACGGTAACTCCTATGGCTCCCAGAAGGAGTACACAAAATCGTCTTCGTGTCATCGCAGATGCACTGCGTAACCCTCCTCCTGGGTTGGAGAATGAGGATAGAGAAACATTCGCCAGAGTCCTCGCGGACACACTTGATGAAGTTGCCTCCGAGGGCACTCCAACGGCATCATCCCTCTCCATAATACATTCTCGTGAGCGGGATGACTCCTACTCAAGCCGTGGGAGATGCAATCGAATACAGATGACGTCACTTTGGCAATATAAGGTCAGGCGAATCGGAAGCTCCTGTGATCGCAATCGCCTACCAGTTCATCCTCGCCTGGGACGACGAGGGGAGTCTCCTCAAAGTAATGTGTCCCGCGACGACAGGGAAGGTCACGATGATAGACATTTCCAAGCTTCTTTTGTAGGTTGTAAAGCTTTCTCACTAGGGCTCCGTGCAGTGGTCTGGCCAGACAAGTTTAAACCTGTTGTGATTGAGAGATTTGATGGAACTCAGAATCCATTGGAATTTCTTCACATCTACATTATGGCCATTGAAGCGGCAGGAGGAGACGACCGGGTCATGGCAAACTATCTGCCGATAGTCCTTAAAGGACCTGCTAGGACCTGGTTGTTTAATCAACCAGAAGGGTCAACTTACAATTGGGAAATGTTGTGTGATGCAATCCTCAACAATTTCCAAAATTGTTATGAGAAGCCTGGTAAGGAAGATGACCTTCATCAATTACGGCAGACTTCAACTAAAACTCTTCGACAATTTGTCAAGAGATTTGTCAGGGTGAGGAATACCATCCCTAACATTTCAGATACTTTGGTTATCAGGGCGTTGAAGCATGCTGTTCGGTACCGAAGGTTCACTGAAGACTTGAGTATCCATCCACCAAGGTCGGTATCAGATCTCTTCGATATGGCAGACTGTTATTCCGACACGACTAAGGCCGTGGAATGGAATAGAATGGTGGACAAAGGGAATTTGCCATCTCAACCAGGTCTCAAGAACGACAAGAAGGATAATTATAGCAAAAAGTCAGAATCATCAGCAGGCGGGAAATCTAAGAAGCCCAAGAAGAATGGGGCTGGAAAATACCGAGATGTTGTGGTTGCCGACAAACCACTACTAGGAAAAGGTAATAAGTTTTCAATTAAAAATAAAAAACCTCTTTCTGGTGGTCACAACAATGACCATCCGGGAAAACAAGCTAACCTGTAGGGCAACAAGAAGTGGTGTCAATTGCACAATACTTCTGGACATGACCTCAAGAACTGTTGCAACTGGTTGAAGCGCTTGGAAGACTTCTATCAAGGAAGTGGACCCATGCCGACCATACCAGAGCAAGAACAATCCTGTGGGGTTAGGGACGCTGATGGAGATGAAGTCATGCCATATGAGGTACCCCAAAGTCATGTAAATATCATTGTTGGTGGTTCATCTTCTTATTCTTCTAACTGTCAATTCAAATCTTTTTACCGTGAGGTAAATAAAATTGATGCTCCAATTGGGGAGCCTCAATTTCCCCGTTGGTCGGAGACTCCCTTAACTCTTGACCAGGATGATTGTCTGTAACATCCCAAAACTAGGGTCTAAAAATTTCATTTTACAAAAATCCGAACCTAAAAATTCCATTTTGTCTTAACCCTAAAAATGCCCTTAAAAGTACTATCTAAGAAGTCTCAGCCAAAACCTATATTAATTTTGTAAAGTTTTAAAGATGTTTTCATCACATACTGTACACATGTATATATATATATATATATATATATATGTATGTATGTATGTATGTGTATCTATTTCACTAAAAACACTATTTTGCATTTCTTATAAAATGCCATTTTTCCTCTAATGAGAGCTATTTATGATTTCTAAGTAAAAGATTATTTCTTTTAAGTAATAGTTCTAATATGATTTAGAAACCCTAATTTATAAAATAACCTACAATACTTCTTTACCTTAAATATTTTACCCAGAAAGCTAGATTATAAAGTTCATTTTAAAACATTTACAAACCAGTCCAACCTCCTATTTTTCTTAATTGAAGTTTAGTCCTTTCATACCCAGAATCAGTCAAATTCCCCTAGACAGCTCAGAACTGCAATCAGACTGAACAGATAGGATCTTTCTACCTATCTTATATAGATTTGTCTTCAGCGTCAAGATCAAACTCAGTTTCTAAAACCCAGAAACTAAGCCCAGTTTTGTTTTCGAAAACTAGAATTCCTAATTACCATAATTACCCTGCTTGACTTTTCAGCCTACAGTTCGATTGATTCCAGAGTAGATTTCTTCTGGATTTCTCTGGAATCCTAAATCTTAATAAGCTTGCAATCTGTCGTAAAACTTCTCAGCCAAACAAGTTCATTTGATCCTTTTCACAATTTAGTCCAGATTTTATCGCGAATCAGTCATTTTCCTGTTTTCAAACGCCAAAAATGTCTAAATTCTCCAATTCACCTCCAAATCCAAATCTGATTGAACTATCATGTTCCTTCCACTATTCAACACAAGTCTCCCTTTTGTGCCAAGTTCAGATTCAACCCTAAAACTCAGTTATTTATGTTTTCAGTCGTTTTCTGTAAAAGTACTATTCATTTTTACCCTAATTCTGTTTTCGTTTCTATTTTCATTTCATTCTCATTTTGATCCAAATCATCCCTAATCTAGCTACTCAATAAAACCCTAAGTACTGAACTAAGTCTGAATTAATCTCTAGATTATGATTATTTGTAATTCAGTCCAAATAAGTTTAGTGAATTACACTTCAGTCCTTTAATAAAATTTACTATTCAATTTTAGTGGCTTCAGTTGCTCCAACACACACACAAACAGATGCTTATTCTTTCATTCTTAATTCCTACTGCTTCATTGCTTTTGCCTCCAATAAAAGCATACACACAGTCATACATATACACAGATACATGCATGTGTATATACAATTCAACACACACCTATATAATTTCAATCCTTGTACTTGTTTCTTCCTCCACCAGACAAACAAGCAAACACACACATGCATGCCTCAAGTCAACAGGAGCAGCGTGGGTGAAGATTGAGCTGTAAAAGGAGAGGAGAAAAATCATACATGTAGCTGCTTCCAACTTACAGATTTACATGTATTCATACATCTGCAGCAGTAGCAGCAATGTCCTTCTCCTCTTTGTTCTTCTTCTTCTTCCTCCAACATTTCTTCTAGCAAAAACTGTATCAGCAACAACATTCTTGTCCTTGTTCATCTTTTTCTCCCTCGGCCGCATGAAGAAGGCAAACCACCACAAGCCACCAGACCTTCGGTTGACTCCCAAAGGTGTGATTTCTTCTCCTCTCACTTCCCTCTGCCACTTCGAGCATCCATATAAGTTCCGATGAATTAAGGTGCCGGGATTTCCAAGTTTTGTCGTTGTCGGCCGCCGCCCCTGTTCCCTCATTGGACCCTTCTCCGGTCCTTAAATCTGATCGAGCCAATAGAATAAAGTGACCCTCTCGAGCTTAGAAGCAATACCCTTTAGAAAAATTGTCGAGAAACCCAACCATTTGATGAACCCAACGTTGTCCTGTTCTGCACCGCCACGCTCTCGTCACTGGCACGCAGCACCGTTCCTCGTTTTAAATTGATCATACTAGTAGGTTTCCCTTGCCTCCCTCTCACTCCTATAGAAAAGAATTGAACTCCAAAGGACCGTAGACCAAAAGCCCAAATCCGATCTTCTTCATCTCTGGCCGTGTTGTCGAGCTCCTCACCGGCGCCGTTCTGGTTTAATCCCCCGTTGTCTCACCATCTGGACCACCCCAGAAACCTTTCTGAGCCCTTAATTTTGAGAATATAACACCCCATCACCCCAGCACCATCGAAGCTATCGTTTTCATTTTCTGCTCTAGCGCAAATGGCCACCACTCAACGTCGACCAACTGCCGACCAATTCTAGTGCACCAGAGTATAATAGATGGCCCTAATTTACCTCCAGTCTACGCAAACATCGCAGAATCAGCCCAATACTCGATATGGGTGTTTTACTCTTGTCCGGCGTGCCGCCAGCGCGCCGCTCGGTCGCCGCCGCCAGTTGTTCCCGTCAACGCCACTTTGTCCATCACGTGTGCCTCAATCCATTGAGTGCTTTACTTCACTACCACGACTCCTGATGCCACACAAAAATGCCTCCAAACCTAATGCCAAGAACTTGTCCAGAAGCCTAACTTTGCCGTGTCGCCATCGTCTTCTCCAATGCCGTTCACCGTCGTCCGTCTGCCCCAGTGCTCGAAACCACCTTCGTTGAGTTCCTGTTGCTTTCGCCTACCTCCTAGACATAGTTTTGCATAGCAATCGAAGCCCAAAACCCATAAACAATGGTGTGACACTGGGTGCCCAATCTTCCGAAAGGTACGTGATAGATCGATTGGTGGAGCTTCGACGTAGAACGATCCGGCTTCAACTCAGGCACGATCTGAACCCCGCAATCGCAACACCACTACTCCGTTGGTTATCAATCTCGCGTGAGTGTGATTGACCTCGCCAAGAAGGCTTATCCCTGCTGCGAATCGAGAACACAAGCAAGAACACGGAAGAAAGCAAACTGAATTGCAAATACGAATGATTAATCTCACAAGTTGGGGTCTCACAAACCGATCAAGCGGCGAAACTGTTCAAAGACAGAATAATCTAAGCAAAACCCAAGTCTAAACGATGATGGCTACTGAATATATAGTGACGGCTAGGGTTTGGGGCATTAAACCCTAGGGTTACACGGGCCATGGGCCCAAAGTGGAGCGTCGCAGCGCCCGGCAGATTCTGGTCGTCATATTGTTTTGACAATTCCCGTTGATTCGTAAGGAATTTTGACATGGGACTGGATCCGTTGGAAATATCTCGTCGAGGGCTTCTCCGTGCATACCAAGAACGTCCAAAGCAGAGTCCGTATGCGCCCTGGGCATCCATTTTAAGTTGACTGCGAGGAGATGGCCGAACCCGACTCGTGGACAAATTGGGCTCTCTCTTGGGCCGGCCTTGCAACGACGTGGCTTGTGGGACCAGAGGGCGTCGAAGTGGTGGAGATGTGCCTTTCTTGAATACGTCTTGAGCTTGGGGAGGTGGCCACGGTGGAGGCCGAACTGCTGGCGGCGATAGCGCAATATCAGCATGATGAGCTTGCTGGCTGTGCATGCGACCTGGCCATGGTGCGGGTCGATGATGCCATATAGTTGATGATGACACCATAGTTGATGTAGATGATATCGAGGATGCCGTGAAGTGTTGCCAACTTGTCGTAGATGTCATGGAAGAAGTTACACTAATCCATGTTTGCGAAATGATCGAGGTAGCACTCGGCGACGACCATGCTGACGAAGAATTGAATGAAACTCTTGATGACCACCATGTTGATGTAGTGTTGGTCCTATCTATGATGTGCATGGTCACATCAAACAACCATGCCCAAATTTCCAGTTCATGCCAGCCACTGTCAATCCTTGTCAACTCTATGTCAGCCAGTGGCATTAACCCAATTCAACCACTTTTGTGCATGTAGAATCCACTTTGTCTACCAACTTCATAATCTTATGTTCTACACTTTCTTCAATTGTTGTATCACGACAAAACCTCATCTTGACCTATTTCCTATTTTGTCATCTCAGACGAATGTCATCTGTCGACATTCGAACGTCGCCGTGTTCACATCCAACTTAGAATTTGACTTCGCCCTAGTATTTTGACCATCAAACCGAAACCCTAGACATGTTGTGGTATTCAAGCCTCAACAAAAACCCTAAAAGGCCAACCTAACCTTGTTACTCTGCGTCCAATGTCGGTTCCATCGACACATCTATGTCGTTCTTGGCCTTAGGAACCTCAGACTGAAAACCCGTCCGCATCGCTGTGTCCATCTTACTATCAACTTTCCAAATATATGATCTGATTTTGCATCCGAGCCCCAGATTAAAAATCCTCTTTCTATCAAAATTCATTCTTTAGTTGATTATTTCGAGCTCATTTTGTCTATTCAATCTCAGTCCTCGATTACCTTTCACGCACACATATATATAACTATGTATAACCATTTTCTTGATTAATAACCATGTATGTGATTATGTTGGATATAACTTTAGGTTTCGAAGGAGAATCATCAAGAAGCGAGGAGACGACAAGAGCTGATGACACTACAGCCAAGTGAGGCAAGTTACTACTTCTTGACCATATTGAACCTATATATTATAAAAATTTACATATGTTGTTTTTGATAAATCATGGGTATATGCATGTAAATGAACAACCACAAGTAGCTGATCATAGGATGTTTTTGTTTACCCAGTTAACTAAATCGGTTGAGATAGTACGGATCTAAGCCACCTTGAGTGGAAATCCTCACTAAGCAAGCTAGGCTCATCGTAATGGTTTGGATCTAAGCCATTTGCAGTGGAAATCCATATATATATACTGGGCAAGCAAAACTTTAAAATATTTCAACAATCAATGTTTATTTGAAAAACAATGAATGTTAGTGGTGAGGATGGTAAGATTGGTCGGCGAAGACTGCATAAGTGGGATAGTGGTTGAATA
This sequence comes from Pharus latifolius, assembly GCA_019359835.1. NCBI lineage: Eukaryota > Viridiplantae > Streptophyta > Magnoliopsida > Poales > Poaceae > Pharus > Pharus latifolius. The sequence goes on from CM033323.1 coordinate 68,807,099, forward strand.
CCTCACCCTAACGAATAAGGATTAAAAAGTTGTGCTATACATCTAGTGGCATGAAAACATACCACCACAAGCCTGGTATGGGACAAGCATGACCTAGTATCCTTGCCAAATAATTAACCTGGCTCTACATATAAGAGTGAGAAATTGTTGATTGTGTGATTACCAGTTAGGGAGGATCCCTTCCATGCGTTGACCCTTCCAATGACCCACTACTAGACAAAGGGGAGTACCCTTACCGCGGACCAATACTGGGAAGGGGTCGGGGTGGGGGTATAGCCTGCCACAATAGTATCAAGGCTATCAAACCGGTGATAGACCTTATACTGGGTAGAGCCAAGGTTAATATAAAGCATGGTGAACAGCATGGTATCCTCAGCTCAATCGCATGCAGAATTGTGGCATGTAAATGATCTGACAGTAAAAAGTTGAGGAATCTTGTGGGTAAAGCGCTACACCTCTACAGAGTTATAAAGAAGTATTCGAGTACTCCGTGCCCCCGAGTTCTGGGGGCATGCCGCGGTCAATGAGTTAAAATCATGTTGTGTGGCACAAGTAGTGTTATGAACATTCAAAATTATTTCATCTATTCATATACATATGCTTCGAAACCTTTTTATTTACTACAAAAAGTTACATATCTGTTCGATTGGTCAACTCTTCATGTATATGTACATACAATTGTTTTATTGTGACTTGCTGAGTACATTGTACTCACTCTTGCTTATCGTCTCATCAGCGAAAGAGAATTGGAGAAAGCTTCAGAAGACCAAGATATCATAGGGTCATGTGCCAAGTCAAGCATGACTTGTGAAGGACCCTGGACCATGCTTGTGCCTTTCAAAAAGGAGCAAATTAACTTCTTATTTTGGCTCTATCAGCCCCTCTAATGTAATTATGGTTTTATCTCCATAAATAATAATGATTGTAAATTTTTAGTACTACTACTGCTACGATATGGTGAACAGGAATTGAGATCCACAAAAAAGTGAGGGCAACTCTATCCTGGGCAGTTGCGGTGTAAGGACTCACCAAACGAGCAGGCCCGCTACTACCCTCACATTGTCCCAGGGGGCTAACACAACCATTGCGACTCCCTTTGGTCATTACCCCTATCATTAGCAATGCTAAGGTCGAGAGGGTATTGATCGACGGAGGTAGCCCTCTTGATCTATTATTGGTCAAGGCTCTTGACGAGATGCAGATTCCTTGCTCCAAGATCAAACCCATAATTCATCTATTGTATGGTATAATTCTTGGTCCCTCCATGATGCTGATTGGGCAAATTGTGTTGCCAACAACATCGGGAGAACCAAATAATTTTTAAACAAAATTGATTACATTTGATGTAATCGATTGTGATTCAACATATAACGCTATTTTTGGCAGGCCAACGCTTGCTAAGTTCATGGCGGCGACACATTATGCTTATCCATGCGTCAAGATACCAGGCCTAAAAGGCATGATTACGATCGAAGGCAGCCGCAATATAGCTCTCACTTGTGATCGGTTATCTCTGGAGTTGGTTGATCAGCTTCCCCTTTGGGATGTTCATGTTGCGACCACAGCACCAGATGCGATCAAAATTGTGCCGTGGCCAGATGAGAGGTTGAAGTTAGTTCCATTGTATCTAGATGATCCATTTAGAACCATTCGGATTGGATTAGGATTGGATGACAAATAGGAACTCCAGCTCATTACTTTCCTCCAGGCTAACACAGATGCGTTAGTGTGGAAACCATCCGATATGCCTGGAGTCCCAAGGAAAGTGATTGAGCACAGGCTAGTAATTCGGCTTGGACAGCGACCAATAAAGCAAAAGCTCAGACACTTTGCTGCCGACCAACAAGAAGCCATCCATTTGGAGTTAGATAAACCCCAGAAGGTGGGATTTATTCGTGAAGTCGATCATCCTGAGTGGCATGCGAATCCGGTCATGGTCTAAATTCAAATGGTAAATGGCGTATGTGCGTCGATTACACCAGCCTAAACAATGCCTGCCCAAAGGACGATTTTCCACTTTCTCGTATCCATCAGTTGGTCGATTCTACAGTGGGTTGTGAAATAATGAGCTTCCTAGATGCTTACTCAGGGTACTATCAAATTAGCATGACAGAAGAAGATGAAGAAAAAACTGCCTTCATCACACCATTTGGCACTTACTGCTACGTCAGAATGCCATTTGGTCTCAAGAACGCCGGTTCCACGTACCAGCGCTTGATGCAAAAAACCTTTCTTTCTCAGTTAGGGTGTAATTTAGAAGCTTATGTCGATGACTTAGTTGTAAAAAGTACTAAAAGCTCTAGTCACATAGATGATCTTGCTGACACCTTTTGTAACTTGAATAAATATGTAATAAAGTTGAATCTTGAAACATGCTCTTTTGGAGTCTCTTCTGGTAAACTTTTAGATTTCCTTGTTTGTTCGAGAGGAATTGAGGTTAATCCCAAGAAAATCAGTGCCATTGAGCAAATGAGATCTCCTTCGACCATGAAGGACATCCAAAGTCTAACAGGGCATATGGCGGATTTAAGTTGTTTCATATCGCCGTTAGGTGAACAAGGATTACCTTTCTTTAAAGTTCTACATAAGCACAATAGTTTTACTTGGTCCCATGAAGTCAAAAAAGCCTTTCATGAGGTAAAAGCATACTTATCTAGTGCGCCAGTACTGGTTTCTCTAGTTTCAGGGGAACCATTACTTTGGAAAGCTTTGAGCCTTTGCAAATTGGTTTAGTCTGAGGGATGCTTGCTGAGTTTTTCCTTACGGAGGTCATAGATAGTTAGACACAGAGGAGCAATTCAATAATCCCAAAATTGTCACATAGAAAGAAACAGCATAAAAGACTAGAACATAGAAGAATGAATACCTAGATTAGAATTTATGCAACATGAGTTCTCAACATTGCAATCTAACAGGAACAGGGGAGCAATTAAGTAAATATATTCAGATTATCGCAACACAACACTCAATTGCATCACAAGGTAATTCAAGAGAAGACAAATGCAATTATAATCATTGTCAAACTGATTCAGAATTTGGATTTGTTTCATAGGACATGTTCTAGCTTGACATTTACAAACACATGATCTCATACACACAGGTAACTCATATCATTTCATAGAGTATCAAGAGCAGGAAGAAGATGTTAGTCACCAAACATTGCTTGCTGTATGGCTTCTGGTCGTGGGGGCAGTGCCGAGGAAGAAGTGATCGAGGTCGAAGGCGATGATATGGTCGTTAGAGTGGTCGTCAGAGTTGTCGTCGATGGTGCGTGACGGCGGCATGAAGGCACTGGGGACCTCACTGGCAGCGTCGGTGGGCTAGGGGCTTGAGCTGCGCCGGATTCGAAGAAGGTGGCAGTAGCCAAAGGTTGTGTAAATGGTGATGTCAATGGGCAAGAAGGATGGAAAAAGGAGAAGAAACAGTTGAAGAAGAAGAAAAAGGATGGAGGAGTGGTGGCTCGTGGAGACGGCACCGGAGTTAGCCGCTGGAGTTGTGGAAGATGGCGGCGGCGGATCTGGAGTGGTGAGTGGCGGCGGCATGCACGAGGAGACCCGGGAGCGGTGGCGCAGTGCAGAAGGTGTCGAGATCTGTGGTGGCACACGTGGGATTTGGATCGGTGGCGCGGGTTTGGCGACGGCTCAGTGCGATCGCAGATCCAGCGGCGGAGCGGGTTGGTGCGTGGCTGCGAGTTTGTGGGCGGCGGTGCAGCGAGGTGAGATCGGTGACGGAAGGCCATGAGAATGAGACAGCGCGACGAGATCGGCGGCGACTGTGGCATGTAGTGGTGAGCTCACCGAGGGAGGCGACAAATCCCGCTCGGGAGGTGCGGTGCGGAGAAAAAGGGTGCCGGATCTAAGAGAGGAGGTGGCGAAGGCGGCGAGATATAAGAGAGGGGAGAGAGAGAAAGAAGGGGGCCGATTTGGGGCTTTGATGCACCGGATCTGGGTGTGGAGCAAGCGACGTAGGCATGGTGGCGTTGCGTGGTGAGTGAAGAGGCGTATGAGATCTGGAGCAAGAAAAGGACAGGGAAAAGGAAGAGGAAGAGGAGGAAGAAGAGACCGGCTAGGGTCGTGGGTGGACGGAGGAGTGGATCACTTTGGAGGGAGGCAGAAAAGAAGCTCAGGTGAGGAGAAAAGGAGGAGACAGGAGTGGAGAAGAAGAAGAGCAGCAGCGAAAGCGAGAAAAGGGGAAGTGGAAAAACAAAGAAGAAGAATGGAACACTAGTACAGAAATGCAGTCTACTAACCACTATCTTCTATCGGTTATTAGTGATTTGGTTGAAAACCGATAGAAAATGTGCCTCGCGGTCATAAAAGGGCGACGGGTGTATTTTTCCTATCGGTTTATAAGAAACTTACCGATAGAATAAATAGTATGATTTACTCTAGCGGTGATGAACATATTTGCCGTTAGAAGAGATGCATAAGTACTGACGGGAGAATGTTGTGCGCCGATAGGACTGGTCAACTTCTACAACTAGACTTATTCTATCGGTACTGTATGAATATACCGACAGAGTATATTAAAAATTCCTATCGGCAATATGTAGTGCGCCGATAGAATCGTTGGCCTTCTACAAATATTTTTATTCTATCGGTAATGGATTCTTTTACCGTTAGAATATATAGAAAATTGCTTAGAACTGTTCGTCTTCAAATAGTTTTATTCTATCGGTAATGAATGTTTATACCGGTAGAATATTGCAAAAATATCTTAGAACTGTTGGCCTTCTACAACTAGTAATATTCTATCGGCAATGTACGTACACACCGATAGAGTATGTACAAAAATTCCTATCGGTAATATTTATTGTGCCGATAGAACCATTCGCCTTCTACAGATGTTTTTAGTACTAACGGTATTCTGTTTTCGTACCGATAGAAAATATATATTTGTATAAATACACGGGTATGTCTCTTTCATTCTCACAGTTCATCTGAGGCTCATAGTCCTAACCCGTAAGCTCCATGGACGGCCGGCGCACCTCTACAGGGGACCGCTGCACCTCCGCACCTCCATCGACGCCCTCTAGACGTCGGCATCCCAAGGAAGGTACGTAAAATTTCTGCAATATTGTTAGATTATTCTAATCCGATTATGGCAATAATTCTGCTTTTTTTTGTATCCTTCATTTTGATGTGTCTTCTTTTCAATATGATTATGATCTGTTCAGATCCTTGGATGGTGCTCATGAGGGGCAATGTATTTCACGGTTCTTTATCGCAGTACGCTGCCTACGTTGGCTTGTTGGCAAAAGAAATGGTGAAGATCACCGTCGAGAGCTGGAAGGACGTGAAGGGCGAGATCTTGGTTGGCTCGGTCGAGAAGATGCTTAAGCCCGGCGTGTTTCTCAAATCAGGACCTATAGAAAGCATCTTACATTTTTTTGCATGCACCAGCTTGTGGCCAGATGCTTACCTGCTTGGAGAAGAAGAATTGTTGTTATTTGCACAGCCATTCTACACCATCACTACACAGAACAACATCTTGGAAGGTAGGTTCTTTTTATTAATGGAGTTGAGTTGAGTTGAGTTGAGTTGATCGAGTTTGAGTCCGAGGAAATCACCAATACGTACAAATGTATGTCGACGGCAGTTCCAGCTCCTCGGGCGTCTTCGAACTGAACTCCTATGGTTAAGTCCAATGTGGTTCAGACATTTGCTGTTTTGGATGAATCGATTTGTGATGTATCAGGTCTAACTTGTAGTCGGTAGTTGCATTGTGGCAACCTGCAAAGGTTCTCTTTTATGTAAAATGTATGGGCCACTGGGTCCTCGTCGTGATCTGTTGTTAATTTCAGACGTGGCTTTTCTAATGTACATCGAATGTGTGAATTGTTGTATTTGTATATTGTTGTATATTTGTGTATCATGTATTGCTAATTGGGACATGAACTTGAATGTGCAGGGAGTATTTGTGTATTTAATTGTATTGGTAGGTAGGTGTGTATTTGTACTGCTGTTTCAGACATGCACTTGAATTTGTGAACTGGCATGTGTATGTTTGTACCTGAATTTGTGAACTGGCATGTGTAATTTCTTTGGCAAGATGAAGTCCCAAGTACCTAAGAAAAGTATTTTTGTGTCTCCTAGTTAATCCACAAATTAGCATTTCTTGAAATATATTGCTTTATCTTCTAGTTAAGATCCGTTTGATGTAAGATCTGTTTGATGTAAGATCTGTTTGATGTTACATTGATATGATTCCTTGAATGTGAGAAATGGCATGTGCATGTTTGTCCCAGTTTGGTACCAGTACCTCCTCTAACGGTAAGTACACATATTTACCGATAGGAAAACACATATATTTGCTCAGTCATGCATATTCTAACGGTAAATACACATATTTACCGATAGAAAAACTCTTGCTCAAGTGTCATGCATCTTCTAACGGTTCGTACACATATCTACCGATAGAAAAACTCATGTGCGTGCTGTGTCATGCATGATCTAACAGTCAATACACATATTTACCGAAAGAAGAAGTCCTGTACTTGCTCGGTAATGCACATTCTCTAACGGTATGTGTGTGTTTTTACCGATAGAATATGTGAGCGGCAAATTACCTAAGTTAGTCTGACGGTTATTTCATGTATTTACCATTAGAAAAATGTCCATTATAAGGAAAACCCCACTCGTGCATTGCTGTGCTGCTCTTTAATTTGTTCTGTTGCACTCTGTGTCCCTCTGTTTGTGACGAAAGTTCCAGCTACACTGCTAGGGTGATCAGCGCAGGCTGGAGGGAAGTTGATTGCGCCCCTCTCTTTAAGGTACGCTTAATCGTCGACACTTATCTCTCTCTCCCTCTAGATCTCCCTTCCTCTCTACTTGCAAGCTAGCTGTATTGTGTAGTTCCAAGTTTGTAGCTCTAAGCTTGGGAGCTTGGTAGCTGGAAATGCGTCATGTTTTAGGAGCTAACTAGCTTGTATTGTGTAGTTAGCTAGGTTAATTAGTGTTAATTTCGTCAGGCTAGGGTTCAACACATGTATCTGTTGTAAGAGGCTGTACATGTACATATACATAACTTAATCGGGCAGGTTTCATGCATGGCTTACTCGTTAAATTTTGTTAATTGTAGATGGCCAGGAAATATTGGATGTATGGAATAAAACGTACTACTCTTGAATATTTGGATGGTGTGAATGAGTTTATTAAATTTGCTGAGCAACAAAAGGAGAGGAAGGGAGAGAAAAATATGCTCTGTCCTTGTACAAATTGTATGAACTTGAAGAGGTTTAGCAACTCTGATCAAATTAAGAGTCATTTGATTCATCGTGGTTTTAACGCGCGATACACCCGTTGGATATGGCATGGCGAAGATCTTGAGGAAACAAGCACCACTACTACCAATCAGCACGACTTGGATGTGGATTGCAATAATATCGATAATCATCCCAATTTTGGTAATGTTCATTCCGATGTGCACGTAGATGATGATGATGACAATCTAGATGAGATGTTACGTGATGTAGAGGAAGATTACAACGAAAATGACTTCTGTGAATTTGAGAAACTGATTGCTGACTCTGAGAAGCCTCTGTTCCCTGGATGTGCAACATTTACAAAACTGTCTTCTGTGCTGAGATTATATAACTTGAAGGCAGGAAACGGTTGGAGTGATAAGAGTTTCACGGCACTATTAGATCTTCTAGCGGACATGCTTCCAGAGGGAAATGAGTTGCCAAGATCTACTTACCAAGCCAAAAAACTGTTGTGTCTGTTGGGAATGGAAATCGAAAGAATACACGCATGCCCAAATGATTGTGTGTTGTACCGTAACGAGTACTCCAGTTTGCATGTTTGTCCAAGATGCGGTGCATCGAGGTATACGCGTAGGGACCGGATTGACAGTGAATGTCACGAGGTAAGGAAAGGACCCCCGGCAAAAACTGTGTGGTACTTGCCTGTGATACCTAGATTGAAGCGGCTGTTTGCAAATCCGAAAGTCGCGAAGCACTTGCGTTGGCATGCTGAAGCCCGGAAACAAGACGGAAAACTGAGACACCCAGCTGATTCTATTCAATGGAGAAACATCAACAGAACATTTGCTGAGTTCGGCGGCGAACTTAGGAATGTAAGGTTCGGGCTGAGTACAGATGGTACGAACCCACATGGTAATATGAGCAGCCGGCACAGCACTTGGCCGGTTCTTTTATGCATCTACAATTTTCCTCCTTGGTTATGCATGAAGCGCAAGTACATCATGATGGCGTTACTAATCTCAGGACCCAGACAACCCGGAAATGATATTGACGTGTTTCTAGCGCCTTCAATCGAGGACTTACAGAAATTGTGGAGCGAGGGTGTGCAGGTGTGGGATGCATACAAGAAAGAGAATTTCATCTTGCGGGCCCTGATATTTTGCACCATAAATGATTTTCCGGCCTACGGCAATTTGTCGGGGTATAGTACGAAAGGAGCCAAGGCTTGCCCTATTTGCCTAGATGAAACTGAGAGCATGTGGCTGCGAAACTGCCGGAAAACAGTGTACATGGGTCACCGCAGGTTTCTTCCGATGCATCACACGTACCGTAAGAAGAGGAAATCATTTAACGGGTAGCCTGAGAAGGGATCAGCTCCAGTGTTTCTGACCGATAAGGAGATTTACTCGCGCGTGAACGACATCAAAGTTGAGTTCGGTAAGCATTCTAAACCTCGAGAAAAAAATGTTTTGAAGAAGAGATTGATTCTCTGGGATCTACCGTACTGGGAGCACTTACAAGTTCGACATTGCATTGACGTCATGCATGTAGAGAAAAATGTCTGTGACAGTTTGATTGGTTTGTTGTTGAACATTCTGGGAAAGACAAAGGATGGTGTGAAAGCTCGTCGTGACATGGTGGAAATGGGGATAAGGACTGAGCTTGCACCTTTAGAGAATGGAAAGTGTACATACCTCCCCCCGGCCTGCTATACGTTGTCCAAGAGCGAAAAAAACAGAACTCTGTCGGTGCCTGCACGGTGTTAAAGTTCCATGTGGGTACTCCGCGAACTTGAAAAAACTTGTGTCTATGAAGGACCTAAGACTGGTTGGCATGAAGTCCCACGACTGTCATGTCTTGATGTCACAGATGCTTCCCATTGCTATCAGAGGCATTCTCCCAGTTAAAGTCAGAGAGACAATCACAAACCTATGTTATTTCTTCAGCGCAATATCTTGCAAGGTAAGTACGTGCACTCGTACTATAAGTTCATTACCTCCATTTGTGGAGCTTAATTAGAAGATTTTTCTGATATGAATATTTGGCGCAACTGTGTCCTCGTAGGTAATTGATCCCGATGGACTGGACGCTTTGCAACGCGACGTGGTTACAACTCTTTGTCAGCTCGAGATGTATTTTCCTCCACCTTTTTTGATGTTATGGTCCATCTGATTGTTCACCTTATCAGAGAAATTAAGTTTTGTGGACCCGTGTGCCTGCGCTACATGTATCCATTTGAGAGATTTATGGGTGTATTGAAGGGATACGTAAGGACTCGTCGTCGACCCGAGGGGAGCATCATGGAAGGTTATGCCGCCGAGGAGGTGATTGAATTTTGCACAGATTATATGGCCGGGGTTGACCCAATTGGCGTTCCTAGGTCCCGACATGAGGGTAGGCTTCAGGGAATCGGAACGATTGGATTCAAAGCTATCGTCCCCGCTCGTGATGTGTACGCAAAATCACATTTTTGGGTCTTACAACACATGACAGAGGTCGAGCCATACATACACGAGCACGAGGTAATGTTACGGTCACAGAATCCTTCGAAGTCAGACGTTTGGGTCAGCAGAGAACATAACAGGAAATTTGCTGAGTGGATCCAAGAAAGAGTCACGCGAGCTTCCGAGGGCTCCGTAAGTGAAACTGTGACATGGTTGGCTAGAGGCCCAAGATTCACTGTAGGGACTTGGCAGGGGTACGACATCAATGGGTATTCATTTTACACAAGAGCTCAAGACGCCAAGAGTAGCACGCAAGGTAGCGGAGTGACACTGTTTGCTATTTCCGAGGATGCCAGGTCAGTAAGGGCGCTGAACTCATATTACGGTGCTATTGACGAAATATGGGAGCTCGATTACGGATTACTTAAGATTCCCCTGTTTCGATGCCAATGGGTCGAAATCCCTCGAGGTGTTCAAGTTGACAGTTACGGGTTTACTCTCATCGATCTTGGTAGAGTCGGACACCAAGACGATCCATTCATACTTGCAAAGCAAGCCACACAGGTATTCTACATCGTTGACCCGGCCAATCCAAACTTGCATGTTGTCCTCCATAGCAAGAGACGTATTGTTGGGGTCGAAGATGTTGTCGATGAAGAGGAGTATAACCAATTCGATGAAATACCTCCATTCTTAGAGGACATTCAATCTATCCGTACTGAAGATATCGACGAAACAACGTATCTGCGAGATGACCACGAAGAAGGATTATGGGTTGAGAACCATTGATGATTAATTTCTATTTCAGGGATAAATGCCAAGCAAACATCTCACAAGTTCTGCAGCAAGGTGAGGAACTTATCATTAATACATCAGGCAGTACATTTTTCTTTAGAACTTAATGATAAGCTAGTTCACAGCATTAATACATCTCAATTTTACTCCACAGCATGAGTTCTAACATGTACAGTACCTTTATCCTGTAAATACTTAATTCTTCCCTTCAAATAGCACTTGCAAAAATCTCATCGCAGCCTCTTGCTTCTTCAAATTAAGTTCTGCAAAAATCCCTTTTTTCTGACGGTATTTTGTTATTTATACCGATAGAAAAGGACATCCGCTACTTTCATGTGTCTCAGGCACTTCTCTCAGGCACTTCAAAACGTTTTCTATCTGTATTGTTCTATTTTACCATTAGAATAAATTCGTTAGTCTCACGGTATTTGTTGTCTGACGGTTTTTTCCTGTTTTTACTGATAGAAGAATACTCTGCCACTTTGAATTCCCAACCGTGTCGCCATGCGTCGCCTTGGAAACTCTATAAGTACCTCGCCATGCGTCGCGGTATTTTGTTGTTTTTCTAATTCTCGAACGGTTCGACTCCTCATCTTCTCTTTCACAATGGCAACCTCCATGGGATCGTCAGCCACGCCCTCCCCGGTAAGAACTCTAAATCTCCTCGGTTTACCCCTGTATTGTTAATCCATGTACAGTTCATTCTTGACCTGTTGATTTGCACAGGGAATGGTAGCCGTGGAAGACACTGCCAAAGTGAAGGCCGACCTGAGGGCCCTCCAGGAGGAGCACAAGCTCCTTACAGACAAGCACACTCAGCTACGCCTTGACCTTGACGATCTCTTCCAGCGCATTAAGCGCATGAAGATGGATGGTGACAATGCTAGGGTGAGGACGAGGCGTCTTCACGAGAAGAAGAAAGCCGCAGATATGACCATCGCTGGCTGCGGTTTGACTATGAAGGATACCATAGCGAAGCTGAGGGAGGTCGCAGGCCTTCTCGACGCGGTAGTAGTTGATCCTAGGGACAACTTGTCGCTAGAGGAGTCCTGCGTCCTGGCTGCAAGTCTAACTGACTCTATTCTACATGCAGCCAGGGCTAAGACCACCCCTTGACCAAGCATTTTGGGTTTTATTTTTTTTTGTAAGTGATAAAACAACAATGAATGAACAATTTCTTTTTATGTCAATTTTCCAATTTTCCGGCTATCTTCCCTCTTTCTTTATCATTCTGCAGCTTTCAACCACGGTCTGTTTGATGTTAAATTGTGTGTACCTTTTCATTACTCTGACGGTATTTTGTTGTTTTTACCGATAGAAAAAGGCACACAATACTATAATCTCAAGCACTTAATTAAAAAAATTTTCTGGGGAAAATTGGTCTCACGGGATTTTATTGTTTATACCGATAGAAAAAAGCATCCACTACTTCAAATATTTTTCCGGGAAATTTACTTTTTCTATTGGTACTATTGTGTTGTGCCGATAGAAAAGTACATAATTCTATCGGTATCAATTTCTTGTTCCGATAGAAAAGTTCCTCCACTACTTTATTACTCATACACGGCCCTTGATTTCCCTCCACTCGAAGAGTTCCACCTTAGAGCACTGCGTCTCTTCGAGAGCGAAGAAAACCACAACCTCCGCCGTGACCACTCACTTCCTCTCTCCCACACGACGATCGCCGGCTGGACACTGGTTCGCCACTGCCACCGGTTCTTATTTTCGTCCTTCGCCGGCCACCGCTGCGTTCTACACCGCCTCTCCATCACCAGAACTGATCACCGCCGTAAATACCCTAATTCGTCGTTCTATTTCCAGCATCTTCCTTATTTGATCCTAGTGTTTTGCACGTACTAATTCTTCGAGTTTTGCAATTACACTAGGGTTCCCTATTGTGTTGGATTATGTACATTCTGCACGCAATGTTGATTTAAATTAGGGTTTACATAATATGTTCCAGTGCTGTAATGAACCTGTTTTGAGATTTTAACTTATGTATACTGCTGTATGTGTGGTCAATTGTATCCAACTGCCATGTAATGCACATTATATGTTGGAGGTGTTCTTACACATATTCTATCGGCAGCTCATGTGTTTACCGATAGAAAATATTTCTGCACAAGTAGTAAAACTTAATTTGGATCTGGAAGGACATGAGCCATGCAATGTACTAGTTTGGTTGGGAATTTTTACTCACTTGGTATGAATATATGGCAATGTGGATGGGTCTTCGATGTATATGTTTCAAATGCCTATACATGACTTTTCCCAACCTAATAGATGTGAAGTCCTGATGACTCACATACAGGCTAGGCTAAAGATTATTCACAGTGGCACTTAGATGCTTGTGTGCATATTTACGTGTGAAATAATAATGCTGGCCCATGAATATTAGTATAGCAAATCATCGAGAATGTTATGTGATGACAGTGAATGGTGGCTTGTCAACAAAATTCCATATGTAGAGAACATTGTTATGTTCTATCGGTATCTCACGGGTTTGCCGATAGAAAAATTGTCTTCTGTGGAGGTTATGGTCTATCGGCAGCTCATGTGTTTACCGATAGAAAATATTTCTGAAGAGTTCAGGAAGTAATTTATGCATGTCTTTCTTTTTGTATTATTTTCCCTTTTGCCGCCCTAGTTAGTCTCCAGTCCTGGGCTGAGTTATGGAACTCCAAGGCGAATTAATTGCCATATATATGGTTTGTTGAAGGTTTTGTAGGGGAAGACATGTCGTCGTCTTCATCGGATGGTACTAGTGGTTCAACTAGGGCCAACCCCATCGTAACTACTGAAGATGCAGCTGGTACATCCCAGCACAAGAGGGTGGGGCGAGGCGCGACGATGTTGGGGTGTTTGGCCAAACGCACGGATCTTTCTTGTGAGTTCAACCAATTTGGGAGGCCGATTGGAAAGAATGCTGGGAGGTACGCGGCCTACGTTGGGCTGTTGGCGAAAGAAAGGGTGAAGATCACCGTCCAGAGCTGGAAGGACGTGACGGCGGATGAGAGGGATAGGTTGTGGGCGGAAGTGAAGGTTAAATTAACTGAAATCGCTGAACTCTTTCGTAATCACGTTCTCTTGGCTTATACTAAAGTTTAACTAACTCGTGATTAATTGTATGCATTTTTCGGAAACATGCTAAGTGGAACATCCCCGACGATACACCTAGGACTGCCTTCTTGAAGGACATGAACGGAACATGGAAAACCTTTAAGAGCTGGCTCGTCAGTAACTTCCTCGCTGCAGGGAAATCTCCTTGCGAGAAGTACCCCTTCATATCGGAGGAGGTATGGGAGGAATTCACCAAGCAGAAGGGGACTGAGGAGTTCAAGGCCCTTAGCGAGAAGAATAGGGCGATCCAGAAGAGGAACGACCACCCGCATCGGCTCGGATCCTGGGGCTATGCGGGGAAGGAGGAGCAGTGGAAGAAGGAAGACGAGCAAAATCCTGTCATCGACACCCCTGAGTTGCCGCTCTCCGAGATCCGGGATGAGAGGTGCAAGCGATGGTGGAGGGGGAGGGGGTCCGTGTCGTCCACGGGGTCTGTGCAGTTCGCAACCCCTGGGGACGCCGACGTTGTGAGGCGAATGGTAAGTTGGATAACCTCGTAAACTGTGTGCGCACAAGTGTATATAAGGCAATTTGTCTCACAAGGTACCTATAAATGTAACAGATCTCTTTTGAGAAGCAGGCAGCGGAGGGATTGTTTACCCCGCAGAGGGAGAACGACATCCTCAGCCGGGCTCTAGGAAATAAGGAGCATCCCGGGCGGACACGGGCCGTGGGAGCCATTGTGTCGTGGAAGGCCGGTTTCGTAGATCCGGCTCCACTGAGGAAGAAGGCCCGCTCCTGGAAGGAAAAGGAAGCTGACCTCTCCTATAAGATACGGGCTGAGGTACGGGAGGAGATACGGGCGGAGATGCGGGCTGAGATACGGGCTGAGGTACAGTCTGAGGTGCAGTCCGAGGTCGCACAAATGAGGGAAGAGTTTGCACGGTCGAGAGAAGCATTGCTGGCCAAGAGTGCAGATGCGGATCCCCAGGACGACGGTACCCCGCGGGGTCGGATAAGCAGTTGCGCTTCGAAGGTACTCGCGGATCCAGTGGATCTACTTGAGGTACTGCAAGCCTTCATCTGTGCACTTAAGTTGATGCCACTCCCATTCTGTTAGAGTTGTTTCGCTAACCTATTTTAATTGCTACAAATTTGCAGAGGCCGGAGGGCTGCATCCTACAGAATCACGTAGGCGCCGGGCAGGAAGTGGTTGGACACAGCTTCGTATATCCGTCTGCGCCGGATGTCTGGGTCCACTGTGTACCTCTGCAGTTGGGTTTCGCAAAGGTACAGGTGGACATGGCCATGCCGGGCTACAACGATTCTCCGTTGCCAGTCCCAACAGAGGAACTGCAGACACTTGCTGAGGCAGTGGGCTCCTACGTAAAGTGGCCCAAGAAGTGTCTTGTAATACAACCGGTAAATCCTACACATTTTAGATTACATCCTACTCAGTACACTCAACTTGCATAATCTAACATACGTGCTCATTAATTGAAGTGGCCTGCCGCTGGGCTACCAAGGGACTGCGCCCCCAGCTCGGGGCATGAGGCCCGATCTCGTGCGACCCTAGACACATCAAGGACGGCCTCGACTCCACCCAGCGCATCCACGCCTTCACCTCGGCAGAAAGCTGCCATCACCTCGCCCTTGCCTTCGAAGGTACGCGCTCAGTCCCCGGCAAAAGGCAAGGGAAAAGGGCGACAGGGACAGCCGGAGAGGTTCAAGAACGGGTTCCCACTCATGTCGGAGGCAGCTTTGCGCAAATTGGATCAATCAACCAGAGACCTCCACGAGTGGTACCTACACCGAGCTCGGCGCAATCTGAACTTCTTAGTTCCCTACAGGCCTGGGCAGTTCCACCGTGAGCCCGGGAGTATATCCATGGCATACGAGGATCTGTTCGACCTCTACAACTGGCGGGAGCTCGATATGTCCATCATACGGACTGGAGTCCTGTGAGTTTTTTGATGCTATGTATTGCTGCTTTCTAACTCTGTTTGCTAACTCTGCATTGTTGTAGTTCAATTGAAATGTAGTAACTTTCTGTGCAATACTAATGTCGTCCTTTGCATGCAGGTGCATGTACAGGCTAGCATCGGAAGCTGCGTGTGACAAGGTGGGTTTCCTCGACCCAGAGAAAATAAGCCTCACGATGCTAGAGCACGACGCCGCGCACGCTGAGCTGTACATATCCAAGGCGCTGATGGCGTAGCAGGACAGGGAGTTCATTCTGGTGCCGTACCACCAAAAGTTAGTGCATTTCGTACTAATTTAACTCGATCTTGTATGTTACACCTGAGATATACTTTGAGCTAGCGGTCCTCTTTTACGTACAATGCAGGGGCCACTGGATCCTCATCGTGATCTATCCGCCGAGGAACGAGGTGTACTACCTCGATTCGATGCGTGACAGATTATCGATCGAATATGTGGTCAAGAGGAATATGGAGGCGTAAGTAACTTATATGTTTGATTTAAATTTTCACCTTACTAGCTAATGATAATACATTAACGGGCAATACTAACTGAAATGCAGGGCTTTTGATAAATATGCGTCCGCTGGAGGGAGGCATGCCGCACCGCAGGGCTCCCTACTAGCTTGGAAAGAATATGATGTACTCACGAGACTTTTTGTTTATGCTTAATTAGTTTATGGAAACAATAGCTAACATGTCTTCGCATATGCAATTATCTCAGTGCCCTCAGCAGCCGCAATCGTGGGAATGCGGGTTTTATGTGTTGCTCTACATGTACGACCTAGTGCAGACAAACTTTGCCCAATTCCCCCAGGTAAGCATCGATAGCTAACTCAAATTTGAAAATTGGGTGTCACGTTCTAAATTAGGAAGTTAGTTACTAAGTATTCACACATGCTTGCAAATCGCCATGTCGAAAGACTCATAAGAAAATGCAAAGATTAGAGATCTTCGACAAATCTGGGCTCAATATGTCATGGAGGAAGTTGCGCCCAACCATCCGCCATGATAATTTTCTCTTTTTCGTGTACTCTGTGCATAGACTGTTTATATACATGTGAATAAATATATATGTCAATAAATGTCCACATTGGATTGAAATTTGTATTTGTCCATATATATGTGAATAAATGTGAATAACTGTCTAATGTGTCAATCTGTTCTGTGAATTTACCCTTCTTTGCATCTGTACTGTATTGTGTATCCAATCTATAATGTATTGCATCTGTACTGTATATGTGAATGTACTGTATTGTAATGTAAACGTACTGTATATGTGAATGTTCTATTGGTAAATTCATTCATAGCGACAGACCACTACAAATTTTCTATCGGTAAACTCATCCATAACCGAGAGACTACTACCCATTTTTCTATCGGTAAACTTGAAATTAACTGTCAGAATAGTGTGACTTTTCCTGCCGGTGAACTCATCCACAACCGAGAGACTACTGTGGTTTTTTCTATCGGTAAACCTATAATTAACCGTTAGAAGAGTGTGATTTTTCCTGCCGGTGAACTCATACACAACCGAGAGAGTACTAAGATTTTTTCTATCGATAATGTCATTTCCAACCGACAGAGTGCTACACTTTTTTCTGTCGGTAAACTTATAATTAACCGTTAGAATATGGGTATTTTTCCCAACGCTAAACGTCAGACGACGACGGGTTTTCTATCGGTACAATCATAAGGTGCCGATAGAAAAGTAATATTTTCCTATCGGTAATCATGTAATTAACCGTTAGAATATGGGTATTTTTCCCACTGTTAATCGTCAGATTACGACGGGTTTTCTATCGGTACACTCCCAATATGCCGATAGAATTGTTAATTTTTTCTGTCGGTTATTTACCGATAGAAAATGTTCTGTCTTGTTCTATCGTGTCTATCTCTATCGGTACGAAAACCGATAGTAGAAGGGTTTTTTTACCGATAGAAGAAAGCTTTTCTGTACCAGTGGAAGGAGGAAGAAGGAGGTGCAAAGAGGAGGGCACTCACGGTCTACGGCCTGGCGGCCGCCAGTGAGGTGGTAGGAGGTGTGGAAGCTTTGGGGGAGGCAGAAGGACAAGGTTAGATACAAAAGACCGGGCTCAAAGAGAAACAAAGGCCGGCGGTTGGGTTTAGAGAAGAAAGGAGATTTTGCAAAAAGGCCCTCAGGGTTCTAGAAATCAAAAAAAGATCCTTCCCGAGTTAGGGTTAAGATTTCTGAGTGTAGGCTGTTTTGCAAAATGGTGCTTGAGTTTTAGGAAATTACCAAGAAGGTCCTCGGCTGAAAGGAATAGAGATTCTGGGCCCCCAGAGACTCTGATTTCAGCCTATAGATGACCTCGAACGAACAGAAGTTGGTAGTAGAGTGCACGACACGGTTGTATGCGAATTCAATGTGTGGTAAACACACCTCCCAAAGCTTCAAATTTTTCTTCAAAATTGCCCGTAGCATGGTACCAAGTGTTCAGTTTATGACCTCAGTCTGGCCATCAGTCTGGGGATGACAAGTCGTTGAAAACAACAGCTTCATTTCGAGCTTCCCCCAAAGCGTCCTCCAAAAGTGACTCAAAAATTTGGTATCACGGTCAGAAACAATTGTCTTCAGCACTCAATGGAGATGAACGACCTCGCTGAAAAACAAATCAGTAATGTGGGTAGCATCATTGCTCTTATGACAAGGTATAAAATGAGCCATTTTAGAGAACCTATCAACGACGACAGATATACTATCCCTCCCCTTCTTAGTCCTTGGTATTCCAAACACAAAATCCATAGAAATATCCTCCCAAGGTACTTTGGGAATAGGAAGAGGCATATGTAATCCATGTGGATTTAAGTGAGACTTAGTTGTTTGACAAGTAGTGCATCGTCGTAAATAGCGCTCAACATCTCGCCTCATCTTTGGCCAGTAGAAGTGAGTGGCCAAAACATCTGTTGTTTTGTGTATCCCAAAATGTCCCATCAAACCACCACCATGGGCCTCCTACAACAACTAAGGACGAACGAAACTCGCGGGAACACAAAGCTTGTTAGCTCTAAAGAAATAACCATCATTCAATACATATCGAGCCCAACATCTTCCTTCTTTACAATTAATGTAAATGTCTTTGAAATCCAAATCAGTTGAATATAATTCTTTCAAACTCTCTAACCCATGAATTTTGCAATCAAGTTGGGACAACAAGATATAACTGAAGAGGATTATCACCTGAGCTAGTTTGCTTAACATATATCGGGTTCAAGTCAGGTTTGAATGTGATATGTGTCTATGTATCTTAGTAGCCGCTATGGTCGCAGATGGACAGCTTCCTGTACACTAGAGGGGTGCAGACACAGAACCAGTCTATGGTCGCAGTACTTGCACGATCATGAGGTCGCAAGCAATGTGCGGTCAGAATGTCGCAAACCGTGCGCGATCAAGGTAACCTGGGGTGGTTCAAGCCTTTACTAGACATGTTCTCAGGGTCAAGATGACTTCTCCCACATGTGAAGACAACCGCAAGGAGGTTAACATGTGCGGTTATCTATAATTGCACGTGTTTAACCGGCAAGGAGGATGGGTGTGGTTATATGAACTGCACCATGGCAACCGTCCAGAACTACTTCGCATTGGCATCCTTCCATTCAGTATAAAAGGATGGCTGATGCACGATGACAGGGGGGACGACAAGTCAACAACACTTGAAGACTTAGAAATAGTTAATTAGACAAAAGTATAAAAGGAGATTATCGGCTGTGATAATCTCTTCTCCTTGTAAACTCTTTTCTCATACATAGTGAAATCACAACAGGACGTAGGGCTATTACTCCTACCATCGAGGCCCGAACCTGTATAAATCTTCGTGTTCCTATTTCATTGCTTATCCTAACTTACCTGAGGGCACATTGAAAGGTCTCACATACAACTCACAAATTTGTGTAAGATCGACAGGCGACCCCGAGTCCAAATCATCGATAGTAACGTCTAGACAATGCATCAGCAACCAAATTATCTTACCTTTCTTATATTTGACAACATACAGAAAGGATTCAATAAATTCAATCAACTTAGCATGTCTACGATTCAACTTACTTTGGCTATGAATGTGCTTCAATGCTTCATTATCTGAATGTATGACAAATTCTTTCAGACAGAGGTAATGTTGCCATGTTTCTAATACTCTAACCAATGCATACAATTCCTTGTCATAAGTTGAGTAGTTTAAATTTGGACCACTGAGCTTTTCACTGAAATAAGCAATATGTTTTCTATCCTGCATGAGAACACCTCCAATTCCAATACCACTAGCATCACATTCTATTTCAAATGTTTTATTAAAATCAGGAAGCTGTAGAAGTAGTGCATTGGTCAACTTATCTTTCAGCGTGTTGAAAGCATCCTCTTGCGCCTGTTCCCACTTGAAAGGCATGTTCTTCTTGGTCAACATATTGAGTGGGGCGGTGATCGAACTGAAATCCTGTACGAACCGGCAGTAGAAACCAGCAAGTCCGTGAAAACTCCGCACTTGTGTGATTGTTGTCGGTGTAGGATGCTCAAATTGCTTGCACCTTTTGTTCATCCACCTCAATGCCCTATGCAGTCACAACAAAACCAAGAAACACGACTCGATCCGTCCAAAAGATGCACTTCTCGAGGTTAGCAAACAAATGTGCCTCTCTCAAGACAGCAAAAACTTGGCGCAAATGCCCCAAATGTTCATCCAAAGTCTTGTTGTAAATTAATATATCATCAAAGTAAACCACCACAAAGTGTCCGATAAAAGTGCACAACACTTATTTCATTAAGTGCATAAACGTACTAGGTGCATTAGTAAGACCAAATGGCATGACCAACCATTCATATAACCCAAATTTAGTCTTAAATGTAGTTTTCCATTCATCACCTATCTTCATTCTAATTTGGTGGTAACCACTACGCAAATCGACCTTAGAAAAGATGGTCGAACAACTCAATTCGTCTAGCATATCATCTAACCAGGAATCAGATGACGATAACAAATAGTAATATTGTTAATACCTCGACAATCTATACACATCCTCCATGATCCATCCTTTTTTGGCACAAGTAAAACAGGAACAGCACAAGGACTTAAGATTTCACGTACATACCCTTTGTCGAGAAGCTCTTGTACCTGGCGTTGAATTTCTTTGCTTTCCTCAGGGTTGGTGCGATATGGTGGTCGGTTAGGCAAGGATGCTCCTAGAATGAGGTTGATTTGATGCTCTAATCCTCGCAATGGTGGCAGCCCCGCAGGTATCTCGGTTGGAAACACGTCCTCAAATTCCTACAGTAAAGAAACACTTGAAACAGGCAAAGTAGAGGGTAAAGCATTAGTAGAGAAGAGAGCATCTTTGCACACAAGCACAAAGCACTCTTGGGGATGGGTTTCAAGCTCTCGCATTTCACGTTTGGTGGCAAACAAAACCTGTCTCTTAATCTGAACCTCTCTTTTCTTTTCACTCTTTTCTTTCTTTTCTCTCAATTTGGTTTGGTGTCTCTCACTCCCCGGTTTGTGGTCTCACTCATCGCTCTCTATTTACTCTCACGTTCAGCTCTATCTAAATCATCTTTGAGAATTTCATCCAGAGACATTGGAACCAGCGAAACCTTCTTGTTGTTGTGCACAAAAGAGTACTTGTTGGAACGCCCATGATGTGTAGTATCCTTGTCGTATTGTCATAGTCGTCCAAGAAGTAATGCACAAGCTTGCATCGGTACCACATCACAGTCCACAAAATCAGAATAGGAACCTACAGAGAAGTGGACACATACCATCGTGGTCACCTTCAACTTGCCACAAGAATTGAACCATTGAATGTAGTACGGCTGCGGGTGTGTTCGTGTGGTCAAGCCAAGCTTGGCGACCAACTCTGAACTGGCGATGTTGTTGCAGCTTCCTCCATTAATGATGAGCTTGCATAAGCGCTTCATGATCACAAACTTTGATTGAAATAAATTGTTGGGCTGCCCCTACTCCTCCTTTTCCATCTATGAGCTAAGAACACAACGAACAATAAGGCTAGTATGAGTAGCATCAAAGGTGATATCCTCTGCGTCAGAGCCTAGCATGTCATGTTGCTCCTCACAGTCAGATTCTTCTTCGACCTCACTGGCCCATGTGTACTCTCCATCATCCCGGACGATGAGGGCACGCTGATTCGGGCAATCACGCATGTAATGCCCCTTCCCTTTGCATTTGAGGCACTCTAGCTCCCATGTTCTTCCTGTAGAAGCGACCGATGATGAACTTTTGGTGGGGACAGCAATGGTCATCTTCGAACCAGCCACCTTGCGGACTGTACTCGACCAGTTGATGCAGCAGCTCCTCTAGTGGGTGTCACACTCTTTTGCTGTGAAGTAATGCTCTTCCAAGGTGTGGTCGCACTAGAGTAGCTTTGACCAGTTTTGTTGTAGCTTGGTCCTTTCCCTTGCACTTGCCTCTCAGTTTTGCATGCATAATGAAATAGCTGATCCAAAGAGGCGTAAGTCTAAAAATCAAGGATGTCTTGTATCTCATGATTTAATCTACCCAAGAATCTAGCCATCTTCGCATTCTCCTCCTGCACATTAGCACGAAGCATGCCTACTTGCAGCCCTTGATAGTAGTCTTCCACAGATTTGCTACCTTGGTTCAATCTTTGAAATTTATTAAGCAAATCTCTTTCAAAGTAAGCGGGTACGAATCTAAACCTCATCAAGTGCTTCAAATCTTCCCAAGTGTGAGGTGCTCTATCTCTTTGGAGGATTTGAATCCACCAAATAGAAGCATAATCAACAAACTCACTGGTGGTAGCACGTACTCGGCGATCTTTTGGATAAAGATGACAACTAAACTTTTGTTTGACGAGCAACTCCCAATCGAGATATGCTTCCGGATTAAACTTCCCATCAAAGCTGGGCACAGTAAATTTGATTTTTCCCAAGGCATCATCCCTTCGGGCTTCATTGTGGTGATGTGCATATTTCTCCATGCCTCGACGGTTTCGTGCTAGTCGTTGTTGATCAGGATCCAAAACAACTTCCTCATTATCGGCCAAATAATTATCATATCTCTCCTCATTAGCAGCTTCCTGGAACATAGTGTTCAAGTTCGCCCTTGGTTGAAATGGAACGGCAGCCACACCATGATTATTGGCTTCAATTGGACCTCGAGGGAATCGAGGTGGTGGATGTTGTCGTGGTGGTGTCTGCTCAACTTGCTCAAGTCGAATGTCCATTCTATCAAGACGATTCTCCAAGCCTGTCAAACGAGGTACTATCTGTTCGTTCAGCATCCTCTCAAAATGACCCAACATGGCTTGAGAATACGGAGACGACGGGAACACTGGCGATCGATCCACGCTCTCCTGAACATCAGTATCACTATCATGGTTAGTGAAAACACAAAAATCTCCTACCAACTACTGAATATATGTGAAACTCTCAACCTCACCAACCTTACCAACTGAAGTAGTACAGAAAAGCTTTCTTCTAACGGTAAAAAACACACTTCTACTAATGGTTTTTGTACTGTTAGAGATAGACACGATAGAACAAGACAAGAAATTTTCTAACGGTAAATAACCGTTAGAAAAAGACCACTATTCTAATGGCATTTTCGTAGATAATCGTTAGAAAAACAGTTCTAGTCTAATGGTTAACTAGCACTATCCGTTAGAAACAAATAGTATTCTCACAGTTGCATAAAAGTTTACAGTCAAAAAAATGTACTCTTTTCTAACGGTTAATTAATAGTATACCGTAAGAAAAACGAACAGTATTCTCACGGTTATGTGCGAGTTTATCGTCAAAAAAATTTCACTCTTCTAACGGTTAATTTGGTGTATACCATGAGAAAAATGTACACATTTCTAATGGGTAATCAAGAGTATACCGTTAGAAAAAAAAAAGTAGTATTGTCACGGTTGCTTAGTAGTGTACTGTGAGAAAAAACGTAGTATTCTCACGGTTAGTTAAGAGTATACCGTCAGAAAAACTTACACTCTTCTAATGGTTAATTAGGAGTATACCGTTAGAAATTGTTGTTGTTTTCTAACTCTATTTCCTATTTAGCCGTTAGAAAATGCTGGATACACAATACAGTACAGATGCAAAAAAGGATACATTCACATATACATTGAACAGATTGACACATTAGACAGTTATTCACATTTATTCACATTCAATTTATTGACATATATACGAACCAATACAAATTCTAACTAATATGGACAGTTATTCACAGTTATTGCATACAAATACTAACCAATAAGATTATAAACAATCTATGCACAGAGAGTACACGAAAAAGAGAAAAATTACAAGTGAGCCAAAAGCTTGTCATGGCTGCTGGTTGGGCGCAACTTCGTCCATAACGTATTGTGCCCAGATTTGTCGTTTGGACATGGAGATCTACAAGCATGTGTGAATACTTAGTAACTAACTTCCTAGTTTTGAACGTGACACCCAATTTTCAAATTTGAGTTAGCTAAGATGCTTACTTGGGGAATTGGGCAAAGTTTGTCTGCACTAGGTCGCACATGTAGCGAGCATATAAAACCCGCATTCTCACGAGTCTGGCTGCTGATGGCACTGAGATAATTGCATATGTGAAGACATGTTAGCTATTCTTTCCATAAACTAATTAATCATATACTAAAAGACTCGTGAGTACCTCATATTCGTTCCAAGAAATTCAGAAGCCCTGCGGTGCGGCATGCCTCACTCCAGTGGACACATAATTTTTGAAACCCCTGCATTTTAGTTAGCATTGTCGGTTAATGTTTTACCATTAGCTAATGAGGTCAAAATTTAAATCAAACATGTTACTTACATGTCCATATTCCCCTGGACGACATATTCGTTCGGTATCCTATTACGCATCGAATTGAAGTAGTACACTTCGTTTCTCCACGTACAGATCACGAGGAGGACCCAGTGGCCCCTACATTGTACGTAAAAGAGAACCGCTAGCTCAAAGTATATCTCAGGTGTAACATACAAGATTGAGTTAAATTGGTACAAAATGCACTAACCTTTGGTGGTACAGCACCAGAATGAACTCCCTGTCCTGCTACACCATCAACACCCTGGATATGTAGTGCTCAGCGTGCGCGTGTCCTACTCTAACATCGTGAGGCTTATTTTCTCTGGGTCGAGGAAACCCACCTTGTCACACGCGGCCTCCAATGCTAGCCTGTACATGCACCTGCATGCAAAGGACGACATTAGTATTGCACAGAAAGTTACTACATTTCAAATGAACTACAGAAATATATAGGATCAACAAACTCACAAGACTCCAGTCTATATGATGGACATATCGAGCTCCCGCTAGTTGAAGAGGTCGAACAGATCCTCGTGTGCCATGGATATGGTCCCGGGCTCACGGTGGAACTGCCCAGGCCCGAAGGGAACTAAGAAGTTCAAGTTGCGCTGAGCTCAGTGTAGGTAGCACTCGTGGAGGTCTCTCGTTGATCGATCCAATTTGCACAAAGCTGCCTCCGACACGAGTGGGAACCCAATCCTAAACCTCTCCGACTATCCCTTTCGCCCTTCGCGCTTGCCTTTTCCCTTGCCTTTTGCCGGGGATTGAGCGCATACCTTCGAAGGCAAGGGCGAGGTGATGGCGGCTTTCTACAAAGGGGAAGGGGCTTTGTTGTGAGGCGTGGATCCGCTGGCTGGGGTCGAGGCTATCTTTGCTATGTTAAGGTCCGCAGGAGATCCCTCATGCCCTGCGTTGGGGGCGCAGTCCCCTAGTAGTACGCCGGTAGGCCACTTCAATTAATGAACATGTATGTTAGATTTTGCAAGTTGAGTGTATTGAGTAGGATGTAATCTAAAATGTGTACAATTTACCAGTTGTATTACAACACACTTCTTGGGTCACTGTACGTAGGAGCCCACTGCCTCAGCAAGTGTCTGCATTTCCTCCATTGGGATTGGCAACGGAGAAGCGTTGTAGCCCGGCATGGCCATTGTCCACCTGTACCTTTGCGAACCCCAACCCTAGAGGTACATAGTGGATCTGGACATCCCCCCAGAAGGATATACGAACCCGTGGGCAACCACTGCTTGCCGGTCGCCTAGGTGAGTTAGTAGGCTACAGCTCTCCGGCTTCTACAAATTTGTAACAATTAAAACTGGTCAGCGAAGCAACTCTAATAGAACCGGAGTGGCATCCACTTAAGTGCACTAACCTTTGTTGGTACGTAAAAGAGAACCGCTAGCTCAAAGTATATCTCGGGTGTAACATACAAGGTTGAGTTAAATTAGTACGAAATGCACTAACCTTTGGTGGTACGGCACCAGAATGAACTCCCTGCCCTGCTGCACCATCAGTGCCTTGGATATGTACTACTCAGTGTGCTCAGCGTCGTGCTTTAGAATTTTGAGGCTTATTTTCTCTGGGTCGAGGAAACCCACCTTGTCACACGCAGCCTCCGATGCTAGCTTGTACATGCACCTGCATGCAAAGGACGACATTAGTATTGCACGGAAAGTTACTACATTTCAAATGAACTACAACAATACAGAGTTAGCAAACAGAGTTAGAAATAGCAACATATAGGATCAGCAAACTCACAGGACTCCAGTCCGTATGATGGACATATCGAGCTCCCGCCAGTTGTGGAGGTCGAATAGATCCTCGTGTGCCATAGATATACTCTCGGGCTCACGGTGGAACTACCCAGGCCTGTAGGGAACTAAGAAGTTCAGGTTGTGCCGAGCTTGGTGTAGGTACCACTCGTGGAGGTCTCTGATTGATAGATCCAATTTGCACAAAGCTATCTTCAACATGTGTGGGAACCCGTTCTTGAACCTCTCTGGCTGTCCCTTTCGCCCTTTGCCCTTGGCTTTTGCCAGGGACTGAGCGTGTACATTCGAAGGCAAGGGAAAGGTGATGGCGGCTTTCTTCTGAGGTGAAGCCGTGGATCAGCTGGCTGGTGTCGAGGCCGTCTTTGCTGTGTTCAGGTCCGCAGGAGATCCCTCATGCCCTGCGTTGGGGGAGCAATCCCCTGGTAGTACACTGGCAGGCCACTTCAATTAATGAACATGTATGTTAGAGTTTGCAAGTTGAGTGTACTTAGTAGGATGTAATCTAAAATGTGTAGGATTTACCTGTTGTATTACAACACACTTCTTGGGCCACTGTACATAGGAGCTCACTGCCTCAGCAAGTGTCTGCATTTCCTTCGTTGGGACTGGTAATGGAGAATCGTTGTAGCCCGGCATGGCCATTTCCACCTGTACCTTTGCGAACCCCGACCTCAAAGGTACACAGTGGATCCAGACATCCTCCCCAGATGGATATACGAACCCGTGGGCAATCACTGCCTGCCGATCTCCTAGGTGAGTCAGTAGGCTATAGCTCTCCGGCTTCTGCAAATTTGTAACATTAAAACTGGTTAGCGAAACAACTCTAACAGAACTGGAGTGGCATCGACTTAAGTGCACAGCTGAAGGCTTGCAATACCTCAAGTAGATCATCCGCGAGGACTTTCGAAGAGCAACTGCTCATCCGACCCCGCGGGGTACCGTCACCTAGGGGATCTAGATCTGCACTCTTGGCCATCAATGTGTTTCAGCTGTGCAAACTCTGCCCTCATGTGTGCGAACTGGACTCGACCTCGGCCTGCACCTCAGCCCGTATCTCCGCCCGTACCTTAGCCTTTATCTTCTCAGAGAGCTCCGCTTCCTTCTCCTTCCAGGAGTGGGCCTTCTTCCTCGGTGGAGCCGAATCTGTGAAACCGGCCTTCCACAACACGATGACTCCCACGGTCCGTGTCCGCCCGGGATGCTCCTTACTTCCTAGAGCCCGGGTGAGGATGTCGTTCTCCCTTTGCGGGGTAAACAATCCCTCCATTGCCTCATTCTCAGAAGGGATCTGTTACATTTAAAGCTACCTTGTGAGACAAATACATATATACACTTGTGCGCACACAGTTTATGATGTTAGCCAACTTACCATTCCCTTCACAACTTCGGCGTCCCTAGGGTTTGGGAACTCCATAGACCCTGTGGATGACACGGACCCTCTCCCCCTCCACCATTGCTTGCACCTCGCATCCCGGATCTCGGAGGGCAGCAACTCAGGGGAGTCGACGAGAGAATTTTGCTCGTCTTCCTTCCTCGCATAGCCTTGGGATCTGAGCTGATGCGGGTGGTCGTTCCTCTTCTGGATCGCCTTATTCTTCTCGCTAAGGGCCTTGAAGTCGTCGGTCCCCTTCTGCTTGGTGAATTCCTGCCATACCTCCTCCAATATGAAGGGGTACTTCTCGCAAGGAGATTTCCCAGCAGCGAGGAAGGTACTAACGAGCCAGCTCTTAAAGGTTTTCTATGTTCCATTCATGTCCTTCAAGCAGGCCATCCTAGGTTTATCGTCAGAGATGTTCCACTTAGCCTGTTTCAAACAATGCATACAAGCACGAGTTAGTTAAACTTTAGGATAAGCCAAGAGAACGTGATTACGAAAGAGTTCAGTGATTTCGGTTAATTTTACTTTCACTTCCGCCCATAACCTATCCCTCTCGTCCGCCGTGACATCCTTCCTGCTCTGGACAGTGATCTTCACCCTTTCTTTCGCCAACAGCCCAACATAGGCCGCGTACTTCCCATCATTCTTTCCAATTGGCCTCCCAAATTGGTTGAACTCACAAGAAAGGTTGGTGCGTTTGGCCAAACAGCCCAACATCGTCGCGCCTCGCCCCACCCTCTTGCGCTGGGACGAACAACACCTTCAATTACGTTGCTCCTCGTCGAAGCACTCCTATCATCCGATGAAGACGACGACATGGCTTTCCCTAAAATTCCATCAACAAACCATCAAAAATTTAATGGAAACAGAAACCAAATAGTATTACAAAGCAAAAGGACCTATTTTAAATTTGTTCTATCGGTAAACACATCAACTATCGATAGAAGATAAGTTTTCTTCTAACGGTACAAACATGGACTACGTTTAGAACATATTTCTGAGCATTTTCATCTATACATTTTCGTAGAAAGCAGGCAAAATATGGCAATTAATTCTTCTTGGAGTTCCATAACTCAGTTGAGGATTGGAGACTAATTAGGGTTTCTAAAGGGATGTCAGAAGAAAATATTACTAAAAGGCAAAAATTGTTGAAGTGTTCAACAATTTTTTCTATCGGTAAACACATGAGCTACCGGTAGAACATAACAATTTTTTCTATCGGCAAGGACATGAGATACCGATAGAAGATGTTTATGAACACCACCAACATATAAAGTACATTATATGGCAATTGCATGCAATTGATCACACATACAGCAGTATAGATAATTTCAAATCTCAAAATAGGTTCATATGGCAATTAATTCTTCTTAGAGTTCCATAACTCAGTTGACGATTAATTGGAGACTAATTCTTCTTGGTTTCAATGAGAGTGCAAAACACTGAAAGTATTCTCTCTATTTCGCATTGCATGGTTGTTTCTTGGCCTATTTAATATAGCAGGCCAGATTGACACAATTAGAAGGAAGTACAATGTAACAACTGACCTGATCATAATATGATTCAGTTACAGTGCAAGTCACAGCAGGGAACTAAAATAGGTGGTTTAGATGGCATGGAATAAGAAGATATGAAACATAACAAAAAAAAATACTACTAAAAGGCCAAAAATTGTTGAAGTGTTCAAAAAAATTTTCTATCGGTAAACACATGAGTTACCGATAGAACATAACAATTTTTTCTATCAGCAAATACATGAGATACTGATAGAAGATGTTTATGAACACCTCCAACATATGAAGTA
The DNA here is from genome assembly GCA_019359835.1 of Pharus latifolius. Taxonomy (NCBI): domain Eukaryota; kingdom Viridiplantae; phylum Streptophyta; class Magnoliopsida; order Poales; family Poaceae; genus Pharus; species Pharus latifolius. Next base: position 68,836,336 of record CM033323.1, read on the forward strand.
CATTATATGGCAATTGGATACAATTGATCACACATACAACAATATAGATAATTTCAAATCTCAAAATAGGTTCATTACAGCACGGAAACATATTATGTCAACCCTAGTTTAAATCAACAATGACTGCGGAATTTTCTAAATCCTACACAATAGGGAACCCTAGTTTAAATCCAAAACATGAGCGGAGAAAAATAGCAAACCATAGTGTAAAAAACACAAAGATCAAATAAGGAAGATGCTGGAAAAAGAACGACGAACTAGGGTATTTTACGGCGATCAGTTGTGGCGATGGAGAGGCAGTGTAGAACGCAGCGGCGGCCGGCGAAGGACGAAAATAAGGACCGGCGGCAGTGGCAAACTATAATCCAGGCAGCGATCGTGGTGCAGTAGTGAGGAAGTGGTCGCCAGTGAGGGTAGGGGTTTTCGCGCTCGAAGAGATACAGTGCTATAAGTTGGAACGGTTCGACTGGAGGGAAACTCTCGGGCGATGTTTAATAAAGTAGTGAGGGCCTTTTCTAATGGTACAAACAAGAAATACCGTCAGACTAACTATTTTCTTCTAACGGTACAACCCAATAATACCGTCAGACCATGTATGTGCAGTTTTCTCACGGTAGTTTGAGAAAATTCCGTCAGAGTTTCCAGCTTGGTCTAATGGTATGAGAACAAAATACAGTTAGAAAAAGTAAATTTTTTCCAGATCTTAATTTTTGAAGTGGGCAGGGCATTGAAAAATGATGTTTCAGGCCTGTTGAAGAAGAGGCTGCAATGGGATTTTGGCAAGAAAATTTGAAGGGAAGAATTAAGTTCTTAGAATATGATGGTACTGTACAAGTTAGAACTCATGATGTGGACTAAAATTGAGATATATTAATGTTGTGAACTAGCTTATCATGAAGTTCTAAACAAAAATGTATTGCTTGATGTATTAATGATAAGTTCCTCACCTTGATGCACAACTTGTGGGCTGTTTGCCTGGCATTTTTCCTTCAAATAGAAAATAGTCATCAATGGTTCTCAACCCATAATCCTTCTTCGTGATCATCTTGCAGGTACGTTGAATGTCCTCTAAAAACGGAGGTATTTTGTCGAACTGGTTATACTCCTCTTCGTCGAAAACATCTCTAACCCCAACAATATGTCTCTTGCTGTGGAGGACAATGTGCAACTTTGGATTGGCCGGGTCAACAATGTAGAATACCTGTGTGGCTTGCTTTGCAAGTATGAATGGATCGTCTTGGTGTTTGACTCTATCGAGATCGACGAGAGTAAACCAGTAATTGTCAACTTTAATTGATGTCGTACCCCTGCCAAGTCCCTACAGTGAATCTTGGGCCTCTAGCCAACCATGTCACAATTTCAGTTATGGAGCCCTCGGCAGCTCGTGTGACTCTTTCTTGGATCCACCCAACAAATTTCCTTTTATCTTCTCTAGTGACCCAAATCTCTGGCTTCGAAGGATTCTGTGACCGTAACATTGCCTTGTGCTCGTGTAAGTATGGCTCGACCTCCGTCATGTGTTGTAAGACCCAAAAATGTGATTTCTTCTACACATCACGGGCGGGAATGATAGCTTTGAATCCAATCGTTCCGATGTCCTGAAGCCTACCCTCATCTCGGGACATAGGAACGCAAATTGGGTCCACCCCGGCCATATAATCTATGTAAAATTCAATCACCTTATCGGCAGCATAACCTTCCATGATACTCCCCTCAGGTCGACGATGAGTCCTTTTGTATCCCTTCAATACACCCATAAATCTCTCAAATGGATACATATAGCGCAGGCACACGGGTCCACAAAACTTAATTTCTCTGATAAGGTGAACAATCAGATGGACCATAACATCAAAAAAGGATGGAGGGAAATACATCTTGAGCTGACAAAGAGTTGTAACCACGTCGCGTTGCAAAGCATCCAGTCCATCCGGATCAATTATCTGCGAGGACACAGTTGCGCCAAATATTCATATCAGAAAAATCTTCTAATTAAGCTCCACAAATGGAGCTAATTAACTTATAGTAGGAGTGCACGTACTTACCTTGCAAGATATTGCATTGAAGAAATAACATAGCTTTGTGATTGTCTCTCTGACTTTAACTGGGAGAATACCTTTGATAGCAATGGGAAGCATTTGTGACATCAGCACATGATAGTCGTGGGACTTCATGCCAACCAGTTTGAGGTCCTTCATGGACACAAGTTTTTTCAGGTTCGCGCAATACCCACATGGAACTTTAACACCGTGTAGGCACTGACAGAGTTCTGTTTTTTCTCTTTTGGACAATGTATAGCAGGCCGGGGGGAGGTATGTACGCTTTCCCTTCTCCAAAGGTGCAAGCTCAGTCCTTATCCCCATTTCCACCATGTCACGGCGAACTTTGATACCATCCTTTGTCTTTCCTGGAATGTTCAACAACAAACCAATCAAACTGTCGCAGACATTTTTCTCTACATGCATGACGTCAATGTAATGTCGAACTTGTAAGTGCTCCCAGTATTGTAGATCCCAAAGAATTGATCTCTTCTTCCAAAAAATTTTTTCTTGAGGTTTACAACACTAACCGAACTCAGCTTTGATGTCCTTCAAGCGCGAGTAAATCTCCTTACCGGTCAGAAACACTAGGGCTGATCCCTTCTCAGGCTTCCCGTTAAACGATTTCCTCTTCTTACGGTAGGCGTGACGCACCGCAAGAAACCTGCGGTGACCCATAGACACTATTTTTGGCAGTTTCGCAACCACATGCTCTCAGTTTCATCTAGGCCAGTAGGGCAAGCCTTGGCTCCTTTCGTACTATACCCCAACAAATTTCCGTAGGCCGGGAAATCATTTATGGTGCAAAATATCAAGGCCTGCAAGATAAAATTTTCTTTCTTGTATGCATCCCACACCTGCACCGCCTCGCTCCACAATTTATGTAAGTCCACGATTAAAAGAGCTAGAAACACGTTAATATCCTGAGATTAGTAACGACATCATGATGTACTTGCACTTCATGTATAACCAAGGAGGAAGATTGTAGATGCATAAAAGAATCGGCCAAGTGCTATGCCGACTGCTCATATTACCGTGTGGGTTCATACCATCTGTACTCAACCCGAACCTTATATTCCTAACTTCGCCACCAAACTCATCAAATGTTCTGTTGATATTTCTCCATTGAATAGAATCAGCTGGGTGTCTCAGTTTTCCGTCTTGTTCCTAGCCTTCAGCATGCCAATGCAAGTACTTCGCGACTTTCGGATTTGCAAACAGTCGTTTCAATCTAGGTGTCACAGGCAAGTACCACATAGTTTTGGCCGGAGGTCCATTCTTTACCGCGTGACGTTCACTGTCAATCCGGTCCCTACGCGTATACCTTGATGCGCTGCATCTTGGACAAACATGCAAACTGGAGTACTCGTTACGGTACAACACCAATCATTTGGGCATGTGTGTATTCTTTCGATTTCCATTCCCAACAGACACAACAATTTTTTGGCTTGGTAAGTAGATCATGGCAACTCATTTCCCTCTAGAAGCATGTCCGCTAGAAGATCTAATAGTGCCATGAAACTCTTATCGCTCCAACCATTGTCTGCCTTCAAGTTATATAATCTCAGCACAGAAGACAGCTTTGTAAATTTTGCACATCTAGGGAACAAAGGCTTCTCAGAGTCAGCAATCAGTTTCTCAAATTCACAGAAGTCTTTTTCATTGTAATCTTCCTCTACATCACATAACATCTCATCTATATTGTCCTCATCATCTACGTGCACATCGAAATGAACATTATCAAATTTTGGATGATCATCGATATTATTGCAATCCACATCTGGGTCTTGCTGATTGGTAGCGGTGCTTGTTTCCTCAAGATCTTCGTCATGCCATATCCAACGGGTGTATCTTGCGTTAAAACCATGACGTATCAAATGAATCTTAATTTGATCAGAGTTGCTAAACCTCTTCAAGTTCATACAATCTGTACAAGGACAAAGCATATCTTTCTCCCCCTTCCTCGCCTTTTGTTGCTCAGCAAATATAATAAACCCAATCACAACATCCAAATATCCAAGAGTAGTACGTTTTATTCCATACATCCAATATTTCTTGTCCATCTACAATTAGCAAAATTTAACGAGTTAGGCATGCATGAAACCTGCCCAATTAAGCTATGTATATGTACATGTATAGCCTCTTACATCTGATATGTTAAACCCTAGCCTGACGAAATTAATACTAATTAACCTAACAACATAATACAAGCTAGTGAGCTCCTAAAACATGAGGCATTTCCAGCTAGCTACAAGCTTGGAACTACACAATACAGCTAGCTTGCAAGTAGAGAGGGAGGGAGATCTTGAGGGAGAGAGAGATAAGTGATGACAATTAAACTTACATTAAAGAGAGGGTTCCAATCAACTTCCTTCCAGCTTTCCCTGATCACTCTAGCAGTGTAGCTTCGAGCGTGGAACTCTCATCGCAAACCGAGGGAGACAGAGTGCAACAGAACAAAAGTGTCTATGCAATCATCGAGTGGGGATTTATTTATACTGGAGCAATTTCTAACGGTAAGTACATGAAAGCACCGTTAGAATATGTGCGTTCATCTTCTATTGGTAAATACACATATATACCATTAGAATAGGTATAGGTACATGGCTGAAAGAAAAGCAAACTGGTTCATGTATGACACAGCAATGTAAGTACACACACGCACACTAGTTCACAAATTGAAGTGCATGTCTCAAGCACATATGCAAATACAGATGTTTTTTCTAACGATAAATATGTGTATTTACCGTTAGAACAAGTACAGGTACATGGCTGAAACAAAAGCAAGCTGATTCATGCATGACAGAGCAATTTAATTACATACATGCACACCAGTTCACAAATTGAAGTGCATGCCTGAAGCACATATGCAAATACAGGTGTTTTTTCTAACGGAAATATGTGTATTTACCGTTAGAACAGGTACAAGTACATGGCTGAAACATAAGCAAGCTGGTTCATGCATGACAGAGCAATCTAAGTACACACATGCACACCAGTTCACAAATTGAAGTGCATGCCTCAAGCACATCTGCAAATACAGATGTTTGTTCTAACGGTAATTATGTGTATGTACCGTTAGAAAAGGTACAGGTACATGGCTGAAACAAAAGCAAGCTGATTCATGCATGACAGAGCAATTTAATTACACACATGCACACCAGTTCACACATTCAAGTGCATGCCTGAAACAAAATATTTGTCTTAACAATCAAATAATCTTATCTAAACAGAATGTATAACACCAAACAGATCTTAACTAGAAGATAAACAAATATTTCAAGAGATACTAATTTGTAGATTAACTAAGAGACACAAAAATACTTTTCTTAGGTACTTGGTACTTCATCTTGCCAAAGAAATTAAAAATCTCTACTTACATGAGATCTTGGTTTGCCTCCATTCCTTCTAGAAAATGGAAGAGGAAACATAAAAATTAAGTACAATTAATTAAACTCATTCTAGTTAATGGCTGAAACAAAAGCAAGCTAATTCATGCATGACACAACAATTTGGTATAAACATACACATGTCAGTTCACAAATTCAAATGCATGTTTGAAACAGCAATTGTAACACCCCAATTTTTCCCAAATCCTGGCTTGCCTCGTCTCCCTTTATTTCAAAATGAGATCCAGTTGTGCCAGTATCTTACCCCAAAAAGTTGGCAATCAAATTCTTTCGTTCAGATCTTCTTCGCAAATCAACCCAAAAGTATCACAAATCAGCCCTTTTCAGATTTGTCAGAAGCTCAAAAAGGACTAAAAGTCTCAGACCATCTCCAAACTTTGATATGATTCAGTGAACATCTCTCATTCACTATTCTGAACAATTTTCCCTTCTGGAAGAATTTCCAAATCTTACCCTAAACCTGAGTTTCGGCCCTTGCCGCTTTGAAACCCTAAGTACCCTAATTTTACCCTAAGTAATTTTCCCCATTTTTTTCGAAACCCTTCAGATCTTGCCCGATCTTGTCAAACCTTAGCTAAATGAGTTCTATTAATTTTATGCAACTCACTCCTGAAATCAGATCTCAGATCAGCCCTCCAGATCTCCAGATTTGCAAATAGGTCCAAGAGTCCAATCCAAAACCCTTGTAGATCAGTCCTTTTTCCTCACAAATCTGTCCTTTTATTAAATTTAGGCCCCTGGCCATGTCTCAGCAGAACCCGCCGCAGTGCATCGCCGTGTTCTTCGCTGCCGGTGAACCTCCTACCGTGCCAACACATCAGCCACATACCTGACACTCGTGGGCACTCGTGGCACCGCCGTGGACGCCACCTCAACCGCTCCAGCACTGCCAATTTCTTCCCCGCGCGCGTGCCCGTGAACCAGCAGCTTTAGCTTCACCCGTTCGACACGTCTCGACCACACGTCAATGGAGCTTTCACTTCACCGTTCCCTCGCCGCCTGCGCCTGCATCGCCCCTGCCAAAAGCCTGCACCGCTGCATGCCAGTGCCTCACCATCATCGCCGGCACAAGTCCCCGATGTGTCCGGTCGCTTCGCGGCCGAATTCGTCGCCGCTGTCCCCCAAATTGTCGACCAGAAGATTGCTCCAGCATCTATAAATACCCCTGAGTGCATTGCTTCAGCTTCCAGCACCAGAAAACCACCAATTCCCCCAGCACCGCCGTGAACATCTTCTCCGGCGAGCCAGTGAGAGAGCTCACGGTGCTAGCCCATTTCACAGCCCCTCTCTTCAATCCAAAGCCACCGGTGAGTTCCCCTCTTTCCCCTCTCTGTGTCGTAGCACCTAATTGGATCCCGACGATCCCTAACGCCGGCGATCATTGGAAAAGCCCAGAACCCCTGTTTCCCCAATGCTGCCCGATTCAATCCAAATCAGCCCTTGTGGCTGTAGTAGACATTGATCCTTAGCCACTTCTTAGCAAGCCTGTGAGATCAAAACCTTCAATTGTGCCCAAATCGAAGAAATCCCAATCCGGAACTTCATCTGTTCGTTGGACCTCGTCGCCGAGCTTCTCCGGCGATCCTCCAAGAAAATTAACCCCTCCAGTAGCTTTGTCATGTCCTAGAGATCGCTGACAAGCTTGGAATTGAGCTCATTTGCCTTGTGTCAAAAACCCCCAATTTCAGAGTCGTCTTCTCCAGCGCCGGCCACCGGATTTCGTCTCCGGCCACTTCAGCTGACACCACTTTGTCCCTTAGCTTGGCCTCAGCTCCCTGAGCATTTCTTTCCACTAGCTCGACACCCAGATCTGCCCAGATTGGAAGTTATGGCCTTGCCAAGTTTTTGTCCAGATCAATGTCTGTGCTGTGTCGCCACCGCAGTTCATCACCGGAGTTCTCCACCGTCCGGCCATCTCTTGCCTTGAAACCACCACCATTGTATTCCTGGCATCTTCGCCTATCTCCTAGACAAAGTTAGAACAGCAGATGAGGCCCAGATTTACATTTGCTGCTTTGCCCTATTTTTTGGCAATGTCTGCACTATGTCAGTGCATGTCAGCCACTGGCATTGGCCTTGTTTGACCCCTTCTGGTTGAGCAATTGAAATGCCACTTTGTCCCCTAGATTCCTAGAGTTGTGTTCTACATCTTTCTCTACTGCCACTTCTCCAGAAAACCTACCTAAGACCAATTTAGGGCTATGTCTAACCGTGGACCGAATGTCAGCCTTTTGACATTCAACTCCTTTTGAGCCCATCTCTTCAATCGGCACCCAAGTGACTTTGTCCAAATCTTTCCCCTTGCATGCATGATATATTTACTTATTATTTTCTATTGCAACTATTTTATGTATGCTTATGTAGCGTATGCGTTGTATTGCTTGTGTCCGCCACAGTGCTCGAAGTTGAAGGAGCGGAAGAAGTCATCGAAGTTTCGTCCGAGTAACTAGACCCAGCAGTGCAAGGCAAGTCTCAACCCCTTGATCATGTCTCGCCTAATATTTTGAAATGAAGTATGTTAGTTGTTTTCAAAGTATATGCATGCCTTATATTCAAATGAGAGTATGTTCAAATAATGTGGTTAGATATAACCTAAACGATTGTGAAGCCCCTCTTGTGATTGAATACCCATGCACCCTTGTCACCCTAGGATGCTATGCTTAAACTCTACTCTTATTTAAATGTACATGTTGGGTGTGAAATGGCTAATATGTGAGAAATGAATTTAAAACCCCTTTTTGTGAAAGAAAATACAAATTAGTATTGATAGTGAGGATTGGTTTGTATGGTGAGGGTGCGGTGCGCACCAGGGAATGTGAAAGGCTCCTCACTATTAATTCATAAGGACAAGAACCTTGTGTTGTGCCTCTATGCGACATGAAAAACATACCGATCACTTTCCTGGTATGGGACAGGCACGAGTTAGTAGCTTTTTGGTATTAGCAGTTCCCTGCATGGTTTGTCGGTCTGGTTTCTCGCGTGGAAACTGGTTGGGCGCAGTTCGTCTGTGAGTGATGTGAGTTCAGAAAAATTATGAGAGGAAAAGGTGGAAAGAAGGAAGTCGCCCTACGCCTGATTAAGTCGTGAGCAGCTGTAATCATATGGTCATATGTCTTGCGTGGACACAGGCCTAGGCTAGGAAGTAAGACAGTGGGGAGGACCCACAACGGTACTTGAGACTTAATTGTCTATTTACCAGGCGGGGATACTGTTAATACTAGACTGCAAAAGCGTTGTGTGATCTCGGCCTTGTCACATGCGTAAAAGTCGCATGGAGCTGATCCGACTTGAAAGCCGAGTGAAGAAGTGGATTTAAAAAGAGGTACACCTTTGCAAAGTGTAAGAAAAGTATCAGATACTCTGTACTCCCAGGTCATGGAGTATGTTCGCGGTGGATTTATCCATGTGGTTCAGCACAAGTAAGATTTGGGAAAGACTTTCATAATATGGTTAATTCAAAATGGTGGATCATGGAGGATCGCCATCCACAATGTTTTCTTAAAGTCTATTATAAGATTTCCAAAACCCCGCTGTTGAAAATAAAGCCCTTATTTAAGAAATCAAAGAATTGAAATCTACACTATTTATGATTATAAGACTTAAGCCCTTTTCTTGATCACTCCTCATCTATATATACCTGCATTCTTGTAACGAGACTTGCTGAGCATTGTGTAAAAACATGCTCACCCTTGCCTTTACAAACAAATTCAGAAGAAAGGATTCGAGGATTCCGATTTCCTTGGCCTTGAGCAACAAGAAGAGGAAGGAACCTTCCCAGGCGATTTGAGTTTCTAGGAGGTTCATGAGCCAAGTTGAGTCCGATGTGGAGGAAGCCCTTCCAGAGCCGCTGCATAAGGAAGTGAAGACCTTTGTGGTTGCTTTTTGTGTTGTTTTTCTATGTTCGGTACTTCGACACCGATTCTTGATTTTGAAAAACTCTCTACTTTTGTATCAAATTTAATTAGTGCCACCCTTGGCATTATGATATTGTAATAGCGGTCCTCGTGACCTTGTACTTGTTTTATCGACCAGTTGTATTGTTTAAAGTAAATCCTGTTGTTGTGAGCTTGTGATGTACCTTTCTAAGTGCAACCCACCTGGGCGGTTGCCACCGAATTCCTCAAATGAGGGTCCCATAGCAATACAAACACACACGTACCTACCAATACAATTAAATACACAAATACACCCATGTACACATTCAAGTTCATGTCCCAAATAGTAATACAAATACACAAATATACAACAATATACAAACACAATAGTTCACACATTCGATGTATATTACAAAAGTCACATCTGAAATAGCAGATCATGACGGGGACCCAGTGGCCCATACATTTTACATAAAAGAGAACCTTTGCAAGTTGCGACAATTAACTACCGACTACAAGTTAGATCTGATACATCACATATCCACTCATCTGAAACAGCAAATGTATAAACCACACTTGACTTAACTATAGGAGTTTAGTTCAAAGATGCCCGAGGAGCTAAAACTGGCATGGAGTTACATTTGTATCGGTGATTTCCTCGGGCTCACACTCAACTCAACTCAGCAAATATAAGATGCTTTCTATAGGTCCTGATTTGAGAAACACACTGGGCTTGAGGATCTTCTCGACCGAGCCAACTAATATCTCGCCCTTCACATCCTTCCAACTCTTGACGGTGATCTTCACCCTTTCTTTCGCCAACAAGCCAACGTAGGCAGCGTACTGTGACGAAGAACCGTGAAATACGTTGGCCCTCATGAGTATCGTCCAAGGACCTGCACAGATCAATAATAGGCATTCTAGAGCAAATTAAGATATTTGTGTATCTCATGATATTACATTTCTACTCTATTTCATGAGAAGAAATTACCTTCCCAATATACAGTAATTATTTAATGAATTTTTTACAAATATCTTGATCATTGAGCAAGCTAGTTGGCATTTGACTATGTTATTGGCATTGAGCAACCTACTGAGAGATCAAGATATTTGTGTATCTCATGATATTTGTAAATATCTTGATTAATGATCTTTCAATTTCAATGTCATGATCTTTCAATTTCATGAGATATTTGTGTATCTCATGATACTTTTAAACTGCATATTTCAATTTTAATTTCAAGATCTTTCAATTTCAACTTTAATTTCAATTTCAATTTCATGATCTTTCAATTTCAATTTCAATTTCACGATCTTTCATTTTCTTTCAATTTCATGATCTTTCAATTTCAATTTCAATTTCATTATCTTTCAATTTCATGATCAAGATATTACACTAGCTACTATATCTCATTATCTTTCAATTTCAATTGTTTGTAAGTCCAAGTTGGCATTGAGCAACCTATTGAGAGATGAAGATATTACATTTCTACTCTTATTGGGATTTTTTTCAAGTTAGCTAGTGTTTGTCTTCCAAATATCTAGATCATTTTCTTCATTTGAATTTCGAACAATTGAACATTATCTGCCCCACAATGATATTATTTAGTTGTTTTAGTAAAAAACAAGAACAAGACACCATACATAATCATATTGAAAAGAAGACACATCAATTAAAATGAAGGATAAAAAATTGCAGGACAGTTGCCATCATAGGTTTAGAATAATCTAATATTGCCAAAAGTTTACTTGCCTTGCTTTCCATGAAGAAATCCAGTAAAAGTGGTCGTCGATGGAGGTGCGGAGGTGCGGCGGTGGTCGGTGGAGGTGCGGCGGCCGTCCATGTAGGTTATGGGTTAGGGCTAGTCGCGCACGAGGAACTGTTTGAATGGAAGCCTATTTGTAGAAGTTGAACTGTTCTAACGAAACACAATAGCCTACCCGTTAGTAATTAGTGATCTCTTCTAACAGTATAAATATTCAGTTCCGTTAGTAAATCACTCTGTTTTTTCTAACGGTAATCAAAATACTATCGTTAGTCATTTTGTTCCTCTTCTAACGGTACGTATATTCTTTACCGTTAGAATAAAACTATTATTAGAAGTCGAACGTTTCTAATAGTACCCAACAGACTACCGTCAGTACTTCTTCATCTCTTCTAACGGTAGAAATAATACTACCGTTGGTAATTGTGTTGCTCTTCTAAAGGTATATATACTCTCTACCGTTAGAAAAACCCGTACAGCTTCTTCTAATGGTACTTTTAATAGAAACTGATAGTAAACATACCTCCCACATGCGTTTTGTGACTGCGAAGCACCTTTTCTAACGGTTTTCTTCTAAATCGCTAATAACCGTTAGAAGACAGGGGTTAGTAGACTGCATTTTTGTACTAGTGGCTCTTGCCCCTCTTAATGTTTGCGACTAACTTGCTAGGTCGTGATAACCAGAAAAAGAAGATAAGTACAGCGATTGCAATGTGAGGTACGCATGGACCAGTGGTGAAATATGTGGAGTTGTAGGTAGGGAAAAATTATGTGTATCAAGGAAAAGCAATCAGTTGTTCCAGAAATTGCCAAATTGAATAATAGTTCACATGAGTACTAGTCCTTTTTACTGATCAATCAATGAAAGGCTTGGTGTCTAGCAACAGGCTGAAGTACTTCAAAAGATTTTCTTCTTCCTCTCTTTGACTGAATACTCTCTTTTTTTTTATACTTTCTTGCCTCTTTTTGGTATTTTTGTTTTAGGATTCACAGCAAGATGCAATCTATTAACTCAGCAGCAAAGGCTCAATCTAACTTTGGATTTTCGGCCAACAAGATTAAGACTAGCAACTAGACACAACTTAACAGAACGAAAACTCAATTAAGCAAACTAAAAATAACAGATTGAAAGCAACAACGGGCTACGAAACTCTTTGTTTTTGTCTGGCAATTTTCTGGACTCTAGGTAAAAAAAATCAAACAACTAAACTAGGGATAAATCTACCTAAAACTAAGACCATGCCTTCTCTTTTGTAGAGGATGTTGTCTACAAAATATAGAAGGTTTAAAACTAGAATTCTAATCTTAAACTAATTCGAAATAGAATAGAATCCTAACAAACTATAAAAAGAAAATCCGGAACTACTTTTCTCGGATTCGAATAGGACTCTTTCCTCTCATGCACTTTCCATTCTTTTGGGTCTCCTAGATGCATATGATGTTGGATTTTGATGATTCTTGATGTGTTGGAAAGCACTTTCGATTATCTTTCCAACAAGTGCTCACACGACCTACTTGGACATCTGTGCTGAAATTGGTGTTTGGTCAAAGTCACGGAACAGTCATGCTTGGTCGGCACACTGTCTGATCCTCAGACTGCGACCATGTGTTTCCAACCATGGGCTGTGACCTTGTGCTTCCGACCATGAGCTACAACCTTGAGCCTTTCTGATTGAGCACAGAGATCTTCTAAGCGATGAGGTTGAAGTTGCCAAAAAATTGTTCATTCTTCCTTGACAATGAATTGGATCAACAACTTCGTCCAGAACTCCCTCACATGTAACAACAAGCAAAAAACAATCATTAGGTAATATCATTTGTTCTGTAATCAAATAATTAATCCGCACAAGAAACGAATTCACACATGCGCTCGAGTTGAAACATGTGAGTGTGAGGTCGTGATGTCCTCATCATTGTGCCTTTCATTGATTTAGTAACTCAAATGCCTTCTTATGAAAAATTATTGCAAGATATACTTACTAAAAAGAGGGATTTGAGTGAATTTCAAAATATTGTTTTGACTGAGAATTATAGTGCTTTAATTCAGAACAGGATGCCGGCAAAGCTACCGGATCAAGGGAGCTTCTTACCATCCCTTGTAACATAGGTACAGTACATATCAATCGAGTTCTTTGCAACCTTGGCGCAAGTGTTAGTGTGATGCCTCTTACCATCGCACAACATTTGAGCATGGGTGAGATTAAGCCTACACGCATGGTTCAGCCACTTGCCGATCGTTCGGTAAAGCATCCGGAAGGAATCCTAGAAGATGTGCCTCTTCAAGTCGGTAAATTTTATCTGCTAGTTGACTTTGTCGTTCTTGATATGGATGAAGATGTTGCTATACCAATTATTTTGAGATGACCAATGCTCCAGACAGTAGGTTCCCTCATTGATGTTCGTGAGGGACGAATTACTTTTCGCATAGGGGAGGAGAAAATTTTATTTAAAATGTCTAAACTTGTTGACTGCCCTATGTATGAGGAGAAAATTTGCAGCGTGGATGATATAGAAAAAGTCTTGGAAGAGGAGTCACCACTTCGACTTACTTCTAGAGAAGGAATGGATGAAATTTGAAAACAAAAAAATGGACAGCAGCGAAAAAACAAACAAAACGAAGACTAACCTTTTGCTTACCTATGACGTTGGAATCCTTTACTTCTAGAGAAGGAATGGATGAAATTTGAAAACAAAAAAATGGACAGCAGCGAAAAAACAAACAAAACGAAGACGAACCAACAAAAGAACCATCCAACAAGGACGTCTCGGATTCCAACGTCATAGGTAAGCAAAAGGTAAGTAAACCTACACTCAAAACTCTACCTTCCTCGCTGAAATATATGTTTTTGGATGATGATGAGATGCAACCTGTCATTGTTAATGAAAACTTGACCAATTCGCAACTAGAAAAATTGATTTCTTTACTTCGTGTGCATCGCAATGCACTTGGTTATTCTATTGACGATATCAAAGGGATTAGCCCTAAAATTTGCATGCATAGGATCTCTCTAGTTGATGAAACTAAAACCTTCGTTGAGTGTCAACATAGATTAAACCTGAACTTGAAGAAAATTGTAAAAGCTGAAATTTCTAAACTATTAGATGCAGGTATCATTTATCCTATTTCTAATAGTAATTGGGTTAGCCCTGTTCATGTGGTTCCAAAGAAAGGATGTATGACTGTGGTCAACAATGCTAATAATGAATTGATCCCTACTAGACTTGTTACTGGATGGCGCATGTGCGTCACTAGGAAGGATCACTTTCGATTACCTTTCATTGATCAAATGTTTGAAAGATTAGCCAAGCATGCATACTTTTGTTTTCTTGAAGGGTATTCGGGGTTCTTTCAAATCCCAATTCATCCCGATGATCAAGATAAGATGACGTTTACATGTCCCTTCGGTACTTTTGCATATAGGCTCATGCCGTCTGGATTATGTAATGCGCCTGCAACCTTTCAACGATGTATGATGGCTATTTTTCAGATTTAATCGAAGAAATAATGGAAGTCTTTATGGATGATTTTAGCGTTTATGGTTCCCCTTTTGATGCTTGTCTCCAAAATCTTTCTCGAGTCTTAAGCAGGTGAGAAGAAGTCAACCTTGTGCTAAACTGGGAAAAGTGCCAATTCATGGTTCAAGAAGGCGTGGTGCTTGGCCAAGTAATTTCTGAACGAGGGATTGAACTCGACAAGGCGAAAATCAAAGTCATAGCAAGTCTTCCACCACCAACGAATGTTAAGGGCATACGCAGTTTCTTGGGACATGTAGGTTTTTACCAACATTTCATTAAGGATTTTTCCAAAACTGCTAAACCTCACTCATTTGCTTGGTAAGATGTGCCTTTTGATTTTGATGAAAAATGCCTTGATGCCTTTAATCAACTGAAACATGCATTAACTAGTGCTCCCATCATACAATCTCCAAATTGGAAAGAACCTTTTGAATTGATGTGTGATGCTAGTGATTATGCTATATAGTACGTAAGCAAAACTTTGGATGATGCTCAAAATAATTACACTACAATCGAAAAAGAATTGCTTGTTGTAGTCTATGCCCTAGATAAATTTTGACTATATTTGATTGGTTCAAAAGTAATTGTGTATACTGATCATGCTGCTCTTAAGTATCTTTTGACCAAGACAGAAACAAAGCCACAGCTTGCACGATGGATCTTACTGCTGTAGGAATTTGACTTGGAGATCAAAGATAAGAAAGATGCTGAGAACGTCGTCACCGATCATCTCTCGTGACTCTTGACCAACACCGCCGACTTTCACATCAATGATTCTTTACCCGATGAGCACCTTTACTTGATTCAACAAGAACCATGGTATGCTGATATCACCAATTATTTATTTAACCATGAACTTCCTCCAGGGTTGACAAGTAGACAACGAAAGCACTTTGTCCATGACATTCAACGCTACTACTAGGACGAGCCGAATCTTTTCAAAAAGGGAGTTGACAACATATTTCAAAGATGCATGCCCGACCACGAGATCCAAAGCGTTCTTGAACATTGTCATTTATCTCCATTTGGTGGACACGATGGAGATTCAAAAACAGTGGCTAAGGTATTGCAATCAGGTTTGTTTTGGCCTTCTTTATTTAAAGATGCTTATGACTTTGTGCAAAAATGTGATCCTTTCCAACGTTCGGGAAATTTAACTAAAAGACTACTCCTGAACCGGTTGACGAGCATCCCTTGCGAGACGTACTCCTGCACCTTCCAGGTCTGGAGTCCCTCAGCGAACCGCAAGACCTCGCCCGCGGACAGCAAGGGGGTCTCCCTCTCAACGGCTCTGGAGCCGTCCCCGCCGGCGGGCCCCCTTACAAGGGTCGCGGGGTGATATGGACCGGTGTGGCACTGGCCGCAGTCCTCGCCACCGAAGACCCGGTCTCCGAAGAAGAGGTGGAGGACGAGCTCCCCGAGGGAGCGCCATTTTGAAAGGGGATCAGGAGCCGCTTCTCCTTTCCGTACCGCGGAGCTCGTGGGGTGCCCGCGGCCGCCGGGATCGCGCAATCCGATGGACTCACCCCGTCGTCCACCAGCCACTCCACGCTCGGAGGGGAGGCCTCCGCAAAGCGTACCTCTGGGCGCTCCCATTCCGTTGGCTCTGGAACCACCAGAGGTATAGTCACCGGGGACGGCGAGGCGTTGTAGTTTACCGAATCGGACTCCCCTCCATCACCGGCCGCCTCCTTCCCCCCTGCCTTGCTGGAGGCCTCGAGGAGGCGCATGAACTCTCTCGTTCCTGCCGGCCCCCCCGGAGAGCTCCTCCTCCGGGATGGGCGGCGTCACCCCGCGCGTAGGGGGTGTTTGTGCTCGCCCTGATCGGGGAGCCACCCCCCGGGCCTTCTAGGATGTGGAGCCTAATGAGGACATCACTCCTTCGGATACACGCACCAACCATAATCCTCCGCTTGTTACACAAGGACCAATAACGCGCGGCCGAGCCCGATTGTTGCATTGCCAGGTGAACTCGTTCCTAAGTTTATATATATATAGTTTGGAGAATGGTTTACCACCTAATGGTGATAATATTATACTTAGAAACCACGGAGAGGACCAGCAAGGACACGAGGACTAGCAAGGAGCCCAAGTCGAGTTGTAGTCCAAGACGGATTCGAGTTAGAGTCCGGTTCGGCCATCCAAGAGTAGTTAGCCTTCAAATGACCATAACTATCTGATACAAAGTCCGATTGGGACGTTCTTATAGTCCATGGAGAAGCCCACGACAAGATCTTTCCAATGGATCTAACCGCACATCCAAGTTCATTCTGGATCGCCGGCAATTAACAAGACAATTTTCGACCAGATTTTGATTGGGCCAAGTCGGTGCTGCGACACCTTGTTTCGGGCCTTCGGCCCATGTATTCCCTAGTAGGTCGTGAGAAACCCTAGCCACGCAGCCTCTTCATATACTCAGTAGCCATCACTATTTACATTTGGGGATTTTTCTTAGATTATTCTGCCATTGCAGTTTCGCCGAACTCGGTTTGTGAAATCCCAACTCGTGAGCTTAATACAATTCGCAATTCAGTTGCTTCTTTTTCGTTCTTGCTTGTGTTCTTGATTTGCAGCAGGAACAAGCCTTTGTGGCGAGGTCAACCGTGTCTTGGCGTGGTTGATAACCAACGGAGCCGTGGTGTAGCGATTGCAGGAGTTCGAATCAGTTCTGATTGGAAGCCAGATCATCAACGTCGAGTTCTCCATCAATCGATTTACCTTTACCTATCGGAAGATCGGGACACCATCCACATCAGTTGGTATCAGAGCGAAGGTTGCCTGATAGGTAACACTGTATCCCCTCTTTGTTTACATTGATTATGTTTTTTGTCCTAGAGTCCAGAAAATTTGCCTACAAAAAAAAAATTGTTTACCCTGTCCAAACCCTAGCCATTAATTAGCCTTGCATCGTTCCTGTTAGTTTGCATCTTTGAATTTTCATCCATCATTGTCGAGTGCTGGTTTTTAGTTTTAATCTTGGTCTAGTTTTAGTCTTGCATCTCGTCATGAAGTCGAATTGTACGTCGATCTCCTCGTCGTCGCGTCCAATTCGAGTCTGCCACTGTCCAGTTCTTTGTTTTCATCATATCTTTCCCATACGAACTCGGATTTTCACATTCTTATACTTGCTGAAAATATCAGATCGTGCTCTACAACATTTCTGTTGAGGTTGAAGTCAGATTTGGCTTCCATCTATGAGATATTGGGCCGTTAATGTCAATAGTGTAGAGTTTGAATCTAATACGTCTATTTCGGTATTTTCATTATAATTCTTTCAGCCGAGCTCAGATTGGGATAAACTTATACTTTTTGGAATCGTTACGAGAAATCCCACAAAACGTTAGTTTGGGTAATCTTCAAATTCAGCTGTTTTTATCACGCTAAAATTTGGCCAAAGTTAGTTGTGTAATCCTCAAACTCTAGTCCAATTCGGATTCAAATTGCTCAATCTGAGACAGCTTCGGTAAAATTGCCATATCTTTTGATTCCCAACTCCGTTTTTGATGTTCTTGTACTTGTTGGAAAGATAAAAGGATTATCTACAACGTTTCTGTTGGGTAGATCTTCAGATTCGGAGCTTTTGGAGTGTGAAGTTGCCAAACAACTTTTCTCTTTCGTTGTACAGTTGCAAAAGAAAAAGGGAAGTGCAAAAAAAATAATAAAATAAAAACAAAAGCCGCACTGTTTATTAGAAAAACGAAATAAAAAAATCAAGTGCAAAAAAAATCATAGAAGAAAAATATGTGTAGCAAAGAGGAGAATTTTCAGTGGCGCATCTTGGGTTCTAGTTCTTTGTGATTCTAATTGCCTGGTTAAGCTAGATCTGAGTCTAGGCTAGTTCCAGCACTTTGACTATTATTTTGGACTAATTTTCAACTTTGCATTACTGATATTGGATTTTTGCTACACCTATATTAGCCTTCGGAGCTCCACTTTCTTCCAACTCAGTTACAGGCTTACCTTGCAATCGCCTCACTCACGCTCATCACGGTATCACGAACCAGCCACAGGTTGCACCCCTACTGCCTTGGTAAGAACACTTATAAGAGCATAGTAAGACGCTTTGTGAGTGTCCCACTTGCCCCCACCTAGTAGTCATAGGGATAATACTCCTGTGTTGTCTTCTGTTTTCTACTACTAACCATGGCAGGACCGCAAACAAGAGCTTGAGTTTCAGAAGAGGAAGATGAAATCCGCAAGATGTTGGCCGACATCAGTGCAAAACTCGATAAGCACATTGATGACATGGCTCAAACCAACCGTGAGAACCAGACTGCATTTGAGAGGATGGACTGGCGCATCTCCGACCTTGCTACCAGGTTGGACCATATGGATCAGCAGCGTCCACCTCATGGAGATGAAGAAGAAAAGGAGCAAGCTGCCTCCCATGAAGTTGAAGTTGAAGACGCCGACACAGAGGTTGTTGTACAAACTGAGCTCCGCAACACGGCTACCATGCGCCATGCTGCCCATGATATTCGCCAATAGCAACGAGTGCATCACAATCGACACGGCATGGAAGGTAACTATTTTCGTAGGAATGACGATCCGTTTGCTAAGGTAAAATTTTCCATCCCATCCTTTTCTAGTGCATATGATGCAGACGCTTACTTAGATTGGGAGATGACTGTTGAACAAAAATTTAATTCCTATCTGGTTCCTGAAATTCATAGAGTTAGGCAAGCCACCAGTGAGTTTAAAGATTTTGCTATCATTTGGTGGAACGAAATAGTGAACCTTGGGGTAGAGCCTGATACTTGGGATAGCTTGAAGCGAGCTATGTGGAATAGATTTGTTCCTCCTTCTTATAAACATGATTTAAAACTTAAGAAATTACAACTCTTGACTCAGGGGAATAAATCTGTAGAGGAATACTACCAAGAGCTGCAAATAGGCATGTTGCGTTGTGGAGTAGTGGAGGCTCAGGAGGAAAAGATGGCTTGTTTTTATGGGGGTTTACGACGTGAAATTCAGGACATTATTGATTACAAAGATTATAATAATATCAATAGGTTGTTCCAGCTTGCTATGTTGGCAGAAAAAGAATTGCAGGGACGACACGGACATCCAAGGACAAGAAGCAATTTTGGTGGTACCTCCGCATCAAGGCCGACGCAGGGGAAAGCCAAACTAGCTGCATCTTCTTCTTTTTGGTCTGCTGCACCTTCAACAAATAGGACACGATCAACAGCACCACCTCCACCTCCACGAAATTCTGAGGTGAGCAAAACTTCTAATGTGCAGGCGCCAGCAAATAGTTCTTCATCAGTTGCTTCCACGGGTCGTACGACAGGGATTGTGTGCCACCACTGCAAGGGCATGGGACATGTCATGAAGGATTGCCCAAGTCAGCGCG
Organism: Pharus latifolius; assembly: GCA_019359835.1. Taxonomy (NCBI): domain Eukaryota; kingdom Viridiplantae; phylum Streptophyta; class Magnoliopsida; order Poales; family Poaceae; genus Pharus; species Pharus latifolius. The sequence goes on from CM033323.1 coordinate 68,856,295, forward strand.
CATACATTGCTACTGAGGATGGTGGGTACTTTAGTGCAAGTGATGTGGAAGATGAATTAGTTCTTGCAGCTAACCATGCAGGTGATGATGAGGAAACTTTAGGCACTGCGGCGACGGATAACTACCGGACCTTTATTGTGCAGCGAGTGTTGAGCACTCAAATGGAGCAAGCAGAGAGAGCCCAATGCCACAATTTGTTTCAGATGTTCCTCGTTGTCAAGGACCAACGTGTTAGAACCATAATTGATGGTGGGAGCTGGAACAATTTGGTGAGTTTAGATCTGGTCAAGAGGCTTGGCTTGACCACACATGCACATCCCCATCCATACCATGTTTCGTGGTTCAACAACAGCGGTAAAGTAAAGGTAACACAAATTGCAAGACTACAATTTTTCATTGGATCATACCATGATGTTGCTAATTTTGATGTAGTACCTATGCAAGCATGTTCACTTTTATTAGGCCGACCATGGGAATATGATACTGATGCAACTCATCTTCCAGCTAGCTCCATTCGCCTTTTATTTTTGCAGGAAGCACATGGAGGTGGTTCGATGGGTCATTTTGGAGTGAAGAAAATTGAAGATGTGCTGTCCACTCACTTCCTTTGGCCCAAGATGAGACGCGATGTCGAACGCTACGTGTCACATTGCACTACTTGCAACAAAGATAAGTCTCGCTTAAATCCACATGTTCTTTATATGCCTCTTCCTCTTCCTTGCGCTCCTTGGGAAGACATTTCGATGGACTTTGTTTTAGGATTTCCTAGGACCAAGAGGGGGAGGGATAGTATTTTTGTGGTTGTGGATCGTTTTTCTAAAATGGCACATTTCATACCTTGTCATAAGAATGATGATGCTACATATATTGCTGCATTGTTTTTCCGTGAGATTGTACGCATACATGGACTGCCAAACACTATTGTTTCAGATCGTGACGCAAAGTTTTTGAGTCATTTTTGGAGAAGCTTGTGGAATAAATTGGGTACGAAGCTGCTGTTTTCTACATGTCATCCCCAAACAGATGGACAAACTGAAGTTGTCAACCACACATTGTCCACCATGTTGCGGGCTATTCTAAAGAAGAATTTGAAGATGTGGGAAGAGTGTTTACCACACATTGAGTTTCCTTATAACAGATCGGTACACTCCACCACCAAGGTAAGTCCTTTTCAGGTGGTATATGGTTTTAACTCTCGTGCTCCAATTGATCTTTTGCCTTTGCCTACATCTGAGAGAATGAACTTTGATGCTAAAATTCATGCTGAATTTGTACTCAAACCGCATGAAACAACTAAGAAAAACATAGAGCGAATGAATGAAACATATAGGATTGCAGGCAATCAAGGTAGGAAAGAAGTAAAACTTGAACCGGGTGATTTAGTTTGGTTACACTTGAGAAAAGATAGGTTTCCAGAACTACGAAAGTCTAAACTAATGCCCCGAGTTGATGGTCCTTTTAAAATACTTGAGAAGATTAATGATAATGCTTATAAGCTTGAGTTGCCAGTAGATTTTGGGATTAGTCCCACATTTAACATTTCAAATTTGAAGCCGTACTTGGGAGAGGAAGACGAGCTTGAGCCGAGGATGGCTCCACTTCAAGAGGGGGCAGATGATGAGGACATCACTCCTTCGGATACACGCACCAACCATAATGCTCCGCTTGTTATAGAAGGACCAATAACGTGCGGCCCAGCCCGATTGTTGCATTGCCAGGTGAACTCGTTCTTAAGTTTATATATATATGGTTTTGAGAATGGTTTACTACCTAATGGTTATAATATTATACTTAGGAACCATGGAGAGGACCAGCAAGGACGCGAGGACCAGCAAGGAGCCCAAGTCGAGTTGGAGTTCAAGACGGATTCGAGTTGGAGTCCGGTTCGGCCATCCAGGAGGAACCTGCCTTCAAATTACTATAACTCCCTGATACGAAGTCCGATTGGGATGTTGTTATAGTCCACGGAGAAGCCCATGATGAGATCATTCCAATGGATCTACCTTCAAATTTATTCTCGAAGGCGGACTTCAGGCCCCACTTGACAATATACGAGCTCCTTGCCGCGGGCTCGTAGAAGTACCAGAGCAATCAGAGTGTTGGCTCCCGCCCTCTGGCTGTCTCACACAGCCAGATGAAAAGGTCCATTCGGCTGAGGGCATTGGGCGTCAGGTGGTTGATCGCCACCCCATACTCTCGGAGGAACTCCTGGAGCAGCGGGTGCACCGGGAGCCGAAGGTCGGCTTCGAGGAATGCCTCGAAGACGACCACCTCTCCGGGCCGGGGACAGGGTGTAGTCTCCTTCCTCGGGGACAAAGGTCCCGGCGACCCCGTCCCGGGCGCCGCATTTTGCCCGGGGACAAAGGTCCTGACGAGGGCCCCGGGGTGACCCCGTCTCGGGCACCGCCTTTTGCGCGGGAACAAAGGCCCCGTTGACCCCGTCCCGGGCGCTGCCTTTAGCCCAGGGACAAGGGACCTGGTGACCCCATCCCGTGCGCCGCCTTTTGCCCGGGGACAAGGGTCCCGGTGACCCCTGTTCTGGGCGCCGCCTTTTACCTGGGGACAAAGGCCCCGGTGCCCCTGTGCCGGGCGCCGCCTTTGGCCTGGGGACAACAGCCCCAGTGGTCCCGTTCCTGGCACCGCCTTTGGCCTGAGGACAAGTGCCGCGGTGGCCCCGTCCCGGGCGCCGGGTCACGTAGGGATCACATGAGGAACGCCTCGGGAATCTGCGAGGACACTTGTCAAGCATCAGGATTCCTTGGCCAGTAAAAGGACACTGGTGCCCTCCAATCCAACGGCTGCAACCAGGATAGTCTAGTCTTTTTGCATCTTTTGGGCCTATATATGTGCTTGTATCCCTCTTTTGTAACTAAGAACAATTCATTTGCATCAATACACAAAAACCAATAGGCGTGCTCTGGAGCACTCTCCCCACGAGAGAACTCCCGTAGCCGACTCAAGTCAGGAGCATGTCGACAAGACTAGGGTCTCCACGGAGACCTGAACCTATATAAATCACCGTGTCATTCTCTCGCGTTTGCCCGAGGGGAGAGGACCGATCATGTGGTCAGCTTGCGTCGTCTTTTCTACACTAGGAGCCTTTGTAAAACCTGCTGAGGTGTTCGCAATACCACGACAGATGGGTTACATCCAGAATATCCTTGGATTATCCCATTATCTCTTTCCTTAATCTTTTGCGATCATAGAAAGGCATTGTCGACGATTCGGACTCGGGGTCCTCAGTCGTACTTATGCAGAATTTGTAATAGTGAGACCTTTCAAGATGACCCTTCGGGAAGGTATGCTGAACAATGGAGAACAGGAACACAGAGAATATAGACAGGTTCGGGCCCTCGATGGTGGGAGTAAAAGCCCTACGTCCTGTTGAGATTTCACTAAGTGTGGTAAAATGTTTACAAATGGGAGGAAAAGTCCTCACAGGCAAGGATTTTTCCTATAAAAGTATACAAAAATAAGCTAAAGAAGACTTAAGAATGCTATATGAGATATGCCGTAGACTTGGCTAACTTGGATCTCTCTCCCCGATTGATACTTCATGCCATCCTTTTATACTGCTTGAAAGGGTGCCATGTGAAGGAAACTGCATCAATCGGTTGCTCGGACTGTTAGATACGGTTTTTGAAACTGCTCTTAACCTCCACGCAGGTTAAACACGTGTTATTCATGAATAACTGTACGTGTTAACCCCCTGACGGTTGATTTTCCACGTGTAGGAATCTTCGGGATACTTAGAATATCCTGTCATATAGACAACCGAATAGATAGATCCCAGGTATCCTGATCGGTAGACGTTCTGACCGCGGGATTTAGCTGACCGCGTAATATCCCGAATGTGTAGTTCGCGTATAGGCCACGAACTTCTGACCGCGCAAGACCTACGGTCTGACCGCGTAAAGCTGCGACTTGATCGTGTAAAGCTTGCGACCTCGTGGTGATGCCTCTCAAAATAACTTGAGTTCGCATCTCCAGACACATGCTCTGGTTCGAACCTGTCTTGAACCAGAAGTTTATTAGAAGTGACCCGGGTGTCAATCCTCGTCAGCTAGCCCCCAAATTCGAAGAAAACGGAGAGACGTGTTTATTTCGAATTTTTAAAAAATCGTGCATTGGACTTTTAACCCGGCCCTTTAACTTCTCCACTTAGTGGCGCACTAAGTGAAAACGGTTGGTTTCTCAAGACGGGTTCTGACACTACGTGACGGGCAATGATGGCGCCGTAGAGATTTTTATCTCGAGGTAAAATTGTAAATGTCTTTAACGAAACTCGAGGTGTCTGGGAGGCGAACCGTCGACCTGGCGGCTATAAATACCAGACCCCGGGACATGTAAAGATTCACAATTTTCCTCTTACGCCTAAGTCTTTTTCTTGTTACCTGGCCTCCTTCCTTTTCACTTACTCTTCCCAATGGCAGATTACGAAACCATCGAGATTGAGAGCGATGAAGGGGAAATTGTCGAACAAGGGTCGGATGAAGTCCTGTCTCCCTTAAGGAAGAAACCCAAGGTTGACGAAGGATCTTCTAGTGGAACAAAGGTGAAGAGTATAGCGAGTTTCCTTCTTCCTTCAGTTCCTTTGACCCTCCCCGTTCATGCCTCTCAGCAAGTTAGGCCTTTATCCTTAGAGAAAGATCCCATCACATTCAATTCTCCCATCCTTATGGGTGATCAACATCCTGGTCGGCAAGCGGTGACTATCCCTCGACCAGATGATTGCCGTATTGGGTTGGCGAAGCAATTTTCTTCTGGGAACGTTGCACTGGGACAGGTAACAATTCTTCTCCCTTTTTGCTGACAATTTTAGTTAATATGACTAACTTTTTGCAAAATGCAGGAGGTAGGAGGCCCCAGCGATCAGCCTTCTGTTGCTCCATCTCTTCCTTCCGGACAGACTCTTCTGGAAGAGAAGAACGCCCTGGAGAAGAAGACCGAGGAGATGGCCTCGAAGATTCTGCGTTTAGCAGAATGTCTTGATCGATCCCGAGAGGAGGCGCACCATTTCCGTCGAGAGAGGGACTTCGCTCAGCAACAGCGAGAACTCTCCGACTTGATTAGGGACAATAGTGCGTCCGTTGTTAGGGATGATATAGATAGACTTAGGGTAGTTGCTAGTTCCCTGGGGGTTGTCAGTGTAGATCCTACTGACAACAATATGTCCCTTGGGGAACTTTGTAAACTTCTTTCGGAGCAAGTCGATGTTTTGATCGACTGCATCCCTTTTGTATGTAAAGAATGTAAGAAATAAAAAGTTTCTTATTTTTCACGAATATTCTTCACATCTTCTGTGCGAAAACATAGCCATAAACTTTACGTTTGCGACCATTCATACACAGGAAACTTTAGTTCTGCGATCAGAATCGTTTTTAAGAAAAAGGCACTGCGACCTGCCCTGATTCCGCGAGCAGTTTCAGAGCCGCGGTCAGAACTAAAGTGCGACCAGAGTTAGGACTCGGTCAGGCCGTCATTACGATTAGAATCGAAGTTTCAGCCTAAAACATGATTTCGAAAAAACCATAACCCAATTAGAAACATTCCAGTACGTCAAAAATTGAGTTACATGATTTTTTCGAAGAAAATGTTCAAAGTATAAAAAAGAAAAAACGCCTTCTGAAAAAGTACTGAAAATTTTTCAGTCCTTTTGCACTTTCAGTTTCCAAAACAAAGAAGCCTTTTTGTTTCAGATCCGACGTCTGGGTACTTTATCGGGTCTATCAGAAACAGTATCCATTATGGGAAATGAATAAAGCATTCAATGGAACGTTTGAAACGAGCTGTTTACCCATTAATGCGTCGCCTTGGGTCTATAAAAAGCAGTAGGTAGCTTCTTGAGGAAGCCACTCAGCCGCGAAAAAACCCTTAGAATTCCCGCCGCTCAAAACCCTCATTTTCTTCAGCCTTCGTCTTCCCCAAATCGCCAGCTTCCCCTTTGATTCTACACCATAGATGGCGTCCTGGAGCAGATCCATTCATCATTCTGAGGAGAGCCTGATGGCGCTTGAGAAGGAGGAGATCCTTTCTCCGCGGCTGCTCATTAACTGGCGACCTGCGGAGAAGGACCAAGAAACCCCAACTGTCCAAGAAGGCGAGTTGGTGGTTTTTGAGGAGTATTTTCGTTGCGGGTTCCGATTCCCTGAGAGTCGTTTCCTTAAGGACATCTTTGAGCATTACGGGTGGGAACTGATCAACCTCCACCCCAACGCGATGCTGATTCTAGCAGTATTCCAGCATCTCTGTGAAGCCTTCGTCGGAGTATATCCCAGCGTGGATCTTTTCCGACGATTTTACTTTTCGGCGTGGTCGAAGAGCACCAACGCCGCCGGATGCATCTACTTCCGGCTGAGGGATAAAAAGGAGTATCCCTCCCCACCCCTACGAGATTCAGTGCACGGGTGGCACCAGAAATGGTTTTACTGCACCCCTCCGACCAAGAGCGGGCTGTGGTTTGAGAACTCGCGGCCGGAGAAAACAAGCGAGTTGGATACTCTCCCGGCGATGAACGCGGAGTTCATGAAGCATGCCGAGGTGATCCTTCACTTAGTCGAACAAGGGCTGACGGCAGGTGACGTCATCCGAGACTTTGTGAAGAATCGGGTGAGCCCCCTACGTGAAAGGGCTCATCCGGCTTGGGAGATCACGTCCATGGCGGACACTACCCTGGACTATAATGAAGGTACTTATTTCTGACATAGAAATCCTTTTGTTATTTTTGAAATGTACCAATTTAACTTGTATCCGGGAACAGTCCTGCCCTTAGCTGAGATTGAGAGGCGGACTAACTACCTCCTCAGGGCGTACAACGCCGAGGTAGAGGGCCCCAAGGGATCGCCTCGCCCCCAAAGCTTGATTCATGCTGGCGACGACCTTAAACAGGAGCGCCGAAAGTTAAACTTCTCACTTGGCCTCTGTTTTGCAGGTTTTATGTATGTCCAACACTAATCAATTTCATTGGAATGAAAATAGCTCCTAGGGAGGTTCGCGGATGCGACATTCCCAAGTGAAAATGTCGGCTTTCTGAAGAAGCCGGCGGCGAAGAACGTGAAGAAGGTCTCCCAGAGACCCAGGACAAAGAGTCCTGCCCCTAAGAAGACCAAGCTGAACCCTGGGGAGGGGTCTTCACGAAGCGTCCCTCGTCCCGCAAAAAAGACTGCGGTAAGATATCACATTCCTGCTACTTTTTCAGGCGCGACATGGAATCACTTCTTCGTCGTACAGGGAGAGGGGAGCGAGGAGGAAGAGGATGACGTTCCTCTGATCCTTCGAAGGAGGAAGATCGCGGATCTTCCATCCAGCGATGTCCCAGGCTGCCCCGCAGAGACTACAGCTGCCGAAGAGGTGGCCATGGCTGACCCTGCGACCACTGAAGATCTGGTGGTTGCGGGTGACCTTCCAATTCCTGAAGCCCCCGGGGTTTCAGGGTCAGTCATCTCTGCTTCCCTGGTCGAAGGGATGACTAAGGTAAAGGATCTTTTCGATCATTCCCTCCACAACTCTTTCTGCATATTTGATAAGTTAATGTATATACAGGAAGGAGAGCTTCCCCCTGGGTCCACTGGGGATTCCAGGGAGGAAAATCCTCCTCCTCCGCGGACAGAGGAGGAAGTAGACGAACGAAGGCCGGCTGTGATGGTTCCAGCAACTCAGGAATCGTCAAGGCCTTCGGATGAAGCCCCATCAATTAGCCCGGTGGTCCAGGTAAAGACTTATGTGTTTTTAACTGTTCCCTAAGAATATGCCTGTAACATGATATTTCCAGGGGGGTGCTGTCTTATTTACCATAAGGAAGGCAAGAACCGGAGACGGCTCTCCTTCGCAAGGGGAGTTGTCCCAGAAGTCCCAGGAACGAATGGGATTTCGAATAAGGTAAGAACTCTTATTCGACAGTAATCTTATATAAAAACTGTCTGACCCACTCTTCCTGTTAGGCAAAAGAAGACAGCGCCTATACCTTCAACCGCCACTGGGGAGGTTGAAGCTAGGGCTAATGAGGGAGCCTCTAATGAAGAGCGCTCTACTCCCGTGGTTCAGGAAATCGTCCGGACCGCGGGAGGTGAATCAAGCACAGGGACTAGGTCACCACCAGTGGCCTCTGGGGGTGGCGTCCGGCCGGCACTCCCATCAACTGTCCCCGTTGCAGGTACTTCAGGCGCGCTAGCAAGGATTCCCGCTAGCATGGATGATGCTGCTTTAAATAAGTTTATGAAGGTATGATGACTCCTGTTTCGGCGTTTGAATCGCCTTTAGAGCATACTTGACTCTCTTGCTTTGTGTCACAGGGCTTGTCATGGGTGACGAGCCAGTCGCATGCTGCAATGGCTAGCATGGCGGCTGTTCAAAAAGATCGTGACGGCTTGCGCAAGTGAGTATCGTCATCCTTCTGTTAATATAAGTAGGCTTTAATTGTGACTAACCTGATTTTGCTGCAGAGAGGTTACGTTCTTGAAGAAGGAGTTAACCAAGATAAAACTGAACTCAGTTACAGAGTTTCAGAAACTACGGACTGAAATCAATAGAAGTAAGGAGTTCCAATACTTACTTCCATAGGCAACACAGCCTCGGCTCCATAGACCAAATGGAAGGGTGTCTCACCGGTGGCTCGACTAGAGGTAGTTCGTAGTGCCCATAGAACAGTATAGAGCTCGTCTACCCAAGCCCCCGAGCGGGTCTTGAGGCGATCAAAAACACGTTTTTTGATACCTTGCAGTACTTGCCCATTGGCCCGTTCTACGGCACCATTGCTTTGTGGATGTGCCACGGAAGCAAAGCACACCTTGGTCCCAATCTGATCGCAGTAGTCTAGGAAAAGACCGCTAGCGAACTGAGAACCGTTGTCTGTGATGAGACGGTTTGGAACACCAAATCGTGCCACAATGTTCTTGTGAAAGAACTTTTGTGCGGCTAATGCAGTAATATTTCGTACTGGTTCGGCCTCAATCCACTTTGTGAACGTGTCAATGGCTACAAACAAAAACTTGTATCCATTGACCGCTTGTGGCATAGGACCGACGATGTCCATTCCCCAGATCGCGAAAGGCCATGCGAGAGGAATAGTTTGTAATGCATAAGCAGGTTGATGAACCTGTCTTGCATGAAACTGACATTGTGGACACATCTTGACCATAAGCTTGGCATCATCGAGTGCCGAAGGCCAGTAGAATCCCTGTCGAAAAACTTTTCCGACCAGTGTTCGGTATGACGCGTGTGCACCGCATACACCGTCATGTATTTCTTTCAAGAGGGATTTTCCTTCCTCCTGAGATATGCAGCGCATGAATACTCCTTGAGTACCCTTTCTGTACATAACCCCATCTATGAGTTTGTACAGACGCGCCTTTCGAATTAACCGATCGCTTTTGGTTTCGTCCCCGGGTAGGGTCCCATGTTCAAGATAAACCCTCAATGGATGAGTCCAATCTTGTTCCTGACCGAGGTTGGCAACGAAGGCTATTGCCGGATCATCCTCGACCGAAGTCATGATCGAAGGATGGTCCAAGTGTTCAACGAACACTCCTGCCGGAGCGGATGAGCGTGAGGATCCAATTTTGGATAATTGGTCTGCGAGAATGTTGTCCTTTCGCGGGATGTATTGGACTTCGAAGTGACTGAAGTGTTTTTCCAATCTCCTCACTTCCCCCAGGTAATGAGCCATTGTCTCATCGGAGGTGCTGTACTCCTTGTTTACCTGGTTTACGACCAGCTGTGAGTCCCCCCTCACCACTAATCGACGGACTCCGAGGAATTTTGCTGCCCGGAGCCCTGCAAGAAGACCTTCATACTCTGCTGCATTGTTGGTTGCAACAAAGTGTAGTTGGATGACATACTTAAGCTGTTCGCCCTGAGGTGTAACTAAGACCACCCCAGCCCCCGAGTGTTGAAAACTACGGGAGCCGTCAAAGTACATTGTCCAATAATCGGGGCACTCCAGTTCCTTTTCCAACTGCACGGGTGGCTCAGGGTTGGTCCATTCGACCACAAAGTCGGCCAAAACCTGAGACTTAACCGCCGTGCGAGGGGTAAAGTGGATCTCAAAGGCACCGAATTCGACCGCCCATTTGGCGATTCGAACAGATTTTTCTGGATTTCGGACAATATCCCCTAAAGGAAAAGAGGAAGGTACTGTGATCTTGTGTGCTTGAAAGTAATGTCGTAGCTTACGGGAAGCCATCAGTAGCGCGTAAAGTATCTTCTGGACCTCAGGGTAGCGCTCCTTAGGACCATGAAGTACTTCGCTCACATAGTAGACGGGTCTGTGCACTCCTTCCCTTTCCGCGATCAGAACTGCGCTGACCGCGTGTGGGGTGGCCGCCAAATACAGAAGCAATGGTTCATCCTTTTCAGGAGACACCAATACTGGCGGACTGGATAGATATGTTTTTACCTCCTGAAACGCTTTTTCGGCCTCATCTGACCACGTGAAGTTATGATGTTTCCGCAAGGCTTTAAAGAAAGGTAGTCCCCTTTCGCCTAATCGCGATATGAAACGACTTAAAGCCGCCATGCGACCAGCCAGGCGTTGAACATCCTTCATGGTCGAGGGCGACCTCATTTGTTCAATAGCTCTGATTTTCTCAGGATTAACCTCAATGCCCCTGGAACACACAAGAAAACCAAGAAGCTTTCCTGAAGAAACCCCGAAAGAACATTTCTCTGGGTTCAATTTTATTCCAAAGCGATTCAAGTTACAGAAGGTTTCAGCAAGATCGTCCAAATGAGACAATCTTTTGGTACTCTTTACAACCAAGTCGTCTACATATGCTTCGAGATTGCGCCCTATCTGGGAAAAAAAAGTCTTTTGCATCAAGCGCTGGTACGTGGAACCAGCGTTCTTGAGACCGAACGGCATTCTGACGTAGCAGTACGTGCCGAACGGGGTGATGAAGGCAGTTTTCTCTTCATCGTCTTCTGCCATGCTAATTTGATGATATCCCGAGTAGGCATCCAGAAAACTCATCAGTTCGCAACCCGCAGTGGAGTCAACCAGCTGGTCGATGAGGGGAAGGGGAAAGTCGTCCTTCGGACAGGCACTGTTGAGGCTAGTATAGTCGACGCACATGCGCCACTTGCCATTTGACTTGCGGACCATGACTGGATTGGCGAGCCAGTCCGGGTGATTCACCTCGCGGATGAACCCGGCTTGTAAGAGTTTGTCTAACTCTTCTCGGATGGCTTCCTGTCGGTCGGTGGCAAAACGCCTGAGCTTTTGCTTTATTGGTCGTTGTCCAGGTCGGATTGCTAACCTGTGCTCAATTACTTCCCTTGGGACACCGGGCATGTCGGACGGTTTCCACGCAAACACATCTGCGTTAGCCCGGAGGAAAGCAACGAGGTCGAGTTCCTATTTGTCATCCAGGGTTGACCCAACCCGAATTGTCTTGGATGGGTCATCTGGGTACAAAGGAACTTGTTTGAGTTTCTCATCTGGTCGAGGAGCAGCCCTGATCGCATCGGTGGTGACAGTGGCGACCTGAGCGTCCCGGAGGGGAAGTTGATCGACCATCTCCAAAGATAGCCGGTCGCACGTGAGTGCCACGTTGCGACTACCTCGGACCGAAATGACACCTTTGGGGCCAGGCAATTTCCCGCACTGATAAGCATAGTGCGTTGCCATCATGAACTTAGCGAGAGTAGGCCTGCCAAAGATTGCATTATAAGCTGAATCACAATCGATTACATCGAAAGTAACCAATTCTGTTCGGAAGTTATCTGGTTCTCCCAGAGTGACCGGGAGGACCACTTGTCCCAATGGCATCATGGAGGGGCCTGGGATTATCCCATAAAACGGATGAATTATGGGCTTGATCTTCGAACGAGGAATTTGCATCTCGTCGAGTGTCTTGACCAATAAAAGATCAAGGGAACTTCCCCCGTCGATCAGGACTCTTTCGACTCTCGCGTTACTGATGATTGGGGTAATAACCAGAGGTAATCTCAATGGTCGAGTTAGCCCCGCAGGACAGTCAGCGCAGTCGAATGTCAAAGGCATATCCGACCAACGGGGATATTGAGGTTCACCAAGGGATGTCTCCGTTTGGTTAACCTCTCGGCAAAAAGTTTTAAACTGCCTTTTGGAAACGAAAGAGGAGGAGCCTCCAAAAATGACATTAACATGATTTTGAGGTACCTGGTAAGCCATTTCTTCGTCTCCATCGATGTCTCTAACCCCGCACGCCTGCTCTTTGGGCGGTAAGGTCGGCATTGGCCCAGCTCCTTGGTAGAAATCATCCAGCTGTTTCAACCAACTCCTGCAGTTTTTGAGATCGTGGCCTGCGGAATTGTGGAGTGGACACCACCTTTTGCCCTCCTGCGGATTAGTTGATTTTTCTGGCTGGTCGGAATCCCGGCCACCAGAAGCAGCTTTACTTTTGAAAGAAAACTTATTACCTTTGGTCGAAGGTGGTTTCTCCGCGACCGCAACCTCACGGTGCTGTCCAGAGCGGTTCCTCTTCGACTTTTTTGACTTCCCACCCGATGAAGACTCCGGCTTTTTGCTCGAGTCTTCTTTCTTGACGTCCTTGAAGCCTGGTTGGGGCGGTAGGTCCCCCTTGTCAACCATTCGGTTCCATTCGACTGCCTCGGCTGCATCGGAGTATCGATCAGCCATATCGAACAGATCGGCCACCGATCGAGGAGGGTGAATGAGCAAGTCTTCAGTGAATCTCCGGTATCGAACGGCATGCTTAAATGCCCTGATTACGGAACCATCAGATATGTTCGGGATGGTATTTCTTACCCCGACAAACCTCTTGACAAACTGCCGAAGCGTTTCGGTCGAAGTTTGCCGCAATCTATGCAAGTCGTCCTCCTTACCAGGCTTTTGGTAACAGTTTTGGAAATTGCTAAGGATGGCATCGCATAGCATTTCCCAATTGTAGATAGAACCCTCAGGCTGATTGAACAACCAAGTTCTAGCCGGTCCTACGAGGACTGTTGGCAGGTAGTTAGCCATGACCTTGTCATCGCCTCCTGCGGCTTGGATGGCAGTAATATAGATCTGAAGAAACTCGGATGGGTTCTGAGTTCCGTCAAACCTCTCGATAGCCCCTGGTCGAAACTTATCGGGCCAAACGACCGCTCGTAGGCCAGGCGAGAAAGCTTTGCAACCAACGTAAGGACCGTGGACCGTCCTGCGACTTTCGGTCAGGTTTCGAGCAAACTCACTTAACGGCGGGGTGACTCGAGGTCCCAAACGAGAATGAACGGGAACTCGATCCCTACTGCGAGAGTCCTGCATTCGCCGATATTTGTCCTGTCGGGACGGTATAGGCGGCGGGTAACTCCGTCGACCAGAGCCAAAATGAGGACCATCTCGATCCCGGGAATGTGTCACTGAGCGGGAAGAGGCTGTTGGGGTCGCCTCAGATGCGACCTCGTCGAATCTTTCCGCCAGGATCCTGTAAAAGGCCGGTCTCTGCGCATCCGTGACCGTAGGAGGAAAGTTACGCATGACTTTCGCGATAGATCGCAGTCGACCATGGGTACTTCTCCTAGGGGCACCAGGTGTTATTGTTTCCTCGTCCACTGGGAAGTGCTCCGGTGGTAAGGAAGGAGTCTGGTCACGTCTATGACCACGCGACCGTCGAGAAGAACTCGAGGCAGCATCGTAACGAGCCTGCGCATCTTGAAGAGCCTCTAGGGCAGTTCTGCGTAGTTCGTTGTTTTGTTGCTCGAGATCTTGCTCCTCCTTCTGTTTGCGATCTTGTTCTTCCCTGGCAGCCTGTTGATCGGGAGTTTCCTCTGACAACGCAGCAAACTGCCTAGGGAGAGAAGTCGCCGATGGGGAGAACATCTCGGTTTGTTCCGAGTCAGACTCGAAATCAAAGAGACGGTGAAGGTTATCAGGGTCGAATCTTCCTGGGCTAACCTCGGGGTCACCATCGTACTTTCCCTCAGCGGGATCGTACGATGGGCCGGACTTATCACCTAGCACATTAAGAACCTCTGTGGGTTCTGACCCTGTGCCAGTTGCCTCCTGGTCGATCATCATGACTTGGGAAGATGATTCATCCTGTGGAAGATTCTGGCCTTCGACCTCTTCCATCGGAACGGGATCACTTGGAGAAGGCATTGGGATATGAGCATAATCCTCGAGATCGAAATCATTCTCGGAATCATATGCTCCAGCCATGTTTCGGCGAACCTCCGAATTTTAATTAGGACGCCTTGAGAAAGGCCCCACGGTGGGCGCCAGCTGTCGACGATTCGGACTCGGGGTCCTCAGCCGAACTTATGCAGAATTTGTAATAGTGAGACCTTTCAAGATGACCCTTCGGGAAGGTATGCTGAACAATGGAGAACAGGAACACAGAGAATTTAGACAGGTTCGGGCCCTCGATGGTGGGAGTAAAAGCCCTACATCCTGTTGAGATTTCACTAAGTGTGGTAAAATGTTTACAAATGGGAGGAAAAGTCCTCACAGGCAAGGATTTTTCCTATAAAAGTATACAAAAATAAGCTAAAGAAGACTTAAGAATGCTATATGAGATATGCCGTAGACTTGGCTAACTTGGATCTCTCTCCCCGATTGATACTTCATGCCATCCTTTTATACTGCTTGAAAGGGTGCCATGTGAAGGAAACTGCATCAATCGGTTGCTCGGACGGTTAGATACGGTTTTTGAAACTGCTCTTAACCTCCACGCAGGTTAAACACGTGTTATTCATGAATAACTGTACGTGTTAACCCCCTGACGGTTGATTTTCCACGTGTAGGAATCTTCGGGATACTTAGAATATCCTGTCATATAGACAACCGAATAGATAGATCCCAGGTATCCTGATCGGTAGACGTTCTGACCGCGGGATTTAGCTGACCGCGTAATATCCCGAATGTGTAGTTCGCGTATAGGCCACGAACTTCTGACCGCGCAAGACCTACGGTCTGACCGCGTAAAGCTGCGACTTGATCGTGTAAAGCTTGCGACCTCGTGGTGATGCCTCTCAAAATAACTTGAGTTCGCATCTCTAGACACATGCTCTGGTTCGAACCTGTCTTGAACCAGAAGTTTATTAGAAGTGACCCGGGTGTCAATCCTCGTCAGGC
Source organism: Pharus latifolius (assembly GCA_019359835.1). Taxonomy (NCBI): domain Eukaryota; kingdom Viridiplantae; phylum Streptophyta; class Magnoliopsida; order Poales; family Poaceae; genus Pharus; species Pharus latifolius. The sequence continues at coordinate 68,871,350 of CM033323.1, forward strand.
ATGATCGACAATGGAGCATTATTCGCGACAATGGAATGGTATGCCGCGACCTTAGAAATAGATTGGTGATTTAACACAGTAATAATCCTCGTGAAGTCTGCTCCACAATCTTGATCTTTCTTGATGTATATTTTTCATTCTATTTTGCAACAATGGAATTATCAATATAGATGAAAACATTTACCTGGTTTATTGAGGTTTTTGTACCTCACAAATATATTTGGTTAGCAAAAAATTCAATGATTGAAAATATGTTAAGTACTTACTTTTCTGACTTAATGCTATAGTTATATTTCCCTAACCTCCTTCTGTGACCATTTATACTGAAGGCATGGTACAATCGTTGCAGAATTTAAGATAAACGATGGCTTGAATGATCTGAAACATACAAGGAAGTCTCTTATGTGTTAATAAACGGCTTAAAAAGAGGTGCCTTAACTATATGAGATCATAAGGTCGCTGGAATAAACATGTTAATAAATATGTACAAGCTTTTTGCTGATTAACAGCCGCTCGAATGGTCAGAAAAATGCTAGTAAGTCTCTTAAGTGTTAAGAAACGGCTTATAAAGAGATGTTTTAACTAGATGCGACCATGAGATCAACTAGCGAATCCACTTAAACATCTTAATAATGTGTTTATTGCAACCAGACCCCAGGAGTGGCCTAGGAAAAGAGTAAGGACGAAAATGGGAATGTAACCATAACATAGAGTTAAAAAAGTACATTATTGTTCTTAATAAATTTACAATGAAATGGAAAAACTTACACATAAAATATTCGCAACTGGTCTATGTTCCAAGCATTATATAAAATTCTTCCGTCTTCAATAGCTAAGCGAACCGATCTAGGTCGTAGCATTGAAACAATAGTGTGGGGGCCTTCCCATTGAGATGAGAATTTGTTGCGACCATGTGGTTTTGAATTTTTCTCAAAATTAAGTCTCCTACGTGTAGACTACGTGGTCGCACCCTCTTACTATGATATTTACACAAAGCTTGTACATATGCTGTGGACCGAATCAATGGTTGATCACATTTTTCTTCAAGAAGAATGATTTCATCTTCACAGGTTTCACTATGATTTATGATATTTATGTCATCTACATGAACAAAGCCAATTTAGATTTGAATTAGCAACATGGCTTCTGCACCGTAAACCAGTTGGAAAGGTGTTCCGCCTGTAGCCCTACTGGATGTAGTGCGAAGTGCCCATAGAACGGAGTAGAGCTCTTCTACCCAAGCCCCTGAGCTCAATTTAAGGCAGTCGAAAACACATTTTGTTAACCCCTTGTATAATCTACCCATTGGCACGTTCTACAGCACCATTGCTTTGTGGATGCGAAACAAATTTTGGTTCCAATATTGTCGCAATAGTCTAAAAAAAGACCACTAACAAATTGGGATCTGTTATCGGTAATGAGACGACTTGGAACACCAAATCGTGTTACCATGTTCTTATGAAAGAACATCTTCACTGCAGCGGCACTAATGTTGCGGACTACTCTGCCTCAATCCATTTAATAAACATATCAATCACTACAAATAAAAACTTGTATCCATTAACCACTTGAGGCATAGGACCCACAATATCTATTCCCCATACGGCAAATGGCTAAGTTAAGGGAACAGTTTGTAATGCATATGCTGGCTAATGAACTTGCCGAGCATGAAATTGACACTATGGGCATGTTTTGACCAATTGCATGGCATCATTAAGTGCCGAAGGCCAGTAATAACCTTGTCGAAAAGATTTTCCGACCAGTGTCCTATAGGATGCATGTGCACCACATATGCCTCCATGAATTTCTATCAGAAGGGTTTGTCCATCTTCTTGAGGTATACAGTGCATAAGCACTCCTTGAGCACATTTTCTGTACATGGTCCCTTCGACCAGTCTGTACATGTGTGCTTTCCTAACTAACCGATCAGCCTCTATTTCGTCCTAAGGCAAGGTCCCATGTGCGAGATAGATCCTCAATGGTTGGATCCAATCCACTTCATGCTCGAGGGTGGCGATGTTAGTCATCGTCTCTGGTGCTTCTATGATTGAGGCCTATTTTAAGTGTTCAATGAACACTCCTGCCAGAGCGGATGCAGGTGAGGAACCAATTTTTGATAATTGATCTGCGAAATATTGTCTCTTCGAGGAACGAATTGGACTCGAAATTTCTGAAGTGTTTTTCCAATTTCTTCACTTCATCTAGGTACAGAGCCATTGTCTCATCAAAACAATTGTATTCCTTATTCACCTGGTTTACGACTGACTATGAATCTCCCTTCACCACTAATCTATGGACTCCAAGGTATTTGGCTGCTCGAAGCCCAGCTAGAAGACCTTCATACTCTGTTGCGTTATTTGTAGTAACAAAGTGTAATTGTATGATATACTGGAGTTGGTCGCCCTGGGGTGTGATTAAGACCACTCCAGCCCTTGAGTTTGAAAAACTAGGAGAACATCACAATACATCGTCCAATGGATGTAGTTGTCAACCCTGCTGGTTCTTGCACAAGTTGTTCGGGATTAGTCCATTCAACCATAAAATCTGCAAGAATTTGAGATTTAATTACTACTTGAGTAGTGAAATGGAGATGAAAGGACCCAAGTTCTACTGCCCACTGCGCAATGCGACCAATCGCTTCCGGATTTCAGAGAATGTCCCCTAAGAGAAAGGACGAGGGCATGAAAATCTTGTGTGCTTGAAAGTAATGTTGCAGCTTTCGGGAGGCCATTAGGAGAGCATAAAGTAACTTTTGGACTTCAGGGTAACCCTCCTTTTGTCCATTTAGTACTTCACTTACGTAATATATTGGCCATTGCACACCTTCTCTTTATGCGACAAGAATTGCACTAACCGCGTGAGGGTAGCAGCCAAGTAAATGAGTAATGGCTCTCCCATTATCGGGGAAACCAACACTGGAGCACTTGATAAATATGCTTTTACTTCCTTAAAAGCTTTTTCGGCTTCATCCGACCACTAAAAACCATTGTGCTTACATAGATCCTTAAAGATCGGTAATCCACGTTCGCCTAACCGCGAGATGAAAGGACTCAAGGCTGCCATTCGACCTGTTAGGCTTTGTACCACCTTTGTTGTTGAAGGAGATCGCATTTTCTCAATGGCCCAGATTTTCCCGGGATTGACCTCAATGCCTCTCGAACAAACAAGGAAACCTAATATTTTACCAGAAGAAACTATAAAAGAGCAATTTTCAGGATTTAACTTAATTCCATGTTTATCAAATTATAGAAAGTTTCAGTGAGATCATTTACATTACTAGAGCTTTTCAAGCTTTTAACAACCTAATCATCAACATATGCTTCTAAATTAAGCCCTAATTTGGATAAAAAAGGTCTTCTGCATCAAGCGCTAATACGTGGAACGAGCATTCTTGAGCCCAAATGACATTCTAACATAACAGTACGTGCCAAATGGTGTGATAAAGACAGTTTTCTCTTCATTTACTTCTGCCATGCTAATTTGAGGGTACCCTGAGTAGGCATGTAGGAAGCTCATCAGTTCGCAACCCACTCTTGAATCGACCAACTGATCAATGCGGGGAAGGGAAAAATCATCCTTCGGATAGGCATTAATAAGACTGGTGTAATTGATGCACATGCGCCACTTACCATTAGATATCAGGACCATGATTGGATTTGCAAGTCATTCCGGATAGTTAACCTTGTGAATGAAACCAGCCTCTTGGAGTTTATTCAACTCCGAAGAAATACCTTCTTGTTGATCAGGAGCAAAGCGTCTAAGCTTTTGCTTTATTGGTCACTGTCTAGGCAAAATTGATAGCCTGTGCTCGATCACCTCCCTTGGGACTCCAGGCATGTTGGATGGTTTCCACGCGTACACATCTGCATTAGCTTAGAGGAAAGTAATGTGTGCAATTTCCTATTTGTCATCTAGTCCTGACCCAATCCAAATGGTTCTAGATGAGTCGTCTGGGAATAAAGGAACTTGTTTTAACTTTTCATCTGGTCGTGGAGCTACCTTGACCGCATCTGGTTCCTTGGTCTCATACTTCACGTCCCATAGGGGAAGTTGGTTGACCAATTCCAAAGATATGCGATCACAAGTAAGAGCCATATTTTGATTGCCTCTGGCTGTGATCACGCCTTTTGGTCCTGGCACCTTGATGCATTGATAAGCATAATGCATTACCGCCATGAACTTGGAGAGCGAAGGCCTACCAAAGATCACATTATAAGTTGAATCAAAATCAATTACATCAAAAGTAATTAACTCTGTTCGTAAGTTTTCTGGTCCCCCGAGTGTTACTAGCAACACAATTAGTCCGATGGGCATCATCGAAGGACCAGGAATTATCCCGAAAAATGGGTGAACCAGTAGATTGAGTTTTGAAAGAGGTATGTACATCTCGTCAAGTGCTATTGCAAAACAATAGGTCGAGAGAGCTTCCTGCATCGACCAGTACTATCCGCAGTTTAGTGTTGCTAATAATGGGGGAAATTACCAAAGGGAGTCGTCGTGGCCGCGACAATCACTTAGGGCAATCTTCCCAGCTAAAGGTCAGGGAAGTTTTTGACCAGCGGGGAAATTAAGGCTCTCTAGGAGAAACTTCAATATTATTTACCTCCCAGTAAACAAATTTAAACTAACGCTTAGAAAAATAAGAGGAAGATCCATCGAAAATTATATCAACATGATTATTTGGTACCTGATATGGCATGTTCTCATCTCCATGAGCTTCTTTTGTTCCACAGGATTGCCCCTTCTCTAGTATAGTTGGCATAGGTGCATTACCTTGATAAAAGTCCTCCATGTGCTTCAAACAGGTGGAACAATTCTTGAGGTTATGTCCAAAAACATTGAGCAATGGATACCATCTCTTACTTCCCTGTGAGTTAGTCTATTTGTCTGCATGGTCGTTGTTGCGACTACTAGAAGGTGGTTTATTATTTTGAATGAAACTTTTTTACCTTTTTCCTGTGGTTGCTTATCCACGATTGAGACCTCTCAGAATTGGCCTAATCCATTCTTCTTGCACTTCTTGGACTTTCCACCAGCAGATGATTCAGATTTCTTGTTTGAATCATCTTTTTGGTTTTGAGACCAGGTTGAGGAGGTAAGTTACCCTTATCCACCATCCTATTCAATTCCACAGCCTCAGCTGTGTCAGAATAATGATTAGCCACGTCAAAAATCTCTGACATTGATCTCGGCGGATGGATACTTATGTTTCCATGAACCTTCAGTATCAAACACCATGTTTAAAAGGCTATAAAAACTGAAGTATCAAAGATATTGGCACTGGTATTTCTCATTCCTACGTATCTCTTAACGAACTACCTAAGAGTCTTAGTCGAAGTTTGGCATAGATGATGAAGATCATCTTCTTTGCCAGGCTTCACATAGCAGTTTTGGAAATTGTTAAGGATTGCATCGCACAACATTTCCCAATTGTAAATTGATCCTTCTGGTTGATTAAACTACCAAGTCTGTGCCGGACCCTCAAGAACTATTGGCAAATAATTTACCATAACCCCGTTCATTTCCTCCAACCGCTTGAATGGTAGTGACATAGATCTGGCGAAATTCAGATGGATTTTGAGTACCATCTAATCTCTCGATTATGCCAGGCTTGAACTTATTAGGCCAGACTACATGTCGTAGTCCTGGCCAGAAAGCTTTACAACCCACGTATGAAACACACGGTTGTCAATCATCGCTACTATCACCTTGTTCGCGTAAAGAGTTTTCCTGAGGGAATTCACGACGTGGTCCCAAGGATGAGCGCGCTGGTTCATGGTTACGGTCGTGAGAACTACCAGTTTTTCTGGCTTTGTCATGTTGGGTTATTGTAGTGTGTATATTGTTACGTCGTCTCTAGCTTTGGTATGAACTATCCCACTCTCAAGAATAAGTTGTTAAACGCGATGATGCTGTTGGAGTTACATTCGACACAACATCGTCAAGGTAATTTGCAAGAACCCTTGCAAATGTTGCCCCATCATCATTTGTGAAGCTAGAGAGAGGATTGAGAACTACATTTACAATCACACAAATACGGTCCTTTGTACTCCTAGGTACTAGAGGAGTTTTTACCATTGTTGCTTCAACCAGCGGCGTCTGTTCAAGATGTCACTGGCGAGAAGTTTCTAGGCAAAAGTCACGAGTGGCAGTATTGTAGTGAGCTTGCACAAGTCGTACAGCTTCCTCCGCAACCTTGTGAACCTCAGCCTCTCGCTGTTCGCATGCTTTGTCTTCTTCTCATTTGCATGCTCCTTCTTCCCTGGCAACGCATTGTCTGAGTCAGCAACTTCTTGAGGGACAAAAGTCGCAAACGGAGAAAGCATCTCCTGTTTGTTTGAGTCAGACTCAAAATCAAAGAGAGATTTTAAATTGTTTGGAGCAAAATTCTCCACACTAAATTCAAGGTCTTCATCTCCCGTATTGTCTGGGACAATGGGTTGTGGCACGTACTCACCCTCGCATATGGCAAAACTCACAGAACTCAACATATATCCTGGACATATGTTGGCGTCATGGATGAGGACAACGTCCCCATTGAAGGCGCCAATGCTACCCTCGAAGCTTATCCCGAGGAAGAATCTTCTCCGGTTCCAGTCACATTAGTCGACCAGGAACTCGAAATCATCCTCGGAATCATGTAAACAAGGGAAAGGATCCATGAATTCAATAAACCCTAGTGAATCAGAAAATGTCATGAAAGGATCCACACAGTCAGCACCAGCTGTCGACGATTGGAACTATGGTTCCTAGTCGAACTTACACGGATTTAGTTTGTTTAGTAGGGAGACAATCCAGAAAATCACCAGAGAAATCACTGTAGATATGGATCTAATTACATAGAAATTATACAGGTTTAGGTCCTATAAGTTTGAGTAATAACCCCACTCCTGTTGGCTTTTCACTATGAGTATATTGAATTACAAAGGGAATGAATTATCTACTCCTCAATTGCCTTGTTTCTTCTCTCCCTAAAGGTCCTTTTTATGCTTGTCGAAAGGACGTTAGTTGCTTCATCGAAGAGATGCCTGGAGATCGTCAACAACTACTACATAGCAGTTGCCACAAGTTATTGTCAATTGTGGTTTGCTAGTTCATAACATGCGGTTATAGAAACTGCACATTTATCCCTATCTTCTCGACAGTTATGTTGTCAGTGGAGAGAGACTTATGATTATTCGGGAACAATCATAAGGATCAAGGAATGGTTATTGTGGATAGTAACTTAACCATATGATGTCCAAATCATTGTATAAGTCTCCCATAGTATGGTCGCGTATTGTCTGCGGCCATGTATTGGTATATGGCTTTGTCTCTGCAACATGGGATGATCGCGGGCAAATGTCTTCGTGACTATAATACATGGAGGTAATATATATATATATATATATATACGTACATATATATATATATATGTATATATATAAACACTATTCTACACCACCCCTAGAATAGCTATTTTATACCCAGTCTAGGAGCCGTCCGATCTAACTTACTCGAACAAATTACAACCGTTGGATAGAGATAGCGGTTATCCTCTATTTAAAAGAATTTAACGTCGTTTTAATTCATAACGGTAGTTTTTTTTGAAATATTTTATTGTTATTGATGGATATCCATGCCAACCGTCTCTTCATCTTCTCCATTACACTCCCACGTCCTGTTCTGCGCTGCCGCTCACGATTCCTTCCAATCCATCGCACATCCCACCCGAGTTCTCACCGACGCTGCATCTTCTCGCCGGCGCTCTGGCACTGCCGATCCACATGCTTGCACGATCATGTCTTGATCACAGTTAATTGTATTCGCCGACATTATATTCTCAGGTTACCGCTGCGTTGTATTTGCTTCAATTGGTTGCCGGATCCTGATTGCTATTTTGAAATAGGTAAGAACATTTGACATGAACTTTACAATTTTGATAGGAATTTTTTAATTTTTGAGCCTTCTTCACTTTGCTTTCTTTACGCCCCAATGTCTTCTCACGATTTCAAGTATAGATATGTCGTGGTACAAAATATACCACCGGCAGATTTCACGGAGAGACTTGACACGCGAACAGCGGCGCGAGCTGACCGAGTGACCGGTCACCTCCCGCCGGGCAACGCAGCAATTGACACAGTGATTTTTATACAGGTTCGGGTCCCTGTGTGGGCGCTAGTCCTGTCGGCACCCTCCGGACGCGAGTGCGCTGGGGAGGAGCTCTCTCAAGGAGAGAGGTCTCCAAGGGAGCCTATTGTTTGGGTGTGTTGAAAATGAATTGGAGTCCCCCTACAAATGAGGTACAAGGGGGTATTTATAGGCCCCAAAACACGCAAAATATCAAAAAGCCCTACCTATGGCCGTTGGATCGAGGGGCGCAGGCATCATTTCACCGGCCGAAGGGCTTGGATGCTTGACAAGTGTCCTCGCTGATTCCTGAGGAACCCGGGGCCCGGAGGCCCAGGGACCCGCCGAGGACCTTATCCGCACGAAAGGCCGAGACACTCCGAAGACCCGCGGGACCTGGGGCCCGGCGGCCGAGGGACCAGTCGGGACCTTCTCCGCACGATGGCCTGAGGCGCTCCAGAACTCTCCCGGGACCCGCTGGGGACCATCCCCGCACAAAGGGCCGAGGGGCTCCGAAAGTTTCCCGGGACCCAGGGCCTCGGGTCTAGTTCCCAGGGACCTGGGGCCCGGAGGGCCCGGGATCCTCCGGGGACCTTCTCCGCACGAAGGGCCAAGGGCTCCGAAAGTTCCTCGGACCCGGGGCCCGTAGGCCCCAGGACCCGCAGGGACCATCTCCGCACGACGGGCCGAGGAGCTCCGGAAGTTCCCTGGGACCCGGGGCCCAAAGGCCCAGGGATGCACCAGAGACCTTCTACGCACGAAGGGCCGAGGGGCTCCAGAACTTCCCGGGACCAGGGGCCCGGATGGTCCGAGACTCGTCGGGGACCTTCTCCGCACAAGGGGCCGAGCGGCTCCGGAAGTTCCCCGGGACCCGGGGCCCGAAAGGCCCGGGACCCGCCAAGGACCATCTCCGCACGGAGGGTCGAGGGGCTCCAGAAGTTCCCTGGGACCCTGGGCCCAGAGGCCCTGGGACCCACCAGGGACCTTCTCCGCACAAAGGGCCAAGTTCTCCGGAAGTTCCCCAGACCCCACGGGACCCAGGGCCCGGAGGCCTAGGTACCCGCCAGGGATCTTCTCCGCACAAAGGGCCGAGTTCTCCGGAAGGTCCCCAGACCCCACGGGACCCGGGGCCTGGAGGCCTAGGTAGCCGCCAGGGATCTTCTCCGCACGAAGGACCGAGGCGCTCCGGAGACCCTGCAGGACCCGGGGCCCAGAGGCCCAGGCACCCACCAGGACCTTCTGATGAGGACATCACCCCTAACGATGCGTCCATTCTTCCAACACCCGTTGTGCAAAGACCAATAACAAGGGCACGTGCACGTCAACTAAATCACCAGGTGAGCTCGTTTCTTAGTACACGAGAGAATATTGACAAGAGCGAGTTACTACCTAATAATATTGTGCTTGTGCTCAGGAATCATGGTGTTGATCAGCGAGGGTGTCACTTTGCGCCAAGACAGGTCGGGAATCAAGTCTACCGTGAGCTGGAGTCCGGGTCGGCCATGGCGGAGCAGCCTGTCTTCAAATGGGTGTAGCAGATGCATACGAACTCCGTTTGGGGCGTTCAAGTACATTACAGAGAAGCCCTCGATGAGACCTTTCCAACGGATCTGGTCCCACGTCCAAAATCCTCTGAGTCAATCACAATCGTCAAAACAAATGGAAACCAGGTTCTATTGGGCCGTGCGGTGCTGCGTCACCTATCTATTGGGCCTCGGCCCGTGTATCCCGTGTAGGGGGGTGCACCCCAAACCCTAGACGCCACCCCTCTCGCATATTAAAACCTCGTAGCCGTCATTGTTAGACTTGGGTTTTGCTTAGAATTTTTCTGCTGTCGCAGTTCGCCGTCTTTCGGTTTGTGGAACCCCAACACTTCATGATCTTAATACATACTTGCAATTCGAGATTGCTTCTTCTGTGTTCTTGCACGTGTTCTTCGATTCGCTTGCAGGAACAGGCCTTTGTGGCTAGGTCAACCGCGCCTCGGTATGGTTGGTAACGAACGGAGCAGTGGTGTAATGATTGCAGGCCTAGATCGGTTCTGGTCGAAAGTCGGATCGTCAACATCGAGTCTCCACCAATCGAACTATCCCCTACCTGTCGGAAGATCGGGACCCTGTTCCTCATCACCTTCTCTGCATAAAGACCCGAGGCGCTCCGGAAGTCCCCCGGGACACAGGGCCCAAAGGCCCAGGGACCCCGTGGTCCTTCTCCGCATGAAGGCCCGAGGCGCTCTGGACCCGTGGCCCGTAGGCCCAAGCACCTGCCGGGACCTTCTCCGCACGAAGGCCCGAGGCGCTTCGGAAGTCCACCGGGACCCGGGGCCCGGAGGCCCAGGGACCCCCGGGGACCTTCTCAGTACGAAGGCCCGGGGCGCTCCAGAGACCCCACAGGACCCGGGGCCCGGAGGCCCAGAGACCCGCCGGGATCTTCTCCGCACGAATATGCGTCGAGAAAGCTCATTAGCTCACACCCCGCGGTCGAATGGACTAGTTGGTCAATTCGCGGGAGTGGGAAGTTGTCCTTTGGGCAAGCATGGTTAAGGTCGGTGAAGTCCACGTACATCCTCCACTTGCTGTTTGACTTCTTCACGAGGACGGGGTTTGCCAACCATTCAGGATGCAAGACTTCCTGAACAAACCCCACCTCTCGAAGCTTGGCGATCTTGACCTTGATGGCGTCTTGGCATTCAAGGGAGAGCTTCCTCAACTTTTGCTTGACCGGTGGGCGGCCGGGGGTCACTGCGAGCTTATGCTCGATGACATCCCGGGCAACGCCCTGCATGTCCGAGGGCTCCCACGCAAAAATGCCTGAGTTTTTGTTGAGGAAGGCCGCGAGTTGTTCCATGCGTTCTTCGAGGAGGTCTGCTCCGATCTTGACGATCCTCTCCCCATGTCCTGTGGACAGTTGAACTCTCCAGAGGTCCCCCTCAGGGTGTGACTTCGGGAGAGACCTTCCGGAAGGAGCGACCAGGGTGTTAGACTCTGGGGGGTTCTCTCCCCCGGAGCCTTGATCATGTTGATGCTTCCGATCGTTGCGGTGGCACGCTTGTAAAGAGCGTGGGCCACGTTCTGGTCGCCTCGAATGGTGATCGCACAGTGAGGCCCAGGGATCTTCACGCAGAGATAGTTCTGGTGGATCGCCGCCCCTATATGGTTGATCGTGGTCCTCCCCATAATGGCGTTGTATGAAGAGGGGAGGTCCACAACATCGAACCAGACCATCTTCGTTCGGTAGTTCTCTGGGGTGGCGAAGGTCATCGGAAGGCCGACCTTCCCCACCGGGTGGATGGTCTTCCCGGGGACGAAGCCTTCCAGCGGCCTGACTGCGGGCTATAGTAACTTCTCGCCAACTTGGATTTCCCTGAACGCCTTCAGGTACAAGATATCGGCAGAGCTTCCGCTGTCGACGAGGATGCACGCTAATTGGCAGTTGTAGACTATGGCCGAGACGATGAGCGCGTCATCATGCGGGAAGTGAACCCCGTGTGCGTCTTCTGCTGTGAAGTTGAGGGGGACGTCTGACCATTTTGGTGGCCGAGACGTATGTAGCACCCCCACAACCTTCACCTCTCGTGCATACTCCTTGCGTTGACGCTTGGAGTCTCCTCCTGAGGTGGATTCCCCCGTAATGATGTTTACACGCCTTTGGGAGGTTTGGAAGGGGAGCTCTTCAGTTGAGCCCCCTTCTTGTGCCTGTCTTTGCTGGTCACCCATGGGAGCAAAGAGCGCTGGCAAAGCCGGCGGGGGAGGTAAGGAGGCAGGGCCCCCTCCCCCTGCCCGCACTGATCGAGAAATGCGGCGAAGTGCTCTAAAAGCTGATAGCATTCTCGAGTATCGTGGGTACTTGACTTGTGGAGGGCACACCACAAGTTGGCTGTGCCCTCCTTGCCTTCCTTGGAGTGACCTTCGCGCCCACGGGACGACTGTCCCCCCCATAGCCTTTTGACTTAGGGGGAGGGCGATTGCCTTTGCTGCCGTCGCGCAAGCCGCCTCCACCCTCGAGGACAAAGGTGTCTCGAGGCCGTGGCTCACCGCGATCGTTCCTCTGGGGATGCTTGTTGGGGGGTCCTGGGCCTCCCGGCTGGCGGGGGCAGGAGCCCCCTAGTTTTTCTTCCAGAGATCGTCCTCCTCCCCACGAGCGTACTTCTCAAGTACGGTGAAGAGCTCGTCAGCGGAGGTGGGGTAGCTTCGAGAGAGCCTCCGGTGGAGCTCCCCGGGGAGTATCCTGCTCTTGCACACCTCGATGACTGTGGAGTCGGGGACGTGCGCCACTTTGCTCTTTACCTGAGCAAAGCGCTTGAAGAAGCTGCGGATGGTCTCTCCCGTCCTTTGCCGGATGGTGTAGAGCTGGGACGAGTCCAAGGGCCATACATAGTTCCCCTAGAAGTTCGCGCAAAACTCACTCTTTAGCTGTGCGAAGGACTTGATGGACCCAGCTCTCAGGTTGTAGAACCATGAGCGGGCGATGACTGTGAGGTAGAGGGGGAAGATGTTGCATTGCATCGTCTGGTCCCCCCAGCCGCCGAGATGGCTGTGGAGTATACCTGCACAAACTCATAAGGATCGGCCTCACCGTTGTAATGCTCGATATGCGGTGGGCGGTAAGGCCGCGGCCAGCGGATGCACCGGAGGCGACGGCACAGCGGTTGATTGGCCCGCTCAACTTCCTTGGGGGATTCTCGATCACTGTCTTCTTTCGCCGGGGACGCGCGTTCATTGTCAGAGTCTGGGAGGGGTGCCAGCGGCCCACTGGTGCGACGGTACCACCTCTTCTCCTCGGGGTTAGTCGAGCTAACCTCTTGAACATCGGGGTATTCCACAGGGGTGGTAGCAGCTTCTTTAAACGGTCTCTTCCCCCGGTCGGGCCGGGAGCGCGTCTCAACGCGACCGAGAGTCGGGGGGAGTTCTGACCGATGGTGGGAGGTGGCTTCCCCAAACTTCGCGGGTCTGATCTGCCGGGGGTGCCCGTGAGGGCGGCCCTCGGGGGAGGGACCTGATGCGTGTGGGCCATCGTCCCAGAGGATGCTACCGGTGCGTGGGCTGGGCTTGGTGCCGTGTCCGCGTTCGAGGCGGCGGCGGGAGCATGCGCGAGGTGAGTCTCCGGGGCATCCACAGGCACGGGCGCCGTGGCTGCCCCGGGCGTCAGCGCGTAAAAACTCTCGGGCCTAGGCGTGGAGGTTATCTCTGGGGCGAGGGAAGTCCCCAACGCGACGGTAGCCACTCGCGGAGGTTCTGGGCCTGGGGCCAAGTAACTCCCCAGAACGGGGAAGGACTCGGGAGAGAGTTGGCCTCCCGGCGCGGGAAGCATCCCCGGGACCGGGAATGCCCCAGACATGAGTGCACCTCCGGGCGCGGGGAACATTCCCGGCCCGGGAAAGGTGGGGTGCCCCATGAAGAACTGAGGCGGTGCCCCCATAAACGGATATGGGGTGGGTAGACAGGAGCCAAGGGCCGCGCTAGGACGCGCAGTAGCTCCTCTAGGGTGTGTTGGGTATGGAGTTGGCCATGGACCAAAGCCCCCAGCAGAGGATCTTCGGAGACCGGAACGGAGAGTTGGGGGCACTAGCCCCCGCAAGCTCTGTCACGGTCACCAGGTTAGAAATGGGGACCCTTCTACCAGAGACCGCGGGTGGAGGAGACAACTCCTCCCCCCGGGAGCCCCCGGACGGTAGGGTCATGATGGCATGATCTTGCGGAGGTGACGCTGAGTCGCTGGGCCGGCGCCACCGGGAAAGGAGAGCGCTTGAGCTCTGGTTCTTGGGGGAGCCATGGCGATTCGTCACGAGTCCCCACGGACGGCGCCAACTGTCGTGGTATAAAATATACCACCGGCAGATTTCACGGAGAGACTTGACACGCGAACAGCGGCGTGAGCTGATCGAGTGATCGGTCACCTCCTGCCGAGCAACGCAGCAATTGACATGGCGATTTTTATACAGGTTCGTGTGCCGGTGGGGACCCTAGTCCTATCGGCACCCTCCGGACGCGAGTCCGCTGGGGAGGAGCTCTTTCGGGGAGAGAGGTCCCCAAGGGAGCCTATTGTTTGGGTGTGTTGAAAATGAATTGGAGTCCCCCTACAAATGAGGTACAAGGGGTATTTATAGGCCCCAAAACACGCAGCAGACCAAAAAGCCCTAGCTATGGCTGTTGGATCGAGGGGCGCTAGCATCATTTCACCGGCCGAAGGGCCTGGATGCTTGACAAGTGTCCTCGCTGGTTCCTGAGGGACCCGGGGCCCTGAGGCCTAGGGACCCATCGGGGACCTTCTCCGTATGAAAGGCCAAGACTCTCCAGAGACCCCGTGGGACCCGGAGCCCGGTGGCCCAGGGACCCATGGGGACCTTCTCCGGCCTGAGGTGCTCCGGAAGTCCCCGGGACCCGGGGTCCGGAGGGCCCGGGACCCACCGGGGACCATCTCCGCATGAAGGGCCGAGGAGCTCCGGAAGTTCCCTCGGACCCGGGGCCTCGGGTCTAGTTTCCTGGGACACCACGGCGGGTTTCTTCGGACGTAAGTGACACGCGTACAGCGGGGCGAGCTGACGGAATGACCGATCACCTCCCGCCGGGCAAAACAGAGATTGACACGGTGATTTTTATACAGGTTCGAGTCCCAGTGGGGGCCTTAGTCCTGTCGGCTCCCTCCAGACGCAAGTCCGCTGGGAAGGTGTTCTCTCGGGGAGAGAGATCTCCAAGAGAGCCTGTTGTTTTGAGTCTATATGAATTGAGTTCGAATCCCTTCAAATGAGGTACATGGGGGGTATATATAGCCCCTAAGAAATGCAAAAGACCAAAAAGCCCTAGCTACGACCGCTGGATCGAAGGGCGTTGATGTCATTGGACTAGGCAAAGGGCCTGGATGCTCGACAAGTGTCCTCGTCAGCTTTCCAAGGACTTCTTCGGTCACCAACAATCCTCCCGAATCTCCGGGACTCTTCGGGGGCCCAGAGACCCTCCGGGGGCCCGGTGACTCTCCGGGACCCGGTGATGCTCCCGATCTCACCGGGGATCCAGTGACTCTCTGGGACTCGCCGGGGGCCCGAAGACCCTTCGGGGACCCGGTGAGCCTCCGGGACTCTTCGAGACTCTTTGGGACCCGGTGACGCTCCGGGGGCCCGGGGAATCTTCAGGACTTCGGAGAGCCCTTGGGGGTTCCCCCAACAGCATGACTCTCCGGGACTCTCCGGGGGCCCAAAGAGCCTCCGGGGACCCGGTGACCTTCCAGGGACCCTGTGACCCTCCGAGACTCTCCGGGACCCGGTGACCCTCCGGGACTCTACGGGGGCCCGGGGAGTCTTCACGACTTCGGAGAGCCCTTGGGAGTTCCCCCAACAAGATATATTCAACCACGAACAGTTTACTGGTCGATGTTACTGTATTGGATGTTGTAATTTACCACCATATATATGGCAATTTACTGGCTGTGGTATGTACAATCCATCAATAAATACATGGAAATTGACAAATTCAGGGTGTAATCTATAGTATCAGTATAGTGGTGATGATCTTTTTTTAATATGTTGGTACGGTGAACATTTGTTTACTATGTGCATCACAATGACAGTGTTATGGATTACAATTTGACCATGATGACGAGCACATACGGTCTAAATATAAATATACTTCGAACAGTATGCATTCAAAATATTTTCTGGTCTATAGATTTACAGATCGATCAGGAAATTGTTACTTTTACAACAGTAAATTTCTATTGTTAGAACAGTAAATTGCTAGTTGAGTACATCAACTTATGTATTATTGGTATAGTGAACATTATTTAGTATGCTAATAAATTTACTGTATGAACAATCACAATTTATTGTCTGATCAAATATAATTTACGGATCTACCAGCAAATTGATCTTGGTCGCATATTTTGAAGATATATCGACCATTAAATTTACTGTATGCAAAACATTGTTAGGTCTATATAGATTTACTGAGCAGTCAGTAAATTGTTATTGTTATGACAGTAAATTTCTATTGTTAAAACCGTAAATTGATTGATGAGAACATTAACTTATGTATGTTTGGTATAGTGAACATTATTTAGTATATATAATAAAATGACAGTGCCATGAATTACAATTTGACCATGACTATGACCACATATGGTTTAAGTATAAACAATATTTCGACAGTATGTATTCAAAATATTTTCTGGTCAGTAGATTTACTGATCGGTCAGTAAATTGTTATTGCTATGACAGTAAATTTCTATTGTTAGAATAGTAACTTTCCAACGAGAACATCAACTTATGTGTTGTTGGTACAGTGAATATTGTTTAGTATGTCTAATAAAATGACAATGCTATGAATTACAATTTGACCACGACGACGACCATGTCTGGTCTAAATATAAACAAAGTTTTACCAATTGTTATAGTACTAGAAGCAATAGTAAATTGTCGTTGTTGATAAAATACTAAAAATGATACTAGAACATTTAGTAAAAAGTGTCATCCTTCTAGTAAATTGACATTTAAATGATAAATTGATATTAGTTTGGAAGTAATTAACAAAACATGATGCCATTACAAATGTTTTCAAGAAGTACGGTTCCCAGTGCACGATCTTGAATTGTGACTATATCATCCACATTTACCGTACATTCTTTGCTTTTTATTTGATGCTACAAGTTCTATTGGCCTTGTATCTTTGTTGTCTTTTCCTTCCTTTGTTTGAAGATAACAGTAGCTTTTTATAAGTAATATCATTGTCTCATTCATCATATACAGCATCAACTTCTTCGTCTTTGACTTCTTGTAGCTATGACCCCATTTTTGCAATGTTTCCACAGGAATATCATTGTCGAGCAATGCTTTCCCTGTTTTGTGCAATAATATTCATGGGTGGTATTGATGGAATTTTTTTTGCCCTTTCGAATACCAAAATTAGCGTAATATGAGTATCTATTGTAATGATCGTATGCTTCTTCTTCAGTTTGAAAAGTCATTCCCACAGCTGGTATAATATCTTCAAGAATATCTGGTAGCTACAGTAAGACAATAAAATGACTTTAATATGAGTAGTGCGGATCGTGGGCAATAAATCCATAGCACACGACCAGTAAATTTTTCATTAATGTGTATAAACAAACAAATGTGCGTAATTTGACCAATAAATCTATAGCATACGACCTAACATTGTTAGTACAAAGACAACAAATTTATCAATACGACTAAAATCGAGGTTTCTTATCAATCAACCGTCGATTTGACTAATAAATTTAACATTTAGAGTCGGTTCGACCAGTAAATTTATCATCAAGCTCGATTCGACCAATATAATTTGAGTCGTGCTAATCAAAGAAAGTAAATTTACATCATACGACCAATAAATTTTTCATTAATGTGTATATACAGAGAGATCGTGGACAATTCGACCAGTAAATGTATTGAATACGACCAGTAAAATGTTAGAACAAATTAGGTAAATTGATCAATAGTACTAGTAAACTGAGGAATCGTATCCATCAAGCGTAAATTGATAGTTGAATAACAGTAAATTAATCAATAGGTTTTGTCTACAAGTAATTACTTTTTCTTGTAGTAAATCTCTTTATATTGTGGACAATACAACCTGTAAATTTTTCATTAATGTGTGTAAACAGAGAGATCATGGATATATCGACCAGTAAATCTTTAGCTTACAACCAGTAAAATGTTAGCACAAAGACAGTAAATTTACTGATGATCCTAGACAACACTACCAGTAAATTCATATCGACCAGTGCAGATGCACATCATACGACTAGTAAATTCACTGTATAATAATCATATGGTAAATTTACTATTTTTATTCTATGAATTTACTGGTTCTGTACTAACATTAATGCATATAAACAATGTTTACGAAAAATTTACAACATATGACCAATAAATTTTTCATTAATGTGTATAAACAGAGAGATCGTGGACAATTCGACCAGGAAATCTATTGAATACAACCAGTAAATGATTTAACAGTTAATCTATTGTGGACAATACGACCAGTAAATTTGTCATACGACCAGTAAATATATTGTGGACAATACGACCAGTAAATTTTTCATTCATGTGTATACACAGATTTACTAGTTGTATGACATATCGACTAGTAAATTTTTATCTTACGATCACTAAATTTACTGATGATCGTGGACAACATGACCAGTAAATTGATTGTTCAAAGATAATGAATTTTTTATTCATGTGTATAAAAAGATTTACTATCGGGGACATATCGACCAGTAAATCTTTAGCTAACGATTAATAAAAAGGTTTGCAAAAAAAGAGTAAATTAACTGATGATCGTGGACAACACGACCAGTAAATTCATATCGACCAATGCAAGTGCACATCATACGACTAGTAATAAGGTAGTAAAATTAATTTAATATGAGCAGTACTGATCAAAGACAGTTCAACAGTAAACAGAGAGGTCGTGGACAATTCGACTAGTAAATCTATTGAATACGACCAGTAAAACATTAGTACAAATACAGTAAATTGATCTATAGTACTAGTTAACCGAGGTATCGTATCAATCAAGCATAAATTATTGTATATTTTGACTTCAGATTGACCAGTGAATTTATAAAATAAAGATAGCAAATTTATCATTAATATGTATAAAAAGAGAGATCGTGGACAATACGACCAGTAAATTGATTGTTCAAAGATAATGAATTTTTCAATACGACTAGTAAATCTTTGTTTCGAGGATAGCAAATTTAAAGTGCTGTAGTAAATCTCTTTGTATTGTGGATAATATGACCAGTAAATTTCTCATCCATGTGTATAAACAGATTTACTAGTCGTATGACATATCGACCAGTAAATTTTTAGCCTACGATCAGTAAATTTTCTGATTATCGTGGACAACACGACCAGTAAATTCATATTGACTAGTGCAGGTGCACATCATACGACTAGTAAATTCCTTATATAATCCTAGTATGGTAAATTTATTGTCTTTATCGAATGAATTTACTGGTTGTATGGCAACATTAATGCATATAAACAATGTTTATGAAACATTTACTAGATGATTTGTATGACAGTAACAGTTCTAATACTAGTGTACATATTACTTTTTCACAGTAATTTGCCACCGTTATAGTTGGGAAGGGAATATACATACATGTGTATGGGCATAAGATGAGAAATCATCTTGTGTTGATCCTTCTATTGAACGTGGAGGTGTTAAATCATTTGACTGTGTATTATAATGATAAAAAAAACTCTGCATGTTCCATGTTGATCTCTTTGGGGTGATGATGTATCCATTGTGCTGTAGTAAATCAATATGTGACGATTTATAAAAGAATACGACCAGTAAATTACAATTAAAAATATAGTAAACTTAAGTAGTCGGGACAGTGAATTACCTGATTATGCTAGTACGTCTCAGAATTTACTGATGATCAAAACCAGCGAAGAGGATGACGATTGCCTCTCTAATGTTTTGATGGATTTGGGTATCTGATCATGTGTGGGATGAGAGCGGTTTTGCAATTTTTTTACTGGTCAATATATGATTTCGGTTCCTATTTTTGAGGCAGTTCCTACTTTTTAGAGATATTGTGTAGTTGTAACAAATCTCCCGTCGGATTATAGGGATAATCCCGTGGAAGTTACTACCGTCAAATCTAATTTCTACTGTTTGTAAATTTGTAATCTCGGTGCACGATCTAGCAGTGCTGAAGGTGGGTATAGAATAGTTATCTTAGCGGTAGGTGTAGAATAGTGTCTATATATATATATAAGATAATGGACTCTACGACAATAAGCATTGAATCTAGGACAATAAGCATTAACTATTGCTCCCATTATCTCTTTCCTTGGTCTCTGTGACCATGGAAAGGTAATGACATGTAGTTTGAACCTCGTAAGATGATTTATAGAAAGATATGTGCGACCATTGAGCAGTATGTGCGACCATTGAACGATATCTGTGACCATGAAAAGACAGGGGCGATTTAACTTGGGTAATAATCTCCGTCAAACCAATTGGTCAAACCGAGAGCAACACGACCACGAGCATGGGTTGTGCTCAACTTGGGCACAGGACGTGCCATTGGTCATGGTTGTTCTGGGTGGTTTTTTAGAAAAACTATTTTTTTCAAAGAAAATCAAATCGAGCCCAGCACTGGTCGTCCCGCCTCAGGTGGTCTTGATAAACTTTATTTTTTTGAAAAAAATTCAAACAGAGGCTGCCACTAGTCGTGGCACTGGTCATGGTCGGCTCAGGTAGTTTTGAAAATTTTGTTCTTTTGAAATTTACCAAACCGGCCCCAGCACTGATCGTGCCTCTTGTCGTGGTCGAGTCAGCCCTTGTATACGAAAAACAAGTTTGGGGTGGTCAAACGGCATCAGAATTGAGTGATTTACACTCCGCTGTGTACATAAAAGAGATAACTACATGTTAGTATACCAGGTTGCCTCCCGGCTAGCTCTGGTTTAACGTCCTGCTCGACTAAACTTTCTCAGCCATTCAGAAATATATAGAATTGAAAGAATTGACCGAGTTCAGCATACTTACCTAGTCTCCCGCATTGTACAGCTTGATACGTTGCATGTTTACCTTAGAAGTGGTGTCGTCTTGTGCTCGAAGCTCTACAGCACCATACTGCAAGACTTTTTCTATCACGTATGGTCTAGTCCATCACGATTTCAATTTTCCTGGGAACAGTTTCAACTGTGTATTGAATAATAGAATCAAACCACCTAGTTTAAACTCACGGTTGAGGATCTGTTTGTCATGCCACTTCTTTCTGTTGTCTTTGTAAATCAAGGCACATTCGTAGGAGTTGTTCGGAAGCTCTTGTAGTTCATGAAATTCAAGGATTCGCCTTCGCCCTGCTTTGTCCAAATTGAGTTCTTTTAACGCCCATAATGCCCTATGTGACAATTCAACTAGCAAATGGCAATTCTTCCCAAATTTTGTAAGGCATCATATCTAGCGGAGTTTTGAATGCAGTGCGATATGCCCAAAGAACATCGAGAAGTTTGAGTGCCCAATTCATACGAGACGGTGCCACCACCTTCTGCAAGATCGTCTTGATTTCCTTGTTTGAAACTTCAACCTATCCACTTGTTTGAGGGTGATATGCAAGAGCAACTTTATGAATAACCCATATTTCATCAATAATTTTTGAAATCGGTAATTAGTGAACTGCACACCGTCATCACTAATTACTGCTTGCGGTATACCAAATCAAGGAAAGATGACTATTTTGAAAAGCTTGATCACATTTTTTATTCTATTGTTGGTGTAGCAACAGCCCCTACCTGCTTTGAAACATAATCAACTGCAAGTAAGATGTCGGAGTTGCCCATAGAGGATGGAAAAGGTCCCATATAATATACTCTCCATACATCAAAAACTAAAATTGAAGAATGTTTGTTAAGAGCATTTCATGCCTTTTACTCAAATTTCCAGAACGTTAGTAAGGATCATATTTTTGCAGAAAGTCATAAGCATCTTTAAATAAAGAAGGCCAAAACAAACCTGATTGCAATACCTTAGGCGCTGTTTTTGAAGCTCCCGCGTGTCCACCACATGGAGATGAATGACAATGTTCAAGAATGCTTTGAATCTCATGGTCGGGCACGCATCATTGAAATATGTTGTCAACCCCCTTTTTGAAAAGGTTCGGATCGTCCCGGTAGTAGCGTCGGATATCGTGGAGGAAGTGCTTTCGTTGTCTACTCGTCAACCCTAGAGGAAGTTCATGATTAAATAAATAATTTATCATAATCAACATACCATGGTTCTTGTTGAATCAAGTAAAGGTGCTCATCAGGTAAAGTGTCATTGATGAGAACATCGGTGGTGTCTGTGAAGAGTCACGAAAGGTGATCGGCAATGACATTCTCAGCACCTTTCTTATCTTTGATCTCCGAATCAAATTCCTGCAGTAGTAGGATCCATCGTGTAAATCATGGCTTGGTTTCTGTCTTGGTCAAAAGATACTTAAAAGCAGCTTGATCAGTTTGCACAATAACTTTTGAACCAATTAAATATGGATGAAATATATCTAGGGCATACACTACAGCAAGCAATTCCTTTTCAGTCATAGTGTAATTACTTTGAGCATCATTCAAAGTTTTTCTTACAAAGTCTATAGCATGTAAAACCTTATTTGTTGTTTTCCCTAGAGCAAGACCAATTGCATAATCACTAGCATCACAGATCAATTCAAACGGTTCATTCCAATTTGGAGGTTGTATGATGGGAGCAGTAGTTAATGGAAGTTTCAATTGATTAAAGGAATCAAGACATTTTTCATAAAAATCAAAAAGGCGCATCTTTACCAAGCAAATGAGTTAGAGGTTTAGGAGTCTTGGAAAAATCCTTAATGTAGCGATGATAAAAACTTGCATGTCCCAAGAAACAGTGTATGCCCTTCACATTTGTTGGTGGTGGAAGACATGCTATGACGTCGATCTTTGCCTTGTCAACTTTAATCTCTCGTTCAGAAATCACGTGGTTGAGTACCATGCCTTCTTGAACCATGAATTGGCACTTTTTCCAATTTAGCACAAGGTTAACTTCTTCGCAGTTCCATAAGACTCCAGAAAGATTCATAAATTCTAAAATCATCCATGAAGACTTAAATTATTTCCTCTTATAATATGAAAAGATAGCCATCATACATCTTTGAAAGGTTGCAGGTGCGTTACATAACCCAAACGGCATTCGCCGGTAGGCAAAAGTACCGAAAGGACATGTGAAGTCACCTTATCTTGATCATCGGGATGAATTGGGATGTGAAAGAATCCCGAATACCTATCAAGAAACCAAAATATGCATGTTTGGCAAATCTTTCCAGCATTTGATCAATGAAAGGTAATGGAAAGTGATCTTTCCTAGTGGCGCTATTCAATTTACGATAATCAATGCACATGCGC
Source organism: Pharus latifolius (assembly GCA_019359835.1). Classification (NCBI taxonomy): domain Eukaryota; kingdom Viridiplantae; phylum Streptophyta; class Magnoliopsida; order Poales; family Poaceae; genus Pharus; species Pharus latifolius. Next base: position 68,894,355 of record CM033323.1, read on the forward strand.
CATCCAACAACAAGTCAAGTAGGGATCAACTCATTGTTAGCATTCTTAACCATAGTCATACCACCTTTGTTTGGAACCACATGAACGGGACTAACCCAATTACTATCAGAAATATGATAAATGATACCCGCATCTAATAGTTTTGAAATTTCAGTTTTTATAGTTTCCCTCAAGTTTGGGTTTAGTTTATGTTGACGCTCAACGAAAGTTTTAGTTTCATCAACTAGAGAGATCCTATGCATGCAAATTTCAGGGCTAATTCTCTTGATATCATCAATTGAATAACCTAAAGCATTGTGAAGCACACGAAGTAAATAATCAATTTTTTTAGTTGCGAATTGGTCAAGTTTGCATTAACAATGACAGGTTGCATCTCATCATCATCCAAGAATACATATTTCAATGAGGAAGAAAGAGTTTTAAGTGTAGGTTTTCTTACCTTTTACTTACCTGTGACGTCAGAATCCGAGATGTCCTCTTTGGATGGTTCTTTTCTTGGTTCATCTTCGTTTTCTTCGCTGTTGTCCATTTTTTAGTTGTCAAATATTTCATCTATTCCTTCTTCGAAAGTGAGTCAAAGCGGTTACTCCTCTTCTAGGACTTCTTCTATATCATCCACGCTGCAAAGTTTTTCCTCATACATAGGACAGTTAACAAGGTTAGACATTTTAAACAAAATTTTCTCCTCCCCTATGTGAAAAGTAATTCTTCCCTCATGAACATCAATGCTGGCACTTGTTGTCCGAAGCATTGGTCGTCCCAATATGATAGGTACAGCAATATCTCCATCCATATCAAGAACAACAAAATCAACTAGAAGATAAAGTTTACAGACTTGAAGAGGCACATATTCCAGTATTTCTTTCGGATACTTCATCGATCGATCGGCAAGTTGTAGAACCATGAGGCTAGGTTTGATCACACCCATGCTCAAACATGTGCAATGGTGAGAGGCATCACACTAACGCTTGCACCTAGATCACAAACAGCTCAATTTATGTGTGTCATACCTATGTTGCAAGGGATGGAGAAGCTCCCTTGATCCCGTAGCTTTTCCCACATCCTATTCTGGATCAAAGCACTACAATTCTCGGTCAAAGAAATAGTTTGAAATTCACTCAAATCCCTCTTCTTAGTAAGAATGTCTTCAAGACTTTTCCATAAGACGGCATTTGAGTTACTAAATCAGTAAAAGCCACAGTGACACTAAGTTTTCTCAAGATTTCCACCCACTTTTCAAATTGCTTATCGAGATTCACTTTTATGTACCTTCCCGGGAAAGGTGGAGTTGGATAATAAATACGTGTTACTTGATTTTCTACATATTCCTTTTCTTTTGGTTTGGCTTCCTTGTCGTCATCCTTTGCCGGCGGTAATGATTCTTCCTCGATTTTTCTTGCCAGCGCCAGTTCAGTTGGTGGTGTTTGTTCTGGTAGCTTTCTTCCACTCCTTAAGATCACTGCATTAGAAACAAGATGGTTAGAACAAGCTATGGAATTAATTTGTTCATAATTGCGAGGATTGATAGGTTGTTAAGGAATAGGGTTATCATTTTTGGTGCAGGATTCACTAATTGTGTGATTTGAGTCTCGAGCATGCGGACGTGAGTCGATATGGAGTCTATCTTTTGGCTCATGGATGACTTTTCTTTCTCTTGATTTGCTAGAAAGTTCTCTAGAATGCACTCCATATTGGACTACTCAGGTTGTCGTTGGTGTGGCGATCAATAAGGTTGCTGATTTTGTGGTTGGAACAGATTCCTTTGTGCTTGATATGGGGGATTTTGTTGATGTAGTTGCTGCTGTCCAAAATTTTGTTGTTGCGTTGAGGTTGCTGATTTTGTCCTGACCATGCCAAATTTTGATTGTTGCGCCATCTAGAGTTATAGGAGTTAGGAAAAATATTACCTTGCCGTTGTTGCATACCCTAATTAAAAATCGTTTGCCTGCTCCATGGATGGGTTCAATTGGCATTCATGGCCATAGTGGCCTTGTTTGCCGCACAATTCACATATAGGTGTAATCGCATTAACAGATAAAGTAGTAGATGATCCAAGAATAGACTGTTTATCGGTTAGAAGTCCTACCTGTTAGGCCAATTGCAACATTACAGTTATGTTGTTGGTTGGAGTTTGTTGAGCCGCTTGTTCAGTTCCCCATTGAGTGTAGTTTTGAGTAATACCTTCGATGAGGTCGTATGTTTTTTCTACACTTTTGCTCAATAATGCGGCGTCTACGGCCATCTATGCGTGGCTGTTCAATCCACTATAAAAGGCTTGAACAACAAGCCACTTCTCTAGTCCGTGATACGGACATTTGATCAACAATTCCTTATACCATTCCCAAGCATCGTAAAGTGATTCACCTAGCTATTGTGAAAAAGATGCAATCTGGTTGCGAATATGAACAGTTTTAGCAGGAGGGAAAAACTTACCAAGGAAAGCTCATGAGAGTTCATCCCATGTAGTGATCGACACATGAGGAAGAGTGTATAGCCATGCCTTCACCTTCTCACAAAGTGAGAAAGGAAAGAGCCTCAAATGAAGTGCATCCTGTGTTACTCCATGAATTTTGAAAGTATTACAATGCTCAATAAACATGTGCAGATGTAAAGATGGATCTTCAGCGGGAAGACCGCTGAACTAATTTTGTTGAACCAAATTCAAAAGTGCAGGTTTTATTTCAAAGTTATTTGATTCAATCGGTGGTCCAAGAATACCTGATTGCAACCCATGCTGAGCGGGATTGCATAATCCTTGAGCCTCTTTTGGTTCTCCATTGATTGTTGTTCTTTGATGTCTTTAAATGTCAGCGTGTAGTTTTGACAGGTTTGTCCAAGCTATCCAGATTTGTACTACTTCCCTGAAAGGTTAGTGATGCAAAGAAAACAAGAAAAAAGAAAAATAAATATAAAAATAGAAACAAGATTGAGAAATGAGATTGACTTATATCAGCAAAAATTAATCTAAACAGATGAATTACCGTTGCTCCTCGGAAACGGCGCCAAAAACTTGATCTCACCCAAAGGGGTGTGATTGTGTAATAACCACAAGTGGATGGTTGAGTGCTGAGCACTTGAGGGACGAATTCCACAAGGAACAAGGGTATTCGTCTTTCTAGCTAAATGTATCACTGATTAAGTCTAAACGAGTTGTGGGTTTGTTTTTCTACAACTAAATCTATTACTAAAGCTATCAATCTAGGGTTTGTAAAGCAGGAATGAAGTTCTAGAGTTTCAGGAGTTCCATAACCATCCGGTGTAATTCTATCCAAGTTTCGAGGATTGCAAGATAATTTTAATCATTTTCGAAGATAGATTAAGTTGCTAGTACAATCACTGGTACAACGGTTAGAGGATCGCTTCCACTGTTCAGGATCCCATGTCAAAGCACTAAGGACTCAAGAACTCCCCCAAATTCTTTCTAAGGCTCAACTGTTACGTCTATTGCTGAAATGAGAATTAGGGTTTAGAAGAAGAAAACATCAGGAAATAACTCCAAAACTTGAGATCAAGACTGAAGAAGAATCACCCCTTCCAGATTAGATCATCCCTAACCCTAGAAGGGATCTCCTCACAAAAAGCATAATAATGCAGAAATAATAATAAGAAATAAATGAAAACTTAGTTGATTACTTGAAAATGGAAGTTGTCATTCTTTCCGGCTCACAAACGCAGGAAAAATAGAGAAGGGGCCTCTTATAAGAAAACAATCTAAAAACTACTAAGAAAATAGTTCTAAAACCTAATAAGATAACATGTTTAATTGAGCTAAAAACTTCTCTATTTATAGTACATGGGTTAACATGTCCAAAAATAACTCCTTGACATACAGGCGATGAAGTCTGGCTTCAAATAGCAGGAGAATGGATAAATCTGAGTCAAAACCAACCAAATTTGACTAGTTTTGATCAAATTCAACTAAAACCGACCAAATTCGACCAATTCTGGTCAAACCCAATCAAAACCGACCAAATCTGACAAGTCCTAGTCAAAATTGGTTAAAACCGACCAAACTCGACTAGTAAAAGCCATCGAAACTGAGTCAAACACCACCAAGACACGTGGCATGTTTCTGGACAAACACGTGTCATGATAGAATTCGATCAGGACACGTTTTCAACCAGTTGTTCATATTCAACAAGGACACTTTTTGACCACCTCTTCGTGTTCAATTAGATCTCTTTTTCATCCAACTGTGTACGGCTCAGGTACTTTCCCGCATAATTGCATTTGACCGGGTCTTTTTGTCCGAAGAATATTCGATCAGGGCCCTTTTTGCTATCCAATTTAGGTTTCTTGGTCAAATTGGGGCCAAAGAAAGTCGAAATCTACTCCAATTTGGTAGGTTTGATCCTTGAAACATGGAAAACACAGCTGTGAAAGCAATTTGTAAAAGTAATATAAAATTACGCATAAAATGTCAAATCAAAGGAGTTTTAAGCATGTTTTTGCACGTTTTCAGTGGCAAATTTGAGGTATAAATGTTACCAATTTAACACTTATCATGGAGAGTCCCCAGTGCACCACCTATGGTCTGTGACCGCTTCTTCTCTACGTTGAGGGGCTTGAAAGTGGTCCCCGATCACTTTCTCTTCCTCTTTGGCGGGAAGGGGGGTGTTAACCCTTTTCTGCCAGACAATAGGGAGCCGTTATTGGCACTACCGCCACCAATGACTTCCACAATGGAGGCGACCACAATGCTCATGTTGGCCCACTCCTCCTTGACACTGACCAGCAGCATATCCCCCTCTCCAAAAGTATTGACTTCCTCGTGTTCTCGAAGGATGTCCTCAGGTGCAGTGCGGATTACCTTGGAATGGGTGAGCTTCAAGATCTTCTTCCCGAACAACGGTCGAGGACTTAGAAGCTCCTTCACACATTCCATTACCAGTTTGTGGGGGAGCATAATAGGGTTGATGAGGTTTAGGCTTCAGTAGTCGACAATGTTAGCCGCCAGCTCTAGGATGCCCTACAGTGGGTCACACAAAGATTGCTATACTCCACAGCTGCATCCCACATGGTAAGCCCCGCCAGCTCCATCTTCTTTAACTTAGTGGTATTAGGCTCCCATCTAATTGCCTAGGAGCACAATCTTAGTGTTTCGGTTGTATGGACAGATAGCCTCCAAGCTGAACATGAGCCGCATGCCCGAAAGCGGCCTCATGTAAAACCACCTCTTCCTCCATGGGCTAGAATGATCCTCGGAGCTCGAGGGGAGAAAAGGAAGGGCACCGGCTAGTCCTTCAGGCAGAAATAGAATCGCCTGATGTCACTATAGCTCACGACCACTGCGTTCTTCACTGCCTGAACTTGAAAAAGCGACAAAAGAGCTCGAGCATTGCTTGGTGGCTGACATAGCCCTCGCAGAGGAAAATGAAGCCCTCTAGAAGTAGCAAGCTGTTGGGGGCTAGGTTCACCAATTGGAGATCGAAATGCTCCAGAATTTCTAGCAGCAGCTTATGCTCGGGGAACAAAATACCTGAGCACAGATAGTGCCACTAGGACAAAAATGCTTTCTTCTAACGGTTCAAAACACACCTCTACTAATGGTTTTCTTACCATTAGTGATAGGCACGATAGAACAAGACTAGAACTATTCTAACGGTAAATAACAGTTAGAATAAGTGCAATTTTCTAACTTTTTTCTTCAAGAACCGTTAGAAAATCCTAAGATAGTCTAACGGTTAACTAGTACTATTCGTTAGAACATTTCAATATTTTCTAATGGTTCATAACATTATACCGTTAGACAATATAACAAATTTCTAACAGTCAACTAACAACTGCCCAGGCATGAAGGGAACTATGAAGTTCAAGTTGCACCGGGCCCGATGTATGTACCACTTGTTGAGGTCTCTGGTTGTGCGATCCAATTACGCAATGTTGCCTCCGCCAAGAGTGGGAACCCATTCCTGAACCTATCCGGCTGTCCCTTTGCCCCTTTGCCTCTGCCCTTGCCTTTTGTCGGGGAGTGAGCGCACCTTTGAAGGCAAGGGCAGGGTGCTGGCCGCTTTCTTCGCAGGCAAAAGGGCCTTTACTAGGAGGCGTGGATCCTTTGGCTGGGGTCGAGGTCATCTTTGGAGTGTTGAGATCCGAAGGAGATCCCTCATGCCCTGCGCTTGGGGTGGGGTCCCTAGGTAGTATGCCGGCAAGCTACTTCAATTAATGAACACGTATGTTAGATTGTGCAAGTTGAGTGTACTAAGTAGGTTGTAATCTAAAATGTGTAGGATTTACCTGTTGTATTATAACACACTTCTTGGGCCACTGTACGTAGGAGCCCACTGCCTCAGCAAGTGTCCACATTTCCCCCGTTGGGACTGGCAACGGAAAAGTGTTGTAGACCAGGATGGCCATGTCCACCTGTACCTTTGTGAACCCCAACTCCAGAGGTATGCAGTGGACCCGGACATCCTCCCAAGAGGGATATACGAACCCGTGGGCAGCCACTATGTGACGGTTGCCTAGGTGAGTCACTACGTTGCTGCTCTCTGGCTTTTGCAAATTTGAAACAATTAAAACATGTTAGCGAAACAACTCTAACAGAAATAGGGTGGAATCAACTTAAGTGCACAACTCAAGGCATGCAATACCTCAAGCAGATCCACTAGATCCTCGAAGACCTTCGAAGAGCAACTGCTCAGCCAACCCCGCGGGGTACTGTCACCCTCGGGAGCTGGATCTACACTATTGGACATCATCATTTGTTTCTGTTGTACAAACTCTTCCCACATCTGTGCGAATGTGCCCTTGACCTCAGCCCACACCTCAACCTGTACCTTTACCCATACCTCTGCTCGTATCTTCTCGGAGAGCTCCACTTCCTTCTCCTTCCAGGAGCGGGCCTTCTTCCTCGGTGGAGCCGGATCTGCGAAGCCGACCTTCCACAACATGATGACTCCCATGTTTCGTGTCCACCCAGGATGCTCCTTATTTCCTAGAGCCCAGGTGAGGATGTTGTTCTCCCTCTGCGGGGTAAACAATCCCTGCATTACCTTCTTCTCGGCAGAGATCTGTTACATTTAAAGCTACATTGAGAGAAAAATACATATATACACTTGTGTGCACACAGTTTACGAGGTTAGAAAACTTACCATTCGCTGCACTACCTCGGCGTCCTTAGGGTTTGGGAACTCCACAGACCCCATGGACGACACGGACCCTCTCCCCCTCCACCACCGCTTGCACCTCGCATCCCGAATCTCAGGGAGTGGCAACTCAGGGGAGTCGACGAGAGCATTTTCGTCTTCCTTCCTCGACTGCACCACCTTCCCCACATAGCACCGGGATTCGAGCCAGTGCGGGTGGTCATTCGTCTTCTGGATCTCCTTATTCTTCTCGCTAAGGGCTTTGAACACATCGGTCCCCTTCTGCTTGGTGAATTTGTCCCATACCTCCTCTGATATGAAGGGGTACTTCTCATAAGGAGATTTCCCCGCAGCGAGGAAGGTACTGACGAGCCAGCTCTTAAAGATTTTTCATGTTCCATTCATGTCCTTCAAGTAGGCCGTCTTAGGTCCACAATCGGGGATGTTCCACTTAGCCTGTTTTCAAACAATGCATATAAGCATGAGTTAGTTAAACTTTAGGATAAGCCAAGGGAAAGTGATTACGAAAGAGTTCACAGATTTCGATTAATTTTACCTCACTTCCGCCCACAACCTATCCCTCTCGTCCGCCATCACGTCCTTCCAACTCTGGACGGTGATCTTCACCCTTTCTTTCACCAACAGCCCAACGTAGGCAGCGTACTTCCCAGCATTCTTTCTGATCGGCCTCCCGAACTTGTTGAACTCACAAAAAACGTCAGTGCATTTCGCCAAACGGCCCAACGTCATCGCTCCTCGCCCCATCCTCTTGTGCTGGGACGAACCAACATATTAGTTATGTTGCCCCTCGTCGAACCACTACTATCATCTGAGGAAGACGCTGACATGGGTTTCTCTAAAATTCCATCAAGAAACTATCAAAAATTGAATGGAAAGAGAAAGCAAAGAACCATGGCGTGTTCCTTGCTTGTCCCCCTCTTCATAGGAACAAAACAAGATATGGGAATTCTTCATGGAAGATTATAGACTAATTAGGGTTGGTAAAAAGCTTGTCAAAAGCAAATCTAGTACAAAGAAAAAGGCACCAATTTTGTCTCTCAAGTTCAGGGTTGAGTGTACTTTAGATCATGAAATTTTCGAGAGCACCATTTTGGTCTTTTAATAAAAGTTGAGAACAGAAGAAAATGTTACTACCACAGAAACAGACATCCAGGATGGCACATCACAGATGGTTATAAACTTTTCAATGGAACACCGTTTGCGAAGGCCTTTTGGGAGAATATGTTCAGTTATCACAGTAGGTTCTGACGTCAAAACCAACTATGATAGTCAAGCAGATGGTTTTGACCACGGAACCGTCTGTGATAGTCTATTTATCACAGACATTTTTAAACTTAAAACCAACTGTGATAGTTACAATCGGTTCTCAACTGAGAACCGTATGTGATAACTAGAATATCACTGATGGTTCCATTGTCAAAACCGACTGTGATAGTTACAATCGGTTCTCAACTGAGAACCGTATGTGATAACTAGAATATCATTGACGGTTTCGTGGTCAAAACAGACTGTGATAGTCCAAATAGTTCGAGCGCTTCGAATTCTCAACGATGTGTTATTTTGGTCTCCGATCTTCGCGCGGCACCCTATGCTAGGAACACGAAGCGTCGCCTTGGAAATTCTATAAATAGCTTGGCAGTGGAATAATTACCAACTACTTTACATGTTTTTTCTACTTCCCAAACTCTTCGACTCCTTAGCTTCTCTGCGCCAATGGCATCCTCAATGGCATCGTCAGCCTCGCCCTCCTCGGTAAGAGCTTTGAATCTTTTGGACTTACCCGTGTATTGTTAATCCTTGTTTGGAAGATTCTTGACCTGTTGATTTGCACAGGGAAGGGGAGCAGTGGAGGACTTGGGCAAGGTCAAGGCCAAGCTGAGGGCCCTCCAGGAGGAGCACAAACTCCTTACGGAGAAGCACACTCAGCTACGGCTTGACCTGGACGATCTCTTCCAGCGCATTCAGCGCGTGAAGATAGATGGTGACAATGCTAGGGCGAGGACGAGGGTCTTCACGAGGAGAAGCAAGCAGCGGATATGACCATCGCTGGCTGTGGTTTGACTATGAAGGATCTCGACGTAGTAGTAGTTAATCATAAGAAGGACAACTTGTCACTGGAGGAGTCCTGCGTCCTTGCTGCAAGTCAAACTGACTTTATTCTAGATGCAGCCAGGGCTAAGACGACTCCTTGACCTAGCATTTTGTATTTTTACTTTTTTTTTGTAAGTGATGAAAAATTAATGAAAAAATTTGATCTTATGTTTTCTAATTTTCCAGCCCGTTCTTGGACTGCTATCTTCCCTATTTCTTTATCTTTCTTTACCTTTTAAAATATCACAGACGGTTCTAATTTAAAAATCTTCTATGATAGTTATATCACAGACGATTTTGAGGTAAAAACCATCTGTGATAAAAAATGCACGGGTTAGATCTCCCGAACGTCTAGTATTACAGATGGTTTTCATTTCAGGACCGATTGTAATAGTCCCAACAGTGTCCGATGCTTCGAATTCTCAACGTTCTTGGAATATCACAGACGGTTCTGATTTAAAAACCGTCTGTGATAGTTATATCACAGACGGTTTTGAGGTAAAAACTGTTTGTTATATCACCGTTTGAAGTCAGAGGGTTCTGATTTAAAAAATGTCTATGATATTTCTATGATACACAAATAAGCCAGTTGGCACATTCAAGTACATGTTTGAAACAACAATACAAATACACAAATATACACCAATACAAATACACAAATACACACCAATTCACACATTCGATGTATTAGAAAAGTCACATCTGAAAGAGAACATTTGCAATCAAACAACAAATGTAACTACCTACTACAAGTTAGACCTGATACATCACAAATCCATTCATCTGAAACAGCAAATGTATGAACCACGTTTGACTTAGCCATAGGAGTTCAGTTCAGAGACGCCTGAGGAGCTGGAAATGGCATTGAGTTACATTTGTCTTAGTGATCTCTTCTGGCTTTCTCATCTTAGTTGAGTTGAGTTGTGTTGAGTTGAGTTGACTTGAGAAAGCTCGAGGAAATCACCAAGACAAATGAAAGATGCTTTCTATAGGTCCTGATTTGAGAAACACGCAGAGCTTGAGGATCTTCTCGACCTTCACATCCATCCAGCTCTTGACGGTGATCTTCACCTTCTCTTTTGTGAACATCGTCCAAGGACCTGCACAGAATCATATTGAAAAGAAGAAATATAAAAATGGAAGATATAGGAATCGCAGGTTAATTGCCATCATAGGATTAGGATAATCCAACAAGGATACCATCAATTTTACTTGCCTTGCTTGCAATGCCAAAATCTAGCCGAGGGAGTTGAAGCTATGATCGATGTTGGACTTGATTCACCAGAGAAACTAGTGGCCGTCGATGGAGGTGCGGCGGCCATCAATGGAGGTTACGGGTTAGGGCTTGTCGTACCCAAGGAGAAAAAGAAGTGGAACAGTTCGACTGGAATCAAAACTCCAGGGAGGTAAGTGTTTGTAGAAGTCGAACAATTAAACCAAAATTCTAGGCATATTACAGACGGTTTGGACCATAGAACCGTTTGTGATATTCTAATTATCACCGACGGTCTATATCTCAAAACCGTACGGAGTTCTTTGAGCCATTGTGGCAAGAAGTGGAGCAGCTCGCCGGCGGCTTCTACAACCAGATCGTTTGGGTGCGATTCCCGGAGCCGGCGCCTCCGAGGGCAGATGTCACGGCTCCGGCGGGAGCCTCCCAGGGGGAGGACGCCAATGAAAAAGTATGAGCCTCCCCCCCGGGTCTCTAGATAGGACCCTTTTTGTTTTTAGGTCTTTTGCTCCCGGTAGCTTCTTAGAGGAAGCCCCGGACACTTGTACAAAGACATTTTTGATGCAATAGAAATTGGATTTTTTGCTAAGTCTTCAAATCGAATTTACCAGGTTTCCCGAGAGGTTACTCCCAGGCGAAGGTCCCCGAGGTTGCGGAGAACCTCTCTGAAGGTGGGGCCTTCGAGCCCCAACGGGTGTCATCCGGGGGATGCCCAGGCCGCCTTTATCTTGTTAAGTCTCCTCTCCGGGGGACGCGGCAGGGGTGTCTCCCAGGAACCAATCCGATTGCGCTGGCATCCGGAGTGGCACCTGGACAACTTTGACAATCACCGCGCTGAACTATCCCCTCCGCGACCAGGGTCCCGGAGGGTTCCCCCGCTTTGAATACTTCCACCGGTGGGTTACGAGTATTGGCCCGAAGATTTGCTCCGGGAGGCCCAGCGTCGCATACGCGGCTTGTAACGGGACCTGGCCCGGGAGATATCAGAGGGTCTCCGGGATTATTAGTCGTAGGATCTTTCCAGGTTGTATCCCGAGTTGTATCGCGTTTGATGTAATGATGCCGGCCCACCGGAGGGGGAAGATGTCCTCCGGTTAAATAGTCTTCAATAAAGCTGTTTGCTTGTATACATTGATTTCTTTAATAAAGCTAAGTTTGCTCGTGTACTTCGAATTCTTAGATGGTCCGAAACGGAGTGATTCCTGGGTGCTCCTTATCCCCCCCTCCACAGTGGGCCGGAGGGTAGCTCCGCGCGCTGTGGGGGTGACAAAGCTCCCGGGGTAAGGACCTCCACGAGGGGTGATCGTAAGCCACCCTACAGGAGTGGGACTCCTGTGGTAGGGACTTGTTGGGTTGTGATAGCCCACTTCCTCACGGGTAGGGCATCCTCGTTAAGAGGGCATCCTCACAGGGAGGGCATCACCGTGAGAGATGGTAATGTAAAAACCTGTATTGAGCCAGAGCTGAAGAAAAAATCAGTTGTATTGATAATGAATTAAAGTACAACGCCTCCCCCCGTGAGATCGCGATCGGGGAGGGAATGGTGGGTACAATGTCTCCTCCCCCTCTGGCATAATCGTTCTGGGGGAGGGGACGAGCTCGTAGGCTAGACGTAGAACTTACGAAGTAAACGCACGTTACGCGTGTGCTTCAGCTCCTTCTCTTGAAGGTTAGAGAGCTTGTATGCCCCCGAGCCCAGGACTGCCGGGATCTTGTAGGGGCCCTCCCACTTGGGGGAGAGCTTGCCCTGGGCTTGGGGTTCAGTGACGCGCATCAGGACGAGGTCCACGAGGTGAAAAGCCCGTTGTATGCGCGCGCCATTTCGCGCTTGTAGATGGTGTGGCGGAGGAGCACTCGGTCGCGTTCCTCCTCCACAAGATCGACCTCTAGTCATTGATTTGCCTCGTTGGCTTGGTACGTCGCGGTGGTAGCTCTGTCAAGGAGCTCGACCCGCAGCGACCGAAAGGCAATCTCCGTGGGGAGGACTGCCACAGCCCTATATACAAGCGAGAAGGGAGTGCGTCCTGTCGCCCGGCTCGGAGTCATGTGCATGGAGCAGAGGATGCTAGGGAGCTCCTCTGCCCATGCACCCTGCTTGGAAGCGGCTTGCTCGAGCCGTCGGCGTAATCCTTCTAGGATTACGCCGTTGACCCTTTCAACGGCCCCGTTGCTCTGGGGATGAGCTACTGAGGCGAAGTGGACGGTGAGCCCCAAGCCTCCGCAGAATTCCCGAAAATATGCCGAGTCGAATTGGATCCCATTATCGACAGTGATTTCTCGGGGGACGCCGAAACGAGATATGACATTTTTCCAGAAAAACCGCTATACCGCGCAGGACGTGATGTTGGCCAGGGGTTCGGCCTCTACCCACTTAGTAAAGTAGTCGACCGCGACCACCGCATACTTGTAATCCCCGGGCGCTGGGGGGAAAGGACCTAGGAGGTCCACACCCCAGCTCGCGAAGGGCCAAGTAATGGGGATAGTCTGCAGCGCTACAGGGGGGAGGTTTGAGCCCTTGGCCATCTTCTGGCAGGCTTCGCACGCAGAGACGAGGTCTCGCGCGTCGCGAATTATCGTGGGCCAATAGAAACCCTCGTGAAGGGCTTTGGCCGCGATGGTGCACGGGGCCAGATGAGATCCACAGCTTCCCGCGTGAATATCCTCAAGAAGCCGGAGCCCTTCCGGCCGTGGTAGGCAACGGAGCAAGCTGGAAGCCCCCTGGTTATAGAGCTTCCCCTCCAACAGGAGGTATGCCCGAGCCTTGGCCCGGAGACACTTGGCCTCAGTCTCGTTGGGAGGGTCCCCCTCCCCCTTGATGAAGGCGACAAGGGGATCCACCCAAGACAAAGTCCGAGTGATTTCGGTGACTTCCAGGACGCAAGGCTCATCACCCGCGTCCGGGGAGGTCACCGAGGGCTTCGCAATAATCTCCAAGAAGGCACCTTTGGGGAGTGGCTCCCGGGAGCTGGCTGCCTGGGCTAGGGTGTCGGCCCGGTCGTTGTCCCTTCGTAGGATGTGCCGGGCCTCTAGGCCATCGAAGTGCTTCTAGATCTTGCGCACTTCCTGCAAGTAAAGGCTCAAGTGTGCATCATGGCACAAGTAGGACTTGTCCATTTGGCAAACTACGAGCTGGGAGTCTCCTTTTACTAGGAGGCGTCGAATCCCCAGAGAGCGCGCAAGGTGCAACCCGAGGAGCAAGGCCTCGTATTCAGCGACGTTGTTCATGGCAAGGAACTCGAGCCGCGCTGCGTACTCCAGTTCCCTTACCTCGGGGCTCCGGAGGACTACTCCCACACCAGCCCCGGCGAGACACAGGGAGCCATCGAACATGAGTGTCCAATGGTCACTGTGTCGGGGCAGCGCGGGGAGGTCTTCGTCCCCGGGCCCGGAGGCAGAGTCCATTCCGCCACGAAGTCGGCGAGGACCTGTGACTTGATAGCGGAGCGCCCCGTGAGGGAAAGGGAAAAGGGGGCGAGCTCGGCCCCCCACTTCCCTATCCGGTCGGTGGCTTCTTTGTTTCGGAGCACCTCCCCCAAGGGGAGGGATGACGGGACGGTGATGGGGTGCCCCAGGAAGTAATGACGAAGGGGAGTGGCTCCCGGGAGCTGGCTGCCTGGGCTAGGGTGTCGGCCCGGTCGTTGTCCCTTCGTAGGATGTGCCGGGCCTCTAGGCCATCGAAGTGCTTCTAGATCTTGCGCACTTCCTGCAAGTAAAGGCTCAAGTGTGCATCATGGCACAAGTAGGACTTGTCCATTTGGCAAACTACGAGCTGGGAGTCTCCTTTTACTAGGAGGCGTCGAATCCCCAGAGAGCGCGCAAGGTGCAACCTGAGGAGCAAGGCCTCGTATTCAGCGACGTTGTTCATGGCAAGGAACTCGAGCCGCGCTGCGTACTCCAGTTCCCTTACCTCGGGGCTCCGGAGGACTACTCCCACACCAGCCCCGGCGAGACACAGGGAGCCATCGAACATGAGTGTCCAATGGTCACTGTGTCGGGGCAGCGCGGGGAGGTCTTCGTCCCCGGGCCCAGAGGCAGAGTCCATTCCGCCACGAAGTCGGCGAGGACCTGTGACTTGATAGCGGAGCGCCCCGTGAGGGAAAGGGAAAAGGGGGCGAGCTCGGCCCCCCACTTCCCTATCCGGTCGGTGGCTTCTTTGTTTCGGAGCACCTCCCCCAAGGGGAGGGATGACGGGACGGTGATGGGGTGCCCCAGGAAGTAATGACGAAGCTTTCGGGACACCATCAGGAGGGTGTAGCAGATCTTCTCCATCTCCGTGTACCGAGTTTTGGCCCCTTGGAGGGCTTCGCTCACACAGTACACTAGACGCTGCTGCCCGTCTTGCTCCTTTACCAGTACCGCACTTACGGCGACCGGGGTTGCGGTGAGGTAAAGGAGCAGGGGCTCTTCTGGAGACGGGCTCACGACCATCGGGGGGCTCGTGAGGTATTTCTTCAAATCGTCGAAGGCTTCTTGGGCTTCGGGGGTCCACCGGAACCCTTCGAGTCCCCAGAGAATTTTGAAGAATTGGAGGCCGCGTTCCCCCGACCGCGAGACGAAACGACTAAGCGCGGCTAAGCGGCCGGTGAGTCGTTGAACGTCCTTGACCGAGCGCGGCGAGGGCATGTCCAGGAATGCCCGAATCTTCTCGGGGTTGGCCTCTATGCCTCGCTGGGATACAAGGAAGCCCAGGAGCTTCCCCCCGCGCATGCCGAAGGCGCATTTCTCCGAGTTGTGCATCAGCCCGTATGCACGGAGGTTGCGGAAGGTCTCCGCTAAATCGTCGACGTGAGCAGTCGCGCGGGAGCTTTTGACGACCGCGTCGTCGACGTAGACTTCAACGTTGCGACTGATTTGGTCCTTGAAGACCAGCGTCATGAGCCGCTAGAAGGTCGCTCCAGCGTTCTTCAACCCGAAGGGCATGTGGACATAGTAGAAAGTTCCGAGGGGAGTTATGAAACTCGTCTTTTCCTCGTCACCTTCCGCCATCCGGACTTGGTGATAGCCCGAGTATGCGTCCAGGAAGCTCATCAGCTCGCATACCGCGGTCGAGTCGACCAACTGGTCAATTCGCAGGAGTGGGAAGTTATCTTTGGGGCAGGCGCGGTTGAGGTCGGTGAAGTCCACGCACATTCGCCACTTGCCGTTTGACTTCTTTGGGGCAAGCCATTCGGGGTGCAAGACCTCCCAAATGAACCCCGCCTCTCAGAGTCAGGCAATCTATACCTTGATCGCCTCTTGGCGTTCAAGGGAGAGTTTCCTCAGCTTCTGCTTGATCGGGGGGTGACCGGGGGTCACCGCAAGCTTGTGCTCGATGACATCCCGGGCGACGCCTCGCATGTCGGAGGGCTTCCAGGAGAAAACATTGGAGTTTTCGTGTAGGAAAGCCGCGAGTTGCTCCGCGTGCTCTTCATGGAGGTCCGCCCCGATCCTAACGGTTTTGTCCCCATCGTCCAGGGACAGTGGGATCCTCTGGAGGTCCCCCTCCGAGCGTGGCTTGGGAAGAGGCCTCGCGGAAGGTATCACGGTGGCTTCTGATTCCGGAGGAGATACCTCCCCCCCGGGGTTTTGATGATGTTGACGCTCCCGATCATTGCAGCGGCGCACTCGTACAAAGAGCGGGCCACGTCTTGGTCTCCCCGGGCGGTGACCACACCGTGAGGCCCGGGGATATTCACACAGAGGTACTTCTGGTGGATCGTGGCCCCCAACTGGTTGATTGTGATCCTCCCCATAATCGTGTTGTAGGAAGAGGGGAGGTCTACCACATCAAACCGGACCATCTCAGTCCGGTAGTTGTCCGGGGTGCTGAAGGTCATGGGGAGGTCCACTTTCCCCACGGGGTAGATCGTCTTCCCCAGGACGAAGCCTTGCAAGGGCCCTGCTGCAAGTTGCAAGAGCTTCTCGTCCACCTGCATTTCCCTAAACGCTTTTAGGTAGAGGACGTCGGCGGAGCTCCCGCCATCCACGAGGATGCGGGCCAGGTGGTAGTTGTAGATGGTGGCGGAGACGATGAGCGCGTCATCATGGGGGAAGTGAACTCCACGCGCGTCTTCCACCTTGAAGGTGAGGGGGACGTCCGACCACTTGGGCGGTCGAGACGTATGCAGAACCCCCATCACCTTTACTTCACGCGGGTATTCCTTGCACTGGCACTTAGAGTCCTGCCAGAGGCGGACCCTCCCGTGATGATGTTGACATGCCTCTAGGAGGTCTGGAAGGGGAGAGTCTCTGATGGCTCCGCCTCCAGCGTCTGTCCCTATTGTCCCCCTGTGGGAGCAGGAAGGGCTGGTAAGGCTGATTGGGGAAAGGAGGCCGGAGTCCCCCCCTTGCCCATGCTGGTTGAGGAATGCGGCGAATTGTTGTAGTAGTTGATGGCATTCCCGGGTGGCATGGGAATTAGACCTATGGAAGGTACACCACAGACCTTCCCTGCCTCCCGCTGCGGGGCCTTCCCGACCGCGGGACGACTGTCCCCCCCATGGCCTTTCGGCTTGGGGAAGGGGCGGTTGCCCTTGGAGACGTCGCGCGAGCTGCCTCCACCCTCGAGGACAAAGTTGTCCCGAGGCCATGGCTCACTACGACCCCCCTGCTTAGGGCGTTTGAGGGGGTCCCTGGCCCCCCTGTCAACAGGGGCGGGAGCCCCCTGGTTCTTCTTCCAGAGATCATCCACCTCCGCCCGAGCATACTTCTCGAATACGTTGAAGAGCTTGTCGGCGGATGAGGGGCAGCTTCGAGAGAGTCTTCGGTGGAGCTTCCCAGGGAGGATCCCGCTCTTACACGCCTCAATGACCGTGGAGTCAGGGACGTGGGCCACTTTGCTCTTGACTTGGGCAAAGCACTTGAAGAAGCTGTGGATGGTCTCCCCCGTCCTCAGCCGGACGGTATACAGCTGCGAGGAATCCAGGGGACGCACATAGTTCCCCTGGAAATTTGCGCAGAACTCTCGTTTGAGCTGCGCGAAGGACATCATGGAGCCGGCCTTCAAGTTGTAGAACCACGAGCGGGCGATCCTGGTCAGGTAGAAGGGGAAGACGTTGCACTGCACCATCTCGTCCCCCCAGCCACCGAGATGGCTGTGGAATACACATGCACAAATTCATAAGGGTGGGCCTCACCGTTGTATTGTTCGATGTGCGACAGGCGGTAAGGCTACAGCCATCGAATGCACTGGAGTCTGCGGCACAGCGGCTGGTTAGCCCCTTCCACTTCTCGGGGGGAGTCCCGATCGCTGTCCCCTTCAACAGGGGACGCGCGCTCGTTATCGGAGTCGGGAAGAGGCCCAAGAGGTCCACAGGCGTGGCGGTAACGGCGCTTTTCTTCCGGGTTAGTGGAGCTGACCTCCAGGACATCCGGGCGCCCCTAGGAGAGGTTGGCCCTTCGGTGAGTCTGTTGCCCTGGCCGGAGCGGGAGCGAGGCTCTCCACGTCCACGACCAGGCGAAAGTTCCTCCCCGGACTTGGTTGTACGCATTTTCTCAACCTCCTCCCGGGTGAAGCGGAGTTGATCCACCGGAGGTGTCCTCGGGAGCAGCCCCGGGGGAGGGAGCTCATGTGCTACAGGTACCGGCCCGGGTGCCACCGGGGCCGGTGAGGGGGAAACCCCTGTATCATCCGGAACCGGGGCGCCGTTGCGAGGGGAGGCCCGTTGTGACGCGGGAGCTGCTCTGTCAACTGCCCTCAGTGCGGTAAACGCGACCTGTGGGGCGGGACTGGCTCTCGGCGCAGGAAAAACCCCCGGCATGTAACGGGCCCCCGGCCCTGGGAAGGGGCCCAGAGCAGGGTGTCCCCCTGGTACCACGAAGGCCCCGGGCATGAGGTAACCCCCTGGCATCGGGAAGGCTCCCGGCGCCGGGAAGGCTCCGGGCAGATGGCCCGCCGGGAGAGGATACCCTCTGATGGGGTCATACGGAGCGGCCGGGCCTCCGGGGGCCAGAGGGGCCACAGGGTGACCCAAAAACGGGGGCATAGCCTCCAGGAATGGGTACTGTGGGTATGTGGGGGTCGGCGGCCGCGCCAAGATGCGGAGCAGCTCGTCCATAGATCACTGGGCACGGAGCTGGCCCTCCACTAAACCCTCAAGCAAGGTGTCCCGGGGAACCGGGGAAGCCGTCGGGGGGAGACTAGTCCCGGCCGAGGCGACCGCGGTCACCGAGACGGACCCGAAGGTCGAACCTCCAAAATTAACAGGGAAGGTGGGAGGCGGTACCTGGGTCTGGCCGCCTCCGGGCGGAAGCACCGGGACGGTCGTGTCCCGGACGGGTGGTGCCGGGTCACCGGGACCGGCGTCACCGGGAAGTGCGCGGGCCCTCATTCTTGGGGGAGCCATGGCGTCTCGTCACGAGTCCCCACGGTCGACACCAACTATCGTGGTATTACGAATAACCTGGCAGGTTTTGTGGAAGATCCTAGAGAAGAAAGGAAGACGAGAGCTGACCAAGTGACCGGTCCTCTCCCGTCGGACAAACACAGCAAGTGACACGAAGATTTATACAAGTTCGGGCCTCAGTGGAGGCCCTAGTCCTGTCGGCGTGCTCCCAACCAGAGTTGGCTAGGGGAGCTCCCTCGGGGGAGAGATGGCTCCGGAGCACACCTATTAGCTTGTCTGTTCCAAGTAATAATGGATTGATTTCTTACATGAGGTGTTACAAGGGCTTATATAGCCCCAAAAGACACAAAAGACTAAACTACCCAGCCTGCCACCGTTGGATCGGGGGGCAACAACGTCCTTCTCCCGGGCAGGGACCTTGGATACTTGACAGGTGTCCACCGGTTCCCGAGGCGCTTCTCGCATGACCCTCACGTGACCCGGGACCGGAGACTCCTGTCTTCGGAAGACGGTGCCCGGGACAAGCCACCGGGGGGCCTTGCCCCCGGGCTAAAGGAGGCGCCCGGGACAAGCCACAAGGGGCCTTGTCCCCGGGCAAAAGGTGGCGCCCGGGACAAGGCATCAGGGGCCTTGTCCCCGGGCAAAAGGCGGCACCCGGGACAAGCCACCGGGGGCCTGGTCCCTGGGCAAAAGGCAGCGCCCAGGACAAGCCACCGGGGTCCTTGTGGGGCCTTGTCCCCGTGCAAAAGGCGACGCCCGGGACAAGCCACCTGGGGCCTTGTCCCCGGGCAAATGGTGGTGCCCGGGACAAGCCACCGGGGGCCTTGTCCCCGGGCTAAAGGCGGCGTCCGGGACAAGCCACCGGGGGCCTGGTCCCCGTGCAAAAGACGGCGCCTGGGACAAGCCACTGGGGGCCTGGTCCCCGGGCAGAAGGCAGCGCCTGAGAAAAGCCACTGGGGGCCTGGTCCCCGGGCAAAAGGCAGCGCCCGGGACAAGCCACTGGGGGCCTGGTCCCCGGGCAAAAGGCGGCGCCCGAGACAAGGCACCGGGGGGCCTTGTCCCCGGGCAAATGGCGGCGCCCGGGACAAGCCACCGGGGGCGTTGTCCCTGGGCAAAAGACAGCGCCTAGACAAGCCACCGGGGACCTTGTCCCCGGGCAAAAGGCGGCACTCGGGACAGGCAACTGGGGGCCTAGTCCCCGGGCAAAAGGCGGCGCCCGAGACAAGCCACCGGGGGCCTTGTCCCCGGGCAAATTGTGGGACCCTCATTTGACGAATCCGGTGGCAACCGCCCATGTAGGTTGCACTCAGAAATGGTACATTGCAGTTCACAACAACAGGATGCATTATATAAAAATGCAAGTAATTAAAACAAGTGCCGATCACAAGGACCAGCATTACAATAACATAGCGCCAAAATGACGCACTTTAGCGTTGATACAAAATTAAAGAGTTTTCTTCGACACAAAGGTCAGCACAAAATAAAACAACAACAACAAGCAAGAGGACTTCAACGGTCTTCATCTTCAACTGCAGCGGTCTTTCATGGGCTTCCTCCACATCGGACTCCACTTGGTAGGTGACCCTCTAAGAAACTGGATCTTCTGGAGCAGTTTCTTCTCCTCTCATGTTGGGTTCAAGACCGTAGGACTCGGGATCAATGAATCCTTCTTCTAAATTTTGTTTGCAAAAGCAAGGGTTAGCATATTGTCCACATAGTGCTCAACAAGTCCCAAATAAGAATGCAAATGTATATAGATGAGGGGGGGGGGGGCTGGGGAATTTTCAAAGAATGGCTCTTTGGCTCATAGAATAGATTTTCACTCTTAGTTTTGAAGAAAAGGTTTTTGTTTTCAAAAGCGAGGCCTTTAAAACCATAAGCTAGATTTTTAGAAGATGTTATGTGTGGCGGTCTTCCATGAGTCACCACTTTACTCAATTTTGTGAAAAACTTTCCAAAAGCTACTTGTGCTGCATTGACGTGGATAGAATCCACCGCGCACAGACTCTATGACCTGGGAGCTCAGAGTATCCGATACTTTTTATAACTTTGCAAAGGTGTACCACCTTAATCCATCGATCACTCAGCTTTCAAGTCGATACCTCTCCATGCGACTTTTACGCATGTGACAAGGCCGAGATCACACAACAGTTTACAATCCTAGCATTAACAATTCCCTGCCCGATAAATAGATATTTCAGTCCTTATTACCGTTGTGGGTACTCCCCACAGCCAATTCTTCCTAGCCTTGGTCTATTGTCTCGCAAGACACATAGCCTCTTTTGATTACAGTCGCGCACGACTTAATCCAGGCGTAGGGTATCTTCCTTCTTACACCTTATCCTCTTATTATTTTTCTGATCTCACATCACTCATGGCCCTCAGTGGCCCACCAGTTTCTCTCGAGAAACCGGACCGACAACCATTGCAGGGAAAAGCTAATACTGAGAAAGCTACTATGTTGCGCCCGTCCCATACCGGGCAAGTGGGTGGTACATTTTTCATGCCGCATGGAAGTACAACACAAGGTTCTAGTCCTTATGAATCTTTAGTGAGGAGTCTTTCACATTCCCAGTGCGCACACAGCACTAACCAATCAAACCATCCTCACTATCGATTCCAATCACATTTTCTTTCACAAAAAAAGGGGTTTTGAATATACATTTCTCACATGTGACCATTTAGCATTTGACATATAACCTTGAGTATAAGCATAGCCTAAGCATGATATCCTAGGGTGACAAGGGTGCATGGATAATCAATCACAAAAGGGGATTCACAATTATTTAGGTCATATCTACCACTTTATTCGAATGTAGTTCTCATTTCAATATAAGGCATGCATATACTTGAAAACAACTAACATACTTTATCTTAAAATAATAGGCTAGACATGGTCAAGGGATTGATACTTTCCTTGCAGTGAGGGGTCTAGTTGCTCAGACGATTCTTCGAAGATCTCTTCCACTCCTTCAATCTCTGGTTCCAAGGCGAATACAAATAATACATACACACCATATAAGCATACAGAAATAGTTGCACTAGAAAATAATAAGTAAATATATCATGCATGCAAGGGGAAAGGTTTGGACAAGGTCACTTGGGTGTTGATTGAAGAGATGGGCTCAAAAGGACTTGAATGTCGAAAGGCTGACATTAGGTCCATGGCTAGTCATAGCCCTAAGTTGGCTCTAGGTGGGTTTTGTGGAGATGTGACAGTAGAGAAAATTGTAGAACATGGCTCCAAGAGCTTAGTGGACAAAGTGGCATTTCAATTACTCAAATAGAAAGGGTTAAACAAGGACAATGCTAGTGACTGACATGCACTGACACTGCATTGACACTGTCAAAAACTAGGGCAGAGGGGTAAATCTGGTTCTGGGCTTCAAACTCTTCGCCAACTATGTCTAGGAGGTAGGCGTGGATGCCAGGGACACATTGGCGGTTGTTTTAGGGAAAAAGATGGCCGGACAGCGATGAACGATGGCGATGAACCACGGTGGCGACACGGTAGAGGCACGGCTCTGGACAAGAACTTGGCAAGAGCATAACTCTTTATTTGGGCAGATTCAGGGATCGGGCTTGTGGAATGAAATGCTCAAGGGACTGAGACCTAGCTAAGTGACAAAGTGGCATCGGCTAGATCGGCCGGAAAGCAAACTCCGGTGAACTGTGCCGGAGACGAAGACACAGAAATTGGGTGTTTTTGATTTAAAGTATTTGAGCTCGATTCCAAGCTTGTGAAGTATCCTGGGGACAATAGAAGGCCACTGGGGAGATCAATTTGGCTGGAGGATCACCGGAGAAGCTCGGCGACGAGATCCGGTGAACTGATGAAATCCCAAATTGGGGGTTCTTCGATCTGGGCAAAACTGAGGGTTTCGATCTTACAGGCTTACTCCACTTAGCTCACTGATCACTTAGTTCTACTAGCACGAAGGCCAATTCGGTTTAAATCACTTAGCATTGGAGGAACAGGGGAAAAGGGAAGATCCGGTGGTCGCTGGCGCTAGGGTTCACCGGGGTCCAATTAAGCGCTATGATACAGAGAGGAGGGTGAGGGGAACTTACTGGTGAACTTGGATTGGAGAGGGAGGTAGTGGCTTGAGCTGGCGACGAGAGCTCCTCAGGTAGCTCGTCGGGGAAGAAGAAGATGAACATGAGAGTTGAAGCTATGAGGTTGCTGGGGTGGTGTGGAGAGCTCTGGCCGAGGGGGAGGGTTTATATAGCCAGCGGCTGGGGTCCTCGAAAGTTGAAGCAAATCGAGCGGGAGATGCTTGACTGGCGCCGGAGCAAGATCGAGACGGCGTTGGGACGCGGCGGTGGCTTTGCCAGAAGAGAAAATCGCATCATATCCAGCTTGGGCAGAACGACGGGGTGGCTGGCTTCGGCATGGCGGCGAAGTGGCAAAAAAGCTCTAACAACAGCAAGCAGGCGCGCACAAGGTAAACGGCGTTGCTGCCGGTCACCGGTCATCGCCACGGTGGAGGGCTTTCACGCGACACGAGCACCACGTGCGGACACGTAGGATATGACCGTTGGTGAAGACAAAAGTTGGCCAGTTGTGAAGATTGCGGCGGCGAATCTCGGCGAACGGCACTGGTTGCGGTCGAGGTGGTCTCTGATTGTGGTCACAAATGGGCTCAGCCCTGGTCGAGGTCGAAAAAGGGGCCAGGGACTAATCCGCGAAGATTTGGACTGATCTGCAAGGATTTTGTTCAGGATTTTGGACCTATTTGCAATTTTGGGGATCTGGAGGGCTGATTTGAGATCTGATTTTACAGATGAGTGTCACTAAATCACTTGAACTCATCTAGCAAGAAGAATGGTAAAATCCGATAAGATCTGGTGGTTTTGACAAAAATAAAAAACAAGGTAAACACGGTAATTAGGGTTTGAAACTTTGGCGAGGCTGAAACTAGGGTTTTGGTTAAGATTTTTGAGTTCTTCTAGAAGGGGAAAATGTCCAAAAAAGTAAAGGGAAGACAATCACTGGATTAGATCGGAATTTGGAGGTGGTCTGATACTTTTAGTCTTTTTGGGCTTCTGATAACTCTGAAAAGGACTAATCTGAAATACTTTTGGACTAAAAAGCGAAAATGATCTGAAAGGTGGAGTTTAGTTGCCAACTTTTTAAGTTAAGGTAGTGGCATACCTGAGATCACAATCCTGAGATAAGAGATCAAAATGGAGTTGAGACATCTGAGAATCCAATGAAGATATGTTGACTAGCAAGCAAAAAGGGTAGCAAAAATGGGAAGTTACACAAATGGCGACTCCCGAGACAAGCCACCGGGGGGCCTTGTCCCCGGGAAAATTTAACAGCCTCTTACCTGGACTTAATCTCGTGGAGATTTCCCCCAACAGGCCATGCTCTTGTCGTGGTATTACGAATACCCCGGCAGGTTTTGTGAACGATCCTAGCGAAGAAAACGCGGCGCGGGTTGACCGGGTGACCGGTCCTCCCCCGCCGGACAAACACGAGGATTTATACAGGTTCAGGTCCCGGTGGGGGGCCCTAGTCCTGTCGGCGTGCTCCCGACCGGAGTCGGCTGGGGAGGCTTTCTCGGGGGAGAGGCTTCCGGAGCACACCTGTGAGTTTTGGCTATTCCAATAATGAACCACTTGTCTTACAACAGAAGGGTACAAGGGCTATTTATAGCCCCAAAAAGAAGCGAAAAGACTAAACTACCCCGGACGCTACCGTCGGATTGCGGGGTAGTGACGTCCTTCTACCGGTCAGGCGCCTTGGATGCTTGACAGGTGGTCGCTGATTCCCGAGGCGCTCCTCGCCTGACCTGCACGTGATCAACAGCCAGAGACTTTACCTTTAGAAGGGCGATGAGGCCCGGGACATGCACCGGAGGCCATGTCCCCGGGCCAAAGGCGGCTCCCAAGACCGGCGCCGGATGCTTGGTCCCGGGAGCCAAAAGGCGGCGCCCGGGGCAGGCACCGGCGGCCACGTCCTCGGGCAAATGGCGGCGCCCGGGACCGGCGCCGGAGGCCAAGTCTCGGGAGCCAAAAGGCGGCGCCCGGGACCGACACCGGAGGCCAGGTCCCGGGAGCCAAAAGGCGGCCCCCGGGGCAGGCACTGGAGGCCACGTCCCCGGGCAAATGGCGGCGCCCGGGACCGGCCCTGGATGCCAGGTCCCGGGAGCCAAAAGGCGGCGCCCAGGACCGGCGCGGGAGGCCAGGTCCCGGGAGCCAAAAGGCGGCGCCCGTGGCAGGCACCGGAGGCTACGTCCCCGGGCAAATGGCGGCGCCCGGGACCGGCGCGGGAGGCCAGGCCCCGGGAGCCAAAAGGCAGCGCCCGGGACCAACACCGAAGGCCAGGTCCCGGGAGACAAAGGGCGGCGCCCGGGGCAGGCACCGGAGGCCACGTCCCCGGGCAAATGGCGGCACCCAGGACCGGTGCCGGAGGCCCGGTCCCGGGAGCCAAAAGGCAGTGCCTGGGACCGTCACTGGAGGCCAAGTCCCGGGAGCCAAAAGGCGGCACCCGGAGGCCACGTCCCCGGGCGGGCGTGACACAACTTACCTGGACTTAGTCTCGCGGAGATTTCCCCCAACAGCAGCCCCCCATGCCCCCCGGGGACGATGCTCGAGTCCCCGGTGGCTATGGTGCACGCCACCGGGAAAATCTCCGGACCAAGCCACCGGAGCGTGACGCTTCGGTTCCCGTGCCGCACGCTTATGACCGCGCCGCTTTGCCATAAATATGCCGCAGTTTGAACCGGCGCCTCAGTTTGCGCGCCAGTCCATTCGTTTCCCGCGCACGGTTTGAACTTCAATGGCCCAGATTGCGCCGCGGAGTGCCACGTGGCGCTCATCTGGAGCACGGATCGCCCCTATAAATAGGGCCTTGGGGCGCCCGGGAAGTTCATTCCAAACTTCTCAACCTTAGCGCATTTAGCTCTCCCGGTAGCTAGCTCCCGGTAGCAGTCATCCGGAACATTTAGTCGTAGCCTCCTGAAACATTAGCCATCGGAGAAAACAAACCTGATGGCACCGAAGGGACGACCGAGGTGCCCCCGGAGGAGGTCGCTCTGGACTTCCTTTGGGCGTCCGAGTTCACGGCCGAGGACGCGGAGTCCCTGGTCGAACGCGGGGTCATTGAGGACGGGGACATCCGGGTCCCCGTGAAGAAGAACGGAGCCCCCCGCCCCAGGCCCGGAGAGATCGTGGCCTTCGAGGCCTTCCTTGAGGCGGGGCTCCGGCTCCCGGTGCATCCATTGCTCCGGGAGTTTTTGAAGGAGTATGGGGTGGCACTAAACCACCTCACCCCAAACGCACTCGTCCGGATGGACCTCTTCATTTGGCTCTTCGAGACGGCGACCAGGCGGGAGCCTACCCTACGCGCCTTCCGGTACTTCTACGAACTGGCGGCGAGGAGCTCCCACCTGGTGAAGGGGAGACCCAAATCCCCCTTCGGCTCAGTGATGGTGCAGATGCTGCCATCCCGGGTAGCTGATTACCCGGCGGCGGCCTCTCGGGACCACTGGGGCGACTGGATCCGGAGGTGGTTCTACCTTCGGGTCCGGGACAACGAGGTGACGTACGCTCCGGAGCCCCCCTCCTACAGCAGATCGTCTGCGCCGAAGCCTCCGGCGTGGACGGACGAGGAGCTCGAGCTCCTCCGCAAGGTGATCATCTCCCGGGGCACCCGCTCTATGCGGGACGCCGCCGAGGAGGTGATGCTCCTGAGGGTCTCCCCCTTCTCGCACGGGAGAAGGGGATTGGGATGGGCCCGGAGCAGCGGCCCCCGGTCAAGCCGGTGACCCGATGTAGGTCCGTTACCTGCTTCATTGCATTTACAAATTTTTGGAAATTTGACTAACTCTTTACCTTTTGTAGTCCGGCCGTATCCGGCGGCGCGGGAGAAGGCGGAGAACCTCCTGGGGAGGTGCTTCACCGACGAGCACGAGCGCATCGTGCGCCTCGTGGGGGAGGGCCCTCCCCGGAAGTTGGTAGCTGAGCCCTACGAGCTGAAGCTGCCGGAGAGGAAGCCCCTCCCCACCCCCGGGTCACACAAACGGGGGAAGGATACCGCCGGGGGCTCTGAACCTAAGAAGGCCAGAGTTCAAAAAGTCCCCGGCCCATCGACGATGCCGGTTTCAACACCGGCGAAGCCCCGAGATGATACCCCCTGGACCGGGCGCGCCCGGGCGCCGGCCTGGAAAGAAGTGACTCCCCCTCCCCCGAAGAGCCCCATTGAGGCCCGGGGGAAGGAACCGGCCGCTGGCGGGGCGGCGTCTGATTCGGCGGACTACGCCCCATCGCCGCCTTCGGTAGCGGCCCTCCCAGCGCCCCCGGCCCCCCTGGAGCCGGAGAAAATGGAGGTGAGGTTTGCGGAGGCCTCGGCTCGTCGGATGGAGTGGCCGGTGGACGAGGGGGGAGCCCCTCAGTCTTCGAGATCCCTCCGGAAGTAGAGGCCCCAGGGGCATTCCCGCCCGGGATGGGGAAAGGGCTGATGGTCCCTCCCCGGGCGGGGACCTCTTCCGAGAGCTCCTCGGCCACTTCCACGGAGGCCACCTCCTCGGCGACGAAGACGCCGACTACGCTGCCGGACGCCCAAGTCCGGGGACCCCTCACCGGCCGCGACGGGACTGGCGCCGGGTGGGGCACCTCCCTGCTTTCCGCGGGGGAGGTCGCCCGCTATACGGAGGGCCTGCAGACCCGGAAGGTGCAGGCCTTCGTTGTGGAGGGGACGCTCCATGAGCGTTTTGGGGGGCTTCAATCTCTCCAGGCCCAGGTAACCCGAGTCGCTGATGTCCTCCTTCGTGCCCTGCACTTGAATTTTTTCTAACTCTAGAGTTTGTACGCGGCGGCCATTACCTGGGGCCTTGAGTAGCGGATCGGCCGGCTGCTTAAGGACTCAGAGGACAGGACCGCGACCTACCTGGGGCAGCGCAACGAAGCCCTCCAGGAGATGGCCCGGGTCCGGGCCCAGGTTCACGTCTCCGAGGCCGTCAACGGCAGCCTTCGGCAGGAGGCCAAGGCGAGGGAAGAGGCTTTCCGGGAGCTCGAGGGCTCAAGCGTTCGGGCGGTGACGGACGCGGGCCGCTCCGTCCACTCGGCCCTCGAGAGCCTTGGAGTGAGACTAGGCTCCGGGGGCAGCTCGGAGGTGCCCCTGGCGACCCTCGCGGAGGCTGTTCGTTTTCTCAACGTACAGGCCTCCATCATCCTGGAAGCTGCCGACGCCCGGGCGCGGGGCCGGGCGATCCCCGTCGCTGCGGCCGCGGCAGGGCTTGTTGAGCACCGGGGGTCGGTGCCCGGGCGATCGGGGGCCGCATCCCCCGGAGCTTCCCCGAGTTCTTCGAGCCCTCGCGCCGGGAGGTGGAGCAACTTCCCGGGGGCTTCTACGACCGGATTGTCTGGGTGATGTTCCAGGCGCCGGCGCCTCCGGTAGTGGGCGCCCCGACCCCGGCGGAAGCCCCCCGGGGGGAGGACACCAATGACAAAGTATGAGGCTCCCCCCGAGTCTTAGATAGGACCCTTTTTGCTTTCTTAGGATTTTGATCCCGGTAGCTTCTTAGGAGAAGCCCCGAACACTTGTAAAAAGACATTTTGAATGCAATACAATTAGAAATTTTTCTAAGTCTTGAATTGAATGCAATGTTACCAAGGTATCGGGGAGGTTACTCCCGGGCGAAGGTCCGGGAGAGGCCCCTCGGGGGACGCCCAAGCGGCCTTGATCTTGCTAAGCCTCATCTCCGGGAAGCGCAGCGGGGACGCCGTCCGGGAGCCGATCCGGTTGAGGTGGCATCCGGAGTGGCACTTGGACAATTTCGACAATCATAGCGCCGAATTGTCCCCTCCGCGTCCGGGGTTCCGGATGGTCCCCCCACTTTGGATACTTCCCCCGGCGGGCTACGAGTACTGGCCCGAGGATGTGCTCCGGGAAGCTCGACGCCGCGTTCGCGCATTGTACCGGGACTTGGCCCGGGAGCTAGCAGAGGGCCTCTGGGACTATTAGGCGTAGGAGCCTTAGGATGTAGAGAATCCCCCGAGTTAGAGCCCGGGTTGTACCGTTTCCGATGCCCACCAGAGGGGGAAGATGTCCTCCGGGTCGTGATCAATAAAGCTGTGTTGTTGCTTTCTTCTTTGAGAGTCCTTTTATTTTCTTCTTGGATGGTCTGGACGACTCCTTTTGACAAGAATGAGCTAAGTTTGCTCGTGGTCGGTGTGGTCGACACCCGGGGGTTCCTTATCCCCCCTGCCCACAGCGGGCCGGAGGGTGGCTCTGTGCGCTGTGGGGGTAACAAGGCCCCCGGGGTGAAGATAACTTGTAGCATAAGAATTTTTCCAAGTTAGAAAATTCTAAAACGAGGTTTCCAAGGGAAAGACCTTCCCAGGGACAGTCATCCGGTCACCGTGAGAACGGAGAGCCGGGAATAAGGCCTCGTGTGGAAGAAACCCAAGAAAACCCGATGATATTTTCGGAGGCGAGCTTCCTGGGAGACGTTCGTCCAGTCGCCGTGAGAACGGGGAGCCGGGAATAGGGTTTCCGGGGAAGAAATGTCCAAGAAATTCGTAATTTCTCTGGGAGACAATCATCCGGCCGCCGTGAGAACGGGGAGCCAGGAATAGGGTCTCCGGGAGGCAATCATCCGGTCACCGTGAGAACGGGGAGCCGGGAATAAGGCCAGAAATCCTGAGGAAGATTCCGAAGAAAATCCTTCCTGGAGACAATCGTCCGGTCGCCGTGAGAATGGGGAGCCGGAAATAAAGTCTCCGGGGAAAAGATATCCAAGAAAGCCATTAGACGTCCCGCTGGGGAGAGCATCTACTCCCTGAGGAGGAAGTGCCCGATGACGGGTCTGAGTGTTCGGGTAGGGGACTAGTCTCCCAAAGTGACTCGTTACCATGACCGCTGGGGACCGGGTTGCCGCTTACACCCTCAGTCTATGAGGGCTGATCGTAAGCCGCCCTGCAGGAGGGGCTTACTGGGTCTGGGCCCACTTCCTCACGGAGAGGGCATCCTCACGGGGAAGGCTTCCTCGCGAGGAGGGCATCCTCACAGGGAGGGCATCGCCGTTAGGGGCGGTAATGAGAAGGACCTGCAATGAGACAGTTGAAGAGCAAGATCTATGTATTGATAACAAAATGAAACACAGCGCCTCCCCCTGCGAAGCCGCGAAGGGGGAGGGAAAAGCAAATAGAGTGTCCCTCCTCCCCCTCCGGCGTGATCGCCCCGGGGGAGGGGACAGGCCCTGTGAGACCCCCATTTGAGGATCACCTTGGTAACCGCCCAGGTAGGTTACACACAGCATGATACCACACGAGCTCAAACCACACAAGCATAGTAATATCATTAAACAAGTATCAGGCCAACATGTCCAATATTACATAGCCAAAGCACCGAAAATGGCGCTAAGTAGAGTTGCTGAGAAAATAACTAGTTTATTAGAACCAGAATCGGTATCCAAGTACCGAACACACAACATAAAGCACAAAGCAACGACGAATAGCTTGACTTCCATCCGCAGCGGGGTTGGAGTGGCTCCTCCCACATCTGACTTGACTTGGTGCGTAATCCTTCTAGAACGTGGGCTCGCCCGGGGTGCTTCCATCTTCAGGTGAGTACTCATAACTGAAGGAATCGGGATCCTCGAATCCCTCTTCTACAGTTGGATATAAATGCAAGGGTGAGCACTTGGTGCTCAGCAACACTCATTCCGGTGATTATTGCAATTGTACTTACATGAGGGTGAAACATATGATTCCGGGGTTTTAATTTCATATGGATAGAGATATAGATTTCCAAGTCATTTGTTCAGTAAAACAGTACTTTTGTCATGAAATTGATACTTTAAACATTAAACAGGTTTTCAATAAAACATTAGATGTAGTGGTCTCCCATGAGTCACTACTTTGTTAACCGCATTATGAAAACATTCCAAAACATTACTTGTGCTATAACTCATGGATAACATCCACTACGAAAAGACTCCTGAACCTGGGAGTACAGAGTATCCGATACTTCTTTTACGCTTTGCAAAGGTGTACCTCTTTTTAAATCCACTGGTTCACTCGGCTTTCAAGTCGGATCAGCTCCATGTGACTTATACACATGTGACAGGGCCGAGATCACACAACGTTTTTACAGTTCAGTATTAACAGTATCCCCGCCCGATAAATAGACAGTTAAGTCTCAAGTACCGTTGTGGGTCTTCCCCACTGCCTTACTTCCTAGCCTCTCTGGTCTATGTTCCCGCAGGACACATAGCCTTGGTCTATGTCCACGCGAGACATACGACCATTTATGATTACAACCGCTCACGGCTTAATCAGGTCTAGGGCGCCTTCCTTCTTTTACGCCTTTTCCTCTCATTATTTTTCTGAACTCACATCACTCATGGCCGAACCTTGGCCTACCAGTTTCCACGCGAGAAACCGGATCGACAAACCATGCAGGGAACTGCTAATACCAAAAAGCTACTAAGTTGTGCCTGTCCCATACCAGGCAAGTGGTTGGTACGTTTACAATTCGCATAGAGACACAGCACAAGGTTCTCGTCCTTATGAACCAATAGTGAGGAGCATTCACATTCCCTGGTGCGCACCGCACCCTCTCCATACAATCCAATCCTCACTACTGATCCCTTTTATCAGTTTTCTTGACAAAACGGTTTTCATTACAACTTCTCATGTATTTGACCATTTCAAGTTTAATGTGGATATTCAGTATATGAGTCCTAGGGTGACAAAAGCATATATATGAAGGTTCAATAACAAAAGGGGTTTCATGATTCATTGGGTCATATCTACTCATGTCATTCAAATATAACTTGTATCTCAATTAAGCATGCATAGTAAGAAACAGTGAATATACTTCATATGAAAATATTGGGTGAGACATGATCAAAGGAATGAGGCTTGCCTTGCGATGTTGGGTCTAAATACTCAGACGGATCTTCAAAGACTTCTTCCGCTCCTTCCGCTTCTGACTCTGCGGCAATCAACCAACACACAAACACATACCATAAGCATACAGAAAATAGTTTCCATAGAAATTATTAAGTAAATAAGTCATGCATGCAGGGGAAAAGGTTAGGGCAAGGTCACAAGGGCTCTGGTCGAAGAAACGGCTAAAAAGGATTGAACGTCGAAGGGTCGACATTCAGTTCATGGCTTTGGCATGGCTTCAAACTAGTCTTAAGATGGTTTTCTGGAGAAGTGATAGAAGGGAAAGATGTAGAACACAACTCCAGGAATCTAGGGGACAAGGTGGCATTTCAATTGCTCAACCAGAAGGGGTCAAACCAGGCTAATGCCAGTGGCTGACATGCACTGACATAGTGCTGGACATGGCCAGAAACTAGGGCATGGCTTAACTTTTGATCCAGGGCTCCAATTGATGCAACACTTTGTCTGGGAGGTAGGCATTACTAACAGGAACAAAATACTCAACAGGGACAAGAGCTGAAAGTGGCCAGAGGGTGGCCAAATCTGGCGATGAACTGCGGTGGCGACACGGCACAGACATTGATCTGGACAAGAGCTTGACAAAGGCATAACTCACAATCTAGGCAGATCCAGGTGTCGAGCTAGTGGAAGAAATTGCTCAGGGAGGTGAGGTGAAGCTAAGGGACAAAGTGGTGTCGGCTGAATTGGCCGGGAACGAATTCCGGTGACCGGCGCTGGAGAAGATGACACTGGAGCTCGGGGATTTTTGATTCAGGGCGAATGAGCTCAATTCCAAGCTTGGGGATGATCTGTGGGGTATGAGGAGGCTACTGGAGGGGTTAATTTCATTGGAGATCGGCCGGAGGGGCTCGGCGACGAGGTCCGGCGAACTGGTGGACCTCCAGATCGGGATTTCTTCAATTTGAGCGCAATTGGGGATCCTGATTCAACAGGCTTGCTCTACTAAGCTCACTGATCAAGTTCTTCTACAGAATCGAGAGCTAATTCGGGCTGAATGGGATGGCATTGAGGGAACAGGGGTTTTCTGGTTTTCCGGCGATCACCGGCGATGGGGGGCACTATGATGCAATTGCTTGCTTGGGCACGGGAAGATGGGTGTGGGGAACTTATTGGTGAACCTGGATTGGAGAGATGGGCTACTGTTTGCTCTGGCGACGTTGGCTCCAGAAACAGCTCGCCGGAGAAGAAAGGGAAACAGTGAAAAACCGGGATTTTGGCTAAGTCTTGAAGTTGTGCTTCTTCACAGCACTGAGGGGGTTTAAATAAGTCCAGGGGCGAAGCTAGCGAGGGTTTAAGCGACAGTGGTTGCTTGCGCCGGGGAGAAGCTTGTCGGGCGCAGGCGCAACGACGGCGACGGCGATGTGATCGCGCTCAGGCGGTGCTGCAGCTTTGCCAGTTGCATTGGGACTTCGTCCGGGACGGCGCAGATGCGGAGGCGACAACGTAGCTCCGGCAACGACACGTACGCGCATGCAAATGCCACGGCAACGGTTGCGCGCGCGAAGACACGGCTCTGGGGCGAGGGCGTTTATCCGCTGGGCTAGGCGATGCCACGGTGGCTATCACGTGCGCGCGGGGTGGCTCAACCGATTACGAGTGCGGCGACCGGAGAGGATGGCCAGCGGCGAGCTCTGCGGTGAAGCAACGGCGAACGGGGCGCGGTCGAATGGCACAGGGGCTAAAAAGAAGGCCCGGGCTAATTTGCAATTTCAAATCTTGCTCCAGGGACTGATCTGTGAGGAAAAGTTGAATAGGAAATGGACTTGATTGCAAATCTGGAGATCTAAGGGTCCGATCTGAAATCTGATTTCGCAGATAAGTTGCATAAAATTATTAGAACTCATCTGGCCAAGGTTTGGTAAGATCAAGCAAGATCTGAAGGGTTTCGACAAAAATTAGGGAAAACAGTTTAGGGTAAAATAGGGTAATTAGGGTTTTGAAATGGTAAGGGTTGAAACTCAACCTTAGGATGGGATTTTGGAGATGATCCCGAAGGGAAAAATGTTCTGAACAACATTTAGAAGGGAATGGCTGAAGCAAATTAGGGTTTGGGGTCAAGATGTGGATTTTGGCTATTTTAGGGTTTGGCAAAACAGGGGTGTTACAGGCCCGTTAGGCTAAACATAGAACTTGCGAAGTAAACGCAAGTTCCACGTGTGCTTCAGCTCTTGCTCTTGAAGGTTGGAGAGCTTGTAAGCCCACGAGCCCAGGACCGCGGAGATCCTGTAGGGGCCCTCCCACTTGGGGCAAAGCTTACCCTAGGCTTGGGGGTCTGTGACGCGCTTGAGGACAAGGTCCCCAAGGTGGAAGGATCTTTCACGCACGCGCCAGTTGTATGCGCGCGCCATCACGCGCTCGTAGATGGCGTGGCGGAGGAGCGCTCGGTCGCGTTCCTCTTCCACGAGGTCGACCTCTAGTCGCTGGTTGGCCTCGTTGGCCTGGTACACTGCGATCGTGGCTCCGTCTAGGAGCTCGACTCGCAGCGACCAGAAGCCAATCTCCGGGGGGCGGACTGCCTCCGCCCCGTAGACTAGGGAGAAGGGAGTACGTCCCGTCTCCCGGGACGGGGTCGTGCGTATGGAGCAAAGGATGCTAGGGAGCTCCTCTGCCCATGCACCCCGCTTAGAAGCGGTTTGCTCGAGTCTCCGGTGCAACCCATGCAGGATTACGCCGTTGACCCTCTCGATAGCCCCATTGCTCCGGGGATGGGCCACTGAGGCGAAGTGGATGACGAGCCCCAGGCCTTCGCAGAATTCCCGGAAATAAGCCGAGTCAAATTGGGTCCCGTTATCAACGGTGATTTCCCGGGGGACACCAAAACGGCAAACGACGTTTTTTCAGAAAAACCGCTGAACGGCCCGGAACGTGATGCCTGGCCAAGGGTTCCGCCTCTACCCACTTTGTAAAGTAGTCGACCGAGACCACCGCATACTTGTATCCTCCGGGCGCTGGGGGGAAGGGCACTAAGAGGTCCATCCCCCAGCGCACGAAGGGCCAAGTAATGGGGATAGTCAGCAGCGCTACAAGGGGGAGGTTCGAGCCCTTGGCCATCTTCTGGCATGCCTCGCACGCGTAGACAAGGTCTCGCGCGTCGCGCATGACCGTGGGCCAGTAGAAGCCCTGTCGAAGAGCCTTGGCCGCGATGGCACGCGGGGCTAGGTGAGAACCACAGCTCCCCACATGGATGTCTTCGAGAAGTTGGAGTCCCTCCGGCCGGAGGAGGCAACGCAGGAGGGCGGAAGCCCCCCGCTTGTAGAGCCTCCCCTCCAGCAGGAGATATGCCACCGAGGGCTTCGTGATGATTTCCAAGAAGTCCCCCTTGGGGAGCGATTCCCGGGTTCTTGCTGCCCGGGCCAAGGCAGCGGCCCGGTCATTGTCCCTTCGCGGGATATGCCGGGCCTCGAGGCCGTCGAAATGCCTCTCCATCTTTCGCACCTCCTGCAAATAAAGACTCAAGTTTGCGTCATGGCCCAGGTAAGACTTGTCCATTTGGCAAACAACGAGCTGAGAATCTCCCTTCACTAGGAGGCGCCGGATCCCCAGGGAGCGCGCGAGGCGCATCCCGAGGAGCAAAGCCTCGTATTCGGCGACGTTGTTGGTTGCAGGGAACTCGAGCCGCGCGGCGTACTCGAGTTCCTTCCCCTCGGGGCTCCGGAGGACTACTCCCGCACCAGCCCCGGCGAGACACAGCGACCCATCGAACATGAGGGTCCAATGATCACTGCGTCGGGGCGGCACAGGGAGATCTTCGTCCCTGGACCCAGAGGCGGGAGTCCACTCTGCGACGAAGTCGGCGAGGACCTGCGACTTGATGGCGGAGCGGCCGGTAAGGGACAGGGAGAAAGGGGCGAGCTCGGCCCCCCACTTCCCGATCCGGCTAGTGGCTTCTTTGTTCCGCAGTACCTCCCCGAGGGGGAGGGACGACGGGACGGTGATGGGGTGCCCCAGGAAGTAATGCCGAAGCTTCTGGGATGCCATGAGGAGGGCGTAGCAGATTTTCTCCATCTCCGTGTACCGAGTTTTGGCCCCTTGGAGGGCCTCACTCACGTAGTACACGGGACGCTGCTGCCCCCCTTGCTCCTTCACCAAGACCGCGCTGACAGCGACGGGGGTCACGGCGAGGTAGAGGAGCAAGGGCTCTTCCAGAGACGGACTTATGAGCATTGGAGGGCTCGTGAGGTACTTATTGAGGTTGTTGAAGGCTTCCTGGGCCGCGGGGGTCCAGCGGAACCCCTCAAGCCCCCGGAGGATCTTGAAGAACTGGAGGCCCCGCTCCCCCGACCGGGAGACGAAGCGGCTTAGCGCGGCTAGGCGGCCGGAGAGCCGCTGGACATCCTTGACGGAGCGCGGCGGGGGCATATCTAGGAAAGCCCGGATCTTCTCGGGGTTTGCCTCAATGCCCCGCTGGGACATGAGGAAACCTAGGAGCTTCTCCCCGCGCACCCCGAAGGCACACTTCTCCGGGTTGAGTTTGAGCCCGAACGTGCGGAGGTTGCGGAAGGTTTCAGCCAGGTCGTCGATGTGGGAGGCTGCGCGGGGACTCTTGACGACCGCGTCGTTTACGTAGACTTCGATGTTGCGGCCAACTTGATCATTGAAAACTAGCGTCATGAGGCGCTGGAAGGTCGCCCCCGCGTTCTTGAGCCCGAAGGGCATATGGACGTAGCAGAAGGTTCCGAGGGGAGTTATGAAACTCGTCTTTTCCTCGTCCCCTTCCGCCATCCGGACTTGATGGTAGCCCGAGTGGGCGTCTAGGAAGCTCATGAGCTCGCACCCCGCAGTGGAGTCGAAGAGCTGATCAATCCGCGGGAGCGGGAAATTGTCTTTGGGACAGGCGCGGTTAAGGTCGGTGAAGTCCACGCACATCCGCCACCTACCGGTTGATTTCTTGACGAGGACGGGGTTCGTGAGCCACTCGGGGTGTAGGACCTCCCGAATGAACCCCGCCTCTCGGAGCCGGGTGATCTCCACCTTGATTGCCTCTTGGCGCTCGAGGGAGAGTTTCCGCAGCTTCTGTTTGACCGGGGGGTGACCGGGGGTCACTGCGAGCTTGTGCTCAATGACCTCCCGGGCGACGCCCCGCATGTCCGAGGGCTTCCACGCAAAAACATCAGAGTTTTCGCGCAGAAAAGCCGCAAGTTGCGCTGCGTGCTCCTCGGGGAGCTCCGCCCCGACCCGGACTGTTTTGTCTTCGTCGCCCGGGGACAGCAGGACCTTCCAGAGGCCCCCTTCCTGACGCGGCTTGAGGAGGGGCAGAATGTAGCAAGTTTCTTTCTTTCTTCAGTTCCTATAACTCTTCCTGTTCATGCATCTCGGCAAGTCAGGCCTTTGACTTTGGAGAGAAACCTTTCTCCATTTCATCCCAATACCTCCAACTTTTGTTTGGGTGATCAATATTCTGGTCGGTAAGCGGGGACTATCCCTCGACCAGATGATTCCCATATTGTGTTGGCGAAGCAATCATATGGTGGGAAGGTTACTCTTCCATCATCTGATGATCCTCTTCCCAGGATGGCTATATCAACATGCCATGAGCTGGGACAGGTAATAATTCTTCTCTCCTTTTGCTGATAGTTATAGTCAGTACAACTAATTTTTGCAAATGTAGGAGGTTGGAGGCTCCAGTGATCAGCCTTCTACTGCTCCATCTTTTCCTTCCAGAGAGATTCTTCTGGAGGAGAAGAATGCCCTGGAGAAGAAAACCGAAGAGATGTCTTCGAAGATTCTGCATTTAGCAGAATGTTTTGAGCGATCCCGTGAAGAGACACGCCAGTTCCGTCGAGAGAGGGATCATGCTCAGCGACAGCGAGAACTCTCTGACTTGATTAGGGACAATAGTGCGTCTCTTGTTAGGGATGATGTAGATAGACTTAGGTTAGTTGCTAGTTCCCTGGGGGTTGTCAGTGTAGATCCTACTGACAACAACATGTCCCTTGGGGAACTTTGTAAACTCCTTACAGATCAAGTTGACGCTTTGGTCGACTGTATCCCTTTTGTATGCAAAGAATGCAAGAAATAAAAATTTCTTTCTTCAAATAATTACTATTTACATCTTCTGTGTGAATATATGGCCATGAGTAATGCTTTCGCGACCATTCATACACAGGGAAATTTCAGTTCTGCGATCAGAATCAAGCTTTTATAAAAGCACCCCGACCAGATCTGATACCGCGATCAGGCTTAAGGCAGCTGTTAGAACTGAGTTTCGACCAAGATTGAGGCTTGGTCGGACCGTCACTTCGATTAGAATCGGAGCTTAATCCAAAGCATAGTTTCAACCAAACCGCAACCCGATTAGAAATACATCCGTACGTCCAAAAATTGAGTCATTGGATTTTTTCGTAAAAATGTTCAAAGCATATAAAGGGAAAACGTCTTCTGAAAAGTACTGAAAATTTTTCAGTCCTTTTGCACTTTCAGTTTTCGAAACAAAGAAGTCTTTTTGTTTCAAATCCAATGCCTGAACACTTTATTGGGTCCGCCAGAGACAGTATCCATTATGGGAAATGAATAAAACACTCAATGGAACGTTTTGAATGAAACGTTACTTACATTAATGCGCCGCCTTGGGTCTATAAAAAGAGCAGATGTCTTCTCAAAGAAGCCACACAGCCAAAAACCCTCATCGTTCCCGCCGCACAAAACCCTCATTCTCTTCGGCCTTTGTCTTCCCAAAATCGCCAACTTTTCCTTTGATTCTCCACCAAAAATGGCGTCCTGGAGCCGATCCATTCACCACTCTGAGGAGAGCCTAGTGGCGTTGGAGAAGGAGGAGATCCTTCCTCCGCGGTTGCTCATCAACTGGCGGCCCACGGAGAAGGACCAAGAAACCCCAACCGTCCAAGAGGGCGAGTTGGTGGTTTTTGAAGAGTACTTGCGCTGTGGGTTCCGATTCCCTGAGAGTCGGTTCCTCAAAGATGTCCTCGAGCATTATGGGTTGGAGCTGATCAACCTCCACCCAAATGCTGTATTGATCCTGGCGGTGTTCCAGCATCTTTGAGAGGCGTTCGTCGGAGTGTATCCCAATGTCACTAGTACAGAAATGCAGTCTACTAACCCCTATCTTCTATCGGTTATTAGCGAAACAGCACAAAACCGATAGAAAATGTGCCTCGCGGTCATAAAAGCCCGACGGATGTATTTTCCCTATCGGTTTCTAAGAAACTTACCGATAGAATAAATAGTATGATTTACTCTAGCGGTGATGAACATATTTGGGGTTAGAAGAGATGCATAAGTACTGACGGAAGAATGTTATGCGCCGATAGGACTGGTCGACTTCAACAACTAGACTTATTCTATCACTACTGTATGAATATACCGACAGAGTATATTAAAAATTCCTATCGGCAATATGTAGTTCGCCGATAGAATAGTTGACCTTCTGAAAATATTTTTATTCTATCGGTAATGGATTCTTTTACCGTTAGAATATATAGAAAATTGCTTAGGACTGTTCATCTTCTAATAGTTTTATTCTATCAGTAATGAATGTTTATACCGGTAGAATATTGCACAAAATATCTTAGAACTGTTGGCCTTCTACAACTAGTAATATTCTGTCGGTAATGTACGTACATACCGATAGAGTATGTACAAAAAATTCCTATCGGTAATATTTATTGTGCCGATAGAACCATTCGACTTCTACAGATGTTTTTATTACTAACGGTATTCTGTTTTCTTACCGATAGAAAATATATAATTGTATAAATACACGGGTATGTCTCTTTCATTCTCACAGTTCATCTGGGGCTCGTAGTCCTAACCCGTAAGCTCCATGGACGGCCGGCGCACCTCTACAGGGGACTGCTGCACCTCCGCACCTCCATCGACGCCCTCTAGACGTCGGCATCCCAAGGAAGGTACGTAAAATTTCTGCAATATTGTTAGATTATTCTAATCCGATTATGGCAATAATTCTGCTTTTTTTGTATCCTTCATTTTGATGTGTCTTCTTTTCAATATGATTGTGATCTGTTCAGGTCCTTGGATGATGCTCGTGAGGGGCAACGTATTTCACGGTTCTTCATCGCAGTACGCTGCCTACGTTGGCTTGTTGGCGAAAGAAATGGTGAAGATCACCGTCGAGAGCTGGAAGGACGTGAAGGGCGAGATCTTGGTTGGCTCGGTCGAGAAGATGCTTAAGCCCGGCGTGTTTCTCAAATCAGGACCTATAGAAAGCATCTTACATGTTTTTGCATGCACCAGCTTGTGGCCAGATGCTTACCTGCTTGGAGAAGAATAATTGTTGTTATTTGCACAGCCATTCTACACCATCACTACACAGAACAACATCTTGGAAGGTAGGTTCTTTTTGTTAATATCGTTGAGTTGAGTTGAGTTGAGTTGATCGAGTTTGAGTCCGAGGAAATCACCAATACGTACAAATGTATGTCGACGGCAGTTCCAGCTCCTCGGGCGTCTTCGAACTGAACTCCTATGGTTAAGTCCAATGTGGTTCAGACATTTGCTGTTTTGGATGAATGGATTTGTGATGTATCAGGTCTAACTTGTAGTCGGTAGTTGCATTGTGGCAACCTGCAAAGGTTCCCTTTTATGTAAAATGCATGTATGGGCCACTGGGTCCTCGTCGTGATCTGTTGTTAATTTCAGACGTGGCTTTTGTAATATACATCGAATGTGTGAATTGTTGTATTTGTATATTGTTGTATATTTGTGTATCATGTATTGCTAATTGGGACATGAACTTGAATGTGCAGGGAGCATTTGTGTATTTAATTGTATTGGTAGGTAGGTGTGTATTTGTACTGTTGTTTCAGACATGCACTTCAATTTGTGAACTGGCATGTGTATGTTTGTACCTGAATTTGTATTGGTGAACTGGCATGTGTATGTTTGTACCTGAATTTGTGAACTGGCATCTGTAATTTCTTTGGCAATTCAAGATGAAGTCCCAACTACCTACGAAAAGTATTTTTGTGTCTCCTAGTTAATCCACAAATTAGCATTTAATATATAGCTTTATCTTCTAGTAAAGATCCGTTTGATGTAAGATCTGTTTGATGTTACATTGATATGATTCCTTGAATGTGAGAAATGGCATGTGCATGTTTGTCCCAGTTTGGTAACAGTACCTCCTCTAACGGTAAGTACACATATTTACCGATAGGAAAAGACATATATTTGTTCAGTCATGCATATTCTAACGGTAAATACACATATTTACCGATAGGAAGAATATTCTAACGGTAAGTACACATATTTACCGATAGAAAAATACATATATTTGCTCAGTCATGCATAGTCTAACGGTAAATGCACATATTTACCGATACAAAAACTAATGCTCGAGTGTCATGCATCATCTAACGGTAAGTACACATATATACCGATAGAAAAACTCATGTGCGTGCTGTGTCATGCATGATCTAACGGTAAGTACACATATTTACCGATAGGAAAACACATATATTTGCTCAGTAATGTATATTCTCTAATGGTATGTGTGTGTTTTTACCGATAGAATATGTGAGCGGCAAATTACCTAAGTTAGTCTGACGGTTATTTTATGTATTTACCGTTAGAAAAATGTCCATTATAAGGAAAACCCCACTCGACCATTGCTGAGCTGCTCTTTAATTTGTTCTGTTGCACTCGGTGTCCCTCTGTTTGTGACGAAAGTTCCAGCTACACTGCTAGGGTGATCAGCGCAGGCTGGAGGGAAGTTGATTGCGCCCCTCTCTTTAAGGTATGCTTAATCGTCGACACTTATCTCTCTCTCCCTCTAGATCTCCCTTCCTCTCTACTTGCAAGCTAGTTGTATTGTGTAGTTCCAAGTTTGTAGCTCTAAGCTTGGGAGCTTGGTAGCTGGAAATGCGTCATGTTTTAGGTGCTAACTAGCTTGTATTGTGTAGTTAGCTAGGTTAATTAGTGTTAATTTCGTCAGGCTAGGGTTCAACACATATATCTGTTGTAAGAGGCTGTACATGTACATATACATAACTTAATCGGGCAGATTTCATGCATGGCTTACTCGTTAAATTTTGTTAATTGTAGATGGACAGGAAATATTAGATGTATGGAATAAAACGTACTACTCTTGAATATTTGGATGGTGTGAATGAGTTTATTAAATTTGCTGAGCAACAAAAGGAGAGGAAGAGAGAGAAAAATATGCTCTGTCCTTGTACAGATTGTATGAACTTGAAGAGGTTTAGCAACTCTGATCAAATTAAGAGTCATTTGATTCGTCGTGGTTTTAACGCGCGATGCACCCGTTGGATATGGCATGGCGAAGATCT
This sequence comes from Pharus latifolius, assembly GCA_019359835.1. Lineage (NCBI taxonomy): Eukaryota > Viridiplantae > Streptophyta > Magnoliopsida > Poales > Poaceae > Pharus > Pharus latifolius. Next base: position 68,936,302 of record CM033323.1, read on the forward strand.
TGAGGAAACAAGCACCACTACTACCAATCAGCACGACTCGGATGTGGATTGCAATAATATCGATGATCATCCCAATTTTGGTAATGTTCATTCCGATGTGCACGTAGATGATGATGATGACAATCTAGATGAGATGTTACGTGATGTAGAAGAAGATTACAACGAAAATGACTTCTGTGAATTTGAGAAACTGATTGCTGACTCTGAGAAGCCTCTGTTCCCTGGATGTGCAACATTTACAAAACTGTCTTCTGTGCTGAGATTATATAACTTGAAGGCAGGAAACGGTTGGACTGATAAGAGTTTCACGGCACTATTAGATCTTCTAGCGGACATGCTTCCAGAGGGAAATGAGTTGCCAAGATCTACTTACCAAGCCAAAAAACTGTTGTGTCCGTTGGGAATGGAAATCGAAAGAATACACGCATGCCCAAATGATTGTGTGTTGTACCGTAACGAGTACTCCAGTTTGCATGTTTGTCCAAGATGCGGCGCATCGAGGTATACGCGTAGGGACCGGATTGACAGTGAACGTCACGAGGTAAGGAAAGGGCCCCCGGCAAAAACTGTGTGGTACTTGCCTGTGATACCTAGATTGAAGCGGCTGTTTGCAAATCCGAAAGTCACGAAGCACTTGCGTTGGCATGCTGAAGCCCGGAAACAAGACGAAAAACTGAGACACCCAGCTGATTCTATTCAATGGAGAAACATCAACAGAACATTTGCTGAGTTCGGCGGCGAACTTAGGAATGTAAGGTTCGGGCTGAGTACAGATGGTATGAACCCACATGGTAATATGAGCAGCCGGCACAGCACTTGGCTGGTTCTTTTATGCATCTACAATCTTCCTCCTTGGTTATGCATGAAGCGCAAGTACATCATGATGGCGTTACTAATCTCAGGACCCAGACAACCCGGAAATGATATTGACGTGTTTCTAGCGCCTTTAATCGAGGACTTACAGAAATTGTGGAGCGAGGGTGTGCAGGTGTGGGATGCATACAAGAAAGAGAATTTCATCTTGCGGGCCCTGATATTTTGCACCATAAATGATTTTCCGGCCTACGGCAATTTGTCGGGGTATAGTACGAAAGGAGCCAAGGCTTGCCCTATTTGCCTAGATGAAACTGAGAGCATGTGGCTGCGAAATTGCCGGAAAACAGTGTACATGGGTCACCGCAGGTTTCTTCCGGTGCATCACACGTACCGTAAGAAGAGGAAATCATTTAACGGGAAGCCTGAGAAGGGATCAGCTCCAGTGTTTCTGACCGGTAAGGAGATTTACTCGCGCGTGAACGACATCAAAGTTGAGTTCGCTAAGCATTCTAAACCTCGAGAAAAAAATGTTTGGAAGAAGAGATCGATTCTCTGGGATCTACCGTACTGGGAGCACTTACAAGTTCGACATTGCATTGACGTCATGCATGTAGAGAAAAATGTCTGTGACAGTTTGATTGGTTTGTTGTCGAACAGTCCGGGAAAGACAAAGGATGGTGTGAAAGCTCGTCGTGACATGGTGGAAATGGGGATAAACACTGAGCTTGCACCTTTAGAGAATGGAAAGCGTACATACCTCCCCCCGGCCTGCTATACGTTGTCCAAGAGCGAAAAAATAGAACTCTGTCGGTGCCTGCACGGTGTTAAAGTTCCATGTGGGTACTCCGCGAACTTGAAAAAACTTGTGTCTATGAAGGACCTAAGACTGGTTGGCATGAAGTCCCACGACTGTCATGTCTTGATGTCACAGATGCTTCCCATTGCTATCAGAGGCATTCTCCCAGTTAAAGTCAGAGAGACAATCACAAACCTATGTTATTTCTTCAACGCAATATCTTGCAAGGTAAGTATGTGCACTCGTACTATAAGTTCATTACCTCCATTTGTGGAGCTTAATTAGAAGATTTTTCTGATATGAATATTTGGCGCAACTGTGTCCTCGTTGGTAATTGATCCCGATGGACTGGACGCTTTGCAACGCGATGTGGTTACAACTCTTTGTCAGCTCGAGATGTATTTCCCTCCATCCTTTTTTGATGTTATGGTCCATCTGATTGTTCACCTTATCAGAGAAATTAAGTTTTGTGGACCCGTGTGCCTGCGCTACATGTATCCATTTGAGAGATTTATGGGTGTATTGAAGGGATACGTAAGGACTCGTCGTCGACCCGAGGGGAGTATCATGGAAGGTTATGCCGCCAAGGAGGTGATTGAATTTTGCACAGATTATATGGCCGGGGTTGACCCAATTGGCGTTCCTAGGTCCCGACACGAGGGTAGGCTTCAGGGAATCGGAACGATTGGATTCAAAGCTATCGTCCCCGCTCGTGATGTGTACGTAAAATCACATTTTTGGGTCTTACAACACATGACGGAGGTCGAGCCATACATACACGAGCACAAGGTAATGTTACGGTCACAGAATCCTTCGAAGTCAGACGTTTGGGTCAGCAGAGAACATAACAGGAAATTTGCTGAGTGGATCCAAGAAAGAGTCACGCGAGCTGCCGAGGGCTCCGTAAGTGAAACTGTGACATGGTTGGCTAGAGGCCCAAGATTCACTGTAGGGACTTGGCAGGGGTACGACATCAATGGGTATTCATTTTACACAAGAGCTCAAGACGCCAAGAGTAGCACGCAATGTAGCGGAGTGACACTGTTTGCTATTTCCGAGGATGCCAGGTCAGTAAGGGCGCTGAACTCATATTACGGTGTTATTGACGAAATATGGGAGCTCGATTACGGATTACTTAAGATTCCCCTGTTTCGATGCCAATGGGTCGAAATCCCTCGAGGTGTTCAAGTTGACAGTTACGGGTTTACTCTCGTCGATCTTGGTAGAGCCGGACACCAAGACGATCCATTCATACTTGCAAAGCAAGCCACACAGGTATTCTACATCGTTGACCCGGCCAATCCAAACTTGCATGTTGTCCTCCACAGCAAGAGACGTATTGTTGGGGTCGAAGATGTTGTCGACGAAGAGGAGTATAACCAATTCGATGAAATACCTCCATTTTTAGAGGACATTCAATCTATCCGTACTGAAGATATCGACGAAACAACGTATCTGCGAGATGACCACGAAGAAGGATTATGGGTTGAGAACCATTGATGATTAATTTCTATTTCAGGGATAAATGCCAAGCAAACAGCCCACAAGCTCTGCAGCAAGGTGAGGAACTTATCATTAATACATCAGGCAGTACATTTTTCTTTAGAATTTAATGATAAGCTAGTTCACAGCATTAATACATCTCAATTTTACTCCACAGCATGAGGTCTAACATGTACAGTACCTTTATCCTGTAAATATTTAATTCTTCCCTTCAAATAGCACTTGCAAAAATCTCATCGCAGCCTCTTCAAATTAAGTTCAGCAAAAATCACTTTTTTCTGACGGTATTTTGTTATTTATACCGATAGAGAAGGACATCTTCTCTCAGGCACTTCAAAACGTTTTCTATCGGTATTGTTCTGTTTTACCGTTAGAATAAATTCGTTTGTCTCACGGTATTTGTTGTCTGACGGTTTTTTCCTGTTTTTACCGATAGAATAAGACTCTACCGCTTTGAATTCTCGAACGTGTCGCCATGCGTCGCCTTGGAAACTCTATAAGTACCTCGCCATGCGTCGCGGTATTTTGTTGTTTTTCTAATTCTCGAACGGTTCGACTCCTCATCTTCTCTTTCACAATGGCAACCTCCATGAGATCGTCATCCACGGCCTCCCCGGTAAGAACTCTAAATCTCCTCGGTTTACCCCTGTATTGTTAATCCATGTTCAGTTCATTCTTGACCTGTTGATTTGCACAGGGAATGGTAGCCGTCGAAGACACTGCCAAAGTGAAGGCTGACCTGAGGGCCCTCCAGGAGGAGCACAAGCTCCTTACAGACAAGCACACTCAGCTACGCCTTGACCTTGACGATCTCTTCCAGCGCATTAAGTGCATGAAGACGGATGGTGACAATGCTAGGGCGACGACGAGGCGTCTTCGCGAGGAGAAGAAAGCCCCGGATATGACCATCGCTGGCTGCGGTTTGACTATGAAGGATACCATAGCGAAGCTGAGGGAGGTCGCAGGCCTTCTTGACGCGGTAGTAGTTGATCCTAGGGACAACTTGTCGCTAGAGGAGTCCTGCGTCCTGGCTGCAAGTCTAACTGACTCTATTCTACATGCAGCCAGGGCTAAGACCACCCCTTGACCTAGCAATTTGGGTTTTATTTTTTTTTGTAAGTGATAAAACAACAATGAATGAACAATTTCTTTTTATGTCAATTTTCCAATTTTCCGGCTATCTTCCCTCTTTCTTTAACATTCTGCAGCTTTCAACCACGGTCTGTTTGATGTTAAATTGTTTACCTTTTCATTACTCTGACGGTATTTTGTTGTTTTTACCGATAGAAAAATGGCACTCAATCTCAAGCACTTAATCAAAAAAATTTTCTGGGGAAAATTGGGCTCACGGGATTTTTTTGTTTATACCGATAGAAAAGGGCACCTTTTCATTACTCTCACGGTATTTTGTTGTTTTTACCGATAGAAAAATGGCACCCAATCTCAAGCACTTTAAAAAATTTTCTGTGGAAAATTGGTCTCACGGGATTTTATTATTTATACCGATAGAAAAATGCATGCACTAATTCGAATATTTTTCCGGGAAATTTACTTTTTCTATCGGTATTATTTTGTTGTTTCGATAGAAAATTACATAAGTCTATCGGTATCATTTTTTTATACCGACAGAAAAGTTCATCCGCTACTTTATTACTCGTACACGACCCTTTAGTTTCCCTCCACTCGAACAGTTCCACCTTAGAGCACTGCGTCTCTTCGAGAGCGAAGAAAACCCCAACCTCCGCCGTGAGCACTCACTTCCTCTCTCCCACACGACGATCGCCGGCTGGACACTGGTTCGTCACTGCCACCGGTTCTTATTTTCGTCCTTCGCCCGCCGCTGCTGCGTTCTACACCGCCTCTCCATCACCAGACCTGATCGCCGCCGTAAATACCCTAATTCGTCGTTCTATTTCCAGCATCTTCTTTATTTGATCCTAGTGTTTTGCACGTACTAATTCTTCGAGTTTTGCAATTACACTAGGGTTCCCTATTGTGTTGGCTTATGTACATTCCGCAGACAATGTTGATTTTAATTAGGGTTTACATAATATGTTCCAGTGCTGTAATGAACCTGTTTTGAGATTTTAACTTCTCTATACTGCTGTATGTGTGATCAATTGTATCCAACTGCCATGTAATGCAGATTATATGTTGGAGGTGTTCTTACACATATTCTATCGGCAGCTCATGTGTTTACCGATAGAAAATTTTTCTGCACAAGTAGTAAAACTTAATTTGGATCTGAAAGGACATGAGCCATGCAATGTACTAGTTTGGTTGGGAATTTGTACTCACTTCGTATGAATATATGGCAATGTGGATGGGTCTTCGATGTATATGTTTCAAATGCCTATATACATGACTTTTCCCAACCTAATAGCTGTGAAGTCCTGATGACTCACATACAGGCTAGGCTAAAGATTATGCACAGTGGCACTTAGATGCTTGTGTGCATATTTACGTGTGAAATAATAATGCTGGCCCATGAATATTAGTGTAGCAAATCATCGAGAATGTTATGTGATGACAGTGAATGGTGGCTTGTCAACAAAATTCCATATGTAGAGAACATTGTTATGTTCTATCGGTATCTCACGTGTTTGCCGATAGAAAAATTGTCTTGCGTGGAGGTAATTGTTATGGTCTATTGGCAGCTCATGTGTTTACCGATAGAAAATATTTCTGAAGAGTTCAGTAAGTAATTTATGCATGTCTTTCTTTTTGTATTATTTTCCCTTTTGCCGCCCTAGTTAGTCTCCAGTCCTGGGCTGAGTTATGGAACTCCAAGGCGAATTAATTGCCATATATATGGTTTGTTGAAGGTTTTGTAGGGGAAGACATGTCGTCGTCTTCATCGGATGGTACTAGTGGTTCAACTAGGGCCAACCCCATCGTAACTACTGAAGATGGGGCTGTTACATCCCAGCGCAAGAGGGTGGGGCGAGGCGCGACGACGTTGGGGCGTTTGGCCAAACGCACTGATTTTTCTTGTGAGTTCAACCAATTTGGGAGGCCGATTGGAAAGAATGCTGGGAGGTACGCGGCCTACGTTGGGCTGTTGGCGAAAGAAAGGGTGAAGATCACCGTCCAGAGCTGGAAGGACGTGAAGGCGGACGAGAGGGATAGGTTGTGGGCGGAAGTGAAGGTTAAATGAACTGAAATTGCTGAACTCTTTCGTAATCACGTTCTCTTGGCTTATACTAAAGTTTAACTAACTCATGATTAATTGTATGCATTTTTCGGAAACAGGCTAAGTGGAACATCCCCGACGATACACCTAGGACTGCCTGCTTGAAGGACATGAACGGAACATGGAAAACCTTTAAGAGCTGGCTCGTCAGTAACTTCCTAGCTGCGGGGAAATCTTCTTGCGAGAAGTACCCCTTCATATCGGAGGAGGTATGGGAGGAATTCACCAAGCAGAAGGGAACTGAGGAGTTCAAGGCCCTTAGCGAGAAGAATAGGGCGATCCAGAAGAGGAATGACCACCCGCATCGGCTCGGATCCCGGGGCTATGCGGGGAAGGAGGAACAGTGGAAGAAGGAAGACGAACAAAATCCTGTGATCGACACCCCTGAGTTGCCGCTCTCCGAGATCCGGGATGAGAGGTGCAAGCGATGGTGGAGGGGGAGGGGGTCCGTGTCGTCCACGGGGTCTGTGCAGTTCGCAACCCCTGGGGACGCCGACGTTGTGAGGCGAATGGTAAGTTGGCTAACCTCGTAAACTGTGTGCGCACAAGTGTATATAAGGCAATTTGTCTCACAAGGTACCTTCAAATGTAACAGATCTCTTTTGAGAAGGAGGCAGCGGAGGGATTGTTTACCCCGCAGAGGGAGAACGACATCCTCACCCGGGCTCTAGGAAATAAGGAGCATCCCGGGCGGACACGGGCCGTGGGAGCCATTGTGTCGTGGAAGGCCGGTTTCGTAGATCCGGCTCCACCGAGGAAGAAGGCCCGCACCTGGAAGGAAAAGGAAGCTGACCTCTCCGATAAGATACGGGCTGAGGTACGGGAGGAGATACGGGCGGAGATGCGGGCTGAGATACGGGCTGAGGTACAGTCTGAGGTGCAGACCGAGGTCGCACAAATGAGGGAAGAGTTTGCACGGTTGAGAGAAACATTGCTGGCCAAGAGTGCAGATGCGGATCCCCAGGACGACGATACCCCGCGAGGTCGGATAAGCAGTTGCACTTCGAAGGTACTCGCGGATCCAGTGGATCTACTTGAGGTACTGCAAGCCTTCATCTGTGCACTTAAGTTGATGCCACTCCCATTCTGTTAGAGTTGTTTCGCTAACCTATTTTAATTGTCACAAATTTGCAGGGGCCGGAGGGCTGCATCCTACAGAATCACGTAGGCGCCGGGCAGGAAGTGGTTGGACACGGCTTCGTATATCCGTCTGGGCCGGATGTCCGGGTCCACTGTGTACCTCTGCGGTTGGGTTTCGCAAAGGTACAGGTGGACATGGCCATGCCGGCCTACAACGATTCTCCGTTGCCAGTCCCAACAGAGGAACTGCTGACACTTGCTGAGGCAGTGGGCTCCTACGTACAGTGGCCCAAGAAGTGTCTTGTAATACAACCAGTAAATCCTACACATTTTAGATTACATCCTACTCAGTACACTCAACTTGCATAATCTAACATACGTGCTCATTAATTGAAGTGGCCTGCCGCGGGGCTACCAGGGGACTGCGCCCCCAGCTCGGGGATGAGGGCCGATCTCGTGCTAACCTGGACACATCAAAGACGGCCTCGACCCCACCCAGCGCATCCACGCCTCCACCTCGGAAGAAAGCCGCCATCACCTCGCCCTTGCCTTCGAAGGTACGCGCTCAGTCCCCGGCAAAAGGCAAGGGCGGCAAAGGCAAGGGCAAAGGGCGACAGGGACTGCCGCAGACGTTCACGAACGCGCTCCCACTCCTGTCGGAGGCATCTTTGCGGAAATTGGATCGATCAACCAGAGACCTCCACAACTGGTACCTACATCGAGCTCGGCGCAGCCTGAACTTCTTAGTTCCCTACAGGCCTGGGCAGTTCCACCGTGAGCCCGGGACTATATCCGTGGCACACGAGGATCTGTTCGACCTCTACAACTGGCGGGAGCTCGATATGTCCATCATACGGACTGGAGTCCTGTGAGTTTGCTGATGCTATGTATTGCTGTTTTCTAACTCTGTTTGCTAACTCTGCATTAATGTTGCAGTTCATTTGAATACTGAGTAACTTTCTGTGAAATTAATATTAATCTCGTCCTTCGCATGCAGGTGCATGTACAGGCTAGCATCGGAGGCTGCGTGTGACAAGGTGGGTTTCCTCGACCCAGAGAAAATAAGCCTCACGATGCTAGAGCAGGACGCCGCGCACGCTGAGCAGTACATATCCAGCGCGCTGATGGCACAGCAGGACAGGGACTTCATTCTGGTGCCGTACCACCAAAGGTTAGTGCATTTCGTACTAATTTAACTCAATCTTGTATGTTACACCTGAGATGTACTTTGAGCTAGCGGTCCTCTTTTACGTATAATGCAGGGGCCACTGGATCCTCATCGTGATCTGTCCGCCGAGGAACGAGGTGTACTACCTCGATTCGATGCGTAACAGATTATCGATGGAATATGTGCTCAAGGGGAATATGGAGGCGTAAGTAACTTATATGTTTGATTTATATTTTGACCTCACTAGCTAATGATAATACATTAACTGGCAATACTAACTGAAATGCAGGGCTTTTGATAAATATGTGTCCGCTGGAGGGAGGCATGCCGCACCGCAGGGCTCCGTACTAGCTTGGAAAGAATATGAGGTACTCACGAGACTTTTTGTTTATGCTTAATTAGTTTATGGAAACAATATATAGCTAACATGTCTTCGCATATGCAATTATCTCAGTGCCATCAGCAGTCGCAATCGTGGGAATGCGGGTTTTATGTGCTGCGCTACATGTACGACCTAGTGCGGACAAACTTTTCCCGATTCCCCCAGGTAAGCATCGATAGCTAACTCAAATTTCAAAAATGGGTGTCACGTTCTAAATTAGGATCGAAGTTAGTTAATCAGTATGCACACATGCTTGCAGATCGCCATGTCGAAAGACCAATATGAAAATGCAAAGATTATATATCTTCGACAAATCTGGGCACAATATGTCATGGAGGAAGTAGCGCCCAACCATTCAGCATGACAATTTTCTCCTTTTGGTGTACTCTGCATAGACTGTTCATATACATGTGAATAAATATATATATGTGAATAAATGTCCACATTGGATTGCAATCTGTATTTGTCCATACATATGTGAATAAATGTGAATAACTGCCTAATGTGTCAATTTGTTCTGTGAATTTACCTTGCATCTGTACTGTATTGTGTATCCAATCTATACTGTATTGCATCTGTACTGTATATGTGAATGTACTGTATTGTGAATGCAAATAAAGTACTGTATATGTGAATGCTCTATCGGTAAATTCATCAACAACCGAGAGACTACTGTACTTTTTTCTATCGGTACAATCAAAATTAACCGTTAGAAGAGTGTGACCTTTCCTGCCGGTGAACTCATACATATCCGATAGAGTACTAAGCTTTTTTCTGTCGGTAATCTTGTAGTTAACCGTTAGAATAGTGGTACTTTTCCAACCACTGACGACGAGTTTTCTATCGGTAAACTTTTAATATGCCGATAGAATAGTATGATTTTTTCTGTCGGTAATATTGTAGTTAACCGTTAGAATAGTGGTTCTTTTCAATCCGCTATTGACGAGTTTTCTATCGGTCAACTTGTAAGATGCAGATAGAATACGATGATTTTTCCTATCGGTAAACTTATAATTAGCCGTTAGAATAGTGGTACTTTTCCAACCGCTGACGACGAGTTTTCTATCGGTACACTCCTAATATGCCGATAGAATATTATGATTTTTTCTGTCGGTAATCTTGTAATTAACCGTTAGAATAATGGTACTTTCCCTGCCGCTGGACGTAAGACTACGACGGGTTTTCTATCGGTAGATTCATAATATGCCGATAGAATAGTGAACTTGTTCTGTCGGTTATTTACCGATAGAAAATGTCCAGTCTTGTTCTATCGTGTCTATCTCTATCGGTACAAAAACCGATAGTAGAAGTGTGTTTTTTACCGATAGAAGACTGCATTTCTGTACTAGTGTGTGGACCTCTTCCGACGATTCTATTTCTCGGCGTGGTCAAAGAGTGCCAACGCCGCCGGATGTATCTACTTCCAGCTGAGGGGTAAGGAGTATCCCTTTCCACCCCTGCGAGACTCGGTGCACGGGTGGCATCAGAAGTGGTTCTACTGTACCCCGCCGAAGGAGAGCGGGTTGTGGTTTGAAAACTCACGGCCAGATAAGCCAAGCGAGTTAGACACTCTCCCGGCGATTAACTCGGAGTTCATGAAACACGCCGAGGTAATTCTTCACTTGGTCGAAGAGGGGTTGACGGCTCGGGACGTCATCCGAGACTTTGTGAAGAACCCGGTGAGCCCCCTGTGTGAAAGGGCTCATCCGGCTTGGGAGATTAAGTCCATGGTGGACGGCACCCTGGACTACAACGAAGGTATTTGTTTCTGACACCGAAAACCTTCATGTTTTTCTTGAAATACCTTCATTTTAACTTGCATTCGGTAACAGTCCTGTCCTCTGCTGAAATTGAGAGGCGGACTAACCACCTCCTCCGGGCGTATAATGCCGAGGTAGAGGGTGCTAAGGGGTCGCCTCGCCCCCAGAGCTTAATTCACGCTGGCGACGACCTCAGGCAAGAGCGCCGAAGGGTACATTCTCCACTTGGCCTCTGTTTTGCAGGTTTTATGTCTATCCAGTACTAATCCCATGTGAATAGCTTCTTGGGAGGTTTGCTGAGGCGACATGTCCCAGCGAGAACGTCGGTTCCCTGGGAAAGCCGACGACCAAGAACGTGAAGAAAATTTCCTCGAGACCCAGGACGAGGAATCCCGCCCCCAAGAAAGTCAGGCTAAATCTTGGGGAAGGGTCTTCGCGAAGCACTCCTCCTACGGCCCGAAGGACTGCGGTAAGATATCAGATCCCACCGCTCTTTCCAGGTGCGAACTCGAATTACTTCTTCGTCGTACAGGGAGAGGGGAGCGAGGAGGAGGAGGACGATGATGTCCCTCTAGTTCACCGAAGGAGGAAGATCGCGGGCTCTCCATCCGGTGACGCTCCAACCCATTCCGCAGGGATGACTGTTACCGCAGAGGCAGCCGTAACAGTCCCTACGACCACTGAAAGCCTTGTGGTCGCGGATGATCCCCTGGCCCCTGAAGCTCCCGAGGCTTCAGAGCCAGTTGCCTCTACCTTTCCGGTCGAAGGGACGACCGTGGTAAGATTCTCCCACAGTCCATTTTCTTCAATTCCCCCTGTGTACTTGATAAGCTGATGCTTACGCAGGGAGAAGAGCTTCCCCCTGCAACTCCTGCTAGCCCCAGGGAGGAAAATACTCCTCCTCCGCAGATAGAAGCGGAGGTGGTTGTGCAAGATCCTGTGGCGGTTGCACACGAGGTGCCGGCCACAGGATCCCAGGAGACAGCGAGGCCCTTGGATGGGACGTCGCCAATGGGATCGACTGCCTAGGTAAAGATCCTTCTTGTTAGCCTTTATCTTTCCCTTGAAAAAAATGTTCATAGGGGAAGACATACAGGGAAGAGAGCCCTTGTTTTCCAAGAGGAAAGTCAGGGCGGACGATGATTGTCCCCATGCTCAAGGAGAAACTTCTCTGAAATCCCAAAAGCTAATGGGATTTCAATTAAGGTAAGAACCTTTATCCTGGTTGTATTAGAAATGATGGTCACGAATCGTCACCATTTGATTTTCCTTTTCCTTTATCAGGCGAAAAGAAATAGCGCCCAATCCTCCAACCGCTTTGGGAAGGGTTGAAGTCACTGCTGGTGTAGGAGCTTCCAGTGATGAGCGCTCCACCCCCTCGGCCCAGGAAGTTCTCCGAGTCGCGGGGGGAGAAACAGATACGAGGACCCAGTCGCAGTCACCGGCGACTGGAAGCAGTACCCAGCAGGCACTTCCTCCTACTGTCCCTACTGTAGGCACTTCCGGGCCTTCGACAAATCTTCCCATTAGTCCGGAAGATGCCTCTCTGGAGAAGTTCATGAAGGTATGATGAATCCCTCTCTGGGTGTCCTGAACTGTACATAGGACACTTTTGACTCTTTTTGGCATCACAAGAACTATCCCGGATGATGGCCCAATCGCGTGCTTCGGCGGCGAGCATGGTGGCCATTCAAAGAGAGCGAGACAGCTTGCGCAAGTAAGGATCATTATTCTTCAATTTGTAAAGCTACAAATTGGTTATGACCATTCCTTCTGTTTTACTACAGAAAGGTGGCATTGCAGGACAAAGAAATGGCCACAATGAAGCTCCATTCGATCTCAGTGATTAGGAACCAAGAGATTGAAAATAACAGACTACGGTCACAACTTGCTGGTAAGTCGATTCCTGAGTTAGGAAGACTTGTCTTCGCAATATGCGAGTAACCTTTTCCCTTGTTGCAGCGCAAGCGGGTCAAATAAAGCAGCTTAGTGTGGATAATAAACTCCTCCAGGATTCTATCGAAGCCTCCACAAGGGCGATTGGAAAGCTGAGCCGTTCAGTTTTCAAAAAACTGAAGGCGGTGGCTCATCTTCTGAAGGCTGATGTGGTCGAAACCACACGAGACGATCTCAGCCAAGAGGACTGGGCTGCCCTAGTTATGGCTCAAGCAGAGTCACTTCTTGAGTATCTCCCTGAGGATACGCAGCGACGAGAAGAGGTGATCAGAACCAGAGTTCGGTCAACCGCTTCCGCTATCATTAGCCGGGTTCGACTCCACTATGGCCCAGATGCAGATCTGAATCCAATAATGGGACCGGTTGAGATCGAGAGTGAAGAGCAACTAGAGGCCGTAATGGAGGAGATTAGTCCCCTTGTAGATAAGCTCCTGACTGAGCTTGGGATCGTATGATCCCTATACGTGTACAGAAACAGTTGTATACGATGCAATGCACATGAAAATTCACTTTTGAAAATGAATATATTTTTGTTTTATGTTGGTTTATATTATAGACTTATCCCCCCAGCCCCGCCTGTGATTGTAGATACTGAAGGCTTAGTATTACAAACGCAGGGGAAAAGTGAATATAACGACCAAGGTTGTATGATCAAATCAACAATTATAATTATTATAACACCTAGCCTTGTTTGCTAACCAGCAGTCACTCGAATAACCAAGGACTTGTCAGAAAGCCCCGTGTGCGTTGAGAAACGGCTTATTTAGGAGTGGCTTATCTGAAAGTGGTTATGAGATCGGCCAGCGAATCCGACCAGGATGTTATAATGATCTAACCGCGTGCGACCAGCCCCGAGCCGAATTCACAGTGGATGGGCATAAAGGGAAATATTCCTCATATAAACGCAAAACATTTTTAATTTTATGAAAAAATGCTAATTGAACAGGAAAAATGGGGTTGAGTACTTACACGTAGAACTTGCGATGTTGATCGATGTTCCAAGTATTGGACAAAATTCGACCATCCCCCATGGCTAACCGCGCGGATCCTGGTCGCGGCACCGAGACCACAGTGTAAGGGCCTTCCCACTTCGGGGAGAATTTGTTGCGATTAGACTGATCTTGGATTTTTCGTAAGACCAAGTCGCCCACGTGAAGATTACGTGGTCGCACCCTTTTACTGTGATACTTGTGCAAAGCTTGCAAGTATGCCGCGGACTTGACCAAAGCGCGATCACGCCTTCCTTCTAAGAGGATGAGATCTTGTGACCGCTGCTCGGATTGATTAATCTATTCGAATTGTTTTGTCCGAACAGACCCAATACTAATTTCGATAGGCAATACAGCCTCGGACCCATAGACCAGATGGAAGGGCGTCTCACCGGTGGCTCGACTAGAAGTAGTTCACAGTGCCCATAGGACGGTATTAAGCTCGTCTGCCCAAGCCCCCGAGCGAGTCTTAAGGCGATCAAAAACACGTTTTTTAATGCCTTGTAGTATCTGCCCATTGGCCCGTTCTACAGCGCCATTGCTTTGTGGATGCGCCACAGAAGCAAAGCACACCTTAGTCCCAATCCGGTCGCAGTAGTCTAAGAAGAAACCACTAACGAACTGAGAACCGTTATCGGTGATAAGGAGGTTTGGAACACCAAATCGAGCAACAATGTTCTTATGAAAGAACTTTTGTGCTGCTGATGCGGTAATATTACGTACTGGTTCGGCCTCGATCCACTTTGTAAACGTGTCAATGGCTACGAACAGAAACTTGTACCCATTGACTGCTTGTGGCATAGGACCTACAATATCCATTCCCCAGACCGCGAAAGGCCATGCGAGGGGAATGGTTTGTAACGCATAGGCAGGTTGATGAACCTGTCTGGCGTGAAACTGACACTGAGGAGAGGTCTTGACCATATGCTTGGCATCATCGAGTGCCGAAGGCCAGTAGAATCCTTGTCGAAAAGCTTTTCCGACCAGTGTTCGATATGACGCGTGTGCACCACATACACCGTCATGTATTTCTTTCAGGAGGGATTTTCCTTCCTCCTGAGATACGCAACGCATGAATACTCCTTGAGTACCCTTTCTGTACAAAACCCCATCTATGATTTTGTACAGTCGCGCTTTCCGCATTAACCGATTGCTTTCGGTTTCGTCCTCGGGTAGGGTCCCATGTTCAAGATAAACTCTCAATGGATGAGTCCAATCCTGTTCCTGACCGAGGTTGGTAACGGAGGCTATTACCGGATCATCCTCAACCGAAGTCATGATTGAAGGACGGTCCAAGTGTTCAATGAACACTCCTGCCGGAGCGGATGTGCGTGAGGACCCAATTTTGGATAATTGGTCTGCGAGAATGTTGTCTTTTCGCGGGATGTATTGGACTTCGAAATGACTGAAGTGTTTTTCCAATCTCCTCACTTCCCCCAGGTAATGAGCCATTGTCTCATCGGAGGTGCTGCACTCCTTGTTTACCTGGTTTACGACCAACTGTGAGTCTCCCCTCACTACTAATCGACGGACTCCGAGGAATTTTGCTGCCCAGAGCCCTGCAAGAAGACCTTCATACTCTGCTGCGTTGTTAGTCGCAACAAAGTGTAGTTGGATGACATACTTAAGCTGTTCGCCCTGGGGCGTAACTAAGACCACTCCAGCCCCCGAGTGTTGAAAACTACGGGAGCCGTCAAAGTACATTGTCCAATAATCGGGGCACTCCAGTTCCTCTGCCAACTGCACGGGTGGCTCAGGGTTGGTCCATTCGACCACAAAGTCGGCCAAAACCTGAGACTTAACCGCCGTGCGGGGCGTGAAATGGATCTCGAAAGCACCGAGTTCGACCGCCCATTTGGCGATTCGACCAGATTTCTCTGGGTTTCGGACAATATCCCCCAAAGGAAAAGAGGAGGGTACTGTGATCTTGCGCGCTTGAAAGTAATGTCGTAGCTTACGGGAAGCCATCAGTAGTGCGTAAAGTATCTTCTGGACCTCAGGGTAGCGCTCCTTAGGACCATGAAGTACCTCACTCACATAGTAGACGGGTCTATGTATTCCTTCCCTATCCGCGATCAGAACGGCGCTGACCGCGTGCGGTGTGGCCGCCAGATAAAGAAGCAATGGTTCTCCTTTGTCGGGAGACACCAATACTGGCGGACTGGATAGATATGTCTTTACCTCCTGAAATGCTTTCTTTGCCTCATCCGACCATGTAAAATTATGATGCTTCCACAAGGCTTTGAAGAAAGGCAATCCCCTCTCGCCTAGTCGCGATATGAAACGACTTAAAGTTGCCATGCGACCAGCCAGGCGTTGAACATCCTTCATGGTCGACGGCGATCTCATTTGTTCAATGGCCCTGATTTTCTCAGGATTAACTTCAATGCCCCTGGAACACACAAGGAAACCAAGGAGTTTTCCTGAAAAAACCCCGAAAGAACATTTCTCCGGGTTTAATTTTATTCCAAAGCGATTCAAATTACAGAAGGTTTCAGTGAGATCGTCCAGATGAGACAATCTCTTGGTACTTTTTACAACTAAGTCGTCTACATATGCTTCGAGATTACGCCCTATCTGGGAAAGAAAGGTCTTTTGCATCAAGCGCTGATACGTGGAACCTGCGTTCTTGAGACCGAACGGCATTCTGACGTAGCAGTATGTGCCGAACGGGGTGTGAAGGCAGTTTTCTCTTCATCGTCTTCTGCCATGCTAATTTGATGATAACCTGAGTAAGCGTCCAGAAAACTCATCAGTTCGCAACCCGCAGTTGACTCGACCAGCTAGTCGATGCGGGGAAGGGGAAAGTCATCCTTCGGACAGGCAGCGTTGAGGCTAGTGTAGTCGACGCACATGCGCCACTTGCCATTTGACTTGCGGACCATGACCGGATTGGCGAGCCATTCCGGGTGATCCACTTCACGGATAAATCCGGCCTGTAGGAGTTTGTCCAAATCCTCTCGGATGGCTTCCTGTCGGTCAGCAGCAAAACGCCTGAGCTTTTGCTTTATTGGTCGTTGTCCAGGTCGAATTGCTAACCTGTGCTCAATTACTTCCCTTGGGACACCGGGCATGTCGGACGGTTTCCACGCAAACACATCTGCGTTAGCCCGGAGGAAAGCAACGCGGTCGAGTTCCTATTTGTCATCCAGAGCTGATCCGACCCGAATTGTCTTGGATGGATCATCTGGGTACAAAGGAACCAATTTGAGTTTCTCATCTAGTCGAGGAGCAGCCTTGATCGTGTCGGCGGTAACAGTGGCGACCTGAGCGTCCCAGAGGGGAAGTTGATCGACCATCTCCAAAGATAGCCGGTTGCACGTGAGCGCCACGTTGCGACTGCCTCAGACCGAGATGACACCTTTGGGGCCAGGCAATTTCCCGCACTGATAAGCATAGTGCGTTGCCATCATGAACTTAGCGAGAGTTGGCCTGCCAAAGATTGCATTATAAGCCGAATCACAATCAATTACATCAAAAGTAATCAATTCTGTTCGGAAGTTATCTGGTTCTCCCAGTGTTACCGGGAGGACCAATTGTCCCAATGGCATCATGGAGGGGTCTGGGATTATCCCATAAAATGGATGGATTATGGGCTTAATCTTCGAACGAGGAATTTGCATCTCGTCGAGTGCTTTGACCAACAAGATGTCAAGGGAGCGTCCCCCGTCGATCAGGACCCTTTCAACTTTCGCGTTGCTGATGATTGGGGTAATGACCAGAGGGAGCCTCAATGGTCGTGTTAACCCCGCCGGGCAATCAGTGCGATCAAATGTTAAAGGTGTATCCGACCAACGGGGGTATTGAGGTTCACCAAGGGATGTCTCCGTTTGGTTAACCTCTCGGTAAAAGGCCTTAAACTGCCTTTTGGAAACGAAAGAAGAAGAACCTCCAAAAATAATGTTAACATGATTTTGAGGTACCTGGTAGGACATTTCCTCGTCTCCGTCGGCGTCTCTAAGCCCGCACGCCTGTTCTTTGGGTGGTAAGGTTGGCATTGGGCCGACTCCCTGGTAGAAGTCATCCAATTGCTTCAACCAACTCCTGCAATTCTTGAGGTCGTGGCCTGCGGAGTTATGGACTGGACACCACTTCTTGCCCTCTTGCGGATTAGTTGACTTTTCTGGCTGGTCGACATTTTGACCACCAGAGGCAGGTTTATTTTTGAATGAAGACTTATTACCTTTGGTAGAAGGTGGCTTCTCTGCGACTGCGACCTCGCGGTACTGTCCAGAGTGGTTCCTCTTCGACTTCTTCGACTTCCCACCCGATGAAGACTCCAGCTTCTTGCCTGAATCTTCTTTCCTGGCATCCTTGAAGCCTGGTTGAGGTGGTAGGTCCCCCTTGTCGACCATTCGATTCCATTCGACCGCCTCGGCTGCATCGGAATATCGATCGGCCATGTCGAACAGATCGGCCACTGATCGAGGAGGGTGGATAAGCAAGTCCTCGGTAAATCTCCGGTATCGAACAGCATGCTTAAATGCCCTGATTACGGAGCCATCAGATTTGTTCGGGATGGTATTCCTCACCCCGACAAACCTCTTGACAAACTGCCGAAGTGTTTCGGTTGAAGTTTGCCGTAGCCTTTGAAGGTCGTCCTCCTTACCCGGCTTCTGGTAACAATTTTGAAAATTGCTGAGGATAGCATCGCACAGCATTTCCCAATTGTAAATGGAACCCTCGGGCTGATTAAACAGCCAGGTTCTAGCCGGGCCTGTGAGGACTGTAGGCAGGTAGTTGGCCATGACCTTGTCGTCGCCTTCTGCCGCTTGGATGGCAGTGATATAGATTTGAAGGAACTCGGATGGGTTCTGAGTTCTGTCAAACCTCTCAATGGCCCCTGGTCGAAACTTATCGGGCCAAACGACTGCTCGTAGGCCAGGCAAAAAAGCTTTGCAACCAACATAGGGACCGTGAATTGCCCTGTGACTCTCGGCTGGGTCTCGGGCGACCTCACGTAATGGCGAAGTTACTCGTGGTCCCAAACGAGAGTGGACAGGAACTCGATCCCTACTGCGAGAATCCTGCATTCGCCGGTATCTGTCCTGTCGGGACGGTACGGGCGGCAGGTAACTTCGTCGACCGGAACCAGAATGAGGGCCATCTCGCTCGCGGGAACGTGTTACCGAGCGGGAAGAAGCCGTTGGGGTCGCCTCAGACGCGACCTCATCCAGTCTCTCCACCAGGATCCTAAAAAAGGCCGGTTTCTGCGCATCCGTGACCGTAGGAGGAAAGTTACGCATGACTTCCGCGATAGATCGCCGTCGACGATGGGTACTTCTCCTAGGGGCACCAGGTGTTATTTTTTCTTCGTCCACCGGAAAACGCTCCGGTGGTAAAGAAGGGGTCTGGTCACGTTTGCGACCACGCGACCATCGAGAAGAACCTGGAGCAGCATCGTAACGAGCCTGCGCATCTTGAAGAGCCTCTAGGGCAGTTCTACGTAGTTCGTTGTTTTGTTGCTCGAGATCTTGATCCTCCTTCTGTTTGCGATTTTGTTCTTCCCTAGCAGCCTGTTGATCGGGAGTTTCTTCCGACAACGCTGCAAACTGCCTAGGGAGAGAGGTTGCCGATGGGGAAAACATCTCAGTTTGTTCTGAGTCGGACTCGAAATCAAAGAGACGGTGAAGGTTATCAGGGTCGAACCTTCCAGGGCTAATTTCCGGGTCATCATTATTCTTTCCCTCAGCGGGGTCGTATGACGGGCCGGATTCACCGCCTAGCGCATTAAGAACCTCTGTGGGTTCTGACCTTGCGCTAGTTGCTCCTTGGTCGATTGACATGACCTGGAGAGACGATTCAACCTGTGGAAGATTCTGGCCTTCGACCTCCTCCATCGGGACAGGATTGCTTGGAGAAGGCATCGGAATATGGGCATAATCCTCGAGATCGAAATCGTTCTCGGAATCATATGCTCCAGCCATGTTTTAGAAAACCTCCAGATTTAAACTAGGACGCCTTGAGAAAGGCCCCACGGTGGGCGCCAGCTGTCGACGATTCGGACTCGGAGTCCTCAGCCGAACTTATGCAAAATTTGTAATGATGAGACCTTTCAAGATGACCCTCCGGGAAGGTATGTAGAACAATGGTGAACAGGAGCACAAAGAGATTTATACAGGTTCGGGCCCTCGATGGTGGGAGTAATAGCCCTACGTCCTGTTGGGATTTCACTACAGGTGATAAGAGGTTACAAAATGGCAGAAAAATCCCTTCACAAGCGAAAGGTTTTTCCTATGTAAATGTACAGAATAAAGTCAGGAAGGCTTGTAAGAACTATCTAATTTAGGCCGTAAACTTGGCTATTTTTAGTGATTGAGACGCGTTGTGTCTCACTTGTAATAGAAGTCTTGTTCTTCCAAATGGATCGGATCCCCCTGTTTGATGTATTTCGCCACCCTTTTATACTAGACGAAAGGATGTCATGTCGTAACTGCATCAAACAGTTGTTTGGACGGTTGGATGCGGTTTATTGATCCGCTCTTAACTTCCAAGTAGATCAAGCACGTGTTATTCGTGAAATAACTGCTTGTATTAACCTCCTGGCGGTTAGTCTTCTACGTGGAGGAATCTTCAGGATACTTGGAATATTCCCACTATAGGGATAACCGGTCAGATAAATTCCAAGTACCTTGGTCGAGAATGTCCTGACCGCGGGATGTTGGCTGACCGCAGGATGTTGGCTGACCGCGCAACATCTTCGATATTCTGTTCGCGTATAACATACGAACTTCTGACCGCGCAAAGCCTGTGGTCTGATCGCATGAGGCTTGCAACCTGGTCGTGCAAAGCCTGCGACCTTAGGTAGATGCTTCTCAGAATGACTTGAGTTCACACCGCCGGGCACGTGTCTGACTCGAATCTGTCTTGAGCCAACAGTGCGTTTATTTGAACTGACTTGGGTGTCAATCCTCGTCAGTACCTGGGCCAGGTCGCCTTCGGAAGGGACCGCCGGGACAGCAGTGTCCCGGGCGGACGGCGCCGGGTCTTCGAGACCCTGGCCACCGGGAAGGGTGCGAGCCCTTGTTCTTGGGGGAGCCATGGCGTCTTGTCACGGGTCCCCACGGACGGCGCCAACTGTCGTGGTATTGCGAATACCCCGGCAGGTTTTGAGAATGATCCTAGCGAAGATTACGCGGCGCGGGTTGACCGGATGACCTGTCCTCCCCCGCCGGACAAGCACAAGAAATGACACGAGGATTTATACAGGTTCGGGTCCCGGTGGGGGCCCTAGTCCTGTCGACGCGCTCCCGACCGGAGTCGGCTGGGGAGGCTCTCTCCGGGGGAGAGGCTTCTGGAGCACTCCTGTGAGTGTAGCTATTCCAATAAAAGTGATTCGATCCCTTACAACAGAGGGGTACAAGGGCTATTTATAGCCCCAAAAAGAAGCAAAAAAGCCTAAACTACCCCGGAAGCCACCGTCGAATTGAAGAGTAGGACCGTCCTTCTCCCGGTCAAATGCCTTGGATACTTGACAGGTGGTCGCTAGTTCCCGAGGCGCTCCTCGCGTGACCTGCACGTGACAAACAATTCGAGACTTTACCTTTAGGAGGGCGATGAGGCCCGGGACGGCGCCGGAGGCCATGTCCCAGGGGCCAAATGGCGGCGCCCGGTGAGAGCCCGGGGGCCACGTCCCCGGGCCAATGGCGGCGCCCGGGACGGCGCCGGAGGCCATGCCCCGGGGGCCAAAAGGCGCCGCCCGGGGAGCGGCCGGAGGCCACGTCCCCGGGCAAATGGCGGCGC
Source organism: Pharus latifolius (assembly GCA_019359835.1). Lineage (NCBI taxonomy): Eukaryota > Viridiplantae > Streptophyta > Magnoliopsida > Poales > Poaceae > Pharus > Pharus latifolius. Next base: position 68,957,688 of record CM033323.1, read on the forward strand.
CCGGGAAGAGCCCGGGGGCCACGTCCCCGGGCCAATGGCGGCGGCCGGGACGGCGCCGGAGGCCATGCCCCGGGGGCCAAGTCCCCGGGCGAATGGGGGCGCCCGGGACGGCACCGGAGGCCAAAAGGCGGCGCCCAGGGGCGGGCCGGAGGCCTGGTCCCCGGCAAACGTGACTCAACTTGCCTGGACTTAGCGCCGCGGAGATTTCCCCCAACAAGGGCAATCTGGATTTCTGCCGATCACCGACGTTGAGGTCCTCTAGAGTTCAATCAAAGGCTACAGCATGATGAGGTGAATAGGAGGAACTTACTGGTTGAGTCAATTTGGGATTTGGTGCAGTGAATCGTTCTGCCGTCGTGCTGCTCCTCGGCGGCTCGCCGGAGAAGGAGAAACAGGGAAGATGAAGACTTAAGTGGCCAAGGAGCTCTCGAGAAAAATGGTGGAGATATAGCTGGTCAGGGGCTGCTATTTATAGGCACAGGACGGAGTTGGTGATATTGGAGGCAGTGAAAATTGTGTCGGTGAAACGGCTGGTCGAAGCAAACAGCGGTAGCGACGGGACGGCGAGCAGGCGACTCTGCAACTGTATTTAGTCGGCTCATTGGGACTTGGCGCTGGCCGGTGTAAGACGAAGGCAAGAAAGCTGGCCCGGCCTGGCGACATGGTGCGAAGTTTCTGACAACTGCTAGAGCGCGGTCACTGCTGGTCACGCACGCGGTTGCTGCTGCTGTTGGTGTTGCCATGGCGACGATTTTGACGCGGACACATGCGCGCATGAAGGCGCAATCAAACATGGCACAAGCGAGGGCAGAGCTTTGCCGGTGGCGAATATTGTGGCGAGGCCTGACGCTGGTTGAAGGTGTGCCGGTGGGTGTGGTCAAACAGGAGTTTGGACCAGATTGCAATTTCTGAAAATTGGTTTGGATCGATTTGTAATTCCTGGGAATTAGATGGTTAAGACTAAAACTGATTTCACTGATCTGGCAAACTTTATTCAACAGAAGATTTGTCAAAGATATAAGATAAGATTTGGAACATTTGAATTGTTTTTGAATGAAAATGACGATAGGGTAATTTAGGGCATTTAGAATCCGGGCTTTGCCGAAACTGAAGTTCTGGGATTTAGGATCAGATTTTGATATCCTCATAGAAGAAGATTTTGTGAATAGCATTTGGGAGATATTCCCCGAATCAAATTTGGATTTGGAGTTGATTTGTGGCTTTTAGCCTTTCTAGGCTTTTGGAAAATCTGAAAAGGATCAATTTGCAATAGTTTATGGACTGATTTGTGAAAATGGTCTTAATGGTGGAATCTGGCTGCCAACTTTTTGGATTAAGGTATTGGCATACCCTTGATCATAATCGAAGAATAATTTGGTCTGGATTAGGTCTAGATTTGATTAAATCGGAGTTCAGGGTATTTAAGGTAATTAGGATATTCAATTAAATTTGTTTTCGAAAACAGATTAAGATTGATAATTCTAGGAGTTAGAGATCGAATTTGTTCTGGCTTCTGAAGGGTTTTATACTCAAGATAAATAGTAGATCATATCTAGATAGTCAGATCTTGATTTGGGTCCATAGAGAAGATTTTTGGGATTTCTGGGGCTTAGGATAGAATGATTCTCGGCTGATTTAGCTGATCTTGGAGAGACATATGCATGCAAGACCTTTTATGAAAAAGAATTTTCACCCCAAACCCAGGGTGTTACAAGATCCCTTAGGCCCTATGCTGGGGGTGGGGTCCTGAGGTAGTACGCAGGCATCCATCGTCCACTTCAATTTACGAACACGTATGTTACATTTTGCAAGGTGAGTATATTAAGTATGTTGTGAACTAAAATGGGTAGGATTTACCTCCTGTATTATAACACACTTCTTGGGCCACGGTACGTAGGAGCCCAATGCCTCAGCAATTGTCCGCATTTCCTCCGTTGGGACGAGCAACGAAAAAGCAATGTAGCCTGGGAGGGCCATGTCCACCCGTACCATTGCGAAACCCATATTTAGAAGTATGCAGTGGGTCCAGACATCCTCCCCAGACGGATATACGAACTCGTGTGCAACCACCACGGGGTCGTCACCTAGGTGAACCACTAGGCTGCAGCTCTCCGACTTCTGCAAATTTGCAACAATTAAAACAAGTTAGCGAAACAATTCTAACGGATCGAGTGTGGTATCAACTTAAGTGCAATACCTCATGAACATCCATTGGATCCATGTTGACCTTGGAAGAGCAACTGCTCAGCCGACCCCGCAGGGTAGCGTCTGTTGCATCTATGCCCCTATTATTGTTGATTTTGATTATTGATGACATTAAGTGTTTTTTATCTAATAATGTCTTAAGCTATCCGTATGTAGAGACCTAAGAGCTATTTCGCCTAAGGTCACAGTATTGCCAAAGTCGCAAGCACAAGGTCGAAAAGAAGAAAGACACAGAGACCTAAGCTATCTGGAGGATGTGCAAGTCGCAAGCACAAGGTCCCGAGCCGAGGTCAAAAGCACAAGGTCACAGTGTCGTCAGAGGTTGCAAGTCCAAGTTCGCGAGCCATGGTCGCAAGCGCAAGGTCGCCAAGGATGAAGCTGCAAAAGGCTTAAGGTAAAATGCGTATTTATTTTACCAGTCTCGGTGTTTGGAGTTTGACCGGTTTATAGGAATTTGTTTTTAGTTTAAACCATACTATTAAGAGGGGTTGCAAGTTCTCTCTACATTTCCAGCATAAACTGATAATCTCTTAGGTCATTGTTTGGAAATGATTTGGTTTTTCAGATGAGTTTTTGGCAGTAGAAGGATTTTTTCATTTTACAGAAAGATCTAAACTGATCTGGGTTTTGCTACTGTTGACAAAATTATATATCCTTAAATTATCTTTCAAACAAACTATAAAACACTTCAGTCGGACCTTTGGATCAAAAGTTATGATTGTTTTTATCGATGGTGACTGTCAGCATGTAATGCTGACTGTCAGCATGAAATGTCAATTTTCGTTGCTAACATTTGTCCAGAGAGCATGTTTTTTGAGCTGAAATTTTTTGACTTACGCTGACTGTCAGCATGAGTTTCGACCACATCTGTTTTGTTTCTGAGTTTGTTTTAACTGGATGTTTTTGTGGTCATTGCTGACTATCAGCATGAGAATTTCTTTCCATATGCGACTACAAACGGCTAGCTAAGTTTTATCCGTGATTTTTGTTGAGCTGTGGTTGTGGATGCTGACTGTCAGCATGTGTTGCTGACTGTCAGTATGTGCTGATTTGTTTCCTTTTTCGACCACAACGGCTAGTTGAGTTTTCTCGAAAAATTGCTTCTTACTGGTCGTGGCATATGCTGACTGTCAGCATGCTTTGGCAGTTTTCAGCTCGAGCACAACAGCTATTTTATTCATTTGGGCTATAAATAGAGGCTTTGAGCTATTGTTTTATACACCAAGCAGCCTCATTCTCTTATACACACTTGAGCATTTGTTTTAGAGGTAAAATCTTGATCTTTTGATCAAGTGGTGAGTTTTGTGATCCACCGAGTGTTCTGTTCATATCATTTGCATACTTAGAGTTTCTTGGTGCTTGTTGGAGGTCTAGAAGAAACCTTGCAACTTAATACTCTTGGTGAACGCCCTCACCTAGACGGTTCGGTGGCGTGGCCGTTGATCTCTCCTGTTTGAACATTGTTGGAGAGGCTCAGCGTGATTTAAAAGGCATCGATGCTCACCTTTCCAGAGTGGACAAGGAGCAACCACTAGTGAGAAATATCCCTCGTGGATATTGAAGCAAGACTCATTCAATTGAGTGCTTCAACGAGGACTAGGGGAGAGCGGGTGAGTCTCCGAGACCTCGGTAAAAATCTTTGTGTTTGTTCTCTCTCTCTTTCTTTTTAGTTGTGCAATTCATTATTCCATTGTTTCAGTTCTCATTCTTTGCAAAAGTTGTTTCATTTGAAAATTTTTAAAGCCTCCTATTCACCCCCCCTCTAGTCGGCATCCTCGATCCTACACGTGGTATCAGAGCGTGGTCCCTCTTTGAATGGGCTTTACCGCCTAGAGAAAAAGGATGGACTCAGTAGAGGATTTTGATTTGATTGCTCCTCACTTTGATGGCTCACATTACTTTCGTTGGAAGATTATTATGAGCACTTATTTTGAGGCATTGAGTTTGGATTTATGGAGCTTAGTGGAGAAGGGTGTGACTTATCTCTTGATTTCGGATAAGGATATTCTCCTCTTAAATACAAAGGCTAAAGATGTGCTTCTTAGATCCCTTAGACATGATGTGTTCGACCACTCACGATGTTTGGACCACCCTTGAGTTTATCTTTGAGGTCACATCTAGCTTTGAGAATGCTAAGGTGCGCTTCTTGATGCAACACTATGAGGCATTTGTGATGTTGGAGCATGATACACTCTCCACCATATATGATTGCTTGATCAATATCACAAATGAGCTCAAAGCCCATGGCGCTAATATTTCCAATCTAGACATTTGTAGGAAATTGCTTAAGGTGTTACCGGAGGATCGCTACGGAGACTTCATTACCACTCTTGCAAACGGTGACCCCTCCGACACTTCACCGAGCTCGCTCATTGACATGCTTATGTCAAATGAGGCTATGTCCAAGCAGAAGGACATACATTCCACCTCCGAGCATATTAAGAATGATGATTTCATTGTGGAGGATCGGGAGCTTTCTAGAAAGCTCAAAGACGTCATCGACTTGGTTCGCCTAAGAAAGACAATGGCGAACTCTTGCAAGAAGAGCTCAAAGAAAGCAAGAAAGAAAGCGTCAAGATCAAAGTCTTCATCTCAGGACAAATTTATATGCCTTATGGCATGTGACTCGATGGTATGAAATACTAACTTCTCTAATGATGAGCTTATGGATATGATTGTAGAGTTAAATGACTTGCTTGGCAATATGAATAAAAGTTTTTGCACTTTAAAGAATAATTTCTCATCCTTGAAAGTGGAATTTCAAGAGTTAAAAAGTTCTTATGATTCTTTGCTTGCCAAGGAAGCTATTAGCTTCACAATTACCGTAGATGATAGAGTTGCTTGTGACTGGCTTATTGATCTATCCTTAGAGTCACATACTTCCACTTCACATGCTAGCACCTCTTGTAATGACTTAAGTGTTAATTCATGTTTAGACTCAAATGCTAGTTTTGTGGACACTGGTATTTCATGTGATAATTTGTCTATTGATTCATTTATTGATTCACATGTATGTATGGTTGATACTAGTAACTCATACCATGATTTATCTAGTGAATCATCTTTATGCCATGGTGTTAGTACTAGTTGCTCCTCATTTGATATGTCTAGCTCATCTAGTGATTCTATTGTTATGCCTGCTAGTTCATCTACTTGTGATGATATGCCGTCATGTTCCCATTCGCATCATGTTTCATGTGTTAACATAGTATCATCTCATGTACCTAAAATTGAAAATGATGAATTTAAGGCTAAAATAAATAGATTGAGCCATGACCTTTCTAGAAATCATATGAGTAGTGCTATGCTTGTTAAACCCCCTTTAGATCATAGATATTCATTTGAAAAGGGGGAATTAAATCGTGCTCACTCATCTAGTAAGAGGCATCACATATTTTACTGCACTCATACCATTTTATTTGTATAGCCCTCTCAAACTTCATGTTCCGCATGTCACTTAATAGGGCAACATTCGCATGAGTGTGTATCTAACCCTTTCATAGTTGGTTCTTTTGACTCTTATTTGATTTCTAGTTATAGAAGAGGTCTAATTGCAAAACTTGTTGATTTCTGTTTTCAAAAACCTAAAGATAGACCATTTGGGTACCAAAAGATTTATGCAACAAGGCCAGAGGGCCTCGTAAGGTTAGGGTACCTAAAAAGGCTTGACTCTTGTTTGGAAAATTTCCTTTTTGGAAAATTCTTCTGGTACCTAAAAAGGCTTGACTCTTGTAAGGTCAGGGTACCAAAACTCTTGTATGTGTCATGCATTGAAAATCATTTCTATAAATTTTCATTTCAATTGGATTTGATTTGAGCAACATTTGATTTTTCACAAATCAAATCTGAAATCTACATCTTCAGACTTCTTGTGGTTTTTGAGTGATTTTTCATTTTTATATCTCTTAATTGGTTGGATTTTGAGGAAAGTTTATACATGATATTTTCTTTGATTGGTCTTTACGGTTAAGTCATTTCCAAATTTTTAGAAGCCATTTGCGTGGTTTTTAGGTGCCTTTACATGTGTAAAATTATTTTCCCAAAACCTGAAATCTGAAACTTTCAATCTGGTCAACATTTGTCTTTTTCATATCTTGTGGTTGGCTCTGATTTTGGCTTCATTGTAAAAGGCTAACTAGTTCCTCATTATCTCTTTTTAACTCCAGAATTTTTTTTTGGAACTTCTGAAGCCACAGTGTTTAAGAAAATTTTCAGTCAAATTGGATGTCAATCTTTTATTTCTTTCGAAAAATTTGTGATCTTGGATTTCACTGCATTTTTCATCCTAAAGAAGTTTTAGTTGAAAGTTTAAAAGATAATTCTTTGATCTTCAAAGGCTTTCATTTTGGAAATCTCTATCTTGTTGATTTTAACTTTAAAGACGCATCCCTTTCAACATGTCTTGTCTCTCACACCTCAAAAGGTTGGCTATGGCATAGAAGGCTTGCACATGTTGGAATGCATCAACTTAAAAAGCTTTTAAAATGTGATTTTGTTGTGGTATTACGAATACCCCGGTAGGTTTTGTGGAGATTCCTAGCGAAAAAAAGATGACGCGAGCTGACCGCGTGACCGGTCCTCTCCCATCGGGCAAACGCAGCAAGTGACGCAAAGATTTATACAGGTTCGGGCCTCAGTGGAGACCCTAGTCCTGTCGACGTGCTCCCGACTAGAGTTGGCTAGGGGAGTTCTCTCGGGTAGAGATGGCTCCTAAGCACGCCTGTTTGATTTTGTGTATTGGAGTAAATGAGTTGTCCTCCTTTACATGAGTGGGATACAAGGGCCTATATAGGCCCGAAAGATGCAAAAAGACTAAACTGCCCCATCCGCAATCATTGGATTAAAGGGCACTAGCGTCCTTCTTCCGGTCAAGGGACTTGGATTATAGACAGGTGTCTTCGCCAATTCCCGAGGCGCTTCTCGCGTGATCCTCACGTGACCCGGCAACGGGGGCCCTTGCCTCCAAGCAAATGGCGGCGCCTGGGACGAGGGTCATCGGGAGTTGCGGCCGGGACGAGGGTCCCCTGGAGCCTTGCTTCCGAGCAAATGGTAGCGTCCGGGATGAGTCCTGGCAAATGGCGGCGCCCGAGACGAGGGTCACCGGGCTCGGGAGCCTTGCCTCCGGGCAAATGGCGGTGTTCGGGACGAGGGTCACCGGGAGCCTTGCCTCCAGGTAAATGGCGGTGTCCGGGACAAGGGTCACCGGGAGCCTTGCCTCCGGTAAATGGCGGCGCCCATGACGAGGGTCCTCGTGAGCCTTGCCTCCAGGCAAATGGTGGTGCCCGGGACGAGGGTCCTCGGGAGCCTTGCCTCTGGGCAAATGGCGGCGCCCGGGACGAGGGTCACCTCTTACGTGGACTTGATCCCGCGGATATTTCCCCCAACAGTAGCGCCCCATGTCCTCCGGGGACGCTGCTCGAGTCCCCGGAGGGGATGGCTCACATCACCAGGGACATCTCCTCCAGGGTAGATTTCCGGCGCCTTGTCGACGCTTCGATCCTCGCGCCAAGTGTTATGGCGGCACCATCGGTCATTAAGTCCCCTAGTCTCATTGGGGCGCGCCGTCTGGCCATAATGGCTGCTCGCGGTTCGAATTGGTGATGCGTCATTTGACGCACCTGTCTCTTTGATTCCCACGTGTTGTTTGAATTGAGTGGTGCAGATGCACCGCGAGGGGCCACGTGGTGCCCATCGGGGCCATGTTCGAGCCCAATAAATAGGGCCTCGAGGGGCCCAGAGAAGTCACTCGATCCTTCAAACCTCAAATGCTACCGGTGCCTTAAGCTCTCCCGGTAGCTTTCCCCCGGAAGCTTAACCTCCAGAAACCCAAGCATAAATTCCCTTAGAGCCTAAGCCACCGAAGAAAACAATGGGTCCCAAGGGTCGCGCCAAGGCCGCCGAGGTGCCTCCGGAGGAAGTCACCGTGAACTTCCGCTGGGCCTTTGAGTTCACCTCGGGGGACTTAAGAGTCCCTCGTGGACCGGGGGTTGTTGTGGATGGGGACATCTGGATACCCTCCAAGAAGGATGGCGCCCCCCGCCCTAGACTCGGTGAAGTGGCCGTCTTCGACACCTTCCTCGAGGCCAGGCTTCGGCTCCCGGTGCATCCGTTGCTCAGGGAGTTCCTCAAGGGGATATGGGGTGGCGCTCAACCACCTGATGCTGAACGCCTTCATTCGGATGGGTCTCTTTATCTGGCTGTTTGAGACAGCCATCGGACGGGAGCCGACGCTCCGGCTGTTCCGGTACTTCTACGAGCCGGCGGCGAGGAGCTCCCATCTGGTGAAGGGAGGGCCGAAGTCTCCGTTAGGCTCTGTCATGATTCATCTCCTGCCGTCACGGGTGCAGGAGTACCTATGGCGGCTTCTCGGGACCACTGGGGGACTGGGTTCGAAGGTGGTTTTACCTCCGGGTCCGGGACGCTGAGGTGACCTACTCATCAGAGCCCCCCTCCTACAGCCGGTCGTCTGCCCCCAAGCCCCCGATGTGGACCGAGGAGGAGCTGAAGCTCCTCAGCCAAGTGGTTGGCTCCCGGGGCGTCCGTTCCATGAGGGACGCCGCCGAGGAGCTGATGCTACTGAAGGTCTCCTCGCGCGGGAGGTGGGGGATTGGAATGTGCCCGGCGCAGCGGCCCCCGCAAAAGCCGGTGACCCGACAAAGCTCCCGGCGACTTTCCTCGCTTTTTTGTTAGTTTTGCTAACTCTTTCCTTTTATAGTCCGGTCGTACCCAGCCTCCTAGGAAAAGGCGGAGAACCTCCTTCGGAGGTACTACGCCGATGAGCACGAGTGTATCGCGTGTGTCATCGGGGAGGGTCCTCCCTGGAACTTGGTGGCCGAGGCCTTTGGGCTGAGGCTGCTGGAGAGGACGCCTCTCCCCACTACTGGCTCTCATAAGCGGGGGAAGGAGGTCGCCGGGGGTTCCAAGCCGAAGCGTGCCAAGGCTCAGAAGGCCCCCGGTCTGGCAACGACGCCGAGTTCCACTCCTGTGAAGGCCCGGGATGCCGCCCCCAGGTCGGAGCTCGTGCGAGCGCCTTCCCGGCGTGAGGTGACACCGCCCCTCCGATAGGAGAACTCCGGGGGGGCGGTGGAGGCGCAAGAGTTTGCGCGCCTTCTCGAGGCCTCCGGAGAGTCTCGGGGGAAGGAGCCGGCCTATGACGGGGGGCATCTGACTCAGTGAATTACGGCCCCTCGCCACCTCCGGCGATCGCGCTCCCGGTGGCACTGGCACTACCGGAGCCGGAGAGACAGGAGGTTTGTTTCGCAGAGGCTTCCCCTCCCCCTGTCTAATGGCCGGTGGACGAGGGGGGAGCCCCTTGGTCTACGAAGTTCCCGCGGCGACGGAGGTCCCGGGGGCCCCGCCGCCTGGAAAGGGGAAAGGGCTCCTCATCCCTCCCCGGGGGGACCCCCTTGGAGAGCTCGTTGACTTCTTCTTTGGCCACCTCTTCGGTGGCGAGGACTTCGGCCGCTGCCACTCCGGTCCGCACCACCCCCACAACCTTCGTGAGGGGGCCTGCCGTCGCAGACGGGTCCGGAGCCGTTGGGAGGGAGACCCCCTGCTGTCCGCAGGGGAGGTCTTCCGGTTCGCCGAGGGGCTCCAGACCCGGAAGGTGCAGGAGTACGTCTCGCAAGGGATGCTCCGCAACCGTTGCGGGGAGCTGCAGTCACTCCACGTCCAGGTTCGTTCTCGAACTGGTGGTTCATTTTTTCTAGGATTCTGCCAACTCTCGGGCTTTGACTAACCTTCGTGTTCGTAGGGGGCGGCCCTCGCTTGGGGCATCGAGGCGCGCTTCGACAAAGCACTGAAGGAGGCGGAGGGGAAGGCCGCCGCCTTTTCGGAGGAGCGGGACGATGCGCTCCGGGAGTTGGCTCGAGTCCGGGCCCAACTCCACGCCTCCGAGAACGCTAACGACCGGCTCCAGAGGGAGGCGAGGGCTAAGGAGGATGCCCTCTGGGAGCTCGAGGGCTCTAGTGCCCGGGAGGTGACGGACGAGGGTCGCTCCGTCCGCTCGGCCCTCGAAGGGCTTGGGGTGTGCCATGGCCCGGGGGGCAGCTCTGAGGCGGTGCCGGCGAAGCTCGCGGAGGCTGTGCGTTTCTTAACGCACGTCTCTGTGATCCAGGAGGCCGCCGATGCTCGAGCACGAGGCTGGGTGATCCCGGTGGTGCTACCGCAGCGGGGCTTGTGGAACACCAGAGGGTTGGCGCACAAGCGATCCGGGGCCGGATCCCACGGAGCTTTCCCTAGTTTTTCGAGCCGCTCCGGCGAGAGGTGGAGCCGCTCACCGAGAGCTTCTACGACTGGATCATGTGGGTGCGATTCCCGGCATCGGCGCCACCGAGAACGGACACTACGGCTCCGGTGGAGGCCTCCCAGGGGGAGAACACCGATGAACAAGTATGAGCCTCCCCCCGGGCCTTTAGATAGCTCCTTTTTTGTTTTAGGATTTTTGCTCCCGGTAGCTTCTTAGAACAAACCCCGGAGACTTGTATGAAAAAACATTTTAATTCAATAGAATGAATTTTTTGCTAAGTGTCTTGAATTGAATTTACCAGGCGCCCTCGGGACGTTACTCCCGGGAGAGAGCCCCCGAGGTTTGAGTGCAACCTTAGGGGCGCCCCGATGTTGCGGGGAGCCTCCTCGGAGGTGGGGCCCTCGGGCTCTGACGGGTGTCAGTCAGGGGATGCCCAAGCCGTGTCGTGGTATTGCGAATACCCCGACAGGTTTTGTGTACGATCCTAGCGAAGAAAACGCGACGCGGGCTGACCGGGTGACCGGTCCTCCCCTGCCGGACAAACACAAGAATTGACACTAGGATTTATACAGGTTCGGGTCCCAGTGGGGGCCCTAGTCCTGTCGGCGTGATCCCGACCGGAGACGGCTGGGGAGGCTCTCTCGGGGGAGAGGCTTCCGGAGCACACCAGTGAGTTTTGGCTATTCCAATAATGAATCACATGTCCTTTACAACTGAGGGTACAAGGGCTATTTATAGCCCCAAAAAGAAGCAAAAAAGACTAAACTACCCCGGACGCTACCGTCGGATTGAGGGGTAGCAACGTCCTTCTCCCGATCAAGCGCCTTGGATGCTTGACAGGTGGTCGCTGATTCCCGAGGCGCTCCTCGCGTGACCTGCACGTGATTAACAACCAGAGACTTTACCTTTAGAAGGGCGATGAGGTCCGGCACATGCACCGGAGGCCAGGTCCCCGGGCCAAAGGCGGCTCCCGAGACCGGCACCGGAGGCCGGGTCACGGGAGGCATCGGAGGCCACGTCGCCAGCCAAAAGGCGGCGCCTGGGGCAGGCACCTGTGGGACTCTCATTTGAGGAATCCGGTGGCAACCGCCCAGGTGGATTGCACTCAGAAATGGCACATTGCAGCTCACAACAACAAGATGCATTATATAAAAATACAAGTAATTAAAAACAAGTACTGATCACAAGGACCAACATTACAATAACTTAGCGCCAAAATGACGCATTTAAATGTTGATACAAATTAAGGAGTTTTCGACACAAAGGTCGGCACAAAATAAAACAACAATAATAAACAAAAGGACTTCATCAGTCTTCTTCTTCTGCAGCAGCGGTGTTATAGGGGCCTTCTCCACATCGGACTCTACTTTGGTACATAACCCTCTAACAAGCTGGGCCTTCAGTTTCTTCTTCTTGTTCCACATTGGGTTCAAGACCGTAAGATTCAAGGTCGACGAATCCTTCTTCTAAATTTGTTTGTAAAAGCAAGGGTGAGCACATTGTCCACATGGTGCTCAACAAGTCCCAAATAAGAATGCAAGTATACTTAGATGAGGGGGAATTTCTCAAGGATGGCTCTTTGGCTTTTAGCATACATATAGGATAGATTTTCGCACTTAGTTGAAGAAAAGACCACTATTTTCGAAAGCGGTGCTTTTAAAATCCTAAGCTAGGTTTTCAGAAAATGTTGTGTGTGGCGGTCTTTCATGAGTCACCACTTTATTCAGATTTTGTGAGAAATCTTCCAAGAGCTACTTGTGCTGCATCGACGTGAATAGAATCCGCAGCGCGCAGACTCCATGACCTGGGAGCTCAGAGTATCCGATACTTTTTAAACTTTGCAAAGGTGTACCACCTTAATCCACCGATCATTCGGCTTTCAAGTCGGTACTTCTCCATGCGACTCTTACGCATGTGACAAGGCCGAGATGACACAACAGTTTATAGTCCTAGCATTAACTATTCCCTGCTCGGTAAATAGAAAATCAAGTCTCAAGTACCGTTGTGGGTCCTCCCCACTGCCTTACTTCCTAGCCTGGGTCTATGTTATCGCAAGACACATAGCCTCTCTTGATTACAGTCGGGCACGACTTAATCTGGCATAGGGCATCTTCCTTCTTTCCACCTTTTCCCCTCATAATTTTTCTGAACTCACATCACTCATGGCCTTCTGTGGCCCACCAGCTCTCGCAAGAAACTGGATCGACAACCATTGCAGGGAAAAGCTAATACTAAAGAAAGCTACTAAGTTGCGCCCGTCCCATAACCGGGCAAGTGGTTGGTACGTTTTTCATGCCGCATAGAAGCACAACACAAGGTTCTAGTCCTTATGAATCTCTAGTGAGGAGTCTTTCACATTCCCAGTGCGCACACAGCACCATCCAATCAAACCATCCTCACTATCGATTCCAATCACATTTTCTTTCACAAAAAGGGTTTTGAATATGCTTTTCTCATATGTGACCATTCAACATTTAACACATAATCTTGAGCATAGCATAACCTAAGCATGATATTCTAGGGTGACAAGGGTGCAGGGATAATCAATCACAAAAGGGGCTTTACAACCATTTAGGTCATATCTAATCACTTCATTTGAATATAGTTCTTATTTGAATATAAGGCATGCATATACTTGAAAACAGTTAACATACTTCATTTCAAAGTAATAGGCTAGACATGATCAAGGGTTTGAGACTTGCCTTGCAGTGATGGGTCTAGCTGCTCAGATGAATCCTCGAAGATCTCTTCTGTTCCTTCAACGTCTGGTTCCAAGGCGGATACAAACAACACATACACACTATATAAGCATACAAGCACTAGAAAATAATACGTAAATACATCATGCATGCAGGGAAAGGGTTTAGACAAGGTCACTTGATATTGATCGAAGAGATGGGCTTAAAAGGACTTGAATGTCGAAGGGCTGACATTCGGCTCATGGCTTGACATAGCCCTAAATTGGTTCTAGGTCTGTTTTCTGGAGATGTAATAGTAGGGAATATTGTAGAGCATGGTTCAAAAGGCTTAGTGGACAAAGTGGCATTTCAATTGCTCAAATGTAACAGGTCTAAATCATCTAATGCAACTGGTGGACATGCACTGACATAGTGCTAGACATGGCCAGAAACTAGGGCATTGCATAACTTTTGACCTAGGACTTCAATTGGTGCACAACTTTGTCTGGGGTTTAGGCCTTGATAACAGCTACAAAACTCTCAACAGGCTCAAGGGCAGAAGGTGGCCGGAGGGTGGCCAAATCCGGTGAGCAAACACGGTGGCCTGAACTACTGGACAGTAATCTTGGTATGATCATAACTTTTGATCTAGGCCGATTCAGGGTTCGAGCCAGTGGAGTAAATTGCTCAGGGGGTTGAGGCCTAGCTATATGACAAGGTTTCATTGGCTGGTTTGGCCGAAAAATGAACTCCGGCGGTCGGGGCCGAAGACGAAGGCACCGATTTGGGCGTTTTCGTTCTAGGGCGTTTGAACTCAATTCCACGCTCAGGAAGCATCTAGGGGTCATCACGAAGCTACTGGTGTACTCAATTTTGTCAGAGAATGGCTGGAGAAGCACGGCGGCGTTCTCCGGCGAACTGCCGAGGCTCGAACTTGGGGATTCGACGCTCGGGGCAAAATTGACGATTCCAAACTGGCAGTCTGACTCCTCCTAGTTACTGATCACTATTCTCTACTGGCACGAGGATCAATTTGGCTTGAGTCGCTCGGCATTAGGGGAACAGGGGATTATGGCTTTTCCGGTGATTGCCGGCGTTGAGGTTCGCCGGGGGTCAATTAAATGTTATGACACAAACAGGGGGATGAGGCGAGCTTACTGGTGGTGTTGGTTTGGAGTGAGAAGCTACGAGCGAAGCTGGCGCCGTGAGCTTCAGAAGTGGCTCGGCGGGGAAGAAAGTCTTCACGGCGACGCTGAGGAGCTTGGTTGCTCTCTGGTGGTAGAAGCTAAAGCATACAGCTGCGGGGTGGTGTGAAGAGATCCTGGGCGAGGGGGCTTTATATAGCCACGGGGTTGAGTCCTCGAGAGCGGCAACAATCGACGGGAAGAAGCTCTCTGGCGCTGGAGCGGTCAGCGAGGCACATCGGGACACGGCGGGAGCTCTGCCAGAGACGGAGCATCGCGCGATATCGGGACTTCGTCAGGACGACGGGATAGCGAGCTTCGGCATGGCAACCAAGTGGCAGTAAAGTCGGGACTTCGTCAGGCACGCACGCGAATGGTGAAGCCACGGTCTCCGGTCATCGCCACGGTGGCGTTCCTTGGCGCGACGCGAGCACGTGCGGTACGCGCTGGTTTCGACCGTTGGCGGCGGCGAATCTGGCCAGCGGTGAAGGCTACGGTGGTTCACGGCAACGGCAACAGCTGCGGTCGAATGTCCTCAGGTCGTGGTCGTGCACGCAGCTCTGGTCGTGGTCGAAGAAAGGGCCAGGGGCTTGTTTGCAAGGTTTTGGACTGATTTGCGAAGGTTTGGACTAAACTGCGAGGATTTTGGTTCGGGAACTTGGGCCTATTTGCAAATCTGAAGATCCGAAGGGTTGATTTGAATTTTGACTTTGTAGATGAGTGTTACCAAAACACTTGGACTCATCCAGCAGGAAAAATGGTAAGATCCGACAAGATCTGAGGGTTTCGACAAAAATCGAAAATAGGGTAAAATAGGGTAATTAGGGTTTGACAATTTACCGGGGCTGAAACTAGGGTTTCGGTTGAGATTTTTGAGTTCTTCCAGAAGGGAAAAACGTTTAGAAAAATGAAAGAAAGATAATCACTTGATCAGATTTGAATTTGGAGATGATTTGAGACTTTTAGCCTTTTTGGGCATTCTGAAAATTCTGAAAAGAACTAAACTGAAACACTTTTGGATTGAAATGTGAAAATGATCTGGGAGATGGAGTTTAGCTGCCAACTTTTTAGGTTAAGGTAGTGGCATACCTAAGATCAAAATAGGGTTGAGACATCAGGGATTCCAAAGAAGATATGCTGACTCGCAAGCAGAAAAGATAGCAAAAAACTGGGATGTTACAGCACCGGAGGCCAGATCCCCGGGCAAATGGCGGCGCCCGGGACGGGCACCGGAGGCCAGGTCCCGGGAGCCAAAAGGCGGCGCCCGGGGCAGGCTCCGGAGGCCACGTCCCCGGGAAAATGGCGGCGCCCGGGACCGGCACCAGAGGCCAGGTCCCGGGAGCCAAAAGGCGGCGCCCGGGGCAGGCACCGGGGGCCACGTCCCCGGGCAACTGGCGGAGCTCAACATGCGTCAACGACGATGGCTAGAATTGATCAAAGATTATGATCTTAGTATTCAGTACCATCCAGGAAAAGCTAATGTAGTAGCCGATGCCTTAAGCAAAAAAGTTTACAACCTACAAGGAATGGTTATGTTGAAGAACCCTTACCTACAACAAGAGTTGCAGAATCATCAAGTGGAAATAGTACCGCAGGGAACAGTAGCTACTTTAACAGTAAAACCTCAACTTGAAGAACAGATAGGAAATGCCCAGAAGGAAGATGAAGAAATTTGTAAGATCAAGAGTCGAATCAAGTTAGGAAAGGCTCAAGACTTTACTGAAGATAACCAAGGGATTGTATGGTATCGAGAAAGAATCTGTGTACCTCAAAACGCAGACCTTAAGGAAATAATTCTCCATGAAGCTCATAAAACTCCATACTCAATACACCCTAGGAGGTTATGATTCCATATGGGTTATTGTGGACAGACTTACTAAAGTAGCTCATTTCATACCGATTAAAAAGATTTATGATGGCAGTAAATTAGCAGAGTTATACATGCAAAGAATAGTGGCATTGCATGGTATTCCTAAGAAGATAGTTTCAGATCGTGGAACACAGTTTACCTCCAAATTTTGGAATAGATTGCATGAAACCCTAGGAACCCAGTTGGATTTCAGTACTGCATATCATCCGCAAACTGGAGGACAGACAGAAAGAGTCAACCAAATCCTAGAAGATCTTCTAAGAGCTTGTATACTAGATTATGGAACATCATGGGATAAATGTTTACCATTTGCAGAATTTACATATAATAACAGTTATCAAGCTAGTATACAGATGGCACCATTCGAAGCTTTATATGGACGTAAATGCAGAACCCCATTGCATTGGAATGAGCCAGGAGAACGAAAGGTCATAGGACCAGAGATAGTAGAAGAAGCAGAAGCTCATGTCAGACTCATCAGAGAAAGGTTGAAAACAGCACAATCACGACAAAAGAGTTATGCAGATAAACGACGGAGAGAATTATCATTTGAACCAGGAGATTTTGTGTATCTCAAGGTCACACCATTCAAGGGATTACAAAGATTCCAAGTGAAAGGAAAGTTATCTCCAAGATACATTGGACCATTTAAGATAATCAAGAGAAAGGGAGAAGTATCGTATAAATTGGAATTACCTGTGGGATTAGTAGGAGTGCATGATGTGTTTCATGTCTCTCAGCTCCGGAAATGTTTGAAGGAACCTACTGACCAGATAGATGTACAAGATGTGCCATTCAAGAAGAATCTCACTTACCTTGAGCACCCAATCAGGATCCTAGCCACTGATGAATGTCAGCTCAGAAGGAAGAAAATCAAATTGTGTAAAGTTCAATGGAAGAACCATTCAGAGCAAGAGGCTACTTGGGAGAAGGAAGAAGATCTTAAGCAAACCTATCCTTATCTTTTCCTGTCTTAGGTAAATCTCGGGGCGAGATTTCTTTAAGGAGGGTAGATCTGTAACACCCTGAGTTTAGGGGTGAAAACTTCCTTTTTCATAAATAGCATGCATGCATGTATCAGTAGTAGTAGCCAGATCAGTATCTATCTCAAGCCCTAAAATCTCCAAATCTAACCTGTGACCTCAAATCAAGATCAGATTGCTCAGATGTGATCTATCAGTTACTCTGAGCTTAAAAGTCTTCAGAACCTAGATCCAATTCTATTTCTAAATCCCAGAATTATCAACTCCATTCTGTTTTTGAAAACAGAAATATCTTATATTACCTAAATACCCTAAGTTTCAGAAATCCAGATTTAATCTAAATCTTGACCAAGTTCAGACCAGATTATTCGTGGAATATGATCATGGGTATGCCAATCCCTGGGCTGTTGTTACCCCCTCCCCCTTCATAGCGGGTCAGAGCATGGCTCCCCGCACTGTGAAGGAGAAGTGAAAGGCATGGGGTAAAAATTTTCGAAACTTTCCAAAGGTCTTGGTGAGGAATTTTCCGGTCGTCGTGAGAACAAGGGGCCGGGTAAAAACTTCTGGGAACGATTTTGCAAAAATCCCGGTGAGAAATCCTCCAGTCGCTGTGAGAACGGGCAGCCGGGTAAAAACTTCTGTGAACGATTTTTCGAAAATCCCAGTGAGAAAATCTTCCGGTCGCCATGAGAACGGGGAGCCGGGAATAAAATTTCCAAGAGAAAATCTCTGAAATCCATGGGGACAATTTTTTTGGGAGAAAACCGTCCGGTCGCCGTCAAAATGGGTAGCCGGGAATGAGATCTTCGAGAAAGAATATCTGAGAATTCCATCTCACTAAGGAGAAAATCGACTCCCGGAGGAGGATATGCCCGATAGCAGGTCTGAGTGTTTGAAGGGGGACTAGTCTCTCAAATTGACTCGTTACCACGGTCCTTTTGGACCGGGTTGCTGCATACACCCTTAGTCCACGAGGGGTGTATCGTAAGCCGCCCCTCTGAAATCCCCGGGGACAATTTTCTGGGAGAAAACCGTCCGGTCGCCGTGAAAACGGGTAGCCAGGAATGAGATGTCTGAGAAAGAATATCCGAGAATTCCATCTCGCTGAGGAGAAAATTGACTCCCAGAGGAGGATATGCTCGATGGCGGGTCTGAGTGTTTGAGGGGGACTAGTCTCTCAAATTGACTTGTTACCACGGTCCTTGAGGGCCGGGTTGCCGCTTACACCCTCAGTCCACGAGGGGTGATCGTAAGCCTCCCTACGGGAATGGATCGTGATAGCCCACTTCCTCACGGAGAGGGCATCCTCACTAAGAGGGCATCCTCACGGGGAGGGCATCGCCATGAGAGACGATAATGTTGGGACCTGCAGTGAACCCAAGCTGAGAGAAAATCAATTGTATGAACAAGGAGTTGAAGGGCACTAGCGTCCTTCTTCCGGTCAAGAGACTTGGATGCTAGATAGGTGTCTTCGCCAATTCCCGAGGCACTTCTCGCGTGATCCTCACGTGACCCGGCACCTAGGGCCCTTGCCTCTGGGCAAATGGTGGCACTCGGGACGAGGGTCACCTCTTACCTGGACTTGATCCCGCGGAGATTTTCCCCAACAGATTTGGTTGTTAGCTTAAAAGATGTGAATTTTGAAAAAGATAAACCTTGTAGCTCTTGTGAAGCTGGCAAGCAAGTAGCTACTTCACATCCTATTAAGCATGTTCTTTCAACTTGCAAACTTTTGGGACTGCTGCATATGGATTTATTTGGACCTTCTGAGTTCCAAAGTATCGGGGTAACAACTATGGCTTTGTTATTGTTGATGATTTTACTCGCTACACTTGGGTCTTCTTTATTTCTCAAAAATCTGAAACCCCCGATGCTTTCAAAAGTTTTACAAAACGTGTTTCCACTGAATTCGAACTTTCCATCAAGAAAATCCATAGTGATCATGGTGAAGAATTCGTTAATTCAACTTTAGTTGATTTTTGTGACTCGCTAGGCATAAAACACGAATTTTCTACTTCTTACACTCCCCAGCAAAATGGAGTTGTGGAAAGGAAAAATTGAACACTAATAGAAATGGCAAGAACAATGCTAAGTGAGTATGACACTCCTACTTGCTTTTGTGCCGAAGCCGTGCATATTGCTTGCTATTCTATTAATCGGCTTTATTTGCATTCTCTTCTAAATTTACACTAGTACAAAAAAGCTTTCTTCTATCGGTAAAAAACACCCTTGTACTATCGGTTTTTGTACCGATAGAGATAGACACGATAGACCAAGACAGAACATTTTCTATCGGTAAATAACCGATAGAAGAACTTCACTATTCTATCGGCATATTAGGAGTGTACCGATAGAAAACCCGTCGTAGTCTGACATTTAGCGGCAGGGAAAGTACCACTATTCTAACGGTTAATTACAAGTTTACCGACAGAAAAAAGCTTAGTACTCTCTCGGTTGGAAATGAGTTTACCGATAGAAAAGACTATTGTACTCTCTCGGTTGTGTATGAGTTCACCGGCAGGAAAAATCACACTCTTCTAATGGTTAATTTCGAGTGTACTGATAGAAAAACAACAGTAGTCTCTCGGTTGTGGATGAGTTCACCGGCAGGAAAAGTCACACTCTTCTAAAGGTTAATTTCGAGTTTACCGATAGAAAAACAACAGTAGTCTCTCGGATGTAGTTGAGTTTACCAATAGAAAAAGTTGTAGTAGTCTCTCGGTTGTGTTTGAGTTCACCGGCAGGAAAAGTCACACTCTTCTCACGGTTAATTTTGAGTGTACCAATAGAAAAAACGACAGTAGTCTCTCGGTTGTGGATGAGTTTACCAATAGAAAAGTGGTAGTAGTCTCTCAGTTGTGAATGAATTTACCGATAGAACATTCACATATACAATACGTTATTTACATTCACAATACAGTACATTCACATATACAGTACAGATGCAATACAGTATAGATTGGATACACAATACAGTACAGATGCAAAGAAGGGTAAATTCACATAACAGATTGACACATTAGACAGTTATTCACATATATATCGACAAATACAAATTGCAATCCAATGTGGACATTTATTCACATATATATTTATTCACATGTATATAAACAGTCTATGCACAGAGTACACGAAAAAGAGAAAATTGTCATGGTGGATGGTTGGGCGCAACTTCCTCCATGACATGTTGAGCCCAGATTTGTCGAAGATCTCTAATCTTTGCATTTTCGTATTGGTCTTTCGACATGGCGATCTGCAAGCATGTGTGAATACTGAGTAACTAACTTCCTAATTTAGAACGTGACACCCAATTTTCAAATTTGAGTTAGCTATCGATGCTTACCTGGGGGAATTGGGCAAAGTTTGTCTGCACTAGGTCGTACATGTAGCGCAGCACATAAAACCCGCATTCCTACGATTGCGGCTGCTGATGGCACTGAGATAATTGCATATGCGAAGACATGTTAGCTATTGTTTCCATAAACTAATTAAGCATAAACAAAAAGTCTCGTGAGTAACTCATATTCTTTCCAAGCTAGTAGAGAGCCCTGCGGGGCGGCATGCCTCCCTCCAGCGGACACATATTTATCAAAAGCCCTGCATTTCAGTTAGTATTGCCGGTTAATGTATTATCATTAGCTAGTGAGGTCAAAATTTAAATAAAACATATAAGTTACTTACGCCTCCATATTCCCCTTGACCACATATTCGATCGATAATCTGTCACGCATCGAATCGAGGTAGTACACCTCATTCCTCGGTGGACAGATCACGATGAGGATCCAGTGGCCCCTGCATTGTATGTAAAAGAGGACCGCTAGCTCAAAGTATATCTCAGGTGTAACATACAAGATGGAGTTAAATTAGTACGAAATGCACTAACCTTTGGTGGTACGGCACCAGAATGAACTCCCTATCCTGCTGCACCATCAGCGCCCTGGATATGTACTGCTCAGCGTGCACGGCGTCGTGCTCTAGCATCGTGAGGCTTATTTTCTCTGGGTCAAGGAAACCCACCTTGTCACACGCAGCCTCCGATGCTAGCCTGTACATGCACCTGCATGCAAAGGATGACATTAGTATTGCACAGAAAGTTACTACATTTCAAATGAACTACAACAATGTAGAGTTAGCAAACAGAGTTAGAAAACAGCAATACATAGCATCAGCAAACTCATAGGACTCCGATCCGTATGATGGAAATATCGAGCTCCCGCCAGTTGTAGAGGTCGAACAGATCCTCGTGTGCCACGGATATACTCCCGGGCTCACGGTGGAACTGCCCAGGCCTGTAGGGAACTAAGAAGTTCAGATTGCGCCGAGCTCGGTCTAGGTACCACTCGTGGAGGTCTCTGGTTGATCGATCCAATTTGCGCAAAGCTGCCTCCGACATGAGTGGGAACCCGTTCCTGAACCTCTCCGGCTGTCCCTGTCACCCTTTTCCCTTGCCTTTCGCCGGGGACTGAGCGCGTACCTTCGAAGGCAAGGACGAGGTGATGGCGGCTTTCTTCCGAGGTGAAGGCGTGGATGCGCTGGGTGGGGTCGAGGCCGTCTTTGATGTGTCCAGGTTCGCACGAGATCGGGCCTCATGCCCCGAGCTGGGGGCGTAGTCCCCTGGTAGCCCGGCGGCAGGCCACTTCAATTAATGAGCACGTATGTTAGATCTTGCAAGTTGAGTGTACTGAGTAGGATGTAATCTAAAATGTGTAGGATTTACCGGTTGTATTAGAAGACACTTCTTGGGCCACTGTACGTAGGAGCCCACTGCCTTAGCAAGTGTCTGCAGTTCCTCTGTTGGGACTGCCAACGGAGAATCGTTGTAGCCCGGCATGGCCATGTCCACCTGTACCTTTGCAAACCCCAACCGCAGAGGTACGCAGTGGACCCGGACATCCAGCCCAGACGGATATACGAAGCCGTGTCCAACCACTTCCTGCCTGTCACCTAGGTGATTCAGTAGGATGCAGCCCTCCGGCTTCTGCAAATTTGTAAATATTAAAACAGGTTAGCGAAACAACTCTAACAGAATGGGAGTGGCATCAACTTAAGTGCACAGATGAAGGCTTGTAGTACCTCAAGTAGATCCACTGGATCCGTGAGGACCTTCAAAGCGCAACTGCTTATCCGACCCCTCAGGGTACCGTCGCCCTGGGGATCCGCCTTTGCACTCTTGGCCAGTAATGCATCTCTCAACCGTGCAAACTCTTCCCTCATTTGTGCGACCTTAAACTGCACCTCAGCCCGTATCTCCGCCGGTACCTCAACCCGTATCTTATCGGAGAGCTCTGCTTCCTTTTCCTTCCAGGAGCGGGCCTTCTTCCGCGGTGGAGCCGGATCTGCGAAACCGACCTTCCACGACACAATGGCTCCCACGGCCCGTGTCCGCCCGGGATGCTCCTTATTTCCTAGAGCCCTGTAACATCCTGAGTTTTGGGGTGAAAAGTTTCTTTCTTAAAAGTCATGCATGCATATGTCTCTTCTAGATCAACCAAATCAGCCTCAGCTTTATTCTGTTCTAGCCCTAAATCTCCAAAATCTATCCTCTGACCCCAAGTCAAGATCTGACTTGCCAGATTTGATCTATCAGTTATCCTAAACCTAAAAGTCTTCAGGAGCCAGATTGAATTCTAACCCTAACTCCCAGTATCTAAGTCTCTTTCTGTTTTCGAAAACAGGAAATCCAGATTTACCCTAAGTACCCCAGTTTCCAGATAATTGAGTTATTTTGATTTAACCCTATCCAGACTCAAGTATTCCCGGTAATATGTTCCTAGGTATATCCTCAACTAACTCCAAAAAGTTGGGAACCAGATTAATTCATCTGAACACTTTTCGCGGGAAGGTCCAAATTTTACTGCGAATAGGTCCTTTTCTGTTTACCTGGAAGCCTGAAAAGGCTAAAAGCTACAAATCAACTCCAACTACAGAATTTCTTCAGGGAACACCTGGCAGATGCTATTTTATACAGATCCCTCTTTTGATCAGACTTCAAAATCTCTCTCCAATCACCAGAACTCGAGATCGACAAAATCCAGATCTGTTTTACCCTAATTTTACCCTATTTTCGAAAAGAGGTGAAATCCCTCAAATCTAATCAAACTTTCTCCAAATTTGAGCTAAATGAGTATTAATAGAAATATTATACTCAGCCATGGAATCAAATTCCAAATTGAACCTCTCAAAGACCAGATTTGCAGTATAGTCCAAAGCCAAACCAACAATCATCGCAAATCAGTCCCTGGTTCGACCACGGGCTACTGTGCACGACCAGGCTGTTACAATCGACCACGAGCGCCGGAGTTTGGTCGTCTCCGTTGCCGCTGCCGCAGTTTCATCGCCGGCGATCTCCAACGTTGCCACCTCAGACACTGTTTCCCTGCCGCGTGTGCGCATCGTGTTCGCCACCGTGGAATCACCTCGCCCGACAGCAGCGCCTTCGTTCTCCCGCGCGCGCGCCCGACAACGGCAGCCCAGCTGCGCCACGTTGCAAACATGCCTGGGGGAAACATCAACTCGCCGTTGCATCAACCAGGACTGCGCAACAGGCTGCAAAGGCCGGCACGGCCGCTGGAGCGCGTCGCTTCGCTGCTGTCCCGCCCGGCCGGTCAATTCGCCGTCGATTCGAGCTTCAATTCTCCAGGCAATTCCAGCCGTTGCTAGCTTCTAGCTGTGCCTATAAAAGCCACCCCAGCCCAGCTCGAAGACACTCACACCAGAACCACTCAAGTTCCTAACCCCGCTCTCTTCTTCGTCTTCTTCGGCAAGCTCGAAGAGAGGCTCACGGTGCCAGGCCAATCCACTGCACCGAGCTCAAAATTGAAGCTACCAGTAAGTCTCTCTCATCCACTTACCTGTGTAGTAGCAGCCAATTGAACTCTAGCGCACCTCATCGCCGGGAATTGATGATTTTCCCCGACAACTCCGGCGAGCAATTAATCCCTAACTAAACCAAATTAGCTCTCGAGCCTATGATCAAACATGATCAGTGGACTGTGTGGAACACATCTAAGCAACCAGAATCACCAATTTTGCTAAAACTTGGAAAACCCCAAATTTACACCTTGCATGCAAACTGGGACTCGCCGTTAAGCTTCTGTGGTGATTTTCCAGTTAAATTGACTTCACACCTAGCTTTGTTATGCCCCAGAGACCCTCCTCAAGCAAGGACTCGAGTTCAATTGCCCTAGAACAGAAATACCCAAATCAGGATTGAGTTCATCCTTCCTCCAGCCAATATCTTCTAAATTCAGCCACTCCAGCTCAAACCACCTTGCCATCTAGATGTTTTGGATCATTTTGAGCAACTTTGTCTTCTACCACGACCCCTAATTCGGCCTAGAACAGGAGTTATGGCTATGCCCTAGTTGCTGTACTGTTTGTGCTGCAGGTACTCCAGGCCAGTCAACTTCTTCACTGGTTTTTATCACCTTCCAGCCATCTCCTGCCCTAGATCCTGTTGAGACATTTGTTTCTGCTACAAATGCCTAACTACCAGACAAAGTGGTGCATCAATTGGAGCCTTGAGTCAAAAGATATGGCTAACCCTAGTTTCTGGCCATGTCAACCCTATGCCCGGCTGTGTCAGCCAGTGGCATTGAGCCTTTTCACCCACTTCCAGCCATGTGCTTTGAAAATAACTTTGTCCCTTAGACTCCTGACGTCGTGATCTACACTTTTCTCTACTGTCACAATTTGAGTTGAGCCCTCTATCATTCATCAACCCTATGTCGATGCCTTGAACCGAATGTCGACCTAAAGACGTTCGCTGTTTTTTTAAGCGAACCAGTCGCAACCTTGATATCATTCTGATATTTTGAGACATTTGGAATCTTGTAAACCTTTGACAGCTAATCTTAACATTGGTTTCCTTAACTTAACCCTAATCAGCCTCTAAACCCAATCATTTCAGAATCATCAAGACTTCATCTTTGCATCATTGCATATAGTATAATAATGTATTGAAAAGATTGTGATTATTGGTTATTTGTTGGTTTGGAGAGCAGATCGAGAGCCCGAGTTCGAGGACTTCACTGCAGATCCGACGTCAACTGCTGTATTTTACGACGCGGAAGGCAAGTCATATCCTTGGTCATCTTGAACCTATATTTTAAATGTTGCTAAAACATAACCTTGAATATAGGCAATATTGCATGTGAAAGATTGAGAATGATTGATTTATGAATTGGCAGTACTAGACTGGTTATCTGTGAAATGTGAAATAAACAAGTTTTGAGCCATGAACTATTATATGTATTATTATACTTATATTCATGAAATAAAACCCTTAGCCATGACCAGAAAAATGGTGTGGAATGGTTGTAGCACTGGAGGTGCTAGATTGCAAAGGAATGCAGGCACTGAAGGTGCAGGGTTGTGGATGGTCTGGTCACTGGCATATAAGGACTAGAACCTTGTGTTGTGCGTCTAGTGGCATGAACAACGTGCTAACCGCAAGCCTGGTATGGGACAGGCCTGAACAAGTACTTATGTGGATCGCACATGAAACCCCTGCATGAGATGTGTTGTGATGATTGATATGGAGGCTGACTCCCACTATCACTGAAGGTGATCTGACATTAGACCCAGCAATGGGGAAATGAGTAAGGGTGGGGGTATAGCCCGCCACAACTGTGTTTCGCGAGAGATCCACAGGGTCGGGGGTGAATTGTAAATGATACATAACAAAAGTTCTTGTTATTTCCACCTTGCCGCTCACAATATGAAGTGAGTCAGGGGTCCAATCATTTTGTTATGATAGGAAAGGTTTGAAAGTGGAATATCTTGCGGGTAAATTGGTACCTCTCTGCAGAGTTAAAAACGTATTCGAATACTCCGAGCTCCCGGGTTTATAGGAGTCTGCTGCGGTGGATTAAATCCATGGGGTGTGACACAAGTATTATTTTCTAAATAAAATATGTTTAATCAAGATTACCCAAATGACATGTGTTGTCATGATAAAGAGTGCTGCCGTGGGCTGTCGTGTGTCGACGTGTCGCGGTAGTGCTATAATCTAGTGAACATGAATGATGATGTTATATTATGAAAAGTGCTGCCATAAGATGAGATGAGAAAGGAAAAGGTTATTTTACAAACATCCATAATTCTTGACTAGTCTAGGTTCATATCATCACTACTATATGTATCTACTCTTACCTATGTCTTGCTGAGTACGTAAGTGCTCACCTTTGCAATCTACAAATCAATAGACGGAGCGATCAACAATCAAGATGAAGGCGTGGAGGACTTCTTGGATCCAGAAGGAGGAGCGTCAGTTCCGCCAGAGCCCTGATGTGTGTTGTTCTGCTGTCCACTTCTCTTTGTGGGTGGGTCACCTACCTTCTGCTGTGTAGATGTTATTTTGCTAAACCATGTATGCCGTGAAGGCATTGTAATCTTCTTATGTAATATCAAGGCCAGCAGGCCACACTGCTTAACTATTTTGTAAGTTACTCTGTTGCAATGTGATATACTCCTGTGCTTGACTTATCCTGGGACGTCAAGGGTATGTGTATGCTATGCATATATGGGACTAGCTGCAGCGAGCTAGGTCTCTACAGGAGTAGTCGTAGTCCCAGTTTCGGGGCGCAACAAGCCCGGGTGAGGATGTCGTTCTCCCTCTGTGGGGTAAACAATCCCTCCACTGCCTCCTTCTCAAAAGAGACCTGTTACATTTAAAGATACCTTGTGAGAAAAATTGCCTTATATACACTTGTGCGCACATAGTTTACGAGGTTAGCCAACTTACCATTCGCCTCACAACGTCGATGTCCCCAGGGGTTGCAAACTGCACAGACCCCGTGGACGACACGGACCCCCTCCCCCTCCACCATCGCTTGCACCTCTCATCCCAGATCTCGAAGAGCGGCAACTCAGGGGTGTCGATGACAGGATTTTGCTCATCTTCCTTCTTCCACTGCTCCTCCTTCCCTGCATAGCCCCGTGATCCGAGCCGATGCGGGTGGTCGTTCCTCTTTTGGATCGCCCTATTCTTCTCGCTAAGGGCCTTTAACTCCTCAGTCCCCTTCTGCTTGGTGAATTCCTCCCATACCTCCTCCAATATGAAGGGGTACTTCTCGCAAGGAGATTTCCCCGCAGCGAGGAAGTTACTGACGAGCCAGCTCTTAAAGGTTTTCCATGTTCCATTCATGTCCTTCAAGCAGGCTGTCCTAGGTGTATCATCGGGGATGTTCCACTTAGCCTGTTTTCAAAAAATGCATACAATTAATCACGAGTTAGTTAAACTTTAGTATAAGCCAAGAGAATGTGATTATGAAAGAGTTCAGCGATTTCAGTTAATTTAACCTTCACTTCGGCCCACAACCTATCCCTCTCGTCCGCCGTCACATCCTTCCAGCTCTAGACGGTGATCTTCACCCTTTCTTTCACCAACAGCCCAACGTAGGCCGCGTACTTCCCAGCATTCTTTCCAATCGGGTTCCCAAATTTGTTGAACTCACAAAAAAGATCTGTGCGTCTGGCCAAACGGCCCAACGTCGTCGCGCCTTGCCCCACCCTCTTGCGCTGGGATGTAACAGCTGCATCTTCAGTTATGTTGGGGTTGGCCCTAGTCGAACCACTAGTACCATCTGATGAAGACGATGACATGTCTTTCCCTACAAAACCATCAACAAACCATCAAAATTTAATGGAAACACAAACCAAATCATTTTATAAAGCAAAAGGACCTATTTTAAATATTTTTTCCATCGGTAAACACAAAAGCTACCATGCAATACAAGATAAGATTCTATTTCTCAGCGTTTTCGTCTACACATTTTCATATAGGAAGCAGGAAACATATGGCAATTAATTCTTCTTGGAGTTCCATAACTCAGCCCAGCACTGGAGACTAATTAGGGCTGCAAAAGGAATGTCCGAAGAAAATAATACTAAAAGAAATACATGCATAAATTAGTTCGTGAACTGTTCAGAAATATTTTCTATCGGTAAACACATGAGCTACCGATAGACCATAACAATGTTTTCCAACGGCAAAGATACGAGATACCGATATAACATAATGTTCTGGAATATTGTTGATAAGCCGCCATTCACTGGCATCACATAATCTTGGTTTAAGTCAACATTCTCTATGATTTTCTAAACTAATATTCATGGGCCAGCATTATTATTTCACACATAACAATATTTTCTATCGGTAAACACATGAGCTGCCGATAGAACATAACAATTTTTTTATCGGCAAACACGTGAGATACCGATAGAACATAACAATGTTCTCTATATATGGAATTTTGTTGATAAGCCACCATTCACTGTCGTCACATAACATTCTCCATGATTTTCTATACTAATATTCATGGGCCAGCATTATTATTTCACACGTAAATATGCACACAAGCATCTAAGTGCCACTGTGCATAATCTGACAAACCTAATGCTAATGGAATATAAAGATATTGAAGTAGCACAAAAAGTAGGTCACAACCAAAAAAGGAATAATATGGTTTATAGCACCCTCTCGTGGTTATCTTTAGCATTACCTGTATGCAAGTCATCAGGACTTCACCTGATTCATTTGAGACCTAGTCTTGGTTTTCGCGCCCAGATTCTAATATGCGGAATAATAGGATCTTACTCGGAAATACCGAAACCCAAAGTAATTGCACAACTCTTTATTTCAAAGAGAGCTTTATACGTCGAACGTTAGGCACACTTGCCTACGTCGAAGGAACTATAAGTGTCTAAAACTCAAATAAGTTCTATGACTCTTCAATGATCTAAACTAGACCTATTACAAGGTATTTATAGTCCAATCGTATGAGTACGTATCAGACTTAGTAATCCTAAACATATTAGACTCATATAACTAACTTAACTAATCCTAAACAGATAAGCTTAGTTATATATATAGGATTACAATTCTGAACAGGGAACGAATTCCTTTTCCTGGTTGCGAACCAATCCATGGTCGCGAAACCTTTCCGAACACGGTTAAGGTCGCGAATCCGTATGCGATCAGGACTTGGAGATCCTCCCGGATCATGACTCCCTTGTTGAGAAGGAGCCAACCCCCGTTGCAACCTCTCTATCAAAGTGGAGATGTGCAAATTGGGCTTGTCCATCTTCTTTGGTGTACCACTTTGCCGCATGTGCTCGTTGATCTTTCCGACCGATTTGAAAAGTCTCCTTTGTGCCACTGCGGGTGGTAGTCACCTTCCTCTCCAGAATCACATCGTCACGTAAAGGTTCGCCTCGTTGATAGACCAAGTCTTCAACGGATGGTACTATGGTATCTGGCTCATCATCCAACATTGAAGGCTCGAAGAGTTTGAGGTGCTCAACATTGACAACCGAGTAAATATCCATGTATGGAGGTAACTCAAGCTGACAAGCATTATTACCCACTTTCCGTAAAATCCGAAAAGGACCATAACGAATGGGTTTGAGCTTCTTACCTTCACCTTTAAGTCTCTCCTTACTCAAATGTAACCATACCATTTCACCTTCTTGAAATTGCGCATCAACTCAGTGCCGATCATGTCGCGCCTTGTACTTGAGTTGAGCTTTCAGCAAGTTCTGTTCAACCTCACGATGGAGTTCGTTGAATACCTTCCAGGAACTTTTGTGCTCGATCCTGATCAGATGCTTCCTTGCTGTTCTGTGCTGAGGTAGGGATCACAAACTCCATATCGAATGGACTCTGTGGTAGAAATCCTAAACAGACCTCAAACGGCGACTTTCCAGTGGAACCATGCACTTCTCGATTAAAAGCAAACTGTAGGTACGGTATGCTTTCATCCCAGGTCTTCGGGTGCTTCGAGTTATATCCTCTCAAGAGATGAACGACTGTGCGATTAACCACCTCGGTTTGACCATCAGTTTGCGGATGAAAGGCAGTACTCCTCTTTAGCTTGGTGTCCATCATCGTCCAGAGCGATCACCAAAAGTGACTAAGGAACCGGGTATCGCGATAAGACACAATAGAAGTCGGCAGTCCGAAGTGTGTCCAAACGTGTTGAAAGAATACTCGAGCTGCCTCTTCTCCCGTGATAATCTTCCGACAAGGTATAAGAACAATCATTTTGGAGAACCGATCAACGACCACGAATAGATTGTCGTTGCCATGTCGGGTCTTAGGCAATCCTCCCAAGAAATCCATGGATATGCTCTCCCATGGTCGTGATGGAACTGGCAAAGGAGTGTACAAACCTAATTTTTGGTTTGCCGGTTTCGAGATGCTGCAGAGACCGCAGCCTCGAACAAACCTAGCCACATCTTGCTGCATACGCGGCCAGAACAATGTCGGTGAAGATTTTGCAACGTCTTTGTAACCCCAAAGTGACCAGCTACCTTCGATGTGTGTGCTTCTCGCATCCATTGAGTTCGAGGTGCTCCACGAGGTATGCAAAGTAAATTGCCCTTGTACAAGAGTCCTTCTCGACGAACGAACTCTGTAGGGTTCCCTGTTTCGACCTCAGTCAGTGCTGTTTGAAAATCAGGATCTTCACTGTACATAGTGACATAGTCATCATGACATGATGGCTCGATCTGCATGACCGCTGATAAACAGAGGGTTGTAACTGGTGGTCGCGACAACATATCCGCCAATTTGTTGTGTACGCCCTTCTTGTACTTAATCACCAGATTAAACTGCTGCAGATACGACATCCACTTCATGTGCCGAGCTTGCTGTAGCTTGGACTGAGTTTGCAAATATTGCAATGGTTGATGGTCGGTGTGGACAACCGTCTCTTTCCCCAAGAGATAACACCGCCAATGTTTCACGGCCTGATGCAGTGCGCATAACTCCTTATCATAAGTCGGGTAATTCTTCTGAGCTCCCTGGAATAACTCGGAGTGATATGCCACTGGTCGACCTTCTTGCATGAGCACTGCGCCCATCGCATAACCTGAGGCATCGGTTTCTCGCTCGAACGGTTTCTGGAGATTCGGCAAAGCTAACACAGGCGCCTCGCTGATCTTCCTTTTCAGCAAGAGAAACGTGTCCTCATGTTTCCCTGTCCACTCGAACTTCTGATCGATCCTGGTTAATGCATGCAATGGAGAAGCCATAATCGAGAAGTGTCGGATGAACTTCCGAAGGTATTGGCATGCTCCCACAAAACTACGCACATCCGTAACTGTTCGCGGTCGCGGCCATTCGTGAATCACTTTGACCTTGTCCGGGTTGATTTGCAACGTACCGTTGCCGATTATGAATCCGAGGTAAAGTAGAGTTTGCTGACCGAACTCGCACTTCTTACGGTAGAGGCGAAGTCGATGTTGCCAAAGCTGTTCGAACACCTTTTCGACATGAATGAGGTGCTCATCCCACGAACGACTATAAACCAATATGTCGTCGAGATACACGATCACAAAGTCATCGATGAACGGTCTCAATACGTCATTCATAAGACGCATGAAAGTTGCCGGGGCGTTGCAGAGACCAAACGGCATGACCAGCCATCCGAACAGACCTTGCCGTGTTTTGAACGCGGTCTTCCATGTATCCTCCTCTCGGATGCTGACTTGATGATATCCTGACTTAAGATCCAATTTGGAGAAGACAACAGCATGCTTCAATTGGTCTAGTAGGTCATCAATACGAGGAAGGGGGTACCGGTTCTTGATGGTGATCTTGTTCAGTGCTCGATAGTCGATGCACATACGCCAAGTCCCATCTTTCTTTGGTACTAACACCACAGGAGATCCACAAGGTGAACTACTCGGTTGAATGACACCATTGTTCAGCAACTCACCAAGTTGTCTCTTGATCTCTTCATTCTCCAATACTGAGTTGCGATACATACTCAGATTGGGCAGTGTCGCATCTGACACAAGCTGAATTTCGTGCTCGACTGGATGTTTCGGCGGACGACCCTGGGTAGTCTCGAACAGATCACTGTATTTCTCCAGCAGTCCCGACAAACGACCAGAATCCTCTCAGCACGCCAGCGACAATGCTGGTCGAGTACCCTCACCTTGATCAATGGGTCGAATCATGACAAGCATATACTTGTGACATGCATTAACAATTCGTTTGGCTTGATTTGCGGTAATCAAGTTCGAAGTGTTGACGTGGATGTCTCTACTGATCACGAACTTAACTCCGTCTTTGGTGAGGTCGTACTCTTGCGCTCGCCGATGGAAGTGAGCGTCTCGATCATACCGATACGGACTCCCAAAGATCACCTGACAAATATCGATAGGGACAACATCGCATTGCACCTCATCGATATATCGTGCAGAGATCGCAAACTTCAACACACACTGACTCGTAATCTGTTGGTTCACGTCGGATGTAAACCAACCCAGCGGATATGGTCGTGGGTGTGTGGCTGTCTTCAAACCAAGTCGCCGAACCAGTCCAGCGGAGACCAGATTCTTCTGACTTCCTGGATTGAATATCGCTGCGACCACTTCGTGCTTCACCTGGATGTTGATGGTGAACAAGTCCCCCGTTGGGTGATGGTCGTTCGGTGGATCGGAACCCTTCTCCTTCGGCATTGCCATCAGAGACAAGGTCGTATCCGCCTCATTAACCGAATTCACTCGGACAACTTCTTCGTCGGGTGAAGTCGCAGTAGCCGTGGCTGTTCTTTTCCCTGGTCCGTTTTTCTTTGGTCGAAGTTCAGGATGAAGCTTGTAACATTTGTCCTTGGTATGCCCCGCGACTTGACAATTTTCGCAAAAGGCACCCGTGCCCGATTTTGAAGCGTTCTTCTTCGGACTCGGCTTTTTCTTTGTCGAGGTCGCATTTTCCTTCGTGCTTTTGTTGCTGCGGGATTTATTCTTCTTCTCGATCGCCATAGCAGTTGTGCTCGCGGTCGCAATGTCTTGGACACCGAACAGACTTAGCTCAGTACTGATCGATTTCTGAAGTCCAGATGTGTACTTCCGAAATACCTGAGGGTCGGAAAGTGAGATGCCAATGACCATTGCTTGTCGCCGAAACTCTGTCGTATAGTCTTGGACGGTCTGGTTGCGCCGTTGGTACAATCTGTGCCAACGCTCCCATCTCTCCTCAAGGTAACCCATCGGATAGAATTCTTGCCGCAGAAGTCGTTTGAATTGACCCCACGCAAGGTCGTCAGCTTCACCACTGGCGACAAGGGCCTTCCACCATGTCTTGGCGTGGTCCTTCATCTTCAAAGGTGCAAATTTGACCTTTTGAGCGCTACTAAACCCTTTCAGGTCAAAGTAGGTCTCAAGTTGGTCGATCCAAGAATCCAGCTTCTCGGCATCGATCACCCATCATATATGGGTATATCAATCTTAGCGTCGACTTTAAAAGATCCGACAGCTAAGGAGGTGTTGGCGAGGTCGTCGGTCTTGTGGTCGCCTTCGTCTTCATCTTCGTCTGCCCT
Source organism: Pharus latifolius (assembly GCA_019359835.1). Taxonomy (NCBI): domain Eukaryota; kingdom Viridiplantae; phylum Streptophyta; class Magnoliopsida; order Poales; family Poaceae; genus Pharus; species Pharus latifolius. The sequence continues at coordinate 68,991,187 of CM033323.1, forward strand.
ACGCAAGTCTTCACCAGTCTTCTCACCCATAACCTTCCCTACTTCAGGAGGTACAATCATGGCCTGTTGCTTAATCCAATCAAGCACGGTTTCCATGTCGGTGGAGAGCTTATCCACTTTTTCGGCTAGGTTAGCTTGAACAGGGGTATCGTCAGACATTGTCGGAGACGCGGCTATAGGAACCGTCAATTGATCACCTGGAATTTCGCCAGAAGTTTTGTAACCCTGGCGAGTCTTCACCATCCACAGGATAGGAAAGTCACTCTGATACCAACTTGATCCGTTTGAGACCTGGTCTTGGTTTTCGCACTAGGCTCGCCCAGATTCTAATATGCGGAATAACGGGATCTTACTCGGAAATACCGAAACCCAAAGTAATTGCACAACTCTTTATTTCAAAGAGAGCTTTACACGTCGAACGTTAGGCACACTTGCCTACGTCAAAGGAACTATAAGTGTCTAAAACTCAAATAAGTTCTATGACTCTTCAATGATCTAAACTAGACCTATTACAAGGTATTTATAGTCCAATCGTATGAGTACATATCAGACTTAGTAATCCTAAACATATTAGACTCATATAACTAACTTAACTAATCCTAAACAGATAAGCTTAGTTATATATATAGGATTACAATTCCGAACAGGGAACGAATTCCTTTTCCTGGTTGCGAACCAAGCCATGGTCGCGAAACCTTTCCAAACACGGTTAAGGTCGCGAATCCGTATGCGATCAGGACTTGGAGATCCTCCCGGATCATCATCACATCTATTAGTTTGGGAAAAGTCATGTATATGCATTTGAAACATATACATCAAAGACCCATCCACATTGCCATATCACTAGTACAGAAATGCAGTCTTCTATCGGTAAAAAAAACCCTTCTACTATCGGTTTTTGTACCGATAAAGATAGACACGATAGAACAAGACTGGACATTTTCTATCGGTAAATAACCGACAGAAGAAGTTCACTATTCTATCGGCATATTATGAATCTACCGATAGAAAACCCGTCGTATTCTTACGTCCAGCAGTTCGAAAAGTACCACTATTCTAACGGTTAACTACAAGATTACCGACAGAAAAAAGCTTAGTACTCTATCGGCATATTAGGAGTGTACCGATAGAAAACTCGTCGCTAGCGGATTGAAAAGTACCACTATTCTAACGGTTAACTACAATATTACCGACAGAAAAAAGCTTAGTACTCTATCGGCATATTAGGAGTGTACCGATAGAAAACTCGTCGTCAGCGGCTGGAAAAGTACCACTATTCTAACGGCTAATTATAAGTTTACCGACAGGAAAACTCACACTATTCTATCGGCATATTACAAGTTTACCGATAGAAAACTCGTCAATAGCGATTGGAAAGTACCACTATTCTAACGGTTAACTACAAGATTACCGACAGAAAAAAGCTTAGTACTCTATCAGATATGTATGAGTTCACCGGCAGGAAAGGTCAAACTCTTCTAACGGTTAATTTTGATTGTACCGATAGAAAAAAGGACAGTAGTCTCTCGGTTGTTGATGAATTTACCGATAGAGCATTCACATATACAGTACTTTATTTGCATTCACAATACAGTACATTCACATATACAGTACAGATGCAATACAGTATAGATTGGATACACAATACAGTACAGATGCAAGGTAAATTCACAGAACAAATTGACACATTAGGCAGTTATTCACATTTATTCACATATGTATGGACAAATACAGATTGCAATCCAATGTGGACATTTATTCACATATATATATTTATTCACATGTATATGAACAGTCTATGCAGAGTACACGAAAAGGAGAAAATTGTCACGCTGGATGGTTGGGCGCTACTTCCTCCATGACATATTGTGCCCAGATTTGTCGAAGATATATAATCTTTGCATTTTCATATTGGTCTTTCGACATGGCGATCTGCAAGCATGTGTGCATACTGAGTAACTAACTTCGATCCTAATTTAGAACGTGACACCCATTTTTGAAATTTGAGTTAGCTATCGATGCTTACCTGGGGGAATCGGGAAAAGTTTGTCCGCACTAGGTCGTACATGTAGCGCAGCACATAAAACCCGCATTCCCACGATTGCGGCTGCTGATGGCACTGAGATAATTGCATATGCGAATACATGTTAGCTATATATTGTTTCCATAAACTAATTAAGCATAAACAAAAAGTCTCGTGAGTACCTCATATTCTTTCCAAGCTAGTAGGGAGCCCTGCGGTGCGGCATGCCTCCCTCCAGCGGACACATATTTATCAAAAGCCCTGCATTTCAGTTAGTATTGCCGGTTAATGTATTATCATTAGCTAGTGAGGTCAAAATTTAAATCAAACATATAAGTTACTTACGCCCCCATATTCCCCTTGAGCACATATTCCATCGATAATCTGTCACGCATCGAATCGAGGTAGTACACCTCGTTCCTCGGCGGACAGATCACGATGAGGATCCAGTGGGCCCTGTATTGTACGTAAAAGAGGACCGCTAGCTCAAAGTACATCTCAGGTGTAACATACAAGATTGAGTTAAATTAGTACGAAATGCACTAACCTTTGGTGGTACGGCACCAGAATGAAGTCCCTGTCCTGCTGCGCCATCAGCGCGCTGGATATGTACTGCTCAGCGTGCGCGGCGTCCTGCTCTAGCATCGTGAGGCTTATTTTCTCTGGGTCGAGGAAACCCACCTTGTCACACGCAGCCTCCGATGCTAGCCTGTACATGCACCTGCATGCGAAGGACGAGATTAATATTAATTTCACAGAAAGTTACTCAGTATTCAAATGAACTGCAACATTAATGCAGAGTTAGCAAACAGAGTTAGAAAACAGCAATACATAGCATCAGCAAACTCACAGGACTCCAGTCCGTATGATGGACATATCGAGCTCCCGCCAGTTGTAGAGGTCGAACAGATCCTCGTGTGCCACGGATATAGTCCCGGGCTCACGGTGGAACTGCCCAGGCCTGTAGGGAACTAAGAAGTTCAGGCTGCGCCGAGCTCGATGTAGGTACCAGTCGTGGAGGTCTCTGGTTGATCGATCCAATTTCCGCAAAGATGCCTCCGACAGGAGTGGGAGCGCGTTCGTGAACGTCCGCGGCAGTCCCTGTCGCCCTTTGCCCTTGCCTTTGCCGCCCTTGCCTTTTGCCGGGGACTGAGCGCGTACCTTCGAAGGCAAGGGCGAGGTGATGGCGGCTTTCTTCCGAGGTGGAGGCGTGGATGCGCTGGGTGGGGTCGAGGCCGTCTTTGATGTGTCCAGGTTCGCACGAGATCGGCCCTCATGCCCCGAGCTGGGGGCGCAGTCCCCTGGTAGCTCCGCGGCAGGCCACTTCAATTAATGAGCACGTATGTTAGATTATGCAAGTTGAGTGTACTGAGTAGGATGTAATCTAAAATGTGTAGGATTTACCGGTTGTATTACAAGACACTTCTTGGGCCACTGTACGTAGGAGCCCACTGCCTCGGCAAGTGTCTGCAGTTCCTCTGTTGGGACTGGCAACGGAGAATCGTTGTAGCCCGGCATGGCCATGTCCACCTGTACCTTTGCGAAACCCAACCGCAGAGGTACACAGTGGACCCGGACATCCGGCCCAGACGGATATACGAAGCCGTGTCCAACCACTTCCTGCCCGGCGCCTACGTGATTCTGTAGGATGCAGCCCTCCGGCCCCTGCAAATTTGTAACAATTAAAATAGGTTAGCGAAACAACTCTAACAGAATGGGAGTGGCATCAACTTAAGTGCACAGATGAAGGCTTGCAGTACCTCAAGTAGATCCACTGGATCCGCGAGTACCTTCGAAGCGCAACTGCTTATCCGACCCCGCGGGGTACCGTCGTCCTGGGGATCCGCATCTAAACTCTTGGCCAGCAATGTTTCTCTCAACCGTGCAAACTCTTCCCTCATTTGTGCGACCTCGGTCTGCACCTCAGACTGTACCTCAGCCCGTATCTCAGCCCGCATCTCCGCCCGTATCTCCTCCCGTACCTCAGCCCGTATCTTATCGGAGAGGTCAGCTTCCTTTTCCTTCCAGGTGCGGGCCTTCTTCCTCGGTGGAGCCGGATCTACGAAACCGGCCTTCCACGACACAATGGCTCCCACGGCCCGTGTCCGCCCTGGATGCTCCTTATTTCCTAGAGCTCGGGTGAGGATGTCGTTCTCCCTCTGCGGGGTAAACAATCCCTCCGCTGCGTCCTTCTCAAAAGAGATCTGTTACATTTGAAGGTACCTTGTGAGACAAATTGCCTTATATACACTTGTGCGCACACAGTTTACGAGGTTAGCCAACTTACCATTCGCCTCACAACGTCGGCGTCCCCAGGGGTTGCGAACTGCACAGACCCCGTGGACGACACGGACCCCCTTCCCCTCCACCATCGCTTGCACCTCTCATCCCTTATCTCGGAGAGCGGCAACTCAGGGGTGTCCATGACAGGATTTTGTTCGTCTTCCTTCTTCCACTGTTCCTCCTTCCCCGCATAGCCCCGGGATCCGAGCCGATGCGGGTGGTCGTTCCTCTTCTGGATCGCCCTATTCTTCTCGCTAAGGGCCTTGAACTCCTCAGTCCCCTTCTGCTTGGTGAATTCCTCCCATACCTCCTCCGATATGAAGGGGTACTTCTCGCAAGGAGATTTCCCCGCAGCTAGGAAGTTACTGACGAGCCAGCTCTTAAAGGTTTTCCATGTTCCGTTCATGTCCTTCAAGCAGGCAGTCCTAGGTGTATCGTCGGGGATGTTCCACTTAGCCTGTTTCCGAAAAATGCATACAATTAATCACGAGTTAGTTAAACTTTAGTATAAGCCAAGAGAACGTGATTACGAAAGAGTTCAGCGATTTCAGTTCATTTAACCTTCACTTCCGCCCACAACCTATCCCTCTCGTCCGCCGTCACGTCCTTCCAGCTCTGGACGGTGATCTTCACCCTTTCTTTCGCCAACAGCCCAACGTAGGCCGCGTACCTCCCAGCATTCTTTCCAATCGGCCTCCCAAATTGGTTGAACTCACAAGAAAGATCAGTGCGTTTGGCCAAACGCCCCAACGTCGTCGCGCCTCGCCCCACCCTCTTGCGCTGGGATGTAACAGCCCCATCTTCAGTAGTTACGATGGGGTTGGCCCTAGTCGAACCACTAGTACCATCCGATGAAGACGACGACATGTCTTGCCCTACAAAACCTTCAACAAACCATATATATGGCAATTAATTCGCCTTGGACTTCCATAACTCAGCCCAGGACTGGAGACTAACTAGGGCGGCAAAAGGGAAAATAATACAAAAAGAAAGACATGCATAAATTACTTACTGAACTCTTCAGAAATATTTTCTATCGGTAAACACATGAGCTGCCGATAGACCATAACAATTACCTCCACACAAGACAATTTTTCTATCGGCAAACACGTGAGATACCGATAGAACATAACAATGTTCTCTACATATGGAATTTTGTTGACAAGCCACCATTCACTGTCATCACATAACATTCTCGATGATTTGCTACACTAATTAATATTCATGGGCCAGCATTATTATTTCACACGTAAATATGCACACAAGCATCTAAGTGCTACTGTGCATAATCTTTAGCCTAGCCTGTATGTGAGTCATCAGGACTTCACAGCTATTAGGTTGGGAAAAGTCATGTATATAGGCATTTGAAACATATACATCGAAGACCCATCCACATTGCCATATATTCATACGAAGTGAGTAAAAATTCCCAACCAAACTAGTACATTGCATGGCTCATGTCCTTCCAGATCCAAATTAAGTTTTACTACTTGTGCAGAAAATTTTCTATCGGTAAACACATGAGCTGCCGATAGAATATGTGTAAGAACACCTCCAACATATAATCTGCATTACATGGCAGTTGGATACAATTGATCACACATACAGCAGTATAGAGAAGTTAAAATCTCAAAACAGGTTCATTACAGCACTGGAACATATTATGTAAACCCTAATTAAAATCAACATTGCCTGCGGAATGTACATAAGCCAACACAATAGGGAACCCTAGTGTAATTGCAAAACTCCAAGAATTAGTACGTGCAAAACACTAGGATCAAATAAAGAAGATGCTGGAAATAGAACGACGAATTAGGGTATTTACGGCGGCGATCAGTTCTGGTGATGCAGAGGCGGTGTAGAACGCAGCAGCGGCGGGCGAAGGACGAAAATAAGAACCGGTGGCAGTGACGAACCAGTGTCCAGCCGGCGATCGTCGTGTGGGAGAGAGGAAGTGAGTGCTCACGGCGGAGGTTGGGGTTTTCTTCGCTCTCAAAGAGACGCAGTGCTCTAAGGTGGAACTGTTCGAGTGGAGGGAAACTAAAGGGCCGTGTACGAGAAATAAAGTAGCGGAGGAACTTTTCTATCGGTATAACAAAATGATACCGATAGACTTATGTAATTTTCTATCGAAACAACAAAATAATACCGATAGAAAAAGTAAATTTCCCGGAAAAATATTCGAATTAGTGATTGCATTTTTCTATCGGTATAAACAATAAAATCCCGTGAGACCAATTTTCCACAGAAAATTTTTTTAAAGTGCTTGAGATTGGGTGCCATTTTTCTATCGGTAAAAACAACAAAATACCGTGAGAGTAATGAAAAGGTTCCCTTTTCTATCGGTATAAACAAAAAAATCCCGTGAGCCCAATTTTCCCCAGAAAATTTTTTTGATTAAGTGCTTGAGATTTGTGTGACCTTTTTCTATCGGTAAAAACAACAAAATACCGTCAGAGTTATGAAAAGGTACACAATTTAACATCAAACAGACCGTGGTTGAAAGCTGCAGAATGTTAAAGAAAGAGGGAAGATAGCCGGAAAATTGGAAAATTGACATAAAAAGAAATTGTTCATTCATTGTTGTTTTATCACTTACATAAAAAATAAAACCCAAAATGCTAGGTCAAGGGGTGGTCTTAGCCCTGGCTGCATGTAGAATAGAGTCAGTTAGACTTGCAGCCAGGACGCAGGACTCCTCTAGCGACAAGTTGTCCCTAGGATCAACTACTACCGCGTCAAGAAGGCCTGCGACCTCCGTCAGCTTCGCTATGGTATCCTTCATAGTCAAACCGCAGCCAGCGATGGTCATATCCGCGGCTTTCTTCTCCTCGCGAAGACGCCTCGTCCTCGCCCTAGCATTGTCACCATCCGTCTTCATGCGCTTAATGCGCTGGAAGAGATCGTCAAGGTCAAGCCGTAGCTGAGTGTGCTTGTCTGTAAGGAGCTTGTGCTCCTCCTGGAGGGCCCTCAGGTCAGCCTTCACTTTGGCAGTGTCTTCCACGGCTACCATTCCCTGTGCAAATCAACAGGTCAAGAATGAACTGAACATGGATTAACAATACAGGGGTAAACCGAGGAGATTTAGAGTTCTTACCGGGGAGGCCGTGGATGACGATCCCATGGAGGTTGCCATTGTGAAAGAGAAGATGAGGAGTCCAACCGTTCGAGAATTAGAAAAACAACAAAATACCGCGACGCATGGCGAGGTACTTATAGAGTTTCCAAGGCGACGCATGGCGACACGGTTGAGAATTCGAAGCGGCAGAGTATTCTTCTATCGGTAAAAACAGGAAAAAACCGTCAGACAACAAATACCGTGAGACAAATGAATTTATTCTAACGGTAAAATAGAACAATACCGATAGAAAACGTTTTGAAGTGCCTGAGAGAAGATGTCCTTCTCTATCGGTATAAATAACAAAATACCGTCAGAAAAAAGGGATTTTTGAAGAGGCTGCGATGAGATTTTTGCAAGTGCTATTTGAAGGGAAGAATTAAATATTTACAGGATAAAGGTACTGTACATGTTAGAACTCATGCTGTGGAGTAAAATTGAGATGTATTAATGCTGTGAACTAGCTTATCATTAAATTCTAAAGAAAAATGTACTGCCTGATGTATTAATGATAAGTTCCTCACCTTGCTGCAGAACTTGTGGGCTGTTTGCTTGGCATTTATCCCTGAAATAGAAATTAATCATCAATGGTTCTCAACCCATAATCCTTCTTCGTGGTCATCTCGCAGATACGTTGTTTCGTCGATATCTTCAGTACGGATAGATTGAATGTCCTCTAAAAATGGAGGTATTTCATCGAATTGGTTATACTCCTCTTCGTCGACAACATCTTCGACCCCAACAATACGTCTCTTGCTGTGGAGGACAACATGCAAGTTTGGATTGGCCGGGTCAACGATGTAGAATACCTGTGTGGCTTGCTTTGCAAGTATGAATGGATCGTCTTGGTGTCCGACTCTACCAAGATTGACGAGAGTAAACCCGTAACTGTCAACTTGAACACCTCGAGGGATTTCGACCCATTGGCATCGAAACAGGGGAATCTTAAGTAATCCGTAATCGAGCTCCCATATTTCGTCAATAACACCGTAATATGAGTTCAGCGCCCTTACTGACCTGGCATCCTCGGAAATAGCAAACAGTGTCACTCCGCTACATTGCGTGCTACTCTTGGCGTCTTGAGCTCTTGTGTAAAATGAATACCCATTGATGTCGTACCCCTGCCAAGTCCCTACAGTGAATCTTGGGCCTCTAGCCAACCATGTCACAGTTTTACTTACGGAGCCCTCGGCAGCTCGCGTGACTCTTTCTTGGATCCACTCAGCAAATTTCCTGTTATGTTCTCTGCTTACCCAAACGTCTGACTTCGAAGGATTCTGTGACCGTAACATTACCTTGTGCTCGTGTATGTATGGCTCGACCTCCGTCATGTGTTGTAAGACCCAAAAATGTGATTTTGCGTACACATCACGAGCGGGGACGATAGCTTTGAATCCAATCGTTCCAATTCCCTCAAGCCTACCCTCGTGTCGGGACCTAGGAACACCAATTGGGTCAACCCCGGCCATATAATCTGTGCAAAATTCAATCACCTCCTCGGCGGCATAACCTTCCATGATACTCCCCTCGGGTCGACGACGAGTCCTTACGTATCCCTTCAATACACCCATAAATCTCTCAAATGGATACATGTAGCGCAGGCACACAGGTCCACAAAACTTAATTTCTCTGATAAGGTGAACAATCAGATGGACCATAACATCAAAAAAGGATGGAGGGAAATACATCTCGAGCTGACAAAGAGTTGTAACCACGTCGCGTTGCAAAGCGTCCAATCCATCGGGATCAATGCCTCTGATAGCAATGGGAAGCATCTGTGACATCAAGACATGACAGTCGTGGGACTTCATGCCAACCAGTCTTAGGTCCTTCATAGACACAAGTTTTTTCAAGTTCGCGGAGTACCCACATGGAACTTTAACACCGTGCAGGCACCGACAGAGTTCTGTTTTTTCGCTCTTGGACAACGTGTAGCAGGCCGGGGGGAGGTATGTACGCTTTCCATTCTCTAAAGGTGCAAGCTCAGTCCTTATCCCCATTTCCACCATGTCACGACGAGCTTTCACACCATCCTTTGTCTTTCCCGGAATGTTCAACAACAAACCAATCAAACTGTCACAGACATTTTTCTCTACATGCATGACGTCAATGCAATGTCGAACTTGTAAGTGCTCCCAGTACGGTAGATCCCAGAGAATCGATCTCTTCTTCCAAACATTTTTTTCTCGAGGTTTAGAATGCTTACCGAACTCAACTTTGATGTCGTTCACGCGTGAGTAAATCTCCTTACCGGTCAGAAACACTGGAGCTGATCCCTTCTCAGGCTTCCCGTTAAATGATTTCCTCTTCTTACGGTACGTGTGATGCACCGGAAGAAACCTGCGGTGACCCATGTACACTGTTTTCCGGCAGTTTCGCAGCCAGATGCTCTCAGTTTCATCTAGGCAAATAGGGCAAGCCTTGGCTCCTTTCGTACTATACCCCGACAAATTGCCGTAGGCAGGAAAATCATTTATGGTGCAAAATATCAGGGCCCGCAAGATGAAATTCTCTTTCTTGTATGCATCCCACACCTGCACACCCTCGCTCCACAATTTCTGTAAGTCCTCGATTAAAGGTGCTAGAAACACGTCAATATCATTTCCGGGTTGTCTGGGTCCTGAGATTAGTAACGCCATCATGATGTACTTGCGCTTCATGCATAACCAAGGAGGAAGATTGTAGATGCATAAAAGAACCGGCCAAGTGCTGTGCCGGCTGCTCATATTACCATGTGGGTTCATACCATCTGTACTCAGCCCGAACCTTACATTCCTAAGTTCACCGCCGAACTCAGCAAATGTTCTGTTGATGTTTCTCCATTGAATAGAATCAGCTGGGTGTCTCAGTTTTCCGTCTTGTTTCCGGGCTTCAGCATGCCAACGCAAGTGCTTCGCGACTTTCGGATTTGCAAACAGCCGCTTCAATCTAGGTATCACAGGCAAGTACCACACAGTTTTTGCCGGGGGCCCTTTCCTTACCTCGTGACGTTCACTGTCAATCCGGTCCCTACGCGTATACCTCGATGCGCCGCATCTTGGACAAACATGCAAACTGGAGTACTCGTTACGGTACAACACACAATCATTTGGGCATGCGTGTATTCTTTCGATTTCCATTCCCAACGGACACAACAGTTTTTTGGCTTGGTAAGTAGATCTTGGCAACTCATTTCCCTCTGGAAGCATGTCCGCTAGAAGATCTAATAGTGCCGTGAAACTCTTATCACTCCAACCGTTTCCTGCCTTCAAGTTATATAATCTCAGCACAGAAGACAGTTTTGTAAATGTTGCACATCCAGGGAACAGAGGCTTCTCAGAGTCAGCAATCAGTTTCTCAAATTCACAGAAGTCATTTTCGTTGTAATCTTCCTCTACATCACGTAACATCTCATCTAGATTGTCATCATCATCATCTACGTGCACATCGGAATTAACATTACCAAAATTGGGATGATCATCGATATTATTGCAATCCACATCCGAGTCGTGCTGATTGGTAGTAGTGGTGCTTGTTTCCTCAAGATCTTCGCCATGCCATATCCAACGGGTGTATCGCGCGTTAAAACCACGACGAATCAAATGACTCTTAATTTGATCAGAGTTGCTAAACCTCTTCAAGTTCATACAATCTGTACAAGGACAGAGCATATTTTTCTCTCCCTTCCTCTCCTTTTGTTGCTCAGCAAATTTAATAAACTCATTCACACCATCCAAATATTCAAGAGTAGTACGTTTTATTCCATACATCCAATATTTCCTGTCCATCTACAATTAACAAAATTTAACGAGTAAGCCATGCATGAAACCTGCCCGATTAAGTTATGTATATGTACATGTACAGCCTCTTACAACAGATACATGTGTTGAACCCTAGCCTGACGAAATTAACACTAATTAACCTAGCTAACTACACAATACAAGCTAGTTAGCTCCTAAAACATGACGCATTTCCAGCTACCAAGCTCCCAAGCTTAGAGCTACAAACTTGGAACTACACAATACAGCTAGCTTGCAAGTAGAGAGGAAGGGAGATCTAGAGGGAGAGAGAGATAGGTGTCGACGATTAAGCATACCTTAAAGAGAGGGGCGCAATCAACTTCCCTCCAGCCTGCGCTGATCACCCTAGCAGTGTAGCTGGAACTTTCGTCACAAACAGAGGGACACAGAGTGCAACAGAACAAATTAAAGAGCAGCTCCGCAATGGTCGACTGGGGTTTTCCTTATAATGGACATTTTTCTAACGGTAAATACATGAAATAACCGTCAGACTAACTTAGGTAATTTGCCGCTCACATATTCTATCGGTAAAAACACACACATACCGTTAGAGAATATACATTACTAAGCAAATATATGTATTTTTCTATCGGTAAATATGTGCATTTACCGTTAGAATATGCATGACTAAACAAATATATGTGCTTCCTATCGGTAAATATGTGTATTTACCGTTAGAATATGCATGCCTGAACAAATATATGTATTTTTCTATCGGTAAATATGTACATTTACCGTTAGAATATGCATGACTAAACAAATATATGTGTTTCCTATCGGTAAATATGTGTATTTACCGTTAGAATATGCATGACTGAACAAATATATGTATTTTTCTATCGGTAAATATGTGCATTTCCGTTAGAATATGCGTGACTGAACAAATATATGTGCTTCCTATCGGTAAATATGTGTATTTACCGTTAGAATATGCATGACTGAACAAATATATATGTTTTCCTATCGGTAAATATGTGTACTTACCGTTAGAGGAGGTACTGTCACCAAACTGGGACAAACATGCACATGCCATTTCTCACATTCAAGGAATCATATCAATGTAACATCAAACAGATCTTACATCAAACGGATCTTAACTAGAAGATAAAGCAATATATTTCAAGAAATGCTAATTTGTGGATTAACTAGGAGACACAAAAATACTTTTCGTAGGTAGTTGGGACTTCATCTTGCCAAAGAAATTACACATGCCAGTTCACAAATTCAGGTACAAACATACACATGCCAGTTCACCAATACAAATTCAGGTACAAACATACACATGCCAGTTCACAAATTGAAGTGCATGTCTGAAACAGCAGTACAAATACACACCTACCTACCAATACAATTAAATACACAAATGCTCCCTGCACATTCAAGTTCATGTCCCAATTAGCAATACATGATACACAAATATACAACAATATACAAATACAACAATTCACACATTCGATGTATATTACAAAAGCCACGTCTGAAATTAACAACAGATCACGACGAGGACCCAGTGGCCCATACATGCATTTTACATAAAAGGGAACCTTTGCAGGTTGCCACAATGCAACTACCGACTACAAGTTAGACCTGATACATCACAAATCCATTCATCCAAAACAGCAAATGTCTGAACCACATTGGACTTAACCATAGGAGTTCAGTTCGAAGACGCCCGAGGAGCTGGAACTGCCGTCGACATACATTTGTACGTAATGGTGATTTCCTCGGACTCAAACTCGATCAACTCAACTCAACTCAACTCAACTCCATTAACAAAAAGAACCTACCTTCCAAGATGTTGTTCTGTGTAGTGATGGTGTAGAATGGCTGTGCAAATAACAACAATTCTTCTTCTCCAAGCAGGTAAGCATCTGGCCACAAGCTGGTGCATGCAAAAACATGTAAGATGCTTTCTATAGGTCCTGATTTGAGAAACACGCCGGGCTTAAGCATCTTCTCGACCGAGCCAACCAAGATCTCGCCCTTCACGTCCTTCCAGCTCTCGACGGTGATCTTCACCTTTTCTTTCGCCAACAAGCCAACATAGGCAGCGTACTGCGATGAAGAACCGTGAAATACGTTGCCCCCCACGAGCATCATCCAAGGACCTGAACAGATCATAATCATATTGAAAAGAAGACACATCAAAATGAAGGATACAAAAAAAGCAGAATTATTGCCATAATCGGATTAGAATAATCTAACAATATTGCAGAAATTTTACGTACCTTCCTTGGGATGCCGACGTCTAGAGGGCGTCGATGGAGGTGCGGAGGTGCAGCGGTCCCCTGTAGAGGTGCGCCGGCCGTCCATGGAGCTTACGGGTTAGGACTACGAGCCCCAGATGAACTGTGAGAATGAAAGAGACATACCCGTGTATTTATACAATTATATATTTTCTATCGGTAAGAAAACAGAATACCGTTAGTAATAAAAACATCTGTAGAAGCCGAATGGTTCTATCGGCAAAACAAATATTACCGATAGGAATTTTTGTACATACTCTATCGGTCTGTACGTACATTGCCGATAGAATATTACTAGTTGTAGAAGGCCAACAGTTCTAAGATATTTTGTGCAATATTCTACCGGTATAAACATGCATTACCGATAGAATAAAACTATTAGAAGACGAACAGTTCTAAGCAATTTTCTATATATTCTAACGGTAAAAGAATACATTACCGATAGAATAAAAATATTTGTAGAAGGTCAACTATTCTATCGGCGAACTACATATTGCCGATAGGAACTTTTAATATATTCTGTCGGTATATTCATATAGTAGCGATAGAATAAGTCTAGTTGTTGAAGTCGACCAGTCCTATCGGCGCACAACATTCTTCCGTCAGTACTTATGCATCTCTTCTAACGGCAAATATGTTCATCACCGCTAGAGTAAATCATACTATTTATTCTATCGGTAAGTTTCTTAGAAACCGATAGGGAAAATACATCCGTCGGGCTTTTTTGCCCACGAGGCACATTTTCTATCGGTTTTGTGCTGTTTCGCTAATAACCGATAGAAGATAGGGGTTAGTAGACTGCATTTCTGTACTAGTGTATATTCATACCAAGTGAGTAAAAATTCCCAACCAAACTAGTACATTGCATGGCTCATGTCCTTCCAAATCCAAAGTTTTAATACTTGTTCAGAAATATTTTCGATCGGTAAACACATGAGCTGCCGATAGAGCAGACAAATTATTTCTATCGGCAAATACAGGATATACCGATAGAATATGTGTAAGAACACCTCCAACATATAATGTGCATTACATGGCAGTTGGATACAATTGATCACACATATAGCAGTATAGATAAGTTAAAATCTCAAAATAGGTTCATTACAACACTGGAACATATTATGTCAACCCTAATTTAAATCAACATTGCCTGCGGAATGTACATAATCCAACACAATAGGGAACCCTAGTGTAATTGCAAAACTCGAAGAATTAGTACGTACAAAACATTAGGATCAAATCAGGAAGATGCTGGAAATAGAACGACGAATTAGGGTATTTACGGCGATCAGTTGTGGTGATGGAGAGGCAGTGTAGAACGCAGCGGCGGCCGGCGAAGGATGAAAATAAGAACTGGTGGCAGTGGCGAACCAATGTCCAGACGGCAATCGTCGTGTGGGAGAGAGGAAGTGAGTGGTCACGGCGGAGGTTGTGGTTTTCTTCGCTCTCGAAGAGACGCAGTGCTCTAAGTTGGAACTGTTCGACTGGAGGGAAACTCAAGGGCCGTGTACGAGTAATAAAGTAGTGGATGACCTTTTCTATCAGTAAAACAAAATAATACCGATAGAATTATGTCCGTTTCTATCGGTACAACAAAATAATACCGATAGAAAAAGTAAATTTCCCGGAAAAATATTTGAAGTAGTGGATTCCTTTTTTCTATCGGTATAAACAATAAAATCCCGTGAGACCAATTTTCCCCGGAAAAATTTTTTAATTAAGTGCCTGAGATTATAGTATTGGGTGCCATTTTTCTATCGGTAAAAACAACAAAATACCGTCAGAAAATGAAAAGGTACACACAATTTAACATCAAACAGACCGTGCTTGAAAGCTGCAGAATGATAAAGAAAGAGGGAAGATAGCCTGAAAATTAGAAAATTGACATAAAAAGAAATTGTTCATTCATTTTTGTTTTATCACTTATAAAAAAAATAAAACCCAAAATGATAGGTCAAGGGGTGATCTTAGCCCTGGCTGCATGTAGAATAGAGTCAGTTTGACTTGCAGCCAGGACGCAGGACTCCTCTAGCGAACAAGTTGTCCCTAGGATCAACTACTACCGCGTCGAGAAGGCCTGCGACCTCCCTCAGCTTCGCTATGGTATCCTTCATAGTCAAACCGCAGCCAGCGATGGTAATATCTACGGCTTGCTTCTCCTCACGAAGACGCCTCGTCATCGCCCTGGAATTGTCACCAGCCGTCTTCATGCGCTGAATGCGCCGGAGGAGATCGTCCAGTTCAAGCCGTAGCTGAGTGTGCTTGTCCGTAAGGAGCTTGTGCTCCTCCTGGAGGGCCCTCAGGTCAGCCTTCACTTTGGCAGTGTCTTCCACGGCTCCCATTCCCTGTGCAAAACAACAGGTCAAGAATGTACTGAACATGGATTAACAATACAGGGGTAAACCCAGGAGATTTAGAGTTCTTATCGGGGAGGGCGTGGCTGACGATCCCATGGAGGTTGCCATTGTGAAAGAGAAGATGAGGAGTCGAAGCGTTCGAGAATTAGAAAAACAAAAAAATACCGCGACGCATGGCGAGGTACTTATAGAATTTCCAAGGCCACGCATGGCGACACAGTAGAGAATTCAAAGCGCCAGAGTATTTTTCTATCGGTACAAACAACAAAAAACCGTCAGACAACAGAATACCATGAACTAACGAATTTATTCTAAAGGTAAAATATAATAATACAGATAGAATAACTAAATTTTTCGCAGCGAAACTTTTGAAGTGCCTGAGACACATTAAAGTAGTGGATGTCCTTTTCTATAGGTAGAAATAACAAAATAACGTCAGAAAAATTGATTTTTGGAGAGCTTAATTTGAAGAAGCAAGAGGCTGCAATGAGATTTTTGCAAGAGCTATTTGAAGGGAAGAATTAAGTACTTACAGGATAAAGGTACTGTACATGTTAGAACTCATGCTGTGGAGTAAAATTGAGATATATTAATGCTGTGAACTAGCTTATCATTAAGTTCTAAAGAAAAATGTACTGCCTGATGTATTAATGATAAGTTCCTCACCTTGCTGCAGAACTTGTGGGCTGTTTGCTTGTCATTTATCCCTGAAATAGAAATTAATCATCAATGGTTCTCAACCCATAATCCTTCTTCGTGATCATCTCGCAGATACGTTGTTTCGTCGATATCTTCAGTACAGATAGATTGAATGTCCTCTAAAAATGGAGGTATTTCATCGAATCGGTTATACTCCTCTTCGTCGACAATGTATTCGACCCCAACAATACGTCTCTTGCTGTGGAGGACAACATGCAAGTTTGGATTGGCCGGGTCAACGATGTAGAATACCTGTGTGGCTTGCTTTGCAAGTATGAATGGGTCGTCCTGGTGTCCGACTCTACCAAGATCGACGAGAGTAAACCCGTAACTGTCAACTTGAACACCTCGAGGGATTTCGACCCATTGGCATCGAAACAGGGGAATCTTAAGTAATCCGTAATCGAGCTCCCATATTTCATCAATAGCACCGTAATATGAGTTCAGCGCCCTTACTGACCTGGCATCCTCGGAAATAGCAAACAGTGTCACTCCGCTACATTGTGTGCTACTCTTGGCGTCTTGAGCTCTTGTGTAAATTGAATACCCATTGATGTCGCACCCCTGCCAAGTCCCTACAGTGAATCTTGGGCCTCTAGCCAACCATGTCACAGTTTCACTTACGGAGCCCTCGGCAGCTCGCGTGACTCTTTCTTGGATCCACCCAGCAAATTTCCTGTTATGTTCTCTAGTGACCCAAACGTCTGACTTCGAAGGATTCTGTGACCGTAACATTACCTTGTGGTCGTGTATGTATGGCTCGACCTCCGTCATGTGTTGTAAGACCCAAAAATGTGATTTTGCGTACCCATCACGAGCGGGGACGATAGCTTTGAATCCAATCGTTCCAGTGCCCTGAAGCCTACCCTCGTGTCGGGACCTAGGAACGCCAATTGGGTCAACCCCGGCCATATAATCTGTGCAAAATTCAATCACCTCCTCGGCGGCATAACCTTCCATGATACTCCCCTCAGGTCGACGACGAGTCCTTACGTATCCCTTCAATACACCCATAAATCTCTCAAATGGATACATGTAGCGCAGGCACACGGGTCCACAAAACTTAATTTCTCTGATAATGTGAACAATCAGATGGACCACAACATCAAAAAAGGATGGAGGGAAATACATCTCGAGCTGACAAAGAGTTGTAACCACGTCGCGTTGCAAAGCGTCCAATCCATCTGGATCAATTACCTACGTGGACACAGTTGCGCCAAATATTCATATCAGAAAAATCTTCTAATTAAGCTCTACAAATGGAGGTAATGAACTTATAGTACGAGTGCACGTACTTACCTTGCAAGATATTGCGTTGAAGAAATAACATAGGTTTGTGATTGTCACGACGAGCTTTGATGTCCTTCACGTGCGAGTAAATCTCCTTACCGGTCAGAAATACTGGAGCTGATCCCTTCTCAGGCTTCCCGTTAAATGATTACCTCTTCTTACGGTACGTGTGATGCACCGGAAGAAACCTGCGGTGACCCATGTACACTGTTTTCCGGCAGTTTCGCATCCACATGCTCTCAGTTTCATCTAGGCAAATAGGGCAAGCCTTGGCTCCTTCCGTACTATACCCCGACAAATTGCCGTAGGCCGGAAAATCATTTATGGTGCAAAATATCAGGGCCCGCAAGATGAAATTCTTTTTCTTGTATGCATCCCACACCTGCACCCCCTCGCTCCACAATTTCTGTAAGTCCTCGATTAAAGGCGCTAGAAACACGTCAATATCATTTCCGGGTTGTCTGGGTCCTGAGATTAGTAACGCCATCATGATGTACTTGCGCTTCATGCATAACCAAGGAGGAAGATTGTAGATGCATAAAAGAACCGGCCAAGTGCTGTGCCGACTGCTCATATTACCATGTGGGTTCATACCATCTGTACTCAGCCCGAACCTATATTCCTAAGTTCACCGCCGAACTCAGCAAATGTCCTGTTGATGTTTCTCCATTGAATAGAATCAGCTGGGTGTCTCAGTTTTTCGTCTTGTTTCCGAGCTTCATCATGCCAACGCAAGTGCTTCGCGACTTTCGGATTTGCAAACAGCCGCTTCAATCTAGGTATCACAGGCAAGTACCACACAGTTTTCGCCGGAGGTCCTTTCTTTACCTTGTGACGTTCACTGTCAATCTGGTCCCTACGCGTATACCTCGATGCGCCGCATCTTGGACAAACATGCAAACTGGAGTACTCGTTACTGTACAACACACAATCATTTGGGCATGCGTGTATTCTTTCGATTTCCATTCCCAACGGACACAACAGTTTTTTGGCTTGGTAAGTAGATCTTGGCAACTCATTTCCCTCTTGAAGCATGTCCGCTAGAAGATCTAATAGTGCCGTGAAACTCTTATCACTCCAACCGTTGCCTGCCTTCAAGTTATATAATCTCAGCACAGAATACAGTTTTGTAAATGTTGCACATCCAGGGAACAGAGGCTTCTTAGAGTCAGCAATCAGTTTCTCAAATTCACAGAAGTCGTTTTCGTTGTAATCTTCCTCTACATCACGTAACATCTCATCTAGATTGTCATCATAATCATCATCTACGTGCACATCGGAATGAACATTATCACAATTCGGATGATCATCGATATGATTGCAATCCACATTCGAGTCCTGCTGATTGGTAGTAGTGGTGCTTGTTTCCTCAAGATCTTCGCCATGCCATATCCAACGGGTGTATCGCGCGTTAAAACCACGACAAATCAAATGACTCTTAATTTGATCAGAGTTGCTAAACCTCTTCAAGTTCATACAATCTGTACAAGAACAGAGCATATTTTTCTCTCCCTTCCTCTCCTTTTGTTGCTCAGCAAATTTAATAAACTCATTCACATCATCCAAATATTCAAGAGTAGTACGTTTTATTCCATACATCCAATATTTCCTATCCATCTACAATTAACAAAATTTAACGAGTCAGCCATGCATGAAACCTGCCCGATTAAGTTATGTATATGTACATGTACAGCCTCTTACAACAGATGTGTTGAACCCTAGCCTGACGAAATTAACACTAATTAACCTAGCTAACTACACAATACAAGCTAGTTAGCTCCTAAAACATGACGCATTTACAGCTACCTAACTCCCAAGCTTAGAACTACAAACTTGGAACTACACAATACAGCTAGCTTGCAAGTAGAGAGGGAGGGAGATGTAGAGGGAGAGAGAGATAACTGTCCACAATTAAGCATACCTTAAAGACAGGGGCGCAATCAACTTCCCTCCAGCTTGCGCTGATCACCCTAGCAGTGTAGCTGCGAGCGTGGAACTTTCATCACAAACAGAGGGACATAGAGTGCAACTGAACAAATTAAAGAGCAGCTCAGCAATGGTCGAGTGGGGTTTTCCTTATAATGGAGCTTTTTCTAACGGTAAATACATGAAATAACCGTTAGACTAACTAAGGTAATTTGCCTCTCACATATTCTATCGGTAAAAACACACATATACCGTTAGAGAATGTACATTACTGAGCAAGTAAAGGCCTTGTTCTATCGGTAAATATGTGCATTTACCGTTAGATGATGCATGACACAGCACGTACATGAGTTTTTCTATCGGTAAATATGTGTATTAACCGTTAAATGATGCATGACACACGAACATGAGTTTTTCTATCGGTAGATATGTGCATTTACCTTTAGATGATGCATGATTGAGGTAAATATGTGTATTTACCGTTAGAGGAGGTACTTGTACCAAACACACATGACACCAGTTCTCACATCCAAGGAATCATATCAATGTAACATCAAACAGATCTTAACTAGAAGATAAAGCAATATTTCAAGAAATGCTAATTTGTGGATTAACTAGGAGACACAAAAATACTTTTCTTAGGTACTTGGGACTTCATCTTGCCAAAGAAATTACACATGCCAGTTCACAAATTCAGGTACAAACATACACATGCCAGTTCACCAATACAAATTCAGGTACATGTCTGAAACAGCAGTACAAATACACACCTACCTACCAATACAATTAAATAAACAAATACTCCCTACACATTCAAGTTCATGTCCCAATTAGCAGTACATGATACACAAATATACAACAATATACGAATACAACAATTCACACATTCGAGGTATATTAGAAAAGCCACGTCTGAAATTAACAACAGATCACGACGAGGACCCAGTGGCCCGTACATTTTACATAAAAGAGAACCTTTGCAGGTTGCGACAATGCAACTACCGACTACAAGTTAGACCTGATACATCACAAATCCATTCATCCAAAACAGCAAACGTCTAAACCACATTGGACTTAACCATAGGAGTTCAGTTTGAAGACGCCCGAGGAGCTAGAACTGCCGTCGACTTACATTTGTATTGGTGATTTCCTCGGACTCAAACTCGAACAACTCAACTCAACTCAACTCCATTAACAAAAAGAACCTACCTTCCAAGATGTTGTTCTGTGTAGTGATGGTGTAGAATGGCTGTGCAAATAACAACAATTCTTCTTCTCCAAGCAGGTAATTATCTGGCCACAAGCTGGTGCATGCAAAAAAATGTAAGATGCCTTCTATAGGTCCTGATTTGAGAAACACGCCGGGCTTAAGGATCTTCTCGACCGAGCCAACCAAGATCTCGCCCTTCACGTCCTTGCAGCTCTCGACGGTGATCTTCACCGTTTCTTTCGCCAACAAGCAAACATAGGCAGCGTACTGCGATGAAGAACCGTGAAATACGTTGCCCCTCATGAGCATCATCCAAGGACCTGCACAGATCATAATCATATTGAAAAGAAGACACATCAAAATGAAGGATACAAAAATTGCAGAATAATTACCATAATCGGATTAGAATAATCTAACAATATTGCCAAAATTTTATGTACCTTGCTTGGGATGCCGAAGTCTAGAGGGCGTCGATGGAGGTGCGGAGGTGCAGCGGTCGCCTGTAGAGGGTAAACAGTGCTAAAATATTTTTGCTATATTCTAACGGTATAAACATTCATTACCGATAGAATAAAACTATTTGAAGATGAACAGTTCTAAGTAATTTTCGATATATTCTAACGGTACAAGAATCAATTACCGATAGAATAAAAATATTTGTAGAAGGCGAACAATTCTATCGGCACACTACATATTGCCGATAGGAATTTCTGAGATATTCTGTCGGTAGACACATACAGTACCGATAGAATAAGTCTAGTTGTAGAAGTCAAACAGTCTTATCAGCGCACAACATTCTCCCGTCAGTACTTATGCATCTCTTCTAACGGCAAATATGTTCATCACCGCTAGAGTAAATCATACTACTTCTATCGGTAAGTTTCTTACAAACCGATAGGAAAAATACACCCATTGGCCTTTTATGACAGCGAGGCACATTTTCTATCAATTTTCTACTAAATCGCTAATAACCGATAGAATATAGAGGTTAGTAGACTGTATTTCTGTACTAGTGTTAACTCCCTATGAGCTTCTTATTGGGCGTAAGCCAAATGTTTCTTATTTTCGAGTTTTTGGTTGTAAATGCTATATCCTTAGAAAAAGAAACTTTGGTGGTAAATTTCAAAGAAGAGTAGATGAAGGCTTTCTAGTTGGATACTCCACCACTAGCAAGGCTTATCGAGTCTTTAATAAAAATTCTGGTTGTATTGAAGAATCGTGTGACATAGAATTTGATGACTCTAATGGCTCGCAAAAGGAGCAAGTCTCTTGTGAAGTTTCAGGTGAAGATCTTCAAGAAGCTGTGAAGAACATTACCATTGGAGACATCAAACCAAGGGAAGATGATCAAGAAGATGATGCAAATATAGAGAATGATGATGAACATACATCATCACCTCATATGGATCCACTAGAGCTAAATCAAGAAGAAGCATCAAGGCAACATCAAACCATCATCAAGGATCACCCTCTAGATCAAATACTGGGTGATGTCAGTAAGGGTGTTCAAACTCGCTCTTGTATTGCTTCTTTTTGTGAACATCATTCTTTTGTATCATCACTAGAACCTAAAATTGTAGATGAAGCTCTTAGTAATCCTAATTGGGTAAATGCTATGCATGATGAACTTAATAATTTCTCTAGGAATAAAGTATGGACTTTAGTAGAGAGACCCAAGGATCATAATGTGATTGGAACAAAATGGGTTTTTAGAAATAAGCAAGATGAAAATGATGTAGTCGTTAGAAACAAAGCTCGTCTTGTTGCACAAGGTTTTTCTCAAGTTGAAGGTCTAGACTTTGGTGAAACCTTTGCACCGGTAGCAAGACTTGAAGCTATTCATATACTTCTTGCTTTTGCATCAAATTTTATTATTAAGTTATTTCAAATGGATGTAAAAAGTGCTTTTTTAAATTGAAAAATATCTGAATTAGTTTTTTTGGAACAACCTCCCGGTTTCGAAGATTCAAAATTTCCAAATGATGTGTACAAACTTTCTAAAGCACTCTATGGTCTCAAAAAAACTCATTGAGCTTGGTATGAACGACTTAGAGACTTTCTTTTATCAAAAGGTTTTAAAATTGGGAAGGTAGACACAACGCTTTCTATAAAAATGATTGAAAAAGATTTGTTCATATGTCAAATATATGTTGATGATATTATATTTGGATCTACTAATGAATATTTTTGTCATGAGTTTGGATAAATGATGTCTAGGGAATTTGAGATGTCAATGATCAGCGAGCTAAGCTTCTTTCTCATACTTCAAATCAAGCAACTCAAGAACGGAACGTTCGTGAGTCAAACAACGTACGTTAAAGACTTGCTCAAGCGCTTTGGGATGGAAGATGCTAAAGCAGTCAAAACTCCCATGGCCACAAATGGACATCTCGATATGGACAACAACGGAAAAGTGGTCGATTCTAAACTTTATGGGTCTATGATTGGTAGCTTGCTATATCTTACTGCATCTAGGCCTGACATCATGTTTAGTGTTTGCTTTTGTGCTAGATTTCAGTCAGCCCCTAGGGAATGTCATTTGATTGCTATTAAAAGAATCCTTACGTACTTGAAATGCTACCGCAACTTAGGTCTTTGGTATCCGAAAAATACAAACTTTGAATTAATTGGTTATTCAGATTTAGATTATGCGGGTTGCAAAATTGATATAAAGAGCACATTTGGTAGTTTTCAACTTTTGGGGAAATCACTAGTATCTTGGTCTTCTAAGAAACAAAATTCTGTTGCTCTCTCCACCGCCGAAGCGGGATATGTGTCAACGGGTAGTTGTTGTGCTCAAATTTTGTGGATGAAGAAAACCCTTTTGGATTATGGAATTACATTTGAAAAAGTGCCACTCTTGTGTGATAATGAAAGTGCCATTAAAATTACAAATAATCTTGTTCAACACTCTAGAACTAAGCATATTGAAATACGGCACCATTTTATAAGAGATCATGTGGCAAAAGGGGATATAGATATAAGTTATATCAGAACTGACATTCAACTGGTAGATATTTTCACCAAACCTTTAGATGAGGCTAGATTTTGCTTTCTAAAAAATGAATTAAATATTATTGATATATCAAATGCTAGTTGATCTAAGATAAATGTCTGATTTTCCTGTCCTCCCGCCTTTTTGTGCTTGATGTCAAAGGGGGAGAGATTCTTGAGTTTCTTGCTTCATTAAAGACATTGTTTATGCTTGGGGGAGAGATTGGGGAGAAAGATTCTTGAGATAATTCTTGAGATATCTCATGATCTATCATTATAGATTCACTCTCAAATCTCAAATGACTCATATAGGTATTTATATATGCATGCATTTAGGGGGAGTTCCTGAATATCTATTGAATATGCATGTAATTAGGGAGAGTCAATTGATTTTATTCATTTAAACACTTGTTGTCATCAATCATAAAAAGGGGGAGATTGCTGCATCTAGGCCCCTATTATTGTTGATTTTGATTATTGATGACATTAAGTGTTTTTGATCTAATCATGTCTTTGAGCTATCTGTATGCAGAGACCTAAGAGCTATTTCGCCTAAGGTCGCAGTATTGCCAAAGTCGCAAACACAAGGTCGGCAAGAAGAAAGCCACATAGACCTAAGCTATCCAGAGCATGTGCAAGTCGTAAGCACAAGGTCGCGAGCCGAGGTTGAAAGCACAAGGTCGCAGTGTCGTCACAGGTTGCAAGTCCAAGGTTGCGAGCCATGGTCGCAAGCGCAAGGTCACCAAGAATGAAGCTGCAAGAGGCTTAAGGTAAAATGCGTAATTGTTTGACCGGTCTCGGTGTTTGGAGTTTGACCGGTTTATAGGAATTTGTTTTTTGTTTAAATCGTACTATTAAGAGGGGTTGCAAGTTCTCCTACATTTCTAGCATAAACCGAGAAACTCTTAGGTCATTGCATGCATTCTTTTCGGTTGGATTTGTTTTGAAATGATTTGGTTTTTCAGATGAGTTTTTGGTAGCAGAAGTATTTTTGCATTTTTCAAAAAGATCTAGGCTGATCTGGGTTTTGCTTCTGTCAAAAACAATATAGCCCTTTAAATTATCTTTCAAACAAGGTATAAAATACTTCAATCGGACCTCTAGATCAAAGGTTATGACTATTTTTATCCATACTGACTGTCAGCATGAAATGTCAATTTTCGTTGCTGACATTTGTCCAGAGAGCATGTTTTTTGAGCGGAAATTTTTTGACTTACGCTGACTGTCAGCATGAGTTTCGACCACATCTGTTTTGTTTCTGAATTTGTTTGAACTAGATGTTTTTGTGGTTGTTGCTGACTGTCAGCATATGATGCTGACTGTCAGCATGAGCAATTTCTTTCCATATGCGACCACAAACGGCTAGATAAGTTTTATCCGTGATTTTTGTCGAGTTGTGGTTGTGGATGCTAACTATCAGCATGTGTTGCTGACTGTCAATATGTGCTGATTTGTTTCCTTTTTCGACCACAACGGCTAGCTGAGTTTTCTCCGAAAATTGCTTCTTACTGGTCGTGGAATATGCTGACTGTCAGCATGCACTACCACTTTTCAGCTCGAGCACAATGGCTATTTTATTCATTGGGCTATAAATAGAGGCTTTGAGCTATTTTTATACACCAAGCAGCCTCATTCTCTTATACACACTTGAGCGTTTGTTTTAGAGATATAATCTTGATCTTTTGTTCAAGTCGTGAGTTTTGTGATCCACCGAGGGTTCTGTTCACATCATTTGCATACTTAGAGTTTCTCGGTGCTTGTTGGAGGTCTAGAAGAGACTTTGCACTCTTGGTGAACGCCCCCACCTAGACAGTTTGGTGGCGTGGCCGTTGATCTCTACTGTTTGAAGATTGTTGGAGAGGCTCGGCGTGATTGTAAAAGGCATCGGTGCTCGCCTTTCCGGAGTGGACAAGGAGCAACCACTAGTGAGAAATATCCTTCATGGATATTGAAGCAAGACTCATTCATTTGAGTGGTTCAACAAGGAGTAGGGGAGACCGAGCGAGTCTCCGAGACCTCGAAAAAAATATTTGTGTTTTCTCTCTCTCTCTCTTTCTTTTTAGTTGTGCAATTTATTATTCCATTTTTTCAGTTTTGATTCTTTGCAAAAGTTATTTCACGCAAAAAGTTTTAAAGCATCCTATTCACCCCCCTCTAGTCGGCATCCTCGATCCTACAGCGTCGACCTCGGGAACTGGATCTACTGCCTTGTACTGTACAATTCTGCTGAGCTAGCCTAACTGTTCGCTCATTTCAGCGAACCTGGCCTTGAATTGTGCCGCCACGTCTGCTCGTATCTTCTCAACCAGCTCTGATTCCTTCTCCTTCCAAGAGTGGGCCTTCTTCCTCGATGGCCCACTCTCTTCGAAGCCATCCTTCCACGGCACGATGACTCCCACGGCCCGGGATGCTCCTTATTTCCTAGAGCCCGAGTGAGAATGTCGTTCTCCCTCTAGGGAGTAAACAATCCCTATGGTTCCTCCTTCTTGGCAGCGATCTGTTACATTCAAAGCTACATTGTGAGGCAAATATATATATGAAATTCTGCATACACAGTTTATGAAGTTAGCCAACTTACCATTTGCTGCACGACCTCAGCATCCTTATGGTTTGCAAACTCCACAGACCCGGTGGATGGCACGGACCCTCTCCCCCGCCACCATCGCTTGCACCTCGCATCGCGGATCTCAGAGTTTGGCAAGTCAAGGGAGTCGGTGAGAGCATTTTCCTAGTCTTCCTTCCTCCCCTTCTCCTCCTCCCCCCCAAAGCCCCGAGATCCAAGCAGGTGCGGGTGGCCGTTCCTCTTCTGGATCCCCTTACTCTTCTCTCTATGGGCCTCCAAAGAAAAAACAAGAAAATGCACCGTTGGTTAGTCCATACGAGCGATCATATAGTGCAACCAAGCAAAGGAAGCATATATACCTTGAACTCATTGGTCCCCTTCTACTGGGTGAATTGCTCCCAAACCTACTCCATTATAAAAGGGTACTTCTCACAAGGAGAATTCCCTACAGTGAGGAAGGTACTGACGAGGAGCTCTTGAACATTTTTCATGAGTTGTTCCTGTCCTTCAAGAAAACTATTTTGGTTGCATCGTCAGGGATGTTCCACTTGGCCTGTTTTCAAGCCGTGCATACAAACAGGAGTTAGTTAAACTAAAGGGATAAGCCAAGGGAATGTGATTACGAAAGAGTTCAGGGATTTCGATAGATTTTACCTTCACTTCTGCCCACAACCTATCCCTCTCGTTCGCCTTCACGTCCTTCCAGCTCCCAGCGGTGATCTTCACCCTTTCTTTCACCAACAAGCCAACGTAGGTAGCGTCTTGCCTAGCATTCTTTCCGATCGGTCTCCCAAACTGGTTAAACTCACAAAAAGATCAGTGTGTTTCACCAAACGGCACAATGTCGACGCACCTCGTGCCGTCCTCTTGCGCTGGGACGGAGCAGCATCAGCTATGTTGCCCCCGATCGAACCAGTACTCTCAGACGAGGAAGATGCCGACATGGCTGTGCCTAAAATTCCATGAACAAACCATCAAAAAGGCTGAGTACATATTCATGAAAATGTTTACATGAAAAATTCATGACTGAAATGGAATGGCAATGCCATTACTAATAAATGCTACAGTCTATATAAGCTTAAAGAACTTTAAAATAGAGATCTGATTCTAAATTGTTGATTGTAAAAAACTGAAACTTCATGACTCAAATTTACCCCACTTCATCTCACCTATTATTTCCAATTAAATGAACCAAATACAAAAATTACTTATTGCACATCTCATCTAACCTTGACACCTATTTCTTCTAATGGTTAATACATGAACAACTGATAGAACACTACATGGCCATTCAATAAGAATGAACACACATGCTTCTGAACAAAACATGGCCATCAATTTCTAACAAAACAACATTATAGCTACAAAAAGTAAGGCTATCCTTCATACAAATTTTTCTATAATGGCAAAATAGATCAACCAAATAACAAGAGAAAATTAAAGATCACTGAGATCACTGAGATTATACTTCAACCCTAGTTTAAATCCTAAACAAGAGCAGCCAAATCCTTGTTTGAATACTGAAAAGAGCAAATTAAGGATAGGGTAGGAATACTTTACGGTGCAATTTAGTGGCCAGTGGCTGTGGTGAACTATGCAGCAGCTGGCGATGGTGATCTTAATCTGGCAGCAAGGAAGTGGTTGTCAGCAGTGATGAACACTAAAAGTATGAAACATGCGGTGATGGTGGTCCGGTAGCGAGGAAGCGGTCATCGGTGACATTAGGGTTCTTCGCGCCTGAGGAGAGAGATTTGGAACGGTTTGACTGGAAGGAAACTTCCCAAGTAGAGTTTATTTAGTGAGTTCTTATTATAATGGTTCATTCAAACTGATTCGTTAGTACAATTACCTTTCTTCTAACGGTTAGACAAAATAAACCGTTAGCAAAACTACCTTTCTTCTAATGGTTCAACAAAACGATCCGTTAGTACAATCAACTTTGTTCTAACAGTTCAACAAAATGAACCATTAGTAAAAGTACTTTCTTCTAATGGTTTGATGAAATGAACTGTTAGTAAAGCACAATTTCTTTCAGGCCTGCATTTCTGTAGTAGTGCAGCATACTGGAAAATGATTTTTCAAAATAAACTTTCAGGCTTGTTGTAGAAGCAGAAGACTGCAGAAGGGCTTTTAACAAGATAATTTCTTTAGAATAAGCTCTTATGATTATAAGAGTGTCATCTGCATAATGAATGATGGGAAAATTTTGACAGGAGAAGTTAGGACTTGGAAGTTCCAGAAGAGCTTTTCTTTTAGCATGCAAGATTCAAAATACTTTTAATAACTTTGTGAAGTCTAGAGGCAAGGATCTTTGTAATTAATTTGATAACACTATAACAAGTGAAATCGGTCGAAAATCATTGGCTTTCAGAGCTTCTTTCTTTTTCAGTAAAAGAATAATCCATGAGGAATTTAATCTTTGTAAATCCACTGATCCTTCATAAAAATTCTGAAAAAGTTTATAAAGGTCTGACTTAATGACAAGTTCCTCACCTCAGTGATGACAAGGAGTTGTCATTCTCTCCAATGCCATGCCCAGAAACCCTTCATGCTAGAACTTGTGGTTAGCCTGGGATTTTTTCTTCAATTACACAATAGTCAAGAATGGTTGTCAACCCAAAATCCTTCTTCATCATCGTCTCGCAGGTAACTTGTTTCATCAATATCTTCGATAGGGACAGATTGAATGGCATCTAAAAATAGAGGTATTTCGTCGAACTGATTATACTCTTCTTCGTTAACAATGTCTTCGACCCCAACAATACGTCTCTTGCTGTGAAGGACAATGTGCAACTTTGGATTAGCCGGGTCAACGATGTAGAATACCTATGTGGCTTTCTCAGCAAGTATAAATGGATTGTCTTGGTGTGCGAATTTATTGAGATCGACAATAGTAAACCCGTAATTGTGAACTTTCACACCTCGAGGGATTTCAATCCATTGGCATCAACACAAAGGAATCTTAAATAATACGTAATCAAGCTCTCATATTTCTTCAATAACACTGTAATATCAGTTCAGTTCCCTTACTGAGCTGGCATTCTCCGAAATAGCAAATAGTGAGACTCCACTACATTGCATAATACTCTTCTCGTCTTGACTTCTTGTGTAAAATGAATACTTGTTGATGTCGTTCCCCTGCCAAGTCCCTACAGTAAATCTTGAGCCTCTAGCCAACCATGTAATAGTTTCACTCACGGAGCCCTTGGTAGATCGCAGGACTCTATCTTCGATCCACCCAACAAATTTCCTGTTATGTTCTCTAGTGACCCAAATCTCTGGGTTCGAAGGATTCTGTTTCCGAAACATTGCCCTGTGCTCATGTATGTATGGCTCCACCTCCGTCATGTTTTGTAAGACCCAAAAATGTGTTTTTGCATACAGATCACTGGTGGGGACGACTACTTTGAATCCAATCGTTCCAATGCCCTGAGGCCTGCCCTCGTGTTGGGATATAGGAACGACAATTGGGTCAACCCAGGCCATATAATTGGTGCAAAATTCAATCACATCCTCGGCGGCATAATCGTCGATGATACTGCCCTCGGGCCGATGATGATTCCTTACGTATCCCTTCAAGATACCCATAAATCTCTCAAATGGATACATATAGTGTAGGAACACGAGTCCACAAAACTTAATTTGTCTGATAAGGTGAACAATTAGATGAACCATAACATCAAAAAAAGGTGGAGGGAAATACATCTTGAGCAGACAAAGAGTTCTAATCACATCGCATTGCAAATCGTTTAGTTCATCCGTATCAATTACTTGAAAGGACACAGTTGCTGCAAATATTCATTTCAGAAAAATGTGGAATTATGTTCCATGGATGGAGCTAATTAACTTAGTAGGAGTACATGCACTTACCTTAGAAGATATTGCATTGAAGAAATAACATAGCTTTGTGATTGTCTCTCTGACCTTAACTGGGAGAATACTTCTGATAGCTAGGAAAAGCATTTGTGACATCAGCACATGACAATCATGGGACTTCATACCAACTAGTTTCAAGTCCTTCATGGACACAAATTTTTTCAAGTTCACAGAATACCCATATGGAACTTTAACACCATACAGGCACCGACAGAGTTCTGTTTTTTTGCTTTTTGAAAAAGTATAGCAGACTGGGGGAAGGTATGTATGTTTTCCCTTCTCCAACGGTGCAAGCTCAGTCCTTATCCCCATTTCCACCATGTCACGATGAACTTGATACCATCTTTTGTTTTTCTTGGAATGTTCAACAACAAACCAATCAAACAGTCACAAACATTTTTCTCTACATGCAATGTCGAACTTGTAAGTGCTCCCAGTATGGTAGATCCCAAAGAATCGATCTCTTCTTCCAAACATTTCTTTCTCGAGGTTTAAAACATTTACCGAACTCAACTTTGATGTCCTTCACGTGCAAGTAAAGCTCCTTACCGGTCACAGACACTGGGCCAGATCCTTTCTCAGGCTTCTCGTTAAATGATTTCCTCTTCTTATGGTAGGCGTGATGCATCGGAAGAAATCTGCGGTGACCCATGTACACTATTTTCTATAGTTCAATAACCACATGCTCTCAGTTTCAGCTAGGCAAATAGGGCAAGCCTTGCCTCCTTTGGTACTATAGCCCGACAAATTTCTGTAGGACGGGAACTCATATATGGTGCAAAATATCATGGACCACAAGATGAAATTCTCTTGCTTATATGCATCCCACACCTGCACCTCTTCGCTGCACAATTTCTTTAAATCCTCGATTAAAGGCGCTAGAAACACATCAATATCATTTTTGGTTTATCTAGGTCCTAATATTAGTAACGACATCATGATGTACTTGCGCATCATACATAACTTAGGAGGAAGATTGTAGATGCATAAAAGAACTGGCCAAGTGCTGATGAGGACATCACCCCTAATGATGCGTCCATTCTTCCAACACTCGTTGTGCAAGGACCAATAACAAGGACACGTGCACGTCAACTAAATCACCAGGTGAGCTCGTTTCTTAGTACACAAGAGAATATTGACAAGAGCGAGTTACTACCTAATAATATTGTGCTTGTGCTCAGGAATCATGGTGTTGATCAGCGAGGGTGTCACTTTGCGCCAAGACGGGTCGGGAATCAAGTCTACCGCGAGCTGGAGTCCGGGTCGGCCACGGCGGAGCAGCCTGTCTTCAAAGGGGCGTAGCAGATGCATACAAACTCTGTTTGGGACGTTCAAGTACATTACGGAGAAGCCCTCGACGAGAACTTTCCAACGAATCTGGTCCCACATCCAAAATCCTTCTGAGTCAATCACAATCATCGAAACAAGTGGAGACCAGATTCTATTGGGCCGTACGGTGCTGCGTCACCTGTCTATTGGGCCTCGGCCCGTGTATCCCGTGTGGGGGGGGGGTGAGCCCCAAACCCTAGACGCTACCCCTCTCGCATATTAAAACCTCGTAGCCGTCATTGTTAGACTCGGGTTTTGCTTAGAAGTTTTTGCTGTCGCAGTTCGCCGTCTTTTGGTTTGTGGAACCCCAACACTTCGTGATCCTAATACATACTTGCAATTCGAGATTGCTTCTTCTGTGTTCTTGAATGTGTTCTTCGATTCGCTTGCAGGAACAAGCCTTCGTGGCTAGGTCAACCGCGCCTCGGTACGGTTGATAACGAACGGAGCAGTGGTGTAGCGATTGCAGGCCTAGATCGGTTCTGGTCGAAAGTCGGATCGTCAACGTCGAGTCTCCACCAATCGAACTATCCCCTACCTGTCGGAAGATCGGGACCCCGTTCCTCATCAAGTGGTATCAGAGCTCCGGTTGCCCGTCAGGTATCTCGTATCCCATCTGTTCATTGTTCATCGTTTAACCCATTGTCCAGAAAAAAAAGCCAAAAAAAAATTAGGTCATAGTCTTCCGCTGTTCAAACCACTTCGAACCTTCGCAATCTTTGCTTTCAGTTAGCGTTGTTGAGTTTGTGTCCTTAGTTCGTCGTCTGGTTGCTGGTTTAGATTGTGTTCGTAGTTCTGTCCATCACCTCCCCGTTGCATCATCCATCCTACCACGGCCAGACATCCAGAAAACCAAATCGAGTCCTACTCGGTTTACCCCCGCTAGCTGCCTTGTGTTACTGTCCCGCTTCGCAAACCCTAGATAGGTCGCAAACCGCCATATGTCAAATGCCCTTCATCGCTAGCCTCCCCTTTGTTCATCCCGCCAACCCACCGTCATGTTCCCTACTTGCGAAACCGAAAGTTCGCATTGCCCAGAAACCCTGATCCGGAGCACCTTCACTAAAACGGCCATAACTTTTGCATCCGAACTCCATTTGAGCTCCACGACCACTCGTTTCAAAGAAATTTCGGAGGCCAAAATCCCTCTGGAAGATCGAGTATCCGGCCCCCGAAGTTTTAGCACAGTTTTTGGAGCAAGCACTAGAATTTATATCGGCCACCCCTTACCTCCAAATTGAGGGGAACCTACTTTGTTTCCATATTTCTGTGTTGCTGAACTTGAAAAAAATAACAGAAAAATAAAAAAAAATAAAAAAAATTTCAAAAAAAGAGGCAGCGCACAGAAGAGCCACGCAGGGAAAAAAAATCTGGGGGTTCGTACTTGCCATACTTGCTATCTTTGGGATCAGAATTGCTTCAATATTGATTGTCCTTCTATCATCTTGCTGTTTCCATTTGTTACCTTGTTGTCTTTGCTTGCTTGAACAGTTCTAGGGGCGCATTTAGGCCAGCAACACTAGTGGGTTCTTTGGACACTTATTCAACTTAGCATTCTGATTTCAATTATTGCTAACCTTTGCTACCATAACTGCCTTCCAAGCTCCACATACTTTCTATCAGAACATGATTCAACCTTGCAATCATTACACTTAAGCTCGTCACGATATCACGAACCAGCCACCGGTTGTACCTTCTGCAGCGTTGGTAAGAACCTTGGAAGAGCGTGGTAAGACGCTTGAGAGGGTGTGAATCCACTTGTCTAAACCTGGTAGTTTGTAGGGATAATACTTCTTGTGTTTCTTCTACTTTCTACTATTCATTGCAGGATCTGATAAAGAGGACAACGAGTGTGTCCTTCATGCTGAGCTGAAAACCATGATGGAAGAGATAACCAAAGTGACGAGG
Source organism: Pharus latifolius (assembly GCA_019359835.1). NCBI lineage: Eukaryota > Viridiplantae > Streptophyta > Magnoliopsida > Poales > Poaceae > Pharus > Pharus latifolius. The sequence goes on from CM033323.1 coordinate 69,024,788, forward strand.
ATTGACACCCGGGTCACTTCTAATAAACTTCTGGTTCAAGACAGGTTCGAACCAGAGCATGTGTCTGGAGATGCGAACTCAAGTTATTTTGAGAGGCATCACCACGAGGTCGCAAGCTTTACACGATCAAGTCGCAGCTTTACGCGGTCAGACCGTAGGTCTTGCGCGGTCAGAAGTTCGTGGCCTATACGCGAACTACACATTCGGGATATTACGCGGTCAGCTAAATCCCGCGGTCAGAACGTCTACCGATCAGGATACCTGGGATCTATCTATTCGGTTGTCTATATGATAGGATATTCTAAGTATCCCGAAGATTCCTACACGTGGAAAATCAACCGTCAGGGGGTTAACACGTACAGTTATTCATAACACGTGTTTAACCTGCGTGGAGGTTAAGAGCAGTTTCAAAAACCGTATCTAACCGTCCGAGCAACCGATTGATGCAGTTTCCTTCACATGGCACCCTTTCAAGCAGTATAAAAGGATGGCATGAAGTATCAATCGGGGAGAGAGATCCAAGTTAGCCAAGTCTACGGCATATCTCATATAGCATTCTTAAGTCTTCTTTAGCTTATTTTTGTATACTTTTATAGGAAAAATCCTTGCCTGTGAGGACTTTTCCTCCCATTTGTAAACATTTTACCACACTTAGTGAAATCTCAACAGGACGTAGGGCTTTTACTCCCACCATCGAGGGCCCGAACCTGTCTAAATTCTCTGTGTTCCTGTTCTCCATTGTTCAGCATACCTTCCCGAAGGGTCATCTTGAAAGGTCTCACTATTACAAATTCTGCATAAGTTCGGCTGAGGACCCCGAGTCCGAATCGTCGACAGCTGGCGCCCACCATGGGGCCTTTCTCAAGGCGTCCTAATTAAAATTCGGAGGTTCGCCGAAACATGGCTGGAGCATATGATTCCGAGAATGATTTCGATCTCGAGGATTATGCTCATATCCCAATGCCTTCTCCAAGTGATCCCGTTCCGATGGAAGAGGTCGAAGGCCAGAATCTTCCACAGGATGAATCATCTTCCCAAGTCATGATGATCGACCAGGAGGCAACTGGCACAGGGTCAGAACCCACAGAGGTTCTTAATGTGCTAGGTGATAAGTCCGGCCCATCGTACGATCCCGCTGAGGGAAAGTACGATGGTGACCCCGAGGTTAGCCCAGGAAGATTCGACCCTGATAACCTTCACCGTCTCTTTGATTTCGAATCCGACTCGGAACAAACCGAGATGTTCTCCCCATCGGCGACTTCTCTCCCTAGGCAGTTTGCTACGTTGTCGGAGGAAACTCCCGATCAACAGGCTGCCAGGGAAGAACAAGATCGCAAACAGAAGGAGGAGCAAGATCTCGAGCAACAAAACAACGAACTACGCAGAACTGCCCTAGAGGCTCTTCAAGATGCGCAGGCTCGTTACGATGCTGCCCCGAGTTCTTCTCGACGGTCGCGTGGTCATAGACGTGACCAGACTCCTTCCTTACCACCGGAGCACTTCCCAGTGGACGAGGAAACAATAACACCCGGTGCCCCTAGGAGAAGTACCCATGGTCGACTGCGATCTATCGCGGAAGTCATGCGTAACTTTCCTCCTACGGTCACGGATGCGTAGAGACCGGCCTTTTACAGGATCCTGGCGGAAAGATTCGACGAGGTCGCATCTGAGGCGACCCCAACAGCCTCTTCCCGCTCAGTGACACATTCCCGGGATCGAGATGGTCCTCATTTTGGCTCTGGTCGACGGAGTTACCCGCCGCCTATACCGTCCCGACAGGACAAATATCGGCGAATGCAGGACTCTCGCAGTAGGGATCGAGTTCCCGTTCATTCTCGTTTGGGACCTCGAGTCACCCCGCCGTTAAGTGAGTTTGCTCGAAACCTGACCGAAAGTCGCAGGACGGTCCACGGTCCTTACGTTGGTTGCAAAGCTTTCTCGCCTGGCCTACGAGCGGTCGTTTGGCCCGATAAGTTTCGACCAGGGGCCATCGAGAGGTTTGACGGAACTCAGAACCCATCCGAGTTTCTTCAGATCTATATTACTGCCATCCAAGCCGCAGGAGGCGATGACAAGGTCATGGCTAACTACCTGCCAACAGTCCTCGTAGGACCGGCTAGAACTTAGTTGTTCAATCAGCCTGAGGGTTCTATCTACAATTGGGAAATGCTATGCGATGCCATCCTTAGCAATTTCCAAAACTGTTACCAAAAGTCGGGTAAGGAGGACGACTTGCATAGATTGCGGCAAACTTCGACCGAAACGCTTCAGCAGTTTGTCAAGAGGTTTGTCGGGGTAAGAAATACCATCCCGAACATATCTGATGGTTCCTTAATCAGGGCATTTAAGCATGCCGTTCGATACCGGACATTCACTGAAGACTTGCTCATTCACCCTCCTCGATCGGTGGCCGATCTGTTCGATATGGCTGATCGATACTCCGATGCAGCCGAGGCAGTCGAATGGAACCGAATGGTCGACAAGGGGGACCTACCGCCCCAACCAGGCTTCAAGGACGTCAAGAAAGAAGACTCGAGCAAAAAGCCGGAGTCTTCATCGGGTGGGAAGTCAAAAAAGTCGAAGAGGAACCGCTCTGGACAGCACCGTGAGGTTGCGGTCGCGGAGAAACCACCTTCGACCAACGGTAATAAGTTTTCTTTCAAAAGTAAAGCTGCTTCTGGTGGCCGGGATTCCGACCAGCCAGAAAAATCAACTAATCCGCAGGAGGGCAAAAGGTGGTGTCCACTCCACAATTCCGCAGGCCACGATCTCAAAAACTGCAGGAGTTGGTTGAAACAGCTGGATGATTTCTACCAAGGAGCTGGGCCAATGCCGACCTTACCGCCCAAAGAGCAGGCGTGCGGGGTTAGAGACATCGATGGAGACGAAGAAATGGCTTACCAGGTACCTCAAAATCATGTTAATGTCATTTTTGGAGGCTCCTCCTCTTTCGTTTCCAAAAGGCAGTTTAAAACTTTTTGCCGAGAGGTTAACCAAACGGAGACATCCCTTGGTGAACCTCAATATCCCCGTTGGTCGGATATGCCTTTGACATTCGACCGCGCTGACTGTCCTGCGGGGCTAACTCGACCATTGAGATTACCTCTGGTTATTACCCCAATCATCAGTAACGCGAGAGTCGAAAGAGTCCTGATCGACGGGGGAAGTTCCCTTGATCTTTTATTGGTCAAGACACTCGACGAGATGCAAATTCCTCGTTCGAAGATCAAGCCCATAATTCATCCGTTTTATGGGATAATCCCAGGCCCCTCCATGATGCCATTGGGACAAGTGGTCCTCCCGGTCACTCTGGGAGAACCAGATAACTTCCGAACAGAATTGGTTACTTTCGATGTAATCGATTGTGATTCAGCTTATAATGCAATCTTTGGCAGGCCTACTCTCGCTAAGTTCATGATGGCAACGCACTATGCTTATCAGTGCGGGAAATTGCCTGGCCCCAAAGGTGTCATTTCGGTCCGAGGTAGTCGCAACGTGGCACTCACGTGCGACCGGCTATCTTTGGAGATGGTCGATCAACTTCCCCTCCGGGACGCTCAGGTCGCCACTGTCGCCACCGATGCGATCAGGGCTGCTTCTCGACCAGATGAGAAGCTCAAACAAGTTCCTTTGTACCCAGATGACCCATCCAAGACAATTCGGGTTGGGTCAACCCTGGATGACAAATAGGAACTCGACCTCGTTGCTTTCCTCCGGGCTAACGCAGATGTGTTTGCGTGGAAACCGTCCGACATGCCCGGTGTCCCAAGGGAAGTAATTGAGCACAGGTTAGCAATCCGACCTGGACAACGACCAATAAAGCAAAAGCTCAGGCGTTTTGCCACCGACCGACAGGAAGCCATCCGAGAAGAGTTAGACAAACTCTTACAAGCCGGGTTCATCCGCGAGGTGAATCACCCGGACTGGCTCGCCAATCCGGTCATGGTCCGCAAGTCAAATGGCAAGTGGCGCTTGTGCGTCGACTATACTAGCCTCAACAGTGCCTATCCGAAGGACGACTTTCCCCTTCCCCGCATCGACCAGCTGGTTGACTCCACTGCGGGTTGCGAACTGATGAGTTTTCTGGATGCCTACTCGGGATATCATCAAATTAGCATGGCAGAAGACGATGAAGAGAAAACTGCCTTCATCACCCCGTTCGGCACGTACTGCTACGTCAGAATGCCGTTCGGTCTCAAGAACGCTGGTTCCACGTACCAGCGCTTGATGCAAAAGACTTTTTTTTCCCAGATAGGGCGCAATCTCGAAGCATATGTAGACGACTTGGTTGTAAAGAGTACCAAAAGATTGTCTCATTTGGACGATCTTGCTGAAACCTTCTGTAACTTGAATCGCTTTGGAATAAAATTGAACCCGGAGAAATGTTCTTTCGGGGTTTCTTCAGGAAAGCTTCTTGGTTTTCTTGTGTGTTCCAGGGGCATTGAGGTTAATCCTGAGAAAATCAGAGCTATTGAACAAATGAGGTCGCCCTCGACCATGAAGGATGTTCAACGCCTGGCTGGTCGCATGGCGGCTTTAAGTCGTTTCATATCGCGATTAGGCGAAAGGGGACTACCTTTCTTTAAAGCCTTGCGGAAACATCATAACTTCACGTGGTCAGATGAGGCCGAAAAAGCGTTTCAGGAGGTAAAAACATATCTATCCAGTCCGCCAGTATTGGTGTCTCCTGAAAAGGATGAACCATTGCTTCTGTATTTGGCGGCCACCCCACACGCGGTCAGTGCAGTTCTGATCGCGGAAAGGGAAGGAGTGCACAGACCCGTCTACTATGTGAGCGAAGTACTTCATGGTCCTAAGGAGCGCTACCCTGAGGTCCAGAAGATACTTTACGCGCTACTGATGGCTTCCCGTAAGCTACGACATTACTTTCAAGCACACAAGATCACAGTACCTTCCTCTTTTCCTTTAGGGGATATTGTCCGAAATCCAGAAAAATCTGGTCGAATCGCCAAATGGGCGGTCGAATTCGGTGCCTTTGAGATCCACTTTACCCCTCGCACGGCGGTTAAGTCTCAGGTTTTGGCCGACTTTGTGGTCGAATGGACCAACCCTGGCCACCCGTGCAGTTGGAAAAGGAACTGGAGTGCCCCGATTATTGGACAATGTACTTTGACGGCTCCCGTAGTTTTCAACACTCGGGGGCTGGGGTGGTCTTAGTTACACCTCAGGGCGAACAGCTTAAGTATGTCATCCAACTACACTTTGTTGCAACCAACAATGCAGCAGAGTATGAAGGTCTTCTTGCAGGGCTCCGGGCAGCAAAATTCCTCGGAGTCCGTCGATTAGTGGTGAGGGGGGACTCACAGCTGGTCGTAAACCAGGTAAACAAGGAGTACAGCACCTCCGATGAGACAATGGCTCATTACCTGGGGGAAGTGAGGAGATTGGAAAAACACTTCAGTCACTTCGAAGTCCAATACATCCCGCGAAAGGACAACATTCTCGCAGACCAATTATCCAAAATTGGATCCTCACGCTCATCCGCTCCGGCAGGAGTGTTCGTTGAACACTTGGACCATCCTTCGATCATGACTTCGGTCGAGGATGATCCGGCAATAGCCTTCGTTGCCAACCTCGGTCAGGAACAAGATTGGACTCATCCATTGAGGGTTTATCTTGAACATGGGACCCTACCCGGGGACGAAACCAAAAGTGATCCGTTAATTCGAAAGGCGCGTCTGTACAAACTCATAGATGGGGTTATGTACAGAAAGGGTACTCAAGGAGTATTCATGCGCTGCATATCTCAGGAGGAAGGAAAATCCCTCTTGAAAGAAATACATGACGGTGTATGCGGTGCACACGCGTCATACCGAACACTGGTCGGAAAAGTTTTTCGACAGGGATTCTACTGGCCTTCGGCACTCGATGATGCCAAGCTTATGGTCAAGATGTGTCCACAATGTCAGTTTCATGCAAGACAGGTTCATCAACCTGCTTATGCATTACAAACTATTCCTCTCGCATGGCCTTTCGCGATCTGGGGAATGGACATCGTCGGTCCTATGCCACAAGCGGTCAATGGATACAAGTTTTTGTTTGTAGCCATTGACACGTTCACAAAGTGGATTGAGGCCGAACCAGTACGAAATATTACTGCATTAGCCGCACAAAAGTTCTTTCACAAGAACATTGTGGCACGATTTGGTGTTCCAAACCGTCTCATCACAGACAACGGTTCTCAGTTCGCTAACGGTCTTTTCCTAGACTACTGCGATCAGATTGGGACCAAGGTGTGCTTTGCTTCCGTGGCACATCCACAAAGCAATGGTGCCGTAGAACGAGCCAATGGGCAAGTACTGCAAGGTATCAAAAAACGTGTTTTTGATCGCCTCAAGACCCGCTCGGGGGCTTGGGTAGACGAGCTCTATACTGTTCTATGGGCACTACGAACTACCTCTAGTCGAGCCACCGGTGAGACACCCTTCCATTTGGTCTATGGAGCCGAGGCTGTGTTTCCTATGGAAGTAAGTATTGGATCTGTTCGCACGAATCAATTCGAACAGGTCAACCAATCCGAACAACGATCGCAAGATCTCATCCTCCTGGAAGAACGGCGTGATCGCGCCCTGATTAAGTCCGCGGTATACTTGCAGGCTCTACGCAAGTATCACAGTAAAAAGGTGCGACCACGTGATCTCAACGTGGGCGACTTGGTTTTACGAAAAATTCAAGACCAGTCTAACCGCAATAAATTCTCCCCAAAGTGGGAGGGACCATATACTGTCGTCTCAGTGCCGCTGTCAGGATCTGCGCGGTTAGCCATGGAGGATGGTCGGATTTTGTCCAATACTTGGAACATCGATCAACTTCACAAGTTTTACGTGTAAGTATTCCAATCACTTTTTTCCTGTTCAATTAGCATCTTTTCATAAAAAGCATGTCTTGTTTTCATACAATGAGTGTTTTTCTTTAAGCCCAAATTATACTAATTCGACCTGGGGGCTGATCGCCGGCGGTTAGGTTATTACAGCATTTTTCAACCGGATTTGCTGGTCAATCTCATGATCACTTCCAGATAAGTCTCTCCTAAATAAGCCGTTTCTCAACGCACACGGGACTATCTGGCTAGTCTTCGGTCATTTGGGTGGCTACCAGTTTGCAATAGGGTTAAAATGTTACTTTAATCTTGACCATCGGCTTGAAGCACATATCCCTGGTCATCATACTTATGTTTTCCTCTGTTTAAAATACTAAGACTTCAGTATTCACAAAACAGAGGCGGGGGCTAGAGGAATATACTTATAGTATGAAACTTATGATGTGAATATGCACTTTGAATATGCACTTTCTCTTGAAAAAATGATTTTACATACATAGCATTGTAATTACAATTGTTTGGTTACAAAATACAAGGATCATTCGATCCTTAGCTCAGCCAAGAGCTTGTCAACGAAGGGCTTAACTTCTTCGATAACGGCGTCAAGCAGTTCGTCACTCTCGACCTCAACCGGTCCCACCAGCGCGCTCAGATTCGCATCTGAGCCATGGTGAAGTCGAACCCGGCTGAGTACGGCGGATGCGGCTGATCGGACTCTCGTCCTGATCATCTCTTCACGTCGCCGTAAATCTCTAGGGAGATATTCGAGCAGTGATTCTGCTTGAGTTGTAAGCAGTGATGCCCAATCGCTGACATCTGGGTTGTCCTTCCTCAACTCTACCACATTGGTATTCAAAAGGCTGGCTATGGCCTTCAGTTTTTCGAAGACCAGTAGACTCAACTCTTTGACCACTTGATTGGTGTGGTCGAGCGAGGACTCGAGAAGCATTTTGTCCTGGCTGAGCTGTTTAATACGACCTGCTTGCGCTGCACAAAGAAAAGAGGTTATGAACAAGAAATGTCTTTAAGTCTTCTCAAGTTGGGAATCGACTTACCAACATTCTCAGACTGAAGTCTATTGATTTCATTCCGTAGTTTCTGAAACTCTGTAACTGAGTTCAGTTTTATCTTGGTTAACTCCTTCTTCAAGAACGTAACCTCTCTGCAGCAAAATCAGGTTAGTCACAATTAAAGCCTACTTATATTAACAGAAGGATGACGATACTCACTTGCGCAAGCCGTCACGATCTTTTTGAACAGCCGCCATGCTAGCCATTGCAGCATGCGACTGGCTCGTCACCCATGACAAGCCCTGTGACACAAAGCAAGAGAGTCAAGTATGCTCTAAAGGCGATTCAAACGCCGAAACAGGAGTCATCATACCTTCATAAACTTATTTAAAGCAGCATCATCCATGCTAGCGGGAATCCTTGCTAGCGCGCCTGAAGTACCTGCAACGGGGACAGTTGATGGGAGTGCCGGCCGGACGCCACCCCCAGAGGCCACTGGTGGTGACCTAGTCCCTGTGCTTGATTCACCTCCCGCGGTCCGGACGATTTCCTGAACCACGGGAGTAGAGCGCTCTTCATTAGAGGCTCCCTCATTAGCCCTAGCTTCAACCTCCCCAGTGGCGGTTGAAGGTATAGGCGCTGTCTTCTTTTGCCTAACAGGAAGAGTGGGTCAGACAGTTTTTATATAAGATTACTGTCGAATAAGAGTTCTTACCTTATTCGAAATCCCATTCGTTCCTGGGACTTCTGGGACAACTCCCCTTGCGAAGGAGAGCCGTCTCCGGTTCTTGCCTTCCTTATGGTAAATAAGACAGCACCCCCCTGGAAATATCATGTTACAGGCATATTCTTAGGGAACAGTTAAAAACACATAAGTCTTTACCTGGACCACCGGGCTAATTGATGGGGCTTCATCCGAAGGCCTTGACGATTCCTGAGTTGCTGGAACCATCACAGCCGGCCTTCGTTCGTCTACTTCCTCCTCTGTCCGCGGAGGAGGAGGATTTTCCTCCCTGGAATCCCCAGTGGACCCAGGGGGAAGCTCTCCTTCCTGTATATACATTAACTTATCAAATATGCAGAAAGAGTTATGGAGGGAATGATCGAAAAGATCCTTTACCTTAGTTGTCCCTTCGACCAGGGAAGCAGAGATGACTGACCCTGAAACCCCGGGGGCTTCAGGAATTGGAAGGTCACCCGCAACCACCAGATCTTCGGTGGTCGCAGGGTCAGCCACGGCCACCTCTTCGGCAGCTGTAGTCTCTGCGGGGCAGCCTGGGACATCGCTGGATGGAAGATCCGCGATCTTCCTCCTTCGAAGGATCAGAGGAACGTCATCCTCTTCCTCCTCGCTCCCCTCTCCCTGTATGACGAAGAAGTGATTCCATGTCGCGCCTGAAAAAGTAGCAGGAATGTGATATCTTACCGCAGTCTTTTTTGCGGGACGAGGGACGCTTCGTGAAGACCCCTCCCCAGGGTTCAGCTTGGTCTTCTTAGGGGCAGGACTCTTTGCCCTGGGTCTCTGGGAGACCTTCTTCACGTTCTTCGCCGCCGGCTTCTTCAGAAAGCCGACATTTTCACTTGGGAATGTCGCATCCGCGAACCTCCCTAGGAGCTATTTTCATTCCAATGAAATTGATTAGTGTTGGACATACATAAAACCTGCAAAACAGAGGCCAAGTGAGAAGTTTACCTTTCGGCGCTCCTGTTTAAGGTCGTCGCCAGCATGAATCAAGCTTTGGGGGCGAGGCGATCCCTTGGGGCCCTCTACCTCGGCGTTGTACGCCCTGAGGAGGTAGTTAGTCCGCCTCTCAATCTCAGCTGAGGGCAGGACTGTTCCCGGATACAAGTTAAATTGGTACATTTCAAAAATAACAAAAGGATTTCTATGTCAGAAATAAATACCTTCATTATAGTCCAGGGTAGTGTCCGCCATGGACGTGATCTCCCAAGCCGGATGAGCCCTTTCACGTAGGGGGCTCACCCGATTCTTCACAAAGTCTCGGATGACGTCACGTGCCGTCAGCCCTTGTTCGACTAAGTGACGGATCACCTCGGCATGCTTCATGAACTCCGCGTTCATCGCCGGGAGAGTATCCAACTCGCTTGTTTTCTCCGGCCGCGAGTTCTCAAACCACAGCCCGCTCTCGGTCGGAGGGGTGCAGTAAAACCATTTCTGGTGCCACCCGTGCACTGAATCTCGCAGGGGTGGGGAGGGATACTCCTTTTTATCCCTCAGCCGGAAGTAGATGCATCCGGCGGCGTTGGTGCTCTTCGACCACGCCGAAAAGTAAAATCGTCGGAAAAGATCCACGCTGGGATATACTCCGACGAAGGCTTCACAGAGATGCTGGAATACTACTAGAATCAGCATCGCGTTGGGGTGGAGGTTGATCAGTTCCCACCCGTAATGCTCAAAGATGTCCTTAAGGAAACGACTCTCAGGGAATCGGAACCCGCAACGAAAATACTCCTCAAAAACCACCAACTCGCCTTCTTGGACAGTTGGGGTTTCTTGGTCCTTCTCCGCAGGTCGCCAGTTAATGAGCAGCCGCGGAGAAAGGATCTCCTCCTTCTCAAACGCCATCAGGCTCTCCTCAGAATGATGAATGGATCTGCTCCAGGACGCCATCTATGGTGTAGAATCAAAGGGGAAGCTGGCGATTTGGGGAAGACGAAGGCTGAAGAAAATGAGGGTTTTGAGCGGCGGGAATTCTAAGGGTTTTTTCGCGGCTGAGTGGCTTCCTCAAGAAGCTACCTACTGCTTTTTATAGACCCAAGGCGACGCATTAATGGGTAAACAGCTCGTTTCAAACGTTCCATTGAATGCTTTATTCATTTCCCATAATGGATACTGTTTCTGATAGACCCGATAAAGTACCCAGACGTCGGATCTGAAGCAAAAAGGCTTCTTTGTTTTGGAAACTGAAAGTGCAAAAGGACTGAAAAATTTTCAGTACTTTTTCAGAAGGCGTTTTTTCTTTTTTATACTTTGAACATTTTCTTCGAAAAAATCATGTAACTCAATTTTTGACGTACTGGAATGTTTCTAATTGGGTTATGGTTTTTTCGAAATCATGTTTTAGGCTGAAACTTCGATTCTAATCGTAATGACGGCCTGACCGAGTCCTAACTCTGGTCGCACTTTAGTTCTGACCGCGGCTCTGAAACTGCTCGCGGAATCAGGGCAGGTCGCGGTGCCTTTTTCTTAAAAACGATTCTGATCGCAGAACTAAAGTTTCCTGTGTATGAATGGTCGCAAACGTAAAGTTTATGGCTATGTTTTCGCACAGAAGATGTGAAGAATATTCGTGAAAAATAAGAAACTTTTTATTTCTTACATTCTTTACATACAAAAGGGATGCAGTCGATCAAAACATCGACTTGCTCCGAAAGAAGTTTACAAAGTTCCCCAAGGGACATATTGTTGTCAGTAGGATCTACACTGACAACCCCCAGGGAACTAGCAACTACCCTAAGTCTATCTATATCATCCCTAACAACGGACGCACTATTGTCCCTAATCAAGTCGGAGAGTTCTCGCTGTTGCTGAGCGAAGTCCCTCTCTCGACGGAAATGGTGCGCCTCCTCTCGGGATCGATCAAGACATTCTGCTAAACGCAGAATCTTCGAGGCCATCTCCTCGGTCTTCTTCTCCAGGGCGTTCTTCTCTTCCAGAAGAGTCTGTCCGGAAGGAAGAGATGGAGCAACAGAAGGCTGATCGCTGGGGCCTCCTACCTCCTGCATTTTGCAAAAAGTTAGTCATATTAACTAAAATTGTCAGCAAAAAGGGAGAAGAATTGTTACCTGTCCCAGTGCAACGTTCCCAGAAGAAAATTGCTTCGCCAACCCAATACGGCAATCATCTGGTCGAGGGATAGTCACCGCTTGCCGACCAGGATGTTGATCACCCATAAGGATGGGAGAATTGAATGTGATGGGATCTTTCTCTAAGGATAAAGGCCTAACTTGCCGAGAGGCATGAACGGGGAGGGTCAAAGGAACTGAAGGAAGAAGGAAACTCGCTACACTCTTCACCTTTGTTCCACTGGAAGATCCTTCGTCAACCTTGGGTTTCTTCCTTAAGGGAGACAGGACTTCATCCGACCCTTGTTCGACAATTTCCCCTTCATCGCTCTCAATCTCGATGATTTCGTGATCTGCCATTGGGAAGAGTAAGTGAAAAGGAAGGAGGCCAGGTAACAAGAAAAAGACTTAGGCGTAAGAGGGAAATTGTGAATCTTTACATGTCCCGGGGTCTGGTATTTATAGCCGCCAGGTCGACGGTTCGCCTCCCAGACACCTCGAGTTTCGTTAAAGACATTTACAATTTTACCTCGAGATAAAAATCTCTACGGCGCCATCATTGCCCGTCACGTAGTGTCAGAACCCGTCTTGAGAAACCAACCGTTTTCACTTAGTGCGCCACTAAGTGGAGAAGTTAAAGGGCCGGGTTAAAAGTCCAATGCACGATTTTTTAAAAATTCGAAATAAACACGTCTCTCCGTTTTCTTCGAATTTGGGGGCTAGCTGACGAGGATTGACACCCGGGTCACTTCTAATAAACTTCTGGTTCAAGACAGGTTCGAACCAGAGCATGTGTCTGGAGATGCGAACTCAAGTTATTTTGAGAGGCATCACCACGAGGTCGCAAGCTTTACACGATCAAGTCGCAGCTTTACGCGGTCAGACCGTAGGTCTTGCGCGGTCAGAAGTTCGTGGCCTATACGCGAACTACACATTCGGGATATTACGCGGTCAGCTAAATCCCGCGGTCAGAACGTCTACCGATCAGGATACCTGGGATCTATCTATTCGGTTGTCTATATGACAGGATATTCTAAGTATCCCGAAGATTCCTACACGTGGAAAATCAACCGTCAGGGGGTTAACACGTACAGTTATTCATAACACGTGTTTAACCTGCGTGGAGGTTAAGAGCAGTTTCAAAAACCGTATCTAACCGTCCGAGCAACCGATTGATGCAGTTTCCTTCACATGGCACCCTTTCAAGCAGTATAAAAGGATGGCATGAAGTATCAATCGGGGAGAGAGATCCAAGTTAGCCAAGTCTACGGCATATCTCATATAGCATTCTTAAGTCTTCTTTAGCTTATTTTTGTATACTTTTATAGGAAAAATCCTTGCCTGTGAGGACTTTTCCTCCCATTTGTAAACATTTTACCACACTTAGTGAAATCTCAACAGGACGTAGGGCTTTTACTCCCACCATCGAGGGCCCGAACCTGTCTAAATTCTCTGTGTTCCTGTTCTCCATTGTTCAGCATACCTTCCCGAAGGGTCATCTTGAAAGGTCTCACTATTACAAATTCTGCATAAGTTCGGCTGAGGACCCCGAGTCCGAATCGTCGACACAAAGGTATTGAAAGATTGCAACGACGTGTTGCCCAGCTTGATGACAGGGTTCAGGTGATCGAGAACCGCCCACCTGCTGTCCAACAACAGCAAAATGATGCAGCCCAGGAGCACGATGATGATGTAGAGGGACATGTGGCACCTCGCAATGAACCCGCTATGCGACGTGCGGCACATGACTTAGAGCACTTCAACCGAAATCGTCAAGGTATGAGAGGTAACAATGGTAATAATAACTACCGCAATGATGATCCATTTGCTAAAGTTAAGTTTACCGTACCTTCTTTTCTGGTACATATGATGCTGAGGTGTATTTAGATTGGGAAATGGAGATTGAACAAAAATTTAACTCCCATCTTGTTCCTGAAATTCGTAGAGTTAGACAAGCCACTAGTGAGTTCAAGGATTTTGCTATAATTTGGTGGAATGAACTAGTAAAGTCTAACGTACATCCTGGTACTTGGCATGATCTGAAGAGACAAATGCGCGCTAGATTTGTGCCTCCTTCCTTTAAACGTGATTTGCGTAAAAAATTGCAACGCTTAGATCAAGGTAACAAATCGGTAGAGGAGTACTACCAAGAGCTTCAAATAGGCATGTTGCATTGTGAGGTAGAGGAAACCGAGGAGGATAAAATGGCTCGTTTCTATGGAGGGTTCAGGCATGATATACAAAATATTATTGATTACAAGGACTATCATGATGTCAATAGATTGTTCCAGCTTGCTATTTTGGCAGAAAAATAATTGCAGGGACGACAACAGCGGCCACGGAGCAACTTTGGTAGTACCTTCACCCCAAGACAGGCGTCAACCAAATCAGAGCCACCTCCTGCTATTCGGTCTACTGCCCCCTCGACCAGTAGGGTGCGTTCAGTAGCACCATTACCACCGCCACGTACACCCGAGGTAAGCAAAACTTCTAATGTGCAGGCACCAGCGAAGTCGTCTTCATCTGTTGCCTCCACGGGACATACAACAGGTATCATATGCCACTGTTGCAAGGGGATGGGCCATGTCATGAAGGACTGCCCAAGTCAGCGAGCTTACATTGCGACAGACGATGGTGGGTACGTTAGTGCTTCTGATGTTGAAGATGAATATGCTCTTGCAGCTAACCTTGTAGGTAATGTTGATGACGAATCCGAACATGATGATGATGGGGAAGCTTTGGGTACAGTAGCCACACAAGAATACCGGACCATCATTGTCCAGCGGGTCCTTAGTACTCAAATGAAGCAAGCCGAGCGAGCCCAACGCCACAACTTGTTTCAAATGTTCCTTGTCGTCAAAGACCGGCGCGTCCGAACAATCATTGATGGTGGGAGCTGCAACAACTTGGTGAGTTCTAATCTGGTCAAGAAACTTGGCTTGACCACACAACCACATCCCCAACCATATCATGTTCAATGGTTCAACAACAGCGGTAAGGTAAAGGTAACGCGAACCGCAAGTGTACCATTTTTCATTGGTTCATACCATGATGTTGCTGATTTTGATGTAGTACCTATGCAAGCATATTCACTTTTATTAGGCCGACCTTGGGAATATGACACTAATGCAACTCATCATGGTAGAAATAATTGGTACACTTTCATGCACAAAGGAAAGAAAATAACCTTGCTTCCCATGACTCCATCTGAAATTGTGCATTTTGATAGGGAAAGACTTGAAATTGAGAAGAAAGAGAACACCACAGAATCTGAAAATCAGCAAGTAGCTAAAACTGTTTTTTCGCATAAGAAAGATAAGAATGTACCTGCTTCTAAGACTAAGGAAATTAAATTGAAGGGTGGTGTTTTGCTTGCTACAAAATATGATCTTGCTGAACCGTCATGCTTTGCTTTGATTTGTAAAGAGACCTTGTTTTCATTTGATGATATGCCTGTCTCTTTTCCACCTGCTGTTACTAACCTTTTGCAGGAGTATGACAATGTGTTCCCCGCTGAGGTGCCCCCGGGACTACCACCTATTCGAGGTATTGAGCATCAAATTGACTTGATCCCTGGAGCGACGTTGCCAAACCGTAATGCATATAGGACCAATCCAGAGGAGACTAAGGAAATTCAACAACAAGTCCTTGTGCTGTTCCTGTTCTTTTGGTTCCTAAGAAAGACGGTAGTTGGCGCATGTGTGTGGATTGTAGAGCCATTAACAATATCACAATAAGGTATCGTCATCCTATTCCTAGGTTAGACGACATGCTTGATGAGTTAAGTGGTTCTATTATCTTCTCAAAAGTTGACTTGCGTAGTGGGTACCACCAAATTCGAATGAAATTGGGAGACGAATGGAAAACTGCTTTTAAGACCAAGTTCGGTTTATATGAGTGGTTAGTTATGCCTTTTGGATTGACTAATGCACCTAGTACTTTCATGCGCTTGATGAACGAGGTCTTACGTCCTTTCATTGGTAAATTTGTGGTGGTTTATTTTGATGATATCTTGATCTATAGCAAGTCACTTTCTAAACATTTCGAACATTTACGTGCTGTATTTAATGCTTTGAGAGAGGCACGTTTGTTTGGTAACCTCGAGAAGTGCACTTTTTGCACCGATCAAGTCTCGTTTCTTGGCTATGTTGTGACTCCACAGGGAATTGACGTTGATGAAGCCAAGATCGAAGCTATCAAGAGTTGGTCGACTCCTAAAACGGTCACACAGGTGAGAAGCTTTCATGGACTTGCTGGTTTCTACCGCCGTTTCGTGAAGGACTTCAGCACCATTGCCGCACCATTGAATTAATTGAAAAAGAAGGGCGTTGCATTCCATTGGGGACAACCACAAGAGGACGCCTTCAACCTTTTGAAAGAAAAGCTAACAAATGCACCATTACTCCAACTTCCAGATTTTGGTAAGACTTTCGAGCTTGAATGTGATGCTAGTGGAGTTGGAATTGGTGGTGTGCTCAAGCAAGAAGGTAAGCCTATTGCATATTTCAGCGAGAAATTAAGTGGGCCTGCTTTAAATTACTCCACGTATGATAAAGAGTTGTACGCTCTCGTGCGAACTTTAGAGATGTGGCAACATTATTTATGGCCTAAGGAATTTGTTATTCACTTTGATCATGAGTCGCTGAAACATATTCGCAGTCAAAACAAATTGAACCGTAGACATGCCAAGTGGGTAGAATTTATTGAATCTTTTCCTTACATCATTAAACACAAGAAAGGGAAAGATAATGTAATTGTTGATGCTTTGTCTCGGAGATATGCTATGTTGTCTCAACTTGACTGTCGAATTTTTGGACTTGAAACTATTAAAGAACAATATGCTCAAGATGCTGATTTCAAAGATGCTTTGATTAAGGTGTTAGAGCGAATAAACGATAATGCCTACAAACTTGAGTTGCCTGCAGATTTCGGGGTTAGCCCCACTTTTAACATTTCACATTTGCGGCCATATTTGGGAGAAGAAGATGAGCTTGAGTCGAGGACGACTCCAATTCAAGAGGGGGAGGATGATGAGGACATCACCCCTAACGATGCGTCCATTCTTCCAACACCCATTGTGCAAGGACCAATAACAAGGGCACGTGCACGTCAACTAAATCACCAGGTGAGCTCGTTTCTTAGTACACGAGAGAATATTGACAAGAGCGAGTTACTACCTAATAATATTGTTCTTGTGCTCAGGAATCATGGTGTTGATCAGCGAGGGTGTCACTTTGCGCCAAGACGGGTCGGGAATCAAGTCTACTGCGAGCTGGAGTCCGGGTCGGCCACGGCGGAGTAGCCTGTCTTCAAACGGTCGTAGCAAATGCATACGAACTCCGTTTGGGGCGTTCAAGTACATTACGGAGAAGCCCTCGACGAGATCTTTCCAACAGATCTGGTCCCACATTCAAAATCCTTCTGAGTCAATCACAATCATCGAAACAAGTGGAGACCAGATTCTGTTGGGCCGTGCGGTGCTGCGTCACCTGTCTATTGGGCCTTGGCCCGTGTATCCCACGTGGGGGGGTGAGCCCCAAACCCTAGACGCCACCCCTCCCGCATATTAAAACCTCGTAGCCATCATTGTTAGACTCAGGTTTTGCTTAGAATTTTCTGCTGTCGCAGTTCGCCGTCTTTCGGTTTGTGGAACCCCAACACTTCGTGATCTTAATACATACTTGCAATTCGAGATTGCTTCTTCTGTGTTCTTGCACGTGTTCTTTGATTCGCTTGCAGGAACAGGCCTTCGTGGCTAGGTCAACCGCACCTCGGTACGGTTGATAACGAACGGAGCAGTGGTGTAGCGATTGCAGGCCTAGATCGGTTCTGGTCGAAAGTTGGATCGTCAACGTCGAGTCTCCACCAATCGAACTATCCCCTACCTGTCAGAAGATTGGGACCCCATTCCTCATCAAGTGCCATATCGTCTTATATTATGGCCATATCCCCCTAGCCCCCTCCTGAGATCATACATACTGAAGGCATTGTATTATAATCTCAGGAGAAACATGGGTTAAAAATGATCAAGGAATATCTAGCGAGTTTCTTATACATTAAGAAATGGTTTAGAAGGAAATGTCTCAACCAGATATGCTCATCTGGTCGCACCAATACTGGTCTTAACATAATACCATAGTTTATTACGAATTGGTAGCCCCTCGAATGGTCAGAGACATTCTAGTAAGTCCCGTATGCGTTGAGAAACAGTTTATTTAGGGATGTCTTATCTAGATGCGACCATGAGATCAGCCAGCAAATCCAACTCAGTTTCTATACTAAGATGATCATTGGCGACCAGCCCCCGAGCATAGCTTGACAAAGGGAGTGTGAAGGTCAGGAATTAAACCATAATGTAACACGACAAAAGGACATGTTGTTTTTAACAAAATCATGCTAATTCAAAAGGAAAAAGGAAATGGAAAAACTTACATGTAAAACTTGCGCAGCTGTTCTATGCCTAAGTATTGGACAAGATCCTTCCATCGCTAATCGGGTGAATCCTGGTCGTGACACTGAGACCACAGTATAAGGACCTTCCCACTGAGGAGAGAACTTGTTGCGATTGGGCAGGTTTTGAATTTTTCGTAAAACCAAGTCACCCACGTGAAGACTACGAGGTCGCACCTGTTTACTGTGGTACTTACGTAAAGCTTGTAAGTATGCTGCGGACTTAATCAATGCCCGATCACGTTTCTCCTCAAGGAGAGTAATATCTTAGATATGTTGTTCTTGTTGCTCAGAATGATCAAATTGATCTACACGAACAGAACCAATGCGAATTTCCTTAGGTAAGACAGCCTCCGAACCATATACTAGCTGAAAAAGTGTCTCACCCGTAGCTCGACTACATGTAGTGCGTAGTGCCAATAGAACAAAGTAGAGTTCATCTACCCAAGCACCCGAGCGCATTTTAAGGCGATCAAAAACTCATTTCTTAATGCCTTGTAATATCTACCCATTGGCACGCTCAATGGCGCCGTTGCTCTGTGGATGAGCCACAGAGGCAAAACACACTTTGATCCCAATATTGTCGCAATAGTCTAGAAAAAGACCACTAACGAATTGGGAACCGTTGTCAGTAATAAGACGACTTGGAACACCAAATCGTGTTACAATATTCTTATGAAAGAATTTCTTCGCCGCAACGGCGGTAATATTGCGGACTGGTTCAGCTTCAATCCACTTAGTAAACGTCTCAATGGCTACAAATAAGAACTTGTACCCACTAACCACTTGGGGCATAGGACCAACTATATATATTTCCCAGACCGCAAAGGGCAATGTTAAAGGAATAGTTTGTAAAGCATATTGATGAGGACATCACTCCTATGGATATGGATACAGCTGTAACTCATGGCCCAATAACACGAGCACGTGCAAAACGATTCAATTAAAAGGTGAGCTCATTCCTAAGTGCTAATACTTGTTCTAATGAGAATGTGTTGCTGCATAACCTTCCTTGTGATATGTTGTTACTTAGGAGTATGGGAGAGGAGATGCCAAGTCAAGGGGACCCCATCCACATTCCACATTTCAACACCTACGAGCCACGTTCAATTCAAGTCCAAGCCCAATTGATGACATCCATGTACTTCAATTCGGGCTACAATTCGTCTCGGAGTCAGCCTGACAGCACTGGACTAAAAAGGCCATAACTCCCTCATACGGAGCCCGTTTGGGCTGATTCACCACTCGCTGGAAAGCTTATTTAAAGATCTTTCCAATGGGTAGAAGCCCACTGCATTATTAGTTCGGAAGGCCTCCAACTAGACGCGAAAATTTCTTCTGTTGCAGACTCCACATCTGAACCGTTGATTAGTCGCCCTTGTCGTTTGTTCTTTATATATACTTTGAAGCCACCACTTCTAGGGTTAGGTTATTTTGCTACATTGTTCCTCTCGTGTGTGAGACAATTGTTCATCAGAGTAGTGTTCTAGGACCTGGTTTGATGAGAGATAACCTCAACTTTGTTCGTTCTAAGATTCAGATTGTTTCTTTCTTGTTCTTACTTGTCTCTTCTACTGCGTGCAGGAATCAACCCTCGTGGTAAGGTCTTCCGGGCGTGAGCACGGTTGATAACGAAAGGTGAGTGGGTGTAGCGATTGCAAGGATTCAATCTCGCTGGTTGGAAGCCTTAGAACGCAAACGTCTCCGTTCCACAAAAGTAGAACCTAACGGAAGATCGGGCCGCCGATTGTATCAAGTGGTATCAGAGCTTTGGTTGCCCGTTAGGTAATTTGTATCTCCTATTGTTTTGTTTTCTATCATCCTATTGTCCACAAATATATATATATATATATATATATATATATATATATATATATATATATATTCGTGTTTGTCGCTGTTCATCGTTGCCGCTGTCCAAACACCTTGAGCCTTTGCACTTTCTTTCAGTTTTTGCTTTTCTGAATTTTGGTCCCTCACCGTGTCGTCGTGTTGTTGTGTCTAGGTTGAGTCTTGTTCTGGTCATAGTATCGGGTGTGGCTTGCCGCAACAACCCTAGGGCAACAATTCAGAGCTAGGGTTTGAGGATTTTCAGACTGTGTTATTAGATCGGTTTTAGAATTTGAGTCCGAGAAGAAGGCACTAGTACAGAAAAGCTTTCTTTTATCGGTAAAAAAAACCCTTCTACTATCGGTTTTCGTACCGATAGAGATAGACACGATAGAACAAGACAGAACATTTTCTATCGGTAAATAACCGACAGAAGAAATTAACAATTATATCGGCATATTAGTGTACCGATAGCAAACCCGTCGTAGTCTGACGATTAACGGTGGGAAAAGTACCACCATTCTAACGGTTAATTACATGATTACCGACAGGAAAATATTACTATTCTATTGGCACCTTATGATTGTACTGATAGAAAACCCGTCGTCGTCTGACGTTTAGCGTTGGGAAAAATACCGATATTCTAACGGTTAATTACAAGTTTACCGATAGAAAAAAGTTTAGCACTCTCTCGGTTGGAAAGGAGATTACCGATAGAAAAAAATCTTATTACTCTCTCGGTTGTGTATGAGTTCACCGGCAGGAAAAATCACACTCTTCTAACGGTTAATTATAAGTTTACCGATAGAAAAAACTACAGTAGTCTCTCGGTTGTGGATGAGTTCACCGGCAGGAAAAGTCACACTATTCTGACGGTTAATTTCAAGTTTAACGATAGAAAAATGGGTAGTAGTCTCTCGGTTGTGGATGAGTTTACCGATAGAAAATTTGTAGTAGTCTGTCGGCTGTGAATGAATTTACCGATAGAACATTCACATATACAGTACGTTATCTACATTCACAATACAGTACATTCACATATACAGTACAGATGCAATACATTATAGATTGGATACACAATACAGTACAGATGCAAAGAAGGGTAAATTCACAGAACAGATTGACACATTAGACAGTTATTCACATTTATTCACATATATATGGACAAATACAAATTGCAATCCAATGTGGACATTTATTGACATATATATTTATTCACATGTATATAAATAGTCTATGCACAGAGTACACGAAAAAGAGAAAATTATCATGGCGGATGGTTGGGCGCAACTTCCTCCATGACATATTGAGCCCAGATTTGTCGAAGATCTCTAATCTTTGCATTTTCGTATGAGTCTTTCGACATGGCGATCTGCAAGCATGTGTGAATATTTAGTAACTAACTTCCTAATTTAGAACGTGACACCCAATTTTCAAATTTGAGTTAGCTATCGATGCTTACCTGGGGGAATTGGGCAAAGTTTGTCTGCACTAGGTCATACATGTAGCGCAACACATAAAACCCGCATTCCCACGATTGCGGCTGCTGATGGCACTGAGATAATTGCATATGCGAAGACATGTTAGCTATTGTTTCCATAAACTAATTAAGCATAAACAAAAAGTCTCGTGAGTACCTCATATTTTTTTCAAGCTAGTAGGAAGCCCTGCGGTGCGGCATGCCTCCCTCTAGCGGACACATATTTATCAAAATCCCTGCATTTCAGTTAGTATTGCCGGTTAATGTATTATCATTAGCTAGTGAGGTGAAAATTTAAATCAAACATATAAGTTACTTACGCCTCCATATTCCCCTTGACCACATATTCGATCGATAATCTGTCACGCATCGAATCGAGGTAGTACACCTCGTTCCTCGGCGGACAGATCACGATGAGGATCCAGTGGCCCCTGCATTGTATGTAAAAGAGGACCGCTAGCTCAAAGTATATCTTAGGTGTAACATACAAGATAGAGTTAAATTAGTACGAAATGCACTAACCTTTGGTGGTACGGCACCAGAATGAACTCCCTGTCCTGCTGCGCCATCATTGCCTTGGATATGTACTGCTCAGCGTGCGCGGCGTCGTGCTCTAGCATCGTGAGGCTTATTTTCTCTGGGTCGAGGAAACCCACCTTGTCACACGCAGCCTCCGATGCTAGCCTGTACATGCACCTGCATGCAAAGGACGACATTAGTATTGCACAGAAAGTTACTACATTTCAAATGAACTACAACAATGCAGAGTTAGCAAACAGAGTTAGAAAACAGCAATACATAGCATCAGCAAACTTACAGGACTCCAGTCCGTATGATGGACATATCGAGCTCCCGCCAGTTGTAGAGGTCGAACAGATCCTCGTGTGCCACGGATATACTCCCGGGCTCACGGTGGAACTGCCCAGGCCTGTAGGGAACTAAGAAGTTCAGATTGCGCCGAGCTCGGTGTAAGTACCACTCGTGGAGGTCTCTGGTTGATCGATCCAATTTGCGCAAAGCTGCTGATGCGCACGGTGGCCCGATCTTCCGACAGGTAGAGGTAAGTCGATTGGTGGAGACTCGACGTTGACGATCCGGCTTCCGATCAGAACCGATCCGAACCCAGCAATCGCTACACCACGGCTCCGTTGGTTATCAACCATGCACAAACACGATTGACCTCGCCAAGAAGGCTTATCCCTGCATGCGAATCGAGAACACAAGCAAGAACGAGAAAGAAGCAATCTGAAATATTGCAAATATAAATTGAATCTCACGAGTTGGGGTTCCACAAACCGATACACGGCGAAACTGTTCTTTGACAGATTAATCTAAGCAAAACCCAAACCAAACCCTAGCGGTGGCTACTGAATATAAGGGCTAAGGGACGTCCTAGAAACCCTAGACGTGTCCGTGATGGACTCCAACACGATACATGGGCCAACGGCCCAAATTGGTGACGCAGCACCCTGGGACAGATTCTGTCCGCCAACTTGCAACATGAATTCCCGTCGACTCAGCAGTCCAATTGACCTGAAACCGGTGCCATTGGAAAGGTTATCTCCTTAGCTTTCGATACATATGTGGATCATTGAAATCGGAGTCCGTTTGTGGCCTGGGCGACGATTTTAGTGAACACTGCTCCTGGTGGCCGAGGTAGTCGACTCCGAGATGAATTGGGACTCCGACTCCGAGATGAATTGGGACTCCAACTTGACTTGGACGCCCTCCTGGCCTCCCTCCTGGCCCTTGCTGGTTCCCAAGGCCTTCATGATCCTCTCCAAAGTTCCTAAGTACAATATAATCAATAATATCATTAGGTAGCATACTATCCTCACAAGTATATACACGGGCACTTAGGAACGAGCTCACCTGTTGATTCAATTGCCGTGCTCGTGCTCTTGTGATGGGTCCTTTCATCACAACTGGAGGAGTCTCGGGCGTATGCATAGGAGTGATGTCCTCATCAGCTGCCTCCGACATGAGTGGGAACCCGTTCCTGAACCTCTCCGGCTGTCCCTGTCACCCTTTTCCCTTGCCTTTGCCCTTGCCTTTTGCCGGGGACTGAGCTCGTACCTTCAAAGGCAAGGGCGAGGTGATGGCGGCTTCCTTCCGAGGTGAAGGCGTGGATGCGCTGCGTGGGGTCGAGGCCGTCTCTGATGTGTCCAGGGTCGCATGAGATCGGGCCTCATGCCCCGAGCTGGGGGCGCAGTCCCCTGGTAGCCCAGCGGCAGGCCACATCAATTAATGAGCACGTATGTTAGATTATGCAAGTTGAGTGTACTGAGTAGGATGTAATCTAAAATGTGTAGGATTTACCGATTGTATTAGAAGACACTTCTTGGGCCACTGTACGTAGGAGCCCACTGCCTCAGCAAGTGTCTGCAGTTCCTCTGTTGGGACTGGCAACGGAGAATCGTTGTAGCCGGCATGGCCATGTCCACCTGTACCTTTGCGCACCCCAACCGCAGAGGTACACAGTGGACCCGGACATCCGGCCCAGACAGATATACGAAGCCGTGTCCAACCACTTCCTGCCCGGCGCCTACGTGATTCTGTAGGATGCAGCCCTCCGGCTTCTGCAAATTTGTAACAATTAAAACACGTTAGCGAAACAACTCTAACAGAATGGGAGTGGCATCAACTTAAGTGCACAGATGAAGGCTTGCAGTACCTCAAGTAGATCCATTGGATTCGCGAGTACCTTCGAAGCGCAACTGCTTATCCGACCCCGCGGGGTACCATCGTCCTGGGGATCCGCATCTGCACTCTTGGCCAGCAATGCTTCTCTCAACCGTGCAAACTCTTCCCTCAGTTGTGCGACCTCGGACTGCACCTCAGACTGCACCTCAACCCGTATCTCCGCCTGTACCTCAGCCCGTATCTCCGCCCGTACCTCAGCCCGTATCTTATCGGAGAGGTCAGCTTCCTTTTCCTTCCAGGAGCGGGCCTTCTTCCTCGGTGGAGCCAGATCTACGAAACCGGCCTTCCACGACACAATGGCTCCCACGGCCCGTGTCCACCCGGGATGCTCCTTATTTCCTAGAGCCCGGGTGAGAATGTCGTTCTCCCTCTACGGGGTAAACAATCCCTCCGCTGCCTCCTTCTCAAAAGAGATCTGTTACATTTAAAGGTACCTTGTGAGACAAATTGCCTTATATACACTTGTGCGCACACAGTTTACGAGGTTAGCCAACTTACCATTCGCCTCACAACGTCGGCGTCCCCAGGGGTTGCGAACTGCACAGACCCCGTGGACGACACGGACCCCTCCCCCTCCACCATCGCTTGCACCTCTCATCCCGGATCTCGGAGAACGGCAACTCAGGGGTGTCGATGACAGGATTTTGCTCGTCTTCCTTCTTCCACTGCTCCTCCTTCCCCGCATAGCCCCGGGATCCGAGCCGATGCGGGTGGTCGTTCCTCTTCTGGATCGCCCTATTCTTCTCGCTAAGGGCCTTGAACTCCTCAGTCCCCTTCTGCTTGGTGAATTCCTCCCATACCTCCTCCGATATGAAGGGGTACTTCTCGCAAGGAGATTTCCCCGCAGCGAGGAAGTTACTGACGAGCCAGCTCTTAAAGGTTTTCCATGTTCCGTTCATGTCCTTCAAGCAGGCAGTCCTAGGTGTACCGTCGGGGATGTTCCACTTAGCCTGTTTCCGAAAAATGCATACAATCAATCACGAGTTAGTTAAACTTTAGTATAAGCTAAGAGAACGTGATTACGAAAGAGTTCAGCGATTTCAATTAATTTAACCTTCACTTCCGCCCACAACCTATCCCTCTCGTCCGCCGTCACGTCCTTCCAGCTCTGGACGGTGATCTTCACCCTTTCTTTCGCCAACAGCCCAATGTAGGCCGCGTACCTCCCAGCATTATTTCCAATCAGCCTCCCAAATTGGTTGAACTCACAAGAAAGATCCGTGCGTTTGGCCAAACGCCCCAACGTCGTCGTGCCTCGCCCCACCCTCTTGTGCTGGGATGTAACAGCTGCATCTTCAGTAGTTACGATGGGGTTGGCCCTAGTCGAACCACTAGTACCATCCGATGAAGACGACGACATGTCTTCCCCTACAAAACCATCAACAAACCATATGGCAATTAATTCGCCTTGGAGTTCCATAACTCAGCCCAGGACTGGAGACTAACTAGGGTGGCAAAAGGGAAAATAATACAAAAAGAAAGACATGCATAAATTACTTCCTGAACTGTTCAGAAATATTTTCTATCGGTAAACACATGAGCTGCCGATAGACCATAACAATTACCTCCACAGAAGACAATTTTTCTATCGGCAAACCCGTGAGATACCGATAGAACATAACAATGTTCTCTACATATGGAATTTTGTTGACAAGCGACCATTCACTGTCATCACATAACATTCTCGATGATTTGCTATACTAATATTCATGGGCCAGCATTATTATTTCACACATAAATATGCACACAAGCATCTAAGTGCCACTGTGCATAATCTTTAGCCTGTATGTGAGTCATCAGGACTTCACATCTATTAGGTTGGGAAAAGTCATGTATAGGCATTTGAAACATATACATCGAAGACCCATCCACATTGCCATATATTCATACCAAGTGAGTAAAAATTCCCAACCAAACTAGTACATTGCATGGCTCATGTCCTTCCAGATCCAAATTAAGTTTTACTACTTGTGCAGAAATATTTTCTATCGGTAAACACATGAGCTGCTGATAGAATATGTGTAAGAACACCTCCAACATATAATGTGCATTACATGGCAGTTGGATACAATTGATCACGCATACAACAGTATAGATAAGTTAAAATCTCAAAACAAGTTCATTACAGCACTGGAACATATTATGTAAACCCTAATTTAAATCAACATTGCCTGCGGAATGTACATAATCCAACATAATAGGGAACCCTAGTGTAATTGCAAAACTCGAAGAATTAGTACGTGCAAAACACTAGGATCAAATAAGGAAGATGCTGGAAATAGAACGACGAATTAGGGTATTTACGGCGGCGATCAGTTCTGGTGATGGAGAGGCGGTGTAGAACGCAGCGGCGGCCGGCGAAGGACGAAAATAAGAACCGGTGGCAGTGGCGAACCAGTGTCCAGCCGGCGATCGTCGTGTGGGAGAGAGGAAGTGAGTGGTCACGGCGGAGGTTGTGGTTTTCTTCGCTCTCGAAGAGACGCAGTGCTCTAAGGTGGAACTCTTCGAGTGGAGGGAAATCAAGGGCCGTGTATGAGTAATAAAGTAGTGGAGGAACTTTTCTATCGGAACAAAAATATGATACCGATAGAATTATGTACTTTTCTATCGGTACAACAAAATAGTACCGATAGAACAAGTAAATTTCCCGGAAAAATATTTGAAGTAGTGGATGTCTTTTTCTATCGGTATAAACAATAAAATCCCGTGAGACCAATTTTCCTCAGAAAATTTTTTTAATTAAGTGCTTGAGATTATAGTATTGGGTGCCCTTTTTCTATCGGTAAAAACAACAAAATACCGTCAGAGTAATGAAAAGGTACACACAATTTAACATCAAACAGACTGTGGTTGAAAGCTCCAGAATGATAAAGAAAGAGGGAAGATAGCCGAAAAATTGAAAAATTGACATAAAAAGAAATTGTTCATTCATTGTTGTTTTATCACTTACAAAAAAAAATAAAACCCAAAATGCTAGGTCAAGGGGTGGTCTTAGCCCTGGCTGCATGTAGAATAGAGTCAGTTAGACTTGCAGCCAGGACGCAGGACTCCTCTAGCGACAAGTTGTCCCTAGGATTAACTACTACCGCGTCGAGAAGGCCTGCGACCTCCCTCAGCTTCGCTATGGTATCCTTCATAGTCAAACCGCAGCCAGCGATGGTCATATCCGCGACTTTCTTCTCCTCGCGAAGACGCCTCGTCCTCGCCCTAGCATTGTCACCATCCGTCTTCATGCGCTTAATGCGCTGGAAGAGATCGTCAAGGTCAAGCTGTAGCTGAGTGTACTTGTCTATAAGGAGCTTGTGCTCCTCCTGGAGGGCCCTCAGGTCGGCCTTCACTTTGGCAGTGTCTTCCACGGCTCCCATTCCCTGTGCAAATCAACAGGTCAAGAATGAACTAAACATGGATTAACAATACAGGGGTAAACCGAGGAGATTTAGAGTTCTTACCGGGGAGGGCGTGGCTGACGATCCCATGGCGGTTGCCATTGTGAAAGAGAAGATGAGGAGTCGAACCGTTTGAGAATTAGAAAAACAACAAAATACCGCGACGCATGGCGAGGTACTTATAGAGTTTCCAAGGCGACGCATGGCGACACAGTTGATAATTCAAAGCGCCAGAGTGTTCTTCTATCGGTAAAAACAAGAAAAAACGGTCAGACAACAACTACCGTGGACTAACGAATTTATTCTAACGGTAAAATAGAATAACACCGATAGAAAAAGTAAACTTTTCGAAAACTTTTGAAGTGCCTTAGAGAAGTGCCTGAGACACATGAAAGTAGCGGATGTCCTTTTCTATCGGTAGAAATAACAAAATACCGTCAGAAAAAAAGGGATTTTTGCAGAGCTTAATTTGAAGAAGCAAGAGGCTGCGATGAGATTTTTGCAAGTGCTATTTGAAGGGAAGAATTAAGTATTTACAGGATAAAGGTACTGTACATGTTAGAACTCATGCTGTGGAGTAAAATTGAGATATATTAATGCTGTGAACTAGCTTATCATTAAGTTCTAAAGAAAAATGTACTGCCTGATGTATTAATGATAAGTTCCTCACCTTGCTGCAGAACTTGTGGGCTGTTTGCTTGGCATTTATCCCTGAAATAGAAATTAATCATCAATGGTTCTCAACCCATAATCCTTCTTCGTGGTCATCTCGCAGATACGTTGTTTCGTCGATATCTTCAGTACGGATAGATTGAATGTCCCCTAAAAATGGAGATATTTCATCGAATTGGTTATACTCCTCTTCGTCGACAACATCTTCAACCCCAACAATACGTCTCTTGCTGTGGAGGACAACATGCAAGTTTGGATTGGCCGGGTCAACGATGTAGAATACCTGTGTGGCTTGCTTTGCAAGTATGAATGGATCGTCTTGGTGTCCGACTCTACCAAGATCGACGAGAGTAAACCCGTAACTGTCAACTTGAACACCTCGAGGGATTTCGACCCATTGGCATCGAAACAGGGGAATCTTAAGTAATCCGTAATTGAGCTCTCATATTTCGTCAATAGCACCGTAATATGAGTTCAGCGCCCTTACTGACCTAGCATCCTCGGAAATAGCAAACAGTGTCACTCTGCTACATTGCGTGCTACTCTTGGCGTCTTGAGCTCTTGTGTAAAATGAATACCCATTAATGTCGTACCCCTGCCAAGTCCCTACAGTGAATCTTGGGCCTCTAGCCAACCATGTCACAGTTTCACTTACGGAGCTTTGAATCCAATCGTTCCGATTCCCTGAAACCTACCCTCGTGTCGGGACCTAGGAACGCCAATTGGGTCAACCCCGGCCATATAATCTGTGCAAAATTCAATCACCTCCTCGGCGACATAACCTTCCATGATACTTCCCTCGGGTCGACGACGAGTCCTTACGTATCCCTTCAATACACCCATAAATCTCTCAATGGATACATGTAGCGCAGGCACACGGGTCCACAAAACTTAATTTCTCTGATAAGGTGAACAATCAGATGGACCATAACATCAAAAAAGGATGGAGGGAAATACATCTTGAGCTGACAAAGAGTTGTAACCACGTCGCGTTGCAAAGCGTCCAATCCATCCGGATCAATTACCTACGAGGACACAGTTGCGCCAAATATTCATATCAGAAAAACCTTCTAATTAAGCTCCACAGATGGAGGTAATGAATTTCTAGTACGAGTGCACGTATTTACCTTGCAAGATATTGCGTTGAAGAAATAACATAGGTTTGTGATTGTCTCTCTGACTTTAACTGGGAGAATGCCTCTGATAGCAATGGGAAGCATTTGTGACATCAGGACATGACAGTCGTGGGACTTCGTGCCAACCAGTCTTAGGTCCTTCATGGACACAAGTTTTTTCAAGTTCGCGGAGTACCCACATGGAACATTAACACCGTGCAGGCACCGACAGAGATCTGTTTTTTTGCTCTTGGACAACATATAGCAGGCCGGAGGGAGGTATGTACGCTTTCCATTCTCTAAAGGTGCAAGCTCAGTCCTTATCCCCATTTCCACCATGTCACGACGAGCTTTCACACCATCCTTTGTCTTTCCCGAAATGTTCAACAACAAACCAATCAAACTGTCACAGATATTTTTCTCTACATGCATGACGTCAATGCAATGTCGAACTTGTAAGTGCTCCCAGTACGGTAGATCCCAGAGAATCGATCTCTTCTTCCAAACATTTTTTTCTCGAGGTTTAGAATGCTTACCGAACTCAACTTTGATGTCGTTCACGCGCGAGTAAATCTCCTTACCGGTCAGAAACACTGGAGCTGATCCCTTCTCAGGCTTCCCGTTAAATGATTTCCTCTTCTTACGGTACGTGTGATGCACCGGAAGAAACCTGCGGTGACCATGTACACTGTTTTCCGGCAGTTTCGCAGCCACATGCTCTCAGTTTCATCTAGGAAAATAGGGCAAGCCTTGGCTCCTTTCGTACTATACCCCGACAAATTGCCGTAGGCCGGAAAATCATTTATGGTGCAAAATATCAGGGCCCGCAAGATGAAATTCTCTTTCTTGTATGCATCCCACACCTGCACAACCTCGCTCCACAATTTCTGTAAGTCCTCGATTAAAGCGCTAGAAACACGTCAATATCATTTCCGGGTTGTCTGGGTCCTGAGATTAGTAACGCCATCATGATGTACTTGCGCTTCATGCATAACCAAGGAGGAAGATTGTAGATGCATAAAAGAACCGGCCAAGTGCTGTGCCGGCTGCTCATATTACCATGTGGGTTCATCCCATTTGTACTCAGCCCGAACCTTACATTCCTAAGTTCGCCGCCGAACTCAGCAAATGTTCTGTTGATGTTTCTCCATTGAATAGAATCAGCTGGGTGTCTCATTTTTCCGTCTTGTTTCCGGGCTTCAGCATGCCAACGCAAGTGCTTCGCGACTTTCGGATTTGCAAACAGCCACTTCAATCTAGGTATCACAGGCAAGTACCACACAGTTTTTGCCGGGGGTCCTTTCTTTACCTCGTGACGTTCACTGTCAATCCGGTCCCTACGCGTATACCTCGATGCGCCGCATCTTGGACAAACATGCAAACTGGAGTACTCGTTACGGTACAACACACAATCATTTGAGCATGCGTGTATTCTTTCGATTTCCATTCCCAACGGACACAACAGTTTTTTGGCTTGGTAAGTAGATCTTGGCAACTCATTTCCCTCTGGAAGCATGTTCGCTAGAAGATCTAATAGTGCCATGAAACTCTTATCACTCCAACCGTTTCTTGCCTTCAAGTTATATAATCTCAGCACAGAAGACAGTTTTGTAAATGTTGCACATCCAGGGAACAGAGGCTTCTCAGAGTCAGCAATCAGTTTCTCAAATTCACAGAAGTCATTTTCGTTGTAATCTTCTTCTACATCACGTAACATCTCATCTAGATTGTCATCATCATCATCTACGTGCACATCAGAATGAACATTACCAAAATTCGGATGATCATCGATATTATTGCAATCCACATCGAGTCGAGCTGATTGGTAGTAGTGGTGCTTGTTTCCTCAAGATCTTCGCCATGCCATATCCAACGGGTGTATCACGCGTTAAAACCATGACGAATCAAATGACTCTTAATTTGATCAGAGTTGCTAAACCTCTTCAAGTTCATACAATCTGTACAAGGACAGAGCATATTTTTCTCTCCCTTCCTCTCCTTTTGTTGCTCAGCAAATTTAATAAACTCATTCACACCATCCAAATATTCAAGAGTAGTACGTTTTATTCCATACATCTAATATTTCCTGTCCATCTACAATTAACAAAATTTAACGAGTAAGCCATGCATGAAACCTGCCCGATTAAGTTATGTATATGTACATGTACAACCTCTTGCAACAGATACATGTGTTGAACCCTAGCCTGACGAAATTAACACTAATTAACCTAGCTAACTACACAATACAAGCTAGTTAGCTCCTAAAACATGACGCATTTCCAGCTACCAAGCTCCCAAGCTTAGAGCTACAAACTTGGAACTACACAATACAGCTAGCTTGCAAGTAGAGAGGAAGGGAGATCTAGAGGGAGAGAGAGATAAGTGTCGACAATTAAGCGTACCTTAAAGAGAGGGGCGCAATCAACTTCCCTCCAGCCTGCGCTGATCACCCTAGCAGTGTAGCTGCGGGCATGGAACTTTCATCACAAACAGAGGGACACAGAGTGCAACAGAACAAATTAAAGAGCAGCTCAGCAATGGCCGAGTGGGGTTTTCCTTATAATGGACATTTTTCTAACGGTAAATGTCGACGATTCGGACTCGGAGTCCTCAGCCGAACTTATGCAAAATTTGTAATTGTGAGACCTTTCAAGATGGCCCTCCGGGAAGGTATGCCAAACAATGATGAATAAGAGCACAGAGAAATTTATACAGGTTCGGGCCCTCGATGGTGGGAGTAAAAGCCCTACGTCCTGTTGGGATTTCGCTATATGAGATAAAACTTTACAAATTAGCAGGGAGAAAACCTCACAGGTGAAAATTTCCCCTATATAAGTGTACAAAAAGAAGCTATAGGAGACTTGTAAGTGTTGTCTAATCTAAGCCGTAGACGATCGAGATATCTTGTATCTTGCTTATCTTTGGAGTCTGGTTCTTCCAAAATGTCTTGGATCCCCCGTTTGATGTACTTTGCCACCTTTTTATATTGGTCGAAAGGGTGCCATATGAAGAAAACTGCATCAAACGGTTGGATGTGGTTGTTGAAGAACCGCGGTTAACTTCCACGGAGGTTATTAAGACGTGTTAATCATGAATAACCGTATATAATAACCTCTGACGGTTGGTCTTCAACGTGGAGGAATCTTCGGGATGCTTGGAATATCCTGGTATAAAGATAACCGAACAAACTCCAAGCGCCTTGGTCGAGAATGTTCTGACCGCGGAATATGGGCTGACCTCGCAACATCCCAGATATTCAGTCCAGTCCGCGTATAGCATACGAACTTCTGACCGCACACAGCTGTCGGCCTGATCGCACGAAACCCGCGACCTGATCGCGTAAAGCTTGCGACCTCATGGTGATGCCCCTCAGAAATAGCTTGAGTTCGCATTGAACCAAATACATGTCTGGTTCGAACCTGTCTTGAACCAAAAGTTTATTAGAAGTGACCCGGGTGTCAATCCTTGTCAGCTAGCCCGCAAATTCGAAGAAAACAAGGAGACGTGTTTATTTCGAATTTTAAAACCATGCATTGGATTTTTAACCCGACTCTTCAATTTTTCCACTTAGTGGGACACTAAGTGAAAACGGTTGGTTTCCCAAGATGGGTTCTGACATTACGTGACGGGCAGTGATAGCGCCGTAGAATTGTTTTTTATCTCGAGGTAAAATTGTAAATGCTTTGACGAAACGCGAGGCGCCTAGAATGCAAACCGTCACCCAGGTGGCTATAAATACTAGGCTCTTGGATTTGTAAAACTCCACAATTTCCCTCCACGTCTAAGTCCTTTTCTTGTTATCCTGCCTCCTTCCTTTTCACATACTCCTTCCAATGGCAGATCATGAAATCATCGAGATTGAGAGCGATGAAGGGGAAATTGTCGAACAAAGGCCTCAAACGATTGAAGTCCTGTCTCCCTTAAGGAAGAAACCCAAGGTCGACGAAGGATCTTCTAGTGGAACAAAGGTGAAGAATGTTGCAAGTTTCTTTCTTCCTTCAGTTCCTTTGACCCTCCCCGTTCATGCCTCTCGGCAAGTTAGGCCTTTATCCTTAGAGAAAGATCCCATCACATTCAATTCTCCCATTCTTTTGGGTGATCAACATCCTGGTCGGCAAGCGGTGACTATCCCTCGATCAAATGATCACCATATTGGGTTGGCGAAGCAATCTTCTGATGGGAAGGTTGCTCTTCCACCATATGATGATCTTCCTCCAAAGAGGGGTGTATTAACGGGTTATGCACCGGGACAGGTAACAATTCTTCTCCCTTTTTGCTGATAATTTTAGTTAGTATGACTAACTTTTGCAAAATGCAGGAGGTAGGAGGCTCCAGCGATCAGCCTTCTGCTGCTCCATCTCTTCCTTCCGGACAGACTCTTCTGGAAGAGAAGAATGCCCTGGAGAAGAAGACCGAGGAGATGGCCTTGAAAATTCTGCGTTTAGCAGAATGTCTTGATCGATCCCGAGAAGAGGCGCACCATTTCCGTCGAGAGAGGGACTTCGCTCAGCAACAGCGAGAACTCTCTGACTTGATTAGAGACAATAGTGCGTCTGTTGTTAGGGACGATATAGATAGACTTAGGGTAGTTGCTAGTTCCCTGGGGGTTGCCAGTGTAAATCCTACTGACAACAACATGTCCCTTGGGGAACTTTGTAAACTTCTTTCGGAGCAAGTCGATGTTTTGATCGACTGCATCCCTTTTGTATGTAAGGAATGTAAGAAATAAAAGTTCTTTATTTCTCATGAATATTCTCCACATCTTCTGTGCGAAAATATAGCCATAAACTTTATGTTCGCGACCATTCATACACAGGAAACTTTAGTTCTGCGATTAGAATCACTTTTAAGAAAAAAGCACCGCGACCTGCCCTGATTCCGCGATCAGTTTCAGAGCCGCGGTCAGAACTAAAGTGCGACCAGAGTTGGGACTCGGTCAGGCTATCACTCCGATTAGAATCGAAGTTTTAGCCTAAACCACGATTTCGATAAAACCATAACCCAATTAGAAACATTCCAGTACGTCAAAAATTGAGTTACATGATTTTTTCGAAAAAAATGTTCAAAGTATAAAAAGGAAAAAAGTCTTCTGAAAAGTACTGAAAAATTTTTCAGTCCTTTTGAACTTTTGGTTTCCAAAACAAAGAAGTCTTTTTGTTTCAGATCCGACGCCTGAGTACTTTATCGGGTCCATCAGAGACAGTATCCATTATGGGAAATGAATAAAGCATTCAATGGAACGTTTGAAATGAGCCGTTTACTCATTAATGCGTCGCCTTAGGTCTATAAAAAGAGCAGATGTCTTCTCAAAGAAGCCACACAGCTAAAACCCTCATTATTCCCGCCGCTCAAAACCCTCATTTTCCTCAGCCTTCATCTTCCCAAAATCGCCAGCTTTCCCTTTGATTCTCCACCAAAGATGGCGTCCTGGAGCAGATCCATTCACCATTCCGAGGAGAGCCTGGTGGCGTTAGAGAAGGAGGAGATCCTTTCTCCGCGGCTGCTCATTAACTGGCGGCCTGCGGAGAAGGACCAAGAAACCCCAACTGTCCAAGAGGGCGAGTTGGTGGTTTTTGAGGAGTACCTGCGTTGCTGGTTCCGATTCCCTGAGAGTCGGTTCCTCAAGGATGTCCTTGAGCATTATGGGTGGGAACTGATCAACCTCCACCCCAACGCGATGCTGATCCTTGCAGTATTCCAGCATCTTTGTGAAGCCTTCGTCGGAATATATCCCAGCGTGGATCTTTTCCGACGATTCTACTTTTTGGCGTGGTCGAAGAGCACCAACGCTGCCGGATGCATCTACTTCCGGCTGAGGGACAAAAAGGAGTATCCCTCCCCACCCCTGCGAGATTCTGTGCACGGGTGGCACCAAAGGTGGTTTTACTGCTCTCCACCATCCGAAAGCAATTTATGGTTTGAAAACTTGCGACCGGAGAAGTCGAGCGAGTAAGACATTCCCCCAGCGATGAACTCGGAGCTTTGGAAGCATGCCGAGGTGATTCTTCACTTGGTCAATCAAGGATTGACGGCTCGAGACATCATTCGAGACTTCGTGAAGAATCGGGCGAGTCCTCTGCGTGAAAGGGCTCATCCGGCGTGGGAGATTAGGTCCATGGCTGATAGCACCCTGGACTACAGTCAAGGTATTTATTTCTTTGGCGCTGAACTTTCCCATTTTTGAATTGTACAAGTTCTGACCTGAGTTTGGGAACAGTCCTGTCTTCATCCGAGATTGAAAGGCGGACCAACTCCCTCCTTAGGGCCTATAATGTCGATGTAGAGGGCCCTAAGGGATCACCTCGCCCACAGAGTCTGATTCACGCCGGCGACGACCTTAAACAGGAGCGCCGAAAGGTACATTCTCTATTTGGCCTTCATTTTTTAAGATCTTATGCATGTCCTGCGTTTAACATTTTCATCAAAAATGTGAATCAGCTCCTAGGAAGGTTTGCCGAGACGACTTTTCCGAGTGAGAACGTAGGTCCTCATGGGAAGCCGACGGTAAAAAACGTGAAAAAGGTCTCCCAAAGACCCAGGACAAAGAGTCCTGCCTCCAAGAAGGCCAGGCTAAATCCTGGGGAAGGGTCTTCACGGAGCGTTCCTTCTACCGCAAGAAAGACGGCGGTAAGATATCGCATCCCTTCTGTTTTACCAAGCACAAGTTGGGATCACTTCTTCGTCGTACAGGGAGAGGGGAGCGAGGAGGAAGAGGATGACGTTCCTCTGATCCTTCGGAGGAGGAAGATCGCGGATCTCCCATCCGGTGATGCCCCAAGCTGCCCCGCAGAGACCACTACTACTGAAGAGGTGGTCGTGGCAGATCCTGCAACCACCGAAAATCTTGTGGTCGCGGGTGACCCTCCAATTCCTGAAGCCCCCGAGACTTCAGGACCGGTTGTCTCTGTCCCTCTGGTCGAAAGGACGACCATGGTAAGGATTCCTCTCTGTCATTCTTTATATGATTCCTTCTGTATGTTTGACAAATCAATGTTCATACAGGGAGAAGAACTTCTCCCTGTGACTACTGCGAGTTCCAGGGGGGAAAATCCTCCTCCTCTGTAGACGGAGGAGGAGGTAGTTGAGCAAAGGCCGGTTGTGGTGGCTCCAGCGACCCAGGAGTTGCCAAGGCCTTCGGATGTAGCCCCACCAGCCAGTACGATAGCCCAGGTAAACACCTTACTTTTTGTTTCTATCTGTTCCTTAGAAATATGCTCATAGCTGAACATATCCAGGGGGGAGCTACCTTGTTTGCCATGAGGAAGGCAAGAATCGATGATGGTTCTTCTTCCCAAGGGGAACCTTCCCAAAAATCCCAGGAGCGAATGGGATTTCAAATAAGGTAAGAACCTTAAACTTGGCAATAATCTTAAATAAAAACTGCTCAAATTGTCTTTCTTGTCAGGCAAAGAAAGACGGCGCCCAGCTCTTCAACCGCCTCCGGAGGGGTTGAAGCCGCAGCTGGTGCAGGAGCTTCCAACGAAGAACGCTCTACCCCTGTGGTCCAGGAAGTCGTCCAGACCGCAGGGGAAAGAATAAATGTAGGGACCCAGTCACCACCGATGACTACTGGGGGTGGCGCCCAGCCGGCACTCCCACCAACTGTCCCTGTAGTAGGCGCATCAGGGGCTCTAGCGAGGATCCCCGCTGAACTGAATGATGCTGTCTTACAAAAGTTTATGAAGGTATAAAAAACCTCCATTAACGTGCCTGAATTGTACTTAGGACACCTTTGATCTTCTTTTTTGGCATCACAGGGATTATCCTGGCTAATAAGCCATTCGCACGTTGTGATGGCCAGTACAGAAGCCATTCAAAAAGAACGCGACAGCTTGCGCAGGTGAGTACCATTACCCTTTGGTTAGTATGGGTGCATTTTGGTTGTGACTGCCTTGATTTTGCTGCAGAGAGGTTACATTTTTGAAGAAAGAGGTGGCCAGTTCAGTTTCAATGCTTAAGAAACAAGAAACTGAACTTAACAAACTTCGATCAGAAAATACTGGTAAGCCAATTCCTGATTAAGAAGACTTGAATCCGTGATATGCAAATAACCTCCTTTCTCTGTACAGCGCAAGCAGGTCGAATTACGCAGCTCAGTCGAGACAAGGAGATTCTTGAATCCTCGATTCACCACACCGATCGGGCAATCAAAGAGCTGAGCCTCCGGATCTTCGAAAAACTGAAGGCCGTGGCTGATCTCTTGAAGACCGACGTAGTAGAACCGAAGAAAGACAACCTCAGCATAAGTGACTGGTCATCGCTGCTCACTGCCCAGGCGGATTCACTGCTCGAGTATCTCCCTGGAGATTCACGGCGACGCGAACAGGTGATCAGAACTAGGGTTCGATCAGCCGCAGTAGCCGTACTCAGCCGGGTTCGACTTCACCATGGCCCAGATGCAGATCTGAGCGCACTGGTGGGTCCAGTTGAGGTCGAGAGTGAAGAGCTGCTCGATGCAGTCATAGAGGAAGTCAAGCCCCTAGTAGATAGACTCCTGACTGAGCTGGGGATCGAATGATCCTTATTTTTGTATTTAGAAAATTGTGTATAATGCAATGTATGTAAAAAATCATTTTTGACAGGAAATATATATTTCGCATTTTCATAATATGAATTCCATACTATGAGCACATCCCCCCTAGCCCCCGCCTCTGCTTATGAACACTAAAGCCTTAGTGTTATAAGCAGAGGAGAAAACATAAGCATAACGACCAGGGGTATGTATATTAAACCAACGACCAGTATCAATGTAACGTCTAATCTTATTGCGAACTGGTAGCCACTCGGATGACCAAGGACTTCCCAGATAACCCCGTATGCGTTGAGAAATGGCTTATTTAGGAGTGACTTATCTGTAAGTGATCATGAGATCCACCAGCGAATCCGATTAGATTGTTGCAATGATCTGACCATCGGCGGTCAGCCCCCAGGTCGAATGCATATGATACGGGCTTAAAGAGAAAAACTCATTGTATGAAAACAAAACATTTTTTGTTTTGGCAAAAGATGCTAATTGAACAGGAAAAAAGCGATTGGAATACTTACACGTAAAACTTGCGAAGTTGATCGATGTTCCAAGTATTGGACAAAATCCGACCATCCTCCATAGCTAACCGCGCCGATCCTGTCCGCGGCACTGAGACAACAGTATAAGGACCTTCCCATTTTGGGAAAATTTGTTGCGATTAGACTGGTCTTGAATTTTTCGTAAAACCAAGTCGCCCACGTTGAGATCACGTGGTCGCACCTTTTTACTGTGATACCTGCGTAAAGCTTGCAAGTATGCCGCGGACTTAACCAGGGTGCGATCACGCCGTTCTTCTAAGAGGATGAGATCTTGTGCCCGTTGTTCGGACTGATTAATCTGTTCGAACTGATCTGTCCGAATAGAACCAATACTTACTTCCATAGGCAATACCGCCTCGGCCCCATAGACCAAATGGAAGGGCGTCTCACCGGTGGCGCGACTAGAAGTAGTTCGCAATGCCCATAGAACGGTATAGAGCTCATCTGCCCAAGCCCCCGAGCGGGCCTTAAGGCGATCAAAAACACGCTTTTTAATGCCTTGCAATATTTGCCCGTTGGCTCGTTCTACGGCACCATTGCTTTGTGGATGGGCCACAGAAGCAAAGCACACCTTGGTCCCAACCTGATCGCAGTAGTCCAGAAAAAGACCGCTGGCGAACTGAGAACCATTGTCTGTGATGAGACGGTTCGGAACACCAAATCGTGCCACAATGTTCTTATGGAAGAACTTTTGGGTGGCTGATGCAGTAATATTTCGTAATGGTTCGGCCTCAATCCACTTTGTAAATGTGTCAATGGCTACGAACAGAAACTTGTACCCATTGACCGCTTGTGGCATAGGACCGACGATATCCATCCCCCAGACCGCGAATGGCCATGCGAGAGGAATGGTTTGCAACGCATAGGCAGGTTGATGAACTTGACTTGCATGGAACTGACACTGGGGACACGTCTTGACCATATGTGTGGCATCATCAAGTGCGGAAGGCCAGTAGAATCCTTGTCGAAAAGCCTTTCCGACCAGTGTCCGATATGACGAGTGCGCACCGCATACACCGTCATGTATTTCTCTCAAGAGGGACTTTCCTTCCTCCTGAGATATACAACGCATGAATACTCCTTGAGTACCCTTTCTGTACAAAATCCCATCTATGAGTTTGTACAGACGCACTTTTCGAATTAGCCGATCACTTTCGGTTTCGTCCTCGGGTAGGGTCCCATGTTCAAGATAGACTCTCAATGGATGAGCCCAATCTTGTTCCTGACCGAGGTTGGTAACGAAGGCTATTACCGGATCATCCTCGACCGAAGTCATGATCGAAGGATGGTCCAAGTGTTCAATGAACACTCCTGCCGGAGCGGATGAGCGTGAGGACCCAATTTTGGATAATTGGTCTGCGAGAATGTTGTCCTTTCGCGGGATGTATTGGACTTCGAAATGACTGAAGTGTTTTTCCAATCTCCTCACTTCCCCCAGGTAATGAGCCATTGTCTCATCGGAGGTGCTGTACTCCTTGTTTACCTGGTTTACGACCAGTTGTGAGTCTCCCCTCACCACTAATCGACGGACTCCGAGGGATTTTGCTGCCCGGAGCCCTGCAAGAAGACCTTCATACTCTGCTGCATTGTTGGTTGCAACAAAGTGTAGTTGAATGACATACTTAAGCTGTTCGCCCTGGGGCGTAACTAAGACTATTCCAGCCCCCGAGTGTTGAAAACTACGGGAGCCGTCAAAGTACATTGTCCAATAATCGGGGCACTCCAATTCCTCTGCCAACTGCACAGGTGGCTCAGGGTTGGTCCATTCGACCACAAAGTCGGCCAAAACCTGAGACTTAACCGCCGTGCGAGGGGTGAAATGGATCTCGAAGGCACCGAGTTCGACCGCCCATTTGGCGATTCGACCAGATTTTTCTGGATTTCGGACAATATCCCCTAAAGGAAAAGAGGAGGGTACTGTGATCTTGTGTGCTTGAAAGTAATGTCGTAGCTTACGGGAAGCCATCAGTAGCGCGTAAAATATCTTTTGGACCTCAGGGTAGCGCTCCTTAGGACCATGAAGTACTTCGCTCACATAGTAGATTGGTCTATGTATTCCTCCTCTATCCGCGATCAGAACGGCGCTGACCACGTGTGGTGTGGCCGCCATGTAAAGAAGCAACGGTTCTCCTTTGTCGGGAGACACCAATACTGGCGCACTGGATAGATATGTTTTTACCTCCTGGAATGCTTTTTCGGCCTCATCCGACCATGTAAAGTTATGATGCTTCCGCAAGGCTTTGAAGAAAGGTAATCCCCTTTCGCCTAATCGCGATATAAAGCGACTTAAAGCCGCCATGCGACCAGCCAGGCGTTGAACATCCTTCATGGTCGAGGGCGACCTCATTTGTTCAATAGCCCTGATTTTCTCAGGATTAACTTCAATGCCCCTGGAACACACAAGGAAACCAAGGAGTTTTCCTGAAGAAACCCCGAAAGAGCATTTCTCCGGGTTTAATTTTATTCCAAAGCGATTCAAATTACAGAAGGTTTCAGCGAGATCGTCCAAATGAGACAATCTCTTGGTACTTTTTACAACCAAATCATCTACATATGCTTCGAGATTACGCCCCATCTGGGAAAGAAAGGTCTTTTGCATCAAGCGCTGGTACGTGGAACCTGCGTTCTTGAGACCGAACGGCATTCTGACGTAGCAATATGTGCCGAACGGGGTGATGAAGGCAGTTTTCTCTTCATCGTCTTCTGCCATGCTAATTTGATGATATCCTGAGTAGGCATCCAGAAAAATCATCAGTTAACAACCTGCAGTGGAGTCGACCAGCTGATCGATGCGGGGAAGGGGAAAGTCATCCTTTGGACAGGCAGAGTTGAGGCTAGTGTAGTCGACACACATGCGCCACTTGCCATTTGACTTGCGGACCATGACCGGATTGGCGAGCCAGTCCGGGTGATCCACTTCGCGGATAAACCCGGCTTGTAAGAGTTTGTCTAACTCTTCTCGGATGGCTTCCTGTCGGTCGGTGGCAAAACGCCTGAGCTTTTGCTTTATTGGTCGTTGTCCAGGTCGAATTGCTAACCTGTGCTCAATTACTTCCCTTGGGACACTGGGCATGTCGGACGGTTTCCACGCAAACACGTCTGCGTTAGCCTGGAGGAAAGCAACGAGGTCGAGTTCCTATTTGTCATCCAAGGTTGACCCAACCCGAATTGTCTTGGATGGGTCATCTGGGTACAAAAGAACTTGTTTGAGTTTCTCATCTGGTCGAGAAGCAGCCTTGATCGCATCGGTGGCGACGGTGGCAACCTGAGCATCCCGGAGGGGAAGTTGATCGACCATCTCCAAAGATAGCCGGTCGCACGTGAGTGCCACGTTGCGACTACCTCGGACCGAAATGACACCTTTGGGGCCAGGCAATTTCCCGCACTGATAAGCATAGTGCGTTGCCATCATGAACTTAGCAAGAGTCGGCCTGCCAAAGATTGCATTATAAGCTGAATCACAATCGATTACATCGAAAGTAACCAATTTTGTTCGGAAGTTGTCTGGTTCTCCCAGAGTGACCGGGAGGACCATTTGTCCCAATGGCATCATGGAGGGGCCTGGGATTATCCCATAAAATGGATGGATTATGGGCTTGATCTTCGAACGAGGAATTTGCATCTCGTCGAGTGTCTTGACCAATAAAAGATCAAGGGAACTTCCCCCGTCAATCAGGACCCTTTCGACTCTCGCGTTACTGAT
This sequence comes from Pharus latifolius, assembly GCA_019359835.1. Lineage (NCBI taxonomy): Eukaryota > Viridiplantae > Streptophyta > Magnoliopsida > Poales > Poaceae > Pharus > Pharus latifolius. The sequence goes on from CM033323.1 coordinate 69,066,851, forward strand.
GATTGGGGTAATGACCAGAGGTAGCCTCAATGGTCGGGTTAGCCCCACAGGACAGTCAGCGAGCGTCAAAGGCATATCCGACCAACGGGGGTATTGAGGTTCGCCAAGGGATGTCTCCGTTTGGTTAACCTCTCGGCAAAAGGTTTTAAACTGCCTTTTGGAAACGAAAAGGAAGAACCTCCGAAAATGACATTAACATGATTTTGAGGTACCTGGTAAGCCATTTCTTCGTCTCCGTCGACGTCTTTAATCCCGCACGCCTGCTCTTTAGGCGGTAAGGTTGGCATTGGCCCAGCTCCTTGGTAGAAATCGTCCAGTTGTTTCAACCAACTCCTGCAGTTTTTGAGGTCGTGGCCTGCGGAGTTGTGGAGTGGACACCACCTCTTGCCCTCCTGCGTATTAGTTCATTTCTCTGGCTGGTCGGAATCCCGACCACCAGAGGCAGTTTTACTTTTAAATGAAGACTTATTACCTTTGGTCGAAGGTGGTTTCTCTGCGACTGCGACCTCACGGTATTGTCCAGAGCGGTTCCTCTTCGACTTCTTTGACTTCCCACCCGGTGAAGACTCCGGCTTTTTGCTTGAATCTTCTTTCCTGGCGTCCCTGAAGCCTGGTTGGGGCGGTAGGTCCCCTTTGTCAACCATTCGGTTCCATTCGACTGCCTCGGCTGCATCGGAATATCGATCAGCCATATCGAACAGATCGGCCACTGATCGAGGAGGGTGGATAAGCAAGTCTTCAGTGAATCTCCGGTATCGAACGGCATGCTTAAATGCCCTGATTACGGAGCCATCAGATATGTTCGGGATGGTATTCCTCACCCCGACAAACCTCTTGACAAACTGCCGAAGTGTTTCGATCGAAGTTTGCCGCAGCCTATGCAGGTCGTCCTCCTTACCCAGCTTTTGGTAACAATTTTGGAAATTGCTGAGGATGGCATCGCATAGCATTTCCCAATTGTAGATGGAACCCTCGGGCTGATTAAACAACCAGGTTCTAGCCGGTCCTGTGAGGACTGTTGGCAGGTAGTTGGCCATGACCTTGTCATCGCCTCCTGCTGCTTGGATGGCAGTAATATAGATCTGAAGGAACTCGGATGGGTTCTGAGTTCCATCAAACCTCTCAATGGCCCCTGGTCGAAACTTATCGGGCCAAACGACTGCTCGTAGGCCAGGCGAAAAAGCTTTGCAACCAACGTAAGGACCGTGAACCGTCCTGTGACTTTCGGTTAGGTTTCGAGCAACCTCACGCAATGGTGAGGTTACTCGTGGTCCCAAACGAGAGTGAACAGGAACTCGATCCCTACTAAGAGAGTCCTGCATTCGCCGGTATTTGTCCTATCGGGACGGTACAGGCGACGGGTAACTCCGCCGGCCAGAGCCAGAATGTGGACCATCCCGTTCACGGGAATGTGTTACTGAGCGGGAAGAGGCTGTTGGGGTCGCCTCGGATGCGACCTCGTCCAGTCTTTCCGCCAGGATCCTGAAAAAAGCCGGTCTCTGCGCATCCGTGACCGTAGGAGGAAAATTGCGCATGACTTCCGCGATAGATCGCAGTCGACCATGGGTACTTCTCCTAGGGGCACCAGGTGTTATCGTTTCTTCGTCCACTGGGAAATGCTCCGGTGGTAAAGAAGGAGTCTGGTCACGTCTACGACCACGCGACCGTCGAGAAGAACTCGGGGCAGCATCATAACGAGCCTGCGCATCTTGAAGAGCCTCTAGGGCAGTTCTGCGTAGTTCGTTGTTCTGTTGCTCGAGATCTTGATCCTCCTTCTGTTTGCGATCTTGTTCTTCCCTGGCAGCCTGTTGATCGGGAGTTTCTTCCGACAGCACAGCAAACTACCTAGGGAGAGAGGTCGCTGATGGGGAAAACATCTCGGTTTGTTCCGAGTCGGACTCGAAATCAAAGAGACGGTGGAGGTTATCAGGGTCGAACCTTCCTGGGCTAATTTCCGGGTCACCATCATATTTTCCCTCAACGGGGTCGTATGACGGGCCGGATTCATCACCTAGCACATTAAGAACCTCTGTGGGTTCTGACCTGGTGCCAGTTACCTCCTGGTCGATTGACATGACTTGGAGAGATGATTCAACCTGTGGAAGATTCTGGCCTTCGACCTCTTCCATCGGAACAGGATCGCTTGGAGAAGGCATTGGTATATGGGCATAATCCTCGAGATCGAAATCGTTCTCGGAATCATATGCTCCAGACATGTTTCAACGAACCTCCGAATTTCAATTAGGACGCCTTGAGAAAGGCCCCACGGTGGGCGCCAGCTGTCGACGATTCGGACTCGGAGTCCTCAGCCGAACTTATGCAAAATTTGTAATTGTGAGACCTTTCAAGATGGCCCTCCAGGAAGGTATGCCAAACAATGATGAATAAGAGCACAGAGAAATTTATACAGGTTCGGGCCCTCGATGGTGGGAGTAAAAGCCCTACGTCCTGTTGGGATTTCGCTATATGAGATAAAACTTTACAAATTAGCAGGGAGAAAACCTCACAGGTGAAAATTTCCCCTATATAAGTGTACAAAAAGAAGCTATAGGAGACTTGTAAGTGTTTTCTAATCTAAGCCGTAGACTTGGCTGTTTTAGTGATCGAGATATCTTGTATCTTGCTTATCTTTGGAGTCTGGTTCTTCCAAAATGTCTTGGATCCCCCGTTTGATGTACTTTGCCACCTTTTTATATTGGTCGAAAGGGTGCCATATGAAGAAAACTGCATCAAACGGTTGGATGCGGTTGTTGAAGAACCGCGGTTAACTTCCACGAAGGTTATTAAGACGTGTTAATCATGAATAACCGTATATAATAACCTCTGACGGTTGGTCTTCAACGTGGAGGAATCTTCGGGATGCTTGGAATATCCTGGTATAAAGATAACCGAACAAACTCCAAGCGCCTTGGTCGAGAATGTTCTGACCGCGGAATATGGGCTGACCGCGCAACATCCCAGATATTCAGTCCAGTCCGCGTATAGCATACGAACTTCTGACCGCACACAGCTGTCGGCCTGATCGCACGAAACCCGCGACCTGATCGCGTAAAGCTTGCGACCTCATGGTGATGCCCCTCAGAAATAGCTTGAGTTCGCATTGAACCAAATACATGTCTGGTTCGAACCTGTCTTGAACCAAAAGTTTATTAGAAGTGACCCGGGTGTCAATCCTCGTCAGTAAATACATGAAATAACCGTTAGACTAACTTAGGTAATTTGCCGCTCACATATTCTATCGGTAAAAACACACACATACCGTTAGAGAATGTACATTACCGAGCAAGTACAGGACTTCTTCTTTCGGTAAATATGTGTATTGACCGTTAGATCATGCATGACACAGCACATACATGAGTTTTTCTATCGGTAGATATGTGTACGAACCGTTAGATGATGCATGACACAAGAGCAAGAGTTTTTCTATCGGTAAATATGTGTACTTACCATTAGAGGAGGTACTGGTACCAAACTGGGACAAACATGCACATGCCATTTCTCACATTCAAGGAATCATATCAATGTAACATCAAACAGATCTTACATCAAACAGATCTTACATCAAACGGATCTTAACTAGAAGATAAAGCAATATATTTCAAGAAATATATGCTAATTTGTGGATTAACTAGGAGACACAAAAATACTTTTCTTAGGTACTTGGGACTTCATCTTGCCAAAGAAATTACACATGCCAGTTCACAAATTCAGGTACAAACATACACATGTCAGTTCACCAATCCAAATTCAGGTACAAACATACACATGCCAGTTCACAAATTCAAGTGCATGTCTGAAACAGCAGTACAAATACACACCTACCTACCAATAAAATTAAATACACAAATAATCCCTGCACATTCAAGTTCATGTCCCAATTAGCAATACATGATACACAAATATACAACAATATACAAATACAACAATTCACATATTCGATGTATATTACAAAAGCCACGTCTGAAATTAACAAGAGATCACGATGAGGACCCAGTGGCCCATACATTTTACATAAAAGAGAACCTTTGCAGGTTGCCACAATGCAACTACCGACTACAAGTTAGACCTGATACATCACAAATCCATTCATCCAAAACAGCAAATGTCTGAACCACATTGGACTTAACCATAGGAGTTCAGTTCGAAGACGCCCGAGGAGCTGGAACTGCCGTCGACATACATTTGTACGTATTGGTGATTTCCTCGGACTCAAACTCGATCAACTCAACTCAACTCAACTCAACTCCATTAACAAAAAGAACCTACCTTCCAAGATGTTGTTCTGTGTAGTGATGGTGTAGAATGGCTGTGCAAATAACAACAATTCTTCTTCTCCAAGCAGGTAAGCATCTGGCCACAAGCTGGTGCATGCAAAAAAATGTAAGATGCTTTCTATAGGTCCTGATTTGAGAAACACGCCGGGCTTAAGGATCTTCTCGACCGAGCCAACCAAGATCTCGCCCTTCACGTCCTTCCAGCTCTCGACGGTGATCTTCACCGTTTCTTTCGCCAACAAGCCAACGTAGGCAGCATACTGCGATGAAGAACCGTGAAATACGTTGCCCCTCATGAGTATCATCCAAGAACCTGAACAGATCATAATCATATTGAAAAGAAGACACATCAAAATGAAGGATACAAAAAAAAGCAGAATTATTGCCACAATCGGATTAGAATAATCTAACAATATTGCAGAAATTTTACGTACCTTCCTTGGGATGCCGAAGTCTAGAGGGCGTCAATGGAGGTGCGGAGGTGCAGCGGTCCCCTGTAGAGGTGCGCCGGCCGTCCATGGAGCTTACGGGTTAGGACTACGAGCCCCAGATGAACTGTGAGAATGAAAGAGACATACCCGTGTATTTATACAACTATATATTTTCTATCGGTACAAAAACAGCATACCGTTAGTAATAAAAACATCTGTAGAAGGCGAATGGTTCTATCGGCACAATACATATTACCGATAGGAATTTTTGTACATACTCTATCGGTGTGTACGTACATTCCCGATAGAATATTACAAGTTGTAGAAGGCCAACAGTTGTAAGATATTTTTTCTATATTCTAACGGTATAAACATTCATTACCGATAGAATATTACAAGTTGTAGAAGGCCAATAGTTCTAAGATATTTTTGCTATATTCTAACGGTATAAACATTCATTACCGATAGAATAAAACTATTTGAGAAGAACAGTTCTAAGCAATTTTCTATATATTCTAACGGTACAAGAATCCATTACCGATAGAATAAAAATATTTGTAGAAGGCCAACGGTTCTATCGGCGCACTACATATTGCCGATAGGAATTTTTAATATACTATGTCGGTATATTCATACAGTACCGATAGAATAAGTCTAGTTGTAGAAGTCGACCAGTCCTATCGGTGCACAACATTCTCCCATCAGTACTTATGCATCTCTTCTAACGGCAAATTTGTTCATCACCGCTAGAGTAAATCATACTGCTTCTTCTATCGGGAAGTTTCTTACAAACCGATAGGAAAAATACACCCGATGGCCTTTTATGACCTCAAGGCACATTTTCTATCGGTTTTCAACTAAATCGCTAATAACCGATAGAAAATAGGGGTTAGTAGACTGCATTTCTGTACTAGTGAGGAAAATATAACTTTTGATTTCCTCTGTATGAAACCAAGTCACAGAGATGTGGAAGAGCCGAGACGTGGAATTGAAGGGTTTCAAGTCGGTTTCACATTTAATTCATATTTTAGAACTGGCTGAGTTCTTGTTTTGCACGGCGTTCAATAAAACGGGCATAACTTTTGCATACAGACTCCGATTTGTGCATTTTTTTTTCACGGAAAGATAATCTCGACGCCGACGTATTGGAAACTATACAACGAGAGTCCTAGAGCCTAGGAGACCCCAAAATTAGGCCTTTTTCATGCTGTATTGAGCCAAGTTTTACTACCCAATTTTGTTGTTCTGTCGCTGTTTTGTTTACGTCCTCTGTAATTCCAATTTGTGTCATTCTTGCTTTCCCCTTTGCTGCAACATCTGAAAAAGAAAAAGAAAGGAAGCAAAAAAAAAAAGAAAAAAAAGAGAGAAAGAAAGAGGACAATCAGTGTTGCTTGCATACTTTGAGTCCTTGTGCTTGGTCCTTGTGTTTCGGCTGCATGAATTAGTTCTAGACATGTTTAGACCAGCGACATAGACTAGCTTGGGACTAGTTTTCAGTTCGCAATTTCTAAATTGATTTGTTGCTAATCCTTGCTACTCATACATTGCCTGCTGAGCTCCACTTTTCTTCCAACTCAGTTACAGGTTTACTTTGCAATCGCGCGCCCCACCACCTGTCATAGGTTGTCACGAACTAGCCCACCGGATTGCACCACCTGTCGCAGTTGGTAAGAAACATGCAAGCGCTTGGTAAGAAGTTTGAGTGAGCGTGACTTTAATTCCTTGTCCACCACCTAGTAGTTGATAGGAAGAATATTTCCACTGTGTTGTTTTCTTCTGTCTTCTACTAACAATGACAAGATCGGAGACTGACGTGCCAGATCCAGACGAATGTGTTACAAGAATTGAGGTCATGAAGTATGTGGAGGATCACCAATGCGCGTTGAGAGGTATTGATGCAAGCCTCACCAAGCTTGCTCAAGACAATGAACATAGGATGGAGCGGATCGAGCGGAGCATCGCTGACCTCATTACGAGAATGGGGCACCTTGAGAGGCAGTGCCCTCCACGAGTAGGTCCTGCACCTTCCCATGGAGAGGAAGAGGATGATGAGGGGGGAGAAAGCGTCAACGATCAGGATAATCATACTACTGAACAGGAAAATTGGCTTCGCCAACACCTTCCCCGCAACCGACACGGTATAGGAGGTAACAATGGTAACGCCAATCGCCAGTTTGGTACTGATGTCTTTTCTAAAGTTAAGTTTATCATGCCATCTTTCGTGGGCCGATATAATCCTGATGAGTATTCGCAATGGGAGTTAACTACTGATAAAAAATTTTCATGTTTTGAAGTGCCAGAAGAACATAGGATTAGACTTGCCACTAGTGAATTTACTGATTTTGCTTCGTATTGGTGGCATGAAACTAAATAAACTAATAACGTCCCTACCACTTGGAATGCACTGAAGGAATTCATGCGAGCTAGATTTGTACCCTCATATTATGCTAGGGATTAATTAAATAAATTGCAACGCTTGAATCAAGGTAATAAGTCTGTAGAGGAGTATTATCAGGAGTTACAAATTGGTATGTTGTGTTGCAAAGTGGAAGAAGATGAGGATGCAAAAATGTCTAGATTTTATGGGGGTTTAAACCGTGAGATCAGGAACATATTAGAGTATAAGGGTTATCATAATATCACTCGTTTGTTTCATCTTGCTTGCAAAGCAGAAAGGGAAGTACAGGGACGAAAAGCTTGGCCACGAGGAGGCACTTTCGGCGGTTCTACTTCACTTCGTTCCACCCCAAGGGCGCAACCTGATCATTCTACTTCGTCATCTTCCCATGCACGTCCTGCTGATTCTACACCATCATCACGTGCTCTTGCATCAAGCAAATCCACGACGGTGAGCGCTTCATCGGTTGCTTCCACGGGTAGGACCCGGACCTGTGATACGCAATGCCACCGCTGCAAGGGTTTTGGCCATGTCATGAGGGACTGCCCAAGTCAGCGAGCCCTTATTGCCCGAGATGACGGTGAGTATACTAGTGCTAGTGATATTGATGAGGAAGATTTGGCTCTTGTTGCAGCTAACCATGCAGGTGACGGACATGATACAGATAGCGATGATGATGGAGTGGACAGATTTGGTGCGGAAGCTTCTGAGAAGTATGAGCATTGTAGCGCAGCGAGTACTTAGTGCTCAAATGGAGAGAGCGGAGAAAAATCAGCGCCACACCCTGTTCCAATCAAAGTTTGTTGTGAAGGAACGATCGTGTCGCATCATCATCGATGGAGGGAGTTGCAACAACCTTGCTAGCATTGAGTTGGTTGAGAAGCTTGGCTTGACCACACAACAGCACCCAAGGCCATATTACATTCATTGGTTCAACGCTTGGGGTAAGTTGAAGGTAAGTAAAATTGTAAGAGTGCATTGTTAATCGGTACCTACCATGATCACGCGGACTTTGATATAGTGCCAATGCAAGCTTGTTCTTTGCTTTTAGGTAGACCTTGGAAATATGATACTGATGCTTTACACCATGGTAGAAGCAATAATACACTTTTACTCATAAGAGTAGAACCATTGAATTGATTCCCATGACCCCTGCTACACTTTTGAAAGATGAACTAGAAAGAGCTGAAAAAGAACATGAGGGGAAGGATAATAAACCTGAAAATCATATTGTAGCTAAAGAAGTTTTCCCACCTAAAAAGGATAAGAAAGAATCTAGAGTTAAGAAGACAGGAATTAAATTGAAAGGTGCTAATATGCTTGCTACGAAATCTGATTTACTTGATTTGGATTCTTCTACTTTAGTTTGCTATGCTATGCTTTGCAAAGAGGCTTATTTTTCCCTTGATAAATTGCCTAGCTCTTTGCCTCTTGCCGTCACTAACCTTTTGCAGGATTATGAAGATGTCTTTCCTGATGAAATTCCCCTGGGGCTACCACCTATGAGAGGTAGTGAGCATCAAATTGACTTGATCCCGGGAGCGACTTTGCCAAATCGTGCGCCTTACTGAACCAATCCAGAAGAGACTAAGGAAATTCAATGCCAAGTTCAAGACTTATTGGACCGGGGGTATGTACGACAAAGCCTTAGTCCTTGTGCCGTTCCAGTTATTTTTGTACCTAAGAAAGATTGTACTTGGCGTATGTGTGTAGATTGTAGAGCCATTAATAATATCACAATAAGGTATCATCATCCTATTCCTAGGTTAGACGACATGTTTGATGAATTAAGTGGCTCTATAATTTTTTCTAAGGTAGACTTGCAAAGTGGAGTGTTCCAGGACCTGGTTTGATGAGAGATAACCTCAACTTTGTTCGTTCTAAGATTCAGATTGTTTCTTTCTCGTTCTTACTCGTCTCTTCTACTGCATGCAGAAATCAACCCTCGTGGTAAGGTCTTCCAGGTGTGAGCACGGTTGATAACGAAAGTTGCGTGGGTGTAGCGATTGCAAGGATTCAATCTCGCTGGTTGGAAGCCTTGGAACACGAACGTCTCCGTTCCACAAAAGTAGAACCTAACGGAAGATCGGGCCGCCGATTGCATCACATATGCAGGCTGATGAACTTGCCGTGCATGAAATTGACACTGTGGGCATGTTTTGGCCAAATACATGGCATCATTAAGTCCCGAAGGCCAATAACAATCCTGTCGAAAAGCTTTTTCGAACAGCGTTCGATAAGACGCATGTGCGCCACACACACCATCATGAATTTCTTTCAATAGGGATTTACCTTCCTCTTGAGATGTACAACGCATGAAGACTCCTTGAGTACCTTTTCTATACAAAACTCCATCAATTATTTTATATAGACGCGCCTTTTGTGTTGAATCTTTAGCCCTAATTAGGGTTTTGGTGATTAATGACATCCGAAATACATACAACTAATCTCTGTATTTGAGACTCAGGTTAAGGAGAGGTGGAAGCGACACAAAAGCACAAAATCAAGATTGTCAAGACCTCTCAAAGCGTGGATGGCGACGAAACTCGGCATAAGTGCAAAATACTAAGTAATACACGCGTTTTATTTTGAAAATTTCTAGTTTAGATGGTCGTACTATTAAGAGGGGTCTCAGCACAAGTCACTTGATCAAACTAACTATCTTGAAAACAAAATTGCATTTGCATTTAGCCACAAATCAATTTTGGGTAAAATTGTGAAGTCATGTTTTCGTTTTGCACAGGTCAGACATTGTTTGTGATGGTTGGACAAGTCCAGCCAGTACAAAATTCTCTCAGTACTTGCAAAATGAAACCAGAGACACATAAATCAGTTCGGTGCATTTGTTCGGTATAGGCTGGACATTGTCTGTGATGGCCGAACAATGTTCGACCAGTACATATCTCGTGAGCTTTGTTTTAAAGTGAACCAGAGACAGTTGTAGCCGTCTGGGGGCTTTTGTCCGGAACGTGCCGGACATTGTCCGGGTATGGCCAGACATTGTTCGGCCTGTATAAAATCTTGTGAGCCATAATTGAACTTGCAACAGAGACATATTCATTTGTCTGGGGCTTTTGTCCGGACAAAAGTCTTTTGTCCGGCCTTCACAAATTTTGTTGAAATAGTAACTGACAAGGTTGCCATTGTGAGTAATGGTCACTATTGAATTATATTGACCGGACATTGTCCGAAATGGCTGGACAATGTCCGGCCTGTACAATTTTCGCCCTGTTTCTTGCAAATGGCTAGTTTCCTTGAGAGCTATATATATTCTTCAACCTTGGCAGCATTTTTGCAGTTCATAATCTCAAAAACTCTGTGCAAAAGCTTTCCTAACCTCTCACACTTACTCCCTTGCATTTGGAGCAAAATCTTTGAGCTAATTGTTGAGAACAAATTGAGTAGAGTTGCATTTGAGCCATTTGCACTTGCATCCTTGTTTTTCAAGCTTTGTGTTTTATTAAGTGCAGTGCTAGGCTTATTACTCTTGGTGATTGCCATCACCTAGACGACCCGGAAGGTCCGGCGATCTCTCCATCGATAGTGTGTGTTGGAGAGGCACGACGGTTGGGTGTAAAGGCTTAGAGCTCGCCTATCCGGAGAGGAGAAGGGCTACCCTTAGTGGAATCGAAGCAAAAGCTCTTGTGTAGAGTGATTCAACGAGGATTAGTGGAAATCGGCAAATTTCCGATACCTCCGAAAAAATTCAATCTCGTTCAGTTATTTCTATTGCTTGCTTCATATTTCTAGAAATTGTGATATTGTGTTTTGTCACCCTAGGATTGCAAAACTTAATTTGTGTCATTATTTAGATTATTTGCGAGTTGTTATTGCAATCTAGGATACAAGTTATTCAATCAAAGTTAAAATTTGTAAAACCGCCTATTCACGCCCCCTCTAGTCGGCATCCTTCGATAAACATTTCGTACTAACCGATCACTTTCAGTTTCATCCTTGGGAAAGGTCCCATGTCCAAGATAGATTTGCAATGGACGGCTCCAATCTTCTTCATGTCCAAGGTCAGCGACGTGAACTGTCACCAGATCATCCTCGACTGAAGCCGTGATCGAAGGGTATTGTAAGTGTTCAATGAACACTCCTGTCGGAGCGGATGTGCGTGAGGATTCAATTTTTTATATTTGGTTTGCGAGTATATTATCCTTTCGCGGAACAAATTAGACTTCGAAATGACTGAAGTGTTTTTCCAATCTCCTCACTTCCTCCAGGTAATGAGCCATTTTCTCATCGGAGGTGCGTACTCCTTGTTTACCTGGTTTATGACTAGCTGTGAGTCTTCCCGCACCACTAATTGATGGACCCCAAAGAATTTTGCTTCTCGGAGTCAAGCAAGAAGACCTTCATACTCTGCTGCGTTATTGGTCAAAACAAAGTGTAATTGAATGACATACTTGAGTTGGTCGCCTTGAGGCATAATTAAGACCACTCCGGCCTCCGAGTGTTGAAAACTGCGAGAGCCGTCAAAATACATCGTCCAATGGTCGGTGCATTGTCAATATTTAGATTCTTGTGCAGGAGGGTCGGGATTAGTCCATTCAACTACAAAATCTGCAAGAACTTGAGATTTAACTATTACACAAGGGGTGAAATGGATGTGAAACGCTCCAAGTTCCAATGCCCATTTCACAATGCGACTAGATTTCTCTAGATTTTGGACAATATCTCCCAATGGAAAGGACGAAGGCACAATAATCTTATGTGCTTGATAGTAATGTCGTAGCTTGCGGGAAGCCATCAGAAGAGCGTAAAGTAACTTCTGGACGTTAGGGTAACACTCCTTTGGTCCATGAAGTACTTCACTTACGTAATAGATTGGTTGCTATATACCCTCTCTCTCCGCGACCAGGACTGCGCTGACCGCGTGAGGAGTAATGGTTCCCCCAAATTTGGAGAGACCAGTACTGGCGGACTAGATAAATATGCTTTGACCTCTTGAATGGCTTTTTCAGGTTCATCCAACCAGGTAAAACCATTGTGTTTGTGAAGAACCTTAAAGAAAGGCAAACCACATTCACCTAATCGCGATATAAAATGGCTTAAAGCTGCCATGCGATTGGTTAGGCTTTGTACATCCTTCATAGTCGAAGGAGATCTCATTTGCTCAATGGCCCTGATTTTTCAGGATTAACCTCAATTCCTCTCGAACAAACAAGGAAACCCAAAAGTTTACCAAAAGAAACTCCCAAGGAGCATTTTTCAAGGTTCAACTTTATTCCATGCTTATTCAAATTACAGAAGTTTTCAGCAAGATCATCTGTGACTAGAGCTTTTCAAACTCTTTACAACCAAATCATCGACATAAGCTTCTAAATTATGCCCTAAATGGGTAAGAAAGGTCTTTTGCATTAAGCGTTGGTACGTGGAATTGGCATTCTTGAGACCAAATGGCATTCTGATGTAGCAGTAAGTGCCAAAAGATGTGATGAAGGTAGTTTTCTCTTCATCTTCTTCTGCCATGCTAATTTTATGGTAGCTTGAATAAGCATCCAAGAAGCTCATCAGTTCATAACCCGCAGTAGAATCGACCAGCTGAGCAATGTGCGGAAGGGGAAATCATCCTTCGGACAGGTACTATTTAGGCTGGTGTAATCGACGCACATGCACCACCTACCATTTGACTTTAGGACCATGACCGGGTTCACAAGCTATTCAGGATGATCGACTTTGCGAATAAATCCTGCCTTTTACAGTTTGTCTAACTCTGACCAGATAGCTTCTTGTCGGTCAACAACAAAGTGTCTCAACTTTTGCTTTATTGGTAGCTATCCAGGCCGAATTGCTAACCTGTGCTCAATCACTTCCCTTGGGACTCCAAGCTTATCGGATGGTTTCCACGCAAACACATCTGCGTTAGCCCGGAGGAAAGTAACGAGCTTGAGTTACTATTTTTAATCCAAACCTGATTCAGTTTCTCATCTGGTCGTGGGGCAGCTTTGATCGTATCTAAGGCCGTGGTCGCAATTTTAACATCCTGAATGGGAAGCTGATCTACCAACTCCAGAGATAGCCAATCACAAGTAAGAGCCATGTTCCAGCTGCCTTGGACCAAAATAATGCCTTTTGGGCTTGGTAGCTTGACGCATTGATAAGCGTAATGCGCCGCTGCCATGAACTTAGCAAGTGTTGGCCTACCAAATATAGCGTTATATGTAGAGTCACAATCAATTACATCAAATATAATTAATTCTGTTTGAAAGTTGTCTGGTTCCCCCAAAGTTACTGGTAACACAATTTGTTCAATCGGCATCATGGAAGGATCAGAAATTATACCATAAAATGGATGAATTATGGTTTTAATCTTTTGAGAAAGGAATTTGCATCTTGTCAAGAGTCTTGACAAATAATAGGTACAAAGAACTACCCCCGTCAATCAGAACCCTTTCGACCCTAGCATTGCTAGTTATAGGGGTAATGACCAAAGGAAGTCACAATGGTCATGTGAGCCCCTTGGGACAATCATCCCAGTCGAAGGTTAAGGGAGTTTTTGACCAACGAGGATATTGAGGCTCTCTAAGGGGAGCCTCAACTTTATTTACCTCACGGTAAAAAGTTTTAAATTGACGGTTAGAAGCATAAGAAGAAGAACCACCAAAAATAATATTGACATGATTTTGGGGTATCTTGTAAGACATTTCTTCGTCTCCATCAGCGTCCCTAACCTCGCAGGCTTGATCTTGCCGTGGTATGGTTGGCATGGATCCAATTCCTTGATAGAATCATCCAATTGCTTCAACCAATTGTGATAGTTCTCAAGATCATGTCTCGAAGAATTATGGAATGGACACCACTTCTTGTTTCCCTATGGGTTAGCTTGTTTTCCCGGATGGTCACCATCGCGGCCACTAGAAGGAGTTTATTTTTAAATGGAAACTTATTACCTTCTCCCGACGGCGGTTTGTCGGCAATAGCAACATCCCGATATTGTCCAGCCCGATTCTTCTTGGACTTCTTAGATTTCCCACCAGGTGACGACTCTGGTTTCTTGCTAGAATCTTCCTTCTTGTCATTCTTGAGACCTGGTTTTGGTGGCAAATTCCCCTTGTCCACCATTCTGTTCCATTCTACGGCCTCAGCCGTGTCAGAATAATGATCAGCCATGTTGAAGAGATCGACCATTGATTGGGGTGGATGGATAAGTAAATCTTTAGTGAACCTTCAATATTGAACTGCATGTTTAAATGCCCTGATAACGGAGCTGTTAGAGATGTTTGGAATGGTATTCCTCACTCTGATAAATCTCTTAACAAACTGTCGAAGAGTTTTCGTGGAAGTCCGGCGCAAGCGATGAAGATCATCTTCCTTGCCAGGCTTCTGATAACAATTTTGGAAATTGCTGAGTATTGCATCACCAAACATTTCCTAATTGTAAATTGACCCCTTGGGTTGATTAAACAACCAGTTCCTACTGGTCCTTTGAGAACCGTTGTGATAATTATCATATTTGTGCATAATTTCTATATGTTTAAACGCCCGATCATGCACATATTACTCATATAACTCAGCATTTACATAGATTATTCCAGATTTGCTGCCAAATTGACCGGATTATTTGTTTTACAATTTTTATCGCAGGTCAGCGCGAATCAGATGGATTTCTGGCTAGCGGTCGCGCCTCATTGACTTATTCCGACCTTCGGTCGATTCTGGATGGAACTGCGCGTTTCCACGGACGCGTAGGAATCAACCGTGCCGAAATCAGAGTCTCGGGGGCCCGGAATCCCAAATCCTAGCCACAAGGTCTCATTTCTAAATTTCCAAAACCTGGAGGGCTTTTCTGCAAAAGTGCCAAATTCCCCTTTTTCCTAGCCGCCGGCCACCTGAGGCATTTGAGCCTGATTTTTCTTTGTTATCTTCTTCTTCTGTTCCCTCCTCACGATCCACACCTCCATCCACCACGCCGGCAACGACCAGGCCGTACGCCGCCGGTGGAGCTTCTCTTCTGCATCCTCTCTTCTTCTTCTTCCTCTTTTGTTTCCTCTTCTGTCATTTTGCTTACTCCAGAGCTCCTCCCACCGGATCCACTCCAGATCTATGCCACAGTCATCGTGGCTCTTCCCATCGCTCCACCGCCCGAGCCCGCGAATTCCAAGCCACCAGCAGCCGCCACCGCTCTCCAGGCGTCGCTGCCTTTTCTCTCTCTTTCTCTTATCTCTCTGCCTCTGTTTCTCTCCCAATCAAATCCTCTACATATCTTCCATCGCCACCAGATCCCGCCGGATCTGGCCACTCCCGTGCCCCCATCTTCCTCGGCCGTCCACACCTCCGCAGTGCCGCCACTCGGCTCGCCTTCATTGGCGAGCCCCGAGCGCTGAATCTCCAGCTTGTGCCGCCGCCATCCACCGCCGACCTCGTGCTAGCCGCCGCCCTCGCCAGATCCGCCTCCATCTTGTGCCACGCCTCCTGTGCCTTTCCTGTCGCCGATCCGCCACAACGACACCGAAGTTGCACCTGCATCCGCCGATCCGCCTGATCCGAGCCATCACCACAACGCCGTCTACACCGACCACGCCGCCCTCACACAAGACACCACCACGATCCTCCATCGCCACCCGACACCGCCGCACCTCCACAGCTTGCCCCGGCGCCAGATCTGCCACCTTCACAGCGTCGTCGTGCTGCTTCGACCTCAGCGACTTCATCTCCCTCGACAGCGGCCATCTTCTCCAACCTCGACAGCTTCGACCAGCATCTTCGACTGCTTCTTCCACAGCAACCATAGCAAGCCTCCCTGGCCACCATGGAACCACAGCAGCAGGAAATTGGTGATCAAATCTCTTTCCCATACCTTCTTCTTCAATTTTGATTGAACTGCCTATGATGTATGTATGAGATGTTCACTTCTGTAAATGTGATTGAATCAAACAAAATTCTCTGGATTCAATAGCTCTATCTGTTGAATGCAAGTGTTGGAATTCCTGCTGGATGAATTATTTTGTTGAGTTGTATTCCAGGGATAAATTCAAATAGACCTACATTTTTTGATTGAACTTAAATATTCTCTGAGCAATACAAATGAATGATGGATTGCTTGAGAGCCGTGAGGACTGGACATTCAATTCCAGTGATCACATGCAGATGAACTGATGCTTTGATTGTCTTCTTGAGTACCTTATTTCTGATTCTGGATTGAGTTCTCTTTACTCTCTTTGTTGGCTTATCGTCAATAATTTTAATTGCAATTGTCTTCTGTTGAACTGTCCTGTGATGCGTATGAGTGTTCTTCTGTTCTGTGATCTTAGTTGCTGTGTTGTATTTGAGGCTGTGGATTGGATTGATATCTTTTTAGTTGTGCTTGCTGCTGAGTTGTGGTTCTGTTTAGCTGTTATTGGAGTATTGATTCAATATGTTATGGTTGTGGTTGGAATGGGGCCGCTACGGATGATTCGTGTTATCTTTATGTGCATGTTCGTTGATACCTTCGATGGACGCAGTCGTTTTAGTCGCTTTTTTCCTTCTCTCACGAGATTACTAAACGATTACGGCTCTATCGTTTGTACTCATGAATACACATATGGATTTAGCACAGATCGTTTGTCGAGATGACCACCTCTTTCTTTTTTTCGTATTCTTCTGACATCTTCTCTCTTTTCTTTCGTCTGATTTATTTTTATTTGCCATCGATTTAGTCTAGTTTTACACGATTTGTTTTCTCTAGTCCCTATGGAAAGAACGACTGAATACTCGTCTACTGCGTCGTCCTCGTTCTATTGCGAGACGGTCTAAGCCGGTACCAATTTTTGGCGCCATTGGCGGGACCTAGATTGAAAGTGAATGTGTTTGACTAGATTAAATCATTTTGTTTTTTTTTCTTTTTGGTTTTTGTTTGCATCTTTTCCCGCCCCTTTCTCCCTCCCAATTCTTTTATTTCTCGCACTACTTTTCCTTATCTCGTTGATTGACTTTTATTGATTGAGGACATGGATGGTTATCATTCTTTTTGTGATGCATGTGACAATCTCAGTGCTAAATTAGATGATTTGCCTCGTCAGATTGATACAGCTCTTTGTGGATTATTTGCTCATGTTAGTGTTGCTCCTATATGCTGTATTTGTGGTATACAAGGTCATTCGTCCGCTACTTGTCAGTGTGGTCGAGCATCCACTATATATCATCATGGATGGCCTACATACCCAAATTCACCGTATAGGAACAACCACCCTGTTATCTCATCATCTTCTCCTAGTTATCTTTCGCAGGGTTTTAGGTACGGAGAGCAGCACCTATGTACATCATATCAGCCTCCGTACTTGTCACATCAACAGTACTCACAGCAGCCTCGTGCATACAAGGATACATTATCCAAACTTGAGGCACTGTTGGAGCGCCATTTTAAAAAGACAAATGAGTTTCTACACCCGTCCCCACAGTCGCCTCCCAAAGTTGAGGATACATTCAAACTTGAGCCACTGATGGAGAGGTTGATTAAGCAGTCCGAGCGCCTCATGACCCAGCATTCAGAGGATGTGGAATTATTGTGGGTTGAGACGCAGGGTGTGCGATCTTGCATAGCTGAATTTAGAGGATATTGAGATCCAGTCCACATCCTGCCATCTCAAGTACCTACATTTGAGGCCATCACACCTCCGTTGAGTGTCCCGGAGCCCACCCATGACATCTATCCTTGAGACCCTCACGGAGAGACCACAGTTGTGAGCGACAAGCTTCGACCTGATCTTGTTCCTTCGACGTCGTATCACTACGCTCCACCTCTTGCTGATGTGCTCATGTGTGATGATGATGGCGAGCTTGTTTCTGAGACACCTCTGCGTCCGTTTGGACCGTTTTCTTTTGATGATCCATTGGCAGACGGACCAGAGATGGAGAGTGTCAGTTTCAATGTTGCAGACCTTCTGGACTACTCCTTGAGCCACGAGATCGAGAGGGAGACGTTCTCATTTGACTTTGAGGGACTTCTTTTTGATGTAGGGGAGTCCGTTCATCCAGATCTATCAGATACGACCCCCGTGGAGGTCCATCCTACCCCAGACTTCACGCCATCCACTATTCAGGTAGACTCAAAACCCCTCTTGTATCATTATAAGTTGTTTAGTTCTGATGAGGCTATTCATATCCCTTTGAGTTGTCATTCATCCTGCATCGATATATGCCATCCTCATGATATGTATAGTCAGTCGATCTACGGGAAAGGATTTTCATCAGCTGACTTTTTGGAGGGCCTTGTCCCTACCATACACACGTGCTTGTTTGTTTTTGATCTTATTTGCAGTTTAGCACGTGTGGCTTCTCGACCGCGAGCAGACTTGCTCCGAGTTGACATTCCCTGGGACCCTGGTGGATTCCCATCATGCTGCTTCTGACAGGAGGGTGGACGTGGAGCTTCTACTACGTCCCATACTTGCCTCTGCTTCCACACTCGCGCTTCAACGCTATATCCTTTGAGGGTCAAGCTTCCGACCTAAAAGAAGCGCTTCTCGGGAGGCAACCGAGTGTTTTCTCTCTTTCTTTCTTTTCGTTATTTATTTTCCTTTATTTTGTAGGATTGTTCTTAGTTTCTTCTTTGGTTGTTCTTTCAGGGCATCATCCTCATATGGCGGCTTGGCACTTTTGGAATACTTTGGATGGCTCATCGCAGCGTCATCATCTCCATCCTTCACCCGGTGAGCTATTGCGGACCTCTCATATGACCCTTGTGCATGAAATTTATTTTGTGTTCCCATCTCCATGTGTTCATCTCATGTTGTTGCATTGTGGACTATGCAACCATTTAAGCTTTGGGGGTAATGCATTTCTTGCTGTGCTGTAATTCTGAAAATCTGGGTCAAATTTTTCAAATTTGAGCTACTATGTGCAAGTTTGTGCTTATGTATGAGATCTGTGGTATGTAATTGTTTATCTTATGTTGTGAATGATCTCTATCCATCCTTGTGGGCTTGTTTATGTTTTGATATGATATGTGTATACTTGTGTTGTTTGGATTGCAAGAAAAATCTAGAAAGGTCATGTCCAAATTTTCTGGAAATTCTGGACTTGCGCGGATTTGTATCTATATGTGATTGTTGTGGTTATGACTACATGTGCTTTCATTTTGCGTTTCATTGTTCTCATTCGGCTTCTGGAGCCCTTATTCATGTCGTGTTGAGTTTTTTTTTACTGCATGCTTTAGTGGCTCGACAATCTATTGTAGGTTGAATTGTGATTAATCATCTTCTAATAGTACTAAAATTGCTTGTACTTAGTTTCGTTGTGGATATCGTGGGAATTTGAATGTTTATTGATATCTATATTGCCGCATTCTATCATGTACATTGAATTATGAATTGTGAGCCTAATCTCTACACACATGCTTAGAACACGAGTCTCCTAAACAATCATTTAACCTGTGTAAACCAGATTTGAAAAATTTTGCTAATAAGGTCGCAATTGTTTGTTTTCTACCTTGTAGACACTGCCAATTTTTCTTTTCTTTTGTATAAAAACTCTTCCGCTTCGTTGCTCCTCTGAGTCTTCGGTGTGAAAGCATGGTTTGCACATTTCAAATCTAATAAGTGCATAAGCCTTCCCGCTACATCTTTTGACTCATGAGCATGTTTATGAAACACTCTAGTGGACTAGCTACCCTAGAGCGAAGTACGAAGAGATTCGCCCCAATAAGTCAAAGGGTAGAGACTTGCATTAGCACCATATTTTGTTTTTGAAATAAAAAAAGATCTCAAAATTTAATAAGGTTGAAATTGCTTATTTGATGTTTATGGAGACCGTAGTTCTCTCATGACTGTGCATTGTTTACGCTCACCTTGAAATTCTATATACATGCATGGATGTAGGTGGTATGAATAGACATAATCATTCTTATTTCCTCTGTACCCAGAACTAAGATAGTCACTTGCAATTGCTGTGCAATTATTAGATGGTTGAGTGCTTGAAACATATCTTAGTTTACCGAGCTTACTATATGATGCATTTTACTCTTTCACGTCATCTATACTCATGCTTGTCTGTCTGGATTTACATCTTATTGCATTGCTTGAGGACAAGCAAAGACTTAAGCTTGGGGGTGTTGATAATTATCATATTTGTGCATAATTTCTATATGTTTAAACCCCTGATCATGCACATATTACTCATATACCTCGGCATTTACATAGATTATTCCAGATTTGCGGCCAAATCGACCGGATTATTTGTTTTGCAATTTTTATCGCAGGTCAGCGCGAATCGGATGGATTTCTGGCTATCGGTCGCGTCTCATCGACTTATTCCGACCTTCGGTCGATTCCGGATGGAAGTGCGCATTTCCACGGATGCGTAGGAACCAACCGTGCCAAAATCGGAGTCTTCGGAGGCACGGAATCCCAAACCCTAGCCACGAGGCCCCATTTCTGCAAAAGTGTCAAATTCCCCTTTTTACCTAGCCGCCGGCCACCTGAGGCATTTGAGCCTGATTTTTTTTTGTTATCTTCTTTTTCCGCCTCCCTCCTCGCGATCCACACCTTCGTCCACCACACCGGCGACGACCAGGCCGTACGCCGCGGGCGGAGCTTCTCTTCTGCTTCCTCTCTTCTTTTTCTTCCTCTTTTGCTTCCTCTTCTGTCATTTTGCTTACTCCAGAGCTCCTCCCACCGGATCCACTCCAGAACTGTGTCACAGCCGCCGTGGCTCTTCCCATCGCTCCACCGCCCGAACCCGCGAATTCCAAGCCACCAGCAGCCGCCACCGCTCTCCAGGCGTCGCTGCCTTTTCTATCTCTTTCTCTATCTCTCTGCCTCTGTTTCTCTCCCAATCAAATCCTCTACATCGTTTCCATCGCCGCCAGATCCCGCCGGATTTGGCCACTCCCGCGCCGCCATCTTCCTCGGCCGTCCACACCTCCCCAGTGCCGCCACTCGGCCCGCCTTCATTGGCGAGCCCCGAGCGCCGGATCTCCAGCTTGTGCCACCGCCATCCACCGCCGACCTCGTGCTAGCCACCGCCCTCGCCAGATCCGCCTCCATCTCGCGCCGCGCCTCCTGCGCCTTTCGTGTCGCCGATCCGCCGCGACGACACCGAAGTTGCGCCTGCATCCGCCGATCCGCCTGATCCGAGCCATCACCACAGCGCCGTCTACACTGACCACGCCACCCTCGCACCAGACACCGCCACGATCCTCCATCGCCACCCGACACCGCCGCACCTCCACAACTTGCGCCGGCGCCAGATCTGCCACCTTCACAGCGCCGTCGTGCTGCTTCGACCTCGGCGACTTCATCTCCCTCGACAGCGGCCATCTTCTCCAACCTCGACAGCTTCGACCAGCATCTTCGACTGCTTCTTCCACAGCAACCATAGCAGCAGGAAATTGGTGATCAAATCTCTTTCCCATACCTTCTTCTTCAATTTTGATTGAACTGCCTATGATGTATGTATGAGATTTTCACTTCTGTAAATGTGATTGAATCAAACAAAATTCTCTCGATTCAATAGCTCTATCTGGTGAATGCAAGTGTTGGAATTCCTGCTGGATGAATTGTTTTGTTGAGTTGTGTTCCAGGGATAAATTCAAATAGACCTACATTTTTGGATTGAACTTAAATATTCTCTGAGCAATACAAATGAATGATGGATTGCTTGAGAGCCGTGAGGACTGGACATTCAATTCCAGTGATCACATGCAGATGAACTGATCCTTTGATTGTCTTCTTGTCTTCTTGAGTACCTTATTTTTGATTCTGGATTGAGTTCTCTTTACTCTCTTTGTTGGCCTATCTTCAATAATTTTAATTGCAATTGTCTTCTGTTGAACTATTCTTTGATGCGTTTGAGTGTTCTTCTGTTCAGTTGTTGTGTTGTATTTGAGGTTGTGGATTGGATTGATATCTTTTTAGTTGTGCTTGCTGTTGAGTTGTGGTTCTGTTTAGCTGTTATTGGAGTATTGATTCAATATGTTATGGTTGTGGTTGGAATGGGGCCGCTACGGATGATTCGTGTTATCTTTATGTGCATGTTCGTTGATACCTTCGATGGACATAGTCGTTTTAGTCACTTTCGCCCTTCTCTCGCGAGATTACTAAACGATTACGACTCTTATCGTTTGTACTCATGAATATACATATGGATTTAGCACAGATTGTTTGTCGAGATGATCACCTCTTTCTTTTTTTTGTATTCTTCTGACATCTTCTCTCTTTTCTTTTGTCTGATTTATTTTTATTTGCCATCGATTTAGTCTAGTTTTACACGATTTGTTTTCTCTAGTCCCTGTGAAAAGAACGACTGAATACTCGTCTACTGCATCGTTCTTGTTCTATTGCGAGACGGTCGAAGCCGGTATCACGTTGGCAAGTAGTTTGCCATCACACGATCATCCCCTCCTGCCACTTGAATGGCAATGATGTAGATTTTAAGAAACTCGGATGAATTCTGAGTTCCATCGAACATTTCAATCGCTCCAGGTTTAAACTTATCTGGCCAGATCATAGCACGGAGACCTGGCGAGAAAGCCTTACAACCTACATAGGAACTGCGAAAATGTCTATCACCGTGACCTTCCACATGGTCGTGGGTGACATTACCCTGAAGAGACACACCTTGTTGTCCCAGGTGGGAGTGAACTGGCACGCGATTGTGATCACGGGAGCTTCCAATTCACCTGGTTTTATCATGCCGAATTGGTCCTGTTGGCAATCGATTGCGCCTCCCATGGCTAGAGTAAGAATTATTCTACTCATGGGAACGAATCATTGAAAGGGACGACGCCGTTGAGTGGCATCAAATGCAACTTCATCGAGCGTGTCTACAAGGATTCTGGCAAAAGTTGTTTTACCTGCATCTCCCAACTCAGGAGGAGGATTACACAGTGTATCTGCGATCACACGAATTCGGACTTGTGTGCTCCTCCTGGGTGCCACAGGAATTACTGTTTCCTCAACCGCCGGGGGGTACCCGAGGGCCAAGGATGGTGTCTGGTCACGCCTGCGACCATGCTGATGATGAGAAGTACTAGGAGCGGGATCTCGAACAATAGCATCTTGGCGAGATTGCACAAGGTGTAAGGCTTCCTTAGTGGCCCTACGAACCTCGTTTTCTCGTTGCTCACGATCCTGACCTCCTTCTGCCTATGCTCTTGTTCTTCCCTGGCAATTTGCTGCTCAGGAGTTTCCTCCAAAAGAGTAGCCAATTCTCGAGGAACCGAGGCCGCAGACTGGGAAAACATCCCTCCTTGTTCCGAATTAGATTCAAAATCTAAGAGATATTGGAGATTGTCCGAGTCAAACTTTCCAAGACTAAGCTCCAAATTACCATCATCCACATCCTCTGGAGAGATGTGTTGTGGTACATATTCAACCTCTGATGTGGTAGGACTCACATGTGGTGTTTTTTCCATCTTCTCTGGCTCTTGGTCGATGGACATGAGCAGAGTTGGAGAAGATTCATCCTTAGGATGTTCTTCAAGGACACCCTTGCGATCAACCTCCTCCATAGGAACGGGATCGTCAGATGAGGGCATCTGAACATGGGCATAGTCGTCAAGATCGAAATCATTCTCGGAATCGTATGCTCCTAACATAACTTATCAGAACTCCTGATGAAAGGAAACACCCTAAGGGGTCCTTGGTCGATCTTACGCAGATTTGTAAGTAGGAAGTGGAGGCCTTTCAGGGTTTTTATTTAGTAAGTTAGGACAAGTATGAAATGGAGGCACAAAGAATTATACAGGTTTGAGATCTCAAGAGATTGAGTAACAACCCTACGTCCTGTGGTGGTTTCACTATGTGTGAGAATGCTTATAGAGGAAGAGAGATTGCTATAGAGTCTAATCAATCTCTCTCAATACTTCTGCCTATTGTCTATTGCTTGAGTTGTTCAAGTCTTCGATCCTCTGCTCCTGTACATCTGTCACCTTTTGTACTAATCGAAAGGATTCCAATGTAGAGCAATTCTGGAAGTTTAGATGGTTGCTAATATGCAGTTGCATAACTGCACTTTAATCTCCATCTCCTCACCGGTTAACATGTACAGCTATGGATAACCGCACATCTTAACCTCTTGACTGTTGTCCTCAAACGTGGGAGAGGAAATTAACTCATGCTTGAATCGTGACCGGAAGGCTCAGTCACTACTTAAGCTCGAGTGATATCCTGATCGCGCATAGCTTGCGACCATAGTCTGGTCTTGAGTCCGCAACATTCTGGTCACAGGAAGATAGTCCGCGCGGTCAGAGTACGTTGCTAGAATCCAAGACTCTTTACCATATATGAAATATCTTAGACATGATATAAATAAATAAATGACTAGCTCGGGTAATAATCCTCGTCAACGAGCACCACTAGCAATCAGCAGGCATGCCCTAGTGTGGATTGCAGTAATTATTATAATCAGAATTTTGATTATGTCCATTCCGATGTGCATGTAGATGACGGTAATCTAGATGAGATGTTACGTGATGTAGAAGAAAATTACAGTGAAAACGACTTTGGTACATTTGAGAAATTGATTGTTGATTCTGAGAAGCATTTGTTTCATGGATGTGCAAAATTTACAAAGTTGTCTTCTGTGCTGAGATTATATAACTTGAAGACAAGAAACGGTTGGAGTGATAAGAGTTTCACGGCACTATTAGATTTCTAGCGGACATGCTTCCAGAGGGAAATGAGTACGGATGGTATGAATCGACACAAAATATGAGTAGTCGGCATAGCACTTGGCCGGTTGTTTTATGCATCTACAATCTTCCTCCTTAGTGATGTATAAATTGCAAGTACATCATGATGTCATTACTAATCTCAGAACCCAGACAACCCGGAAATGATATTGATGTGATTCTTGCCCCTTTAATCGAGGACTTATAGAAATTGTGGGGCGAAGGGGTGCAGGTGTGGGATGCATATAAGCAAGAGAATTTCATCTTGCGGGCTATGATATTTTGCACCATAAATGTGTTGGGGAATGGGCTCGCTACTCTAGCACAATGTCAAAAATTTTACACGAAATACAAGAAGCTTGCAAGCAATAGATCGTACATCAAGAGATTTACCACTAGACGCTCGGATGCGAAAATACAGTAGTGGAAGAAGAGTGATGTTGCAACCGGATCGTGACCAGTAGTGCAGCAATAACAGCCGCACCTCTACGGAAGTCCACATGTCCGGGGAAGGAGCACCGCGTGTTCATGTGGTAGCACCAGCGTACGTGGCTAGGGTTTTATGAGATCTATCTCGTGGATGGTGGTGGCAGCTAGAATAGATCAGATGATGGATGCATGCCCACCGCACCTCCTTTTATAGGGCATTGCAGATAAGTCCTACTCAAATGTGAACCCTAATCCTAATGGTAAACCCATTACCAATAGGGGACCCGTTTCGGATCCCATCCGAATTAATACTCCAATCCGTTAAGTGTGTGACCCTGTAGGTTTGTGTAAATTTGGACGCGACTCGAAACAACTTCCCTAATCACAAGTCATAAGCGGTCCCTAGCAAGAGATTATGACTACCTGCATGTACACGAAGATCATATCTGACGAACCTGTACAAGTTATCATGGATTATCTCTTTGCTTCACAATACCAGATCGAACTCAAGGTGAGAAACATGTCATCCTGGAATAGCTCGGTCCTTTCTTGATCTTGTAATGGACTAACCTTTCCATAGATGACTCTCAACTCTATTCAGCATGGCCATGCACTTTCATAGTCCAATTACATCAAGCGGCCCAGAGATATCTCTATCAAGATATGAGAGGGGCAAATTTCATTTCGACCATTCACTTTCAACCACATGGTTCATAACATATCTGTATGTCACCTTTATGAGTACTCGATTAAAAGTAGCGGTAGATGATAGCAAATATGCTACTACGCATCTATGAAACCGTGATGATCTCAGGTGTAAAGATAAATCAAAATAACTGTTAGAAACAAACTGATGACACATAAAAAAACTCAACAATGTCTGAAGATGGGTCAATCCAACCAACATATTCTCCAACATGTGTTGTCGCGCCCCGAAACTGGGACAACGACTACTCCTGTAGAGACCTAGCTCGCTGCAGCTAGTCCCAAACCACAAACCTTTGACTTCCCAGGATGAGCCAAACACAGGAGTATATTACATTGCAACAGAGTACTCACAAAATATTTAGCAGTGTGGCCTGCTGGCCTTAATATTACATAAAGAGGATTACAATGCCTACAAGGCATTCAGGGTTTAACAAAATATTTAACTACGCAGCAGAAGATAGGTGACCCTCCCACAAAAGAAGTTGACGGCAGAACAACACACTTCAGGGTTCTGGCGGAACTGATTCTCCTCCTTCTGGATCCACGTAGTACTCCGTGCCATCATCTTGATCAAAGTAGGCTCCATCTATTGAGTTGAATGTTGCAAGGGTGAGCACTTACGTACTCAGCAAGTCATAGGTAAGAGTAGATACATATAGTAGTGATGATATGAACCTAGACTAGTCAAGAATTATGGATATTTGTAAAATAATCTTTTCCTTTCTCATCTCATCTTATGGCAGCACTTTTCATAATATAACATCATCATTCATGTTCACTAGATTATAGCACTACCGCGACACGTCGACACACGACAGCCCACGGCAGCACTCCTTATCATGACAACACATGTCATTTGGGTAATCTTGATTAAACATATTTTATTTAGAAAATAGTACTTGTGTCACACCCCGTGAATTTAATCCACCGCAGCAGACTCCTATAAACCCGGGAGCTCGGAGTATTCGAATACGTTTTTAACTCTGCAGAGAGGTACCAATTTACCCGCAAGATATTCCACTTTCAAACCTTTCCTATCATAACAAAATGATTGGACC
Source organism: Pharus latifolius (assembly GCA_019359835.1). NCBI lineage: Eukaryota > Viridiplantae > Streptophyta > Magnoliopsida > Poales > Poaceae > Pharus > Pharus latifolius. The sequence continues at coordinate 69,093,745 of CM033323.1, forward strand.
CCTGACTCACTTCATACTGTGAGCGGCAAGGTGGAAATAACAAGAACTTTTGTTATGTTTTACTCACAATTCACCCCCGACCCTGTGGCTCTCAGCGAGGCACAGTTGTGGCAGGTTGTATCCAAACCTCCACCCCATTGCTTATTCCCATTACTGGGTCAGCGTGCTTGATCACCTTCAGTGATATGTGTGGGAGCCGTGCTCCGTGTTTATCGTGCATCAATACACATCTCATGCAGGGGTTTCATGTGCGATCCACATAATTACTTGTTCAGGCCTGTCCCATACCAGGCTTGCGGTTAGCACGTTGTTCATGCCACTAGACGCACAACACAAGGTTCTAGTCCTTATATGCCAGTGACCAGACCATCCACAACCCTGCACCTTCAGTGCCTGCATTCCTTTGCAGTCTAGCACCTCCAGTGCTACAGCCATCCATACCATTTTTCTGGTCACGGCTAGGGGTTTTATTTCATGAATATAAGTTTATACATACATATAATAGTTCATGGCTCAAAACTTGTTTATTTCACATTTCACAGATAACCAGTCTAGTACTGCCAATTCATAAATCAATCATTCTCAATCTTTCACATGCAATATTGCTTATATTCAAGGTTATATTATAGCAACATTTAAAATATAGGTTCAAGATGACCAAGGATATGACTTGCCTTCCGCGTCGTAAAATACAGCAGTCGATGACGGGTCAACAGCAAAATCTTCAAAGTCAGCTTCTGAATCTGCTCGACGACAAACAAATACACAATAATTACTTATAATATTAAAATGTTTTAAGACTTATATGCAGAAATGCTCAACAAGAATGATTGAACTATACTGGAGATAATTTGAACTGCAACTGAACTGAGATTCTAGGGTTTCAAGGAATTTGGGCTAAGGATGGTGATTAGATAATCCTAGGGTCTCAGGATTTCAATAGGGATAACAATTTTGTGGCTGGTTTAATCAAAACAACGAATGTCAACAGATCGACATTCGGATCAAAGCTTGGACATAGCTTTAAGAAAAGCTAGGAGGCTTATCTCAAGTTGTGGTAGTAGAAGAAAATGTAGATCACAACTCTACAAATTCAGTGGACAAAGTGGATTTCAAATTACACACCAGAAGTGGGTAAATAAGGTCAATGCCACTGGCTGACAAGCTCTGGCATAGAGCTGACAATGCCAAAAACTAGGGCTTAGCATAACTTTTGATCTGGAGCTCCAAATGATGCACCACTTTGTCTGGGAGGTAGGCTTGAGTAACAGGAACAATTAAGTCAACAGGATCTAGGGCAAGAAATGACTGGAAAGCAAGAAATTTGATGATGAACAGAGATGAACTGGCTGCACTAGATCAGTTCTAGACAAAAACTTGGCAAAGCTATAACTTTTGATCTAGGCTGATTTAGGTGTCGAGCTAGAAGACAAAAACGCTCAGGAGGCTAAGGCACATCTAAATGACAAGGTGATTTGGGCTGAAACGGCCGGGAACACTTTTCCGGTCATCGGCGCCGGAGAAGAAGCACTGCTGATTGGGGGTTCCTGCTACAGGCAACAAGAACTTAATTCCTTGCTTGGAGAGCATCTAGGAGGTATAGGGAAGCTTCTGGTACAATTGTATTGGCCGGAGGATCACTGGAGAAGCCTGGCGACGATCGCCGATTTTCTGGTGAAGCTCGGTTTAGGGAAAAGGTTCGATTCTTGCTTAAATCCGAAATCCAACTTCACAGGCTTGCTTGATTTAGCTTACTGATAAATTTTGATTACAGATACGAAAGCTAATTTGGAGTAATTCGAGCTACATTGCCGGAACCGGGCATTTAGCAATCCCGGCGATCACCGGCGATAAGGTGCAAGGTAAACCAATTAGATGGTACAGCACGATGAGGGAGACGAGGGGAACTCACAGATGCTGTTAATTTGGCAAGAGATGATGTGGAATGAGCTGTCACCGTGAGCCTCCTCGATGGCTCCCCGGAGAAGACGACTGCAGCGGTGAAATTTGGAAATTGGATAAGTCCTGGTGATGTGTGGAGAAGCTGCTGCACACAGGAGCATTTAAATAGGTCAGGCAAAGATGGCAAAGGGGAACAACGAAGTGATTGACTGCTGTGATGAGGTTGCTTGCGTGCTGGACATCAGCGGCGAAGACACAGCAAAAGCGGTGATGCGACGGCGACAAGCTTTCAACTGATCACAATGTCGCCTCATCGGGACCTGGCAAAGCTTGTAGCAAGCGGTGGCGACAAGTACTGGCGCGGCGAGGCTACGTGGCGATGGATTGCTGACAAAGTCACTGCTGGTCGCGCGCGGGAGCACGCACTGGTCGTCGACGTAGCAGCGGCCTTGCCACGGCACCAGCTGGAGCGAGGACACGTGCGTACTGGCATGCACGGTCACAGTGCGGCGAAGCTTGGCCGGCGGCGAGCGTGCACGGCGCAAGGAAACACGGCAAGGCTTCTGGTCGTGTACAGCAGTTGGCCTGGTCGAAAATGGACTGATTTGCAATATTTATTTTTTACATTTGGACCAATCTGTAATTCTGGAGATTTGGAAGGTTAGAGTTGAATTTGATTTCACTAATCTGGTAGATTATATTCAACAAGGTATTTGGCAAAGGTAATTGATAAAATTTGACACATTTAAATAGTTTTCGATACAAACTGAAAATAGGGTAATTTAGGGTAAAATAAGATTTAAGTTTTGTCGATTTCGAATTCTGGCATTTAGGGTTCGATTTTGATATCTGCACAGAAGAGAAACTTATGGCAAATAGCATTTTGACAAGATTTGCTGAAGAAATTCTGAATTTGAAGTTAATCTGGAGATTTTAGCCTTTTTGGGTTTTCAGATATCAGATAAGGACTAATTTGCGATAACTCTTGGACTGATTTGTGAAAAGAGTCTAGATGGTAGAATCTGGCTGTCAACTTTTTATATTAAGGTATTGACATACCCATGATCATATTCCAGGAATAATCTGGTCTGAACTTGGTCAAGATTTGGATTAAATTAATCTGGATTTTAGAGATAGAATTGGATCTAAGTTCTGAAGGCTTTTAAGTTCAGAGTAACTGATAGATCACATCTGAACAATCTGATCTTAATTTGAGGTCACAGGATAGATTTTGGAGATTTTAGGGCTTAGGATAGATACTGATCTGGCTAATACTACAGATACATGCATGCATGCTGTTTATGAAAAAGGAACTTTTCACCCCTAACTCAGGGTGTTACATGTGTCCACGACATTGACTTGATATCTCATATCCATGGTCCGTGAAACTTGACTATCAATCAATGATCGTGCTGACTTATCTTGCATTATTATTCCATGTAATGCTGAAAGTCAAGGATGTTTACAACAAGCATCACTCATAATGCCGACAATTCATATATCATAATAAAGAGTTGCATGAACAAGTCACATACTTGTTTGATCAATAAAAGTGATACTTTATTCAAGGAATGCAATAACATTTTATTCATAACAATTCATAAACATATAATGATACAATCATCTCCATGATTGCCTCTAGGGCATATCTCTATCAATCTCCCACTTGCACTAGAGTCAATCATATAGGTATCGAATACCCATTGCTCTAGGGCATATCTCTATCAGTCTCCCACTTGCACTAGAGTCAATCATATAGGTATCGAATACCCATTGCTCTAGTGTGCGCCTCATGCTTTGGTTGTGAGAAAGGCTTTGTCAAGGGATCTGCCACATTGAAGTATGTATTTACTTTGCAAATTTTCACATCACCTCTACTGATAAACTCTCGTATAAGGTGACATCGCTTGAGTGATGGCTCCACTATTATCACAGTAGAGATCTACTGGACTAACAATGCCTGATACTACAACAAGTTTGGAGATGAACTTTCTTATCCAAACAGCTTCCTTTGCTACTTCAGAAGCAGGTATGTACTTGGCTTCTGTTGTAGAATCAGCGACCATCTCTTACTTATAACTCTTCTAGCTCACAGCTCCTCCATTGAGGCAAAACACAAATCCAGATTGCGATCGGTAATCATCCTTGTCGGTTTGGAAGCTAGCATCAGTGTAACAATTTACAATGAGCTCTTCCTCACCTCCATAAACCAAGAACACATCCTTAGTTCTTCTCAAGTACTTCAGGATGTTTTTAATAGCTATCCAATGACTCTCACCCAGATTTGATTGGTATCAACTCATAGAACTTAGAGCATAAGAAATCTTAGTCATTCGGTCTTGCTCATCAGATGTCATAGGACATTGACTTTTACTAAGACTAATACCATATGACATAGGTAAGAAACCTCTGTTGGAGTCTTGCATGTTGAACTGGTTCAACACCTTGTCTATGTATGTACTTTGGCTTAATCCAATTAGCCATTTAGATCTACCTCTATAGATCTTAATACCCAGTATGTATGCTGCTTCTCCCAAGTCTTTCAAAGAGAAGCTATTTCTCAAAGAAGACTTAACAGATTCAAGCATAGGAATGTCATTTTCGATTAACAGTATGTCATCTACATACAAAACCAGAAAAGCATGTGCGCTCCCACTAACCTTCTTGTAAACACAAGGTTCATCTTCATTTTTTATGAAGCCAAATTGTTTGACTATCTCATCAAAATGAATATTCCAACTCTGAGATGCTTGCTTCAATCCATAAATGGAATTTTGAAGCTTGCATACTTTCCTTGCATTTTGTGGATGAGTTAAAACTTCGGGCTGTGCCATGTACACATCCTCACTCAAATTTCCATTTAGGAAAGCTATTTTAACATCCATTGCAATATCTCATAATCATGGTAGGCTGCAATTCCTAGGATGATCCGAATTGATTTTAGCATGATGATAGGTGAGAAAGTTTCATTATAATCAATTCCTTGAATTTGTTTGAAACCTTTCGCAACCTATCGTGCTTTATGAATGTGAACATTTCCATTCATGTCAATCTTTTTCTTAAAGACCCATTTACACTCGATGGATTTTACACCATCGGGTAAATCAATCAAGTTCCAAACTTGATGAGTATACATGGAGTCTATTTCAGATCTCATGGCGTCAAGCCATTTGTTAGAGTCTGGGCTCATCATTGCTTCGTCATAAGTCTTGGGTTCATCATTGTCCAAAAATAATATATCCTGTCATTCCGTGGTAGGAAACATGTATATATCTCTCAAGTACATTACGGACCCTTTTGGACCTACGCGGGGCAGGTCGTCCCACAACTGTTTCTTGAACAATTTGTGGTTCTTCTTGAAACTCAGTGGGAGCTGAAACATTTTCCAATGGTTCTTGAATTTCTTCAAGTTGCACTGTACTCCCACTAATTTATTTTGTGAGAAACTCTTTCTCATGAAATACGCCATTACGAGCAACAAACACTTTGTTCTCGTCCTTCCTATAGAAGTAATATCCCTTTGTTTCCTTGGGATACCGCATGAAGAAGCACTTGTCAGACTTGGGTGTGAGTTTGTCAGACATCAAACATTTTACGTATGCCTCACAGCCCCAAATCTTGAGAAAAGACAAACTAGGTCGCTTCCCAGTCCATATCTCATAAGATGTCTTCTCTGCCGCTTTTGACGGAGCCCTATATAACTTTAACGCAGCAGTTTCTAGAGCATAGCCCCAAAAAGATAATGGAAGATGGACTTGGCTCATCATTTATCGAACCATGTCCAACAAGGTTTGATTCTGTTGTTCAAACACACCATTCCATTGACATGTCCTTGGCGGTGTTAGCTGTGGAACAATTCCACATTGATTTCAATGATTGCTAAAATCTTGGATCAAATATTCTCCTCCACGATCTGATCTTAGGAATTTAATTTTCTTTCGAAGATGATTTTGTATATCATTATGATATTCTTTGAACTTTTCAAAAAATTCAGACTTATGCCTCATTAAGTAGATATAACCATATCTACTAAAATCATGAGTGAAAGTTATGAAGTATTGGAATCCACCTCTAGCCATGGTGCTTAATGGTCCACATACATTAGAATGTACAAGGGCAAATAAATCACTTGCTCTTTCACCTGAACCGGTAAAAGGTGTCTTCGTCATTTTGCCAAGTAAACAAGATTCGCATGTGTCATATGACTCAAAATCAAATGAGTCTAGAAGTCCATTTTTAAAGAGCTTCATGATGCGGTTCTAATTTATATGACCTAAACGACAATGCCATATAAAGGTCAGATTCAAATCATTTGTTTTGAGCCTTTTAGTATTTATGTTGTAAACAGGAACTTCAAGATTTAAAACATAAAGCCCATACGTCATTGGGCTGATCCATAAAGCATATCATTCAAATAAAATGAACAACAATTGTTCTTTATTCTAAATTCAAAACCTTTCTTGTCCAAACATGAAACAGAAATAATGTTTTTGCTTATGGCAGGAACATAATAAGAATTATTAAGCTCCAAAATCAATCCTGAAGGTAAAGCCAATATAAAAGTCCCAATGGCTAAAACAGCAACTCTTGCTCCGTTGTCTACGTGAAGCTGAACTTCACCCTTTGTCAAACTTCTGCTCCTTTTAAGTCCTTGCATCGAAGTGCAAATATGAGCTCCTGAATCGGTATCAAATACCCAAAAAATAGATGGAGAAGTAGCCATATTGATTTCTATAACATAAATACCTTAAGCATAAGTCTCACTTCCCTTCTTCTTTTTCAGATCTTCCAGATACTTCTTGCAATTCTTCTTCCAATGGCCTGATTCCTTGCAATAGAAGCACTCAGATGCAGCGGTAGGACCAGGCTTTGACTTTCCTTTTGGCTTATGTTGGCTGCTTGAGCTCTCATCTCGAGCCTTGCCTTTGCCCTTAACCTTTCCCTTACCCTTCTTCTTGAAGCTCTTTCCCTTTTGAACCATCATCACATGATCAGGATTCTTTTTGATGTTCTGCTCTGCTGTCTTTAGCATCCCATGCAATTCAGGTAGAGTCTTCTCCAGATTATTCATATTGAAGTTCAATATGAAAGGATCGTAGGTCGGAGGGAGCGATTGGAGAATCACATCAGTAGCCAACTCTCGGCTATGCGGGGTAACCAAGTTTACCCAAGCTCTCAATGTAACCAATCATCTTGATTACATGAGGGCTAACTGCGCTTCCTTTTGCCAATCTGTAGGCATGCAGTTTCTTGGTGGTCCCATATCTTTCCACCCTTGCCTGGTCTTTGAACAAGTTCAGAGAGCCACACTCATGTCATAAGCATTGGCGTTCTTGAATTGCTTTTGCAATTCATAACCCATTGTTGCTAACATTAGGCAACTGACATCAAGATCATTATCAACATGCTTCTTGTATTCATCTCGTTGAGATCGTGGAGCACTAGTGAAAGGTTCCTCAGGAACTGGGGACTCTAGAACATAGTCAATTTTCTCTTGCTTGAGAATGATTCTCAAGTTACAAAACCAATCAATGAAATTTGTTCCATTCAGTTTTTCTTTATTGAGTACAGATCACAAATTAAAACTGGTTGAGGAGTTATCGGCCATTATCTACAACATAAAAACATGCAAAAGCATCATGTTTATGAACAATCTTCTATTAAAATTTAATAAAAGTGTCTTCCACTATATGTTTAAAAACATAGTCCCTAGAATGACATAGAGTGGGTCAAGATCCATATTTCACTAAGTCCGACTGAGCTTTGGCATCACTGCTAGAACCTAGTTATTTAGGTAAGCAACTTTTGCTAATCATATCATATATGCCACTTGTTTGTTGGGTGACATCAATATGTCTCGACTCCCAACACCATGCCCCAAGGCCCAAAACCGTTTTGATGGCCTTATTAAGTGAAACCAATTCTAGGCATATAAGTGTCCAACACTTATCCTGCCTTAACAAGATAGTTAATGGCACTTTGATTTGTCAAGCCTACCAAATAACGATCGAGGCTTCGACAATTGCAGCAATTGAAAGGGCATCAAAATAACTTAATTTTAGGGACTTAACAATGTTCATAACTTTCAAGCAACAATCAAAATAATCATCAACTAGACGATCTAACAGGCTCAACTGCGACTATATTTAACTTCCGTTGGCAATAACCTTGGCCAGGAAAGACCGCGACTGTTTTCGCTCACACTATGAAGGAAAGCATTCCGCTAAGCGGGGCTTATTAAGAAAAATCTTATGATGTGTTCTTTCCTTAGACACCACAGTTAATAGCTTCTGGTTGTCAAGTATAATCTTTTTGTTTTATGAGGAGTGAAAACATGGAAAATCATCCATATGTACGAAAATAACCATCAGTTAGATGATCTAATCAATCTATGAGATAGTATGGCCCTTTAATATGGTGATATCCATCTCCATCTTCATGGGTCCAGTCCACCATGCTTGAAAAATCTTGGAGTGAGTTCTAGACTACTATACTAATAGCTAGATATGAATTTACATAAGAGTGCCAATCATCACACATGTCGGCACGCAGGCATTATACAAAAAGAGACGACCATATCAACCATGGTCAAAATAAATGATTCGCAGATCGTGACAATTACATGATCACATCACATAAACATGCATAAAGACCATTCTTCTCATATAAATTCCTGCAAAAACAAGTTAGACAAAGAATCCCATCCCGTCATGCACCTTAGTGGCCTTAAGAAATAAAATGGGCGACGACAACCTTCGGCGGTCCCCTGTGGAAATTTTTGATGATTTATAGTATGAATAGGCATTTTTGTCCATAGAAAATCTCGTTGGATTGATCATATCAGCCCAACTTCCGAACCAATCTAATTAGTTAAGATTTCTATTTATTTGGCGGAGATATTTTAGCGATATACTAAATTTTTTAGATCCAATCTAACAAAGATTTTGGTCTCCGTTCCTATCACTACCATGCTGGCCTTTACACCACCTCCTATTGGCCCATGCAAGGATTGATAGTAGTAATTGGATTAGACATGGACTCATGTAAAATTGATCACGTCAATTTAACAAATCCACATTATCAGATATCATCTTCTACGATTCTACCGAAAGTGATAGATCACATCTATCATAGGTCAGAATATGTTTCATCACATGAAACACCAACAGATCTAATTCTACTAATTCTGATCTAACATGTTATCAATAATTATTAATTGATCTAATCTATTAAACATATCCATATAACACATATATGTCAACAATCTAGATCTATGCTATACAAGGAGGCTCTGATACCACTGTTGGGGAACGGGCTCGCTACTCTAGCGCAATTTCAAAAATTTTACCCGAAATCCCAAGAAACTTGCAAGCAATAGATGATAGATCAAGAGATTTACCAGTAGATGTGCGGACGTGAGAACACAGCAGCAGAAGAAGAGTCGATGTCGCAACTGGATCGTGACCAACAGTGCCGTAATAACAGTCGCACCTCTACGGAAGTCCACACGTCCGGGGAATGGGCCAGCACTAGCGCATGTGGCTAGGGTTTTACGAGATCTATCTCATGGATGGTGGTGGCAGCCAGAATAGATCAAATGATAGATGCATGCCCACCGGACCTCCTTTTATAGTGTCTTACAGATAAGTCCTACTTAAATGCGAACCCTAATCCTAATGGTAAACCCATTACCAATAGGGGACCCATTTCGGATCCTATCCGAATTAATACTCCAACCTGTTAAGTGTGTGACCCTGTAGATTTGTGTATATTTCGACGTGATCGGAAACAACTTCCCGAATCACAAGTCATAAGTGATCCCAAACAAGACATTATGACAACCCGCATGTACATGAAGATCATATCCGACGAACCTATACAACTTATCATTGATTATCTCTTTGCCTCACGATACTAGATCGAACTCAAGGTGAGAAACGTGTCATCCTTGAATTGCTCGGTCCTTTCTTAATCTTGTAATGGACTAACCTTTCCATAGTTCACTCTCAACTATATTCGGCATGGCAATGCACTTTCTTATTCCAATTACATCAATCGGCCCAGAGATATCTCTCTCAAGATATGACAGGGGCAAATTCTATCTCGACCATTCACTTTCAACCACATGGTTCATAACATATTTGTATGTCACCTTTATGATTATTCGGTTAAAAGTAGCGGTTGATGATACCAAGTATGCTACTACACATGTATGAAACCGTGATGATCTCAGGTCTAAAGATAAACCAAAACTGTTAGAAACAAACTGATGACACATAAAAATCTCAACAGTGTTTGAAGATGAGTCAATCCAACCAACATATTCTCCCACATGTGTCCATGACATTGACTTGATATTTCGTATCCATGGTCTGTGAAACTTGACTATCAATCATGATCGTGCTGACTTATCTTGCATTATTATTTCATATAATGCCAAAAGTCAAGGATGTTTATAATAAGTATCACTGATAATGCCAACAATTCATATATCATAATAAAGAGTTCCATGAACAAGTCACATACTTTTTTCATGCATAACATTTTATTCTTAACAATTCATAAACATATCATGAGACAATCATCCCAATGATTACCTCTAAGCAATATCTCTATCAAAATGATTTCCCGGCCTACATAAATTTTTCAGGCTACAGTATGAAAGGAGGCAAGGCTTGCCCTATTTTCCTAGATGAAACTGAGAGCATGTGGTTACCGAACTGCAAAAAAATAGTGTACATGAGTCACCACAGGTTTTTTCGATGCATCACGCCTACCGTAAGAAGAGAAAATCATTTAACGGGAAGCCAGAGAAAGGATTAGCCCCAGTGTTTCTGACCAATAAGGAGCTTTACTTGAGCGTGAAGGACATCAAAGTTGAGTTCGGTAAATGTTCTAAACCTCAAGAAAAAAATGTTTGGAAGAAGAGATCGATTCTTTGGGATCTACCATACTTGGAGCACTTAAAAGTTCGACATTGCATTGATGTCATGCATGTGGAGAACAATGTTTGTGACAGTTTGGTTGGTTTGTTGTTGAACATTCCGGGAAAGACAAAAGATGGTATCAAAGTTCGCCGTGACATGGTGGAAATTGGGATAAGGACTGAGCTTGCACCGTTGGAGTGGGGAAAGCGTACATACCTCCCCTTGGCTTGCTATACTTTGTCAAAAAGTGAAAAAACAGAACTCTTTCGGTGCTTGTACGGTGTTAAAGTTCCATGTGGGTATTCTGCGAACTTCAAAAAACGTGTGTCCATGAAGGACTTGAAACTGGTTGGTATGAAGTCCCATGATTGTAATGTGCTGATGTCACAAATGCTTCGCATTGCTATCAGAGGTATTCTCCCAGTTCAGGCCAGAGAGACAATCACAAAACTATGTTATTTCTTCAACGTAATATCTTGCAAGGTAAGTGTACTCCTACTAAGTTAATTAGCTCCATTCATGGAACATAATTGCCAGATTTTTTTGATATGAATATTTACCACAACTGTGTCCTTGTAGGTAATTGATTCAGATGGACTGGACGATTTGCAATGCAGTGTGATTACAACTCTTTGTGAGCTCTATATGTATTTCCCTCCATCTTGTTTTGATGTTATGGTCCATCTAATTGTTCACCTTATCAGAGAAATTAAGTTTTGTGGATTCATGTTCCTACGCTATATGTATCCATTTGAGAGATTCATGGGTATCTCAAAGGGATATGTAAGGAATCCTCATCGGCTCGAGGGCAGTATCATCAAAGGTTATCCCACTGAGGAGCTGATTAAATTTTGCACCAATTATATGGCCAGGGTTGACCCAATTAGCGTTCCTAAGTCCCGACACAAGGGCAGACTTCAAGGCGTCGGAACGATTGGATTCAAAGCAGTAGTCCCCACCAGTGATTTGTATGCAAAGGCACATTTTTGGGTCTTACAACACATTACGGACATGGGGTCATACATACATGAGCACATTGCAATGTTACTATCGACGATTAGGAGTCTGGTCCTTAGTCAAATTTTTGCAAATATAGTTATGCAATGTGAAGGCCAAGTATCTAGACGAAGCTCGAGTAAATCACAGTATCTATGTCTAAGGATGAAAGGAATTTATACAGGTTCGTGGCCTCAGATGATGCGTAATAGCCCTACTCCTGTTGGGATTTTACTAAGAATATCAAGGTTTACAGAGGGTAATAAGAGACGTTCTCAGATGAACTAAGAATAATTTTCTATTCACAATTACACAGTGTATAACAATCTACTATCTCTATCTCTCGGGTCTTGTGTATTGGATCCTTTGCCAGATGAGTCCTTGGCTTTCTCTCCCGGCGATCCCTCTATTATAGCTCATCGCCAGTCGTCGATTAAGGGATTGAAGGGTCGCTGAGAGGCAGACGTGCCCCGGCCATAATGTGCAATTATGTTCATTTATGATTGTGCTTTTAGCTTCTTGACGGTTATCAAAAGCTAAAATGATCCTGGGGAATAAATGGCTAAATGTATCCAAGGTGGCGGTAGTGGTCGAACAGGCTTTACTGGTTAGTCAATAACAGTCTAACCATATAGCCGTTGGATGTTTTGACTCTTCAGTAGCCATGGTCACATGCTGACTGACCGTATATTAGTTATTCCTTCACTCTCCACGACCCAGGAGACCATGGGAAGATATCTCCATGACCAAGATATTTGTGGGCATGTGAGACCATGGACTTTGCGACCTTAGTATTGTGGATGTCTTGAGACTACAAAGTCCGCGACAATATAGGCTGAGACCATAGAATAGGCCATGTCCAGAATATTTTGGACTGTCCTATTGTCTCCCTCTTAGGTCCTTGAGACCACAGAGGGGTAGTCAAAAATTAAAATCTCATTCTGTAGCCCTTGCGACTATAGAACGGCAAAGGTGACCAATTCGGGTTATAATCCTCGTCAGCTATCCCCCGAATTTTAAATAACAAATTATATATTTTGTCATTTCAAATTCAAAAACTTATAGTGTAATCATATAGGCATTCCAACGTTTCACCTTCTTATATTGCAACTTTAGAGAAAAACGTTTTGTTTTCCCCCCGTGAGCCACTTCATTTCCCAAGAAAAACTTTGGGTGCGATTGTCAGGTCATTATGAAGTTTTTCACTGCAACTCAAGGTTAAACTCACGAAGTGCCTTTTTAGAACTCGAGGCTGTAAACTGAACAGTTGCTTCTAAGTTCTATAAATAGCTACCTTTTGCGTTCTGAAGTTTTTCAAGCTTTCACAGATTTTTCTACATCGAAGAACCTCTTTTCATCTTGTAACTTTCTTTCTTCTTGTCTGTTCGCATACCAATGGCAAGCCAAAGCCATGATCGACCCATTGAAAGTGAAGAAGAAGTAACGATACAAGGCAATGTCGTGCAAGCATTCTGAAAGGTAATTCTTTTTTGGAGGATCTGCATGGACTTTCTTTTTTTAGCAACTATTTCCAAAGAAATGCATTTTGGGTTTTTTAGGTGCTCGAAGATCTAGCAGTTTCAAAGAAACGAGTTGGTGATGATATTGGATCATATAGTGGATCCTCATAGAAAAAACTAATGAGGCCCGATGCAACTATAGCTCAGGCTGTGGCATCTTTTTAACCATATGCTTCTGACATTTCACTTGCTTCTCCTCCTATGGCCCAATCATCTATCCTCTCAGTATGTATTTCTATTTCTAAAGTTTCTTTACATGCAACCTAGGACTAACTCATGGTCATACAGGAAGGCGGATCCCGGGAAGAGCTGGACAAGGTGAAGGCTGAGCTTGTGGCCCTCCAAGAAGAGCACGAGCTCCTTGAGGAGAGATACATCCAGCGGGGGCTTGATTTGGATGACTTCTTCAAGCGCGTTGAGCACTTGAAGGTAAATGGTGAAAATGCTGGGGAAGGACAAAGCTACTCCGACAAGAGGTGCAGCTTCTACGTGAGGAGAAATATGCTGTGGACATAACCATCGCCGCTGCGGTCTCACTATGAAGGATACCCTCGCAAAGCTAAGGGAGGTCGCAGCCCTTCTCGAGGCATATGTAGTTGACCCTAAGAAGGACAACTTGTCGCTAGAAGAGTCCTGCATCCTGGCTGTGAGTCAAACTGACTTTATCTTCGATGCAACAAGGACCAAGGCCAATCCTTGACCTAGCATTTTGTATATTTACTTTTGTTTTTTGTAATAAAGAAATATTCATGACATAAAAAATAGTTTTTATGTCAGTTTTCTCATTTCTACTTTTGAAGTTTAGTCCAGAAAATCCTTGGACTACTCCTTATCATTTTTCTTGGCTTTTTATGACCATAGAAAGGTAGATACAGTAGGTGTGATAATGGAACAACTATCGCATTCATCGAACGATTAAGGCTGTTAGATGTGGTCATAAGAGCAACCATCTTTGCCTTCTAGCCCCCGAATTCGAAATGAAATGGCTTTTTGGACTTCAAAAAGATTCATTTTCATTTCGGATTTTAACAGATTCCAAGAATATTTTTGGGTGCACCCATCAGATCCATCATGGTTAGCATTTAATGCAATAGATGTGTGTAGTGCTTGAAAAGCCACTTACATCTTTTGAGGCTTCAAAACCCTCTTTGCAAACTTCACCGCCTCATGCTGGCTAAAAACCCTCTTTTGCAACCTTGCAAACTTCTCCTCTACAAGCAACATCAAAACCCTAGAAGTTCTCCTTCCTTTGATCTTAAGCAAATGGCGTCTTGGAGCCGATCCATCCATTGTGGAGAAGGAAGAGGTTCAGCCCTCAAGGTTGTTGATCTCGTGGTGTCCCATTGGAGGAGAAGACACCCATGTCCTTAAGCAAAACGAACTGATGATTTTTGAAGATCTCTTGCACTACGGTTTTCACCTCCCTGAGGGAGAATTCCTTCTGAGAGTCCTCAACCGCTTTGGGTTAGAGTTGGTAAATCTTCATCCCAATTATGTATTGAGCTTGGCCATTTTCAACATTTGTGCGAGGCATTTGTTGGAGTTTTGCCCAGCATTGCTCTTTTCCGCCGATTTTATTTTCTGGCATGGTCAAAGAGCCCAAATGCTGTTGGATGCGTCTACGTCTGTCTGAGGGAGAAAAAAGACTATCCAATCGTTCCTCTTCGTGACTCCGTCCATGGATGGTTCTACTGCACTGCTCCTAAAGAAAGCAGTCTCTGGTTCAAAAACTGTCGGCCATAAAGAAACAATGAAAAGGACTCTGCTCTTGAACTCGATGAGGAATTGCAAAGACAAGCCCATGTAATTATTCGTCTGGGTCATGAAGGCTTAACAGCCCGAGACATGATTCGGGACTTTGTGAAGAATCGAATCAGTCCGCTGAAAAGAAGGGTGCATCCTGCCTGGGAGGTGCACTCTATGCAAGATGAAACCTTGGATTATAATCAAGGTAAGGCCCCTTCTTATAGATTGTTATATCATTTTCAATATGTTGTGAGCTTATTGAGTTTCCCAAACAGGTTTGCCTATTTATGAGGTCGACAGGAGAACAAATGCTCTCTTGAGATTATACAATGTGAGCTCAGAAGGTAATGATGCCGCGCCAAGACCGCAGAGCATGGTCAGTGGTGACGAATTACTATAAGAACGTCAAAAGGTAAATCTCTTTGCAAAAATTGAGTATGTTATTTTTATGCACAACAATAATCGAATAAAATCATTCCGATTTGTATAGTTGCTCATGGACCAAATGGTTGGGATGAAGCGAGCCATCAATGATGTAACACCTTCTGATGGTCCTTTATTGAAGAAATTGAAGAAAACTCCCTCCAAACCCAAAGGCCAATCCTCACCGAAGGCCAAGAAAGTGAAGACCCCATCCCTCAGCAAAATCAAGCTGAAAATGGCTGCAGGGGCAACTTCGTCTAAGGCCGTCGACCCTAATTCGGCACCCGCAATGGTAAGGATTTTCAGTTCTCGTGTTTCTCCAAATGCATCTGGAAATTATTCCTTGGTCGTATAGGGAGAAGGAAGCGAAGATCAGGAAGATGAGGTTCCTTTGATTCTGCGGAGAAAAAGGTCCGCTAATCCTTTGAAGAAACCCTCTAAAAGGATGCTATCTTCGTTATTATCTTCCACAAGTGGGGCATTGAGTTCCCAAAGTCTTTTGGTACTCAGCTTCAGGTAGCAACTGGTTATCTCTTTAACTAATTTATAGAACTTTTGTTGGGTAAAACTTATACAATCATGAATGTACAGGTCAAGATCAACTCCGGCACAATCTATTTCAATACCAAAAATTGAAACGACTGTTGTTGAGGGAGTAATGAGTAGTATGGCAGAAACTCTTGCCCTAGTAGGTACTGCAGCTTTATTTGAAACAGTTGATGTTGCTGTGACCGCTGAGGCACCTGATATTATCATTGACGAGGTGATTCAGCGCATTCAATCCTCTGATCCCGTCAAGGATAAAGAAATTGAGTTCGCGGCTGCGACCTTGACCATGGGGACGAGCGAACAAGCAGGAACTTATGCTCCCCCTTTGGTTGAAGAAATCCTTTCTTCCCCTCATTGAGGTGAGAAGGATTTTGAAATAGCGGTTCAATCTACTGACATCCCTTGTTCTGCACTGGAAGTAACTCCACAAATCACTGAGCAGGCGCAAGATAATTTAGGATCTGAGATCTTTCTCAAAGATCTCGTAGAGGTAAATAAAAAAATTTACCCAATATCTTTTATTGTTTATTTGAGTAATATCTTGAGATATTTACTTCAGTGTAGAATTCTGCTCGGCACTCGACCTTGGTTAATTTGCTGATAAAACAATTTCAGGTCACTCAAGAGAAGTGCAACCCTTAGAGCAGTAAGTATCTTGCTCTAACTTCAATCCTTTTGTGAATTGTAATAAAATTTCTTGTTGTCGTAGGGAAAACTCTGCTTTAATACGAGATTGCTAAAAAGCGCTCCGCTAAGGAGACTGCGGTGGAAGAAACTTTAAGGGAAAACAGCAGAAAACTTGCTGAAGCCCTTTCATCCTTGGAAGAACATACAAATTCATATACCTCTTTCCAAGGGGAAAAAGAAAAACTACAAACCGACATAGATCGTAAGTTCATTCTTTCAGAATTTTTCATTTTGTTTATGATCTTTCATGAACCAATCAAATTGTTTTTGCTTCTGACCAGGTCAAAAAGAAATAAATTCTAAGCTGGTCGAAGAGAGGAACAACGTTGAGGATAAGTTTATCAGGAGAGGACACAACCTCGGCAAGTTTCATGATACCATCAACATCCTCAAGATGGTCATGGAAAAGGCCGAAAAGACTGCAAAGCTTTCTTGTGATGAAAAGAATGACTTGGAAAAAACCATCAATAGTTGCAGGATTGTTGAAGAGGCCACTCTCTCAAAACTAAGAGAAGTCGCGGAATCACTCGAGGCAACAGTTATTGATCCTAAGAAGGATAACTTATCTCTTGAGGATTCATGCAATCTGGTCGCGGATCAAGCTGATTCTCTGATCGCCAACATCCTGGTGTTTGCAAAGCAGTACAAGGAGACAGTTAAGACCGATGTTGGCACTACTGCCTCTTCTATCCTTTTCAAACTTAGGCATTGCCATGGACCAAACATGGATCTGAATCCAGTGGCGGAAAATGCAATTTTTGACAATGTAGATCAGATGAACGCGATCATTGCTGAGGTTAAGCCCATAGTGGATAAGTTACTACAAAACCTCAAGCTTGTATAAGTCTTTCCTCTCATTGTAATTTATTATGAAATTAACAATGGGAAACAGAAATATTTTGGTGTATCTGAGTTTTTATATCCTGCAAATACATATAATTGATAGAAAATGCAAATGCATGACTACCAAATTAAAATAACAAAAAGCATACTTAATTCCAACTAAATGTTATATTTATATTCCCCTAGGCCCATCCTGAGATCACTGATATTGAAGATATAGTATAGCAATCTCAGGATAACTAGTATGGCTAAAATGATCAGAAAAGACTAGTGAGCTTCTTATGCGTTCAAAAACGGCTTAGAAAGAAAACTTCCTAACTAGATTCGATCATGAGGTCGCAAGGATAAACAACTTAATACAAGTGCCAATGCTTATTGCGAACTGACAGCCATCCGAATGATCAGAAACATGCTAATAAGTCTCTTATGCATTGAGAAACAGCTTACAAAGAGATGTCTTATCCAGATGTGACCATTAGATTGGTCAGTGAATCCATTTTAAACATCGTATTAAGACGATTATTTGCAATTAGCCCCCAAGCTTGGCCCGAGGATAATACAGGACAAAAAATGGGAATGTAACCATAACTTATAGTGAAAGTTGTACTTTATTATGAAATGAAATATGCTAATCGAAAAGGAACATGGAATGAAAAAACTTACACATAAAACTTGCGCAATTGATCTATATTCCAAGCATTGGATAAGATCCTTCCATCCTCCATAGCTAATTAAGCTGATCCTTCCATGCTCAATTATGTTTTTCTTCGAGAAGGGAAAATTCATCGTCTCAAGTATCACTTTGACTTGCAATATCTAAGTGGCCTAGGCGAGCTGAACCAAGTTGTATTTCAATTGGTAAGACAACTTTGTACCAAAAACCAGTTGGAAAGGCATCTCACTGTAGCTCGGCTTGATGTGGTACGCAACGCCCATAATACGGAGTAGAGTTCATCTACCCAAGCCCCCGAGCGTAGTTTAAGGCGGTCGAAAACACATTTCTTAACAACCTATATTATCTGCCTGTTGGCATGTTCGACTGCACCATTGCTTTGCGGATGAGCGACGGATGCGCGACGGATTCAAAACAGACTTTGGTCCCAATGTCGTCGCAATAGTCTAAGAAAAGACCACTAACGAACAGGGAAATGTTGTTGGTAATGAGACAATTGGGAACACCAAATCGTGTCACTATGTTCTTATGGAAGAACTTCTTCGCCTCAGCGGTGGTAATGTTTCGAACCGGTTCAGCCTTAATCCATTTAGTAAATGTATCAATGGCTACGAACAAGAACTTGTATCCATTGACCGCTTGAGGCATTGTTCCTACAATATCTATTCCCCAAACAGCAAATGACCAAGTTAAGGGAATGACTTGTAAGGCATTGATACCAGCCTAAACCGTCTCGCAAGAGAACGAGATTGGAGCAGTAAGGTGAGTACTTTGTCGTTCTTTCCACAAGGACAAGAGAAAACAAATCGTGTAGAATTAAACTAAATTGATGTCAAATGAGACTAAATCAGATGAGAGAAAGAGAGAAGATGTTCAAAGAAAAATAGAGAAAGAAAGAGGTGGATATCTCACGACTCGCCATTAGTGTTTAAAATTGTACAATGATCGTAAATATGTGCAATGTTTAATATAACTGAGAAGAGGCCTAATGGAAGAAGGCATATATGTCTATCGATTACTAATCACTGCATAAATCGACAAAACAATAGTACAAAAATAAATACTAATGCTTCAACAAGACTTGACACAAATCAACCACACAACACTCAAGATAAACAAGCTCTTCAACCTAAAGCACACAGCAGATGAATAAGAATTGAAGATAAATTGAAATTAGTCTTCAATTATCCCAATCCATGACCACCTTGGTTCTTACTTACCTCACAAAGTACACTTCTCAGCAACTAAGGTACCAAGGCAATAAGATGCAAATACTGGAGAGAACAAGATATACAAGGAACCCCTAGAACTAGTCCAATTGAATCACCAAAACAACCAACAGCTAGTGAATGCAGTCAACTGATAAACAGACCAACATGAGGGCCAAGTGGATTAAACAACAAGCAACAAGAATTTCAGTTCATAACAAGAGACAAATAAAATATGAAGTTCACTAGGTAATTGAAATAACCACTCAACACAGAATTTTAGATATAAAATTGTACTCAGATGTTGCATGAATGAACAGCCAAATTCAGAGCAATTCATTTGAATTGAGAATTCTCCAATTAGATATGAAATAAGACATTCAATAGTTCACATCTACAAAAAAGAAAATCTCATACAAACATCTAATTCATCATAATTCAAGAACAGAGGAGAGTGAGAAAAGTTGGAAAAAAGATGTGTCTTGCTGGAGATGTTATGGTGATCTCTGGTTGTCTGAGTAGGTCGTGGTCATGGAAGTAGATGCTGATGCACAACAGGTGATGAAGTCGGACGAGGCAGCAGCTCTTGCGTGTTGAGGTTTTATGCTCGATGGAGTGGTCGAGGAGCCCGATGATGTTGAGGTCGTGGTCGAGCTCGAGGCCGTCGAGCGTCGGTGAGGACAGCGTTGCGGCCGTAGTCGAGGAGACGCCGGAGCTGGTGATGAAGATGGCCGTGTATGTGTGTGTGTGGCGCAGCGGCGCTAGTAGAGGAGACAATGGCTGCTTGGGTCAAGGACGGGACCGAAGATGGCGGCGATCTGAAGCACAGAGCCGTGGAATAGACGGCATAGGAAAAGGGGAACGGCGGAGTTCTGGTGTAGGGGCTGGATCGGTGAGGGAGGTGGCGGATCCGGCGATGGTGCAGTACGAGAGGTGGCAGTGGCGATGCGACGCGGGAGAGTGAGAGCCTAGCGGTGCGGGAGGTGTGGGTGGTGCTGGGCGGTGCAAGCGGCCAGATCTGAAAGGCCGCGGCGTAAATGAGAGCTGGCTCAGGCGATGGCGGATCCGGCGGCTAGGCAGCAAAGGGGGGCAGAAGTCAGAACTCACCGCGGATGGCCAATTGGGGGCTTGTCACCGATTGTGGAGAAGAAATGGGGAAGAAGAAGAAGAAGGGAGGAAGAAGAAGAAGAAGGTGGGGAAGAAGAATAAAAGAGGGAGGAGAGGAAAACAGAGAGGAAGGAGGGAAAGAAAAGGGAGCTCGTCGACGGTGAGGACGAATGGGATAGAAGAGGACGAAATGTGGTGAGAAAGGATGAAGGGGTAGAAAATCGATGGCTCACCGGAGAGGGAGAAGAGGAAGAAAAAGGGGAAGTAGAAATGGAGAATGAGATCGGCGGCTCGCTGGCAGTGTGGACCTGGCCGCCGGCAGCAAGCTCGACGGGACTAGGAGAGAACAATAGTGGGGGAGAGAATTTGGGTATGTGTCAAGCTAAGGAACAACAGTGGCGGCTAGGGCAATTTTATTATTTTGGCTATTTTGCAAAAAGATCTTCAAAATTTTTAATAATAACAATGGAGTCCCTCCGAGTTGGGGTTGAGGATTTGTGTATCTTGGTATTTATGCAATTTAGTGTTCAGATTTGTAGGGATTTGCAACTAGGCCCTAGGCTGTTAGGTTTTTAGGGTTTTGGCCTCTGGAGACTTCGATTTGGACGCGGTCAGTTCCTGCGCGTCTGTAGTGATGCGTACTTCTGTACGTAATCATCCGATGGCTAGATCCAGTCGATGAAGCTCATCCATTTAGCCAAAATTATCTGTATTGCGTCGACCTGTGATTAAAATAAACAAATTACACAGTCGAAGTCGAACGACAGCAAATACAGCTATATTTGTGTATTTGATGATTTTTATGACTATAATGAGCATAAATGAGGGGCAAATATCTATAAAATAAGCACAAATATGAGATTTATCATACATTCAATTTGATTGAAAATTTTCTTAAACATCGTGACTTCTTTATAATTAGAGAAATGTATGCATACAAGTTCCAAAAATTCCAAAATAAATTCTGGAGATGAATGATATAATGAGGAGCTAGATCATCTTTTATAGTGAAGCCA
Source organism: Pharus latifolius (assembly GCA_019359835.1). NCBI lineage: Eukaryota > Viridiplantae > Streptophyta > Magnoliopsida > Poales > Poaceae > Pharus > Pharus latifolius. The sequence goes on from CM033323.1 coordinate 69,115,342, forward strand.
AAATTGAAGCCAACAATAAGATTTGAAAAAAACAAATGTTGACCAGATTGAAAGTTTCAGATTTCAGGTTTTGAGTAAATCATTTTACACTCGTAAAGGCACCTGAAAATCCACACAAATGACTTCTAACAGTTTTCAAATAAATTAACAGTAAAGATCAATCATAGAAGATAAGATATCATGTAGGAACTCTCTTCAAATAGCCAACTAATTTAAGGATATAAAAATGACAAATCAGGCAAAAGCCACGATAAGTCTGAATTTTGCAGATTTCATATTTGATTTGTAAAAAGAATCAATTATTGCTCAAATCAAATCCAATTGAAATAAAAATTTACAGAAATGATTCTCAATGGATCAAATATATTTTTCAAAAATAATTTTCCAAAAATGATTTTACAATCAAGAGTTATGATTAAATGAACTTTATGTTAAGCACGAAGGTAGAAGTTTGACAAATTTTTCCAAATTGAGTTCAAATTTGATTTTCATGGTATTTTTTGATATGAATGAGCTTACATGAGTTAATCATATCATTTTGAGCCGAAGCTTAAGAATAAAGACCATAGAAATAGCTAAATTCATGTTTTGCATGTATAGGATATTTTGGGTCAAAGCAAGTTTTCCGATGAGATTCAAACACCCATAACTTTCAAATTAAAACTCTTTTAAGAAATTTTTCAATTTCAAACTTCTTTGGAGTAATAATATCTAGGAGTTTTGCGAAAAAGTTTTGGCAAAGTCCAAATAGATTTATATTAGCGCTTGAAACCGATTTGGATAAAAAACAAGATACTTGAAGATCATTTTGGTGCTAGTTTTTAATAAAAATAATTTTTAAGATCACTTTTCATCTAATGCCCCTAAAAACCTTTTAAATACATTTTAAAGACCATTTTGATAGGAATTATTGATTTTTGGCCTTTTGAATGAAAATTTAACATTTTGACAAAAAGTGTTCATCTTAAAAACTTGCAATTTTCAAAATATTTCACACCTAGGGGTGCAATGAACAATGGACGCATTCATAAATTTCTACCCCTAAAAATGTAACAACCTAATTTTTAAATTTTCATTCTTTTGCATAGTTGGCCATGAAGATTAAAACGATAAAGAACAAAGGGAGAAAATGCAATGCAAATTTTCTTTTATAATACATCAAAAAGAGTTAAGCCGTTTTTGGTACCCAAACCATATGAGGCCCTCTAGCCTTGTCGCATAACCCTTTTGGTACACAAATGGCTCTATCTTTAGGTTTGAAAACGGAAATCAATTAGTTTTGCAATAAACCCCTTCTAGAACAAGAAATCAAATAAGAGTTAAAAGAACCAACTTTAAAAGCATTAGATATACACTCATGCGACTGTTGCCCTATTGAGTGACATGAGGAACATGAAGTTCGAGAGGGCTTTTCAAATGACATGGTATGAGTGTGATGAAGTATGTGATGCCTCTTACTAGATGAGTGTGCATGATTTAATTTCCCCTTTTTAAATGAATATCTATGATTTAAAGAGGGTTTAACAAGCATAGCACTACTCATATGATATCTAGTAAGGTCATTGCTCAATCTATTTATTTTAGTGTTAAGTTCATCATTTTCAATTTTAGATACTTGAGATGATTCCGTGTCAACACATGAAACACGATGCGAATGAGAACATGACGACATATCACAAGTAGATGAACTAGAAGGCATAGCACTATAATCTGATCCGTTTGAGACCTAGCCTTGGTTTTCGCACTAGGCTCGCCCAGATTCTAATATGCGGAATAACGGGATCTTATCCCGAAACCCAAAGTTGTTGGGGGAAATCTCCGCGGGACTAAGTCCAGGTAAGTTGCGTCACAATCGCCCGGGGATGTAGCCTCCGGTGCCGTCCCGGGCGCCGCCTTTTTGGCCCCCGGGGGCGTAGCTTCCGATGCCGCCCCAGGCGCCGCCATTCGCCCGGGGACGTGGCCTCCGGTGCCGCCCCGGGACCTGGACCTGGCGGCGCCGCCTTTTTTGGCCCCCGGGACCTGGCCTCCGGTGCCGTCCCGGGCGCCGCCTTTTTGGCCCCTGGGACCTGGCCTCCGGTGCCGTCCCAGGCGCCGCCATTCGCCCGAGGACGTGGCCTCCGGTGCCGCCCCGGGCGCCGCCTTTTGGCCCCCGGGACGTGGCCTCCGGTGCCGTCCCGGGCGCCGCCATTCGCCCGGGGACGTGGCCTTCGGCGCCTCCCCGGGCGCCGCCTTTTTTGGCCCCCGGGACCTGGCCTCCGGTGCCATCCCGGGCGCCGCCATTCGCCTGGGGACGTGGCCTTCGGCACCTCCCCGGGTGCCGCCTTTTTGGCCCCCGGGACTTGGCCTCCGGTGCCGTCCCGGGCGCCGCCATTCGCCCGGGGACGTGGCCTTCGGCGCCTCCCCGGGCGCCGCCTTTTTGGCCCCCGGGACCTGGCCTCCGGCGCATGTCCCGGGTCTCATCGCCCTTCTGAAGGTAAAGTCTCGAGTTGATTTGTCACGTGCAGGTCATGCGAGGAGCGCCTCGGGAATCAGCGACCACTTGTCAAGCATCCAAGACGTTTGACCGGGAGAAGGACGTTCCTACCCTTCGATCCGACGGTGGCTTCCGGGGTAGTTTAGGCTTTTTTCTTCTTTTTGGGGCTATAAATAGCCCTTGTATCCCTCAGTTGTAGGCAGGTGATTCATTTGTTGGAATAGCTAAAAAACTAACAGGTGTGCTCCGGAAGCCTCTCCCTCGGAGAGAGCCTCCCCAGCCGACTCCGGTCGGGAGTGCACCGACAGGACTAGGGCCCCCACCGGGACCCGAACCTGTATAAATCCTTGTGTCATTTCTTGTGTTTGTCCGGCGGGGGAGGACCGGTCATCCGGTCAACCCGCGCCGCGTAATCTTCGCTGGGATCGTCCTCAAAACCTACTGGGGTATTCGCAATACCACGACAAAAGTAATTGCACAACTCTTTATTTCAAAGAGGGCTTACACGTCGAACGTTAGACACACTTGTCTACATCGAAGGAACTATAAGTGTCTAAAACTCAAATAAGTTATATGACTCTTCGATGATCTAAACTAGACCTATTACAAGGTATTTATAGTCCAATCGTATGAGTACGTATTAGACTCAATAACCTAAACGTATTAGACTCATATAACTAATCCTAAACATATAAGCTTAGTTATACACATTCAGATCGGATTACAATTCCGAACAGGGAACGAATTCCTTTTCCTGGTCGCGGACCAATCCATGGTCGCGAATCCTTTCCGAACACGGTTAAGGTCGCGAAGCCGTATGCGATCAGGACTTGGTCGCGAAGCCGCATGCGATCAGGACTTGGAGATCCTCCCGGATCATGACTCCCTTGTTGAGAAGGAGCCAACCCCTGTTGCGACCTCTCGATCAAACTGGAGATGTGGAAATTGGGCTTGTCTATCTTCTTTGGTGTACCACTTTGCCGCACGTGCTCGTTGATCTTTCCGACCGATTCGAAAAGTCTCATTGGTGTCACTGCGGATGGTAGTCACCTTCTTTTCCAGAATCACATCTTCACGTAGAGGTTTGTCTCGTTGATAGACCAAGTCTTCAACAGATGGTACTATAGTATCTGGCTCATCATCCAGTATTGAAGGCTCAAAGAGTTTGAGGTGCTCAACATTAACAAACCGAGTAGATATCCATGTATGGAGGTAACTCGAGCTGACAAGCATTATTACCCACTTTCCGCAAAATCCGAAAAGGACCATAACGAATGGGTTTGAGTTTCTTACCTTCACCTTTAAGTCTCTCCTTACTCAGATGTAACCATACCATATCACCTTCTTGAAATTGCGCATCAACTCGGTGCCGATCATGTCGCGCCTTGTACTTGAGTTGAGCTTTCAGCAAGTTCTGTTCAACCTCACGATGGAGTCGTTGAATACCTTTTAGGAACTTTTGTGCTCGATCCTGATCAGATGCTTCCTTGCTGTTCTGTGCTGAGGTAGGGATCAAAAACTCCATGTCGAATGGACTCTGGGGTAGAAATCCTAAACAGACCTCAAACGGGGACTTTCCAGTCGAACCATGCACTGCTCGATTAAAAGCAAACTGCAGGTATGGTATGCTTTCATCCCAGGTCTTCGGGTGCTTCGAGTTATATCCTCTCAAAAGATGAAAACTGTACGATTAACCACTTCGGTTTGACCATCAGTTTGTGGATGAAAAGCAGTACTCCTCTTTAGCTTGGTGTCCATCATCATCCAGAGCGATCGCCAAAAGTGACTAAGAAACCGGGTATCGCAATCAGACACAATAGAAGTCGGCAGTCCGAAGTGTGTCCAAACGTGTTGAAAGAATACCCGAGCGGCTTCTTCTCCCGTGATAGTCTTTCGACAAGGTATAAGAACAATCATTTTGGAGAACCGATCAACGACCACGAATAGATAGTCGTTGCCACGTCGGGTCTTAGGCAATCCTCCTAAGAAATCCATGGATATGCTCTCCCATGGTCGCGATGGAACTGGCAAAGGAGTGTACAAACCTAATTTTCGGTTTGCCAGTTTCGAGATGCTGCAGAGACCACAGCCTCGAACAAAACTAGCCACATCTTGCTGCATACGCGGCCAGAACACATGTCGGTGAAGATTTTGCAACGTCTTTGTAACCCCAAAGTGACCAACTACCTTCGATGTGTACGCTTCTCGCATCCATTGAGTTCGAGGTGCTCCACGAGGTATGCAAAGTAAATTGCCCTTGTACAAGAGTCCTTCTCGACGAACGAACTCTGTAGGGTTCCCTGTTTCGACCTCAGTCAGTGCTGTTTGAAAATCAGGGTCTTCACTGTACATAGTGACATAGTCATCATGACATGAGGGCTCGATCTGCATGAACACTGATAAACAGAGGGTCGTAACTGGTGGTCGCGACAAAATATCCGCCAATTTGTTGTGTACGCCCTTCTTGTACTTAATCACCAGATTAAACTGCTGCAGATACGACATCCACTTCATGTGCCGAGCTTGCTGTAGCTTGGACTGAGTTTGCAAATATTGCAATGGTTGATGGTCGGTGTGGACAACCGTCTCCTTCCCCAAGAGATAACACCGCCAATGTTTCACAGCTTGATGCAGTGCGCATAACTCCTTATCATAAGTCGGGTAGTTCTTCTGAGCTCCCTGGAATAACTCGGAGTGATATGCCACTGGTCGACCTTCTTGCATGAGCACTGCGCCCATTGCATAACCTGAGGCATCGGTTTCTAGCTCGAACGGTTTCTGGAGATTCGGCAAAGCTAACATAGGCGCCTCGCTGATCTTCCTTTTCAGCAAGAGAAACGTGTCCTCATGTTTCCCTGTCCACTCGAACTTCTGATCGATCCTAGTTAATGCATGCAATGGAGAAGCCACAATCGAGAAGTGTTGGATGAACTTCCGAAGATATTGGCATGCTCCCACAAAACTACGCACATCCGTAACTGTTCGCGGTCGCGGCCATTCGTGAATCACTTTTACCTTATCTGGGTCGATTTGCAACGTACCGTTGCCGACCAGGAATCCAAGGTAAAGTAGAGTTTGCTGGCCGAACTCGCACTTCTTACGGTTGAGGCGGCCGAACTCGCACTTCTTACGGTTGAGGCGAAGTCGATGTTGCCGAAGCTGATCGAACACCTTTTCGACATGAATGAGGTGCTCATCCCACGAACGACTATAAACCAATATGTCGTCGAGGTACACGATCACAAAGTCGTCGATGAACTGTCTCAATACGTCATTCATAAGACGCATGAAAGTTGCCGGGGCGTTGCAGAGACCAAACGGCATGACCAGCCATTCGAACAGACCTTGTTCGTGTTTTGAACGCGGTCTTCCACGTATCCTCCTCTCGGATGCTGACTTGATGATATCCTGACTTAAGATCCAACTTGGAGAAGACAACAGCATGCTTCAATTGGTCTAGCAGGTCATCAATACGAGGAAGGGGGTACCGGTTCTTGATGGTGATCTTGTTCAGTGCTCGATAGTCGATGCACATACGTCAAGTCCCATCTTTCTTTGGTACTAACACCACAGGAGATCCACAAGGTGAACTACTTGGTTGAATGACACCATCGTTCAGCAACTCACCAAGTTGTTTCTTGATCTCTTCATTCTCCAATACTGAGTTGCGATACATACTCAGATTGGGCAGTGTCGCATCGGACACAAGCTGAATTTCGTGCTCGACTAGACGTTTCGGCGGACGACCCTGGGTAGTCTCGAACAGATCACTGTATTTCTCCAGCAGTCCCGACAAACGACCAGAATCCTCTCGGTACGCCAGCGACAATGCTGGTCGAGTACCCTCACCCTGACCAATGGGTCGAATCATGACAAGCACATACTTGTGACATGCATTAATAATTCGTTTGGCTTGATTTGCGGTAATCAAGTTCGAAGTGTTGACGTGGATGTCTCTACTGATCATGAACTTAACTCCGTCTTTGGTGAGGTCGTACTCTTGGGCTCACCGATGGAAATGAGCGTCTCGATCATACAGATACGAACTCCCAAATATCACCTGACAGATATCGATAGGGACACCATCGCATTGCACCTCATCGATATATCGTGCAAAGATCGCAAATTTCAACACACACTGACTCGTAATCTGTTGATTCACGTCAGATGTAAACCAACCCAGTGGATATGGTTGCGGGTGTGGGGTTGTCTTCAAACCAAGTTGCCGAACCAGTCCAGCGGAGACCAGATTCTTCTGACTTCCTGGATTGAATATCGCTGCGACCACTTCGTGCTTCACCTGGACGTTGATGGTGAACAAGTCCTCTGTTGGGTGATGGTCGTTTGGTGGATCCGAACCCTTCTCCTTCGGCATTGCCATCAGAGACAAGGTCGTATCCGCCTCATTAACCGAGTTCACTCGGACAACTTCTTCGTCGGGTGAAGTCGCAGTAGCCGTGGCTGTTCTTTTCCCTGGTCCGTTTTTCTTTGGTCGAAGTTCAGGATGAAGCTTGTAGCATTTGTCCTTGGTATGTCCCATGACTTGACAATGTTCGCAAAAAGCACCCGTGCCCGATTTTGAAGCGTTCTTCTTCGGACTCTGCTTTTCTTTGTTGAGGTCGCACTTTCCTTCGTGCTTTTGTCCTTCCGGGATTTGTTCTTCTTCTCGATCGCCATAGCAGTTGTGCTTGCGGTCACGATGTCTTGGACGCCGAACAGACTTAGCTCAGTACTGATCGATTTCTGAAGTCCAGATGTGTACTTCCGAAATACCTGAGGGTCTGATAGTGAGATGCCAATGACCATTGCTTGTCGTCGAAACTCTGTTGTATAGTCTTGGACGGTCTGGTCGCGCCGTTGGTACAATCTGTGCCAACGCTCCCATCTCTCCTCAAGGTAACCCATCGGATAGAATTCTTGTCGCAGAAGTCGTTTGAATTGACCCCACGCAAGGTCGTCAGCTTCACCACTGGCGACAAGGGCCTTCCACCATGTCTTGGCGTGGTCCTTCATCTTCAAAGGTGCAAATTTGACCTTTTGATCGCTACTGAACCCTTTTAGGTCAAAGTAGGTCTCAAGTTGATCGATCCAAGAATCCAGCTTCTCGGCATCGATCACCCCATCATATATGGGTATATCAATCTTAGTGTCGACCTTAAAAGATCCGACAGCTAACGAGGTGTTGGCGAGGTCGTCGGTCTTGTGGTCGCCTTCGTCTGCCCTGCGCAAGTCTTCACCAGTCTTCGCACCCATCCCCTTCCCTACTTCAGGAGGTACAATCATGGCCTGCTGCTTAATCCAAGCAAGCACGGTTTCCATGTCGGTGGAGAGCTTAGCCACTTGTTCGGCTAGGTTAGCTTGAACGGAGGTATCGTCAGACATTGTCGGAGACGTGGCTGTAGGAACCGTCAATTGATCACCTGGAGTTTCGCCGGAGGTTTTGTAACCCTGGCGAGTCTTCACCATCCACAGGATAGGAAAGTTGCTCTGATACTAACTTGATCCGTTTGATACCTAGCCTTGGTTTTCGCACTAGGCTCGCCCAGATGCTAATATGCGGAATAACGGGATCTTATCCCGAAACCCAAAGTAATTGCACAACTCTTTATTTCAAAGAGGGCTTACACGTCGAACGTTAGACACTCTTGTCTACGTCGAAGGAACTATAAGTGTCTAAAACTCAAATAAGTTCTATGACTCTTCGATGATCTAAACTGGACCTATTACAAGGTATTTATAGTCCAATCGTATGAGTACGTATCAGACTCAATAACCTAAACATATTAGACTCATATAACTAATCCTAAACAGATAAGCTTAGTTATACACATTCGGATCGGATTACAATTCCGAACAGGGAACGAATTCCTTTTCCTGGTCGCGGACCAATCCATAGTTGCGAATCCTTTCCAAACACGGTTAAGGTCGTGAAGCCGTATGCGATCAGGACTTGGTCGCAAAGCCGCATGCGATCAGGACTTGGAGATCCTCCCGGATCATAATCACTAGATGAGCTAGATATATCAAACGAGGAGCAACTAGTACTAACACTATGGCATGAAGATGAGTCACTTAATAAATCATGGTATGAGTTACTAATTTCAACCGTACAAGCATGTGAATCAATAAATGAATTACTAGACAAATTATCACATGAAGTACTAGTGTCCACAAAGCTAGCATTTGAATCTAACCATGAATTAACGATTGAGTTATTACAAGTGGTGCTAACAATTGAAGTGGAAGTGTGTGACTCTAAAGATGGATTAATAAGCGAGTCACAAGCAACTCCAACATCTAAGATACTTGTGGAGCTAATAGCATCCTTGGCAAGCAAAGAATCATAAGAGCTTTTCAACTCTTGATATTTCACTTTCAAGGATGAGTGGTTATTCTTTAAAGTGCAAAAGCTTTTAGTCATATTGCCAAGCAAGTCATTTAATTCTACAATCATATCCATAAGCTCATTATTAGACAAGTTAGTATTTGATACTGTTGGGTCACATGCCATAAGGCATATGGATCTGTCTTGAGATGAAGACTTTGAATTTGATGCTTTCTTTCTAGCTTTCTTTAAGCTCTTCTTGCAAAATTTCGCCTTTGTCTTGCTTAGGCGAACCGAGTCAATGACGTCTTTAAGCTTACTAGAAATCTCTCGATCCTCCACAATGAAATCATCGTTCTTGATAAGCTCGCAGGTGGAGTGTATGTCCTCCATGGACATAGCCTCATTTGACATAAGCATGTCAATGAGCTCGCTTGGTGAAGTGTCAGAAAGGTCACCGTTTGCAAGAGTGGTTATGAAGTCTCCGTAGCGACCTTTTAGCAACACCTGAAGTAATTTCCTGCAAATGTCTAGATTAGAAATATTAGCTCCATAGGCCTTGAGCTCATTTGTGATGTTGATCAAACGATCATGTATGGTGGAGAGAGTATCATCTTCCTACATCACAAATGCCTCATAGGGTCACATTAATAAGTGCATCTTAGCATGCTCAAAGCTAGATGTGCCCACAAATAAAGACTCAAGGGTGGTCCAAATATCATGAGCGGTCGAACAATCACTCACTAGTTCGAGTACATCATAGCTAAGTGATCTAAAAAGCACATCTTTAGTCTTTGTATATAAGAGGACGATGTCCTTATCCGAAGACATACACTTTTGCAATAACCTTATCCGAAGACATACCCTTTTGCACTAACCTCCATAAATTTGTATTTAATGCCTCAAAATAAGTACTCATAATAATCTTCCAACTAAAATAATTTGAGCCATCAAAGTGAGGAGCAATCAAACCAAAATCCTCTATCGAGTTCATCCTTTCTCTCTCGGCAGTAAAGCCAATAAATGAGAGACCTCGCTCTGATACCATGTCTAGGATCGAGAATACTGACTAGAGGGGGGTAAATAGCAGGCATTTAAAAATTCTTTTCGACTTAACAATTTTTACAAGATATTTAGGAAAACCTAGTTTTCATAAAGGGTTTAAAACTATCTAACAACAAGTTGCATTCAACAATATAGAATAAGCAATACAATATGCAACAAAAGTAATTGGAAACAATTGTGTCATGGTAAATACGAATTAATGTGTAAGAGTGAAACAATTGACACAACAATTTTTACCGAGGTCTCAGACACTCGCCCAGTCTCCCCTACTCCTCATTGAGTGCTCACACGTTAGCCTCGCTTCTATATCCACGAAGGATATCTCCACTCTGGTTGCTTCTTCTCCACTCCGGATAGGTGAGCACCAATACCTTTCACACATTTTTGTCAACCTCTCCAACAAATTTCAATGGAGAGATCATGACTCTCCACCCCCAACCGTCTATGCGATGGCGATCGCCAAGAGTAACAAATCGAAAACTTTCACTTGAATGAATCAAGTGCTAGAAACTCAAATGATGCAAATGAATGTCCACACTCTAGCATTAGCTTGCAAATGATGGATGAAGTGCACTAAGCACTCTTAGCCTCTCACAAATGCTTCTCTTCTAATTCTCTCAAAACTTTTGTCTCAAATCTTGGCTCTAAATGCAAGAGATTTACTTCAAAGGTTGCTAGCTTATGCACAGGATTTTCGAGTTCTTGAGCACCCTCAAATGCTAGCCAAGACGAGATATATATACCCCTCTCAAAGAAACTAGCCGTTTGCAAGCAGCTGAGGAAATTCTGTACAGGCCGGACATTGTTTGGCCATGTCGGACAATGTCCGACTAGTGCAAGTCAATATGACCATTGGAAACATGTTAGTTATCATTGGGCTATTTTTTTGAAGGCCGGACAAAAGCCTTTTGTCCAGACAAAAAGCCCGGATAGATGTAAATGTCTACACTATTTTTCTTGCAGTGCAAGAGGCAATTAAGTACTAGTATAATACGATATGAATGCATTCGAACTTCCACACTAGATAGACTCAAGCTACTAGTTTCCTACCCATCTTAATAGTACGGTTAAACTAGCAAAAAGAATCATATCTGTTGGGGGAAATCTCTGCGAGACTAAGTCCAGGTAAGTTGCGTCACATGCGCCCGGGGACATGGCCTCCGGTGCCTCCCCGGGCGCCGCCTTTTGGCCACCGGGACCTGGCCTCCGGCGCCGCCATTTGCCCGGGGACCTGGCCTCCGGTGCCTCCCCGGGCGCCGCCTTTTGGCCCCCGGAACCTAGCCTCCGGCGCCGTCCCGGGCGCCGCCATTTGCCCGGGGACCTGGCCTCCGGTGCCTCCCCGGGCGCCGCCTTTTGGCCCCTGGGACTTGGCCTCCGGCGCCGTCCCGGGCGCCGCCATTAGCCCGGGGACGTGGCCTCCGGTCCCTCCCCGGGACTTGGCCTCCAGCGTCGTCCCGGGCGCCGCAATTTGCCCGGGGACCTGGCCTCCGGTGCCTCCCCAGGAGCCGCCTTTTGGCCCCCGGGACCTGGCCTTCGGCGCCGTCCCGGGCGCCGCCATTTGCCCGGGGACGTGGCCTCCGGTCCCTCCCCGGGCGCCGCCTTTTTGGCCCCCGGGACCTGGCCTCCGGCGCCGTCTCGGGCGCCGCCATTTGCCTCGGGACCTGGCCTCCGGTGCCTCCCCGGGCGCCGCCTTTTGGCCCCCGGTCCCTTCCCGGGCGCCGCCTTTTGGCCTGGGGACCTGGCCTCCGCCGCATGTCCCGGGCCTCATCGCCCTTCTAAAGGTAAAGTCTCGAGTTGTTTATCATGTGCAGGTCACGCGAGGAGCGCCTCGGGAATCAGCGACCACCTGTCAAGCATCCAAGACGTTTGACCGGGAGAAGGACGTTCCTACCCCTCAATCCGACGATGGCTTCCGGGGTAGTTTAGGCTTTTTGCTTCTTTTTGGGGCTATAAATAGCCCTTGTACCCCTCAGTTGTAAGCAGGTGATTCATATTGATTGGAATAGCTAAACTCACAGGTGTGCTCCGGAAGCCTCTCCCCCGGAGAGAGCCTCCCCAGCCGACCCCGGTCGGGAGCACACCGACAGGACTAGGGCCCCCACCGGGACCCGAACCTGTATAAATCCTCGTGCCTTTTCTTGTGTTTGTCCGGCGAGGGAGGACCGGTCATCCGGTCAACCCGCGCCGCGTAATCTTCGCTAGGATCGTTCACAAAACCTGCCGAGGTATTCTCAATACCACGACAGTTGGCGCCGACCGTGGGGACCCGTGACAAGACGCCATGGCTCCCCCAAGAACAAGGGCTCGCACCCTTCCCGGTGACGCCGGTCTCGGAGACCCGGCGCCGCCCGTCCGGGACACGGCTGTCCCGGCGCTTCCGCCCGGAGGTGGTCAGGCCCAAGTACCGCCTCCCGCCTTTCCTCTTAACTTAGGTGCTTCTACCTCCAGGTCGTTCCCGGTGACCGTGGGGACCTCGGCCGGGACCAGTCTCCCCCCGACGGCTCCCCCCGCTCCCCGGGACGCCCTGCTTGAGGCTTTAGTGGAGGGCCAGCTCCGTGCCCAGCGCTCTATGGATGAGCTGCTCAGCGTGTTGGTGCGGCCTCCGGCCCCCATATTTGCGTCGCACCCATACTCGGGGACTATGGCCCCGTTTATGGGCTACCCGGCGGCCCCCCCGGCCTCCAGGGGTTTGGCCGCCCGGTATGATCCAGCTGGGGGGTTCTCTCCCCCGACGGGGTATACGTCCGGACCCTTCCCGGCGCCCGGGCCCGTCCCGGTGCCGGGGGGTTACTTCATGCCAGGGCCCTTCGTGGCACCAGGGGGGTACCCCTTCTCAGGCCCATTCCCGGGGCTGGGAGCCCATTTCATGCCGGGGGTTTTCCCTACGCCGGGAGCGAGTCCCGCCCCTCGCGTCGCGTTTACCGCACTGAGGGCGGTCGACAGAGCAGCTCCCGTGCCTCAGCGGACTTCCCCCCGCATCGGCTCCCCGGTCCCGGACGTCGCCGCGGGGGCTCCCCCCTCGCTGGTTCCGGATAATACAGGGGCTTCCCTTTCCGGTTCCGGTCGTTGCCACAGGGGCTCCCTCCACTTCGGTTCCAAACGTCGCCGTGGGCGCCCCCTCCCCGGTTCCGGATAATACAGGGGCTTCCCCCTTTCCGGTCCCGGGGGTCTTCGCAGGGGGCTCCCCCCAGCCGGCCCCGAAAGCCTCCGGGCCAGTAGCTACAATGCATAAGCTCCCTCCCCCGGCGGGACATGTCCATTTCGCCCGGGGGGAGGTCGAGCGAATGCATTCACCTGAGCGTGGGGAAGAACTTCCCCCTGGCCGCGGGCGCGGGGAGCCTCGCTCTCGCACCGGTCGGGGGAAGAGACCTGCGGAAGACCCAGCCACTCCGGCGGACCTCTTGAACCGCTGCCTGACTCAGACAACGAGCGTGTCCCCCATCAAAGAAGATAGCGACCAGGACTCTCCCCGGGAGGTGCAGGGGGCTAACCAGCCCCTGTGCCGAAGACTTCGCAGCATCGGGTGGCCACGGCCCTACCGCCCTCCGCACATCGAACACTATAACGGTGAGGCAGACCCTTACGAATTTGTGCAGGTTTACTCCACAGCCATCTCCGCTGCCGGGGGGGCTGAGACGGTACAATGCAACGTCTTCCCCCTCTACCTCACCGGCATCGCCCGCTCCTGGTTCTACAACCTGAAGGCCGGCTCCATCAAGTCTTTCACGCAGCTCAAGCGGGAGTTCTGCGTGAACTTCCAGGGGAACTATGTGCGCCCCCTGGACTCCTCGCAGCTGTACACTGTCTGGCAGAGGACTGGGGAAACCATCAGAAGCTTCTTCAAGCGCTTTGATCAGGTGAAAAGCAAAGTGGCCCATGTCCCCGACTCTACGGTCATCGAAGCCTGCAAAAGCGGCATCCTCCCGGGGGAGCTCCACCGAAGGCTCTCCCGGAGCTGCCCCTCTTCCGCCGACGAGCTCTTCAACGTACTCAAAAAGTACGCTCGGGCGGAGGAAGACGACATCTGGAAGAAGACCCAGGAGGCTCCCGCCTCCGCCGACCGGGGGGCCAGGGATCCCCTCAAGCGCCCTAGACAGGGGGGGCATAACGAGCCACGGCCTCGGGACACCTTTGTCCTCGAGGGCAGAGGCGGCTCGCGCGACCCCCCGAGGGTCAACCGCCCCTTCCCCAAGCCAAAAGGCCACGGGGGAGGACAGTCTTCGCGCGACCGGGAAGGCCCCGCGGGGAGAAGGCGGGAAGGACCATGGTGTAGCTTCCATGGGTCCAGTACCCACGCTACCCGAGACTACGGCCAACTACTGCAACACTTTGCGGCATTCCTCAACCAGCGCCGGTAGGGGGGGGACTCTGGCCTCCTTGCTCCCACGACCAGCTGTTCCGGCCCTTCCCGCTCCCACGGGGGGTCAGTAGACGCAGACGCAGGAGGGGGAGCCTTCAGAAGCTCTCCCCTTTGAAACTTCTCAGTGCCACATCAACGTCATCGTGGGAGGGTCCGCCTCCGGGCTCGACTCTAAGCACCAGCGTAAGGAGTACGCGCGCGAGGTCAAGGTTGTGGGGGTGCTATACACGTCTCCGCCACCCAAGTGGTCGGATGTCCCCCTCACCTTTACGGCGGAAGACGGGCGAGGGGTTCGCTTCCCCCACGACGACGCGCTCATTGTCTCTGCGACCATCTACAACTGCCACCTGGCCCGCATCCTCGTGGACGGTGGGAGCTCCGCCGATGTGCTATTCCTGAAAGCCTTCAAAGAGATGCAGGTGGATGAGAAGCTCCTGCAGCCCGCAGCCGGGCCCCTGCAAGGTTTTATCCCGGGGAAGGCGATCCACCCCGTGGGCAAGGTAGATCTTCCTATGACATTCGACACCCCGGAGAACTACCGGACCGAGCTGGTCCGCTTCGACGTAGTGGACCTCCCCTCCTCCTACAATGCGATAATGGGGAGGACCACAATCAACCGGCTGGGGGCTGCCACCCATCAAAACTACCTCTGCATGAAGATCCCCGGGCCGCACGGTGTGATCAACGTCCGGGGAGACGAAGACATGGCTCGTGCTCTATACGAGCGCGCTGCCGCCACAATCAGAAGCGTCAACCTCATAAAGACGCCCGGGGGGGAGGCCTCCCCCCCGGATCCAGACGCCGCTGTGCCACCGCCCGGGAGGCCCCTCCTAAAGCCGCGTCCGTAAGGGGGCCTCCGGAAGGTCCTGCTGTCCCCGGACGACGAAGACAAAACCTTCCGGATCGGGGCGGAGCTCCCCGAGGAGCATGCAGCGTTGCTTTTAGCCTTTCTGCGCGAAAACTCCGATGTTTTTGCGTGAAGCCTTCGGACATGCGGGGCGTCGCCCGGGAGGTTATCGAGCACAAGCTCGCAGTGGCCCCCGGTCACCCCCCAATCAAACAGAAGCTGCGGAAACTCTCCCTCAAGGGCCAAGAGGCAATCAAGGTGGAGATCACCCGGCTCCGAGAGGCGGGGTTCATTCGGGAGGTCCTGCACCCCGAGTGGCTCGCGAACCCCGTCCTCGTGAAGAAGTCAACCGGCAGGTGGCGGATGTGCGTGGACTTCACCGACCTTAACCGCGCCTGCCCCAAAGACAACTTCCCGCTCCCGCGGATTGACCAGCTCGTCGACTCCACCGTGGGGTGCGAGCTCATGAGCTTCCTAGACGCCTACTCGGGCTACCATCAAGTCCGGATGGCAGAAGGGATGAGGAAAAGACGAGTTTCACAACTCCCCTCGGAACCTTCTGCTACCTCCATATGCCCTTCGGGCTCAAGAACGCGGGCGCGACCTTCCAGCACCTCATGACGCTGGTCTTCAAAGATCAAGTCGGCCGCAACGTCGAAGTCTACGTAGATGACGCGGTCGTCAAAAGTCCCCGCGCAGCCTCCCACATCGACGACCTGGCGGAAACCTTCCGCAACCTCCGCGTGTTTGGGCTCAAGCTCAACCCAGAGAAGAGCGCCTTCGGGGTGCGCGGGGGGAAGCTCCTAGGTTTCCTCATGTCCCAGCGGGGCATTGAGGCAAACCCCGAGAAGATCCGGGCAGTCCTCGACATGCCCCCGCCGCGCTCCGTCAAGGACGTCCAGTGGCTCTCCGGCCACCTAGCCGCGCTAAGATGCTTCGTCTCCCGGTCGGGGGAGCGCGGCCTCCAGTTCTTCAAGATCCTCCGAGGGCTCGAGGGGTTCCGCTGGACCCCCGAGGCCCAGGAAGCCTTCAACGACCTCAAGAAGTACCTCACGAGCCATCCAATGCTCATGAGACCGTCTCTGGAAGAGCCCTTGCTCCTCTACCTTGCCGCGACCCCCGTCGCCGTTAGCGCGGTCTTGGTGAAGGAGCAAGGGGGGCATCAGCGTCCCGTGTACTACGTGAGTGAGGCCCTCCAAGGGGCCAAAACTCGGTACATGGAGATGGAGAAGATCTGCTACGCCCTCCTGATGGCGTCCCGGAAGCTTCGCCATTACTTCCTGGGGCACCCCATCACCGTCCCGTCGTCCCTCCCCCTGGGGGAGGTACTGCGGAACAAAGAAGCCACCGGCCGGATCGGGAAGTGGGGGGCCGAGCTCGCCCCCTTCTCCCTGTCCCTCACCGGCCGCTCCGCCATCAAGTCGCAGGTCCTTGCTGACTTCGTCGCAGAGTGGGCTCTTGCCTCTGGGTCCGGGGACGAAGACCTCCCTGTGCCGCCCCCACGCAGTGATCATTGGACTCTCATGTTTGTTGGGTCGCTGTGTCTCGCCCGGGCTGGTGCGGGAGTAGTCCTCCGGAGCCCCGAGGGGAAGTAACTCGAGTACGCCGCGCGGCTCGAGTTCCCCGCAACCAACAACGTCGCCGAATACGAGGCATTGCTCCTCGGGATGCGCCTTGTGCACTCCTTGCGAATCCGACGCCTCCTAGTCAAGGGAGATTCTCAGCTCGTAGTTTGCCAAATGGACAAGTCTTACCTGTGCCATGACGCAAACTTAAGTCTTTATTTGCAGGAGTTGCGAAAGATGGAGAGGCATTTCGACGGCCTCGAGGCCCGGCATATCCCGCGAAGGGATAATGACCGGGCCGACGCCTTGGCCCGGGCAGTAAGCGCCCGGGAATCGCTTCCCAAGGGGGCCATCTTGGAAATAATCACGGAGCCCTCGGTGGCCTCCCCGGACACGGGCGACGAGCCTCGTGTCCCGGAGGTCACCGAGATCACCCGGACTTCATCGTGGATGGACCCCCTCATCTCCTTTATCAAGCGGGTGGGGGACCCTCCTAGTGATACCGAGGCTAAACGCCTCCGGGCCAAAGCCCGGGCATATCTCCTGCTGGAGGGGAGGTTCTACAAGCGGGGGGCTTCCGCCCTCCTGCGCTGCCTCCCCCGGCCGGAGGGACTCCAACTCCTCGAAGACATCCAAGCGGGGAGCTGTGGTTCTCACCTAGCCCCGCGTGCCATCGGGACCAAGGCTCTCCGGCAGGGCTTCTACTGGCCCATGGTCATGCGTGACGCGCGAGACCTTGTCTCCGAGCGCGAAGCATGCCAAAAGATGGCCAAGAGCTCGAACCTCCCCCCTGTAGCGCTGTAGACTATCCCCATCACTTGGCCCTTCGTGCACTAGGGGATGGACCTCTTAGGTCCCTTCCCCCCAGCGCCCAGAGGATACAAGTATGCGGTGGTTGCGGTCGACTACTTTACAAAGTGGGTTGAGGCGGAGCCTTTGGCCAGCATCACGTCCCGGGCCATCCAGCGGTTTTTCTGGAAAAACATCGTATGTCGTTTTGATGTCCCCCGGGAAATCACCGTGGACAACGGGACCCAATTCGACTCGGCTTATTTCCGGGAATTCTGCGAAGCCCTGGGGCTCATCATCCACTTCGCCTCAGTGGCCCATCCCCGGAGCAATGGGGCTGTCGAGAGGGTCAACGGCGTAATCCTACAGGGGTTGCGCCGGAGACTCGAGAAAACTGCTTCTAAGTGGGGTGCATGGGCAGAGGAGCTCCCTAGCATCCTCTGCTCCATGCGCACGACCCCATCCCGGGCGACGGGACGTACTCCCTTCTCCCTGGTCTACGGGGCAGAGGCAGTCCTCCCCCCGGAGATTGGCCTCCGGTCGCTGCGGGTCAAGCTCCTGGAGGGAGCCACGCCCACAACGTACCAGGCTAACGAGGCCAACCAGCGCCTGGAGGTTGACCTCGTGGAGGAGGAACGCGACCGAGCGCTCCTCCGCCACGCCATCTACGAGCGCGAGATGGCGCGCGCATACAACCAGTGCGTGCGTGAAAGATCCTTCCGCCTTGGGGACCTTGTCCTCAAGCGCGTCACAGACCCCCAAGCCCAGGGGAAGCTCTCCCCCAAGTGGGAGGGCCCCTACAGAATCTCCACGGTCCTGGGCTCGGGGGCTTATAAGCTCTCCAACCTTCAAGAGCAGGAGCTGAAGCACACGTGGAACTTGCGTTTACTTCGCAAGTTCTATGTTTAGCCTTACGGGCTTGTCCCCTCCCCTGGAGCGATCACGCCGGAGGGGGAGGAGGGACACTGTATTTACCTTTTCCTCCCCTTTCGCGACTTCGCAGGGGGAGGCACTGTACTTCATTTTATTAGCAATACATAGGTCTTGCTCTTCAATTGTCTCATTGCAGGTTCTTCTCATTACCGCCCCTAGCAGCGATGCCCTCCCCGCGAGGATGCCCTCCCTGCGAGGACGCCCACCCAGTGAGGATGCCCTCCCCGCAAGGAAGCCCTCCCCGTGAGGACGCCTTCCCCGCGAGGAAGTGGGCCCAGACCCAGCAAGTCCCTCCTGTAGGGCGGCTTACGATCAGCCCTCACGGACTGAGGGTGTAAGTGGCAACCCGGTCCCCAGTGGCCGCGGTAACGAGTCACTTTGGGAGACTAGTCCCCTGCCCAAACACTCAAGACCCGTCATCGGGCACTTCCTCCTCCGGGAGTAGACGCTCTCCCCAGTGGGACGTCTAATGGCTTGCTTGGATATCTCTTCCTCCTTCGGGAGTAGGCGCTCTCCCCAGTGGGACGTCTAATGGCATTCTTGGATATTTGGTCCCCGGCGACCTTATTCCCGGCTCCCCGTTCTCATGGCGACCGGATGATTGCCTCCCGGAGACCCTATTCCCGGTTCCCCGTTCTTACGGCGACCGGACGATTGTCTCCCGGAGAAGTTACGGATTTCTTGGACATTTCTTCCCCGGAGACTTTATTCTCGGCTCCCTGTTCTTACGGCGACCGGACGATCATCTCCCAGGAAGCTCACCTCCGGAAATCTCACCGGGTTTTCTTGGATGTTTCTTCCACACGAGGCCCCATTCCCGGCTCCCTATCCTCACGGCGACCGGACGATTGCCTCCCGGAAGGTCTCTCCCTTGGAAACCCCGTTTTAGAATTTTCTAACTTAGAAAAATTCTCATGCTACAAGTCACTTCCACCCCGGGGGCCTTGTTACCCCCACAGCGCGCGGAGCTACCCTCCGGCCCACTGTGGGTGGGGGGGATAAGGAACCCCCGGGTGTCGACCGCACCGCCCACGAGCAAACTTAGCTCATTCTTGTGAAGAGGAGTCGTCCAGACCATCCAAGAAGAAAAAAATAAAAAGACGACAAAGAAGGAAGCAAGCAAACAGCTTTATTGATCGTCAAACCCAGAGGACATCTTCTCCCTCCGGTGGGCTTCCGAGACGGTACAACCCAGGCTCTAACCCGGGGGATTCTCTACATCCTAAGGCTCCTACGCCTAATACTCCTGGGGCTCTCCGCTAGCTCCCGGGCCAAGTCCCGGTACAATGCGCGCACGCGGCGCCAAGCGTCCCGGAGCACATCTTCGGGCCAGAACTCGTATCCCGCCGATGGAAGTATCCGGAGAGGAGGTATCATCCGGACCCCGAACGCGGGGGGGACAATTCGGCGCGATGATTGTCAAAATTGTCCAAGTGCCACTTCGGATGCCACCTTAACCGGACGGGCTCCCGGACGGCGTCCCCGCTGCGCTCCCCAGAAATGAGGCTCAGCAATATTAAAGCCGCTTGGGTGTCCCCCGGAGAGCCCCTCCCGGACCATCGCCCGGGAGTAACCTCGCGGGAACCCTGGTAGCATTGCATTCAATTCAAAGACTTAGAAAAATTTCTAACTCTATTGCATTCAAAATATCTTTTTACAAGTGTCCGGGGCTTCTTCTAAGAAGCTACCGGGATAAAAATCCTAAGAAAACAAAAGGGTCCTAACTAAGACCCGGGGGGAGGCTCATACTTTGTTATTGGCGTCCTCCCCTCGTGGGGCTTCCTCCGAGGCCGGGGCTGGGGCGTCCACTGCCGGAGGCGCCGGTGCCGGGAATCTCACCCAGATGATCCGGTCGTAGAAGCCCCCGGTGAGCTGCTCCACCTCCCGAAGAACTCGGGGAAGCTCCGCGGGATGCGGCCCCCGATCGCCCGGGGGCCCACTCCCCGGTGCTCGACGAGCCCGGCCGCGGCCGCGACGATGGGGATCGCCCGGCCCCGTGCCCGGGCGTCCGCTGCCTCCGGGATCCCAGAGACTTGTGCGCTAAGAAAACGCACAGCCTCCGCAAGCGTGGCCGGGGGCGCCTCCGAGCCACCCCCGGAGCCTAGGCTTACGCCAAGGCTCTCGATGCCTTGAGCTCCCAGAAGGCCTCCTCCCGGAGGCGGCCGTTGATGGTCTCCGAGACGTGGACCTGGGCTCGAACCCGGGCCAGCTCCCGGAGAGCTTCATCCCGTTGGCCCAGGTAGGCGGCAGCCTTGTCCTCCTCGTCGTTGAGCAGCCGGACGACACGCTGCTCAACGCCCCAGGTAATCGCCGCCCCCTATAAATTCCAGAGTTAGAAAAATTTTAGATGCAGGGAACCAAGAGAAAGTGACAACCGCTTCCGGTGAATACTTGGGCTTGAAGGGACCGAAGCTCCGCGAAGCGATCGTGGAGCGTCCCCCCCATGACGAAGGCTTGGACCATTGGGGTCTGCAGGCCTTCCGCATAACGTTTGACCTCCCCTGCGGAAAGAAGGGGGGTCTCCCGCCGGGCGCCTGTCCCGCCGAGGCCGGTAACGGGCTCCCGGGCCTGGGCTCCCGGTATGACCTCAGTCGGGGTGGCGGTCATCGTCGTCTTCGTCGCCGAAGTGCCCCCCGAGGAAGTGGCCGAGGAAGTCCCAGAAGGGGTCCCTCGCTGGGGGCGGGGATCATCAACCCTTTCCCCTTCCCGGGCGGGAGGGCCCCCGGGGCCCCCACTTCCGGCGGGACCTCATTGACTGAGGGGCTCCCCCCCTCGTCCACGGGCCACTCCATCTGCGGAGGCGAGGCCTCCGCGAACCTCACCTCCAGCTTCTCCGGCTCCAAGGGGGCCGGGGGTGCGGGGAGGGCCGTTATCGAAGGCGGCGATGGGGCGTAGTTCGCCGAGTCAGATGCCGCCCCGCCCGCGGCCGGTCCCTTCCCCTGAGCCTCAAAGGGGCTCTTCGGGGGAGGGGGTGTTGCTTCCTTCCGGGCCGGCGCTCGGGGGCGCCCGGTCATGGGGGTCTCGTCCCGGGGCTTCGCCGGTGTCGCCGCCGGCGTCGTCGACGGGCCGGGGGTTTTTTGGACTCTGGCCTTCTTAGGCTCAGAGCCTCCGGCCGCGTCCTTCCCCCGTTTGTGCGACTCGGGGGTGGGGAGGGGTTTCCTCTACAGTAGCTTCAGCCCGTAGGCCTCAGCCACCAAGTTCCAGGGAGGGCCCTCCCGCACGAGGCGCACGACGCACTCGTGCTCATCGGCGAAGTACCTCCCCAGGAGGTTCTCCGCCTTCTCCCGCGCCGCCCGGTACGGCCGGACTACAAGAGGTAAAGAGTTAGTCAAATTTTCAAAAATTTGTGAATGCAGTGATGCAGGTTACTGGGACTTATGTCGGGTCACCGGCTTGACCGGGGGCCGCTGCTCCGGGCCCATGCCGATCCCCCTTCTCCCACGTGAGAAGGGGGAGATCCTCAGGAGCATCATCTCCTCGGCGGCGTCCCGCATAGATCGGGTCTTCCGAGAGATGATCACCTTGCCGAGGAGCTCGAGCTCCTCGTCCGTCCACACCGGAGGCTTCGGCACGGACGACCTGCTGTAGGAGGCGGGCCCCGGGGCGTACGTCACCTCGTCGTCCCGGACCCGGAGGTAGAACCACCTCCGGATCCAGTCGCCCCAATGGTCCCGGGAGGCTGCCGCCGGGTAATCGGCCACCAGGGACGGCAGCATCTGCACCATCACCGAGCCGAAGGGGGACTTGGGTGCCCCCTTCACCAGGTGGGAGCTCCTCACCGCTGGTTCGTAGAAGTACCGGAAGGCGCGTAGGGTAGGCTACCGCCCGGTCGCCGTCTCATAGAGCCAAATGAAGAGGCCCATCCGGATGATCGCGTTCGGGGTGAGGTGGTTTAGAGCCAACCCATACTCCTTCAGATACTCCTGGAGCAAGGGATGCACCGGGAGCCGGAGCCCCGCCTCCAGGAAGGCCTCGAAGGCCACGATCTCTCCGGGCCTGGGGCGGGGGGCTCCGTCCTTCTTCACTGGGACCCGGATGTCCCCGTCCTCGATGACGCAGCGTTCGACCATGGACTCTGCGTCCTCAGCCGTAAACTCGGACGCCCAGAGGAAGTCTGGAGCGACCTCCTCCGGAGGCACCTCGGTCATCTTCGCTCGACCCTTCGGTGCCATCAGGTCAGTTTTTTTTTCCGGAGACAAACTTTTCAGGAGGCTAAGCCTAGAAGTTCCGGATGCTCGCTACTGGGCGCAAGCTACCGGGAAGAACTACCGGGAGAGAGCTACCGGGAGAGCTAAAATCGCTAAGGATGAGAAGTTTGGAATGAAGCTCCCGGGCCCCCCAAGGCCCTATTTATAGGGGCGAGCCGTAGTCCAGATGGGCGCCACATGGCACCCCGCGGAGCAATCTGGACCGTTGAAGTTCAAATCGTGCGCGGGAAACGAAGGGACTGGCGAGCGAATCGAGGCGCCGGTTCGAACCGTGAGCGCATTTATGGCGAAGCGGCGCGGCCTTAAGCGCGGGGCGCGGAAGCTGAAGCGTCACTGCTCTGGTGGCTTGGTGCGGAGATTTTCCCGGTGACATGTACCACACCCAAATCCAGAGCCTTCTTCCTCAGCGCCGGCCGCTGGAATTTGTCCCCGATCGATCTAGCCAATGCCACTTTGTCACTTAGTTAGGTCTCAGTCCCTTGAGCATTTCATTCCACTAGCCCGATCTCTGAATTTTCCCAGATCAAGAGTTATGCTCTTGCCAAGTTCCTGTCTAGAACTGTGCCTGTGCCGTGTCGCCACCACAGTTCATCGCCATCGTGCATCGCCGTCTGGCCATCTTTTGCCTTGAAACTACCGCCAATGTGTCCCTGGCATCCACACCTACCTCCTAGACATAGTTGGCGAAGTGTTTGAAGCCCAGAACCAGATTTAGCCCTCTGCCCTAGTTTTTGACAGTGTCAGTGTAGTGCCAGTGCATGTCAGCCACTGGCATTAGCCTTGTTTGACCCTTTCTATTTGAGCAATTGAAATGCCACTTTGTCCACTAAGCTCCTGGAGCCGTGTTCTACAATTTTCTCTACTGTCACATCTCCAGAAAACCCACCTAGAGCCAACCTAAGGCTATGCCTAGTCGTGAACCGAATGTCGACCCTTCAACATTCAACCACTTTGAACCTATCTCTTCGAGCAGCACTCGAGTAACCTTGTCCAAAGCATCTCCCCTGCATGCATGTTATATTTTATCTACTATTTCCTATAAAAGCTATTTTCTGTATGTTTCCGTGGTGGGATGTGTTGAATTGCCTCGTTGTTGTGTGCGCGAATAGAGCAAGGAGCAGAAGAGTCAATAGAGGACTACGAAGAACCGTCTGAGCAACTAGACCCCTCACTGCAAGGCAAGTCTCAAACCCTTGATCATGTCTAGCCTATTATTTTGAAATAAAGTATGTTAGTTGTTATGTTAGTTGTTTTCGAGTATATGCATGCCTTATATTCAAATGAGAATTATGTTCAAATAAAATGATTAGATATGACCTAAATGATTATGAAGCCCCTTTTGTCATTGAATATCCATGCACCCTTATCACCCTAGAATATCATGCTTAGGCTATGCTTATACTCAAGATTATATGTTAAATGCTAAATGGTCACATGTGAGAAAAGCATATTCAAAACCCCTTTTTGTGAAAGAAAATGTGATTGGAATCGATAGTGAGGATGGTTTGATTGGTTGGTGCTGTGTTCGCACTGGGAATGTGAAAGACTCCTCACTAAAGATTCATAAGGATGAGAACCTTGTGTTGTACTTCTATGCGCCATGAAAAACGTACCAACCGCTTGCCCGGTATGGTACGGGCACAACATAGTAGCTTTCTCATTATTAGCTTTTCCCTGCAATGGTTGTCGGTCCGGTTTCTCGAGTGGAATTGGTGGGCCACAGAGGGCCATGAGAGATGTGAGATCAGAAAAATAAAGAGAGGATAAGGTGTAAGAAGGAAGACGCCCTACGCCTGGATTAAGTCGTGCGCGACTGTAATCAAGAGAGGCTATGTGTCTTGCGAGACAATAGACCAAGGCTAGGAAGAATTGGCTGTGGGGAGTACCCACAATGGTAATGAGGACTGAAATGTCTATTTACTGGGCAGGGAATTGTTAATGCTAGGATTGTAAACCGTTGTGTGATCTCGGCATTGTCACATGCGTAAAAGTCGCATGGAGAGGTTCTGACTTGAAAGCTGAGTGATCGGTGGATTAAGGTGGTACACCTTTGCAAAGTTATAGAAAGTATCGTATACTCTGAGCTCCCAGGTCATGGAGTCTGCGCGCAGTGGATTCTATCCACGTCGATGCAGCACAAGTAGCTTTTGGGAAAGTTTTTCATAAAATTGAATAAAGTGGTGACTCATGGAGGACCACCACACATAACATCTTCTAAAAATTTAGCTTAGGATTTTAAAAGCCTCGCTTTTGAAAACAAAAACCTTTTCTTCAAAATTAAGAGTGAAAATCTATTCTATGAGCCAAAGAGCCATCCTTTGGAAATTTCCCCTCATCTATATATATCTGCATTCTTATTTGGGACTTGTTGAGCTCTATGTGGACAATGTGCTCAACCTTGCTTTTGCAAACAAAAATTTAGAGGAAGGATTCATTGATCCCGAGTCCTATGGTCTTGAACCCAACATGGCAGAAGAAGAAACTGCTCCAGAAGATCTTGAACCCAACATGGCAGAAGAAGAAACTGCTCCAGAAGATCCAGCTTGTTAGAGAGTCACTTACCAAGTTGAGTCCGATGTGGAGGAAGCCAATGCAACGCCGCTGCAAGTTGAAGATGAAGACCGTTGAAGTCCTTTTGCTTGTTGTTGTTGTTGTTTTATTTTGTGCTGACCTTTGTGTCGAAGAAAACTCCTTAATTTTGTATCAACACTAAAGTGCGTCATTTTGGCGCTATGTTATTGTAATGTTGGTCCTTGTGATCGGCACTTGTTTTAATTACTTGCATTTTTATATAATGCATCTTATTGTTGTGAGCTGCAATGTACCATTTCTAAGTGCAATCCACTTGGGCGGTTGCCATCGGATTTCTCAAATGAGGGTCCCACAGAGACCTCCAGGAAGGGACTGCCGGGGTGTGAGGCGCCGGGGGAGAGTCTACCCCCCGGGTGTCTTGATCAAGTTGACGCTCCCGAGCATCGCGGTTCTCGTTGAGAGCACAGGCCACGTCTTGGTCGCCTCGGGCGGTGATGACGCCGCGAGGCCCAGGGATCTTCACACAGAGATAACTCTAGTGGATCGCCGCCCCCAGACAATTGATCGTGGTCCTCGCCATAATCGCGTTGTACGAAGAGGGAAGGTCCACTACATCGAACCGGACCATTTAAGTCCGGTAGTTGTCTAGGTCACCGAATGTCATGGGGAGATCAACCGTCCCCACCGGGTGGACGGTCTTTCCAAGGATGAAGCCTTGCAAGGGCCCAGTTGTAGGCTACAGCAGCTTTTCTTCAACCTGCATCTCCCTGAATGCCTTCAGATACAGGATGTCGGCGGACCTTTCGCCATCGATGAGGATACGCGCCAGGTGGCAGTTGTAGACGGTGGCGGAGACGATGAGTGCACCATTATGGGGGAAGCAAACCCCGCCCGTGTCTTCCGCTATGAAGGTGAGGGGGACGTCCGACCACTTTGGTGGGCGAGACGTGTGTAGCACCCCCACAACCTTTACCTCCCGCACGTACTCCTTGCACTGGCGCTTGGAGTCTCACCCCGAGGCGGATCCCCCCGTTATGACATTTACACGACTTTGGGAAGTTTGGAAGGGGAGCTCTTCGACTGAGCCCCCTTCCTGCATTTGCCTATGCTGTTCCCCCGAGGGAGTAGGGAGAGCAGGCAGAGTAGGCAGAGGGAGCAAGGAGGCAGGGCTCCCTCCCCCCTACCCATGCTAGTCGAGGAATGCAGCGAAGTGTTGCAGGAGTTGGTGGCATTCCCGAGTTAGCGTGGGTATTGGACTTGTGGAAGGCACACCACAAGTTGGCTGTTCCCTCCTTGCCACCCATCGCGGGACCTTCTCAGTCGCAGGACGATTGTCCCTTCTTGGCCCTTGGGCTTAGGGAAGGGGCAGTTGCCCTTATCGCCATAGCACGGGCCGCCTCCGCCCTTGAGGACAAAAGTGTCCCGAGGCCGTGGCTCACTGTGGTTGCCCCTCTTGGGATGCTTGCAGCGGGGGTCCCTGGCATCCCAGTCAGTGGGGGAGGGGGCCCCTTGGTTCTTTTTCCAGAGGTCGTCCTCCTCCGCTCGAGCATACTTCTCGAACATAGTGGAGAGCTCATCAGCGGAGGAGGGACAACTCCGGGGGAGCCTCCAGTTGAGCTCCCGGGGAGGATCCCGCTCTTGCACGCCTCGATGACTGTGGACCCGGGGACGTGAGCCACTTTGCTCTTGACCTGAGCGAAGCACTTGAAGAAGCTGTGGATGGTCTCCCTTGTCTTCTACCGGACAGTGTAGAGCTGCGAGGAGTCCAGGGCACACGTAATTCCCTTGGAAGTTCACGTAGAACTCGCGCTTGAGCTGCGCGAAGGACTTGATGGAATCGGCCCTTAGGTTGTAAAACGATGAAAGGGTAATTCCGGTGAGATAGAGGGGGGACATGTTGCATTGCACCGTGTCGTCCCCCCACCCGCCGAAATGGCTGTGGAATATACCGGCACATACTCTTAAGGGTCGGTCTCAACGTTGTAGTGCTCGATGTGCGGCGGGCAATAGGGTCGTGGCCAGCAGATGCACCGGAGTCATTGGCACAGTAGCTGGTTGCCCCCTCAACCTCCCGGGGATAGTCCCGGTCACTGTCTCCTTTGGCTGGGGAAGCATGCTCGTTGTCGGAGTCGGGGAGGGGTCCCAGCGGTCCGCCGGTGTGACGGTAGCGTCTCTTCTCCTCGGGGTTGGTTGAGCTATCCTCTTGGCCATCCAGTACCCCCCGGAGGTGGCGGTCGCTTCTTTGACCGGCCTCTTCCTCCGGTCGGACCGGCAGCGCGGCTTGCCGTCACCCCGGGCTGGGGGAAGTTCCAATTGGTAACGGGAGGGGGCTTCCCCATATTTCATGGTACGCATTCGCTCGACCTCTTACCGGGTGAAGCGAGTCTAATCTACCGGGGGAACCCTCCAGGGCGGCCCTGGGGGAGGAGGGAGTTGATGCGCATCGACTGTCGGCCCGGAAGGAGGCACCAGCGCGCGGGATTGGCCCGGCAATGGGTAAGCACCCCGGATGGCGGCGGGAGCTGGAGAGATCCCCGGAGGAACCACCGGCCCTGGCACCAGGCCATCCCCAGACATTATCCTACGGAGACTCCCTGGCACATGTGCGGCCATGGGCGCGGGGCGACTTCCGGTGCGGGGGGGGGGGGGGGGGGGGACCCCGGCACAGGGAAGGTTCCCGATGCTGCGGCAGCCACCTGTGGAGGTTCCAGGTCCGAGGCTGGGTGGCCTCCCTAGATGGGAAAGGTCTCGGGCACGGGCTGGCCTCCTGGCGCAGGAAACATCCCCGGTGCGACGAAGGCCTCGGGTGTGCGCAAGCCTCCGGGCGCGGGGAACGTTACTGGCGTGGGGAAGGCTGCCGGGTGCCCCATGAAGAACGGAGGCGGCGCCCCCATAAACGGGTACGGAGGAGGGTACAAAGGAGTCGGGGGCCGTGCTATGATGTGCAATAACTCCTCCAAGGTCTGTTGGGCGCAAAGTTGGCCCTCGACCAAAGCCCCCTGCATGGGGTCTCCAGAGGCAGAGACTACCGGTTGGGGTGCGCTAGCTCCCGCAGGCGCCGTCACGGTCACCAGGTTGGGGATAGGAACACCTGCACCGGAGGTTACAGGAGGAGGTAGCACCCTCTCCGGGTGTCTCCAGGAGGTAAGGTCGTTGTAGCAACATCTTGCGGGGGTAGCGCTGGGTCACTGGGACCGGCACCACCAGAAAGGGAGAGGGTCTTCGACCCTGTTCTTGGGGGAGCCATGGCAATTTGTCACAAGTCCCCACGGAAGGCGCCAACTGTCGTCGTATAAAATATACCATCGGTAGGTTTAACGAGAAGACTTGAAACGGGAACGTTGGTACGAACTGACCGTGCGACCTATCATATCCCACCGGGCAACACAACAATTGACACAGTGATTTTTATACAGGTTCGGGTCCCGGTGGGCCTAGTCCTGTCGACACCCTCCAGAAGCAAGTCCACGTGGGAGGTTTTCTTCGGGGAGAGAAGCCTCCGAGGGAGCCTGTTGTTTCTGTGTAAAAATTACTTGAGTGTCTTCTCTCAAATGAGATACAAGGGGGGTATATATAGTCCCCAAAACATGCAAAAAGACTAAAAAGTCATAGCTACAGCTGTCGGATGGAGGGGTGTTGACGCCATTTCACCGGCCGAAGGGTTTGGATGCTTGACAAGTGTCCTCAATAGTTCTCGAGGCGCTCTTGATGTCACCTGCATGTGACCTCACACGAGAGGCCTCCGTGGCTTTTCCCGGGTGACCTCCGGGATTTTCCCTGGTAGACCTTTGGTACTTTCCTTGGTGGGCGCCCGGGATTTGATATGGTCTTCTACGGAGACCTCCGTGGCATTTCCCGGGAGGCCTCCGTGATATCCCATGGGAGGGGTCTGGGCTTGCCATAGGAGGCATCCGGGGCTCGGAGAGATGCCCATGCTCTTCTACAACGGATCATAACTCCTTCAGGGTGGCGTTCGGGACTTTGCCCGGTAGACCTCAGGGATTTTCCACGGAAGGCCTCCGGGACTTTGCCCGGTAGCCCTCCGGGGTTTTCCACAAAAGTCCTCCTCCCTAGCTACGGCTGTCGGATCGAGGGGTGTTGACACCATTTCACCGGCCGAAGGGTTTGGATGCTTGACAAGTGTCCTCGCTAGTACCCAAGGCGCTCTTGATGTCACCTATGCGTGACCTCGCACGGAAGGCCTCTATGGCTTTTCCCAGGGGACCTTCGATATTTTCCCTGGTAGACCTCTGGGACTTTCTGTAACACCCCTGTTTTTGCCAAACCCTAAAATAGCCAAAATCCACATCTGGACCCCAAACCCTAATCTGCTTCAGCCATTCCCTTCTAAATGTTGTTCAGAGCATTTTTCCCTTCGGGACCATCTCCAAAATCTCACCCTAAAGCTGAGTTTCAGCCCTCGCCATTTTTAAAACCCTAATTACCCTATTTTACCCTAAACCGTTTTCCCCAATTTTGTCGAAACCCTTCAGATCTTGCCTGATCTTACCAAACTTTGGCCAGATAAGTTCTATTAATCTTTTGCAACTTAGCTGCGAAATCAGATTTCATATCGGACCCTCAGATCTCCAAATTTGCAAACAGGCCCAAGTCCTATTCAAGTTTTCTTCACAAGACAGCCCCTGGAACAAGTTTCAGAAATTGCAAATCGGCCCAAACTTCTTTTTAGGTCCTTTCGACCAACGCCTGGTCGTTGCCACGACCAGTGCACGAGCCACCGTTGCCGCACCGTGTTCTCGCCGTGCTTGCTCGCCGCCGGCCACCGCCTCTTGTCGCCAGTGTTGTGAACAACTGAGCCACCTCCCGCGCACGTGCCAGCACAGTTGCATCGCCTCGCCCAGCGGATAAACGGCCGCGCTCCAGCAGCGTTTTCGCGCGCGCTCCCGTAGCCGTGGCAGTTGCATGCGTGTACGTGTCATTGCCGGAGCCTTGCTGTTGCCTCCGCATCTGCGCCGTTCCAGGTGAAGTTCCAAGGCAACTGGCAAAGCTGCAGCACCGCCTGAAACGCGATCACGTCGCCATCGCCGTCGTTGCGCCTGCGCCCGACAAGTTTCTCCCCGGCGCAAGCAACCGTTGTCGCGTTTTCCCTCGCAAGCTCCGTCCCCGTGCCTATTTAAACCCCCTCAGTGCTGTGAAGAAGCACAACCTCAGGACTTAGCCAAATTTCCAGTTTCTCGCCGTTTTCGCTTTCTTCTCCGGCGAGCCAGTGAATGAGCTCACGGTGCTAGCCCATTCCACAGCCCCTTTCTCCAATCCAGGTTCACCAGTGAGTTCCCCTCGTTCCCCTCTCTGTGTCATAGCAGCCAATTGTACCAGATCAATCCCCATCGCCGGTGATCGCCGGATTCCCGATTTGCCCTGTTCCCCCAATGCCGTTCGATTCAGCCCAAATTAACCCTCAATCCTGTAGAAGAAGTTGATCAGTAAGCTTAGTAGAGCAAGCCTGTAGAATCAGAATCCCCAATTGAGCTCAAATCGAAGAAATCCCAAATTGGAACCTCGGCCGTTCGCCGGACTTCGACGCCAAGCTTCTCCGGCCGATCTCCAATGAAATTAATCCCTCCAGTAGCTTTGCTGTACCCTAGAGATCATTCCCAAGCTTGGAATTGAGCTCTTTTGCCCTGTATCAAAAATCCCCAAGCTCCAGTGTCGTCTTCTCCAGCGCCGGTCGCCGGCATTGTTTCCCGGCCGATCTAGCCCCTGAAACCTTGCCCCTTAGCTTCGCCTCACCTCCCTGAACAATTCTTTCCACTAGCTCGACACCTGGATCTGCCTAGATTGTGAGTTATGCCTATGCCAAGATCACTGTCCAGTAGCTCAGTTCATGTCCAGGCCACCGTAGTTCATCGCCGGATTTGGCCGCCCTCCGGCCACTTTCAGCCCTTGTGCCTGTTGAGTATATTGTTCTTGTTAGTAATGCCTACCTCCCAGACAAAGTGGTGCATCAATTGGAGCCCTGGATCAAAAGTTAAGCCATGCCCTAGTTTCTGACCATGTCCAGCACTATGTCAGTGCATGTCAGCCACTGGCATTAGCTTTGTTTGACCCCTTCTGGTTGAGCAATTGAAATGCCACCTTGTCCCCTAGATTCCTGGAGTTGTGTTCTACAACTTTCTCTACTATCACTTCTCCAGAAAACCATCCTAAGATCAGTTTGAAGCTATGCCAAAGCCATGAACTGAATGTCGACCCTTCGACGTTCAATCCTTTTTAGCCGTTTCTTCGACCAGAGCCCTTGTGACCTTGCCCTAACCTTTTCCCCTGCATGCATGACTTATTTACTTAATACTTTCTATAGAAACTATTTTCTGTATGCTTATGGTATGTGTTTGTGTGTTGGTTGATTGCCGCAGAGTCAGAAGCTGAAGGAGCGGAAGAAGTCTTTGAAGATCCGTCTGAGTTTTTAGACCCATCATCGCAAGGCAAGCCTCATTCCTTTGATCATGTCTCACCCAATATTTTCATATGAAGTATATTCACTGTTTCTTACTATGCACGCTTAATTGAAATACAAGTTATGTTTGAATGACATGAATAGATATTACCTAAAGAATCGTGAAACCCCTTTTGTTATTGAACCTGTATATATATGCTTTTGTCACCCTAGGACTCATATACTGAATATTCACCTTAAATTTGAAATGGTCAAACGTATGACAAGTTACATGAAAACCGTTTTGTCAAGAAAACTGATAAGAAGGATCAGTAGTGAGGATTGGATTGTATGGAGAGGGTGCGGTGCGCACCAGGGAATGTGAATGTTCCTCACTATTGGTTCATAAGGACAAGAACCTTGTGCTGTGTCTCTATGCGAATTGTAAACGTACCAACCACTTGCCTGGTATGGGACAGGCACAACTGAGTAGCTTTTTGGTATTAGCAGTTTCCTGCATGGTTTGTCGGTCTGGTTTCTCGCGTGGAAACTGGAAGGCCAAGGTTCGGCCATGAGTGATGTGAGTTCAGAAAAATAATGAGAGGAAAAGGCGTAAAAGAAGGAAGGCGCCCTAGACCTAATTAAGCCGTGAGCGGCTGTAATCTTAAATGGTCGTATGTCTCGCGTGGACATAGACCAAGGCTATGTGTCCTGAGGGAACATAGACCAGAGAGGCTAGGAAGTAAGGCAGTGGGGAAGACCCACAACGGTACTTGAGACTTAACTGTCTATTTACCGGGCAGGGATACTGTTAATACTGAACTGTAAAAGCGTTGTGTGATCTCGGCCTTGTCACATGTGTATAAGCCACATGGAGCTGATCCGACTTGAAAGCTGAGTGAACCAGTGGATTTAAAAAGAGGTACACCTTTGCAAAGTGTAAAAGAAGTATCAGATACTCTGTACTCCCAGGTTCAGGAGTCTTTTCGTAGTGGATGTTATCCATGGGTTATAGCACAAGTAATGTTTTGGAATGTTTTCATAATACGGTTAACAAAGTAGTGACTCATGGGAGACCACTACATCTAATGTTTTATTGAAAACCTGTTTAATGTTTAAAGTATCATTTTCATGACAAAAGTACTGTTTTACTGAATAAATGACTTGGAAATCTATATATCTCTATCCTTATGAAACTAAAACCCCTGAATCATATGTTTCACCCTCATATAAGTATAATTACAATAATCTCCGGAATGAGTATTGCTGAGCACAAAGTGCTCACCCTTGCATTTACATCCAACTGTAGAAGAGGGATTCGAGGATCCCGATTCCTTCAGTTATGAGTTCCCGGCAGAAGATGGAAGTGCCCCGGACGAGCCCACGTTCTAGAAGGATTGCGCACCAAGTCAAGTCAGATGTGGGAGGAGCCACTCCAACCTCGCTGCGGATGGAAATCAAGCTTTTTGTTGTCGCTTTGTGCTGTATGTTGTGTGTTCGGTACTTGGATACCGATTCTGGTTCTGATAAACTAGCTATTTTCTTAGCAACTCTACTTAGCGCCATTTTCGGTGCTTTGGCTATGTAATATTTGCCATGTTGGCCTGATACTTGTTTAATGTTATTACTGTGCTTGTGTGGTTTGGAGCTCATGTGACATCCTGCTGTGTGTAACCTACCTGGGCGGTTACCAAGGTGATCCTCAAATGGGGGTCTCACACTTTCCCCGGTGGGCGCCCGGGATTTGATATGGTCTTCTACGGAGACCTCCGTGGCTTTTCCTGGAAGGCTTCTGTGATATCCATGGGAGATGTGTGGGGCTTCCCACAGGAGGCGTCCGGGGCTCAAAGAGATGCCCGTGGTCTTCTACAAGGGATCAGAACTCCTTCGGGGAGGCATTCGGGACTTTTCCCGGTAGCCCTCCCGATTTTTCCACGGAAGGCCTCCGGGACTTTACCCGGTAGCCCTTCGGGGTTCTGCCCGATAGCCCTCCGGGGTTTTCGACTGAAGGCCTCTGGGACTTTGCCTAGTAGCCCTCTATGGTCTCCCACGGAAGAACTCCGGGACTTTGCCCAATAGCCCTCCGGGGTTTTCCACTGAAGGCCTCTGGGACTTTGTTCGGTAGCCCTCCGGGGTTTTGCCTGATAGCCCTCCGGGGTTTTGCCTGGAATCCCTCCAGGACTTTGCCCGGTAGCCCTCTGGTGTTTTGCACGGAAGGCCTCTGGGACTTTGCCCGGTAGCCCTCTGGAGTTTTCCACGGAAAGCCTCAGGGACTTTGCCCGGTAGCACTCCGGGGTTTTCCACGGAAGGCCTTCGGGACTTTGTCCGGTAGCCCTCCAGGGTTTTGCCCTGTATCTCTCCGGGGTTTTCCACAGCAGGCCTCTGGGACTTTGCCCATTAGCCCTCCGGGGTTTTGCACGGAAGGCCTCTGGTACATTGCCCGGTAGTCCTCCGGAGTTTTGCCTGGTAGCTCTCCGGGGTTTTCCACGGAAGGCCTCCAAGACTTTTCCCGAGAAGCGTCTGGGATTTCCCCCCAACAGCAGCCCCCGAGACCCTCGGGGACCCATGGTGCCCCCGAAGGGTATGCATTGAACATGGCCCCAGGCGACGCTTCACCTTCTGGGCTTTTTACCGCGCGAGCCCTTGATTGGCGCGCGTGCCGTACGGCGTCTTGATCCTCACGCGACCCTTCGATATCCACGCAACGGTTTGAATCGACGGCCTAGATGGATCCAGGGACACGTGGCGTCCATCCGAGGCTTCCTCCCTCGCTTATAAATGTGGGGCGCCTCGCCCTGGACACACATTTTTCTTAACTCCAGAAACTCGATTTCCCGACAGCTTCGTCTTTCCCGGCGGCACATTTCCCCAAAAACTTCACATCGCAATGGCACTGAAGGGTCGAGCCAAAGGGTCTGAGCTACCTCCTGAGGAGGTGACCCCGAACTTCCTTGGCACGACTGAGTTCACCGCGCAGGACCACGAGGGCCTACTAGAGCGGAAGTACATCGCCATTGGGGACATCTGGATCCTCGGGGCGGAGGAGCAGGCCCCGAGCCCTCAGGAGGGGGAGGTGGTGGACTTTGAGGCCTTTGTGGAGGCGGGCCTCCGGCTCCTAGTGCACCCATTGCTCTAAGAGTTTCTCCGGGAGTACCGCATCTCCCTCAACCACCTCACCCCGAACACCCTTGTCTGGATGGGGGTTGTTCATATGGCTGTAGGCCGGTCCCAAGTCCGCGTTCGGCTTGGTGATGATGCAGCTCCTGCCAGGCCGCTCGGACGAGTACCCAGTGCAAACCTCCCTGGACCATTGGGGGATTGGCTCCGGAGGTGGTTTTACCTCCGGGTAAATGACCCGGAGGTCACCTACTCCCCAGAGCCATCGACCTACAGCCGGGCAGGGGGTGGAGGTCCAGCTCTGGAGTTCCATGAAGGACATCGCGGAGGATCTAGCGCTCCTCTGGGTGGCTCCCTTCAACCTGCACCGAGGGACGGGATTCGGCGCCGCTCACCGCCCACCTCGGACGACGGTGGCATACAGTAAGTTTCTGGGCATACATTTCTGGGCTTAGCCCCCAAAGGGAGGAACTCGGCTAACTCCTTGCTTTTCTTTTCCACTCCGGTCCTACAACCGCTCCCGGGAGGTGACAGTCCTCCTCCTCGGGAGATATTATGACGACGGGCATGAGCAGATCGTGCACGTCATTGGGGAGGGTCCTCCATGGAATCTCGTTGTGGAGGACTTCAGGCTTCAGCTCCCCACCTGGATGCCCCTTCCCACCCCTAGCTCGCTCAAGAGTGGGAAGGAGGCAATAGGAGGGCCTTCGAAGCGCGCTCGCGCGAAGAGCGTCGTGAAGGGCCCGGCGAAGGCCCCGGGCTCTCTGGTGGGGACTCCCACCATGACACCGGCAAAGACACCGGCGAAGACTCCTCATGCGGTGACAACTGTCTTGATGCATAGGCTACAACTCTTCTTTCTTGCATAAGAACACAACCTAGTCCTTGCTTTGATGCATCACAATAGACTTCAAAGTTTTTCTTGTTGTCTGGCAACGTAAGAACAGGTGCGCTTGTCAATATCTTCTGAAGCTCTTCAAAGTTCTTTCCACACCCCTCAGTCCAATCGAATGAAACATCCTTCTTTAGCAGTCTGGTGAGCGTCTTAGTAATCTTGGAAAATCCTTTGACAAATCTTCAGTAATAACTGGTCGATCTCCAGTCATCGGCTCGCTTTGTTGGTTTGGTGCGCTGCAGGCGCAGTTTCGTCTAAGAGCTCGACCCGCAGTGACCAGAACCCAATCTCCAAGGGGAGGACTGCCTCAGCTCCATACACGAGCGAAAAGGAGTGGACCCTGTTGCTCGGCTCGAGGTCATGCGCATGGGGCAGAGGATGCTCGGTAGCTCCTCCGCCCTTGGAGTTTGTATAATCATGGAGTACTCTAAGGGTACTTGCTCTATATGCATTTCAACTTGAGATGCAAATGCTTTTGACATAAATGAATTCGTAGCACCAGGATCAAACAATATTAAGGCAGATGCATACTAGATTAGAAATCTACCTAGAAGAATGTCGGTGGCACTTCCTGCTTCTTGGATTGAGGTGTAGTTTAGTCTTCCTCCTTGAACTGCAGTCGGTGCTCTACCTCTTCCTCTTCCTCGGTTGGCCATGCTTCCTCCTCTTCCTGGTAGAGTTCCTCTGAAATTCTGTGATGGTGATGCTCTGGATACTACTGGCTTTGTTCCTGCATGTGACCTAGCGATGGAGACCGGGAGTTGAATCCATGGGCAGCAATCTCGGTGATGTCCATATTTTCCACAGTGAAAACATTGGACACGGGGATGAGAACAATCTTTCTGAAGATGGTTTCCTTTGCAGTTAGGGAAAATCGTCATCGCTGGTCTAGGAGTCGGGTATAATGGTCAAAAACTTGAGGCAATAGGGGCTCTTCTTGTGATTGGGTTTGTCTGTGGCCGCGCTTGCTGGAGCATCCTTCGCTTCCGGCTCTCTTCCCCCATATTGCTCTTCTCCTCTATCTTCAAAGCTCTATTCACTAGTGTTTGGAATTATGTAAACTCATGGGGGGCCACTTGGTACTGCAAGTAGTGTTGAAGTCCTTCTGCGAAGCGTTCTATCTTCTTTTCCTCAGTATCGACGTCTACAGGTGCATATCATGCTAGATGGGTGAATTGGTGCAGATACTCGGTGACTATCTTGTATCCTTGAATCAAATTGCGGAATTCTCGGCATTTTGCTGCCATGACACTGGTAGGTATGTGAAATTTCCAAAATTGATCATTAAACTCCCTCAAAGAAATATAGCCTCTGTCCAAGTGAGCTTCTTGGTAATTCATCCACCATGCTGCTGCAGCTCCTGCTAACTGATGAGATCCGAACAAGACCTTTTCTCTGTCGCCACATCGAATTGTGTCTAATTTCCTCTCTATGTCCCTTAACCAATCATTGGCAACCATGGGGTCGGTCACACTAGAGAAAGTTGGTGGACGGGTTTTCTGGAAATCTGTTAATCTTGCTCCTACAATAGTTCCTTCTATGGTTCCAGTAGGCAATTTCTGAACTATTTGAGCTAGCAACTGGGTATGGGCTGTCTGGGCTTCCTGTCGGTTCTTCTCCATTGACCAAAGAATTTCCTGCAAACTGAGTTGCTCATTCTGGGGAGGATTGGAACTCTGCGATCCTTGCTGAAATAAAGGTCCTGTTGCTATAGGATCTTCCTCTTGCAGAGTCTGATCTCTATCCTCTCCGCAGCTTTGGGATCTTCTTGTATCAACCATGATGGCTCTGAAGAGAATCCGGACAGATCTAAACTAACTAAGGCCAACTAAGACAGCAGTGCAGATATTAATGCAGACTATATTTTTAATGCATAAAATACTTAGGCTGCTAGCCATAATACACAAGTTAACCATTGCAAAAGCAACAGCAAAACACAAAGCTATCAAGAGCATTCACCAGCTCTATCTACACTATTCCCCAGCTAAACCCCTAAGACACTCCGAGAAAGCAGAACACGCTCTTGCTACCTTATCGAATTTTTAGAAAAAGCAAATAAGACTTTGAAATTAAAATTTACAGAAACTACAAAGCTCATTATTACCAAAATAGAATTTTCAAAGAAATAGTTTTTAGATGAATTACACGTTCCTGGCGCAGCCAATTCCTAAAGGTGTCATCCTACAGTCAAGTTCTCATGCTGCTCTGATAGCAACTTTTGTCGCTCCCCCGCCTTGGGGACGACAACTACTCCCGTGGGGACCCAGCTCGCTGCAGCTGATCCCATACATGCATACCATTGACTTCCCAGGATAAGTCAAGCACAAGAGTATATTACATTACACCAGAGTAACTTATAAAATATTTAAGCAGTGTGGCCTGCTGGCGTTAATACAACATTAGGAGATTACAATGCCTTCGCGGCATACATGGTCTGGCAAAATAATAACTACACAGCAGAAATTAGGTGAACCCCCAAAGTAAGAAGTTGACGGCAGAAAAACACACGTCAGGACTCTGGTGGAACTGGCTCTCCTCCTTCTGGATCCACGAAGTTCTCCACGCCCGCATCTTGATCATGGAATGCACCATATATTGGATTGTAGGTTGCAAGGGTGAGTACTTACATACTCAGCAAGTCATAGGTAAGAGTAGATATATAAAGTAGTGATGATATGAACCTATGCTAGTAAAGAAGTATGGATGGTTGTAAAATAGTCTTTTCCTTTATATCTCGTCTCATGGTAGTATTTTTTTATAGCATAGCATCGCTATTCATATTCCACTATTATAGTACTACCGCGACACGTCGACACATGACAGCCCACTGCAGTACCCCTTAACATGACAACACATGTCACTTGGGTAATCTTGACTTATCAAATTTTGTTTAGAAAACATGCTTGTGCCACACCACATGGATTTAATCCACCACAGCAGACTCCTATAAACCCGGGAGCTCGGAGTATTCGAATACATTTTTAACTCTGCAGAGGAGTGCCAATTTACCTGTGAGATATTCCATTTTCATGCCCATCCTATCAATATGATTAGACCCTTTCTCACTGCACAATGTGAGTGGCAAGGTGTAGATAAAAAGAACATTTGTTATGTTTCACTCACAATTCACCCCTGACCCTGAGGTCGGACTACCAGACCTTCCACAGTTGTGGTGGGCTATACCCCCACCCCGAATGCCTCTTCCCATTACTGGGTCAGCGTGCAATCACATGCAGTGATATGTGTAGGAGCCGCACTCCGTGCCAATCGTGCATCACTTCCCATGTCATGCAGGGGTTTCATGTGTGATCCTCATACTTACTTGTTCAGGCCTGTCCCATACCAGGCTTGCGGTTAGTACGTTTTTCATGCCACTAGGCGCACAACACAAGGTTCTAGTCCTTATATGCCAGTGATCAGACCATCCACAGCCACGCACATCCAGTGCCACCACCATTCCATACCAAATTCTGGTCATGGCGAGGTGTTTTCTTTCATGAATATACATAAATGCACATATAATAGTTCAGGGCTCATTACTTGATCATTTCACATTTCACAAGCATCAGCCTAATACTGCCATTTCATATCTTAATCATTCTTTCATATGCAATGCTACTTATATTCGAGGTCATATTATAGCAACTCTTAAAATATAGGTTCAAAATGTTCAAGAGTATGACTTGCCTTCCGCGTCGTAACAGTCAGCGGTTGGTGTTGGGTCGAAGTCCTTTAACTCAGCTTCTGGATCTGCTCGGCGATAAACAAACACACAATGATTACTAACTATATTAAAATGTTTTATGATCTATATGCAGATATGCTTTAGAAGAAATGATCTCGGAGATGATGAAATGGACAAAAATTGCAAGCTGATCTGGGTCAAAACCCTAGGATTTATAGAATCTGGG
The DNA here is from genome assembly GCA_019359835.1 of Pharus latifolius. NCBI lineage: Eukaryota > Viridiplantae > Streptophyta > Magnoliopsida > Poales > Poaceae > Pharus > Pharus latifolius. The sequence goes on from CM033323.1 coordinate 69,154,756, forward strand.
CTAAGGATGGGTGTTAGAGGCTCTTAGGGTTTCAAGGCATCAAAATCGGCATTGAGTTCACGGCTGGTTTGACCAAAAACAGCGAATGTCAACAAATCGACATTCTGTTCAAGGCCTGACACGTCTTTGGTTGGCTTTAGCAGGCTCTTCTCAAGATATGGCAGTTGAAGGAAATGTAGAACATAGTTCTACAAACTTGGTAGAATAGTGGATTTCAATTTGCACAACCAAGAGTGATCAAACTGAGCTGATGCCACTGGTTCATATATTGACAAGGGCTGACAATGTCCAAGAATGGCATCGACATGATTTAGAAGATTTCCAGTGGACAAAACAGATTTGCATCAAGGCATTAGGTGAATAATTGAACAAGGAATTTAATTGACAACAAGGTTATAACAGAAAAGTCCAGAAGTTCAAAGAATTTGCAAAAGACCCCTATGCACAGTGAGCTGAGTGTATGTGCACTATCAAAAACTAGGGCTTAAGCATTTGATCGATTTTACTCAAGCATTGCTTTGCCAACTATGTCTAGGAGATAGGTGTAGGATCAAGGATGCTGACTATGGGGGGGGTGAATAGGAGGCTTTTAAAAACTTCAAATGAAAAACAAAGTAATTTATATATTGAAAAGACAAGATAGAGAGTGCAAACACTGATTTTTACTGAGGTATTGGAGACTCGCCCAGTCTCCACTAATCCTCGTTGAAGCACTCAAGTAAATTGAGTCTTGCTCCAATATCCACATAGGATATTATCAACTAGTGGTTGCTCCTTGTCCACCCCGGAAAGGCGAGCACCGATGCCTTGTACAACTTTGCCAAGCCTCTCCAACAATCTTCGAACGGAGAGGTCAACGGCCACTCCTCCGAACCGTCTAGGTGAGGGCGCTCACCAAGAGTAATAGGCGACAAGGTCTTCTCTAGACCTCCAAACACGCACCAAGAAACTACAAGTATGCAAATGCAATGAACTGGAATGCTCGGTGGATCAGAAAACACTCGACTTGATCAAAAGATCAAGATTTTGTATAAAACACTAAATCTCAAGAGTGAATATGACTAGAAGGCTGCTTGTTGTCAAACACATGCCCAAAGCCCCTATTTATAGCCTGAAGCATCAAAAGAACCGTTGGAGCTAGGGCTGAAAATCAGCAACACAAACTGACAGTCAGTTACGTACACAACGGCCAACAAAATTTACGGATAAAAAATAGCTAGCCGTTTGTGGTCGTTTAAGGAAACTTGAAACCCCCAACTGACAGTCAATTCGACCAAAAACATCAACCAGATAAAAGAAAACTCAGATAAAAACAGCTGTGGTTGAAACCCCAACTAACAGTCAGTATGGGTAAACTAACAATCAGTTTAGTACAAAAAATTTTGGCCCAAAAACACACTCTCTGGACAATTGTCAGTTAACACTAACTGACATTCAAACTGACAGTCAGCCTAAATAAAAACAGCTATAACTTTAAATCCAGAAATCCAAAAGAGATTTTTAATAGTTCGTTTGAAAGATAATTTTAAGGGCTATATTTTTGTCAACAGAAGCAAAAACCAGATCTGCCTAGATCTTTCTAGAAATTTGAAATACTGTTCTACTATCAAAAACTCAACTGAAAATCCAAATCTTTCAAAATCAAATTCAAGTCAAATCCAACCAAAAGAATGCAATGCAATGACCTAAGTTTCTCGGTTTATGTTGGAAATGTAGAGAGGACTTTTGCAACCCCTCTTTATAGTACGGTAAAAAAATCTAAGCAACAAAATCCTTAACCGATCATCCTCCAAACACCAAGATCGGGAAAAATAAAATTACATATTACCTTAGGTCCTTTGCATCTTCATGTTTGCGTCTTGGCTTTGCTCTCTTGCACCTTGTGCTTCTCTTCCATTATATGTCGGGTTCATCTTGTTCATCTTGCATTTCTTCCCAAATACGCTCTGTATCAGAAATCTCAGAAACACAATCAGTCTGAAATACTTTGTTTCATTAACCATCAAAATTAGGGTTAGGCATAAAGGCCTAGATGCAACAATCTCCCCCTTTTTGATGATTGATGACAACAAGTGTTCGATAAAAGATAAGTGAAATAACTCCCCCTGAGTATATGCATCTCACCAAAACATATCAGAACATAAACCAATACATATATGTCAAAGTATTAGATGAAACACATATACATCATCATATCATAGCATCACAAAACAAAAACATCATATCCAAATCCAGAATCACAGAGACATATATATATATAAACCAAAATCAAAAACCAGACATAGACATCCAACCATATGATTAGACATAGACATCCAACCATCATAATCATAAAAAGTCATACATGCAGAATCAAATATATAAAATACTTCTCCCCCTTTGGCATCAAGCACAAAAAGGGAGGCAAAAATACAAATCAAAGCCTAAGGCTCATCATCTGAGGAAAGCCCTAAGACGGCTGAATCTCCGGAGCTTGCTGGAGATCCAGACGCGTCGACAGCAGGAGATAATGGAGGAGTAGCTGCCGGAGCTGGAGCAGCTGGAGCCAGAGCTGGTACCGCAGGAGCTGGATCAGCTGGTCCTGAAGCTGAGCTCGGAGAGGACGACGCCGGGCGGGCCCTCTTGCGAGGGACTGGTGAAGCTGAAGTGGGTAGGCGCCGCATAATCTCCTCCTGCTGAGCAAGCAAACGAAGCAGCATCTGATGATACTCCGCCTGGGTGCTGAGGATCTGCTGCTGCACCTGGATTGCTGGTCGAGCTGGGAAGCGGAAGCGGAGGAAGATCCGATGCCTGTCGCTGCAACTGGTGCTGGATCAGACTCCTGAACTGGAATCTCGTCGACTGATTCTCCCGCAGCATCATCATCGGATGTGGGAGAGTCAGGGTCCGCAGCAGCCGCAGGCCGGGCACCAAGACGGCGATCAGTCTGGCCTGGAGGATAAAAGAGAAGGGGATGATGGGGCCGTGGGAGCTCAGTGTCCACAGCCCTAATGTGCAGAAGCACTGGCATGATATATGGAGTGTATATCAGCTGACGGCGCGGAGAGAGATGGACGTGCTGAATCTCACTGATGATGAGATCAGCAACGTCGAAGGGCTCCTCCTGGAAGAAGGAAATCAACACATGGAGGGCCAGATAGGTGACTCTAGCCCTATCGCCAGACATAGGGACTAGAGTGAGGTGAAGAATCCGCAGAGCCAAGTCAACATCGCGGCGCAGGCTGGCGATGTGACGGAGCTGGAAGGGGCCAGAATAGAGCATGGCCACCTCCCGATGCCTGAGATCTGGAAGGGTGTGGAGCTGGCGCCCAGATGCGAGACGAACCAGTCCAAGCGCAGACTCAATCTGCTCCTTCGTGATGGTGTGAACCTAGAGGCCCGTCATGAAAGTCAGGGAGTCGCGCTGGGGAGAAATGTGGACAGTGGAGTAGAACTGACGGATGGGCTGCTCAGACAGTGAAGAGAGGAGTCAGCGACAAGGTCGCGGATCCCGACAGAAGCAAGAGAATCTGCCAGGGAGACGATGCCTGTGCGAGAGGCAATTGTCTGCCAGGACAGAGAGCGGTGAGCGTATATGGGGACATGGCTGTACACGCTGGTGAAAAGATCCAGCTGTAAGTTCGTGTAGAAAGTAAGAACATCGCACGCGTCGCGACCAGTGGGACGCGGCAAGAGATACGGGTTTGCAGCGTGAAGGGAGCGAAGGTGGCTCGAGTGCCACCGGGAATAGTCCACGAGCACGCGCTCAGGCGAGGAGCGGGACTCGGTCAGCTGACCCGATAAACGATGGCTGTTTGCCGCTTTCTTCCGTCGGGCAACACGACGAGAAGGTCCCGGCTGATTAGACATGGATGAAGTCAAAAACAGAGGAGAGAAGAAGAAACGACCTGAACAGAGAAGGCTGAAACTGAACTGAAGTGGTCGACGAAGCCGATGCGGAGTAGACGACCATATCAGCCGCAGAGAAGAAGCACAGGACGACGATTAGGCAGCCACAAAGATCAAATCAGCCGAGGAGAAGAGGCATAGCACGGTTTGGGAAGCACTAGAGGGTCTCACCGCCGGCGAGCAGCGCACGACATGGCAAAAAGGGCGGCGAAACGGCGGCGGCTAGATGCGGTGGAGGCGCAATAAAAGGCGGCGGCGCACAGTGAAGGGTCAAAGAGGCGCCGGCGACGAGGCTAGGGACAACGGCGACGAGACGGCGACGAGGGGATGGCAAAAACAGTGGTGGTGAGAGGAGGCGAGGGGACACGAAAGAAGAAACAGGGTTTTTAGGGTTCGAGAGCCCGCAACTGACAGTCAGTTCCAAAACCAAAAACTTGGAACTGACAATCAGTGTACCACACTGACAGTCAGTTCGCAGATCTGAGTTTTGAAACTGACAGTCAGTATATGAAACTGACAGTCAGTTTGAGACTCAAAAACGACCAGGAGCTACGACCAAAATCAATTGCACATAACTGACAGTCAGTTTGTGAAACTGACTGTCAGCATGGTCAACGACTTCGACCAGAGGCTAAGAACAGGCTCCTGAGCACTAAACTGACTGTCAGTTAAGGCAACTGACTGTCAGTTTGGTCAATTTCGACCAGAGGCAGATTAAGACCAGAGAGGGAATAAAATAATATATTTTAATACTTTTAGTACATCAACTAGCATTTGATATATCAATAATGTTTAGTTCACCTCTTAGAAAGCAAAATCTAGATTCATCTAAGGGTTTGGTGAAAATATCTACTAGTTGCATATCTGTTCTGACATAATTCACATCAATATCTCCTTTTGCCACATGATCTCTAATAAAATGGTGTCGTATTTCAATATACTTAGTTTTAGAATGTTGAATAGGATTATTAGCAATTTTAATGGCACTTTCATTATCACATAAGAGTGACACTTTATCAAAAATAATTCCATAATCCAAGAATGTCTGCTTCATCCATAAGAATTGAGCACAACAATTGCCCGCAGACACATATTCAGCTTCAGTAGTGGAGAGAGCTACAGATTTCTGTTTCCTAGATGACCATGATACTAAAGATCTCCACAAAAGCTGACAGGTACCAGATGTACTTTTTCTATCAATCTTGCACCCAGCATAATCAGAATCCGAATAACCAATTAATTCAAAATTTGCATCTTTCGGATACCAAAGACCTAAACTGGGATAGCATTTTAAATACCTAAGGATTCTTTTAAGAGCAATTAAATGACATTCCTTAGGATCTGACTGAAATCTAGCACATAAGCACACACTAAACATGATATCAGGCCTAGATACAGTGAGATACAACAAGCTACCAATCATAGACCTATAGAGTTTAGAATCGACCGATTTGCTGCTTTTGTCCAAGTCCAGATGTCCATTTGTCGCCATGGGGATTTTAATTGCCTTAGCGTCTTCCATCCCAAAACGCTTGAGCAGGTCCTTCACGTACTTCGTTTGACTTATGAACGTACCGTTCTTGAGTTGCTTGATTTGAAGTCCAAGGAAGAAGCTCAGCTCACCGATCATGGACATCTCGAATTCCCTAGACATCATCTCTCCAAACTCATGACAGAAATGTTCATTAGTAGATCCAAATATAATATCATCAACATATATCTGACAAATGAACAAATCTTTTTCAATTTTCTTTGTAAACAAAGTTGTATCAACCTTCCCAATTTTAAAACCTTTTGATAAAAGAAAGTTTCTAAGTCGCTCGTACCAAGCTCGAGGAGCTTGTTTGAGACCATAGAGAGCTTTAGACAATTTAAATACATGGTTTGGAAATTTTGAATCTTCAAATCCAGGAGGTTGTTCAACAAAAACAAGTTCAGAGATTTCACCATTTAAGAAAGCACTTTTAACATCCATTTGAAATAATTTAATATTGAAACATGATGCATAGGCAAGAAGAATACGAATAGCTTCAAGTCTTGCCACCGGTGCAAAAGTTTCGCCAAAGTCTAAACCTTCGACTTGAGTGAAACCTTGAGCAACAAGACGAGCTTTGTTTCTAATTACAATGCCATTTTCATCTTGCTTATTTCTGAAAACCCATTTTGTTCCAATTACATTATGATCCTTGGGTCTTTCTACTAAAGTCCAAACTTTATTTCTAGAAAAGTTATTAAGTTCTTCATGCATGGCATTTACCCAATCAGGATCATTTAAAGCTTCATTAACATGTTTAGGTTCTAAAGAAGACACAAATGAATGATGTTCACAGAATGCAGCAATAGGAGAGCGAGTTTGAACACCCTTAATGACGTCACCTAATATTTGGTCTAGAGGGTGATCCTTGGTGATCGTTTGGTGCTGTCTTGGTGCTTCTTCTTGTGCTGCTTCTTCTTGACTTGGTTCTAGAGGATCAACATGAGATGATGGTTCATTTTGATCAACACTCTCAATGTTGACATCATCTTCTTGATCTTCTTCTCTTGGTTTGATGTCTCCAATGGTTATATTTTTCACGACTTCTTGAAGATCTTTACCTGAAACTTCACAAGAGACTTGCTCCTTTTGCGAGCCATTAGTTTCATCAAATTCGACATCACAAGATTCTTCAATACAACCAGTATTTTTGTTAAAAATGCGATAAGCTTTGCTAGTGGTGGAGTATCCGACTAGAAAGCCTTCATCTACTCTTCTTTGAAACTTACCACCAAAATTTCTTTTCTTAAGAATATAGCATTTGCATCCAAAAACTCAGACATAAGAAATATTTGGCTTACGCCCAATAAGAAGTTCGTAAGGAGTCAAATTAAGAAGAGGATGCAAATAAAGCCAATTTATAGAATAGCAAGCGGTATGCACAGCTTCAGCCCAAAAGCGAGTAGAAGTATCATACTCACTTAGCATAGTTCTTGCCATTTCTATAAGTGTTCTATTTTTCCTTTCTACAACTCCATTTTGCTGTGGAGTGTAGGATGTAGAAAATTCATGTTTAATTCCAAGAGAGTCACAAAAATCAAATAGAGTTGAATTAACGAACTCTCCACCATGATCACTGCGGATTTTCTTGATGGATAGTTCGAATTCAGTAGAAACACATTTTGCAAAACTTTTGAAAACATCGGGGGTTTCAGATTTTTGAGAAATAAAGAAAACCCAAGTATATCGAGTAAAATCATCAACAATGACAAAACCATAATTTGCTACCCCCGATACTTTGGAACTCATAAGGTCTAAATAAATCTATATGCAATAGTTCCAAAGGTTTGCAAGTTGAAAGAACGCGCTTAATCGGATGTGAAGTAGCTACTTGCTTGCCAGCTTGACAGGTGCTACAAGGTTTATCTTTTCAAAATTCACATCCTTTAAGCCAACAATCAAATCACGTTTTAAAAGTTTTCTCAATTGATGCATTCCAACATGTGAGAGTCTCCTATGCCATAACCAACCCTTTGAGGTTTGAGAGACAAGGCATGTTGAAAGAGATGCATCTTTTGAATTAAAATCAACCAAATAAAGATTTTCAAAACAAAAGCCTTTGAAAATCAAAGAGTTGTCTTTCAAACTTTCAACTAAAACTTCTTTGGGATAAAATTTGCAGCGAAAACCAAAATAGTAAATTTGTGCAACGGAAAGCAAATTAAAGTTCAGAGATTCAACCAACAAAACATTCAAAATTGAGAGATCGTTTGAGATAGCAATTTTACCCAAGCCTACCACATTTCCTTGACGGTTGTCGCCAAAGGTGATCTTTTGATTTTCGCTTGAGTTGTCTTTTAGTGAGGTGAACAATTTCTTGTTGCCGGTCATGTGTTCGGAGCATCCGCTGTCTAGCACCCAATGCCTTCCACCGGTCTTGTAGTTCACCTGCATAAAAAGAATTAAGTACTTTTAGGTACACAAACCTTTTTGGGTCCTTCAATGTTAGCATTCAAAGTTTTGGGCACCCAAATTGATTTCTTCTTTTTATTTAGCATGGGTGCACCAACATACTTTGCTATAGCATAACCTTTCTTCAACTTTTGAAGCATGTAGCAAGTATTAAAATAATTCAGAGTCATTAAAGCACATGCTTCATGCGAATGACCAGTTTCATGGCATTTAAAACAAAATGTGTTTCATGCTTTTACAAACGCAATTTTAGTATTTGGTTTCTTTCCTTTCTTCGGAAAGTATCCAAGTCCTTCTTTTCTAAGTGAACATTTTTGTTTGCTAAGGATTAGATCAAGTGATACTTTTCCCTTATAGCAGTTTTCTAGACCTTTTCCAAGCTTTTCAACTTGTGCCTTAAGTTCATTATTTTCGTTTAAGATGGTATCATTTGAAGCACATGGTATATGATGACTACTAGAGGGAGTATCATTTAAATCACATGAAGTGAAAACATCTACTTTAGATGAAGCATTAGTAATATCTTTCATGAGCATGCTTTCATATGATTCTTTCAGTTCGGAGTATTGAGTGCGTAAAGAAGAATGTTCATCTTTAAGCGCTCTATACTTCTTTTTAGTAGCTCCATAAACTTCATTTAACTCGGAGATCATTTCAACTAGTTCTTCATATGAAGGATCAGAAGAATGTACCTTTTCATCGCCTTTAGCCATAAGACAAAGGGATGAGCTAGTTGAAGTGTTGATGTTGTCGAGAGCTAATCCGGCCATCTTCTTGGAGCAACTTCTTTCGTCGTCGGAGTTGGAGTCGGAGCTCTCACCTCCAGACATCCATTCTCTGAAGCATGCTTCTTTTGATGCATCATTGCTCTTCTTGAAGAATTTCTTCTTCTTGTTCCATGTCTTGTTCTTGTTTGGACATCTTGATGCTATATGCCCCTTTTCATGACATCCATAGCAAATGATGTCCTTGAAATTGGTTTTCTTTGGTCCCTTGGGTCGTGTGTCAATGTTGACACCCTTCTTGTGTAACTTGCGAAGAAGTTTCTGAGTATTCTTTACCATGAGTGCAAGATCATCGTCGAAGGAGCCATCACTTGAATATTTTTTAGTGTTGGCTTTGAAAGCCAATGCCTTCTTCTTTGTCTCCGAGGGTTCGGCTGCTTCCTTCTTCTCCTTTTTGTGCATCTCATGGGTGATGAGGTTCCCATAGAGACTAGTCGGTGTCATGGTCGATAAGTCAGAGTTTGTGAGAATCGTCACCAGAGTGTCGAAGCTTTCTGGTAAAGCCCTGAGCATCTTTCTCACAATATCAAGGTCAGTAACCACAACTACGAGCCCCTTGAGTTCATTCACAATATTATTCAACCGAGTGAACATGGAGTCCACGGACTCGGTTGACGACATTGTGAAAGTCTCATATCGTTGCCTCACCATGAGCAACTTTGCCTCTTTAACTTTTGTAGTGTCCTCGTAAATTTCTTCGAGGGTGGTCCAAACCTTGTGAGTAGTCGTGAGATTGCTTACACGGTTAAACTCATTTAAAGATAAACCGGCAAAGAGTGCATTTTTCGCACGGGCATTTAAATGTAGTTTTCTCCTGTCGTCTTCAGAATGACTTGGGTGATCATCCGGAGGAGTAAAACCAAGTTTAACAATATCCCATACGTCAAGTCCCATGGCCTCTAGGAATACGGACATGCGCACTTTCCAATAGGGATAGTTTGTCCCATCAAAGATAGGCGCACGACTGGTATGACCAAGAGAGAAACCATCATTAGACGACATCCTCTCTCTAGGCGGTAAAGCCTAATGAATCGAGAGACCTTGCTCTGATACCATGTGTAGGATTAAGGATGCCGACTAGAGGGGGTGAATAGGAGGCTTTTAAAAACTTCAAATGAAAAACAAAGCAATTTATATATTGAAAAGACAAGATAGAGTGCAAACACCGATTTTTACCGAGGTATCGGAGACTCGCCCAGTCTCCACTAATCCTCGTTGAAGCACTCAAGTAAATTGAGTCTTGCTCCAATATCCACAAAGAATATTATCAACTAGTGGTTGCTCCTTGTCCACCCCGGAAAGGCGAGCACCGATGCCTTGTACAACTTTACCGAGCCTCTCCAACAATCTTTGAACGGAGAGGTCAACGGCCACGCCTCCGAACCGTCTAGGTGAGGGCGTTCACCAAGAGTAATAGGCGACAAGGACTTCTCTAGACCTCCAAACACGCACCGAGAAACTACAAATATGCAAATGCAATGAACTGGAATGCTCGGTGGATTAGAAAACACTCGACTTGATCAAAAGATCAAGATTTTGTATAAAACACTAAAGCTCAAGAGTGAATATGACTAGAAGGCTACTTGTTGTCAAACACATGCCCAAAGCCCCTATTTATAGCCTGAAGGATCAAAAGAACCGTTGGAGCAAGGGCTGAAAATCAGCAACACAAACTGACAGTCAGTTACGTACACAACGGCCAACAAAATTTACGGATAAAAAATAGCTAGCCGTTTGTGGTCGTTTAAGGAAACTTGAAACCCCCAACTAACAGTCAGTTATGCAAACTGACAGTCAGTTCGACCAAAAACATCGACTAGATAAAAGAAAACTCAGATAAAAATAGCTGTGGTCGAAACCCCAACTGACAGTCAGTATGGGTAAACTGACAATCAGTTTAGTACAAAAAATTTTGGCCCGAAAAATACACTTTCTGGATAATTGTCAGTTAACACTAACTAACATTTAAACTGACAGTCAGTTCATCAAACTGACAATCAGCCTGAACAAAAATAGCTATAACTTTAAATCCAGAAATCCAAAAGAGGTTTTTAATAGTTCGTTTGAAAGATAATTTTAAGGGCTATATTTTTGTCAACAGAAGCAAAAACCAGATCTGCCTAGATCTTTCTAGAAATTTGAAAAATCTTCTGCTGTCAAAAACTCAACTGAAAATCCAAATCTTTCAATATCAAATTCAAGTCAAATCCAACCAAAAGAATGCAATGCAATGACCTAAGTTTCTCGGTTTATGTTGGAAATGTAGAGAGGACTTTTGCAACCCCTCTTTATAGTACGGTAAAAAATCTAAACAACAAAATCCTTAACCGATCATCCTCCAAACACTAAGATCGGGAAAAATAAAATTATAGATTACCTTAGGTCCTTTGCATCTTCATGTTTGCGTCTTGGCTTTGCTCTCTTGCACCTTGTGCTTCTCTTCCATTATATGTCGGGTTCATCTTGGTCATCTTACATTTCTTCCCGAATACGTTATGTATCAAAAATCTCATAAACACAATCAGTCTGAAACACTTTGTTTCATTAATCATCAAATTTAAGGTTAGGCATAAAGGCCTAGATGCAACAATAGGCGAAGACAACAGGAATCCAATGGTGGTGGCTTCGATCACTGGGATGGCTGGACGGCGACGAACGACGGTGAAGAAACACGGTGGCGACACGGCACAGTACAGCTACTAGACAAATTTGTGGCATTGCTGTAACTTGAGATTTAGGGCAAAACCAGAGGTCGAGGTAGTGGAGAGATTTAATCAGGAGGCTTAGGCGAATCTACTAGACAAGGCGGCGATGACGGTGATGGCCGGCGGTGACCGGATGGCACGCGAGCGATGATATGAGAAACCGCTCACAGTGACAGATAACAGGAACTGATTGAACTTGAAATTGATCAAGGGCTTTTGCTCCTGGGGTGATGCTGATGGTTCTGGAGCAAAGAATCTGGTTGCAATCAAGTATTGGAGCTCGCCGGCGAAGACACCGGACTTGAAGAAGATGGCAAAAGAGGTGAACATGATTTAGGGCAATGCAGAACGATCGGGCTCGGCTACACCATCTACGGAATACAAGGAATGAGTTGGTGCAGTTAATTTGGTCAAAGATAGAGTGGAGCTCACCGGCGACGTGAGGTGTTCACGGCGGCGCACAAAGAATAGGAAAGCTCCAATTCGAGCTCAAATTTGGGCTAATCAAATAGCATTGCCAGAACAGGGAAAAAATTGAATCCCGGCGATCACCGGTCTTAGGGTCCACTGGAGTTCAATCAAATCTAGATTGGTGCTCACTGGTCAAGTCAATTTGAAGATTGGTGCAGTAGATCAAGCTGGCACCGTGCTCCCCCTCGGTGGCTCACTAGGGAAGAAGAAGAAGCGAGGAATTTTGAGACAACCGATTTTGAGACTTAGTCGAGTGCAGAAGCAACAGCGGTGATGAAGCATTGGCGAAGCAACAGTGGTAACGACGAGATAGGGAGCAGGCGGCCTTGCAGCTGCGCTAGGTCGGGACTTTGGAACTTGGTGCTTGGCGATGGAGGCGGCAAGGCTGGCACGGCGTGGCGATGTGGCGCGAAGCTGCTGACAAAAGTTGCTTCTATTGCTGCTGGTGGTGGTCGCTGGTGCTGCCACAGCGACGGCTTTGGCGCGGACCAGCGGTGAAGTTTGCGGGAGTTCCCTGAAACAGATTTGAATTTGGAATTGATTGTGACTTTTAGACTTTTCAGGCTTCTGGAAAATCTGAAAAAGGACTGAATTGCGATACTTCTTGGACTGATTTGTGAAAATGGTCTAGGTGATAGAATCTGGCTGCCAACTTTTTGGATTAAGGTATTGGCATACCCTTGATCATAATCCAAGAATAATCTGGTTTGAATTAGGTCAATATTTGATTAAATCTTAGTTCATAATTGTCGACGATTCGGACTCAGAGTCCTCAGCCGAACTTATGCAAAATTTGTAATGGTGAGACCTTTCAAGATGACCCTCCGGGAAGGTATGTAGAAAAATGGTGAATGGGAGCACAGAGAGATTTATACAGGTTCAGGCCCTCGATGGTGGGAGTAATAGCCCTACGTCCTGTTAGGATTTCACCATATTTGATAAAAGGTTACAAAACAAGGGAAAAAACCCCTTCACAAGCGAAAGGTTTTTCCTATATAAATGTACAGAGTAAAGCCAGGGAGGCTTGCAAGAACTATCTAATTTGGGCCGTAGACTTGGCTGTTTTTAGTGGTCGAGATGGCTTGTGTTTCACTTGTATCAGGAGTCTTGTTCTTCCAAATGGATCGGATGTCCCCCGTTTGATGTATTTTGCCACCCTTTTATAATGGATGAAAGGATGCCATGTCGTAACTGCATCAAATAGTTGTTTGGATGGTTGGATGTGGTTTATCAAACCGCTATTAACTTCCAAGTAGATTAAGCACGTGTTATTCGTGAAATAACTGCTTGTATTAACCTCCTGGCGGTTAGTTTTCTACGTGGAGGAATCTTCGGGATACTTGGAATATTCTCACCATAGGGATAACCGGTCAGATAAATTCCAAGTACCTTGGTCGAGAACATTCTGACCGCGGGTTGTTGGCTGACCGCGTGACAACTTCGACCTTCTGTTCGCGCATAACATACGAACTTCTGACCGCGCAAAGCCTGTGGTCTGATCCCACGAGGCTTGCGACCTGATCGCGCAAAGCCTGCGACCTTAGGCAGATGCTTACCAAAATGACTTGAGTTCACACCGCCGGGCATGTGTTTGACTCGAATCTGTCTTGAGCCAACAGCGCATTTATTTGAACTGACTCGGGTGTCAATCCTCGTCAGCTAGCCCCCAAATTTAAAGAAAACAAAGGGACATGTTCACTTTAAATTTAAAGAAATGCATCAGATTATTAACCCGATTCTTCAAATCTCCCGCTTAGTGGCGCACTAAGTAGGTCGGTTGGTTCCCCGAGACATGCTCTGGGTATTATGTGACAGGTCATGATAGCACCGTAAAAATGTTTTTTAACTCGAGGTAAAATTATAAATGCTTTGTAGAAACCCAAGGCACCTGGAATGCGAACCGTCACCTTGGCAGCTATAAATACCGGGTTCTCGGTTCTGTAAAGCTTCACAATTTCTTCCCACGACTAAGTCCCTCTCTAGACAACCTTGATTCTTTTCTTGATACACTTCCTGATGGCAGATCACAACATCATCGAAATTGAGAGTGATGAAGAGAAAGTTGTCGAACGGGGGCCTCAGATATATGAAGATTTGTCTCCTTCAAGGAAGAAACCCAAGGTTGACGAGGAATCTTCCAGCAAAACGAAGGTGAAAAATGTAGCAAGTCTCTTTCTTCCTTCAGTTCCTATAACTCTTCCTGTTCATGCTTCTCGGCAAAGTAGGCCTTTGACTTTGGAGAGAAACCTTTCTCCATTTCATCCTAATACCTCCAACCTTTATTTGGGTGATCAACCTTCTGCTCGGCAAGCGGTGACTATCCCTCGACCAGATGATTCCCAAATTGTGTTGGCGAAGCAATCATATGGTGGGAATGTTGTACTTCCACCATCTGATGATCCTCTTCCCAAGACGAATATATCAACATGCCATGAGCTAGGACAGGTAATAATTCTTCTCCTTTTGCTGATAGTTATGGTCAGCATAACTAATTTTCGCAAATGTAGGAGGTTGGAGGCTCCAGCAATCAGCCTTCTGTTGCTCCATCTTTTCCTTCCAGAGAGATTCTTCTGGAGGAGAAGAATGCCCTGGAGAAGAAGACCGAAGAGATGTCTTCGAAGATTCTGCATTTAGTAGAATGTTTCGAAAGGTCCCGTGAAGAGGCGCGCCAGTTCCGTCGAGAAAGGGATCACGCTCAGCGACAGCGAGAACTCTCTGACTTGATTAGGGACAATAGTGCGTCTCTCATTAGGGATGATGTAAATAGACTTAGGTTAGTTGCTAGTTCCCTAGGGGTTGTCAATGTAGATCCTACTGACAACAGCATGTCCCTTGGGGAACTTTGTAAACTCCTTTCGGATCAAGTCGACACTTTGATCGACTGTATCCCTTTTGTATGTAAAGAATGCAAGAAATAAAAATTTCTTTCTTCAAATAGTTATTTTTTACATCTTCTGTGTGAATACATGGCCATGAGTAACGCTTTCGCGACCATTCATACACAGGGAAATTTCAGTTCTGCGATCAGAATCATGCTTTTATAAAAGCACTGCGACCAGATCTGATACCGCGATTAGACCTAAGGCAGCTGTTAGAACTGAATTTCGACCAAGATTGAGGCTTGGTCGGACCGTCACTTCGATTAGAATCGGAGCTTAATCCAAAGCATAATTTCAATCAAACCACAACCCGATTAGAAATACATCCGTACGTCCAAAAATTAAGTTGCATGATTTTTTCGTAAAAAATGTTCAAAGCATACAAAAGGAAAAACGTCTTCTGAAAAGTACTGAAAATTTTTCAGTCCTTTTGCACTTTCAGTTTCCGAAACAAAGAAGTCTTTTTATTTCAGATCCGATGCCTGAACACTTTATCGGGTCCTCCAGACGCAGTATCCATTATGGGAAATGAATAAAGCATTCAATGGAACGTTTGAAATGAAACGTTACTCACATTAATGCGCCGCCTTGGGTCTATAAAAAGAGCAGATGTCTTCTCAAAGAAGCCACACAGCCAAAAACCCTCATCGTTCCCGCCGCACAAAACCCTCATTTTCTACAGCCTTCGTCTTCCCAAAATCGCCAACTTTTCCTTTGATTCTCCACCAAAAATGGTGTCCTGGAGCCGATCCATTCACCACTCTGAGGAGAGTCTAGTGGCGTTGGAGAAGGAGGAGATCCTTCCTCCGCGGTTGCTCATCAACTGGTGGCCCGCGGAGAAGGACCAAGAAACCCCAACCGTCCAAGAGGGCGAGTTGGTGGTTGTTGAGGAGTACTTGCGCTGCGGATTCCGATTCCCTGAGAGTCGGTTCCTCAAAGATGTCCTTGAGCATTATGGGTTGGAGCTGATCAACCTCCACCCAAATGTTGTATTGATCCTGGCGGTGTTCCAGCATCTTTGCGCGGCGTTCGTTGGAGTGTATCCCAGCGTGGACCTCTTCCGACGATTCTATTTCTCAGCGTGGTCGAAGAGCGCCAACGCCGCCGGATGTATCTACTTCCGGCTGAGGGATAAGAAGGAGTATCCCTTTCCACCCCTGCGAGACTCAGTGCATGGGTGGCATCAGAAGTGGTTTTACTGTACCCCGCCGAAGGAGAGCGGGCTATGGTTTGAAAATTCGTGGCTAGAGAAGCCGAGCGAATTGGACACTCTCCCGGCGATGAACTCGGAGTTCATGAAACACGCCGAGGTAATTCTTCACTTGGTCGAAGAAGGATTGACGGCTCGGGACATTATCCGAGACTTCGTGAAGAATCGGGTGAGCCCCCTGCGTGAAAGGGCTCATCCGGCTTGGGAGATTAGGTCCATGGCGGATGGCACCCTGGACTATAATGAAGGTATTCGTTTCTGACACCGAAAAACTTTCAAGTCTTTCCTGCAATATATTCATTCTAACTTGTATTTGGTAACAGTCCTGTCCTCTGCTGAAATTGAGAGGCGGACTAATCACCTCCTTCGGGCATATAACGCCGAGGTAGAGGGTGCTAAGGGGTCGCCTCGCCCCCAGAGCCTAATTCATGCCGGTGACGACCTCAGGCAAGAGCACCGAAAGGTACATTCTCCACTTGGCCTCTGTTTTGCAGGTTTTATGTCGGTCCAGTACTAATCCCGTGTGAACAGCTTCTTGGGAGGTTCGCTGAGGCGACATTTCCCAGCGAGAACGTCGGTTCCCTGGGAAAGCCGACGACCAAGAACGTGAAGAAGATTTCCTCAAGACCCCGGACGAGGAATCCCGCCCCCAAGAAAGTCAAGCTAAATCTTGGGGAAGGATCTTCACGAAGCACTCCTTCCATGGCCTGAAGAACTGCGGTAAGATATCAACTCCCACCGCTCTTTCCAGGTGCGAACTCGAATTACTTCTTCGTCGTACAGGGAGAGGGGAGCGAGGAGGAGGAGGACAATGATGTCCCTCTAGTTCACCGGAGGAGGAGGATCGCGGGCTCCCCATCCGATGATGCTCCAACCCATTCCGCAGGGATGACTGCTACTGCAGAGGCAGCTGTAGCAGACCCTACGACCACTGAAAGCCTTGTGGTCGTAGATGATCCTTTAGCCCCTGAGGCTCCCGAGGCTTCAGAGCCAGTTGCCTCTACCTTCCCGGTCGAAGGGATGACCGTGGTAAGATTTTCCCACAGTCCGTTTTCTTCAATTCCCCCTGTGTACTTGATGAGCTAATGCTTACGCAGGGAGAAGAGCTTCCCCCTGCGACTCCTACTAGCCTCAGGGAAGAAAATACTTCTCCTCCGCAGACAAGAGCGGAGGTGGTTGTTCAAGATCCTGTGGCGGTTACGCATGAGGTACCAGCTACAGGATCCCAGGAGACAGCAAGGTCCTTGGATGGGACGTCGCCAATGGGATCAACTGCCCAGGTAATGATCCTTCTTGTTAGCCTTTTATCTTTCCCTTGAAAAAATGTTCATAGGGGAAGACATACAGGGAAGGGGGCCCTTGTTTTCCAAGAGGAAGATCAGGGCAGACGATACTTGTCCCCGTACCCAAGGAGAACCTTCTCAGAAATCCCAAAAGCTAATGGGATTTCAATTAAGGTAAGAACCTTCATTCTGGTTGTATTAGAAATGATGGTCATGAATCGTTACCATTTGATTTCTCTTTTCCTCCATCAGACAGAAAGAAATAGCACCCAGTCCTCCAACCGCTTCGGGAAGGGTTGACGTCACTACTGGTGCAGGAGCCCCCAGTAAGGAGCGCTCCACCCCCTCGGCCCAGGAAGTCGTCCGAGTCACGGGGGGAGAAACAGATACGAGGACCCAGTCGCAGTCGCCGGCAACTGGAAGTAGTACTCAGCAGGCACTTCCTCCTACTGTCCCTGCTGTAAGCACTTCCGGGCCTTCGACAAATCTTCCAATTAGTCCGGAAGATGCCTCTCTACAAAAATTCATGAAGGTATGATGAATCCCTTTCTGGATGTCCTGAATTACACATAGGACACTTTTCACTCCCTTTTTTGCATCACAGGAATTATCCCGGATGATGGCCCAGTCACGTGCCACGGCGGCGAGCATGGTGACCATACAAAGAGAACGAGACAGCTTGCGCAAGTAAGGATCATCATTCTTCAATTTATAGATGTATAAATTGGTTACAACCATTCCTTCTGTTTTACTACAGGAAGGTGGCATTGCAGGACAAGGAAATGGCCACAATGAAGCTCCATTCGCTCTCAGTGATGAGGAACCAAGAGATCGAAAATAACAGGCTACGGTCGCAACTTGCTGGTAAGTCACCTCCTGAGCTAGGAAGACTTGACTTAGCAATATGCGAGTAACCTTTTCCCTTGTTGCAGCGCAAGCGGGTCAAATAAAACAGCTCAGTGCGGATAATAAACTCCTCCAGGATTCTATCGAAGCCTCCACAAGGGCGATTGGAAAGCTGAGCCGTTCAGTCTTCGAAAAGCTGAAGGCGGTGGCTCATCTTCTGAAGGCTGATGTGGTCGAAACCACTCGAGACGATCTCAGCCAAGAGGACTGGGCTGCCCTAGTTATAGCTCAAGCAGAGTCACTTCTTGAGTATCTCCCTGAGGATACACAGCGAAGAGAAGAGGTGATCAGAACCAGAGTTCGGTCAGCCAATTCTACTATCCTAAGTCGGATTCGACTCCACTATGGCCCATATGCACATCTGAATCCACTGGTGGGACCGGTTGAGATCGAGAGTGAAGAGCAACTAGAGGCCGTCATGGAGGAGATTAGTCCCCTTGTAGATAAACTCCTGACTGAGCTCGGGATCGAATGATCCCTATACCTGTACAGAAACAGCTGTATACGATGCAATGCACATGAAAATTCACTTTTGAAAATGAATATATTTTTGTTTTATGTTGGTTTATATTATAGACCTATCCCCCTAGCCCCCGCCTGTGATTGTAGATACTGAAGGCTTAGTATTACAAACGCAGGGGAAAAATGAATATAACGACCAGGGGTGTATGAACAAATCAACAATTATAACACCTAGACTTGTTTGCTAACCAGCAGCCACTCGGATAACCAAGGACTTGTCAGAAAGCCCCGTGTGCGTTAAGAAACGGCTTATTTAGGAGTGACTTATCTGAAAGTGGTTATGAGATCGGCCAGCGAATCTGACCAGGATGTTATAATGATCTAACCGCGTACGACCAGCCCCCGAGCCGAATTCATATTGGATGGGCATAAAGGGAAATATTCCTCATATAAACGCAAAACATTTTTAATTTTATGAAAGAATGCTAATTGAACAGGAAAAATGGGGTTGGGTACTTACACGTAGAACTTGCGAAGTTGATCGATGTTCCAAGTATTGGACAAAATTCGACCATCCCCCATGGCTAACCGTGCGGATCCTGGTCGCGGCACCGAGACCACAGTGTAAGGGACTTCCCACTTCGGGGAGATTTTATTGCGATTAGACTGATCTTGGATTCTTCGTAAGACCAGGTCGCCCACGTGAAGATCACGTGGTCGCACCCTTCTACTGTGATACTTGCGCAAAGCTTGCAAGTATGCTGCGGACTTGACCACAGCGCGATCACGCCTTTCTTCTAAGAGAATAAGATCTTGTGAGCGCTCTTCGTACTGATTAATCTGTTCGAATTGTCTTGTCCGAACAGACCCAATACTAACTTCGATAGGCAATACAGCCTCGGCCCCATAGACCAGATGGAAGGGCATCTCACCGGTGGCTCGACTAGAAGTAGTTCGTAGTGCCCATAGAACAGTATAAAGCTCATCCGCCCAAGCCCCCGAGCGAGTCTTCAGGCGATCAAAAACACGTTTTTTAATGCCTTGTAGAATCTGCCCATTGGCCCGTTCTACAGCGCCATTGCTCTGTGCATGCGCCACAGAAGCAAAGCACACCTTAGTCCCAATCTGGTCGCAGTAGTCTAGGAAGAGAACACTAGCGAATTGGGAACCGTTATCAGTGATAAGGCGGTTTGGAACACCAAATCGAGCAACAATGTTCTTGTGAAAGAACTTTTGTGCTGCTGATGCGGTAATATTGCGTATCGGTTCGGCCTCGGTCCACTTTGTAAACGTGTCAATGGCTACGAACAGGAACTTGTACCCATTGACCGCTTGTGGCATAGGACCTACAATATCCATCCCCCAGACCGCGAAAGGCCATGCGAGGGGAATAGTTTGTAACGCATAGGCAGGTTGATGAACCTGTCTAGCATGGAACTGGCACTGAGGACACGTCTTGACCATACGCTTGGCATCATCGAGTGCCGAAGGCCAATAGAATCCTTGTCGAAAAGCTTTTCCGACCAGTGTTCGATAGGACGCGTGTGCACCACATACACCATCATGTATTTCTTTCAAGAGGGATTTTGCTTCCTCCTGAGATACGCAACGCATGAATACTCCTTGAGTACCCTTTCTGTACAAAACCCCATCTATGAGTTTGTACAGTCGTGCTTTTCGAATTAACCGATTGCTTTCGGTTTCGTTCTCGGGTAGGGTCCCATGTTCAAGATAGACTCTCAATGGACGAGTCCAATCCTGTTCCTGACCGAGGTTGGTAACGGAGGCTATTACCGGATCATCCTCAACCGAAGTCATGATTGAAGGATGGTCCAAGTGTTCAATGAACACTCCTGCCGGAGCGGATGTGCGTGAGGACCCAATTTTGGATAATTGGTCTGCGAGAATAGTGTTTTTCCAATCTCCTCACTTCCCCCAGGTAATGAGCCATTGTCTCATCGGAGGTGCTGTATTCCTTGTTTACCTGGTTTACGACCAGCTGTGAGTCTCCCCTCACCACTAATCGACGGACTCCGAGGAATTTTGCTGCCCGGAGCCCTGCAAGAAGACCTTCATACTCTGCTGCATTGTTAGTCGCAATAAAGTGTAGTTGAATGACATACTTAAGCTGTTCGCCCTAGGGCGTAACTAAGACTACTCCAGCCCCCGAGTGTTGAAAACTACGGGAGCCGTCAAAGTACATTGTCCAGTAATCGGGGCACTCCAGTTCCTCTGCCAACTGCAAGGGTGGCTCAGGGTTGGTCCATTCGACCACAAAGTCGGCCAAAACCTGAGACTTAACCGCCGTGCGGTGTGTGAAATGGATCTCGAAGGCACCGAGTTCGACCGCTCATTTGGCGATTCGACCAGATTTCTCTGGGTTTCGGACAATATCCCCCAAAGGAAAAGAGGAGGGTACTGTGATCTTGTGCGCTTGAAAGTAATGTCGTAGCTTACGGGAGGCCATCAGTAGCGCGTAAAGTATCTTCTGGACCTCAGGGTAGCGCTCCTTAGGACCATGAAGTACCTCGCTCACATAGTAGACGGGTCTATGTATTCCTTCCCTATCTGTGATCAGAACGGCGCTGACCGCATGCGGTGTGGCCGCCAGGTAAAGAAGCAATGGTTCTCCTTTGTCAGGAGACACCAATACTGGCGGACTGGATAGATATGTTTTTACCCCCTGAAATGCTTTTTCGGCCCCATCTGACCATGTAAAATTATGATGCTTCCACAAGGCTTTGAAGAAAGGCAATCCCCTTTCGCCTAGTCGTGATATAAAATGACTTAAAGCCACCATGCGACCAGCCAGGCGTTGAACATCCTTCATGGTTGAGGGCGATCTCATTTGTTCAATAGCCCTGATTTTCTCAGGATTAACTTCAATGCCCCTAGAACACACAAGAAAACCGAGGAGTTTTCCTGAAGAAACCCCGAAAGAACATTTCTCCGGGTTCAATTTTATTCCAAAGCGATTCAAATTACAGAAGGTTTCAGCGAGATCGTCCAAATGAGACAATCTCTTGGTATTTTTTACAACCAAATCGTCTACATATGCTTCGAGATTACGCCCTATCTGGGAAAGAAAGGTCTTTTGCATCAAGCGCTCGTACGTGGAATCTGCGTTCTTGAGACCGAACGGCATTCTGACGTAGCAGTATGTGCCGAACCGGGTGATGAAGGCAGTCTTCTCTTCATCGTCTTCTGCCATGCTAATTTGATGATATCCTGAGTAAGCGTCCAGAAAATTCATCAGTTCGCAACCCGCAGTCGAGTCGACCCGCTGGTCGATGCGGGGAAGGGGAAAGTCATCCTTCGGGCAGGCAGCGTTGAGGCTAGTGTAGTCGACGCACATGCGCCACTTGCCATTTGACTTGCGGACCATGACCGGATTGGCGAGCCATTCCGGGTGATCCACTTCACGGCTAAACCCGGCCTGTAGGAGTTTGTCCAACTCCTCTCGGATGGCTTCCTGTCGGTCAGCAGCAAAACGCCTGAGCTTTTGCTTTATTGGTCGTTGTCCAGGTCGAATTGCTAACCTGTGCTCAATTACTTCCCTTGGGACACCGGGAATGTCGGACGGTTTCCACGCAAACACGTCTGCGTTAGCCCAGAGGAAAGCAACGAGGTCGAGTTCCTATTTGTCATCCAAAGCTGATCCGACCTGAACTGTCTTTGATGGATCATCTGGGTACAAAGGAACCAATTTGAGCTTTTCATCTGGTCGAGGAGTAGCCTTGATCGCGTCGGTGGTAATAGTGGCGACCTGAGCGTCCCGGAGGGGAAGTTGATCGACCATCTCCAAAGATAGCCGGTCGCACGTGAGTGCCACGTTGCGACTGCCTCGGACCGAGATGACACCTTTGGGGCCAGGCAATTTCCCGCACTGATAAGCATAGTGCGTTGCCATCATGAACTTAGCAAGAGTCGGCCTGCCAAAGATTGCATTATAAGCTGAGTTACAATCGATTACATCAAAAGTAACCAATTCTGTCCAGAAGTTGTCTGGTTCTCCCAGAGTGACCGGGAGGACCACTTGTCCCAATGGCATCATGGAGGGGCCTGGGATTATCCCATAAAACAGATGGATTTTGGGCTTAATCTTCGAACGAGGAATTTGCATCTCGTCGAGTGCCTTGACCAACAAAATGTCAAGGGAGCTTCCTCCGTCGATCAGGACCCTTTCAACTCTCGCGTTACTGATGATCGGTGTAATGACCAGAGGGAGTCTCAAGGGTCGTGTTAACCCCGCCGGACAATCAGCGCGATCAAATGTTAAAGGTGTATCCGACCAACGGGGGTACTGAGGTTTGCCAAGGGATGTCTCCGTTTGGTTAACCTCTCGGTAAAAGGCCTTAAATTGCCTTTTGGAAACGAAAGAAGAAGAACCTCCAAAAATAACGTTAACATGATTTTGAGGTACCTGGTAAGACATTTCTTCGTCTCCGTCGGCGTCCCTAAGTCTGCACGCCTGTTCTTTAGGTGGTAAGGTTGGCATTGGCCCAACTCCCTGGTAGAAGTCATCCAGTTGCTTCAACCAACTCCTGCAGTTCTTGAGATCGTGGCCTGCGGAGTTGTGGAGTGGACACCACCTCTTGCCCTCCTGCGGATTAGTTGACTTTTCTGGCTGGTCGACATTTTGACCACCAGAGGCAGTTTTATTTTTGAATGAAGGCTTATTACCTTTGGTCGAAGGTGGCTTCTCTGCGACTGCGACCTCGCGGTACTGTCCAGAGCGGTTCCTCTTCGACTTCTTTGACTTCCCACCCGATGAAGATTCCGGCTTCTTGCTTGAATCTTCTTTCCTGGTGTCCTTGAAGCCTGGTTGGGGTGGTAGGTCCCCCTTGTCGACCATTCGGTTCCATTCGACTGCTTCCGCTGCATCGGAATATCGATCGGCCATGTCGAACAGATCGGCCACTGATCGAGGAGGGTGGATAAGCAAGTCCTCAGTGAATCTCCGGTATCAAACGGCATGCTTAAATGCCCTGATTACGGAGCCATCAGATATGTTCGGGATGGTATTCCTCACCCCGACAAACCTCTTGACAAACTGCCGAAGTGTTTCGGTTGTAGTTTGCCGCAGCCGATGCAGGTCGTCCTCCTTACCCGGCTTTTGGTAACAATTTTGGAAATTGCTGAGGATGGCATCGCATAGCATTTCCCAATTGTAGATGGAAACCTCGGGCTGATTAAATAGCCAGGTTCTAGCCGGTCCTGCGAGGACTGTAGGCAGGTAGTTGGCCATGACTTTGTCATCGCCTCCTGCCGCTTGGATGGCAGTAATATAAATTTGAAGGAACTCGGATGGGTTCTGAGTTCCGTAAAACCTCTCAATGGCCCCTGGTCGAAACTTATCGGGCCAAGCGACTGCTCGCAGGCCAGGCGAAAAAGCTTTACAACCAACGTAAGGACCGTGAATCACCCTGTGACTGTCGGTTGGGTCTCGGGCGATCTCACGCAATGGCGAGGTTACTCGTGGTCCCAAACGAGAGTGAACAGGAACTCGATCCCTGCTACGGGAATCCTGCATTCACCGGTATTTGTCCTGTCGGGATGGTATGGGCGGCGGGTAACTCCGTCGGCCGGAACCAGAATGAGGACCCTCTCGCTCGCGGGAATGTGTTACCGAGCGGGAGGAGGCCGTTGGGGTCGCCTCGGACGCGACCTCATCCAGTCTCTCTGCCAGGATCCTAAAAAAGGCCAGTTTCTGCGCATCTGTGACCGTAGGAAGAAAGTTACGCATGACTTCCGCGATGGATCGCAATCGACCATGGGTACTTCTCCTAGGGGCACCAGGTGTTATTGTTTCCTCGTCCACCGGGAAACGCTCCGGTGGCAAAGAAGGGGTTTGGTCACGTTTTCGACCACGCGACCGTCGAGAAGAACTCGGAGCAGCATCGTAACGAGCCTGCGCATCTTGAAGAGCCTCTAGGGCAGTTCTGCGCAATTCGTTGTTTTGTTGCTCGAGATCTTGATCCTCCTTCTGTTTGCGATCTTGTTCTTCCCTAGCAGCCTGTTGATAGGGAGTTTCTTCCGACAGCGCAGCAAACTGCCTAGGGAGAGAGGTTGCCGATGGGGAAAACATCTCAGTTTGTTCCGAGTCGGACTCGAAATCAAAGAGACGGTGAAGGTTATCAGGGTCGAACCTTCCTGGGCTAATTTCCGGGTCATCATCATATTTTCCCTCAGCGGGGTCGTATGACGGGCCGGATTCATCGCCTAGCACATTAAGAACCTCCGTGGGTTCTGACCTTGCGCCAGTTGCTCCCTGGTCGATTGACATGACTTGGAGAGATGATTCAACCTGTGGAAGATTCTGGCCTTCGACCTCCTCCATCGGGACAGGATCGCTTGGAGAAGGCATTGGGATATGGGCATAATCCTCGAGATCGAAATCGTTCTCGGAATCATATGCTCCAGCCATGTTTCAGCAAACCTCCGGATTTCAGTTAGGACGCCTTGAGAAAGGCCCCATGGTGGGCGCCAGCTGTCGACGATTCGGACTCAGAGTCCTCAGCCGAACTTATGCAAAATTTGTAATGGTGAGACCTTTCAAGATGACCCTCGGGAAGGTATGTAGAAAAATGGTGAATGGGAGCACAGAGAGATTTATACAGGTTCGGGCCCTCGATGGTGGGAGTAATAGCCCTACGTCCTGTTAGGATTTCACTATATTTGATAAAAGGTTACAAAACAAGGGAAAAAAACCCCTTCACAAGCGAAAGGCTTTTCCTATATAAATGTACAGAGTAAAGCCAGGAAGGCTTGTAAGAACTATCTAATTTGGGCCGTAGACTTGGCTGTTTTTAGTGGTCGAGATGCCTTGTGTTTCACTTGTATCAGGAGTCTTGTTCTTCCAAATGGATCGGATGTCCCCCGTTTGATGTATTTTGCCACCCTTTTATACTGGACGAAAGGATGCCATGTCGTAACTGCATCAAACAGTTGTTTGGATGGTTGGATGTGGTTTATCAGACCGCTATTAACTTCTAAGTAGATTAAGCACATGTTATTCGTGAAATAACTGCTTGTATTAACCTCCTGGCGGTTAGTTTTCTACGTGGAGGAATCTTCGGGATACTTGGAATATTCTCACCATAGGGATAACCGGTCAGATAAATTCCAAGTACCTTGGTCGAGAACATTCTGACCGCGGGTTGTTGGCTGACCGTGCGACAACTTCGACCTTCTGTTCGCGCATAACATATGAACTTCTGACCGCGCAAAGCCTGTGGTCTGATCGCACGAGGCTTGCGACCTGATCGTGCAAAGCCTGCGACCTTAGGCAGATGCTTCCCAAAATGACTTGAGTTCACACCGCCGGGCATGTGTTTGACTCGAATCTGTCTTAAGCCAACAGCGCATTTATTTGAACTGACTCGGGTGTCAATCCTCGTCAATAATATTTAGGGTAATTACGATACTTAATTAATTTCTATTTTCGAAAACAGAAAGAATTGACAAATCTGGAAGTTAGAGATGGAATTGAATATGGCTTCTGAAGACTTTTACGCCTTTGCTTACGCCGCTGCAACACCTACCCACCTGCCGCTGCATCCATCTACCTTGCATCTGGGTGTGTCGGAAAAGAAAGGGGAATCCGATTCCTAGTTGGTTTCGGATTGGTAAGAAGAAGGAAATCAATCTCGTATCTGCTCGGAAAACCAGCCACCGATTTCTTGTCGGTTCCAAAAAAAAAAGTTGTTAACTCGGAAAGAAAAAGAATAAAAAAAATTCGAGAAGAATCAAACTTTTAATTACCAATTTACCCTTGCAATTCTCCACTTTTTCGGCCATTGTGCCGTATCGTCGCCACAGCCTCCCCACAGCCATTCGTGAACTTTGCTAACTTGCTGCTGCCGACGTCAAAAAAAAAGAGAAAAATCTGAGCTTTTTACCTTTTTGCCCTTAGTCGCGTCTCTAGTTTGGTTTAGCCTAGGCCAGCATACTAGTGACTAGTACTTTGAGCAACTTTTCAACTTTGCATTCTCTGAACTGATCATTGCTAACCTTTGCTACATACTTGAGCCTGTCCAAGCTACACTTTCTACCGACGTACAGGTACCGATCACTTGCAATCGCTTTATCCAATCTTTGGAGTGTTTGAGACTGTTACTAGCAGCCGAGCACCACCTGCTGGTTGGTAAGAATCAGTAAGAGCTTGATAAGAAGCTTGACTGTGAGAGAGTTTGAGCCACCTAAACCTAGTAGTTGATAGTGATATATCACTGTGATTTTGTTTCCTTGTTTGCTACTAACCATGTTAGGATCGGATCATCAAAATGAGGAGGATGGAGGCCCACTTACACCTCGTACGAAGGGCATCGTACAACACTTCAACCGCTTGCTGAATACGCACACTGAGCATATCGAAGGGATTTTAGACCGCAATAACGAAGCGCTTGCTGCACTCACCACTCGAGTGGAGCAATTGGAGAAGAAAGGAGCACCGGTTGCCCCGGATGCTACCCCTGTTGCTGCTGCTACCAACAATGTACCTCGACGCCAAACATGGGATGATGAGCTCGAAGATGATTTCAATGCTGAAGGAAATCAATATGCTGCTGATACGGAGTCCGATGGAGGATTCAATACCAACAATGATCGTGACCATCGGCGTCTTCGTTTCAATCACCACGGTATGAGAAGAATTCCACCACGTGAGGTGCGTGGTCATGATGACTCATTTTGTAAGCTTAAATTGACTATAACTTCATTCACTAAAAAGTATGACCCTGATGCCTATCTCACTTGGGAGTTAACTATGGAACAAAAATTTTCTTGCTTTGAAGTTTCTGAAGATAAGAAAGTTAGGGCTTCTACTAGCAGTTTACTGAATTTGCATCTGTTTGGTGGAGTGAATATTGTCGTAATAACCAGAACATACCTAGAACATGGAATGCTTTGAAGAGAGTCATGAGACATAGATTTGTGCCTTCATATTATGCTCATGATTTGCTGAATAAATGTCAACATCTGAACCAAGGTAGTAATTCTGTAGAGGATTATTATCAAGAGCTACAAACTGGTATGTTACGTTGTGGTTTAGAAGAAACCGATGAAGCTAAAATGGCTTGATTTTTGGGAGGTTTGAACTGAGACATTCAGGACATTCTTGACTATAAAGAATACAACTCTATCACTCGTTTGTTTCATCTTGCTTGTAAGGCAGAGAGAGAAGTACAGGGACAGAAGTTGAGGCTGAGAGGGAGTTTTGGAGGTGCCCAACCGAAAGCTCCATACAATGCATCGAGCCGAGCACCTGCACCGAGTTTCTCCAGCAGCAACCGACGTCCTAATGCCTCCACAATACCTTCACGAGTGACCGAGACGAGTAAGAGTACAGTCCAAGCCCCCGCACAAAGTTCACCATCGATTTCTTCTTCCGGAAGAGCACGAGAAACACAATGCCACCGTAGTAAGGGATTCGGTCATATCATGCATGATTGCCCTAGCCAGCGAGCCCTACTCATAAAGGATGATGGTGAGTACACTTCAGCTAGTGATATCGAAGAAGAATATGCTATGCTTGCAACTGACCATGCAGGTGAAGGGCAACAAGCTGAACATGAACAATATGGCACTGAAATTAATGATTGATATTTGAGCATCATTGTGAAGCATGTGCTTAGTGCACAAATGGAGCGTGCTGAACAGAATCAAGGTCACAACTTGTTCCAAACAAAGTTCGTTGTCAAGGACCGATCATGCCGTACGATCATCGATGGAGGAAGTTGCAACAACTTAGCAAGCATAGACATGGTTGAGAAGCTTGGCTTGACCACAAATCAACACTCTCGACCTTACTACATTCAATGGTTCAACAACTGTGGTAAGCTGAAGGTAACTCGCATTGTGAGAGTACTTTTTCTATTGGTTTCTATCATGATTATGCTGATGGTGATGTCGTACCTATGCAAGCATGTTCCTTATTGTTAGGTAGACCGTGGCAATATGATAGAGATGTTTTGCATCATGGTAGAACTAATCAATATACTCTCATGTTTAAAGGAAAATAGATCACTTTGCTACCCATGTCTCCTGAAGCAATTTTAAAAGATGAATTGGAGAGAGCTAATAGAGAAAAGGAGAGTAGCAAAAGTGAAAATCAGATCGTAGCTAAACAACTTGTTCAACTAAAAAAGAACGAACCTAGTTCTAACCATGCTGAAATTAAGTTGAAAGGTTCTGTTTTGCTTGCTACCAAATCTGAAATTACTGAGATAGAAACTAATGCATCTGATTGCTATGCTTTAGTTTGCAAAGAAGCTTTGTTTTCACTTGAGGACATGCCTTCTTCTTTGCCTCCTGCTGTTGCTAACGTTTTGCAGGAGTTTGCTGATGTATTTCCGAAGGAAGTACCACCGGGGCTGCCTCCAATTCTCAAGGGATTGAGCATCAAATCGATCTAATTCCAGGAGCCTCGTTGCCCAACCGTGCGCCATATAGAACCAATCCACAAGAGACTAAGGAGATTCAGCGTCAAGTGCAAGACTTACTTGACAAAGGGTACATACGTGAAAGCCTTAGTCCATGTGCTGTCCCTGTTCTTTTCATTCCAAAGAAAGATGGATCATGGCGTATGTGTGTTGATTGTAGATCTATCAATAACATAACAATTCGATATCGTCATCCTATTCCTAGGTTAGATGATATGCTTGATGGATTGAGTGGCTCTGTTGTGTTCCCTAAAATTGATTTGCGTAGTGGATATCACCAAATTTGCATGGAATTAGGAGATGAATGGAAAACAGTGTTTAAAACTAAATTCGGATTATATGAGTGGTTAGTGATGCCTTTCGGTTTAACTAATGCACCAAGCACTTTCATGAGATTAATGAATGAGGTTTTGCGTCCTTTCATCAACAAATTTTTGGTGGTATACTTTGATGACATTTTGATCTATAGCAAATCTCTGGATGAACATCTTGAACATTTGCGTGCTGTTTTTAAGGTTTTACGTGGTGCACATTTGTTCAGTAACCTTGATAAGTGCACCTTTTGCACCAATCGAGTTTTGTTTCATGGTTATGCTGTTACTCCATAGGGCATTGAAGTTGATGAAGCCAAGATCGAAGCTATTCAAAGTTAGCCGATTCCAACAACGGTCACCCAAGTGTGAAGCTTTCTTGGACTTGCTGGATTTTATAGGTGTTTTGTCAAGGATTTCAATACCATTGCTGCACCGTTGCATGAGCTCACGAAGAAAGGAGTTCCATTTGTTTGGGGTCATGCACAAGAACAATCATTCAACATCTTGAAAGAGAAGCTTACGAACACACCATTGCTCCAACTTCCTGATTTTGGTAAGACTTTTGAACTTGAATGTGATGCCATTGCAATTGGACTTCGAGGTGTGTTAATCCAAGAAGGTAAACATGTTGCTTATTTCAGTGAAAAGTTAAGTGGTTCTAGTCTGAATTATTCAACTTATGATAAAGAATTATATGCTTTAGTTCGGACTTTGGAGACATGGAAACGTTACCTTTGGCCGAAAGAGTTTGTTATCCATTCTGACCATGAATCTTTGAAGCATATTAGAAGTCAAAGCAAATTGAATCGTAGACATGAAAAATGGGTAGAATTCATTGAATCTTTTCCTTATGCTATCAAACACAAGAAAGGGAAGGAGAATGTTATTGCTGATGCTTTGTCTAGACGTTACACTATGTTATCTCAACTTGACTTCAAGATTTTTGGATTAAAAACCATCAAACAACAATATGCGCATGATGCTGATTTTCAAGATGTATTGCTGAATTGTAAAGAAGGAAGAAGCTGGAATAAATTTGTGATAAATGATGACTTTGTTTATCGAGCTAACAAGCTATGCATTCCTGCTAGCTCCGTTTGTCTTTTGTTGTTACAGCAGGCACATGGAGGAGGTCTAATGGGACATTTTGCTGGCAAGAAGATGGAAGACATCTTGGCCATTCACTTCTATTGGCCGAAGATGAGGCGTGACGTCGAGCGCTACGTTGCACGCTACACTACAAGTCAAAAAGCTGAGTCACGACTTAATCCACATGGTTTATATATGCCTCTGCCTGTTCCTAGCACACCTTGGGAGGATATTTCTATGGACTTTGTTTTAGGACTGCCTAGAACAAAGAAGGGAAGGGATAGTATCTTTGTTGTCGTGGATAGATTTTCTAAAATGGCACATTTTATACCTTGTCAAAAGAGTGATGATGCTACAAATGTTGCTGATTTGTTTTTCAAGGAAATCGTTCAACTACATGGAGTGCCGAATACGATTGTTTCAGATCATGATGCGAAGTTCTTAAGTCATTTTTGGAGATCTCTATGGATGAAATTGGGGACCAAGTTGCTGTTTTCTACTACATGTCATCCCCAAACTGATGGCCAAACCGAAGTTGTCAACTGCACATTATCCACCATGTTGCGGGCTGTTTTGAAGAACAACTTGAAGATGTGGGAAGAATGCTTGCCTCACATGGAGTTTGCTTACAACCGATCGCTGCATTCAACCACAAAGATGTGTCCCTTTCAGGTAGTATATGGGTTTGTTCCTCGCGCTCCTATTGATTTATTACCTTTACCATCTTTGGAAAGGGTAAACATTGATGCTAAACGGCGAGCTGAATTGATTCTTAAACTGCATGAAATAACTAAGGATAATATAGAACGTATGAATGAAAAGTACAAGATTGCTGCTAGTCAGGGTAGAAAAGAAATAATTTTTGAACCGGGCAATCTTGTTTGGTTACACTTGCCAAAAGAAAGGTTTCTAGACTTAAGAAAATCAAAGTTGCTGCCTAGAGCTGATGGTCCTTTTAGAGTGTTAGAGAGGATAAACAATAATGCATACAAGCTTGACTTGCCTGCAAATTTCGGGGTTAGTCCCATCTTTAACATTGCAGATTTAAAGTCATATTTGGGAGAGGAAGATGAGCTTGAGTGGAGGACGACTCAAATGCAAGAAGGGGAGGATGATGAGGACATCACTGCTATTGGTCCTACAACTTCTATTGCTCCTCATCAATCAATAGGACCGATCACTAGAGCACGCGCATGTCAACTTCATTGTCAGGTAAATTCATTTATTGGATTACATTCATATACTTTGAACTCGATGTTGCCTGATGCGTGTGATCTTATTCTTATCAGGAACCTCGTTGTTGCTTTGGAGGACCGAACGGATCGACGGAGTTGCTGTTCGACCAACTGATTGGGATAACGGTGCTGTCGCCTGACCGTCGATCATACCATAATTATCTAGGTTTATTTTTATTATGTTACGGTGTTGTGTCACCTTTTGGTTGGGTCAAGGCCCATATATCAAGTTAGAGTTCGAGTAGGGAAAGAGTCCATGTCGGTTTCAGGTTTCCTTATCTGGCCACCGACCTCTTTTACCTCCTTATAATCTGGCTGAACCATTTGGGTTCCATGGGTTTTGTTTAGTCATAGTCTTTCCTTTGTGAAGCTATTGAGATATTCTTCTTGGTCGGCTAGATCAACATCAGTATTTGTATTCGGAACCCCAACTCTTTATCATGATTCAATCTATATTTGCAATTTCAGATTGCTTGTTTATCTTGTTCTTGCTTGTTCTTCGATCGTTTGCAGGAATAGATCTTCGCGATTGCCTGGGCGTATCAGTCGTGTACGGTTGGTAGCCGCATCGTGAGTGTCGTCTTCACAAATCGATAGTTGTCGTTCTCATCGAAAGATCAGACCACCCCATGTCCCATGAAACTCCCTCCAAGAAATATTGCCTCTGTCCAGGTGAGCTTCTTGGTAATACATCACCATGCTGCAGCAGCTCCTGCTAACTGATGAGATCCGAACAAGACCTTTTCTCTGTCGCCACATCGAATTGTGTCTAATTTCCTCTCTATGTCCCTTAACCAATCGTCGGCAACCATGGGGTCGGTCGCACTAGAGAAAGTTGGTGGACGGGTTTTCTGGAAATCTGTTAATCTTGCTCCTAGTAGTTCCTTCTGTGGTTCTAGTAGGCAATTTCTGAACTATCTGAGCTAGCAACTGGGTATGGGCTGTCTGGGCTTCCTGTCGGTTCTTCTCCATTGACAGAAGAATTTCCTGCAAACTGAGTTGCTCATTCTGGGGAGGATTGGAACTCTGCGATCCTTGCTGAAATAAAGGTCCTCTTGCTATAGGATCTTCCTCTTGCAGAGTCTGATCTCTGTCCTCTCCGCAGCTTTGGGATCTTCTTGTGTCAACCATGATGGTTGTGAAGAGAATCCGGACAGATATAAACTAACTAAGGCCAACTAAGACAGCAAAAAATACTTAGGTTGCTATCCATAATACACAAGTTAACCATTGCAAAAGCAACAGCGAAACACAAAGCTATCAAGAGCATTCACCAGCTCTATCTACACTATTCCCCAGCTAAACCCCTAAGACACTCCGAGAAAGCAGAACGCGCTCTCGCTACCTCACCAAATTTTTAGAAAAAGCAAATAAGACTTTGAAATTAAAATTTACAGAAACTACAAAGCTCATTTTTACCAAAATAGTTTTCAAAGAAATAGTTTTTAGATGAATTACGCCTTCATGGTGCAGCCAATTCCTAAAGGTGTCGTCCTACAGTCAAGTTCTCATGCTGCTCTGATAGCAACTTTTGTCGCGCCCCCGCCTTGGCGATGACGACTACTCCCGTGGGGACCCAGCTCGCTACAGTTGATCCCATACATACATACCATTGACTTCCTAGGATAAGTCAAGCACAGGAGTATATTACATTACAATAGATAACTTTCAAAATATTTAAGCAGTGTGGCCTGCTGGCCTTAACACAACATACGGAGATTACAATGCCTTCGCGGCATACATGGTCTAGCAAAATAATAACTACACAGCGGAAATTAGGTGAACCCCCACAGCAAGAAGTTGACGGCAGAAAAACACACATCAGGGCTCTGGTGGAACTGGCCCTCCTCCTTCTGGATCCACGAAGTTCACCACGCCCTCATCTTGATCATGGAATGAACCATATATTGGATTGTAGGTTGCAAGGGTGAGTACTTACGTACTCAGCAAGTCATAGGTAAGAGTAGATACATATAGTAGTGATGATATGAACCTATGCTAGTAAAGAAGTGTGGATGGATGTAAAATAGTCTTTTCCTTTATATCTCGTCTCATGGCAGTATTTTTTTATAGCATAGCATCGCTATTCATGTTGCACTATTATAGTACTTGATGCGCACAGTGGCCCGATCTTCCGACAGGTAGAGGTAAGTCGATTGGTGGAGACTCGACGTTGACGATCTGGCTTCCGATCAGAACCGATCCGAACCCAGCAATCGCTACACCACGGCTCCGTTGGTTATCAACCATGCACAAACACGATTGACGTCACCAAGAAGGCTTATCCCTGCATGCGAATCGAGAACACAAGCAAGAACGAGAAAGAAGCAATCTGAAATATTGCAAATATAAATTGAATCTCACGAGTTGGGGTTCCACAAACCGATACACGGCGAAACTGTTCTTTGACATATTAATCTAAGCAAAACCCAAACCAAACCATAGCGGTGGCTACTGAATATAAGGGCTAAGGGACGTCCTAGAAACCCTAGACGTGTCCGTGATAGACTCCAACACGATACATGGGCCAAAGGCCCAAATTGGTGACGCAGCACCCTGGGACAGATTCTGTCCGCCAACTTGTAACGCGAATTCCCATCGACTCAGCAGTCCAATTGACCTGAAACCGGTGCCATTGGAAATTTTATCTCCTTAGCTTTCGATACATATGTGGATCATTGAAATCGGAGTCCGTTTGTGGCCTGGGCGATGATTTTAGTGAACACTGCTCCTGGTGGCCGAGGTAGTCGACTCCGAGATGAATTGGGACTCCGACTCCGAGATGAATTGGGACTCCAACTTGACTTGGACGCCCTCCTTGCCTCCCTCCTGGCCCTTGCTGGTTCCCAAGGCCTTCATGATCCTCTCCAAAGTTCCTAAGTACAATATAATCAATAATATCATTAGGTAGCATACTATCCTCACAAGTATATACACGGGCACTTAGGAACGAGCTCACCTGTTGATTCAATTGCCGTGCTCGTGCTCTTGTGATGGGTCCTTGCATGACAACTGGAGGAGTCTCGGGCGTATGCATAGGAGTGATGTCCTCATCAGTACTACCGTGACACGTCGACACATGACAGCCCACGACAGTACCCCTTATCATGACAACACATGTCATTTGGGTAATCTTGACTTATCAAATTTTATTTAGAAAACATGCTTGTGCCACACCCCATGGATTTAATCCACCGCAGCAGACTCCTATAAACAAGGGAGTTCGGAGTATTCGAATATGTTTTTAACTTTGCAATGGGGTGCCAATTTACCCGTGAGATATTCCACTTTCATGCCCATCCTATCAATATGATTAGACCCTTTGTCACTGCATAATGTGAGTGGCAAGGTGGAGATAACAAGAACATTTGTTATGTTTCACTCACAATTCACCCTTGACCCTATGGTCGGACTACCAGACCTTCCACAGTTGTGGCGGGCAATACCCCCACCCCGAATGCCTCTTCCCATTACTGGGTTAGCATGCAATCACATCCAGTGATATGTGTAGGAGCTGAGTGTCTGTGCACTGTCAAAAACTAGGGCTTAAGCATTTGATCGATTTTACTCAAGCATTGTTTCGCCAACTATGTCTAGGAGATAGGTGAAGACAACAAGAATCCAATGGTGATGGCTTTGATCACTGGGATGGCCGGGCGGTGACGAACGGCGGTGAAGAAACACGGTGGCGACACGGCACAGTACACCTACTGGACAAATTTGTGGCATTGCTGTAACTTGAGATTTAGTGCAGAACCAGAGGTCGAGGTAGTGGAGAGATTTAATCAGGAGGCTGAGGCGAATCCACTGGGCGATGGCCGTCAATGACTGGATGGCACGCGGGCGATGATATGAGAAACCGCTCACAGTGACAGCGAACAAGAATTGATAGAACTTGAAATTGATCGAGGGCTTTTGCTCCTGGGGTGATGCTGATGGTTCTGGAGCAAAGAATCTCGTTGCAATCAAGTATTGGAGCTCGCCGGCGAAGACACCGGACTTGAAGAAGATGGCAAAAGAGGCGAAGATGATTTAGGGCAATGCAGAATGATCGGGCTCGGCTACACCATCTATAAGATACAAGGAACGAGTTGGTGCAGTCAATTTGGTCGAAGATAGAGTAGAGCTCACTGGTGAAGTGAGACGTTCACGGCGGCGCGAGAAGAATAGGAAAGCTCCAATTAGAGCTCAAATTTGGGCTAAATCAAATAGCATTGCCGGAACAGGGAAAAAATAGAATCCCGGCGATCACCAGCGTTAGGGTCCACTGGAGTTCAATCAAATGCTACAGAACAGAGAGGATGGAGGGAGGTACTTACTGGTCGAGTCAATTTGAAGATTGGTGTAGCAGATCGAGCTGGCACCATGCTCCCCCTCGGCGACTCGCTAGAGAAGAAGAAGAAGCGAGGAATTTTGAGACTTCACCGATTTTCTGGTGAAGTGAGAATTGCACAGGATGGTGGGGTGTTAAAATAGGCCAGGGACGGAGCTTGCGAGGAGGGAACAGCAATGATCTTTGCGCCGGGGATGAGACTGGCCGGGTTCAGAAGCAACAGCAGTGACGAAGCACTGGCGAAGCAACAGCGGTAACGACGGCACGACAAGCAGGCGGCTCTGCAGCTGTGCTAGGTCAGGACTTTGGAATTTGGTGCTTGGCAATTGAGGCGGCAAGGCTGGCACGGCGTGGCGATGTGGCGCGAAGTGCTGACAAAAGTTGCTGCTGCTGCTGGTGGTGGTCGCATGCGAGCAGTTGCTGGTCGCTAGTGCTGCCACAGCGACGGCTTTGGCGGGGACACGTGCGCACATGCAAGTACAAACGAGCACGGTCACAGGCGAAGACCGGCGGTGAAGTTTGCTGCGAAGAAGCACGACAAAGCTGTGGTTGGAGCACTGTGCTGGCAGCTGTGGTCGAAAAGAGCTGGGGAGCTTTGGTCGAAAATACCTGGAAAAAGGAAATTGGACTTGGTTGCAATTTTTGAAAGTTTGATTTTGGACTAATTTGCAAATTTTGAGATTTAGATGATTAGGGTTGAATCTGATTTCTCTGATCTGGCAAACTTTATTCAAAAGATGATTTGGCAAAGATACAAGATAACATTTGGAACATTTGAATAGTTTTTGAATGAAAATGACAATAGGGTATTTAGGGTATTTTAATCTGAATTTTGTCAAAATTTAAATTCTGGGATTTAGGATTAGATTTTGATATCCTCACAAAAGATGATTTTGTATTGAGTAGCATTTGGGAGGTGTTCCCTAAAACAGATTTTGACTTTTAGACTTTTAAGGCTTCTGGAAAATCTGAAAAGGACTGAACTGCGATACTTCTTGGACTGATTTGTGAAAATGGTCTAGATCATAGAATCTAGCTACCAACTTTTTGGATTAAGGTATTGGCATACCATTGATCATAATCCAAGAATAATCTAGTCTGAATTAGGTCAAGATTTAATTAAATCTGAGTTCAAAATATTTAGGTAATTAGGATACTTAATTTCTATTTTTGAAAACAGAAAGAATTAACAAATCTGGGAGTCAAAGATGGAATTGAATCTTGCTTCTAAAG
This sequence comes from Pharus latifolius, assembly GCA_019359835.1. Taxonomy (NCBI): domain Eukaryota; kingdom Viridiplantae; phylum Streptophyta; class Magnoliopsida; order Poales; family Poaceae; genus Pharus; species Pharus latifolius. The sequence continues at coordinate 69,191,937 of CM033323.1, forward strand.
ACTTTTATTCTTAGGATAAATAATAGGTCATATCTAGAAAGACAGATCCTGATTTGGGTTCACAAGGAAGATTTTGAGATTTTAGGGCTTAGGATAGAATAAGACTAGGCTAATTTTGCTAATCTTGAAGAGACATATGCATGCATTACTCTTTATGAAAAGAATTTCCACCCCAAACCAAGGGTGTTACACCGAGACTACTAGTTGGGGGGCGCTATGTCCCGCTGGCACAGTCGCGGCCACCGGGTTGGGGACAGGAACACCTGCGTCGGTGGTTACAGGAGGAGGTAAGGTCATTCTACAGCATCTTGTGGGGGTGGCACCGGGTCACTGGGACTGACACCATCGGAAAGGGAGAGGGCCTTCGACCTCATTCTTGGGGGAGCCATGGCGATTTGTCACGAGTCCCCACGGACGGTGCCAACTGTCGTAGTATAAAATATACCACCGGCAGGATTCACGAGAAGACTTGAAACGGGAACGATGGTACGAACTAGACGTGCGACCGGTCACTTCCCACCAGGCAACACAACAATTGACACGGTGATTTTTATAGGGGTTCGGGTCCCCATTGGGGCGCTAGTCCTATCGGCACCCTCCGGACACAAGTCCGTGGGGGAGGTTTTCTCTCGGGGAGAGAAGCCTCCAAGGGAGCCTATTGTTTGAGTGTAAAAATGACTTGTCTCCTATCAAATAAGATACAAGGGGAGTATATATAGGCCCCAAAACATGCAAAAAAACTAAAAAGCTCTAGCTACGGCCGTCGGATAGAGGGGTGTTGATGCCATTTCACTGGCCGAAGGGTTTGGATGCTTGACAAGTGTCTTCGCTAGTTCCCGGGGCACTCTTGATGTCACCTGCACGTGACCTCGCACGAGAGGCCTCTATGGTTTTTCCCGGGGGACCTCCGGGATTTTCCCTAGTCAGGACTTTCCCTGGTGGGCGCCCGGGATTTGATACGGTCTTCTACGGAGACCTCCATTGCTTTTCCTGGGAGGTCTGCATGATATCCCACAGGAGGCATCTGGGGCTTGCCACACTAGGTGTCCGGGGCTCAGAGAGATGCCCGTGGTCTTCTACAAGGGATCAAAACTCCTCCGGGGAGGCGTTCAGGACTTTGCCCAGTAGCCCTCCGGGATTTTCCACGGAAGGCTTCCAGGACTTTACCCGGTAGCCCTCCGGGGTTTTCCACGGAAGGCCTCTGCCCTACCTACGTTCGTCGGATTGAGGGGTGTTGACGTCATTTCACTGGCCGAAGGGTTTGGATGCTTGACAAGTGTCCTCGCTAGTTTCTGAGGCGCTCTTGATATCATCTGCACGTGACCTCGCATGAGAGGCCTCTGTAGCTTTTCCCGGGGTACGTCCGAGACTTTACATGGTAGACCTCCAGGACTTTCTCTCGTGGGTGTCCGGGATTTGATACGGTCTTCTACAGAGACCTCTGTGGCTTTTCTCTGGAGGCTTCCGTGATATGCCATGGGAGGAGTCTAGATCTTGCCATAGGAGGCGTCCGGTGCTCAGAGAGATGCCCGTGGTCTTCTACAAGGGATCAGAACTCCTCCGGGGAGGCATTCGGGACTTTGCCTGGTAGCCCTCCGGGATTTTCCACGGAAGGCCTCGGGGACATTACCCGGTAGCCCTCTTGGGTTTTGCCCGGTAGCCCTCCGGGGTTTCCCACGGAAGGTCTCCGGGACTTTGCCCAATAGCCGTCCAGGGTTTTGCCCGGTATCATTTTGGGGTTTTCCATGGAAGGTCTCCGGGACTTTGCCCGGTAGCCCTCTGGGGTTTTGCACGGAAGGCCTCTAGGACTTTGCCCGGTAGCCCTCCAGAGTTTTCCACGGAAGGCCTTCGGGACTTTGCCCGGTAGCCCTCCGGGGTTTTGCCTGGTATCCCTCTAGGGTTTTCCACGGAAGGCCTCCGGGACTTTGTCTGATAGCCCTCCGGGATTTTGCCCGGTATCCCTCTAGGGTTTTCCACGGAAGGCCTCCGGGACTTTGTCCGATAGCCCTCCAGGATTTTGCCCGGTATCCCTCCGGGGTTTTCCACGGAAGGCCTCTGGGACTTTGTCCAATTGCCTTCCGGGGTTTTGCTGGGTACCCCTCTGGGGTTTTGCATGCAAGGCCTTTGGGGTTTTGCACGCAAGGCCTCCGGGACTTTGCCAGGTAGCCCTCTGGGGTTTTCCGCCGAAGTCCTCCGGGAATTTTCCTGGGAAGCATCCGGGATTTTCCCCCAACAATGATGCCATGCAAATGGTCAAGACATGCCCACAGTGTCAATTTCATGCTCGGCAAGTTCATCAGCTAGCATGTGCCTTACAAGTGATTCCCTTAACTTGGCCCTTTGCCGTTTGGGAGATCGATATTATAGGACCAATGCCTCAAGCAGTCAATGGATACAAGTTTTTGTTCGTCACCATTGATACATTCACCAAGTCGATATAAGCTGAACTAGTCCGCACTATTACCGCCACTATAGCAAAGAAGTTCTTTCATAAGAACAGAGTGACACGATTTGGTGTTCCAAGTCGCCTCATTACAGAAAATGGTTGCCCGTTCGTTAGTGGTATTTTCTTAGATTATTGCGATGACATTGGGACCAAAGTCTGTTCCGCATCTGTTGCTCATCCACAAAGAAATGGTGTAGTTAAACGTGCCAATGGGCGGATAATACAAGGCATTAAGAAACGTGTTTTTGACCGCCTTAAGTTACGCTAGGGGGACTTGGGTAGATGAACTCTACTCCGTATTATGAGTGTTACATACCACATCCAGTCAAGCTACAGGCGAGACGCCTTTCCAACTACTTTTGGTGCAGAAGCTGTTTTACCAGTTGAAGTACAACTTGGTTCGGCTCGCCTAAATCACTTATGTCGAGGTATAAAATATACCATCGGCAGATTTTTTGGACATGTGTAACACGTGTACAACAGTGCGAGCTGACCGAGTGACTGATCACCTCCCTTCAGGCAACACAGAGATTGACACGGTGGTTTTATATAGGTTTGGGTTAGTGGGGGCCCTGGTCCTGTCGGCACCCTCCAAACGTGAGTCCACTAGCGAGGTGCTCTCTCAGGGAGAGAGGTCTCCAAAGGATACCTGTTGTTTGTATGTGTGAAATGAAATTCAGATCCTTACAAAAGAGATACAAGGGGGTATATATAGGCCCCAAAAGAAGCAAAAAGACCAAAGAGCCCTAGCTATGGCCGTCGGATTGAGGGGCATCGATGCCATTCCACTAGCCGAAGGGCTTAGATGCTTGACAAGGCTAGTTCCCGAGGTGGTCTCGATGTCACTCACACATGACCTTGCACAAGAGCCCTCCGTGGCTTTTCCCGGGAGGCCTCCGTGACATTTCACGGGAGGCGTCCAAGGCTCGGAGAGCTGCCCGTGGCCTTCTATGGGAGCCCTCCGTGGCTTTTTCCGGGAGGCCTCTGTGAATTTTCCAGGGTGACCTTCGTGACTTTCCACAGGAGCCCTCCCGGACTTTCCACGGGAGACTCCGTGGCTCTCCACGGGAGCCCTATGGGACTTTCCTCGGGAGGCGTCCGTGGCTTTCCCCCGTAGCGCTCCAAGACTTTCCACGGGAGGCGTCCATGGCTTTCCACGGGAGCCCTCCAGGACTTTCCACGGGAGGCATCCGTGGCTATCCACAGGAGCCCTCCGGGACTTTCCACGGGAACCATCGGTGGCTTTTCTTGGGAGGCATCTGGGACTTCCCCGGTAGCCCTATGGGACTTTCCACGGGAGGTGTCTAAGACTTTCCCCGGTAGCCCTCCGGGATTTCCCATGGGAGGCATCTAGGACTTTTCCCGATAACCCTCCTGGATTTCCCACGGGAGGCGCCCGGGCTTTCCGCGGGAGATGTCCGTAACGAATCCTGGGAGGCGTCCAGCATTTTCCCCCAACAGCAGCCCCCTAGACACCCGGGGACATGAAGTGGCCCCGGAGGGTGTGCATAGGACTTGCCCCAGACGCTGCTTTGCCTTCCGGGACAAGCCCTGGGCCACGCACGATGCTTCGGCTCCTAGGCCATTTTTCGGCGTGAACCATCATTTCGTGCGCACGTGTAACATCCCTGTTTTCACTAAATCTTGACACAATTCAATTCTATTATCCCAGAATTAAAATCCAAGTTATGCCAATACCCTAACCCCAGAAGTTGATAACAAAACTCCATTGTTTGAACCTTTTTCACAAATCAGCCCAAAAGTATTGCAGATCAGTCCTTTTTAGATTTTCCCAGAAGTCTGAAAAGGCTAAAAGCCATTGATTATCTCCAAATCTGTATCTGATTCAGGGAATATCTTCCATTTGCTATTCTGAGCAAGTTTCCCTTCTGTAAGATTTCCAAAAATCTCATCCAAAGTCTCAGTTTTCAGCCTCACCAAATTTCAAGCCCTAATTACCCTGTTTTACCCTGTTTTCGTTTCGGCTCAAAACTCTTTCAAAACCCTAATTTTTTGCTAATTGTTGCTGCTGAACTATTTTCTAAGTTTAGTGTGCCAAAATTGTGAGATTAAATCTCCTTTTATCTATGCCTTTTTGCCAAATTTACAAATCAGTCCCTAGATCAAGTTTCTAAAATTACAAAGCAGCACAAGTCTCATTTTCCAGCCCCTCTTCGACCAGCCCCTGGTCGCCGTTTTCGACCAAAGCCCCAGCACCGTTCGACCAGATCTGCACCGTACTTTCTCGCCATGTTTCTTCGCCGCTGGCCAAGCCAAGTTGTCGCCTGTGCTCGTGATCTCCTGCACCAGCATGTGCACTCGTGTACGTATTAGGTTCCTCATCGTGGAAATGTTTCGACCAGTGGCAGCACCAGCAGAAGCTTCAGTGCGCGCATGTGAGAGTTCGTTCTGCATGCGAGTACATGTCACCGCCGGAGCAGTTTCGCTCCTCCGCATCTGCACCAGACTGGAGCAAGTTCCAACGTCCCGACCGTCGCTGGTAAAGCTGGGTAGCCACCTACACGTCGTTGCATCGCCGTTCACCGCTATTCCTTGTGCGCCCGGCCGGTCTTTTCCTCAGCGCAAGTCCCGTGTTGTTTCTTCCTTGCCTGCTCCACCCCTCGCCTATTTAAACCCCCCCCCCCTCTCGTCCAGAGCTATCTTTACACCTTCAAAACCAGCTAAGTCTCAGTTTTAGTTGCTTTCTTCTTCTTCCCCGGCGAACCTCTGTTGAGGCAACCATCGCCAGAACTTTGTGCTTCACCTTTTTCCATTTTGATCGCACCTGTGAGTTCCCTGTGTCTATCTCTCTATGTCATAGCAACCAATTGAGCTCTGGTGATCTTCATCGCCAGTGATCGCCGTGAAAGGCCAAATGCCATGTTTCCAAAATTAAACCTTCTCCAATCCTTTTCACCCATCCTTTCTGTAGAACAATTTGATCCTTAGCAGATCCCAAGCAAGCCTATGAAGCCAATTTTTAAATTCTAGCTCGAATTGTTAGCTTTCTGTTTCTTCCTGCCCCGCCATGAGTGGTTCACGTCGCCGACACGCCTCACTATTCCTCTAGCCAATTCAACCTCTCCTACACGTTCATTAGGTCTCATAGACCGTGTAGCCCGAGGCATTTTACCTGCATTGCTGTGTATTGACGGCACCCCTTTTCACCTTCGTCCTCGAGCCCGGCGTCAATGCCAGCGAGCTTCAAAACTCAACCTTAGCCAATTTCCTTACTCCAGCACGATCAGTGTAACACCAGTATCAAAACCCCTCAACCAATTTCAAGTTTAATCTTCTCCAGAGCCTTGTCGTCGTAGCACGTCTTTGTTTCAAGCGGCCGACAATTTTTTAACTCGTTGTTCGCCGCCGTCAAGCCACCTCAACCCAATTAACTTCACCAGCAGCTTTGTCTCAATCCCGCCTATGCATTTGGCAAGGTTGGCAAAGCAACGCATGCGTGTATCATCTAGACTCGCGTGCCCTAGCTCGCTGCAGTGCAGTGGCATACGATTTTCCTGTGCCAAGGGCTTTTTCTTTAATCCCTGGACTTTTCTGTCAAAACCACTTTGTCAATTAGATGCCTTACTGTGTTTGGCACCTAATGCAATCTTTTGTTTTCTTTTTAATCTTTTGGAAACTCCAGTTTAACTCTTTGCCATTCTCAGACATTGTCTGGCCGTGAACCGAATGTCAGCCCTCAGATATTCGATGCTTCTAAGCCAAATTCTTGGAGCCAAGCCCTTGTATCTTCGACTACATCACCTCGCTTGCATACATGCTTATATTCTACTCATTATTTTCTATAGCAAGTATTTTCTATATGCTTATATAGTGCGATGTGTTGTGTTGTTTCTTTGTTGTGAGAGCAGAACCAGAAACGGAAGGAGCGGAAGGAAACTTTGAAGACCCAGCAGGGAAGTTAGACCCCTCGTTGCAAGGCAAGTCTCATTCACTTGACCATGTCTCTCCTAATATTTTAAAGTAAACTAGATTAAATTCTGTTTTGAATATATACATGCTTTATCTTCAAGTTAAATGTTATGTTGGACGAATGTGAATAGATATGACCTAATCTCTTGTAAAGCCCGTTTTATGTATTTGTGTATCACTTGCACCCTTGTCACCCTAGGACATCATGCTTAGGATATGCTTACACTTAAATGGTCAATCATATGATAAACATGTTTAAAAACCCTTTTTTGTGAAAGAAAATGTGAAATAGGTATTGATAGTGAGGATGGTTTGATTGGTTGGCTGCTGTGTGCTCACCGAGAATGTGAATGTCTCCTCAATATTGATTCATAAGGACAAGAACCTTGTATTGTGCTTCTATGCGACATGAAAACGTGCCAACCACTTGCCTGGTATGGGATAGGCACAACTTAGTAGCTTTCTTGGTATTAGTAGTTCCCTGCATGGTATGTCGGTCCGGTTTCTCACGTGGAAACTAGTGGGCCACAGATGGCCGTGAGTGGTGTGAGATCAGAAAAATAATGAGAGGATAAGGACTAAAGAAGGAAGTCGCCCTAAGCCTGGATTGAGTCGTGCGCAGCTGCAACCATAGGTCATATGTCTTGCAAGGACATAGGCCAAGGCTAGGAAGAAAGGCAGTGGGGAGGACCCACAACGGTATTTCAGACTTAATTGTCTATTTACCGGGCAGGGATACTGTTAATACTAGACTGCAAAATCGTTTTGTGATCTCGGCCTTGTCACATGCGTAAAAGTCACATGGAGTTGGCCCGACTTGAAAGTCGAGTGAAGAAGTGGATTAAAAAGAGGTACACCTTTGCAAAGTGTAAAAGAAGTATCGGATACTCTGTACTCCCAGGTCATGGAGTCTGTTCACAGTGGATTCTTATCCATGTGGTTCAGCACAAGTAAATTTTGGAATATTTCAGAATATGGGTTAATAAAAGTGGTGACTCATGGGAGACCATCACACATAACGTTTTCTAAAGTATAACTTAAATTTCAAAGTATCACTTTTAAAGCCAAAAGCCATTTTTCTTACAATCCTAGAATGAAAATCTATTCTATCCTTATGTATGAGACTAAGACCTTATTTCTTGAGAACCCCTCATTTATATAATTGCATTCATGTAATGAGATTTGCTAAGCATCATGTGAAAGCGTGCTCACCCTTGCCTTTGCAAACAACTTTAGAAGAGGGATTCGTCGATCTTGATTCTTTTGGTTTTGAGTATCATGAAGAAGAGGGAAACTGATATGCACACGCCCCGCCTTAAGATGCGTGCATGTAGTTTGGCCCCGATCTTCCGTCGTAGGAGAAATCCATGGATAAATACAAGTTGTGACCTTGACGAAGGGGTGGCTAACCACGATCAAACACGCGACCAGAAACCTCACAATCGCTAAACCACTCCTCAATTGGTTATCAACCGAGCAAAGCTTGGTTGACTTGTTCATGAAGAACAACTCAAGAAAATCAATAAAGAAAAGCAAGAGCAATAGTGGAAGGATAACACTCAATAATCTGAATTATGAGTTGAACATTGAGACTCCGAATTGTACAAGTCGGCAAAGGCACGAGCATACAATTTGTATATCAACGAAGTCTGCCTAAAACTAAGACCAGGCCTTCTCTTTTATAGAGAATGGTGTCTACAAAGATAGAAGGTTTAAAGCCAGAATTCTAAACTAATTTGAAATAGAATACAATCCTAACAAACTATAAAAAGAAAATCCCGAGCTAATTTTCATAGATCCTAACAGGACTCTTCCCCCTCGTGCACGCCATTGTTTCGGGTCTCCTGGTTGCATACGATGTCGGATTTCAATGATTCTTGACGCGTTGGAAATCACTTTTGATTATCTTTCCAAAAAGTGCTCACATGACCTACTTGGGCATCTGTTGTGAAATTGGAGTTTGATTGAAGTCATTGAACAGTCAAGCTTGGTCGGCAGACTGTATGGTCCTCAGGCTGCGACCATGAGCAATGCTGCGACCTTGAGCAATGCCACGACCTTGATCCTTTTTGATCATGCGTAGAGTTCTTCTGATCGATAAGGTCGACGTAACCGTTGGTTGAAGTTGCCAGAAAAGTGTTCATTCTTCCTTGGCTATGAATTGGATCAACATCTTCGTCTAGAACTACATCACATGTAACAACAAGCAAAGAACAATCATTAGGCAATATCATTTGTTCTGTAATTAAATAATTAATTTGCCCAAGAAACGAATTCACCTATTGTCCAAGGCGACGCGCATGTGCTCGGGTTAAAACATGTGGATGTGTGGTCGCGATGTCCTCATCATACTCCCCTTCTTGGGAAAGAGTCGTCCTCGACTCTTGCCCATGATTCTCACCCAAGTATGGAGATAAATCAGCAACATTAAACGTATCACTCATTCCATAGTCCTCAGGTTGCTCCAATTGGTAAGCATTATCATTTATCTTGGCAAGAATCTTGAATGGACCATCACCTCGTGGCATAAAATTGGACTTGCGTTGTTCTGGAAAACGATCATGACGCAAATGCAACCAAACTAAATCTCCTTCTTCGAACACAACTTCCTTTCTGCCTTTATCAGCATGCTTCTTATATTGAGGTTGCATCTTCTCAATATTTTCTTTGGTCGTCTCATGTATCTTATGAATCATTGCAGCTTGTTGTTCCGCATCAAGATTACCTCTTTCGAAAAGCGGTAGAGGTAACAAATCAATTGGCACAGTATGTTTAAATCCATAGATGACCTCAAATGGACAAAACTTGGTAGTAGAGTGTTCAACACGGTTGTATGCGAATTCAACATGTGGCAAACACTCCTCCCGAAGCTTCAAATTTTGCTTAAGTACTGCCCGTAGCATGGTACCAAGTGTTCGGTTGACGACCTCGGTCTGGCCATCAGTCTGGGGATGACATGTCGTGGAAAACAACAGCTTCATTCCAAGCTTCCCCCAAAGCGTCCTCCAAAAGTGACTCAAAAATTTGGTATCACGATCAGAAACAATTGTCTTTGGCACTCCATGGAGACGAACGACCTCACTGAAAAACAAATCAGCAATGTGGGTAGCATCAACACTCTTATGACAAAGTATAAAATGAGACATTTTAGAAAACCTATCAACGACGACAAATATACTATCCCTCCCCTTCTTAGTCCTTGGTAATCCCAACAAAAAGTCCATAGAAATATCCTCCCAAGGTACTTTTGGAATAAGAAGAGGCATATATAATCCATGTGGGTTTAAGCGAGACTTAGCTGTTTGACAAGTCGTGCATCGTCGAACGTAGCGCTCGACGTCTCGCCTGATCTTTGGCCAGTAGAAGTGGGTGGCCAAAATATCTTCGGTTTTGCGTATCCCGAAATGTCCCATCAATCCTCCGCCATGAGCCTCCTGTAACAACAAAAGACGAACGGAACTCGCGGGAACACACAACTTGTTAGCTCTAAACAAATAACAATCATTTAGTACATATTGAGCCCAACATCTTCCTTCTTTACAATTAATGTAAATTTCTTTGAAATCCAAATCAGTTGAATATAATTCTTTCAAACTTTCTAACCCAAGAATTTTGCAATCAAGTTCGGACAACAAGATGTAACTTTGAGACAATGCATCAGCAACCAAATTATCTTTACCTTTCTTATATTTGACAACATAAGGAAAGGATTCAATAAATTCAATCCAGTTAGCATGTCTACGATTCATCTTTCTTGGCTACGAATGTGCTTAAAGCTTCATGATCCGAATGTATGACAAATTCTTTCGGCCAGAGATAATGTTGCCATGTTTCTAACACTCTAACCAAAGCATACAATTCCTTATCGTAAGTTGAGTAGTTTAAAACTGGACCACTAAGCTTTTCATTGAAATAAGCAATAGGTTTTCTATCTTGCATGAGAACACCTCCAATTCCAATACCACTAGCATCACATTCTATTTCAAAAGTTTTATTAAATTCAGGAAGTTGTAGAAGTGGTGCATTGGTGAACTTATCTTTCAATGTGTTGAAAGCATCCTCTTGAGCCTGTTCCCACTTGAAAGGCATGTTCTTCTTAGTCAGCATATTGAGTGGGGCGGCGATTGTACTGAAATCTTGTACGAACCGGCGGTAAAAACCAACAAGTCCGTGAAAACTCCGCACTTGTGTGACTGTTGTAGGTGTAGGCCATGCTCGAATTGCTTGCACCTTTTGTTCGTCCGCCTCAATGCCCTGTGCAATCACAACAAAACCAAGAAATACGACTCGATCCGTGCAAAAGGTGCACTTCTCAAGGTTAGCAAACAAATGTGCCTCTCTCAAAACAGCAAAAACTTGGCGCAAATGCCCAAAATGTTCATCCAAAGTCTTGCTGTAAATTAATATATCATCAAAGTAAACCACCACAAAGTGTTCGATAAAAGCACGCAACACTTCATTCATTAAGCGCATAAACGTACTAGGTGCATTAGTAAGACCAAATGGCATGACCAACCATTCATACAATCCAACTTTAGTCTTAAAAGCAGTTTTCCATTCGTCACCTAGTTTCATTCTAATTTGGTGGTATCCATTACGCAAATTGACTTTAGAAAAGATGGTCGCACCACTCAATTCGTCAAGCATATCATCTAACCGAGGAATCGGATGACGATAACAAGCAGTGATATTATTAATAGCTTGACAATCTACGCACATCCTCCATGACCCATCCTTTTTAGGCACAAGTAAAACAGGAACAGCACAAGGACTTAAGCTTTTGCGTACGTACCCTTTGTCGAGCAGCTCTTGCACCTGGCGCTGAATTTCTTTGGTCTCTTCTGGATTGGTGCGATATGGAGGTCAATTGGGCAAGGGTGCCCCTGGAATGAGGTCAATTTGATGCTCTATCCCTCGCAATGGTGGCAGCCCCGCAGGTATCTCATTTGGAAAAATGTCCTCAAATTACTGCAGTAAAGAAACAACCGAAACAGGCCAAGTAGAGGGTAAAGCATTAGTAGAAAAGAGAGAGTCTTTGCACACAAACACAAAGCACTCTTGCGGATGGGTTTCAAGCTCTCACATCTCATGTTTAGTGGCAAACAGAACCTGTCCCTTAAGCTGAACCTCTCTTTTCTTTTCACTCCTTTCTTTTCTCTCAATTTTCTTTGGTGGCTCTCACTCCCGGATTTGTGACTCTCACTCATCTCTCTTTATTTTCTCTCTCGCTCAGCCCTATCTAAATCATCTTTGAGAATTTCATCCGAAGACATTGGAACCAGCAAAACCTTCTTGTTGTTGTGCACAAAAGAGTACTTATTAGAACACCCATGATGTGTAGTATCCTTGTCGTATTGCCATGGTCGTCGAAGTAGTAATGCACAAGCTTGCATTGGTACCACATCACAGTCCACAAAATCAGAATAGGAACCTACAGAGAAGTGGACACGTACCATCGCGGTCACCTTCAACTTGCCACATGAATTGAACCATTGAATGTAGTATGGCTGTGGGTGTGTTCGTGTGGACAAGCCGAGCTTCGCAACTATCTCTGAACTGGCAATGTTGTTGCAGCTTCCACCGTCAATGATCACCTTGCATGAGCGCTGCAGGATCACAAACATTGATTGAAATAAATTGTGGCGCTGCTCGCTCCACCCTTTCCATCTGCGAGCTAAGAACACGTCGAACAATTAGGCTAGTATGACCAGTGTCAAAGGTGATCTCCTCTGCATCAGATCCTAACACATCCTGTTGCTCCTCCTGGTCGGATTCTTCTTTGACCTCATTGGCCGATGTATACTCTCCATCATCCCGGATGATGAGGGCACGTTGATTTGGGAAATCACGCATTTAATGCCCCTTCCCTTAGCATTTGAAGCACTCTATCTCTCTTGTTCTTCCTGTAGAAGCGACCGATGATGAACTTTTGGTGGGGACAGTAGTGGTCGTCTTCGAATCAGCAACCTTGGATGTTGAAGTCGTAGGGCGGCTCGCAGATTGCACTCAACCAGTGGAAGTAGTAGCTCCGCCCGCGGGTGTCGCACTCTTTTGCTGTGACGTAGTGCTCTTCCAAGGCGTGGTCGCACTAGGGCTTCGACCAGTTTCGTTGTAGCTTGGTCATTTCCCTTGTACTTTCCTCTCAGCTTTGCATGCGTAATGAAACAGCTGATCCAAAGAGGTGTAAGTCTGAAAATCAAGGATGTCTTGTATCTCATGATTCAATCCACCCAAGAATCTGGCCATCTTTGCATTCTCCTCCTCCTGCACATTAGCACGAAGCATGCCCACTTGCAGCTCTTGATAGTAGTCTTCCGCAGATTTGCTACCTTGGTTCAATCTCTGAATTCTATTAAGAAAATATCTCTCAAAATAAGCGGGTACGAATCTGGACCTCATCGAGCGCTTCAACTCAGCCCCAGTGCGAGGAGCTCAATCTCTTTGGCGGATTTGACTCCACCAAATAGAAGCGTAATCAACAAACTCATTGGTGGCGGCACGTACTCGGCGATCTTCTGGATAAAGATGACAACTGAACTTTTGTTCGACGAGCAGCTCCCAATCGAGATATTCTTCTAGATTAAACTTCCCATCAAAGCTGGGGACAGTAAACTTGATCTTTCCCAAAGCATCATTCCTTCGGGCTTCATTGCGGTGACGTGCATATTCTCCCATGCCTTGGCTGTTTCGTGCAAGTCATTGTTGATCAGGATCCAAAACGACTTCCTCATTGTCAGCCACATAATGATCATGTATGTCGTCATTGGCGGCTTCTTGGAACGCAGCGTTCAAATTCGCCCTGGGTTGACGAGGAACGGCAGCCGCACCATGATTATTGGCTTCGATTGGACCTTGAGGGAATCGAGGTGATGCGTGTTGTCGTGGCCGCGTCCGCTCAACTTGCTCAAGTTGAAGGTCCATCTCGTCAAGACAATTCTCCAAGCCAGTCAAACGAGGAACGATCTGTTCGTTCAACATCTGCTCAAAGTGACCCAACAGGGCTTGAGATCACGGAGACGACGGGAACACTGGTGGTCGATCTACGCTCTCCTCAACATCAAGATCACTTTCATGCAACGAACCTCGTGAACCCTTCGATCCTGCCATGGTTAGTAAAAACAAGAAACACAAAAATTTCCTACCAACTACTGAATGTATGTGGCACTCTCAACCTCACCAACCTTACCAACCGAACCTCTTACCCCGCTTAATGTTTGCGAACAGCTAGGTCGTGATAACCAGAAAAGGAGATAATTACAGCGATTGCAATGTGAGGTACATGCGGACCAATGGTGAATATGTGGAGTTGTAGGTAGGGAAATATTATGTGTATCAAAGGAAAGCAATCAGTTATCTCAGAAATTGTGAAATTGAATAATATTTCACACAAGTACTACTCCTAATTGCTGATCAAACAATGAAAGACTTGCCTCCTAGCAACTGGCTATAGTACTTCATAAGATTTCCCTTTTTCTTTGCTTTGACTGAATACTCTCTCTCTTTTTTTTTAACTCTCTTGCCTCCTTTTGGTATGTTTGTTTTAGGATTCATGGCAAGATGCAAGTATTAAACTCAGTAGCAAAGACCCAATCTAACTTTGGATTTTCAGCCAACAAGATTAAGACCAGCAACTAGACACGACTCAACAGAACAAAAACTCAATTAAGCAAACTGAAAATAACAGATTGAAAGCAACAATGAGCTAGGGAACTTTTTGTTTTTGTTTGGCAATTTTCTGGACTCTAGGTAAAAAAATCAAATAACTAAACTAGGGATAAATGAATTCCAACCGGCAACGTGAGCTCTGATACCAACTGATATGCACACGCCCGCCTTAAGATGCATGCATGTAGTTTGGTCCCGATCTTCCGTCATAGGAGAAATCCGTGGATAAATGCGAGTTGTGACCTTGACGACGACGCGGCTAACCACGATAAAACACGTGACCAGAAACCTCACAATCGCTAAACCACTCCTCAATTGGTTATCAACGAGAAAAGCTTGGTTGACCTGTTCATGAAGAACAACTCAAGCAAATCAATAAAGAAAACAAGAGCAACAATGGAAGGATAACACTCAATAATCTGAATTATGAGTTGAACATTGAGACTCCGAATTGTACAAGTCAGCAAAGGCACGAGCATACAATTTGTATATTAATGAAGTCTGCCTAAAACTGAGACCAAGCCTTCTCTTTTATAGAGGATGGTGTCTATAAAGATAGAAGGTTTAAAACCAGAATTCTAAACTAATTTGAAACAGAATAGAATTCTAACAAATTATAAAAAGAAAATCCCGAGCTAATTTTCACGGATCCGAACAGGGCTCTTCCCCCTCATGCACTCACCATTGTTTTGAATCTCCTGGTTGCATACGATGTCGCATTTCATAATTCTTAATGCGTTGGAAAGCACTTTCGATTATCTTTCCAACAAGTGCTCACATGACCTACTTGAGAATCTGTGCTAAAATTGGAGCTGGGTTGAATTCACTGAACAATCAAGCTTGGTCGGCAGACTGTATGGTCCTCAGGCTGTGACCATGTGTTTTCAGGCTTGATCGGTTGCGACCATGAGCAATGCTACAACCTTGAGAAATGCTGCGAGCTTGAGCCATTCTGATCACACGCAGAGTTCTTCTGATCAATAAGGTCGACGTAACCATTGCTTGAAGTTGCCAGAAAAGTGTTCATTCTTCCTTGGCTATGAATTGGGTCAACAAATTCGTCCAGAACTCCTTCACATGTAACAACAAGAAAAGAACAATCATTAGGCAATATCATTTGTTTTGTAATTAAATAATTAATTTGCCCAAGAAACGAATTCACCTATTGTCCAAGGCGATGCGCATGTGCTCAAGTTAAAACATGTGGATGTGTGGTCGCGATGTCCTCATCAAAAACACTCCAAATGAACCATTGTTCTAGGAGGGTCATGCGCTGAGTCAAGTCAGATGTGGAGGAAGCCCTTCAGCACCACTATAAACTGAAGTACAGATCCTTGTTGCTTTTTTGTGTTTTCCTTTATGTTCGGTACTTTGATAGCGACTCTTCTTTTGAGAAACTCACTATTTTTGTATTAACTCTAATTAGCGTCACTCTTGGCGTTATGTTATTGTAATATTGGTCCTTGTGACCTTGTACTTGTTTAATTATCTCTACTGTTGTTTAATGTAAGTGTGTTGTTTTGAGTTTATGTTGTACCTTTCTGAGTGCAACCCACCTGGGCGGTTGCCACCGGATTCCTCAAATGAGGGTCCCATAGCACGCACGCTGTACGACGCTCTAATCTTTGCGCAACCCTTCAATACCCGTGCGATGGTTCAAATCAACGGCCCAGATGGGCCTGGGGACACGTGGCGTCCATTCGAGGCCCCCTCCATCGCATATAAATAGGAGGGGGGGGGGCCCCGGCTCGGGACACAAGTTCCAACTTCAAACCCTCGCTCTCCCAGTAGCATACTTTGCTCTCTCGGTAGTTTGGTTTCTCGGTAGCTTCTTTTCCTTCTCACTTCTCTCGGGCGCTTCCACTTCCCGGTGATGGCACCAAAGAGACAAACCAAGGCATCTAAACTACCCCCGGAGGGGGTCACCTCCGACTTTCTCGGGGCCACCGAGTTCTCCCCCCGAGACCTCGAGATCTTCCTCGGCCGAAAGTTCTTCGCGATCGGGGACATCAGGATCCCCGGGTTGGAGGAGATGGTGCTGAGCTCCCGTGAGGGAGAGGTGGTGGCCTTCGAGGCCTTTGTGGAGGCTGAGCTTCAGCTCCCAGTGCACCCACCGCTCCGAGAGTTTCTCCGGGAGTATGGTCCCTTGCTCAACCACATCACCCCGAACACCCTCATTCAGATGGGGTTGTTCGTGTGGCTGTGTGAGACAGCCACCGGGAAGACGCACACCCTTTGACTTCTCTGGTACTTCTATGAGTCCTCGGTGAGGGGCTCATTCGTGACGAAGGGCTGTCCTAGGTCCGCTTTTCGCTCGGTCATGATTCATGTCATGCCCGGCTAGACAGACGAGTACCCGGTCCAGGCCTCCCGGGACCACTGGGGGGCTGGCTCCGGTGCTGGTTCTACCTCTGGGTAAGTGATCCAGAGGTAACCTACTCCCTGTAGCCATCGTCCTACTACCGGTCGATCGGCTCGGTGGCTGCAGAGTGGACCGAGCGGGAGATTGACCTCCTCACCCAGATGGTGGAGGTCCAGCTCCGGAGGTCCATGCAGGACCTCGCGGAGGAAATGGCGCTCCTCTGGGTGGCGTCATTTAGCTTGCGCCAGGGAACAGGGGTGAGCGCGGCTCACCTCCCTCCCCGGACGACGGTGGATCAACATAAGTGCCCACACTTGATCCCACGGGGAGGGAGTAGCTCCCGGAAGGTGCTGACCGAATTTTTTTTGCCCCTTTTTTTTCTTTTGCAGTCCGGTACTATGATAGCTCTGGGAGGTGGCGCTCAACCTCCTCAGGAGAAATTATGCGGACGAGCACGAACGGGCCGTGTGCGTCATCGGGGAGGGACCTCCCCATAACCTCGTGGGGGAGGCCTTCGGCCTGCAGCTCCCCAACCCTAGCTCGCACAAAAGGGGGAAGGAGGCAGTTGGGGGTCCTTCGAAGCGTGCTCACGCGCAGAAGAGCCCCACGAAGACCCGGGCGAAGCCCCCGGGCCCCTCGGCGGGGACTATGATGAAGACGCCGGTGAGGGCACCGGCCGCACCCCCGACAGCACAACAGGCGACCCCGGTGGCTGTGTCACTAGATGCAGGTCCCTCCGGGCCATCCTGGGGTGTGGTATGGTGGCCGGGGAGAGCCCGGAGTCGGATTGGGAGATGTACGCTCCCACTCCCTCTTCGACACCGGTGGCCCCGGAGGCTGGCCCGCCACCGCCGCGCGAAGGGGTCTCCATCCAATTTAAGGCATCAGGGGCCCTTCCGATGGCCTCCTTCATGGCCCCGGTGGTCCGTCCCCTAGCGGCGTCGGCGCCTCCCCCGCTTGGAAAGGGGAAGGGCCTCTTCATCCGCCCATGGGTCCCGGCGCTGCCGCTGGATCTATCATTTGACTCCTCTGATGGCGGGACACCGAAGGATGGTGCGGCAGCGGACAGAGAGGTCCCCCAATGGAGCCAGCCCAGGACGTCCTGGGGGAAGGCTGCAAGGAGGCTATCTCCGCCAAGCTCCAGGTAAGTGCCACATACCGAAGCTTTAGGTTTCGTGCTTCGCTTTTTGTCTAATGCCTCTTTTTTCAAACCGTTGCTTTGGTCCAGGAGTTTGAGGCCCGGGTCTCCGAGCGTCTCCGGCCCGCCGAGGGGGCCCTAGCCTCCGAGCACTGCGAGAAGGAGAAGGCGATTGGGGACATGGCTGCCGCCAAGGAGGCCGCCGAGGGGACCCTAGCCTCCGATCGCTCCGAGAAGGACAAGGCACTCGGGGAGCTGGAGGCGACCTGAGCACGTTTGGCGTATATCAAGGACACCGCCTCCCAGCTCTAGAAGGAGCTACATGTGGGGTGGGAGGCCCTCCAGGAGGCGGAGGCCTCGAACACTCTTGCGATCATCTCCGGGGGAAAGATGATGTGCTCTGCCCCTGGAGGAGCTCGGGCTCGAGCTCGTGTCGGAGGGTAGCCCCGACCCGACCCCGTCGTCGATCCGTGAGGCTACATATTTTCACGATACGGAAGTCGCCTTGATACCGGTGGAGGCGGACGTTCGGACTCAGGGCCTCGCCGTTCCCGCGATAGCCCTTGTGGCTACTCTCATGTAGCACCGTGGGGAGGGAGCCCGGGTCATCGGGGAGCTGCTCGAGAAGCTGGTTGTGGTCCTCTTCGACCGGGTCTCCGGGACGATGGAGCCGGGGAGGGCGCACTGGGTGGGTGCAGCGACAGCGGCCAAGGTTCCCCCGGGGGGGGGGGGGGACAACGACGAACAAGTATGTGCTCCCCCCCCCCGGTCTTTAGATAGTTTTTGCTTTCTAGGATTTTTGCTTCTGGTAGCTTCTTAGGAGAAGCCCCAGAGAAATTGTAAGTCCTTGATTGATTAATGAAATGAAACTTTTTTTTTGCTAAGTCTTGTCCGATTGCGAGCAGCCGTCCCGTGAACTAACTCCCGAGAGGGAGTTCCTGAGTTCTGGGTGGCGTAGCCCGGGGAGTGCCCAAGCGGCCTCTACCCTACTGAGCCTCGCCACTAGGGGAGGCACTAGTGGCCTAGCTCCCAAGCATCTTTCCGGGGGCACATTCGACGGTGCTCACTGGGAGCCGGTCCGGCTGCGATGGCTTCGGGAGTGGCACTTGGACAATTTTGACAATTGTCACGCCGAGCTGTCCCCTCTGAAACCGGGGCCCCAGACCGTCCTGCCGCTTCAGATACGCCCCCTGGCTTGCTACGAGTTTTGGCCAGAGGAACTTCTCCGGAGGGCCTTCCGGAGGGTTAGGAGTTTGTACAAGGATCTTTCTCGGGAGCTCAAGGAAGGCCTCTGAGAATATTAGACGTAGTTGCTCACTGGAGGGGCTTGTCCTCCGGGTAGTTTCCCATGGGAGCCTAACTCCCTGCGTTGTATCTTGTTTGTGCCCGGGTGTTGTTGTCCCGAGGACACCTTAGCCCACCGGGTGGGGTTGTCCCTCGGTTAAATGTTTAATCAATAAAGAACTTCCATTTGAATTTGCTTGAGAGTTGTCATTTGAACTTTTTTCGAAAATTAATATTTCTGTCCGGGTCTAGGTTGTCCCCTGCACACCCCCCACAGCGGGGTGCCATTTAGCGCTGTGTGCTGTGGGTAAGGAATGAAAGTCCCAGACGTCAATAGATACCGGGAGTCACATAGCCCGCGATCGAAGGGATAAAAGGGTGGGATATCTGCCGGTCGAAAATGACCGTGAATTTTACCGGTCAAAAATCCTCCAAAAAGATGCTATCTTGCTTATTATCTCCCGCAAGTGGGACAATGAGTTCCCAAAGTCATCTGGGACTCAGCTTCAGGTAACAACCTATTTTTTCTCTAACGAATTTACTAAAGGCATAAGTCATATAATCATGAAATGAATGTACAGGTCAAGTCCACCCCCTGCACAATCTGTTGCAATATTAGGAACTGAAACAACTGTTGCAAAGGGGGTAATAACTTCTATGGCGGAAACTCTCGCCCTAGTGGTTACCACAGCTCCATCTAAAGTACCTGAGACTATCATTGATGAAACGGTTCAACAGATTCAATCCTTGAACCCTGTCGATGATGAAGAAACTGAGGTCGCACCTACTGCGACCTTGACCATAGGGATAAGTGAAGAAGCTGGAACTTCTGCTCCCCCCAAGGTCGAAGAAATCATCCCTTTCCCTAATTAGGGAGAAGAATATTTGGAAGAAGTGGTTCAACTCGCTAAGATTTCACGCCCTGCTCCAGAATTAAATCTACAAACTATTGAGCAGGTGCAAGATAACTTGGGATCTGAGTTCTTTCTCAAAGATATCATAGAGGTAAGTAAAAATCTTTACCTAATGTGCGTTATTGTTTTTTTGAGTAATATCTTCAGATATTTACTTCCTTATAGAACTCTGCTCGCCATTCGACCTTGGTAAACACATTGATAGAACAATTTAAGGTCGTTCAATAGAAGTGCAATCGCTTAGAGCAGTAAGTATCTTGCTCTAATCTTAGTTCTCTATGAATTAAAATGACATTTCTTGTTGTCACAAGGAAAACTCTACTTTGACACGTGAGGTTGCCAAGGAGCTCTCTGAGAAAGAGACCATAATAGCAGAAGCTCTAAAGGAGAACAGCAAAAAACTTGCTGATGCCCTTTCATCCTTGGAAGAAAACAAAAGATCATATGCAACTCTCCAATGGGAAAAGGAAAATTTACAAGCTAACTTAGATCGTAAGTTCGCAGGATTTGTCATTGCGTTTATGATCTTTCATGAACTAAGAAAACTATTTTTGTTTGTTTTTCTGACCAGGTCAAAGAGAAATATACTCTAAGGTGGCCGAAGAAAAGAAAATCTTGGAAGAAAAGTTCATCCGGCGAGGACACGATCTCAAAAAACTTCATAAGACCATCAACATCCTCCAGATGGAAATGGAAAAGGCCAAAAATACTACAAAACTTTCTCAAGAACAAAACAATGATTTGGAAAAAATCATCAACAACTGCAACATTATTGAAGAGGCCACTCTAGCAAAGCTAAGGGAAATCACGGACTCACTCGAGGCAACAGTTGTCGATCCTGAGAAGGATAACCTATCTCACTTGAGGCAACGTGGTCACAGCTCATGCAGACTCTCTGATCGCCAATATCCCAGAGTTTGCCAAGAGGTGTAAGGAAACAGTGAAGACCGATGTATGTACTTCCGCTTCGTCTATCCTTTGCAAACTAAGGCATTGCTATGGACCGAACTTAGATCTTAATCCAACTACAAAAAACATAATATTTGACAATGAAGATCAAATGGGTGCGACCATAGCTGAGATTAAACCCATAGTTGATAAGCTATTAGAAAACCTCAAGCTTGTATAAGTTTTTCCTCTCATTGTAATGTTTCAATGGAAACGGAAATTCTTTGATGTATCGAATTTTTAACCTACAAATGCATATAACTAATAGAAAAATACAAATGCGTGCTTAACAGAATTTAAAATAACAAGAAACATACTTTACTTCCAACAAAATGTTATAGTTATATTCCCCTAGACCCCTCCTGAGATCACTAATGCTAAGGATACATTATAGTAATCTCAGGATAAGAAACATGGACTAAAAATACCATGACTAGTGAGTCTCTTATGCGTTAAGAAAAGGCTTAGAAAAGAGATATCTCAACTAGAGCTTATAATGAAGTCGCAAGAATAAACAACTTAATATAAATGTCAAAGTTTTTTACGAACTGACAGCCACCCGAATGATCAGAAACATGCTAGTAAGTCTCGTATGAGTTAAGAAACAGCTTATTTAGAGATGTCTTATCTACATGCGACCATGGGGTCAGTCAATGAATCCACTTGAAACATCACAGTAAGATGGTTATTTGCAATCAGCCCCCGAGCTTAGCTCGAGAAAAATTAAGGACAAAAAATGGGAACTCAAGCATAACATAAAGTGAAAAAGGCACTTTATTATTAAAGGAAATATGCTAATGGAAAAGGGAAATATAAATGAGAAAACTTACACATAAAATTTGCACAATTGATCTATATTCCAAGTATTGGATAAGATCCTTCCATCTTCCATAGCTAATCAACTCGATCTAGGTCACAGGATTGAGACCACAGTATAAGGACCTTCTCACTGAGGGGAGAACTTGTTGCAATTGGTCTGATTTTAGATTTTTCTTAAAACCAGGTGGCCCATGTGAAGACTACGTGGTCACACCTTCTTACTGTGATATTTACGCAGAGCTTGTAAATATGCAGCAGACCTAATCAATGCTCGGTCATGCTTTTCTTCGAGAAGGGAGAGTTCATCCTCTTGATAATCACCTTGATTATCAATATCTAAGTTGTTGGGGGAACATCCTGGACACTTCCCGGGATTTGTCACGGACATCTTCAGGGGAAAGCCCCGGACGCGTCCCATGGGAAATCCCGGAGGGCTATCGAAAAAAGTCCGGGACGCCTCCCGTGGGAAATCTCGGAGGACTACCGGGAAAAGTCCTGAACGCCTCCCGTGGGAAATCCCAAAGGGCTACCGATGAAAGTCCCAGACGCCTCCCATGGAAAGTTGATACTTATCTGATTTGCTTGATTTTTCTATATATTTCCCCATGCTTATGCACGCTTTAATCATATACCTCATCATATACCTATATTATTCCTTGATTTGTTGCCAAATCAACTGGATTACTCATTTTGCAATTTTTGTCGTAGGTTGGCACGGATCGAAGGGATTTTGGCTAACGGACGAGCTTCATCGACTAAAACCGACCCTCGGTCGATTACAGATAGAAGCACGTGTTTCTACAGACGCGTAGGAACCATCCGTGATGAAATCGGAGTCTCCGGAGGCTTAGAACACCTAAACCTAGCAACCAAAGGATCTAGTTGTCATTTTTAACTTTTTCGAGGACCTTCCTGCAAGATTGCCAAAAATCCCCCTTAACCCTAGCCAGCCTCTACTGTGCAAGACTTGAGCCTGGTTTTTCTTTTTTTTCTTCTCCTGCTCTTCTTCCCCCTCACCGTTTCCACACCTCCGTCCCACCTCACTGCCGCCGGTCAAGCCGTACGGCACAGTGCAGCTTCTTTCCTTCCTCCTCCTTCTTTCCCTTTCCTTTCTTCTTCTTCTCTGTTTTTCCTCCTCTTTTAGTTTTGCCCCTTTTGCTTCTTCTCCGTTATCGTTCGCCGTCGTAGTGACAGCGGCGGTGATGATTGCCATCTCCTCCTCTTCTCCTCACCTCCACCTTCTTCTTCTACCTCCCTCCAAACTTAGATCCACACCTCCTACCACCCCCGGTCCTATCCAGTTTCTTCTTCCTCAGCTCTGTTGCTTCCTTTTCTGTGTCTTTTTCTTACTCCGGATCCCCCATTCTCCCAATCTCCACCATAGCCTCTCCCGCGCCGCCGCGCCGCCGGATCTACTCCTCCATCGATCCCGCACCGCGCTGCCGCTTCTGTCCCGCTCGCTGCCTCTCCACCGCCTCTCTCGTGCTGCGCCGGTCTCTCTCTGCCGTTCCACCTGATTCACTGCCGTCGCCGCTAGCTGCGCCCCGCCGCTGCTCCCATGTACCGGCGCCCCAAATCTGAAGTCCCGCTACCTCCACCGCCGATCTGCTCCGACGGATCCGCCGCGCCACCCTAGATCTCGCCGGATCTAGCGTCACTCCTCACGACCTCCACGCCGCCGGATTCGCACAGCCACAGCTTCTCCTCTTCATCGGGCTCGTCATCGACACTTGACGACATCGACCGTCATCACACGCCATCAACCATGACTTCGACCACCCCATAGCTACGTCAACCACTTCGACTCTGGCTTCAATGGCGATCTCGACCGCAGCCATCTTCTTCGACTGCCACGTCGAGCTCGACAACCTCGACGGCTTCTTCCTCAACATCGACAAACACCTTTAGTAGCTACCCCGAGCTCCAGCAATGAGGGTTTAGGTTCATTTCTCTTGATCTCTTGTTTTCTGTTACCTTGTTCTGCAATGCTAGAGTATCTGAGATGACCGATTGTATATGTTTGATATGGTATTTTCTGTAATTGCAAAGAATGAAGCACAATTCTCTGAAATCAATGTAAATTATTGATGGTTTCAATTGAATTTGGACAAGTGCTCTTCTGTAATGCTCTATGATATATGGATGAATCTGAGTCTTGTTTTGAGTACTCTCCGTCAGTGATCAGTGTTGTGCTATTGAATTTTGTGCTTGATAAGTTCTTATGTGTTGAACAAATTGATTGTATTTTGAATTGAAGTGCCTTGTGAATTAGTGTCTCATCTATCTCTCCACCTATGTGATTGATCTAAGATTCTGGAGATAAGCTCTGTTCCAGTACAAACTGATTTTTTTGTCTGTGACTCATTTGAATGCCTTTTCTGCTTTGGCTGAGGTATAGTGAAACTGTACTGTAACTTCCCTGGTTTCTGTGTGAGGTGTTCCAGTTGGTGATTCTCGGCTTGAGTTTGTGTGGTCGTTTTCAGAGTTTGCTATTTTGGTCGAGGTTGAGAGGCTGTTGGGGCATGGTTTGTGCTATCTCTGTGTGCCTATTCGTTGATACCGTCGATAGATGTACTCGTTTTAGTTGCTTTCGTTGCTCTTTTCGTGGAACCACTGAACGATACGACTCTATCGCATGTATTCACGACGACGCGTACAGATCTAGCTCTAACCAATGGCCGCGAGTTTTCACCTCTTTCTCTCTTATTTTCTTCTGACATCTTCTCTCTTTCATTCATCTAATTTATTTTCATCTGCCATCAATTTAGTTTAGTTTTATGCACTTCGTTTCTCTAGTCCCT
Organism: Pharus latifolius; assembly: GCA_019359835.1. Taxonomy (NCBI): domain Eukaryota; kingdom Viridiplantae; phylum Streptophyta; class Magnoliopsida; order Poales; family Poaceae; genus Pharus; species Pharus latifolius. The sequence continues at coordinate 69,216,244 of CM033323.1, forward strand.
ATGGAAAGAACGATACAGAATACTCGCCTTATTACACCGATCTTGTTCTCTTGCGAGACGTCTAGGCCGATATCAAAAGTCCCGGAGGGCTCCCGTGGAAAGTCCCGGAGCGCTACCGGGGAAAGTCCCGGACGCCTCCCGGGAAAAAGCAATGGAGGGCTCCCGTGGAATGTCCCGGAGGGCTTCCGTGGAAAGTCCCAGAGGGCTACTGAGGAAAGTCCCGGATGCCTCCTGTGGAAAGTCCCGGAGGGCTCCTATGGAGAGTCACGGATGCCTCCTGTGGGAAATCCTGGAGGGTTCCCGTGGAAAGTCTCGGACGCCTCCCGTGGAAAGTCCCGAAGGGCTCCCGTGGAAAGCCACAGACACCTCTTATGGAAAGTCCCGGAGAGCTACCGGGGAAAGTCCCGGACGCCTCTCGTGGAAAATCCCAGAGGGCTCCCATGGAGAGCCACGGACATCTCCCATGGAAAGTTTCGGAGGGCTCCCATGGAAAGTCACGGAGGCCTCCCGGGAAAAGTCACAGAGGCCTCCTGGAAAAAGCCACGGAGGGCTCCCATAGAAGGCCATGGGCACCTCTCTGAGCCCCAGACGCCTCCCGTGAAATGTCACAGAGACCTCCTGGGAAAAGCCACGAAGGGCTCTCATGCATGGTCATGTGCGAGTGACATCGAGACCCCCTTGGTAACTAGCGATGACGCTTGTCAAGCATCCAAGCCCTTCGGCCGGTGGATGGTGTTGATGCCCCTTGATCCGATGGCCGTAGCTAGGGCTCTTTGGTCTTTTTGCTTCTTTTGGGGCCTATATATACCCCCTTGTATCTCTTTTGTAGGGATCTGAATTGCATTTCACACATACAAACAACAGGCATTCTGTAGAGACCTCTCTCCCCGAGAGAGCACCTCCCCAGCGGACTCACATCCGGAGGGTGCCAACAGGACTAGGGCCCCCACCGGGACCCGAACCTGTATAAAACCACCGTGTCCATCTCTATGTTGCCCGGCAGGAGGTGACCGGTCACTCGGTCAGCTCGCGCCGTAGTACATGTGTTACACATGTCCGAAAAATCTGCCGATCATATATTTTATACCACGACAGTTGGCGCCGTCCGTTGGGATGCGTGACGATTTGCCATGGCTCCCCAAGAATGAGGGCTCAAGCTCTCTCCCTCTCTGGTGGTGCCGGTCCCAGTGACCCAGCACCGCCCTCGCAAGATACTGTTGTCCCAACACCACCGCCCGGGGACAGCCGGATAGAGGTACCACTTCGCTCTCCCGTAGTCCCCGGTAGAAGTGCTCCCGTTTCTAGCCCGGTGACCCCGACCGCGCTTGCGGGGCCCAGCAGCCCCCAACAAATCTCGGTCTTCGGGGACCCACTACTCGGGGCCTTGGTCGAGGGCCAACTCCACGCCCAGCACACAATGGAAGAGTTGCTGCTTGTCTTAGCGCAGCCCCCAGCTCCTGTCTACCCACCCCCATACTCGTTTATGGGGGCACCGCCTCCGTTGTTCATGGGGAACTGGCCACCGTCGGGAATGTTTCCCGCGGCAATGGGCTTGCTTGTGCCCGGAGCCTTCCCCGGTCCGGGATTGTTTCCCACGCCGGGAGGCCGGCCCATGCCCGAAACTTTCCCCGTTCTGGGGTGTTCTCTGGCACCAGGCCCGGAATTTCCGCAAGCGGTCATCGTTGCGCCGGGAACCCTCCCCGCGCCGGGGGTCCCCCCTCGCGCTGGGAGCCTTCAGTACTTCCATGGCGCCCACGTGTCCGGAGGCCTCCCCGGGTCAATGCCCAGGGCTGCTCCGGCGTCAGAGCCAATGGTTTCTCCGGTAACCCTCCCTGCACCAGCTCCTGTAGCCCCGGATACTCACCCGGTGCCGGGCTAGTCCCGCGTGCCGGTGGTGTCCTCTGGGCCGGCGACCAACGCGCATCATCTCTCTCCTCCCGTGGAACCGCCCTTGCGGGTTCCCTCCGTGGATCAGACCCATTTCACCAGAGAGGAGGTAGAGCAAATGCGGATTGCAGAATCCAGGGGGCTCCCTCCCGTCACCGATCGGAACTCTCCCCGGCTCGCGACCGCGGAGAGCCACTCTCTTGGGGCAACCTGGGGAACAGACCAGTCGAAGAAGCAACTACCACCTCCGGAGGGTACCTAGAGATTGAAGAGTTTAGCTCGATTAACCCCGAGGAGAAGAGGCACTACCATCGCGCTGGTGGACCGCTCAGACCACTCCCTGACTCCGACAACGAGCGCGTGTCCGCCGTCAAAGGTGGCAGCGACCAAAAATCTCCCCGGGAAGTCGTGGGGGCTAACTAGCCGCTGTGCCGCCCCCTCTGGTGCATCCGCTGGCCGCAGCCCTACCATCCACCGCACATCAAACACTCAACTGTGAGGACGACCCTTATGAGTTTGTGCAGGTGTACTCCACAGCCATTTCAGCGGCTGGGGAGGATGAGACGGTGCAATGCAACGTCTTCCCCCTTTACCTCACCAGAATCACCCGTTCATTGTTCTACAACCTGAGGGCCGGTTCCATCAAGTCTTTCGTGCAGCTCAAGCGCGAGTTCTACGCGCACTTTGAGGGGAACTACATGCGTCCCCTCAATTCGTCACAGCTCTACACCATCCGACAGAGGATGGGGGAGACCATCTCGAGCTTCTTCGAGTGCTTCGCTCAGGTCAAGAGCAAAGTGGCTCACGTCCCTGACTCCACAGTCTTCGAGGCGTACAAGAGCGGGATCCTCCCTGGAGAGCTCCATTGGAGACTCTCCCGGAGCTGTCCCTCCTCTGCTGACGAGCTCTTCACTGTTCTTGAAAAGTACGCTCGGGCAGAGGAGGATGACCTATGGAAGAAGAACCATGGGGTGCCTACCTCTGCTGACCGGTAGGCTAGGGACCCCCAACAAGCGTCCCAAGAGGGGCAACCGCAGTGAGCCACGGCCTCGGGACACCTTTGTCCTCGAGGGTGGAGGCGGCTCACACGAAGGCAACAAGGACAACCGCCCCTTCCCCAGGTTGAAAGGCTATGGGGGGACAGTCGTCCCGTGGTCACGGAGACCCCAAAACGGGAGGCAAGGAGGGCACAACCAACCTGTGGTGTGCCTTCCACAAGTCTAGTACCCACGCCACTCAGGAATGCCATCGGCTTCTGCAACACTTCGCCGCATTCCTCGACCAGCGTGGGCAGGGGGAGCCCTGCCTCCTCTGCCGGTCTTGCCGAGTCCTCCTACTCCCTCAGGGGAGCAGTAGAGACAGGCGCAGGAATGGCGTTCGGTCGTAGAGCTGCCTTTCCAAACCTCCCAGCGGTGTGTAAACGTCATCATGGGATGATCCGCTCGTGGCGGGACTCCAAGCACCAGCGTAAGGAGTACGCACGAGAGGTAAAGGTTTTGGGGGTGTTGCACACGTCCCGGTCATCGAAGTGGTCGGACGTCCCCCTCACCTTCACAGCGGTTCGCTTCCCCCACGACGACGCGCCTATCGTCCATACTACAGTCTACAACTGCCAGCTGGCGCGCATCCTCATCGACGGCGGAAGCGCCACTGACATCCTGTACCTGAACGCGTTTAGGGAAATGTAGGTAGATGGAAAGCTGGTACAACCCACAGTCGGGCCCCTGCAAGGCTTCATCCCAGGGAAGACCATATACTCGGTGGGGAAGGTCGACCTCCCCATGACCTTTGGCGCCTTGGACAACTACCAAACTGAGATGGTCTGGTTCTATGTGGTGGATCTCCCCTCTTCATACAACGGGATAATGGGGAGAATAATGATAAACCGTCTGGGGGCCACGGTCCACCAGAGCTACCTTTCCATGAAGATCCCTAGGCCTCGCAGCGTAATCACTGCCCGAGGCAACCAAGATGTGGCCCATGCTCTTTACGAGCACGCCGCCGCAACCATTGGCGACATCAACTTGATCAAGACCCTGGCGGGGGGGGGGGGGGGGGGGGGGGGGGGGAGTCCCTCCCCGACTTCAGATCTCCGGGTCATCCCCTCCTAGAAGTTTCTCCCGAAACCGCGCTCGTAGGGAGACCTCCGGAATATCCGGCTATCCCAAGAGGATGGGGAAAAGATCATCAAGATCGGGGTGGACTTCCTTGAGGAGCACGCGAAGCAACTCGCGGGCTTCCTCAGCAAAAACTCTGATGTCTTTGCGTGGAAGCCTGCCGACATGCAAGGCGTCGCCCGGGACGTTATCATGCACAAGCTCGCTCTAACACCCGGCCGCCCCCCAGTGAAGCAAAAACTGAGAAAGCTGTCCCTTGAGCCCCAAGAGGCCATCAAGGCAGAGATCATGAAGCTCCGAGAGGCAGGGTTCGTTCGAGAGGTTTTACACCCCGAGTGGCTTGTGAAAAAGTCCAACGGCAAATGGAGGATGTGCGTCGACTTCACCGATCTCAACAAAGCTTGCCCTAAGGACAACTTCCCAATCCCGCAGATCGAGCAGCTGGTGAACTCGACCACAGGGTGTGAGCTCATGAGCTTCCTGGACACATACTCGGGTTACCACCATGTCTGGATGGCTAAGGAGGATGAGGAAAAGACGAGTTTTATAACTACCCTCAGCACCTTCTACTACATCCACATGCCCTTCGGGCTAAAGGACGCTGGGGCAACCTTCCAGCGCCTCAAGTTGCTGGTCCGCAAGGACTAGATTGGCCACAACATAGAAGTCTACGTCGACGACGCGGTCGTCAAAAGCCTCCGCATGGTCGACCACCCGACGACTTAGCGGAGGTCTTTCGCAGCCTTTGTGAGTACGAGTTGAAACTCAACCCAGAAAAGTGCGCCTTCGGTGTACGCGGGGGGAAGCTGCTTGGCTTCCTCATGTCCCAGCAGGGCATAGAAGCCAACCCTGAGAAAATTCGGGCCTTGCTGGACATGCCCCCACTGCGCTCCGTGAAATATGTACAACAGCTTGCCGGCAGCTTGGCCGCGCTAAGCCGTTTCATCTCACGGTCGGGGGAATGTGGCCTTGAGTTCTTCAAAATCCTCCGGGGACTCCAGGGGTTCAAGTGGACCCCCGAGGCCCAAGTGGCCTTTGACAACCTGAAGAAATACATCACGAGCCCTCCAATGCTCATGAGCCCATCTCCGAAAGAACCCCTGCTCCTCTACCTCGCCGCCACCCCGATCGTTGTAAGCGCAGTACTGGTAAAGGAGCGGGATGGGCAGCAACGCCCCACGTACTACGTGAGCGAAACCCTCCAAGGGGCTAAGACACGGTACACGGAGGTGAAAAAGATTTTCTACGCCCTCCTGATGGCGTCCCGGAAGCTTCGCCATTATTTCCTGGGACACCCGATCATAGTCTCGTCTTCCCTCCCCCTGGGGGAGGTGCTACGGAACAAAGAGACCACCGGCCGGATCGGAAAGTGGGGAGCCGATCTCGCTCCCTTCTCCCTCTCCCTTACTGGTCGTTCCGTCATCAATACACAAGTCCTCGCTGACTTCATGGCGGAATGGACCCCCGCTTCCAGGACGGAGGGGGAGACCTTCGGTGCGCCTCCCCAGCGCAACGACCATTGGATGCTCATGTTCGATGGCTCCTTGTGTCTCACTGGGGCCAGCGCAGGGGTAGTCCTCTGGAGCCCAGAGGGAAGGACGCTGGAGTACACAGCAAGTCTCGAGTTCCCCACAACGAACAACGTCACTGAGTATGAGGCCTTGCTCCTGGCGATCCACCACCTCTTAGTCAAGGGAGACTCCCATCTCATGGTTTGCCAAATGGGCAAATCATACTTGTGCCATGATGCGAACCTGAGGCTCTACTTGGGGGAGGTGCGCAAGACGGAGAAGTACTTCGAGGGCCTGGAAGCTTGGCATATCCCCCCGTAACACCCTGGGTTTGGGGTGAAATTTTTCTTTCTTAAAAAGTCATGCATGCATGTCTCTTCTAGATCAGCCAAATCAACCCCAACGTTATTCTATTCTAAGCCCAAAATCTTAAAATCTATCCTGTAGACCCAAATCAAGATCTGACTTTTCAGATTTGATCTACTATCTATCCTGAGTATAAAAGCCTTCAGAACCCAGATTCAATTCTATCTCTAACTTTCAGATTTATCAACTCTTTTCTGTTTTTGAAAATAGAAATATTTTATATTACCCCAAATACCCTAAGTTTCAGAAATCCAGATTTAATCAAAATTTTGATCAAGTTCAGACCAGATTATTCTTGGATTATGATCAAAGATATGCCAAACCTTAATCCAAAAAGTTGGCAGTCAGATTTGATCATTTAAACCTTATTCGCAAATTAGTCCAAGAGTATCGCAGATCAATCCTTTTCCAGATTTTTCAGAAGCCTGAAAAGGCAAAATATTACAAATCATCTCCCAATCCAAATCTGATTCAGGGAACACCTCCCAAATGACATTCAACACAAAATGTTCTTATATGAGTATCTCAAAATCAAATCCTAAATCCCAGAATTCCAGCATTTGGCAAAATCTAGATTTCAAATACCCTAATCTACTCTATTTTCAGTTTATATCAAAAACCATTCAATTGTTTCAAATTTTATCTTCTATCTGTGCCAAATTATCTGTTGAATAAAGTCTGCCAGATCAGTGCAATCAATTTTAGTTTAAATCTTCTAAATCTCTAGATTCACAGATCAGCCCAGAGTTAAGATTTAGAAATCACAAATCAGTCAAGCCTGTTGTTTCGACCAGGAGCAACTCCGTTCAACTTCGACCGCGACCAGTTGCGCCACGCCACTGCGTTTGCTCGCCGACGACCAAGCTTCGTCTGTGCTTGTGCCCGTGCATGCTATTGTTTGCTTATGCGCAAGCGTCCACGCCTCAGCCATCGCAGTGGCAGCGCCAACGACCAGCAACCGCTCCCGTGCGCGACTAGCAGCAGCGACGGCAGCCTTTTGTCAACAACTCCACGCCACGTTGCCTTGCCTTGCCAGCCATTGTCGCCACCGCTTTGCACATGCCCAACATCGTTGAGTCCTGATGAAGCGACAATTTGATCAGCTGTTGCACCGCCTGTGCGCCATTGCATCACCGTTCACCGTTGTCGCACCTGCGCCCGGCCAGTCAAGTCACCGGTGCCAATTTCTTTGCTGCTCCCTTCTTGCCCACTCCATCCCTGGTCTATTTAAGCAGCCCAATACTCTGTATCATCTTCTCTTCACCAGAATTTAGCTAATTCCAAATCTCCTCCACCTTCGTCTTCTTCTCCAGCGTGTCCAGCATGGAGGCTCACGGTGATAGCCTCAACTGCAATCCCAACCCCCAAATTGACAGCATCAGCGAGTTTCTCTCATCACCCTCATCGTGTTGTATCATTTAATTGGACTCCCGTGCATCTCATCGCCGATGATCGCCGGAAATGCCAAAATGCCTTGTTCCAGCTTTGCAGTTCAAATTAATCCAAATTAGCCTTCGATTTTGTAGAGTAAAATAATCAGTGAGCTATTTTAAGCAAGCCTGTGCATCCAGATTTCAAAATTGAACTCGAATCGAAGCATTTCCCAAATTGAAACTTCACCAGTCGCCGGCGATTGTCGGCAGGCTTCTCCGGTGATTCTCCGATCAAATTAACCGTGCCAACAGCTTTATTATACTTCTTAGATACTCCCTGAGCAAGGAATCGAGTTCAAACCTTGTGTAGCTAAAACCCTAATTCCAATATCATCTTCTCCGGCGCCGGCCACCGGAAATCTATTCCCGGCCGATCTAGCTTCAGCAACCTTGTCCACCAGATGTGCCTCAATCTCCTGAGTACTTTTGCCTTCTAGCTCGACACCTAGATCTGTCTAGATTGAAAGTTATAGCAATGCCCTAAATCCCTGTCCAGTGCTGTGATCTGAATCTTCAGCCACCGAGTTCATCGCCGGTTTTCATCACTTTCCCGCCATCTCCTGCCCTAGATCTTGTTGAGTTATTTGTTCCTATTATCAAGGCCTACCACCCAGACAAAGTGGTGCATCAATTGGAGCCCTAGATCAAAAGTTATGGCAAGCCCTAGTTTCTGGCCAGGCTATGTCAGCCAGTGGCATTAGCCCTTTCCACTTCCTTCCAGATGTATATTTTCAGCATGACTTTGTCTATTAGACTCCTGAGGTTGTGATCTACAATTTCTTCTTCTATCACAACTTGATTTGAGCCCTTGAACTGCATTTTATGCTTAGCCCTAGATTTTGACATTGTTAGCACTATGTCAGTGCATGCCAGCCAGTGGCATTGGCCTTGTTTTCCCACTTCTGGTTGTGCAATTTGAGAACCACTTTGTCCACTGAATTTGTAGAGTTGTGATCTACACTTTCTTCTTCTGTCACAACTTGAGATAAGCTCTCTAGCTTTCCTTGAAGCTATGTCAGAGCCTTGATCCGAATGTCAATCGGCTGACATTCGCTATTGTTTTTGAACAAACCAGCCACGGACTTGATGTCCTTATTGCAACCTTGAAACCCTAAGAGCTTTTAACACCCATTGTTAGCCCAGATTCCTTGAAACCCTAGAATCTCGACTCAGTTCAGCTTGCAATCCCAATTATCTCTAGTATCGTTCAGTTATTCTGTTAAGCATATCTGCATATAGATCATAAATCATTTTAACATAGTTAGTAATTATTGTATGCTTGTTTGTCGCCGAGCAGATCCGGAAACTAAGTTCAAGGACTTCGCTGTTGACTCAACATCGACTGCTGTTTCTTACGACACGGAAGGCAAGTCATATCCTTGGACATCTTGAACCTATATTTTAAGAGTTGCTATAACATAACCTTGAATAGAAATAATATTGCATGTGAAAGATTGAGAATGGTTGAATTATGAATTGGCAGTACTAGATTGGTTATCTGTGAAATGTGAAATAAACAAGTTTTGAGCCATGAACTATTATATATGTATTTATATACTTATATTCAAGAAATAAAACTCCTAGCCTGACCAGAATTTTGGTATGGATGGCTGTAGCACTGGAGGTGCTAAACTGCAAAGGATAGCAGGCACGGAAGGTGCAGGGTTGTGGATGATCTGGTCACTGGCATATAAGGACTAGAACATTGTGTTGTGCATCTAGTGGCATGAACAACGTACTAACCGCAAGCCTGGTATGGGACAGGCCTGAACAAGTACTTATGCGGATCACACATGAAACCCCTGCATGAGTTGTGTAGTGATGCACGATTGGCACGGAGAATGGCTCTCACACATATCACTGAAGGTGATCTTGCACGCTGACCCAGTAATGGGAATAAGCAAAGGGTGGAGGTTAGGATACAACCTGCCATAACTGTGGTTCGCGGAGACCCACAGGGTCAGGGGTGAATTGTGAGTGAAATATAACAAAAGTTCTTGTTATCTCCACCTTGCCACTCACAGTATGAAGTGAGCCAGGGGTCCAATCATTATGATAGGAAGGGCTTGAAAGTGGAATATCTTGCGGGTAAATTGGTACCTCTCTGCAGAGTTAAAAATGTATTTGAATACTCTGAGCTCCCGGGTTTATAGGAGTCTGCTGCGGTGGATTAAATCCACGGGGTGTGACACAAGTATATTTTTCTAATTAAAATTTGTTAAATCAAGATTACCCAAATGACATGTGTTGTCATGATAAGGGGTACTGCCGTGGGCTGTCGTGTGTCGACGTGTCGCGGTAGTACTATAATCTAGTGAACAAGAATATCAATGCTATGTTATGAAAAGTGCTGCCATAAGATGAGATGAGATGAGATATGAAAGAAAAAGGTTATTTTACAAACATCCATAATTCTTGACTAGTCTAGGTTCATATCATCCCTATTATATGTATCTACTCTTACCTATGACTTGCTGAGTATGTAAGTGCTCACCCTTGCAACCTACAAATCAGTAGATGGAGCGTTCAATAATCAAGATGAAGGCGTGAAGAATTTCTTGGATCCAGAAGGAGGAGAGTCAGTTCCGCCAGAGCCCTGATGTGTGTTGTTCTGCCGTCCACTTCTCATTGTGGGAGGGTCACCTATCTTCTGCTGTGTAGATGTTATTATGCTAGACCATGTATGTCGCGAAGGCATTGTAATCTCTTAATGTAATATTAAGGCCAGCAGGCCACACTGCTTAAATATTTTGTAAGTTACTCTGTTGCAATGTAATATTCTCCTGTGCTTGACTTATCCTGGGAAGTCAAGGGTATGCATATATGGGACTAGCTGCAGCAAGCTAGGTCTCCACGGGAGTAGTCGTAGTCCCAGTTTCGGGGCGCAACAAAATTATGGTATCAGAGCAACATGAGAACTTGACTGTAGGACGACACCTTTAGGAATTGGCTGTGCTAGGAAGATGTAATTCATTTAGAAACTATTTGTTGAAAATTTTATTTTGATAAAAATAATGAGCTTTGTAGCTCCTAAAAACTTTTATTTCAATGTCTTATTAGGATTTTCTAAAATTCGGTAAGATTGTGAGAGTGCGTTCTGTTGTCTCATAGTGTCTTAGGGGTGGTATAGATAGAGCTGGTGGATGCTCTTGATAGCTTTGTGATTCACTGTTGCTTTTGCAATGGTTAACTTGTGTATTATGGCTAGTAGCCTAAGTATTTCATGCACTAAAGTAGGTTGCATTAATTTCTGCATTGCTGTCTTAGTTGGCCCTAGTTAGTTAGATCAGTTTAAACCTTTTCAGAGCCACCATAGTTGACACAAGAAGGAGATCCCGAAGCAATGAAAAGGGCAGAGAATAGACTCCGCAGGAAGAAGATCCTATGGCGAGAGACCCTTTGTTTCAACAAGGATCTCAGAGTTCCAATTCTCCCCAGAATGAGCAACCCAGTTTGTAGGAAAGCTTTCAGTCTATAGAGAAGGAAAATATAGAGGGAGAGGATCGGAAGCGGAGGATGTCCCAACAAGTGCGATCACAACTAAACTCAACCAGAAGGAGAGTCCCTACCACCTCTAGTTTTCAACCATCATTCCAGACTCCCAGACCAATAACATCTCTGAGATCGTCTAGGACAGGTCTTGGATGGACCCCCTCATCTCCTTCATAAGGGGGGAGGGGGAGCCTCCTGGTGACGCCAAGGCGAAGCGCCTCTGTGCCAAGGCACGGGCGTATCTCCTGCTAGAGGGAAAACTCTACAAGTGGGGGGGCTCCGATCTGCTCTACTGCCTCCCACGGACAGAAAGGCTCCGTCTACTTGAGGACATCCACTTGGGGAGCTGTGGTTCTCACCTGGCCCTGCGCACAGTCGCGGTGAAGGTTCTCAGCCAAGGCTTTTATTGGCCTACCATGGTTCATGATGCGTGAGACCTTGTCTCCGCATGCGAGGCCTACCAGAAAATGGCGAAGGGCCCTAAACTACCCTCCAAAACACTGTAGACCATTCCCATCACTTGGCCCTTCGTGCGCTGGGGGATAGACCTACTCGGTCCCTTCCCCCTAGCGCCATGGGGCTACAAGTATGCGGCAGTCGCAGTGGATTATTTCTCCAAGTGGGTAAAAGCTGAGCCCTTGGCCAGCATCACCTCCAGAGCGGTGCAGCAGTTTTTCTGGAGGAACACCGTTTGTCACTTTGGGGTTCCCCAAGAAATCACTGTCGACAATGGGACCCAATTCGACTTGGCATACTTTTGGGAGTTCTGCGAAGGCTTGGGGGATACCCTCCACTTCGCCTCTGTAGCTCATCCCCGGAGCAACGGAGCCATCGAAAGGGTCAACGGTGTGATCCTACAAGGCTTGGGGGCAACCCTCCACTTCGCCTCTGTAGCTCATCCTTCCAGGGCCTCATGTCGCGGGTCGAGCTCTTAGACAGAGCTACGGCCTCAGCGTACCAAACCAACAAAGAAAATCAATGGATGGAAGTCAACCTTGTTGAGGAAGAGCGCGACCGAGCGCTCCTCCATCACACCATCTACGAGCCCGAAATGGCGCGCGCGTACAACTAGCGCATTCTCGCGAGGACTTACCATCTTGGGGACCTTGTCCTCAAGCGTGTGACTGACCCCCAAGCCCAGGGCAAACTTTCCCCCAAGTGGGAAGGCCCGTACAGGATCTCTATGATCTTGGGCTCAGGGGCTTATAAGCTCTCTAACCTTGAAGACTAGGAGTTGAAGCATACTTGGAACATAGACTTGCTCCGCAAGTTCTACATCTAGCCTCTAGGCTCACTCCCTCCCCTGTTGCAGCTTTGCAGGGGGAGACATTGTATTCACTATTCCGTCCCCCGCCGCGGTCCTGTGGGGGTGGAGTTGTATTCATCTTCATTAAGTACAAATGGTTTTTTGTTCATACACCAAAATTTTTGTAAATTCTTGACTTACCGCCTCCAACGAGATGCCCTCCCCGCGAGGACATAGGCTATTGCAACCTAAAAGTCCCTACAACGGGAGCCCCGCTCCCAAAGGGTGGCTTACAGTAACCCCTCGTGAACTGAGGGGATAAGAGGCAACCCAGTTCCCATGAACTGCGCTAATGAGTCAATTTGAGCGACTAGTCCCCCCAAAACACTCTAAAGCTCGTCATCGGGCTCATCCTCCTCCGGGAGAGTTTCCCTCTCTGTGGGTCATGGAATTCTCACTTGTCTTGAAATTTTTGCCCGGTTCCTCGTTCTAATGGTGACAAGGGGAATTTTCTACTGGGTTTCGGAATTCTTCAACCGAAAAATTTCTCAACCGGCTCACCGTTTGCACAGCGACCAGGGGAATTTTTGACTGGTCCTGGCAATTCTTCAAAAGGGAAAATTCATGGTCGTGTCCCTGGAAAATCCACGGTCATTTCAGAATTTTTGACTGGCTCACCGTTTTCACGGCAACCGGGGGAATTCTCAACTGGGCCTTGGAATTCTTCGACCGAGAAAATTTATGGTCATGTCTCGGGAAAATTCACGGTCGTTTCAGAATTTTCAACCGGCTCCTGTTTTCATGGCGACCGGGGGAATCTTTCGACAAGGCCATGGAATTTCTCGACAAGAAAAATCCATGACCACGTCAAATTTCCTGATTGGCTCCCTGTTTTTAAATACACATATTTACCGATAGAATAAGACCTGTACCTGCTCAGCAATGCACCAGTACATTCTCTAATGGTATATGTGTGTTTTTACCGATAGAATATGTGAGTGCAAAATTACCTGCACTTAGTCTAACGGGTATTTCATGTATTTACCGTTAGAAAAAGGTCCAGTAAAGTAAAACCCCACTCGACCATTGCTGAGCTGCTCTTTTGTTCTGTTGCACTCTGTGTCCCTCTGTTTGTGATGAAAGTTCCACGCTCGCAGCTACACTGCTAGGGTGATCAGGGCAAGCTGGAGGGAAGTTGATTGCACCCCTTTCTTTAAGGTATGCTTAATTGTCATCACTTATCTCTCTCTCCCTCTAGATCCCCCTCCCTCTCTACTTGCAAGCTAGCTGTATTGTGTAGTTCCAAGCTTGTAGCTCCAAGCTTGGGAGCTAGCTAGCTAGAAATGCTTCATGTTTTAGGAGCTCACTAGCTTGTATTGTGTAGTTAGCTAGGTTAATTAGTGTTAATTTCGTCAGGCTAGGGTTTAACACATCAGTTGTAAGAGGCTGTACATGTACATATACATAACTTAATCGGGCAGGTTTCATGCATGGCTGAATCGTTAAATTTTGTTAATTGTAGATGGACAGGAAATATTGGATGTATGGAATAAAACGTACTACTCTTGAATATTTGGATGGTGTGAATGAATTTATTAAATTTGCTGAGCAACAAAAGGAGAGGAAGGGAGAGAAAAATATGCTTTGTCCTTGTACAGATTGTATGAACTTGAAGAGGTTTAGCAACTCTGATCAAATTAAGAGTCATTTGATTCGTTGTGGTTTTAACGCGCGATACACCCGTTGGATATGGCATGGCGAAGATCTTGAGGAAACAAGCACCACTACTACCAATCAGCACGACTCGGATGTGGATTGCAATAATATCGATGATCATCCGAATTTTGATAATGTTCATTCCGATGTGCACGTAGATGATGATGATGACAATCTAGATGAGATGTTACATGATGTAGAGGAAGATTACAACGAAAACGACTTCTGTGAATTTGAGAAACTGATTGCTGACTCTGAGAAGCCTCTGTTCCCTGGATGTGCAACATTTACGAAACTGTCTTCTGTAATGAGATTATATAACTTGAAGGCAGGCAACGGTTGGAGTGATAAGAGTTTCACGGCACTATTAGATCTTCTAGCGGACATGCTTCCAGAGGGAAATGAGTTGCCAAGATCTACTTACCAAGCCAAAAAACTGTTGTGTCCGTTGGAAATGGAAATCGAAAGAATACACGCATGCCCAAATGATTGTGTGTTGTACCGTAACGAGTACTCCAGTTTGCATGTTTGTCCAAGATGCGGCACATCGAGGTATACGCGTAGGGACCGGATTGACAGTGAACGTCACGAGGTAAAGAAAGGACCTCCGGCGAAAATTGTGTGGTACTTGCCTGTGAACCCTAGATTGAAGCGGTTGTTTGCAAATCCGAAAGTCGCGAAGCACTTGCGTTGGCATGCTGAAGCCCGGAAACAAGACGGAAAACTGAGACACCCAGCTAATTCTATTCAATGGAGAAACATCAATAGAATATTTGCTGAGTTCGGCGGCGAACTTAGGAATATAAGGTTCGGGCTGAGTACAAATGGTATGAACCCGCATGGTAATATGAGCAGTCAGCATAGCACTTGGCCGGTTCTTTTATGCATCTACAATCTTCCTCCTTGATTATGCATGAAGCGCAAGTACGTCATGATGGCATTACTAATCTCAGGACCCAGACAACCCGGAAATGATATTGACGTGTTTCTAGCGCCTTTAATCGAGGACTTACAGAAATTGTGGAGCGAGGGGATGCAGGTGTGGGATGCATACAAGAAAGAGAATTTCATCTTGCGGGCCCTGATATTTTGCACCATAAATGATTTTCCGGCCTACGGAAATTTGTCGGGGTATAGTACAAAAGGAGCCAAGGCTTGCCCTATTTGCCTAGATAAAACTGAGAGCATGTGGTTGCGAAACTGCCGGAAAACAGTGTACATGGGTCACCGCAGG
Source organism: Pharus latifolius (assembly GCA_019359835.1). Taxonomy (NCBI): domain Eukaryota; kingdom Viridiplantae; phylum Streptophyta; class Magnoliopsida; order Poales; family Poaceae; genus Pharus; species Pharus latifolius. The sequence continues at coordinate 69,231,246 of CM033323.1, forward strand.
TTTCTTCCGGTGCATCACACGTACCGTAAGAAGAGGAAATCATTTAACGGGAAGCCTGAGAAGGGATCAGCTCCAGTGTTTCTGACCGGTAAGGAGATTTACTCGTGCGTGAAGGACATCAAAGCTGAGTTCGGTAAGTATGCTAAACCTCGAGAAAAAAATGTTTGGAAGAAGAAATCAATTCTTTGGGATCTACCGTACTGGGAGCACTTACAAGTTCGACATTGCATTGACGTCATGCATGTAGAGAAAAATGTCTGTGACAGTTTGATTGGTTTGTTGTTGAACATTTCGGGAAAGACAAAGGATGGTGTGAAAGCTCGTCGTGACATGGTGGAAATGGGGATAAGGAATGAGCTTGCACCTTTGGAGAATGAGCTTGTACCTTTGGAGAAGGGAAAGCGTACATACCTCCCCCCGGCCTGCTATACGTTGTCCAAGATCGAAAAAACAGAACTCTGTCGGTGCCTGTACGGTGTTAAAGTTCCATGTGGGTATTCTGCGAACTTGAAAAAACTTGTGTCCATGAAGGACCTAAGACTAGTTGGCACGAAGTCCCACGACTGTCATGTACTGATGTCACAAATGCTTCCCATTGCTATCAGAGGCATTCCCCCAGTTAAAGTCAGAGAGACAATCACAAACCTATGTTATTTCTTCAACGCAATATCTTGCAAGCTAAGTACATGCACTCGTACTATAAGTTCATTACCTCCATTTGTGGAGCTTAATTAGAAGATTTTTCTGATATGAATATTTGGCGCAACTGTGTCCTCGTAGGTAATTGATCCGGATAGACTGGACGCTTTGCAACGCGACGTGGTTACAACTCTTTGTCAGCTCGAGATGTATTTCCCTTCATACTTTTTTGATGTTATGGTCCATCTGATTGTTCACCTTATCAGAGAAATTAAGTTTTGTGGACCCGTGTGCCTGCGCTACATGTATCCATTTGAGAGATTTATGGGTGTATTGAAGGGATACGAAAGGACTCGTCATCGACCCGAGGCGAGTATCATGGAAGGTTATGCCGCCGAGGAGGTGATTGAATTTTGCACAGATTATATGGCCGGGGTTGAACCAATTGGCGTTCGTAGGTCCCGACACGAGGGTAGGCTTCAAGGCATCGGAACGATTGGATTCAAAGCTATCGTCCCCGCTCGTGATGTGTACGCAAAATCACATTTTTGGGTCTTACAACACATGATGGAGGTCGAGCCATACATACACGAGCACAAGGTAATGTTATGGTCACAGAATCCTTCGAAGTCAGAGATTTGGGTCACCAGAGAACATAACAGGAAATTTGCTGGGTGGATCCAAGAAAGAGTCACATGAGCTGCCGAGGGCTCCATAAGTGAAACTGTGACATGGTTGGCTAGAGGCCCAAGATTCACTATAGGGACTTGGCAGGGGTACGACATCAATGGTTATTCATTTTACACAAGAGCTCAAGACACCAAGAGTAGCACGCAATGTAGCGGAGTGATACTGTTTGCTATTTCCGAGGATGCTAGGTCAGTAAGGGCACTGAACTCATATTACGGTGCTATTGACGAAATATGGGAGCTCAATTACGGATTACTTAAGATTCCCCTGTTTCGATGCCAATGGGTCGAAATCCCTTGAGGTGTTCAAGTTGATAGTTACGGGTTTACTCTCGTCGATCTTGATAGAGTCGGACACCAAGACGATCCATTCATACTTGCAAAGAAAGCCACACATGTATTCTACATCGTTGACCCAGCCAATCCAAACTTGCATGTTGTCCTCCACAGCAAGAGACGTATTGTTGGGGTCGAAGACGTTGTCGACGAAGAAGAGTATAACCAATTCGACGAAATACCTCCATTTTTAGAGGACATTCAATCTATCCCTACTGAAGATATCGACGAAACAACATATCTGCGAGATGATCACGAAGAAGGATTATGGGTTGAGAACCATTGATGATTATTTTCTATTTCAGGGAAAAATGCCAAGCAAACAGCCCACAAGTTCTGCATCAAGGTGAGGAACTTATCATTAATACATCAGGCAGTACATTTTTCTTTAGAACTTAATGATAAGCTAGTTCACAGCATTAATATATCTCAATTTTACTCCACAGCATGAGTTCTAACATGTACAGTACCTTTATCCTATAAGTACTTAATTGTTCCCTTCAAATTTTCTTGCCAAAATCTCATTGCAGCCTCTTGCTTCTTCAAATTAAGCTCTCCAAAAATCCATTTGTCTGACGGTATTTTGTTGTTTGTACCGATAGAAAAGGGCATCCACTACTTTAATGTGTCTCAGGCACTTCAAAAATTTCCCTACGAAAAATTTACTTATTCATCGGTATTATTATGTTCTACCGTTAGAATAAATTCATTAGTCTCATGGTATTTTGTTGTACTGTTAGAATAAATGAATTGGTCTGACGGTATTTTGTTGTTTGTATCGATAGAACAATACTCTGGCGCTTTGAATTCTCAACTGTGTCGCCATGCGTCGCCTTGGAAATTCTATAAGTACCTCAGTAGTGAAATTGCCAACTACTTTACATATTTTTCTAATTCTCAAACTCTTCGACTCCTTATCTTCTCATTGACAATGGCATCCTCAATGGGATCGTCAGCCTCGCCCTCCCAGGTAAGAACTCTAAATCTCCTGGGTTTACCCCTATATTGTTAATCCATGTTCAGTACATTCTTGACCTGTTGATTTGCACAGGGAAGGGGAGCCGTGGAAGACAGTGGCAAAGTCAAGGCCGAGCTGAGGGCCCTCCAGGAGGAGCACAAGCTCCTTCCGGACAAGCACACTTAGCTACGGCTTGAACTGGATGATCTCCTCCGGCGCATTCAGCGCATGAAGACGGATGGTGACAATTCCAGGGCGAGGACGAGGCGTCTTCACGAGGAGAAGCAAGCCGCAGATATTACCATCGCTGGCTGCGGTTTGACTATGAAGGATACCATAGCGAAGCTGAGGGAGGTCGCAGGCCTTCTCGACGTGGTAGTAGTTGATCCTAAGGACAACTTGTCGCTAGAGGAGTCCTGCGTCCTGGCTGCAAGTCAAACTGAGTTTATTCTACATGCAGCCAGGGCTAAGACCACCCCTTGACCTAGCATTTTGGATTTTTATTTTTTTATAAGTGATAAAACAACAATGAATGAACAATTTGTTTTTATGTTAATTTTCCAATTTTCCGGCTATCTTCCCTCTTTCATTATCATTCTGCAGCTTTCAAGCACGGTCTATTTGATGTTACATTGTGTGTACATATGATTCTTTGAAGGTGAGAACTGGTGTCATGTGTGTCATGCATTACCCAGTTTGCTTTGTTTCAGCCACGTAACATCACATGTTCTAATGGTAAATACAGATGTGTCATGTGTGTCCACTACTTTAATGTGTCTTAGGCACTTCAAAAATTTGTTCGCGAAAAATTTACTAATTCTATCGGTATTATTATGTTCTACCGTTAGAATAAATTCATTAGTCTGACGGTATTTTGTTGTTTGTACCGATAGCAAAAGGGCATCCACTACTTTAATCTCAGGCACTTCAAAAATTACTCTGGGAAAAATTGGTCTCACGGTATTTTATTGTTTGTACCGATAGAAAAGGGCATCCACTACTTCAAATATTGCTCTGGGAAAATTTACTTGTTCTATTGGTATTATTTTGTTGTACCGATAGAAAAGGGCATCCACTACTTTATTACACATACATGGCCCTTGAGTTTCCCTCCAGTCGAACAATTCCAACTTATAGCACTGCGTCTCTTCGAGAGCGAAGAAAACCACAACCTCCACAGTGACCACTCACTTCCTCTCTCCCACACAACGATCGCCGGCTGGATACTGGTTCGCCACTGCCACCGGTTCATATTTTCGTCCTTCGCCGGCCACCGCTGTGTTCTACACCGCCTCTCCATCACCATAACTGATCGCCGTAAATACCCTAATTCGTCGTTCTTTTTCCAGCATCTTCCTTATTTGATCTTTATGTTTTGTACGTACTAATTCTTCGAGTTTTGCAATTACACTAGGGTTCCCGATTGTGTTGGATTATGAACATTCCGCAGGCAATGTTGATTTAAATTAGGGTTGACATAATATGTTCCAGTGCTGTAATGAATCTATTTTGAGATTTTAACTTATATATACTGCTGTATGTGTGATCAATTGTATCCAACTGCCATGTAATGCACATTATACGTTGGAGGTGTTCTTACACATCTTCTATCGGTATCTCCTGTATTTGTCGATAGAAAAAATTGTTCTGTTCTATCGGCAGCTCATGTGTTTACCGATAAAAAATATTGTTATGTGTGAAATAATAATGCTGGCCCATGAATATTAGTATAGAAAATCATGGAGAATATTGAATTAAACCAAGACTATGTGATGCCAGTGAATGGCGGCTTATCAACAATATTCCATAACAATATGTTCTATCGGTATCTCGTATCTTTGCCGATGGAAAACATTGTTATGGTCTATCAGCAGCTCATGTGTTTACCGATAGAAAAGATTTATGAACAATTCAGCAATTAATTTTTGCATGTCTTTTAGTATTATTTTCTTCAGACATCCCTTTTGCAGCCCTAATTAGTCTCCAGTCCTGAGCTGAGTTATGGAACTCCAAGAAGAATTAATTGCCATATGTTGCCTGCTTCCTATATGAAAATGTGTAGATGAAAATGCTCAGAAATAGAATCTTATCTTCTATTGGTAGTTTCTATGTTTACCGATAGAAAAAATATTTAAAATAGGTCCTTTTGCTTTGTAAAATGATTTGGTTTGTATTTCCATTAAATTTTTGATGGTTTGTTGATGGTTTTGTAGGGAAAGACATGTCGTGGTCTTCATCGGATGGTACTAGTGGTTCGACTAGGGCCAACCCCAACGTAACTGAAGATGCAGCTGGTTCATCCCAGCGCAAGAGGGTGGGGTGAGGCGCGACGACGTTGGGCCGTTTGGCCAAACGCATGGATCTTTCTTGTGAGTTCAACCAATTTGGGAGGCCGATCGGAAAGAATGCTGGGAAGTTCGCGGCCTACGTTGGGCTGTTGGTGAAAGAAAGGGTGAAGATCACTGTCCAGAGCTACAAGGACGTGACGACGGACGAGAGGGATAGGTTGTGGGCAAAAGTGAAGGTTAAATTAACTGAAATCGCTAAACTCTTTCGTAATCACGTTCTCTTGGCTTATACTAAAGTTTAACTAACTCGTGATTAATTGTATGCATTGTTTGAAAACAAGCTAAGTGGAACATCCCTGACGATACACCTAGGACGGCCTGCTTGAAGGACATGAACGGAACATGGAAAACCTTTAAGAGCTGGCTCATCAGTAACTTCCTCGCTGCTGGGAAATCTCCTTGCGAGAAGTACCCCTTCATATCAGAGAAGGTATGGGAGGAATTCACCAAGCAGAAGGGGACCGAGGAGTTCAAGGCCCTTAGCGAGAATAATAAGGCAATCCAAAAGACGAACGACCACCCGCATCGACTTAGATCCCGGGGCTATGCGGGGAAGGAGGAGCAGTGGAAGAAGGAAGACGAGCAAAATCCTGTCATCGACTCCCCTGAGTTGCCGCTCTCTGAGATCTGGGATGAGAGGTGCAAGTGATGGTGGAGGGGGAGGGGGTCTGTGTCGTCCACGGGGTCTTTGCAGTTCGCAAACCCTGGGGACGCCGACGTTGTGAGACGAATGGTAAGTTGGCTAACCTCGTAAACTGTGTGCACACAAGTGTATATAAGGCAATTTGTCTCACAAGGTACCTTTAAATGTAACAGATCTCTTTTGAGAAGGAGCCAGTGGAGGGATTGTTTACCCCGCAGAGGGAGAACGACATCCTCACCCGGGCTCTAGGAAATAAGGAGCATCCCGGGCGGACATGGGCCGTGGGAGCCATTGTGTCGTGGAAGGCCGGTTTCGCAGATCCGGCTCCACAGAAGAAGAAGGCCCGCTCCTGAAAGGAAAAGGAAGCGGAGCTCTCCGATAAGATACGGGCTGAGGTACAGGCGGAGATACGGGCTGAGGTGCAGTCTGAGGTCGCACAAATTAGGGAAGAGTTTGCATGGTTGAGAGAAGCATTACTGGCCAAGAGTGCAGATGCTGATCCCCAGGGTGACGGTACCCCTCGGGGTCGGATAAGCAGTTGCACTTCGAAGGTCCTCGCGGATCCAATGGATCTACTTGAGGTATTGCAAGCCTTCATCTGTGCACTTAAGTTGATGCCACTCCCATTCTGTTAGTGTTGTTTCGCTAACCTGTTTTAATTGTTACAAATTTGCAGAAGCCGGAGGGCTGCATCCTACTGAATCACCTAGGCGACGGGCAGGAAGTGGTTGGACACGGCTTCGTATATCCGTCTGGGCCGGATGTCCGGGTCCACTGCGTACCTCTGCGGTTGGGGTTCGCAATGGTATAGGTGGACATGGCCATGCCGGGCTACAATGATTCTCCATTGCCAGTCCCAACAAAGGAAATGCAGACACTTGCTGAGGCAGTGGGCTCCTACGTACAGTGGCCCAAGAAGTGTGTTCTAGTACAACAGGTAAATCCTACATATTTTAGATTACATCCTACTCAGTACACTCAACTTGCAAAATCTAACATACGTGCTCATTAATTGAAGTGGCCTGCCGGCGGGCTACTAGGGGACTGTGCCCCCAGCTCGGGGCATGAGGCCGGATCTAGTGCGAACCAGAACATATCAAAGACGGCCTCGACCCCAGCCAACGCATCCACTCCTTCACCTCAGAAGAAAGCCGCCATCACCTCGCCCTTGCCTTCGAAGGTATGCGCTTAGTCCCCGGCAAAAGGCAAGGGCAAAGGCAAGGGCAAAGAGCGAAAGGGACAACCGGAGAGGTTCAGGAACGGGTTCCCACTCGTGTCGGAGGCAGGTTTGGGCAAATTGGATCGATCAACCAGAGACCTCCACGAGTGGTACCTACACCGAGCTCGGCGCAATCTGAACTTCTTAGTTCCCTACAGGCCTGGGCAGTTCCACCGTGAGCCCGGGAGTATATCCGTGGCACACGAGGATCTGTTCGACCTCTACAACTGGCGGGAGCTCGATATGTCCATCATACGGACTGGAGACCTGTGAGTTTGCTGATCCTATGTATTGCTGTTTTCTAACTCTGTTTGCTAACTCTGCATTGTTGTAGTTCATTTGAAATGTAGTAACTTTCTGTGCAATACTAATGTCGTCCTTTGCATGCAGGTGCATGTACAGGATAGCATCAGAGGCTGCGTGTGACAAGGTGGCTTTCCTCGACCCAGAGAAAATAAGCCTCACGATGCTAGAGCACGACGCCGCGCACACTGAGCAGTACATATCCAAGGTGCTGATGGCACAGTAGGACAGGGAGTTCATTCTGGTGCCGTACCACCAAAGGTTAGTGCATTTCGTACTAATTTAACTCGATCTTGTATGTTACACCTGAGATATACTTTGAGCTAGCGGTCCTCTTTTACGTACAATATAGGGGCCACTGGATCCTCATCGTGATCTGTCCGCCGAGGAACGAGGTGTACTACCTCGATTCAATGCGTGACAGATTATCGAACGAATAAGTGGTCAAGGGGAATATGGAGGCGTAAGTAACTTATATGTTTGATTTAAATTTTGACCACACTAGCTAATGATAATACATTAACCGGCAATGCTAATTGAAATGCAGGGCTTTTGATAAATATGTGTCCGCTGGAGGGAGGCATGCCGCACCGCAGGGCTCCCTACTAGCTTGGAAAGAATATGAGGTACTCACGAGACTTTTTGTTTATGCTTAATTAGTTTATGGAAAAAATAGCTAACATGTCTTCGCATATGCAATTATCTCAGTGCCATCAGCAGCCGCAATCGTGGGAATGCGGGTTTTATGTGCTGCGCTACATGTACGACCTAGTGCAGGCAAACTTTGCCCAATTCCCCCAGGTAAGCATCGATAGCTAACTCAAATTTGAAAATTGGGTGTCACGTTCAAAATTAGGAAGTTAGTTACTCAGTATTCATACATGCTTGCAGATCTCCATGTCGAAAGACCAATACGAAAATGCAAAGATTGGAGATCTTTGACAAATCTGGGCTCAATATGTCATGGAGGAAGTTGCGCCCAACCAACCGCCATGACAATTTTCTCTTTTTCGTGTACTCTGTGCATAGATTGTTTATATATATGTGAATAAATGTCCACATTGGATTGCAATTTGTATTTGTTCATGTATATGTGAATAAATGTGAATAATTGTCTCATGTGTCAATCTGTTCAATGTATATGTGAATTTACCCTTCTTTGCATAAGTACTGTATTGTGTATCCAATCTATACTGTATTGCATCTGTACTGTATATGTGAATGTACTGTATTGTGAATGTAAAGAATGTACTGTATATGTGAATGTATTGTATTGCATATGTACTGTATTTCTATCGGTAAATTCATTCACAACCAAGAGACTACTATCATTTTTTCTATCGGTAAACTCATCCACAACCGAGAGACTACTATCGTTTTTTTCTATCGGTACACTCGTAATTAACCGTTAGAAGAGTGTGACTTTTCCTGCCGGTGAACTCATACACAACTGAGAGAGTACTATGATTTTTTCTATCGATAATCTCTTTCACAACCGAGAGATTACTATACTTTATTCTATCGGTACACACGTAATTCACCATTAGAAGAGTTTAACTTTTCCTGCCAGTAAACTCATACACAACCGAGAGAGTACAATCGTTTTTTCTATCGGTAAACTCATTTCCAATTGAGAGAGTACTAAGGTTTTTTCTATCGGTATACTCTAAATTAACCGTTAGAAGAGTGTTACTTTTCCTGCTGTTAAACTCATTCACAACCGAGAGAGTACTATATTTTTTCTATCGGTAAACTCTTTCACGAACGTCAGACTACAACGGTTTTCTACCGGTGTTCGCCTAAGATGCCGTTAGAATAGTGAAGTTCTTCTATCGGTTATTTACCGGTAGAAAATGACCTGTCTTGTTCTATCGTGTCTATCTCTAACGATACAAAAACCGATAGTAGAAGGGTGTTTTTTATGGATAGAAGAAAGCTTTTCTGTACTAGTGAGTGTCTCCATATGCACACCCCCAAACTTAGATTAAATTATTAATTCTTTACGTGTAACATGTAGCTAGCACTGGATCCTGCTAGTACTTATTACGAAAAGGAACAAGGTGTTCTACCTTGATTCATTGCAGAGGAAAGGGTACGAGTATTGCGGCGCACGAGATGTATTCAAAAGGTTATGATATTCATGTGGACCTGTCTTGCATCTAGATTTATTATCCTCAAATTGTCAATTTTGACTATCCTCAAACTGTCAATTTTGACTATCTGCAGGGCTTTCACGAACTACTTTGCCGAGGGAGGGCGACAACACGAGCGGTGACCCAATAAGTTTCAGTGGTTACAATTTTCGGTACAAATTTGAACTGGCATCTGTTTTACTTTATAACGTGTCCCCAGCTAACTCTCGGTCTGTAAATTGGCAGTGCCATCAGCAGCCGAACGACAATACATGTGGGTTCTACGTGATGCGCCACATGTATGACCTGATCATCACCCCTCACCGGCCACATTTCCCCGAGGTATACAACTGCTCCCCTTTGTATAGATTTGGCAGAACTTACAACTACATTGAGCTAATTTTTTATGTAACAACTCTTGCTACAGGGGGTTGACTTCCCTTCGAAAAGTTTTGACCCTCGGCAGATTGGTATGGTCCGAGGGATGCTCGCTGAGTTTTTCCTTGCGGAGGTCATATCAACCAAGGGGAAGTTTAGGGACCCACAAGGTTCGTATTAGTGCGGCCTTTCATTTATTTGTACATCTAACATACTGACTTTAATTGTTGATTACATTTATTTGTTCAATCTCAATTGTACATATTTCTGAGTTCTGTGCTGTATCTATGAAATGCTATTGTACATGTTTTTAAGTTGTGTGCATGTATAAGACTGTATATATTTGAGTACTGTGCATGTATGAAATTCATGAACTATATATATGAAATGCTATTTGTACAGAGGACATGGCTAGCATGATTCTTGAGGCTAGCCACAAAAAAAAGAAATTTATTAAAAATAATATTAATATGCACAGACGGTTTTGATCTTACAAACCGTCTGAGATTATAACCGTCACCGATAATGACACTATCATAGATGGTTTTGACCTAAAAACCGTCTGTGATAAGGACACTATCACAGACAGTTCTGAGGTTATAACCGTTATCACAGACGGTTCCGAGATTATAACCGTCACCGATAATGACAATATCGCAAATTGTTTTGATCTCAAGGCCGTCTGTGGTACTCTTACTACACAGACGGTTCTGAGATTATAAACCGTCTGTGATAAGGAAACAATCACAGATGGTTCCAAGATTATCACCGTCACTGATAATGACAATATCGCAGATGGTTTTGACCTCAAAGCCGTCTATGATACTCTTACTACACAGACGGTTCTAATACAACCGTCTGTGATAAGGATGATGCGCACGGTGGGCCGATCTTCCGACAGGTAGAGGTAAGTCGATTGGTGGAGACTCGACGTTGACGATCCGGCTTCCGATCAGAACCGATCCGAACCCAGCAATCGCTACACCACGGCTCCGTTGGTTATCAACCATGCACAAACACGATTGACCTCACCAAGAAGGCTTATCCCTGCATGCGAATCGAGAACACAAGCAAGAACGAGAAAGAAGCAATCTGAAATATTGCAAATATAAATTGAATCTCACGAGTTGGGGTTCCACAAACCGATACACGGCGAAACTGTTCTTTGACAGATTAATCTAAGCAAAACCCAAACCAAACCCTAGCGGCGGCTACTGAATATAAGGGCTAAGGGACGTCCTAGAAACCCTAGACGTGTCCGTGATGGACTCCAACACGATACATGGGCCAACGGCCCAAATTGGTGACGCAGCACCCTGGGACAGATTCTGTCCGCCAACTTGCAACGCGAATTCCCGTCGACTCAGCAGTCCAATTGACCTGAAACCGGTGCCATTGGAAATTTTATCTCCTTAGCTTTCGATACATATGTGGATCATTGAAATCGGAGTCCGTTTGTGGCCTGGGCGACGATTTTAGTGAACACTGCTCCTGGTGGCCGAGGTAGTCGACTCCGAGATGAATTGGGACTCCGACTCCGAGATGAATTGGGACTCCAACTTGACTTGGACGCCCTCCTGGCCTCCCTCCTGGCCCTTGCTGGTTCCCAAGGCCTTCATGATCCTCTCCAAAGTTCCTAAGTACAATATAATCAATAATATCATTAGGTAGCATACTATCCTCACAAGTATATACACGGGCACTTAGGAACGAGCTCACCTGTTGATTCAATTGCCGTGCTCGTGCTCTTGTGATGGGTCCTTGCATCACAACTGGAGGAGTCTCGGGCGTATGCATAGGAGTGATGTCCTCATCATCCTCCCCCTCTTGAAGTGGAGTCGTCCTCGACTCAAGCTCATCTTCTTCTCCCATGAACGGTTTCAAATCTGCAATGTTAAATGTGGGACTAACTCCAAATTCGGGCGGCAACTCAAGTTTATATGCATTATCATTTATTTTCTCAAGTATCTTGAAAGGACCATCAGCTCTAGGCATTAATTTAGACTTTCGCAATTCTGGAAAACGATCCTTTCTCAAGTGTAACCATACTAAATCACCCGGTTCAAGTTTTACTTCCTTTCTACCTTTACTTCCCGCAGTCCTATACCTTTCATTCATCATTTCAATATTTTCTTTAGTCTTTTCATGCAATTTCAGAATAAATTCAGCACGTTCCTTAGCATCATGATTAACTCGTTCACTAGTAGGTAAAGGTAATAGATCAATAGGAGCACGGGGATTGAAGCCATACACTACCTGAAAAGGACTTACCTTGGTGGTGGAGTGTACCGCCCTATTATAAGCGAACTCAACATGCGGCAAACACTCTTCCCACATCTTCAAATTCTTCTTCAAAACAGCCCTCAACATAGTAGATAATGTACGATTTACTACCTCGGTTTGGCCGTCGGTTTGGGGATGACATGTTGTTGAAAACAGCAGCTTGGTCCCCAATTTATTCCATAGAGTTCTCCAAAAGTGGCTCAAAAACTTGGCATCACGATCTGACACAATAGTAGAAGGCATACCATGCAAGCGAACGATTTCTTGAAAGAAAAGGTTAGCAATATTAACAGCATCATCGCTCTTATGACAAGGAATAAAGTGAGCCATCTTAGAAAATATATCAACCACCACAAAAATACTATCCCTCCCCCTCTTGGTCCTAGGCAGTCCTAAAACAAAGTCCATAGATATATCCTCCCATGGAGTGCTAGGAACAGGAAGAGGCATATATAAACCATGTGGATTCAATCGTGACTTAGCCTTTTGACATGTAGTGCAGCGGGATACAAACCTCTCAATGTCTCGCCTCATCTTCGGCCAAAAGAAGTGAGCGGACAGAACGGCCTCCGTCTTCTTGGCACCAAAATGACCCATCAAACCTCCTCCATGAGCTTCCTGTATCAAAAGAAAACGAACGGATCCAACTGGAATGCATAGGCGGTTAGCTCTAAACACAAATCCATCATTTATCACATATTTGTCCCATGTTCTTCCCTCTTTGCAATGCAGCAAGACATCCTTAAAATCATCATCATTAGCATATTGTTCTTTGATTGATTCCAATCCAAATATACGACAATCAAGTTGGGACAACATGGTATATCTCCTAGACAAGGCATCAGCAATCACATTATCCTTCCCTTTCTTGTGTTTGATAACATAAGGAAAAGATTCAACAAATTCAACCCATTTAGCATGTCTACGATTCAGTTTCACTTGACTGCGAATATGTTTTAGCGACTCATGATCGGAATGAATAACAAATTCTTTGGGCCAAAGATAATGTTGCCACGTTTCTAAAGATCGCACAAGAGCATACAATTCTTTATCATACGTGGAATAATTCAAAACAGGACCACTCAATTTTTCGCTAAAGTAAGCAACAAGTTTACTATCTTGCATCAAAACACCGCCAAGTCCAACCCCACTAGCATCACATTCAAGCTCAAAGGTCTTATTAAAATCAGGAAGTTGGAGTAAAGGTGCATTAGTAAGCTTATCTTTCAAAAGGTTGAAGGCATTCTCCTGTGCTTGCCCCCAATGGAACACAACTCCCTTCTTCGTCAACTCGTTCAATGGGGCTGCAATGGTGCTGAAATCCTTCACAAAGCGGCGGTAAAATCCGGCAAGTCCATGGAAGCTCCGCACTTGTGAAATCGTCGTGGGCGTTGGCCAACTCTTAATCGCGTGCACCTTGGCTTCATCCACCTCAATTCCCTGTGTAGTCACAACATAGCCAAGAAACGATACTCGTTCGGTGCAAAAAGTGCACTTCTCGAGGTTACCAAATAAACGTGCAGCACGCAAAGCATCAAAAACAGCACGTAGATGATCAAGATGTTCATGTAACGACTTGCTGTAAATCAATATATCATCAAAATAAACCACCACAAATTTCCCAATGAAAGCTCGTAAAACCTCGTTCATTAAGCGCATGAAAGTGCTAGGTGCATTAGTTAAACCAAAAGGCATGACTAACCACTCATACAATCCAAACTTGGTTTTAAAGGCTGTTTTCCATTCATCTCCCAATTTCATTCTTATTTGGTGGTATCCACTACGCAAGTCAACCTTAGAAAAAATTATAGAACCACTTAACTCATCAAGCATGTCGTCTAACCTAGGAATAGGATGACGGTACCTTATTGTGATATTGTTAATGGCTCTACAATCTACACACATGCGCCAACTGCCATCTTTCTTAGGAACCAAAATAACAGGAACAGCACAAGGACTAAGGCTCTCACGTACATACCCGCGGTCCAAAAGATCTTGGACTTGGCGCTGAATCTCCTTAGTCTCCTCGGGGTTGGTCCTATAAGCAGCTCGGTTTGGCAAACTCGCTCCAGGTATCAAATCAATTTGGTGCTCAATCCCTCGTATGGGTGGGAGTCCTGGAGGTATCTCGGCAGGAAAAACATCTGCATACTCCTGCAAAAGGTTAGTGACAGCAGGAGGCAAAGTACTGGGCATATCATCCAATGAAAACAAAGCATCTTTGCATATCAAAGCATAGCACGGTGCATCATTCTCATTAATTTCAGCAAGGTCACATTTTGTAGCAAGCATAACACCACCCTTCAATTTAATTCCCTCGGACCTAGAACTAGGTTCTTTCTTGTCTTTCTTAGGTGGGAAAATATTTTTAGCCACTTGCTGATTTTCAGATTCAAGCGCACTCTCTTTTCTCTCATTTTCAGCTCTCTCTTTGTCACATTGCACAATTTCAGTAGGAGTCATAGGGAGCAAAGTGATTTTCTTCCCCTTGTGCATAAGAGTGTATTTGTTACTTCTACCATGATGAATTGCATCAGTATCAAATTCCCATGGACGGCCTAACAAAAGGGAACATGCTTGCATAGGCACTACATCAAAATCAGCAAGATCATGGTATGTTCCAATGAAAAATTGCACTCTCGCAGTTTGTGTTACCTTCACCTTACCGCTGTTATTGAACCATTGAATATGGTAGGGATGAGGGTGTGCACGTGTGGGCAAGCAAAGCTTCTCCACCAGATCTGAACTCACCAAGTTATTGCAGCTCCCACCATCAATTATGACACGAACACGATGGTCCTTGACGATGAGGTACATCTGAAACAAATTATGGCGTTTTAGCTTGTCCGCTTGCTCCATTTGAGCGCTCAACACTCGTTGCACAATGATTGTCCTATAATTCTTGGTGGCAGTGGTCCCTAAAATCTCCTCATCATCGTCGTCCGTCTCATGGTCATCCTCATTATCTGCAAGGTTAGCTACAAGAGCATATTCATCCTCAACATCACTAGCACTAATGTACCCACCTTCTTCTGTTGCAATGTACGCTCGACGACTTGGGCAATCCTTCATGACATGGCCCATCCCCTTGCATCGGTGGCACACAATTTCCGTTGTTCGACCCGTGGAAGCCACCGATGAAGAACTCTTTGTTGGTGCCTGCACATGGTTAGATTTACTCACCTCGGGAACTCGTGATGGCGGTGATGGTGCTGCTGAACGCGCCCTACTCATGGAGGGGGCAGCAGACCGAACAGAAAGGGGTGGAGCTGATTTGGTTGTCCCCGGCGTCGTCTTTGGTGTGGGTATGTTGCCGAAATTACTCCTTGGCCTTTGCTGTTTTCCCTGCAATTCTTTTTCTGCCAACATAGCAAGCTGGAACAATCTATTGATAGAATTATATTCTTTGTAATCAATTATGTCCTGAATCTCGCGCCGTAATCCCCCATAAAAACGAGCCATCTTATCCTCCTCATCCTCAACTACCTCACAACGCAACATGCCTATTTGTAGCTCTTGGTAGTACTCCTCAACAGATTTATTATTTTGATTTAAGCGTTGCAAATTCTTGCGCATATCACGTTTATAAGAAGGAGGAACAAATCTTCTACGCATAGCTTGTTTTAATCTATCCCATGTATCAGGTGCTAATCCAGCATTTACTATCTCATTCCACCAAATGATAGCAAAATCTTTAAACTCACTAGTAGCTTGTCTAACTCTATGTATCTCAGGAACAAGATGGGAGTTAAATTTTTGTTCAACTGTCATTTCCCAATCTAAGTAAACTTTAGCATCATAAGTACCAGAAAAAGATGGTATGGTAAATTTAACCCTAGCAAAAGAATCATCATGTCCACGACCATTACGAGGATTAAAATTGTTAACTCCCATACCTTGACGGTTGTTATTCAGGCGTTGTTGTTGTCGCACATCCTGTGCAGCGGCACGAGCGGCAAAGGCATCATGGCCCTCTCCATCCACTTCATCTCCCGCGACAGACTCTTCTTGATCTTCCACTCTGCGAGCTCCATTGGGAGGCGGCTGTCTCTCAAAATTTTCCAACCTGGTAAGAAGATTGGCGATGCTTCGCTCTATCCTCTCCAATCTTTGGTCGTTATCTTGGCCGATCCTTGCGATGTTTGCGTTGATGTCATTGAGCGCGTTGTTAAGCTCGTTCCGTGTAACACACTCATCTTCCTCATTACCTGCCATTGTTAGTTGAAAGAAAGACAAAAGAAACAAAAACAACCGGTGGTATAATCCCTATCAATTACTTTGGCGGCAGAAGGTGGTTTCACTCACTCTCAAGCGTCTTACCACGCTCTTACAAGTGTTCTTACCAATGCAACAGGTGGTACAACCGGCGGCTGGTTCGTGATACCGTGACAAGCTTGAGTGTAGCGATTGCCGAATTGAACCTGAACTGATCAGAAGAAAGGTGGAGCTTGGAAGGCAAAGTATAGTAGCAAGGATTAGCAAATTTCGAAAACAGTTAGCAAAGCTGAATAAAGATTCAAAGTTCTTGTCACAGTTGCTGGCCTAAGCGTGCTCCTATAACTAGTTCAACCTAGCAAGGGATATATCACAGCACAAAGGACTCAAAGGATGCAAGCAATTCTGATTTTCTACTTCTCTTTCTCTTCTCTCTGTTTTTTTTTTTTTCACTTCTTTTTTTTTTTTAACACAAATATATACCTCTTAACTCAGAGGAGAAACAAAAATCTCACAATTTGAAGCAACAAACGACAGGAAACCGATGCCCGAAAGAATTGACAAAACAGGACAGCAAACTTCCGGGCGTCGAAACTCGGTCTTAGAAGCTTTTTTTGAGGGTCAAAAAAAATGCACAGGTCTAAAGACCTGTGGAATATTCAGATGTGCGTCGTCGTCCCCTTCGAAACAAAAAAAAGTAGACCCAAATCGGAGTTCGTATGCAAAAGTTATGCCAGTTTTAGTGAACACTGCACAATCTGGAATTGCTCGCGAATTCAGATCTTTCTCCCGGTTAGGCTAGAATAGGATTAGGTTTGCGGGTGAAAAAGGATGGCCAGCGGTGCAGGGCAATTGACACAAGGCGGCTCGCGACCTCAAACCAGCAACAAGACGATGACTATGGATCAATAGTCAACAATACGATACTGAAAACGAAATTGCAAAGCTCAAAGGGTTGTAGGACAGCGGAATTGATGATGAACTTTTTTGTGGGGCAAATTTTCTGGACTCTAGGACGATGGCAAAACAAAACTAAAGGGGATACAATGATACTTGACGGGAAACCGAGGCTCTGATACCACTTGATGCGCACGGTGGGCCGATCTTCCGACAGGTAGAGGTAAGTCGATTGGTGGAGACTCGACGTTGACGATCCGGCTTCCGATCAGAACCGATCCGAACCCAGCAATCGCTACACCACGGCTCCGTTGGTTATCAACCATGCACAAACACGATTGACCTCACCAAGAAGGCTTATCCCTGCATGCGAATCGAGAACACAAGCAAGAACGAGAAAGAAGCAATCTGAAATATTGCAAATATAAATTGAATCTCACGAGTTGGGGTTCCACAAACCGATACACGGCGAAACTGTTCTTTGACAGATTAATCTAAGCAAAACCCAAACCAAACCCTAGCAGCGGCTACTGAATATAAGGGCTAAGGGACGTCCTAGAAACCCTAGACGTGTCCGTGATGGACTCCAACACGATACATAGGCCAACGGCCCAAATTGGTGACGCAGCACCCTGGGACAGATTCTGTCCGCCAACTTGCAACGCGAATTCCCGTCGACTCATCAGTCCAATTGACGTGAAACCGATGCCATTGGAAAGTTTATCTCCTTAGCTTTCGATACATATGTGGATCATTGAAATCGGAGTCCGTTTGTGGCCTGGGCGACGATTTTAGTGAACACTGCTCCTGGTGGCCGAGGTAGTCGACTCCGAGATGAATTGGGACTCCGACTCCGAGATGAATTGGGACTCCAACTTGACTTGGACGCCCTCCTGGCCTCCCTCCTGGCCCTTGCTGGTTCCCAAGGCCTTCATGATCCTCTCCAAAGTTCCTAAGTACAATATAATCAATAATATCATTAGGTAGCATACTATCCTCACAAGTATATACACGGGCACTTAGGAACGAGCTCACCTGTTGATTCAATTGCCGTGCTCGTGCTCTTGTGATGGGTCCTTGCATCACAACTGGAGGAGTCTCGGGCGTATGCATAGGAGTGATGTCCTCATCAAAGGACACTATCACAAACGGCTCCTAGATTATAACCGTCGCCGGTAATGACAATATCACACATGGTTTTGACTTCAAAGCCGGCTGTGATAATGTGAGTATCACAGACGGCTTTGATCTCAGAACCATCAGTAATAATATGAGTATCACAGACAGTTCTGAGGTCATAACCGTCTACGATACTCATATTATTACTGACGGTTGTAAGATCAAAACCGTCTGTGGTAGTATGAGTATCTCAGACGGTTTTGATGTTATAACAGTCTGTGTATTAAGAGTTTCACAGACGATTCTGATGTTATAACAGTCTGTGTAGTACGAGTATCAAGACGGTTTTGATTTTATAACAGTCTGTGAAGGGAAAATCACAGACGGTTCAAAACCGTTAGTGATAGTACTCGATTATCACTGACTCGAATATCACTGACGGGTAAGAACCGTCTATGATGACTGTTTTGACCCGACTGTGATAATGAATTCTGTAGTAGTGTCTTCTTCTGCCATGCTAATTTGATGATATCCTGAGTAAGCGTCCAGGAAACTCATCAGTTCGCAACCGCAGTTGAATCAACCAACTGGTCGATGCGGAGAAGGGGAAAATCATCCTTCGGACAGGCACTATTTAGGCTGGTGTAGTCGACGCACATGTGCCACTTGCCATTTGACTTGTAGACCATGACCGGGTTTACAAGCCATTCTGGATGATCGACTTCGTGAATAAATTTGGCCTTTTGGAGATTATCTAACTCCACTCGGATGGCTTCCTGCCGATCAACCACAAAACGCCTGAGCTTCTGCTTTATTGGTCGCTGTCCAAGTCGAATTGCTAACCTGTGCTCAATTACCTCCCTTGGGACACCGGGCATGTCGGATGGTTTCCACGCAAACACATCTGCATTAGCTTGGAGGAAAGTAATGAGCTCGAGTTCCTATTTGTCATCTAGTCTTGATCCAACCCGAATTGTCCTGGATGGATCATCTGGGTACAACGGAACCAATTTTAATGTTTCATCTGGTCGAGGAACAGCTTTGATCGTATCAGTAGACATTGTGGCAATCTGGGCTTCTCAGAGGGGAAGCTGATCTACCATCTCCAAGAATAACCGATCACACATCAATGCCACATTGCAACTGCCTCGGACCAAAATAACGCCCTTGAGGCCAGGCAACTTACCGCACTGCTAAGCATAGTGCGTAGCCATAATGAATTTAGCAAGAGTTGGCCTGCCAAAGATTGCGTTATAAGCCGAATCACAATCAATTACATCAAAGGTAACCAATTCTGTTCGGAAGTTATCTGGTTCGCCCAGCGTGACTGGGAGCACCACCTGTCCCAATGGCATCATAGAGGGACCAGGAATTATCCCATAAAATGGATGAATTATGGGTTTAATTTTTGAACGAGGAATTTGCATCTTGTCCAGTGCCTTGACCAATAAAATGTCCAAGGAACTACCTCCGTCGATCAGGACCCTTTCGACCCTCGCATTACTGATAATTGGGGTAATGACCAAAGATAGCCTCAATGGTCGAGTAAGCCCCACAGGGCAATTAGAGCGATCAAACATCAAAGGAGTATCCGACCAACGGGGGTATTGAGGTTCACCAAGGGGAGTCCCCGCTTGGTTCACCTCTCGGTAAAAATCTTTAAATTGCCATTTAGAAACAAAAGAGGAGGAACCTCCGAAAATAACATTGACATGATTACGAGGTACCTGGTAGGACATCTCTTCGTCCCCGCTGGCGTCTCTTAGCCCGCAAGCTTGTTCTTTTGGTGGCAAGGTCGGCATTGGTCCGATCCCCTGGTAGAAGTCATCTAGCTGTTTCAACCAACTCCAGCAATTCTTGAGGTCGTGGCCTGCAGAGTTGTGGAGTGGACAGCATCTCTTGCCTTCCTGTGGGTTAGTCGACTTCTCTGGTTGGTCGGCACTGCGACCACCAGAAGCAGTTTTATTTTTAAATGAAGATTTATTACCTTTGGTTGACAGAGGTTTCTCTGTGACCGCGACCTCTCGGTATTGTCCAGTTCGACTCCTTTTTGATTTCTTTGACTTCCAGCCTGATGAAGATTCTGGCTTCTTGTTCGAATCATCTCTCTTTACATCCTTGAGACCTGGTTGAGGCGGTAAGTTTTCTTTGTCCACCATCCGATTCCACTCAATGGCCTCGGCCGCGTCGGAATATCGATCAGCCATATCAAAAAGATCGGCTACTGATCGAGGGGGATGGATGAGCAAATCCTTCGTAAACCTCCGGTGTCAAACGGCGTGTTTAAACACCCTGATAACGAAATTATCATATATGTTCGGGATGGTATTTCTCACCCCGACGAATCTTTTGACAAACTGACGAAGAGTTTCGGTCGATGTTTGTCGTAGTCGGTGGAGGTCGTCCTCTTTTCCTGGCTTCTAATAACAATTCAGGAAATTGTTGAGGATGGCATCGCACCACATTTCCCAGTTATATATCGAACCCTCGGGCTGATTGAACAGCTAGGTTCTTGCCGGTCCCTCGAGGATTGTAGGCAAATAGTTGGCCATGACCCGGTCATCGCCACCCGCTGCCTGAATAGTAGTGATGTAAATTTGAAGGAACTCAGACGGATTCTGAGTTTAGTCAAATCTTTCAATAGCCCCCGGTATAAACTTATCCGGCCAAACGACCGCGCGAAGGCCGGGCGAGAAAGCTTTACAACCAACATAAGGACCATAGATGGATCTATGACTCTCAACCTGATCTCGGGCTACCTCACGCGAAGGAGAGGCCACGCGTGGTCCCAGGCGAGAGTGGACAGGAATTCGTTCCCGATCACGAGAATTTCCCGCCCGTCTGGCTTTGTCATGCCGAGACGGCACTAGTGGTGGACGATTCCGTCTACCAGAACTAGAGTTAGAGTATTCTCTTTCATGGGAACATATCGCCGATCGAGAAGAGGCTGTAGGGGTCGCTTCGGATGCGACCTCATCTAACCTCTCCGCCATGATTCTGGCGAAAGCCAGTTTCTGCACATCTGTGACAGTAGGAGAAAAATTATGCAGGACCTCTGCGATGGATCGAAGCCGGCCATGCGTGCTCCTCCTGGGTGTGCCAAGTGTCACCGTCTCTTCGTCTGCCGGTAAATGTCTCAGGGATAAAGAAGGTGTTTAGTTGCGTCTGCGACCACGCGGACGACGGGAGGAACTCGCAGCAGCGTCGTAATGAGCTTGCGCATTTTGTAGAGCCTCTAGGGCTATTTTGCGGAGCTCATTATCTTGCTGCTGGTGATCTTGATTCTCCTTTTGTCTACGTTCTTGTTCTTCTTTCTGCTCGCGCTCCTATTCTTCCCTAGCAGTTCGCTGATCGGGAGTTTCTTCTTATAAGGTAGCGAATTCCCTAGGGAACGAGGTCGCCGATGGAGAGAATATCTCTGTTTGTTCCGAGTCGGACTCAAAATCAAAGAGACGGTGGAGGTTATTAGGATCGAACCTCCCCGGACTGAATTCCTAGTCAACATTGCCTTTGCCCTCGGCGGGGTTATGCGATGGGTCGGATTCAACCTCTAACGCAGTAGAAACAACATTGGGTTCCAGTTCTGCATATGTTGTCTCCTAGTCGATAGACATGACCTGAGTGGTCAAATCGACCTCTAGGACGTCTTCGCCCCCGGTTTCCTCTATTGGAACAGGATCACTAGGTGAAGGCATCTGTATGTGGGCATAATCCTCGAGATCAAAGTCGCTCTTAGAATCATATGCCCCAGACATGGCTCACCGAACCTCTGGATAGAAAAAAGAACACCTTGAGAAAGGCCCCATGGTGGGCGCTAGCTATCGACGATTCGGACTCGGAGTCCTTAGTCGATCTTATGCAGAATTTGTGAGTTGTGAGACCTTTCAAGGTGTCCCTCCGGAAAGGGATGATGAGCAATGTCAGTTGGGGCACAGAGAGATTTATACAGATTCGGGCCCTCGATGGTGGGAGTAACAGCCCTACGTCCTGTTGTGATTTCACTATGTATGGAAAAAGGTTTACAAGGTTGGGGAAAAGATCATCAAAGACGAAGATATTTTCTGTGTGATTGTCTAAAAAACGACTAAACTAACTTATGAAGGCTTGTCCTTGATCTATCGTCATCTTCTTGTATATCTTTCTCTTGTACATTTGCTTACCCTTTTTATACTGGTCGAAAGGGCGCCAATGCACAATGGTTTTGAACGGTTGCTTGGGTGCAGTTTTGATAACCGCACTTAACTTCTATGCAGGTTTAACACGTGCAATCAAGGGATAACTGCACATGTTAACCTCCTGGAAGTTGTCTTCATATGTGGAGGAATCATCATGATCCTAGGAATGTGCCTGCTGCAGAGCTAGGCAATCCCGAATTTATTCTGGTCGAGGGTAGTCCACGACCTTCTGATCGTGCATCGTCTACGGCCTCCTGACCGCTTATCATCTGCGATCTCATGATCGCGCAAAGCCTGCGACCATAAGTCATTCTTGTGTCCGCGCTTCTCAGGTCATCTGAGACCATAACAGCGGACCTTCAGATACTCATCTGGTTTGAATCCGTCTTGAACCAAATGTGCATTATTTCGAACTAGCTCGGGTAACAATCCTCGTCAGTACTAACCCATGGCTTTCCCTGACCCTGCTGATGCGACGAAGAAGAAGAAGAAGAAGAAGAAGAAGAAGAAGAAGAAGAAGGAGCCTGATATTTTGTTGGGATGTGAGAGCCGGGCAATCCTAAACTGCCAACATAAATAGATACCTCAGTCCCCAGAAAAACAAAACCTTACTTTTGTGGTATAAATATATTAGGGGTTGTGTGATACCCCCTTTTGTTGTGAATATTGGTCTTAAATTATATGAGTAGGTGTGTGAGCCTAGCTCGATGAAAATCTTGTGCAATTCATATTTTTTTGCATTTCCAACTTGACTAGTGCATACCATGAAAAATTGTGCATCTTGGTTGTGCATTTTTGCATCCTACAGCAACCCAACGACAGTTGTTATGGAAAAAGAAGGTGACAAAAATGGAAGTGGGCAATCAGAAGTACCCACTAGTCCAATGATGGAAATGCCAGCCCCTCCAACATCAGCAGAAGGGTAGGCAACAATGATAGAGATGAACAGGTGGATGGAAGCTACACGCCGAGAATTCCAGGAACACCATGACAAAGTTATTGAGAAATTAGTAGGGGTGATAAAGGAAAACAGGGCAAAAGCATCTAACTTGCAAAATTATAGGGTCAAGTTAACTGATTTCCTACAAACGAAACCACCAACCTTTTCAAAGGCAGAAGAGCCTTTAGAAGCTGATGATTGGTTAGTAACCATCGAAAGAAAGTTGGAAACCGTAAGGTGCTCTAACGAGGAAAAAGTTTTATATGCATCGCACCAACTGATTGGCCCTACAACCACTTGGTGGCTGAACTTCAGAGACATGAGGCCGACGGACCATCCAATCACTTGGGAGGTGTTTAAGAAGAAATTCAGAGAAGTGCATGTACCCATGGGCATTATATCTATCAAGAAAAAGGAATTCTGTAATTTAAAACAAGGATATAAATCGGTAACCGAGTATCTGCATCAGTTCAACCATCTAGCCAGGTACGCTCCGGATGATGTGAATTCAGAGGAATCAAAGATTGACTGATTTTTAGAAGGACTGCAGCCAGTACTACAGCTGCAGTTGTGTTTAGTGAAAATTACCGAATTCCAAGACTTAGTAGACCGTGCCATAACTCAAGAGAATTGCCAAATGGCGGTAGACGAAGAAAGGCGGAAGAAGGCGAGATTTGACCCCCGACCATCAATGCAGCAACAACGGGGAAAACAACCAATGATGGTAAGGTACAGACCTAACGTACCATTTAAGCAATAGCAATGGGTGCAATGCACCTTTTGCAAGGGACCACACCTAAGGAAGGATTGCGATAAGGCAAGTGGTGCATGTTTCAGATGTGGCCAACTGGGACATCATCTTAGTCAGTGCCCACAACGAAACCAGATGAGACCTCAATGGCGACCACCTTTCAAACCCCCAATGCAGATCAATTCCACCCCCGAAGGAAGAGAACAAGCCAACAAACCGACGACCACCTTTGGTCGAGGTCGAGGACGAGGAGGACCAACAAAGACTCAAAGGAAGCTGAACTATGTGAGCATCAATCAAATTGGATCAGCCTTGGACATCATTACGGGTAATTTATTCATTCCCCCTGGTTTCGGTCTTGTACTATTTGATCCAAGTGCAACCCATTCTCTTATATCCAAAGATTTTCTCTTTCGACACAACTTAACCTATACCACCCTAGATAAACCAATGCATATGCAATCACCTGGAGGGCCTATGGTAGTAAAACACGAAAGGCAGGGGCAGGTGATTGAAATCTTAGGAAACGAATTTAAAGCTAACCTACTAGTTGTGTCCTTAGAAGGCATGGATGTTATCCTGGGAATGAATTGGTTAGCCCTAAATGGAGCAACAGTGGATTGTGAAAAGAAAACAGTATCCTTGAGGAAAGATGATAATACCCGAATCATCTTCGTCGGAGAAAGGACCCCTTTCATAGACGCCGGTACTCATATGGCCACCAAGGATATAGAGGTGGATCAAATCCACATGGTCAATGAATACCCAGATGTTTTTCCAGAAGAGTTACCTAGGATGCCACTAGATAGGGAAGTGGAGTTTGCCATCGATCTGATTCCAAGGACAAGTCCAATTTCTCAACGACCATATCGTATGGGATCCGAAGAATTGGTAGAGCTTAAAAAGAAATTAGATGACTTAACCAACAAAGGTTATATCAAACCAAGTGTGTCACCATGGGGAGTACCAGTATTATTTGTACGCAAAAAGGACGGCACTATGAGACTTTGTATTGACTACCGAGCCCTAAATGTCGTGACTGTCAAGAACAAGTATCCACTACCCCGAATAGATGATTTATTTGATCAGCTGAAGGGTGCAACAGTATTCTCAAAAATCGACCTTAGATACGGATATCATCAGCTAAAGATTCGGGCATAAGACACCCTGAAAACCCCATTTGTAATGCGGTATGGGCACCATGAATTTTTAGTTGTGCCTTTTGGATTGACAAATGCACCAACTGTGTTTATGGAACTAATGAACAAAGTGTTCAAGTCATTCTTGGACAAGTTTGTAGTGGTTTTCATAGATGACATTCTTGTATATTCTCAGAATAAAGAAGAGCATGCGGAACACTTGCGGGAGGTTCTACAAGTACTTAGGGAAAACCAACTTTATGCCAAGCTAAGCAAATGTGAATTTTGGCTGAGCCAAATCTCATTTTTAGGTCATGTTATATCTGGACAAGGTGTTTCAATGGATCCAGCAAAAGTAGAAGCAGTACTAGCTTGGCAGAAACCCAAGAACACTACTGAAGTCAGAAGTTTTATGGGCTTAGCAGGGTATTATCGGAGATTCATCAAGGGATTTTCGACGATACCAATACCCATGACTAACCTGTTAAAGAAGGATACTGAATTTAAATGGACTAAGAAATGTGAAAGAAGTTTTGAAGAGCTTAAGGAGAAGCCAACTACTGCGCCTATCCTAACTCTACCCGAAAGTGGAGAAAATTTTACCGTTTATTGTGATGCATCCAAAGCAGGATTAGGATGCGTTTTGATGCAGGCCAGAAAAGTAATCGCATATGCTTCTCGACAGTTGAAAGCTCATGAAATGAATTATCCAACTCATGACTTGGAGCTAGCTACTGTCGTTTTCGCCCTAAAGATCTGGCGACATTACCTTTATGGAGTCAAGTGTGAATTATACACAGACCATAAGAGCTTGAAGTATATCTTCACCCAAAAATAATTGAATATGCGGCAACGAAGATGGTTAGAATTGATTAAAGACTACGATCTGACGATCAACTATCATCCTGGAAAAGCTAACATTGTCGCCGATGCATTGAGTTGGAAATCGAGATGTCATCAAGCCTCTACAACCGAGATTTCAAAAGAAGTTATAAAAGATTTAATTCGTTTAGAGATAGAATTGATTGATCAACCCCTTGAAGGGATAGTAACCACGTTGTCAATGACCTAGTTTACAAGATCGCATCAAAGAGAAGCAAGCTGTGGATGAGTTCATCCAAGAAGAAATACTGAGAATTGGAAATGGAAGACCATTAGAATTTAACATCATGGAGGATGGAACCTTATGGTGCCACAACAGAATCTGTGTACCAGAGGACTCTGATATAAAAGACACCATCTTGAAAGAAGCTCACCAAACACCCTACAGCATTCATCCGGGCAGTACAAAACTGTATCAGGATATCAAAGGTACATTTTGGTGGAGGAATATGAAGAGAGAAATTGCACAATTTGTGTCAGAGTGCGACACATGCCAATGAGTTAAAGCTGAACACACTAGTACAGAAATGCAGTCTTCTATCGGTAAAAAACACCCTTCTACTATCGGTTTTTGTACTGATAGAGATAGACACGATAGAACAAGACTGGACATTTTCTATCGGTAAATAACCGACAGAAGAAGTACACTATTCTATCGGCATATATGAATCTACCGATAGAAAACCTGTCGTAGTCTTACGTCCAGCGGCAGGGAAAGTACCATTATTCTAACGGTTAATTACAAGATTACCGACAGAAAAAATCATAATATTCTATCGGCATATTAGGAGTGTACCGATAAAAAACTCGTCGTTAGCGGTTGGAAAAGTACCACTATTCTAACGGTTAATTACAAGTTTACCGACAGAAAAAAGCATAATATTCTATCGGTATATTTGGAGTGTACCGATAGAAAACTCGTCGTCAGCGGTTGGAAAAGTACCACTATTCTAACGGCTAATTATAAGTTTACCGATAGGAAAAATCATACTATTCTATCGGCATCTTACAAGTTTACCGATAGAAAACTCGTCGCTAGCGGATTGAAAAGTACCACTATTCTAACGGTTAACTACAAGATTACCGACAGAAAAAATCATACTATTCTATCGGCATATTAGGAGTGTACCGATAGAAAACTCGTCGTCAGCGGTTGGAAAAGTACCACTATTCTAACGGTTAATTACAATATTACCGACAGAAAAAAGCTTAGTACTCTATCGGATATGTATGAGTTCACCGGCAGGAAAGGTCACACTCTTCTAACAGTTAATTTTGATTGTACCGATAGAAAAAAGTACAGTAGTCTCTCGGTTGTTGATGAATTTACCGATAGAGCATTCACATATATAGTACTTTATTTGCATTCACAATACAGTACATTCACATATACAGTACAGATGCAATACAGTATAGATTGGATACACAATACAGTACAGATGCAAGGTAAATTCACAGAACAAATTGACACATTAGGCAGTTATTCACATTTATTCACATATGTATGGACAAATACAGATTGCAATCCAATGTGGACATTTATTCACATATATATATTTATTCACATGTATATGACCAGTCTATGCAGAGTACACAAAAAGGAGAAAATTGTCATGCTGGATGGTTGGGCGCTACTTCCTCCATGACATATTGTGCCCAGATTTGTCGAAGATATATAATCTTTGCATTTTCATATTGGTCTTTCGACATGGCGATCTGCAAGCATGTGTGCATATTGAGTAACTAACTTCGATCCTAATTTAGAACGTGACACCCATTTTTGAAATTTGAGTTAGCTATCGATGCTTACCTGGGGGAATTGGGAAAAGTTTGTCTGCACTAGGTCGTACATGTAGCGCAACACATAAAACCCGCATTCCCACGATTGCGGCTGCTGATGGCACTGAGATAATTGCATATGCAAAGACATGTTAGCTATATATTGTTTCCATAAACTAATTAAGCATAAACAAAAAGTCTCGTGAGTACCTCATATTCTTTCCAAGCTAGTACGGAGCCCTGCGGTGCGGCATGCCTCCCTCCAGCGGACACATATTTATCAAAAGCCCTGCATTTCAGTTAGTATTGCCAGTTAATGTATTATCATTAGCTAGTGAGGCCAAAATATAAATCAAACATATAAGTTACTTACGCCTCCATATTCCCCTTGAGCACATATTCCATCGATAATCTGTCACGCATCGAATCGAGGTAGTACACCTCGTTCCTCGGCGGACAGATCACGATGAGGATCCAGTGGCCCCTGCATTGTACGTAAAAGAGGACCGCTAGCTCAAAGTACATCTCAGGTGTAACATACAAGATTGAGTTAAATTAGTACGAAATGCACTAACCTTTGGTGGTACGGCACCAGAATGAAGTCCCTGTCCTGCTGCGCCATCAGCGCGCTGGATATGTACTGCTCAGTGTGCGCGGCGTCCTGCTCTAGCATCGTGAGGCTTATTTTCTCTGGGTCGAGGAAACCCACCTTGTCACACGCAGCCTCCGATGCTAGCCTGTACATGCACCTGCATGCGAAGGACGAGATTAATATTAATTTCACAGAAAGTTACTCAGTATTCAAATGAACTGCAACATTAATGCAGAGTTAGCAAACAGAGTTAGAAAACAGCAATACATAGCATCAGCAAACTCACAGGACTCCAGTCCGTATGATGGACATATCGAGCTCCCGCCAGTTGTAGAGGTCGAACAGATCCTCGTGTGCCACGGATATAGTCCCGGGCTCACGGTGGAACTGCCCAGGCCTGTAGGGAACTAAGAAGTTCAGGCTGCGCCGAGCTCGATGTAGGTACCAGTCGTCGAGGTCTCTGGTTGATCGATCCAATTTCCGCAAAGATGCCTCCGACAGGAGTGGGAGCGCGTTCGTGAACGTCCGCGGCAGTCCATGTCGCCCTTTGCCCTTGCCTTTGCTGCCCTTGCCTTTTGCCGGGGACTGAGCGCGTACCTTCGAAGGCAAGGGCGAGGTGATGGCGGCTTTCTTCCGAGGTGGAGGCGTGGATGCGCCGGGTGGGGTCGAGGCCGTCTTTGATGTGTCCAGGTTCGCACGAGATCGGCCCTCATGCCCCGAGCTGGGGGCGCAGTCCCCTGGTAGCCCCGCGGCAGGCCACTTCAATTAATGAGCACGTATGTTAGATTATGCAAGTTGAGTGTACTGAGTAGGATGTAATCTAAAATGTGTAGGATTTACCGGTTGTATTACAAGACACTTCTTGGGCCACTGTACATAGGAGCCCACTACCTCAGCAAGTGTCTGCAGTTCCTCTGTTGGGACTGGCAACGGAGAATCGTTGTAGCCCGGCATGGCCATGTCCACCTGTACCTTTGCGAAACCCAACCGCAGAGGTACACAGTGGACCCGGACATCCGGCCCAGATGGATATACGAAGCCGTGTCCAACCACTTCCTGCCCGGCGCCTACGTGATTCTGTAGGATGCAGCCCTCCGGCCCCTGCAAATTTGTAACAATTAAGTGCACAGATGAAGGCTTGCATCAACTTAAGTGCACAGATGAAGGCTTGCAGTACCTCAAGTAGATCCACTGGATCCGCGAGTACCTTCGAAGCGCAACTGCTTATCCGACCCCGCGGGGTACCGTCGTCCTGGGGATCCGCATCTGCACTCTTGGCCAGCAATGCTTCTCTCAACCGTGCAAACTCTTCCCTCATTTGTGCGACCTTGGTGTGCACCTCAGACTGTACCTCAGCCCGTATCTCAGCCCGCATCTCCGCCCGTATCTCCTCCCGTACCTCAGCCCGTATCTTATCGGAGAGGTCAGCTTCCTTTTCCTTCCAGGTGCGGGCCTTCTTCCTCGGTGGAGCCGGATCTACGAAACCGGCCTTCCACGACACAATGGCTCCCACGGCCCGTGTCCGCCCGAGATGCTCCTTATTTCCTAGAGCCCGGGTGAGGATGTCGTTCTCCCTCTGCGGGGTAAACAATCCCTCTGCTGCCTCCTTCTCAAAAGAGATCTGTTACATTTGAAGGTACCTTGTGAGACAAATTGCCTTATATACACTTGTGCGCACACAGTTTACGAGGTTAGCCAACTTACCATTCGCCTCACAACGTCGGCGTCCCCAGGGGTTGCGAACTGCACAGACCCCGTGGACGACACGGACCCCCTCCCCCTCCACCATCGCTTGCACCTCTCATCCCGGATCTCGGAGAGCGGCAACTCAGGGGTGTCGATGACAGGATTTTGTTCGTCTTCCTTCTTCCACTGTTCCTCCTTCCCCGCATAGCCCCGGGATCCGAGCCGATGCGGGTGGTCGTTCCTCTTCTGGATCACCCTATTCTTCTCGCTAAGGGCCTTGAACTCCTCAGTCCCCTTCTGCTTGGTGAATTCCTCCCATACCTCCTCCGATATGAAGGGGTACTTCTCGCAAGGAGATTTCCCCGCAGCTAGGAAGTTACTGACGAGCCAGCTCTTAAAGGTTTTCCATGTTCCGTTCATGTCCTTCAAGCAGGCAGTCCTAGGTGTATCGTCGGGGATGTTCCACTTAGCCTGTTTCCGAAAAATGCATACAATTAATCACGAGTTAGTTAAACTTTAGTATAAGCCAAGAGAACGTGATTACGAAAGAGTTCAGCGATTTCAGTTCATTTAACCTTCACTTCCGCCCACAACCTATCCCTCTCGTTCGCCGTCACGTCCTTCCAGCTCTGGACGGTGATCTTCACCCTTTCTTTCGCCAACAGCCCAATGTAGGCCGCGTACCTCCCAGCATTCTTTCCAATCGGCCTCCCAAATTGGTTGAACTCACAAGAAAGATCAGTGCGTTTGGCCAAACGCCCCAACGTCGTCGCGCCTCGCCCCACCCTCTTGCGCTGGGATGTAACAGCCCCATCTTCAGTAGTTACGATGGGGTTGGCCCTGGTCGAACCACTAGTACCATCCGATGAAGACGACGACATGTCTTCCCCTACAAAACCTTCAACAAACCATATATATGGCAATTAATTCGCCTTGGAGTTCCATAACTCAGCCCAGGACTGGAGACTAACTAGGGCGGCAAAAGGGAAAATAATACAAAAAGAAAGACATGCATAAATTACTTACTGAACTCTTCAGAAATATTTTCTATCGGTAAACACGTGAGCTGCCGATAGACCATAACAATTACCTCCACACAAGACAATTTTTCTATCGGCAAACACGTGAGATACCGATAGAACATAACAATGTTCTCTACATATGGAATTTTGTTGACAAGCCACCATTCACTGTCATCACATAACATTCTCGATGATTTGCTACACTAATATTCATGGGCCAGCATTATTATTTCACACGTAAATATGCACACAAGCATCTAAGTGCCACTGTGCATAATCTTTAGCCTAGCCTGTATGTGAGTCATCAGGACTTCACAGCTATTAGGTTGGGAAAAGTCATGTATATAGGCATTTGAAACATATACATCGAAGACCCATCCACATTGCCATATATTCATACGAAGTGAGTAAAAATTCCCAACCAAACTAGTACATTGCATGGCTCATGTCCTTCCAGATCCAAATTAAGTTTTACTACTTGTGCAGAAAAATTTTCTATCGGTAAACACATGAGCTGCTGATAGAATATGTGTAAGAACACATCCAACATATAATCTGCATTACATGGCAGTTGGATACAATTGATCACACATACAGCAGTATAGAGAAGTTAAAATCTCAAAACAGGTTCATTACAGCACTGGAACATATTATGTAAACCCTAATTAAAATCAACATTGCCTGCGGAATGTACATAAGCCAACACAATAGGGAACCCTAGTGTAATTGCAAAACTCGAAGAATTAGTACGTGCAAAACACTAGGATCAAATAAAGAAGATGCTGGAAATAGAACGACGAATTAGGGTATTTACGGCGGCGATCAGTTCTGGTGATGGAGAGGCGGTGTAGAACGCAGCAGCGGCGGGCGAAGGACGAAAATAAGAACCGGTGGCAGTGATGAACCAGTGTCCAGCCGGCGATCGTCGTGTGGGAGAGAGGAAGTGAGTGCTCACGGCGGAGGTTGGGGTTTTCTTCGCTCTCGAAGAGACGCAGTGCTCTAAGGTGGAATTGTTCGAGTGGAGGGAAACTAAAGGGCCGTGTACGAGTAATAAAGTAGCGGAGGAACTTTTCTATCGGTATAACAAAATGATACCGATAGACTTATGTAATTTTCTATCGAAACAACAAAATAATACCGATAGAAAAAGTAAATTTCCCGGAAAAATATTCGAATTAGTGGATGCATTTTTCTATCAGTATAAACAATAAAATCCCGTGAGACCAATTTCCCACAGAAAATTTTTTTAAAGTGCTTGAGATTGGGTGCCATTTTTCTATCGGTAAAAACAACAAAATACTGTGAGAGTAATGAAAAGGTGCCCTTTTCTATCGGTATAAACAAAAAAATCCCGTGAGCCCAATTTTCCCCAGAAAATTTTTTTGATTAAGTGCTTGAGATTTGTGTGCCCTTTTTCTATCGGTAAAAACAACAAAATACCGTCAGAGTAATGAAAAGGTACACAATTTAACATCAAACAGACCGTGGTTGAAAGCTGCAGAATGTTAAAGAAAGAGGGAAGATAGCCGGAAAATTGGAAAATTGACATAAAAAGAAATTGTTCATTCATTGTTGTTTTATCACTTACAAAAAAAAATAAAACCCAAAATGCTAGGTCAAGGGGTGGTCTTAGCCCTGGCTGCATGTAGAATAGAGTCAGTTAGACTTGCAGCCAGGACGCAGGACTCCTCTAGCGACAAGTTGTCCCTAGGATCAACTACTACCGCGTCAAGAAGGCCTGCGACCTCCCTCAGCTTCGCTATGGTATCCTTCATAGTCAAACCGCAGCCAGCGATGGTCATATCCGCGGCTTTCTTCTCCTCGCGAAGACGCCTCGTCCTCGCCCTAGCATTGTCACCATCCGTCTTCATGCGCTTAATGCGCTGGAAGAGATCGTCAAGGTCAAGCCGTAGCTGAGTGTGCTTGTCTGTAAGGAGCTTGTGCTCCTCCTGGAGGGCCCTCAGGTCAGCCTTCACTTTGGCAGTGTCTTCCACGGCTACCATTCCCTGTGCAAATCAACAGGTCAAGAATGAACTGAACATGGATTAACAATACAGGGGTAAACCGAGGAGATTTAGAGTTCTTACCGGGGAGGCCGTGGATGATGATCCCATGGAGGTTGCCATTGTGAAAGAGAAGATGAGGAGTCCAACCGTTCGAGAATTAGAAAAACAACAAAATACCGCGACGCATGGCGAGGTACTTATAGAGTTTCCAAGGCGACGCATGGCGACACGTTTGAGAATTCAAAGCAGCAGAGTCTTCTTCTATCGGTAAAAACAGGAAAAAACCGTCAGACAACAAATACCGTGAGACAAACGAATTTATTCTAACGGTAAAATAGAACAATACCGATAGAAAACGTTTTGAAGTGCCTGAGAGAAGATGTCCTTCTCTATCGGTATAAATAACAAAATACCATCAGAAAAAAGGGATTTTTGCTGAACTTAATTTGAAGAGGCTGCGATGAGATTTTTGCAAGTGCTATTTGAAGGGAAGAATTAAATATTCACAGGATAAAGGTACTGTACATGTTAGAACTCATGCTGTGGAGTAAAATTGAGATGTATTAATGCTGTGAACTAGCTTATCATTAAATTCTAAAGAAAAATGTACTGCCTGATGTATTAATGATAAGTTCCTCACCTTGCTGCAGAACTTGTGGGCTGTTTGCTTGGCATTTATCCCTGAAATAGAAATTAATCATCAATGGTTCTCAACCCATAATCCTTCTTCATGGTCATCTCGCAGATACGTTGTTTCGTCGATATCTTCAGTACGGATAGATTGAATGTCCTCTAAAAATGGAGGTATTTCATCGAATTGGTTATACTCCTCTTCGTCGACAACATCTTCGACCCCAACAATACGTCTCTTGCTGTGGAGGACAACATGCAAGTTTGGATTGGCCGGGTCAACGATGTAGAATACCTGTGTGGCTTGCTTTGCAAGTATGAATGGATCGTCTTGGTGTCCGACTCTACCAAGATCGACGAGAGTAAACCCGTAACTGTCAACTTGAACACCTCGAGGGATTTCGACCCATTGGCATCGAAACAGGGGAATCTTAAGTAATCCGTAATCGAGCTACCATATTTCGTCAATAACACCGTAATATGAGTTCAGCGTCCTTACTGACCTGGCATCCTCGGAAATAGCAAACAGTGTCACTCCGCTACATTGCGTGCTACTCTTGGCGTCTTGAGCTCTTGTGTAAAATGAATACCCATTGATGTCGTACCCCTGCCAAGTCCCTACAGTGAATCTTGGGCCTCTAGCCAACCATGTCACAGTTTCACTTACGGAGCCCTCGGCAGCTCGCGTGACTCTTTCTTGGATCCACTCAGCAAATTTCCTGTTATGTTCTCTGCTTATCCAAACGTCTGACTTCGAAGGATTCTGTGACCGTAACATTACCTTGTGCTCGTGTATGTATGGCTCGACCTCCGTCATGTGTTGTAAGACCCAAAAATGTGATTTTGCGTACACATCACGAGCGGGGACGATAGCTTTGAATCCAATCGTTCCAATTCCCTCAAGCCTACCCTCGTGTCGGGACCTAGGAACACCAATTGGGTCAACCCCGGCCATATAATCTGTGCAAAATTCAATCACCTCCTCGGCGGCATAACCTTCCATGATACTCCCCTCGGGTCGACGACGAGTCCTTACGTATCCCTTCAATACACCCATAAATCTCTCAAATGGATACATGTAGTGCAGGCACACAGGTCCACAAAACTTAATTTCTCTGATAAGGTGAACAATCAGATGGACCATAACATCAAAAAAGGATGGAGGGAAATACATCTCGAGCTGACAAAGAGTTGTAACCACGTCGCGTTGCAAAGCGTCCAGTCCATCGGGATCAATTACCTACGAGGACACAGTTGTGCCAAATATTCATATCAGAAAAATCTTCTAATTAAGCTCCACAAATGGAGGTAGTGAACTTATAGTACGAGTGCACGTACTTACCTTGCAAGATATTGCGTTGAAGAAATAACATAGGTTTGTGATTGTCTCTCTGACTTTAACTGGGAGAATGCCTCTGATAGCAATGGGAAGCATCTATGACATCAAGACATGACAGTCGTGGGACTTCATGCCAACCAGTCTTAGGTCCTTCATAGACACAAGTTTTTTCAAGTTCGCGGAGTACCCACATGGAACTTTAACACCGTGCAGGCACCGACAGAGTTCTGTTTTTTTGCTCTTGGACAACGTGTAGCAGGCCGGGGGGAGGTATGTATGCTTTCCATTCTCTAAAGGTGCAAGCTCAGTCCTTATCCCCATTTCCACCATGTCACGACGAGCTTTCACACCATCCTTTGTCTTTCCCGGAATGTTCAACAACAAACCAATCAAACTGTCACAGACATTTTTCTCTACATGCATGACGTCAATGCAATGTCGAACTTGTAAGTGCTCCCAGTACGGTAGATCCCAGAGAATCGATCTCTTCTTCCAAACATTTTTTTCTCGAGGTTTAGAATGCTTACCGAACTCAACTTTGATGTCGTTCACGCACGAGTAAATCTCCTTACCGGTCAGAAACACTGGAGCTGATCCCTTCTCAGGCTTCCCGTTAAATGATTTCCTCTTCTTACGGTACGTGTGATGCACCGGAAGAAACCTGCGGTGACCCATGTACACTGTTTTCCGGCAGTTTCGCAGCCACATGCTCTCAGTTTCATCTAGGCAAATAGGGCAAGCCTTGGCTCCTTTCGTACTATACCCCGACAAATTGCCGTAGGCAGGAAAATCATTTATGGTGCAAAATATCAGGGCCCGCAAGATGAAATTCTCTTTCTTGTATGCATCCCACACCTGCACACCCTCGCTCCACAATTTCTGTAAGTCCTCGATTAAAGGCACTAGAAACACGTCAATATCATTTCCGGGTTGTCTGGGTCCTGAGATTAGTAACGCCATCATGATGTACTTGCGCTTCATGCATAACCAAGGAGGAAGATTGTAGATGCATAAAAGAACCGGCCAAGTGCTGTGCCGGCTGCTCATATTACCATGTGGGTTCATACCATCTGTACTCAGCCCGAACCTTACATTCCTAAGTTCGCCACCGAACTCAGCAAATGTTCTGTTGATGTTTCTCCATTGAATAGAATCAGCTGGGTGTCTCAGTTTTCCGTCTTGTTTCCGGGCTTCAGCATGCCAAGGCAAGTGCTTCGCGACTTTCGGATTTGCAAACAGCCGCTTCAATCTAGGTATCACAGGCAAGTACCACACAGTTTTTGCCGGGGGCCCTTTCCTTACCTCGTGACGTTCACTGTCAATCCGGTCCCTACGCGTATACCTCGATGCGCCGCATCTTGGACAAACATGCAAACTGGAGTACTCGTTACGGTACAACACACAATCATTTGGGCATGCGTGTATTCTTTCGATTTCCATTCCCAACGGACACAACAGTTTTTTGGCTTGGTAAGTAGATCTTGGCAACTCATTTCCCTCTGGAAGCATGTCCGCTAGAAGATCTAATAGTGCTGTGAAACTCTTATCACTCCAACCGTTTCCTGCCTTCAAGTTATATAATCTCAGCACAGAAGACAGTTTTGTAAATGTTGCACATCCAAGGAACAGAGGCTTCTCAGAGTCAGCAATCAGTTTCTCAAATTCACAGAAGTCATTTTCGTTGTAATCTTCCTCTACATCACGTAACATCTCATCTAGATTGTCATCATCATCATCTACGTGCACATCGGAATGAACATTACCAAAATTGGGATGATCATCTTTATTATTGCAATCCACATCCGAGTCGTGCTGATTGGTAGTAGTGGTGCTTGTTTCCTCAAGATCTTCGCCATGCCATATCCAACGGGTGTATCGCGCGTTAAAACCACGACGAATCAAATGACTCTTAATTTGATCAGAGTTGCTAAACCTCTTCAAGTTCATACAATCTGTACAAGGACAGAGCATATTTTTCTCTCCCTTCCTCTCCTTTTGTTGCTCAGCAAATTTAATAAACTCATTCACACCATCCAAATATTCAAGAGTAGTACGTTTTATTCCATACATCAAATATTTCCTGTCCATCTACAATTAACAAAATTTAACGAGTAAGCCATGCATGAAACCTGCCCGATTAAGTTATGTATATGTACATGTACAGCCTCTTACAACAGATACATGTGTTGAACCCTAGCCTGACGAAATTAACGCTAATTAACCTAGCTAACTACACAATACAAGCTAGTTAGCTCCTAAAACATGACGCATTTCCAGCTACCAAGCTCCCAAGCTTAGAGCTACAAACTTGGAACTACACAATACAGCTAGCTTGCAAGTAGAGAGGAAGGGAGATCTAGAGAGAGATAAGTGTCGACGATTAAGCATACCTTAAAGAGAGGGGCGCAATCAACTTCCCTCCAGCCTGCGCTGATCACCCTAGCAGTGTAGCTGGAACTTACGTCACAAACAGAGGGACACAGAGTGCAACAGAACAAATTAAAGAGCAGCTCAGCAATGGTCGAGTGGGGTTTTCCTTATAATGGACATTTTTCTAACGGTAAATACATGAAATAACCGTCAGACTAACTTAGGTAATTTGCCGCTCACATATTCTATCGGTAAAAACACACACATACCGTTAGAGAATATACATTACTGAGCAAATATATGTGTTTTCCTATCGGTATGCATAACACAGCACGCACATGAGTTTTTCTATCGGTAAATATGTGTACTTACCGTTAGAATATGCATGACTGAACAAATATATGTATTTTTCTATCGGTAAATATGTGCACTTACCGTTAGAATATGCATGACTAAACAAATATATGTGCTTCCTATCGGTAAATATGTGTACTTACCGTTAGAATATGCATGACTGAACAAATATATGTATTTTTCTATCGGTAAATATGTGCATTTACCGTTAGAATATGCATGACTGAACAAATATATGTGCTTCCTATCGGTAAATATGTATATTTACCGTTAGAATATGCATGACTGAACAAATATATGTGTTTTCCTATCGGTAAATATGTGTACTTACCGTTAGAGGAGGTACTGTTACCAAACTGGGACAAACATGCACATGCCATTTCTCACATTCAAGGAATCATATCAATGTAACATCAAACAGATCTTACATCAAACGGATCTTAACTAGAAGATAAAGCAATATATTAAATGCTAATTTGTGGATTAACTAGGAGACACAAAAATACTTTTCGTAGGTAGTTGGGACTTCATCTTGCCAAAGAAATTACAGATGCCAGTTCACAAATTCAGGTACAAACATACACATGCCAGTTCACCAATACAAATTCAGGTACAAACATACACATGCCAGTTCACAAATTGAAGTGCATGTCTGAAACAGCAGTACAAATACACACCTACCTACCAATACAATTAAATACACAAATGCTCCCTGCACATTCAAGTTCATGTCCCAATTAGCAATACATGATACACAAATATACAACAATATACAAATACAACAATTCACACATTCGATGTATATTACAAAAGCCACGTCTGAAATTAACAACAGATCACGACGAGGACCCAGTGGCCCATACATGCATTTTACATAAAAGGGAACCTTTGCAGGTTGCCACAATGCAACTACCGACTACAAGTTAGACCTGATACATCACAAATCCATTCATCCAAAACAGCAAATGTCTGAACCACATTGGACTTAACCATAGGAGTTCAGTTCGAAGACGCCCGAGGAGCTGGAACTGCCGTCGACATACATTTGTACGTATTGGTGATTTCCTCGGACTCAAACTCGATCAACTCAACTCAACTCAACTCAACTCCATTAACAAAAAGAACATACCTTCCAAGATGTTGTTCTGTGTAGTGATGGTGTAGAATGGCTGTGAAAATAACAACAATTCTTCTTCTCCAAGCAGGTAAGCATCTGGCCACAAGCTGGTGCATGCAAAAACATGTAAGATGCTTTCTATAGGTCCTGATTTGAGAAACACGCCGGGCTTAAGCATCTTCTCGACCGAGCCAACCAAGATCTCGCCCTTCACGTCCTTCCAGCTCTCGACGGTGATCTTCACCATTTCTTTCGCCAACAAGCCAACGTAGGCAGCGTACTGCGATGAAGAACCGTGAAATACGTTGCCCCTCACGAGCATCATCCTGAACAGATCATAATCATATTGAAAAGAAGACACATCAAAATGAAGGATACAAAAAAAGCAGAATTATTGCCATAATCGGATTAGAATAATCTAACAATATTGCAGAAATTTTACGTACCTTCCTTGGGATGCCGACGTCTAGAGGGCGTCGATGGAGGTGCGGAGGTGCAGCGGTCCCCTGTAGAGGTGCGCCGGCCGTCCAGGGAGCTTACGGGTTAGGACTACGAGCCTCAGATGAACTGTGAGAATGAAAGAGGCATACCCGTGTATTTATACAATTATATATTTTCTATCGGTAAGAAAACAGAATACCGTTAGTAATAAAAACATCTGTAGAAGCCGAATGGTTCTATCGGCACAATAAATATTACCGATAGGAATTTTTGTACATACTCTATCGGTGTGTACGTACATTACCGATAGAATATTACTAGTTGTAGAAGGCCAACAGTTCTAAGATATTTTGTGCAATATTCTACCGGTATAAACATTCATTACCGATAGAATAAAACTATTAGAAGACGAACAGTTCTAAGCAATTTTCTATATATTCTAACGGTAAAAGAATCCATTACCGATAGAATAAAAATATTTGTAGAAGGTCAACTATTCTATCGGCGAACTACATATGGCCGATAGGAATTTTTAATATACTTTGTCGGTATATTCATACAGTAGCGATAGAATAAGTCTAGTTGTTGAAGTCGACCAGTCCTATCGGCGCACAACATTCTTCCGTCAGTACTTATGCATCTCTTCTAACGGCAAATATGTTCATTACCGCTAGAGTAAATCATACTATTTATTCTATCGGTAAGTTTCTTAGAAACCGATAGGGAAAATACATCCGTCGGGCTTTTATGACCGCGAGGCACATTTTCTATCGGTTTTGTGCTGTTTCGCTAATAACCAATAGAAGATAGGGGTTAGTAGACTGCATTTCTGTACTAGTGACACCAACGACCAGAAGAACTACTGCGACCTTTACTTATACTGGAATGGAAATGGGAAGAAATCGGAATGGATTTCATTGTTGGGTTACCCATTGAAAATATCTCATCGTGGGCTTCTCCGTGGACTATAAGAACATCACAATCGGACTTCGTATGAGGGAGTTATGGTCATCTAAGGCAGACTGCTCCTGGATGGCCGAACGGGATTCCAACTCGAATCCATCCCGAACTCCAACTCGACTTGGGCTCCTTGCTGGTCCTTGCGTCCTTGCTGGTCCTCTCCATGGTTCCTAAGCACAATATTATCACTATTAGATAGTCAACCATTCTCAAAACCATATATATAAACTTAGGAACGAGTTCACCTGGCAATGCAACAATCGGACTTTGTTGCGTGTTATTGGTCCTTGTGTAACAAGCGGAGGGGATGACATGTAGTAGAAAACAGCAACTTGGTCCCCAATTTCATCCATAGAGATCTCCAAAAATGACTTAAGAACTTTGCGTCACGATAGGAAACAATTGTATTCGGCACTCCATGTAGTCGAACGATTTCCCTGAAAAACAAATCAGCAACATTTGTAGCATCATCGCTCTTTTGACAAGGTATAAAATGTGCCATTTTAGAAAATCTATCCACGACAACAAAGATACTATCCCTCTCCTTCTTTGTTCTAGGCAGTCCTAAAACAAAGTCCATAGAAATATCCTCCCAAGGTGTGCTAGGAATAGGTAAAGGCATATATAAACCATGTGGATTAAGTTGTGACTTAGCTTTTTGACATGTAGTGCAGCGTGCAACGTAGCGCTAAACATCACGCCTCATCTTCGGCCAATAGAAGTGAACGGCCAAGATGTCTTCCGTCTTCTTAACACCAAAGTGTCCCATTAGACCACCTCCATGCACCTCCTGTAACAAC
Source organism: Pharus latifolius (assembly GCA_019359835.1). Lineage (NCBI taxonomy): Eukaryota > Viridiplantae > Streptophyta > Magnoliopsida > Poales > Poaceae > Pharus > Pharus latifolius. Next base: position 69,272,388 of record CM033323.1, read on the forward strand.
AAAAGACGAACAGATCTAGCAGGAATGCATAGCTTGTTAGCTCGATAAACAAAGCCATCATTTATTACAAATTTATTCTAGCTTCTTCCTTCTTTACAATTCAGAAATACATCTTTAAAATCAGCATCATGCGCATATTGCTGTTTGATGGTTTCTAATCCAAAAATCTTGAAGTCAAGTTGAGATAACATAGTGTGATGTCTAGACAAAGCATCAGCACTCCTTCCCTTTCTTGTGTTTAATAACATAAGGAAAAGATTCAATGAATTCTACCCATTTTGCATGTCTACGATTCAATTTGCTTTGGCTTCTAATATGCTTCAAAGATTCATGATCAGAATGGATAACAAACTCTTTTGACCAAAGGTAATGTTGCCATGTCTCCAAAGTCTAAACTAAAGCATATAATTCTTTATCATAAGTTGAATAATTCAGACTAGGTCCACTTAACTTTTCACTGAAATAAGCAACAAGTTTACCTTCTTGAATTAACACACCTCAAAGTCCAATTCCACTGGCATCACATTCAAGTTCAAAAGTCTTACCAAAATCAGGAAGTTGGAGCAATAGTGCGGTCGTAAGCTTCTCTTTCAAGATGTTGAATGATTGTTCTTGTGCATGACCCCAAATAAACAGAACTCCTTTCTTCGTGAGCTCATGCAACGGTGCAACAATGGTACTAAAATCCTTGACAAAACATCTATAGAACCAGCAAGTCCAAGAAAGCTTCGCACTTGGGTGACTGTTGTTGGAATTGGCCAACTTTGAATAGCTTTGATCTTGGCTTCATCAACTTCAATGCCCTGTGAAGTAACAACATAACCAAGAAACGAAACTCGATCGGTGCAAAAGGTGTGACGAGGATTGTTACCCGAGCTAGTTCAAAATAATAAACATTTGGTTCAAGAAGGATTCGAACCAAATGAGTGTCTGAAGGTCCGCAGTTATGGTCTCAGACGACCTAAGAAGCGCGGACACAAGAATGACTTATGGTCGCAGGCTTTGAGCGATCATGAGATCGCAGACGTTACGTGGTTATGAGGCTGCAGATAATGCGCGGTCAGAAGGTCGTTGACTACTCTCGACCAGGATAACTCGGGATTGGTTAACTCTACAACAGGCATATTCCTAGGATCACGATGATTCCTCCACATATGAAGACAACTACCAGGAGGTTAACGTGTGCAGTTATCCCCTTAATTGCATGTGTTAATCCTGCGTGGAGGTTAAGTGCGGTTATCCAAACTGCACCCAAGCAACCGTTCAAAACCGATTGTGCATTGGCGCCCTTTTGATCGATATAAAAGGGTGAGCAAATGTACAAGACAGGAGGAGATCGAAGACGATGACAGATCAACCACAAGCCTTCATAAGTTAGTTTAGTCGTTTTTTAGACAATCACACAGAAAAGATCTTCGCCTGTGATGATCTTTTCTCCAACTTTGTAAACCTTTTTCCATACATAGTAAAATCACAACAGGACGTAGGGCTATTACTCCCACCATCGAGGGCCCGAACCTGTATAAACCTCTCTTTGCCCCAACTAACATTGCTCATCATCCCTTTCTAGAGGAACACTTTGAAAGGTCTCACAACTCACAAATTCTGCATAAGATCGACTAAGGACTCCGAGTCCGAATCGTCGACAGCTGGCGCCCACCGTGGGGCCTTTCTCAAGGCGTTCTTTTTTCTATCCGAAGGTTCGGTGAGCCATGTCTGGGGCATATGATTCCAAGAATGACTTTGATCTCGAGGATTATGCCCATATACAAATGCCTTCACCTAGTGATCCTATTTCAATGGAGGAAACCAAAGGCGAAGACGTCCCAGAGGTCGATTCGACCACTCAGGTCATGTCTATCAACCAGGAGACAACAGACACAGAACCGGAACCCAATGTTGTTTCTACTACGTTAGGGATTGAATCCGGTCCATCGCACGATCCTGCCGAGGGCAAAGGTGACGTTGATCAGGAATTTAGTCCGGGGAGGTTTGATCCTGATAACCTCCACCGTCTCTTTGATTTCGAGTCCGACTCGGAACAAACAGAAATGTTCTCTCCATCGGTGACCTCATTCCCTAGGCAATTCGCTGCCTTAACGGAAGAAACATCTGATCAGCGGACCGCCAGGGAAGAACAGGAGCGCAAGCAGAAAGAAGAGCAAGAGTGCAGACAAAAGGAGGATCAAGATCACGAGCAGCAAGATAATGAGCTCTACAAAACAGCCCTAGAGGCTCTACAAAATGCGCAAGCTCGTTACGACGCTACTCCTAGTTCCTCTCGTCGTCCGCATGGTCGCAGACGCGACCAGACAGCTTCCTTACCCCTGGGAGATTTACCGGCGGACGAGGAGACGGTGACACCTAGCGCACCCAGGAGGAGCACGCATGGCCGGCTTCGATCCATTGCAGAGGTCCTACTGTCACAGATGCGCAGAAACCAGCTTTCACTAGAATCTTGGCGGAGAGGTTAGACGAGGTCGCATTCGAGGCGACCCCTACAGCCTCTTCTCGATTGGTGATACTGCCCCATGAAAGAGAATACTCTAACTCTAGTTCCGGTAGACGGAATCGTCCACCACTATTTACCTACAGTCCTCGAGGGACCGGCAAGAACCTGGCTGTTCAATCATCCCGAGGGTTCGATATATAACTGGGAAATGTTGTGCGATGCCATCCTCAATAATTTCCAGAATTGTTATCAGAAGCCGGGCAAAGAGGATGACCTCCATCGACTACGACAAACATCGACCGAAACTCTTCGTCAGTTTGTCAAAAGATTCGTCGGGATGAGAAATACCATCCCAAACATATCTGATAATTCCATTATCAGGGCGTTTAAATACGCCATTCGATATCGGAGGTTTACTGAGGATTTGCTCATCTACCCCCCTCGATTAGTAGCCGATCTTTTTGATATGGCTGATCGATAGTCCGATGCGGCCGAGGCCGTCGAGTGGAATCGGATGGTGGACAAAGGAAACTTACCACCTCAACCAGCTCTCAAGGACGTAAAGGGAGAGGATTGGAACAAGAAGCCAGAATCTTCATCAGGCGGGAAGTCAAAGAAATCAAAAAGGAGTCGAACTGGACAATACCGAGAAGTCGCGGTCACAGAGAAACCTCCGTCGACCAAAGGTAACAAATCTTCGTTTAAAAATAAAACTGCTTCTGGTGGTCGCAGTGCCGACCAACCAGAAAAGTCGACTAGCCCGCAGGAAGGAAAGAGGTGGTGTCCACTCCACAACTCTGTAGGCCACGACCTCAAGAATTGCTGGAGTTGGTTAAAGCAGTCGGATGACTTCTACCAGGGGATCGGACCAATGTCAACCTTGCCACCAAAAGAACAGATTTGCGGGCTAAGAGACGCCAGCGGGGACGAAGAGACGTCCTACCAGGTACCTCGTAGTCATGTCAATGTTATTTTCGGAGGTTCCTCCTCTTTTGTTTCAAAACGGCAATTTAAAGCTTTTTATCGAGAGGTGAACCAAGCGGAGACCCCGCTTGGCGAACCTCAGTATCCCCGTTGGTCGAATACTCCTTTGACGTTTGATCGCTCTGATTGCCCTATGGGGCTTACTCGACCATTGAGACTACCTTTGGTCATTACCCCAATTATCAGTAATGCGAGAGTTGAAAGGGTCCTGATCGACGGAGGTAGTTCCTTGGACATTTTATTGGTCAAGACACTGGACAAGATGCAAATTCCTCGAAAATCAAACCCATAATTCATCTGTTTTTGGGATAATTCCTGGTCCCTCTATGAAGCCATTGGGACAGGTGGTGCTCCCGGTCATGCTGGGTGAACCATATAACTTCCGAACAGAATTGGTTACCTTTGATGTAATTGATTGTGATTCAGCTTATAACGCAATCTTTGGTAGGCCAACTCTCGCTAAATTCATGATGGCTACGCACTACGCTTACCAGTGTGGCAAGTTTCCTGTCCCCAAGGGCATTATTTCGGTCTGAGGCAATCGCAATGTGGCATTGACGTGTGATCGGTTATCCCTAGAGATGGTAGATCAGCTTCCTCTCTGAGAAGCCCAGATTGCCACAATGTCTACAGATACGATCAAAGGTACTCCTCGACCAGATGAAACATTAAAATTGGTTCCGTTGCACCCAGATAATCCATCCAGGACAATTCAGATTGGATCAGGCCTGGATGACAAATACGAACTCGAGCTTATTACTTTCCTCTGAGCTAACGCATATGTGTTTGCGTGAAACCATCCGACATGCCCGGTGTCCCAAGGGAGGTAATTGAGCACAGGTTAGTAATTCGACCTGGACAGCGACCAATAAAGCAGAAGCTCAGGTGTTTTGCTGTTGATCGGCAGGAAGCCATCCGAGTGGAGTTAGATAAGCTCCAAAAGGCTGGATTTATTCGCGAAGTCGATCATCCAGAATGGCTTGCAAATCCGGTCATGGTCCGCAAGTCAAATGGCAAGTGGCGCATGTGCGTCGACTACACCAACCTAAATAGTGCCTGTCCGAAGGATGATTTTTCCCTTCCCCGCATCCACCAGCTAGTCGATTCTACTGCGGGTTGCGAACTGATGAGCTTCCTGGATGCTTACTCGGGATATCATCAAATTAGCATGGTGGAAGATGATGAAGAGAAGACTGCCTACATCATGCCATTCGGCACCTACTGCTACGTCAGAATGCCGTTTGGTCTCAAGAATGCCGGTTCCACGTACCAGTGCTTGATGCAAAAGACCTTTCTTTCCCAGATGGGGCGTAATCTTGAAGCTTATGTAGATGACTTGATTGTAAAAAGCTTAAAAAGTTCGTCTCATCTAGATGATCTTGCTGAAACCTTCTGTAACTTGAATTGATTTGGAATAAAATTAAACCCGGAGAAATGTTCTTTCGGGGTTTCATCTGGAAAACTTCTAGGTTTTCTCGTTTGTTCCAGGGGAATCGAGGTCAATCCCGAAAAATCAGGGCTATCGAACAAATGAGGTCTCCCTCGACCATCAAAGATGTTCTGCGCCTAGCAGGTCGCATGGCGGCATTAATCCGATTTATATCTCGACTGGGCGAAAATGGACTACCTTTCTTCAAAGCTCTGCGCGGACATAATAATTTTACTTGGTCCGATGAGGCCGAGAAAGCATTTCATGAGGTCAAAGCATATTTTTCCAGTCCGCCGATCTTGGTTTCCCCTAATAAAGAGGAACCATTACTCCTTTACTTGGCGGCCACACCTTACGCGGTCAATGCTATCTTGATCGCAGAGAGAGAAGGTGTGCACAAACTCATCTACTACATAAGCGAAGTACTTCATGGTCCTAAGGAGCGATACCCTGAGGTCTAGAAAATACTTTACGCACTGCTGATGGCTTCCCGTAAGCTACAACATTACTTCCAAGCACATAAGATCACAGTGCCCTTGTTTTTCCTTTTGGGGACATTGTCTGGAATCAAGAGAAATCTGGTCGGATCGTGAAATGGGCTGTGGAACTCGGAGCGTTCGACATCCGTTTCACGCCTCGCACCACGGTCAAATCTCAGATCCTGGCCGACTTCGTGGTCGAATGGACTAATCCTGAACCGCCTATACAGAAGTCTGAAGATTTGGAATGCCCCGATCACTGGACGATGTATTTTGATGGCTCTCGCAATTTTCAACACTCGGGGGCTGGAGTGGTCCTAGTCACGCCTCAGGGTGACCAACTCAAGTATGTCATTCAATTACACTTCATTGCGACCAATAACGCAGCGGAGTATGAAGGTCTTATTGCAGGGCTCCGGGCAGCAAACTTCCTCGGAATCCGTCGATTGGTGGTGAGAGGAGACTCACAGCTAGTCGTAAACCAGGTAAACAAGGAGTACAGCACCTCCCATGAGACAATGGCTCATTACCTGGGGGAAGTGAGGAGGTTGGAAAAACACTTCAGTCATTTCGAAGTCCAATACATCCGGCGAAAGGACAACATTCTCGTAGACTAATCATCCAAAATTGGGTCCCCACGTACGTCCGCTCCGGCAGGAGTATTCGTCGAACAATTGGAACATCCTTCGATCATGACTACGACCAAGGATGATCCGGTAACAGTCTGCGTTACCAACCTTGGACATGAACGAGATTGGACCCATCCATTGAGGATCTATCTCGAACACGGGACCTTGCCCAAGGATGAAATCGAGAGCGATCGGTTAATTCAAAAAGCGCGCCTATACAAACTTATAGGAGTTTTGTATAGAAAAGGTACTCAAGAAGTATTCATGCGCTGTGTGTCCCAGGAGGAAGGGAAATCCCTCTTGAAAGAAATTCATGACGGTGTATGCGGTGCACACGCGTCATTCCGTACATTGGTCGGGAAGGTTTTCCGACAAGGATTTTACTGGCCTTCGGCACTTGATGATGCCAAAAATATGGTCAAGACATGTTCTCAGTGTCAATTTCATGCGAGACAGGTCCACCAGCTTGCCTATGCTCTACAAACTATCCCTTTATCATGGCCCTTCGCAGTTTGGGGGATGGATATTGTCGGTCATATGCCACAAGCGGTCAATGGATACAAGTTCTTGTTTGTAGCCATTGACACATTTACAAAGTGGATTGAGGCCGAGCCAGTACACAATGTCACTGCTGCTGCTGCACAAAAGTTCTTTCATAAGAACATTGTAACTCGATTCGGTGTTCCAAATCGTCTCATCATTAATAATGGTTCCCAATTCGCTAGCGGTCTCTTTCTGGACTATTGCGACAATATTGGAGCCAAGGTGTGTTTTGCTTCTATAGTTCATCTGGAGAGCAATGGTGCCGCTGAACGTGCTAACGGGCAAATATTGCAGGGCATCAAAAAGTGTGTTTTTGATCGCCTTAAGACACGCTCGGGGGCTTGGGTAGATGAGCTCTATACCGTTCTGTGGGCACTACGTACTACTTCTAGTCGAGCCACTGGTGAGACACCTTTCCATCTGGTATATGGAGCTGAGCACTAGTACAGAAAAGCTTTCTTCTATCGGTAAAAAAAACCTTCTACTATCGGTTTTCGTACCGATAGAGATAGACACGATAGAACAAGACAGAACATTTTCTATCGGTAAATAACCGACAGAAGAAATTAACAATTCTATCGGCATATTAGGAGTGTACCGATAGCAAACCCATCGTAGTCTGACGATTAACGGTGGGAAAAGTACCACTATTCTAACGGTTAATTACATGATTACCGACAGGAAAATATTACTATTCTATCGGCACCTTATGATTGTACCGATAGAAAACCCGTCGTCGTCTGACGTTTAGCGTTGGGAAAAATACCGATATTCTAACGGTTAATTACAAGTTTACCGACAGAAAAAAGTTTAGCAGTCTCTCGGTTGGAAAGGAGATTACCGATAGAAAAAATCTTAGTACTCTCTCGGTTGTGTATGAGTTCACCGGCAGGAAAAATCACACTCTTCTAACGGTTAATTATAAGTTTACCGATAGAAAAAACTACAGTAGTCTCTCGGTTGTGGATGAGTTCACCGGCAGGAAAAGTCACACTATTCTCACGGTTAATTTCAAGTTTACCGATAGAAAAATGGGTAGTAGTCTCTCGGTTGTGGATGAGTTTACCGATAGAAAATTTGTAGTAATCTGTCGGCTGTGAATGAATTTACCGATAGAACATTCACATATACAGTACGTTATCTACATTCACAATACAGTACATTCACATATACAGTACAGATGCAATACATTATAGATTGGATACACAATACAGTACAGATGCAAAGAAGGGTAAATTCACAGAACAGATTGACACATTAGACAGTTATTCACATTTATTCACATATATATGGACAAATACAAATTGCAATCCAATGTGGACATTTATTGACATATATATTTATTTACATGTATATAAACAGTCTATGCACAGAGTACACGAAAAAGAGAAAATTATCATGGCGGATGGTTGGGCGCAACTTCCTCCATGACATATTGAGCCCAGATTTGTCGAAGATCTCTAATCTTTGCATTTTCGTATGAGTCTTTCGACATGGCGATCTGCAAGCATGTGTGAATACTTAGTAACTAACTTCCTAATTTAGAACGTGACACCCAATTTTCAAATTTGAGTTAGCTATCGATGCTTACCTGGGGGAATTGGGCAAAGTTTGTCTGCACTAGGTCGTACATGTAGTGCAACACATAAAACCCGCATTCCCACGATTGCGGCTGCTGATGGCACTGAGATAATTGCATATGCGAAGAGATGTTAGCTATTGTTTCCATAAACTAATTAAGTATAAACAAAAAGTCTCGTGAGTACCTCATATTCTTTCCAAGCTAGTAGGGAGCCCTGCGGTGCGGCATGCCTCCCTCTAGCGGACACATTTATCAAAAGCCCTGCATTTCAGTTAGTATTGCCGGTTAATATATTATCATTAGCTAGTGAGGTGAAAATTTAAATCAAACATATAAGTTACTTACGCCTCCATATTCCCCTTGACCACATATTCGATCGATAATCTGTCACGCATCGAATCGAGGTAGTACACCTCGTTCCTCGGCGGACAGATCACGATGAGGATCCAGTGGCCCCTGCATTGTACGTAAAAGAGGACCGCTAGCTCAAAGTATATCTCAGGTGTAACATACAAGATCAAGTTAAATTAATACGAAATGCACTAACCTTTGGTGGTACGGCACCAGAATGAACTCCCTGTCCTGCTGCGCCATCAACGCCTTGGATATGTACTGCTCAGCGTGCGCGGCGTCGTGCTCTAGCATCGTGAGGCATATTTTCTCTGGGTCGAGGAAACCCACTTTGTCACACGCAGCCTCCGATGCTAGCCTGTACATGCACCTGCATGCAAAGGACGACATTAGTATTGCACAAAAAGTTACTACATTTCAAATGAACTACAACAATGCAGAGTTAGCAAACAGAGTTAGAAAACAGCAATACATAGCATCAGCAAACTCACAGGACTCCAGTCTGTATGATGGACATATCGAGCTCCCGCCAGTTGTAGAGGTCGAACAGATCCTCGTGTGCCACGGATATACTCCCGGGCTCACGGTGGAACTGCCCAGGCCTGTAGGGAACTAAGAAGTTCAGATTGCGCCGAGCTCGGTGTAGGTACCACTCATGGAGGTCTTTGGTTGATCGATCCAATTTGCGCAAAGCTGCCTCTGACATGAGTGGGAACCCGTTCCTGAACCTCTCTGGCTGTCCCTGTCGCCCTTTTCCCTTGCCTTTGCCCTTGCCTTTTGCCGGGGACTGAGCTCGTACCTTCGAAGGCAAGGGCGAGGTGATGGCGGCTTCCTTCCGAGGTGAAGGCGTGCATGCGCTGGGTGGGGTCGAGGCCGTCTTTGATGTGTCCAGGGTCGCACGAGATCGGGCCTCATGCCCCGAGCTGGGGGCGCAGTCCCCTGGTAGCCCAGCGGCAGGCCACTTCAATTAATGAGCACATATGTTAGATTAAGCAAGTTGAGTGTACTGAGTAGGATGTAATCTAAAATGTGTAGGATTTACCGGTTGTATTAGAAGACACTTCTTGGGCCACTGTACGTAGGAGCCCACTGCCTCAGCAAGTGTCTGCAGTTCCTCTGTTGGGACTGGCAACGGAGAATCGTTGTAGCCCGGCATGGCCATGTCCACCTGTACCTTTGAGAACCCCAACCGCAGAGGTACACAGTGGACCCAGACATCCGGCCCAGACGGATATACGAAGCCATGTCCAACCACTTCCTGCCCGGCGCCTACGTGATTTTGTAGGATGCAGCCCTCCGGCTTCTGCAAATTTGTAACAATTAAAACAGGTTAGCGAAACAACTCTAACAGAATGAGAGTGGCATCAACTTAAGTGCACAGATGAAGGCTTGCAGTACCTCAAGTAGATCCACTGGATCCGCGAGTACCTTCGAAGCGCAACTGCTTATCCGACCCTGCGGGGTACCGTCGTCCTGGGGATCTGCATCTGCACTCTTGGCCAGCAATGCTTCTCTCAACCGTGCAAACTCTTCCCTCAGTTGTGCGACCTCGGACTGCACCTCAGACTGCACCTCAGCCTGTATCTCAGCCCGCATCTCCGCCCGTATCTCCCCCCGTACCTCAGCCCGTATCTTATCGGAGAGGTCAGCTTCCTTTTCCTTCCAGGAGCGGGCCTTCTTCCTCGGTGGAGCCGGATCTACTAAACCGGCCTTCCACGACACAATGGCTCCCACGGCCCATGTCCGCCCGGGATGCTCCTTATTTCCTAGAGCCCGGGTGAGGATGTCGTTCTCCCTATGCGGGGTAAACAATCCCTCCACTGCCTCCTTCTCAAAAGAGATCTGTTACATTTCAAGGTACCTTGTGAGACAAATTGCCTTATATACACTTGTGCGCACACAGTTTACGAGGTTAGCCAACTTACCATTCACCTCACAATGTCGGCGTCCCCAGGGGTTGCGAACTGCACAAACCCCGTGGACGACACGGACCCCCTCCCCCTCCACCATCGCTTGCACCTCTCATCCCGGATCTCGGAGAGCGGCAACTCAGGGGTGTCGATGACAGGATTTTGCTCGTCTTCCTTCTTCCACTGCTCCTCCTTCCCCGCATAGCTCCGGGATCCGAGCCGATGCGGGTGGTCGTTCCTCTTCTGGATCGCCCTATTCTTCTCGCTAAGGGCCTTGAACTCCTCAGTCCCCTTCTGCTTGGTGAATTCCTCCCATACCTCCTCCGATATGAAGGGGTACTTCTCGCAAGGAGATTTCCCCGCAGCGAGGAAGTTACTGACAAGCCAGCTCTTAAAGGTTTTCCATGTTCCGTTCATGTCCTTCAAGCAGGCAGTCCTAGGTGTATCGTCGGGGATGTTCCACTTAGCCTGTTTCCGAAAAATGCATACAATTAATCACGAGTTAGTTAACTTTAGTATAAGCCAAGAGAACGTGATTACGAAAGAGTTCAGCGATTTCAGTTACTTTAACCTTCACTTCCACCCACAACCTATCCCTCTCATCCGCCGTCACATCCTTCCAGCTCTGGACGGTGATCTTCACCCTTTCTTTCGCCAACAGCCCAACGTAGGCCGCGTACCTCCCAGCATTCTTTCCAATCGGCCTCCCAAATTGGTTGAACTCACAAGAAAGATCCGTGCGTTTGGCCAAACGCCCCAACGTCGTCGCGCCTCGCCCCACCCTCTTGCGCTGGGATGTAACAGCTACATCTTCAGTAGTTACGATGGGGTTGGTCCTAGTCGAACCACTAGTACCATCCGATGAAGACGACGACATGTCTTCCCCTACAAAACCATCAACAAACCATATGGCAATTAATTCGCCTTGGAGTTCCATAACTCAGCCCAGGACTGGAGACTAACTAGGGCGGCAAAAGGGAAAATAATGCAAAAAGAAAGACATGCATAAATTACTTCCTGAACTGTTCAGAAATATTTTCTATCGGTAAACACATGAGCTGCCGATAGACCATAACAATTACCTCCACATAAGACAATTTTTCTATCGGCAAACCCGTGAGATACCAATAGAACATAACAATGTTCTCTACATATGGAATTTTGTTGACAAGCCACCATTCATTGTCATCACATAACATTCTCGATGATTTGCTATACTAATATTCATGGGCCAGCATTATTATTTCACACGTAAATATGCACACAAGCATCTAAGTGCCACTGTGCATAATCTTTAGCCTGTATGTGAGTCATCAGGACTTCACATCTATTAGGTTGGGAAAAGTCATGTATAGGCATTTGAAACATATACATCGAAGACCCATCCACATTGCCATATATTCATACCAAGTGAGTAAAAATTCCCAACCAAACTAGTACATTGCATGGCTCATGTCCTTCCAGATCCAAATTAAGTTTTACTACTTGTGCAGAAATATTTTCTATCGGTAAACACATGAGCTGCCGATAGAATATGTGTAAGAACACCTCCAACATATAATGTGCATTATATGGCAGTTGGATACAATTGATCACACATACAGCAGTATAGATAAGTTAAAATCTCAAAACAGGTTCATTACAGCACTGGAACATATTATATAAACCCTAATTTAAATCAACATTGCCTGCGGAATGTACATAATCCAACACAATAGGGAACCCTAGTGTAATTGCAAAACTCGAAGAATTAGTACGTGCAAAACACTAGGATCAAATAAGGAAGATGCTGGAAATAGAACGACGAATTAGGGTATTTACGGCGGCGATCAGTTCTGGTGATGGAGAGGCGGTGTAGAACGCAGCGGCGGCCGGCCAAGGACGAAAATAAGAACCGGTGGCAGTGGCGAACCAGTGTCCAGCCGGCGATCCTTCGTGTGGGAGAGAGGAAGTAAGTGGTCACGGCGGAGGTTGTGGTTTTCTTCGCTCTCGAAGAGACGCAGTGCTCTAAGGTGGAACTCTTCGAGTGGAGGGAAACTCAAGGGCCGTGTACGAGTAATAAAGTAGTGGAGGAACTTTTCTATCGGTACAAAATATGATACCGATAGAATTATGTACTTTTCTATCAGTACAGCAAAATAGTACCGATAGAACAAGTAAATTTCCTGGAAAAATATTTGAAGTAGTGGATGCCTTTTTCTATCGGTATAAACAATAAAATTCCGTGAGACCAATTTTCCCCAGAAAAATTTTTTAATTAAGTACTTGAGATTATAGTATTGGGTGCCCTTTTTCTATCGGTAAAAACAACAAAATACCATCAGAGTAATGAAAAGGTACACACAATTTAACATCAAACAGACCGTGGTTGAAAGCTGCAGAATGATAAAGAAAGAGGGAAGATAGCCGGAAAATTGGAAAATTGACATAAAAAGAAATTGTTCATTCATTGTTGTTTTATCACTTACAAAAAAAAATAAAACCCAAAATGCTAGGTCAAGGGGTGGTCTTAGCCCTGGCTGCATGTAGAATAGAGTCAGTTAGACTTGCAGCCAGGACGCAAGACTCCTCTAGCGACAAGTTGTCCCTTGGATCAACTACTACCGTGTCGAGAAGGCCTGCGACCTCCCTCAGCTTCGCTATGGTATCCTTCATAGTCAAACCGCAGCCAACGATGGTCATATCCGTGGCTTTCTTCTCCTCGCGAAGACGCCTCGTCCTCGCCCTAGCATTGTCACCATCCGTCTTCATGCGCTTAATGCGCTGGAAGAGATCGTCAAGGTCAAGCCGTAGCTGAGTGTGCTTGTCTGTAAGGAGCTTGTGCTCCTCCTGGAGGGCCCTCAGGTCGGCCTTCACTTTGGCAGTGTCTTCCACGGCTCCCATTCCCTGTGCAAATCAACAAGTCAAGAATGAACTGAACATGGATTAACAATACAGGGGTAAACCGAGGAGATTTAGAGTTCTTACCGGGGAGGGCGTGGCTGACGATCCCATGGAGGTTGCCATTGTGAAAGAGAAGATGAGGAGTCGAACCGTTCGAGAATTAGAAAAACAACAAAATATCACGACGCATGGCGAGGTACTTATAGAGTTTCCAAGGCGACGCATGGTGACACGGTTGAGAATTCAAAGCGCCAGAGTATTCTTCTATTGGTAAAAACAGGAAAAAACCGTCAGACAACAACTACCGTGAGACTAACGAATTTATTCTAACGGTAAAATAGAATAATACCGATAGAAAAAGTAAACTTTTCGAAAACTTTTGAAGTGCCTGAGAGAAGTGCCTGAGACACATGAAAGTAGCGGATGTCCTTTTCTATCGGTAGAAATAACAAAATACCGTCAGAAAAAAAGGGATTTTTGCAGAGCTTAATTTGAAGAAGCAAGAGGCTGCGATGAGATTTTTGCAAGTGCTATTTGAAGGGAAGAATTAAATATTTACAGGATAAAGGTACTGTACATGTTAGAACTCATGCTGTGGAGTAAAATTGAGATATATTAATGCTGTGAACTAGCTTATCATTAATTTCTAAAGAAAAATGTACTGCATGATGTATTAATGATAAGTTCCTCACCTTGCTGCAGAACTTGTGGGCTGTTTGCTTGGCATTTATCCCTGAAATAGAAATTAATCATCAATGGTTCTCAACCCATAATCCTTCTTTGTGGTCATCTCGCAGATACGTTGTTTCGTCGATATCTTCAGTACGGATAGATTGAATGTCCTCTAAAAATGGAGGTATTTCATCGAATTGGTTATACTCCTCTTCGTCGACAACATCTTCGACCCCAACAATACGTCTCTTACTGTGGAGGACAACATGCAAGTTTGGATTGGCCGGGTCAACGATGTAGAATACCTGTGTGGCTTGCTTTGCAAGTATGAATGGATCGTCTTGGTGTCCGAGTCTACCAAGATCGATGAGAGTAAACCCGTAACTGTCAACTTGAACACTGACGAGGATTGACACCCGAGTCAGTTCAAATAAATGCACTGTTGGTTCAGGACAGATTCGAACCAGACACGTGTCTAGCGGTGAGAACTCAAGTTATTCTGAGAAGCATTGGCCCGAGGTCGCAGGCTTTGCGCGATCAGGTTGCAGGCTTTGTGTGGTCAAAAGTTCGTATGCTATATGCGGACAGAATGTCAAGGATGTCGCGCGGTCAGTCAATATCCGCGCGGTCAGCCAACATCCTGCGGTCAGAGCATTCTCGACCAGGGTACTTGGAATTCATCTATCCGGCTATTCCTATAGCGGGAATATTCCGAGTATCCCGAAGATTCCCCCACGTGGAGAATCAACCGTCGGGAGGTTAATACGTGCAGTTATCCATGAATAACACGTGTTTAACCTGCGTGGACGTTAAGAGCGGTTTTCTAAAAACCGCATTCAACCGTCCAAGCAACTGCTTGATGCAGTTTACTACATGGCACCCTTTCGACCAGTATAAAAGGGTGGTATGGAGTGTCAAGCAGGAGAGGGAGACAACACATCTTAACCGCTCAAACAGCCAAGTCTACGGCCTAGATTAGATAGTTCTTACAAGCCTTCCTGGCTTTATTCTGTACATTTGCATAGGAAAAACCCTTCGCCTGTGAAGGAGTTTTTCTACCATCTTGTAACCTTTTATCACCTATAGTGAAATCCTAACAGGACGTAGGGCTATTACTCCCACTATCGAGGGCCCGAACCTGTATAAACCTCTTTGTGCTCCTGTTCACCATTGTTCTACATACCTTCCCGGAGGGTCATCTTGAAAGGTCTCGCTATTACAAATTTTGCATAAGTTCGGCTGAGGACTCTGAGTCCGAATCGTCGACAGCTGGCGCCCACCGTGGGGCCTTTCTCAAGGCGTCCTAGTTTTAATCCGGAGGTTCGCTGAAACATGGCTGGAGCATATGATTCCGAGAACGATTTTGATCTCGAGGATTATGCTCATATCCCAATGCCTTCTCCGAGCGATCCTGTCGCGATGGAGGAGGTCGAAGGCCAGAATCTTCCACAGGTTGAATCATCTCTTCAGGTCATGTCTATCGACCAGGGAGCAACTAGCGCAAGGTCAGGACCCACAGAGGTTCTTAATGCGCTAGGCGATGAATCCGGTCCGTCATACGACCCCGCCGAGGGGAAGGATGATGTCGACCCGGAAATCAGCCCCGGAAGGTTCAACCCTGATAACCTTCACCGTCTCTTTGATTTCGAGTCCGACTCGGAACAAACTGAGATGTTTTCCCCATCGGCAACCTCTCTCCCTAGGCAGTTTGCTGCTTTGTCGGAAGAAACTCCCGATCAACAGGCTACTAGGGAAGAACAAGATCGCAAACAGAAGGAGGATCAAGATCTCGAGCAACAAAACAACGAATTACGCAGAACTGCCCTAGAGGCTCTTCAAGATGCGCAGGCTCGTTACGATGCTGCTCCGGGTTCTTCTCGGTGGTCGCGAGGTCGCAGACGCGACCAGACCCCTTCTTTACCACCAGAGCGTTTCCCGGTGGACGAAGAAACAGTAACACCTGGTGCCCCTAGGAGAAGTACCCATGGTCGATTGCGATCTATCGTGGAAGTCATGCGTAACTTTCCTCCTACGGTCACAGATGCGCAGAAACCAACCTTTTTTAGGATCCTGGAGGAGAGACTAGATGAGGTCGCGTCTGAGGCGACCCCAACGGCCTCTTCCCGCTTGGTAACACGTTCCCGCGAACGAGATTGTCCTCATTCTGGTTCCGGCCGATGAAGTTACCCGCCGCCCGTACCATCCCAACAGGACAGATACCGGCGAATGCAGGATTCTCGTAGTAGGGATCGAGTTCCTGTCCACTCTCGTTTGGGACCACGAGTAACTTCGCCATTGCATGAGCTCGCCCGAGACCCAGCCGAGAGTCATAGGGCGATTCACGGTCCCTACGTTGGTTGTAAAGCCTTTTCGCCTGGCCTACGAGCAGTCGTTTGGCCCAATAAGTTTCGACCAGGGGCCATTGAGAGGTTTGACGGAACGCAAAACCCATCCGAGTTCCTTCAAATCTATATCACTACCATCCAAGCGGCGGGAGGCGATGACAAGGTCATGGCCAACTACCTGCCTACAGTCCTCGCAGGACTGGCTAGAACCTGGCTGTTTAATCAGCCCGAGGGTTCCATCTACAATTGGGAAATGCTGTGCGATGCTATCCTCAGCAATTTCCAAAACTGTTACCAAAAGCCGGGTAAAGAGGACAATCTTCATCGGCTACGGCAAACTTCAACCGAAACACTCCGACAGTTTGTCAAGAGGTTTGTCGGGGTGAGGAATACCATCCCGAACATATCTGATGGCTCCATAATCAGGGCATTTAAACATGCTGTCCGATACCAGAGATTTACCGAGGACTTGCTTATCCACCCTCCTCGATCAGTAGCCGATCTGTTCGACATGGCCGATCGATACTCTGATGCAGCCGAAGCAGTCGAATGGAACCGGATGGTCGACAAGGGTGACCTACCACCACAACCAGGTTTCAAAGACTCCAGGAAGGAAGATTCAAGCAAGAAGCCGGAATCTTCATCAGGTGGGAAGTCGAAGAAGTCGAAGAGGAACCGCTCTGGACAATACCGCGAGGTCGCGGTCGCAGAGAAGCCGCCTTCGACCAAAGGTAACAAGCCTTCATTTAAAAATAAAACTGCCTCTGGTGGTCGGAGTGTCGACCAGCCAGAAAAGTCCACTAATCCGCAGGAAGGCAAGAAGTGGTGTCCACTCCACAACTCCGCAGGCCACAACCTTAAGAACTGCCGGAGTTGGTTGAAGCAACTAGATGACTTCTACCAAGGAGTTGGGCCAATGCCAACCTTACCACCTAAAGAACAGGCATGCGGACTTAGGGACGCCGACGGAGACGAGGAAATGTCCTACCAGGTACCTCAAAATCATATTAATGTTAATTTTGGAGGTTCTTCTTCTTTCGTTTCCAAAAGGCAGTTTAAAGCCTTTTACCGAGAGGTTAACCAGACGGAGACATCTCTTGGTGAACCTCAATACCCCGTTGGTCGGATACGCCTTTGACATTTGATCGCACTGATTGTCTGGCGGGGTTAACACGACCATTGAGGCTCCCTCTGGTCATTACCCCGATCATCAGTAACGCGAGAGTTGAAAGGGTCCTGATCGACGGAGGAAGCTCCCTTGACATTTTGTTGGTCAAGGCACTCGACGAGATGCAAATTCCTCGTTCGAAGATTAAGCCCATAATCCATCCGTTTTATGGGATAATCCCAGGCCCCTCCATGATGCCGTTGGGACAAGTGGTCCTCCTGGTCACACTGGGAGAACCAGATAACTTCCAAACAGAATTGGTTACTTTTGACGTAATCGATTGTGATTCGGCTTATAATGCAATCTTTGGCAAGCCAACTCTTGCTAAATTCATGATGGCAACGCACTATGCTTATCAGTGCGGAAAATTGCCTGGCCCCAAAGGTGTCATCTTGGTCCGAGGCAGTCGCAATGTGGCACTCACGTGCGACCGGCTATCTCTGGAGATGGTCGATCAACTTCCCCTCCGGGACGCTCAGGTCGCCACTGTTGCCACCGACGCAATCAAGGCTGCTCCTCGACCAGATGAGAAACTCAAATTGGTTCCTTTGTACCCAGATGATCCATCCAAGACAATTCGGGTCGGATCAGCTCTGTATGACAAATAGGAACTCAATCTCATTGCTTTCCTCTGGGCTAACGCAGATGTGTTTGCGTGGAAACCGTCCGACATGCCCGGTGTCCCAAGGGAAGTAATTGAGCACAGATTAGCAATTCGACCTGGACAACGACCAATAAAGCAAAAGCTCAGGCGTTTTGCTGTTGACCGACAGGAAGCCATCCGAGAGGAGTTGGACAAACTCCTACAGGCCGAGTTTATCCGTGAAGTGGATCATCCGGAATGGCTCGCCAATCCGGTCATGGTCCGCAAGTCAAATGGCAAGTGGCGCATGTGCGTCGACTACACTAGCCTCAATGCTGCCTGTCCGAAGGATGACCTTCCCCTTCCCAGCATCGACCAGCTGGTCGACTCAACTACGGGTTGCGAACTGATGAGTTTTCTGGACGCTTACTCAGGATATCATCAAATTAGCATGGCAGAAGACGATGAAGAGAAAACTTCCTTCATCACCCCGTTCGGCACATATTGCTACGTCAGAATGCCGTTCGGTCTCAAGAACGCAGGTTCCACGTACCAGCGCTTGATGCAAAAGACCTTTCTTTCCCAGATAGGGCGTAATCTCGAAGCATATGTAGACGACTTGGTTGTAAAAAGTACCAAGAGATTGTCTCATTTGGACGATCTCGCTGAAACCTTCTGTAATTTGAATCGCTTTGGAATAAAATTAAACCCAGAGAAATGTTCTTTCGGGGTTTCTTCAGGAAAACTCCTTGGTTTCCTTGTGTGTTCCAGGGGCATTGAAGTTAATCCTGAGAAAATCAGGGCCATTGAACAAATGAGATCGCCCTCGACCATGAAGGATGTTCAACGCCTGGCTGGTCGCATGGCGGCTTTAAGTCGTTTCATATCGCGACTAGGCGAAAGGGGATTGCCTTTCTTCAAAGCCTTGTGGAAGCATCACAATTTTACATGGTCAGATGAGGCCAAAAAAGGGTTTCAGGAGGTGAAGACATATCTATCCAGTCCGCCAGTATTGGTATCTCCCGACAAAGGAGAAGCATTGCTCCTTTATCTGGCGGCCACACCGCACGCGGTCAGCGCCGTTCTGATCGCGGATAGGGAAGGAATACATAGACCCGTCTACTATGTGAGAGAGGTACTTCATGGTCCTAAGGAGCGCTACCCTGAGGTCCAGAAGATACTTTACGCGCTACTGATGGCTTCCCGTAAGCTACGACACTACTTCCAAGCGCACCAGATCACAGTACCCTCCTCTTTTCCTTTGGGGGATATTGTCCGAAACCCAGAGAAATCTGGTCGAATCGCCAAATGGGCGGTCGAACTCGGTGCCTTCGAAATCCATTTCACGCCCCGTACGGCGGTTAAGTCTCAGGTTTTGGCCGACTTTGTGGTCGAATGGACCAACCCTGAGCCACCCGTGCAAGTGCCCGATGAATTGGAGTGCCCCGATTACTGGACAATGTACTTTGATGGCTCCCGTAGTTTTCAACACTCGGGGGCTGGAGTGGTCTTAGTTACGCCTCAGGGCGAACAGCTTAAGTATGTCATCCAACTACACTTTGTTGCGACCAACAACGCAGCAGAGTATGAAGGTCTTCTTGCAGGGCTCTGGGCAGCAAAATTCCTCGGAGTCCGTCGATTAGTGGTGAGGAGAGACTCACAGCTGGTCATAAACCAGGTAAACAAGGAGTACAGCACCTCCGATGAGACAATGGCTCATTACCTGGGGGAAGTGAGGAGATTGGAAAAACACTTCCGAGGAGCCACCCGTGCAAGTGCCCGATGAATTGGAGTGCCCCGATTACTGGACAATGTACTTTGATGGCTCCCGTAGTTTTCAACACTCGGGGGCTGGAGTGGTCTTAGTTACGCCTCAGGGCGAACAGCTTAAGTATGTCATCCAACTACACTTTGTTGCGACCAACAACGCAACAGAGTATGAAGGTCTTCTTGCAGGGCTCCGGGCAGCAAAATTCCTCGGAGTCCGTTGATTAGTGGTGAGGGGAGACTCACAGCTGGTCGTAAACCAGGTAAACAAGGAGTACAGCACCTCCGATGAGACAATGGCTCATTACCTGGGGGAAGTGAGGAGATTGGAAAAATACTTCAGTCATTTCGAAGTCCAATACATCCCGCGAAAGGACAACATTCTCGAAGACCAATTATCCAAAATTGGGTCCTCACGCACATCCGTTCTAGTAGGAGTGTTCATTGAACACTTGGACCGTCCTTCGATCATGACTTCGGTTGAGGATGATCCGGTAATAGCCTCCGTTACCAACCTCGGTCAGGAACAAGATTGGACTCATCCATTGAGAGTCTATCTTGAACACGGGCCCCTACCCGAGGACGAAACCGAAAGCAATCGGTTAATTCGAAAAGCGCGTCTGTACAAACTCATAGATGGGTTTCTGTACAGAAAGGGTACTCAAGGAGTATTCATGCGTTGCATATCTCAGGAGGAAGGAAAATACCTCTTGAAAGAAATACATGACGGTGTATGCGGTGCACACGCGTCATATCGGACACTGGTCGGAATAGCTTTTCGACAAGGATTCTACTGGCCTTCGGCACTCGATGATGCCAAGTACTGGCCTGCCTATGCATTACAGACCATTCCCCTCGCATGGCCTTTTGCGGTCTGGGGAATGGATATTGTAGGTCCTATGCCACAAGCGGTCAATGGGTACAAGTTTCTGTTCGTAGCCATTGACACGTTTACAAAGTGGATCGAGGCTGAACCGGTACGCAATATTACCGCATCAGCAGCACAAAAGTTCTTTCATAAGAACATTGTTGCTCGATTTGGTGTTCCAAACCGCCTTATCACCGATAACGGTTCTCAGTTCGCTAGTGGTCTCTTCCTAGACTACTGTGACCAGATTGGAACTAAGGTGTGCTTTGCTTCTGTGGCACATCCACAAAGCAATGGTGCTGTAGAGCGGGCCAATGGGCAGATACTACAAGGCATTAAAAAACGTGTTTTTGATCGCCTCAAGACTCGCTCGGGGGCTTGGGCAGATGAGCTCTATACCGTTCTATGGGCACTACGAACTACCTCTAGTCGAGCCACTGGCGAGACGCCCTTCCATCTGGTCTATGGGGCCGAGGCTGTGCTGCCTATGGAAGTCAGTATTGGTTCTGTTCGGACAGAACGATTCGAACAGGTTGATCAGTCCGAACAGCGATCGCAAGAACTCATCCTCCTAGAAGAAGGACGTGATCGCGCCTTGATCAAGTCCGCGGCATCCTTGCAAGCTTTGCGCAAGTATCACAGTAAAAGGGTGCGACCACGTAGTCTTCACGTGGGTGACCTGGTCTTACGAAAAATCCAAGATCAGTCTAGTCGAAACAAATTCTCCCCGAAGTGGGAAGGCCCTTACACTGTGGTCTCGGTGCCGCGACCAGGATCCGCGCGGTTAGTCATGGAGGATGGTCGAATTTTGTCCAATACTTGGAACATCGATCAACTTCGCAAGTTCTACGTGTAAGTACTCAACCCCATTTTTCCTGTTCAATTAGCATTTTTTTATAATGAAAAATGTTTTGCTTTCGTATGATGAATATTTTCCTTTATGCCCATCCACTACGAATTCGGCTCGGGGGCTGGTCGCCCGCGGCTAGATCATTATAACACCCTGGTCGGATTCGCTGGTCGATCTCATAACCACTTTCAGATAAGTCACTCCTAAATAAGCCATTTCTCAACGCACACGGGGTTTTCTGGCAAATCCTTGGTTATCTGAGTGGCTGCTGGTTTGCAAACAAGGCTAGGTGTTATAGTGATCCTAATCGTCCCTGGTCGTTACATTCACTTTTCTCCTGTCTTTGTAATACTAAGTCTTCAGTATCTACAATCACAGGCGGGGGCTAGGGGGGATATGTTTATAATATGAAACAACATAAAACAGAAATATATTCATTTTCAAAAATGAATTTTCATGTGCATTGCATTGTATACGACTGTTTTTATACAGGTATAGGGATCATTCGATCCCGAGCTCAGTCAGGAGCTTATCTACAAGGGGACTAATCTCCTCCATGACGGCCTCTAGTTTCTCTTCACTCTCGACCTCAACCAGTCCCACTAGTGGATTCAGATCTGCATCTGGGCCATGGTGAAGTCGAACCAGGCTGAGGATAGCGGAAGCGGCTGACCGAACTCTGGTTCTGATCACCTCTTCTCGTCTCTGTGTATCCTCAGGGAGATACTCGAGAAGTGACTCTGCTTGAGCCATAACTAGTGCAGACCAGTCATCTTGGCTGAGATTGTCTCGTGTGGTTTCGACCACATCAGCCTTCAGAAGATGAGCCACCGCCTTCAGTTTTTTGAAGACTGAATGGCTCAGCTTTCCAATCGCCCTTTTGGAGGCTTGGATAGAATCCTGGAGGACTTTGTTGTTCTGACTGAGTTGCTTTATTTTACCAGCTTGTGCCGCAACAAGAAAAAATATTACTCACAAGTTATGAGGACAAGTATTCCTAATCAGCAATCAACTTACCAGCAAGTTGTGACCGCAGTTTGTTGTTTTCAATCTCTTGGTTCCTAGCTACTGAGATCGAATGAAGCTTGACTATGGCCACTTCTTTGTCCAACGATGCCACTTTCCTGTAATAAAACAGAAGGAGTGGTCATAATCAACTTGTATCTTTACACGTTGAAGAGTAATGATCCTTACCTGCGCAAGCTGTCCCGTTCTCTTTGTATGGCCACCATGCTCGCTGCCGTAGCGCACGATTGGGCCATCATCCGGGATAGTTCATGTGATACAAAAAAGGAAGTTAAAGGTGTCCTATGAACAATTCAGGACACCCAGAGAAGGATTCATCATACCTTCATGAACTTCTCTACGGAGGCATCTTCCGGACTGATGGGAAGATTTTTTGAAGGTCTGGAGGTGCCTACAGCAGGTGCAGTTGGAGAAAGTGCTTGCTGGGCACTGCTTCCAATCGTCGTTGACTGCGACTGGGTCCTCGCGCCTGATTCTCCCCCTACGGCCCGGACAACTTCCTGGACCGAGGGGATGGAGCGCCCCTCACTAGAGGCTTCTGCACCAGCAGTGACCTCAACCCTTCCCGAAGTGGTTGAAGGACTGGGCGCTATTTCTTTTCGTCTGATAAAGGAAAAGAAAAATCAAATGGTAACGATTCGTGACCATCATTTCTAATACAACTAGGATAAAGGTTCTTACCTTATTTGAAATCCCATTAGCTTTTGGGATTTCAGGGAAGGTTCTCCTCGAGCACGGGGACAATTATCATCCACCCTGATCTTCCTCTTGGAAAACAAGGCCACTCTTCCCTGTGTGTGTTCCCCTATGAACATTTTTTCAAGGGAAAGATAAGGGCTAACGAGAAGAATCTTTACCTGGGCAGTCGATCCCGTTGGCGGCGTCCCACCCGAAGACCTCGATGTCTCCTGGGTTTCCAGGGCTGGCACCTCGTGTGCAACCACCACAGGATCTTGCACAACCACCTCCGCTCCTGTCTGCGGAGGAGGAGTATTTTCCTCCCTGGGACTAGCAGGAGTCGCAGGGGGAAGCTCTTCTCCCTGCATAAGCACTAGCTCATCGAATGCACAGGGGAAATTGAAGAAAACATGACTCTGAGAGGATCTTACCACGGTCGTCCCTTCGACCAGGGAAGTGGAGGCAACTGGCCTTGAAGCCTCGGGGGCTTCAGGAGCCAGGGGATCATCCGCAACCATAGGGCTTTCGGTGGTCGCGGGGTCTGCTACAGCTGCCTCTGCGGTAGCAGTTGTCCCTGCAGAAGGAGTTGGAGCGTCGCCGGATGGAGAGCTCGCAATCTTCCTCCTCCGGAGAACTAGAGGGACATCATCGTCCTCCTCCTCCTCCTCGCTCCCCTCTCCCTGTACGACGAAGAAGTAATTCCAGTTTGCACCTGGAAAGATCGGAGGGATCTGATATCTTACCGCAGTTCTTCGGGCTGTAGGAGGAGTGCTTCGCGAAGATCCTTCCCCAAGATTTAGCCTGACTTTCTTGGGGGCGGGATTCCTCGTCCTGGGTCTCGAGGAAATCTTCTTCATGTTCTTGGTCATCGGCTTTCCCAGGGAACCGACGTTCTTGCTGGGAAACGTCGCCTCAGCAAACCTCCCAAGAAGCTGTTCTCATAGGATTAGTGCTGGACAGACATAAGACCTGTAAAACGGAGGCCAAGTCAAAAATGTACCTTTCGGCGCTCCTGTTTGAGGTCGTCGCCGGCGTGAATTAACCTTTGGGGACGAGGTGACCCCTTAGCACCCTCTACCTCGGCGTTGCACGCCCGGAGAAGGCAATTAGTCCGCCTCTCGATCTCGGCAGAGGATAGGACTGTTCCCAAATACAGATTAAAACTGGTGCATTCCAGAAATAACATAAGAAGGTTTTTGATGCCAAAAATGGATACCTTCATTGTAGTCCAAGGTACCATCTGCCATGGACTTGATCTCCCAAGCCGGATGAGCCCTTTCACGCAGGGGGCTCACCCGGTTCTTCACAAAGTCTCGGATGACGTCCCGAGCCATCAACCCTTCTTCGACTAAGTGGAGAATTACCTCGGCGTGCTTCATGAACTCCGCGTTCATCGCCGGGAGAGTGTCTAACTCGCTTGGCTTCTCTGGTCGCGAGTTTTCAAACCACAGCCCGCTCTCCTTCGGCGGGGTGCAGTAGAACCACTTCTGATGCCACCCGTGCACTGAGTCTCATAGGGGTGGAAAGGGATACTCCTTCTTATCCCTCAGCCGGAAGTAAATACATCCGGCGGCGTTGGCGCTCTTCGACCACGCCGAGAAATAGAACCGTCGGAAGAGGTCCACACTGGGGTACACTCCGACGAACGCCTAGCATAGGTGTTGAAAAACCGCTAATATCAACACTGTATTTGGGTGGAGGTTGATCAACTCCAACCCATAATGCTCGAGGACATCCTTGAGGAACCGACTTTCGGGAAATCGGAACCCGCAGCGCAAATACTCTTCAAAGACCACCAAGTCGCCCTCCTGGACGGTTGGGGTTTCTTGATCCTTCTCCGCAGGCCGCCAGTTGATTAACAGCCGTGGAGGAAGAATCTCCTCCTTTTCCAACGACATCAAACTCTCTTCAGAATGGTGGATGGATCGGCTCCAGGACGCCATTGTTCAGTGGAGAGTCGAAGGAAAAGTTGGTGATTTTTGGGAAGACGAAGGCTGAGAAGAATGAGGGTTTTGTGCGGCGGAAATGATGAGGTTTTTGGCTGTGTGGCTTCCTTGAGAAGACATCTGCTCCTTTTATAGACCCGAGGAGGCGCATTAATGTGAGTAACGTTTCGTTCAAACGTTCCACTGAGTATTTTATTCATTTCCCATAATGGATACTGTCTTTGGAGAACCCGTTAAAGTGTTCCAGGCATCGGATCTGAAGCAAAAAGACTTCTTTGTTTCAGAAACTGAAAGTAAAAAAGCCTGAAAAGTTTTTCAGAGTTTTTCAGAGGACGTTTTTCCTTTATTTACCCTGAAAACTTTCACGAAAATATCCTGTGACTTGATTTTTGTACGTATGGATATTTTCTGATCGGGTTGTGGTATGATCGAGACCATGCTTTCGATTAAGCTCCAATTCTGACCGCAGTGATGGTCTGGTCAAGTTTCAAGTCTGGTCGCGATAAGTTTCACTTCTAACCGCAACTCTAAGTCTGATCGCGGTATCAGATGGTCGCGGTGCCTTTGTGAAAGGTGTGATCCTAATCGCAGAGTTGAATTTTACCTCTGTATGAGTGATCGTAAAGGCATTGCTTATGGTCATGTTTTCACACAGAGGATGTAAAGAGTATGTATATGAAGAAAGAAAATTTTATTTCTTGCATTCTTTACATACAAAAGGGATACCGGTGACCAAAGCGTCGACCTAATCCGAAAGAAGTTTACAAAGTTCTCCTAGGGACATGTTGTTGTCAGTAGGATCTACACTGACAACCCCCAGGGAACTAGCAACTAATCTAAGCCTATCTACATCATCCCTAACAAGAGATACACTACTGTTCCTAATTAAGTCAGAGAGTTCTCGCTGTTGCTGGGCGTGGTCCCTCTCTCGACAGAATTGGTGCGCCTCTTCACGGGATCGTTCAAAACAATCTGCCAGATGCAGAATTACCGAAGACATCTCTTCGGTCTTCTTCTCCAGGGCATTTTTCTCCTCCAGAAGAGTTTGTCTAAGGGGAAGAAGCGGAGCAGTAGAAGGCTGACCACTAGGGCCTCCAATCTCCTACATTTGCGAGGGTTAGTTATACTAACCATAAACTATCAGCAAAAAGGAGATGTGGATTGTTACCTGTCCCTGCTCACGACACGTTGATATATCCATCCTAGAAAGATGAACGCCAGGTGGCGGAAGTGCAACCTTCCCACCAGAAGATTGCTTCCCCAACACAAGTTGAGGATTTTTTGGCCGAATAGTCACCGCTTGCTGGCTAGAAAATCGATCACCCAAGCAAAAGCAAGGGGTGCTAGGGAAGAAAGCTGCAGGAAGAAAAGATGATGGCTCATCTTCTACCTTTGCTCTGCTAGAAGATCCTTCGTCAACCTTGGACTTCTTCTTTGAAGGAGATGGATCTTCAAGCATTTCAGGCTCCTGCTTGAGAATTTCCTCTTCATCACTCTCAATCTCGATGATGTTGTGATTTGCCATCGGGAGGTGTATGAAGAGAAGAATGAAAATATTTTTTAGAAAGAACTTAGCCGTGAGAAGAAATTGTGAAGCTTTACAGATTCAAAGACCTGGTATTTATAACCATCAGGGTGACGGTTCATGTTCTAAATGCCTCGGGTTCTTAAAAGCATTTACAATTTTACCTCGGGTTAAAAAGCATTTCAACAACGCCATCATTATTTGTCGCATAATACCCAGAGCCTGTCTTGGGGAACCAACCGTCTTACTTAGTGCACCACTAAGTGAAGGATTTAAAGAGTCGGGTTAATAATCCGATGCATTTCTTTCAATTTAAAGTGAACACGTCCCTTTGTTTTCTTTAAATTTGGGGGCTAGCTGACGAGGATTGACACCCGAGTCAGTTCAAATAAATACACTGTTGGTTCAGGACAGATTCGAACCAGACACGTGTCTAGCGGTGCGAACTCAAGTTATTCTGAGAAGCATTGGCCCGAGGTCGCAGGCTTTGCGCGATCAGGTTGCAAGCTTTGTGAGGTCAGAAGTTCGTATGCTATACGCGGATAGAATGTCAAGGATGTCGCGTGGTCAATCAATATCCGCGCGGTCAGCCAACATCCTGCGGTCAGAGCATTCTCGACCAGGGTACTTGGAATTCATCTGTCCGGCTATTCCTATAGCGGGAATATTCCGAGTATCCCGAAGATTCCCCCACGTGGAGAATCAACCGTCGGGAGGTTAATACGTGCAGTTATCCATGAATAACATGTGTTTAACCTACGTGGAGGTTAAGAGCGGTTTTCTAAAAACCGTATTCAACCGTCCAAGCAACTGCTTGATGCAGTTTACTACATGGCACCCTTTCGACCAGTATAAAAGGGTGGTATGGAGTGTCAAGTAGGAGAGGGAGACAACACATCTTAACCGCTCAAACAGCCAAGTCTACGGCCTAGATTAGATAGTTCTTACAAGCCTTCCTGGCTTTATTCTGTATATTTGCATAGGAAAAACCCTTCGCCTGTGAAGGAGTTTTTCTACCATCTTGTAACCTTTTATCACCTATAGTGAAATCCTAACAGAACGTAGGGCTATTACTCCCACTATCGAGGGCCCGAACCTGTATAAACCTCTCTGTGCTCCTGTTCACCATTGTTCTACATACCTTCCCGGAGGGTCAACTTGAAAGGTCTCGCTATTACAAATTTTGCATAAGTTCGGCTGAGGACTCTGAGTCCGAATCGTCAACAAACACCTCGAGGGATTTCGACCTATTGGCATCGAAACAGGGGAATCTTAAGTAATCCGTAATCGAGCTCCCATATTTCATCAATAGCACCATAATATGAGTTCAGCGCCCTTACTGACCTGGCATCCTCGGAAATAGCAAACAGTGTCACTCGGCTACATTGCGTGCTACTCTTGGCGTCTTGAGCTCTTGTGTAAAATGAATACCCATTGATGTCATACCCCTGCCAAGTCCCTACAGTGAATCTTGGGCCTCTAGCCAACCATGTCACAGTTTCACTTACGGAGCCCTCGGCAGCTCGCGTGGCTCTTTCTTGGATCCACTCAGCAAATTTCCTGTTATGTTCTCTGCTGACCCAAACGTCTGACTTCGAAGGATTCTGTGACCGTAACATTACCTTGTGCTCGTGTATGTATGGCTCGACCTCCGTCATGTGTTGCAAGACCCAAAAATGTGATTTTGCGTACACATCATGAGCGGGGACGATAGCTTTGAATCCAATCGTTCCGATTCCCTGAAGCCTACCCTCGTGTCGGGACCTAGGAACGCCAATTGGGTCAACCCCGGCCATATAATCTGTGCAAAATTCAATCACCTCCTCGGCGGCATAACCTTCCATGATACTCCCCTCGGGTCGACGACGAGTCCTTACGTATCCCTTCAATACACCCATAAATCTCTCAAATGGATACATGTAGCGCAGGCACACGGGTCCACAAAACTTAATTTCTCTGATAAGGTGAACAATCAGATGGACCATAACATCAAAAAACAATGGAGGAAAATACATCTCGAGCTGACAAAGAGTTGTAACCATGTCGCGTTACAAAGCGTCCAATCCATCCGGATCAATTACCTACGAGGACATAGTTGCGCCAACTATTCATATCAGAAAAATCTTCTAATTAAGCTCCACAGATGGAGGTAATGAACTTATAGTACGAGTGCACGTACTTACCTTGCAAGATATTGCGTTGAAGAAATAACATAGGTTTGTGATTGTCTCTCTGACTTTAACTGGGAGAATGCCTCTGATAGCAATGGGAAGCATTTGTGACATCAGGACATGACAGTCGTGGGACTTCGTGCCAACCAGTCTTAGGTCCTTCATGGACACAAGTTTTTTCAAGTTCGCGGAGTACCCACATGGAACTTTAACACCGTGCAGGCACCGACAGAGATCTGTTTTTTCGCTCTTGGACAACGTATAGCAGGCCGGAGGGAGGTATGTACGCTTTCCATTCTCTAAAGGTGCAAGCTCAGTCCTTATCCCCATTTCCACCATGTCACGACGAGCTTTCACACCATCCTTTGTCTTTCCCGGAATGTTCAACAACAAACCAATCAAACTGTCACAGACATTTTTCTCTACATGCATGACGTCAATGCAATGTCGAACTTGTAAGTGCTCCCAGTACGGCAGATCCCAGAGAATCGATCTCTTCTTCCAAACATTTTTTTCTCGAGGTTTAGAATGCTTACCGAACTCAACTTTGATGTCGTTCACGCACGAGTAAATCTCCTTACCGGTCAGAAACACTGGAGCTGATCCCTTCTCAGGCTTCCCGTTAAATGATTTCCTCTTCTTACGGTACGTGTGATGCACCGGAAGAAACCTGAGTTGACCCATGTACACTGCTTTCCGGCAGTGTCGCAGCCACATGCTCTCAGTTTCATCTAGGCAAATAGGGCAAGCCTTGGCTCCTTTCGTACTATACCCCGACAAATTGCCGTAGGCCGGAAAATCATTTATGGTGCAAAATATCAGGGCCCGCAAGATGAAATTCTCTTTCTTGTATGCATCCCACACCTGCACACCCTCGCTCCACAATTTCTGTAAGTCCTCGATTAAAGGCGCTAGAAATACGTCAATATCATTTCCAGGTTGTCTGGGTCCTGAGATTAGTAACGCCATCATGATGTACTTGCGCTTCATGCATAACCAAGGAGGAAGATTGTAGATGCATAAAAGAACCGGCCAAGTGCTGTGCCGGCTGCTCATATTACCATGTGGGTTCATACCATCTGTACTCAGCCCGAACCTTACATTCCTAAGTTCGCCGCCGAACTCAGCAAATGTTCTGTTGATGTTTCTCCATTGAATAGAATCAGCTGGGTGTCTTAGTTTTTCGTCTTGTTTCCGGGCTTCAGCATGCCAACGCAAGTGCTTCGCGACTTTCGGATTTGCAAACAGCCGCTTCAATCTAGGTATCACAGGCAAGTACCACACAGTTTTTGCCGGGGGTCCTTTCTTTACCTCGTGACGTTCACTGTCAATCCTGTCCCTACGCGTATACCTCGATGCGCCGCATCTTGGACAAACATGCAAACTGGAGTACTCGTTACGGTACAACACACAATCATTTGGGCATGCGTGTATTCTTTTGATTTCCATTCCCAACGGACACAACAGTTTTTTGGCTTGGTAAGTAGATCTTGGCAACTCATTTCCCTCTAGAAGCATGTCCGCTAGAAGATCTAATAGTGCCATGAAACTCTTATCACTCCAACCGTTTCCTGCCTTCAAGTTATATAATCTCAGCACAGAAGACAGTTTTGTAAATGTTGCACATCCAGGGAACAGAGGCTTCTCAGAGTCAGCAATCAGTTTCTCAAATTCACAGAAGTCATTTTCGTTGTAATCTTCCTCTACATCACGTAACATCTCATCTAGATTGTCATCATCATCATCTACGTGCACATCGGAATGAACATTACCAAAATTCAGATGATAATCGATATTATTACAATCCACATCCGAGTCGTGCTGATTGGTAGTAGTGGTGCTTGTTTCCTCAAGATCTTCACCATGCCATATCCAACGGGTGTATCGCGCGTTAAAACCACGACGAATCAAATGACTCTTAATTTGATCAGAGTTGCTAAACCTCTTCAAGTTCATACAATCTGTACAAGGACAGAGCATATTTTTCTCTCCCTTCCTCTCCTTTTGTTGCTCAGCAAATTTAATAAACTCATTCACACCATCCAAATATTCAAGAGTAGTACGTTTTATTCCATACATCCAATATTTCCTGTCCATCTACAATTAACAAAATTTAACGAGTAAGCCATGCATGAAACCTGCCCGATTAAGTTATGTATATGTACATGTGCAGCCTCTTACAACAGATACATGTGTTGAACCCTAGCCTGACGAAATTAACACTAATTAACCTAGCTAACTACACAATACAAGCTAGTTAGCTCCTAAAACATGACGCATTTCCAGCTACCAAGCTCCCAAGTTTAGAGCTACAAACTTGGAACTACACAATACAGCTAGCTTGCAAGTAGAGAGGAAGGGAGATCTAGAGGGAGAGAGAGATAAGTGTCGACAATTAAGCGTACCTTAAAGAGAGGGGCGCAATCAACTTCCCTCCAGCCTGCGCTGATCACCCTAGCAGTGTAGCTGCGGGTGTGGAACTTTCGTCACAAACAGAGGGACACAGAGTGCAACAGAACAAATTAAAGAGCAGCTCAGCAATGGTCGAGTGGGGTTTTCCTTATAATGGACATTTTTCTAACGGTAAATACATGAAATAACCGTTAGACTAACTTAGGTAATTTGCCGCTCACATATTCTATCGGTAAAAACACACACATACCGTTAGAGAATGTACATTACCGAGCAAGTACAGGACTTCTTCTTTCGGTAAATATGTGTATTGACCGTTAGATCATGCATGACATAGCACGTACATGAGTTTTTCTATCGGTAGATATGTGTACGAACCGTTAGATGATGCATGGCACACGAGCAAGAGTTTTTCTATCGGTAAATATGTGTATTTACCGTTAGAATATGCATGACTGAGCAAATATATGTGTTTTCCTATCGGTAAATATGTGTACTTACCGTTAGAGGAGGTACTGGTACCAAACTGGGACAAACATGCACATTCCATTTCTCACATTCAAGGAATCATATCAATGTAACATCAAACAGATCTTACATCAAACAGATCTTACATCAAACGGATCTTAACTAGAAGATAAAGCAATATATTTCAAGAAATATATGCTAATTTGTGGATTAACTAGGAGACACAAAAATACTTTTCTTAGGTACTTGGGACTTCATCTTGCCAAAGAAATTACACATGCCAGTTCATAAATTCAGGTACAAACATACACATGCCAGTTCACCAATACAAATTCAGGTACAAACATACACATGCCAGTTCACAAATTCAAGTGCATGTCTGAAACAACAGTACAAATACACACTTACCTACCAATACAATTAAATACACAAATACTCCCTGCACATTCAAGTTCATGTCCCAATTAGCAATACATGATACACAAATATACAACAATATACAAATACAGCAATTCACACATTCGATGTATATTACAAAAGCCACGTCTGAAATTAACAAGAGATCACGACGATGACCCAGTGGCCCATACATTTTACATAAAAGAGAACCTTTGCAGGTTGCCACAATGCAACTACCGACTACAAGTTAGACCTGATACATCACAAATCCATTCATCCAAAACAGCAAATGTCTGAACCACATTGGACTTAACCATAGGAGTTCAGTTCGAAGACGCCCGAGGAGCTAGAACTACCGTCGACATACATTTGTACGTATTGGTGATTTCCTCGGACTCAAACTCGATCAACTCAACTCAACTCCATTAACAAAAAGAACCTACCTTCCAAGATGTTGTTCTATGTAGTGATGGTGTAGAATGGCTGTGCAAATAACAACAATTCTTCTTCTCCAAGCAGGTAAGCATCTGGCCACAAGCTGGTGCATGCAAAAAAATGTAAGATGCTTTCTATAGGTCCTGATTTGAGAAACACGCCGGGCTTAAGGATCTTCTCGACTGAGCCAACCAAGATCTCGCCCTTCACGTCCTTCCAGCTCTCGACGGTGATCTTCACCGTTTCTTTCGCCAACAAGCCAACGTGGGCAGCGTACTGCGATGAAGAACCGTGAAATACGTTGCCCCTCATGAGCATCATCCAAGGACCTGAACAGATCATAATCATATTGAAAAGAAGACACATCAAAATGAAGGATACAAAAAAAGCAGAATTATTGCCATAATCGGATTAGAATAATCTAACAATATTGCAGAAATTTTATGTACCTTCCTTGGGATGCCGAAGTCTAGAGGGCGTCAATGGAGGTGCGGAGGTACAGCGGTCCCCTGTAGAGGTGCGCCGGCCGTCCATGGAGCTTACGGGTCAGGACTACGAGCCCCAGATGAACTGTGAGAATGAAAGAGACATACTCGTGTATTTATACAACTATATATTTTCTATCGGTACAAAAACAGCATACCGTTAGTAATAAAAACATCTGTAGAAGGCGAATGGTTCTATCGGCACAATACATATTACCGATAGGAATTTTTGTACATACTCTATCGGTGTGTACGTACATTCTGATAGAATATTACAAGTTGTAGAAGGCCAACAGTTGTAAGATATTTTTTCTATATTCTAACGGTATAAACATTCATTACCGATAGAATATTACAAGTTATAGAAGGCCAATAGTTCTAAGATATTTTTGCTATATTCTAACGGTATAAACATTCATTACCGATAGAATAAAACTATTTGAGACGAACAGTTCTAAGCAATTTTCTATATATTCTAACGGTACAAGAATCCATTACCGATAGAATAAAAATATTTGTAGAAGGCCAACGGTTCTATTGGCGCACTACATATTGTCGATAGGAATTTTTAATATACTCTGTCGGTATATTCATACAGTACCGATAGAATAAGTCTAGTTGTAGAAGTCGACCAGTCCTATCGGCGCACAACATTCTCCCGTCAGTACTTATGCATCTCTTCTAACGGCAAATTTGTTCATCACCGCTAGAGTAAATCATACTGCTTCTTCTATCGGGAAGTTTCTTACAAACCGATAGGAAAAATACACCCAATGGCCTTTTATGACCTCGAGGCACATTTTCTATTGGTTTTCAACTAAATCGCTAATAACCGATAGAAAATAGGGGTTAGTAGACTGCATTTCTGTACTAGTGGAGGCTGTGTTACCCATGGAAATTAGTATCGATTCTGTCTGAACAAATCAATTCGAACAGGTTGATCAGAACAGACAACGATTACAAGATCTAACCCTCCTAGAAGAAAAACGTGATCGAGCTCTGGTCAAGTCCGCGGTGTATTTGCAAGCTTTGTGAAGATACCACAACAAAAGGGTGCGGCCATGTAGCCTTCATGTGGGTGATTTGGTTTTACGTAAAATACAAAACCAATCTAATCGCAATAAATTCTCCCCTCAATGGGAAGGCCCCTATACTGTTGTCTTGGTGCTGCGACCAGGATCGGCTCGGCTAGCAATGGAGGACGGTAGGATCTTATCCAATACTTAGAACATCGACCAACTACGCAAGTTCTACGCGTAAGTTTTCAAAACCCCTTTTTTCCTTTTCAATTAGCATGATTTAATAAAAAGTCGGTACTTTTAGTTGTTTCATGTAATAATCATTCCTTTTGCCCACTTGTAACGAGTCTAGCTCGGGGGCTGGTCACCGATAATTGTATCACTATAATACCTCGATCGGATTCACTAGCCGATCTCGTGATCACTTCTAGACAAGACACCCCTCAATAAGCCGTTTCTCAACACACACGGGGCTTGCTGGCATGTCCTGGGTCATTAGAGTGGCTGCCGGTTCGCAATAAGGTCGGGTGTTGTATTGAAAATGATTATCAGTCTGGTCGGACGATAATACCTAAACTCACATATTCCTTAGGTATTCCTGGTCGTCGTTACACCCATGTTTTTCTTGTGCTTATAATACTATGTCTTCAGTATACTTAATCTCAGGAGGGGGCTAGGGGAATATGGTCGCAACATGAAACAAAAAGAAGTGCTTTTCTTTCAAAAATTAAGGCATACATGTGCATTGTATAGTTACCTCTGTACAGGTACAAAATTTACAATAAGCCAAGTTCTTTCAAGAGATTTTGACTAGAGGCTTGACTTCCTCCATTATAGCCGCAAGTTGATCTTCACTCTCGATCTCTGCTTCTCCCACCACTGGATTTAGATCAAGATCCGGGCCATGGTGAAGACGAAGTCTGTAGAGAATGGCGGAGGCTGCGGATTGCACTTTTGTCCTTATCGCCTCCGTTTGACGCCTTGTATCTTCAGGAAGATACTCGAGGAGTGATTCAGCTTGAGTTGCGACCAATGTGGTCCAGTAGCTAAGGCTAAGGTCGTCCTTCTGGGTTTTGACCACATCGACTTTTAGCAAACTGGACACCATCTTCAGCTTTTCGAAGATGTCTTGTTGAACACTGCTGTAGGTTGAGAGCGTCGCGTTCAAGCCCCCGTTTTCCTTGCAGATAGAATCAACTTTCGAGTTTTGCAACTCGATGGTCGCTTGGAGATCTTTCTTCTCTTGAGAGAGTTGGCTTATTTGGTCCTCTCGTGCTGTAATGAGAAACCATCACAAATAGTTCGCATAACAAGTTAATTCTTTCTGGTCGGAAGTGCACTTACAGGAGAGTTGTAATCGCAGCTGTTGGAGTTCTATCTCTAGGAAAGAGATCTTGGTGGCTGCCCTGATCTCCTGATTTTCCCGGTCAGTGAGGCTCTTGGTCAAAAAGGCATTTTCTCTGTGACAAAGGAGGCAATTGTTAAAATAGGACTAAAATTCAGGCAGATGAGGAAACATCTTCCTTACCGCTGCAGGCTACTCGTTTCCTGTTGGGCGACCTTGATACGCTTCGCAACGGCTATCGACTTGGTCGCCACA
The DNA here is from genome assembly GCA_019359835.1 of Pharus latifolius. Taxonomy (NCBI): domain Eukaryota; kingdom Viridiplantae; phylum Streptophyta; class Magnoliopsida; order Poales; family Poaceae; genus Pharus; species Pharus latifolius. The sequence goes on from CM033323.1 coordinate 69,308,047, forward strand.
TGAGTTAGTTCCTATGACATGGAAGGAGATCAGTTTCAGAGTCTAGATATTCCTATGCAAATGCTAACTTAAAAATAACAAAAGGTGTTATGCATACCTCAATATACTCGCTAAACGAGCTGCTTTCTGATTCAGCCAAAGGCTGAGTCTCTAGACTCGCCTTATCTCCAGCCGGAGTGGCGGATGATTTTTCCTGCTGAGCCTCCTCCATGGCTGGGATTTCAGATTCCAATCTCTGTGATTGGACCTCTGTGGCCATCCCCTCTACAATGGCATGAACAACTTCCTCGGCCGTGGGGATGGGACTTTGATAATCGCCCGTGACCTCCATAGTAGGAGGAGCATCAAGACTCATAGAGGTCACTGGGGTGCTTGGCACTGCATCTCTGCGCCTAGCAAAAGCAAACAGGTGAATCATCAGTTAGAATGTCTTCAGTCGATTGCTTCGATATGACCCTGTCCAAACAGGAGAGATTCTTACCTTACTCGAAATCTTGTCCATTCTGGGATTTTGAGGATGGTTCCCCGGGAAAAAGAGGACAGTTGTCGTTTGTCCTGGTCTTCCTTTTCCTGAATAGGACATTGTCCTTTTCTCCCTGTGTGTATGCAAGTCTATGAGAGTACACCTGAGGAACGATGAAAAACAAGATTGTAAGGGTCCTTACCGGAGTAACTTCTTCTGTTGGTAAAGATGAAGTCTTTGGTCCTGGAGCTTCATGAACCGCAGGCACTAGGACTTCGTCCGCGACCATGAGATTAGTAGTGGTCATCGGATCTTGTTTAGTCATCCCCACTCCCAACCTCAGGAGTGGAGTACTCACCCCCCCAGGACTGGTAGGCGTCCTTTTGCGGCGGATAAGAGGAATGTCGTCTTCCTCATCCTCGCTCCCTTCGCCCTGTACGACGAAGAAGTAATTTCTGCTCGTACTTGGGGGTATAGGAGGAACCGAGAATCTTACCGCAGTCTTTTTCACGGTAAGGGTTTTCTTCTGCGAAGAAGCCTCTCCCATAATCTTCTTAGGTTTTTTGGGAGCGGACTCCTTCACTACGTGCTTCGAAGGGGTCCTCCTCACCCTCTTCGCAGTCGGTCTTCCCGAAGGACCAACGTCTTCAGTTGGACGCATTGCCTCAACAAACTTTCCCAGAAGCTGTATTATTCAATATGCTTTTGGTAATACAAGACAAATGGATGATTTGCAACAGAGCTTGTTTGAAGAAAGTCATACCTTTTGGCGCTCTTGCTTAAGATCGTCGCCGGCATTAATTAAGCTCTTGGGGCGAGGCGATCCCTTAGCTCCCTCCACAGTGGCGTTGTACGCCCGAAGGAGGTAGTTTGTCTGTTTCTCGATCTCGGACAAAGATAGAGCTGTACCACAAACAAGCATGTTAACAAATACAACATTTTTTAGTCAGTAAAAATGTATGTTTTGTTGAAAAAAGGACATACCATTATTATAGTCCAGGGTACTGTCTGCCATGGACTTGACTTCCCAAGCTGGATGTGCCCTTTCACGCAGGGGGCTTATCTGATTCTTCACGAAGTCACGTATGATGTCACGCGCAGTCAAGCCTTGCTGGACTAGGTGAAGAATAGCTTAAGCTTGTTTCTTCTGTTCTGCCTTCAGAACGGGAAGGGAGTTTAACTCACTGGCTTTCTCCGGTCGGGTGTTCACGAACCATAGTCCGCTCTCCGATGGAGGGGTGCAGTAGAACCATTTCTGGTACCACCCATGAACAGAGTCCCACAGGGGCGGGAATGGGTACTCTTTCTTCTCCCTTATACGGAAGTAGATGCACCCAACGGCATTGGCACTTTTTGACCATGCCGAAAAGTAGAAGCGCCGAAAAAGCTCCACGCTTGGAAACACTCCGACGAAGGCTTCACAGAGGTGCTGGAAAATTGCCAAAATAAGGACTGCATTTGGGTGGAGATTCACTAACTCTAGCCCATAGTGTTCCAAGATTCCCCGCAGAAACTCGCTTTCTAGGAAGCGGAACCCGCAGCGCAGGTATTCCTCGAAGATCACCAATTCGCCCTCTTGGACGATTGGGGTTTCTTGATCTTTCTCCGCTGGCTGCCAGTTGATCAGCAGCCGTGGGGGGAGAATCTCTTCTTTTTCTAGAGCCACCAGACTCTCTTCTGTATGGTGGACGGATCGGCTCCAGGACGCCATTACTATGAAGGATTGGGGAAGAAAGGTGGTGACTTTGGAGGCGACGAAGACGAGGAATGCAAAAGAGGGTTTTGTGCGGCGAGAAACTCTAAGACAGACAAAGGGTTTTTGGTTGTGAAGCTTCCTTAGGAAGCTACCTTCTCCTTTTATATGCCCAAGACAACCCTTCGCCGAATATTTTATTAATTTCCCATAATGGGTACCCTCTCTCTAGAAACCCATTATGCACTCCCTACAGTGAATCCGGAACAAAATATATTTTCCTTATTTTTTGTTTCGAATTTGGGGCTAGGGTGCACACAAAAACATGAAAATTTTGCAAAGATTATGGAGGAAATGACCCCTCATGTCTTTTGTAAACTAATTTTTATGTGTTGATCACAATGCAGTTCTGTGATCGTCTCGAGATTTGCATGTTGATCACAATACAATTCTATAATCGCTGCAAGTGGGTAATTGCAATATATACGATTATCACTCGATTAAGGTATTATGTTCTGATCACGGTTTCAGTTCTGATCGCGATACTTGTACTGGTCGCTGTATAGCACATCAATGCGTTTCTGATCGAGAAAGTTGTTACGAAGTCATACTTCGTATTTACTTGAGTATGTTTGGTCACAAAGGCATTTTTTGTGACCATGTTCTTGCACAGAGATTGTGAAGAGCTTTAACTCGGGATTATAAGTGGTGCATAATCCTTCTCGAGAAATCAAGGTGTGTAAGGTAAAAGGAAATTCTTATTTCTGGCAATCTTTACATACAAAAGGGATACAGGCGACCAGAGCATCGACCTGATTCGAGAGAAGTTTACAAAGTTCTCCTAAAGGCATATTGGCGTCAGTAGGATCTACACTGACCGCCCCAATAGAACTAGCCACTACTCTAAGTCTATCTACATCATCCTGGAGCAAAGAAGCACTACTACTCCTGATCGTATCGGAGAGTTCGCGCTGCTGCCGAGCATGGTCTCTCTCCAGGCGAAGTTGGTGTGCCTCTTTGCGAGAATTGTCAAGACATTCTGCCAGATGCAAAATGGCCGAGGACATCTCCTCAGAATGTTTCTCCAGCGCTTTTTTTCTTCTTGGAGAGTTCGCTCGAAGGCTACACCCTTGCCAAGAACTTGAAAGTTGGTAGGCTGGTCGTTGGGGGCTCTGGAAATTTTGGTCTCCTGCATTCACATGTGTTAGCTTTGAGGACGGAATGACTCATAGGGGGAAAAGAGATAATTACCAATCCTCGCATTGGAGACAAATGAGGAGATGCAGAACTTCCTCCAAAAAACAGGTCGCCCGATGAAAGTCGAGGACCACCTAGTCGCAAAAGTGCAACCTTCCCACCATAAAGTTGACCATCCTGTGAAGTCTGACCAAGAGCAGCTACATTGTCTGCTCGTGATAATGTAGGGGTCCCTCCGGGATTATCATGGATCCCCAAAAACGATGTTCCAACCTGTGGAGTAGCATGCACAGGAAGAACTATAGGGGTCAAAGGAAGAGAGAGCAATGATGCATCCCTAACCTTTGCACCTACAGCTGCAACCCCACTGGAGGATCCTTCGTCAACTTTTTTTTTCTTTGGGGGAATTTGTTCCTCGTTGACCTGAAAAATCTTTAAAGTACACTACTTTGAGAACGACCAAGACAAGAACTGGAACTAGATCTTTTTAAGGTACGTACCTTCTGGTCGAAGTCAAGTTCCAGTGATTCCTCATCACTTTCAATCTCAATGATGTTCTTCGAGTCTTGATTTGCCATTGAGATGAAAACAGAAGAGAAGAGGAAATAGCTCTGGAAAAGACTTAGCCGAGAAAAAATGTGTGAAGTTTTAGGACTAAGGGGCTTTGTTATTTATAGCACTCAAGGGTGACAGTTCGTATTGGCGAACGCCTCGAGTTCTTAAAACATATTTATAGTTTTATCTTTGGTTAAAAAACAAGTTAGCAGCGCTATTATTACCTGTCAAAAACAACCCAGAACCCGTCTCGGGGAATAAACCGTGGCACGTAGTGCTCCACTAAGTGTAGAAGTTGAAGCGTCGAGTTACTTATCCGATGCAGGATTTAAATTTGAAGTAAATATGTCTCTTCATTTTCTTCAAATTTGGAGGCTAGCTGACGAGGATTGTTACCGGAGCTAGTTCGAAATAATACACATTTGGTTCAAGACGGATTCGAACCAAATGAGTGTCTAAAGGTCCATTGTTATGGTCTCAGCCGACCTGAGAAGCGCGGACACAAGAATGACTTATGGTCACAAGCTTTGCGCGATCATGAGATCGCAGACGTTACGCGGTTAGGAGGCCGCAGATAATGCACGGTCAGAAGGTCGTTGACTACTCTCGACCAGGATAACTCGGGATTGCTTAACTCTACAACAGGCATATTCCTAGGATCGCGATGATTCCGCCACGTACGAAGACAACTACCAGGAGGTTAACGTGTGCAGTTATCCCCTTAATTGCATGTGTTAAGCTTGCGTGGAGGTTAAGTGTGGTTATCAAAACTGCACCCAAGCAACCATTCAAAACCGATTATGCATTGGCGCCCTTTTGATCGGTATAAAAGGGTGAGCAAATGTACAAGACAGGGGGAGATTGAAGACGACGACAGATCAACCACAAGCCTTCATAAGTTAGTTTAGTCATTTTTTAGACAATCACACAGAAAAGATCTTCGGCTGTGATGATCTTTTCTCCAACTTTGTAAACCTTTTTCCATACATAGTGAAATCACAATAGGACATAGGGCTATTACTCCCACCATCAAGGGCCCGAACCTGTATAAACCTCTCTGTGCCCCAACTGACATTGCTCATCATCCCTTTCGGGAGGAACACTTTGAAAGGTCTCACAACTCACAAATTCTGCATAAGATTGACTAAGGACTCCGAGTCCGAATCATCGACAAAGTGCACTTCTCAAGGTTACCGAACAAATGTGCATAACATAAAACCTTAAAAACAACATGCAAATGTTCAAGATGTTCATCCAAGGATTTTCTATAGATCAAAATGTCATCAAAGTATACCACCACAAATTTGTTGATGAAAGGACACAAAACCTCATTCATTAATCTCATGAAAGTGCTTGGTGCATTAGTTAAACCGAAAGGCATCACTAACCACTCATATAATCCGAATTTAGTTTTAAACGCTGTTTTCCATTCATCTCCTAATTTCATGCGAATTTGGTGATATCCACTACGCAAATCAATTTTAGAGAACACAACAGAGCCACTCAATTAATCAAGCATATCATCTAACCTAGGAATAGGATGACGATATCGAATTGTTATGTTATTGATAGCTCTACAATCAACACACATACGCCATGATCCATCTTTCTTTGGAACCAAAAGAACAGGAACAGCACATGGACTAAGACTTTCACGTACGTACCCTTTGTCAAGTAAGTCTTGCACTTGACACTGAATCTCTTCAGTCTCTTGTGGATTGGTTCGATATGGTGCACGGTTGGGCAACGAGGCTCCTGGAATTAGATCAATTTGATGTTCAATCCCTCGAATTGGAGGCAGCCCTGGTGGTACGTCCTTCAGAAATACATCAGCAAACTCCTGCAAAACGTTAGCAACAGCAGGAGGCAAAGAAGAAGTCATGTCCTCAAGTGAAAACAAAACTTCTTTGCAAACTAAAGCGTAGCAATCAGATGCATTAGGGTCTATCTCAGTTATTTCAGATTTGGTAGCAAGCAAAACAGAACCTTTCAACTTAATTTCAGCATGGTTAGAACTAGGTTCGTTCTTTTTCAGTTGAACAAGTGATTTAGCTATGATCTGATTTTCACCTTTGTTATTCTCCTTTTCTCTATTAGCTCTCTCCAATTCATCCTTTAAAATTGCTTCAGGAGACATGGGTAGCAAAGTGATCTTTTTTTGTTTAAACATGAGAGTATATTGATTAGTTCTACCATGATGCAAAACATCTCTATCATATTGCCACGGTCTACCTAACAATAAGGAACATGCTTGCATAGGTATGACATCGCAATCAGCATAATCATGATAGGAACCAATAGAAAAGTGTACTCTCACAATGCGAGTTACCTTCAGCTTACCACAGTTGTTGAACCATTGAATGTAGTAAGGGCGAGGGTGCTGATTCGTGGTCAAGCCAAGCTTCTCGACCATGTCCATGCTCGCTAAGTTGTTGCAACTTCCTCCATCGATGATCGTACGGCATGATCGGTCCTTGACAACGAACTTTGTTTGGAACAAGTTGTGACGTTGATTCTGTTCAGCACACTCCATTTGTGCACTAAGCACACGCTTCGCAATGATGCTCAAATATCGATCATTAATTTCAGCACCATATTGTTCATGTTCAGCTTGTTGCCCTTCACCTGCATGGTCAGTTGCAAGCATAGTATATTCCTCTTCAATATCACTAGCTGAAGTGTACTCACCATCATCCTTTATGAGTAGGGCTCACTGGCTAGGACAGTCACGCATGATATGACCGAATCCCTTACAACAGTGGCATTGTGTTTCTTGTGCTCTACCGGTAGAAGCAACCGATGATGAATGTTGTGCGGGGGCTTGGACTGTATTCTTACTCGTCTTGGTCACTCGTGAGGGTATTTTGGAGGCACTAGGACGTCGATTGTTGCTGGAAAAACTCGGTGCAGGTGCTCGGCTCGATGTGTTGTATGGATCTTTCGGTTGGACACCTCCGAAACTCCCTCTCGGCCGCAACTTCCGTCCCTGTACTTCTCTCTCTGCCTTACAAGCAAGATGGAACAAACGAGTGATAGAGTTGTATTCTTTATAGTCAAGAATGTCCTGAATGTCTCGATTTAAACCTCCCAAAAATCTAGCCATTTTAACTTCATCGGTTTCTTCTAAACCACAACGTAACATACCAGTTTGCAGCTCTTGATAATAATCCTCTACAGAATACTACCTTGGTTCAGACGTTGCAGTTTATTCAGCAAATCATGAGCATAATATGAAGGCACAAATCTATGTCTCATGACTCTTCAAAGCATTCCAAGTTCTAGGTATGTTCTGGTTATTGCGACAATATTCACTCCACCAAACAGATGCAAATTCAGTAAACTCACTAATAGCAGCCCTCACTTTCTTATCTTCAGAAACTTCATAGCAAGCAAATTTTTGTTCTATAGCTAATTCCCAAGTGAGATAGGCATCAGGGTCATACTTTCCAGTGAATGAAGGTATAGTCAATTTAAGCTTACCGAATGAGTCATCATGACCACGCACCTCTCGTGGTGGAATTCTTCTCATACCGTGGCGATTGAAACAAAGACGCTGATGGTCACGATCATTGTTGATATTGAATCCTCCATCGGACTCCGTATCAGCAGCATATTGATTTCCTCCGGCATTGAAATCATCTTCTACCTCATCAGCCCATGCTTGGCGTCGATGTACATCATTGGCAGCAGCCGGGGCAACCGGTGCTCCTTTCATCTCCAATTGCTCCACTCAAGTGGTGAGTGCAGCAAGCGCTTCTTTATTGCGGTCTAGAATCCCTTTGATACGCTCAGTGTGCGTATTCAGCAAGCGGTTTAAGTGTTGTACAATGCCCTTCGTACGAGGTGTAAGTGGGCCGTCGTTCTCCTCACTTTGATGACCCGAACTTGACATGGTTAGTAGCAAACAAGGAAACAAAATCACAGTGATATATCCCTATCAACTACTAGGTGTAGGTCAAACTCTCTCACAGTCAAGCTTCATATCAAGCTCTTACCGATTCTTAACAAGCAGCAAGTGGTGACCGGCTGCTAGTAACAGCTCAAACGCTCCAAAGATTGGTTAAAGCGATTGCAAGCAATCGGTACCTGTACATTGGTAGAAAGTGTAGCTTTGACAGGCTCAAGTATGTAGCAAAGGTTAGCAATGATCAGTTCAGAGAATGCAAAGTTGAAAAGTTGCTCAAAGTACTAGTCACTAGTATGATGGTCTATGCTAAACCAAACTAGAGACGCGAGTGAGGGCACAAAGGTAAAAAGCTCAGATTTTTTTTTTGACGTCGGCAGCAGCAAGTTAGCAAAGTTCATGAATGGTTGTGAGGAGGCTGTGGTGACGATATGGCACAGTGGTCGAAAAAGTGGAAAATTGCAGGGGTAAATCGGTAATTAAAAGTTGATCCTTCTCGGATTTTTTTATTTCGTTCTTTTCTATTTTTATTTTTATTTTTTTCTGAGTCAGCAACCTCTTTTTTTTTAAACCGACAAGAAAACGGTGACCAGTTTTCCGAGACTGATACGAGATTGACCACCTTCCTCTTACCAATCCGAAACCACTAGGAATCGGATTCCCCTTTCTTTACTGGCACACACAGATGCAAGGTAGATGGATGCAGCGGTAGACAGGTGTGGCAGTGGCGTAAGCAGAGGCGTGATCTCAACTTGAAACTCTAAAGGTTACGCGCTAAGACCAGCAACTCGACACGACGATGCAGTAAAAATTCAACCAAGCAAAAACCAAAAAGATATTGCAGGCGCAAATTGGTTTGGACAAGGATGATCTAACCCTAATTTTTTTGTGGACTTTTCGGTATAAGACAGCACTCAAAAAAAAGGTAGGATATTCTCATTGATCAACCTCGCTCTGATACCAAATGATGTGACATGGACGGTCCGATCTTTCGATGAGAACAGAAACTATCGATTTGTGAAGATGACTCTCACGATCCGGCTACCAACCGTACATGACTGATACGCCCTGGAAATCGCTGAACCAACTTCGGATTGTTATCGACTGAACTAGAAGCACGATTGACCTGATCACGAAGATCTATTCCTGCAAGCAATCGAAGAACAAGATAAACAAGCAAATCAGTCCAAATTACACCAATCCTACTTAGGGCAGTACCACCTGTTCACCGGAACAGTGATCACAGCCACATCAACCAATGTAAATCGGTTGCATGCAAAGTGCATAGGATAAATTGGTTTTACCACTCAAATCCACACACAGCAGCACAGATCATAGGGAAATCAAGGTAACCGGTAAACCCTCAGAGCAGAGAAGAATAGCAAGCAATTTAGTCACCTATTCATTCTGTTTGGTCTGGTGATTCACAGGAGTAACAGCAGGAGCAAACCAGGAGCTAGGAGGAGGAGCCCAAAGCCAACAGCAAGGAAATAACTTAACCTAACCTCAAGTTTTATCATGTCCTAATTATAGTGTTTAGAATTCATTCAGTTCTTAGATGTTTAGTTAGAGATTTAAACAACAAGCAATAGCAGTTGCACCAGAACCACCCACAACACTTGGAACCTGCAGTTCATTGCTGCCACATGAGAAGCATACATCCAGTAACATCATCTCAGCCACAATCATCACAAAAATCACAAATCACACAGATAGCAGTAGTAGAACATTGCACAACCTTTCATCTAGCATCTCCAACCATCACAGATCACACAAGCATAGACACAGCCATCCCAGCACACAAGAGCAGAACAGCCTAGACCCAAACCAGAAACCAAAACACACAAATGCCACAAAACCAGAACAAAGCACAACTCAAACCTAGCACCAATGTGATGTGACGCGGGCGGTCTGATCTTTCGATGAGAACAGCAACTATTGATTTGTGAAGATGACTCTCACGATCCGGCTACCAACCGTACACGACTGATACGCCCTGGCAATCGCTGAACCAACTTCGGATTGTTATCGACCGAACTAGAAGCATGATCAACCTGATCACGAAGATCTATTCCTGCAAGCAGTCGAAGAACAAATAACAAAAAGATAAACAAGCAATCTGAAATTGTAAATATAGATTGAATCACGAAAAAGAGTTGGGGTTCCGAATACAGATATTGATGTTGATCTAGCTGACCAAGAAGAATATCTCAATAGCTTCACGAAGGAAAGACTATGACTAAACAAAACCCGCAGAACCCTAATGGTTCGGCCAGATTATATAGAGGAGGTAAAAGAGGTCGGTGGCCAGGTAAGGAAACCTGAAACCGACATAGACTCTTTCCCTACTCGAACTCTAACTTGATACATGGGCTTTGACCCAACCAAAAAGGTAGCGCAGCACCGACTAGGCCCAATCAGAATCTGGTCGAAACTTGTTTTTTCAATTTCCGGCGATCCTGAAAGAATATGGATATGGGGCTAGATCCATTGGAAAGATCTCGTCGTGGGCTTATCCGTGGACTATAAGAACGTCCCAATCGGACTTTGTATGAGGGAGTTATGGTTATTTGAAGGTAAACTGCTCCTGGATGGCCGAACCGGATTCCAACTCGAATCCATCCCGGACTCCAACTCGACTTGGGCTCCTTGCTGGTCCTCTCCATGGTTCCTAAGCATAATATTATCACTATTAGATAGTAAACCATTCTCAAAACCATATATATATAAACTTAGGAATGAGTTCACCTGGTAATGCAACAATAGGACTTTGCTGTGTGTTATTGGTCCTTGTGTAACAAGCAGAGAATTATAGTTGGTGCGTGTATCCAAAGAAGTGATGACCTCATCACAAGGCCACACCAGAATTAGAAGACCTTACTTGAGGCGCAAATGGCGGGGACCAGGTAGCCAGCGAGCCAGCCGGCGGCGCGTCCATGCGCACGGCGGGCTACCAATGCGGCCACGCCGCTATGGCGCGGCCAAGCGCGGCCGCGAGCCGAGAGAGGGGAGGCGAGGCGGCGTGGCCCGGGCTACGGCCGACCGTGGCGCTTGCACCGGGGAAATTGTCGAGTCGCCGTCGGGATTCATGGCGGTAGGATTTGGAGAGAAGAGTGTGGAAGGGGCCGGAATAGAGCATGGTGTCGTGTCTGCCACGACTGTGACATCACCTGTGAGGAGCCCAGCTCGGTGCAGCTGGTCCCTTAAACCACTTAACTTCCCAGGATGAGTCAATCACAGGGATACATTGAAGCAGCAAAATAATACAGTAGTCATAATTGTATGGCCATCAGGCCTTAGTACAAAACGAGGTACAGTGCCTTACAAGGCACAAGGGTCTAACAAAATAACACATCTAGTCGGCGGAAGCTAGGCCCAAAAGCAATCCACAGGAAACAGAGGTTGACAGCAGACAGCACCACATCAGGGCTCCGGAGGGAACTGCTCATCATCTCCCGGGTCCGCAGCATCTTCAGGGCATCCTCCAAGGTGATAGAACGCTCCATCTATTGAGGAGTTGTTGCAAGGGTGAGTACTTATGTACTCAGCAAGTCATAGGGGAGGTAGAGATATAGTTACAGTATAAATGACATGAGCCTATGCTATTGGGGAAAGAGTGAAGGGTTTTTCCCAAAATACATTTCTTTCTCAATTCTTACTCAACTTCTGATCAAACCCATGGCAGTAATTAAATCATATTGATGGTGATACATATATCCCATATCCAAGGCAATATATCCTCATATCACATTATTTTTATTCAAGCCTTTCTATTTTATACTCATAACAGTATTTCATAACTTAGGGCATAAACCACATGCCTCTTAATTATCATATGATCTCTATATTATGGTATTACCGCGACACGTCAACACATGACAGCCCACGGCAACGCCCCTTATCATGACAACACATGCCACTTGGGTAATCTTGAGCTAACAAATTTTAGTTTATAAAACAATACTTGTGTCACACCCCATGGATTTAATCCACCGCGGCATACTCCTAAAACTCGGGAGCACGAAGTATTCGAATACATTTTTAAACTCTGCAGAGATGTACCTCTTTTTAAATCCACTTTTTCACTCGACTTCCAAGTGACAAGGCCGAGATCACACAACGTTTTACAGTCTAGTATTAACAGTATCCCTGCCCGGTAAATGGACAATCCAGTCCCAAGTACCGTTGTGGGTCCTCCCCACTGCCTTACTTCCTAGCCTGGGTCTATGTTCCCGCAGGACACATAACCTCTTTTGATTACAGTCGCGCACGACTTAATCTGGCGTAGGGCGTCTTCCTTCTTTACACCTTATCCTCTCATAATTTTTCTGATCTCACATCACTCATGGACGAACTGCGTCCCACCAGTTTCCACGCGAGAAACTGGATCGACAAGCCATGCAGGGAACTGATAATACTAAGAAAGCTACTAGGTTGCGCCTGTCCCATACCAGGTAAGTGGTTGGTACGTTTTTCATGCCACTAGACGCATAACACAAGGTTCTAGTCCTTACATGCCAGTGACCAGATCATACCACAAACCATGCACCTTCAGTGCCTACACCTTCGGTGCAGCCAAGCACCTCCAGTGCTACCACCATTCCATACCAAAATACTGGTCACGGCTAGGGGTTCTATTTCATGAATATAAATGTACATGTTTATACCTTTATTAGTTCATGGCTTACTATCTTATCAAGTTCACATTCCTCAAGTATTCAATCTATCACTGCCATAATATCATTGATCTCAACACATGCAATAATAATGAGATATCTACTCATGGAATAGCATAGCAATTCATAAAATATGGGTTTCAATATGATCAAAGTATGACTTGCCTTCCGCGTCGTAAGTATCAGCAGTTGATGATGGTTCAGCGACAAGATCTTCAACCCCGGACTCTTGCTCTAAACAAGATCAAACAAGCAAACAGGTATTACAATTCATTCTATTCTTACTAATTCACTACATGCAAAGATGCAAGGAGAAAATACTCTGGTGATACAAGGTTTGAAAGCGATTTGAGTTTAACTATGGAAATCAGGGTTAAAATTAGCTGTTAAGGTTTACAAGGTTCCAAAATATCAGGGTAATATCAAGGTTGTGACTGGTTCGCCCAAAAACAGCGAATGTCTTTAGGTTGGCATTCGGTTCAAGGCATCGACATAAGGTCGATGGGTGATAGAGGGCTCAACTCAAGTTGTGACAGTAGAGAAAAGTGTAGATCACAATGTCAGGAGTCTAAGGGACAAGGTTATTTTCAAGTTTCATGGCTGGAAGTGGGTGGAAAGGCTCAATGCCACTGGCTGACATAGGCTGACAGTGCTCTAGAATGGCATTGACATGGTTTGAACAGTTTCCAGTGGCCAAAGTAGGTTTTGATTCAAGCATATGGTGCACAAGGTAGTGAGGCAGCTATTTGACAAAGTAATTTCTGTTTTACATGACCAGAGGTGGGTGAACAGGGCTAATGCCACTGGCTGACATAGCCTGGCATAGGGTTGACATGGCCAGAAACTAGGGTTAGCCTTATCTTTTGACTCAGGGCTCCAAATGATGCACCACTTTGTCTGGTGGTTAGGCATTTGTAACAGGAACAAATGTCTCAACAGGACCTAGGGCAGGAGATGGCCGGAAAGTGATGAAAACCGGCGAAGAACACGGTGGCCGAGCTGTTCTCAACAGTTTCTGGACCAAACTTTGGCATGGCGATACCTCTTCATCTGGGCCGATCCAGGTGTTGAGCTAGAAGGCAAAAATACTCATGGGGTCGAGGCACATCTACTAGACAAGGTGGTTGGGGTTGAAACGGCCGGAAACAAAATCCGGCGGCCGGAGCTAGGGAAGAAGACACAAAAATTGGGCATTTCTGTTCTAGGGCAAACGAACTCGAATCCTTGCTTGAGGAGGGTCTCTGGGGCATACAAGAGCTATGTGCGAAGCTAGATTGTCTGAAGAAACACCAGAGAAGCTTAACAGCGAGCTCCAGCTTACATGCAAGGTGCAAAGTTGGGATTTTTCATATTTTAGCGAAATTAGTGATTCTGGTTGCTTAGATGTGTTCTAAACAGTCCACTGATCATGTTTGATTACAGGCTCGAGAGCTAATTTGACTTAGTTAAGGATTAATTGCTCGCCGGAGTTGTCGGGGAAAAACAGCAATTCCCGGCGATGAGGTGCGATAGAACTCAATTGGCTGCTACTACACAGGTAAGTGGTTGAGAGTAACTCACTGGTAGCTTCAATTTGGAGTTTGGTGCAGTGGATTGGCCTGGCACCGTGAGCCTCTTCTCGAGCTCGCCGAAGAAGACGAAGACGACGGCGTGGTTAAGAACTTGAGTGGTTCTGGTGTGAGTGTGTTTGAGCTGAGCTGGGGTGGCTTTTATAGGCACAGCAAGGGGCTTGCAACGGCTGGAATTGCCTAGAGAATTGAAGCTCGAATCGATGGCGAATTGACCGGCCGGGCGGGACAGCAGCGAAGCGACGCGCTCCAGCGGCCGTGCCGGCTTTTGCAGCCTGGCGCACAGTCCTGGTTGATGCAACGGCGAGTTGATGTCTCCCCCAGGCATGTTTGCGACGTGGCGCAACTGCGCTGCCGTTGTCGGGCGCGCGCGCGGGAGAACGAAGGCGCTGCTGGCGGGCGAGGTGCTTCCACGGTGGCGAACACGATGCGCACACGCGGCAGGGAAACAGTGGCTGGGGTGGCAACGCTGGAGATCGCCGGCGACGAAACCACAGCAGCGGCAACGGCGACGACCAACTCCGGCGCTCGTGGTCGTTTGAACGGCCTGGTCGTGCACAGTAGCCTGGTCGAACCAGGGACTAATTTGCGATGATTTTTGGTTTGGCTTTGGACTAAACTGCAAATCTGGTCTTTGAGAGGTTTAATTTGAGATTTGATTTCATGGCTGAGTATAATATTTCTATTAATACTCATTTAGCTCAAATTTGGAGAAAGTTTGATAAGATTTGAGGGATTTCACCTATTTTCGAAAATAGGGTAAAATTAGGGTAAACTAAATCTGGATTTTGTCGATCTCGAATTCTGGTGATTGGGGAGAAATTTGGAAGTCTGATCAAAAGGGAGATCTGTATCAAATAGCATTTGGGAGGTGTTCCCTGAAGAAATTCTGGAGTTGGAATTGATTCGTGGATTTTAGCCTTTTCAGGCTCCCAGGTAAACAGAAAAGGACTTATTTGCAGTAAAATTTGGACTAAACTGCGAAAAGTGTTTAGATGAATTAATCTGGCTCCCAACTTTTTGAAGTGAGTTGAGGATGAACCTAGGAACATATTCCAGGGGTTACTTGAGTCTGGATAAGGTTAAATCGAGATAACTTAATCATCTGGAAACTGGGGTACTTAGGGTAAATCTGAATTTTTCCTGTTTTCGAAAACAGAGAAAGGCTTAGGTACTGGGAGTTAGGGTCAGAATTTGATCTGGCTCCTGAAGACTTTTATCTTCAGGGTAACTGGTAGGTTAAATCTGGATGGTCAGATCTTGATCTGGATCTAGAGAATAGATTTGGAGATTTTTAGGGTTTGGGAGAGATTAGAGTTCAGCTGATCTGGCTACTACTACAGAGATACATGCGTGCAGGGTTTTTTTTTATGCAAAACTTTTCACCCCCAAAACTAGGGTGTTACACATGGCCACCTCCTAATGCTCGAGGTCGGGGAGAGTGTGGAGCTGGCGCCTAGAAACAGGATGAACCAATCCAAGCACAGTCTCAATCTGCTCCTTCGTGACAGTGTGAACTTGGAGGCCCGTCATCAAGGTGATGAAGTCGCGCTGGGGAGAGATAAATACGGTGGAGTAGAATTGGCGAATGGGCTCATCAGCCCAGTGGAGGGAGAAATTGGCGACAAGGTCGCGGATCTGGACGGAGGCAAAAGAGTCTGCTAGGGAGACGATGCCTGTACGAGAGGCGATCGTCTGGCAAGACAGAGAACGGTGGGCGAATATGGGGATGCGGCTATAGACGCTGGTGAAGTGGTACGGCGGCGGCGCGGCACGATGCAGTGACACTGTGGAGAGAAGAGACACCGGCAGCGAGGAGCGGTGAGGTACAGATCGGCGAAACAAGGCAGCGGCGGCAAGGAGGAGGCGAAGAGACGGGGAAGAGAAACAGGGTTTTTAGGGTTTGGGGGCCCCCAACTGACAGTCAGTATGATATACTGACAGTCAGTTTCAAACCCAGAAACATGGAACTGACAATCAGTGTACAACACTGACAGTTAGTTCACAGAACTAAGTTTTGAAACTGATAGTCAGTTTATGAAACTGACAGTCAGTTTGAGTCTCCAAAACAACCAGGAGCTACGACCAAAGATAGTTGCACATAACTGACAGTCAATTTGTGAAACTAACTGTCAGCATGGTCAAGGACTTCGACCAGAGGCTAAGATAGGCTCCTAATCAAAGGAACTGACTGTCAGTTTGAGGAACTGGCTGTCAGTTTGGACAAATTCGACCAGAAGCAGGATTTGACCAGAGAGGGAATACAAATATATTTTAATATAATTCAATACAATTATCACATCAACTAGCATTAGATATATCAATTATATTCAGTTCACCTATGAGAAAACAAAATCTAGTTTCATCTAGGGGTTTGGTGAAAATATATGCTAGTTGCAAGTCTGTTCTAACATAGCTCACATCAATATCTCCTTTTGCCACATGATCTCTAATAAAATGGTGCCGTATTTCAATATGCTTAGTTCTAGAATGCTGAATAGGATTATTTGCAATTTTAATGGCACTTTCATTATCACACAAGAGTGGCACTTTATCAAATTTAATTCCATAATCCAAAAATGTCTGCTTCATCCATAATAGTTGAGCACAACAACTTCCTACAGACACATATTCAGCTTCAGTGGTGGAGAGAGCTACAGAATTTTGTTTCCTAGATGACCATGATACTAATGATCTCCCCAATAGCTGACAGCTACCAGATGTACTTTTTCAATCAATCTTGCACCCAGCATAATCAGAATCCGAATATCCAATTAATTCAAAATTTGCATTTTTCAGATACCAAAGTCCTAGGTTGGGATAGCATTTCAAATACCTAAGGATTCTTTTAAGAGCAATCAAATGACATTCCTTAGGATCTGACTGAAATCTAGCACATAAACGCACACTAAACATAATATCAGGCCTAGATGCAGTAAGATACAACAAGCTACCAATCATAGACCTATAGAGTTTAGAATCGACCGATTTGCCGCTTTTGTCCATATCTAGATGTCCATTTGTTGCCATGGGAGTTTTGATAGCCTTAGCATCTTCCATCCCAAAGCATTTGAGCAAGTCCTTCACGTACTTCGTTTGACTCACGAACATACCATTCTTGAGTTGTTTGATCTGAAGTCCGAGGAAGCAGCTTAGCTCACCGATCATTGACATCTCGAATTCCCTAGACATCATTTCTCCAAACTCATGACAGAAATGTTCATTAGTAGATCCAAAGATAATATCATCAACATATATCTGACAAATGAACAGATCTTTTTCAATCATTTTTGTAAAAAGAGTTGTATCAACCTTCCCAATTTTAAAACCTTTTGATAAAAGAAAGTCTCTGAGTCATTATACCAAGCTCGAGGAGCTTGTTTGAGACCATAGAGAGCTTTAAACAATTTAAACACATGGTTTGGAAATTTAGAATCTTCAAAACCAGGAGGTTGTTTCACAAAAACTAGTTCAGAAATTTCACCATTTAGAAAAGCACTTTTTACATCCATTTGAAATAATTTAATATTGAAACTAGATGCATAGGAAAGAAGTATACGAGCCACCGGGGGGCCTTGTTCCCGGGCAAAAGGCGGCGCCCGGGACAAGCCATCAGGGGGCCTTGTCCCTGGGCAAATGGCGGCGCCCGGGACGAGCCACCGGGGGGCCTTGTCCCCGGGTAAATGGCAGCGCCCGGGATGAGCCACCGGGGGGCCTTGTCCCTGGGCAAAAGGCGGCGCCCGGGGCAAGCCACCGGGGGGCCTTGTCCCCAAGCAAAAGGCGGCGCCTGGGACAAGCCACTGGGGGCCTTGTCCCCGGACAAATGGCGACGCCCGGGACGAGCCACCGGGGGACCTTGTCCCCGGCAAAAGGCGGCCCCCGGGACAAGCCACCGGGGGGCCTTGTCCCCGGGCAAATTGAACAGCCTCTTACCTGGACTTAGTCTCGTGGAGATTTCACCCAACAGCAGCCCCCCATGCCCGCCGGGGACAATGCTCGAGTCCCCGGAGGGGATGGTTCATGTTACCGGGAAAATCTCCGGGACAAGCCACAGGGGCCGTGACGCTTCGATTCCCGCGCCGCACGTTTATTACCGCGCCGTCATTCATTAATGTCTTGTCTCGATGGGAGCGCGCTGTTTGGCCATAATGGCCGCTCGCGGTTCGAACCGGTGACACCTCGTTTCGCGCACCCGTCCCTTCATTTCCCGCGCACTGTTTGAATTGAACGGTGCGGATGCACCACGAAGGGCCACGTGGCACCCATCAGGGTCGCGCTTGGCCCCTATAAATAGGGCCTTGGGGGGCCCAGAGAGCTTCATTCCAAACTTCGAACATTCAAACTCTCTTAGCGCCCTTAGCTCTCCCAGTAGCTCTCTCCCGGAAGCCTAGTCCCGGAAGCTTAGCCACCGGAAACTTTACCCCTTTTTCCTTAGCCTTAGCCACCGGAAGAATTAGATGGGACCCAAGGGCCGTGCCAAGGCCGCGGAGGTGCCACCGGAGGAAGTCACTGTGGACTTCCTCTGGGCCTTCGAGTTTACATCCAGGGACCTGGAGTCCCTTGTTGACCGGGGGGTGGTTGTGGACGGGGACATCCGGATCCCCGCAAAGAAGGACGGAGCCCCCCGCCCCAGGCCCGGGGAAGTGGTGGCCTACGAGGCTTTCCTCGAGGCTGAGCTCCGGCTTCCGGTGCATCCATTGCTCCGGGAGTTCTTGAAGGAGTACGGGGTGGCCTTGAACCACCTGACTCCGAACGCGTTCGTCCGAATGGGCCTCTTCATTTGGCTCTTTGAGACGGCCACCGGACGGGAGCCCACGCTCTGGCTGTTCCGGTATTTCTACGAACCGGAGGCGAGGAGCTCCCACCTGGTGAAGGGAGGGCCAAAGTCTCCCTTTGGCTCGGTGATGATCCAGCTGCTGCCATCCCGGGTGGCGGAGTACCCAGTGGCGGCCTCCCGGGACCACTGGGGGGACTGGATCCGAAGGTGGTTCTACCTTCGGGTCCGGGACGACGAGATGGTGTTCTCCCCGGAGGCCCCCTCCTACAACCGGTCGTCCGCTCCCAAGCCCCTGGTGTGGACCGAGGAGGAGCTAAAGCTCCTCAGCAAGGTCGTGGGCTCTCGGGGCGTCCGCTCTATGAGGGACGCCGCCGAGGAGTTAACGCTGCTGAAGAGCTCCCCCTTCTCGCATGAGAAGAGGGGGATCGGGATGTGCCCTGCCCAGCGGCCCCCGCAGAAGCCGATGACCCGACGTAAGCTTCCGGTCACCTTGCTCGTTTCCTTTTCGCGTATTTTTCTAACTCTTACCTTTTGCAGTCCAGCCGTACCCGGCAACCCAGGAGAAGGTGGAAAACCTCCTCGGGAGGTACTACGCCGACGAGCACGAACGCATCGTGCGCATCAAGGGGGAGGGCCCTCCCCGGAACCTGGTGGCCGAGGCCTTCGTGCTGAGGCTACCGGCGAGAACGCCTCTCCCCACCCCCGGCTCCCACAAGAGGGGGAAGGAGACCACCGGGGGCTCTGAGCCAAAGCGGGCCAAGGCTCAGAAAGCCCCCGGTCCATCGACGTCTCCGGGCTCCACTCCTGTGAAGGCCTGGTACGCGGCCCCTGGGACAAGGCGCGTGCGGCGCCTCCCCGGAAGGAAGCGACGCCACCTCCCCCGGAAAACCCCGGAGAGGCTCGGGGGAAGGAGCCAGCCAATGACGGGGGGGCGTCCGATTCGGCGGATTACGCCCCCTCGCCACCTTCGGCGATAGCCCTCCCGGCGACCCCGGCGCTACCGGAGCTGAAGAGGCTGGAGGTTCAATTCGCGGAGGCTTCTCCTCCGCGCGTCGAATGGCCGGTAGACAAGGGAGGGAGCCCCTCAGTCTATGAGGATCCCCCAGTGACGGAGGTTCCGGGGGCCCCACGGCCTAGAAAGGGGAAAGGGCTCCTGATCCCTCCCCGGGGGGGACCCCCTCCGAGAGCTCTTCACCCTCCTCTTCGGCGGCCACTTCCTCAGCGGCAAGGACTCCAGCCGCTGCCACCCCGGTCCACATCACCCCCGTAACTCTTGCGCGGGGGCCCGTCGTCGGTCGCGATGGGTCCGGCGCCGGGAGGGAGACCCCCCTGTTGATCGAAGGGGAAGTCGACCGGTACGCGGAGAGCCTACAGACCCGGAAGGTCCAGGACTATGTCTCGCAAGGGACACTCCACGAGTGCTTTGGGGGGCTTCAATCCCTCCAGATCAAGGTACTTTCTCGAGCCAGTAGGAGGTTTCCTTCGGCGCTCCCAATCCAAATTTTTTTCTAACTCTTGCGCTTGTAGGGGCGGCCATCACCTGGGGCATTGAAGCACGCTTCAGCCGGGTGCTGAAGGACACCGAGGAGAAGGCCACTACCTATCTGGAGCAGCCGGATGATGCCCTCCGGGAGCTAGCCCGGGTCCGGGCCCAAGTCCATGCCTCCGAGACCGCCAACGACCGGCTCCGGAAGGGGGCGAAGGCGAAGGAGGACGCCCTCCGGGAGCTCGAGAGCTCCAGCGTCCGGGCGGTGACGAACGCGGACCGCTCCGTTCACTCAGCCTCGAGGGCCTGGGTGTGAGCCTGGGCTTGGGGAGCAGCTCCGAGGCGGCTCCGGCGACGCTCACGGAGGCTGTGCGTTTTCTCAACGCACAAGTCTCCGTGATCCAGGAGGCCGCTGATGCCCGGGTGATCCCGGTGGTGGCCGCCGCGGTCAGGCTAGTGGAGCACCAGGGGGTGGGCGCCCGGGCAATCGGGGGCCGGATCCCCTGAGCTTCCCCGAATTCTTCGAGCCATCACGGCGAGAAGTGAAGCAGCTCGCCGGCAGCTTCTACGACCGGATAATCCGGGTGCGGTTCCCGGTGCCGGCGCCTCTGGGAGCGGATGCTGCGGCTCCGGCGGGAGGACACCAATGACCAAGTATGAGCCTCCCCCCGGGTCTCTAGATAGGACCCTTTTTGTTTTTAGGTCTTTTGCTCCTGGTAGCTTCTTAGAGGAAGCCCCGGACACTTGTACAAAAATCATTTTGATGCAATACAAATTGAATTTTTTGCTAAGTCTTTGAATGAAATGTGCCAGGTTACCCAGGAGATTACTCCCGGGCGAAGGTCCCGGAGAAACTCTCTGGGGGTGAGGCCTTTGAGCCCCGGCGGGTGTAACCCGGGGGATGCCCAGGCCGCCTTTATGTTCCTAAGTCTCTTCTCAGGGGACGCAAAGGGGGCGTTTCCCGGGAGCCGATCCGGTTGCGGTGGCATCCGTAGTGGCACTTGGACAACTTTGATAATCACCGCACTGAACTATCTCCTCTGCGACCGGGGTCCCGGAGGGTTCCCCTGCTTCGGATACTTCCACCGGTGGGCTATGAATATTGGCCCGAAGACCTACTCCGGGAGGCCCAGCGTCGCATATACGGCTTGTACCAGGACCTGGCCCGGGAGATATCCGAAGGTCTCCGGGATTATTAGACGTAGGAACTTTCCGGGTTGTGTCCCGGGTTGTATCGTATTTGATGTAATGATGCCCACCGGAGGGGGAAGATGTCCTCCGGTTAAATGATCTTCAATAAAGCTAAGTTTGCTTGTGCACTTTGATTTCTTTAATAGAGCTAAGTTTGCTCATGTACTTTGCATTCGTGATTCCCGGGTGCTCCTTATCCCCCCCTCCACAGTGGGCCAGAGGTTTGCTCCGCGCGCTGTGGGGGTGACAAATCTCCCAGGGTAAGGGCCCTTCGCTTAAGGAATCTTCAAGTTTTCCCAAGGTTATAAAAAATTTCCGAGAATGATTTTTCGAAAGCCCCGATGGGATTCTCCGGTCGCCGTAAGAACAGGGAGCCGGGGATGAGGTCTCCGGAGAGAGAACGTCCGAGAAAAATCCGTAAAATTCCCGGGGATAATTTTTCGGGAGACAATCCTCCGGTCGCTGTGAAGATGGGGAGCTGGGAACGATGTCTCCAAGAAGGATATCCGAGAATTCCGAAATTCCAAGAAATTCTCTCCAGGGTAAAAACCTTCCGGTCACCGTGAGAACAGGGAACCGGGTGATTCTTCCGGGAGGCCCAATATCTCCGGAAATTTTACCGGGAGAGAACCCTCCGGTCACCGGGAAAACTGGGAGCCGAGAACGAAATCTCTGGGGAAGAACATCCAAAAAAGTCTGAGGTGAAATTCCCGGGGATAATTTTTCCGGGAGACAACCCTCAGGTCACCGTGAAAACGAGGAGCCAGGAACGAGATCTCCAAGAAAGAATATCCGAGAATTCCGTCTCACTAAGGAGACAATCGACTCCCGGAGGAGGATGTGCCGATGACGGGTCTGAGTGTTTGGGTAGGGGACTAGTCTCCCAAATTGACTCGTTACCGCGGTCCTTGAGGACCGGATTGCCGCTTACACCCTCAGTCCACGAGGGGTGATCATAAGCCGCCCTACGGGAGTGGGACTCTCGTTGTAGGGACTTGTTGGGTCATGATAGCCCACTTCCTCACGGGGAGGGCATCCTCGTGGAGAGGGCATCCTCACGGGGAGGGCATCGCCATGAGAGACGGTAATGTAAAAACCTGCATTGGGACAGAGCTGAAGAAAAAGCCAGTTGTATTGATAATGAACCGAAGTACAAGGCCTCCCCCTGTGAAATCACGATAGGGGAGGGAACGATGAGTACAATGTCCCCCCTCCCCCGCCGGCATAATCGCTCCGGGGGAGGGGGCGAGTCCGTAGGTTAGACGTAGAACTTGAGAAGTAAATGCACGTTTCACGTGTGCTTCAGCTCCTGCTCTTGAAGGTTGGAGAGCTTGTAAGCCCCCGAGCCCAAGACAGCCAAGATCCTGTAGGGGCCCTCCCACTTGGGGGAGAATTTGCCCTGGGCTTGGGGGTCTGTGACGCATTTGAGGACAAGGTCCCCGAGTCGAAAAGCCCTCTCGCGCACACGCTGGTTGTACGCACGCCATTTCGCGCTCGTAGATGGCGTGGCGGAGGAGCGCTCGGTCGCATTCCTCCTCCACGAGATCGACCTCCAGTCATTGATTTGCCTCGTTGGCTTGGTATGCCGCGGTCGTAGCTTCGTCTAGGAGCTCGACCCGTAGTGACCGAAAGCCAATCTCCGGGGGGAGGAATGCCTCAGCCCCGTATACCAAGAAGGGAGTATGTCCCATCGCCCGGCTCGAAGTCGTGCGCATGGAGCAGAGGATGCTAGGGAGTTCCTCTGCCCATGCACCCCGCTTGGAAGCGGTTTGCTCGAGCCGTTGGCGTAACCCTTGTAGGATTATGCCGTTGACCCTTTCAACGGCCCCGTTGCTCTAGGGATGGGCCACTGAAGCGAAGTGGATGGTGAGCCCCAAGCCTTCGCAGAATTCCCGGAAATACGCCGAGTCAAATTGGGTCCCGTTATCGACAGTGATCTCTCGGGTGACGCCAAAACGACACACGATATTTTTCTAAAAAAACCACTATACTGCCCGGGACGTGATGCTGGCCAAAAGTTCAGCCTCTACCCACTTAGTAAAGTAGTCGACCGCGACCACCGCATACTTGTAGCCCCCGGGCGCTGGGGGGAAGGGGCCGAGGAGGTCCATCCCCCAGCGCGCAAAGGGCCAAGTGATGGGGATAGTCTGCAGTGCTACGGGGGGGAGGTTCGAACCCATGGCCATCTTCTGACAGGCCTCACACGCGGAGACAAGATCTCGCATGTCGCGAATCACCGTGGGCCAATAGAAGTCCTGGCGAAGGGCCTTGGCCGCGATGGCACGCGGGGCCAGATGAGACCCGCAGCTTCCCACGTGAATATCCTCGAGAAGTCGGAGCCCTTCTGATCGTGGAAGGCAACGGAGCAAGGAGGAAGCCCCTTGCTTGTAGAGCTTCCCCTCCAACAGGAGGTATGCCCGTGCCTTGGCCCGAAGGCGCTTAGCCTCGGTCTCGTTGGGAGGGCCCCCCTCTTCCTTAATGAAGGAGACAAGGGGGTCCATCCAAGACGAAGCTCGGGTGATTTCGGCGACTTCTGGGATGTAAGGTTCGTCACCCACGTCCGGGGAGGTCACCGAGGGCTTCGCGATAATCTCCAAGAAGGCCCCTTTGGGGAGCGGTTCCCGGGTGCTGGCTGTCCGGGCTAGGGCGTCGGCCCGATCGTTGTCCCTTCGCGGGATGTGCCGGGCCTCTAGGCCGTCGAAGTGCTTCTCCATCTTGCGCACTTCCTGCAAGTAAAGGCTCAAGTTTGCGTCATGGCACAAGTAGGACTTGTCCATCTGGCAAACTACGAGCTGGGAGTCCCCTTTCACTAGGAGGCGTCGAATCCACAGGGAGTGCGCTAGGCGCAACCTGAGGAGAAAAGCCTTGTATTCGGCGATGTTGTTTGTGGCGGGGAACTCGAGCCGCGCCGCGTACTCGAGTTTCCTCCCCTTGAGGCTCCGGAGGACTACTCCCGCACCAGCCCCGGCGACACACAGGGAGCCATCGAACATGAGTGTCCAATTGTCGCTGCGTCGGGGTAGCACAGGGAGGTCCTCGTCCCCGGGCCCGGGGGCAGTTGTCCATTCCGCCACGAAGTTGGCGAGGACCTGTGACTTGATGGCGGAGCGCCCCGTGAGGGAAAGGGAAAAGGGGGTGAGCTCTGCCCCCCACTTCCCTATCTGGCCAGTGGATTCTTTGTTGTGGAGCACCTCCCCCAGGGGGAGGGATGACGGGATAGTGATGGGGTGCCCCAGGAAGTAGTGATGAAGCTTGTGAGACGCCATCAGGAGGGCGTAACAGATATTCTCCATCTCCGTGTACCGAGTTTTGGCCCCTTGGTGGGCTTCGCTCACGTAGTACACAGAATTGGAGGCTGTGTTCCCCCGACCGCGAGACGAAGTGACTCAACGAGGCTAAGCGGCCGGTGAGTCATTGAACGTCCTTGACCGAGCGCGGCGGGGGCATGTCCAGGAATGCTCGGATCTTCTTGGGGTTTGCCTCTATGCCCCACTGGGACACAAGGAAGCCCAGGAGCTTCCCCCCGCACACACCAAAGGCGCATTTCTCTGGGTTGAGCTTCAACCCATACGCGCGGAGGTTACGGAAGGTCTCCGCCAAATCGTCGATGTGAGCAGTTGTGCGGGGACTTTTGACGACCGCGTCGTCGACGTAGACTTGAAGACCAGCATCATGAGCCGCTAGAAGGTCGCTCTAGCATTCTTCAACCCGAAGGGCATGTGGACGTAGCAGAAGGTTCCGAGGCGAGTTATGAAACTCGTCTTTTCCTCGTCCCCTTCCGCCATCCTGACTTGGTGATAGCCCGAGTACGCGTCCAGGAAGCTCATCAACTCGCACCCCACGATAGAGTCGACCAACTGGTCAATTCGCGGGAGCGGGAAGTTGTCCTTGGGGCAAGCGCGGTTAAGGTCGGTGAAGTCCGCGCACATCCACCACTTGCAGTTCGACTTCTTTACGAGGACGGGGTTCGCAAGCCATTCGGGGTGCAAGACCTCCCGAATGAACCCCACCTCTCAGAGTCGGGCAATCTCTACCTTGATCGTCTCTTGGCGTTCAATGGAGAGTTTCCTTAGCTTCTACTTGATCGGGGGGTGACCGGGGGTCACCGCGAGCTTGTGCTCGATGACATCCCGGGCGACGCCTCGCATGTTGGAGGGCTTCCACGCGAAAACGTCAGAGTTTTCGCGCAGGAAGGCCGCGAGTTGCTCCACGTGCTCTTCATGGAGATCCGCCCCGATCCTAATGGTTTTGTGCCCGTCGTCCGGGGACAGTGGGATCTTCCGGAGGCCCCCTTCTGGACGCGGCTTGGGGAGGGGCCTCCCAGAAGGTATCACTGTGACATTTGTCTCTGGGGGGGCGCCTCGCCCCCGGGATTTTGATGATGTTGACGCTCCCGATCATTGCGGTGGTGCACTCGTATAGAGCGTGGGCCACGTCTTGGTCTCCCCGGGCGGTGATCACACCATGAGGCCCGGGGATCTTCACGTAGAGATAGTTCTTGTGGATCGCGGCCCCTAAGCAGTTGATTGTGGTCCTCCCCATGATCGCGTTGTGAGAAGAGGGGAGGTCTACCACGTTGAACCAGACCATCTCTGTCCGGTAGTTTTCAGGGGTGCCGAAGGTCATGGGGAGATCCACCTTCCCCACGGGGTGGATCGCCTTCCCCGGGACGAACCCCTGCAAGGACCCTGCTGCGGGCTGCAAGAGCTTCTCATCCACCTGCATCTCCTTGAACGCCTTTAGGTAGAGGACGTCGGCGGAGCTCCCACCATCCAAAAGGATGTGGGCCAGATGGCAGTTGTAGATGGTGGCAGAGACGATGAGCGCGTCGTCATGGGGGAAGCGAACCCCACGCGCATCTTCCGCCGTGAAGGTGAGGGAGACATCAAACCACTTAGGTGGCGCAGACGTATGCAGCACCCCCACCACCTTCACTTCACGTGCGTATTCCTTGCGCTGACACTTAGAGTCTCGCCCGGAAGCAGACCCCCCGTGATGACGTTAACACGCCTCTGGGAGGTTTGGAAGGGGAGAGTTTCTGAGGGCTCCCCCTCCTGCATTCGTCCCTGCTGTCCCCCCGCGGGAGCAGGAAGGGCCGGTAAGGCCGGCTGAGATTGCAAGGAGGCCGGAGTGCCCCCCCCCCACCCATGCTGGTCGAGGAATGCAGCGAATTGTTGGAGCAGTTGATGGCATTCCCGAGTGGCATGGGTATCGGACCCGTGGAAGGTACACCACCGACCTTCCCTGTTTCCCGTCGTGGGGCCTTCCCAACCGCAGGACGACTGCCCTCCCCCACGGCCTTTCGGCTTGGGGAAGGCGCGATTTCCCTTCGAGGCATCGCACGAGCCACCTCTGCCCTCGAGGACAAAGGTGTCCCGAGGATGTGGCTCGCTACGACCCCCCTGCTTTGGGCGTTTGAGGGGGTCCCTGGCCCCCTGGTCAGTGGGGGCGGGAGCCCCCTGGTTCTTCTTCCAGAAGTCATCCTCCTCCGCTCGAGCGTACTTCTCAAGTACGTTGAAGAGCTCATCGGCGGAGGAGGGCAGCTTCGGGAGAGCCTCGGTGGAGTTCTCCCGGGAGGATCCCGCTCTTGCACGCCTCAATGATTGTGGAGTCAAGGACGTGAGCCACTTTGCTCTTAACCTGAGCAAAGCGCTTGAAGAAACTGCGGATGGTCTCCCCCGTCCTCTGCCGGACGGTATAGAGGGGACGCACGTAGTTCCCCTAGAAGTTCGCGCAGAACTCGTGCTTCAGCTGCGCGAAGGACTGGATGGAGCCGGCCTTCAGATTGTAGAACTACGAGCGAGCGATTCCGGTGAGGTAAAGGGGGAAGACGTTGCATTGTACCATCTCATCCCCCCAACCGCCGAGATGACTGTGGAATACACCTACACAAATTCGTAAGGATCGGCCTCACCGTTGTAGTGCTCAATGTGCGGCGGGCGGTAAGGCCGCGGCCATCGAATGCTCTGCAGTCTACGGCACAGCGGCTGGCTAGTGCCTTCCACTTCTCGGGGAGAGTCCCGGTCGCTGTCTCCTTTGACAGGGGACGCGCGCTCGTTGTCGAAGTCAGGAAGGGGCCCAAGAGGTCCGCCGGCATGGCGGTAATGGCGCTTTTCTTCCGGGTTGGTAGAGCTGACCTCCAAGATGTCCGGGCGCTCCCCTGGAGAGGTTGGTTCTTCAGCGGGTCTCTTCCCCCGGCTGGAGCGGGAGCAAAGCTCTCCGCGCGCGGGACGCAGGGGATGTTCCTCCCCGGACTTGGTTCCACACATTCGCTCAACCTCCTCCCGGGCGAAGCGGACTTGATCCGCCGGAGGCGCCCTTGGGGGCGGCCCTGGGGGAGGAGGGAGCTCGTGCGTTGTAGCTACTGGCCCGGGCGCTACCAGGGCAGGTGAGGGGGAGACCCCTGTGGCGACGTCCGGAACCGTAAAGGGGGAAACCCCTATATTATCCGGAACCGGAGAGGGGGGAACCCCCACGGCAACATCCGGAACCAGAAAGGGGGAAACCCCTGTATTATCCGGAACCGAAGAGGGGGGAACCCCCGTGGCGACGTCCGGAACCGGGGTGCCGTTGCGGGGGGAGGCCCGTTGCGACGCGGGAGCTGCTCTATCAACCGCCCCTGGTGCGGTAAACGCAACCTGCGGGGCGGGACTAGCTCCCAGCGCATGGAAAGCCCCTGGCATGTGTGGGCCCCGAGCCCTGGGAATGGGCCCGGAACAGGGTGTCCCCCCGGTACTGCGAAGGCCCCGGGAATGAGGTAACCCCCCGACATCGGGAAGGCTCCCGGCGTCGGGAAAGCTCTGGACGGATGACCCGCCTGGGGAGGGTACCCTCCGGCGGGGTCGTACGGAGCGGCCGGGCTTCCGGGGGCCAGAGGAGCCACCGGGTGAGCCATAAACGGGGGCATAGGCCCCAGAAATGGGTACGGGGGGTAAGTGGGGGCTGGTGACTGCGCCAAGACACGGAGCAGCTCGTCCATAGAGCACTGGGCGCGGAGCTGGCCCTCCACCAAGGCCTCGAGCAAGGCGTCCTGGGGAGCCGGGGAAGCCGTCCGGGGGAGACTGGTCCCGGCCGAGGCGACCGCGGTCACCAGGACTGACCCGTAGATCGAACCACCAAAATTAACAGGGAAGGTGGGAGGCGGTACCTGAGTCTGGCCGCCTCCGAGCGGGAGCGCCGGGATGGTTGTGTCCCGGACGGGCTGCGCCGGGTCACCGGGACCGGTGTCACCGAGAAGGGCGCGGGCCCTCGTTCTTGGGGGAGCCATGGTGTCTTATCACGAGTCCCCACTGACGGCGCCAACTGTCGTGGTATTACAAATACCCCGGTATGTTTTGTGGAAGATCCTAGCGAAGAAAATACGACGCGAGCTGACCGAGCGACCGATCCTCTCCCGTTGGGCAAACACAACAAATGACACGAGGATTTATACAGGTTCGAGCCTCAGTGGAGGCCCTAGTCCTGTCGGCGTGCTCCCAACCAGAGTTGGCTATGGGAGCTCTCTCGGGGGAGAGATGGCTCCGAAGCACACCTGTGAGATTGTCTATTCCAAGTAATGATGAAAAATATCCCCTTTACATGAGGTGTACAAGGGCTTATATAGCCCCAAAAGATGCAAAAAGACTAAACTACCCCGCCTGCCACCGTTGAATCGAAGGGTAGCGACGTCCTTCTTCCGGTGAGGGACCTTGGATGCTCGACAGGTGTCCGCCAATTCCCGAGGCGCTTCTCGCGTGGCCCTCACGTGACCCGGGTCTGGAGACCCCTGTCTCTGGAAGGACAGCAAGGACAAGCCACCGGGGGGCCTTGTCCCCGGGCAAAAGGCGGCGCCCGGGACAAGCCACCGGAGGGCCTTGTCCCCAGGCAAAAGGCGGCACCCGGGACAAGCCACCGGGGGCCTTGTCCCCGGGCAAAAGGTGGCACCCGGGACGAGCCACCGGGGGGCCTTGTCCCCGGGCAAAAGGCAGCTCCCGAGACGAGCCACCGAGGGGACCTTGTCCCTTGGCAAAAGGCGGCGCCCAGGACCAGCCACCGGGGGCCTTGTCCCCGGGCAAATTGAACAGCCTCTTACCTAGATTTAGTCTCGTGGAGATTTCCCCCAACATCGAGCATTCCTAATAATTGGGGTAATGACCAAAGGTAGTCTCAATGGTCGAGTTAGCCCAACAGGACAATCAGCTCGATCAAAAGTCAAAGGAGTTTCCGACCAACGGGGATATTGAGGCTCAGCAAGGGGAGCCTCTGCTTGATTTACCTCGTGGTAAAATGCCTTAAACTGACGCTTAGAAGCAAAAGAGGAGGAACCTCCAAAAATAATATTGACATGGTTTTGGGGTACCTGGTAGGACATCTCTTTGTCTTCATCGGCGTCTCTAATCCCGTAGGCCTGATCTTTTTGTGGCAAGGTCGACATTGGTCCAATCTCTTAGTAGAAGTCGTCTAATTGCTTCAACCAATTAAGGGCAATTCTTGAGATCGTGCCCCGAAGAATTGTGGAACTGAAACCACTTCTTGTTTCCCTGTGGGTTAGTCTGTTTTCCCGACTGGTCGCTATTGCGTCCACCAGAAGAGATTTTATTCTTGAATGAAAACTTGTTACCTTTTCCCGGTGGTGGTTTCTCTGCAAACGACAACCTCCTGGTATTGTCCAGTTCGATTCTTCCTGGAGTTCTTCGATTTTCCACCTGATGATGATTCCGGCTTCTTGCTTGAATCCTCCTTCTTAACATCCTTAAGACCCGACTGAGGCGGTAAATTTCCTTATCCACCATCCTATTCCATTCCATGCCCTCGACCGCATCAGAAAAGCAGTCAGCCATGTCGAAAAGATCAGCTACTGACCGAGGGGGATGGATAAGTAGATCTTCGGTAAACCTCCGGTATTGCACGGCATGTTTAAATTCCCTAATAACGGAGTTGTTAGATATGTTCAGAATGGTATTCCTGACTCCAACAAATCTCTTGACAAATTGCCGAAGAGTCTCAGTAGAGGTCTGGCATAGAAGATGGAGATCATCCTCTTTGCCAAGCTTCTGGTAGCAATTCTGGAAATTGTTGAGTAGGCGTCACACAACATTGCCCAGTTATAAATCGAACCCTCTGGTTGGTTGAACAACCAGGTTCTTGCTTGTCACTCAAGGACCGTTGGTAGGTAATTCCCCATGACGCGATCATCCCCACCCACTGCTTGAATAGCGGTAATGTAGATCTGAAGAAATTCGGATGGATTCTGAGTTCCATCAAATCTTTCGATCGTTCCTGGCTTGAACTTGTCTGGCCAGACCACCGCACGGAGGCCTGGCGAGAATGCTTTGCAGCCAACATAGGAAATGTGGAGAGTTCTACGGCTCTCAACTTGTTCGCGGGCGACCTCACCCTAAGGGGATACGCCTCGCGGTTCCAAACGAGAATGGACAGGCACGCGATCTGGATCGCTGGAATTCCCAACTCGCCTGGCCTTGTCATGCTGAACTAATCCTAGTGGTAGTCGATTACGCCTGCCATGACTAGAGTAAGAATACTCCCTCTCATGGGAGCGAATCGTAGACCAGGATGACGCTGTTGGAGTTGCATCGAATGCAACTTCATCTAGCGTATCCGTCAGGATTCTGGCAAAAGCTGGTTTGTCCTCGTCTTCAAGATTAGGAGGAGGATTGCGCAAGACATCTGCAATAAAACGAAGTCGCCCATGCGTACTCCTCCTTGGTGCACCAGGTGTCACCGTTTCCTCAACTGCCGGTGGATAGCCCGAGGCTAAAGAAGGTGTTTGGTCGCGTCTGCTACCATGAAGATGACGGGAGGAACTCGGAGCGGCATCATAACAAAATTGCGCAAGTTGCAAAGCCTCCTTTGCAGTCCTGCGAAGCTCGTTTTCTCGCTGCTCGTGATCTTGATCCTATTTTTGCCTGTGCTCTTGTTCCTCCTTTTGCCTGCGCTCTTGTTCCTCCCTAGCAATTTGTTGCTCAGGAGTTTCCTCCGATAAAGCAGCAAACTCTCGGGGGAACGAGGTTGTAGAAGGAGAAAACATCTCTGTTTGTTCCGAATCGGATTCGAAATCAAAGAGAGACTGGAGGTTATCAAGATTAAACCTCCCAGGACTAAGCTCTATGTTACCATCATCCACATCTTCGGCAGTGACGTGTTGTGGCACATATTTGGCCTCCAAAATGGTAGAACTCACATGGGGCTCCTGGTCTATCTTCTCTATCTCCTGGTCAATGGACATGACTTAATTCGGAGAAGATGCATCCTCAGGATGTTCCTCAGGAACATCTTCGCGATCAACCTCTTCCATTAGAACGGGATCGCTAGGTGAGGGCATCCGAACATGGGCATACTCGTCGAGATTGAAATCGTTCTCAGAATCATATGCCCCAGACATGATTTACCGAATCTCCTGATGAAAAAGAACACCTTGAGAAAAGGCCTCACGGTGGGCACCAGCTGTCAACGATTTGGACTCGGGGTCCTCTGTTGATCTTATGCAAATTTGTGAGTTGTATGTGAGACCTTTCAAAATGCCCTCAGGTAAGATAGGATAAGCAATGAAATAAGGACACAAAGATTTATACAGGTTCGAGCCCTCAATGATGGGAGTAATAGCCCTACGTCCTATTGGGATTTCACTATGTATGAGAGAAGAGTTTACAGGGATTAGGGATTATCACAGACCATAATCTCCTTTTACACTTCTATCTAACTAACTATTTCTAAGTCTTCAAACATTGTTGGCTGTTCTCTTGAAAGTTAACCATCCTTTACATTGTGCATCAACCATCCTTTTATACTGAATGAAAGGATGCCAATGCAAAGCAGTTCTGGACGATTGCCATGGTGCAGTTCATATAACCGCACCCTATCTTCTTCACCGGTTAAGTATGTGCAATTATTGATAACAGCACATGTTAACCTCCTGGCGGTTGTCTTCATGCGTGGGAAAATTCATCTTGGTCCTGAGGACGTGTCCAGTACAGGCTTGAACACCCCCAATTTACCTTGGTTTCACATAGTCAGTGACCTTCTAACCGTGCATAGTCTGCAATCTCATGACCGCAAATACTACGATCATAAACTGACTTTGTGTCTGTAGCCTTCTGATGCACAGGAAGTTGTCTGTCTGCGACCATGTAGACTGCTGGGACACAAAGAGATATATCACATTCGAACTTGACTTGAACATCATATAAGGTGAATAATTGACCAGCTTGGGTGATAATCCTCGTCAGTGACCTTGGAGTGAACCAGCCTATCCCCTGGTCGTCGAATGTGAGGATGCCTCTGGTGTAAACCCGAGGGCTACCTCGTCAAGATTATCTGCAAGCACTCTTGTGAATATAATCTTGTCATCGTTCGAGAGGCTAGAGGGCGGATTATGGAGTGCATAAGCAATCCTCCGGAAATGATCTTCTGGATTTCTCCTGGGTGCCGGTGGAGTTCCAGGAGAGGTCGCCTCTGCCGGTGGCGAATAGTTCGGAGAGGGAATGGGCGTGTAATTACGCTCGCGACCTCCCAAAGAGGGTTGTCAAGACGTTCCAAGGCAGGGGTCGCGAAATACAGTGCCTCAGCGAGTCATTGCTGGTCGTAGAAAATCTTTCGCAACCTTGCGAACCTCAGCCTCTCGTCGGTCGTGCTCTTGGTCCTCTTTTTATTTGCGTTCTCGTTCCTGCCTAGCATCACGCTGCTCCGGAGTTTCCTCCAAAAGTGCAACGATTTCTCTAAGGATTGAGTTCGCAGACGAAGAAAGCATCTCATCTTTGTCTGAGTCTGACTCAAAATCAAAGAGAGACTTCAGGTTGTCTGGGGAGAAATTGTCCAAACGGATGTCAAGATCATCCTCTTCCAAGTTGTCTAAGGCAACTGGTTGTGGCATATACTCGTCCTCAGTAAGTGAACTGCCTGATCCGATTCCTATTCGACAAATGTGGTTGGGATCGAGGACGATGCTTCCTCAAGATAAACTGTGAGGGTGACGTCATCACCATTGGTGGGGACGGCATCTTCATCCATTGCGTCTACGTGATCCTCGAGATCAAATTCGTTCTTAGAATCGTGTAAGCAAGGGAAATGATCCATGAATACAATGAATCCTGATGAAAATGTCTTCAGGGCCCCACGGTGGGCACCAGCTGTCGACGATTGGAACTATGGTTCCCTCAGTCGATCTTATGCAAGAAAGGGAGTTAGAAGGTATGGGGCCAATCAAACAGATTCTCAAGACATTCAAGGTATTAATGAATCTAAGACACTAGGAGCTAGGATTATCCAAGTTTGGGCCCCCTTTAAGCTGGGCAATAGCCCTACGTCCAGTGTAATTGATTATGTGGAAAAAAAGAGTTTACAGAGAGGTGGTTTATGTAGCTAGCTAATCCTATCTTTGCTAAGCCTAATCTTCTCTCTACTGTCATCTCGTTCCCCGATCCTTCCCTTGAAGGCCTTCTTGTACTTGTCAAAGAGGTTGCCGATTGCTCTCCTGGAGGCACGTCCCATGATCTCTCCTAACCGCCCCGGAGTAGTTGATGTGAGGTCGTGGGTGTGGTAGTTGCCGTAGATCATGGGTACGTGGTGGTTTAGCTGGCTTGACTAGGTCGTCGTGGAACAACCTTACCTTCTTCGACAATTACCTTGTCTAGGTTTTACGATTATCTCAGAATAACCATAAGGATCGTGATGAGGTAATATGTAGAGGTGATCACGTAGTACTGCGACCATGGTATTGAGATTGGTCCTTGTATCCGTGAGAGAGGATGATCGTAGGGACTATCTCTGCGACCAGACTGTCCTTGGATACAACATAAAACATAGGTTTTTAGGATAGCAGATGTCTTGATTTTGCGTGAAATTGATATGATTTTTGAGTTATATCCAGAATGCCCTTGGATTACCCAACATTCTTCCTTCTGGCCTTTGGCGACCATGGGGAGAGCTGCGGCCATAGTCATGTGCGACCATGTGGCACTATCGCGACCATGGAGGCTTAAGAACAGCTAACAATCCTTGTCACCATTCATTCCATGTTTCAACCTACCCTCGCTCCAAAAAAGATTCAGATATACTCATTTCACTAAAGAACACATTGGCCACAACTAATACATAGTATAACCAAGTCGTACAACCAAAACATATAACGTACACACAACAACAAAAAACCCCCACATGTTGCTACCCGAATTCGACCACACATAGCTACGATGTTTGATCAATTGGTCACATTGGGCGTTGCAAGGATTAAAAAATAGCAGATAATGTGCGTCACTGTAGATCAGTCCCAATCAACAAAAATCACGAAAACCTTGTCTTTGCCAGTCAAACAAAGTAACCGGAATAGACAAAAAAAAGGGGTGTTTTCTGCAAATCCAAAATTGGTCTCCTCACTACAAAAAATCAATCTGCCCATGCCCATACTATCACGCCTTCACCCTACTCAACCACAACCCATAGCTTTTGAATTGACCAAAAAGCCCTCAAACATTACCAAAAAATTACTTTTTTCTACACAACCAAACTACCAGATCGACTACAAAAGAATTCTTCTGATGCTTCGACCAGTGGAAAAATAGACGATGTTATAGGAATATAAATTAGATGAGCATCAGAAAATATTTTTGAAATTAGTTGCCGGTATTCGAACTGTGGTCTACTCGGTAAGAGTCAGATGACCAAACCAGCTAGACTACAACTACCTCTCATTTCCATTACAAATAAAAACGCCCTATAAGTTTATGTACATACCGATCTGGCGATGACAACTCTTACAGTAAGATTAATACAAAACAATATTACCAAATATTAACAAATTACATTGTAATGCATAACTGATGAGGATTATCACCCGAGCTAGTTTAATTAACACACATTAGGTTCAGGTCAGGTTCGAATCTGATATGTGTCTATGAGTCTGAAATGGCCACTATGATCTCAGACGACCAGTCTTCTATATACTAGGAGAGTGCGGGCACAAAGGAAGATTTGTGATCGCAGCCCTTGCGCGGTCACAAGGCCGCAAACAATGTGCGGTCTGGACGCTGTAGACGATGCGCGGTCAGGAGGCTGCAGACGATGCGTGGTCAAAAGGTTAATGACTGCATACGACCAAGACGATTCGAGGGTGTTTAAGTCTTTTACAAACACATCTCCAGGATCAAGATAACTTCTCCCACGTATGAAGACAACTGCCAGGAGGTTAATATGTGCCTTTACCCACTAACTACACGTGTTAAACCTGCGTAGGGAAAAGGAGCGGTTACACAAACAGCACAGTAACAACCGTCCAGAGCCGTTTCGCGTTGGCACCCTTTTGGTCAGTATAAAAAGGTGGTCAATGCACGATCTAAAAGACGGTTAAGCATATAAGCATTACCAGGAGTCCAAGTAACCTGAAGACTTAGGCATAGTTAGATAGACATCAATATAGGAGAGATATTCGCCTGTGATCATCTCTTCCTCTCTCTTATAAACACTTTTTCTTTCATATAGTAAAATCATAACAGGACGTAGGGCTATTACTCCCACCATCGAGGGCCTGAACCTGTATAAATTCTCTCGTGCCCATACATATATTACTCATCCTACCTTCCCGAAGGAGCGCCCTGAAAGGCCTCGCGACTCACAAATTTGCATAAGATCGACTAAGGACCCCGAGTCCAAATCGTCGACAGCTGGCGCCCACCGTGGAACCTTTTCTCAAGGTGCTTTCCCTTCATCCGGAGGTTTGGTGAGCCATGTCTGGGGCATATAATTCCGAGAACAACTTCGATCTAGACGATTATGCCTACATACGAATGCCTTCACCTAGCAATCCCGTTCCAATGGAAGAGATCAATTGCGAAGACATTCTGAAGGAACGTCATGAGGACACGTCTTCCCCTACCCAGGTCATGTCTATCAACCAGGGGATGGAAGAGACAGGCCCAGAACTTGATGTCAGTTCCACCATACTGGAAATCAAGTCTCAGTCACCATGGGACTGAGAACTCAGTCTGGGGAGGTTTGATACTGACAACCTCCACTCTCTCTTTGATTTTGAGTCCAACTCGGAACAAACAGAGATGTTCTCCTTCTGCGGCCTCGCTCCCCAGAGAATTCGCTGCCTTGTTGGAGGAAACTCCCGATCAGCGGATTGCTAGGGAAGAACAAGAGCGCAGACAAAAGGAGGAACAGGAACGTAAGCAAAAGGAGGATCAGGACCGTGAGCGACGAGATAATGAACTTCGCAAAACTGCCCTAGAGGCTCTACAAAATGCGCAATCTCGTTATGACGTCGCCCCTAGTTCCTCCCGTCACCCACATTGTCACAGGCACGACCAAACGCCTTCTTTGCCCTCGGAATATTCACCAGCGGACGAAGAGACAATGACACCTGGTGCACCGAAGAGAAGTACACATGGCCGACTTCGATCTATCGCGGAAGTCTTGCGTAATTTTCCTCCTACCCTCACAAACGTGGACAAACAGGCTTTTGCTAGGATCCTGGCGGAGAAGCTGGACGAGGTCGCATCCGATGCGACCCCCTACAGCTTCCTCCCGGTCTATGATACGTTCCCATGAAACGGAGTATTCTTACTCTAGTCATGGTAGGCGTAATCGACTACCATCCGGATCACTTCGGCACAACAAACCAGACGCGTGGGAAGTTCTCGCGATTGGGATCGAATTCCAGTGCATTCTCATCTGGGACCACGTGGCGCATTCCCATCGCGTGAAATAGCTCATGGTCAGGCTGGGAACCGCGGAACTCTCCACAGCCCCTATGTTGGCTGTAAAGCTTTCTCGCCAGGCCTCCGTGCGGTCGTCTCGCCAAATAAGTTCAAGCCGGGGGCTATTGAGACGTTTGATGGGACCCAGAATCCGTCGGAGTTCCTTCAAATTTACATCACGGCTATCCAAGCGGCGGGTGGGGATGATCGCGTCATGGCCAATTACTTGCCGACAGTCCTTGAGGGACCGGCAAGGACCTGGCTATTCAATGAGCCCGAGGGTTCGATATATAACTAGGAAATGTTGTGCGACGCCATCCTCAACAATTTCCAGAATTGTTATCAGAAACCCGGGAAAGAAGACGATCTTCATCGTCTACGACAAACTTCTATGAACACTCTTCGCCAGTTTGTCAAACGGTTTGTCGGGGTGAGAAATACCATCCCAAACATATCCGATAACTCCGTTATAAGGGCGTTTAAGCACGTCGTTCAGTATCAAAGGTTTACGAAAGATTTACTTATCCACCCTCCTCGTTCAGTTGTCGATCTCTTTGATATGGCTGACCGCTACTCTGACGCGGCTGAGGCCATTGAGTGGGAAGGTATATGTTGATGATGACGCGTTCGGTATCAAAAGGTTTTAAAATTGGGAAGGTTGATACAACTCAGTTTACTAAGAAAATTGAAAAAGATTTGTTCATTTGTCAGATATATGTTGATGATATTATCTTTGGATCTACTAATGAACATTTCTGTCATGAGTTTGGAGAGATGATGTCTAGGGAATTCGAGATGTCCATGATCGGTGAGCTGAGCTTCTTCCTTGGACTTCAAATCAAGCAACTCAAGAACGGTACGTTCGTGAGTCAAACGAAGTACGTGAAGGACCTGCTCAAGCGCTTTGGGATGGAAGACGCTAAGGCAATCAAAACCCCCATGGCGACAAATGGACATCTGGATATGGACAAAAGCGGCAAATCGGTCGATTCTAAACTCTATAGGTCTATGATTGGTAGCTTGTTGTATCTTACTGCATCTAGGCCTGATATCATGTTTAGTGTGTGTTTATGTGCTAGATTTCAGTCAGATCCTAAGGAATGTCATTTGTTTTCTCTTAAAAGAATCCTTAGGTATTTGAAATGTTATCCCAGTTTAGGTCTTTGGTATCCAAAAGATGCAAATTTTGAATTAATTGGATATTCAGATTCAGATTATGCTGGTTGCAAGATTGATAGAAAAAGTACATCTGGTAGCTGTCAGCTGTTGGGGAGATCATTAGTATCATGGTCATCTAGGAAACAGAATTCTGTAGCTCTCTCCACAGCTGAAGCTGAATATGTGTCTGCAGGAAGTTGTTGTGCTCAATTATTGTGGATGAAGGAGACATTTTTGGATTATGGAATTAAATTTGATAAAGTGCCACTCTTGTGTGATAATGAAAGTGCCATTAAAATTGCAAATAATCCTGTTCAGTATTCTAAAACTAAGCATATTGAAATACGGCACCATTTTATTAGAGATCATGTGGCAAAAGGAGATACTGATGTGAGCTATGTTAGAACAGACTTGCAACTAGCAGATATTTTCACCAAACCTTTAGATGAGACTAGATTTTTCTTTCTCAGAGGATAACTGAATATTATTGATATATCAAATGCTAGTTGATCTAATATAAGTGTCTGATTTTCTTGTCGTCCCATCTTTTTGTGCTTGATGACAAAGGGGGAGAGATTCTTGAGTTTCTTGCTTCATTAAAGACATTGTTTATGCTTAGGGGAGAGATTGGGGAGAAAGATTCTTGAAATATCTCATGATCTATCATTATAGATTCATCATTATAGATTCACTCTCAAATCTCAAATGACTCACATGGGTATTTATATATGCATGCATTTAGGGGGAGTTCCTGAATATCTGTTAATTATGCATGTACTTAGGGGGGGTCATTTGATTTTATTCATTTAAACACTTGTTGTCATCAATCATCAAAAAGGGGGAGATTGTTGCATCTAGGCCCCTATTATTGTGGATTTTGATTATTGATGACATTAAGTGTTTTTGATCTAATCATGCCTTTGAGTTATATGTATGCAAAGACCTAAGAGGGGTGATCATTGCAGACACTGTGGAACTTGGAGCATTTGACATCCATTTCACCCCTCGCACGTTGGTCAAGTCTCAAATCCTTGCAGACTTTGTGGTCGAATGGACTAACCCTGACCCACCTATGCAAGAATCTAAAGACTTATCATGCACCGACCATTGGACGATGTATTTTGACGGCTCTCGCAGTTTTCAACACTTGGGGGCTGGAGTGGTTTTAGTCATGCCTCAGGGCGACCAACTCAAGTATGCCATTCAATTACATTTTGTTGCGACTAACAACGCAGCAGAATATGTGGGTCTTATTGCAAGGCTCCGGGCAGCAAAATTCCTCGGAGTCCGTCAACTAGTGGTGAGGAGAGACTCACGGCTGGTCGTAAACCAGGTAAACAAGGAGTACAGCACCTCCGATGAGACAATGGCTCATTACCTGGGGGAAGTGAGGAGATTGGAAAAACACTTCAGCCATTTTGAAGTCCAATACATCCCACGAAAAGACAATATTCTCGCAAACCAATTATCTAAAATTGGATCCTCACGTACATCTGCTCTGGCAGGAGTGTTCATTGAACACTTAGAACATCCTTCAATCATGACTACAGTCGAAGATGACCCGGTAACAGTCTGCGTTACCAACCTTGGACATGAAGAAGATTGGACCCATCCATTGAGGGTCTATCTCGAACATGGGACCTTTCCCAAGGACAAAATCGAAAGCGATTGGTTGATTCGAAAAGCGCGCCTATACAAACTTATAGAAAGGGTTTTGTATAGGAAGGGTACTCAAGGAGTATTCATGCATTGTATTTCTCAAGAGGAAGGTAAATCCCTCTTGAAAGAAATCCATGACGGTGTGTGTGGTGCGCACGCGTCATTTCGCACACTGGTTGGAAAAGCTTTTTGACAGGGTTTTTTTCTGGTCTTCGGCACTCAATGATGCCAAGAATTTGATCAAGACATGCCCCAGTGTCAATTTCATTCCAGACAGGTTCATCAGCCAGCATATACCTTGCAAACTATCCCATTAGCATGGCCCTTCGCGGTCTGGGGAATGGATATTATAGGACCTATGCCACAGGCCGTTAATGGTTACAAATTTCTGTTCATAGCCATTGACACGTTCACAAAGTGGATTGAGGCTGAGCCAGTTCGTAATGTCACCACTGTTGCGGCACAGAAGTTCTTTCATAAGATCATCGCTACTCGATTTGGTGTTCCAAGTCGTCTCATCACTGACAACAGTTCCCAATTCACTAGCGGCCTCTTTCTGGACTATTGCGATAATATTGGAACCAAGGTGTGCTTTGCTTCTGTAGCTCATCCACAGAGCAATGGTGCTGTCGAATGTGCCAATGGGCAGATATTACAAGGCATCAAGAAACATGCTATCGATCGCCTTAAGATACACTCGGGGGCTTGGGTGGATGAACTCTACTCCGTTCTATGGGCACTACGCACTACCTGTAGTCGGGCCACTGGTGAGACACCTTTCCAGTTGGTATATGGCGCCGAGGCGGTGTTACCTACGGAAATCCGTATTGGTTCTATCTGAACAGATCAATTTGACCAGACTGATCAGATCGAAAAACGTACCCAGGATTTAACCATCCTCGAAGAAAAGCGTGATCGAGCGTTGATTCGATCAATAGTATATTTGCAGGCTTTGCAAAAATATCACAGCAGAAGGGTGTGGCCGCATAGTCTTCACGTGGGTGATCTGGTTTTACGAAAAATACAAAACCAGTCTAACCGCAATAAGTTCTCTCCTCAGTGGGAAGGCCCTTACGCTGTTGTTTCAGTACCGCGACCAGGATCGGCTTGGTTAGCGATGGAGGACGGTAGAGTCTTATCCAATACTTGGAACATTGATCAACTACGCAAGTTTTACGTGTAAGTTTCCCAATCTTTTTTCCTGTTCAATTAGCATGGTTTAACAAAAACTTCATGAGTACTCTTCTTCGGCTCATGTTATGTCTGTTTTCTTTATTTGCCATACCTATACCGAGCCTGGCTCGGGGGCTGATCGCCGATGATCATCTTGTTACAAATATCTTAACCAGATTCATTGGACGATCTCGTGGTCGCATCCAGCTAAGACATCTCTCAATAAGCCGTTTCTCAATGCACACGGGACTTACTGGCATGTTCTTGATCATTCGAGTGGCTGCCAGTTCGTAATAAGGTCGGATGTTGTATTTAGGTCAGTATTGGTTTGATCAGATGATCATATCTAAGGTAAAACATTTCTTGGGTATTCATAATGCCCATATTTTTCCAGAGATTATAATACTAGACCTTCAGTATTTATGATCTCTGGAGGGGGCTAAGAGGATATGGTCATACTATGAAACGAAGAAAGTATCACTCTTTTCCAAAACTTTAAGGCATGCATTTGGATGTTATAAATGTAATTTCACAGGTATAATTACTGGAAGAGATCATTACAAGGAGTCAAATAAGGCCTAGCTCTTTCAATAGGTCTTCGACTAGAGGCTTGACTTCTTCAGAGATGGCCTCAAATCGATCACTCTCGATCTCTGCATCTTCTACCACCGGCTTCAGATTCAAATTTGAGCTATGGTGAAATCGTAATATGCAGAGAATGGCAGAGGCTACAGATCTAACATTTGACCTCAGTACCTCTTCCTGCCGTTTGGTATCTTCAGGAAGATACTCGAGGAGTGATTCGGCTTGGGCCGCGACCAGTGTGGCTAACTCGCTGAGGCTTGGATTGTCCTTTTGCGACTCGATCACATCTGCTTTTAGCAAAGCAGCCACCATCTTCAGCTTTTTGAAGATGTTCGATTGAGTACCGCTACAAGAGGAGATTGTTTCGTTTAGACCTTCATTCTCCAGACTAGTGGTATCAATTTTCTAGCTTTGCAACTCGATGGTCGCCTGAAGGTTTCTTTTCTCTTCTGAAAGACAGCTTATTTGATCCTCTTGTGCTGTATGAACACAGTAAACATTTACTATAAACAAGTTCATATGATGAGAAGATTTCTTCTGGTTGGGAGTACACTTACAAGAAAGCTTTGACTGTGCTTGTCGAAGTTCCTTCTCCAGAGAAGAATATCTCGCAGCTATAATTTCTTCTTGATTCTCTCGATCAGCCATGCTCTTGTTCAGAAAGGCATTTTCTCTGTAGCAAGAAGGACGATCATTTATGCTTAAATATGGATTCAAGTTAACATGAATAAAGAGCACTATACTCACTGTTGCAGTCGGCTGATCTCCCGTTGCGCGACCTCAATATGCTTTGCGATAGCTGTTGACTTGGTCACCACCCGAGTCAAGTCCTGGAATACAATAAGAAATTGCTCTTGAGACTTGAATGTTCCTGAATTCTTTGCAGATTGGAAAATAAAAAAGAAGAGTTGTTCATACCTCTATGTAATCGCTGATCGAATCGCTCTCAACATCAGTGTGAGGTCTAACCTCAGGACTTGTTGTGTCCGCGGTTGGGGCAGCAGATGATTTTTCCTGTTGTTCCCCCTCTGTGACCGGGACTTCGGTTTCCGTCCCTTAGGATCGGATTTCCTCTGCCAGTCCATCCACGAGGGCCCGAAGAACCTCTTCGGCCATGGGAATCGGACTTGGCTCTCCCGCGACCTCTGCAGTAGGTATGCCATGGCTTGTCAAGGTCGCCGGGGTACTAGGTGCAGCATCCCTGCGCCAACAGATAGACAAACACATTGTAAAGTGAAGATGCCCCCCGTCAGTCATATTTAGATGGCGATAGGAAAAGTTCTCACTTTATTCGAAACCCCACCCATGGTTTGGGTTTCGATGATGTGCTCCCAAGAGAGAGAAGCTTGATGGCTGCTCTCACGGAAGAGTCTTCTTCTGTTCTCGTTTTCCTTCTTTTAAAAAGGACAGTATCCTCTTCTCCCTGTATGAACACAATTCAATGGGTGTGTACAGAGAAATGAAAACGTGCAAGATTGTGAGGATTCTTACCACAGTCGCTCCCTCTATCGGTAGGGGAGGTGTTGCAAGTCCTGGGGCTTCATGAGCCTCAGGCACCGGGATTCCACCCGAAACCACAGGATTGTCAGTGGTCACGGGGCCCATTATAGCCATTTATGTCCCTGCGGTCAGGGACAAGATTTCGTCGACTAGAAGGGAAGTCGACCTCCCTGGGACGCTTGTTCCCAGGAGGTCAGTTGTTTTTCTCTTGCGACAAACTAGAGGAATGTCGTCTTCCTCGTCCTCACTCCCTTCGCCCTTTACGACGAAGAAGTAATTTCCGCTCGTACTTGGGGTTACAAGACGTATCGAAAATCTTACAGCAGTATTTTTTGCGGTAATGTTTTTCTTTCGTGAAGAAGTTTCTCCCAGGATCTTCTTGGGTTTTTTGGGAGCAGACTCCTTCGCCTTATGCTTTGAAGGGGTCCTTCTCACCCTCTTCGCAGTTGGTCTTCCCAAAGGACCAACATCCTCACTTGGACGCATTGCCTCAGCAAATTTTCCCAGAAGCTGTATTATTCAACATGTTTTTGGTAATACAAGACAAATGGATGGTTTCCAACAGAGCTTGTTTGAATGAATTATAGCTTTTGGCATTCTTGCTTAAGATCATCACCGGCGTTGATCAAGCTCTGGGGGCGAGGCGATCCTTTAGCTCCCTCCACAGCGGCGTTATACGCCCGAAGGAGGTAGTTTGTCCGTTTCTCAATCTCGGACAAGGATAGCGCTGTATTACAAACAAGCATGTTAACAAATGCAATATCTGTTTTGTTGATTAAAGGATATATTGTTATTATAGTCCAGGGTGCTGTCCGCCATGGACTTCACTTCCCAAGCTGGATGTGCCCTTTCGCGCAGGGGGCTTATCCTATTCTTCACAAAGTCGCGTATGATATCATGCGCAGTCAAGCCTTGCTGGACTAGGTGAAGAATAGCTTATGCT
This sequence comes from Pharus latifolius, assembly GCA_019359835.1. Taxonomy (NCBI): domain Eukaryota; kingdom Viridiplantae; phylum Streptophyta; class Magnoliopsida; order Poales; family Poaceae; genus Pharus; species Pharus latifolius. The sequence goes on from CM033323.1 coordinate 69,352,267, forward strand.
TGTTTCTTCTGTTCTGCGCTCAGAACGAGAAGGGAGTCTAACTCACTGGCTTTCTCCGGTGGGGTGTTCGTGAACTATAGTCCGCTCTTCGACGAAGGGGTGCAGTAAAACCATTTATGGTACCACCCATGAACAAAGTCCCGTAGGGGCGAGAATGGGTACTCCTTCTCCCGTATACGGAAGTAAATACACCCAGCGGCATTGGCACTTTTTGACCATGCAGAAAAATAGAAGCGTCGGAAAAGCTCCACGCTTGGAAGCACTCCGACAAAGGCTTCACAGAGGTGTTGGAAAATCACCAAGATAAGGATTGCATTTGGGTGGAGATTTATTAACTCCAACCCGTAATGGTCCAAGATTCCCCTTAGAAATTCACTTTCTAGGAATCGGAACCCGCAGCGCAAGTATTCCTCGAAGATCACCAATTCGCCCTCTTGGACGATTGGGGTTTCTTAATCTTTTTCCGCTGGCCGCCAGTTGATCAGCAACCGTGGGGGGAGAATCTCTTCTTTCTCTAGTGCCACCAGGCTCTCTTCTGTATGGTGGACGGATCGGCTCCAGGACGCCATTTCTTATGAAGAATTAAGAAGAAAGGTGGTGACTTTGGAGACGATGAAGACGAGGAATGCAAAAGAGGGTTTTTGTGCGGCAGGAGGGTCTAAGGCAACGAAGGGTTTTTTGGCTTCTCCAGTAAGCTACCTCTTCCTTTTATATGTCCGAGACAACCTTTGCCGAGTATTTTATTAATTTCCCCTAATGGGTGTCTTTTCTCTTGAAACCCGTTATCCATACCCAGTAATGAATCTGAAATGAAATGTGTTTTTATAATTTTATTTTGCATTCGGGGGCTATGGTACAGATAAAAATATTGGAAATTCCTAAATCTTTATTATGGGAATAATTCTTTATGGATGTGGAATAAGTTTATAGTCTCTATACTGATCGCAACGTAATCTTGTGATCATAACGGATATATATGGTCAAAAGAATTTGTTATGTGACGTTTTGATCGCAGTCTACAGCCTCAATGCTATTCTGAGACCGGAGAGCTGTTTTCTGATCGTTACTCTAGTTCTGACACAGTCTACGGTCTTAATGCTATTCTAAGACCGAAGGACTGAGCTAGTTTCAGAAAGAAGTTTACTTGTGTATTTTTGGTCGCAGAAGCATTCTCGTGTAACTATTGTTCACAGAATATAAAGAACCTTAACTCGGATTATAAGTTCTACATAATCCTTTTATGGGATCAACTATGTGAGGAAAAGAAATTCTTTATTTTTGATAATCTTTACATACGAAAGGGACACAGGCGACCAAAGCGTCAACCTGGTCTGATAGCATTTTACAAAGTTCTCCCAGGGACATATTAACATCAGTGGGATCAACACTGGCTGCCCCTAGAGAACTGGCTATGGCTCTAAGCCTATCCACATCGTCCCAAATCAAAGAAGCGCTATTATTCCTTATTATATCGGAGAGTTATAACTGCTGCCGAGCATAGTCCCTCTCCAAGCGGAATTGGCGCGCCTCTTCGCGGGAGTTGTCATAACATTCTGCCAGATGCAGAATGGCCGAAGACATTTCTTCGGTCTTCTTCTCCAGGGCCTCTTTTTCTTTTTGGAGAGTTTGCTCGAGGGAAACACTCTCACCAAAAAGAGGCTAGACTTCAGCAGGCTAATCGCTAGGGGCTCCAGAAATTTTCATCTCCTGCACAACATGTATGCGTTAGTTTTACAAGATAAAATGACCAGCAGAGAGAATGAAAATAATTACCAATCCTCGCAATAAGATTGGACGGAAGGATGAAGCTCTTCCCCTAGGAAGTAGATCACCCGAAAAAAGTCGGGGACCATCTGGTCGCGGGAGTGCAACCTTCCCACGAGAAAATTGATCACCCAACAAAAGCTGGGGATCGCTTTGTCGACGATTCGGACTCGGGATCCTTAGTCGAACTTATGTAGAATTTGTGAGTTATGAGGCCTTTCAGGGTGTCCCTCCGGGAAGGGATGATGAGCAATGTCGGATGGAACACAGAGAGATTTATACAGGTTTTGGCCCTCGATGGTGCGAGTAATAGCCCTACGTCTTGTTGGGATTTCACTATGTATGGGAAAAAGGTTACAAAGTTCAAGAAAAGATCATTAAAGGCGAAGATCTTTTCCGTGTGATTGTCTAAAACATGACTAGACTAGCCTATGAAAGCTTGAAGTCTTCTCGTGTTCGATCTCTAGGATCTACTAAAGATGTCTCTTGAATCTGTCTTCCCCTTATGCACCCGCTTACCCTTTTATACTGGTCGAAAGGGCACTAATGCACAACGGCTTCGAATGGTTGCTCGGGTGCAGTTTTGACAACCGCACTTAACTCCCACGCAGTTTAGCACATGCAATTAAGGGATAACCGCACATATAAACCTCCCGGCAATTGTCTTCATACGTGGAAGGATCTTAGGGATCCTCGGGATATGCTTGTAGTAGAGCTTAAGAAATCCCAAATCGTCCTGGTCGAGAGTAGTCAACGACCTTCTGACCGCGCCCTGTCTGCGGCCTCCTCACCGCGCACTGTCTGTGGCCTTCTGACCGCACGCTATCTGCGATCTCATGATCGCGCAAAGCCTGCGACCATGTGTCCGCGCCTCTCAGGTCATCTGAGACCATAGCAACGGACCTCTGGACACTTGTCTGGTTCGAATCTGTCTTGAACCATATGTGCATTTACTCTGAACTAGCTCGGGTCACAATCCTCGTCAGCTAGCCCCCAAATTTGAAGAGAATGAAGAGACATATTTACTTCAAATTTTAATCTTACATCGGATAAGTGACCCGACGCTTCAACTTCTCCACTTAGTGGCGCACTAAGTGCGACGGTTTATTTCCCGAGACGGGCTCCCGGTTGTCTTTGACAGGTAATGATAGCGCCGTTGAATTGTCTTTTAACCAGAGATAAAACTGTAAATGTGTTTTGAGAACTCGAGGCATTCGAAAAATGAACCGTCACCCCTGGGGGCTATAAATACCGAAGCCTCTTAGCCCTAAAACTTCACAAGTCTTTTTCTCGGCTAAGTTATTTCCAAAGCTACCTTTTCTTCTCTTTTGTCCTCACCTCAATGGCAGATCAAGACATCATTGAGATTGAAAGTGATGAAGAGGAAGTGACACTCGAACTCGACCAGAACTTCCAGAAGGTAAGTCTTCTCTGGAACTTTTGGTTTAAGTTGCCATCCTATAATCTGATCATTCCCAAAATGCTTTTTGGAAATTCACAGGTAACCGAAGAGCTGGTTCCTCTAGGGAAGAAACCCAAGGTTGACGAGGAATCATCCAGTGGTACCAAAGTAGGGATGCATCATTGCTCTCTCTTCCTTGGGCCCCTATAGTCCTTCCTGTGCATGCTACTCGACAGGTCGAACCTTCATTTCCACCCTTGGAGATCCATAATAATCCTTCAAAGCCTTCTTCTCAGCTTTCCTCATTGCGATCGAGTGATCCCCAGCTTTTATTGGGTGATCAATTTTCTGGTGAGAAGATTGCATTCCCGCGACCAGATAATCCTCAGCTTTTGTTGGGGGAGCAATCTTCTCATGGGAAAGTTGCACTTCCACGACCTGATGGTTCCCGACTTTTGTCGGGTGATCTACTTTCTGGGGGAAATACTTCATCCTCTCACTTGCGAGGATTGGTAATTATTTTTATCTCCTTTGCTGGTCGTTTTAACTTGTAAAACTAACAAATGTATGTGCAGGAGACGAAAATTTCTGGAGCCCCCAGCGACTAGTTTGCTGAGACCCAACCTCTTTCCTTCGAACAGACTCTCCAGAAGGAAAAAAAAGGCTCTGGAGAAGAAGACCGAAGAGATGTCTTCGGCCATTCTGTACCTGGCAGAATGTTTTGACAGATCCCGCGAAGAGGCGCACCAATTCCTCTTGGAGAGGGACTATGCTCAACAGCAGCGAGAACTCTCCGATACGATCAGGAATAATAGTTCTTCTCTGATTCGGGATGATGTAGATAGGCTTAGAGCTATAGCCAGTTCTCTAGGGGCAGCCAGTGTCGATCCCACTGATGCTAATATGTCACTAGGAGAACTTTGTAAGCTTCTTTCGATCAGGTCGATGCTCTGGTCGCCTGTATCCCTTTTGTATGTAAGGATTGCCAGAAATAAAAAATTTCTTTTCCTTGCACACTTTGATTTCTTAAGAAGGATTATGTAAAACTTATAATCCCAAGTTAAAGTTCTTCATAATCTCTGTGCGAAAACATGATCGCAGGAATGTCTTTGTGATCACTCATACACAGGTAAAACCGAAGTAACAAGTATTTCGATCAGAAATGCATCGATGCATTATACCGCGACCAATACTGTTATTGCAATCAGAACCAAAGCCGCAATCAGAACTGATGTCGCGATCAGAACTGAAGCCACGATCAAAACTGAAACCGCGATCAGAACTAAAGTCGTGATAACATAATGCCTTGATCAGATGATAACCGTGCATATTGCAATTACCTACTTGCAGTGATAACAGAATGGCATTGCGATCATCATACAAATCTTGAAACGATCACAGAACTGCATTGTGATCAAGCTTTTAAAAAGATATGAAGGATCATTTCCTCCATAATCTTTGCAAAATTTTCATGTTTTTGTGTGCACCCTAGCCCACGAATTCGAAACAGAAAATAAAAAATATTTTTTGTTCCGGATTCACTGTAGGGAGTGCATAACGGGTTTCCAGAGAGAAAGCACCCATTATGGGAAATTAATAAAGTATGCAACGAAGGGTCGCCTTGGGCATATAAAAGGAGAAGGTAGCTTCCTGAGGAAGCCACACAACCAAAAACCCTTCATTTGCCTTAGAGTTTCTCGCCGCACAAAACCCTCTTTTGCATTCCTCTTCTCCAACGCCTCCAAAGTCACCACCTTTCTTCTCAATCTTTCAAAAGCAATGGCATCCTGGAGCCGATCCATCCACCATACCGAAGAAAGCCTGGTGGCCCTTGAGAAGGAGGAGATTCTCCCTCCGCGGCTGCTGATCAACTGGCGGGCCGCGGAGAAAGATCAAGAAACCCCAATCGTCCAAGAGGGCGAGTTGGTGATCTTTGAGGAGTACCTGCGATGCGGGTTCCGATTCCCGGAGAGCCAGTTCTTGAAGGGAATCTTGGAGCATTATGGGTTGGAGTTGGTGAATCTCCACCCAAATGTTGTTCTTATGTTGGCGATCTTCCAGCATCTCTGCGAAGCTTTCGTCGGAGTGCTGCCAAGCGTGGAGCTCCTCCAACGCTTTTATTATTCGGCATGGTCGAAGAGCGCTAATGCCGCCGGGTGCATCTACTTCCGGATAAGGGAGAAGAAAGAGTACCCCTTCCTACCCCTCCGAGATTTTGTACATGGGCGGTACCAGAAGTGGTTCTACTGCACCCCTCCGTCGAAGAGCGGACTATGGTTCGAGAACTCTCAACCGGAGAAGTCTAGTGAGTTGGACTCCCTTCCTGCTCTGAGCGCAGAGCAGAAGAAGCAGGCCCAAGTCATTCTTCACTTAGTCCAGCAAGGACTGACTGTGCGTGGCATTATACGTGACTTTGTGAAGAACCGGATGAGCCCCCTACGTGAAAGGGCTCATCCGGCTTGGGAAGTCCAGTCCATGGCAGATAGTACCTTAGACTACAATAACGGTACATCTTCTAGTCAACAAAACATACATTTTTACTAAAAAAAATGTCGTTTTTGTTAACATGCTTGTCTGTGATGTAGCCCTGCCTTTGTCCGGGATTGAAAAACGGACAAATTATCTCCTCAAGGGGTACAGTGCCGCTGTAGAGGGAGCTAGGGGATCACCTCGCCCCCAGAGCCTAATCAATGCTGGCGACGATCCCAAACAGGAGCACCGAAAGGTATGGCCTTTCTTAACAAGCTCTGTTGTAGACCATTCATCCGTCCTGTATTAACAAGAACATTTAGAATGACATAGCACCTAGGGAAGTTCACTGAGGCGTCGCGTCCAAGCGAGGACGTTGGTCTCTTAGGGAGACCGGCTATGAAGAGGGTGAAGAGGACCTCTTCAAAGCGTGTGGCGAAGGAACCTGCTCCCAAGAAGTCCAAGAAGATTCTAGGAGAGGCCTCTTCGTAGAAGACACCCCTTACCGCGAAAAGGACTGCGGTAAGATATTCAGTGCCAGTTGTAACCCTGGTACGAGTAGGAATTATTTCTTCGTCGTACAGGGTGAAGGGAGCGAGGATGAGGAGAATGACATTCCTCTGGTTCACCGCAAGAGGAAGGCGATCGCTCCTCAGGCAAGAAAGGTCCTATCTCTGACCGCAAGGACAGAGACGACTACCATGGGCCCCGCGACCACCGATAATCCTGTGGTTGCGGGTGAAACCCCAGTGCCTGAAGCTGATGAAGCTTCAGGATTTGCAGCACCTCCCCTTCTGACAGAAGGGGCGATTGTGGTAAGATTTCTCACAATCCTGAATGTCTTCGTTCATCTGTGCACACCCATTTAAGTTATGTCGTGTTCATACAGGAAGAGGAAGATGATGTTCCCCTCATCCACTGCCAAATGACTCCTGCCAGTCCTGGGGTGGTGGGTACTCCACTCCTGTTGATAGGAGTGGGGATAGCCGAACAGGATCCTACGACCACAACCGATCTTGTGGTCGCGGACGAAGTCCCAGTGCCAGTGGTCCAAGAAGCTTCAGGACCAAAGACTTCATCTGTACTGACAGAAGAAGTCACCCCGATAAGGATCATTACAATCTTGGGTTTTATCATTCCTCATGTTTATCCTTATAGATTTGCATGCACACAGGGAGAAAAGGACAAAGTCTTATTTAGAAAGAGGAAGACCAGGATAGATGATGATTGTCCTCTTTTCCTCGGGGAACCATCTTCGAAATCCCAAAAATTGTTAGGATTTCGAATAAGGTAAGAATCTCTCTTGTTTGGACAGGGTCGTATTACAGTGCTCGACTGAAGAGATTCTAACCGATGGTCCTTCTATTTGCTTAGGCGCAGAGATACAGCACCAAGCCCCCCAGTGACCTCTGCAAGTGTCGAAGCTTCCCCTACTGGGGATAAGGTGAGTCTAGTGACTCAGCCTTTAGCTGAACTGGAAAGTGGCTCTTTTCGGGAGTATGTTGAGGTATGTTGACCATCCCTTGTGATTTTTAAGTTCGTATTTGCATAGGAATATGCAGGCTTTGAAACTGATCCCCTTCCATGTCATAGGAACTAACTCGTATGGCGACCAGGTCGATGGCTATAGCAAACAGCATCGAGGTCGCGCAATAGGAAACGAGCCGCCTGCAGCTGTAAGGAAGATGTTTCTTTATTTGCCTGAATGTAAGTCCTATCTTGACAATTGTCTCTTTTGTCACAGAGAAAATGCCTTTCTGATCAAAAGCCTCACTGATCGGGAAACCCAGGAGTTCAAGGCAGTTGCCAAGATCTCATTCCTGGAGACTGAACTCCAAAAACTGCGGTCATAGCTCTCCTGTAAGTATACTTCCGACCAGAGTGAATTAATTTTGTCATACGAACTTGTTTGTGATGATCTCCTATCGCAGCTCGAGATGACCAAATAAGCCTGCTCGACCAAGAGAAGAAAGACCTCCAAGAGACCATTGAGTTGCAAAACTCGAAAGTTGATTTTGTCTGCAGGGAGAACAAGGACTTGAGTGCGTCACTCTCAGCCTGCAGCAGTGCTCAACGAGACATCTTCGAAAAACTGAAGATGGTGGCTGGTTTGCTGAGGGCTGATGTGGTCGAAACCGAAAAGAACGACCTCAGCCTTAGTGACTGGACCACACTGGTCGCGACCCAAGTAAAGTCACTTCTCGAGTATCTACCTGAAGATACAAGGCGGCAAAAAGAGGCGATCAGGACAAGAGTGCGATCAGCAGCCTCCACCATCCTCTGCCGGCTTTGGCTTCACCATGGCCCAGATCTTGATCTGAATCAATGGTGGGAGAGGCAGAGGTCGAGAGTGAAGACCAGCTTGAGGTCATCATGGAGGAAGTCAAACCTCTAGTAGAAGATCTGTTGAAAGAGCTTGGCCTAATGTAAATCTTGTACAGATATAACTTATACAATGCAAATGTATGCATTATTTTTTGAAAGAAAGTGCTTCTTTTTGTTTCATGTTGTGACCATATTCCCCTAGCCCCCTCCTGTGATTATGTATACTGAAGACTTAGTATCATAAACGCAAGAAGAATATGAATGTAATGACGACCAGGAATAACCAACCAGACCGATAATCGTGTTCGATACAACACCCGACCTTATTGCAAACCGGCAGCCACTCTGATGACCAAGGACATGCCAGCAAGCCCCGTGTGCATTGAGAAACAGCTTATTGAGGGGTGTCTTGTCTGGAAGTGATCACGAGATCAGCCAGCGAATCCGACCAAGGTATTGTAGTGATACAACTATCGGCGACCAGCCCCCAAGCCAAACTCGCAACATATGGGCAAAAGGAATAATTAACACATGCAACAACTAAAAAGTACTGATTTTATTAAATCATGCTAATTGAAAAGGAAAAGGGTTGGGTAAACTTACACGTAGAACTTGCGTAGTTGATCGATGCTCCATGTATTGGATAAGATCCGACCATCCTCATTGCTAACCGAGCTGATCCTGGTCACAGTACTGAGACAACAGTATAGGGACCTTCCCATTGAGGGGAAAATTTATTGCGATTAGATTGGTTTTGTATTTTACGTCAAACCAGATCACCCACGTGAAGACTATGTGGTCGCACCCTTTTGTTATGGTATTTGCGCAAAGCTTGCAAATACACCGCGGACTTGACCAGAGCTCGATCACGTTTTTCTTCTAGGAGGATGAGATTTTGTAATCGCTGTCCATTCTGATCAACTTGTTCGAATTGATCTGTTCGAACAGAACCAATACTGATTTTCATGGGTAACACAGCCTTAACTCCGTATACCAGATGGAAAGGTGTCCCACCGGTGGCTCGACTAGAAGTAGTACGTAGTGCCCATAGAACGGTGTAGAGTTCAACTACCCAAGCACCCGAGCGTATCTTAAGGCAATCAAAAACACGCTTTTTGATGCCCTGCAATATTTACCCGTTGGCAAATTCGACGGCACCATTGCTCTGCGGATGAGCTACAGAGGCAAAGCACACCTTGGTCCCAATGTTGTCGCAATAGTCCAGAAAGAGACCGCTAGCGAACTAGAAACCATTATCAGTGATGAGATGATTTGGAACACCGAATCGAGTCACAATGTTCTTATGAAAGAACCTTTGTGCGGCAGCAGCAGTGATAGTGCGTACTGGTTCGGCCTCAATCCACTTTGTAAACGTGTCAATAGCTACGAACAGAAACTTGTATCCATTAACCGCTTGGGGCATAGGACCAACAATGTCCATCCCCCAGACCGCGAATGGCCATGATAGAGGGATAGTTTGTAGGGCGTAGGCAGGCTGATGGACCTGTCTCGCATGAAATTGACACTGAGGACATGTCTTAACCATATTTTTGGCATCATCAAGTGTCGAAGGCCAGTAAAATCCTTGTCGGAAAGCCTTTGCGACCAGTGTATGAAATGACGCGTGCGCACCGCATACACCATCATGAATTTCTTTCAAGAGGGATTTACCTTCCTCTTGGGACACACAGCACATGAATACTTCTTGAGTACCTTTTCTATCCAAAACTCCTTCTATAAGCTTGTATAGACACGCTTTTCGAACTAACCGATCGCTTTCGGTTTCATCCTCGGGCAAGGTCCCGTGTTCGAGATAGACCCTCAATGGATAAGTCCAATCTCGTTCTTGTCCAAGGTTGGTAACGTAGACTGTTACCGGATCATCCTCGACCGTAGTCATGATCGAGAGATGTTCCAAGTGTTCAACGAACACTCCTGCCGAAGCAGATGTGCGTGAGGATCCAATTTTGGATAATTAGTCTACGAGAATGTTGTCCTTTCGCGGAATGTATTGGACTTCGAAATGACTGAAGTGTTTTTCCAATCTCCTCACTTCCCCCAGGTAATGAGCCATTGTCTCATCGGAGGTGTTGTACTCCTTGTTTACCTGGTTTACGACCAGCTATGAGTCTCCCCTCACCACTAATCGACGGACTCTGAGGAATTTTGCTTCCCGGAACCCTGCAATAAGACCCACATACTCTGCTGCGTTGTTGGTCGCAACAAAGTGTAGTTGAATGACATACTTCAACTGTTCGCCCTGAGGCGTAACTAAGACCACTCCAGCCCCCGAGTGTTGAAAACTACGAGAGCTGTCAAAGTACATTGTCCAGTGATCAGGGCATTCCAAATCTTCAGACGCCGGCATGGGCGACTAAGGATTAGTCCATTCGACCACGAAGTCAGCCAGGACCTGAGACTTGACCGCGGTGCGGGGCGTGAAATGGATGTCGAACGCTCCGAGTTTGACAGCCCATTTGGCGATCCGACCAGATTTCTCTGGATTGCGGACAATGTCCCCCAATGGGAAAGATGAGGGCACTGTGATCTTATGTGCTTGGAAGTAATGTCGTAGCTTACGGGAAGCCATCAGTAGTGCGTAAAGTATCTTCTAGACCTCAGGGTATCTCTCCTTAGGACCATGATGTACTTCGCTTACGTAATAGACAAGTTTGTGCACACCCTCTCTTTCCGTGATCAAGACTGCGCTGACCGCGTGAGGTGTGGCCGCCAAGTAAAGGAGTAATGGTTCCTCTTTGTCAAGGGAAACCAAGACCGGCGGACTGGATAGATATGCTTTTACCTCCTTAAATGCCTTTTCGACCTCATCGGACCATGTAAAATTGTGGTGTTTGCGCAGAGCTTTGAAGAAAGGTAGTCCCTGACCTGCTAGGCGCTGAGCATCTTTGATGGTCGAGGGAGACCTCATTTGTTCGATAGCCCTGATTTTTTCAAGATTGACCTCGATTCCTCTGGAACAATCAAGAAAACCAAGAAGTTTTCCAGATGAAACCCCGAAAGAGCATTTCTCTGGGTTTAACTTTATTCCATATCGATTCAAATTACAGAAGGTTTCAGCAAGATCGTCTAAATGAGACGACCCTTTTAAACTTTTTACAACTAGGTCGTCTACATAAGCTTTAAGATTACGCCCCATCTGGGAAAGAAAGGTCTTTTGCATCAAGCGCTGGTACGTGGAACCAGCATTCTTGAGACCAAACGGCATTCTAACGTAGTAGTAGGTGCCGAATGCTGTGATGAAGGCAGTCTTCTCTTCATCTTCTTCTGCCATGCTAATTTGATGATATACAAAGTAAGCGTCCAGAAAACTCATCAGTTCACAACCCGCGGTAGAATCGACTAGCTGATCGATGCGGGGAAGGGAAAAATCATCCTTCGGACAGGCACTGTTTAGGCTGGTGTAGTCGACGCACATGCGCCACTTGCCATTTGACTTGCGGACCATGACCGGATTTGCAAGCCACTCTGGATGATCGACTTCTCGAATAAATCCGGCCTTTTGGAGTTTATCTAACTCCACTCGGATGGCTTCCTGCCAATCAACAGCAAAACGCCTGAGCTTCTGCTTTATTGGTCGCTGTCCAGGTCGAATTGGTAACTGTGCTCAATCACCTCCCTTGGGACACCGGGCATGTCGGATGGTTTCCACGCAAACACATCTGCATTAGCTCGAAGGAAAGTAACGAGCTCGAGTTCCTATTTGTCGTCCAGGCCTGATCCAACCCGAATTGTCTTGGACGGATCATTTGGGTACAATGGAATCAATTTTAATGTTTCATCTGGTCGAGGAGTGGCTTTGATCGTATCAGTAGACATTGTGGCGATCTGGGCTTCTCGGAGGGGAAGCTGATCTACCATTTCCAGGGATAACCAATCACATGTCAATGCCACGTTGCAACTGCCTTGGACCGAAATAACGCCCTTGGGGCCAGGCAACTTGCCGCACTGGTAAGCATAGTGCGTAGCCATCATAAACTTGGCAAGAGTTGGCCTGCCAAAGATCGCGTTATAAGCCAAATCACAATCAATTACATCGAAAGTAACTAATTCTGTTCGGAAGTTATCTGGTTCACCCAGCGTGACTGGGAGCACCACCTATCCCAATGGCATCATAGAGGGACCAGGAATTATCCCATAAAACGGATGAATTATGGGTTTGATTTTTGAGCGAGGAATTTGCATCTCGTCGAGTGCCTTGACCAATAAAATGTCCAAGGTACTTCCTCCGTCGATCAGGACCCTTTCGACTCTCGCATTGCTGATAATTAGGGTTATGACCAAAGGTAGCCTCAATGGTCGAGTAAGCCCCACAGGACAATCAGAGTGATCAAACGTCAAAGGTGTATCCGACCAACGGGGGTACTGAGGTTCACCAAGGGGAGTCTCCGTTTGGTTCACCTCTCGATAAAAGGCTTTAAATTGCCATTTAGAAACAAAAGAGGAGGAACCTCCGAAAATAACATTGACATGATTACGAGGTACCTAGTAAGACATCTCTTCGTCCCCGCTGGCGTCTCTTAGCTCGCAAGTTTGTTCTTTTGGTGGCAAGGTCGGCATAGGTCTGATCCCCTGGTGGAAGTCATCCAACTGCTTCAACCAGCTCCGGCAATTCTTGAGGTCGTGGCCTGCAGAGTTGTGGAGTGGACACCATCTCATGCCTTCCTGTGGGTTAGTCGACTTCTCTGGCTGGTCGGTACTGCGACCACCAGAAGCAATTTTATTTTTAAATGAAGGTTTGTTACCTTTGGTCGGTGAAGGTTTCTCTGCGACCGCGACCTCTCGATACTGTCCAGATCGACTCCTTTTTGATTTCTTCGACTTCCCGCCTGATGAAGATTCCGGCTTCCTGTTCGAATTCTCCCTCTTCACGTCCTTGAGACCTGGTTAAGGCGGTAAGTTACCTTTGTCCACCATCCGATTCCACTCGACGGCCTCGGCCGCGTCAGAATATCGATCAGCCATATCAAAAAGATTGGCCACTGATCAGGAGGGTGGATAAGCAAATCCTCCGTGAACCTCCGATATCGAACGGCGTGCTTAAACGCCCTGATAATGGAATTATCAGATATGTTCAGGATGGTATTTCTCACCCTGACAAATCTCTTGACAAACTGACGAAGAGTTTCGATCAATGTTTGTCATAGTCGATGGAGATCGTCCTCTTTTCCCAGCTTCTGATAACAATTCTGGAAATTATTGAGGATGGCATCACACAACATTTCCCAATTATATATCGAACCCTTGGGCTGGTTGAATAGCCAGGTTCGTGCCGGTCCCTTGAGAACTATAGGCAAATAGTTGGCCATGACCCGGTCATCGCCACCTGCTGCCTGAATAGCGGTGATGTAAATTTGAAAGAACTCCGATGGATTTTGAGTTCCGTCAAATCTTTCTATGGCCCCTGGTTTAAACTTGTTTGGCCAAACGACCTCACGAAGGCCGAGTGAGAAAGCTTTACAACCAACATAAGGACCATGGATGGATCTGTGACTCTCGACCTAATCTCGGGCAACCTCACGCGAAGGAGGGGCCACGCGTGGTCCTAGGCGCGAGTAGACAGGAATCCGTTCCTGATCACGAGAATTCCCCGCCCGTCTGGCTTTGTCACGCCGAGATGGTGCTAGTGGTGGATGATTCCGTCTACCAGAACTAGAGTTAGAGTATTCTCGGTCATGAGAACGTATCGCCAACCGGGAAAAGGCTGTAGGGGTCTCTTCGGATGCGACCTCGTCTAACCTCTCCGCCAAGATTCTGGCGAAAGCGGGTTTCTGCTCATCCATGACCGTAGGAGGAAAATTACACAGGACCTCTGCGATGGATCGAAGCCGGCCATGCATGCTCCTCCTGGGTGCGCCAGGTGTCACCGTCTCTTAGTCCACCGGTAAACGTTCCGGGGGTAAAGATGGTGTCTGGTCGCGTCTGCAACCACGCGGTCGACAGGAGGAACTAGGAGCAGCGTCATAACGAGCTTGCGCATTTTGAAGAGCCTCTAGGGCTGTTCCGCGAAGTTCGTTATCTTGCTGTTCTCGATCTTGATCCTCCTTTTGTCTGCGCCCCTGTTCTTCCCTAGCAGCTCGCTGATCGGGAGTTTCTTCCGATAAGACAGTGAATTGCCTAGGGATCGAGGTCGCCGATGGGGAAAACATCTCCGTTTGTTCCGAGTCGGACTCGAAATCAAAGAGACGGTGGAGGTTATCAGGATCAAACCTCCTCAGGCTAAATTCCTAGTCAACATCGCCTTTACCCTTAGCAAGGTTGTGCGATGGACTGGATTCAACCTCTAACGCAGTAGAAACCACATTGGGCTCTGGTCCTGCATCGATCGTCCCTTGGTCGATAGACATGACCTGAGTGGTCGAATGGACCCCCTGGACGTCTTCGCCTCCGATTCCCCCATTGGAACAGGATCACTAGGTGAAGGCATCTGGATGTGGGCATAATCCTCGAGATCAAAGTCGTTCTCGGAATCATATGCTCCAGACATGGCTCACCGAACCTCCGGATAGAAAATAAGAACGCCTTGAGAAAGGCCCCACGGTGGGCGCCAGCTGTCGACGATTCGGACTCGGGGTCCTTAGTCGAACTTATGCAGAATTTGTGAGTTATGAGGTCTTTCAGGGTGTCCCTCCGGGAAGGGATGATGAGCAATGTCGGATGGAACACAGAGAGATTTATACAGGTTTGGACCCTCGATGGTGCTAGTAATAGCCCTACGTCTTGTTGGGATTTCACTATGTATGAGAAAAAGGTTACAAAGTTCAAGAAAAGATCATCACAGGCGAAGATCTTTTCCATGTGATTGTCTAAAACACGACTAGACTAGCCTATGAAAGCTTGAAGTCTTCTCGTGTTCGATCTCTAGGATCTGCTGAAGATGTCTCTTGAATCTATCTTCCCCTTGTGCACCCACTTACCCTTTTATACTGGTCGAAAGGGCGCTAATGCACAACGGCTTCGAACGGTTGCTCGGGTGCAGTTTTGACAACCGCACTTAACTCCCACGCAGTTTAACACGTGCAATTAAGGGATAACCGCACATATTAACCTCCCGGCAATTGTCTTCATACGTGGAAGGATCTTAGGGATCCTCGGAATATGCTTGTAGTAGAGCTTAAGAAATCCCGAATCGTCCTGGTCGAGAGTAGTCAACGACCTTCTGACCGCGCCCTGTCTGCGGCCTCCTGACCGCGCCCTGTCTGCGGCCTTCTAACCGCGCGCTATCTGCGATCTCATGATCGCACAAAGCCTGCGACCATGTGTCCGCGCCTCTCAGGTCATCTGAGACCATAGCAACGGACCTCTGGACACTTGTCTGGTTCGAATCTGTCTTGAACCAGATGTGCATTTACTCTGAACTAGCTCAGGTAACAATCCTCATCACGCTTGATCGCAATGGAGAAAGCTAATTAGAAGAAGAAAGCTTTGAAGCATTGTTATGGATCTCCGAAGGTGGAGATGAGGGTTCAACCTGCCGAGTTGCATGGACAGGAAGAACTACATGGAACAAGGAAAGAGAGTGCAATGATGCATCCCCAACCTTTGTACCCGTAAATGAAGCTCCACTGAAGGATCCCTCGTCAACCTTTGGCTTCTTCCTTGGGGAAACCAGCTCCTCAGTCACCTGTGAATACCCAAAATGCATTTGGAAGCGATCAGGATGTAAAACGATGACCTGAACCAAAGGTTCCAGAAAAGACATACCTTCTGGAAGTCCTAGTCAAGTTCGGATATCACTTCTTCTTCATTACTCTCAATCTCAATGATGTTCTTGGAGTCTTGATCTGCCATCAGAACAAGAACTGAGGCTTAGAGGGAGTAACTGGAGAGGAGAAGTAGCTCTGGAAAAGACTTAGTCGTGGTGAAAAAACTCGTGAGTACAAAGAATCAAAAGGCTCTTCAATTTATAGAGCCTGAATGCGTCGGTTCGTTTCCACACACGTCTCGGGTTCTTAAACCGCACTTACGGTTGCCATCACGATGAGTCGCCAAAGTCATCATTACCAGCCAAGAAAGACTCGGGGTTTTTCTCGGGATATGAACTGTCACACGGCGGAATAGTCATTTCAAGTTAAAACGTCAGGTTCATAATTCGATACAGGATAAAAATTTGAAGTAAATATGTTCTTTCATTTTCTTCAAATTTGGGGGCTAGCTAACGAGGATTATCACTCGAGCTAGTTCAAAGTAATACATGTCTGGTTTAAGACAAAATCAGATTAGACATGTGTCTATAAATCTGTCACTATGGTCTCAGACGACCTAAAGGGTGCAGACACAAAGATATTGCATGATCATAGCCCCTGCGCTGTCATGAGGTCGTAGACAGTGCGCAATCAAGAAACTGTGGGCAATATGTGGTCAGAGGGTCGTTGATTATCTGTGACCAGAACAGTTCAGGAAGGCTTAACTCTTTGAACAAGCATATCTCGAGAATCACGAAGATATTTCCACGTATGAAGACAACTGCCAGGAGGCTAACATGTACGGTTATCCCTTGATTGCACATGTTAAGCCTGCGTGGAGTTAAGTGCGGTTAACAAAACTGCATCTTAACAACTGTCCAAGGTCGTTTCCCATTGGCGCCCTTTTGCCCAATATGAAAAGGTAGTCAATACACATTCTAAGGACGGTGGATAATTCAGTCAAGCATACAAGCACTACCAGGCGTTCAACAATCCTGAAGACTTAGATATAGTTAGGTAGACACTAACATGGAAGAGATCATCACCTGTGATCATCTCTTCGTCCCTCTTCTAAAACATCTCATTACATATAGTGAAATCACAACAGGACGTAGAGCTATTACTCTTACCATCGAGGGCCCAAACCTGTATAAAATCTCTTGTGCCTCTATAGACTTGATTCATCCTACCTTTCCGGAGGAGCGCCCTGAAAGGTCCCGCAACTCACAAATTTACATAAGATCAACTAAGGACCCCGAGTCCAAATCGTCGACATCGTCCTCTATCCTTGTTTTCCTTTTCTTAAACAAGACAGTGTCTTCTTCTCCCTGTATGTACACAATCCTATGGGTATATGCACAGGAATGACAAAATACAAGACTGTGAGGATTCTTACCACAGTCGCTCCCTCGATCAGTAAGGGAGGAGTTGTCAGTCCTGGGGCTTCACAAGCCTCAGGCGCGGGGATTTCGCCTGTAACCACCGGATTCTCAGTGGTCACAAGCCCCAGTGTAGCCATTCCCGTCCCTGCAGTCAGGGACAGGACTTCGTCGGTTCGGGGGGAGGGTGACCTCTCTGGGATGCTTGTCTCCGGAAGGTCAGTCGCCTTCCTCTTGTGATGAATTAGAGGAATGTCGTCTTCCTCGTCCTCACTCCCCTCACCCCTGTACGACTAAGAAGTAATTCTTATTCGCACTTGAGGGTACATGAAGGAAAGAGAATCTTACCGCGATCTTCTTCGCGGTTGTGGTTTTCTTCTTCGAAGAAGCCCATCCTAAGATCTTCTCAGGTTTCTCGGAAGCAGGCTCCTTCGTCACCCGACGTAAAGAGGCTTTCTTCACCCTCTTCACCGCTGATCCCCCAGAGGATCCAGCATCATCACCAGGACGTTTCGTCCCGATAGAAGCCCTTTTAGCAGCTGCATCATTCCAAGAATTCTATTTGGTAAGAAAGTGGCGATACATGAATCCAAACAGATGTTTCCAAGAGAAGTCATACCTTTTGGCGTTCCTGTTTCAGATCATCGCTTTCATTTATTAAGCTTTGAGGGTGAAGCGACCCTTCAATTCCTTCTGTTGCGGCGTTGTAAGGCCGTAGAAGGTAGTTCGTCCGTTTTTCAATTTCGGACAACGAAAGAACTGCATCACAAAAACAAACAACTTACTTGATATGTCTTTATTCGTTAGTAGAGTTGGATACTTTGTAAACCAAAGGACAAACCTGTATTGTAATCTAGGGTGCTGTCCGCCATGACTCCACCTCCCAAGCCGGATGCTCCTTCTCACGCAGGGGGCTCACCCTGTTCTTCACAAAGTCACGGATGATGTCAAGCGCTGTTAGTCCCTGTTGGACCAGGTGAAGAATGGCTTTGGCCTGCTTCTCTAAGTCTGCACTTAAGGAAGGAATGGAGTCCATTTCACTATCTTTCTCCGGTCGGGTGTTCACAAACCAGAGTCTGCTCTCCGACGGGGGCGTGCAGTAGAACCATTTGTGATGCCACCCATGCACAGAGTCCCGCAGAGGAGGAAATGGGTACTCTTTCTTCTCCCTTATGCGGAAATAGATGCACCCAGCGGCATTGTCACTTTTCAACCACGCCGAGAAGTAAAAGCGTCAGAAAAGCTCCACTCTTGGCAGCACTCCAATGAATGCTTCACATAAGTGCTGAAAGATCACCAGGATCAAAACAGCATTTGGGTGGAGATTCACCAACTCCAACCCCATAGTGGTTGAGGATTCCCCACAGGAACTCGCTTTCTGGGAATCAGAACCCGCAGCACAAATACTCCTCAAAAATCACCAGTTCACCCTCGTGAACTATTGGGGTTTATTCGTTCTTCCCCGCTGGCCGCCAGTTGATCAGCAGCCGTGGGGGGAGAATCTCTTCCTTCTCTAGTGCCACCAAGCTCTCCTCGGTGTGGTGGACAGATCGGCTCCAGGATGCCATTACTAAAGAAGATCATGGAAAAAGACGATGGCTTGGTAGACGACGAAGACGAGGTGTGCAAAAGAAGGTTTTTGTGCGGCGAAAATGTCCAAGGCAACGAAGGGTTTTGGTTGTAAGGCTTCTCTAGTAAACTACCATTTCCTTTTATATGCCCGAGACAACCCTTCGCCAAATATTTTATTAATTTCTCATAATGGGTGCCTTTCCTCTTGGAACCCGTCATCCAAACCCAGTAATGAATCCGAAATGAAATGTATCTTTATCATTTTATTTCACATTCGGGGGCTATGGTACAGATAAAAATATGAGAAATTCTTAAAGTTTATCAAGGAAGTGATCCCTTATGACTTTGGAATAAATTTATGCTGGTCGTAATGCAATTCTGTGATCGCTGCGATATAGGTGATCGCAACATCTGTGGCCGCCGCATGGTCAAGATACTGTTATGTGATCGTTACTCTCGTTCTGATCGCAGTATACGACCTCAATGCTATTCTGAGACCAAAGAACTGACCTGAGCCAGTTTCGGACAGAAACCTACCTGTGTATTTTTGGTCATAGAGGCATTCTTGTGTAACCACTTCTTTACACAGAGTATAAAAAACCTTAATTTGAGATTATAAGTTTTACATAATCTCTTCAAGGGATCAAGTATGTAAGGAAATGAAATTTTTTATTTCTGGCAATCTTTACATACAAAAGGGACACAGGCGACTAAAGCGTCGACCTGGTCCGCTAGCCGCTTACAAAGTTCTCCCAAGGACATGTTAACATCAGTGGGATCAACACTGACTACCCCCAGAGAATTGGCTATAGCCCTCAGCCTATCTATACCGTCTCTCAGCAAAGGTATGCAGCTGTTCCTTATTGTATCGGAGAGTTCTCGCTGCTGCCGAGCGTAATCCCTCTCCAATCGGAACCTGCGCGCTTCTTCGTGAGAGCTTTCATAGCACTCTGCCAAATGCAAAATGGCAGAGGACATTTCCTCAGTATGCTTCTCCAGCGCCTATTTTTCTTCTTCGAGAGTTCGCCTGAAGGCTACACTCTCAGCAAAAAGAGCCTGGACTTCAGCAGGCTGATCGGTGGGGGCTCCAGGGGTCTTCACCTCCTGTGTACTCATGGTTAGTTCATAAAACATATAACCGATAGAGAGGGTGAAGATAGCTGTTACCTGAGAAGCAGAGGAAAAAGCCAAGCTTTGGGGAGGATTTGGACATGGAAGTGCAATCTTCCCACCAGAAAGTTGATCACCCGACAAAAGCTGATGAGAAGGTGTTGATGGGGTGAGACTTTCCCCAAAAGCAGATGGAAGCTTTGAAGGATTATTGTGGATCTCCAAAGGTGGAGATGAGGGTTCAACCTGCCGAGTTGCATGGACAGGGAGAACTACATGAGACAAGGAAAGAGAGCACAATGATGCGTCCCTAACCTTTGCACCCGTGAATGCAGCTCCACTGGAGGATCCTTCGTCAACCTTCGACTTCTTCTTTGGGGGAATCAGTTCCTCAGTCACCTGTAAGTTCCCAAAATGTATTTGGAAATGATCAGGATGTAAAACAACGACTTGAACTAGAGTTCCAGAAAAGTCTTACCTTCTGGAAGTCGTGGTCAAGTTCGGGTATCACTTCTTTTTCTTCTTCATCACTCTCAATCTCGATAATGTTTTTGGGATCTTGAGTCGCCATCAGGATAAGAACAGAAGATGAAAGGGTGTAACCAGAGAGGAAAAGTGGTTCTAAAAGACTTAGTCGAGGCGTAAAACCTGTGAGTTCAGAGAACCGAAAAGCTCCTCTATTTATAGAGCCAGGAGGCGACGGTTGGTTTCCACACACGTCTCGAATTCTTAAAACGCACTCGCAATCACTGCCTTGATTGTATAAGTCAATAAATTCATCATTATCTGTCAAGAAAAACTCAAGGGTTTTTCTCGGGATATGAACCGTCACACGGCAGAACAGTGCAAACTGAGAAATTTGAAGCGTCGGATTCACAATTCGATGCAGGATTAAAATTTGAAGTAAACATGTCTCTTCGTTTTCTTCAAATTTGGGGGCTAGCTGACGAGGATTATCACCCGAGCTAGTTTAATTAACACACATTAGGTTCAGGTCAGGTTCGAATATGATATGTGTCTATAAGTCTGAAATGGCCACTATGATCTCAGACGACCAGTCTTCTATATACTAGGAGAGTGCGGGCACAAAGGAAGATTTGTGATCGCAGCCCTTGCGTGGTCACAAGGCCGCAGACAATGCGCGGTCAGGAGGCTACAGACGATGCGCAATCAGGAGGCTGCAGACAATGCACGGTCAGAAGGTTGATGACTGCATACGACCAAGACGATTCGAGGGTGTTTAAGTCTTTTACAAACACATCTCCAGGATCAAGATAACTTCTCTCACGTATGAAGAAAACTGCCAGGAGGTTAATATGTGCGGTTACCCACTAACTACACGTGTTAAACCTGCGTAGGGAAAAGGAGCGGTTACACAAACAGCACAGTAACAACCGTCCAGTGCCGTTTCGCGTTGGCGCCCTTTTGGTCAGTATAAAAAGGTGGTCAATGCACGATCTAAAGGATGGTTAAGCATATAAGCCTTACCAGGAGTCCGAGTAACCTGAAGATTTAGGCATAGTTAGATAGACATCAATATAGGAGAGATCTTCGCCTGTGATCATCTCTTCCTCCCTCTTGTAATCACTTTTTCTTTCATATAGTGAAATCATAACAGGACATAGGGCTATTACTCCCACCATCGAGGGCCCGACCCTATATAAATTCTCTCATGCCCATACAGTTATTACTCATCCTACCTTCCTGGAGGAGCGCCCTGAAAGGCCTCGCGACTCACAAATTTGCATAAGATCAACTGAGGACCCCAAATCCAAATCGTCGACAATAACTATAAGTAAAAAAAACAACAGTTCAGAAAGCATCACCATACTTCCCAAAAATTCCAAAGGCATTTTCAATTACACACCATAAAAAATCAAAAATGCAACTCGGCCAATTTCCATACCTATTCGACCAGTCTAACACAGTCGACCACGATTCATGTAGGAAAAAACAAAAAAACAGAGATTATTGCTAAAAAAAATGAAATACTTTTGTTACTACGACCACTCAAATAACCTCCAAACTCTGGCCCACAATTGACCAATCCTACTGGATCGACCACAAAAAAAGACCATCCCAAAAAAAACAAACCACTGCTTCGCCCAGTCGCCACATTCAGCCACAGACAAGGCTGGTGATTCGATCATGTAAATTAACCCTAATTCGACCAAGAACAATTAATAATTCAACCAACTTTTTTACAAATGCGACCACATTTCTTTTTGATGACCAAAATTTACACTTCCCAAGAATTCCAAAGACATTTTCAATTACAGACCATAAAAAATAAAAAATGCAATTTAGTCACTTTCCATAACTATTCGACCACTCTGCCACATTCGACCACAACTCATCCAGAAAAAAAATGTGAGATTATCGCAAAAAACGAAATATTTCGACCAGATAACACTTTTCGGCCACATACAAAAGTAGGTAATTCTTTCGGCCACAACCAGCCCAGCGAAACCAAATACCCAAAATTCAATGCCCTTTTTTTTCCATACTCGACCAGTGCAATCGTCCCTGTACGACCACTCGACAGTCCGATTAATTTTTCGCACAAAAGTAAACGACCAACAAATTCACAAACGCGCACACTGCTATTTAACATTGGACCAACTTTATGATACAACGAATCGATAGGCCCTTTTTTGGCTCTGACAGATACTATTTATACTGACAGACTCAACTTTTTTGGCTGCCACTGCCACAACATTTTTTTCACAATCAAGTAGTTTGTCCAATTTGACCATCCAGAATTCATCGAACATTGTTGTTCCTGTGTTCAAACACTTGATACACGTTGAGCCACATCGTCCTTTCGTTTGTGACCATTGGATCACCATATTTGCTTCATCTAGAACGTTGAATGTGCTCCCAAGGGCCAGCTATTCCCCACGTTCGACCAAAACTATGAAGTCCAATTCGACCACTGCGAAAAACGAGCAGACGCTCTATTTCATACTGTCCAGATATTTGCCCATTTCAAGCAAGTCATGACTATTCAGTTGACCAAGGTAAAATGCGACCACCTTTTATTGTCTGACCAATGACAAGTATTTTTCATTCGAATAGGGGAACAATCGACTAGCAAAGCAAAAAAAGGTCCATTATAAAAAAACAAACTGCTACTTCGACCAAGGGCTACATTCGGCCACAAACAAGCCTGGCAATTCGACCATATAAATTAAACGTAATTCGACCAAGAACAATTAATAATTCAACCAACTTCTTAACACACGCAACCATATTTCGTTTTTGCTGAATCAATCCGGTCTTTTTCTGATGAGGACATCACTCCTTCGGATACATGCACTAACCATAATCCTCCGCTTGTTACACAAGGACCAATAACGCCCGACCGAGCCCGATTGTTGCATTTCCAGGTGAACTCGTTCCTAAGTTTATATATATATGGTTTTGAGAATGGTTTACTACCTAATGGTGATAATATTGTACTTAAGAACCATGGAGAGGACCAGCAAGGATGCGAGGACCAACAAGGAGCCCAAGTCGAGTTGGAGTCCAAGACGGATTCGAGTTGGAGTCCGGTTCGGCCATCCAGGAGCAGCCTGCCTTCAAACGACCATAACTCCCTCATATGAAGTCCGATTGGGATGTTCTTATAGTCCACGGAGAAGCCCACGACGAGATCTTTCCAATGGATCTGACTCCACGTCCAAATTCCTTCTTAATCACCGAAAATTAACAAAACAAGCCTCGACCAGATTCTGATTCGGCCAAGTCGGTGCTGCAACACCTTGTTTCGGGCTTTCGGCCCATGTATTCCCTATTAGGGCGTGAGAACCCCTAGCCACGCCGCCTCTTCATATACTCAGTAGTCGTCACTATTTAGATTTGGATTTTGTTTAGATCATTATGCCATTGTAGTTTCGCCAAATTCGGTTTGTGAAATCTCAACTCGTGAGCTTAATACAATTTGCAATCAGTTGCTTCTTCTTCGTTCTTGCTTGTGTCCTCGATTTGCAGCAGGAACAAGCCTTCGTGGTGAGGTCAATCCGTGTGTGCGTGTGGTTGATAACCAAAGGAGACGTGGTGTAGCGGTTGCAGGTTTTGGATCAGTTCTAGATCGAAAGCCGGATCGTCAACGTCGAGTTCTCCACCAATCGACCTACCATACCTGTCGGAAGATCGGGCACCATTTCCCATTAAGTGGTATCAGAGCTAGGGTTGCCCGTCAGGTATTCCTTGTATCCATCCATTTATCATTGTTCCATCACCTAGAGTCCAGAAAAAGCCCTAAAAAAAGTTAGGGTTCATAGTCTTTCAGCTGTCCAAACCACTTTGTGCCTTCACAATTTCGTTTTCAGTTTTGCGTTGTTGATTTTGTGTCCGTGGTCAGTGTCTTGTTGTTCGTTCATCCGTGCCCTAGTTTCCATCTTGTTGCCATCATTGTCGTCATTTTTCTGCAAACCTAAACCTAGCCATATCGAGCCCCTATCGACCCTTCCTATCCACTACCAAATTCACCACACCTCTACCACAAGCCGAGATCACATAACCTATCCAAAACAAAGATCAATTCCTTTTCAGCGAGTGATTTTACCCGTCCCCAATAAAACGGCCATAACTTTCACAAACGGACTATGTTTTGGATGTTCTTTATATCTGCGGACATCTACAGAAGAAGTTACATCTAATTCTCCCCAACTTTGTCAGGTTCAGAAAAATTTTTGAGCCCAAAATCGGCTTGGAAGGTGCTGTTTCAGGCCTCTGAAGTTTTTGTTGCCGTTTTCACCATCGCTTCACCTTCACATATCCGTTTTTGGTGCTTCCAGAATTGTGAGTTTCGAACACCATTGCTTAAATTAGTGTGTAAGACAACAGAAAAAGAGTGAAAAAAAAGAGAGAAGCAATAGGAAGAAAAAGGAAAAGAAGGTGATTTGAACTTATGTTTTGCATCTGCTATTATCAGTTCTCAGCACTTGTTCCATAACCTGTTGATTTGAACTAGCTCTACGTGCACATATAGGCCAGCAACTGTGACTAGTACTTCGGATACTTATTCAGCTTTGCTAATCTATCTTCGAATTTTGCTAATCCTTGCTACCATATTGTGCCATCCGAGCTACACTTCCTTTTGATCAGTTCAGGTTCATACTTGTAATCGTTGTCCCCACGGTACCTACGGTGTCACCATACTGCCGGTTGTGCCATCCACTGCTTTGGTAAGAGCCTTGTAAGAGCGTGGTAAGACGCTTTGTGAGAGTCCCACTTGCCACCACCTAGTAGTCATAGGGATAATACTCCTGTGTTGTCTTCTATTTTCTACTACTAACCATGGTAGGATCGCAAACAAGAGTTCGAGCTGCAGAAGAGGAAGATGAAATCCGCAAGATGTTGGCTGACATCAGTGCAAAACTCGATAAGAACATTGATGACATGGCTCGAACCAACCGTGAGAACCAGACTGCATTTGAGAGGATGGACTAGTGCATCTCCGACCTTACTACCAGGTTGGACAATATGGAGCAGCAGCGTCCACCTTATGGAGATGAAGAAGAAGAGGAGCAAGCTGCCTCCCATGAAGTTGAAGTTGAAGACGCTAACCTGGAGGTTGCTGTACAAACTGAGCCCCACAACACGGCTACCATGCGCCGTGCTACCCATGATATTCGCCAACAGCAACGAGTGCATCACAATCGACATAGCATGGAAGGTAACTATTTTCATGGGAATGACGATCCGTTTGCTAAGGTAAAATTTTCCATCCCATCCTTTTCTGGTGCATATGCTGCAGATACTTACTTAGATTGGGAGATGACTGTTGAACAAAAATTTAATTCCCATCTGGTTCCTGAAATTCATAGAGTTAGGCAAGCCACTAGTGAGTTTAAAGATTTTGCTATCATTTGGTGGAACGAAATAGTGAACCTTGGGGTAGAGCCTGATACTTGGGATAGCTTGAAGCGAGCTATGCGGAATAGATTTGTTCCTCTTTATAAATGTGATTTACTTAAGAAATTACAACGCTTGAATCAGGGGAATAAATCTGTAGAGGAATACTATCAAGAGCTACAAATAGGCATGTTGCATTGTGGAGTAGTGGAGGCTCAGGAGAAAAAGATGGCTCATTTTTATGGGGGTTTATGACGTGAAATTCAGGACATTATTGATTACAAAAATTATAATAATATCAATAGGTTGTTCCAGCTTGCTATGTTGGCAGAAAAAGAATTGCAGGGACGACACGGACAACCAAGGACAAGAAGCAATTTTGGTGGTACCTCCGCATCAAGGCCGACACAGGGGCAAGCCAAACCTACCCCACCTTCTTCTTTTCGGTCTGCTGCACCTTCAACAAATAGGACACGATCAACAGCACCACCTCCACCTCCACGAACTTCTGAGGTAAGCAAAACTTATAATGTGCAGGCGCCAGCAAATAGTTCTTCATCAGTTGCTTCCAAGGGTCGCACGACAGGGATTGTGTGCCACCGCTACAAGGCATGGGACATGTCATGAAGGATTGCCCAAGTCAGTGCACATACATTGCTACTGAGGATGGTGGGTACATTAGTGCAAGTGATGTGGAAGATGAATTAGTTCTTGCAGCTAACCATGCAGGTGATGATGAGTTTGAACATGATGCGGACGGTGATGATGAGGAAACTTTAGGCACTGCGGCGATGGATAACTACTGGACCTTTATTGTGCAACGAGTGTTGAGCACACAAATGGAGCAAGCAGAGAGAGCCTAACGCCACAATTTGTTTCAGATGTTCCTCATTGTCAAGGACCGACGTGTTAGAACCATAATTGATGGTGGGAGATGCAACAATTTGGTGAGTTTACATCTGGTCAAGAAGCTTGGCTTGACCACACGTGCACATCCCCATCCATACCATGTTCAGTAGTTCAACAACAGCGGTAAAGTAAAGGTAACAAACTGCAAGACCACAATTTTTCATTGGATCATACCATGATGTTGCTGATTTTGATGTAGTACCTATGCAAGCATGTTCAGTTTTATTAGGCCGACCATGGGAATATGATACTGATGAAACTCATCATGGTAGAAGTAACAAATATACTTTTGTGCACAAAGGGAAGAAAATTACTTTACTTCCTATGACACCTTCTGAAATTGTGCACTTTGATAGAGAAAGAACTGAAAATGAGAAAAAGGAGAATGCTTTGAAATCTGAAAGTAAACAAATAGCGAAAAATGTTGCACCATCTAGCTCTAAGGCCGCTGAAATTAAGTTGAAGAGTGGAGTTCTCCTTGCAACCAAATCTAACCTTGCTGAAATTGAAGAGAATGATGTGATGTGCTATGCTTTGATATGCAAAGATGCTTTGTTTTCACTGGATGATATATCTAGCACTTTGCCCCCTCCTATCACTTACCTTTTGCAGGAGTATGAGGACGTTTTTCCCGCTAAGATACCCCCGGGGCTACAACCAATTAGAGGTATTGAGCACCAAATCGACTTGATTCCAGGAGCATCATTACTAAACCGTGCTGCGTACAGGACAAATCCAGAGGAGACAAAGGAAATTCAGCGACAAGTCCAAGAGCTTTTGGACCGCGGGTATGTACGAGAAAGTCTTAGTCCTTGCGCTGTTCCTGTGCTTTTGGTTCCAAGAAAGATGGTAGTTGGTGTATGTGTGTAGACTGTAGAGCCATTAACAATATTATAATAAGGTATCATCATCCTATTCCTAGGTTAGACGACATGCTTGACGAGTTAAGTGATTCTATTATTTTCACAAAGGTTGACTTGCATAGTGGATACCACCAAATAAGAATGAAATTGGGAGATGAATGGAAAACTGCATTTAAAACTAAGTTCGGGCTTTATGAGTGGTTAGTAATGCCTTTTGGTTTAACTAATGCTCCGAGCACTTTCATGCAATTGATGACTGAGGTTTTATGTGCTTTCATTGAAAAATTTGTGGTGGTTCACTTTGATGATATCTTGATCTATAGCAAGTCTTTGGATGCACATGTTGAGCATTTGCGTGCTGTTTTTAACGCTTTGAGAGATGCACGCTTGTTTGGTAATCTTGAGAAGTGCACTTTTTGCACGGATCGAGTTTCTTTTCTTGATATGTTGTTACTCCACAGGGAATTGAGGTGGATGAAACAAAAATTGAAGCTATCAAGAGTTGGCCGACCCCTGAGACGGTCACCCAAGTGCGTAGATTTCACGATCTTGCAGGTTTCTATCGACACTTTGTGAAAGATTTCAGCACCATTGCCGCCCCGCTGAATGAATTGACAAAGAAAGCCGTTCCTTTCCGATGGGGGCCAGCACAAGAACAAGCTTTCAACGCCCTTCAGAAGAAGCTTACACATGCACCTCTACTCCAACTTCCAGATTTTGGTAAGACTTTTGAAATAGAATGTGATGCTAGCAGAATTGGAATAGGAGGAGTGCTGCTGCAAGAAGGTAAGCCTGTTGCCTACTTTAGTGAGAAGTTGAATGGGCTATCTCTGAATTACTCCACTTATGATAAGGAATTGTATGCTTTAGGGTGAGTTTTGGAAACTTGGCAACATTATCTTTGGCCTAAGGAATTTGTTATTCACTCTGATCATGAATCTTTGAAACACATTAGAAGTCAAGGCAAACTGAATAAACGACATGCTAAATGGGTTGAATTCATAGAGTCATTTCCATATGTCATTAAACATAAGAAGGGAAAAGAAAATGTTATTGCTGATGCTTTGTCTAGGCGTTATACCATGTTGTCACAACTAGATCACAAGATTTTTGGCCTAGAAACGATAAAAGAGTTATATGCCACTGATTTGGATTTTAAAGAAGCTTTTGAAAATTGTAAGGAAGGGAGAACATGGAATAAATATGTGCTGAATGATGGATTGCTTTATCGTGCTAACAAGCTATGCGTTCCAGCTAGCTCCGTTCGCCTTTTATTTTTGTAGGAAGCACATGGAGGTGGTTTGATGGGTCATTTTGGAGTGAAGAAAACTGAAGATGTGCTGTCCACTCACTTCTTTTGGCCCAAGATGAGACGCGACGTCGAACGCTACGTGTCACGCTACACTACTTGCAACAAAGCTAAGTTTCGCTTAAATCCACATGGTCTTTATATGCCTCTTCCTATTCCTTGCGCTCCTTGGGAGGACATTTCGATGGACTTTGTTTTAGGATCACCTAGGACCAAGAGGGGGAGGGATAGTATTTTTGTGGTTGTGGATCGTTTTTCTAAAATGGCACATTTCATACCTTGTTATAAGAGTGATGATGCTACACATATTGCTGAATTGTTTTTCTCTGAGATTGTACGCATACATGGAGTGCCAAACACTATTGTTTCAGATCGTGACGTGAAGTTTTTGAGTCATTTTTGGAGAAGCTTGTGGAATAAATTGGGTACGAAGCTGCTATTTTCTACTACATGTCATCCCCAAACAGATGGACAAACTGAGGTTGTCAACCGCACATTGTCCACCATGTTGCGGGCTATTCTAAAGAAGAATTTGAAGATGTGGGAAGAGTGTTTACCACACATTGAGTTTGCTTATAACAAATCGGTACACTCCACCACCAAGGTAAGTCCTTTTCAGGTAGTGTATGGTTTTAACCCTCGTGCTCCAATTGATCTTTTGCCTTTGCCTACATCTAAGAGAATGAATTTTGATGTTAAAAAGCGCACTTAATTTGTACTCAAACTGCATGAAACAACTAAGAAAAACATAGAGCGAATGAATGAAAAGTATAGGATTGCGGGCAGTCAAGGTAGGAAAGAAGTAAAACTTGAACCGGGTGATTTAGTTTGGTTACACTTGAGAAAAGATAGGTTTCCAGAACTACGAAAGTCTAAACTAATGCCTCGAACTGATGGTCCTTTTAAAATACTTGAGGATTAATGATAATGCATGTAAACTTGAGTTGTCTGTAGATTTTGGGATTAGTCCCACATTTAACATTTCATATTTGAAGCCGTACTTGGGAGAAGAAGACGAGCTTGAGCCGAGGATGGCTCCACTTCAAGAGGGGGAGGATGATGAGGACATCACTCCTTTAGATACACACACCAACCATAATCCTCTGCTTGTTACACAAGGACCAATAACGCGCAGCCGAGCCCGATTGTTGCATTGCCAGGTGAACTCGTTCCTAAGTTTGTATATATGGTTTTGAGAATGGTTTACTACCTAATGATGATAATATTGTACTTAGGAACCATGGAGAGGACCAGCAAGGAGCCCAATCGCGTTGGAGTCCAAGAACGGATTCGAGTTGGAGTCCGGTTCGGCCATCTAGGAGCAGCCTGCCTTCAAACGACCATAACTGCCTCATACGAAGTTCAATTGGGACGTTCTTATAGTCCACAGAGAAGCCCACGACGAGATCTTTCCAATGGATCTAGCCCCACATCCAAATTCCTTCTAGATCGATGGAAATTAACAAAACAAATTTTGATAAGATTTTGATTCGACCAAGTCGGTGCTGTGACACCTTCTTTCGGGCCTTCGGCCCATGTATTCCCTAGCAGGGCGTGAGAAACCCTAGCCACGCCGCCTCTTCATATACTCAGTAGTCGTCACTGTTTAGATTTGGATTTTGTTTAGATTATTCTGCCATTGCAGTTTCGCTGAACTTCGTTTGTGAAATCCCAACTCGTGAGCTTAATACAATTTGCAATTCAGTTGCTTCTTCTTCGTTCTTGCTTGTGTTCTCAATTTGCAGCAGGAACAAGCCTTCGTGGCGAGGTCAATCCGTGCGTGCGCATGGTTGATAACCAAAGGAGTCGTGGTGTAGCAGTTGCAGGTTTTGGATCGGTTGTAGATCGAAAGCCGAATCGTCAACGTCGAGTTCTCCACCAATCGACTTACCATACCTGTCGGAAGATCGGGCACTGTTTCCCATCATTTTCCCTAGTGCGACCAAGCTTTACGCTGACGGGACTAACTTTACGACCAATACTTTTACTACCACAAACCTGCCCATATGACCAAAAACTAACTGCGTGCTCTTTTACTGAATCGATCAGGTCTTTTGCTGCTCCGACCAAGATTTATGAACTAAATTTATGACCAAAGTTTTTGCTCTTGCCCAGTTTTGAACTGGCATATTAGGACCAGAAAAGAACTTTTTTGTTATCATGTGGCAATGACAAGTCCATTGGGCCTGCGACTGGTTGAAGAAAAAGTTTCTTCCACTTTTGTGGTCATGGTATTCCTATTCAAAACTGGTCATACTAGCACAATCACTATTTTGGTCGTGGTAATCCACTACACAACTGGTTGTACTTGCACACGCACTGCTCCGGTTGTGTTCGTGCAGTTCAGCGAACAAGAAGTTTTGCTGCACTTTTCTAGTCATACTACTCTTGTTCAAAACTGGTCATACTAGCCCAATTACTATTCTGGTCATGGTAGTCCACTGAAAAACTGGTCATACTTAGTTAAGAAATAGTCATAGTAGTATACTTCAATAATCTCAACAATCATAACTAACTTATAAATACAATATCTTATCATCAACAAATCTATTTCTCAATACCCGCAGCAACGCGCGCAACGCGCGGGGTTCTACCTAGTAATCCATATTGATAAAAGAAGATGACACTACGAGATAATTTTGTAATTTCAAACTCTATCTATCATACTAATTTAGAGATTTTTTTATTAATAACCCAAAGAAAAAAAATTAATTTGAAAAATAACCCATAGTTTACTGAAATTACAAAACTAACCCGCCACCTCACCCAATCGCGGCTCACGACCGTGAGAAAAACTTATCGCGCCTCACGACCACGACAGATGCAATTGACCACTTATCGCGGATCATGACCTCGACAAAATTATTTTCCCGAGCCCGTCCGCAACAAAAACTGGTTGACATGTCTTATCCCTTTCCCATCCACAACAAAAGGCTGCTCATTTTTGTCGCAGTACCCACGCGCGACAGTACCACCTGCTCGTTTTGTCCCATTTTCTCGCGAATTATCATGTTTTCGGACAAGTTTTAACCCTCGGCTTTGGTCACTCTCTCTCTCTCTCTCTCATTTAGTATATTCTCCTCTCCACACTTCTCTCTTCTTCAAAATTTTTGTGTTTGAACCAAATTTTCTCCAAATCTAGTCATTGTTTGAACTCAGTGCAGTTGAGAAAGTTGCAACTCGGAGAAAGATCTTCGAAACGTGGAAAGTTTCATTGAAAAGCAATAAATTTTTTGCTAATTATGTGTTAATTATGTGATTAGTAATTAAGTAGATGTTAAAAGTTTATGTTACCTGTTATACTTGTGTTAGATGTTAACTAAGTAGATGTTAAATTATATATTAATTATGACTCCATCATTAGCTTAATATTTTGTTAAAATAAATGTACAGATGAAGGAGAGCACTTCAAAGTAGTTATCTTCTATGTTTTTTCAAGAATATCGTCATACCTGTTTTGATTTTTAAAATAGGCATAAATATTTTGTAAATATAAAAAATTATCATAAAAGAAATCTGTAAAAGTTACAAATAAAGGAGATAGAGCAACCAAAAAATTATCTATAAATATTTTGATTATATTAACTATGTGATTTAAAAATCATACATGTCTACTTATAATTTGTTGCGTAAATATGTTCCGTAGGGATGGAGCAACCAAAAAATTTCTGCATATTTTATGGTGATGGTTTGATTCGTGATGGGCCAAACGGTGTAGATATGAGCCATTGTAAATATGTCATTGCCGATTTGAACATACATAACACATCTTTCACGGATCTTAAGTTATGGATACTTAGTTTGTTTGGAAAGAGTGTAGAACATGAGACAATTCAAGCAGAGGGGCTCATTGTGAAGGAGACCGCCAATGGCCCATACTGGATGTTATGTGAAATGAAAAGGAACAACTCGTGGGGGTCATTTGTGAGGAGAGTGAAGGACCCTGATGGCGGTTTGCGCAGTCGGTTTGTAGTTTATGTCCAATTTTGCGATCTATAACTGCCGGAGGGTGACATTGAAGTCAATCCTAGTAGCAGCACATGGGCAGGAGAAATGAATGCACCGATTCTGCCAACATTCAGGGCTAGTGAATGGTCAGAAGCTTTTTGCCACACACGTGTTGATGTGTGTGAGTTCTTGGAGGGTCTTCGAACTGTGTCTGACGAAGATTACTTGACAGACTCCGAAGAATCAGAAGACTCCGACGAAGATCATTTCAGAACCCCTGAACAATGGCTCGATGAATCTGGATTTAGTTTGGCAGTGCTGCCAACGGACCAAAACTCAAGATGGTTTTTTGAGCAAAGTAGCATCCAGCTCGAGCAAGAGTTTCGAACGAAATAAGATGTGCAGAATGCCGTATCTAGATGGTCTCTTGCACTCAACCGACAGTACAAAGTGGTGAAGTCTACCCCCAGGTTATATGATGTCGCATGTCTTACAACAGGCTACGCATGGAGGGTTCGTGCCATGCAACCAAAGGATAACATTGGTTTTATAGTCACGAGAGTTAACGCCCACACATGTGAGCTTATTGAGACATTAAACAGCCATAGAAACATGACTGCGGCATATGTAAGCAACATCATCTAGCCCACAGTGAAGGAGAACGTATCGATAATGCCAAGAGAGATCATCAAGCAAGTGGCAGATCGATGTGGTTATCATATTAGCTACAACAAGGCATGGAGAGCAAAGCAGAAAGCAATTGACACTAGTACAGAAATGCAGTCTACTAACCCCTATCTTCTATCGGTTATTAGCGAAACAGCACAAAACCGATAGAAAATGTGCCTCGCGGTCATAAAAGCCCGACGGATGTATTTTCCCTATCGGTTTCTAAGAAACTTACCGATAGAATAAATAGTATGATTTACTCTAGCGGTGATGAACATATTTGCCGTTAGAAGAGATGCATAAGTACTGACGGAAGAATGTTGTGCGCCGATAGGACTGGTGGACTTCAACAACTAGACTTATTCTATCACTACTGTATGAATATACCGACAGAGTATATTAAAAATTCCTATCGGCAATATGTAGTTCGCCGATAGAATAGTTGACCTTCTACAAATATTTTTATTCTATCGGCAATGGATTCTTTTACCGTTAGAATATATAGAAAATTTCTTAGAACTGTACGTCTTCTAATAATTTTATTCTATCGGTAATGAATGTTTATACCGGTAGAATATTGCAAAAAATATCTTAGAACTGTTGGCCTTCTACAACTAGTAATATTCTATCGGTAATGTACGTACACACCGATAGAGTATGTACAAAAATTCCTATCGGTAATATTAATTGTGCCGATAGAACCATTCGGCTTCTACAGATGTTTTTACTACTAACGGTATTCTGTTTTCTTACCGATAGAAAATATATAATTGTATAAATACACGGGTATGTCTCTTTCATTCTCACAGTTCATCTGGGGCTCGTAGTCCTAACCCGTAAGCTCCATGGACGGCCGGCGCACCTCTACAGGGGACCGCTGCACCTCCGCACCTCCATCGACGCCCTCTAGACGTCGGCATCCCAAGGAAGGTACGTAAAATTTCTGCAATATTGTTAGATTATTCTAATCCGATTATGGCAATAATTCTGCTTTTTTTGTATCCTTCATTTTGATGTGTCTTCTTTTCAATATGATTATGATCTGTTCAGGTCCTTGGATGATGCTCGTGAGGGGCAACGTATTTCACGGTTCTTCATCGCAGTACGCTGCCTACGTTGGCTTGTTGGCGAAAGAAATGGTGAAGATCACCGTCGAGAGCTGGAAGGACGTGAAGGGCGAGATCTTGGTTGGCTCAGTCGAGAAGATGCTTAAGCCCGGCGTGTTTCTCAAATCAGGACCTATAGAAAGCATCTTACATGTTTTTGCATGCACCAGCTTGTGGCCAGATGCTTACCTGCTTGGAGAAGAAGAATTGTTGTTATTTGCACAGCCATTCTACACCATCACTACACAGAACAACATCTTGGAAGGTAGGTTCTTTTTGTTAATGGAGTTGAGTTGAGTTGAATTGAGTTGATCGAGTTTGAGTCCGAGGAAATCACCAATACGTACAAATGTATGTCGACGGCAGTTCCAGCTCCTCGGGCGTCTTCGAATTGAACTCCTATGGTTAAGTCCAATGTGGTTCAGACATTTGCTGTTTTGGATGAATGGATTTGTGATGTATCAGGTCTAACTTGTAGTCGGTAGTTGCATTGTGGCAACCTGCAAAGGTTCCCTTTTATGTAAAATGCATGTATGGGCCACTGGGTCCTCGTCGTGATCTGTTGTTAATTTCAGACTTGGCTTTTGTAATATACATCGAATGTGTGAATTGTTGTATTTGTATATTGTTGTATATTTGTGTATCATGTATTGCTAATTGGGACATGAACTTGAATGTGCAGGGAGCATTTGTGTATTTAATTGTATTGGTAGGTAGGTGTGTATTTGTACTGCTGTTTCAGACATGCACTTCAATTTGTGAACTGGCATGTGTATGTTTGTACCTGAATTTGTATTGGTGAACTGGCATGTGTATGTTTGTACCTGAATTTGTGAACTGGCATCTGTAATTTCTTTGGCAAGATGAAGTCCCAACTAGCTACGAAAAGTATTTTTGTGTCTCCTAGTTAATCCACAAATTAGCATTTCTTGAAATATATTGCTTTATCTTCTAGTTAAGATCCGTTTGATATTACATTGATATGATTCCTTGAATGTGAGAAATGGCATGTGCATGTTTGTCCCAGTTTGGTACAGTACCTCCTCTAACGGTAAGTACACATATTTACCGATAGGAAAACACATATATTTGTTCAGTCATGCATATTCTAACGGTAAATGCACATATTTACCGATAGAAAAATACATATATTTGCTCAGTCATGCATATTCTAACGGTAAATACACATATTTACCGATAGGAAGCACATATATTTGTTTAGTCATGCATATTCTAACGGTAAATGCACATATTTACCGATAGAAAAATACATATATTTGTTCAGTCATGCATATTCTAACGGTAAGTACACATATTTACCGATAGAAAAATACATATATTTGCTCAGTCATGCATAGTCTAACGGTAAATGCACA
Organism: Pharus latifolius; assembly: GCA_019359835.1. Lineage (NCBI taxonomy): Eukaryota > Viridiplantae > Streptophyta > Magnoliopsida > Poales > Poaceae > Pharus > Pharus latifolius. The sequence continues at coordinate 69,388,033 of CM033323.1, forward strand.
TATTTACCGATACAAAAACTAATGCTCGAGTGTCATGCATCATCTAACGGTAAGTACACATATATACCGATAGAAAAACTCATGTGCGTGCTGTGTCATGCATGATCTAACGGTAAGTACACATATTTACCAATAGGAAAACACATATATTTGCTCAGTAATGTATATTCTCTAACGGTATGTGTGTGTTTGTACCGATAGAATATGTGAGCGGCAAATTACCTAAGTTAGTCTGACGGTTATTTCATGTATTTACCGTTAGAAAAATGTCCAATATAAGGAAAACCCCACTCGACCATTGCTGAGCTGCTCTTTAATTTGTTCTGTTGCACTCTGTGTCCCTCTGTTTGTGACGAAAGTTCCAGCTACACTGCTAGGGTGATCAGCGCAGGCTGGAGGGAAGTTGATTGCGCCCCTCTCTTTAAGGTATGCTTAATCGTCGACACTTATCTCTCTCTCCCTCTAGATCTCCCTTCCTCTCTACTTGCAAGCTAGCTGTATTGTGTAGTTCCAAGTTTGTAGCTCTAAGCTTGGGAGCTTGGTAGCTGGAAATGCGTCATGTTTTAGGAGCTAACTAGTTTGTATTGTGTAGTTAGCTAGGTTAATTAGTGTTAATTTCGTCAGGCTAGGGTTCAACACATGTATCTGTTGTAAGAGGCTGTACATGTACATATACATAACTTAATCGGGCAGGTTTCATGCATGGCTTACTCGTTAAATTTTGTTAATTGTAGATGAACAGGAAATATTGGATGTATGGAATAAAACGTACTACTCTTGAATATTTGGATGGTGTGAATGAGTTTATTAAATTTGCTGAGCAACAAAAGGAGAGGAAGGGAGAGAAAAATATGCTCTGTCCTTGTACAGATTGTATGAACTTGAAGAGATTTAGCAACTCTGATCAAATTAAGAGTCATTTGATTCGTCGTGGTTTTAACGTGCGATACACCCATTGGATATGGCATGGCGAAGATCTTGAGGAAACAAGCACCACTACTACCAATCAGCACGACTCGGATATGGATTGCAATAATATCGATGATCATCCCAATTTTGGTAATGTTCATTCCGATGTGCACGTAGATGATGATGATGACAATCTAGATGAGATGTTACGTGATGTAGAGGAAGATTACAATGAAAATGACTTCTATGAATTTGAGAAACTGATTGCTGACTCTGAGAAGCCTCTGTTCCCTGGATGTGCAACATTTACAAAACTGTCTTCTGTGCTGAGATTATATAACTTGAAGGCAGGAAACGGTTGGAGTGATAAGAGTTTCACGGCACTATTAGATCTTCTAGCGGACATGCTTCCAGAGGGAAATGAGTTGCCAAGATCTACTTACCAAGCCAAAAAACTGTTGTGTCAGTTGGGAATGGAAATCGAAAGAATACACGCATGCCCAAATGATTGTGTGTTGTACCGTAACGAGTACTCCAGTTTGCATGTTTGTCCAAGATGCGGCGCATCGAGGTATACGCGTAGGGACCAGATTGACAGTGAACGTCACGAGGTAAGGAAAGGGCCCCCGGCAAAAACTGTGTGGTACTTGCCTGTGATACCTAGATTGAAGCGGCTGTTTCCAAATCCGAAAGTCGCGAAGCACTTGCGTTGGCATGCTGAAGCCTGGAAACAAGACGGAAAACTGAGACACCCAGCTGATTCTATTCAATGGAGAAACATCAACAGAACATTTGCTGAGTTCGGCGGCGAACTTAGGAATGTAAGGTTCTGGCTGAGTACAGATGGTATGAACCCACATGGTAATATGAGCAGCCGGCACAGCACTTGGCCGGTTCTTTTATGCATCTACAATCTTCCTCTTTGGTTATGCATGAAGCGCAAGTACATCATGATGGCGTTACTAATCTCAGGACCCAGACAACCCGGAAATGATATTGACGTGTTTCTAGCGCCTTTAATCGAGGACTTACAGAAATTGTGGAGCGAGGGTGTGCAGGTGTGGGATGCATACAAGAAAGAGAATTTCATCTTGCGGGCCCCGATATTTTGCACCATAAATGATTTTCCTGCCTACGGCAATTTGTCGGGGTATAGTACGAAAGGAGCCAAGACTTGCCCTATTTGCCTAGATGAAACTGAGAGCATGTGGCTGCGAAACTGCTGGAAAACAGTGTACATGGGTCACCGCAGGTTTCTTCCGGTGCATCACACGTACCGTAAGAAGAGGAAATCATTTAACGGGAAGCCGGAGAAGGGATCAGCTCCAGTGTTTCTGACCGGTAAGGAGATTTACTCACGCGTGAACGACATCAAAGTTGAGTTCGGTAAGCATTCTAAACCTCGAGAAAAAAATGTTTGGAAGAAGAGATCGATTCTCTGGGATCTACCGTACTGGGAGCACTTACAAGTTCGACATTGCATTGACGTCATGCATGTAGAGAAAAATGTCTGTGACAGTTTGATTGGTTTGTTGTTGAACATTCCGGGAAAGACAAAGGATGGTGTGAAAGCTCGTCGTGACATGGTGGAAATGGGGATAAGGACTGAGCTTGCACCTTTAGAGAATGGAAAGCGTACATAACTCCCCCCGGCCTGCTACACGTTGTCCAAGAGCGAAAAAACAGAACTCTGTCGGTGCCTGCACGGTGTTAAAGTTCCATGTGGGTATTCCGCGAACTTGAAAAAACTTGTGTCTATGAAGGACCTAAGACTGGTTGGCATGAAGTCCCACGACTGTCATGTCTTGATGTCACAGATGCTTCCCATTGCTATCAGAGGCATTCTCCCAGTTAAAGTCAGAGAGACAATCACAAACCTATGTTATTTCTTCAACGCAATATCTTGCAAGGTAAGTACGTGCACTCGTACTATAAGTTCACTACCTCCATTTGTGGAGCTTAATTAGAAGATTTTTCTGATATGAATATTTGGCGCAACTGTGTCCTCGTAGGTAATTGATCCCGATGGACTGGACGCTTTGCAACGCGACGTGGTTACAACTCTTTGTCAGCTCGAGATGTATTTCCCTCCATCCTTTTTTGATGTTATGGTCCATCTGATTGTTCACCTTATCAGAGAAATTAAGTTTTGTGGACGCGTGTGCCTGCGCTACATGTATCAATTTGAGAGATTTATGGGTGTATTGAAGGGATACGTAAGGACTCGTCGTCGACCCGAGGGGAGTATCATGGAAGGTTATGCCGCCGAGGAGGTGATTGAATTTTGCACAGATTATATGGCCGGGGTTAACCCAATTGGTGTTCCTAGGTCCCGACACGAGGGTAGGTTTGAGGGAATCGGAACGATTGGATTCAAAGCTATCGTCCCCGCTCGTGATGTGTACTCAAAATCACATTTTTGGGTCTTACAACACATGACGGAGGTCGAGCCATACATACACGAGCACAAGGTAATGTTACGGTCACAGAATCCTTCGAAGTCAGACGTTTGGGTAAGCAGAGAACATAACAGGAAATTTGCTGAGTGGATCCAAGAAAGAGTCACGCGAGCTGCCGAGGGCTCCGTAAGTGAAACTGTGACATGGTTGGCTAGAGGCCCAAGATTCACTGTAGGGACTTGGCAGGGGTACGACATCAATGGGTATTCATTTTACACAAGAGCTCAAGACGCCAAGAGTAGCACGCAATGTAGCGGAGTGACACTGTTTGCTATTTCCGAGGATGCCAGGTCAGTACGGGCGCTGAACTCATATTACGGTGTCATTGACGAAATATGGGAGCTCGATTACGGATTACTTAAGATTCCCCTGTTTCGATGCCAATGGGTCGAAATCCCTCGAGGTGTTCAAGTTGACAGTTACGGGTTTACTCTCGTCGATCTTGGTAGAGTCGGACACCAAGACGATCCATTCATACTTGCAAAGCAAGCCACACAGGTATTCTACATCGTTGACCCGGCCAATCCAAACTTGCATGTTGTCCTCCACAGCAAGAGACGTATTGTTGGGGTCGAAGATGTTGTCGACGAAGAGGAGTATAACCAATTCGATGAAATACCTCCATTTTTAGAGGACATTCAATCTATCCGTACTGAAGATATCGACGAAACAACGTATCTGCGAGATGACCACGAAGAAGGATTATGGGTTGAGAACCATTGATGATTAATTTCTATTTCAGGGATAAATGCCAAGCAAACAGCCCACAAGTTCTGCAGCAAGGTGAGGAACTTATCATTAATACATCAGGCAGTACATTTTTCTTTAGAATTTAATGATAAGCTAGTTCACAGCATTAATACATCTCAATTTTACTCCACAGCATGAGTTCTAACATGTACAGTACCTTTATCCTGTAAATATTTAATTCTTCCCTTCAAATAGCACTTGCAAAAAATCTCATCGCAGCCTCTTCAAATTAAGTTCAGCAAAAATCCCTTTTTTCTGATGGTATTTTGTTATTTATACCGATAGAGAAGGACATCTTCTCTCAGGCACTTCAAAACGTTTTCTATCGGTATTGTTCTATTTTACCGTTAGAATAAATTCGTTTGTCCCACGGTATTTGTTGTCTGACGGTTTTTTCCTGTTTTTACCGATAGAATAAGACTCTGCCGCTTTGAATTCTCAAACGCGTCGCCATGCGTCGCCTTGGAAACTCTATAAGTACCTCGCCATGCGTCGCGGTATTTTGTTGTCTTTCTAATTCTCGAACGGTTGGACTCCTCATCTTCTCTTTCACAATGGCAACCTCCATGGGATCGTCATCCACGGCCTGCCCGGTAAGAACTCTAAATCTCCTCGGTTTACCCCTGTATTGTTAATCCATGTTCAGTTCATTCTTGACATGTTGATTTGCACAGGGAATGGTAGCCGTGGAAGACACTGCCAAAGTGAAGGCTGACCTGAGGGCCCTCCAGGAGGAGCACAAGCTCCTTACAGACAAGCACACTCAGCTACGGCTTGACCTTGACGATCTCTTCCAGCGCATTAAGCGCATGAAGACGGATGGTGACAATGCTAGGGCGAGGACGAGGACGAGGCGTCTTCGCGAGGAGAAGAAAGCCGCGGATATGACCATCGCTGGCTGCGGTTTGACTATAAAGGATACCATAGCGAAGCTGAGGGAGGTCGCAGGCCTTCTTGACGCGGTAGTAGTTGATCCTAGGGACAACTTGTCGCTAGAGGAGTCCTGCGTCCTGGCTGCAAGTCTAACTGACTCTATTCTACATGCAGCCAGGGCTAAGACCACCCCTTGACCTAGCATTTTGGGTTTTATTTTTTTTTGTAAGTGATAAAACAACAATGAATGAACAATTTCTTTTTATGTCAATTTTCCAATTTTCCGGCTATCTTCCCTCTTTCTTTAACATTCTGCAGCTTTCAACCACGGTCTGTTTGATGTTAAATTGTGTACCTTTTCATTACTCTGACGGTATTTTGTTGTTTTTACCGATAGAAAAAGGGCACACAAATCTCAAGCACTTAATCAAAAAAAATTTCTGGGGAAAATTGGGCTCACGGGATTTTTTTGTTTATACCGATAGAAAAGGGCGCCTTTTCATTACTCTGACGGTATTTTGTTGTTTTTACCGATAGAAAAATTGCACCCAATCTCAAGCACTTTAAAAAAATTTTCTGTGGAAAATTGGTCTCACGGGATTTTATTGTTTATACCGATAGAAAAATGCATCCACTAATTCAAATATTTTTCCGGGAAATTTACTTTTTCTATCGGTATTATTTTGTTGTTTCGATAGAAAATTACATAAGTCTATCGGTATCATTTTGTTATACCGATAGAAAAGTTCCTCCGCTACTTTATTACTCGTACATGACCCTTTAGTTTCCCTCCACTCGAACAGTTCCACCTTAGAGCACTGCGTCTCTTCGAGAGCGAAGAAAACCCCAACCTCCGCCGTGAGCACTCACTTCCTCTCTCCCACACGACGATCGCTGGCTGGACACTGGTTCTTCACTGCCACCGGTTCTTATTTTCGTCCTTCGCCCGCCGCTGCTGCGTTCTACACCGCCTCTCCATCACCAGAACTGATCGCCGCCGTAAATACCCTAATTCGTCGTTCTATTTCCAGCATCTTCTTTATTTGATCCTAGTGTTTTGCACGTACTAATTCTTCGAGTTTTGCAATTACACTAGGGTTCCCTATTGTGTTGGCTTATGTACATTCCACAGGCAATGTTGATTTTAATTAGGGTTTACATAATATGTTCCAGTGCTGTAATGAACCTGTTTTGAGATTTTAACTTCTCTATACTGCTGTATGTGTGATCAATTGTATCCAACTGCCATGTAATGCAGATTATATGTTGGAGGTGTTCTTACACATATTCTATCGGCAGCTCATGTGTTTACCGATAGAAAATTTTTCTGCACAAGTAGTAAAACTTAATTTGGATCTGGAAGGACATGAGCCATGCAATGTACTAGTTTGGTTGAGAATTTTTACTCACTTCGTATGAATATATGGCAATGTGGATGGGTCTTCGATGTATATGTTTCAAATGCCTATATACATGACTTTTCCCAACCTAATAGCTTTGAAGTCCTGATGACTTACAGACAGGCTAGGCTAAAGATTATGCACAGTGGCACTTAGATGCTTGTGTGCATATTTACGTGTGAAATAATAATGCTGGCCCATGAATATTAGTGTAGCAAATCATCGAGAATGTTATGTGATGAAAGTGAATGGTGGCTTGTCAACAAAATTCCATATGTAGAGAACATTGTTATGTTCTATCGGTATCTCACGTGTTTGCCGATAGAAAAATTGTCTTGTGTGGAGGTAATTGTTATGGTCTATCGGCAGATCATGTGTTTACCGATAGAAAATATTTCTGAAGAGTTCAGTAAGTAATTTATGCATGTCTTTCTTTTTGTATTATTTTCCCTTTTGCCGCCCTAGTTAGTCTCCAGTCCTGGGCTGAGTTATGGAACTCCAAGGCGAATTAATTGCCATATATATGGTTTGTTGAAGGTTTTGTAGGGGAAGACATGTCGTCGTCTTCATCGGATGGTACTAGTGGTTCGACTAGGGCCAACCCCATCGTAACTACTGAAGATGGGGCTGTTACATCCCAGCGCAAGAGGGTGGGGCGAGGCGCGACGACGTTGGGGCGTTTGGCCAAACGCACTGATCTTTCTTGCGAGTTCAACCAATTTGGGAGGCCGATTGGAAAGAATGCTGGGAGGTACGCGGCCTATGTTGGGCTGTTGGCGAAAGAAAGGGTGAAGATCACCGTCTAGAGCTGGAAGGACGTGACGGCGGACGAGAGGGATAGGTTGTGGGCGGAAGTGAAGGTTAAATGAACTGAAATCGCTGAACTCTTTCGTAATCACGTTCTCTTGGCTTATACTAAAGTTTAACTAACTCGTGATTAATTGTATGCATTTTTCGGAAACAGGCTAAGTGGAACATCCCCGACGATACACCTAGGACTGCCTGCTTGAAGGACATGAACGGAACATGGAAAACCTTTAAGAGCTGGCTCGTCAGTAACTTCCTAGCTGCGGGGAAATCTCCTTGCGAGAAGTACCCCTTCATATCGGAGGAGGTATGGGAGGAATTCACCAAGTAGAAGGGGACTAAGGAGTTCAAGGCCCTTAGCGAGAAGAATAGGGCGATCCAGAAGAGGAACGACCACCCGCATCGGCTCGGATCCCGGGGCTATGCGGGGAAGGAGGAACAGTGGAAGAAGGAAGACGAACAAAATCCTGTCATCGACACCCCTGAGTTGCCGCTCTCCGAGATCCGGGATGAGAGGTGCAAGCGATGGTGGACGGGGAGGGGGTCCGTGTCGTCCACGGGGTCTGTGCAGTTCGCAACCCCTGGGGACGCCGACGTTGTGAGGCGAATGGTAAGTTGGCTAACCTCGTAAACTGTGTGCGCGCAAGTGTATATAAGGCAATTTGTCTCACAAGGTACCTTCAAATGTAACAGATCTCTTTTGAGAAGGAGGCAGCGGAGGGATTGTTTACCCCGCAGAGGGAGAACGACATCCTCACCCGGGCTCTAGGAAATAAGGAGCATCCCGGGCGGACACGGGCCGTGGGAGCCATTGTGTCGTGGAAGGCCGGTTTCGTAGATCCGGCTCCACCGAGGAAGAAGGCCCGCACCTGGAAGGAAAAGGAAGCTGACCTCTCCGATAAGATACGGGCTGAGGTACGGGAGGAGATACGGGCGGAGATGCAGGCTGAGATACGGGCTGAGGTACAGTCTGAGGTGCAGACCGAGGTCGCACAAATGAGGGAAGAGTTTGCACGGTTGAGACAAGAATTGCTGGCCAACAGTGCAGATGCGGATCCCCAGGACGACGGTACCCCGCGGGGTCGGATAAGCAGTTGCGTTTCGAAGGTACTCGCGGATCCAGTGGATCTACTTGAGGTACTGCAAGCCTTCATCTGTGCACTTAAGTTGATGCAAGCCTTCATCTGTGCACTTAATTGTTACAAATTTGCAGGGGCCGGAGGGCTGCATCCTACAGAATCACGTAGGCGCCGGGCAGGAAGTGGTTGGACACGGCTTCGTATATCCGTCTGGGCCGGATGTCCGGGTCCACTGTGTACCTCTGCGGTTGGGTTTCGCAAAGGTACAGGTGGACATGGCCATGCTGGGCTACAACGATTCTCCGTTGCCAGTCCCAACAGAGGAACTGGAGACACTTGCTGAGGCAGTGGGCTCCTACGTACAGTGGCCCAAGAAGTGTCTTGTAATACAACCGGTAAATCCTACACATTTTAGATTACATCCTACTCAGTACACTCAACTTGCATAATCTAACATACGTGCTCATTAATTGAAGTGGCCTGCCGCGGGGCTACCAGAGGACTGCGCCCCCAGCTCGGGGCATGAGGGCCGATCTCGTGCGAACCTGGACACATCAAAGACGGCCTCGACCCCACCCAGCGCATCCACGCCTCCACCTCGGAAGAAAGCCGCCATCACCTCGCCCTTGCCTTCGAAGGTACGCGCTCAGTCCCCGGCAAAAGGCAAGGGCAAAGGACGACAGGGACTGCCGCGGACGTTCACGAACGCGCTCCCACTCCTGTCGGAGGCATCTTTGCGGAAATTGGATCGATCAACCAGAGACCTCCACGACTGGTACCTACATCGAGCTCGGCGCAACCTGAACTTCTTAGTTCCCTACAGGCCTGGGCAGTTCCACCGTGAGCCCGGGACTATATCCGTGGCACACGAGGATCTGTTCGACCTCTACAACTGGCGGGAGCTCGATATGTCCATCATACGGACTGGAGTCCTGTGAGTTTGCTGATGCTATGTATTGCTGTTTTCTAACTCTGTTTGCTAACTCTGCATTAATGTTGCAGTTCATTTGAATACTGAGTAACTTTCTGTGAAATTAATATTAATCTCGTCCTTCGCATGCAGGTGCATGTACAGGCTAGCATCGGAGGCTGCGTGTGACAAGGTGGGTTTCCTCGACCCAGAGAAAATAAGCCTCACGATGCTAGAGCAGGACGCCGCGCACGCTGAGCAGTACATATCCAGCGCGCTGATGGCGCAGCAGGACAGGGACTTCATTCTGGTGCCGTACCACCAAAGGTTAGTGCATTTCGTACTAATTTAACTCAATCTTGTATGTTACACCTGAGATGTACTTTGAGCTGGCGGTCCTCTTTTACGTACAATGCAGGGGCCACTGGATCCTCATCGTGATCTGTCCGCCGAGGAACGAGGTGTACTACCTTGATTCGATGCGTGACAGATTATCGATGGAATATGTGCTCAAGGGGAATATGGAGGCGTAAGTAACTTATATGTTTGATTTATATTTTGACCTCACTAGCTAATGATAATACATTAACTGGCAATACTAACTGAAATGCAGGGCTTTTGATAAATATGTGTCCGCTGGAGGGAGGCATGCCGCACCGCAGGGCTCCGTACTAGCTTGGAAAGAATATGAGGTACTCACGAGACTTTTTGTTTATGCTTAATTAGTTTATGGAAACAATATATAGCTAACATGTCTTCGCATATGCAATTATCTCAGTGCCATCAGCAGCCGCAATCGTGGGAATGCGGGTTTTATGTGCTGCGCTACATGTACGACCTAGTGCAGACAAACTTTTCCCGATTCCCCCAGGTAAGCATCGATAGCTAACTCAAATTTCAAAAATGGGTGTCACGTTCTAAATTAGGATCGAAGTTAGTTACTCAGTATGCACACATGCTTGCAGATCGCCATGTCGAAAGACCAATATGAAAATGCAAAGATTATATATCTTCGACAAATCTGGGCACAATATGTCATGGAGGAAGTAGCGCCCAACCATCCAGCATGACAATTTTCTCCTTTTTGTGTACTCTGCATAGACTGTTCATATACATGTGAATAAATATATATATGTGAATAAATGTCCACATTGGATTGCAATCTGTATTTGTCCATACATATGTGAATAACTGCCTAATGTGTCAATTTGTTCTGTGAATTTACCTTGCATCTGTACTGTATTGTGTATCCAATCTATACTGTATTGCATCTGTACTGTATATGTGAATGTACTGTATTGTGAATGCAAATAAAGTACTGTATATGTGAATGCTCTATCGGTAAATTCATGAACAACCGAGAGACTACTGTTCTTTTTTCTATCGGTACAATCAAAATTAACCGTTAGAAGAGTGTGACCTTTCCTGCCGGTGAACTCATACATATCCGATAGAGTACTAAGCTTTTTTCTGTCGGTAATCTTGTAGTTAACCGTTAGAATAGTGGTAATTTTTAATCCGCTATTGACGAGTTTTCTATCGGTAAACTTGTAAGATGCCGATAGAATAGTATGATTTTTCCTATCAGTAAACTTATAATTAGCCGTTAGAATAGTGGTACTTTTCCAACCGCTGACGACGAGTTTTCTATCGGTACACTCCAAATATACCGATAGAATATTATGACCGCTAACGACGAGTTTTCTATCGGTACACTCCTAATATGCCGATAGAATATTATGATTTTTTCTGTCGGTAATCTTGTAATTAACCGTTAGAATAATGGTACTTTCCCTGCCGCTGGACATAAGACTACGACGGGTTTTCTATCGGTAGATTCATAATATGCCGATAGAATAGTGAACTTCTTCTGTCGGTTATTTACCAATAGAAAATGTCCAGTCTTGTTCTATCGTGTCTATCTCTATCGGTACAAAAACCGATAGTAGAAGGGTGTTTTTTACCGATAGAAGACTGCATTTCTGTACTAGTGTGAGGACATATATGGCACATACGAGGATGCATACAACACAGTGGTGCGGTTGCTTCAAAACGTCGTACTAATGAACCCAGGCACATTTGTGGATATGCTCGATCAAACAGCTGTTGCCCCAAATGGCAATACCATAGAGAACCCAAGAGTTCTGCATCGTTTGTTTTGGGCATACCCGTAGTGCATAGAGGCATTCACATGGTGTCGGCCGGTGTTATGTGTGCATGGCACTTTTTTTACTGTGAGGTACAAAGGGACACTACCGATTGCGGTTGCTGCAGATGTAACAATCAATTGCTTCCATTAGCATATGCAGTTGTAGAAGCCGAGAGCACAGAAGGTTGCTTGTGGTTTTTGGTGAACGTGAAGCGAGCGGTTGTAAAGGATCGTGAGAAGATCTGCATTATTTCTGATCGACATAGAGACTTAATTACTCAGAGCCATTGAGATAATGCGGTGTGCTCCCGATTCACCTTACAAGTGGGAGGACATGGTGAGCCGTTGGTGCATGTGACACCTTGCAAACCAACCTCTTCACCAAATTCCGGAGCAAACAAATTATAGACCTATTTAAGAGGCTATGCTCGCAGAACCAAGTGAGCAAGTATGACACTATCTTCGAGAAGCTCGAGGAGCTGACACTGAAGTACACGGCTAATAAAGGGTCCGGGGCCGACGATGGGGATGCTGTAAGCAAGTTTTCATGGTGGATCAATGACAAAGAGAAAGAGAAGTGGTCGTTGCTGTAAAATCGAGGATGCCGACTAGAGGGGGATATTAGGAGGCTTTTAAATTTTCTCCCCCACTAAGTAATTTCAACAAGATAATCGATTGAACTAGATTATACAATGAGGCTTAAAAAAATTTAATCAACTAATTGCATTCAACCATATGAAATATTTAACAATACATGCAACAATAGTGACATAAGCAATTGTATCAAGATGAATATAAAGCAAATAAGAATTACGCAATTGACACAATATTTTTACCTAGGTCTCGGAGACTCGCCCGGTCTCCCCTACTCCTCGTTGAAGCGCTCGCTCAAGCCTCGCTTCTATATCCACGAAGGATATCTCACTAGGGTTGCTCGTTCTCCACACCGGATAGGCGAGCACCACACCTTTCACAATCTTTTGCCGGCCTCTCCGACAAACTTCAATTGGAGAGATCGCGACTCTCCTCTGGCACCATCTAGGCGAAGGCGATCGCCAAGAGTAACAAGCCGGACACGCTCACTTGAACAAATCGAGTGCTAGAAGCTTAAGAATGCAAATGATATGCTTAACACTCTAGCACTAGCATGCAAATGGTGATTGAAGTGCACTAAGCACTATTCGCTTCACACAATTGCTCTCTCTCTCAAATCACTCAAGATTTGGGCTCAATTCTAGCCTCTAAATGCAATAACACATATGCAACTCAATTGGCTAGGTTTTCAGCTGAAGAATGAACTCTTTGAGCACCCCCAAAAGAAGGCAAACACAAAGTATTTATAGCCCTCAAAGAAAACTAGCCATTTGCAACCAGATGCGTCATTTTTGTACAGGCCGGACATTGTCCGGCCACTTCGGACACTGTCCGGCCAGTATAAAAAAATACGGCCGTTGCAAACGAGTCAGTGACCATTGGGGGCAATTTTGTGAAGGCCGCACATTGTCCGGGCACCTCAGACAATGTCCGGCCATCACAGTACAGATGAGCCGGACAAATGTATTTGTCTCTGGTTTATTTCAATGCTCAAAAAATTTGTACAGGCCTGACATTGTCCGGCCATATCGGACAATGTCCGGCCTACCCGGACAGATAGCCTCGGACGGATGCAAACGTCTCTGGTTTCATTTTGCAAAAGGCTGAAATAATTTGTACAGGGCCCCCGGACAATGTCTGACCACTGCACACTGACAGTAAACTAAGCATAGCTTTTGATCCAGAAATCCGATTGAGGTGATTTTTAGCTTGTTGGAAAGATAACTCAGAGATCTACAATTTTGTCAACAGAAGAAAGATCTACAAAGGTCTAGCAACTTCTAGAAAATTCAGAAACTTTCCTACTATCAAAATGTCCAATCCAAAAATCATCTCAAATGCAATTTAGGGTATTTGCACATACGGATTTGTCGTTTTCTCATGGATGTGATTGCTGTCACTCAGCAACGACCACGACCACACAGGTCTGACATCCAGTCGAAAACAGGTGGTCAATAGGGTTTGGTCGAGCGTATGCAAGCGAGCCGAAGACTGGTACGACCAGTCCGAACTCCTACGACCACACCCAAACCCTAAACAGAAATCTGCCAAACAAGCGACACGACCATGACCACGTATCAACACTGATATGATCAGAATATGCAAATACAACCACGACCAGCTCTAGATAAATAAACCAATTTAAACAGCTGGCGATCACGACTAAGTGCAGTTTTCAAAACATTTTCTCTAATGCACCACAAACTATACTTAGACTCTCTAACAATGCAAGAGACGATGAAATGCTAGTGCAAGATGATATGGATGCACCTGAGCTTCCGCACTAGATAGATTCAAGCTACTAGTTTCCGACCCCTCTTAATAGTACGGTCAAACTAGTAAAAAGAATCCTATCAATCTGGTCTGTCTCCAAACACCGAGACCGGTAAAACCCTAAGAAAACAATCCTTAATCTTGGATTTTACCTTAGGTAGAGTTTGACCTTGTGAAGCTCGATCGCTCGACGCTCGTCATCGCAAAGCTCAATCTCGTTAAGCTTGACCACGCGAAGCTCGACTGCTTGACGCCTGTCTTCGCAAAGCTCATCCTTGCTAAGCTTGACCTTGCTCGAGATGTCTCATATCATTTTCATCCTCTTCACGCGCTTGCCTGCTTTTTATCCTGCAATCAAACTGAGACTACAATACGTACACTCAATGCACAACATTAGTCTCATATATAAGTCATCATTAATCATCTCCAGAGAAACTACTCCACACAGGAGTTAGCTCAACGGTTTCTCTTTCAAATGACATGACAAACTACATTCAACGAGTAGCAAATGAATATGAGATGAAATACACATACGAACACGATCTATACTACTCATATCATAATATCAATCAACCTAGATGATCAAAGTGATGACCTCCCCCTCAACATGTGTATCGATATCAAATCCACAACTGGAGTCATCAACTTTAAGATTTATCATATAACATCTTGATCAATCAATTAACACAAGCTTGATACATCCACCGAGCTCCCCCTCTACATATGCATCAATATCAAATCCACAACCGAGGAAACATCCAATTCAGGGTTTACCGATAATCAACTCAACTTACTTGTGCCAAATCAGGATTTATCTAATTTGTTATTTGATCATCGAGTCTGACATCTTCAGATTAACTTTAATCATCATGGATTTATCCAAAACATCATTAATCATCAAAATCTAGATACTAAGATCTACCTAGATCCAACAGTTGCTGCATGACGAGGGTGGGGCAAGGTATGGCATTATGACGATAAATCTATCTGAAGTTTGTAACTATGTTTTGAAGGGGGTGCGATGCTTGCCATTGACCAACGATTGTGGAGATGACATAGTATCGCATTGTGCAATATTTGAACAACAGAAGTCTTACAGCCAAGATGCTAGTCAACGATCCATTTAGAACCTTACCAGACGTGGTGTAGATAATACATGAATTTTCGGATAAATAAGGCCCAGACGCATGAGGTGAAGATCATCAACCGATTGCACAAGATAATTTTAGTCCGACTGCGCCAGAAGCGAATTAACAAATGTCTCAGAGCCGGCAGGGTACATGAAGTCATTCTGGGGGATGTTGCAGAGTGCACATGCAACAAGGCCATGTTATTACACAAGCCATATCCACATGTCATTGCTGCATGTACGGCACTTGGTATAAATCCATCTCTATACATTTCTGAATTCTTCAACCTTCATAACATTCAGCAAACTTAGAGTGGTATTTGGAGAGTCTTCATGAAGGTTGGTAATTACAGAGTAATTCCATCTGGTGAGATCAGGTGGATCCCAGCTTTCAACCTCAGGAGAAAGGGACTTGGTCATCGGAAGACGTGTCGCTTGCACAATGACATGGACGAATCATAGAAAACGAGCACTCGGATCCTTTTTCTAATATTATGGTAGGCCTTTCCATTGGTTTGGACAGTGGATGTGTCCTCAGATCCTTTTTCTAAGAAATAAGAACACATCGCAAGTATAGCCTATATTAGTACTCTATGGATAAGTATCGCGCGAATCGGGCACTTATCGGCTCACAAGCGCGACAGAAACCTTATCCCTAACGGCTTGTAAACCTAAGAAAAAGCATGCCTAATTGAGTCAAAAGCTTCTCTATTTATAGTACACAGGTAAATGTACTCGAAAACAACTCCTTGACAAACTCTGACTTCAATTGGAACAAGAACAATCGAATTGGGATAAAATTCGACCAAGTTTCGACCAATTTCAATCCAAACCGACAAAAATCGGCTAATCTAGCCTTATTCGACCAGTTCGGATCAAAACCAGTTAAAACCGGCAAAAACTAAGCCTAATTCGACCAGGTAAAGCCTTCGAAACAAATTCGAACTCAACCAGGACACATCGCGCCATCTAAACCATCCAAAAATTCAATCAAACAGCCAGTAAACTTGGTCGTGTTCGAATCATGTACCTTTTCGACCGTGGCTCACTTTGTGTTCGAATCCAAGTAGTTTTCGACCGCGAGTGTGTTTGAATCAGGTACCTTTTTGACCGCGGCTCACTTTGTGTTCGAATCCAAGTAGATTGCGACCGCGGGCGTGTATTAGAACTCGAGTACAATTCATTTTCGGCTTTCGACCATCTCGTTTTGGCCCTGGCTTTCGACTACAATTCTTTTCCTCTGTTCAGATTTGAATATTGGTCTAATTTGGATCAAATGAAGTCCAAATTGTCTCAAATTTGGTAGGCCTGATCCCTACAACACAGAGAATACAATTGTGAAAGCATTTTGTAAAAATAATGAAACTTTGCACATAAAATGTCATATCCAAGGAGTATTAAGCATGATTTTTGCACGTTTTTAAAACCTACGGTAAAATTCTACCAAATTAAGACTTATCAGATATCATACCCAAACTCATTTCTTCGTTATATTTTGAATTGTTATGCTAACGGTAATTAATTTCTATAGAGATGGCTGACGAGGATTACGGCTTCCAGAGCTACTCAGTGGTAGGTGGGACAATGCTCATCGTGGGCGTGTATTGTCACGAGGTGGACATCTTGAGCCACTTGTAATCAGGGCTCCCATAGAGTACTGGCCTCTTGATGCGAGATACATCCCTATTCTCACAGAAGCGGGTTTACTACCTTTTGCTCGTATGCTGGAGACTGGTCATGGCTTCACATTGGACAGGCCGTTGGTCACCGTATTGGTGGATTGATGGTGCCCCGAGACAGACACATTCCATTTCCGATGGGGGGAGATGACGATCACGTTGGAGGATGTGGGCATGCTCCTAGGCCTACCCGCCATAGGAGCACCCATCATTCCATCACCGCCGCCTGCAGACTGACGCACTCAGGTAAACCTTAGATTCAACATCGTTCAACAGGCATATTAGATCCCATCAACTAGGCGTGGTGTGCCGCATAGGTTTTGTTGCGCTACCTTGAGTGCATGGCTGATGTGCTAGAGCATGTTGTGCACCGGCGTTTGTTCACATACCTGTTGATAATGTTCTAGTATGTCCTATTCCAATCTACACACTAGGATACAGTTCACCCATGGTTCATTCTATTGGCGGAGAGCATTGTCGATGCCTAACCAAGGCATGTTCCCTAGTACAACTGGGCTATGTCCGTGCTTTGTGCAACATATCGGGGGTTGTGCAATGCATGTGTCCAGACTGCACTAGAGTCTGTATTGTTGGCATGCTCCCTCCTGCTGCAGCTATGGTCTTGAGAGCATTTTTCAATTGGCCGGCCACACTTGGATCGACCAATGCATCCGTATCCCGAGCCTGATGATGTCCATGATTGGGTGGATAGCCCAACCATGGGCACAATATGAATGCACGATCGACCGAGATGGTCTGTGAACCAGGTTCGTCGGTATTACATCTTGTACCAAGGGGATTTCGATCTACTCCATGAGTCACGAGTCATATGGTGCCCGTGGACACCAGATTTCATTGAAAGCATTGCACTGCATGGCATATCGATCATGTGCACAACAGGCAATACTTGTAGGATGACACAACGTCATCTTGTGTTCTCTCATATGGTGGAGCTGTCTACCCGGAGCAGGTGATGCGACGTTTGGATTATATCAGGACACCCCACCTCCGGAGAGAGCACGTGATAGGGATCTCCCCAAGGATGTCCATAGATACGCCCATGTGTGCATAATATTGGAATTATGTTTTCTCTTTCAATAACTACCATTACCTAGCATTACCTTCATTTTATTTTGTAGGCAGAGTAGACAAGGAAGGTAGCCCGACAATTGGGCGCAGAAGAATGACAAATGGGTGCAGGAGTGGAACGAGCTTGCACAGACTGATGTAATTGCATGCAGAGGATCGATTGTATGATCATACTACGTACCAAGCATACCTTAATGGGTACATGCCCCGTACCCGCACGCTACTTTCTCGTGTGCCTGAGGATACGCCAACACTTATACCGCATTCCAAACGTGTGCAATTAGGGTTTGATTCTGATTGGCTAGGGCGGAT
The DNA here is from genome assembly GCA_019359835.1 of Pharus latifolius. Taxonomy (NCBI): domain Eukaryota; kingdom Viridiplantae; phylum Streptophyta; class Magnoliopsida; order Poales; family Poaceae; genus Pharus; species Pharus latifolius. The sequence continues at coordinate 69,405,945 of CM033323.1, forward strand.
ACATCGCTCAGTATGTTTTGACGATATTTCCCCTTTTGTATCTATCATTTACTCATTTCACTAACTAATACACTACTTGTCTTTCTCAGTTGGACATTGCAACTGCCATCGAGTGGTAGACTAGATCGATTTTGTCTGGCATAGCACGCAAAGGTCACTAGTGCCATAATGAGTTTATTGGAGTCATTCGTGTAGTGAACACTAGTGCCCGACGACTCATAAGCGACCAAAGTTACGGTCGTACTAGTGACACATTCATGCCAAAACAGCCTTTGGCGCGCCCACCAAGCCCAAGGTCTGCTCGACCCTCATCTGCACGCCCCAATACCTCGGGTACACGTCCTACTCGACACAACTCATCATTAAGGTGCGAGATTGACATAGCAGGCCCATCTAGCACCCCATCAACTCTTCCATGCTCAACATCAATGTTTTCTCGTCGAGATGGATCACTACATATAGGAGAGCCATCGACACATCATAGGCTAGGAGGCAATGATTTCGACAACTCTGACAACTCGGAGGACATTAGAAGAGCTCAAGAGACTACTAATAGGGTTTTGGCAGAGCAACCACCCGCAGATGAGTGTTGGGATCAGTGGGAATTGGAGCGGGTGAACTAGCTCTACTCTGCTCCTTGGATGCCTTCGCAGCCAGCGCAACATACTGAGGGGGCATCTTAGGGTCAGCCGTCGGAGCAGACAATACATGCACCACAGGAGGCTGAGGCTGAGTGGGTGGCACAACAAAGGGAGCATGACGATTGGGTGTCCAACATGCTAGGGATGGATAATCCCTATGCACATCAGCACTACACGCACGATAAACTTCAACCGAGTTAGCTTCATGATGCTCCACCACCGACACATCCTTCACAGCCATTAGGGCCGCTAGACCGCTACCGACCTTCTATTGCAGCTAGTCGGAGACCACATAATCCGCCTAATCCTTATTCATCCTTGCCTTTTCAGAGAGATAGGTAGTGCAAAAGAGGGAGGCGAATTAATAATTAGACATGTGGGTCAGCACATCATGGGATGTACTTCTAAATAATATATACTAATTGTTTGTTTCGGCTTTCAGTTTGGCGTTTCATTCTTTCAAATAATTAATAATTTCCGAATATTGGAGTTCAAATTTAAAAGATATCGAAGAGGAAAGTATAAAAAAATTACTATTTTCTGTAACATTTCCAAAATGTTAAAAAAGATGGTTTACATTTTTTATAAAAATTTTTTGTTGCGTTTTCTCAATGGAAACGACTAGAGGAGAAATTGAGGTAGTCTCTTTTCTGTCGCGTTTGGGAGATGGAAAAGATTCCTGTCGCGATTTCAAAAGGGAAAAGATTCCTGTCGCTGGTTGAAAACGGAAAAGAGTGAGTAACCTTCTGTCGCGGTTTCAAAGGAAAAAATGATATGTCGCTAGTTGAAAACGAAAAAAGTGAGGTGTGGGTTTTTGTCGCGTATCACACCAGTGATAAATTATTTATTGTATTCAACCAGATTAGTTTCACAATTTCGTTAAATTGTAGCTCATTTTTTAAATTATTTTTTAATTCAAGTTATTTATAAATAATTTTCTACTAATTTATTACTAGCCACCCTGGCTATGGATCATGTACAATCCTACTCCATTTCCACGCGGAAACTCACCGACAAAAAGAGGGTTTTATCCATCCGTCCCCACCATGCCCGGTCCCTCTAACCAAACGGCTCAAGTCTCTCGCCTCATGCGATGGCATTCGCCGCCGCCGCCTCGCCGGCGGTCGACGTGGCCGCCACCTTCTCACCATCTCTACCGCTCCGCCGCCGCCACCACCGAGTCACCATCGTAGTCTGCTCCCTCCCCCGCTACCGCCGCGAAAACCCTAGCGCCACCGCCGCACGAGGAAGCCCCGGCCCCAGCGACAACGCCCTCGTGGCATCCCTCTGGCGCCTCCGCCGCCGGGCGGAGCTGCGGCTCCACCGCCTCCTCGCCGACGCCGACGACGCCTACCGCGACCTCCGCTCAGCCGCCCGCGTCGTCAGCGGGGACCGCGTGGTCGTCACCTTCCGGCGCTCGTCGCTGCGCTTCGCCGCCGCCGCGCTCCTCTGGTCACTCGCTCTAGCCTCGGCGGCGGGGGCGCTGGTTGTGCTGGGGCTAGGGTTTTGGCTGCGGCGGCGGCGGCAGCGGCGGCGGAGCCGAGGAGAGGGTGGAGCTGTAGTGAGGCGGAGGGATCGGAGCTTGGGAGGGAGGGAGGTGGTGGTGGGGGTCGCGTCCTCGGGGGCAGCTCCGGTAAACCACGTCTCGCAGCCAGCGAGGCAGGTGAGGAGGAGGGAGCAACAGGTGAGGCTCCCAGAGTGGTGGCCGGAGGTGAGCTCGGAGGTGGTCTTGACTGGGCCTGAGGTGGAGGCGTGGGGAAGACAGGCCAATAGATTGGTCCGAGGTGAATGCTTATACAAATTTCAGCTTAATCTCACTCTATGCTTTAATGTTGTAGTCCTGAAATTCTTAGCCTCTTGTTATGAAAGTAATCAGGTGGATGCTGCCCACAACATGAAATAAATGAATGAAATGGAAAATAATTGTTTGTGAGTAACATCCTCAAAATGCAATGTTGGGATGCCATAATGCAATAATACTATGTTGTTGGTTCTTGTCATCATTTATTAAAAGTGAAAAGGTCATTATGACTTATGAGCTAACTTAGAGTAGAAAGAGCTAATTATAACATGTACATGAAAGAAGTAGTTACCCAAGAGTTCATAGAATCAAATCCCAATAATAGCTAATTAGCAATAATTACCCATTCAACATGCTGTTGATGGAACTTGAACCCTAGCATTCAGCCAGATAACTGGATGACAAACATGTGAATATGTGATTAGAATGCAAAGTGGGAATGGGGATATCAGTGGTAAACAATGCAGTTTCCTTGATTCCTATTTTCATGTTCTACTAGTAAGTAGAGACAAAATCATGTTAGTAGTTTTATAAATTTGAATTGTAACATTATCTGTACTACTGCATAAAAAGGTAATGTTTGAATACTGTCATGGTCTTCGAGTTTTCTGATCACCACCCAAAATTTTCATGCATATGGGCTCAACCACGGTGAATTTATGCTTTCTTTAGGCTTAGTTTGGTGATGCCTTATTGCATTATACTGTGTTGTTAAACAAGCATGGAAGAGATGAGCCGTTACCTCGCAGAAAAGCTAATATATTGAAAAGCAGTTTGTGGAACCTGTTATTTGAAAGGGTTTATTTGGTATTGTAGTGCTTATCAAAAAAGAAGTTTTAAAGAACTATTTTTGATATATTGGCTGTTTCCTAAGGTATCTCATTTAATTTTTTTTAAAAAGATTAACTGTACTACTGCATAAAAAGGTAATGTTTGAATACTGTCATGGTCTTAGAGATTTCTGATCACCAACCAAAATTTTCATGCATATGGGCTCAACCGCGGTGAATTTATGCTTTCTTTAGGCTTAGTTTGGTGATGCCTTATTGCATTATACTGTGTTGTTCAACAAGCATGAGAGATGAGCCGTTACCTCGCAGAACAGCTAATATATTGAAAAGCAGTTTGTGGAACCTGTTATTTGAAAGGGTTTATTTGGTATTGTAGTGCTTATCAAAAAAGAAGTTTTAAAGAACTATTTTTGATATAGTGGCTGTTTCCTAAGGTATCTCATTTAACTTTTTTTTTTAAAAAAAGACTGGACTAATCAATATTTTAGTGGAAGTGGCAATTTTTTTCCACAGCTGGATATTCCATGCAGCACAGTGCAGCATAGCACAAATCTGCAAAACTAACTCTTAAGGCATTGTTTGGGTAAATGACACATTTGGTCTTTCTACTCTGCTTGAAAGCTCATTTTGGTTCATCTACTTTCTAAAGGGTCAAATTAGTCCCTCTACATTGTGAATCAGGTCAAAATAGTCCTTTTGATTGAAAACATAATTAAAAAAAATGTGATGTGGCATGTGTTTATGCTTACTAGAAGGAGATATAAGGTGCCACATCAACTAAGCTTCGTGAATCAAATAATGTGTCAAAGATTGGAGTTGCATGAACTTGTTTATGAAGCACTTTGTGAAAGATTTGTGGTGGTATGGGGGGGCCTAGATAACAGTTACTAGGGTCAAAGCACCCCCTGATCCATGATCTTGGGTCGGTGATCCAGACCGCGGGTCGCCGGCAAGCTAGATTGCTGCCGGATTGGCAAATCTATGGGGCATGATAGGAGAGGAGGGGCGTAGTGGAGGAAGGGGAGGAGAGGAGGAGGAGGAGGAGGAGGAGGTGAGCGGCAGCAACACTGCTCTTGCTGCTGTAGGAGGAACGGGAGAGGTGGGGAGGAGGAGGAGAGAGGATGAGGAGGGGTCTTTTGTGTTACTTTTTTCTTTGGCTGGGAGTGGATTTCATGTGGCTAGACTGGATTTTATGTGGGTAGAATTAGATGAAGTTGCTGTGGTTTCTTTTCTAGAATAATAAATACTCAGATTACATTAGTAAATAGTTTTGTAATTGGGTAATCGTCCTGAAAATGTTGGGATTGTGTTCCGCATTAGCGTAGGATTGTGTTCCGCATTAGCGTATCGAAGAGCCTTACCCCCCTATGACCAGCAATCCTGACCACCTTGGTATCGTATATCCGCGACCCTGGCACACTGCTTTTCAGGTAACTATGGTTTAGATGCTTCAGATGCGCTCGTTGCAAGGTGTTCCACCACATCAGTATATACACATGCCACATCATAATTTTAAATTGAGTTTTTTTAATCAAAATGACTGTTTTGACCTGGTTCACAAAGTAGAGGGATCAATTTGACTCTTTTGAAAGTAGAGGGACCAAAATGAGTTTTCAAGCAAAGTAGAGGGACCAAAAATTATATTAACCCTTGGTTGTTTAGTAGATTAGCTTATTTGCTTCATCAAACATACTAATACAGTAGCTTTTCCACAGTTGGGTTTTCTTGCATCTCAACAATGTCAAACTATGCCTCAGTCTTTTCAGCGATGAGCTAAGTTCATGCAACCTGATAAAAATTTACAAACTATTTCAGGCCCATCAAAATTTTCCTGTACAACTCTTTTCAAACATACAAATTTGTGATCTCTCTGGCATCTAACTGAACAAATTCAACTAACCAATTTCATTTTAGGATTGGTTTCACCAATGAGATCTCAAACCTTCTATGTACCTATATTATTGTACCCATGATGGATACCACCATTATCTACACCAATCTTATCTCTTTTGCTTTGTAAATATTCAAATTCTTCTCTCTTCTACCTACTCACCTCGCTAAAGGGTTTACCATGGTGTTCGTCGGAGGACCTTGTCAAACTTCAACATTCTCACATGGTCATCCAAGTTGGTGCTTGCAATTTAGAGCGGCATTAACAAACCACATTTTCTTGCACTGCCTTCTGGGCTCTGACTTATTAGCACAAAAGCCACAGCCGCTGCCACATTGAGTAGGCCCAAACAGCTGGCACATTCAGCTAGGCTTCAGCAGCAGTCACAGCTACACTGTTCTTCTGTAGCCACTTCGGTCTGCATATTGCATTATTCTCATCTTCCTCCCATCTTAGATTTGATTTGGCTGTGTGATTTTTTCTGGGAATGTGGATTTTTTTTGGCAGTTTTGTTTGATTGAGGTGCTGTAGTCTGGGTGCTTCCTGTATATGTAGCAGTCAATGTCTCAGCAAATTATCGAGAGGAAATTTCACTACACCCACCTGTACTTTTGAAATGTTGCAAATGCCAACCTGTATTTTAATTTTGTCAACTCAGTATATGGACTCTTCAGTTACTGCAATTTAACACCTGCACTTTTCATTTTGGCAATTTACCATCCGTTCTTTAGAAATAATTGTAATTTTTACACCATCAAATGCGTGGTCATCAGAACATTTTTGTATCATGGATGAATGGTCTTAGAGTGAATCAAAGTGCCCATATTGATATATATCATGTGCTAAATTTTTCATGAAATTTTAAGATAATTAGTGTAAAATTGCAATTATCTAGAAAGTATTGTTGGCAAATTGCTAAAATTAAAAAAATATAAGGGTCTGTTTGGAAGGGCTATTTTTGGCCCATTTATAGGGAATTTTGATGAGTCAGGTTTGGCAAACAAGTTTAATTAATATAAAATCCCGCGGGATCCCCTTCCCCACAAAATTTCTTCCAGACAAGTGTTAATTGTTAATTTGCAACAACTTAGATGTACAAGTGGTGAATTGTCAAAATTAAAAGTACATGTGAGTTTGCAATTCTTTAAAGGGTGATTTAGCTTCATAGCATTACAAAAGTTGGTGTTTAGCAAACACCACTAAATATGTCAATGACATGTGGGCGCATACCTTATGCGTGTCTCACAGTTGGTGATATTTTGCTAATTTGGCACTTCTACAGTGCTGGAGTTATTTTTTCCTTTTTCAAAACTACGTGTATCTATATTGCAATTTTCTAATTTATTAAATGATTCTCTTCTTTTAAAACTCATGTATCTATGCTACAATGCTGTTTCATATCTGCTTAGGTCTCAGCTTCACATTATGCTAAACTTCCTCCCATCTCTGTTTCAATTTTGCTGTGCGATTTCTATTGGTAAAGGGGTTTTTTTTTGTTGGGAGTTTTGTTAGATTGGTGTGCTGAAGTCTGGGTGCTTCCTGTATATATGTAGCAATCAATCTCTTGGCAAATTATTGAGAGGGAATTGCACAATACCCGCCTGTACTTTTAAAAAGTTGCAAATGCCCATATTAATATATATCATATGCTAAATCTTAAGTAGAATCTTAAATGGTTTTAATTCTAACAAAAGATCTTGTAGGATAATGATCTTGATTGTATAAACAGTCCTATCCGATTCTTCTGATTTTGATGGTAGGTTACAAATTAGTTACTGCTAATATTTTCCTACTTTCAATAGAGACGACTTAAATATTTTTTGTCTGTTTTATTTATGACTACAACATCTTTAATCTTGAAGATCAAACCTACTTGTTTTGTAATGTATCCATTGACTTTTTTTTTATACAAATGATTTCATATGTTAGAAAATGTAAACACATACACTAAGCTAAAATATGGCATACTTTTGAAGAGAACAATCAAGTAAGTAGTGAAACAGATATGTAATGTTATGAAAACATGCTTTGAATTAATTTGAGTAACCTAACTAAATGGAACCAGTATGTTTACTTGTATAATGTTTCAAACTTTTATTACTTTTGTATTTTTATTTTTGCAAATAAGAACTGATCTTTAATTAGCACTTATATTTGCAAGAAAAACACCTAAAACGTATAAAATAAAGCATCATATGATAGTTTGTATATGAAATAATCTAGTAGAATCTAGGTTCTACAATCCAATTCTATCAAGACAAAATCTATCATATCTAGTCTCTTGATCCCGACCACCTTTCTTGGCATGCACATATGGAGGAAAAAGCCTGAAAGAGAGACATTGAAAGACAATTATGCCTGCATTATAGATTAAATTTACAATTCTATCAAGACAAAATCTATCATATATAGAGTCTTGATTCCGACCACCTTTCTTGGCATGCACATATGGAGGAAAAAGCCTAAAAGAGAGACCTTGAAAGACAATTATGCCTGCATTATAGATTAAATTTACCTTGTTTAATGTTTTGTTGCTAGTGTGTTTTTCATAAAGGAAGTCATGCAGCATGTAAAACACAAGATAACTAATAGTTTTGCATTTTTCTTTGCTTTGGCAGGTAAAGTAGACCACCTTTCATCATAAATTTTTCATGAGAGCTTCCCTTGCAGCTTCATCCCTCAAATTTTAAATCTTTCCTTGTGGCAGCAATCATTGATAATAGAATCACGGGGAGGGATTATAGATATGATGATGCAATTCAAGTTAGTGTTTTTTAACCTGTTAATCTTATGGTGTTATTATCTTTCACTTTTCCAGCCATATTCCATGCTTGCAATTTGAGAATAGTTTGTGTACTATCCATAGTTTCATGCTATGTTATGTCATCATAGCAGGCATGGTAGCATTGAGAAATAATAACTTCCGTAGAATGAAATGATCCATTTAGTTCCATCTCGAATATGAAGATGGATTGAGATCACTATCTTGCTTTGTCTTTTTAGCTTATATTTCATACCTGACTGCTGAGCCTTTGCTCTCTTAAACCTTACTGAGTTGCGTGATAATATTAACTGCACAAAATAGTTTGCTCAGAAACCAGCTGATCTCAGGCGAGCTTAACTACTAGTCTTGGCTTGAAGAGCACTTTGGGTTCAGTTTGACCTTGGTTCAGATTTTATAAGAACTCAATCAACAGGCTCAAGCTAGGTATGTTGAAAGCTCAAACAAGCTTGAGTTTGGCTTGAATGGGCTTGCAATGTTATGACGTGTGGAAGCTTAAGCTTGAGAGTGCTCAAGCTCAGTCCAGATTAGGTAGATACACAAACCATGCGTTTGGTTGCCTGTATGAAGCTGAATCTAGCTCGCGAGATGCAACCACATGTTTGTTTGATTGACTGTACACGATTTTGAGTCTGAACGAGCAGATGCAAAAAGTAGCTGAGCCTGACCTGCTGGATACACTCTTGTCCACCGTTTCTCCCAAGCCTGGCGCACCTAATTGCGTAATTAAAAAATGATTAATGTGTATTAATGATTTTTAATATAGATTAAGGTTGATTAAAAACTATTAAACCACAATAAGGATTATTAAAGTAGAATATGACATAATGATGATTTTAAGCATTGTGTGATTAGAGAGTGATTAGTGTATATTAATGATTCTTAGTATAGATTAATGTTTATTAAAAATAACTAAAGTAGAATAATGGCTATTAAAGTGAAATAAAATATTAATTAATTTTGATAGTATTTTTTATCTTATATATTTTTCTGATTACATTAATCATATAACCAACCAAACAACATCTCATCTCAGTCTGTACTATCTCATACATCAATCAAACACTATCCAACTGTATCTTCATAATCTGTCTCACTCAACTTGTCCATATATGAGCTAGATTCAATGTCAGGTAGACAACTAAACACACCAAAAATGAATGCTTTAGAGATATTTGGAGCAAATGAAGCTTGGATGCACGTATATGTCATCCCTCCAAAAATGACAACTCAGAGACAGTTATACATATTAAAAAGTAAAAAAAAGAAAGTACCTTTTTGATTTTGTAACTTAATTTTGTGGATTGTTTGGCAAGTAGTAGTGGAAATATGAAATGTATATGAACCACTGTTTGAGTTGGGTGAAAACTCCAGTATTTGGTACTCAATGAATACTCAGTTCTATGCAAAATCATGAAGTATAAAAAAAATATAGATTACTGCATTATATAAAGTTAGTTAGTTCTGTTAATAATAAAACATCAATTTGTTTCTGGTGTGTTGTTGCTATAGAGAACCATATTGGGGACTAATATTTTTTAAACCCAAAATATACCGAGTCTACCTTTGACATGTCATTGGACACAGCTAAGACACGCTCTGAGACTAAGTCTAGTGGAAGCATGAGGGGAGGAGGTGTTTCGGAGGAATATTTCGTGTCATGTGTGCAAAACACCACGTGAGATGTCAGCTACTCTAATGTACTGGTATTTCATCAGACTTTTGGGACGAGACCACGAGTAAATTGGATATTTACTAGAATTTAGGTGATTTTAGTAAAACATAAATAATTTTAATTCCGAAATCAAATTTAGGTGATTTTTGGACTGTATATAAAGATAAATTAAAAAGTTACAATTTTCTAAATATAATCAAGATCTAATTTGAATTAATTAATGTATAAATCATGAAACAAAAATTGTATATAACTTGATGGCACGAAAATTGAGAAAGAACGAATATTTTTTTTCTGGCAGCAACTGCCTCCCCGGGCGCCTTCTACTTTTAAAGAAAAAATTTATTGTGGATGCCTGGCGGGGCCCGCATTGGACTCCGCCTGAGAACCTTTGGATGTCCAACATAACTGATATGTGTCAGAAATGTCAGGAAGTGTCGGAAAGTGTCCGATGTATGCTATGGTGTTGGAGAAGGACACACTACCTTGTATAAGTGTCCGTGCAACATTGAAATGAAGCAATGCTTCACATAACGTATACAACCAATTCTACACATAACAAAACAAATTTAATCTGAGAAAAGGAGACACCACACAGATTCAAGTAGCTCAAAGCATATTCAGATCACAATTCATCTAGCCAGATTACAAGGCAAAACTACACAATAGGACTGGAAATGAGCTGAGCTCAACTGAGCTCAACCAGACTTGGCTCAGCTTGAGTTTGGCTCGCATCCTATACATTAAGATTGAATCTTAACAAGCTCCAGCACAAGCTCAAACAAGTGCGAGAACAGCGTAACAATTACAAACTCAGGGGCTGCTAGGCACAAAATCAATATTGAGCCTGATTAGACAAAGCAGTGCTGCGGCATTAAAATTTATTGACTTGGAGCCATCACATAATGGGATGGTTTCCTCTCAGGCTATTTCTAATTGCCTTGGTAGATTAGAAAATTGAGGATATCTATGTGGAGCCTAGCTGGCACCACACAATTAGATAGTTATCTCCAGGTTATTTCTAAATGCCCATTAGACTGAAAATTTGAGGATAAGTGTAATGCCCCGAACTAGGAGTCTAGAAGATTTGCATCTCCTGAGCACGTTCAAGTTCATGCTTGCACGCATTCTGATACAGAGTGGAAATATAGATGTATTTGTAGTGGATAAAGAAACTTTTTATTCAAATCATAAAAGTCTCACAAAATTACAGATAGATTATTGAAATAAGATTTTAAAAAATAAATTCCAAAAGCTAAACGTCAATACTCTTCGTGCTAAGCATCCGCCGAGAAAAAATCCCCTCCTTCGAACCCATGGTCTTGAAAACTGTTGTATCTGGTTCCAGCTCCTGATACGGTTCTGACGTCGTGTCTTTGAGACTAAACAACATGATATATTTATTTACTTATATAATTATGCACAGGGAACAACTCCTGAACAGTTAATGCAACACAGGATCAAGTTTCATCACTGAAGATGCACATTAATTTTGTAAATCAGTAATGTAAAAACCCATTTAACATTTAAAACTTTTATTGGTGAGACTTGTATTTGTTGGCAAATATTAACACTTAGTTTACTTTGCAGAGGTTCGATACCATAGCATCCCTTAGGCATGAAAATTGACGACATACGCATCCTATTGCGTTTCTTTTAACACATGACTGACACTAAAGAAACAGAGCCTTTGGTTGTATAGGAGAATATAGAGCCCGCTCGAACATGTGCGCACATGTTGACTACGCACAAGTCGTAGTGAGTCGCAATCCATTACTTTAACTTTCATCACAATTACCAGAGGACCATGCGGGTTCTACTGCTTATAGGGTTACTGAAGTCAGTCCACCCAATCCCAGAACTATGGCCGTTACAGAACAAGTATTGGACACTCACCAAGTCATTAATTTAAACAATTTTATAATCTTCTGCAACATCGACTACAGATCAACTTGCAACAACAGATCTCTACAATAAATCTTAATCACGGATCTCAACAACACATCTTGACCACACTAGTAAACCACTATTCATGTAAATGCCATTAAATCAATTTATACATGCTTCCAATTATTTTGCACCCAAGACATACAATTTCAGTGAATAAAATAATAATAGATTAAAATCAAAAATATATAATACATAAAAGGTAAAATATGCATCAAAGGTGGTGTACATAGCTTGCCTTGATTTCCTGTTGGATTCAAAAACTTTTGAAAGTTGCTCCAGCGTCCGACAATGGATCTGACGATTTCAGCCGAAAAACAAATAAATACCTACTAAATTTAGAAAATAATTAAATAAAATTATGCAAGGCTTCAATCTAAGGTTTCAAGGCTTGCTAGGGATCTACGTTTCTGTAACACCCTGGGGTAGGGGTGTAGAAGATATGAGCATCTCACAGTATATAATAGAATCACAGAAGACAGTCAGAACGGATAAATAAAATAACTCTTTGAATTAAAAATAACCATTCTTACAAAATATCCCTTAGAATAAAGGACTGGAAATAGAATATAAATAAATAGAACAGAAATCACTAGGTAGTCGCACAGCGAGATTCACTCATCCTCTTGGAAGAAATCCTCTCCTTCGCCTGTGTGGTCTTGAACGATATCGTAGTCGAAGTCTAGTGCAGAGTCTAATCCCTCTGCACACACTATAATACATCTAGCCTATGAGTTTTGGAGACTCAGCAAACAATAGTCATCAACATATCAACCAATAACTATCGCAATTGACTAGAGATTAATGCAGATGACTTTATAAAACAATGAAGTAAAATAGAAAATATATGTTAAGATTTTAGGTTTCTATTGGTGAGGCGATCATACTTGTAGGCAAATATTTACACTTAGTTTAACTCTGTAGAGGTGTTTCATACCATAACATCTTTTATGCACAACAGTCGACGCCAAACACACTCTTGTGTTTCTTTCAACGCATGGCAGACACTAAGAAAACGGAGCTTTTGGTCTTATAATTAATAAAAAGCCTGTTCGGATATATGCATCCGCACTGGTATGTATAAGCCGTTGTAGTACGTCTCATTTACTACGTCAACCACTTCTTTCACCAGCCATGCGGGTTATATTAACTATAAAGTTATTTTAACTCAGTCCGCCCCATTCCAGAACCATGGCAGTTACGGAACAAGTATTGAACACTCACTAATTGGGTTATTAATTAACAGTTTAATCATGATGATTTAACACTTGAAACAACTACAAGAGATTTATTCAATTCCGATAACCAATAGCCATGGTTATTAGGTGACGCCTAGTCGTCGCCTTAGCATCCAGTTGTATGCTGTTGGACGACAGGGGGCCTTGCCTCGCTTTGCGAAGGCACGATGCCTGCTTGGTTAGATTTGGCGTCGCCCAGGGCAACTAGGCGTCGCTAGGTGACAGCCGGGCGACCGCTTGGGGGAGAGAGGTGGTTTAGGTGTTTATGTTTTAGATTTTCTCTGTTTCTTTGGAAATACTTTGCAACCCTAGCTGCTTGTTGAGAGAGAGGTTAAGGGAGAACCTGTTGTCCAGCGTCGCCGTTGTCCGAAGCTTGCCGCCTTGCCATCGCCTCCCCCTTCATCCAACTCACCACTGTAGCTTGCCATCACTGTCCCAAGGTTGCCGTCAGCCCATCAACATCGCCGTCCGTATCTCACCGTCGCAGCCGCCTCCGACCTCCAGCTCGTTGCCTCGCCCGAGGCCACCGCCGCCGCCTCTATTAGTCTGTTCTCTGGCTCTGCCGCCTCCCTCTGCCTCCTCTTTTTTGTTGCTTTCCAGATTCTTTCCCTTGTTCCTGTGATACTTCTCTCCATTCCAATCTCCTCTCTCTGGTCTCTTCTCTATGTTGACTGTCTAAGTGTGTTACTGTGTTCTGTCAGGCAGTAGATAACTATATAATGGCAGAGCAAGGTGAGCAAGGTATGAGTGTTGCTGAGGGCGGCCAACAATACGATCCATCTAAGGGTCCTAAACGGAAGGCTAAATCTAAAGATCCGGGATGAAAATATGAATTTTGGCCAGATCTGAGCAACAAGGTTGGTCCAGTGTTCCCTCTATGGCAAGAAAATGCATTTGGGTTTCAAAAGATTGAAGCAGCATCTTGCAGCGGACTTTGGTGATGTTATGAAATGTCCCAAAACCACCATAGCCATCATGAGAGAGATGCAAGAGTGCATCAAGAAGACTGCAAGAAACAAACCAGTGAACTTAGATGATGAAGATGACGAAGGTGATGATGATGTTCAAGAAATAGAACGTGCTCATCAAGAAGCATCATCTAAGGGCTCCTTTTGTAATCTAACCCCAAGTCTGGGACAATTGCCAAAAGAAGCAATCAGCTCTTGTTGCTCTTTAGTTTAAGCAATCGGTGCTGAAACAAACTAAATCAGTTGTTTCTGTGCTTTGAAATACACCTGAAGAGGTTGAGGAAAGACATGCCAAGGGGCCTTCTCAAACTAATATCGAGCAATGTATAAAAGAACAAGGAAGAAAATGAGAGGGTGCATCAACATGTAGCCAATTTTTTCTGAGTGTGGCATATCATTCAATGCTGCCAACTCAAGGAGCTTTGAGATTATGGATGAGTCATTGGGCAATTTGGATCTGGGTATAAGCCTCTTAGTTTTCATGAGTTGAGGGCGCATTTGCTTGAGAAGGCAAGAAAGGAGACAGATAAATTGAGGGAGAAGTACGAGTTTGCTTGAAAGCAGTATGGTTGCTCACTCATGTTAGATGAATGGACAGATAAGAGCAGATGACACTTAATTAATTTTCTTGTCAATAGTTTGGAGGGGACTTTCTTCTTGGGAGTCTATGATGTATCAAATGAATCAGCTGATGCAATGATGTTAGCAGTTACTTGAGAAAAGAATTGAGATTGACAAGGAAAAAGTTGTTCAGGTAGTCATGGATAATGGTGCTAACTTGAAGGTGGCAGGTAGACTTCTTATGGAGAGGATCCCTACTCTATTTTGGACTCCTTGTGTTGCCCATTGTTTGGATCTTATGTTGGAGGACATTGGGAAGTTGAAAGAGTTCAAGAAGCATATTGAACATGTCAAGCGTGTCACGACATTTATTTACAGGCATTGGAGGCTTCTTGATGCAATGAGAGAGAAGACATGTTGGAGGGATTTTGTGAGACCCAAAGCTACTCGATTTTCCATAAGTTTCCTCATTTTGCAGAGTTTGTACAAGCATAGATATGTGATGATGATGATGATTTGCATGCCAAGATAAGTGACCTAGTTGATCAATATGAGAACACGTGAAGTAGTTTTGGAAAGCAATTACCAATGAAACAACAAAAAGAGTCCTCGTAAGTACTACTAACTTCTAAGTGTATTCAATTTCAAACTATTTTTCCTTTTAAGCATTATAATTTCCTTTTAAGCATTCTAACATAGGTATGATGTTTTGACATTTTAGTTGATTGGTGGGGTGCATTTGGTGGTCATGCTATAGAGCTCCAAACACTTGCAAGGCGTATCATTGGTCTTTGTTGTTCGGCCTTCGGTTGCGAGCGCAATTGGAGAACCTTTGAGTTTGTAAGCATTTAAGCTGACTTCAATTTTTTTTCGGCCATATGCTAATTTATTTATTTATTTTCTGTTTTCTGTTTGTTATTTTTAGATCCATACCAAAAAAGAACCGATTAGAACACAAGAGATTGAATGATGTGGTTTACATTCAATATAATCGGAAGATGGCAAATAGGTTTCAAAAGAGGCGTGTAGAAGGAAGCAATTTTAATCCTTTGATCTTAGGAGAGTTTTAATGGGACAATGAATGGTTGACATGGGTGCCGAAGTTCATAATGGGGATGATCTTTCATGGGCTCATGTTGATGAAGCCATAGGTGCATCACACACGCTTCGGAGTCGCAATGTTCCTAGGAGAGTTCATGTTGAGGTGATTGGTTATTCTCGATGTGGTGGAAGTTCAAGTTCAAGTTCAACATCAAGGTTTACCATGAGAAAGATTCATGCAATGAAGAAGATCCTTTCGTGGTTGATGATTTAAATGTTGAAGATGATTATGGTGAAATTCCACTTCTCATGAGAGCGGTGGACCAACTGATGAGGGTCATATAGATGATTTAGAGTTGGATCATGATATTTGATTGGCTTTGAGAACTTTGGTGTTATGTTACTTTTGGTGGATATTAGCTTCTAACTTGCTGTTTGTTATCTTAGAAAAACTTTGTTTTATTTGCAATGTTATCATGGTATTATATTAGTTTATGTGCTGCTAGTTATATAAAATTGCTCACCTAGGCGCCTAGGCGTCAAGTTGGTTGGGAGGCGACTTGCCTCGTCGTGGCGCCGTGATAACCTTTCCAACAGTAGATCTAAACCATGCAATTCAACTACTATTAGACCATGCATATAACTGATCAAGTTACCAGATTAAGACAATGCATATTTTAGATCTGATAATTAAATACTAGATTGGCAACAAAATATTTAAACAATGCATCAACTTGCAAATATGCATCAAGACTGGTGTTTGCAGGCTTGCCTTGCTCAAAAGTCAGGTTTGCTGCTTTCGACGCTTCGATGTCTGACGGCAGATTTGACGATCGAATCAATACACAAAGTACTTTAATAAATATTCAAAAATTACTTAATAAAATACGAAAGGCTTTAATTTAGGGTTTCGGGCTTGCTAGAGGTTCAAATCTTAATTCTAAACTACAGATCTAATAGCCAAAAACTATTAAAAATAGGTCTAGGGATTGATCTGTAAGTAAAATAATTACTATCGGGTCCCTAGGGCCTTTAAATTGAATTCTAATAGATCCAAGGACCTATTTGTAAATACAATATTTACGAATGTCCTTAGATCTACAATTAAAACTACTCTAATTCTCTCTCTTACCCGACACGCACACAACACGTGGGGGACTCACCTCGGTGACGGCGGTGGCAGTGGATGACGGCAGCTCTCTGAAGAACAGGCTAGGGCTCTAATGGTTGCATGGTTAGGCTTGGATCTCTCCTCTTTTTTATAGCCTCCCGAATAAAATCTAAATCGGTTGAAATCACTGATTTTCCAAAGATTTGGGTTCATATTGAAAAGATTTGCTCTATCTCCAAAGATTTGGCTCTATCCAACCCTATCTCTAAAGGGGCTCTTAATTGGGCACGATTCGAGCTTGAACGAACATGAATGCGGCCGAATTGAAGTTGGGTTCAAACCTACGGTTAGGGATTTGTGCAATTAGGGTTTTGATTTGGGGAAAAACTTGTGGGTTGTCAGATCTATACTTCAAACTGCAAACCTAAAGCCGAGAAATAAGAAACTACTCTAGGGACTAAATTGCAAATAAAATATTTACAGTTAGATCCCTGACCCTACAACTACTCTCTCTTCTCTTTCTCATGGGATCCAACATACACATGCACAAACCTTAGAGGAGACGGCGGCTCGGTTTCAGGTGGCGACGGCGCGGCTCTAGCGACTTGCTCCTGAACAAGGACGGCTTTGCTTCCTCTTGCATGGTTTGTCCTAAAATTCTTGCTTGTGTTCTCAAGGGTTGAATTCCCCTCTATTTATAGCCTCGTGGGATCAATTTTTTCTAATCGCATTCTAATTCTTTGTTTTCCTATGAACATATTCACTTTCATTTCACCCAAATTCGAATCTCTTTCCAAATTTGTTCTTTCCTAACTTGGATTGACTCGGTTGTGCTTGAATCTGAGATCAATCGAGTCCAATTGAGTTTAATTAAGTCCCAATTTAGTATAGGGTTAGAGATTTGGGGAATTAGGTTCTTAGTCAAATTTTGGAGCATCACAATAAGATAGCTAGCATCATCTTTGATAGGACCTCCAGTACTGATGTTGCCTGGGGTGCATTGTTCTTTTATTGAAAGTTCTATTCATATTTGATGTTGTGCTTGTATTTTAAATCTACAAGTCATTGCTGGTTGAGATTTCTAGAAAAGCTTGGTTAGCAAGGTTAGTGCGATAAAAAAATCTTGAAAGAATCCGATACTCACTTGTATAAGATCATGACTGATGCTATATCACTCACGCTATCCACCGAAAAGGTGTTGTATGGCACAACTTGTATCATGATCTATCGACTAGGTAGGGCTCATCGTGTCGGATACTGGACACTTGATTCTATTTCATGCCTGCTATTGATGATTGTATACGTAGCTGAAGATGTTAACTACAAGTGACAGCTACCTGGGGGGGGGGGGGGGGGGGGGAGGTTATATGTGACAGTCAAGAATCCATTGTTCGTTCTATATTTAGATTATTGAAGTGTTCTTTTCGCTTGATATATCTGCAAAATATTTTTATTTTTTGAAAGTTTTAATGTTAAGAAGGTATTTCTGGTGCCACATTATGAGAATACATGTTTGAAGTATATGAAAAATGTGATGCTTGTTAAGTTTGAGAAGTATTGGGGTCCAAACTGCAAAATATTGTTTGCATTTGCTACAATTTTTGATCCAATATACAAGATGGGAATGATCAATTGCTCTTTTCCATCTATATATAGTTAGGTTGATCTTGCACGAAAGCTTGCATCTGTTGAGTCTACATCACTTCTTTTTTTATATTTTATTTATTTTTTTTAAATATGATAAGAGCTAGCATTGGCCAAGTCATGGAAAGTTGATGAAGTAGCGGGTTGATTGTTAATTGCAGCTTCTTATGGTGAATAAGGTAGTATATCGGTGTGGTATCAATTTTGAGCCAATTCTGAGTTTATCTTAACTACTAGTGTCTCATGATCGTTGAAGTCAAATTTGTTCATGTATTTACTATTTTGATGATCCCATTGAGTTTTGTGTACATAGTTGTAAGGTGATTGTATTTAAGTATCCAATGGTATCTAAGATTGCCAAGAATATCCGCACCATTGTTACTAGTATTGTGTCTTCAGAGTTAGCTTTTAGTGTCAAAGGAATAGTGTTTGATGATTATCATGGCTCTACACACTCACATGTGACTAGCTTTACTTGAGCAATCTTTAAAACAACATAATAAGTACAGGAGTTAGTGCTGGTGTGCAGAAAATCAGTAAATTCGACAACTTTCCCAATACTTGCTTCACAAACAGATCTAAAGGAAAGTAAATTAGTTCAGGAGTGTCTGACCATGCAGAAAGTTGCCAAGCATTTCCAACAACCACTAAATCCAATCATGCAATCGACAGCACTTGATCACTCAGGGTGCAAAATCAATACCCATCTTTGACTTGAAAGAAAGGAAGCATGTAGATACAGAATTGGGCACAATCATCCCAAAATTCAAACAAATTGAAACAACATACAATTCTAATAAGACATCATAAAAGGAATCTTTTGGGTAAGCAAACATGGATCAGCCTGAGCTATTAGGAAACTCCCAAGAAATATTTGAAAACAGAGAACAAAAATCTTGTGGCATAGTGATTTGCGAAACTTAGGTAGGTAGAGGTGATTAATGGGATTGCTTGATCTATATAATGCCCTAAGGCCCCATCTACATGAGCACTTATGGAATGTCCTCACTTGACAAAAAGGTACCCAGTTGATATGGTTTGGTCATAAAGGGTTATATAATAGCCAAAAATTACTGATATGGCCGCTTGGGCATTCTAGCATCGCCCAAATTTGCCAGGTCTGCCGCCTAGGAGGACATATGAATTAAAAAAAAAACTCAGCCATCGCCAGTGTGATTTGTTGCCCTCAGCATTGCTGTTCATCGCCACCTTTGCGATTCATTGCCCCTAGCTGTCGTCGTTGCCGTCGCCTTTTGGTGTGAAGCAACATGATGGGGAGAAGGAATGAAGAGAGGAAGAAGGAAAGGGAGGAAGAAATGAAGGAAAGGCAGGAAGAAGGAAAGGAAGAAAGGAAGAAAAGCAAAGGGAGGAAGAAAAGAAAGGCATGAAGATGGAAAGGAAGGAAGAAGAGAAGAGAGGACAGGTTGAAGAAGAGAGAGGATTTATCGCCTAATTCTCGCCTAGGCGGCTAGGCGTCCAAGGCAGTTCCAAGGCGCCTCGCCTTGGTTGATTGGCGTGACAATCTTGCATTGGGCCTTGCACCCTAAGGGACTTGATGTCCTTGTTAGTGTCAATTATTGCTATGTAGGGAGGGCCAAGCACCACCCTTCAAAATACGCATAGACTAGTGGGCTATAGACTAGTCAACCATTAGCACAATTATTGATATGGGACTAAACTGCCAAACATTATTACGAGTACTTATATGGAACTTAACCCATTACATGGAAGAGGAATGGAGAGCTGACCAATTTGTGCTGCCAGCTGGCTAAGATAGGGGGTAGGAAGTTTGGAGCTGGTGTGAGGGTGGGGAGTTTTCAGGAGGGTCATATCTGGAGGAGGCAAGTTTTTTGTGGAGTAGGTTTCTTTTATTGTGTAATTAATATATATGAGCCTATATGAACTGAGCTTGGCTTAGCTCAAGATTTGTTCAAGCCAACCTTGAGTTGTTGCAAGATTCAAGCTTTTTGCTAAATCCTACTGATGTATACCACATTGGCAATAGTTATAACAGTTTAGAGCACAAAGCTCATAGCAGTCTAAATTCAAGTAAAATAAGCATCCATGGCTGCAGTCCACAGCCAATTCTTGTTCCAAGTTTAGAAATACCAAGACATTATATTTCATTCTTCACAAGCGGCAACCACAACAACCCTTTCAATTCATTCATTACAGGTTACAACCATAACTATTTGAATTTGTTTGCTTGATATGCTTGAGCTGCTTCTCTTTATCACCAAGAGTATTGCAAATCTGCAAGTTGGCCAGAACTCAGGAGCTAGTGAGGGAGTGGCCAACCGCGGCCAGCCCTGTGGGTTGCTGATCAGAAGTACGGCTGCTGCCCTGGAGGGTTTGTATGGGGAGGTGGGCCAACAGTGAAAAATGTGGTTGCCAGGTTAGAGAGTGAGGTGAGAAGGTTTTGTGTGTGTGTTTGTGGCTGAGCTTTAGATTAGCTCAAATTGGGTTTCAAGCTCATCTTGTTTTGTGCTTGAGCTGATTTTGAGCCAAGATAAAATTCAAGCCAATCTCATGTAGCTTGCGATTCTCATGCTTTTTGCTTTCTGACTTCTCTTATCATTCCATCACAATGCAATGTTATAAGAAGCCCAAATACCATTAAACTATGGACCAAAAAGAACTTTATCCTTTTTTGCTATATTTGGCAGTGAAAGTGTTGATGAGATGTTCATCCAAACTTTGCTATTGTTATATTGCTATCCAATGATGCAAGCATTATGCATGATAGTGGTATGCATAAATGAACCTGAAAATTCTGATGTGTTTTAGAATTTGCCTGCGTATTTTTATAGTTTTGCTCCCTAAAGCTTGTTATGTTATCTTTTGTTTCGATTTTGATATTTATTTGGTAGCAACTATCCAAATTAAGCTTTGGTGCACCTGAAATGCTTTGGTAAATGCAGCATTTTGTCCAATGTTTCACTAGTCTAATTCATTTTTGATATAAAAAGCAGCTTAGGCAATTATGCAAGATTTCAGGTGTAAAGGTCTCATTTGACACCGTGAACGCCCGCGATTCCTTCTATAGGGCAGCAATAAATTTCGTTCTCGATGATTGCAGCAGGTACAGTGTTTCTCCCCAACTTTTGTTTCTATGCCAGTTTCTTTTATGTTTTACCTTGTTCAGCTCTCCCTGATTGATTCTGCTGTCAGACAAGTTCTATTTATACTCTGCAACATTCTTTCATGTTTTGATTCTTTGTCATCTTTATCATTCATATCTTGATCCACATCATCCTGCTATTTTGTGCCTAATAAAGAGCAGTACAAGATGAGAAAGCTGCACAAATCAACGGTGAGCATCCTAGGATCTTTCTTGCTGGTCTTGCTAGCAATGTTGAATTGGACAAGTTCCGTGCTGCCACGCTTGTACGTGCATCTGTTGCTGCTCGAACGCGTGCATGTTTCTTGCAGTGCTGGGTACGAGTTCAGTTAGGAATTTAGACATGATTCATGATTGTGATTTTATTACATTTTTGTCTCATTACTTGTTGACTTTCCATATCTTTCAATCTCAGGCACTTGAGATTCAAGGAAAACAACCTGAAGCACTTGAGGAGCTCCTGAAGATTTGTCGATTTCATTCAATGTTCCCTCCAGAAGAAAATTCTGTATGTGCTTATTCTTTAGAACTCATACACTTGTTTCTCAACAATTACTATTAGCTTCTTATAATCTATTTGTACTTAGTATGCCCTTTGTTTGGTCTTGAGTGGTGCTATTCCACTTATGGATTGGCTGTCTCTGCTATGAGGCCTAGGTTTCTTGTGTCTATTCCATGATCATTTGCAGCATGCCTCTTTTTTCCTCATGCTGTCATATTTATCTATATAAATTACCTTTCTTTACACATGGATATGATAATGACCTGATCTCATTGTCAAATATTTTTTAGTGAAACCAAACATCAATTTAGACTCATGTTAATCTTATAGTTTAAATACATTCCGAACATTTGTTATTTTTCCAAATCATTTGAGCTGCACACATAACTGCTCAGGTCTCAATTGATGTCAAGATTTTATATGAACAGATGAGAGTAATCTTAAATCAAGAAACTATCACATTCTGTGTTATCACCTTAATAAAAATACAGCAAAAACTGGGGCTTATCATAGATGGCACTTGTCATCACTCTTTCTGCATATTTCTCTTGTTGACAAAAACATGATCTACTGACCTTATTTTCTTGTCTTTTACAGGCAGAAATGGAAATGGTTGCTGGTGGCCTTAGGAAGAATTTGCAAGTTGTTGAGAGGGTGCATCTTTTGTCTCTATACAGGGGTGTCTGTAGTGCTGGTAATTTCAGAACTGCTGCAGAAGCTCTTGGCCTGGTAAGTAGTTTTTGACACGATAGTGATTGTTTGTAACATTGAAACATTTGCTTTGCAGTGGGGTTATAGTTCATTGAAAATTGCTAGTGATTGAAATTTGTTAATAGTGCTTAAGCTCTATTTGAAATTTGCTAATAGTGTTTGCTTAGAGCTTATTTTGGGCCTCCTTGTTGCCTATCTGATTCAATGATATATTACACCCTAGATTATAAGTGTATGGTGATGGCAAATAGACACTACTAATTTTCCTTTACATCATTCCTTTAGAGTGCATCGACCTCTATATGCACTCCCAGGGTATGTGCTAAGTGCATGTATCTGTGTACATGTGCAAATCAACTTGCCAGATACGCATGGATTCACCCATTCTTGCATACTGAACCTGAAACAGATTGATCAATCTATATACTAACAGTAAACGACAGATGGTAACTCCAGGTGTTGTTTATGATGCTCCAGTCAGGGTCTTGGCCATTGTCGGAAAGAATCCTGGTCTCATCTACATGGAATTTGTTCTTCTGAAATCAAGACGTTCTTTTATCTGATGGTCTTGTCTTTTTCTCTTGCAGAGTTCGTGGGATCAGTAGTAATGCAAATTCAACACAGTTTATAATTCCGATGACCATTTCTCCACTGTGTTTTCATCCTTCAAGTTTTCTCAGACTGCAATGTGAAATGCTGGTATAAGAGAATCCTGCCGTTCCCTTCTCACGATGTTCAGAGGCAAAGATATATTCTGGAGTGTACTGATTGATTTCTCCTGCATCTGTCCTTTTGCCGATCCAATCTAATTTTTATTCGTTGGGACACTTTCTTTTCTGTAGAATGATACCAAATCATAAAATAACAGCACTTCTTTTTCCCCATAGACTTGTATTTTTTCAAAAATTGCAAATTCTTGCTTGTATTTCTTATTTGGGAAAAATTAGTTTCATAGCACTTTGACCTGCACACCTTTGTAAAATAATACTCAATGGTTTGGTTTAGTAAAATACTATTAAAAAATGTCATTGTTAGTGTTTTTATCATTTTGTTTGGATGATTTTGCTCTTCCTCCACGGTATTGTAGAGTAGGTGACACTAAGTGGGTAGTCGTTGTGGTTGGCATGGATCTTGCGGCAGAGAGGTCGATGATGGCGTTTGCATTGGTGGTGGTAGAGATTGGTGGGTGGAGCTTGTGGGTGGTGGTGACAAAGGATGAGGTTGATGTGGGGGAGGGAGGAAAGAGGAAAGAAGGTAGCACGGGAAAAGTTGGATTTTTAAAATTTATAATTTTCTGAAATTAAAAATCCTAATGGAAGTTGATGGAATGGTGTGGACTTTCAATTGTATTTCATTCACCAGAGATATTTTATTGGTATTTTAATGACATGCAACTATGAGTGTTATGGAGTTAATTTTTTCTTTTTATCTTGTCAATATATATTTGTGCGGAAAAAGCTTGTTCTTGGATTTGGGGTTAAAAATTAGACGCACAAGTTCGCCGTGATCCCCAACCTATGGCTAATTCGGTTTGCATAAGAAATTTTTTTATTAATAACCCAAAGTAAAAAATAATTTGAAAAATAACCCACATTTTATCAAAATTGCTAAATTACACCGTCACCTCATCTAATCGTGTCTCATGACTGTGACAATATGCCACTGACAACTTCTCGTGCCTGACGACTGCGACATGTGCTAGAGGCCATTTCTCGTGGACCACGACCGCGACAACATTTCTCGTGGACCACGACCGCGACAACATTTGTCGCATCTCTCACGCGTGACAGTAACTTCTGTCTTATTTTATCGCGAGTTTTCGTGTTTTCGGTCAGCTTTTAAACCCCTTTGGTCACTCTCTGTCATTCATTTTACTCTCTCCCACACTTACTCTACTTCAAAATTTGTCTGTTTGAACCAAATTTTCTTCAAATCTGGTCGTTGTTTGAAGTTAGCGCAGTTGAGAAAGTTGTAGCTTGAAGAAAGATCTTCCAAACATGGTAAGTTTCGTTGAAATGCAATTATTTTGTTGCTAATTTATGTGCTAACTATGTGATTAGTAACTATGTTGATGTTAAAAGTTAATGTTAGCAGTTATATTTACGTTAGATGTTAATTAAGTAGATGTTAACTAAATAGATGTTAAAAGTTTATGTTTAAAACCTCTTCT
Source organism: Pharus latifolius (assembly GCA_019359835.1). Taxonomy (NCBI): domain Eukaryota; kingdom Viridiplantae; phylum Streptophyta; class Magnoliopsida; order Poales; family Poaceae; genus Pharus; species Pharus latifolius. The sequence goes on from CM033323.1 coordinate 69,430,540, forward strand.
ATGTTTATCTAAGTATTTACGGTAGTTTAATCACAGTTTTATTCTGCTTTCTAAATCTTTCTTATGTTAAAGTCTTAGCATGAGGTGAAAAGTTGGTGAAACTTGGCCAACAGGTGAATGTGGGTATTTGGTCATTACACTGTAGCATTAGTAATTTTCTCAGGTTTAAAATGGTAATCTTACACTAATAAAGTCCAAACTACATGTTCTATTTTTAATTTTTAAAAATTTGTGGGCTACAGTGAAAATTGGAGTTTTGTGCAAAAGGGTATTTTGGTCAATTTACTATTCATTTAGTAAAATTTTAAGAGTATTTTAGTAATGGTCTAAGCAAATAATCATGTCTTTATTATTTAATTCCAAAATTTTAATTATTTTTGAGGACTACTTTGTAAAGGATATTTTTATAAATATTTCATTCAGTTTAGTTCAGGGGTCATTTAGTAATAAAATCTATAAGGTTTTTCACTACGCGGGCCTCCTTGCAATTTAATTCTTTTATTTTTATTTCATTGGGCTTTTCTTTTATATTAATAATTGGCTAAGAGACTTAATTGTGAATCATTCTTTTCACAATTTGATCTTTAAATTGGTAAAACATTAGTAATTGGATTTAGTTCAATTTTCTATGATTTTTAGAAATTTTTTTGTACACAGTTTAACTCTAGGTTTTGAGATTTATTCTATCATTTTGTATTACTCAAATTCTTTTGACCTAATTCTAAATACAAGAGTTTACTTGAAATTTTTTCAGGATTTCATTTAGAATTTGTACCTTTCCTATATATCTCCAAAAAATAGAATGCTTTTGTAAAGTGAAAAGGAATCAAAGTGAAAGAATTTTGGTCAAATTACTGTTCATTTGGTGTATTTTTAATAGCATTTTAGTAATATTCAAACATACAATCATTAAATTCTAAAACTTTAATTATTTTTGAGGGCTTCCTTGAAAAGGGGTCTTTTATGAATAATCTCTTCAAATACATTGTCATTTTTGTAATAAAAGTTATAAAGTTTTTCGCCACATGGGCCTCCTTGTAATTTGATTCTCTTTTTTTTTCAATAAGGTTTTTTTTATGATGCAATTAATTAAGGGGCTAAATTGTGATTATTCCTTTTGCAATTAAATTCTAAATTGGTGAAACATTAGTAATTAGGTTTATTTCAATTTTCCATAATTTTTAGAAGTTTCTCTTATACATAGCTTAGTTTTAGGTTTAGGGTTTGTTCTATCATTTTATGTGATTCAATTCTTTTAACCTAATTTTAAATAAATGTAGGGTTTGTTTGAATTTATTCAAATTGCTCTACTTACTCACATTATATGTTTCTATATCATCATGCAATGAAATGTAAAAGAATTTGAAATTTAAAAGCTTTTTACAACATTAAGAAATTTGGGGCATGACAAGGGACTAGTTTGAGTCCAACTTGGCCAAAACCAACCAAAACTAGATCCAACCCGACCAGTTCCGAATCCAACTGGCTCAAACCGACCAAATCCGAGTACTATTCAACCACATCCGACCACAAACGACCAATTTTGCGCCTTCGAAACCGACTCGAGCTCGAGCATGACACGTGGCACCATGTGAACCGTCCAAAAAAATCAATCAAACGGCCGAAAACTAGGTCGTGCCCAAATCGGGCTACTTTTCGACTGTGGGCGCGTTTTGTGTTCGAATGACGTCCTTTTTGACCATGGGCGCCGATTTTGCCGCGAAAAAGGTCACGACCAAGACTGAGCTCGTGTAGTAGTCGACCAGGAGTGTTTTTCTCGTCCCTTTGGTTTTCTTGGTCGTTGGAGGGTCAAAAGTGGTCAAATTGAGCCCAAATTTGGTAGGATTGTTCCTTGGAACATGGTAAATACAACCGTGGAAGAAACTTGGGAAAACAATCAAATTTTACACATAAAATGTCGCATCAAGGGAGTTTTGAGCATGAAATTTACATGTTTTGATACTAAACTTAATGGTCTAAGCATATAATCATGTCTTTATTATTTAATTCCAAAATTTTAATTATTTGTAGGACTTCTATGTAAAGGGTATTTTTATAAACATTTCCTTTAGTTCATGGGTCATTTTGGTTTTTCACTGCATGAGCCTCCTTGCAATGTAATTCTTTCATTTTTATTTCATCGAGACTTTTCTTTTATATTAATAATTGGTTAAGAGACTCAATTGTGAATATTCTTTTCACAGTTATATTCTTAAATTGGTAATTGGATTTATTTCAATTTTCCATGATTTTTAGATATTTTTCTTGTACATAGTTTAAATTTAGGTTTTGAGCTTTATTTAACATTTTATGTGACTCAAATTCGTTTGACCTAGTTGTAAATAAATACTAGGGTTTACTTGAAATTTATTCAGGATTTCATTCAAAATTTCTACGTTTCCTATATATCCCTAGAACATAGAAAGCTTTTGTAAATCAAAAAGAATTAAAGGGTATTCCAAAGAAACATACTTTTTTCAAGAATATCGTCATGTCTGTTTTGATTTTTGAAAACCGGCATTATCCATAAAACAAATGCTAAAAGTTACAGATGAAAGAGAATGGAGCAACCCAGAAATTACGTATAAATATATTGATTATGTTAACTATGTGATTTAAAAATCATAATATGTTTACTTATAATTGTTGCGTAAATATGTTCCATTGGGAATGGAGCAACCCGAAAATTTCTGCATATTTTATGGTGATGGTTTGATTCGTGATGGGCCAAACGGTGTAGATATGAGTCATTGCAAATATGTCATAACTGATTTGAACATACATAATACATCTTTCACGGATCTTAAGTTATGGATACTTAGTTTGTTTGACAAGAGTGTAGAACATGAGACAATTCAAGTACAGGGGCTCATTGTGAAGGAGACAGCCAACGGCCCATACTGGGTGTTGCGCGAACTGAAAGGGAACAATTCGTGGGGGTTGTTTGTGAGGAGAGTGAAGGACTCTTATGGCGGTTTGGGCAGCCGGTTTTTTGTTTATGTCCAGTTCTGTGACCTAGAACTGCCGGAGGGTGACGTTGGAGCCGGCCCTAGTAGCGGCGCATGGGCGGGAGAATGAATGTGCCAATTCCGCCAACATTCTGGGCTAGTGACTGGTCAGAAGTTTTTTGCTACACACGTATTGATGTGTGTGAGTTCTTGGAGGGTCTTGGAACTGTGTCTGACGAAGATGACTTGACAGACTCCGAAGCATCTGAAGACTCTGATGAAGATCATTTCAGGACCCCCCAACAATGGATTGATGAATCTAGCTTTAGTTCGGCAGTGTTGCCGACGGACCAAAACTCAAGATGGTTTTTTGAGCAAAGTAGCATCCAGCTCGAGCAAGAGTTTCGAACTAAAGAAGATGTGCAAAATGCTGTGGCTGGATGGTCTCTTGCACTCAACCGACAGTACAAAGTGGTGAAGTCTACCTCCAGGTTATATGATGTCGCATGTCTTACACCAGGTTGCGCATGGAGGCTTCGTGTCATGCAACCAAAGGATGACATTGGTTTTGTGGTCACAAGAGTTAACGCCCACACATGTGAGCTTACTAAGGCATTGGACAGCCATAGAAACATGACTGCGGCAAATGTAAGCAACATTATCCATCTCACAGTGAGGGAGAACATATCGATAATGCCAAGAGAGATCATCAAGCAAGTGGCAGATCGATGTGGTTATCGTATCAGCTACAACAAGGCATGGAGAGCAAAGCAAAAAGTAATTGAGGACATGTACAACACATACGAGGATGCATACAACACAGTGGTGCGGTTGCTTCGAAACATCGCACTAACGAACCCAGGCGCATTTGTGGATATGCTCGATCAAACAACTGTTGCCCCGGATGGCAATACCATAGAGAACACAAGAGTTCTGCACCGTTTGTTCCGGGCATACCCGCAGTGCATAGAGGCATTCACATGGTGCCGGCCGGTGTTATGTATGGATGGCACGTTTTTGACTGGGAGGTACAAAGGGACACTACTGATTGCGGTTGCTGCAGATGCTAACAATCAATTGCTTCCATTAGCATATCAGCTGTAGAAGCCAAGAGCACAGAAAGTTGGTTGTGGTTCTTGGTGAACGTGAAGTGAGCAATTGTAAAGGATCGTGAGAAGATCTGCATTATTTCTGATCAACACAGAGGCTTTCTCAGAGCCATTGAGATCATGCAGGGCGCTCCCGATCCACTTACAAGTGGGAGGACGTGGGAGCCGTTGGTGCATGCGACACCTTGCAGCCAACCTCTTCACCAAATTCTGGAGCACACAAATCATGGACCTATTTAAGAGGCTATGCTCGCAGAACCAAGTGAGCAAGTACGACACTATCTTTGAGAAGCTCGAGGAGTTGACACTGAAGTACACAGCTAATAAAGGGTCCAGGGCCGGCGATGGGGATGCTATAAGCAAATTTTCATAGTGGATCAGCGACAAAGAGAAAGAGAAGTGGTTGTTGCTGCATGACGAGGGTGGGGCAAGGTATGGCATAATGACGACAAATCTATCTGAAGTTTGTAACTATGTTTTGAAGGGGGTGCGATGCTTGCCATTGACCGCAATTGTGGAGATGACATGGTATCGCACTGCACAATATTTCAACAACAGAAGCCTTGCAGCCAATATGCTGGTCGACGATCCATTTAGAACCTTACCGGATGTGGTGCAGGAATACATGAATTTTCAGATAAATAAGGCCCAGACGCATGAGGTGGAGATCATCAACCGATTGCACAAGATAATTTTAGTCCGACTGCGCCAGAAGCGGGTTAATCGGCAGGGTACACGAAGTCATTCTTGGGGATGTTGCGGAATACACATGCAACAAGGCCATGTTATTACACAAGCAATGTTCGCATGTCATTGCTGCATGTGCGACACTTGGTATAAGCCCATCTCCATACCTTTTTGAGTTCTTCAGCCTTCATAACCTTCAGCAGACTTGGAGTGGTATTTGGAGGGTCTACATGAAGGTTGGTGATTAACAAATAATTCCATCTGGTGAGACCAGGTGGATCCCACCTTTCAACCTCAGGAGAAAGGGACCTGGTCGTCGGAAGACGCGTCGCTTGCACAATGACATGGACGAATCACAGAAAGCAAGCACTCGAGGTAGAAAATGCTTGATTTGCAAACAAGCCGGGCATACCAGAAAGAATTGTCTACATGCACCCGGCCCATCCACCTAGTATTCACACATGTAATAGTAACGCATAACGAGTCATGTGATCGTTCATGAGTTCTGTATTCTGTCGTTATTTAATATTTTCCAATATTTTGGTACTCCTTTCACATATGTAACAGTGGTAGTCCTTTCACATATGTAACAGTGGATGTTCTATGGATACTCTAATTGAGCCAGATTCTTCTCTATTTATAGTACACAGGTAAACATGCCCAAAAACAACTCCTTGACAGACTCTTGGTATTCCAATGAAACATTGCACATAAAATATCGTACAAAAGGAGTTTTAAGCGTGATTTTTGCATGTTTTCATAACTAAACTTGGTAGGCTTGATCCCTGCAACACAGAGAACACAATTGGGAAAGAATCTTGCAGAAATAATGAAACTTTGCACATAAAATTTTGTGGAAGGAGTTTTAAGCGTGATTTTTGCACGTTTTTAAAACTAAACCTACGGAAAAATTCTACCAGATTAAGACTTATGAGGTGTCAAACCCAAACTCATTTCTTCGTTATATTTCGAATTGTTATGCTAACGGTAATTAATTTATGAGAAATGGCTCACGAGGATGTACGGCTTCTAGAGCTACTCAGTGGCAGGTGGGACAATGCTCATCGTGGGCGTGTATTGTCGCGAGGTGGACATCTTGAGCCACTTGTAATGATGGCTCCCATGGAGTACTAGCCTCTTGATGCGAGATACATCCCTATTCTCGCAGAGACTGGTTTACTACCTTTTGCTCGTATGCTGCAGACTGATCATGGTCTCACATTGGATAGGTCGTTGGTCACCACCGCATTGGTGGATCGATGGCACCCCGAGACACACACATTCCATTTCCGATGGGGGGAGATGACGATTGTCGCGCCCCGAAACTGGGACTACGACTACTCCCGTGGAGACCTAGCTTGCTGCAGCTAGCCCATATATGCATACCTTTGACTTTCCAGGATTAGTCAAGCACAGGAGTATATTCACATTGCAGCAGAAAAACTTACAAAATATTTAAGCAGTGTAGCCTGCTGGCCTTAATATTACATAAAGAGATTACAATACCTTCGCGGCATACATTGTTTAGCAAAATAACATCTACACAGTAGAAGATAGGTGACCCTCCCACAGTGAGAAGTTGATGGCAGAACAACACACAATAAGGTTCTGGCGGAACTGGCTCTCCTTCATCTGGGTCCACAAAGTGCTCCACGCCTTCATCTTGATCATGGAACGCTTCATCTACTGATTTGTAGGTTGCAAGGGTGAGTACTTACGTACTCAGCAAGTCATAGGTAAGAGTAGATACATATAGTAGTGTTGTTATGAACCTAGACTAGTCAAGAATTATGTATGTTTGTAAAATACACTAGTACAGAAATGCAGTCTACTAACCTCTATCTTCTATCGGTTATTAGCGATTTAGTAGAAAACTGTTAGAAAATGTGCCTCGCGGTCATAAAAGGCATATAGGATGTATTTTTTCTATCAGTTTGTAAGAAACTTACCATTAGAAGAAGCAGTATGATTTACTCTAGCGGTGATGAACATATTACCGTTAGAAGAGATGCATAAGTACTGACGGGAGAATGTTGTGCGCCGATAGGGCTAGTCGACTTCTACAATTAGTCTTATTCTATCGGTAATGTATGTCTATACCGACAGAATATGTACAAAAATTCCTATTGGTAGTATGCAGTGTGCCGATAGAACTGTTTTCCTTGTACAAATAGTTTTATTCTATCAGTGAAGTATGTTTATACCGACAGAATATCTCAAAAATTCCTATCGGCAATATGTAGTGTGCCGATAGAACCGTTCGCCTTCTACAAATATTTTTATTCTATCGGTAATGGATGTTTGTACCGTTAGAAGATATCGAAAATTGCTTAGAACTGTTCGTCTTCAAATAGTTTTATTCTATCGGTAATGTATGTTTATACCGTTAGAAGATAGCGCAAATATCTTAGAACTGTTCGCGTTCTACAACTAGTCTTATTCTATCGGTAATGTATGTCTATACCGACAGAATATGTACAAAAATGCCTATCGGTAGGATGTAGTGTTTCGATAGAACTGTTCTCCTTCTACAAATAGTTTTATTCTATCGGTAATTTATGTTTATACCGTTAGAATAGATCTCAAATTACTAACTGTATGAGGTTGTGTACCGATAGAACTTATCTAGTACTATAAATACCTGGTTGTTTCTCTTTCATTCTCACAGTTCATCGGGCGCTCGTAGCCCTAACCCGTAAGCTCCATGGATGGCCGGCGCACCTCTACCGGTGACCGCTGCACCTCGGCACCTCCATCGACGCCCACTAGATTTCAGCATCGCAAGCAAGGTGCGTAAAATTTCGGCAATATTGTTAGATTATTCTAATCCGATTATGGCAATTATTCTGCAATTTTTGTATACTTCATTTTGATGTGCCTTCTTTTCAATATGATTATGTACGGTGTCTTGTTCCTGTTTTTTATTAAAACAACTACATAATATCACTGTGGGACAGATAATGTTCAATTGCTTGCTGATCCTATCAAATGAAGAAAATTATCAGGATATATTTCCAATGCAAACTCTATCTAACATAGTGAAATGCCAATAAGAGTATAAATGTAATATCTTCATCTCTCCGTAGGTTGCTCAATGCCAACTTGGACTTAGTAATAATTGAAATTGAAAGATCATGAAATTGAAAATGAAATTGAAAGATCATGAAATTGAAATTGAAATTGAAAGATATTTGTAATTGAAATTGAAATTGAAAGATCATGAAATTGACATTGAAATTGAAGTTGAAATTGAAAAATCATGAAATTGAAAGATCATTAATTTTTAGATATTTACAAATATCATGAGATATACAAATATCTTGATCTTCTCTGTAGGTTGTTCAATGCCAATAACATAGTCAAATGCCAACTAGCTTGCTCAATGATCAAGTTCATGTAAAAAGTTCATTAAATAATTAATATATGTATATTGGCAAGGTAATTTCTTTTGATGAAATAGAGTAGAAATGTAATATCTTGATCTCCAGTTGCAAGTTGATGTTACTATGACGAAGCACAACCTAACCTTCAGTTGGTAGTCTTTCTCGGATAGGGAGTCATGTAGGAAACAGTAAACAATCTTAATTTGCTCTAGAATGCCTATTTATGATCTGTGCAGGTCCTTGGATGATGCTCATGAGGGGCAACGTATTTCATGGTTCTTCATCGCAGTACGGTGCCTACGTTGGCTTGTTGGCGAAAGAAACGGTGAAGATCACCATCGAGAGCTGGAAAGAAACGGTGAAGATCACCGTCGAGAGCTGGAAGGACGTGAAGGGCGAGATCTTGGTTGGCTCGGTCAAGAAGATCCTTAAGCCCGGCGTGTTTCTCAAATCAGGACCTATAGAAAGCATCTTACATTTGTATCGGTGTTTTAGCCATTTTTTTGCATGCACACTAGTACAGAAATGCAGTCTTCTATCGGTAAAAAACACCCTTCTACTATCGGTTTTTGTACCGATAGAGATAGACACGATAGAACAAGACTGGACATTTTCTATCGGTAAATAACCGACAGAAGAAGTACACTATTCTATCGGCATATATGAATCTACCGATAGAAAACCCGTCGTAGTCTTACGTCCAGCGGCAGGGAAAGTACCATTATTCTAACGGTTAATTACAAGATTACCGACAGAAAAAAATCATAATATTCTATCGGCATACTAGGAGTGTACCGACAGAAAAAAGCATAATATTCTATCGGTATATTTGGAGTGTACCGATAGAAAACTCGTCGTCAGCGGTTGGAAAAGTACCACTATTCTAACGGCTAATTATAAGTTTACCGACAGAAAAAATCATACTATTCTATCGGCATCTTACAAGTTTACCGATAGAAAACTCGTCGCTAGCGGATTGAAAAGTACCACTATTCTAACGGTTAACTACAAGATTACCGACAGAAAAAGTCATACTATTCTATCGGCATATTAGGAGTGTACCGATAGAAAACTCGTCGTCAGCGGTTGGAAAAGTACCACTATTCTAACGGTTAATTACAATATTACCGACAGAAAAAAGCTTAGTACTCTATCGGATATGTATGAGTTCACCGGCAGGAAAGGTCGCACTCTTCTAACGGTTAATTTTGATTGTACCGATAGAAAAAAGTACAGTAGTCTCTCAGTTGTTGATGAATTTACCAATAGAGCATTCACATATACAGTACTTTATTTGCATTCACAATACAGTACATTCACATATACAGTACAGATGCAATACAGTATAGATTGGATACACAATACAGTACAGATGCAAGTAAATTCACAGAACAAATTGACACATTAGGCAGTTATTCACATTTATTCACATATGTATGGACAAATACAGATTGCAATCCAATGTGGACATTTATTCACATATATATATTTATTCACATGTATATGACCAGTCTATGCAGAGTACACAAAAATGAGAAAATTGTCATGCTGGATGGTTGGGCGCTACTTCCTCCATGACATATTGTGCCCAGATTTGTCGAAGATATATAATCTTTGCATTTTCATATTGGTCTTTCGACATGGCGATCTGCAAGCATGTGTGCATATTGAGTAACTAACTTCGATCCTAATTTAGAACGTGACACCCATTTTTGAAATTTGAGTTAGCTATCGATGCTTACCTGGGGGAATCGGGAAAAGTTTGTCTGCACTAGGTCGTACATGTAGCGCAGCACATAAAACCCGCATTCCCACGATTGCGGCTGCTGATGGCACTGAGATAATTGCATATGCGAAGACATGTTAGCTATATATTGTTTCCATAAACTAATTAAGCATAAACAAAAAGTCTCGTGAGTACCTCATATTCTTTCCAAGCTAGTACGGAGCCCTGCGGTGCGGCATGCCTCCCTCCAGCGGACACATATTTATCAAAAGCCCTGCATTTCAGTTAGTATTGCCAGTTAATGTATTATCATTAGCTAGTGAGGTCAAAATATAAATCAAACATATAAGTTACTTACGCCTCCATATTCCCTTTGAGCACATATTCCATCGATAATCTGTCACGCATCGAATCGAGGTAGTACACCTCGTTCCTCGGCGGACAGATCACGATGAGGATCCAGTGGCCCCTGCATTGTACGTAAAAGAGGACCGCTAGCTCAAAGTACATCTCAGGTGTAACATACAAGATTGAGTTAAATTAGTACGAAATGCACTAACCTTTGGTGGTACGGCACCAGAATGAAGTCCCTGTCCTGCTGCGCCATCAGCGCGTTGGATATGTACTGCTCAGCGTGCGCGGCGTCCTGCTCTAGCATCGTGAGGCTTATTTTCTCTGGGTCGAGGAAACCCACCTTGTCACACGCAGCCTCCGATGCTAGCCTGTACATGCACCTGCATGCGAAGGACGAGATTAATATTAATTTCACAGAAAGTTACTCAGTATTCAAATGAACTGCAACATTAATGCAGAGTTAGCAAACAGAGTTAGAAAACAGCAATACATAGCATCAGCAAACTCACAGGACTCCAGTCCGTATGATGGACATATCGAGCTCCCGCCAGTTGTAGAGGTCGAACAGATCCTCGTGTGCCACGGATATAGTCCCGGGCTCACGGTGGAACTGCCCAGGCCTGTAGGGAACTAAGAAGTTCAGGCTGCGCCGAGCTCGATGTAGGTACCAGTCGTGGAGGTCTCTGGTTGATCGATCCAATTTCCGCAAAGATGCCTCCGACAGGAGTGGGAGCGCGTTCGTGAACGTCCGCGGCAGTCCCTGTCGCCCTTTGCCCTTGCCTTTGCCGCCCTTGCCTTTTGCCGGGGACTGAGCGCGTACCTTCGAAGGCAAGGGCGAGGTGATGGCGGCTTTCTTCCGAGGTGGAGGCGTGGATGCGCTGGGTGGGGTCGAGGCCGTCTTTGATGTGTCCAGGTTCGCACGAGATCGGCCCTCATGCCCCGAGCTGGGGGCGCAGTCCCCTGGTAGCCCCGCGGCAGGCCACTTCAATTAATGAGCACGTATGTTAGATTATGCAAGTTGAGTGTACTGAGTAGGATGTAATCTAAAATGTGTAGGATTTACCGATTGTATTACAAGACACTTCTTGGGCCACTGTACGTAGGAGCCCACTGCCTCAGCAAGTGTCTCCAGTTCCTCTGTTGGGACTGGCAACGGAGAATCGTTGTAGCCCGGCATGGCCATGTCCACCTGTACCTTTGCGAAACCCAACCGCAGAGGTACACAGTGGACCCGGACATCCGGCCCAGACGGATATACGAAGCCGTGTCCAACCACTTCTTGCCCGGCGCCTACGTGATTCTGTAGGATGCAGCCCTCCGGCCCCTGCAAATTTGTAACAATTAAGTGCACAGATGAAGGCTTGCATCAACTTAAGTGCACAGATGAAGGCTTGCAGTACCTCAAGTAGATCCACTGGATCCGCGAGTACCTTCGAAGCGCAACTGCTTATCCGACCCCGCGGGGTACCGTCGTCCTGGGGATCCGCATCTGCACTCTTGGCCAGCAATGCTTCTCTCAACCGTGCAAACTCTTCCCTCATTTGTGCGACCTCGGTGTGCACCTCAGACTGTACCTCAGCCCGTATCTCAGCCCGCATCTCCGCCCGTATCTCCTCCCGTACCTCAGCCCGTATCTTATCGGAGAGGTCAGCTTCCTTTTCCTTCCAGGTGCGGGCCTTCTTCCTCGGTGGAGCCGGATCTACGAAACCGGCCTTCCACGACACAATGGCTCCCACGGCCCGTGTCCGCCCGGGATGCTCCTTATTTCCTAGAGCCCGGGTGAGGATGTCGTTCTCCCTCTGCGGGGTAAACAATCCCTCCGCTGCCTCCTTCTCAAAAGAGATCTGTTACATTTGAAGGTACCTTGTGAGACAAATTGCCTTATATACACTTGTGCGCACACAGTTTACGAGGTTAGCCAACTTACCATTCGCCTCACAACGTCGGCGTCCCCAGGGGTTGCGAACTGCACAGACCCCGTGGACGACACGGACCCCCTCCCCCGCCACCATCGCTTGCACCTCTCATCCTGGATCTCGGAGAGCGGCAACTCAGGGGTGTCGATGACAGGATTTTGTTCGTCTTCCTTCTTCCACTGTTCCTCCTTCCCCGCATAGCCCCGGGATCCGAGCCGATGCGGGTGGTCGTTCCTCTTCTGGATCGCCCTATTCTTCTCGCTAAGGGCCTTGAACTCCTCAGTCCCCTTCTGCTTGGTGAATTCCTCCCATACCTCCTCCGATATGAAGGGGTACTTCTCGCAAGGAGATTTCCCCGCAGCTAGGAAGTTACTGACGAGCTAGCTCTTAAAGGTTTTCCATGTTCCGTTCATGTCCTTCAAGCAGGCAGTCCTAGATGTATCGTCGGGGATGTTCCACTTAGCCTGTTTCCGAAAAATGCATACAATTAATCACGAGTTAGTTAAACTTTAGTATAAGCCAAGAGAACGTGATTACGAAAGAGTTCAGCGATTTCAGTTCATTTAACCTTCACTTCCGCCCACAACCTATCCCTCTCGTCCGCCGTCACGTCCTTCCAGCTCTGGACGGTGATCTTCACCCTTTCTTTCGCCAATAGCCCAACGTAGGCCGCGTACCTCCCAGCATTCTTTCCAATCGGCCTCCCAAATTGGTTGAACTCACAAGAAATATCAGTGCGTTTGGCCAAACGCCCCAACGTCGTCGCGCCTCGCCCCACCCTCTTGCGCTGGGATGTAACAGCCCCATCTTCAGTAGTTACGATGGGGTTGGCCCTAGTCGAACCACTAGTACCATCCGATGAAGACGACGACATGTCTTCCCCTACAAAACCTTCAACAAACCATATATATGGCAATTAATTCGCCTTGGAGTTCCATATCTCAGCCCAGGACTGGAGACTAACTAGGGCGGCAAAAGGGAAAATAATACAAAAAGAAAGACATGCATAAATTACTTACTGAACTCTTCAGAAATATTTTCTATCGGTAAACAAATGAGCTGCCGATAGACCATAACAATTACCTCCACACAAGACAATTTTTCTATCGGCAAACACGTGAGATACCGATAGAACATAACAATGTTCTCTACATATGAAATTTTGTTGATAAGCCACCATTCACTGTCATCACATAACATTCTCGATGATTTGCTACACTAATATTCATGGGCCAGCATTATTATTTCACACGTAAATATGCACACAAGCATCTAAGTGCCACTGTGCATAATCTTTAGCCTAGCCTGTATGTGAGTCATCAGGACTTCACAGCTATTAGGTTGGGAAAAGTCATGTATATAGGCATTTGAAACATATACATCGAAGACCCATCCATATTGCCATATATTCATACGAAGTGAGTAAAAATTCCCAACCAAACTAGTACATTGCATGGCTCATGTCCTTCCAGATCCAAATTAAGTTTTACTACTTATGCAGAAAAATTTTCTATCGGTAAACACATGAGCTGCCGATAGAATATGTGTAAGAACACCTCCAACATATAATCTGCATTACATGGCAGTTGGATACAATTGATCACACATACAGCAGTACAGAGAAGTTAAAATCTCAAAATAGGTTCATTACAGCACTGGAACATATTATGTAAACCTTAATTAAAATCAACATTGCCTGCGGAATGTACATAAGCCAACACAATAGGGAACCCTAGTGTAATTGCAAAACTCGAAGAATTAGTACGTGCAAAACACTAGGATCAAATAAAGAAGATGCTGGAAATAGAACGACGAATTAGGGTATTTACGGCGGCGATCAGTTCTGGTGATGGAGAGGCGGTGTAGAACGCAGCAGCGGCGGGCGAAGGACGAAAATAAGAACCGGTGGCAGTGACGAACCAGTGTCCAGCCGGCGATCGTCGTGTGGGAGAGAGGAAGTGAGTGCTCACGGCGGAGGTTGGGGTTTTCTTCGCTCTCGAAGAGACGCAGTGCTCTAAGGTGGAACTGTTCGAGTGGAGGGAAACTAAAGGGCCGTGTACGAGTAATAAAGTAGCAGAGGAACTTTTCTATCGGTATAACAAAATGATACCGATAGACTTATGTAATTTTCTATCGAAACAACAAAATAATACCGATAGAAAAAGTAAATTTCCCGGAAAAATATTCGAATTAGTGGATGCATTTTTCTATCGGTATAAACAATAAAATCCCGTGAGACCAATTTTCCACAGAAATTTTTTTTAAAGTGCTTGAGATTGGGTGCCATTTTTCTATCGGTAAAAACAACAAAATACCGTGAGAGTAATGAAAAGGTGCCCTTTTCTATCGGTATAAACAAAAAAATCCCGTGAGCCCAATTTTCCCCAGAAAATTTTTTTGATTAAGTGCTTGAGATTTGTGTGCCCTTTTTCTATCGGTAAAAACAACAAAATACCGTCAGAGTAATGAAAAGGTACACAATTTAACATCAAATAGACCGTGGTTGAAAGCTGCAGAATGTTAAAGAAAGAGGGAAGATAGCCGGAAAATTGGAAAATTGACATAAAAAGAAATTGTTCATTCATTGTTGTTTTATCACTTACAAAAAAAAATAAAACCCAAAATGCTAGGTCAAGGGGTGGTCTTAGCCCTAGCTGCATGTAGAATAGAGTCAGTTAGACTTGCAGTCAGGACGCAGGACTCCTCTAGCGACAAGTTGTCCCTAGGATCAACTACTACCGCGTCAAGAAGGTCTGCGACCTCCCTCAGCTTCGCTATGGTATCCTTCATAGTCAAACCGCAGCCAGCGATGGTCATATCCGCGGCTTTCTTCTCCTCGCGAAGACGCCTCGTCCTCGCCCTAGCATTGTCACCATCCGTCTTCATGCGCTTAATGCGCTGGAAGAGATCGTCAAGGTCAAGCCGTAGCTGAGTGTGCTTGTCTGTAAGGAGCTTGTGCTCCTCCTGGAGGGCCCTCAGGTCAGCCTTCACTTTGGCAGTGTCTTCCACAGCTACCATTCCCTGTGCAAATCAACAGGTCAAGAATGAACTGAACATGGATTAACAATACAGGGGTAAACCGAGGAGATTTAGAGTTCTTACCGGGGAGGCCGTGAATGACGATCCCATGGAGGTTGCCATTGTGAAAGAGAAGATGAGGAGTCCAACCGTTCGAGAATTAGAAAAACAACAAAATACCGCGATGCATGGCGAGGTACTTATAGAGTTTCCAAGGCGACGCATGGCGACACGTTTGAGAATTCAAAGCGGCAGAGTCTTCTTCTATCGGTAAAAACAGGAAAAAACCGTCAGACAACAAATACCGTGAGACAAACGAATTTATTCTAACGGTAAAATAGAACAATACCGATAGAAAACGTTTTGAAGTACCTGAGAGAAGATGTCCTTCTCTATCGGTATAAATAACAAAATACCGTCAGAAAAAAGGGATTTTTGCTGAACTTAATTTGAAGAGGCTGCGATGAGATTTTTGCAAGTGCTATTTGAAGGGAAGAATTAAATATTTACAGGATAAAGGTACTGTACATGTTAGAACTCATGCTGTGGAGTAAAATTGAGATGTATTAATGCTGTGAACTAGCTTATCATTAAATTCTAAAGAAAAATGTACTGCCTGATGTATTAATGATAAGTTCCTCACCTTGCTGCAGAACTTGTGGGCTGTTTGCTTGGCATTTATCCCTGAAATAGAAATTAATCATCAATGGTTCTCAACCCATAATCCTTCTTCGTGGTCATCTCGCAGATACGTTGTTTCGTCGATATCTTCAGTATGGATAGATTGAATGTCCTCTAAAAATGGAGGTATTTCATCGAATTGGTTATACTCCTCTTCGTCGACAACATCTTCGACCCCAACAATACGTCTCTTGCTGTGGAGGACAACATGCAAGTTTGGATTGGCCGGGTCAACGATGTAGAATACCTGTGTGGCTTGCTTTGCAAGTATGAATGGATCGTCTTGGTGTCCGACTCTACCAAGATCGACGAGAGTAAACCCGTAACTGTCAAGTTGAACACCTCGAGGGATTTTGACCCATTGGCATCGAAACAGGGGAATCTTAAGTAATCCGTAATCGAGCTCCCATATTTCGTCAATAACACCGTAATATGAGTTCAGCGCCCTTACTGACCTGACATCCTCGGAAATAGCAAACAGTGTTACTCCGATACATTGCGTGCTACTCTTGGCGTCTTGAGCTCTTGTGTAAAATGAATACCCATTGATGTCGTACCCCTGCCAAGTCCCTACAGTGAATCTTGGGCCTCTAGCCAACCATGTCACAGTTTCACTTACGGAGCCGTCGGCAGCTCGCGTGACTCTTTCTTGGATCCACTCAGCAAATTTCCTGTTATGTTCTCTGCTTACCCAAACGTCTGACTTCGAAGGACTCTGTGACCGTAACATTACCTTGTGCTCGTGTATGTATGGCTCGACCTCCGTCATGTGTTGTAAGACCCAAAAATGTGATTTTGCGTACACATCACGAGCGGGGACGATAGCTTTGAATCCAATCGTTCCAATTCCCTCAAGCCTACCCTCGTGTCGGGACCTAGGAACACCAATTGGGTCAACTCCGGCCATATAATCTGTGCAAAATTCAATCACCTCCTCGGCGGCATAACCTTCCATGATACTCCCCTCGGGTCGACGACGAGTCCTTACGTATCCCTTCAATACACCCATAAATCTCTCAAATGGATACATGTAGCGCAGGCACACAGGTCCACAAAACTTAATTTCTCTGATAAGGTGAACAATCAGAAGGACCATAACATCAAAAAAGGATGGAGGGAAATACATCTCGAGCTGACAAAGAGTTGTAACCACGTCGCGTTGCAAAGCGTCCAGTCCATCGGGATCAATTACCTACGAGGACACAGTTGCGCCAAATATTCATATCAGAAAAATCTTCTAATTAAGCTCCACAAATGGAGGTAGTGAACTTATAGTACGAGTGCACGTACTTACCTTGCAAGATATTGCGTTGAAGAAATAACATAGGTTTGTGATTGTCTCTCTGACTTTAACTGGGAGAATGCCTCTGATAGCAATGGGAAGCATCTGTGACATCAAGACATGACAGTCGTGGGACTTCATGCCAACCAGTCTTAGGTCCTTCATAGACACAAGTTTTTTCAAGTTCGCGGAGTACCCACATGGAACTTTAACACCGTGCAGGCACCGACAGAGTTCTGTTTTTTCGCTCTTGGACAATGTGTAGCAGGCCGGGGGGAGGTATGTACGCTTTCCATTCTCTAAAGGTGCAAGCTCAGTCCTTATCCCCATTTCCACCATGTCACGACGAGCTTTCACACCATCCTTTGTCTTTCCCGGAATGTTCAACAACAAACCAATCAAACTGTCACAGACATTTTTCTCTACATGCATGACGTCAATGCAATGTCGAACTTGTAAGTGCTCCCAGTACGGTAGATCCCAGAGAATCGATCTCTTCTTCCAAACATTTTTTTCTCGAGGTTTAGAATGCTTACCGAACTCAACTTTGATGTCGTTCACGCGTGAGTAAATCTCCTTACCGGTCAGAAACACTGGAGCTGATCCCTTCTCAGGCTTCCCGTTAAATGATTTCCTCTTCTTACGGTACGTGTAATGCACCGGAAGAAACCTGCGGTGACCCATGTACACTGTTTTTCGGCAGTTTCGCAGCCACATGCTCTCAGTTTCATCTAGGCAAATAGGGCAAGCCTTGGCTCCTTTCGTACTATACCCCGACAAATTGCCGTAGGCAGGAAAATCATTTATGGTGCAAAATATCAGGGCCCGCAAGATGAAATTCTCTTTCTTGTATGCATCCCACACCTGCACACCCTCGCTCCACAATTTCTGTAAGTCCTCGATTAAAGGCACTAGAAACACGTCAATATCATTTCCGGGTTGTTTGGGTCCTGAGAATAGTAACGCCATCATGATGTACTTGCGCTTCATGCATAACCAAGGAGGAAGATTGTAGATGCATAAAAGAACCGGCCAAGTGCTGTGCCGGCTGCTCATATTACCATGTGGGTTCATACCATCTGTACTCAGCCCGAACCTTACATTCCTAAGTTCGCCGCCGAACTCAGCAAATGTTCTGTTGATGTTTCTCCATTGAATAGAATCAGCTGGGTGTCTCAGTTTTCCGTCTTGTTTCCGGCCTTCAGCATGCCAACGCAAGTGCTTCGCGACTTTCGGGTTTGCAAACAGCTGCTTCAATCTAGGTATCACAGGCAAGTACCACACAGTTTTTGCCGGGGGCCCTTTCCTTACCTCGTGACGTTCACTGTCAATCCGGTCCCTACGCGTATACCTCGATGCGCCGCATCTTGGACAAACATGCAAACTGGAGTACTCGTTACGGTACAACACACAATCATTTGGGCATGTGTGTATTCTTTCAATTTCCATTCCCAACGGACACAACAGTTTTTTGGCTTGGTAAGTAGATCTTGGCAACTCATTTCCCTCTGGAAGCATGTCCGCTAGAAGATCTAATAGTGCCGTGAAACTCTTATCACTCCAACCGTTTCCTGCCTTCAAGTTATATAATCTCAGCACAGAAGACAGTTTTGTAAATGTTGCACATCCAGGGAACAGAGGCTTCTCAGAGTCAGCAATCAGTTTCTCAAATTCACAGAAGTCATTTTCGTTGTAATCTTCCTCTACATCACGTAACATCTCATCTAGATTGTCATCATCATCATCTACGTGCACATCGGAATGAACATTACCAAAATTGGGATGATCATCGATATTATTGCAATCCACATCCGAGTCGTGCTGATTGGTAGTAGTGGTGCCTGTTTCCTCAAGATCTTCGCCATGCCATATCCAACGGGTGTATCACGCGTTAAAACCACGACGAATCAAATGACTCTTAATTTGATCAGAGTTGCTAAACCTCTTCAAGTTCATACAATCTGTACAAGGACAGAGCATATTTTTCTCTCCCTTCCTCTCCTTTTGTTGCTCAGCAAATTTAATAAACTCATTCACACCATCTAAATATTCAAGAGTAGTACGTTTTATTCCATACATCCAATATTTCCTGTCCATCTACAATTAACAAAATTTAACGAGTAAGCCATGCATGAAACCTGCCCGATTAAGTTATGTATATGTACATGTACAGCCTCTTACAACAGATACATGTGTTGAACCCTAGCCTGACGAAATTAACACTAATTAACCTAGCTAACTACACAACACAAGCTAGTTAGCTCCTAAAACATGACGCATTTCCAGCTACCAAGCTCCCAAGCTTAGAGCTACAAACTTGGAACTACACAATACAGCTAGCTTGCAAGTAGAGAGGAAGGGAGATCTAGAGGGAGAGAGAGATAAGTGTCGACGATTAAGCATACCTTAAAGAGAGGGGCGCAATCAACTTCCCTCCAGCCTGCGCTGATCACCCTAGCAGTGTAGCTGGAACTTTCGTCACAAACAGAGGGACGCAGAGTGCAATAGAACAAATTAAAGAGCAGCTCAGCAATGGTCGAGTGGGGTTTTCCTTATAATGGACATTTTTCTAACGGTAAATACATGAAATAACCGTCAGACTAACTTAGGTAATTTGCCGCTCACATATTCTATCGGTAAAAACACACACATACCGTTAGAGAATATACAGTACTGAGCAAATATGTGTGTTTTCCTATCGATAAATATGTGTACTTACCGTTAGATCATGCATGACACAGCACGCACATGAGTTTTTCTATCAGTATATATGTGTACTTACCGTTAGAACATGCATGACTAAACAAATATATGTATTTTTCTATCGGTAAATATGTGTATTTACCGTTAGAATATGCATGACTAAACAAATATATGTGCTTCCTATCGGTAAATATGTGTATTTACCGTTAGAATATGCATGACTAAATATATGTATTTTTCTATCGGTAAATATTTGCATTTACCGTTAGAATATGCATGACTGAACAAATATATGTGCTTCCTATCGGTAAATATGTGTATTTACCGTTAGAATATGCATGACTGAACAAATATATGTGTTTTCCTATCGGTAAATATGTGTACTTACCGTTAGAGGAGGTACTGTTACCAAACTGGGACAAACATGCACATGCCATTTCTCACATTCAAGGAATCATATCAATGTAACATCAAACAGATCTTACATCAAACGGATCTTAACTAGAAGATAAAGCAATATATTAAATGCTAATTTGTGGATTAACTAGGAGACACAAAAATACTTTTCGTAGGTAGTTGGGACTTCATCTTGCCAAAGAAATTACAGATGCCAGTTCACAAATTCAGGTACAAACATACACATGCCAGTTCACCAATACAAATTCAGGTACAAACATACACATGCCAGTTCACAAATTGAAGTGCATGTCTGAAACAACAGTACAAATACACACCTACCTACCAATACAATTAAATACACAAATGCTCCCTGCACATTCAAGTTCATGTCCCAATTAGCAATACATGATACACAAATATACAACAATATACAAATACAACAATTCACACATTCGATGTATATTACAAAAGCCACGTCTGAAATTAACAACAGATCACGACGAGGACCCAGTGGCCCATACATGCATTTTACATAAAAGGGAACCTTTGCAGGTTGCCACAATGCAACTACCGACTACAAGTTAGACCTGATACATCACAAATCCATTCATCCAAAACAGCAAATGTCTGAACCACATTGGACTTAACCATAGGAGTTCAGTTCGAAGACGCCCGAGGAGCTGGAACTGCCGTCGACATACATTTGTACGTATTGGTGATTTCCTCGGACTCAAACTCGATCAACTCAACTCAACTCAACTCAACTCCATTAACAAAAAGAACCTACCTTCCAAGATGTTGTTCTGTGTAGTGATGGTGTAGAATGGCTGTGCAAATAACAACAATTCTTCTTCTCCAAGCAGGTAAGCATCTGGCCACAAGCTGGTGCATGCAAAAACATGTAAGATGCTTTCTATAGGTCCTGATTTGAGAAACACGCCGGGCTTAAGCATCTTCTCGACCGAGCCAACCAAGATCTCGCCCTTCACGTCCTTCCAGCTCTCGACGGTGATCTTCACCATTTCTTTCGCCAACAAGCCAACGTAGGCAGCGTACTGCGATGAAGAACCGTGAAATACGTTGCCCCTCACGAGCATCATCCAAGGACCTGAACAGATCATAATCATATTGAAAAGAAGACACATCAAAATGAAGGATACAAAAAAAGCAGAATTATTGCCATAATCGGATTAGAATAATCTAACAATATTGTAGAAATTTTACGTACCTTCCTTGGGATGCCGACGTCTAGAGGGCGTCGATGGAGGTGCGGAGGTGCAGCGGTCCCCTGTAGAGGTGCGCTGGCCGTCCATGGAGCTTACGGGTTAGGACTACGAGCCCCAGATGAACTGTGAGAATGAAAGAGACATACCCGTGTATTTATACAATTATATATTTTCTATCGGTAAGAAAACAGAATACCGTTAGTAATAAAAACATCTGTAGAAGCCGAATGGTTCTATCGGCACAATAAATATTACCGATAGGAATATTACTAGTTGTAGAAGGCCAACAGTTCTAAGATATTTTGTGCAATATTCTACCGGTATAAACATTCATTACCGATAGAATAAAACTATTAGAAGACGAACAGTTCTAAGCAATTTTCTATATATTCTAACGGTAAAAGAATCCATTACCGATAGAATAAAAATATTTGTAGAAGGTCAACTATTCTATCGGCGAACTACATATTGCCGATAGGAATTTTTAATATACTCTGTCGGTATATTCATACAGTAGCGATAGAATAAGTCTAGTTGTTGAAGTCGACCAGTCCTATCGGCGCACAACATTCTTCCGTCAGTACTTATGCATCTCTTCTAACGGCAAATATGTTCATCACCGCGAGAGTAAATCATACTATTTATTCTATCGGTAAGTTTCTTAGAAACCGATAGGGAAAATACATCCGTCGGGCTTTTATGACCGCGAGGCACATTTTCTATCGGTTTTGTGCTGTTTCGCTAATAACCGATAGAAGATAGGGGTTAGTAGACTGCATTTCTGTACTAGTGGCACCAGCTTGTGCCCAGATGCTTACCTGCTTGGAGAAGAAGAATTGTTGTCATTTGCACATCCATTCTACACCATCATTACACAGAACAATATCTTGGAAGGTAGGTTCTTTTTGTTAATGGAGTTGAGTTGAGTTGAGTTGAGTTGTGTTGAGTTGTGTTGAGTTGATCGAGTTTGAGTCCGAGGAAATCACCAATACAAATGTAACTCGACAGCAGTTCCAGCTCCTCGGGCATCTTTGAACTGAACTCCTATGGTTAAGTCCAATGTGGTTCAGACATTTGCTGTTTTGGATGAATGGATTTGTGATGTATTAGGTCTAACTTGTAGTCGGTAGTTTCATTGTCGCAACTTGCAAAGGTTCTCTTTTATGTAAAATGTATGGGCCACTGGGTCCTCGTCGTGATCTGTTGTTAATTTCAGACGTGGCTTTTCTAATATACATCGAATGTGTGAATTGTTGTATTTGTATATTGTTGTATATTTGTGTATTATGTATTGCTATTTGGGACATGAACTTGAATGTGTAGGGAGTATTTGTGTATTTAATTGTATTGGTAGGTAGGTGTGTATTTGTACTGCTGTTTCAGACATGCACTTGAATTTGTGAACTGGCATGTGTATGTTTGTACCTGAATTGCTGTGTCATACATGTTTCAGCTTGCTTTTGTTTTCAGCCATTAACTAGAATGAGTTTAAATAGTACTCATTTTTTATGTTTCGTCTTGCATTTTCTTAAAGGAATGGAGGCAAACCAAGATCTCATGTAAGTAGAGATTTTTAATTTCTTTGGCAAGATGAAGTATCAAGTACCTAAGAAAAGTATTTTTGTGTCTCCTAGTTAATCTACAAATTAGCATTTCTTGAAATATTTCTTTATCTTTTAGTTAAGATCTGTTTGATGTAAGATCCGTTTGATGTTACATTGTGTTTAGATATGATTCTTTAGATGTGAGAATTGGTGTCTTGTGTGTCATGCATTACCCAGTTTGGTACCAGTACCTCTCTAACGGTAAATACACATATTTACCGATGGAACAACACAATTATTTGCTGTGTCATGCATTACACAGATTGCTGTGTCATGCATTACCCAGTTTGATTTTGTTTCAGCCATGTACCGGTACCTTTTCTAACGGTAAATACACATATTTACCGATAGAACAACACATGTATTTGTTGTGTTATGCATCATCTAACGGTAAATACACATATTTACCGATAGAACAACACAATTATTTGCTGTGTCATGCATTACCCAGATTGCTGTGTCATGCATTACCCAGTTTGATTTTGTTTCAGCCATGTACCGGTACCTTTTCTAACGATAAATACACATATTTCCGATAGAACAATACATGTATTTGCTGTGTCATGCATCATCTAACGGTAAATACACATATTTACCGATAGAACAACACAATTATTTGCTGTGTCATGCATTACCCAGATTGCTGTGTCATACATTACCCAGTTTGATTTTGTTTCAGCCATGTACAGTACCTTTTCTAACGGTAAGTACACATATTTCTGATAGAACAACACATGTATTTGCTGTGTCATGCATCATCTAACGGTAAATATACATATTTACCGATAGAACAACACAATTATTTGCTGTGTCATGCATTACCCAGATTGCTGTTTCATGCATTACCCAGTTTGATTTTGTTTCAGCCATGTACCGGTACCTTTTCTAACGGTAAATACACATATTTACCGATAGAACAACACATATATTTGCTGTGTCATGTTCAGCAATCCACCAGTACCTATTCTAACGGTATATGTGTGTTTTTACTGATAGAATATGTGAGTACAAAATTACCCGCACTTAGTCTAACGGGCATTTCATGTATTTACCACTAGAAACAGGTCCAGTATAAGTCTAACGGGCATTTCATTTGAGAGATTTATGGGTGTATTGAAGGGATACGTAAGGACTCATTGTCGACCCGAGGGGAGTATCATGGAAGGTTATGCCGCCGAGGAGGTGATTGAATTTTGTACAGATTATATGGCCGGGGTTGACCCAATTGGCGTTCCTAGGTCCCGACACGAGGGTAGGCTTCAGGGCATCGGAACGATTGGATTCAAAGTTATCGTCCCCGCTTGTGATGTGTACGCAAAATCACATTTTTGGGTCTTACAACACATGACGGAGGTCGAGCCATACATACACGAGCACAAGGTAATGTTACGGTTACAGAATCCTTCGAAGTCAGAGATTTGGGTCACCAGAGAACATAACAGGAAATTTGCTGGGTGGATCCAAGAAAGAGTCACGCGAACTGCCGAGGGCTCCATAAGTGAAACTGTGACATGGTTGGCTAGAGGCCCAAGATTCACTGTAGGGACTTGGCAGGGGTACGACATCAATGGGTATTCATTTTATACAAGAGCTCAAGACACCAAGAGTAGCACGCAATGTAGCGGAGTGACACTGTTTGCTATTTCCGAGGATGCCAGGTCAGTAAGGGCGGTGAACTCATATTACGGTGCTGTTGATGAAATATGGGAGCTCGATTACAGATTACTTAAGATTCCCCTGTTTTGATGCCAATGGGTCGAAATCCCTCGAGGTGTTCAAGTTGACAGTTACGGGTTTACTCTCGTCGATCTTGATAGAGTCGGACACCAAGACGATCCATTCATACTTGCAAAGCAAGCCACACAGGTATTCTACATCGTTGACCCGACCAATCCAAACTTGCATGTTGTCCTCCACAGCAAGAGACGTATTGTTGGGGTCGAAGACGTTGTCGACAAAGAGGAGTATAATCAATTCGATGAAATACCTCCATTTTTAGAAGACATTCAATCTATCCCTACTGAAGATATCGACGAAACAACGTATTTGCGAGATGATCACGAAGAAGGATTATGGGTTGAGAACCATTGATGATTATTTTCTATTTCAGGGAAAAATGCCAAGCAAACAGCCCACAAGTTCTGTATCAAGGTGAGGAACTTATCATTAATACATCAGGCAATACATTTTTCTTTAGAACTTAATGATAAACTAGTTCACAGCATTAATATATCTCAATTTTACCTCACAGCATGAGTTCTAACATGTACAGTACCTTTATCATGTAAGTACTTAATTCTTCCCTTCAAATTTTCTTGCCAAAATCTCATTGCAGCCTCTTGCTTCTTCAAAAATTAAGCTCTCCAAAAATCCCATTCCCTGAAACATCATTTTCCAATGCCCTGCCCACTTCAAAAATTACTTTGGAAAAAATTTACTTTTTCTATCGGTATTATTTTGTTTTACCGTTAGAATAAATTCATTAGTCTGACGGTATTTTGTTGTTTGTACTGATAGCAAAAGGGCGTCCACTACTTTAATGTGTCTCAGGCACTTCAAAAATTACTCTGGGAAAAATTTACTTTTTCTATCGGTATTATTTTGTTTTACCGTTAGAATAAATTCATTAGTCTGACGGTATTTTGTTGTTTGTACCGATAGAAAAGGGCATCCATTACTTTAATGTGTCTCAGGCACTTCAAAAATTTCTCTGCGAAAAATTTACTTATTCTATCGGTATTATTATGTTCTACCGTTAGAATAAATTCATTAGTCTGACGGTATGTTGTTGTTTGTACTGATAGCAAAAGGGCATCCACTACTTTAATCTCATGCACTTTAAAATTACTCTGGGAAAAATTGGTCTCACGGTATTTTGTTGTTTGTACCGATAGAAAAGGGCATCTACTACTTTATTACACGTACATGGCCCTTGAGTTTCCCTCCAGTCGAACAGTTCCAACTTATAGCACTGCGTCTCATCGAGAGGGAAGAAAACCACAACCTCCGCAGTGACCACTCACTTCCTCTCTCCCACACGACGATCGCCGGTTGGATACTGGTTCGCCACTACCACCGGTTCATATTTTCGTCCTTCACCGGCCGCCGCTGCGTTCTACACCGCCTCTCCATCACCACAACTGATCGCTGTAAATACCCTAATTCGTCGTTCTTTTTCCAGCATCTTATTTGATCTTAGTATTTTGTACGTACTAATTCTTTGAGTTTTGCAATTATACTAGGGTTCCCTATTGTGTTGGATTATGTACATTCCGCAGGCAATGTTGATTTAAATTAGGGTTGACATAATATGTTCCAGTGCTGTAATGAACCTAATTTGAGATTTTAACTTATATATACTGCTGTATGTGTGATCAATTGTATCCAACTGCCATGTAATGCACATTATATGTTGGAGGTGTTCTTACACATCTTCTATCGGTATCTTCTGTATTTGCCGATAGAAAAAATTTTTCTGTTCTATCGGCAGCTCATGTGTTTACCGATAGGAAATATTTCTGAACAAGTATTAAAACTTTGGATCTGGAAGGACATGAGCCATGCAATGTACTAGTTTGGTTGGGAATTTTTACTCACTTGGTATGAATATATGGCAATGTGGATGGGTCTTTGATGTATATGTTTCAAATGCTTATACATGACTTTTCCCAACCTAATAGAGGTGAAGTCCTGATGATTTGCATATAGGTAATGTTAAAGATAACCAAGAGAGGGTGCTATAAACCATATTATTCCTTTTTTGGCTGTGACATACTTCAATATCTTTATATACCATTAGCATTAGGTTTGTCAGATTATGCAGATTATGCACAGTGGCACTTAGATGCTTGTGTACATATTTACGTGTGAAATAATAATGCTGGTCCATAAATATTAGTATAGCAAATCATGGAGAATGTTATGTGATGACAGTGAATGGCGGCTTATCAACAAAATTCCATATATAGAGAACATTGTTATGTTCTATCGGTATCTCATGTGTTTGCCGATAGAAAAATTGTTATGTTCTATCGGCAGCTCATGTGTTTACCGATAGAAAACATTGTTATGTGTGAAATAATAATGTTGGGCCATGAATATTAGTATAGCAAATCATGGAGAATGTTGACTTAAACCAAGATTATGTGATGCCATTGAATGGCGGCTTATCAACAATATTCCATAACACAGGGAACATTGTTATGTTCTATCGGTATCTCGTATCTTTGTCGATAGAAAACATTGTTATGGTCTATCGGCAGCTCATGTGTTTACCGATAGAAAAGATTTCTGATCAGCAATTAATTTTTGCATGTCTTTTAGTATTATTTTCTTCGGACATCCCTGTTGCAACCTAATTAGTCTCCAGTCCTGAACTGAGTTATGGAACTCCAAGAAGAATTAATTGCCATATGTTGCCTACTTCCTATATGAAAATGTGTAGATGAAAATGCTCAGAAATAGAATCTTATCTTCTATTGGTAGTTTCTGTGTTTACCGATAGACAAAATATTTAAAATAGGTCCTTTTGCTTTGTAAAATGATTTGGTTTCTGTTTTCATTAAATTTTTGATGGTTTGTTGATGGTTTTGTAGGGAAAGACATGTTATCGTCTTCATCGGATGGTACTAGTGGTTCGACTAGGGCCAACCCCAACGTAACTGAAGATGCAACTAGTTCATCCCAGCGCAAGAGGGCGGGGCGAGGCACGACGATGTTGGGCCGTTTGGCCAAACGCACGGATCTTTCTTGTGAGTTCAACCAATTTGGGAGGCCGATCGGAAAGAATGCTGGGAAGTACGCGGCCTACGTTGGGCTATTGGTGAAAGAAAGGGTGAAGATCACCGTCCAGAGCTGGAAGGACGTCACGATGGACGAGAGGGATAGGTTGTGGGCGGAAGTGAAGGTTAAATTAACTGAAATCGCTGAACTCTTTCGTAATCACATTCTCTTGGCTTATACTAAAGTTTAACTAACTCGTGATTAATTGTATGCATTGTTTGAAAACAGGCTAAGTGGAACATCCTCGATGATACACCTAGGACGGCCTGCTTGAAGGACATGAACGGAACATGGAAAACCTTTAAGAGCTGGCTTGTCAGTAACTTCCTCGCTGCGGGAAAATATCCTTTCGAGAAGTACCCCTTCATATCGGAGGAGGTATGGGAGGAATTCATCAAGCAGAAGGGGACCGAGGAGTTCAAGGCCCTTAGCGAGAAGAATAAGGCGATCCAGAAAAGGAACGACCACCCGCATCGGCTTGGATCCCGGGGCTATGCAGGGAAGGAGGAGCAGTGGAAGAAGGAAGACGAGCAAAATTCTATCATCGACTCCCCTGAGTTGCCGCTCTCCGAGATCCGGGATGAGAGGGTCCGTGTCGTCCATGGGGTCTATGCAGTTCGCAATCCCTGGGAAAGCCGATGTTGTGAGGTGCATGGTAAGTTGGCTAACCTCGTAAACTGTGTGCGCACAAGTGTATATATGTGTTTGTCTCACAAGGTACCTTCAAATGTAACAGATCTCTTTTGAGAAGGAGGCAATGGAGGGATTGTTTACCCCGCAGAGGGAGAACGACATCCTCACCCGGGCTCTAGGAAATAAGGTGCATCCCGGGCGGACACGGGCCGTGGGAGCCATTGTATCGTGGAAGGCCGGTTTCGCAGATCCGGCTCCACCGAGGAAGAAGGCCCGCTCCTGGAAGGACAAGGAAGCGGAGCTCTCCGATAAGATACGGGCTGATGTACGGGCCGAGTTCTCCGATAAGATGCGGGCTGAGGTGCAATCTGAGGTGCAGTCTGAGGTCGCACAAATGAGGGAAGAGTTTGCACAGTTGAGAGAAGCATTGCTGGCCAAGAGTGCAGATGCGGATCCCCAGGACGACGGTACCCCGCGGGGTCGGATAAGCAGTTGCACTTCAAAGGTCCTCGCGGATCCAATGGATCTACTTGAGGTATTGCAAGGCTTCATCTGTGCACTTAAGTTGATGCCACTCCCATTCTGTTATAGTTGTTTCGCTAACCTGTTTTAATTGTTACAAATTTGCAGAAGCCGGAGAGTTGCATCCTACTGACTCACCGAGGCGACGGGCAGGAAGTGGTTGCACACGGCTTCATATATCTGTCTGGGGTGGATGTCCGGATCCACTGCGTACCTCTGCGGTTGGGGTTCGCAAAGGTACAGGTGGACATGGCCATGCCGGGCTACAACGATTCTCCATTGCCAGTCCCAACAGAGGAAATGTAGACACTTGCTGAGGCAGTGGCCTCCTACGTACAATGGCCCAAGAAGTGTGTTCTAATACAACCGGTAAATCCTACACATTTTAAATTACATCTTACTCAATACACTCAACTTGCAAAATCTAACGTACGTGCTTATTTATTGAAGTGGCCTGCCAGCGGGCTACCAGGGGACTGCGCCCCCAGCTCGGGGCATGAGACCGGATCTCATGCGAACCTAAATACAACAAAGACGGCCTCGACCCTAGCCAGTGCATCCACGCCTTCACCTCGGAAGAAAGCCGCCATCACCTCGCCCTTGCCTTCGAAGGTATGTGCTCAGTCCCCGGCAAAAGGCAAGGGCAAAGGCAAGGGCAAAGGGCGAAAGGGACAGCCGAAGAGGTTCAAGAACGGGTTCCCACTCGTGTCGGAGGCAGCTTTGTGCAAATTGGATCAATCAATCAGAGACCTCCACGAGTGGTACCTACACCGAGCTAGGTGCAATCTAAACTTCTTAGTTCCCTACAGGCCTGGGCAGTTCCACCGTGAGCCCGGGAGTATATCCGTGGCACACGAGGATCTGCTCGACCTCTACAACTGGCGGGAGCTCAATATGTCCATCATACAGACTGGAGTCCTGTGAGTTTGCTGATGCTATGTATTGCTGTTTTCTAACTCTATTTGCTAACTCTGCATTGTTTTAGTTCATTTGAAATGTAGTAACCTTCTGTGCAATACTAATGTCGTCGTTTGCATGCAGGTGCATGTACAGGCTAGCATCGGAGGCTGCGTGTGACAAGGTGGGTTTCCTCGACCCAGAGAAAATAAGCCTCACGATGGTAGAGCATGACGCTGCGCACGCTGAGCAGTACATATCCAAGGCGCTGATGGCGCAGCAGGACAGGGAGTTCATTCTGGTGCCGTACCACCAAAGGTTAGTGCATTTCGTACTAATTTAACTCACTCTTGTATGTTACACCGGAGATATACTTTGAGCTAGCGGTCCTCTTTTACGTACAATGTAGGGGCCACTGGATCCTCATCGTTATCTGTCTGTGGAGCAATGAGGTGTACTACCTCGATTCGATGCGTGACAGATTACTGAACGAATATGTGGTCAAGGGGAATATGGAGGCGTAAGTAACATATATGTTTGATTTAAATTTTGACCTCACTAGCTAACGATAATACATCAACCGACAATGCTAACTAAAATGCAGGGCTTTTGAGAAATATGTGTCCGCTGGAGGGAGCCATGCCGCACCGCAGGGCTCCCTAGCTTGGAAAGAATATAAGGTACTCACGAGACTTTTTGTTTATGCTTAATTAGTTTATGGAAACAATAGCTAACATGTCTTCGCATATGAAATTATCTTAGTGCCATCAGCAGCCGCAATCGTGGGAATGCGGGTTTTATGTGCTGCACTACATGTACGACCTAGTGCGGACAAACTTTGCCCAATTCCCCCAGGTAAGCATCGATAGCTAACTCAAATTTGAAAATTGGGTGTCACGTTCAAAATTAGGAAGTTAGTTACTCAGTATTCACACATGCTTGCAGATCGCCATGTCGAAAGACCAATACGAAAATGCAAAGATTAGAGATCTTCGACAAATCTGGGTTCAATATGTCATGGAGGAAGTTGCGCCCAACCAACCGCCATGACAATTTTCTCTTTTTCGTGTACTCTGTGCATAGACTGTTTATATATATGTGAATAAATATATATGTGAACAAATGTCCATATTGGATTGCAATTTGTATTTGTCCATATATATGTGAATAAATGTGAATAACTGTGTAATGTGTCAATCTGTTCAATGTATATGTGAATTTACCCTTCTTTGTATCTGTACTGTATTGTGTATCCAATCTATACTGTACTATATTTATACTGTATTGCATCTATACTGTATATATGAATGTACTGTATTGTGAATGTAAAGAATGTACTGTATTGTGAATGTAAAGAATGTACTGTACATGTGAATGTACTGTATTGTGAATGTAAAGAATGTACTGTATTGTGAATGTAAAGAATGTATTGTATATGTAAATGTACTGTATTGCATCTGTACTGTATTTCTATCGGTAAATTCATTCACAACTGAGAGAGTACTATCATTTTTTCTATCGGTAAACTCATCCACAACCAAGAAAGTACTATCCTTTCTTCTATCAGTACACACGTAATACACCGTTAGAAGAGTTTAACTTTTCCTGCCGGTAAACTCATACACAACTGAGAGAGTACAATTGTTTTTTCTATCGGTAAACTCATTTCCAACCGAGAGAGTACTAAGGATTTTTCTATCGGTATACCCGTAATTAACCGTTAGAAGAGTGTGATTTTTCCTGTCGGTAAACTCATTCACAACCGAGAGAGTACTATACTTGTTCTATCGGTAAACTCTTTCACAAATGTCAGACTACAACGGGTTTTCTACCAGTTGTCGCCTAAAATGACGTTATAATAGTGAAGTTCTTCTATCGGTTATTTACCGATAGAAAATAACCTGTCTTGTTCTATCGTGTCTATCTCTAACGGTACAAAAATCGATAGTAGAAGGGTGTTTTTTAACCGATAGAAGAAATCTTTTCTGGACTAGTGATAATCTTTTCTTTTATATCTAATCTCATGGCAGCACTTTTCATAACATAGCATCGCTATTCATGTTCACTACATTATAGCACTACCGCGACACGTCGACACAAGACAGCCCACGGCAGCACCCCTTATCATGACAACACATGTCATTTGGGTAATCTTGACTTATCAAATTTTATTTAGAAAACATACTTGTGCCACACCCCATGGATTTAATCCACTGCAACAGACTCCTATAAAGCCGGGAGCTCGGAGTATTCGAATACGTTTTTAACTCTATAGAGAGGTACCAATTTACCCGCAAGATATTCCACTTTCATGCCCTTCCTATCAAAATGATTGGACCCCTGGCTCACTTCATACTGTGAGTGGCAAGGTGGAGATAACAAGAACTTTTGTTATGTTTTACTCACAATTCACCCCTGACCCTGTGGATCTCTCGCGAACCACAGTTCTGGTGGGTTGTACCCCCACCCTAAGTCTCTTCCCATTACTGGGTCAACGTGTATGATTACATTCAGTGATACGTGGAGGAGCCGCACTCCATGAAATTAGTGTATTGTTTTCCATCTCATGTAGGGGTTTCATGTGCGATCCTCATAAGTACTTGTTTAGGCCTGTCCCATACCAGGCTTGCGGTTAGCACGTTGGTCATGCCACTAGATGCACAACACAAGGTTCTAGTCCTTATATGCCAGTGACCAGACCATCCACAAACCATGCACCTTCAGTGCCTGCTATCCTTTGCAGTTAAGCACCTCCAGTGCTACAGCCATCCATACCAAAATTCTGGTCACGGCTAGGGGTTTTATTTCATGAATATATATAAATACATATATAATAGTTCATGGTTCACTATTTGATCTTTTCACATTTCACTGGCATCCAGCTTAGTGCTGCCAAATTATATCTCAACCATTCTTTCACATGCAATATTACTTATATTCAAGGTCATATCATAGCAATTCATAAAATATAGGTTCAAGATGATCAAGACTATGACTTGCCTTCCGCGTCGTAAGAAACAGCAGTCGATGTCGAGTCTGCGACGAAGTCTTCGAACTCGGGCTCTTGATCTACTCTCCAATCAAACAAGCACACAAAGATCACAAACTATTTTAAATACTTTAAAATCTATATGCAACATGCTTTTAAGAGAAAAGATCTTGGCGATGATGAAACGGATTGAGATTGCAAGCTGATCTGGGTCAAAACCCTGGAATTATAGAATCTGAGCTAAGGATGGTGTTAGAAATTCTTAGGGCTTCAAGGCTGCAATATGGATATCAAGTCTGCGGCTGGTTTGCCCAAAATCGACGAATGTCTTCAGGTAGACATTCGGTTCAAGGTGTCGACAAAGGGTCAATGGTTGATAAAGGGCTCAATTCAAGTTGTGACAGAAGAAGAAATTGTAGATCACAACCTCAGGAGTCTAAGGGACAAAGTCATTTTCAAAATGCATGGCTGGAAGTAGGTAAAAAGGTTCAATGCCACTGGCTGACATAGATTGGCATTGGGCTGACCATGTCAGAAACTAGGGTTTGCCATATCTTTTGATCTAGGGCTCCAATTGATGCACCACTTTGTCTAGTAGATAGGCCTTGAGAATAGGAACAAATGATTCAATAGGTCCATGGCTGAAGCTGGCCGAAAAGTGGTGAAAACCGTCGAAGAACACGGTGGCTGGAGTTTCAAGTGATGGCACTGGACAGAAATTAGGGCATAGCCATAACTTTCGATTTAGACTGAATTAGATGTCGAGCTAGTAGACAAAAGTGTTCAGGAGATCAAGATGAATCTAAGGGACAAGGTGGATGGAGCTGGATCGGCCGGGAACAGATTTCTGGTGGCCGGCGCTGGAGAAGATGATACTGGATTTGGGGTTATTCGCTACACAGGATTTGAACTCAATTCCAAGCTCAGGGAGTAAGAGGGATGCATACGTAAGCTATTGGCATGATCAGTTTGGCCGGAGCATCACTGGAGAAGTTTGGCGACGAGCGCCGGCCACTGGTGAAGCTCAAACTTGGAGATAGCTTCAATTCGGGCTTAATTTCAAAATCTGGATTCACTGGCTTGCTAAATAAAGCTCACTGATCAATCTACTCTACTGGATTGAAGGCTAATTTGGATTGAATCAAATTGCAAAGCTGGAATAGGGGTTCCGGCAATTCCGGCGATCACCGGCCATGAGGGGCACGGAGGTTCAATTAAATGACACAGCACAGAAGGTTTGATGAGGGGAACTCACTGGTGGCTTCAATTTGAAGTTTGGTGAAGCGAGGTGAGCTGGCGTCGTCGACCTACTCGGCGGCTCGCCGGAGAAGAAGACAGCAGCGAAGAAAATTTGGTTAATTGCTGAAGAACATTGGGGAGCAGTGGTGGTGACGAAGAGGCTGATTTGAGTTGCTATTTACAGGCAAGATGGGTTGAAGCGAAGCTCACTGCTTGGTGGCTAAGTTGCTTGCGCCGATGTACCTTCGGGTTGAAGCAATGGCGAGCAGGTGAAGCTTCTCTCTGGCGCGCGAGCTGCTCGTGAGTTGGACAAGGATTGCTACGGCAATAGCTAAGGTGCAAACACGTGTGCGCATGCAAACATGGTTGTGAAAAAGCACGGGCTAGAGCGGCGCTGATCGGCGGCAAAAGGCATGGCGACATGGCGCTCCAGTCGCGGTCGCAACGGCGCTGGTCGAAGCGAAGCACTGCGCTGCAGTCGAGGTCGAAGAAGCTGGTGATCTGGTCGCAGATAGCTGCTCCGGTCGAAGATAGCTGCTCCGGTCGAAGATGCTGAGCCCTGGTCGTGAACTGCAAGTGTGGTTGAGCCAGGGACCTGATTACAAGAATCTTTGTTGGATTTCTGGACTGATTTGTAATTTCTGACTTAGAGATAGATAACTTGCAATCTGATTTCATAGATGAGTATAACTTATACCTTATACTCATCCAGCAAGAAATTTGGTAAAATCTGGCATGATTTGATGATTTTCGATATAAACCAAAAATAGGGTATTTAGGGTAATTAAAATCTGAGTTTTGGTCGATTTTGAATTCAAGGTAATTGGAGAGAGATTTGGGTATTCTGATAAAAGAAGATTTTGTATTAATTATCATTTGGGAGGTGTTCCCTGAAACAAATTTGAATTTGGAGTTGATTTGAGGATTTTAGTCTTTTTGGGTTTCCAGATATCAGAAAAAGGACTGATTCGCGTACAATTTGGACTGATCTGTGAAAAAGGCTTAAATGATGAAATCAGACTGCCAACTTTCTGGATTAAGGTATTGGCATACCCATGATCATAATACAAGAATAATCTGGTCTGGGTTAGGTCAAGATTTTTGTTGCGCTACCTTGACTGCTCGCCTGATGAGCTGGAGCATGTTGTGCGCCGGCATTTGTTCGCATACCTGTTGGTAATGTTCCAATCTACACACGGGGATACAGTTCACCCATGGTTCATTCCATTGGCAGAGAGCATTGTTGATGCCCAACCAGGGCATGTTCCCCAGTACAACTGGGCTATGTCCGTGCTTTGTGCAACATACCGGGGGTTGTGCGATGCGTGTGTCCGGACTGCGCCAAAGTCCGTATTGTCGGGATGCTCCCTCCTGTTGCAGCTATGGTCTTGAGAGCATTTTCCAATTGGCCGGCCACGCTTGGATCGACTGGTGCATCCGTACCCCGAGCCTGATGATGTCCATGATTGTCGCGCCCCGAGACTGGGACAACGACTACTCCTGTAGAGACCTAGCTCGCTGCAGCTAGTCCCAAACCACAAACCTTTGACTTCCCAGGATGAGTCAAACACAGGAGTATATTACATTGCAACAGAGTACTCACAAAATATTAAGCAGTGTGGCCTGCTGGCCTTAATATTACATAAAGAGGATTACAATGCCTACAAGGCATTCAGGGTTTAGCAAAATATTTAACTACACAGCAGAAGATAGGTGACCCTCCCACAAAAGAAGTTGACGGCAGAACAACACACTTCAGGGTTCTGGCGGAACTGATTCTCCTCCTTCTGGATCCATGTAGTACTCCGTGCCATCATCTTGATCAAAATAGGCTCCATCTATTGAGTTGAACGTTGCAAGGGTGAGCACTTACGTACTCAGCAAGTCATAGGTAAGAGTAGATACATATAGTAGTGATGATATGATCCTAGACTAGTCAAGAATTATGGATATTTGTAAAATAATCTTTTCCTTTCTCATCTCATCATATGGCAGCACTTTTCATAATATAACATCATCATTCATGTTCACTAGATTATAGCACTACCGCGACACGTCGACACACGACAGCCCACGGCAGCACTCCTTATCATGACAACACATGTCATTTGGGTAATCTTGATTTAAACATATTTTATTTAGAAAATAGTACTTGTGTCACACCCCGTGGATTTAATCCACCGCAGCAGACTCCTATAAAACCCGGGAGCTCGGAGTATTCGAATACGTTTTAACTCTGCAGAGAGGTACCAATTTACCCGCAAGATATTCCACTTTCAAACCTTTCCTATCATAACAAAATGATTGGACCCCTGACTCACTTCATACTGTGAGCGGCAAGGTGGAAATAACAAGAACTTTTGTTATGTTTTACTCACAATTCACCCCCGGCCCTCTGGCTCTCAGCGAGGCACAGTTGTGGCAGGTTGTATCCAAACCTCCACCCCTTTGCTTATTCCCATTACTGGGTCAGCGTGCTTGATCACCTTCAGTGATATGTGTGGGAGCCGCGCTCCGTGTTTATCGTGCATCACTACACATCTCATGCAGGGGTTTCATGTGCGATCTACATAATTACTTGTTCAGGCCTGTCCCATACCAGGCTTGCGGTTAGCACGTTGTTCATGCCACTAGACGCACAACACAAGGTTCTAGTCCTTATATGCCAGTGACCAGACCATCCACAACCCTGCACCTTCAGTGCCTGCATTCCTTTGCAGTCTAGCACCTCCAGTGCTACAGCCATCCATACCATTTTTCTGGTCACGGCTAGGGGTTTTATTTCATGAATATAAGTATATAGATACAT
Organism: Pharus latifolius; assembly: GCA_019359835.1. Lineage (NCBI taxonomy): Eukaryota > Viridiplantae > Streptophyta > Magnoliopsida > Poales > Poaceae > Pharus > Pharus latifolius. The sequence goes on from CM033323.1 coordinate 69,467,447, forward strand.
ATAATAGTTCATGGCTCAAAACTTGTTTATTTCACATTTCACAGATAACCAGTCTAGTACTGCCAATTCATAAATCAACCATTCTCAATCTTTCACATGCAATATTGCCTATATTCAAGGTTATATTATAGCAACATTTAAAATATAGGTTCAAGATGACCAAGGATATGACTTGCCTTCCGCGTCGTAAAATACAGCAGTCGATGACGGATCAACAACAAAATCTTCAAAGTCAGCTTCTGAATCTGCTCGACGACAAACAATCACACAATAATTACTTATAATATTTAAAATGTTTTATGACTTATATGCAGAAATGCTTAACAAGAATGATTGAACTAAACTGGAGATAAGTTGAACTGCAAATTGAACTGAGTCGAGATTCTAGGGTTTCAAGGAATTTGGGCTAAGGATGGTGATTAGATAATCTTAGGGTTTCAGGTTTGCAATAGGGATAACAATTTTGTGGCTGGTTTAATCAAAACAGCGAATGTCAACAGATCGACATTCGGATCAAAGCTTGGACATAGCTTTAAGAAAAGCTAGAGTGCTTATCTCAAGTTGTGGTAGTAGAAGAAAATGTAGATCACAACTCTACAAATTCAGTGGACAAAGTGGATTTCAAATTATACAACCAGAAATGGGTAAATAAGGTCAATGCCACTGGCTGACAAGCTTTAGCATAGAGCTGACAATGCCAAAAACTAGGGCTTAGCATAATTTTTGATCTGGAGCTCCAAATGATGCACCACTTTGTCTGGGAGGTAGGCTTGAGTAACAGGAACAATTAAGTCAACAGGATCTAGGGCAAGAAATGGCTGGAAAGCAAGAAATTTGATGATGAATCAGAGATGAACTGGCTGCACTAGATCAGTTCTGGACAAAAACTTGGCAAAGCTATATCTTCCAATCTAGGCCGATCTAGGTGTTGAGCTAGAAGACAAAAATGCTCAGGAGGCTAAGGCACATCTAAATGACAAGGTTTCGAGGGCTGAAATGGCTGGAACAAACTTTTCCGGTCATCGGCGCCGGAGAAGAAACGCTGCTGATTGGGGGTTTCTGCTACAGGCAACAAGAACTTAATTCCTTGCTTGGAGAGCATCTAGGAGGTATAGGGAAGCTTCTGGTACAATTGTATTGGCCGGAGGATCACTGAAGAAGCCTGGCGACGATCGCCGGTTTTCTGGTGAAGCTCGGTTTAGGGAAAAGGTTCGATTCTTGCTTAATTTCGAAATCCAACTTCACAGGCTTGCTTGATTTGGCTTACTGATAAATTTTGATTACAGATTCGAAAGCTAATTTGGAGTAATTCGAGCTACATTGCCGGAACAGGGCATTTAGCAATCCCGGCGATCACCGGCGACTGGATGCAATATAACTCAATTAGATGGTACAGCACAATGAGGGAGATTAGGGAAACTTACTGATGCGGTTAATTTGACAGAAGGTGCTGCGTAGTGTGCTGGCACCGTGAAGCTCTTCGACAGCTCGCCGGAGAAGACGACGACAGTGAAGAAGTTTGAGAATTTGGTTAAGTCCTGGGGAAGAGGAGATGACACAGGGTACTGGTGGCTTAAATAGAGCAGTGGGCGAAGCTTGCAAGAATTAAACAACATTGAATTTGATGTCAGTTGATATGAGTTGCCGGGCGCAGATGTAGCAACGGCGAACGGTGACGCGACGGCGCACTGGCGAGACAAAGCTGTGCTACATTGGGACTCAACCATGTCGGGCGGTGCAAAGCGGTGGCGACAACGGCTGGCAAGGCAAGCGACGTGGCAAGAAGATGCTGACAACAGTCACTGCTGGTCGCGCGGGGAAGCAGGCGCTGGTCGTCGACGTTGCAGCGGCGCTGCCACGGCGATGGCTGAGACACTGACGCGTGCGCAACAGGAAGAGCAAGCATGCACGAGCACAAATGCAAGCGGAACTTGGCCGACGGCGAGCGTGCACGGCGCATGGCAACCACGGCAATCTCTGGTCGTGTACAGCAGTTGGCCTGGTCGAAATTGGGCTGATTTGCAATATTTGATTTCCTGATTTGGACTGAAATGCAAATCTAGAATTCTGGAAGGTTTAAACTGAAATTGATTTCATTAATCTGGTAAATTATATTCAACAGGATATTTGGCAAAGGTAAATGATAAAATTTGATACATTTAAATAGCTTTTGATACAAACTGAAAATAGGGTAATTTAGGGTAAAACAAAATTTAAGTTTTGTTGATTTCGAATTCTGGCATTTAGGGTTCGATTTTGATATCTGCACAGAAGAGAAACTTGTGGAAATTAGCATTTTGAGAAGATTTGCCAAAGAGATTTTGAGTTTGGAGTTAATCTGGAGATTTTAGCCTTTTTGGGTTTTCAGATTTCAGATAAGGACTAATTTGCGATAACTCTTGGACTGATTTGTGAAAAGAGTCTAGATGATAGAATCTGGCTGTCAACTTTTTATATTAAGGTATTGACATACCCATGATCATATTCCAGGAATAATCTAGTCTGAACTTGGTCAAGATTCGGATTAAATCTGTATTTCTGAAACTTAGAGTATTTGGGTAATATAAGGTATTTCTGTTTTCGAAAACAGAAGAAGTTGATAATTCTGGGAGTTAGAGATAGAATTGGATCTAGGTTCTGAAGGCTTTTAGATTCAGGATAACTAATAGATCACATCTGAATAATCTGATCTTGATTTGAGATCACAGGATAGATTTTGGAGATTTTAGAGCTTAGAATAGATACTGATCTGGCTATTACTACAGATACATGCATGCATGCTATTTATGAAAAAGGAAATTTTCACCCCTAACTCAGGGTGTTACAATGATTGGGTGGATCGCCCAACCATGGGCACAAGATGGATGCACGGTCGACCGAGATGGTCTACGAACCAGGTTCGCCGGTGCTACGTCTTGTACCAGGGGGATTTCGATCTACTCCACGAGTCACGAGTCGCATGGTGTCCGTGGACACCAGATTTCATTGAGAGTATTGCACCGCATGGAATATCGATCATGTGCACAGCGGGCAACGATTGTAGGATGACACGACGTCATCTTGTGTTCTCTCATATGGTGGAGCCGTACTACCCGGAGTGGGTGATGCGTCAGTTTGGATTATATCAGCACACCCCACCTCCGGAGAGAACGTGACAGGGATCTCCCCAAGGAGGTGCATAGGTACACCCATGCATGCATAAGATTTGAATTCTGTTTTTCTGTTTCGATACCTACCATTACCTCCATTTTATTTTGTAGGCAAGGAAGGTAGATTGACAATTGGGTGCACAAGAATGGCAGATGGGTGCAGTAGTGGAACGAGCTTGCACAGACTAATGTAATTGCAGAGGTTGGAGTGTACGATCACAGTACGTACCAAGCGTATCTTTACTGGTACATGCCCCGTACCCGCATGCGGCTTTCTCGTGTGCCTGAGGATACACCAACACATATACCGCATTCAGAATGTGTGCAATTAGGGTTTGATTCTGATTGGCCGGGCTGGATACATCGCTCAGTACGTTTTTATGATATTTCTCCTTTTGCATCCATCATTTACTCATTTTACTAACTAATACACTATTTGTCTTTCTCAGTTCGACATTGCAACTGCCATCGAGCGGCAGACTAGATTGATTTTGTCTAGCATAGCACGCAGAGGTCGCTGGTGCCGTACTGAGTTTACTGGAGCCATCTGTGCGGTGAACACTGGTGCCCGACGACTCATGAGCGACCTAAGTTGCGGACGTACTACTGACGCATTCATGCCAAGACAGCCTGTAGCACTCCTACCAAGCCCAAGGTCTACTCGACCCTCCTTTTCATGCCCCACTACCTCGGGCACATGTTCTACTCGACACAGCACATCATCGAGGTGGGGGACTGACATAGCGGGCCCATCTAGCACCCCATCAATTCTTCCACGCTCATCGTCAATGTTTTCTTGTCGAGATGGATCACTACATATAGGAGAGCCATCGACACATCATAGGCCAGGAGGCAGTGATTCCGACGACTCCGACGACCTGGAGGACATCAAAAGAGCTCAAGAGGCTGCTGATAGGACTTTCGCAGAGCAACTAGCCACAGAAGATTGTTGGGGTCAGCAGGATTTGGAGCGGGTGAACCAGCTCTACTTTGCTCCTTGGATGCCTCCGCACCGAGCACAACCTACTGAGGGGGCATCTTGGGCATCTTGAGGTCAGCCATTGGAGCAGGCAATACATGCGCCACAGAGGGTTGAGGCTGAGTGAGTGGCACAACAGAGGGAGCATGACGATTGGGTGTCCAACATGCTGGGGATGGATAATCCCTATGCACATCAACACCACACGCATAACGAGTTTCAACCGAGTCAGCTTCACGATGCTCCGCCACCCACACAGCCTTCACAACCATTAGTACCGTTAGACCGCTACGGACCTTCTACTGCAGCTGGTCGGAGACCACATAACCTGCCTGATCCTTATTCACCCTCACCTTTTCAGAGAGATAGGCGTCACAAAAGAGGGAGGCGATTTAATAATTATATATGTTAATGGGTGAGCACACCATGGGATGTACTTCTAAATAATATGTATTAACAGTTTGTTTTGGCTTTTCAATGTGGCGTTCCATCTTTTCAAACAATTAATAATTTCCAAATATCACTCTTCAAATTTAAAATTGGCCATGCCAACGCCCATGCAGGGCTCTGTTGCTTAGGGTTTCGGCCCTTCAGGGCCCCGGTTCGTCCAATTTTCATCATATTCTTCGTTTTTTATCCAAACAAACTCGAAATTCTTCCAAAATTTGTAGAATTATCTCTGAAACATAACAAACACAACTGTGAAAGCGGATTGTAAAAATGATACAAAAATTCACATAAAATATCACGTTGAAAGAGTTTTGTTATCATGAATTTAGATGGAAACTTAGAGCAAAAGCTATACCAATTAAGCACAAATCAGAGATTTCCAAACTTCGAAGGTTAATTATTTGAAATCAACAAGGAAATTATAAAAAAGTTATTATTTTATGTAATATTACAGTGGAAACGACCAGAGGAGAAATTGGGGATAATCTCTTTTCTGTCGCGGCTCCAAAATGAAAAAGGTGCATGTCGCTGGTCGAAAAAGGAAAAGGTGGCCGTCTGTTTCTGTCGCGTCTCACACCCACGATAAGCATTTTCTCGCACGCAACTAAGTTAGTTTCGTAATTTCGTTAAACTGTGTGTCATTTCTCAAATTATTTTTTTGCTTTGGATTATTTATAAATTTTTTTCTTTGCATAAGCATAACATGCCCACTCAGCGGCATAAAAAACTTGTGGAACCTCTGAGTTTTCCTCTAAATCCAGTGTATTTTGCTGCAAACCGTCTATTTTAAATCTAATGAGATAGGTGTAGAGTTTTCCAAATAAAAGATTTTCTTGAACAAGGCGATCAAATTCTGAGCGAAGATTCCAGAATAGACAAACAAGATCGTTAGAAATCTATCAGATGGATTTAGGATAGGGATCCCAATCTTTATAAACCATGAAAATAAGCACATTTGTAACACCTTGTGTTTTTTTGTACGATTGGATGCTAATGGAGTGTACTGTGACCTAACCTTTTTAGTCAAAATTATTAGGGCGTGCACCAAGTTTTAATCCTGTGCACGCTTCTAGTTTTGTACATAGCCCCCTAGTTTTACTCCTTTCCCTATAGTTCATTTTTCTCCCGTAAAACATACCAACTTTTCTGCTTTCAAAATGTCTTAAAGTTAATTTCTCAAACAACTTCCGTGGCTAGAGCAAGTAATTTTGCACAAAAGTAAACCACAGAAGGCAATTACTTCTATCAACTTTGATACAAGCCGAGGGAGTATATTATCTAAAGCCCAAAACATAGAATGCAACCACACATTGAAACTTGTAAAAACACAAACATTTAGTACATCAAAGGAAAAAAGCAACTAAAAAGCACAGAGAAATAGAAAATAACAACACAGAAATATTAGAGGAGAAAAAACGTTAACATCACTCAAGAGGGGCTTCGTCTATACCACGTAGAAATTTATAAAACCCAAAGTGCTAAATAAGTACTTTTAATTGAAGACTATACATATTTAGACATGCACATTGGGCACTTACAACTGAAAGATGTACACTTACACATGTATATTGACTACTTACAATTAATTAAGTACTACAATGCATAGAAATACACTTATAGCGGCACCATTTAACATTGTGATGCATACTTTAATTTTATTTAAACCTTTCAATTTTCCACTTTAAAAAAAAATGCCCTCATTTCACAAGGTAGATAAGTCAAGCTACTTAAATAAGAAGATGCCGTCCCTAGCTTACAATCTACCACTTAAATTATCAGCAAACAATCACTTATCTGTTACTAACTCAGCATACAACTTCAATAAAGTACTACTTACAACTATGTAAACTATTGTACAGCTACTACTAAGATTGTGCGCAGGAATCACTTAACAGTTATATCATAAATTCGCTTACAACCAATGTAAAGCAACTGCTTACAACTACTATTAGTCCACTAAAAGCTATCACTTACACATTCTATAAATTGGTATTTAGGACACGATTGGTCCATCTTATTTTCAACAAGTAAGTCGACTGAAATTTATATAAGCCAATAAGTTATCTTCCACCGAATAAATCTTACTTGAGGTTTTGAGTTTAAAAGTGGACTTTTGACTAATATAATAAGCTTTGAATTTAAACATGTTTGACTTGACTTGGACTTATTCAAATATCTAAAACCGAGATTAACCGGGCCAAAGGTGCCCTTAAAATTAAGTTGGCATTAAATTTACGACTATAATATAATAGGACATACCCTAGATTGAATTATTGAAGTAGATTGTGCAAACTTATTTATATGTAAACTTAAAAAGTTAATATTGAAAACCTTTGATTTTAGATAAAGATAAAATGTATAATATTCAACTTATTGCTAAAAAAATATATGTACACGCAAAGTTAGAAAGTAGACAAGAAAGATATAAATTAAAGTGTATGTGAAAAACTTATTTTATAACAAAAGAACCTGTTTACATCAAATTAAAAACTTGAATAAATTATGTCTTTTTCGTTGGATACCGTAAGTTACCAGTTTATCACATATTTACATCAAATTAAAAACTTGAATAAATTAGCCTTTTTCATTGGATACCGTAAGTTACCAGTTTATCACATATTGGTTTAGGTATGTGCCACAACTGCAACACTATCATATTATACATCAAATTAGGTTTGCTACTACACCTAAAATAAAATGTGGTAAAAATGTGTCTAACAGTGTGACGCTACACTTTTGACAAAAAAAAAAAAAAAAAAAAGAGAGAGAGAGAGAAATACAATGTATCCATCTGTACATTTCAAGAATTGCAAATTCGTACCTATACTTTTATTTTTGATAAAACATTGCTTGTACTTCACAATCTATTCAGATTCCCACCTCCCATATAGGATCTATTAAAACTAGCCGAATGAAACTTACTGGAAATAGTAAATAATCGAATTACCCATGTGAACCAACAGACCCTAGTTGCCATGAAATCCCTATATCTCATTTTTTTTTGCCACGTATATGCATTGTCCACACCGATCGTGATGAATACCTAAGGCTGTAGACCGTGACTATGGATTTGGTCGTACCATGATTCGTGTCCCCCCGAAGCGTAGCGATTCGTACTACCGGAAAGATCTTTTCTAAAGAGACTCCAGTGTTTAGATTAGGTATATCCCTAGATCAAGGAAAGACTCTGAGTCATGATCACAACAGATTGTAGAAATCCTCGTGTCCAATTCAGATATGATGGGATAACAGGGTATAGATAAAGATCTTCTTTGCGGAGCATGGAGAGGAAGAGACCAACACAAGACAAGCCTTTCTGGAAGATCAAGAGATGATTTAGCATCATCTTGCTCTAGATCAACTTTCTCAAGTCGAGATAAGACTCGAGAAGGTTATCTTCATCCTCATCGAGTAGTTAGGGTAGATTTCTTGTATAGGTTAGTCAGAAAACTGCTTGTGAGTGTACCCGAGTGCTTTGCGAGTGATGTACGATATAACATTGTACTATATATTCTCTATCATAATATAGATCTAATAGGTATTCTCTCTGATAACTTTCCTCAGGACAATCCAAAGGAGAGTATCGACAAGAGATAAGAATAGTTCTTTGTCCTTAACCTGTATAAAATTTTTGTGTCACATCACCTTAGTAGGCACCGCCTAGTCCCGTGTTCTCCCTAAAAATCTTTGTTGTGTGTGCCCGGTACTTGGCCCTATCTGGCATATTGGTTTATGATAGTTGGTGCCATTATTGGGGGCCAAGACGGTAATCAGATATGTATGCTGATTTGATACCTTCCCGCCAGTCGGTGGGGAACAAACATGTGCTCCAGAAATTCATAGAATCTGTCGAGTACAAGCGAAAATTTAGGGAACTATGAACTGTGGTTTCCAATCTAGAAGGATGCTACACATCCATGATTGGGGTGCTTTCGGTCACTCACCAGATCAGAACGGTTCCCATCAACAACCGCTCTCCAGCTAGACAAGGCAATGATGATTGCCTGCAAGACAAAAGCCAGCCTATGAGGTCCCAACTCTTGGATGCCCAAGGGGTCAGAGGACAGTCCCACTCCTGAGCGAATGACCACCTTGAGGACTCACGGCACTCCCCCTGGGAAATAAGCTCTAGTTGCTGGCCTATCTATGAGCGAAAGAGGAATAAACACTCCCACAACGACTCCTCCTACTGACTATCACAAACAAGCAGTTTGAGTGCTCAAGGGACCAGTGACGCAACATCTTTGAGTGCTTGGGTCCTAGAAGCAACCGCTTGTCTCGCAGGAGCCCTCACCGTCAAAGACATAGGTGCTTGTACTTGAGTGGTAGCCATTCAGGGAATTGCAGATCATCTTCTAAAAGAGGTCGTCACTCCCGCTGTTCCAGGGAAACTCCGTTTTCTTCCATGGAAGTCTTCACCGGCGATTGCACTTCGTAAAGTGGCCCAATAGATTCTGTATTGGCCTTTACAAACAATACGGTGGCACTACATATCCTACAGAATAGTACGATAGTACGATGGCACTTCACGATCGTAGTAGCCATGGGCGGAGACGATTGAGTCATGACCCACTATCTACCCGCCATACTAAAAGGAGTAGCTCGCTCCTAAATCATTGTTCGATGAATTTTTGTAATAAAAAATTTATTAGAAAAGTCCCACATGACTAAAAGGCTAAAATAAAAATACACATATCACTACCACAGAAACAGACATCCAGGACGGCACATCACAGATGATTATGAACTTTTCAATGGAACACCATCTGCGAAGGCCTGTTGGGAGAATATGTTAAGTTATTACAGTCGGTTCTGATGTCAAAACCAACTGTGATAGTCAACCAGACGGTTCTGAACACAAAACCGTCTGTAATATATCATAGACGGTTTTAAACTAAAATCCGACTGTGATAGATACAATCGGTTCTCAACTGAGAACCATTTGTGATAACTAGAATATCACAGACGGTTCCGTTATCAAAACCGACTGTGATATATACAATCGGTTCTGAACTCAGAACCGACTGTGATAGTGTAGTATTAGAGGCGGTACTAATATCAGAACCGACTGTTATAAACAGTGCCGGCACTTCGAATTCTCAACTGTGTTCATTTCGGTCTCCGATCTTCGTGCGGCGCCTAGGCGAACATGAAGCGTCGTTTTGGAAATTCTATAAATAGCTTGATAGTGGAATAATTGCCATTTACTTTACAAGTTTTTATAATTCTCAAACTGTTTGACTCCTTAACTTCTCTGCGCCAATGGTATCCTCAATGGCATCGTCAGCCTCACCCTCCCCGGTAAGAACTCTCAATCTTTTGGACTTATCCCTGTATTGTTAATCCCTGTTCAGTACATTCTCGACCTGTTGATTTGCACAAGGAAGGGGAGCTGTGGAAGACTCGGGCAAGGTGAAAGTCAAGCTGAGGGCCCTCCAGGAGGAGCACAAGTTCCTTACGGAGAAGCACACTCAGCTACGGCTTGACCTGGACGATCTCTTCCAGTGCATTCAGCGCATGAAGACGGATGGTGGCAATGCTAGGGCGAGGACGAGGCTACTTCGCGAGGAGAAGCAAGCCGCGGATATGACCATCGCTGGCTGCGGTTTGACTATGAAGGATACCATGGCGAAGCTGAGGGAGGTCGCAGGCCTTCTCGACGTGATAGTAGTTGATCCTAAGAAGGACAACTTGTCGCTGGAGGAGTCCTGCGTCCTGGCTGCAAGTCAAACTGACTTTATTCTAGATGCAGCCAGGGCTAAGACCACTTCTTGACCTAGCATTCTGTATTTTTACTTATTTTTGTAAGTGATGAAAAAAATTAATGAAAACTTTGTTCTTATGTCAATTTTCTAATTTTCCAGCACGTTCTTGGACTGCATGCTATCTTCCCTCTTTCTTTATCTTTCTTTAGCTTTTGGCGAACATTCGACCATACAAAGGTATGTGCACTGTGTGCGATCAAGGAATGACTATCGCGATCATATACATAGGAGCGGCAATCTTTGGTGCGTGAGGGCAGTCCATCGGAGCCCTGCAAATAATATAGAAATAATATAGAAGTCGTAGGTCTCATGCAAATAATATAGAAAGAATATAGAAGTTGGGCTTATTTGGTTGGATGACATTGTGGCATGCCAAACGCTTCGAGTTCTCAACGTGCTTTGAATATCACAGACGGTTCTGAGGTAAAAAATGTCTGTGATAGTCACATTACAGACGGTTTTTATGTAAGCACCGACTATGATAGTCCCAACAGTGACCGACGCTTCAAATTCTCAACGTTCTTTCAATATCACAGACGGTTTTAACTCAAAACCATCTGTAATGTGACTATCACAGACGTTTTTTTACCTCAGAACCGTCTGTGATATTCATATTACAGATGGTTTTTATGTAAGAACCAACTGTGATAGTCCCAACAGTGATCGACGCTTCAAATTCTCAACTGTGTGTTGTGTCCTTTCAGGTTCTGATGTTCACGCGGCGCACTAGCCTGGGAACATGAGCCGTCACCTTGGAAATTCTATAAATAGCTTGTTTTTCATTAATGATGAAAAAAATTAATTTAAAATTTGTTCTTATGTCAATTTTCTAATTTTCCAGCACGTCTTGAAATATCACAGACGGTTCTGATTTAAAAATCGTCTGTGATAGTTCTATCACAGATGGTTTTCACAACAAAACCGTCTGTAATAGTGTTGTTTACACACGGTTATGATATGATAACTCTCTGTGATCTTTATACGCCAGTTCACACATTGAAGTATAGGTCTGAAATAGCAATCCAAATACACAAATATACACCAATACAAATATACAAATACACCAATTTACACATTCTAGTACATATTCCAAATAGCAATACAAATACAAATATACACCAATACAAATACACCAATTCACACATTCGATGTATATTACAAAAGTCACATCTGAAAGAGAACCTTTGCAATCAAACAACAAATGTAACTACCGACTACAAGTTAGACCTGATACATCACAAATCCATTCATCTGAAACAAAAAATGTATGAACCACGTTTGACTTAACCATAGGAGTTCAGTTCAGAGACACCAGAGGAGCTGGAACTAGCATTGAGTTACATTTATCTCGGTGATCTCTTCTGGCTCAAACTCAACTCATCAATGCAAATCAACTCAACTCAGTTGAGTTGAGTTGAGTTGGAGCCTGAGGAAATCACTAATACAAATGTAAGATGCTTTCTATAGGTCCTGATTTGAGAAACACGCCGGGCTTGAGGATCTTCTCAACTGAGCCAACTAAGATCTTGTCCTTCACTAACTTCCAACTCTCGACGGTGATCTTCACCCTTTCTTTCGCCAACAAGCCAACGTACGCAGCATACTGTGACGAAGAACCGTGAACTACGTTGCCCCTCGTGAACATCGTCCAAGGACTTGCACAGAATCATGTTGAAAAGAAGGCATATAAACATGGAAGATACAAGAATCGCAGGATAATTGCCATCATAGGATTAGGATAATCTAACAATGCCGAAATTTTACTTGCCTTACTTGCAATGCCGAAATCTAGCCGAGGGAGTTGAAGCTACGATCGATTTTGGACTTGATTCACCAGAGAAAATAGTGGCCGTCGATGGAGGTGCGGCGGCCATCAATGGAGGTTACGGGTTAAGGCTTGTCGTGCCCAAGGAGAAAAAGAAGTCGAACGGTTCGACTGGAAGCAAAACTCCAGGGAGGGAAGAAGTATTTGTAGAAGTCGAACGGTTCAAAATTTCAGGCATATTATAGACGGTTCGGATATTAAAACCGTCTGTAATAGTAAAGCAGATGGTTTTGATCTCCAATGAGGTTATTGAAATTGAGAGTGATGAGGAAGAGATAAGGAATGAACTCGATTAGGATCTTTAGAAAGTAAGTTCTCTCTGAAACTCTAATGCAGATCTTTCTTTTATGACTTGATTACTTCCAAACAAATGCATTTTGAAATCCACAAATGCCTGAGGAAATGCTCCCTCCAAAGAAGAGAGTCAGAAATGATGAAAGATCCTCCAGTGGAGCTGCAGCGAATACTCTAGAGGGTGCTGAGGCCTGTGTTGCCACATTTCCCCTTGCAACCCCTCTAGTTGCATCGACTCCACCTTTGGAGATCCACAACAATCCTTCCAATATCCCCTCTTCAACACCTTTGGATCATTAGCTTTTCTTGGATGATCAACTTTCTGGGGTAAGTCGCACACTTCCACATCCAAATCCACTCCGAAGCTTGGCAATCATCTTCACCCTCTCTGCTGGTCGTTATGTCTTTCAAAACTAACCCATGCATGTGCAAGAGGAGAAAGCTGCCTTGTGCAGAACTCTCCAAGAAGAAAAAGAGGCACTGGAGAAGCGGTCTGAGGAGATGTCTTCTGCTATTCTGCACTTGGCAGAGTGCTATGAGGGTTCTCGCAAAGAAGCGCGCAGGTTCTGGTCGGAGAGAGATTATGCTCGGCAGCAGCAAGAACTCTCTGATACAATAAGGAACAGCTACACTCCTTTGCTGAGAGATGATGTAGATAGGCTTAGAGCTATTGCTAGTTCTCTTGGGGCGGCCAGTATAGATCCTACTGATGCCAATACGTCCCTAGGAGAACTTTGTAAATTATTTTCGGATTAGGTCAACGCTTTGGTCGCTTGTATCCCTTATGTATGCAAAGATTGTAAGAAATAAGAAATTTCTTTTCCTTATATATCTGGCTTTTCGATTGATTATGTATAAGTGATAATCACCAAATGATGTTCTCTGTGTGAAAATGTTAACAAGAAAATATTGCTGCGATCAAGACAGTTTTTAACTCAAAACTGTCTCTGATAGTAACATTACAGACGGTTTTAATGTCAAGACCGACTGTAATAGTCTCAACATTCTTTGAACATCCACAGACATATATATACACCATAACACCACAATATATCATTTTTTTAAACACTAACATTGAAAATAAGATAAAACGAAATATGAAAAACATTTTATTCAATCATTTGGTCACGTTTCTAATATTATTGCTAACCATCCAATTGGTATTGGAAGCTCTTACATGCAGATTCATCATCATATACTAATTCACCAGAGAAATTAGTGGCTGTCGATGGAGTTGCGGCGGCCATCAAAGGAGGTTGCGGGTTAGGACTTGTCGTGCCCACGGAGAAAAATAAGTGGAACAATTCAACTAGTCGAACGGTTCGACTGCAAGTAATCCAGGATATTATAGATAGTTCGGATCTTATCACCGTCTGTGATAGTAGAGTAGACTGTTGATTTTATAATTATCACAGACGGTTATGAAGTAAACACCAACTGTGATAGTAAAGCGGACGGTTTTGAGCTCGGAACCATCTGTGATATTCTAATTATCACCGACGGTTCAGATGTCAAAACCATCTGTGATATTTTTGTCATAGTTCTACAAATGCACCGATATTACCGACAGTTGAAAGTGAAACTTGTCAGTGATAGTTTCTGTGATATTCTATTCTACAAAAATGCATCGATATTACCGACGGTATTATATAGAACCATCTGTATTGAACCTGGTATAAAAGGTCTTTTGGCAGATGTTTTGAGCTAGTGTTACACTCTTGCTCGACATACTGTCCAGTTGGAAGAGATCTGTGGCAAGGAAAAGCAATATCTCAAAAGGGGAGCATTTGGGGGCAAAAAATTTGAAGATCCAAGGTTGGTACTTGCTCCTAAGGCATACACATTACTTGATTTCATCATCAATATCGATCTCCATTGATTGATCAAATTAGAGGGAGAGGGAGGGGGAAGCTACAGTAGCAAATCCTGGTTGTAACTCATTTTCGACCTGTAGCTACTTAATTGCTTTATGATGTGTGTTATCCACGCCCCCAACTAATTACTTGCAGTTCAAGTAGTAGTTAACTAGTTATACCGCAAATTCCACATCAAACACTAGCTAGCTAGATTTATAATTTATTGCGTGTCAATCGTACGTAGAGTATTACTAATTAGCATGTGTATGAATTTAATTAATTGCAGATGGTCCATCGAGACTGGATGTATAATGACAACCGAGTGAGTGAGGAATACATGAAAGGTGTTTTAGATTTCCAAAAAGTTGTTGAGCAAGACATGGCGAAGAAGGGTTTACCATATATGTATTGTCCTTGCGTAGACTACCAGAATCTTAAGATATTCACCAACTCATCTCAAATTGTCACCCACTTGATCCGACGTGGTTTCAAAAAGGGGTACACGTGTTGGGTCCACCATGGAGAAGAGCCAACTGCAGAAACAAGTGCCACTCAGGTTGAGGAACAGGACATGTCAGATCCCAACAACGACTTCGATGAGGATATGCCAGATGATGACAATTTAGATGACATGTTGCCTGATGTGGAAGGAAATTACAATGAAAGGGAGTTTGGCAAATTCAAGCGCTTGATTGAGGACTCAGAAAAACCATTGTTCCCTGGTTGCAAGTCGAAGTACACAAAGTTGGCCTCTGTGCTTGAACTGTTAAAATTGAAGGCAAGTAACAGCTGGACCAACAAGAGTTTCACAGCACTATTAGATCTTTTGGCGGACATGCTTCCGGAAAGAAATGAGTTGCTAAAAAACACCTACCAAGTGAAAAAGCTGTTTTGTCCTTTGGGAAAGGAAGTAGAAAGGATACACGCATGCGCTAATGATTGCATCCTTTACCGTAATGACTACAAGGATATGCATGTTTGTCCGGTGCGGCGCATCCCGCTATAAGCGTAAGGACCGAACTGACGACGGCGACTGCGCTGAGATAAAGCAAAGACCTCTTGCTAAGGTGTTGTGGTATTTGCCCGTCATTCCCCACTTGCAGCGTTTGTTTGCAAACCTAAAGAGGAAAAATTATTGCGTTGGCACTTGGAAGACTGGAAGAAGGATGGAAAGCTGAGACACCCCACTGAGTCTTTGGAGTGGAGAAACATCGACAGGGAATTTGTTAACTTCGGAGTGGAATTGAGGAAGATAAGGTTCGGGTTGAGTACCGATGGAATTAATCCTTTTAGTAACATGAGTAGTCGGCATAGCACTTGGCCGGTTCTTTTGTGTATCTACAACCTTCCTCCTTGGTTGTGTATGAAGCGCAAGTACATCATGATGTCTCTACTTATCTCAGGACCAAAACAACCCAGAAACGATATTGATGTGTACCTAGCACCGTTGATAGAGGATCTCCTAACAATGTGGAATGAAGGGGTGAAGGTATGGGACGCATACAAATGAGGGACCTTCATCCTACGTGCTACGATATTCTGCACCATCAACGATTTCCCTGCCCTTGGAAATTTGTCGGGCCGTAGTACGAAAGGAGCCAAAGCCTGTCCCCACTGCGAGGATGAGACTGAGAGCGTGTGGTTGAAGAATTGTAGGAAAACAGTGTACATGCTTCACCGTAGATTTCTTCCGAAGAATGATGCGTATCGTAAGAGGAAGAGGGAATTTGACGGCCACAAGGAAGATGGTTCAGCCCCGAAGCCTACATGCGGGAAAGAAGTTTACTCACGGGTGAAGGACATAGACATTGTGTTTGGAAAGGGTCGTAAATTGAAACCTCGCACGAAGAACACTTGGAAGAAGAGATCGATATTTTGGGACTTACCGTATTGGGAGCATTTAGAGGTTCGTCATTGCATTGATGTCATGCATTTAGAGAAGAATGTTTGCGACAGTTTAATCGGCCTATTGCTGAACATTCCGGGGAAGACAAAGGTTGGCATCAATGTGCGGCGTGACATGATCAACATGAAAATCAGGCCCGAGCTAGCACCGAGAGAGGACGATAAAGGCCGTATATACCTCCCCCCTGGATGCTACACTTTGTGCAAGGTTGAGAGGACAGCACTCTGTAAGTGTCTCTATGGTGTTAAAGTTCCATCGGGTTACTCCGCAAATTAGAAAAAGCTTGTGTCCATGGGCGATTTGAAATTGCTAGGTATGAAGTCTCATGATTGTCACGTGTTGATGACACAAATGCTTCCTGTTGCCATCCGGAGTATTCTCCCGCATAAGGTCAGAGAGACGATCACGAGGCTGTGTTTTTTCTTCAATGCAATTTCTTGCAAGGTCACTGATCCCGATGGACTAGATTCTCTACAAAGCGAGGTGGCTCGAACTCTCTGTCAGCTAGAGATGTATTTTCCTCCATCATTTTTTGATATCATGGTCCATCTCACCATCCACCTTGTCAGAGAAATCAAGATATGTGGACCCGTGTTCCTACGTTATATGTATCCATTTGAGAGGTACATGGGTGTACTTAAGGCCTACGTGAGGAATCGGTCTCGGCCCGAGGGTAGCATTGTCGAAGGTTATGCAGCGGAAGAGGTTGTTGAGTTCTGCGTCGATTACATGGCCGAGGTAAAAGCAATAGGAGTTCCTGTGTCTCATCACGAGGGGAGACTTGATGGTGTTGGCACTATTGGACGGAGAGCCATCACTCCTGATTTCGATATGTACTCGAAAGCTCATTTTTGGGTCTTGCAGCACATGATGGAGGTGTCTCTATACATCGACGAGCACAAGGAGATGCTACGACAAGACAATCCTCACCGATCCGAGGTTTGGATCACGGGAGATCATAACAGTCAATTTAACGCATGGATGAAAGTGCGAATCACCGGAGAGTCTGCAAGTGAGAACCTTAAATGGTTGGCAAAAGGGCCCACGTTTACTGTACAGACATGGCAGGGATACGACATCAATGGGTACACATTTTACATGAAAGCTCAAGATCGAAAGAGCACTGTGCAAAATAGTGGAGTGACCATAGAAGCTTTTCATGAGGAGTTCAGCGAGACAGGCCCAACAAGGGTAGTACCTGGATTGAACTCGTACTACGGGTTCATTGAAGAAATTTGGGAGCTCGATTACGTACTGTTCAAGATTCGCCTGTTTCGATGCTGATGGGTCCAAATCCCACAGGTGTAAAGGTTGACAGTTACGGTTTCACTTCTGTGGATCTCGATCGAGTTGCTTATAAAGATGAGCCATTCATACTTGCGAAGCAAGCCATTCAGGTCATTTATGTCACTGACCCGGCCAATAAGAAGTAGCACGTCGTCCTTCATGGAAAGAGAAGGATTGTTGGAGTTGAAAATGTCATAGACGAAGAGGAATACAATCAATTTGATGAGATGCCTCCATTTGGAGATGGCATACAGGTCGATAATGAAGACATCGACGAAACCAGTTACGTGCGTATGGATCACCAGGAAGGGTTATAATTTAAAGGTAATCAACCGTACGTCCTTATCTCTCTGTTTCCATCGGTATAGCTTATATATCTCCTCTAATTCTCATCTTTGCAGGGCCGCGGCAAGTGGAAAGTTGAGGATAACATGGCTGTGTATGTGGAAATTGTCAGTCAAAGTCCCCATTTGTATGTAACATTTATTTGAGCATGCTCCACATTGTATGTTAAATTTATTTGAGCATGCTCCACATTGTAACCAATTTTCGGATCTACATTGTAACCAATTTACGGAGCATTTGGACTCCATTTGAAATATCTGAGTGTTCATTTAAAACAAGTTTTTGAGCATTCAGAGTTGTAGAGCTATAGAGTTTCTGGTTGTAAAACTCTACATATTGCGTAGAAGACGTTCAGAGTTAAGGTTCTTAAGTTACATGCATTCGTGTAGTCACAGTCGGTTCTGAAGTCAAATCGTCTGTGATAATCTCTCTAGAGATTATCACTAGAGAGATTATCACAGACGGTTATGAATCTAGAACCGACTGTGATATTCCCAACAGTGTCCGATGCTACGAGTTCTTAACGTGCATTCGTGCAGTCACAGTCGGTTCTCAAGTCAAAACCGTCTGTGATAATCTCTCTAGAGATTATCACTAGAGAGATTATCACAGACGATTTTGACTTGAGAACCGACTATGATAATATTATCACAGACGGTTATGAATATAGGACCGACTGTGATAATCTCTCTATGTGATACATAGTTCAAGACGGGCTTTGTCCCGCTCATTTCCAGACTTCGCGACTGTTTGCCCTAGATCTCTCTGCCCTCGCACCGTCCGTCACGATCACCTCCATCGCCTCCCCACAGTCCGGCGCGATCACCTCCATCGCCTTTCCACTGTCAGGCGCGATCACCTCCATCGCTTCCCCACCTTCCGGCGCGATCACCTCCGTCGCCTCCCCACCGTTTCTGTCATTCTTGGTTAATTATAAGTATATGGGTTTTGTTATAGAATTATTAGTTTCAGATTTACTTAAACTGTTCTCTCTTTCACTTATGTTAGGAACTGATATGTCTGGTGACGGAATGCACCACTCGGGGAGTCAGAGTGACCTCGCTGGTGATGAGACGCCTAGGCTGGAGGTCGCTGCGTCCACCGTGACCCAGTCGCAGAAGAGAAAGGGGTGAGGCTGGACGACATGCGCGCGTCTCAACAAGAGGGAAAAGCAGCACGTACAGTTCAACGATAATGGTGTGCCGGAAGCTCCGGACAAACTTGTCGGTCAGTACCACTCACTATGCGGCAAAGTGGCAAGGGAGCGGGTGCCCATCACCACCTCCGACTGGGGTCAAGTGCCCCCATAGTACAAGGATGCGCTGTGGGAAGAAGTGCAGGCGGCGTTTCACATTCCCGAGGATCGCCAGTTCACCATCCATCGGACGACACTGATGTCAATAAACAAGGAGTGGAGAAACTTCAAGAGCCACCTTGTCAGGCACTATGTGAAGGTTTCGAAGACCCCCTTCAATGACTACCCTTTTGTGACTCCCGAGGCATGGCAGCAATTCGTGGAGATGAAGGGCAAGCCTGAGTTCCAAGAGCTTAGTGCGAAGGGCCAGGCTAACCAGGCCAAGAACACCCACCCACACAGACTAGGCACTGGTGGGTATGTGGGGAAGAAGGGGTTGTGGAGGAAGCAGGACAAGGAGGCTTCCCAGTCTTCGGCCGACGCTCCTTATGCGGGCATAACGGACGTGCGTGCTCGCAATTGGTGCCGAGAAAGATCGACGATGACCTCCTCCGGAAGCGTCTCTGTGAATAACCCTGCGGACAGGGAAGTGATCGACCAGTTGGTAAGATTGTACGATCACGTACTATCCTCGTAACACACATCCAATGGGTTGTATTGCTAAGTTCTCCTATTGCAGGTGACGCTGAGTGCGCAGGAGGCATCCGGAGAGTTCAACCCAAGGAGGGACAGGGATATCCTCACGGCGGCGCTAGGAAACAAGGAGCATCCAGGCCGCGTGCGCAGCCTCGGTACCAATGTGCCTTGGAGGGATGGTTTCCCTGATGATGAGGAGGCGGCTAAGAGGAGAAAGAGATCCCACAAAGCCCGCGATGAACGGCTCAAGAAGGAGATGCGATCGGAGTTCACTGCTCGGGACAAAGCACTCCTACAGCAGTTGTCGGAGATGCGGGCCATGTATGACGAGCTAAAACAGGCGACCCAGGGCACCCCTTGTAGCAGCGGAATTACCGACCCCTATTCTTGGCCACTGTAGTAGATGTGCGTCCGCGCTGGGGTCTTCACAGATGGAGCCCTCTCCAAAGTATCCGGTGGACTTTCTGCAGGTAATGACCTTTTTCGATGTTAATTCATTCGAAAGTGAAAAGCGGTGAAATTCAATATGTTAATGCGCATTGTTTGTAGGAACCCGCCTCCTGCAAGCTTATGGTGCTGGCCGGTCTCTTCCCGATCAAGGCCGGTTGTGGGATGGTGCAACCATGCACGGTAGGGGCCACAATCCACGGTGTCCCTCTATCTGAGGGTTTTGCACGGGTCCAGGTGGACAGTGTCTCCGACCATTGCAAGGGTTTTCCGTTGGAGAAGCCGGCGAACGACGAGATTACCACTCTTGGGGATGCGGTGCACACGTTCGTGCAATGGCCCAAGAAAGACATCGTCCTGGATGAGGTAATTCCCCCACCAGTTTCATAATTCGTACTGTAATAATAGCTCTTGGAGTTAGTGTCCATAACTATACGTAGGTTCTTACATCACAGACGGACACCGACACTCGGCCTACTAGCCAGCTGACCCCTTCGAGAAGCCAACCAACGGGTCCGATGACGAAGCTGACTCCGACTAGGAGGCAACCATTCAAGAAGCTGTCTAGTAGGGGAAAAGCAAAGAAGAGCTCGGTGAAGGAGAGTGAGAAGAGTGTGCCAGCTCTCATGCCGTTCACTCTGGGGATGCCCATGGCCTCCGATACCGCAATTTCTAGCATGGGGTTTGCATGCTAGAGCCTGCATGGATGGTACATGAAGAGGACAAACCAGACCTGGACACAGCGTCCAATGCACATCATGGTCAAGTACACCGTGGCAGAGTTCCATAACGACGTCGGGACCTACCCAGTGACCTTCGAAGACCTACACAATTTACTCAACAAAGATGTGCTCGACTTGTCAATCCTACGGTCTTGGGTGCTGTAAGTATCCTACTATCCTACGCCTGTTCGTGCATATACGAATATATGTCATTTATTAATTGGTTACTTCCGTGCAACTGCATGACCAGATATGCCAAAGCTAAGAGCGAACCTGTTGGTTTCTTCGACCCCCAAATGGTCGCCGAGGTGATGTTTAGGACTGACGTGGACTTCGTTGTTGACTACATCAAAAGAGGGTTGCTTGCTCAGGTCGACAAGGAGTACATACTTGTACCCTACAACCAGAGGTGAGTGCTTTCATCAGTACTTCACCCGTAGATTAGTGTCTCCATATGCACACCCCCAAACTTAGATTAAAATATTAATTCTTTACGTGTAACATGTAGCTACCACTGGATCCTGCTGTTGCATCTAGGCCTTTTATTCCTAACCCTAATTTTGATGATTGATGAAAACAAAGTGTTTCAGATTGACTGTGTTTCTGAGATTTTTGATATAGAGCGTGTTCGGGAAGAAATGCGAGATGATCAAGATGAACCCGACATGAAGTGAAATAAAAGCACAAGGTGCAGAAGAGCAAAGACAAGACGCAAACATGAAGATGCAAAGGACCTAAGGTAATCTGTAATTTTATTTTTCCTGATCTCGGCATTTGGAGTTAGATTGGTTAAGGACTTTGTTGCTTAGATTTTAACTGTACTATAAAGAGGGGTTGCAAAGTCCTCTCTACACTTCCAACATGAACCGAGAAACTTAGGTCATTGCATTACATCTTTTTGGTTGGATTTGATCTGAATTTGGTTTTGAAAGATTTGGATTTTCAACTGAGTTTTTGATAATAGAAGAGTTTTTCAAATTTCTAGAAAGATCTAGGAGATCTGGTTTTTTGCTTCTGTTGACAAAAATGTAGCCCTTAAAATTATCTTTCAAACGAGCTATTAAATACCTCTTTTAGATTTCTGGATTTAAAGTTTAGCTGTTTTTGTTCAGGCTGACTGTCAGTTTGCTAAACTGACTGTCAGTTTGAATGTCAGTTTGTGTTAACTGACAATTGTCCAGAGAGTGTGTTTTTTGGGCTCAAAATTTTTGTACTAAATTGACTGTTAGTATGCCCATGCTGACTGTCAGTTGGGGTTTCGACCATAGCTGTTTTTATCTGAGTTTTCTATTAACTGATCGATGTTTTTGGTCAAACTGACTGTCCGTTTGCATAACTGATTGTCAGTTTGCGGTTACAAGTTTCCTTATACGACCACAAACGGCTAGCTATTTTTTATCTGTAAATTTTGTCGGCCGTTGTGTACGTAACTGACTGTCAGTTAGGTGAACTGACTGTCAGTTTGTGTTGTTGATTTTCAGCCCTAGTTACAACAGTTCTTTTGATCCTTGAGGCTATAAATAGGGGCTTTGGGCATGTGTTTTATACAATAAGCAGCCTTGCATTCTTATACACTCTTGAGCTTTAGTTTTCTACACAAAATATTGATCTGTTGATCAAGTCGAGTGATTTCTGATCCATCGAGCATTCCAGTTTATTGCATTTGCATACTTGTAGTTTCTCGGTGCATGTTTGGAGGTCTAGAGAAGACCTTGCTGCCTATTACTCTTGGTGAGCGCCCTCACCTAGACGGTTTGGTGGCGTGGCCGTAGATCTCTCCAGATCGGAGATTGTCGGAGAGACTCGACGCATTTGTACAAGGCATCGGTGCTTGCCTTTCCGGAGTGGACAAGGAGCAACCAATAGTGGATAATATCTTTTGTGGGTATTGAGACAAAACTCAATTGACTTGAGTGCTTCAACGAGGATTAGTGTAGACTGGGTGAGTCTCCGATACCTCGGTAAAAATTGATTGTGTTTGTCTTCTCCTCTTTGTTGTTTAATTGTTATTTGATCTTTTGCATTATTTGCTTTTATTTAAAAAGTTTTAAAGCCTCCTATTCACCCTCCTCTAGTCGGCATCCTTGATCCTACACGTGGTATCAGAGCAAGGTCTCTCGATTCATTAGACTTTATCGCCTAGAGAGGGGATGTCGTCTAATGATGGTTTCTCTTTTGGTCATCCCAGTCGTGCGCCTATCTTTGATGGGACAAACTATCCCTATTGGAAAGTGCGCATGTTGGTATTCCTAGAGGCCATGGGGCTTGACGTATGGGATATTGTTAAATTTGGTTTTACTCCTCCGGATGATCCGGCAAGTCACTCTGAGGACGACAAGAGAAAACTGCATTTAAATGCTCGTGCGAAAAATGCACTCTTTGCCAGTTTATCTTTAAATGAGTTTAACCGTGTCAGCAATCTCACAACTGCTCACAAGGTTTGGACCACCCTCGAAGAAATTTACGAGGGCACTACAAAAGTTAAAGAGGCAAAGTTGCTCATGGTGAGGCAACGATATGAGGCTTTCACAATGTCGTCAATCGAGTCCGTGGACTCCATGTTCACTCGGTTGAACAATATTGCAAATGAACTCAAGGGTCTCGGTGTTGTTTTTACTGACCTTGATATTGTGAGAAAGATGCTCAGGGCTTTACCAGAAAGTTTCGACACTCTGGTGACGGTTCTCACAAACTCCGACTTGTCGATCACGACACCGACTGATCTTTATGGGAACCTCATCACCCATGAGATGCACAAAAAGGAGAAGAAGGAAGCAGCCGAACCCTCGGAGACAAAGAAGAAGGCATTGGCTTTCAAAGCCAACGCTAGGAACGATTCAAGTGATGGCTCCTTCGACGAAGATCTAGCACTCATGGTAAAGAATACTCAGAAACTTCTTCGCAGGTTACACAAGAAGGGTGTCAACATTGACACACGACCCAAGGGACCAAAGCAAACCAACTTCAAGGACATCATTTGCTATGGATGTCATGAAAAGGGACATATAGCATCAAGATGTCCAAACAAGAACAAGACGTGGAACAAGAAGAAGAAATTCTTCAAGAAGAGCAATGATGCATCCAAAGAAGCATGCTTGGAGTATGGATGTCCGGCGGAGAGAGCTCTGACTCTGACTCTGATGATGAAGAAGGTTGCTCCAAGAAGCTAGCCAGACTAGCTCTCTGCAACACATCGACTAGTTCACCCCTTTGTCTTATGGCTAAGGGCAATGAAAAGGTACATTCTTCCTATCCTTCATATGAAGAACCAGTTGAAATGATCACCGAGTTAAATGAAGTTTATGGAGCTACTAAAAAGAAGTATAGAATGCTTAAAGAAGAACATTCTTTGTTATGCACTCAATACTCCGAGCTAAAAGATTCTTATGAAAGCATGCTCATGAAAGATATTACTAATGCTTCATCTAAGGTAGATGTTTCCACTTCATGTGATTTAAATGATACTCCTTCTAGTAGCCATCATATATCATGTGATTCAAATGATACCATCTTAAATAAAAATAATGAACTTAAGGCACAAGTTGAAAAACTTGGAAAAGGTCTAGAAAACTGCTATAAGGGAAAAGTATCTCTTGATCTCATACTTAGTAAACAAAAATGTTCATTTAGAAAAGAAGGACTTGGATACTTTCCGAAGAAAGGAAAGAAACCAAATACTAAAACTGTGTTTGTAAAAGCGTGCAACACATTTTGCTTTAAATGCCATGAAACTGGTCATTTACATGAAGCATGTCCTTTAATGACTCCAAATTATGTTGATGCTTGTTACATGCTTCAAAAGTCGAAGAAAGGTTATGCTATAGCAAAGTATGTTGGTGCACCCATGATCCATTTGAGACCTAGCCTTGGTTTTCGCACTAGGCTCACCCAGATTCTAATATGTGGAATAACGGGATCTTATACCTGAAACCCAAAGTAATTGCACAACTCTTTATTTCAAAGAGGGCTTACACGTCGAACGTTAGACACACTTGTCTACGTCGAAGAAACTATAAGTGTCTAAAACTCAAATAAGTTCTATGACTCTTCGATGATCTAAACTAGACCTATTACAAAGTATTTATAGTCCAATCGTATGAGTACGTATCAGACTCAATAACCTAAACGTATTAGACTCATATAACTAATCCTAAACAGATAAGCTTAGTTATACACATTCGGATCGGATTACAATTCCGAACAGGGAACGAATTCCTTTTCCTGGTCGTGGACCAATCCATGGTCGCGGACCCATCCATGTTCGCGAATCCTTCCCGAACACGGTTAAGGTCGCGAAGCCGTATGCGATCAGGACTTGGTCGCGAAGCCGTATGCGATCAGGACTTGGTCGCGAAGCCACATGCGATCAGGACTTGGAGATCCTCCCAGATCATGACTCCCTTGTTGAGAAGGAGCCAACCCCTGTTGCGACCTCTCGATCAAACTGGAGATGTGGAAATTGGGCTTCTCCATCTTCTTTGGTGTACCACTTTGCCGCACGTGCTCGTTGATCTTTCAGACCGATTTGAAAAGTCTCCTTGGTGCCACTGCGGGTGGTAGTCACCTTCTTTTCCAGAATCACATCTTCACGTAGAGGTTTGTCTCGTTGATAGACCAAGTCTTCAACATATGGTACTATAGTATCTGGCTCATCATCCAGCATTGAAGGCTCAAAGAGTTTGAGGTGCTCAACATTAACAACCGAGTAGATATCCATGTATGGAGGTAACTCGAGCTGACAAGCATTATTACCCACTTTCTGAAAAATCCGAAAAGGACCATAACGAATGGGTTTGAGTTTCTTACCTTCACCTTTAAGTCTCTCCTTACTCAGATGTAACCATACCATATCACTTTCTTGAAATTGCGCATCAACTCGGTGCCGATCATGTCGCGCCTTGTACTTGAGTTGAGCTTTCAGCAAGTTCTGTTCAACCTCACGATGGAGTCATTGAATACCTTCCAGGAACTTTTGTGCTCGATCCTGATCAGATGCTTCCTTGCTGTTCTATGCTGAGGTGGGGATCACAAACTCCATGTCGAATGGACTCTGTGGTAGAAACCCCAAACAAACCTCAAACGGGGACTTTCCAGTCGAACCACGCACTGCTCGATTAAAAGCAAACTGCAGGTATGGTATGCTTTCATCCCAGGTCTTCGGGTGCTTCGAGTTATATCCTCTCAAGAGATGAATGACTGTGCGATTTAACACCTCGGTTTGACCATCAGTTTGCGGATGAAAAGCAGTACTCCTCTTTAGCTTGGTGTCCATCATCGTCCAGAGCGATCACCAAAAGTGACTAAGGAACCGGGTATCACGATCAGACACAATAGAAGTCGGCAGTCCGAAGTGTGTCCAAACATGTTGAAAGAATACTCGAGTGGAGTCTTCTCCCGTGATAGTCTTTCGACAAGGTATAAGAACAATCATTTTGGAGAATCGATCAACGACCACGAATAGATAGTCGTTGCCACGTCGGGTCTTAGGCAATCCTCCCAAGAAATCCATGGATATGCTCTCCCATGGTCTCGATGGAACTGGCAAAGGAGTGTACAAACCTAATTTTTGGTTTGCCAGTTTCGAGATGCTGCAGAGACCACAGCCTCGAACAAAACTAGCCACATCTTGCTGCATACGAGGCCAGAACACATGTCGGTGAAGGTTTTGCAACGTCTTTGTAACCCCAAAGTGACCAGCTACCTTCGATGTATGCGCTTCTCGCAACCATTGAATTCGAGGTGCTCCACGAGGTATGCAAAGTAAGTTGCCTTTGCACAAGAGTCCTTCTCGACGAACGAACTCCGTAGGTTTCCTTGTTTCGAGCTCAGTCAGTGCTGTTTGAAAATCAGGGTCTTCACTATACATCGTGACATAGTCATCATGACATGAGGGCTCGATCTGCATGAATGCTGATAAACAGAGGGTCATAACTGGTGGTCGCGACAACATGTCCGCCAATTTGTTGTGTACGCCCTTCTTGTACTTAATCACCAAATTAAACTGCTGCAGATACGACATCCACTTCATGTGCCGAGCTTGCTGTAGCTTGGACTGAGTTTGCAAATATTGCAATGGTTGATGGTCGGTGTGGACAACCGTCTCTTTCCCCAAGAGATAACACCGCCAATGTTTCACGGCCTGATGCAGTGCGCATAACTCCTTATCATAAGTCGGGTAGTTCTTCTGAGCTCGTTGGAATAACTCGGAGTGATATGCCACTGGTTGACCTTCTTGCATGAGCACTACGCCCATTGCATAACCTGAGGCATCGGTTTCTAGCTCGAATGGTTTCTGGAGATTCGGCAAAGCTAACACAGGCGCCTCGCTGATCTTCCTTTTCAGCAAGAGAAACGTGTCCTCATGTTTCCCTGTCCACTCGAACTTCTGATCGATCCTGGTTAATGCATGCAATGGAGAAGCCACAATCGAGAAGTGTCGGATGAACTTCTGAAGATATTGGCATGCTCCCACAAAACTACGCACATCCGTAACTTTTCGCGGTCGCGGCCATTCGCGAATCACTTTTACCTTGTCTGGGTCGATTTGCAACGTACCGTTGCCGACCAGGAATCCAAGGTAAAGTAGAGTTTGCTGGCCGAACTCGCACTTCTTACGGTTGAGGCGAAGTCGATGTTGCCGAAGCTGATCGAACACCTTTTCGACATGAATGAGGTGCTCATCCCACGAACGACTATAAACCAATATGTCGTCGAGGTACACGATTACAAAGTCATCGATGAACTGTCACAATACGTCATTCATAAGACGCATGAAAGTTGCCGGGGCGTTGCAGAGACCAAACGGCATGACCAGCCATTCGAACAGACCTTGTCGTGTTTTGAACGCGGTCTTCCACGTATCCTCCTCTCAGATGCTGACTTGATGATATCCTGATTTAAGATCCAACTTGGAGAAGACAACAGCATGCTTCAATTGGTCTAGCAGGTCATCAATATGAGGAAGGGGGTACCGGTTCTTGATGGTGATCTTGTTCAGTGCTCGATAGTCGATGCACATACGCCAAGTCCCATCTTTCTTTGGTACTAACACCACAGGAGATCCACAAGGTGAACTACTTGGTTGAATGACACCATCGTTCAGCAACTCACCAAGTTGTCTCTTGATCTCTTCGTTCTCCAATACTGAGTTGCGATACATACTCAGATTGGGCAGTGTCGCATCGGACACAAGCTGAATTTTGTGCTCGACTGGACATTTCGGCGGACGACCCTGGGTAGTCTCGAATAGATCACTGTATTTCTCCAACAGTCCCGAAAAATGACCAGAATTCTCTCGGCACGCCAGCGACAATGCTGGTCGAGTACCCTCACCTTGACCAATGGGCCGAATCATGACAAGCACATACTTGTGGCATGCATTAACAATTCGTTTGGCTTGATTTGCGGTAATCAAGTTTGAAGTGTTGACGTGGATGTCTCTACTGATCACGAACTTAACTCCGTCTTTCGTGAGGTCATACTCTTGCGCTCGCTGATGGAAATGAGCGTCTCGATCATACAGATACGGACTCCCAAATATCACCTGACAGATATCGATAGGGACAACATCGCATTGCACCTCATCGATATATCGTGCGGAGATCGCAAATTTCAACACACACTGACTCATAATCTGTTGATTCACGTTGGATGTAAACCAAACCAGCGGATATGGTCGCGGGTGTGTGGTTGTCTTCAAACCAAGTCGCCGAACCAGTCCAGCGGAGACCAGATTCTTCTGACTTCCTGGATCGAATATCGCTGCGACCACTTCGTGCTTCACCTGGACGTTGATGGTGAACAAGTCCTCTGTTGGGTGATGGTCGTTTGGTGGATCCAAACCCTTCTCCTTCGGCATTGCCATCAGAGACAAGGTCGTATCCTCCTCATTAACCGAGTTCACTCGGACAACTTCTTCGTCGGGTGAAGTCGCAGTAGCCGTGGCTGTTCTTTTCCCTGGTCCGTTTTTCTTTGGTCGAAGTTCAGGATGAAGCTTGTAGCATTTGTCCTTGGTATGTCCCGCGACTTGACAATGTTCGCAAAAAGCACCCGTGCCCGATTTGGAAGCGTTCTTCTTCGGACTCGGCTTTTTCTTTGTCGAGGTCGCACTTTCCTTCGTGCTTTTGTCGCCGCGGGATTTGTTCTTCTTCTCGATGGCCATAGCAGTTGTGCTTGCGGTCGCGATGTCTTGGACGCCAAACAGACTTAGCTCAGTACTGATCGATTTCTGAAGTCCAGATGTGTACTTCCTAAATACCTGAGGGTCGGATAGTGAGATGCCAATGACTATTGCTTGTCGCCGAAACTCTGTTGTATAGTCTTGGACGGTCTGGTCGCGCCGTTGGTACAATCTGTGCCAACGCTCCCATCTCTCCTCAAGGTAACCCATCGGATAGAATTCTTGTCGCAGAAGTCGTTTGAATTGACCCCACGCAAGGTCGTCAGCTTCACCACTGGCGACAAGGGCCTTCCACCATGTCTTGGCGTGGTCCTTCATCTTCAAAGGTGCAAACTTCACCTTTTGAGTGCTACTGAACCCTTTCAGGTCAAAGTAGATCTCAAGTTGATCGATCCAGGAATCCAGCTTCTCGACATCGATCACCCCATCATATATGGGTATATCAATCTTAGCGTCGACCTTAAAAGATCCAACAGCTAAGGAGGTGTTGGTGAGGTCGTTGGTCTTGTGGTCGCCTTCGTCTTCATCTTCGTCTGCCCTGCGCAAGTCTTCACCAGTCTTCGCACCCATCCCCTTCCCTACTTCAGGAGGTACAATCATGGCCTGCTGCTTAATCCAAGCAAGCACGGTTTCCATGTCGGTGGAGAGCTTAGCCACTTGTTCGGCTAGGTTAGCTTGAACGCAGGTATCGTCAGACATTGTAGGAGACGCGGCTGTAGGAACCGTCAATTGATCACCTGGAGTTTCGCCGGAGGTTTTGTAACCCTGGCGAGTCTCCACCATCCACAGGAT
Organism: Pharus latifolius; assembly: GCA_019359835.1. Taxonomy (NCBI): domain Eukaryota; kingdom Viridiplantae; phylum Streptophyta; class Magnoliopsida; order Poales; family Poaceae; genus Pharus; species Pharus latifolius. The sequence continues at coordinate 69,497,274 of CM033323.1, forward strand.
AGAAAAGTTGCTCTGATACCAAACTTGATCCGTTTGAGACCTAGCCTTGGTTTTCGCACTAGGCTCGCCCAGATTCTAATATGCGGAATAACGGGATCTTATACCCAAAACCCAAAGTAATTGCACAACTCTTTATTTCAAAGAGGGCTTACACGTCGAACGTTAGACACACTTGTCTACGTCGAAGGAACTATAAGTGTCTAAAACTCAAATAAGTTCTATGACTCTTCGATGATCTAAACTAGACCTATTACAAGGTATTTATAGTCCAATCGTATGAGTACGTATCAAACTCAATAACCTAAACGTATTAGACTCATATAACTAATCCTAAACAGATAAGCTTAGTTATACACATTCGGATCGGATTACAATTCCGAACAGGGAACGAATTCCTTTTCCTGGTCACGGACCAATCCATGGTCGCGGACCCATCCATGTTCGCGAATCCTTCCCGAACACGGTTAAGGTCGTGAAGCCGTATGCGATCAGGACTTGGTCACGAAGCCACATGCGATCAGGACTTGGAGATCCTCCCTTGATCAACCCATGTTAAATAAAAAGAAGAAATCTATTTGGGTGTCCAAAGCTTTGATTGCTAACATTGAAGGACCCAAAAAAGTTTGGGTACCTAAAAAGACTTAATTCTTTTTATGCAGGTGAACTACAAGACTGGTGGGAGGCATTGGGTGCTAGACAGCGGATGCTCCGAACACATGACCGGTAACAAGAAGTTGTTCACCTCACTTGAAGACAACTCAAGCGAAAATCAGAAGATCACCTTTGGCGACAACCGTCAAGGAAATGTGGTAGGCTTGGGTAAAATTGTAATTTCAAACGATCTTTCAATTTCAAATGTTTTGCTTGTTGAATCTCTGAATTTTAATTTGCTTTCCGTTGCACAAATTTGCGATTTTGGTTTTCGTTGCACATTTTATCCCAAAGAAGTTTTAGTTGAAAGTTTAAAAGATAATTCTTTGATTTTTAAAGGCTTTCGTTTTGGAAATCTTTATTTGGTTGATTTTCATTCCAAAGATGCATCTCTTTCAACATGTCATGTCTCTCAAACCTCAAAAGGTTGGCTATGGCATAGACAACTTGCACATGTTGGAATGCATCAATTGAGAAAACTTTTAAAACGTGATTTGGTTGTTGGCTTAAAGGATGTGAATTTTGAAAAGGATAAACCTTGTAGCGCCTGTCAAGCTGGCAAGCAAGTAGCTACTTCACATCCGATTAAGCGTGTTCTTTCAACTTGCAAACCTTTGGAACTATTGCATATGGATTTATTTGGACCTTTTGAGTTCCAAAGTATCGGGGGTAGAAATTATGGTTTTGTGATTGTTGACGATTTTACTCGCTATACTTGGTTTTTCTTTATTTCTCAAAAATCTGAAACCTCCGATGTTTTAAAAAGTTTTGCAAAATGTGTTTCCACTGAATTCGAACTTTCCATCAAGAAAATCCGTAGTGATCATGGTGGAGGGTTTGTTAATTCTACTTTATTTGATTTTTGTGATTTGCTCGGAATTAAACACGAATTTTCAACTTCTTACACTCCACAGCAAAATGGAGTTGTTGAAAGGAAAAATCGAACACTTATAGAAATGGCAAAGACTATGTTAAGTGATTATGATACTCCTACTCGCTTCTGGGCTGAAGCCGTGCATACAGCTTGCTATTCTATAAATCGACTTTATTTGCATCCTCTTCTGAATTTGACTCCTTATAAGCTTCTTGTTGGGCGTAAGCCAAATATTTCTTATTTTTGAGTTTTTGGTTGCAAGTGCTTTATACTTAAGAAAAGAAATTTTGGCGGTAAATTTCAAAGAAGAGTAGATGAAGGCTTCTTAGTTGGATACTCTACCACTTGCAAAGCCTATCGTGTCTTTAATAAAAATACTAGTTGTATTGAAGAATCTTGTGATGTCGAATTTGGTGAAACTAATGGCTCACAAAAGGAGCAAGTCTCTTGTGAAGTTTCAGGTAAAGATCTTCAAGAAGCCGTGAAGAACATAACCATTGGAGACATCAAGCCAAGAGAAGAAGATCAAGAAGATGATGTCAACATTGAGAATGTTGATCAAAATGTATCATCATCTCATGTTGATCCTCCAGAACCAAGTCAAGAAGAAGCAGCACAAGAAGAAGCACCAAGGCAACAACAAACGATCACCAAGGATCACCCTCTAGATCAAATATTGGGTGATGTCAGTAAGGGTGTTCAAACTCGTTCTCGTATTGCTGCATTTTGTGAACATCATTCATTTGTGTCTTCTTTAGAACCTAAACATGTTAATGAAGCATTAAATGATCCTGATTGGGTAAATGCCATGCATGAGGAACTTAATAACTTTTCTAGAAATGAAGTTTGGACTTTAGTATAAAGACCCAAGGATCATAATGTAATTGGAACAAAATGAGTTTTTAGAAATAAGCAAGATGAAAATGGAGTTGTAATTAGAAACAAAGCTCGTCTTGTTGCTCAAGGTTTCACTCAAGTCGAAGGATTAGACTTTGGTGAAACTTTTACACCTGTAGCAAGACTTGAAGCTATTCGTATTCTTCTTGCTTATGCATCATGTTTCAATATTAAATTATTTCAAATGGATGTAAAAGGTGCATTTTTGAATGGTGAAATTTCTAAACTAGTATTTGTTGAACAACCTCCTGGTTTTGAAGATTCTAAATTTCCAAACCATGTATTTAAATTGTCTAAAGCTCTCTATAGTCTCAAACAAGCTCCTCGAGCTTGGTACGAGCGACTTAGAGACTTTCTTTTATCAAAAGATTTTAAAATTGGGAAGGTTGAGACAACTTTGTTTACAAAGAAAATTGAAAAAGACTTGTTCATTTGTCAGATATATGTTGATGATATTATCATTGGATCTACTAATGAACATTTCTGTCATGAGTTTGGAGAGTTGATGTCTAGGGAATTCGAGATGTCCATGATCGGTGAGCTGAGCTTCTGCCTTGGACTTCAAATCAAGCAACTCAAAACAGTACGTTTGTGAGTCAAAGGAAGTACTTGAAGGACCTGCTCAAGCGCTTTGTGATGGAAGACGCTAAGGCAATCAAAACCCCCATGGCCACAAATGGACATCTGGATATGGACAAAAGTAGAAAATCGCTCGATTCTAAACTCTATAGGTCTACGATTGGTAGCTTGTTGTATCTCACTGCATCTAGGCCTGATATCATGTTTAGTGTGTACTTATGTGCTAGATTTCAGTCAGATCCTAAGGAATGTCATTTAATTGCTCTTACAAGAATCCTTAGAAATTTAAAATGCTATCGCAGTTTAGGTCTTTGGTATCCGAAAGATGCAAATTTTGAATTAATGGGATATTCGGATTCTGATTATGCTGGGTGCAAGATTGATCGTAAGAGCACATCTGGTAGCTGTCAGCTGTTGGGGAGATCATTAGTATCATGGTCATCTAGGAAACAGAACACTGTAGCTCTCTCCACAGCTGAAGCTGCATATGTGTCTGCAGGTAGTTGTTGTGCTCAATTATTATGGATGAAGCAGACATTTTTAGATTATGGAATTAAATTTGATAAAGTGCCAGTCTTATGTGATAATGAAAGTGCTATTAAAATTACAAATAATCCTGTTCAGCATTCTAGAACTAAGCATATTGAAATACGGCACCATTTTATTAGAGATCATGTGGCAAAAGGAGACATTGATGTGAATTATGTCAGAACAGATATGCAACTAGTAGATATTTTCACCAAACCCCTAGATGAGACTAGATTTTATTTTCTGAGAGGTGAACTGAACATTATTGATGTATCTAATGCTAGTTGATGCGCTAAACTATATTTTAAATAAATTTTATTCCCTCTCTGGTCCAAATCTGCCTCTGGTCGAAATTGACTAAACTGACAGTCAGTTCATCTAACTGACAGTCAGTTCAGTGCTTAGGAGCCTGTTCTTAGCCTCTGGTCGAAGTCGCTGACCATGTTGATAGTCAGTTTCACAAACTGATTGTCAGTTATGTGCAATTGATTTTGGTCGTAGCTCCTGGTCGTTTTCGAGACTCAAACTGATTGTCAGTTTCAAAAACTGACTGTCAGTTTCAAAAACTGACTGTCAGTTTCAAAACTCAGTTCTGTGAACTGACTGTCAGTGTGATACACTGATTGTCAGTTCCAGATCTCTGGGTTTGAAACTGACTGTCAGTATATCTAACTGGCTGTCAGTTGCGGGCTCCCGAACCCTAAATCCCCCGTTTTGTTTCCTCATCTTCTCGCCTTATCTTCACTGCCGTTGCCTCCTCTTGTGCCTCCTAGCCGTCGCGTTTTGCACCACCACCTCGCCGTGCTGTGCCGCTGCCTCCTTGCGCCACTGCACCTCGCCGTACCTCTGTCAAACCACCGTGCGCTGTCGCCTTTGTTGCGCCTCCACCACCTCTTGCTGCTACCGTGTTTAGCCGCACCTCGTCGCCTCCATTGCCTTGCCGTGGATCACCGCAGTTGAGCTGCTCCCGTGCCTCTTCCTCTCCGTGTCCCTTGCTTGTTGGTCCTGATCTCTGCCGTCGTTTCATCGGATTTCTGATCCTCTCTTCGGCTCCTCTGTTCGGCTCTGTTCAGGTTGTTTCTTTTCCCGCTTTAGTTTCTCTTCTCTGCTTTCGTTTCGCCATGTCTGATCAGCCGGGACCTTCTTGTCGTGTTGCCCGACGAAAGAACGCGGCAAACAGCCAGCGTTCATTGGGTCAGACGTCCGAGACCCGACCTTCGCCTCTGCCTGAGCGCGTGCCCGTGGATTATTCTCGGTGGTACGCGAGCCACCTTCGCTCCCTTCGCGCCTCCAACCCGTATCTCTCGCCGCGTCCCATTGGTCGCGACGTGTGCGACGTCCTCACATTCTACACGAACTTACAGCCGGATCTTTTCACCAGCGTGTACAGCCGTGTCCCCATTTTCGCCCATCGCTCTCTGTCTTGGCAGACGATTGCCTCTCGCACAGGCATCGTCTCCCTGGCAAATTCTTTTGCTTCCGTCGGGATCCGCGACCTTGTCGCTGATTCCTCCCTCCACTGGGCTGATGGACCCATCCGTCAGTTCTATTCCACCATCCACATTTCTCCCCAGCATGACTCACTGACCTTCATGACGGGCCTCCAGGTTCACACCGTCACGAAGGAGCAGATTGAGTCTGCGCTTGGACTGGTTCGTCCCGCATCTGGGCGCCAGCTCCACACCCTTCCAGATCTCGAGCATCGGGAGGTGGCCATGCTTTATTCTAGCCCCTTCCAGCTCTGTCACATCGCGGGCCTGCACCGCGATGTTGACCTGGCTCTACGGATCCTCCGTCTCACATTGGTCCCCATGAGCAGAGACAGGGCCAGGGTCGCTTATCTGGCCCTCCATGTGTTGATTTCTATCTTCCAGGAGGAGCCTTTTGATGTTGCTGATCTCATCATCAGTGAGATTTAGAACGTCCATCTCTCTCCGCGCAGTCAGCTGATATACACTCCGTATATCATGGCGGTGCTTCTGCATATCCGGGCCGTCGACACTGAGCTTCCATGGCCCCATCATCCCCTTCTCTTCTATCCTCCAGGCCAGATCGACCGTTGTCTTGGTGCCCGGCCTACGGCTGCTGCGGACCCTGATTCTCCCGCATCTGATGATGATGCTGCGGGGGAGTCAGAGGACGAGACTTCAGTTCAGGAGTCTGATCCAGCACCAGTTGCATCGACAAGCACCGGATCTTCCTCCGCTTTCGCTTCCCAGCTCAATTAGGTGATCCAGGTGCAGCAACAGATCCTCAGCACCCAGGCAGAGCACCATCAGATGCTGCTTCGCCTACTTGCTCAGCAGGAGGAGATTCTGTGCCGTTGCCTGCCTCGGCTTCCTCGGATCCTTGCAAGAGGGCCTGCCCTACATCCTCGTCTTCTGATACAGCTTCAGGTCCAGCTGCTCCAGCTCTTGCAGCACCAGCTTCGGCTCCAGCAGCTCCCTCTCCGGCTGCTACTCCTCCGTTGTCACCTGCTGTCGACCCGACTGGATCTCCAGCAGGCTCCGGAGATACAGCCGTCTTGGGATTTTCTTCAGATGATGAGCATTAGGCTCTGCTTTCTTGTATTAGCTCCCTTTTTGTGCTTGATGCCAAAGGGGGAGAAGTATCTTATATATTTGTGTTATAGTTGGATATGATGTTATGGATATGACTTGTTATGTTATTTGGATAATTTGAGTCTCTTATGTTCTGTGATGCTCTGATATTGGTATTATATATGTGTTTCATCTGATGCTCTGATATATATGTATTGGTTTACGCTCTGATACTTTTTGATATGATGAGATGCATATACTCAGGGGGAGTTATTTCATTAATTATCTTTTATCAAACACGTTGTCATCAGTCATCAAAAAGGGGGAGATTGTTGCATCTAGGCCTTTTATGCCTAACCCTAATTTTGATGATTGACGAAAACAAAGTGTTTTGGACTGACTGTGTTTCTGAGATTTTTGATATAGAGCGTGTTCGGGAAGATATGCGAGATGATCAAGATGAACCCGACATGAAGCGAAATAAAAGCACAAGGTGCAGAAGAGCAAAGACAAGACGCAAACATGAAGATGCAAAGGACCTAAGGTAATCTATAATTTTATTTTTCCCGATCTCGGCGTTTGGAGTTAGATCGGTTAAGGACTTTGTTGCTTAGATTTTAACTGTACTATAAAGAGGGGTTGCAAAGTCCTCTCTACACTTCCAACATGAACCGAGAAACTTAGGTCATTGCATTGCATCTTTTTGGTTGGATTTGATCTGAATTTGGTTTTGAAAGATTTGGATTTTCAACTGAGTTTTTGATAACAGAAGAGTTTTTCAAATTTCTAGAAAGATCTAGGAATATCTGGTTTTTCTTCTATTGACAATAATGTAGCCCTTAAAATTATCTTTCAAACGAGCTATTAAACACCTCTTTTGGATTTCTGGATTTAAAGTTATAGCTGTTTTTGTTCAGACTAACTGTCAGTTTGCTAAACTGACTGTCAGTTTGAATGTCAGTTTGTGTTAACTGACAATTGTCCAGAGAGTGTGTTTCCCGGGCTCAAAATTTTGTACTAAACTGACTGTCAGTATGCCCATGCTGACTGTCAGTTGGGGTTTCGACCACAGCTGTTTTTATCTGAGTTTCTTTTAACTGGTCGATGTTTTTGGTCGAATTGACTGTCAGTTTGCATAACTGACTGTCAGTTTGGGGTTTCAAGTTTCCTTATATGACCACAAACGGCTAGATATTTTTTATCCATAAATTTTGTTGGCCGTTGTGCACGTAACTGACTGTCAGTTTGTGTTGCTGATTTTCAGTCCTAGCTCCAACGGTTCTTTTGATCCTTGAGGCTATAAATAGGGGCTTTGGGCATGTGTTTTATACAATAAGCAGCCTTGCATTCTTATACACTCTTGAGCTTTAGTTTTCTACACAAAATATTGATCTGTTGATCAAGTCGAGTGATTTCTGATCCACCGAGCATTCCAGTTCATTGCATTTGCATACTTGTAGTTTTTCGGTGCGTGTTTGGAGGTCTAGAGAAGACCTTGCTGCCTATTACTCTTGGTGAGCGCCCTCACCTAGACGGTTTGGTGGCGTGGCTGTAGATCTCTCCAGATCGGAGATTGTCGGAGAGACTCGGTGCATTTGTACAAGGCATCGGTGCTCGCCTTTCCGGAGTGGACAAGGAGCAACCAATAGTGGATAATATCCTTCGTGGTTATTGAGGCAAAACTCAATTGACTTGAGCGCTTCAACGAGGATTAGTGGAGACTGGGTGAGTCTCCGATACCTCGGTAAAAATTGATTGTGTTTGTCTTCTCCTCTTTGTTGTTTAATTGTTATTTGATCTTTTGCATTATTTGCTTTTATATAAAAAAGTTTTAAAGCCTCCTATTCACCCCCCTCTAGTCGGTATCCTTGATCCTACACCTGCTAGTACTTATTCCGAAAAGGAACAAGGTGTTCTACCTTGATTCATTGCAGAAGAAAGGGTACGAGTATTGCGGCGCACAAGATGTTCGAAAGGTTATGATATTCATGTGGACCTGTCTTGCATCTAGATTTACTATCCTCAAATTGTCAATTTCGACTATTCTCAAACTGTCAATTTTGACTATCTACAGGGCTTTCATGAACTACTTTGCTGAGGGAGGGCGACAACACGAGCAGCGAGCCGATAAGTTTCAGTGGTTACAATTTTTGGTACAAATTTCAATTGGCATCTGTTTTACTTTATAACGTGTCCCCAGCTAACTCTCGGTCTGTAAATTGGCAGTGCCATTAGCAGCCGGACGACAATACATGTAGGTTCTATGTGATGCGCCACATGTATGACCTGATCATCACCCCTCACCGGCCAGATTTCCCCGAGGTATACAACTGCTCCCCTTTGTATCGATTTGGCAGAATTTACAACTGCATTGAGCTAATTTTTCTGTACCAACTCTTGCTGCAGGGGGTCGACTTCCCTTCGGAGAGCTTTGACCCTCGGCAGATTGGTATGGTCCGAGGGATGCTCGCTGAGTTTTTCCTTGCGGAGGTCATATTAACCAAGGGGAAGTTTAGGGACCCACAAGGTTCGTATTAGTGCGGCCTTACTAATTGAGATATAGGTACAGATAGTATAGTACATCTAACATACTGACTTTAATTGTCGATTACATTTATTTGTTCACTCTCAATTGTACATATTTCTGAGTTCTGTGCTGTATATATGAAATACTATTGTACATGTTTCTAAGCTGTGTGCATGTATGAGATGAACTGTATATATTTGAGTACTGTGCATGTATGAAATGAACTGTATATATGAAATGCTATTTGTACAGAGGACATGGCTAGCATGATTCCTGAGGCTAGCCACAAAAAAAAGAAATTTATTAAAAAAATATTAATATGCACAGACGGTTTTGATCTTATAAACCGTCTGTGATAGATCGAACTATGTACGTATCACAGAGTATCACAGACCATTCTGAGTTAATAACCGTCTCTGATAATGAAACTATTCCAGATGGTTTTGACCTGAGAACTGTCTGTGATACTATCACAGACTGTTATAATGTCAAAACCATTTGCGATACTCATACTAACACAGATGGTTCTGAGATTATAACCGTCTCTGATAATGACACTATCGATACTCATACTATCACAGACGGTTCTGAGATTATAACTGTCGTCGATAATGACAATATCCCAGATGGTTTTGACCTCAAAACCGTCTGCGATACTCATACTATTACTGACGGTTCTGAGATTATAACCGTCTGTGATAATATGAGTATCACAGACGGTTTTGATCTCAGAACCGTCTATGTAGTAAGAGTATCACAGACGGCTTTGATCTTACAACATCTGTGATACTCATACTAGCACAGACGGTTCCGAGATTATAACCTTCGCTGATAATGACACTATCCCAGATGGTTTTGACCTCAAAACCCTTTGCGATACTCATACTATTACTGACAGTTTTGAGATTATAACCGTCTGTGGTAATATGAGTATCACAGACGGCTTGGATCTTATAATAGTCTGTGTAGTAAGAGTATCACAGACGGTATTGATGTTATAACAGTTTGTGTAGTATGAGTATCACAGACGGTTCAAAACCGTCAGTGATAGTACTGAATTATCACTGATGGGTCAGAACTGTTCGTGATGACTGTTTTGACCCGACTGTGATAATAAATTCTGTAGTAGTATATATATTGTCTAAAAAAAAGATAAAAAATCAGGACAAAAACTCCACTGGTCAAAAAATCGGTCAAAATTTGACTGGTCAAATGTGCTCAACAAATTGGTCAAAATTTCACTGGTCAAACTTGGTCAACAACTTGGTCAAATCCGGTCAAAACAGACATGCAGTCCGAGTTCGAACTGGATCTATCTCTAATTTAAATAACAAAAATATATCTCCTATTCAAATTCAAAAAGAAGATGATTTCTTTTATCTTTTTGTTTATTTAAATAACAAAGTATATCTCCTATTCAAATTCAAAAAGAAGATAATCTCTCTCTTTATCCTTTTGTTTATTTAAATAACAAAGTATATCTCCTATTCGAATTCAATCCCATAAAAATCTCTGGTTGTTGGATGGTTGTAACCAACCTGGAGCCTCTATAAATAGAGATGTGCTAACCTTTTTTCAGACTGGCACAAGGGCACGGGAGGAGCAAGATAGAAGCAAGTGCAGGGCAGAGGTGCAAACGGGCCAGAAGACGACGTGAAGACCAGAAGCTCTTCTCCGTGTTCCCTCTGAAGATGATAGTGAAGACCAGAAGCTCTTCTCTGTGTCCCCTCTGAAGATGATCATGGGTGAGTGCTTATCGTAAGCATAACATTCATCATGCATCATATCAGAGGTAGAGGCCAGTTCGTTGGTGCTTGCCCGAGCCCAACTATGAAGCAATATTGAAGATTATGGTCCATTGCACAAGGGAGCCTTGAGTTAGCAAGTGCCTCGATTAGATCCAGAATTGCTTTTCGATCAAAGTTCCTCGAACTCAGTTCGAGCAGTAGATCTGATTAGCATTCGATCTAATCACATCCGATAAAGATCCACATCGCTTTTCGATCGAAGTTCCTCGAACCCAGTTCGAGCAGTAGATTTGATTAGCATTCGATTTGATCACATCCAATCAAGATCCACATAGCTTTTCGATCGAAGTTCCTCGTACTCAGTTCAAACAATAGATCTGATTAGCATTCGGTCTGATCACATCCGATCTGATCCACATCGCTTTTCGATTGAAGTTTCTCGAACTCAGTTCGAGTAATAGATTTGATTAGCATTCGATCTGATCCAGAATCGCTTTTCGATCGAAGTTCCACGAACTCAGTTCGAGCAGTAGATCTGGTTAGCATTCGATCTGATCACATCAGATCTGATCCAGAATCACTTTTCGATCGAAGTTCCGATCCAGAATCGCTTTTCGATCGAAGTTCCACGAACTCAGTTCGAGCAGTAGATATGGTTAGCATTCGATCTGATCACATCCGATCTGATCCAGAATCACTTTTCGATCGAAGTTCCACGAACCCAGTTCGAGCAGTAGATCTGATTAACATTCGATCTGATGACATCCGATCTGATCCACATTGGTTTTTGATCAAAGTTCCTCAAACTCAGTTCGAGCAGTAGATATGATTAGATCACATCCGATTTGATCCAGAATCGCTTTTCGATCGAAGTTCCTCGAACCCAGTTCGAGCAGTAGATATGATTAGCATTCGATCTGATCACATCCAATCTGATCCAGATTATCTTTTCAATCGAAGTTCCTCGAACCCAGTTCAAGCAGTAGATGTGATTAGCATTTGATCTGATCACATCCGATCAAGATCTGTTGGAGGAAATCTCCACGAAACCAAGTCTAGGTAAGAGGCTGTTCGATTTGCCCGGGGACAAGGCCCCTGGTGGCTTGTCCCGGGCGTCGCCATTTGCCCGGGGAGAAGGCCCCCCGGTGGCCTGTCCCGGGCGCCGCCATTTTCCCGGGGACAAGGCCCCACGGTGGCCTGTCCCGGGCGCCGCCCAGGGACAAGGCCCTCGGTCACTTGTCCCGGGCGTCGTCGTCCTTCCGGAGAGGGGTCTCCGGTCCCGGGTCACGTGAGGGCCACGCGAGGGCCACGCGAGGAGCACCTCGGGAATTGGCGGACACCTGTCAAGCATCCAAGGTCCCTAATCGGAAGAAGGACGTCGCTACTCCTAGATCCAACGGTGGCAGGCGGGGTAGTTTAGTCTTTTTGCTTATTTTGGGGCTATATAAGCCCTTGTACACCTCATGTAAGGGGGACAATTCATTATTACTTGGAATAGACAATCTCACAGGTGTGCTCCGGAGCCTTCTCTCCCCCGAGAGAGCTCCCCTAGCCAACTCCGGTTGGGAGCACGCCGACAGGACTAGGTTCTCCACTGAGGTCCGAACCTGTATAAATCTTCGTGTCATTCGCTGTGTTTGCCCGACGGAAGAGGACCGGTCACTCGGTCAGCTCGCATCGTATTTACTTCGCTAGGATCGTTCACAAAACCTGCCGGGGTATTCGTAATACCACGATAGTTTGCGCCGTCCGTGAGGACTCGTCACGAGACGCCATGGCTCCCCCAAGAACGAGGGCCCGCGCCCTTCCCGGTGACGCCGGTCCCGGTGACCCGGCGCCGCCCGTCTGGGACACGACCGTCCCGGCGCTTCCGCCCAGAGGCGGCCAGACCCAGGTACCGCCTCCCACCTTCCCTATTAATTTCGGTGGTTCAACCTCCGGGGCAGTCCTGGTGACCACGGTCGCCTCAGCCGGGACTAGTCTCCCCCCGACGGCTTCCCCGGCCCCCCTGGACGCCTTGCTCGAGGCCTTAGTGGAGGGCCAGCTTCGCGCCCGGCGCTCTATGGATGAGTTGCTTCGTGTCTTGGCGCAGCCACCGGCCCCCACTTACCCACTGTACCCGTTCCTGGGGCCTATGCCCTCGTTTATGGGTCACCCGGTGGCCTCTTTGGCCCCCGGAAGCACGGCCGCTCCGTACGACCCCGCAGGAGGGTATCCTCCCCCGGTGGGCCATCCGTCCGGAGCCTTCCAGGCTGGGAGCCTTCCCGATGCCGGGGGGTTACCTCATGCCCGGGGCCTTCGCAGTACCGGGGGGACACCCTGCTTCGGGCCCATTCACGGGGCCGGGGGCCCACTACATGCCGGGGGTTTTCCATGCGCCGGGAGCCAGTCCCACCCCACAGGTCGTGTTTACCGCACCAGGGGCGGTTGACAAAGCAGCTTCTGCGTCACAATGGGCCTCCCCCCGCAACGACACCCCAGTTCTGGACGTCGCCACGGGGGTTGCCCCCTCTTTGGTTCCTGATAATACAGGGGTTTCCCCCTTTCCAGTTCCGGACGTCGCCACGGGGGTTCCCCCCTCTTCGGTTCCGGATAATACAGGGGTTTCCCCCTCTCCGGTTCCGGACGCCGCCACAGGGGTCTCCCCCTCGCCGGCCCCGGTAGCTACAGCGCATGAGCTCCCTCCTCCCCCAGGGCCACCCCCGAGGATGCCTCCGACGGATGAAGTCCGGAGAGGAACTTCCCCCAGGTCGAGGACGCGGAGAGCTTTGCTCTCGCTCCAGCCAGGGGAAGAGACCCGTCGAAGAACCAACCTCTCCGGGGGAGCACCCGGACGTCTTGGAGGTCAGCTCCACCAACCCGGAAGAAAAGCGCCGTTACCGCCATGCCGGCGGACCTCTTGGGCCCCTTCCCGACTTCGACAACGGGCCCGCATCCCCTGTCAAAGGAGACAGCGACCGGAACTCTCCCCGAGAAGTGGAGGGGGCTAACCAGCCGCTGTGCCGTAGACTACAGAGCATTCGATGGCCGCGGCCTTACCACCCACCGCACATCAAACACTACAACGGTGAGGCCGATCCTTACGAATTTTTGCAGGTGTATTCCACAGCCATCTCGGCGGCTGGGGGGACGAGACGGTGCAATGCAACATTTTCCCCCTCTACCAGACCGGGATCGCCCGCTCATGGTTCTACAACCTGAAAGCCGGGTCCATCAAGTCCTTCGCGCAACTCAAGCGCAAGTTCTGCGCGAACTTCCAGGGGAACCACGTGCATCCCCTGGATTCCTCGCAACTCTATACCGTCCGGCAGAGGACGGGGGAGACCATCCGCAGCTTCTTCGAGCACTTCGCTCAGGTTAAGAGCAAAGTAGCTCACGTCCCTGACTCCACAGTCATTGAGGCGTGCAAGAGCGGGATCCTCCCGGGTGAACTCCACCGGAGGCTCTCCCAAAGTTGCCCCTCCTCCACCGATGAGCTCTTCAACGTAATTGAGAAGTACGCTCGGGGGGAGGAGGATGACCTCTGGAAGAAGAACCAGGGGGCTCCCGCCCTCGCCGACTGGGGAGCCAGGGACCCCCTCAAACGTCCTAAGCGGGGGGATCGTAGCGAGCCACGGCCTCGGGACACCTTTGTCCTCGAGGGCGGAGGTAGCTCGCGTGACGCCTCCAGGGGCAACCGCCCCTTTCCCAAGCCAAAAGGCCGTAGGGGAGGACAGTCGTCCCACGGTCGGGAAGGCCCGCGACGGGAAACAGGGAAGGTCGGTGGTGTACCTTCCACAGGTCCGATACCCATGCCACCCAGGAATGCCATCAACTGCTCCAACAATTCGCCGCATTCCTCAACCAGCATTGGCAGGGGGGGGGGGGACTCCGGCCTCCTTGCCCTCTCAGCCGGCCTTATCGGCCCTTCCTGCTCCCATGGGGGGACAGCAGGGACGAACGCAGGAGGGGGAGCCATCAGAAACTCTCCCCTTCCAAACCTCCTAGAGGCGTGTCAACGTCATCACGGGGGGGTCCGCTTCCGGGCGGGACTCTAAGCGTCAGCGTAAGGAGTACCCGCGCGAAGTGAAAGTGGTGGGGGTGATGCATACGTCCCCGCCACCTAAGTGGTCGGACATCCCCCTCACCTTCACGGCAGAAGACGCGCGTGGGGTTCGCTTCCCCCATGACGACGCGCTCATCGTCTCTACCACCATCTACAACTGTCATCTGGCCCGCATCCTTGTGGATGGCGGGAGCTCCACCAACGTCCTCTACCTAAAGGCGTTTAGGGAGATGCAGGTGGATAGAAGCTCTTGCAGCCCACAGCAGGGCCTTTGCAAGGATTCATCCCTGGGAAGGCGATCCACCCCGTGGGGAAGGTGGATCTTCTTATGACCTTCGGCACCCCGGACAAGTACCAGACAGAGATGGTTCGGTTTGATGTGGTAGACCTCCCCTCTTCTTACAACACGATCATGGGGAGGACCACAATCAATCGCTTGGGGGCCGCGATCCACCAGAACTATCTCAGCATGAAGATCCCCGGGCCTCGTGGCGTGATCACCGCCAGGGGAGACCAAGACGTGGCCTGCGCTCTATACGAGCGCGCCGCCGCAACGATCGGGAGCGTCAATAACATCAAAACCCCGGGGGAGGGAGGCGTCCCCCCCGGAGTCAGACGCCGCCGTGACACCATCTGGGAGGCCCCTTCCCAAGCCACGCCCGGAGGGGGACCTCCAGAAGATCCCACTTTCCTCGGACGACGGGGACAAAACCGTTAGGATCGGGGCGGATCTCCATGAAGAGCACGAGGAGCAACTCGCAGCTTTCCTGTGCGAAAACTCCGACGTTTTCGCGTGGAAACCCTCTGACATGCAAGGCGTCGCCCGGGATGTCATCGAGCACAAGCTCGCGGTGACCCCCAGTCACCCCCCAATCAAGCAGAAGCTGAGGAAACTCTCCCTTGAAAGCCAAGAGGCAATCAAGGTAGAGATTGCCTGACTCTGAGAGGCGGGGTTCATTCAGGAGGTCTTGCACCCCGAGTGGCTTGCAAACCCCGTCCTCATGAAGAAGTCGAACGGCAAGTGGTGAATGTGCGTAGACTTCACCGACCTCAACCACGCCTGGCCCAAGTACAAGTTCCCGCTCCCGCGGATTGACCAGTTGGTCGACTCGACAGCGGGGTGCGAGTTGATGAGCTTTCTGGATGCATACTCGGGCTATCACCAAGTCCGGATGGCGGAAGAGGATGAGGAAAAGACAAGTTTCATAACTCCCCTCGGAACCTTCTGCTATGTCACATGCCCTTCGGGCTGAAGAACGTTGGAGCGACCTTCCAGCGGCTCACGACGCTGGTCTTCAAAGACCAAATCGGTTGCAACGTCGAAGTCTACGTCGATGACGCGGTCGTCAAAAGTCCCCATGCCACCGCTCATGTCGACGATTTAGCGGAGACCTTCCGCAACCTCCGCGCGTATGGGTTGAAGCTCAACCCGGAGAAATGCACCTTCGGCGTGCGCGGGGGGAAGCTCTTGGGCTTCCTTGTGTCCTAGCGGGGCATAGAGGCAAAGCCCGAGAAGATCCGGGCTTTCTAGGACATGCTCCCACCGCGCTCGGTCAAGGACGTTCAACGACTCACCGGCCACTTAGCTATGCTGAGCCTCTTCGTCTCACGGTCGGGGGAACGCGGCCTCCAATTCTTCAAAATCCTCCGAGGGCTTGAAGGGTTTCGATGGACCCTCGAGGCCCAGGAGGCCTTCGACGGCCTGAAGAAATACCTCACGAGCCCCCCCATGCTCGTGAGCCCGTCTCTGGAAGAGCCTTTGCTCCTTTACCTCGCCGCGACCCCGGTCGCCGTAAGCGTAGTATTGGTAAAGGAGCAAGATGGGCAGCAGCGTCCCGTGTACTACATGAGTGAAGCCCTCCAAGGGGCTAAAACTCGGTACACGGAGATGGAGAAGATCTGTTACGCCCTCCTGATGGCATCCCGGAAGCTTCGTCATTACTTCCTGTGCACCCCATCATCGTCCCGTCATCCCTCCCCCTGGGAGAGGTGCTCCGCAACAAAGAAGCCACCGGCCGGATAGGGAAGTGGGGGGCTGAGCTCGCCCCCTTTTTCCTTTCCCTCATGGGGTGCTCCGCCATCAAGTCACAGGTCCTCGCCGACTTCGTGGCGGAATGGACTCCTGCCCCCGGGCCCGGGGATGAAGACCTCCCCGCGCTACCCCGACGCAGCGACCACTGGACACTTATGTTCGATGGCTCCCTATGTCTCGTCGGGGCTGGTGAGGGAGTAGTCCTCCAGAGCCCTGAGGGGAGGGAACTCGAGTACGCGGCGCGGCTCGAGTTCCCCGCCACGAACAACATCACCGAATACGAGGCTTTGCTCCTTGGGTTGCGCCTGGCACTCTCCCTGGGGATTCGATGCCTCCTAGTGAAAGGGGACTCCCAGCTCGTAGTTTGCCAAATAGACAACTCCTACTTGTGCCATGACGCAAACTTGAGCCTTTACTTGCAGGAAGTGCGCAAGATGGAGAAGCACTTCGACAGCCTAGAGGCCTGGCACATCCCGCGAAGGGACAACGATCGGGCCGACGCCCTAGCCAGGGCAGCCAGCGCCCGGGAACCGCTCCCCAGAGGGGCCTTCTTGGAGATTATCGCGAAGCCCTCGATGACCTCCCCAGACGCGGGTGACGAACCCCACGTCCCGGAAGTCACCGAAGTCACCCGGGCTTCGTCTTGGATGGACCCCCTTGTCTCTTTCATTAAGGGGAAGGGGGACCCTGCCGACGAGACCGAGGCTAAGCTCTTCCGGGCAAAGCACGGGCATACCTTCTGTTGGAGGGGAAGCTCTACAAGCAAGGGGCTTCTGCCTTGCTCCGTTGCCTTCCACGACCGGAAGGGCTCCGGCTTCTCGAGGATATTCACGCGGGAAGCTGCGGATCTCATCTGGCCCCACGCGCCATCGCGGCTAAGGCCCTTCTCCAGGGCTTCTATTGGCCCACGGTGATTTGCGACGCGTGAGATCTTGTCTCTGCGTGCGAGTCTTGTCAGAAGATGGCCAAGGGTTCGAACCTCCCTCCCATAGCACTGCAGACTATCCCATCACTTGGCCCTTCACGTGCTGGGGGATGGACCTCCTGGTTTCCTTCCCCCTAGCGCCCGGGGGCTAGGTAGTCACGGTTGACTACTTTACTAAGTGGGTAGAGGCTGAACCCTTGGCCATCATCACGTCCCGGGCAGTACAGCAGTTTTTCTGGAAAAATATCGTGTGTCGTTTTGGCGTCCCCCGAGAGATCACTGTCGATAATGGGACCCAATTCGCCTCGGCATATTTCCAAGAATTCTGTGAAGGCTTGGGGCTCACCATCCACTTTGCTTCAGTGGCCCATCCCCAGAGCAACGGGGCCCTTGACAGGGTCAACGGCGTAATCCTACAAGGGTTACGCCGACGGCTCGAACAAACCGTTTCCAAGCGGGGTGCATGGGCAAAGGAGCTCCCTAGCATCCTCTGCCCCTATGCGCACGACTCCGAGCCGGGCGACGGGACGTACTCCCTTGTCCCTGGTATACGGGGCTGAGGTAGTCCTCCCCCCGGAGATTGGCTTTCGGTCGCTGCTGGTCGAGCTCTTAGACGGAGCTACGACCACGGCGTACCAAGCCAACGAGGCAAATCAATGACTGGAGGTAGATCTCGTGGAGGAGGAACGCGACCGAGCGCTCCTCCGCCACGCCATCTACGAGCGCGAAATGGTGCGCGCATACAACCGGCTCGTGCGCGAGTGGGCTTTTCGACTCGGGGACCTTGTCCTCAAACGCGTCACAGACCCCCAAGCCCAGGGCAAGCTCTCCCCCAAGTGGGAGGGCCCCTACAAGATCTTAGCAGTCCTGGGCTCGGGGGCTTACAAGCTCTCCAACCTTCAAGAGCAGGAGCTGAAGCACACGTGGAACGTGCGTTTACTTCACAAGTTCCACATCTATCCTATGGGCTCGTCCCCTCCCCCGGAGTGATTACGCCGGAGGGGGAGGGGAGACATTGTACTCATCGTTCCCTCCCTTGTCGCGATTCCGCGGGGGGAGGCGTTGTACTTCGGTTCATTATCAATACAACTGGCTTTTTCTTCAGCTCTGTCTCAATGCAGGTTTTTTACATTACCGTCTCTCATGGCGATGCCCTCCCCGTGAGGATGCCCTCTCCACGGGGATGCCCTCCCCGTGAGGAAGTGGGCTATCATGACCCAACAAGTCTACAACGGGAGTCCCACTCCCATAGGGCGGCTTACGATCACCCCTCGTGGACTGAGAGTGTAAGCGGCAACCCGGTCCTCAAGGACCGCGGTAACGAGTCAATTTGGGAGACTAGTCTCCTACCCAAAAACTCAGACCTGTTATCGGGCGCATCCTCCTCCAGGAGTCGATTGTCTCCTCAGCGAGATGGAATTCTCGGATATTCTTTCTTGGAGATCTCGTTCTCGGCTCCCCATTTTTTACGGTGACTGGAGGGTTGTCTCCCGGAAAAATTATCCCCAGGAATTTCACCTCGGACTTTCTTGGATGTCCTTCCCCGGAGATTTCGTTCTCAGCTCCCCATTTTTTACGGTGACCAGAGGGTTCTCTCCCGGGAAAATTCCCGGAAACATTGGGCCTCCCAGAAGACTCACCTGGTCCCCTGTTCTTACGGTGACCGGAGGATCCCACCGGGGCTTTCAAAAAATCGTTCTCGGAAATTCTTATAACCTTGGGAAAACTTAAAGAATTCCTACGCGGAGGGTTCTTACCCCGGGAGCTTCGTCACCCCCACAGCGCGCGGAGCTACCCTCTGGCCCGCTGTGGGGGGGGGGATAAGGAGCACCCGGAAATCACCCCATCCCGGACCATCTAAGAATGCAAAATACACGAGCAAACTTAGCTCTATCAAAGAAATCAAAGTATACAAGCAAACAGCTTTATTGAAGATCATGTAACCGGAGGACATCTTCCCCCTCCGGTGGGCATCATTACATCAGATACGATACAACCCGGGGTCTAACCCTGAAAGTTCCTACGCCTAATAATCCCAGAGACCTTCCGATATCTCCCGAGCCAGGTCCCGGTACAAGCCGCGTATGCGACGCTGGGCCTCCCGGAGCAGGTCTTCAGGCCAATATTCATAGACCGCCGGTGGAAGTATTTGAAGCGGGGGGACCCTCCGGGATCCCGGTCGCGGAGGGGATAGTTCAGCGCGGTGATTCTCGAAGTTGTCCAGGTGCCACTCCGGATGCCACCGCAACCGGATCGGCTCCCGGGAAATGCCCCCGTTGTGTTCCCCGGAGAAGAGACTTAGCAAAATAAAGGCGGCCTGGGCATCCCCCAGGTTACACCCGCCGGGGCTCAACGGCCTCACCCCCGGAGAGTTTCTTCGGGACCTTCGCCCGGGAGTAACCTCCCGGGTAACCTGGTACATTTCATTCAAAGACCTAGCAAAAAATTGAATTTGTATTGCATTAGAATGTTTTTTGTACAAGTGTCCGGGGCTTCCTCTAAGAAGCTACCAGAAGCAAAAGCCTAAAAACAAAAAGGGCCCTATCTAAAGGCCTTGGGGGAGGCTCGTACTTGTTCGTTGGCGTCCTCCTCCCGGGGGTCTCCCACCAGAGTCGCGGCATCCGCTCCCGGAGGCACCGGCGCCGGGAATCGCACCCTGATTATCCGATCGTAGAAGCCGCCGGCGAGCTGCTCCACTTCTCGCTGCGATGGCTCGAAGAACTCCAGGAAGCTCCGGGGGATTCGGCCCCCGATCGCCCAGGTGCCCACCCCCGGGTGCTCCACGAGCCAGGCCGCAGCGGGCACCACCGGGATCGCTCGGCCTAGCACCCGGGCATCAACGGCCTCCGGGATCACGGAGACTTGCGCGTTGAGAAAACGCACGACCTCCGTGAGCGTTGCCGGGGCCACCTCAGAGCTGCTCCCTGAGCCCAGGCTCACTCCGAGCCCCTCGAGGGCTGAGTGAACGGAGCAGCCCGCATCCGTCACCGCCCGGACGCTGGAGCTCTCGAGCTCCCGGAGGGCGTCCTCCTTCGCCTTCACCTCCCTTCGGAGCCGGTCGTTGGCAGTCTCGGAGGCATGGATTTGGGCCCGGACCCGGGCAAGCTCCCGGAGGGCATCATCCCACTGCTCCAGACAGGCGGCGGCCTTCTCCTCCGCGTCCTTCAGCACCCGGCTGAAGCGTGCTTTGATCCCCCAGGTGATGGCCGCCCCCTACAAGCGCAAGAGTTAGAAAAATTCAAGTGGGAAGTGCCGAAGGAAACCTTCCACCGGCTCGAGAAGATACCCGGATCTGGAGGGATTGAAGCTCCCCGAAGCGCTAGCGGAGTGTCCTTTGTGAGACATAGTCCTGGACCTTCTGGGTCTGTAAGCTCTCTGCGTATCGGTCGACCACCCCCGCGGAAAACAAGGGGGTCTACCTCCTAGCGCCGGACCCGTCGTGACCGATGACGGGCCCCTGTGCAAGAGTTGCGGGGGTGATGTGGACAGGGGTGGCGGTGGCTGGTGTCCTTGCCGCCGAGGAAGTGGCTGCCGAAGAGGAGGAGGGCGACGAGCTCTCGGAGGGGGTCCTCCCCCGGTGGGATCAGGAGCCCCTTTCCCTTTTCGGGCCGTGGGGCCCCGGGACCTCCGCCATCATAGGAGCCTCGTAGACCGGGGGGCTCCCCCCCTCTTCTACCGGCCACTCGACACACGGAGGAGAGGCCTCCTCGAATCGGACCTCTGGTCTCTCCGGCTCCGGTAGCGCCGGGGCCGCCGGGAGGGCTATCGCCGAAGGCGGCGAGGGGGCGTAATCCGCCGAATCGGACGTCCCCCCGTCATTGGCTGGTTCCTTCCCCCGAGCCTCTCCGGGGTTCTCCTGGGGAAGTGGCGTCACTTCCTGCGGGGAGGCGCCCGCGCGCGCCCTGACCCGGGGGCTGCGTCCCGGGCCTTCACCCGCATGGAGCACGGAGTCGTCGATGGACCGGGGGCTTTCTGATCCTTGGCTTGCTTTGGCTCAGAGCCCCCGGTGGCTTCTTTCCCCCTCTTGTGGGAACCGGGGGTGGGGAGGGGCGTTCTCGCCGGTAGCCTCAGCCCGAAGGCCTTAGCCACCAGGTTCTGGGGAGGGCCCTCCCCCATGACGCGCACGACGCGCTCGTGCTCGTCGGCGTAGTACCTCCCGAGGAGGTTTTCTGCCTTCTCTCGGGCGGCCGCGTTCGGCCGAACTGCAAAAGGTAAGAGTTAGAAAAATACGCGAAAAGAAAACGAGCAGAGCAACCGGGAGCTTACGTCGGGTCACCGGCTTCTGCGGGGCCGCTAGGCCGGGCACATCTGTAGCTTCTAGGCCCCTAAAGAGTGTTTTGGTAATTAATGACAATTACAAATGTTGAACTAACGATACCTGTTAAGTTGTGTCAAGAACAAAATCAAAAGACTGGATAATGAAAGGCAAAGAAAGAGCTACATGATGAAGATAGGACATTGAGCAAAGAGGCAAAGGTACGGAATATGACTCTTTTCTTTTTACAGGTCTAAGGTGATTAGAGAAGAATTTTGACTGGATTATAGGATAGTCACCGTACTATTAAGAGGAGCATGTGGTGTATCACTAAATAGTTCATATGTGTGCCACAAGTCATAAAAGCAACTTGCATTGCATACTAGAAGATCATATCTTTTAAAAATGCTTTTATCCATTCAAAACAGCCAAATTCAGTCTTTGTCGGTCTGACCGTGTTAGCCGGTCTGACCGAGAGTTGTTTCGGACTGACCGACAGTTATGGTGAAGTGTTTTTATTTTCCTAAAAAGGTCGGTCTATCCGTGGTTAAACCTTGAGTCAGACTCCTGGAGCTTCATGATCACATTCTTATGGAACTTAGTGTGCTAGTCGGTCTGACCGAAAGTTGGTCCGATCTGACTGCTCAAACGGTCTGACCGAGATTTTGTACTGCGGTCTGACCGTGTAGCCGGTCTGTCCGAAGTTTTCGGCTTGACCGTAAATCGTGTCTAGAAACGATGTTGTCTCTGGATGGTTTCACGGTCTGACCGTGAGAGTGCCCGACAGGGGCAGGTGAGCATTTATTGCGCATGTTTAATGCCGTTGTAATTGCGGCGGTCTGACTGTCAAGTGATCTTTTTCCTCCAACGGCTTGTAATGGCTATATTTATTGAGGGGGGTATATAAACTCCCATGCATGGTCCTATTTGATACTTTTGGCATATTTGTGAACATTGTCATCATTCTTAAGAGCTTAAACACGTTTCATACACTCTAGTGTTCAATTTCTTGAATTTGAGAGAGTATGCAATTGAGATCTTCTAGTGCATTGCATTTAGTTCACTAAATCAATCTTGTGGCACTAGAAGAGCCTTAAGTGATCATCACCGGCTTGTTACTCTTGGAGCTTGCCGGCTCCTAGACGGCTAGGAGGAAGGTTTTGGAGAGCTCTTCAAGGAAGATTGTGAAGAAGCCTCAAAACAACTTGTGAAGGGGTCGAGCACGCCTTGCCGGAGCGGTAAAGTGCATCACTAGTGGAACCGAGGTTTTGATAACTCATCATACTAATCCGGCTCGAGATCTAAGTCACTTCTTGAGAGGAAGTCGACTAGATAGAGGAGCGGTTAGAGATTTGAGTTTGCCTCAACTTGGATTAGGGATAAATCACTGAGACCATGGGATATATCTTTGTGTTAAGTTGCTTGATATTCATCTTTTTTTAGCTATTTGCTCTTAATTATTGGTAATTGCTTGTTTAGTTGTTAAATTGCTAAAATAGCCTATTCACCCCCCTCTAGTCGATATCCTAGATCCCTGTCAATTGGTATCAGAGTTAGGACTCCATATTTAGAGGATTTAACCATCCCGGAGTACGATAAAGATGGCTAGTGAGGGTCGGATTAATATTGGCAAACCACCACTCTTTGATGGATCAAACTATACCTATTGGAAAACTAGAATGATGGTCTATCTTAAAGCCATGGGTGGAAAAATTTGGAAAGTGGTGGATGAGGGCTTTGCAATTCTAGATGATGAAGACATGACTAACCTAGATAGAGAAAATGCTTTAGCAAATGCTCAGGCCATGAATGTTCTTTATAGTGCTCTAAATCTAGGTGAATTTAACAGAATTTGTAAACTTGAAACGGCTCATGACATTTGGAGAAACCTTATGGATATTCATGAAGGAACCTCAATGGTCAAGGATGCTAAATTATTTATTCATAAGGGACAATTTGAAAAGTTTGCTATGTTGCCCAATGAGAATGTCTCGGAGATATTCAACCGATTAAATAACATAGTAAATGAGCTAAAAGGGCTTGGTATGGATGTCACAAATGTGGAGTTTTGTCATAAATTTCTTAGAGCTTTACCTTCAAAATATGACACTATTGTGACCTTACTTGCGCGATCTAATTTAAAGAGTGTGACTCCTTTGGAGGTCTTGAGTGAAATTCTCACTCATGACATATTTAAGAAATCACAAGAGGTGCAAGATGAGGCTTCCGACTCCAAGAAGAAGAATATAGCACTAAAAGCTCAAGCCTCCAAGAGGGAAGATAATGAAGAAGAAAGCGATGAGAGAGACACCGATGAGGAAATGGCTCTCTTCGTTAGAAGGTTCAAGCGGTTCATGAAAAAGAAATATCAAGGAAAATTCTTCAAGAAAGGACAAGCGTCAAAAAAGAACCCATTTGAAGAAAGAAGATGCTTTGATTGCGGTGAAAAGGGCCATATCTTCGCACAATGCAAAAACAAGGAAGAAGAAAAATCGGTGAAAAAGAAGAAGTACGAAAAGGAAGGAGAAAGCAAGAAGAAGGTTTTCAAGAAATATTACAAGAAGAAGAAGAACGGACAAGATTGCTTCATTGAATGGGATTCGGATGCTTCAAGTTCCGACTCCGAAGATGAAGATGAAGCATCTCCTAAAGGACTCGCCGGAGTAGCTATCAAGGAAGCTCCATCTCTATTCTCCACTCCTCATTGCCTCATGGCTAAAGGAGAATCTAAGGTATCATGTGATGAAGATGAATACTCTTATGATGACTTAGTTGAGATGATCACTGGTTTTGATGACTATATGAGCAAAGAAAAGGAGAAATTCAAGGAATTGAAGAAGAGATACAAAACTCTTCAAAATTCCTATGAGGAGCTAAAAACATCTCATGAGAGTCTCAAAGAAACTCATGAGATGCTTAAGGAAGCTCATGACTCATTAATTGCTCATAAAGCCAACAAAACGGGTAATAACATAGGCATTACTTGCAATATTTTAAATGACTTGCCTATGATATCTACTTCTAGTATATCTACATCTTGTGAGGATTTAATTGAATTACCATCTAGTCCAAAAGTTGATGACCATGTGCTTAGTCTTGAAAACAATGAACTTAGGGACAAAATTGAAAAACTAACAAATGATCTAGCTAAATGCTATGTAGGGGAATCAAAATTAAGACATCTACTAGACAGTCAAAGGTTCTCTTTAAGAAAAGAAGGACTAGGTTATATACCTAAAAAGGGAAAACATGCATTTCTTCCAACTAAACCCATATTTGTAAAAGAAAAGGGGTATTGCAACAAATGCAAAAGTTTAGGTCATATTGAGAAAAATTGTCATGCTAGCAAAACTAACTCATCTCTTATATTCAACTCTTGCTATGTTTTGAAGAAAATGAATAATGGTGATGTTTAAGCCAAATTTGTTGGAACCCCTATAATTGGTGCAAAAAAGAAAGCCATTTGGGTTCCAAAATCCTTGGTAAATAACCTCCAAGGACCCAAAAAGATTTGGGTACCTAAAAGGAACTAAATTTGTTTTGTAGATAAACTACAAGGCCAGAGGACAACATTGGGTGCTCGATAGTGGATGCACTCAACATATGACCGGTAATCATAATATGTTCTCCTCTCTCAATAACGAAGGTGAGGAATATGACAAGATCACATTTGGAGATAATAGCAAAGGAAAGGTAAAAGGATTAGGTAAAATTGCCATCTCAAATGACCTCTCCATCTCTAATGTGTTGCTTGTTGAATCTCTTATCCGTAGCTCAACTTTGTGATCTAGGATTTATATGTGCATTTTATCCAAAATATGTGATTATCACTAGTATAGATGATAATAGGTTGATCTTCAAAGGTTTTCGACATGGCAACCTCTATTTAGTTGATTTCAATTCAAATGATGCAAATCTTGGTACATGTTTGTTCTCTAAATCATCTAAAGGTTGGCTATGGCATAGAAGGGTTGGACATGTTGGAATGAAACAACTAAATAGATTAGTTAAACATGATTTAGTTGTTGGCTTAAAAGATGTAAAGTTTGAAAAAGACAAATTATGTAGTGCTTGCCAAGCCGGAAAACAAGTTGCAAATTCACATCCAACCAAAAGCACAATGTCAACTTCTAGTCCACTTGAGTTATTACATATGGATTTAATTGGTCCAACTACTTATGTTAGCATTGGTGATAATAGTTATTGTCTTGTCATTGTAGATGATTTTTCTAGACACACATGGATATTCTTTTTACATGACAAGTCAATTGTATTTAACACTTTCAAAAGTTTTGCACAAAGGGCTGAAAATGAATTTGATTTCAAGATCAAGAAAGTGAGAAGTGACAATGGCTCCGAATTCAAGAATACCAAGGTTGAACACTGGTGTGATGATAAGGGCATCAAACACGAGTTTTCGGCCAAGTATACACCGGAGCAAAATGGAGTAGTCGAATGAAAGAACCGAACATTGATAGATATGGCAAGATCCATGCTTTCGGAGTACAATGTTTCGAACACTTTTTGGGCCGAAGCAATCAACACCTCTTGCCATGTATTGAATCAACTCTATTGTCATCGGCTATTAAAGAAAACTCCATACGAGCTTCTCATCAGAAGGAAACCAAACATTTCCTACTTCCGAGTGTTTGGATGTAAGTGCTACATTTTACGAAAAGGTACACGTTTATCTAAATTTCAAAGTAAATGTGATGTAGGATTTTTATTAGGATACTCATCAAATAGCAAAGCATATCTGTCTACAACCAAAACTCCGGTTTGGTTGAAGAGACGCATGACGTAGAATTTGATGAGACTAACGGCTCTCAAGAGGAGCAAGACAACTTGGATGATGTAGGCAATGAAGGTTTAAGTGTGGTGATGAAGAACATGACCATTGGGGATATCAAGCCGAAAGAAGATAGTGATCAACATGAAGATCCATCGACTCAAGCTATCCCCTCCTTGTCAACACCTCAACATGAAGATCAAATAGTTGAAGTGGTTAATGTGGAAGATTTGCTTCAACAACTACCGGAAGCAACGTCTACCTCTACTTCACAAGACCTGGTTGGTCATCCAAGAATTCATCACTCAATTTCTAAGGATCACCCCATCGATCAAATTGTTGGTGACTTGCGTAAGGGTGTTCAAACTCGCTCCCGTCTTGCTTCATTTTGCGAAAATTTCTCTTTTGTTTTCTCTTTTGAGCCCACACATGTAGATGAAGCTCTAAAAGATCCGGATTGGGTGAATGCTATGCATGAAGAATTAAACAACTTCACCCGCAACAATGTTTGGGAATTGGTCGAAGAACCAAATCCGGATGAACACAACGTCATCGGAACCAAATGGATTTTAAAAAAAAAACAAGATGAAAATGGAGTGGTAGTAAGGAACAAAGCAAGACTGGTGGCTCAAGGATATACTCAAGTCGAAGGTTTGGACTTCGGTGAAACCTTTGCTCCCGTAGCTAGACTTGAAGCTCTTAGAATTTTGCTTGCTTTTGCTTCATCTCATAATATTAGACTTTATCAAATGGATGTCAAAAGTGCATTTTTAAATGGTAAAATTAATGAATTATTATTTGTCAAACAACCACTAGGTTTTGAAGATCCTACAAAATCAAACCATGTTTATAAACTCTCCAAGGCACTTTATGGTCTTAAACAAGCACGTCGTGCTTGGTATGAAAGACTTAGAGACTTCTTAATTTCAAAAGGCTTTAAAATTGGGAAAGTTGATACTACCTTATTTACTAAGAAAATTAGAAATGATTTCTTTGTATGTCAAATTTATGTTGATGACATCATATTCGGATCTACTAACCAAGACTTTTGCGAGGAATTTGGAGACATGATGTCCAGGGAATTTGAGATGTCCTTGATAGGTGCACTAAGTTTCTTCCTTGGACTACAAGTTAAACAACTCAAGGAAGGAACTTTCATCAATCAAAGCAAATATGTGAAGGACTTGCTCAAGAAATTCAGACTTGAAGAAGCAAAGCCAATCAAGACACCAATGGCCACAAACGGTCATCTTAACTTTGACGAAAGTGGTAAACCGGTAGACTCAAAGTTTTATAGATCTATGATTGGTAGTCTACTGTATCTTACTGCTTCTAGGCCCGATATCATGTTTAGAGTATGTATGTGTGCAAGATTTCAAGCCTCTCCTAAAGAAAGTCATTTAATGGCCGTTAAGCGCATTTTGAGGTATCTAAAATATTTATCTAGTATAGGGTTGTGGTATCCAAAAGGTGCTAAATTTGAATTAATTGGATTTTCTGATTCCGACTATGCGGGTTGTAAAGTGGATAGAAAAAGCACCTCAGGCAGTTGTCAACTATTAGGAAGATCTTTAGTCTCTTGGTCCTCCAAGAAACAAAACTCAGTAGCTCTATCAACCGCCGAAGCGGAATATGTTTCCGCGGGTAGTTGTTGTGCACAATTGCTTTGGATGAGGCAAACCTTGTTGGATTATGGAATCAAATTTGAAAAAGTGCCTCT
The DNA here is from genome assembly GCA_019359835.1 of Pharus latifolius. Lineage (NCBI taxonomy): Eukaryota > Viridiplantae > Streptophyta > Magnoliopsida > Poales > Poaceae > Pharus > Pharus latifolius. The sequence goes on from CM033323.1 coordinate 69,525,384, forward strand.
TTTGTGTGATAACGACAGTGCGGTGAAAATAGCCACAAATCCAGTTCAACACTCTCGGACCAAGCATATAGATATCCGACACCACTTCCTTAGAGATCATGTTAGTAAAGGTGATGTGTTGGTGGATGATGTAAGGACCGAAGATCAATTAGTGGATATATTCACTAAGCCCTTAGATGAAAACCGCTGTTGTAAACTTCGAAATGAGCTTAATGTCATTGATATATCAAATGTGGCTTGAAATGTTGAAATCATATTGGTTGTGCTTAAATTGTCACTTGATTGCATGAACTCCTCATTTTAGGGCCTTTTAGGCTCTTTTATCGGCAATTGAGTAAAATTAGCTAAATACATGTTGACTTGTAATATGGATACTTCCCCTTTGGCGATATTGTCTATATCTTACTTATACTTATCCTTTATATCTCTCATACCTTATATTATAATCTCATATGAGCATCGATCAAATAAACTTCTCAACTTTCAGTCCTTCCAGCGGTCTGACCGAAAAACATTTGCGGTCTGACCGAATTTATCTCCAGAGAGCGTTTCAAAATCCCTTCTTCCAGCGGTCTGACCGGTCTCTTGCCTACGGTCTGACCGCATATACTCGACCAGAGAACTTAAATCCCGAATCTCTGTCTCTTTCACTCTCTCACCTCACTTTTGTCTCTTTCACGTGTGCCCTAAACTCCTTGGAGCTTTCTTCTCCGGTCAAACCAAAGCGAAGCGCGGACAAACCGATGGTCAAGATCTCCTCCAAATCATGTCTTCTAGGTATCCTCCTCGGATTCTTCTCCTTTTTATCAAAAAGTTTCCTCTTTATTTTGGGATTCTGGGCAAATTTGGTGAATCTAGTATGAATCTGTTCAAAACCTCAAATTGATACCTTTTCTTGATACTCTTAATGCTTATCACTGTTTATCAATTCACATTGCGCCCTAGAGTCAATTGAATCCCAGAAATTTCCTCAAACCCTAACTCTACGGCTGCGTCGGTCTGACCGACCCCAGTTCCGGTCTAACCGACAGCAACAGCAGAGCTAGGGCTTGCTGATCTGTTGGTATCTTGATTCAATTCATGCCTTCAATTCTCTTGGTATCTTATCTGTTTTTATCTTGCCCATCTTCTAGAGGTTGAGGCTTTCAAGGGAATGTCTTCGTTCGGACTCATAAGAAGAAATTGGCGAAATGGCCAAAACGAGCTCAAACGTCGAGTAGTACGACACTCAAGATGCAGATTGGGTACCCTCGCCAGGAGATTCAGAAACAGAACAATCCTCTCGCTCTAGACACGTGGCTATGGACATTGAGAGTGAGGACGATGAGATAAACATCCACGCGTATCAAGGACCCAAGAAAAGCTGGACGTCCAATGACTACACAAAGGCTAGGACCACCTACGCCTATAACCATGAGAACGACGCTACTACTCCTCACTTCCACACGAAGATCCAGCAGGATGCATTCTTTGGACATCTTGTTCACAAGAACATCTTTGAGCACAACTGGATTGAATGGGCTTATGTCATGAATCAGCCCATCATGGCTCCTCTTGTCCAGATCTTCAAAGAGATTGGGCTTTATGACTTTGTGGAGCATAAGTGCCCATGGAACGCCACTGCCATCTGTCAGTTCTATGCTACCATCGAGATCATTTGGGCGGAACAGAGGATAGTTTGGATGATTGGCACTAGGAGATATGAGGCTACTTTCGAGGAGTTTGTTGTGTCTAATAAGATAAATTATGAAGAAATGAAGGAAGGTATCAATATGGAAGATGAAGACTATCTGCACGAGGATGACTGGCTCCAGTTCTATGAACAGCTAGGAGGTGCCCAGAGGATCATACCTGGCACGGTTACAGGCCTTAAAGTCCTTCCAGCTGTGGTCAACAAGATTGTAAGAGCCACGATCCATCCAAAGAGTGGAAATGGAGAAGCTGTTTGAGACTATTACTGGAATTTCATCGACCACATCCTCAAGTGACATCGGATCAACATTGTCACATTCATCTTAAAGACGATTGAGGATGTCTCGGTAACCACTCTTCCAAATCTGTATTTTGCTCCATACATTATAAGTTTGCTGCTCCAGAAGACAAAGTTTCCTCATGGATCTTGCGATATCAGGCATCTCGGCTATAAGCCGTTCAGTGTCAATCCGCGCATCTTGGCTTGAGGCCATGGAGCATAGCCACATCAGCAGCAGCAGCAGCAGGCTCAGGACATGCCTCCTCCACCTCCACCGCAGGCTCAGCAGCTAGCATAGCAGAGCCAAGCCCTTGCCTGGTTTGCTCAGTTCCAGCAATAGTTCCATCAACCGATGATGGATCAGGTTGCTACACTTCTCCAGGGGCTTGAGCTCACACGATCTGACTTGGCCGCTCTCAATGATCAATTCCAGACCTTTTCTTCGCGCCAAGATCAGTTCGAGCAGCACTTCGACGCCTTCTCCGCTCACTTCTACTCTCGATTCCCTCAGACTCCTCCTTTCAACCCTCCGTCTCAAGATGATGATGCTCCCACCGATTCTTAGCTTTTCTAGCAATTGATGCCAAAGGGGGAGAAGAACTTTAGATGAATGACTTTTGCTGTATGAGTGAATGAGAACTTTAGATGAATGATTTTTGCTGTATGAGTGAATGCCTTATGACTTATGACTTTTGGGATACTTCATGTTATATGAGACACCTTATGACTTTTGTGATACTTCATGTTATATGAGATGTGCTTTATGTTTAACTCTGATATCGTTTGTTGAATGAATTGATAATTCTTTAATAACTATGCTCTTATATACATGCTTGAACTCCACCAAAAGGCCAAAATTCTAATATTCATCTATCTAGGGGGAGTGTTTTTCTCTGCTATGCTTATTGAAAAATCCTTTTAATGCTCAAAATTCAATCATCTACTCTTAATGTTGTCATCAATTACCAAAAAGAGGGAGATTGCAGCTTCTAGGCCCCTAAAGAGTGTTTTGGTAATTAATGACAATTACAAATGTTGACCTAACGATACCTATTAAGTTGTGTCAAGAACAAAATCAAAAGACAGGATAATGAAAGGCAAAGAAAGAGCTACATGATGAAGAAAGGACATTGAGCAAAGAGGCAAAGGTACAGAATATGACTCTTTTCTTTTTACCGGTCTAAGGTGATTAGAGAAGAATTTTGACTGGATTATAGGATAGTCGCCATACTATTAAGAGGAGCATGTGGTGTATCACTAAATAATTCATCTGTGTGCCACAAGTCATAAAAACAACTTGCATTGCATACTAGAAGATCATATCTTTCAAAAATGCTTTTATCCATTCAAAACAGCCAAATTCAGTCTCTGTTGGTTTGACCGTGTTAGCCGGTCTGACCGAGAGTTGTTTCGGACTAATCGATAGTTATGGTGAAGTGTTTTTATTTTCCTAAAAAGGTCGGTCTGTCCGTGGTTAAACCTTGAGTCAGACTCCTGGAGCTTCATGATCATATTCTTATGGAACTTAGTGTGCTAGTCGGTCCGACTGAAAGTTGGTCCGGTCTGACCGCTAAAACGGTCTAACCGAGATTTTGTACTGCGGTCTGACCGTGTAGCCGGTCTGTCCGAAGTTTTCGGCCTGACCGTAAATCGTGTCTAGAAACGATGTTGTCTCTGGATGGTTTCACGGTCTGACCGTGCGAGTGCCCGACAGGGGCAGGTGAGCATTTATTGCGCCTGTTTAATGCCGTTGTGTCAGGGGAAATCTCCGCGGGACTAAGTCCAGGTAAGTTGTGTCATGGTTGCCCGGGGACATCGCCTCCGGTGCCTCCCTGGGCACCGCCTTTTGGTTCCCGGAGGCCAAGTCCCCGGGCAAAAGGCGGCGCCCGGGAGGGCACCGGAGGCCCCGTCCCGGGAGCCAAAAGGCGGCGCCCGGGGAGGCCCCGGAGGCCAAGTCCCGGGGCAAAAGGCGGCGCCCGGGAGGGCACCGGAGGCCCCGTCCCGGGAGCCAAAAGGCGGCACCCGGGGAGGCCCCGGAGGCCATGTCCCCGGGCAAAAGGCGGCGCCCGGGAGGGCACCGGAGGCCCCGTCCCGGGAGCCAAAAGGCGGCGCCCGGGGAGGCCCCGGAGGCCATGTCCCCGGGCAAAAGGCGGCCCCCGGGAGGGCACCGGAGGCCCCGTCCCGGGAGCCAAAAGGCGGCGCCCGGGGAGGCCCCGGAGGCGAAGTCCCCGGGCAAAAGGCGGCGACCGGGAGGGCACCGGAGGCCCCGTCCCGGGAGCCAAAAGGCGGCGCCCGGGGAGGCCCCGGAGGCCCCGGAGGCCAAATACCTGGCCCCCGGTGCCGTCCCGGGCCTCATCGCCCTCCTAAAGGTAAAAGTCTCGAACTGTTTATCACGTGCAGGTCACGCGAGGAGCGCCTCGGGAACTAGCGGCCACCTGTCAAGCATCCAAGGCCTTTGACCGGGAGAAGGACGGTCCTGCCCTTCAATCCGACGGTGGCTTCCGGGGTAGTTTAGGTTTTTTGCTGCTTTTTGGGGCTATAAATAGCTCTTGTACCCCTCTGTTGTAAAGGATCGATTCATTTATTGGAATAGCTAAACTCACAGGCGTGCTCCGGAAGCCTCTCCCCCGGAGAGAGCCTCCCCCGTCGACTCCGGTCGGGAGCGCGTCGACAGGACTAGGGCCCCCATCGGGATCCGAACCTGTATAAACCCGTGTGTCATTCTTTGTGCTTGTCCGGCGGGGGAGGACCGGTCATCCGGTCAACCCACGCCGCGTAATCTACGCTAGGATCACTCTCAAAACCTGCCGGGGTATTCGCAATACCACGACAGTTGGCGCCGTCCGTGGGGACTCGTGACGAGACGCCATGGCTCCCCCAAGAACAAGGGCTCGCACCCTTCCCGGTGGGCCGGGTCTCCGAGACCCGGCGCCGTCCGCCCGGGACACTGCTGTCCCGGCGGTCCCTTCCGGAGGCGACCTGGCCCACGTACCGCCTCCCTCCTTTCCTCTTAACTTAGGTGCTTCCACCTCCAGGTCATTCCCGGTGACCACGGGGACCTCGGCCGGGACAAGCGTCCCCCCGACGGCTCCCCCGGCTCCCCGGGACGCCCTGCTCGAAGTTCTCGTGGAAGGCCAGCTCCGCGCCCAGCGCTCTATGGACGAGCTCCTTAGCGTGTTGGCGCGGCCTCCGGCCCCCACGTTTGCGTCGCACCCATATCCGGGGAACATGCCCCCGTTTATGGGTTACCCGGCGGCCCCTCCGGCCTCGGGGGGGTTGTCTGCCCCGTATGATCCTGCCGGGGGGTTCCCTCCCCCTGCGGGATACACGCCCGGACCCTTCCCGGCACCCGGGACCGTCCCGGTGCCGGGAGGTTATTTCATGCCAGGGCCCTTCGTGGCACAAGGGGGGTACCCCGTCCCCGGCCTGGTCCCGGGGCAGGGAGCCCACTTCTTGCCGGGGGTTTACCCTGCGCCGGGAGCCAGTCCCGCCCCCCGCGTTGCGTTTACCGCACCGGGGGCGGTCGACAGAGCGGCCCCCGTCCCGCAGCGGACTTCCCCTCGCATGGGCTCCCCGGTTCCGGACGCCGCCACCAGGGCTCCCCCCTCGCCGGTTCCGGGTGTTACAGGGCTTGCCCCCTTCCCGGTTCCGGTCGTGGCCACTGGGGCCCCCTCCACTTCGATTCCAGGCGTCGCCGCGGGCGCCCCCTCCCCGGTTCCGGATGATACAGGGGCTTCCCCCTTTCTGGTCCTGGGGGTCGTCGCAGGGGGCTCACCCCAACCGGCTCCCGAAGCTACGGCGCATGAGCTCCCTCCCTCGGCGGGACAGGTCCGTGTCGTCCCGGGGGAGGTCGAGCGAATGCGTTCACCAGAGCGCGGGGAAGAACTTCCCCCAGGCCGCGGGCGCGGGGAGCCTCGCTCTCGCACCGGCCGGGGGAAGAGACCCGCTGAGGAGCCAACCTCTCCCGCGGAGAGCCCGGATATCCGGGAATTCAGCCCTGGTCCGGAGGAAAAACGTCGCCACCGCCATTCTGGCGGACCTCTCGGACCGCTTCCAGACTCAGACAACGAAGGTCCCGTGAAAGAAGATAGCGACCGGGGCTCTCCCCGGGAAGTGCAGGGGGCCAACCAGCCCCTATGCCGAAGACTTCGCAGCATCCGGTGGCCGCGGCCCTATCGCCCGCCACACATCGAACACTATAACGGTGAGGCAGACCCTTACGAGTTCGTGCAGGTCTACTCCACTGCCATCTCCGCGGCCGGGGGGGACGAGACAGTACAGTGCAACGTCTTCCCCCTCTACCTCTCCGGCATTGCCCGCTCCTGGTTTTACAACCTGAAGGCCGGCTCCATCAAGTCTTTCTCGCAGCTCAAGCGGGAGTTCTGTGCCAACTTCCAGGGGAACTACGTGCGTCCCCTGGACTCCTCGCAGCTGTATACTGTCCGGCAGAGGACTGGGGAGACCATCAGAAGCTTCTTCAAGCGCTTTGCCCAGGTGAAGAGCAAAGTGGCCGACGTCCCCGACTCTACGGTCATCGAAGCCTGCAAAAGCGGCATCCTCCCGGGGGAGCTCCACCGAAGGCTCTCCCGGAGCTGCCCCTCTTCCGCTGACGAGCTCTTCAACGTGCTCGAAAAGTACGCTCGGGCGGAGGAAGACGATATCTGGAAGAAGACCCAGGGGGCTCCCGCCCCCGTCGACCGGGGGGCCAGGGATCCCCCCAAACGCCCCAGACAGGGGGGGCATAACGAGCCACGGCCTCGGGACACTTTTGTCCTCGAGGGTGGAGGCGGCTCGCGCGACGCCCCGAGGGGCAACCGCCCCTTCCCCAAGCCGAAAGGCCATGGGGGAGGACAGTCTTCGCACGGCCGGGAAGGCCCCGCGGGGAGAAGGCGGGAAGGACTGTGGTGCAGCTTCCACGGGTCCAGTACCCACGCTACCCGAGACTGCGACCAACTACTGCAGCACTTCGCGGCATTCCTCCTTGCTCCCTCGGCCAGCTGTTCCGGCCCTTCCCGCTCCCGCGGGGGGTGAGCAAGCACAGGAGGGGGAGCCTTCAGAAGCTCTCCCCTTCCAGACCTCTCAGCGCCGCATCAACGTCATCGTTGGAGGGTCTGCCTCCGGGCGGTACTCCAAGCACCAGCGTAAGGAGTACGCGCGTGAAGTTAAGGTTGTGGGGGTGCTACACACGTCCCCGCCACCAAAGTGGTCGGACGTCCCCCTCACCTTCACGGCAGAAGACGCGCGGGGGGTTCGCTTCCCCCACGACAACGCGCTCATTGTCTCCGCGACAATCTACAACTGCCACCTGGCACGCATCCTTGTGGACAGTGGGAGCTCCGCCGACGTCCTATTCCTGAAGGCTTTCAAAGAGATGCAGGTGGATGAGAAGCTCCTGCAGCCCGCAGCCGGGCCCCTACAAGGTTTTGTCCCGGGGAAGGCGATCCACCCCGTGGGCAAGGTAGATCTTCCTGTGACCTTCGGCGCCCCGGAGAACTACCGGATCGAGCTGGTCCGCTTCGACGTAGTGGACCTCCCCTCCTCCTACAACGCGATTATGGGGAGGACCACCATCAACCGGCTGGGGGCTGCCACCCATCAAAACTACCTTTGCATGAAGATCCCCGGGCCGCATGGCGTGATCAACGTCCAGGGAGACCAAGACATGGCCCGTGCTCTGGATGAGCGCGCAGCCGCCACGATCGGAAGCGTCAACATTATTGAGGCGCCCAGGGGGGAGGCCTCCCCCCTGGAACCAGACGTCGCGGCAATACCCCCCGGGAGGCCCCCCCTCAAACCGCGTCCGGAAGGGGGCCTCTGGAAGGTCCTGCTGTCCCCGGGGCCAGCAGTGCCGCCAAGTATGAGGCTTTGCTCCTCAGGTCGCACCACGTGCGTTCCCCGGGGATCCGACGCCTCCAACTGAAGGGAGATTCTCAGCCCATATTTCACCAAAAGCACGGGCCTTACCTGTGCCGTAACGCAAATTCTAGTCTTTTATTTGCAGATGCAAAAGATGCAGAGGCAGTTCGATGGCACCAGGGGGGCACCCCGTTCCTGGCCTATTCCCGGGGCCGGGAGCCCACTTCATGCCAGGGGTTTACCCTACGCCGGGAGCCAGTCCCGCCCCCTGCGTCGCGTTTACCGCACCGGGGGCGGTTGACAGAGCAGCCCCCGTGCCGCAGCGGACTTCCCCCCGCACGGGCTCCCCGGTTCCGGACGTCGCCACAGGGGCTCCCCCCTCGCCGGTTCCGGGTGTTACAGGGCTTGCTCCCTTCCCGGCTCCGGTCGTGGCCACCGGGGCACCCTCCACTTCGATTCCAGACGTCGCCGCGGGGGCTCCCACCTAGCCGGTTCCGGGTGTTACAAGGCCTGCCCCCTTCCCGGTTCCGGTCGTCGCTGCTTGAGGGCCTTTCGCCTTAAGGACCTTGTCCTCAAGCGCGTCAGGGACCCCTTGCAAGCTCTCCAACCTCCAAAAGCAGGAGCTGAAGCACACGTGGAACTTGCGTTTACTTCGCAAGTTCTATGTTTAGCCTTATGGGCCTGTCCCCTCCCCCGGGGCATTCACGCCGGAGGGGGAGGAGGGACGCTGTATTTTCCTCCCCTTTCGCGGCTTCGCAGGGGGAGGCCCTGTACTTCATTTCATTAGCAATACATAGGTCTTGCTTTGCAAACTCTCATTGCAGGTCTTTCTCATTACCGCCCCTAGCGGCGATGCCCTCCCAGCGAGGAAGCCCTCCCCGCGAGGATGCCCTCCTTGTGAGGATGCCCTCCCCGCGAGGATGCCCTCCCCGCGAGGATGCCCTCCTTGTGAGGATGCCCTCCCCGCGAGGAAGTGGGCCAGCCCCAACAAGTCCCTACAACGGAGCCTGCACTCCTGTAGGGCGGCTTACGATCAGCCCTCGTGGACTGAGGGTGTAAGCGGCAACCCGGTCACAGTGGCCGTGGTAACGAGTCACTTTGGGAGACTAGTCCCCTGCCCAAACACTCAAGTCCCGTCTTCGGGCATTTCCTCCTCCGGGAGTCGACGTTATTCCCGGCTCCCTGTTTTCACGGCGACCGGAAGATCAGCCCCTTGCAGCTTGATTGGATCTATCTTCCTCCTCCGGGAGTCGACGTTATTCCCGGCTCCCCGTTTTCACGGCGACCGGATGATTGGTCCCCAGCGACCTTATTCCCGGCTCCCCGTTCTCACGGCGACCGGACGATTGTCTCTCGGAGAAGTCGGATTTCTCGGGCATTTCCTTCCCCGAAGACCCTATTCCCGGCTCCCCGTTCTTACGGCGACCGGACGAGTGTCTCCCAGGAAGCTCGCCTCTGGAAATCCCATCGGGTTCTCTTGGACATTCCTTCCGCCTAAGGCCTTATTCCCGGCTCCCCGTTCTCACGGCGACTGGATGATTATCTCCCGGAAGGTCTTCTCCTTGAAAACCTCGCTTTAAGATTTTCTAACTTAGAAAATTTCCTATGCTACAGGTAACTTCTATCCCGGGGGCCTTGTTACCCCCACAGCGCGCGGAGTTATCCTCCAGCCCGCTGTGGGCGGGGGGGGATAAGGAACCCCCGGGTGTCGACCGCACCGCCCACGAGGAAACTTAGCTCATCCTTGTTAAGATGAGTCGTCCAGACCATCCAAGAAGAAAAAATAAAAGAGGCGCAGTAAAAAGGAAACAACAACACGGCGCTTTATTGATCAGCAAACCCGGAGGACATTTTCCCCCTCTGGTGGGCTTCGGAAACGATACAACCCGGGTTCTAACCCGGAGGATTCTCTAAGCCCTAAAGCTCCTACGCCTAATACTCCCGGAGGCTCTCCACTAGCTCCCGGGTCAAGTCCCGGTACAACGCCCGTACGCGGCGCCGAGCGTCTCGGAGCACATCTTCAGGCCAGAACTCGTAACCCGCCGGTGGAAGTATCCGGAGGGGAGGGATCATCCGGAGTCCCGGTCGCGGAGGGGACAATTCGGCACGATGATTATCAAAGTTGTCCAAGTGCCACTCCGCACGCCACCACAACCGGATCGGCTCCCGGACACTATCCTCATCGCGATTCCCGGAGAGAAAGCTTAGCAAAATTAATGCCGCTTGGGCGTCCCCCGGGGAGCCCCTCCCGGACCTTCGCCCGGGAGCAACCTCCCGGGAACCCTGGTAACAGTAAGTTCAATTCAAAGACTTAGAAAAATTCTAACTTCATTGCATTAAAAATTTTTGTACAAGTGCCCGGGGCTTCTTCTAAGAAGCTACCGGAATCAAAAAATCCTAAAACAAAAAAGGGCCCTAGCTAAGACCCGGGGGGAGGCTCATACATGTTCATTGGCGTCCTCCCCCCGGGGGGCTTCCTCCGAGGCCGGGGCTGGGGCGTCTCCTGCCGGAGGCGCCGGAGCCGGGAACCACGCCCGGATGATCCGGTCGTAGAACCCTCCGGCGAGCTGCTCGACCTCCCGGCGCGAAGGCTCGTAGGAGTCTGGGAAGCTTCGGGGGATGCGGCCCCCGATCGCCCGGGCGCCGACCCCCCGGAACTCGACGAGCCCCGCAGCGGCCGCGACAACGGGGATCGCCCGACCCCGCGCCCGAACATCGGCAGCCTCCGGGATGGCGGAGACCTGTGCGTTAAGGAAACGCACAGCCTCCGCGAGAGTCGCCAGCGGCACCTCTCTGCTCCCGGAGCCGAGGCTTACGCCAAGGCCCTCGAGGGCCGTCCGGACGGAGCGGCCCACGTCCGCCACCGCCCGGACGCTTGAGCTCTCGAGCTCACGAAGCGTCTCCTCCCTCGCCTTGGCCTCCTCCCGGAGGCGGGCGTTGATGGCCTCGGAGATGTGAACCTGGGCCCGGACCCGGGTCAATTCCGCGAGAGCCTCGTCGCGTTCCCGGAGGGCCTCCTCGCGCTGCCCTACGGAGGCTGCGGCCCGGCCCTCCGTCTCCTTAAGCAGCCGGGCGACCCGCTGCTCAAGGCCCCAGGTAACAGCTGCCACCTACAAAATACATGAGTTAGAAAAATTTCAAAGTGCAGGGGATAAGCGAAGGTGTTATCGACGGGTTACCTGGGCCCCGAGGGACTGAAGCCCCTCGAAACGCTCATGGAGCGTCCCTCCCGTGACGAAGGCCTGCACCTTCTGAGTGTGCAGGCCCTCCGAGAAGCGGGCAACCTCTCCCGCGGGGAGCAAAGGGGTCTCCCGCCCAGAACCGCCGGTGCGGCCGGCGTCTTCGTTGACGAGGTTGTGCCCCCCGAAGACGTGGCCAAGGAGCTCTCGGCGGGATCCTCCGCCCAGGGGGGAACCATCAAGCCTTTCCCTGCCCCGGGCCGGAAGGTCCTCAGGGCCCCCTCCTCCGGAGGAACCTCGTACACCGAGGGGCTCCCCCCCTCGTCCACCGGCCAGACCCGCGGTGCCGAGGCCCCCGCGAATCTCACCTCCAGCCTCTCCGGCTCCAAAGAGGCCGGAAGGGGCGGGAGGAGCTCCACCGCGAGCGGCGACGGGGCGTAGTTCGCCGAGTCGGACGCCGCCCCGCCCGCGGTCGCCTCTTTCCCTCGCGCCTCGACGGGGCCCTTCGGGGGAGGAGGCGTTGCCTCCTTCCGGGACGGTGCCCGGGCACGCTTGCCCCCGGGGGTCTCGTCCCGGGGCTTCGCCGGTGTCGCCGCCGGCGTCGTCGATGGGCCAGGGGTCTTTTGAACCCGGGCCTTCTTGGGCTCCGAGCCCCCGGCCGCCTCCTTCCCCCGTTTGTGCGACCCGGGGGTGGGGAGAGGCTTCCTCTCCGGCAGCTTTAGCCCGAAGGCCGCCGCTACCAGGTTCTTGGGGGGGCCCTCGCCCACGGCGTGCACAACGCGCTCGTGCTCATCGGCGAAGTACCTCCCCAAGAGGTTCTCCGCCTTCTCCCGCGCCGCCGGGTACGGCCGGACTGCAAGAGGTAAAGAGTTAGTCAATTTCATTAAAACTTGTAAGAGCAGTGCAACGGGTTCCCGGGGCTTACGTCGCGTCATCGACTTCACCGGGGGCCGCTGCTCGGGGCCCATACCGATCCCCCTCTTCCCGTCGGTGAAGGGGGAGATCCGGAGGAGAGCCATCTCCTCGGCCGCGTCCCGCATCGAGCGGGTCTTCTTGGAGAGGATCACCTTGCCGAGGAGCTCTTACTCCTCGTCCGTCCACACCGGCGGCTTCGGTGCGGACGACCGGCTGTAGGTGTGGGCCTCCGGGGTGTACACCACTTCGTCGTCTCGGACCCGGAGGTAGAACCACCTCTGGACCCAATCCCCCCAGTGGTCCTGGGAGGCCGCCGCCGGGTAGTCGATTACCCGGGCCGGCAACATTTGGACCATCACCGAGCCAAAGGGGGACTTGGGCCCCCCTTCACCAGGTGGGAGGTCCGCGCCGCCGGTTCGTAGAAATACCGGAAGGCGCGAAGGTCGGGCTCCCACCCGGTCGCTGTCTTGAAGAGCCAGATGAAGAGGCCCATCCGGACGAGCGCGTAAGGGGTGAGGTGGTTGAGAGCCACCCCATACTCCTTGAGAAACTCCCGGAGCATGGGATGCACCGGGAGCCGGAGCCCCGCCTCGATGAAGGCCTCGAAGGCCACGATCTCCCCAGGTCTGGGGCGGGGGGCTCCGTCCTTCTTCACCGGGACTCGGATGTCCCCGGCCGCAACAATGCCCCTTTCGGCCAAGGACTCGGCGTCCTCGGCCGTAAACTCGGACGCCCAGAGGAAATCCGAGGGGATTTCCTCCGGGGGCACCTCCGTGGTCTTCGCTCGACCCTTGGGTGCCATGAGGTTAGTTTTCTTTTTTGGTGGCTTTTGCAGGAGGCTACTACTGGAAACTCCCGGACGCCTGCTACCGGAAAAAGCTACCGGAAAAAGTTACCGGGAGAGGGCTACCGGGAGAGCAAAAATCGTGGGGCTGAGGATTTCGAATGAGCTTCCGGGCCCCCCCAAGGCCCTATTTATAGGGGCGGGCCGTGGTCTAGATGCACGCCACGTGGCACCCGCGGATCAATCTGGGACGTAGAAGTTCAAACCGTGCGCGGGAAACGAAGGCATGGGCGCGTGAATCGAGGCGCCGGTTCGAACCGTGCGCACATTTATGGTGAAACGGCGCGGCTTTAAGTATGGGGCACGGAAGCCGAAGAGTTGCGGCTCCGATAACCTGGCCCGGAGATCTTCCCGGTGACCTGGACCATACCCACCGGGGACTCGAGCATCGTCCCCGGCGGGCATGGGGGGCTACTGTCGGGGGAAATATCCGCGGGACTAAGTCCAGGTAAGTTGTGTCATGGTTGCCCGGGGACATCGCCTCCAGGGCCTCCCCGGGCGCCGCCTTTTGGCTCCCGGGATGGGGCCTCCGGTGCCCTCCCGGGCGCCGCCTTTTGCCCGGGGACTTGGCCTCCGGGGCCTCCCCGGGCGCCGCCTTTTGGCTCCCGGGACGGGGCCTCCGGTGCCCTCCCGGTCGGCGCCTTTTGCCCGGGGACTTGGCCTCCAGGGCCTCCCCGGGCGCCGCCTTTTGCCCGGGGACATGGCCTCCAGGGCCTCCCCGGGCGCCGCCTTTTGGCTCCCGGGACGGGGCCTCCGGTGCCCTCCCGGGCGCCACCTTTTGCCCGGGGACATGGCCTCCGGGGCCTCCCCGGGCACCGCCTTTTGGCTCCCGGGACGGGGCCTCCGGTGCCCTCCCGGGCGCCGCCTTTTCCCCGGGGACATGGCCTCCGGGGCCTCCCCGGGCGCCGCCTTTTGGCTCCCGGGATGGGGCCTCCGGCGCCCTCCCGGGCGCCGCCTTTTGCCCCGGGACTTGGCCTCCGGGGCCTCCCCGGGCGCCGCCTTTTGGCTCCCGGGACGGGGCCTTCGGTGCCCTCCCGGGCGCCGCCTTTTGCCCCGGGACTTGGCCTCCGGGGTCTCCCCGGGCGCCGCCTTTTGGCTCCCGGGACGGGGCCACCGGTGCCCTCCCGGGCGCCACCTTTTGCCCGGGGACTTGGCCTCCGGGGCCTCCCCGGGCGCCGCCTTTTGGCTCCCAGGACATGGCCTCCGGTGCCCTCCCGGGCGCCGCCTTTGGCCCGGGGACCTGGCCCCCGGCGCCGTCCCGGGCCTCATCGCCCTCCTAAAGGTAAAAGTCTCGAACTGTTTATCACGTGCAGGTCACGCGAGGAGCGCCTTGGGAACTAGCGGCCACCTGTCAAGCATCCAAGGCCTTTGACCGAGAGAAGGACGGTCCTGCCCTTCAATCCGACGGTGGCTTCCGGGGTAGTTTAGGTTTTTTGCTGCTTTTTGGGGCTATAAATAGCCCTTGTACCCCTCTGTTGTAAAGGATCAATTCATTTATTGGAATAGCTAAACTCACAGGCGTGCTCCGGAAGCCTCTCCCCCGGAGAGAGCCTCCCCCGTCGACTCCGGTCGGGAGCGCGTCGACAGGACTAGGGCCCCCACCGGGACCCGAACCTGTATAAACCCGTGTGTCATTCTTTGTGCTTGTCCGGCGGGGGAGGACCGGTCATCCGGTCAACCCGCGCCGCGTAATCTTCGCTAGGATCACTCTCAAAACCTGCCGGGGTATTCGCAATACCACGACACGTTGTAATTGCCGCGGTCTGACCGGGCTTATACCTGCGATCTGACCGCCAAGTGATCTTTTTCCTCCAACGGCTTGTAATGGCTATATTTATTGAGGGGGGTATATATACTCCCATGCATGGTCCTGTTTGATACTTTTGGCATATTTGTGAACATTGTCATCATTCTTAGAGCTTGAACACATTTCATACACTCTAGTGTTCAATTTCTTGAATTTGAGAGAGTATGCAATTGAGATCTTCTAGTGCATTGCATTTAGTTCACTAAATCAATCTTGTGGCACTAGAAGATCCTTAAGTGATCATCACCGGCTTGTTACTCTTGGAGCTTGCCGGCTCCTAGACGGCTAGGAGGAAGGTTTTGGAGAGCTCTTCAAGGAAGATTGTGATGAAGCCTCAAAACAACTTGTGAAGGGGTCGAGCACGCCTTGCCGGAGCGGTAAAGTGCATCACTAGTGGAATCGAGGTTTGGATAACTCATCATACTAATCCGGCTCGAGATCTAAGACATTTCTTGAGAGGAAGTCGACTAGATAGAGGAGCTGTTAGAGATTTTTGCCTCAACGTGGATTAGGGGTGATCGGCAAATCACCGAGACTACGGGATATATCCTTGTGTTAAGTTTCTTGATATTCATCTTGTTTTATCTATTTGCTCTTAATTATTGGTAATTTCTTGTTTAGTTGTTAAATTGCTAAAATCGCCTATTCACCCCCCTCTAGTCGATATCCTAGATCCCTTTCAACATCCCGATCCCCCTCCTCCCGTGTGAGAAGGGGGAGATCTTCAGCTCCTTGGCGGCGTCCCTCATAGAGCGGACACCCCGGGAGCCCACGACCTTGCTGTGGGGCTTCAGCTCCTCCTCGGTCAACACCGGGGGCTTGGGAGCGGACGACCGGCTGTAGGATGGGGCCTCCGGGGAGTACACCACCTCGTTGTCCCGAACCGGGAGGTAGAACCACCTCCGGATCCAGTCCCCCCAGTGGTCCCAGGAGGCTGCCACCGGGTACTCCGCCACCCGGGACGGCAGCAACTGGATCATCACCGAGCCAAAGGGAGACTTTGGCCCTCCCTTCACCAAGTGGGAGCTCCTCGCCGCTGGCTCATAGAAATACTGGAACAGACGGAGCGTGGGCTCCCGTCTGGTGGCCGTCTCGAAGAGCCAAATGAAGAGGCCCATCCGGACGAACGCGTTCGGCGTCAGGTGGTTCAAGGCCACCCGTACTCCTTCAAAAACTCCAGGAGCAACGGATGCACCGGGAGCCGGAGCCCGGCCTTGAGGAAAGCCTTGAAGGCCACCACTTCCTCGGGCCTGGGGTGGGGGGCTCCGTCTTTCTTCGCGGGGATCCGGATGTCCCCGTCCGCAACTACCCCCCGGTCCACCAGGGACTCCAAGTCCCCGGAAGTAAACTCGGAGGCCCAGAGGAAGTCCGCGGTGACTTCCTCCGGCGGCACCTCCACGGCCTTGGCACGGCCCTTGGGTCCCATCTGATTTTTCCGGTGACTTAGGCTCTAGGAAAAAGGGGGGACTTAGGGGTTCCGGAGGCTAAGCTTCCGGGAGTGACCTTTTGGAAGAGGGCTACCGGGAGAGCTAAGGGCGCTAAGGGAGTTTGAGGGTTTGAAGTTTGGAATGACTTCTCCGGGCCCCCTGAGGCCCAATTTATAGGGGCCAAACGTGGCCCTGATGGGTGCTACATGGCCCTTCGTGGTGCATCTACGCCGTTCAATTCAAACAGCATGCGGGAAACGAAGGGACGGGTGTGCAAAATGAGGCATCGTCGGTTCAAACCGCGGGCGGCCATTATGGCCGAACGGCGCGCTCCCATCGAGACAAGACCTTAATGAACAACGGTGCGGGAATCGAAGCGTCACGGCCCCGGTGGTTTGTCCCAGAGATTTTCCCGGTGACATGAACCATCCCCTCCGACGACTCAAGCATCGCCCCCGGAGGGCATGGGAGGTTGCTGTTGGGGAAAATCTCCATGAAACCAAGTCCAGGTAAGAGGCTGTTCGATTTTCCCGGGGACAAGGCTCCCCGATGGCCTGTCCCGGGCGCCGCCTTTTGCCCGGGGACAAGGCCCCAGGTAGCTTGTCTCGGGCGTCGTCGTCGTTCCGGAGAGGGGTCTCCGGTCCTGGGTCACGTGAGGGCCACGCGAGGAGCGCCTCGGGAATCGGCGGACACCTGTCAAGCATCAAAGGTCCCTGACCGGAAGAAGGACGTCGCTACCCCTAGATCCAACGGTGGCAGGCAGGGTAGTTTAGTCTTTTTGCTTCTTTTGGGGCTATATAAGCCCTTGTACACGTCATGTAAGGGGGACAATTCATTATTACTTGGAATAGACAATCTCACAGGTGTGCTCCAGAGCCTTCTCTCCCCCCGAGAGAGCTCCCCTAGCCAACTCCGGTTGGGAGCACGGTGACAGGACTAGGGTCTCCACTGAGGCCCGAACCTATATAAATCTTCGTGTCATTCGCTGTGTTGGCCCGACGGGAGAGGACCGGTCACTCGGTCAGCTCGCGTCGTATTTTCTTTGCTAGGATCGTTCACAAAACCTGCCAGGGTATTCGTAATGCCACGACAAGATCCATAATCGCTTTTCAATTGAAGTTCCTCGAACTCAGTTCGAGCAGTAGATCTGATTAGCGTTCGATCTGATCACATCCGATCAAGATCGACATCACTTTTCAATCAAAGTTTCTCGAACTCAGTTCGAGCAGTAGATCTGATTAGAATTCCATATGATCACATCTGATCTGATCCAGAATCGCTTTTCGATCGAAGTTTCTCGAACTCAGTTCGAGTAGTAGATCTGATTAGCATTCGATCTAATCACATCTAATCTGATCCAGAATCGCTTTTGGATCGAAGTTCCTCGAACTCAGTTCGAGCAGTAGATCTGATTAGCATTCGATCTGATCACATCCGATCTGATACAGAATCACATTTCGATCGAAGTTCCTCGAACTCAGTTCGAGCAGTAGATCTGAATAGCATTCGATCTGATCACATCCGATCTGATCCGGAATCAATGTTCGATCGAAGCTCCTCGAACTTAGTTCGAGCAGTAGATCTGATTAGCTTTCGATCTGATCACATCCGATCAAGATCCATATCGCTTCTGATCACATCGATCTGATCATGAATCACTTTTCGATTGAAGTTCCTCGAACTTAGTTCGAGCAGTAGATCTGAATAGCATTCGATCTGATCACATCCGATCTGATGCAGAATCACTTTTCGATCGAAGTTCCTCGAACTTAGTTCAAGTAGTAGATCTGATTAGCATTCGATTTGATCACATCCGATCTGATCCTGAATTGCTTTTTTATCGAAGTTCCTAGAACCCAATTCGAGTAGTAGATCTGATTAGCATTCGATCTGATCACATCTGATCTAATCCAGAATCATTTTTCGATCGAAGTTCCTTGAACCCAGTTCAAGCAGTAGATCTGATTAACATTCGATCTGATCACATCCGATCATGATCCAGAAATCGCTTTTCGATCAAAGTCCCTTAAACTCAGTTCGAGCAGTAGATCTGATTAGCATTCGATTTGATCACATCCGATCTGATCCAGAATCACTTTTCAATCAAAGTTCCTCGAACTCAGTTCGAGCAGTAGATCTGATTAGCATTCAATCTGATCACATCCGATCTGATACAGAATCACCTTTCGATCGAAGTTCCTCGAACTCAGTTCGAGTAGTAGATCTGATTAGTATTCGATTGGATCACATCCGATTTGATCCAGAATCGCTTTTCGAACGAAGTTCCTCGAACTCAGTTCGAGCAGTAGATCTGATTAGCATTCTATCTGATCACATCCGATCTGATCCAGAATCGCTTTTTGATCGAAGTTCTTCGAACCCAGTTCGAGTAGTAGATCTGATTAACATTTGATCTGATCACATCCGATCTGATCCAAAATCGTTTTTCGATCATTGTTCCTCGAACCCACATCGAGCAGTAGATCTGATTAGCATTCAATCTGATCAAGATCCAGAAATCACTTTTCGATCGAAGTTCCTCGAACTCAGTTCGAGCAGTAGATCTGATTAGCATTCGATCTGATCACATCCGATCTGATCCACATTGCTTTTCGATCAAAGTTCCTCGACCTCAGTTCTAGCTGTAGATTTGATTAGATCACATTCGATCTGATCAAGAATCTTTTTTCGATCGAAGTTCCTCGAACCCAGTTCGAGCAGTAGATATGATTTGCATTAGATATGATCACATCCGATCTGATCCAGAATCACTTTTCGATCGAAGTTCCTCAAACTTAGTTCGAGAAGTAGATTTGATTAGCAGTCGATCTGATCACATTGATCTGATCATGAATCGCTTTTAAATCGAAGTTCCTCGAACTCAGTTCGAGTAGTAGATCTGATTAGCATTCGATCTGATCACATCCATTCTGATCCAGAATCACTTTTTGATCGAAGTTCCTCGAACTCGGTTCGAGTAGTAGATCTGATTAGCATTCGATGTTATCACATCCGATCTGATCCAGAATCACTTTTTGATAGAAGTTCCTCGAACCCAGTTCGAGTAGTAGATCGGAATAGCATTCGATGTGATCACATCTGATCTAATCTAGAATTGTTTTTCGATCAAAGTTCCTCAAACCCAGTTTGAGCACTAGATCATATTAGCATTTGATCTGATCACATCTGATCTAATCCAGAATTGTTTTTCGATCGAAGTTCCACGAACCCAGTTCGAGCAGTAGATCTGATTAGCATTCGATCTAATGGCATCCGATCATGATCCAGAAATCGCTTTTCGATCGAAGTCCCTTAAACTCAGTTCGAGCAGTAGATCTGATTAGCATTCGATCTGATCACATCCGATCTGATCCAGAATCACTTTTCAATCAAAGTTCCTCGAACTCAGTTCGAGCAGTAGATCAGATTAGCATTCAATATGATCACATCCGATCTGGTCCAGAATCACCTTTCGATCGAAGTTCCTCGAACTCAGTTCGAGTAGTAGATCTGATTAGTATTCGATTGGATCACATTCGATTTGATCCAGAATCACTTTTCGAACGAAGTTCCTCGAACTCAGTTCGAGCAGTAGATCTAATTAGCATTCGATCTGATCACATCCGATCTGATCTAGAATCACTTTTCGATCGTAGTTCCTCGAACTCAGTTCTAGTAGTAGATCTGATTAGCATTCGATCTGATCACATCCGATTTGATCCAGAATAGCTTTTCGAACGAAGTTCCTCGAATTCAGTTTGAGCAGTAGATCTGATTAGCATTCGATTTGATCACATCCGATCTGATCTAGAATCACTTTTTGATCGAAGTTCCTCGAACCCAGTTCGAGCAGTAGATCTGATTAGCATTCAATCTGATCACATCCTATCTGATCCAAAATCATTTTTCGATCGAAGTTCCTCGAACCCAGATCGAGCAGTACATCTGATTAGCATTCAATCTGATCACATCCGATCAAGATCCAGAAATCGCTTTTCGATCGAACTTCCTCGAACTCAGTTCGAGTAGTAGATCTGACTAGCATTCGAGCTGATCACATCCTATCTGATCCACATTGCTTTTCGATCAAAGTTCCTCGAACTTAGTTTGAGCAGTAGATCTGATTAGATCACATTCGATCTGATCAAGAATCATTTTTCGATCGAAGTTCGTCGAACCCAGTTCGAGCCGTAGATATGATTTGCATTCGATCTGATCACATCCGATCTGATCCAGAATCACTTTTCGATCGAAGTTCCTCAAACCCAGTTCTAGCAGTAGATGTGATTATCATTCGATCTGATCAGATCCGATCAAGATCCATAATCGCTTTTCAATCGAAGTTCCTCGAACTCAGTTCGAGCAGTAGATCTGATTAGAGTTCAATTTGATCACATCCGATCAAGATCAACATCGCTTTTCGATCGAAGTTTATCGAACTCAGTTCAAGTAGTAGATCTGATTAGCATTTGATCTGATCACATCCTATCTGATCCAGAATCACTTTTCGATCGAAATTTCTCAAACTCAGTTCGAGCAGTATATCTGATTAGCATTCGATCTGATCACATCGATCTGATCATGAATTGCTTTTCGGTCGAAGTTCCTCAAACTCAGTTCGAGCAGTAGATCTGATTAACATTCGATCCAATGAGATCCGATCTGATCCACATTGCTTTTCTATCAAAGTTCCCCAAACTCAAAACGAGTAGTAGATCTGATTAGATCACATCCGATCTGATCCAGAATCGCTTTTTAATCGAAGTTCCTCGAACCCAGTCTGAGCAGTAGATATGATTAGAATTCGATCTCATCACATCCGATCTGATCCAGAATCACTTTTCGATCGAAGTTTCTCGAACCCAGTTCGAGCTGTAGATGTGATTTGCATTCGATCTGATAACATCCGATCAAGATCCATAATCGCCTTTCGATTGAAGTTTCTCGAGCTCACTTCGAACAGTAGATCTGATTAGCGTTCGATCTGATCACATCCGATCAACATCCACATTGATTTTCAATCGAAGTTTCTCGACCTCAGTTCGAGCAGTAGATCTGAGTAGCATTCGATCTGATCACATCGATCTGATCATGAATTGTTTTCGATCGAAGTTCCTCGAACTAAGTTCGAGCAGCAGATCTGATTAGCATTCGATCTGATCACATCCTATCTGATCCAGAATCACTTTTTGATCGAAGTTCGTCGAACTCAGTTCGAGTAGTAGATCTGATTAGCATTAGATTTGATCACATCTAATCTGATCCAGAATTGCTTTGTGATCAAAGTTGCTTGAACCCAGTTTGAGTAGTAGATCTGTTTAGCATTTGATCTGATCACATCTGATCTGATACAGAATCATTTTTCGATCGAAGTTCCTCGAACCCAGTTCGAGCAGTAGATCTGATTAGCATTCGATCTGATCACATCCGATCAAGATCTAGAAATATTTTTTCGATCGAGGTTCCTGGAACTCAGTTCGAGCAGGAGATTTGATTAGTATTCTCGATCAAGATCCAAAAATCACTTTTCGATCGAAGTTCCTCGAGCTCAGTTCGAGCAATAGATCTGATTAGCATTCGATCTGATCACATCCAGAATCACTTTTCGATCGAAGTTCCTCGTACTCAGTTCGAGAAGTAGATTTGATTAGCATTCGATCTGATCACATTGATCTGATCATGAATAGCTTTTAAATCGAAGTTCCTCGAACTCAGTTCGAGCAGTAGATCTGATTAGCATTCGATCTGATCACATCCAATCTGATCCATAATCACTTTTCGATCGAAGTTCCTCAAACTCGTTTCGAGTAGTAGATCTGATTAGCATTTGATCTAATCACATCCGATCTGATCCAGAATTGCTTTTTGATCGAAGTTCCTCGAACCCAATTCGAGTAGTAGATCGGATTAGCATTCGATTGATCACAGCTGATCTGATCCAGAATTATTTTTCGATCAAAGTTCCTCAAACCCAGTTCGAGCACTAGATCTGATTAGCATTCGATCTGATCACATCCGACCATGATCTAGAAATCGCTTTTCGATCGAAGTCCCTTGAACTCAGTTCGAGCAGTAGATCTGATTAGCATTCGATCTGATCACATCCGATCTGATCCAGAATCACTTTTCGATCGTAGTTCCTCGAACTCAGTTCGAGTAGTAGATCTGATTAGCATTCGATCTGGTCACATCCGATTTGATGCAGAATAGCTTTTCGAACGAAGTTTCTCGAACTCAGTTTGAGCAGTAGATCTGATTAGCATTCGATCTGATCACATCCGATCTGATCCAGAATTGCTTTTTGATCGAAGTTCCTCGAACCCAGTTCGAGGAGTAGATCTGATTAGCATTCGATCTGATCACATCCTATCTGATCCAAAATCATTTTTCGATCGAAGTTCCTCGAACCCAGATCGAGCAGTAGATCTGATTAGTATTCAATCTGATCACATGTGATCAAGATCCAGAAATCGCTTTTCGATCGAAGTTCCTCGAACTCAGTTCGAGCAGTAGATCTGAATAGCATTCGATCTGATCACATCCGATCAAGATCCACATCATTTTTCGATTGAAGTTCCTTGAACTTAGTTCGAGCAGTAGATATGATTAGCATTCGGTCTGATCACATCCGATCTGATCCAGAATCACTTTTCGATCGAAGTTCCTCGAACTCAGTTCGAGCAATAGATCTGATTAGTATTTGATCTGATCACATCCGATCAAGATCCACATTACTTTTCGATCAAACTTCCTCAAATATATATTTTTGAGCAGTTGATCACATCAGTATTCTATCTAATCTTCAATTGCATTTTCAGTGAAAACCGACATGCATTTTCGGCCAAAGACCAAATAACAGCAGCTTGATTGAAATCAAGTGTGTTTTCAGTCGAAACCGAGTATTTTCGAGCAAAGACTTGAAAACAGCAATCTGATCTTACTTGTTCCACGGGAGAATATCGTTGATAACTTCTAGTCTATAAGTCTGATCGATCGCAAATTCTTGTGGTGAACAGAGGACTCTATGAGAAAACTCTCCACCAAGTTTCAAGTCAATTAGAAATCTCTAAGGTGCAATTTGACCAAAGGAGATGCCCTATTTAGAAACTTATTCACTTTGTCCCACGGGAGAAGATCGATGATAACTTCTGATCCAAAAGTCTGATCGACCCCAAATTTTTATGGAGAATAGTAGGTTCATACTGAAACTATTCCTTCAAGTTTCACCTTGATCAGATGTTTAAAATATCATCAAAACCATTGTAAATAGCTCTATCTCACAGAATTCCAGCTGGACGTACAAGCAATGCAGTGAAGATAGTTTCTAATCTGACGATCTGGTTGATCTCAAATTTTGATGAACAATCGAGGATTCATCCTGAAACTATTCCTTCAATTTTTAAACCTATCATAAGTCAGAAAAGCTCTCATCCAAGTAGCCGAATGAGAGCTGATGACCAATTGTGTGCAAAGATGTCAAATTAAAATCTTACTAAGTCCTTGATGGATATTCCAATGGGTTGTCTCCCATGCAACGTGCTTTTCCTGAAGCTATGGAAGTGAAAGATGTTATCAAAAGTCATCCATCCATAATTTACATGTTGCTGGGTACTGATGAAGCAAAGGCAACATCCTTTTTGTCCGTGATTGACGAAGCCGGACACCATTCATGCTGTGTACTGATGAGGCGAAGGCATCCATTTGTTCACGACCAACGAGGCTGAACAACTCCCTGGCCAGGCACCAACGAGGCGAAGGCCTCATCTTGTGATAACACCATAGACTGACGAGGCTATGGATTTTCATACTTGCATGCATGGGTATACGCATTGCATTTATTCATTCAAGGGCAAAGTTATTTTGAAGCTTGAAGACGGCGACCATTAGCACAGCTTAATCAGAGGTCTTCTGTGGACTTGTTCTACAGATATAATTAACGACGAGCTTTTCAAAATACCTGAGGAACCATGAACCATGCAATCCCCTGAAGCAAAGATGTATTTTCCTTTGGCGCAATGAGAGATTGTAAATCCCAAAGGAACTTGTAACTTGTAATTCTTTTTAGAATTAATAAAGTACAGTGTTTCCTAAGATTGTGCATTCTCTACCCTTTTATTTGTATACTTATGTATACTGGCACGCCCGCACCACAAAAAAGGGGCCAATTTCCCAGAAGAGAGATCTTCCCGGCGAAACAAAATGGCATGTTCGGTGGGACTTGGTTCTCCTCTCATCTTTGCTGTGCTCCGATGGTCTTCTGACTTGCTTTTGCATGCCCTCTGTCTTTCATCCATCATGCATACGGGTGCTCGTCTATAGAGTGCATATATGTGATGATGCAAAAGTTGATCAAGGAATCCCTTTTTGCAGGTGAGTCCTTCCTCAACAAGCTTGCTCACACAGATGAAGAAGTAATGATTGTTCAGTTTGGGACATTGCCTCCGGTGGCAATCTTCAAGTCTAGTTACACAACCTACTTCCACCAGACTCAAGAGCCTGTGGAGTTCCAGGCAACGGAGTCAAAGAAGGCACACAAATGTGCCTTTGCTAAATCCAAGAAGGAGCGCCGCGCCTTGATAGTAGAAGCACGCAACCTTCTGAAGAATGTTGTCGTCGCCGACATTCAAGGCAACGTTCAAACTACTCAACGGCTTCGTCAGCAAGCCACCAATAGGTAGCATCATGCCACTTCTCTTCGTGTGGATGCTCCACTCATCGGTCCTGCACTACCTACTCCAGGCGTGCAGCGTGTTGAGATTGAGCTATTCAATGCACTGGAGAATGCCTCTTATACTCTACGGAGGCAAATGTCGTTTGCTCATCACGCCTTCAATCCTAACAGGCTGCGCAATCTCAGAAGGAAGTACCGTAAGGTGAGTACCTTGCAGGAGCAGCTTGGTGCTTGCATCGCCCGCGTTGCTATTCCTTAAGACGATTGGTCACTCGGTGCAAGTAATCTCATTGACAAGACCTGTTGCTATCCTTACATAGTGACACCACCCTATGACTTGTTCCCTGACTAATGGGCGAATAGCAAGATCAAGGATTTGTTGAGACTTGCCATCATGAGGGAATTCTGGAGGCGCCATTCGACCAAGCGAGCAAGAATGTCTAGTCCGACAGGTTCTTTCACCCCCGAAGTTAAGGTAACTGGTTGGGAGTCATGTTTCCACGTTTCTGCGAAAGTTGGCCCATCCAATACCAATAACAAGTTCGTAGTGTTGTCGAATGAAATACCCACTCCCGGTACTAATGATGTACAAAAACAACTACAACAATTGCAAACACAAATGAAGAGTCTACAGGAGCGGATGCGAGGTCGTGACGTGCCTAACTCTTCTTCTCGGTTTAGAAGGAGTGTGGGGCATGACACCTCAAGACGCTGTCCTTGGCACATGTACCAGACTTGGGCGCCTCGTCAAAAGCCTTCATCTACATCAACTTATCGGCCTAGACAAGCACCACTTCCACCTCGTTGGAATCAGTGGTCTCGTCGGCTAGAGCAACCACCATGTGTCCAGCAACAATGGTGTGTGCAGACTTCTCCACCTGCATTGACTTCATCTCGGCAAGGCAGGGGTCCGCTGTAGTCACCTACTTCGCCTAGAAAGCAGGTCGACTTGCCATCTCAAGCAAGAAGCACTTGGATGCCTCCTTCTCAGGTTCCTCCTCTTCTTCGAACACCACCTGGCCTGCCCAAGGCCCCTCATGTCCCTTCATTCAATCAACACAAGCATGATTGGCGTAGGAGGAGTCGTCGCATGTTGCTCCAAGAGTTGGAGGATCTTGTATTGAAAAATGTACAAGTTCACGTCCGGCCCGATGGCAGCATCCGTCTTGATGATGAGAACATAATGTTTTGCATCTCTCCGATGCTAGAACACAGTCAAAGGTATCACTACCTTCTTGACCGTCTAGCTCCAAGGCAACATCATGATCAACCAGCTGAAGGTGTTCAAAGCCCAAACAGGAAAAGGGAGAAGGTATTATCTCTATCATCTCCATTATCCCTTACAGGAACCTCATCTCAGGGTGCGGGGCGAAGATGACTTCGATCAGTCATTACTTCCCAGAAAACTGCGAAAGACCAGGCTCCTTCAACTACTTCAAGACAACAAGTTGAACCCTCAAATGATGTCATCATGAAGGAAGTACCTCTAGAAGCTGTGATGACTTCTCCCCAGGAGACTACAAAAGCTCATGCACCAATGACTGAGGTGTCAAGTACTCAGGTCATTGGAAAAGATATCATTGTTTGCAGGATGGTGACATCTCAACCTGAGGATGATACTGACTTTGACTGGAGGCCTCCTCCTGTTACTCAAGAGTTCTCGTATCCTTTGGATGAGGAGATTGTCCCAAACCCCAAACTTGCGGCATTCTTACCATGCTTGGGAGATGTCCATTCTCAATCCAAGTCCTCCAAGGAGAAAAAAGATCAAGATGCACCAACTTCAATAAAAGAAGCAGTGACAAAAGTTCCTTGTCTTCCTGTCACTTTTGGAAAAGATGTTGACAAGGGGCAATCTTCTCGCCCTTATGTTGACATCGCGTCCAGTCTTCCAGAAGATCCTGCGCAATTATGGGAGGTTGCAAGCCGACAAGGCATGGAGACTCGTTTGAGGACGAGGGCACGTCAAAGAGCTTTAAGTTCTATGACTGAGCCATTGCAAGACGATATTGAGTCTGATGCTGAAAGAGAGTCTTCTGACTCTGAGTCAACCTCTTTTCAGCAACTCCCTCATTCAACGCACTATTTTGATTTTGCTACTTCCATCGCTTCTAATGAGGAACAGTATCTTGCAATTGGTGTTGGTGATTAAAACACTGCTCCAGTTAACATGGCTACAGGTCAAGGCGAAGCATGTGATGAAACCAATGCTAATGAAGAGCAAGGGGCAGATGTTGATCCTCTTACACTTGATCCTTCCGTACAGCGTGCCTTTGAAGAATGAGATCGCGAGTACAAGAAGATCTTTGGTGAATTGGGAGCAAAGTTTGATCAGTTGGTTGAAGCTATGACAAATTCTGGCCATAGAGCAATACCATCAGATCCGCCCCAACCAGTCATTGATCCTCAAATAGCTGAGTTGGAGGTTGCTGCACAATCCCGCCCTGTAGATAGTGGTGGGCAAAATGCTGCAGCAGTGGGTGCTCCACCTCTCTTTTCTATTCCCACCATGGCTGCAAATGCTGCACCAACACCTGCTGCATTGAAGGATTGCCACAACTACGTTGAAGACTTAATCAACCGAAGATTGAAGCAGATTACAGCTGAGAAAGCTCCTCCAACTCCTGAAACCGAGCTCGAGAAGCCTTATCAAGCATGGCATGATTAAGTGCCCTTCTCGTCTGGATGGCATCCACCTAAGTTTTGTCAATTTGATGGAACTGGCGATGCGAGAGAGCACTTAGCCTACTTTGAAGCAGCTTGTGGAGACACTGCCAACAAGCCCTCACTTCTTCTGAGGCAGTTCTCAGGGTCCTTGATTGGTTCTGCTTTCCATTGGTACAGCCGTCTTTCGATTGGGTCTATTTGCGATTGGATAGGCATGAAGAAACTTTTCAAGACACACTTCGTGACTATGCAAAAGGACATCTTAGCTTTGGAGTTGTCCCAAGTCAAGCAAAAGCATGATGAGAAGATTGATGACTACTTGATCTGTTTCTGCGACAACTACATGCGTCTTGCCAGGGAAATGCATAAAGAAGAGGCCATTCGCATGTGCGTCCATGGGATGCAACAGCATTGGTCGATTGAAGTTTCAAGGTGTGAGCCCAAGACTTTCAGCACTTTGGGCACAGCGGTAGCAACAACCAAATTGGAATTTGAGAAGTCACCTCAAATCATGGAGCTATACAAGAATGCTGGTCATGTTGATAATGCAAGAAGATTCAACTCAGTAACCAAGCATCCCAACACCGGAGTCAAGTCCAAGGCGCCGGCTAAGTCCCACAATGCTGTGCATGCACCTGCTGCACATTTTAATGTTCCAATGTTGGGTTCAAGGTGTGAAGCAGCACCAAGACCGCAATGCCCAACTGTTCAAGAGATGTTGAAGAAGCAGTACATCTTCCGCCGAGAGCTGGTGAAGACGTTTTTGATCAGCTGATGGCGCAACAAGCTTTGAACCTTCCCGAGCCAAGAAGACCTGATCAAGTTGGGATGACAGACAATCCATTATATTTCCCATACCATCGGTATGTTGGGCACGCAATTGAAGATTGTTTTGCCTTCAAGGAGTGGCTTCAAAGGGCAATTGATGAGAAACGACTTACTTTAGAGCCTCAAGCCATCAATCCTGACTATCGTACTGTAAATTTCACAGTAGTGTATGAAGGTCTTTCACCCATTCAATTTGATGATGAAGATGGAGACTTGTGGTTTCCATTTGAGCAAGTAGAGCACCAACTAGCCAATCATTGGCCAGTTTCAACTCTTTCCAAATAGAGTAGAAGACCATGGGAGATGATGGAACGAAGACGTCCACAACGTAAACTTCAGGAGCGCATTCAAGATCATGCTTCCTCATCGGTGATCAAGTCGCACGTAAGGCAGAGACAACCTGACCCAAATCGCCGGCGTATGCCACTAAGATTTGTCCCTTTGTCAGAAGGAGACGAATCTTTTCCTTGACCGAGCCGCACTTTCCTACTTTGGCACAATTCTTGCCTAAAGACTGGGGGCGACCCTCTGCACTAGTAGAGGCAACTGATACTGAAATACCTTCACCTTCTTTAAACATTGCCTCGTGCAATGTGATTCTTGCAGGTTATAACTCCAATACATTTGACTCAGAGGAGAAATTCACGGCGCAGGAACGTGAAGTACTTCGTACTGATGTCTTACCTATAGAAGTTCAAGTTGAGGAAGTCAACATGAATTTACGAGGAGGCAAGGCCTGTCCTGAACCTCTCAAATCTCAGTTGTACAGAGAAGAAAAATAGAAGGCCTTACTCAACAAGGCTGCAAATGTACCAAGTGGTGCTCCAGATGCCCGTGCTGCTGAAGAAGAAAAGCAAATGCAGCAGGCAATTGATTATAATATCATTGCACATCTGAAGCGCATTCCTGCACTATTGAGTGTGTATGATGCTTTAATATTGGTGCCCGATCTTCCGCAAGCCCTTATTAAAGCGCTACAAGCTCCTGAGTTGTATGAAGTGGCAATGGCGAAGCATCGTCTTCTTTGCAACGCCGCCTGCACAAATGAGATCACCTTTTCTGATGAGGATAAGGTCATAGAGAACGGCGATCACAACCTCCCTCTCTACATAGAAGGGAACATTGGAAGCGCCTACCTCCGGCGAGCCTTGGTTGATCCGGGGTCTTCGATAAATATTCTTCCAATTCAAAGTTTAACTCGTGCAGGTTTCTCATTCAAAGATTTGTAGCCCACAGATGTAATGATATGTGGCTTTGACAATCAAGGAAGAGCGGCCATGGGGGCAATTACTCTAAAGCTCCAAATGTCCACATACTGTTTCAAGGTGCGGTTCTTCGTTATCGAAGTAAACACCTCCTACTCCGCGCTATTAGGAAGACCCTGGATACACAAGTATTGGCTAGTTCCATCAACTCTGCACCAATGCCTCAAGTTCATAGACGGCAATGGAGAGCAACAGAGGATAGTTGCTAACACCAACACATACACCTTCCAAGAGTCGCATCTTGTAGATGCTAAATATTATTTTCCAAGTAAAGTTCCTAGGAAGTAGCAAGGAAGATCAACACCAGCTGTAGATGCCCTAATGGTGCCGAGTTTAACTCATCCTACACAAGCAAAAATTCTTATTGCACCATACCTACCAGCCAGAAAGAGGGAGATTGGAAAGCGTGCCTATAGGGGTAGGGATTTCAGTTGTGAAAAGTCATTCACAGCTATCCTTACTTATATGGCCCTTCAACCCCTACATCAGCCCCACGGGAGCAAGACTCTTTTGCTCCATTATTGTTGAAAGCGGGAGCTTCATCTTTTTCCTCTGCACCTATGTTGCTAAGGTCAAAAGTGGAAGCATCACCAATGCTCCTTACCTCAAGCTTAAAGGAGGCCAACTCGGCTCCACCATCTATTTCTTTAACTAACAAAAATATTGCAGGTACTCAAGCAAATTACAAGTCAATCGCGGCCCAAGATGAGTCCTCATCTCCTTTCATCTTTGATGCCTGTGGGAAGCCGAAGGCACAAATGGTTTTCATGCAGAAGCGAGGATTCGTCAAAAGAAGAATAAAATTGTTCAAAAAGACAGCGATGAGTACCACTTTTAGGCAACCTCCATCACGCCATATTTCTGTAACAACACCATTGGAAGTCTGGCATGTACCAGACCCGATCGGTTGTGCTTCACCCGCCATATTCTATAAAGTTCCAAAGAAGCAAGAGTACGACTCTAGTATTGAACGGCCTAGTCCTTTGACTGACTTTGAAGCATCTTTGATTGCCATGAAGGCTGAACCCCAAATGGCCAATCTGCTCAAAAGGGCTGGAGTAAAGGTGGAAAGGAATCAAAGGTTTCCACCTCCTCCTGCAATTTGTGAAGAATGGTGGGAGCAATCAGAAAAGCTCATCCAAAAGGGGCACAAGTCTTGTGACCTCCGCCCAAAGTATGGCTTGGGCTATGCCAAACCTGACGGTGAAGATGATGAAGTTGATGATGTGCAAAGAGTCACATGTCATACCATAGTGACTCATGTCAGCCCACAAAGTCATTGGGATGGAGACGAGCAACATCTCTTGGCTAGAATGCATGAAGCAATGCCTTCTGAACAAGGAGAAGTGCTAGATGCTGCACCTGCACCTCAACAACTTGAAGATGGAGGGCAACTTACTATTGATGAGCTCATAAAAATTAACTTGGGAAGTGAGGAGGATCCGCATCCCACCTTTATCAGCGCGACCCTCATGCCAGAAGAGCGTGAAAGTTACCAAAGCTTCTTAATGGAGTACAAGGATTGTTTCGCTTGGTCTTATAAAGAGATGCCGGGACTTGACCCTCGTGTTACCACTCATAAGTTGGCGATTGATCCACAATTTCGCCCTGTGAAGCAACATCCGCGACGTTTCCGCCCAAAGTTACAAGAGCAAATTGTTGCTGAAGTGGATAAGCTAATCATAGCTGGCTTCATCAAAGAAGTGCAATACCCACGCTAGTTGGCTAATATTGTCCCAGTGCAAAAGAAGAATGGTCAGGTACGTGTTTGTGTTGATTTCAGGGATTTGAACCGAGCTTGTCCAAAGGATGACTTCTCCTTGCCTATCACGGAGATCATCATTGATGCCACTACGGGCTATGGTGCTCTCTCCTTCATGGATGGATCATCAGGCTACAACCAGATCAAGATGGATGAACATGATGCCATTGACACTGCCTTTCCTACACCTAAAGGGAATTTTTATTATACAGTCATGCCCTTTGGATTGAAGAATGCTGGTGCTACTTATCAGCGAGCCATGATGCTTATCTTTGATGAATTAATTCATCATTCGATAGAATGTTATGTTGATGACTTAGTGGTGAAAACTAGGAAGCGTGAACATAATCAAGAGGACCTCCGCATTGTCTTTCAAAGACTGCATAAGCATGAACTCAAGATGAATCCCCTCAAATGTGCATTTGCTGTCCAATCTGGTGTTTTTCTGGGATTTATTGTGCATCACTGTGGCATCGAGATTGACCCAAAGAAGATCAAGGCAATTCTACAGATGGCTTCTCCACAGAACCTGAAGGAGTTGAAGTCACTTCAAGGCCAGCTTGCTTATATACGACGTTTTATTTCTAACCTTTCAAGTCACATCCAACCTTTCACCAGGTTGATGAAGAAAGGAGTGGAATTCGAGTGGGACAAGATGTGTGAAGAGGCTTTTAACATCATTAAAGAATACTTGCTCAACCCGCCTGTTCTATCGGCACCAATCAAAGGGCGGCCCCTCATCCTCTATGTAGTAGCACAGCCTAACTCATTAGGCGCACTTCTTGCCTAGCATGATGATGAAGGAAAGGAGGTGGCGTGCTATTATTTAAGCCGCACCATGGCAGGTGCTGAACACAATTATTCACCCATTGAAAAGTTGTGTTTAGCCCTTATTTTTGCTTTGAAGAAGCTACGACATTATATGTTATAACATCAAATCCAACTCATCGCAAGAGCGGACCTATTGAAATACATATTGAGTCAGCCAGTTCTCATGGGCCAACTCGGTAAATGGGCTTTACTTATGATGGAGTATGATATCATTTATGTCCCGCAAAAGGTAGTTAAGGGTCAAGCCTTAGCTGATTTTTTCGTAGCACATCCTGTGTCGGACGATTCTCCGTTGGTCATTGACTTGCCTGACGAAGAAGTCTTCACCTCTAACATGAAAGACTGTGAATTGTACTTTGATGGTGCCTCTCGAACTGAACTAGACCCTGATGGTATGCCAAGAAGGTGAGCCGGAGTAGGTCTTGTGTTCAAGACACCAGATGGCGGGACAATACATCACTCTTTTTCTCTCCTAAATGAAGAATGTTCAAATAATGAAGCCAAGTATGAAGCACTTATCTTTGGTCTTTTATTGGCACTTTCTATGGATATTCATTGCCTCCATGCATTCGGTGATTCCCAGCTTATTGTGCGCCAAGTCAATGGCATTTATGAAGTCCGAAAGCCTGAACTAATGCCATACCATGAAGCGGCCCAAAGGCTTATAAAGAAATTTGAGCACATTGAGATTTCTCATGTACCTTGAAGTCAAAATGCATCAGCTGATGCTTTGGCAAAGTTTGCGGCAGCACTTGCTCTTCCAGATGGAGAGTCCGCACAAGTCGTCATTGAAGAAAGGTGGTTGCTTCCTACGGTTTTGGAACTCATCTTAGAAGAAGTTGAAGTTGGCATTGTTGTCACTTCCGATGTTGAAGAGGAAGACTGGCGTAAACCTTTCCTTGATTATTTCAATCATGGTACTCTACAAGATGACCTTGTGAAGAGACGCCAGCTGCAATGACGACTCCCAACATACACGTACAAAGTGGGGGTTCTATACCGACGGTCTTTTAACCAAATGCTCCTTCGATGTCTTTCCCGAAGAGAGGCTGACAAAGTTCTACAGGAAGTTCACCACGGAGTCTGTGGCGGCCATCAAAGTGGACCAAAAATGTATCACAACATTATGCTTGTTGGTTACTATTGGCCCAGTATTATGGCTGATTGTCTTAAGGTGGCTAAGTCTTGTCATGATTGTCAAATACATGGTGATATCAAGCATCGACCACCGGTTCCTCTTCATCCCAATGTCCCTTCTTGGCCGTTCGACGCCTGGGGCATTGATGTCATTGGTCCCATTGAGCCTCCTTCATCCAGGGGACATCGTTTCATTTTGGCGGCAACTGATTACTTCTCCAGGTGGGCTGAAACAATCCCATTACGAGAAGTGAAGTCTGACAACGTTATCAACTTTCTGGAGCGCAACATCCTTTATCGCTTCGGGGTACCTCACCGCATCATCTCCGACAATGGAAAAGCCTTCAAGTCACAAAAGATCTACAATTTTGCAGCAAAGTACAAGATCCAGTGGAATTATTCTACCGGATATTATCCTCAAGTCAATGGATTGATTGAAGCATTCAACAAAACATTGGGCAAGATCTTGAAGAAGACAGTTGGAAGATACCGAAGAGACTGGCATGAGCGTCTCTTCGAAGCATTATGGGCTTATCGCATCACGGTGCGCACTCCAACACAGGCAACACCCTATTCCTTAGTGTTTGGGAGTGAAGCTGTGTTGCCATTAGAGATTGAGATTCCCTCATTAAGGATCGCTCTTCAAGAAGAGCCACACATGATGAACAGATTCGGCTTTGTTTTCGAGAGCTAGATACTTTGGAGGAAAATTGTCTTCATGCACTTCAAGACATCGAGTTGTACCCTCAAAACATGGTACTGGCATATGACAAGCTTGTCAAGCCGCGTGTCTTAAGGAAAGGCGAACTTGTGCTTGTTCTTCAATGCCCTATTGTAGTCACAAGCAAAGTTAAAGGTAAGTTCGAGCCTAAATGGAAAGGACCGTACATCATCGAGCAAGCATATGATGGTGGTACGTACCAACTCATTGATCAACACGAGAACCGCCCAATGCCTCCCATCAATGACAGGTTCCTAAAGAAGTACTTTGCATGATTGTGCCTTTGGCATGATCTCCTCACCCCTTCTTCTCTTTCTTTCACCACTTTTTCTTTTGATGAAGTTCTTTCTGTGTTAAAAGAATTTTCAAAAATTAAAACTTTTCAAAAATGTTTTCTTTTACGGGTGGCAATACCCAACAATGAAAGGCTTTCTTAGCTTTTGTCAAGTCAATCACCCCTGGTTTTGCGGCTGAAGGATTTATGTACTGAGCAAAGAGCGAATCAACTTGGCTTTATTTGCAATGGAATGACCTCCACACAAAGCACATAGCAGGTGTAAAGTATATGTAACCAAGGACAGTAGGATGCTAATTCTCGTCCTATCTGAAGCAACCAGTTCACTATGTATTTTGCTATCCAATGCCTCTCTTCAGATCCATGAAGACATCAAGCCCCTGGAGAAACTATAAGATAGAGAGCAGGAGAGGGCTACTTGACTCTGCAAAAGTTGTAGTTCAATGTGCAGCCACTTGCCACTCCTGTGAGGCGTTAACAAGGGTCCTTTTTTTTAAAAAAAAAAATCAAGCCTGCGGGGATTATTTAATCACTGCAAGATGTGGATTGGCTAATTTTGAAGTTTCAAAGCAAAGAAGCACCAAGCAAAGTTTCAAAGTAAAGAAGCAACCATCAATGGGCAATCCTTAAAGAAGCTTCCAAGAAAATCTCAAGGAGTACCTTCAACAAATCCTCCAATAAAGCAATGAAGAAAACCATCGACCATCCTCGGCAAAAGTAAGGCAAAATTCCAGCAATCCTTCCACTCTAGAAACATCCAGCTATTCAAGTCAAATCAGCGATACCTATGACTCCTGATTCGATGAAGTCAGTGCGATTTGTGTAAAGTCTTGGTGATCTTTAGCAGAAGAGAAAGACTTGAAGAGATTCCTACTGCCTTTGGTGACTTTTACTGAAGCATTATGCTACATACACATTGTCACAAGTGAATGAAGATGTCAATGAAGCTCATCATGGACATTTGATGTCTTCAAAACAATGAATCCTTCAGAGACTCTATCTCGAGATGATATCCATTGCTTGATGTTTAAAGAAAAGCTGATATTTCAAAATAAAATCTCTTTTGGGAAGGTTTTGCCCCAACATTTTAAAGAAAGAAGTCTTTTGCCTTTCATTAAAGCTCTATTTAAAATCAAAGTATTTTATTTTGGGAGGGTTTTCCCCAATGTTTTAAAGAAAGATGCTTGTTTTCCTTTCTTTACAAAATTCATTTTTTGGGATGGTTCTTCCCAACATTTCAAAGAACTTTTTTTCTTTAGTCATTTCAAAACAAAAATTTTTCCAAAGAAAGATGTTTCTTTCCTTTCTTTGATGTTCTTCATTATGGGAGGGTTTTACCCCAACGTGCGAAAAAAGATGTTTTGTTTCCTTTCTTTGATGGGAAGGTGTTACCCCAATATTCCAAAGAAAGATGTGCTTTTCTTTCTTTGATGATTTTACCCCAATATTCCAAAAAATGACGTGTATTTTCATTTCTTTGATGTTCATTATGATGGGAAGGTCATACCCCAATGTTCCAAAGAAAGACGTGTTTTTTTCTTTGCTTTAATGTTCATTATTATGGGAATGTATTACCCCAATATAGCAAAGAAAGATGATCTTCTCCTTTCTTTGATGCTCTTCATTTTGGGAGGATTTCACCCCAATGTTAAAAAAGAAAGATGTTTTATTCCTTCCTTTGATGCTCTTTTAGGGAAGGTTTTACCCCTTTGATCCTCTTTATTTTGGGAAGGTTACCCCAACACTTCAAAGAAAGAGGTCGTTTTTCTTTCTTTGATACGCATGTTAACATTGTCAAAAGTTAGGTCTGAAGTGACCAAATAAAGTTTGCAATGTCACCATTGATGGGAGCAGTGAGGCATGCCAATGCGGTTCATGTGGATCTGTGAAACCCTTCAACTCCATTGGTTGGCTTTGTAGTGGCAAGACGAACGCAGTGAAGTTGATAAAAGGCCTTAGGTTGTGGCATGATTCTTCGTCATGACTTAGGAAGATGGGAGCAGTGAAGCATGCCAGTGTGGTTCACGTGGATCTGTGAAACCCTTCAACTCTACTGGTTGGCTCTGTGGTTGCTACATGGACGCAGTAAAGATGTATGTTTGACTTTGCAGATGATTAAAGATTTACTAAGTGTTGACCACAACTTTCTTCACTTTTGGTCACATCGAGCAGCATCATCGGCCACGGTTTCCTCGATCTCCTCATCTTCGACCAAAGCATCTGTGAGTTAATTACATGTAGATTTCACTGCTTGACGCTAGATTCAAGCGTCACAACTCAGAATAACAATCAATTTTGCCAAGTTAAGTTCGAACTGCTTCGCGCACAAACTCAACTCGGCGAGGGGCATTTGTTCGATGAATTTTTGTAATAAAAAATTCATTAGAAAAGTCCCATATGACTAAAAGGGATAAAATAAAAATACACATATATTTTGTCTTAAAAAATGGATAAAAAATCAGGACAAAAACTCCATTGGTCAAAAAATCGATCAAAATTTGACTGGTCAAACCTAGTCAAACGTGGTCAACAAATTGGTTAAAATTGGACTGGTCAAACCTGGTCAAAAAACTGGTCAAACGTGGTCGACAACTTGGTCAAACCCGGTCAAAACCGACATGCAGCCTGAGTTCGAACTGGATTTATCTCTAATTTAAATAATAAAAATATATCTCCTATTCAAATTCAAAAAGGAGATAATTTCTCTTTATCTTTTTGTTTATTTAAATAACAAAGTATATCTCCTATTCAAATTCAAAAAGGAGATAATCCCTCTCTTTATCCTTTTGTTTATTTAAATAATAAAGTATATCTCCTATTTGAATTCAAATCTCATAAAAATTTCTGGTTGTTGGATGGTTGTAACCAACTTGGAGCCTCTATAAATAGAGAGGGGGTGCTAACCTTTTTCAGACAGGCACAAGGGCACGGGAGGAGCAAGACAGAAGCAAGTGCAGGGCAGAGGTGCAAACAGCCCAGAAGATGACGTGAAGACCAGAAGCTCTTCTCCGTGTCCCCTCTAAAGATGATCATGGGTGAGTGCTTATCGTACGCATAACATTCATCATGCATCATATCAGAGGTAGAGGCCTGTTCGTTGGTGCCTGCCCGAGCCCAACTATGAAGCAATATTTAAGATTATGGTCCATTGCACAAGGGAGCCTTGAGTTAGCAAGTGCCTCGATCAGATCCAGAATTGCTTTTTGATCGAAGTTCCTCGAACTCAGTTCGAGCAGTAATCTGATTAGCATTCGATCTGATCACATCCGATCAAGATCCACATTGCTTTTCGATCAAAGTTCCTCGAACTCAGTTCGAGCAGTAGATCTGATTAGCATTCGATCTGATCACATTTGATCAAGATCCACATCGCTTTCGATCGAAGTTCCTCGAACCCAGTTCGAGCAGTAGATCTGATTAGCATTCGATCTGATCACATCCGATCAAGATCCACATCGCTTTTCGATCGAAGTTTGTCGAACTCAGTTCAAGCAGTAGATCTAATTAGCATTCGGTCTGATCACATCCGATCTGATCCATAATCTCTTTTCGATCGAAGTTCCTCGAACTCAGTTCGAGCTATAGATCTGATTAGCATTCGATCTGATCACATCCGATCTGATGCAGAATCGCTTTTCGATCGAAGTTCCACGAACTCAGTTCGAGCAGTAGATCTAGTTAACATTCTATTTGATCACATCCGATCTGATCCAGAATAACTTTTCGATCGAAGTTCCACAAACTTAGTTCGAGCAGTAGATATGATTAGCATTCGATCTGATCACATCTGATCTGATCCAGAATCGCTTTTCGATTTTTAGTTCCTCAAACCCAGTTCAAGCAGTAGATCTGATCACATCCGATCTGATCCACATTGCTTTTTGATTGAAGTTCATTGAACTTAGTTCGAGCAGTAGATCTGATTAGCATTCAATCTGATCGTATCCGATCAAGATCCACATCGCTTTTCGATCGAAGTTCGTCGAACTCAGTTCGAGCAGTAGATCTGATTAGCATTTGTTCTGATCACATCCAATCTGATCTAGAATCTCTTTTCGATCGAAGTTCCTCGAACTCAGTTCGAGCAATAGATCTTATTAGCATTCGATCTGATCACATCCGATCAAGATCCACATTGCTTTTTGATCGAAGTTCCTCGAATATATACTTTCGAGCAGTTGATCGCATCAGTATTCTATCTGATCTTCAATTGTGTTTTCAGTCGAAACCGACAAGTATTTTCGGCCAGAGACCAAATAACAGCAGCTTGATTGAAATCAAGTGTGTTTGTAATTGAAATCGAGTATGTTCGGGCAAAGACTTGAAAACAGGAATCTGATCTTACTTGTTCCACAGGAGAATATCGATGATAACTTCTAATCCAGAAGTCCGATCGATCCTATAGTTTTATGGTGAATAGAGGACTCTATGAAAAAACTCTCCACCAAGTTTCAAGTCAATCGAAAACCTCTAAGGTGCAATTTGACCAAAGGAGATGCTCTATTTAGAAACTTATTCACTTTGTCCCACGGGAGAAGATTGATGATAACTTCTGATTCAGAAGTCTGATCGACCCCAAATTTTTATGGGGAATAGTAGGTTCATACTGAAACTGTTCCTTCAAGTTTCACCTTGATCAGATGTTCAAAATATCATCAAAACCATTGCAAATAGCTCTGTCTCGCTGAATTCCAGCTTGATGTACAAGCAATGCAATGAAGATAGTTTCTAATCCAATGGTTTGATTGATCTCAAATTTTGATGAACAATCGAGGATTCATCCAGAAACTATTCCTTCAATTTTTAAACCTATCATAAGTCAGAAAAGCTCTCATCCAAGTAGCCGAATGAGAGCTAATGACCAATTGTGTGCAAAGATGTCAAATTGAAATCTTACTAAGTCCTTGATGGATATTCCAATGGGCTGTCTCCATGCAACATTCTTTTCCTGAAGCTAAGGAAGTCAAAGATGTTATCACAAGTCATCCATCCATAATTTTCATGTTTCTGGGTACTGATGAAGCAAAGGCAACGTGTTTTTTGTCCGTGACTGACGAAGCCAGACACCATTCATGCCGGGTACTGATGAGGCGAAGGCATCCATTTGTTTGCGACCGACGAGGCCGAACAACTCCTTGGCTGGGCACCAACGAGGCGAAGGCCACATCTTGTGATAACACCATAGACTGACGAGGCTATGGATTTGCATACTTGCATGCATGGGCATACGCATTGCATTTATTCATTCAAGGGCAAAGTTATTTTGAAGCTTGAAGACGACGACCATCAGCACAGCTTGATCAAAGGTCTTCTGTGGACTTGTTCTGCAGATGTAATTAACGAGAAGATTTTCAAAAGACCTGAGGAACCATGAACCATGCAATCCTTTGAAGCAAATATGTACTTTCCTTTGGCGCAATGATAGATTGTAAATCCCAAAGGGATTTGTAACTTGTAATTCATTTTAGAATTAATAAAGTACAGTGTTTCCTCAGATTGTACATTCTCTACTATTTTATTGGTATACTTATGTATAATGGCACGCCCGCACCACAAAAAAGGGGCCAATTTCCTGGAAGAGAGATCTTCCCGGTGAAACACTCATGAACCTTCCCGAAAGATCCATTCGCTCTATGTGACAACTCTATAGGGAATTCAAAGAAAATTTCCAAGGAAGCCATGTACACTTTATGAAGGAGTGCAGCCTCTTTTGGTGCAAACAATGAGCTAATGAAAGTCTTTGAGACTACATCAAGCAGTGTCGAGAGTTTTTCCCAACGAGGGCCCCTTTGCTCGACAGATTGGAGGGCCAGGGAAAGGACGAAGGATGAAGTGCGAAGAGTGCATAGGACCAAGGCAATTGTCGACAATTGGAATAAGGTTCCTAGTTGACCTTACACGAATTTAGTTTGATTAGTAGGGAGACAATTCTAACAATCACCAGAAGGAATCACAATATCTAAGGAACAAAATGACATGGAATTTATACAGGTTCGGACCCTCGAAGTCTGAGTAATAGCTCTACTCCTGTTGATTTTTCACTATAAGTAAGATGAAATACAAAGAAAGTGTAATGTAAAGGCTAATAATCTTCTCCGAAGATTGTTCTCTTTTTTTCCCATCCCCCTTCTCCTTTGAATTGGTCCCCTTTTTATATTTGTCGAAAGGGTGCCAATAGAGGGAAGTTTGGTAGTTTGGTAGTTGCTGTATAGCGATTTGCCGGTTGTGATGTGTGGTTATAGGTAATTGCACATTCATCCTTATCTTCTTGACGGTTATCTTGTCAGTGAGAAAAGGAGTTATATTGTCCTGGGAAGGTTATGGAATGGTCAGAACTAATGGTATCATAACCATATGATCCTTGGATTGTGGTTGGTAAGTCTCAATCATACTTTCCAGGTTCAACATAACTCTTCAATAGTCTGGTCGCATACTGACTACGACCATGTATTGATGTTGGCCTTCCCTCCACGACCTGGATGACTGCGGGTAGACATCTCCGTGACCATGGTACTCACCGGTATATGAGAGCATGGACTCTGCGACAATAGGTGCCGAGACCACAGAGTTCCACGACCACAAACATTGAGATCATGGGTAATAAATATCTGTGAGGGGTTATGTCCATAATATCTTGAACTAACCCATAGTCTCTCTCCTAGGTCTCTGCGACCATGGAAAAGGCATATAGGTAACTTAGGTCTCGTTCTGTGGCCTCCTATGACTATGAACGGCATGGGAAACTAACTTGGGTAATAATCTCTGTCAGCTAGCCCCCGAATTTGAAACGACAAGGCTCTTGAAAAGGTGACACTTCGAATTCCAAAAAGCGCCTTTCGTTTTGGATTCTAATAGGTCCCATGATCAGATTAAGACCTAGACCAAGTTTTGGACTAGACTTACTCTGATTCTAACTTGCTCTGATTGAGATATAGACGGGCTTCGTCTATATTCGACAAGAAGCTAAATATGCGGAATAAGGGATCTTACTCAGAATTATCGAAACCCAACTAATCGAAACACAGTTCAAAAGATAGTACAACTAGTTATTGAAAAGAGGGATCTTGTACACATTGAACATTAGGATGCACTCACCTAAGTCGATCAATGAACTATAAGCTCTATGCCTATGTGTTAGATGATCTAGATTGTCGCGCCCCCGCCTTTGGGACAACGACTACTCCCGTGGGGACCCAACTCGCTGCAGCTGATCCCATACATGCATACCATTGACTTCCCAGGACAAGTCAAGCACAGGAGTATATTTACATTATAGCAGAGTAACTTACAAAATATTTAAGCAGTGTGGCCTGCTGGTCTTAATACAACTTAAAGAGATTACAAGGCCTTCGCGGCATACGTGGTGTAGTTAAAGCCAAGTAACAACTACATAGCGGAAGATAGGTGAACCCCCACAACAAGAAGTTGACGGTAGAACAACACACATCATAGCTCTTGTGGAACTGGCTCTCCTCCTTCTGGATCCAAGAAGTTCTCCACGCCTTCATTTTGATCATGGAACACTCCATCTATTTGATAATAGGTTGCAAGGGTGAGTACTTATGTACTCAGCAAGTCATAGGTAAGAGTATTTATGTATAATAGTGATGATATGAAGCTATGCTAGTAAAGAAGTGTGGATGGTTGTAAAATAGTCTTTTCCTTTATATCCCATGGCAGCACTTTTTATAGCATAGCATCGCTATTCATGTTCCACTATTTATAGTACTACTGCGACACATCGACACATGATAGCCCACGGCAGCACCCCTTATCATGACAGCACATGTCATTTGGGTAATCTTGACTTATCAAATTTTATTTAGAAAACATACTTGTGCCACACCCCGTGGATTTAATCCACCCCAGTAGACTCCTATAAACACGGGAGCTCGGAGTATTTGAATACGTTTTTAGCTCTACAGAGGGGTGCCAATTTATCCACAAGATATTCCACTTTCATACCCATCCTATCAAGATGATTAGACCCTTCCTCACTGCATAATGTGAGTGGCAAGGTGGAGATAACAAGAACTTTTATTATGTTTTACTCACAATTCACCCCTGTCCCTGTGATCGGACAAACCACAGTTATGGCGGGCTATACCCCCACCCCGACTGCATCTCCCCATTACTGGGTCAGCGTGCATCATCACATCCAGTGATATGTGTAGGAGCCAAACTCCGTGCCAATCGTGCACCACTTTCCATCTCATGCAGGGGTTTCATGTGTGATCCGCATACTTACTTGTTTAGGCCTGTCCCATACCAGGCTTGCGGTTAGTACATTTTTTATGCCACTAGACGCACAACACAAGGTTCTAGTCCTTATATGCCAGTGACCAGACCATCCACAGCCACGCACATCCAGTGCCACCACCATCACATACCAAACTCTAGTCACAGCTAGGGGTTTTATTTCATGAATATACATAAATACATATATATTAGATCATGGTTCATTACTTGTTCTTCTTGAAGAATTTCTTCTTCTTGTCCCAAGTCTTGTTATTGTTTGGACATCTTGAGTCTATATGTCCTTTTTCGTGACATCCATAGCATATGATGTCCTTGAAGTTTGATTGCTTTGGCCCCTTTAGTCGTGTGTCGATGTTGACTCCTTTCTTGTGCAACCTGCGAAGAGGTTTTTGAGTGTTCTTCACCATAAGTGCTAGATCCTCGTCGGAGGAGCCATCGCTTCAGTCAGTTTTGGAGTCGGCTTTGAAAGCCAACGCCTTCTTTTTTGTCTCCGAAGGTTTGGCCGCTTCCTTCTTCTCCTTTCGATGCATCTCATGGGTGATGAGGTTCCCATAGAGATCAGTAGGCGAAGTGGTTGATAGGTCGGAGTTGGTGAGAATCGTCACTAATGTGTCGAAGCTTTCTGGAAGAGCCCTGAGCATTTTTCTCACAATATCGATGTCAGTAAAAATGACTCCCGGCCCCTTGAGTTCATTCACAATGTTGTTTAACTGAGTAAACATAGAATCAACGGACTCGGTTGACGACATGGTGAATGTCTCGTATCGTTGCCTCATCATGAGCAACTTTGCCTCTTTGACTTTGGTAGTGCCCTCGTATATTTCCTCGAGGGTGGTCAAAACCATGTGAGCGGTGGTGAGATTACTCACACGGTTAAACTCATTTAAAGATAAGCCGGCAAAGAGAGCATTTATTGCACGGGCATTTAAGTGGAGTTTTCTCCTATCGTCATCGGAGTCACTTGATGGATCATCCGGAGGAGTAAACCCAAGCTTAACAATATCCCAAACATCAAGCCCCATGGCTTCTAGAAATACCGACATGTGCACTTTCCAATAGGGATAGTTAGTCCCATCAAAGATAGGCGCACGGCCGGTATGACTGAGATGAAAACCCTCATTTGACGTCATCCCCTCTCTAGGCGGTAAAGCCTATTTAATTGAGAGACCACGCTCTGATACCACGTGTAGGATTGTGGATGCCGACTAGAGGGGGGTGAATAGGAGGCTTTAAAACTTTTCAATTAAAAACAACTTTTGCAAATAATAAGAACAAAATCAATATAGCACAATTAAAAGGAAGAGAGAAGAAGACAAACACAAGGATTTTTCCCAAGGTCTCAGAGACTCGCCCGGTCTCCCCTACTCCTCGTTGAAGCACTCAAATGAATGAGTCTTGCTTCAATATCCACAAAGGATATTTCTCACTAGTGGTTGCTCCTTGACCACTTCGGAAAGGCGAGCACCGATGCCTTTTACAATCACGCCGAGCCTCTTCAACAATCTCCGAACAGAAGAGGTCAACGGCCACGCCACCAAACCGTCTAGGTGAGGTCATTCACCAAGAGTAATAAGTTGCAAGGTCTCTCCTAGACCTCCAACAATCACCGAGAAACTCTAGATATGCAAAATGATGCGAACAGAAAAACTTGGTGGATCACGAAAGCTCACGACTTGATCAAAAGATCAAGATTTTGTGTTAAGAACTAAAGCTCAAGTGTGTATATGAATATGAGGCTGCTTGGTGTGTAAAACATCTGCTCAATGCCTCTATTTATAGCCCAAAACACCAAAAGAGCCGCTATGCATGAGCTGAGAAGTGACAGTGCATGCTGACAGTCAACATGGGTCACAACCAGAGAGAAGTAAATCTCGGAGAAAACTCATCTAGCCGTTTGA
This sequence comes from Pharus latifolius, assembly GCA_019359835.1. NCBI lineage: Eukaryota > Viridiplantae > Streptophyta > Magnoliopsida > Poales > Poaceae > Pharus > Pharus latifolius. Next base: position 69,569,718 of record CM033323.1, read on the forward strand.
GGTCATATAAGGAAATAAAACAGCACATACTGACAATCAGCATCTACCTCAACAACTCGACAAAATCACAGATAAAACTTTGCTAGCGTTTGTGGTCGCATATGGAAACTGACAGCTCATAAAATCGACCAGTTAAAACAAAAACTCAAAACAAATAGCTCGAGGTCGAAATACATGCTAATAGTTAGCATAGGCAAAAAGAAATTTGGCTCAAAAAACATGCTCTCTGGACAAATGTCAGTTAAACAAACTGACATTCAGACTGACTGTCAGCATCACATGCTGACTATCAGCTTGGATAAAAATAGCAATTTAAGTGTTTAATAGTTCGTTTGAAATATAATTTAAAGGGCTATATTTTTGTCAACAGAAGCAAAACCCAGATCTGCTTAGATCTTTCTAGAAAAAGCAAAAACATTTCTGCTGCCAAAAACTCATCTGAAAAACCAAATCAAATCCAACCGAAAAGAATGAGATGCAGTGACCTAACAGTTTCTTGGTTTATGCTGGAAATATAGAGAGGACTTACAACTCCTCTTTATAGTATGGTTAAAACTAAGAAACAAATTTCTAAACCGTTCAAACTCCAAACACCGAGATCGGTAAAAATAAAATACAAATTGTACCTTAAATCCTTTGCAACTTCAATTTTGCGTTTTGTGTCTCATCTTTGTACCTTGCGATTTGTTGGGTTCATCTTGATCATCTTGCATGCCTTCCCAACAAAGTTCTGTATCAAATATCTCAAAAACACAATTAGTCTAAAACGCTTGTTTTCATTAATCATCAAAATCAGGCATAATGGCCTAGATGCAACAACTTCAACACACATTGACTCATAATCTGTTGGTTCACGTCGGATGTAAACCACCACAGCGGATACAGTCGCGGGTGTGTGGTCGTCTTCAAACCAAGTCGATGAATCAGTCCAGTGGAAACCAAATTCTTCTGGCTTCTAGGATCGAATATGGCTGTAACCACTTTGTGCTTCACTTGGATGTTGATAGTGAACAAGTCCTCCATTAAGTGATGGTCGTCAGGTGAATCCAATCCTTTCTCCTTCGGTATTGCCATCTGAGACAAAGTCATATTTGCCTCATCGATCGAAGTCACTCGGACAACTTCTTCAGGTGGAGCTGTAGTAGCTGTAGCTATTATTTTCCCTGGTCCATTCTTCTTTGGTTGAAGCTCAAGATGAAGCTTGTAGCATTTATCTTTGGTGTGTCCCATTACTTGACAATGCTCGCAAAAGGTACCCATGCCTGATATCAAAACATTCTTCTTTGGACTCATCTTTCTTTTTGTCGAGGTCGCACTCTCCTTCGTGCTTTTGTCACTGCGGGATTTGTTCTTCTTTTCAATCGCCATAGCAGTTGTGCTCGCAGTCGCGATGTCTTGGATGCCGAACAGGCTTAACTCAGAACTGATCATTTTTGAAGTCCAGAAATATATTTCTGGATTACCTGAGGATCAAACAATGAGATGCCAATGACCATTGCTTGTCTCCGGAACTCCGTAGTATACTCCTGGACAGATTGGCCACGTCATTGGTACAATCGGTGCCAATGATCCCATCTCCCTTCAAGGTAACCCTTCAGGTAGAATTCTTGTCTTAGGAGTCGTTTGAATTGACCCCACGCAAGGTCTTCAGCTTCACCACTGGCGACAAGTGCCTTCCACCATGTCTCGGTGTGCATGGTCCTTCATTTTCAAAGGTGCGAACTTCACTTTTTGAGTGCTATTGAACCCTTTTAGGTCAAAGTAGGTCTCAAGCTAGTCAATCCCAGAATCCAGCTTATCGGTATCGATCTTAGTGTCAACCTTAAAAGATCCGATAGCTAAGGAGGTGTTGGTGAGGTCATCGGCCTTATGGTCTCCTTCATCTTCATCTTCATCTTCGTCTGCCCTGTGCAAGTCTTCACCAATCTTCACATCCTTAACCTTGCCTTTTGAACCATCAACTTTAGAAGGTACAGCCATGGCCTGCAGCTCAATCCAAGAAAGCACGATATCCATGTCGTTGGAGAGCTTAGCCACTTATTTGGCAAGGTTAACTTGAACGGAGGTATTGTCAGACATCTTCGGAGACGTGACTGTAGGAACCGTCAAATTATCGCCTGAAGTTTCACCGGAGGTTTTGTAACTTGGGTGAGTCTTCACCATCCACAAGACAAGATAGTTGCTCTGATACCAACTTGATCCGTTTGAGACCTAGTCTTGGTTTCCGCACTAGGCTCGCCTAGATGCTAATATGCTATTTAACGGGATCTTACTCGGAGTTGCTGAAACCCAAAGTTAATCGAAGCACACAACTCAAAGTTATTGCACAACTCTTTATTTCAAAGAGAGCTTGTACACATCGAGCATTAGGACTTACTCGCCTACGCCGAGGAACTATGTGTCTAAGACTTAAATAAGTTCAACCTAGACTCGATGATCTAAACTACAACTATTACAAAGTATTTATAGTCCAATCGTATGAATATGTATCAGACTCAATAACCTAAATGTATTAGACTCAGACAACTAACTAACCTAAACAGATAGGACTTAGTTATATATATATATATATATATATATATATATATATATATATATATATATATATATATGACTCGGAATACAATTCCGACCAGAATTCAAATCGAGGTCTCAAACCCTTTCCAAGGTCGCAAACCTTTCCGAGGTCACACTCCTTTTCGTGGTCACGAATCCTTTATGAACTCGACCTGAGATCCACCCAGATCAAGCGGCATACGTGAGTCTTTTTGAATCGGACAGAAAGATCAACGAGCACATGCGGCAAAGTGGTACACTCGGGAAGATGGTCAATCCCAATTTCCACATCTCTAGTTTTGATCAAGTAGTCGCCAACGGGGGTTGGCTCCTTCTTAATAGGGGAGTCATGATTGGGGAGGATCTTCGAGTCCTTCAGGTCAAATACATCAAGTCGAGTACGTAAAGGATTCGATCTCTTTATCTGGTCGGATTGAATTCCGATCAATATCTATATATCTAAGTCTAATACAATTAGGTTTAGTCGAGTTTGAGTCTGATACGATCTCAATCGATTGGACTATAAATACTTTGTAATATGATCGAGTCTATGTAACACTTTGGGTTTGGGGTGAGAATTATTTTCATAAAAAGTCATGCATGCATTTGTCTCTTCAAGATCAACAAAATCAACCTAGACTTATTCTATCCTAGGCCCTAAAATCTCAAAATCTTCCCTGTGAACCCAAATCAAGATTTTACTTTCCAGATATGACCTACTATTTATCCTAAGAATAAAAGCCTTCAAAAGTCAGATTAAATTTGATCTCTAACTCTCAGATATGTCAATCAAAACTGTTTCGAAAACAGAAATTAATTAAGTATCCTAATTACCCTAAATACTCTAAACTCTAATTTAATCAAAGCTTGACCTAATCCAGACCAGATTATTCTTGGATTGTGATCAAGGGTATGCCAATACCTTAATCCAAAAAGTTGGCAGTCAGATTCCACCATTAAGACCATTTTCACAAACTAGTCCAAGAAGTACTGCAAATCAGTCCTTTTTCTAATTTTCCATAAGCCTGAAAAGGCTAAATGTTGCAAATCAACTCCAAATTCAAATCTGATTCAGGGAACACCTCCCAAATACTATTCAATACAAAATCTTCTTCTATGAGGATATCAAAATCTCATCCTAAATCCCAGAATTTCAATTTTGGCAAAGTTCATATTTCAAATACCCTAAATTACCCTATTATCATTTTCATTCAAGAACTATTCAAATATCTCAAATCTTGTCAAATGTCTTTGCCAAATTATTTGTTAAGTTAATTAATCTTCGACAGCAAAAATTAAATCCATTTCTATCTAAGTATTTCTCTGGATTTGCAAATCAGTCCAAAACCCAAATTCTGTAATTGCAATTTGGTCCAAATCTTTGTTTCAACCACACCCTCCGGCACAGCTTCGACCAGTGCCAGGCCTTGCCGCGATCTTCACCGCCGGTCCTCGCTTGAGCTCGTGTTCGCTTGCACTTGCATGCGCGTACGTGTCCGCGCCAAGATCATCGTCGTGGCAGCACCAATGACCAGCAACAGCAGCTTTGTCAGGGACTTCGCGCCACGTCGCCATGCCGTGCCAACTTTGTCACCCTCGCTTTGCACCGGCCAGCGCCAAGTCCCAATGAACCGACCATTTGAGCAGTTGCAGAGACGTTATCGCCGTCGCGTCGTCATCACCGCTGTTTCTTCTGCGCCCGGCCAGTCTCATCCCCGGCACAAAGTTTGTTGTTGTTCCCTCCTCGCAAGCTCCGTCCTTGGCCTATTTAAACACCCTTCGCCTGTGCAATCTTCACTCCACTAGAAATCGGTTCTCCCAAATTTCTTCGTCTTTGTCATCTTCTCCGGCGAGCCGCCGAGGAGGAGCTCGACGCCAGATCATATTCTGCACCAACACCCAATTTGGTCAAAAAAAAAAACTCCCAATTTGATTCGACCAGTGAGTACCTCCCTCCCACCTCTCTGTGCTGTAGCCTTTAATTGAACTTCGGTGGACCCTAACGCTGGTGATCGCCGTAATTGGTATTTGCCCTGTTCCAGCAATTGAAACCATTCCAGTCCAAATTAGCTTCCTTTCCTATGGAATAAAATGATCAGTAGCTTAGTCCTAGCAAGCTTGTTCAAACCAAATTTGAATTGAAGCCGTGCTTTGAGTTCTTCCTTTCTTCGTGCGCCGCCGTGAACGCCTCACGTCGCCGGCAAGCTCCACTCCACCTTCGGCCAAACCAGCTACACCAAATCATTCCTTATATCCTGTAGATGGTGTAGCCGAGCCCAATCATCCTGCATTGCTCTAAATCACCTTCGCCTCGTTTGCCGTCGTCTTCAACTCCGGTGTCTTCACTAGCGAGCCCCAAAACCTCAACCTCAACCAAATTACTCGCTCCAGCACCATCAACATCACCCCAGGAACAAAAGCCCTCGATCAATTTCAAGTTTCATCTTCTGTAGCTTGTTGTCACCGTAGCTCACTTCTGGTTTCCAAAGCTGTCGACTTCGATCTTGTCGTTCGTCGTCGTCTCGCTGCCGTTGTCCAATTCACTTCACTAGCAGCTTTGCCTTGATCTCGCGTATGCAGCAAGATGTGGCTAGTTTTGTCTGAGGCCGTGGTCTCTGCAGCATCTCAAAACCGGCAAACCAAAAATTAGATTTGTACGCTCCTTTGCCAGTCCCATCGCGACCATGGGAGAGCATATCCATGGATTTCTTGGGAGGATTGCCTAAGACCCAACGTGGCAACGACTATCTATTCGTGGTCGTTGATTGGTTCTCCAAAATGATTATTCTTATACTTTGTCGAAAGACTATCATGGGAGAAGAAGCAGCTCGGGTATTCTTTCAACACGTTTGGTCACACTTCGGACTGCTGACTTCTATTGTGTCTGATCGCGATACCTGGTTCCTAAGTCACTTTTGGTGATCACTCTGGATGATGATGGACACCAAGCTAAAGAGGAGTACTGCTTTTCATCCGCAAACTGATGGTCAAACCGAGGTGGTAAATCGCACAGTCATTTATCTTTTGAGAGGATAGACCTAGAAGAACCCGAAGACCTGGGATGAAAGCATACCGTACCTGCAGTTTGCTTTTAATCGAGCAGTGCATGGTTCGACTGAAAAGTCACCGTTTGAGGTCTGTTTAGGGTTTCTACCACAAAGTCCATTCGACATGGAGTTTGTGATTCCTACCTCAGCACAGAACAGCAAGGAAGCATCTGATTAGGATCGAGCACAAAAATTCCTAGAAGGTATTCAACGACTCCATTGTGAGGTCGAACAGAACTTGCTGAAAGCTCAACTCAAGTACAAGGTGCGACATGATCGGCATCGAGTTGATGCGCAATTTCAAGAAGGTGATATGGTATGGTTACATCTGAGTAAGGAGAGACTTAAAGGGGAAGGTAAGAAACTCAAGCCCATTTGTTATGGTACTTTTCAGATTTTGCGAAAAGTTGGTAATAATGCTTGTCAGCTCGAGTTACCTCCATACATGGATATTTACTCGGTTGTTAATGTTGTGCACCTCAAACTCTTTGAGCCTTCAATGCTGGATGATGAGCCAGATACTATAGTACCATCTGTTGAAGACTTGGTCTATCAACGAGACAAACCTCTACACGAAGATGTGATTCTGGAGAAGAAGGTGACTACCACCCGCAGTGGCACAAAGGAGACTTTTCGAATCGGTCGGAAGATCAACGGGCACGTGCAGCAAAGTGGTACACCAGAGAACATGGACAAGCCCAATTTCCACATCTCCAGTTTGATCGAGAGGTCGCAACAGGGGTTGGCTCCTTCGCAACAAGGGAGTCATGATCCGGGAGGATTTTCAAGTCCTAATCGCATACGGCTTCGCGACCTTAACCGTGTTCGGAAAGGTTTCACGACCATGGATGGGTCCGCGACCATGGATTGGTTCGCGACCATAAAAAGGAATTCATTCCCTGTTCAGAATTGTAATCCGATTCGAATATATATAACTAAGCTTATCTGTTTAGGATTAGTTAGTTATATGAGTCTAATACGTTTTGGTTATTGAGTTTGATACGTACTCATACGATTGGACTATAAATACCTTGTAATAGGACTAGTTTAGATCATCGAATACAATCGAAGAGTCATAGAACTTATTTGAGTTTTAGACATTTATAATTCCTTCGACGTAGGCAAGTGTGTCTAACGTTCGACGTATAAAGCCCTCTTTGAAATAAAGAGTTGTGCAATTACTTTGGGTTTCGGTATTTCTGAATAAGATCCCGTTATTCCACATATTAGAATCTGTGCAAGCCTAGTGCGGAAACCAAGGCTAGGTCTCAAACGGATCATTACTAATGCTCCATCTAAGGTAGATGTAGCCATTTCATGTGACCTAAATGATAATCCTTCTAATGCTATTTCTACTAGTGTCACAATTCCCTTGATATACCATGTTCTTCAAATGAAACAATCTTAAATGAAAATAATGAACTTAAGGTACAAATTGAGAAACATGGAAAAGGATTAGAAAATTGCTACAAAGGAAAAGTATCTCTTGATCTTATTCTTAGCAAAAAAAATGCTCATTTAGAAAAGAAGTACTTGGATACTTTCCGAAGAAAGGAAAGAAACTAAATGCAAAAACTATCTTTGTAAAAGCATGCAACACATTTTGCTTTAAATGTCATGAAACTGGTCATACTCATGATGCGTTTCCTTTAATGAATTCAAACTATTTTGATACTTGCTACATGCTCAAAAGGTCAAAGAAATGATATGCTATAGCAAAGTTTGTTGGTGCACCCATGTTAAATAAAAAGAAGAAATCAATTTGGGTGCCCAAAGCTTTGATCGCTAACATCGAAGGACCCAAAAGGGTTTGGGTACCTAAAAAGACTTGATTCTTTTGTTTTTGTAGGTGAACTACAAAACCGGTGGAAAACATTGGGTGCTTGACAGTGGATGCTCCGAACATATGACCGGTAACAAAAAGTTGTTCACCTCATTGGAAGACAACTCGAGCGAAAATCAAAAGATCACCTTTTGGTAACAATCATCAAGGAAATGTGGTAGGCTTGGGTAAAATTGCAATATCCAATGATCTTTCAATTTCGAATGTTTTACTTGTTGAATCTCTGAATTTTAATTTGCTTTTCGTTGCACAAATTTGCAATCTTAGATTTCATTGCACTTTTTATCCTAAAGAAGTTTTAGTTGAAAGTTTAAAAGATAATTCTCTGATCTTCAAAGGCTTTCGTTTTGGAAATCTTTATCTTGTTGATTTTCACTCGAAAGATGCATCCCTTTCAACATGTCTTGTCTCTCAAACCTCTAAAGGTTGGCTATGGCATAGAAGACTCGCACATGTTGGAATGCATCAACTCAAAAAGCTTTTAAAACGTGATTTGGTTGTTGGCTTAAAAGATGTGAATTTTGAAAAGGATAAACCTTGTAGCGCTTGTCAAGCTGGCAAGCAAGTAGCTACTTCACATCCGATTAAGTGTGTTCTTTCAACTTGCAAACATTTGGAACTGCTGCATATGGATTTATTTGGACCTTCTGAGTTCCAAAGTAGCGGGGGCAACAACTATGGTTTTGTTATTGTTGATGATTTTACTCGCTACACTTGGGTCTTCTTTATTTCTCAAAAATTTGAAACCCTCGATGTTTTCGAAAGTTTTGCAAAACGTGTTTCCACTGAATTCGAACTTTCCATCAAGAAAATCCGTAGTGATCATGGTGGAGAATTCGTTAATTCGACCTTAGTTGAGTTTTGTGACTTGCTAGGCATTAAACATGAATTTTCTACATCTTACACTCCACAGCAAAATGGAGTTGTGGAAAGGAAAAATCGAACACTAATAGAAATGGCAAGAATGATGCTAAGTGAGTATGACACTCCTACTCACTTTTGGGCCGAAGCAGTGCATACTGCTTGCTATTCTATTAATCGACTTTATTTGCATCATCTTCTGAATTTAACTCCCTATGAGCTTCTTATTGGACGTAAGCCAAATGTTTCTTATTTTTGAGTTTTTGGTTGTAAATGCTACATCCTTAGAAAAAGAAACTTTGGTGGTAAATTTCAAAGAAGAGTTGACGAAGGCTTTCTGGTTGGATATTTCAAAACTAGCAAAGCCTATCATGTTTTTAACAAAAATACAAGTTGCATTGAAGAATCTTGTGATTTAGAATTCGATGAAACTAATGGCTCTCAAAAGGAGCAAGTCTCTTGTGAAGTTTCAGGTGAAGATCTTCGAGAAGTTGTGAAAAATATTACAACTGGAGACATCAAACCAATAGAAGATGATCAAGAAGATGATGAAAATATAGAGGATGATGATCAACATGTATCATCACCTCATATTGATCCACCAGAGCTAAATCAAGAAGAAGCAGCACAAGAAGAAGCACTAAGGCAACATCATACCATCACCAAGGATCACTCTCTAGATCAAGTACTGGGTGATGTAAGTAAGGGTGTTTAAACTTGCTCTCGTATTGCTTCTCTTTGTGAACATCTTTCTTTTGTATCATCACTAGAACCTAAAATTGTAGATGAAGCTCTTAGTGGTCCTAATTGGGTAAATGCTATGCATGATGAACTTAATAATTTTTCTAGGAATAAAGTTTGGACTTTAGTAGAAAGACCCAAGGATCATAATGTGATTGGAACAAAATGGGTTTTTAGACATAAGCAATATGAAAATGGTGTAGTTGTTAGAAACAAAGCTCGTCTTGTTGCACAAGGTTTCTCTCAAGTTGAAGGCTTAGATTTTGGTGAAACCTTTGCACCAATAGCAAGACTTGAAGCTATTCGTATACTTCTTACTTATGCATCAAACTTTAATATTAAGTTGTTTCAAATGGATGTAAAAAGTGCCTTTTTAAATGGTGATATATCTGAGCTAGTTTTTGTTGAACAACCTGCCGGTTTTGAAGATTCAAAATTTCCAAACCATGTGTTCAAACTTTCTAAAGCTCTCTATGGTCTCAAACAAGCTCCTCGAGCTTGGTATGAACGACTTAGAGACTTTCTTTTATCAAAAGGTTTTAAAATTGGGAAGGTAGACACAACACTTTTTACAAAAATGATCGAAAAAGATTTCTTCATATGCCAAATATATGTTGATGGCATTATCTTTGGATCTACTAATGAACATTTTTGTCCTGAGTTAGGAGAAATGATGTCTAGGGAGTTTGAGATGTCAATTATCGGCAAGCTAAACTTCTTCCTTGGACTTCAAATCAAGCAACTCAAGAACGGAACGTTCGTGAGTCAAACGAAATATGTGAAGGACTTGTTGAAGCGCTTTGGGATGGAATATGCTAAAGCAGTCAAAACTCCCCTGGCCACAAATGGACATCTAGATATGGACAACAATGGAAAATCGGTTGATTCTAAACTCTATAGGTCTATGATTGGTAGCTTGCTATATCTTACTGCATCTAGGCCTGACATCATGTTTAGTGTTTGCTTATGTGATAGATTTCAGTCAGACCCTAAGGAATGTCATTTGATTGCTATTAAAAGAATCCTTAGGTACTTAAAATGCTACCCCAACCTAGGTCTCTGGTATCCGAAAAATGCAAACTTTGAATTAATTGGGTATTCGGATTCAGATTATGCGGGTTGCAAGATTGATAGAAAGAGCACATCTGGTAGCTGTCAACTTTTGGGGAGATCACTAGTATCCTGGTCATCTAAGAAACAAAACTCCGTAGCTCTCTCCACTACTGAAGCCGAATATATTTCAGCAGGTAGTTGTTGTGCTCAAATTTTGTGGATGAAGCAGACATTTTTGGATTAGGGAATTATATTTGAAAAAGTACCACTCTTGTGTGATAATGAAATTGCCATTAAAATTGCTAATAATCCTGTTCAACACTCTAGAACTAAACATATTGAAATACGACGACACCATTTATAAGAGATCATGTGGCAAAAGGAGATATAGATGTGAGTTATATCAGAACTGAGATGCAATTAGCAGATATTTTCACCAAACCCCTAGATGAGACCAGATTTTGCTTTCTCAGAGGTGAATTGAACATTATTGATATTTCAAATGCTAGTGGATGTGTTAAATGCATTAATATATATATCTTATTCCCTCTCTGGTCGAAAAATTCTGTCAGGTCAAAGTGGTTTCCCTTGCTGACAGTCAGCAAGGCATGCTGACTGTCAGTCCCTTCTTCAGGAGCCTGGTCGTAGCCTCTGGTCGAAGTCGTTGACCATGCTGACAGTCAATTTTATACACTGACTGTCAGTCATGTGCTTCAGCTTTTAATTGTAGCCACTGGTCAAATTGATGACCCACACTGACTGTCAGTTTGAGATATTGATAGTCAGTTTCAAATCCCAGGTTTCTATGCTGATTGTCAGTGCTCCACACTGATTGTCAGTTTCAAAACCCTGGTTTTTGAATTGACTGTCAGTATATCACACTGACTGTCAGTGTGTGTCCTTGAACCCCAAAACCCTAGTTCTTTTTCCTGTGTCTTCTCGCCTCCCCGCTCACCGCCGCTACCTCTTTTATGCCTCCTCGCCATCCCGCTGTGCCCCGCCAAGCCACCACGCTGAGCCACATCCCACAGCCGTGCCGTGCCTCGGCATCCCCACCTCACTGTGTCATTAGGCCTCGCCGTGCCACTAGGCCTCGCCATGCCGAGCCACCGTGTTTCACCACCGCACAGCACCTCGCCGTCTCTTAGCCGCCGTGAGTTGCCGTGCCTCTCTTAGCCCGTGTTGTGCCTCTTTTCACCAGCCGATCTCACCGACCCTGTTCACCACCGTCGTCGCTCTGCCGTTTGTCGGTTTTCCTCTATTCAGGTCTCTATTTATCTTCTCCTCTCTGTTTCTGTTGAGTCATGTCTGATCAGCCTTCTTCTTCATCTCGACACGTTGCCCGTCGGAAGAATACTGCAAACAGCAGTCGTTCAATGGGTCAGCCATCTGGGACCCGTTCTCCCTCTCCACCTGAGCGTGTCCCCGTGGATTACTCCTGGTGGCACGCGAGTCGCCTTCGCACCCTCCGCTCCACAAACCCCTATCTGGCTCCGCGTCCCACTAGTCGCGACTCCTGCCAGGTTCTCACCTTTTACACGAACCTACAGCTTGACCTCTAGACCAGCATCTACACACTACCACAGAAACAGACATCCTGGACGGCACATCACAGACGGGTATGAACTGTTCAATGGAAAACCGTCTGTGAAGGCCTGGCGGGAGAATATGTTCAGATATCACAGACGGTTCTGACGTCAAAAACAACTGTGAGAGTAAACCAGACGGTTCTGAACACAAAACCATCTGTGATAGTATACTTATCACAGACGGCTCTAACCTAAAAACCGACTGTGATATATACAATCGGTTCCCAGCTAAGAACCGTCTGTGATAGTCTAATTATCACAGACGGTTCTAACCTAAAAACCGACTGTGATATATACAGACGGTTCTGAGTTCCGAACCGTCTGTGATAATTAGACTATCACAGACGGTTCGGAACGCAGAACCGACTGTGATTTATACAGTCGGTTGTAAACCACGAAGCGTCTGTGATAGTGTAGTTATCACAGACGGTTCTGATGTATGAACCGACTGGAAAAGTACCGGCGCTTCGAATTCTCAACTGTGATCATTTCTGTCTCCGATCTTCGCGCGCGGCGCCTAGGAGAACACGAAGCATCGCTTTGGAAGTTCTATAAATTGACAGTGGAAAAATTGTCATTTACTTTACAAGTTTTTATAGTTCTCAGACTGTTTGACTCCTTAGCTTCTCTGCGCCAATGGCATCCTCGATGGCATCGTCAGCCTCGCCCTCCCCGGTATGAACTCTCAATCTTTTGGACTTACCCCTGTATTGTTAATCCATGTTCAATACATTCTTGACCTGTTGATTTGCACAGGGAAGGGGAGCCGTGGAAGACACTGCCAAAGTCAAGGCCGAGCTGAGGGCCCTCCAGGAGGAGCACAAGCTCCTCACGGAGAAGCACACTCGGCTACGGCTTGACCTTGACGATCTCTTCCAGCGCATTCAGCGCATGAAGACGGATGGTGACAATGCTAGGGCGAGGACGAGGCGTCTTTGCGAGGAGAAGAAAGCCGCGGATATGACCATCGCTGGCTACGGTTTGACAATGAAGGATACCATCGCGAAGCTGAGGGAGGTCGCAGGCCTTCTCGACGCTGAAGTAGTTGATCCTGAGAAGGACAACTTGTCGCTGGAGGAGTCCTGCGTCCTGGCTGCAAGTCAAACTGACTTTATTCTAGATGCAGCCAGGGCTAAGACCACTCCTTGACCTAGCATTCTGTATTTTTACTTTTTTTTTGTAAGTGATGAAACAAATTATTGAAAACTTTGTTCTTATGTCAACTTTCTAATTTTCCAGCACATTCTTGGACTGCATGCAATCTTCCCTCTTTCTTTATCTTTCGTTGGCTTTTGTCGAACATTCGACCATACAAAGGTATGTACACTGTGTGCGATCAAGGAACGACTATCGTGATCTTTGGCTTGTGATCGGAGCCCTTGAAATAATATAGAAACAATATAGAGGTCGCAGGTCCCATGCAAATAATATAAAAAGAATATAGAAGTTATATATCAACGTGCTTTGAAATATCACAAACGGCTCTGAGGTAAAAAACATCTGTGATAGTCACATTAGAGACGGTTTTTACGTAAGGCCCGACTGTGATGGTCCCAACAGTGTCCTCGAGTCGACTCGAATTCTTAACCTCTATCAATATCACAGACGGTTCTTAACTCCAAACCGTCTGTGATAGTAAACGGACATATTAAAGACGGTTCGGACATCAGAACCGTCTGTAATATTAAAGCAGACGGTTTTGATCTCCCAACCGTCTGTGATAGTCCCAACAGTGCAATTCTCTATATGCAATTGTTGATAACCGCACATAATAACTGAGCAGATGAAGAGACTTAATTATTTACTTCAAATTTAATTTGCATCGAATTATGTAATCTGACTCTTCAACTTCCTCGCCTCGAATTCTCGACCTCTATCAATAGCACAGACGGTTTTTAACTCCAAACCGTCTGTGATAGTAAACGGACATGTTAAAGACGGTTCGGACATCAGAACCGTCTGTAATATTAAAGCAGACGGTTTTGATCTCCCAACCGTCTGTGATAGTCCCAACAGTGCAATTCTCTACATGCAATTGTTGATAACCGCACATAATAACTGAGCAGATGAAGAGACTTAATTATTTACTTCAAATTTAATTTGCATCGAATTATGTAATCTGACTCTTCAACTTCCTCGCCTCGAATTCTCGACCTCTATCAATATCACAGACGGTTTTTAACTCCAAACCGTCTGTGATAGTAAACAGACATATTAAAGACGGTTCGGACATCAGTACCGTCTGTAGTAGTAAAGCAGACGGTTTTGATCTCCCAACCGTCTGTGATAGTCCCAACAGTGCAATTCTCTGCATGCAATTGTTGATAACCGCACATAATAACTGAGCAGATGAAGAGACTTAATTATTTACTTCAAATTTATTTTGCATCGAATTATGTAATCTGACTCTTCAACTTCCTTTGCCGTGTTGCAGTTTATCTCCCGAGAAGTTGTATATCATGAATTTATTGGCCTTGAAAACCAGTACTAGTGCGCTTTTTAGAACTCGAGGCACCCGTGCATATGAACCGTCACCTTCTGTTTCTATAAATAGTGAGGCTCCTAAATCCCTGTCTTTATTCCCTCCTCAACTCCCACCTTGATGGCGAGCCGAGATTCCAGTGAGGTTATTGAAATTGAGAGTGATGAGGAAGAGATAAGGAATGAACTCGATCAGGATCTTCAGAAAGTAAGTCCTCTCTGAAACTCTAATGCAGATCTTTCTTTTATGACTTGATTACCTCGAAACAAATGCATTTCGAAATCCACAGGTGCTTGAGGAAATGCTCCCTCCAAAGAAGAGACTTAGAAATGATGAAAGATCATACAGTGGAGCTGCAGCGAAGACTCTAGAGGGTGCTGAGGCCTGTGTTGCCACATTGCCCCTTGCAACCCCTCCAGCTGCATCGACTCCACCTTTGGAGATCCACAATAATCCTTCCAATATCCCCTCTCCAACACCTTTGTATCATCAGCTTTTCTAGGGTAAGGCTCACACTTCCACATCCAAATCCACTCCGAAGCTTGGCAATCATCTTCACCCTCCCAGCATACGCCCCTAGGAGAAGCTGGAGAAGCATATGTGCAGGAGGAGAAAGCTGCCTTGTGCAGAACTCTCCAAAAAAAAAAAGAGGCGCTGGAGAAGCATTCTGAGGGGATGTCTTTTGCCATTCTGCACTTGGCAGAGTGCATGCTTTGAGTTGCAGCTTCATCTCCACCTTGGTTGTATCAACTTTAATTTCTTGGATGATCCTACTGATGCCAAATCCACTCCTTTGGTGAGAGATGATGTTGATAGTCTTAGAGCCATTGGTAGTTCTCCTGGGGCGGCCAGTGTAGATCCTACTGATGCCAATACGTCCCTAGGAGAACTTTGTAAATTACTTTCGGAACAGGTCGACACTAATCAATTGGTCGCTTAATTAATAGTATCTCTTATGTATGGAAAGATTGTAAGAAATAAGAAATTTCTTTTCCTTATATATCTGGCTTTCGATTGATTATGTAACTGATAATCACCAAATGATGTTCTGTGTAAAAATGTTAACAAGAAAATACTGCTGCGATCAAGACGGTTTTTAACTCAAAACCGTCTCTGCTTGAAAGATTACAGACGGTTTTAATTTCAGACATATATATAAAACAAATATGAAAAATAAGATAAAACCAAACAGTCTGAACGTTCATTTTTGTAAATACTAACATTGAAATAAGATAGAACCAAATATGAAAAACATGTGGAACAACTGATGACCAGTAGTCGAATGCAAACAAAAAAACCGGGATATTAAAGATGGTTCGGACTTTAAAAAACGGTCTGTGTTATCACAGACGGTGCTGAGGTAAAAACCGACTGTGATAACAACATACATAGACGGTTCTGAGGTAAAAACCGACTGTGATAATAACGTAGACGGTCGGATGTGATAACACAGACGGTTCAGATGTGAGAACCGACTGTCATAATCAAATACACAGACGGTTCTGATGTAAAGCGGACGGTTTGGAGTTCATAACCGTCTGTGATATTTCTTTTCTTCAATAATGCACCGATATTACCGACGGTATTATATAGAACCGTCTGTACTGAACCTGGTATAAAAGGTCTTTTGGCGGATGTTTTGAGCTAGTCGTACTCTCTTGCTCGACCTACACTGTCCAGTTCGAAGAGATTTGGGGCAAGGAAGAGCGAAATCTCGAAAGGCAGGGGGAGCATTTGGGGGCAAAAATTTGAGGATCGAACCAAGGTTGGTTACTTGCTCCCAAGGCGTACACATTACTTGATTTCATCATCAATATCGATCTCCATTGATTTACTAATTAGCATGTGTATGAATTTGATTTATTGCAGATGGTCCGAGACTGGATGTATAATGACAACCGAGTGGGTGAGGAATACATGAAAGGTGTTTTTGATTTCGAAAAGGTTGCTGTGCAAGACATGGCGAAGAAGGGTTTACCATATATGTACTGTCCTTGTGTAGACTGCCAGAATATTAAGATGTTCACCAACTCATCTCAAATTGTCGCCCACTTGATCCGACGTGGTTTCAAAAAGGGGTACACGTGTTGGGTCCACCATGGAGAAGAGCCAACTGCAGAAACAACTGCCACTCAGGTTGAGGAACAGGACATGCCGGATCCAAACAACGACTTCGACGAGGATATGCCAGAGGATGACCATTTAGATGACATGTTGCGTGATGTGGAAGGAAATTACAGTGAAAGGGGGTTTGGCAAATTCAAGCGCTTGATTGAGGACTCAGAGAGGCCGTTGTTCCCTGGTTGCAAGTCGAAATACACAAAGTTGGCCTCTGTGCTTGAACTGTTAAAATTGAAGGCAAGCAACAGCTGGACCGACAAGAGTTTCACAGCACTGTTAGATCTTTTGGCGGACATGCTCCCGGAAGGAAACGAGTTGCCAAAAAACACCTACTAAGCGAAAAAGCTGTTGTGTCCTTTGGGAATGGAAGTAGAAAGGATACACGCATGCCCTAATGATTGCATCCTTTACCGTAATGACTACAAAAATATGCATGTTTGTCCGGTGTGCGGCGCATCCCGCTATAAGCGTACTAAGGACCGAACAGACGACGGCGACTGCACGGAGATAAAGGAAGGACCTCCTGCTAAGGTGTTGTGGTATTTGCCAGTCATTCCCCGTTTGCAGCGTTTGTTTGCAAACCGTAAAGAGGCAAAATTACTGCGTTGGCACTCGGAAGACCGGAAGAAGGATGGAAAGTTGAGACACCCCGCTGATTCTTCGCAGTGGAGAAACATCGACAGGGAATTTGTAAACTTCGGAGCAGAATTGAGGAATATAAGGTTCGGGTTGAGTACCGATGGAATTAATCCTTTTGGTAACATGAGCAGTCGGCATAGCACTTGGCCGGTTCTTTTGTGTATCTACAACCTTCCTCCTTGGTTGTGTATGAAGCGCAAGTACATCATGATGTCTCTACTTATCTCAGGACCAAAACAACCCGGAAATGATATTGATGTGTACCTAGCACCATTGATAGAGGATCTCCTAACAATGTGGAACGAAGGGGTGCAGGTATGGGACGCATACAAACGAGAGAACTTCATCCTACGTGCTATGATATTCTGCACCATCAACGATTTCCCAGCCCTTGGAAATTTGTCGGGCCGTACTACGAAAGGAGCCAAAGCCTGCCCCCACTGCGAAGATGACACTGAGAGCGTGTGGCTGAAGAATTGCAGGAAAACAGTGTACATGCGTCACCGTAGGTTTCTTCCGAAGAATGACGCGTACCGTAAGAGGAAGAGGGAATTTGACGGCCACAACGAAGATGGTTCAGCCCCAAAGCCTACGCGCGGGAAAGATGTTTACTCACGGGTGAAGGACATAGACGTTGTGTTTGGAAAGGGTGGTAAATTGAAACCCCGCACGAAGAACACTTGGAAGAAGAGATCGATATTTTGGGACTTACCGTATTGGGAGCATTTAGAGGTTCGTCATTGCATTGATGTCATGCATGTAGAGAAGAATGTTTGTGATAGTTTAATCGGCCTATTGCTAAACATTCCAGGGAAGACAAAGGATGGCATCAATGTGCGGCGTGACATGATCGAAATGAGAATCAGGCCCGAGCTAGCACCGAGAGAGGACGATAAAGGCCGTATATACCTCCCCCCCGCATGCTACACTTTGTGCAAGGCTGAGAGGACAGAACTCTGTAAGTGTCTCCATGGTGTTAAAGTTCCATCGGGTTACTCCGCAAATATGAAAAAGCTTGTGTCCATGGGCGATTTGAAATTGCTGGGTATGAAGTCTCATGATTGTCACGTGTTGATGACACAAATGCTTCCTGTTGCCATCCGGAGTATTCTGCCGCATAAGGTCAGAGAGACGATCACGAGGCTATGTTTTTTCTTCAATGCAATTTCTTCCAAGGTCATTGATCCCGATGGACTGGATTCTTTGCAGAGCGAGGTGGTTCGAACTCTCTGTCAACTTGAGATGTATTTTCCTCCATCGTTTTTTGATATCATGGTCCATCTCACCGTCCACCTTGTCAGAGAAATCAAGATATGTGGACCCGTGTTCCTACGTTATATGTATCCATTCGAGAGGTACATGGGTGTACTTAAGGCCTACGTGAGGAATCGGTCCCGGCCCGAGGGTAGCATTGCCGAAGGTTATGCAGCGGAAGAGGTTGTTGAGTTCTGCGTCGATTACATGGCCTAGGTAGAAGCAATAGGAGTTCCTGTGTCTCGTCACGAGGGGAGGCTTGATGGTGTTGGCACTATCGGACGGAGAGCCATCACTCCTGATTTCGATATGTACTCGAAAGCTCATTTTTGGGTCTTGCAACACATGACGGAGGTGTCTCCGTACATCGACGAGCACAAGGAGATGCTACGACAAGACAATCCTCGCCGATCCGAGGTTTGGATCACGGGACAACATAACAGTCGATTCAACGCGTGGATGAAGGTGCAAATCACTGGAGAGTCCGCAAGTGAGAACCTTAAATGGTTGGCAAAAGGGCCCACGTTTACTGTACAGACTTGGCAGGGATACGACATCAATGGGTACACATTTTACACGAAAGCTCAAGATCGAAAGAGCACTGTGCAAAATAGTGGAGTGTGCGTAGAAGCTTTCCATGAGGGGTTCACCAAGACAGGCCCAACAAGGGTAGTACGTGGATTGAACTCGTACTACGGGTTCATTGAAGAAATTTGGGAGCTCGATTACGTACTGTTCAAGATTCCCCTGTTTCGATGCCGATGGGTCCAAATCCCACAGGGTGTGAAGGTTGACAGTTACGGTTTCACTTCTATGGACCTGGATCGCGTTGCTTATAAAGATGAGCCATTCATACTTGCAAATCAAGCCATTCAGGTCATTTATGTCACTGACCCGGCCAATAAGAAGTGGCACATCGTCCTTCATGGCAAGAGAATGATTGTTGGAGTTGAAAATGTCGTAGACGAGGAGGAATACAATCAATTTGATGAGATTCCTCCATTTGGAGATGGCGTACAGGTCGATACTGAAGACACCGACGAAACCAGTTACGTGCGTATGGATCACCAGGAAGGGTTATACTTTAAAGGTAATCAACTGTACGTCTTATCTCTCTGTTTCCATCGGTATAGCTTATATCTCCTGTAATTCTCGTATTTGCAGGGCCGCGGCAAGTGGAAAGTTGAGGATAACATGGCTGTGTACATGCAAATTGTCGGTGAAAGTTCCCATTTGTAAATTTAACATACAATATTATGTGGAGCATGCTCAAGTTACAGAGCATTTGGACTACATTGTAACCAATTATCGGATATACGTACATAGTAACCAATTTACAGAGTATTTGGACTACATTTGAAATATCTGAGTGTTCATTTAAAACATGTTTTCGAGCATTCAGAGTTGAAAGCTACAGATCAGTTTCAATTTATAAAACTAACGTTCAATAGAGAGATTATCAAGGACGGTTTTGACCTAGCACAGACGGTGCACAGTCGGTTCTAACCTCACAACCGTCTGTGATAATCTCTCACTATGTAGATTACCACAGACGGTCTTTATTTGAGAACCGACTGTGATAATATTATCACAGACGGTTATATATATAAAACCGTCTGTGATATTTTCAACAGTGTCCGACTCTTCGAGTTCTTAACGTGCACCGTCGGTTCTCAATTCCAAACCGTCTGTGATAATCTCAGGCACAGTCGGCTCTCAACTCAGAACCGTCTGTGATAATCTCTCTGGTGACTACGATTATTATAGACGGTTTCGATGTGAGAACCGACTGTGATATATACTATTATAGACGGTTCATATGTGAGAACCGACTGTGATAATACCGACGCGGTACATAGTTCAAGGCGGGCTTTATCCCGCTCATTCTACTTCGCCCTAGCTCTGTTTGCCCTAGCTCTCTCCGCCCTCGCACCGTCCGTCGCGATCACCTCCATCGCCTGCCACCTTCTCCTCTCCGTCCGTCGCGATCACCTGCATCGCCTTTCCACCGTCAGGCGCGATCACCTCCATCGCCCTCCCGCCTCCGACGCGATCACCTCCATCGCCTCCCCACCGTTTCTGTCATTCTTGTATGGGTTTTGTTATAGAATTATTAGTTGCATATTTACTTAAACTGTTCTCTCTTTCACTTATGTTAGGAACTATGTCTGGTGACGAAATGCACCACTCGGGGACTCAGGGTGACCTCGCTGGCGATGAGACGCCTGGACCGGAGGTCGCCTCGTCCGCCGTGACCCCACAGAAGAAGGGAAAGGCAGCACGCCTAGTTCGACGACAATGGTGTGCCGGAAGCTCCGCCCAAACTTGTCGGTCAGTACCGCTCACTATGCGGCAAAGTGGCAAGGGAGCGGGTGCCCATCACCACCTCCGACTGGGGTCAAGTGCCCCCAGAGTGCAAGGATGCGCTGTGGGAAGAAGTGCAGGCGGCGTTTCACATTCCGGAGGATCGCCACTTCACCGTCCGCCGGAGGACACTTATGTCAATAAACAAGGCGTGGAGGAACTTCAAGAGCGAACTTGTCAGGCACTATGTGAAGGAGTCGACGACCCCCTTCAATGACTACCCTTTCGTGACTCCCGAGGCATGGCAGCAGTTCGTAGAGATGAAGGGCAAGCTTGAGTTCCAGGAGCTTAGTGCGAAGGCCCAGGCTAACCAGGCCAAGAACACCCACCCACACAGACTAGGCACCGGTGGGTATGTGGGGAAGAAGGCGCTGTGGAGGAAGCAGGACAAGGAAGCTTCACAGTCTTCGGCCGGCAGTCCTTATGCGGGCATAACGGACGTGCGCGCCCGCAATTGGTGCCGAGCTAGATCGACGATGGACTCCTCCGGAAGCGTCTCCGTGAATAACCCTGCGGACAGGGAAGTGATCGACCGACTGGTAAGATTGTCCGATCACGTACTATCCTCATAACACGCATGCAATGGGCTGTATTGCTAAGTTGTCCTATTGCAGGTGACGCTGAGTGCGCAGGCGGCATCCGGAGAGTTCAACCCGAGGAGGGACAGGGATATCCTCACAGCGGCGCTAGGAAACAAGGAGCATCCAGGCCGCGTGCGCGGCCTCGGCGCCACTGTGCCTTGGAGGCATGGTTTCCCCGATGATGAGGAGGCGGCTAAGAGGAGAAAGAGATCCCACCAAGCCCGCGATGAACGGCTGAAGGAGGAGATGCGATCGGAGTTCGCTGTTCGGGACAAAGCACTCCTGCAGCAGTTGTCGGAGATGCGGTCCATGTACGAAGAGCTAAGAAAGGCGACCCAGGGCACCCCTGTTCTAGCAGCTGGCGCAGACCCAGCGGAAGTACCGACCCCCATTGGCCACCGTAGTAGCTGCGCGTCTGCGCCGGGGTCTTCGCAGACGGAGCCCTCTCCTCCAAAGTATCCGGTGGACTCTCTGCAGGTAATGACCGTTAATGCGCACTGTTTGTCTATGTTAATTCATTCGAAAGTGAGAAGCGGTGAAATTCAACATGTTAATGCGCACTGTTTGTAGGAACCCGCCTCCTGCAAGCTTATGGTGCTGGCCGGTGTCTTCCCGATTGAGGCTGCCCGTGGGATGGCGCAACCATGCACGGCGGGGGCCACAATCCATGGTGCCCCTCTATGTGAGGGTTTTGCACGTGTCCAAGTGGACAGTGTCTTTGACCATTGCAAGGGTTTTCCATTGGAGAAGCCGCCGAACGACGAGATTACCACTCTCGGGGATGCGGTGCACACGTTCGTGCAATGGCCCAAGAAAGACATCGTCCTGTATGAGGTAATTCCCCCACCAGTTTCATAATTTGTACTGTAATAATAGCCCTCAGAGTTAGTGTCCTAATACGTAGGTTCTTACATCGCAGACATCACAGACCGAGACGCGGCCTACTAGCCAGCATAACCCTTCGACGACGAAGCTGACTCTGAGTAAGAGGCAACCATTCAAGAAGCTGGCTATGAGGGGAAAAGCAAAGAAGAGCCCGTCGAAGGAGAGCGAGAAGAGTGCGCCAGCTCTCATGCCGTTCTCTCTGGGGATGCCCATGGCCTCCGATACCGCAATTTCGAGCATGGGGTTAGCATGCCAGAGCCTGCATGCATGGTACATGAGGAGGACAAACCAGGCCAGGACGCAGCGTCCGACGCACATCATGGTCAAGTACACCGTGGCAGAGTTCCATCACGACGTTGGGACCTACTCGGTGACCTTCGAAGACCTGCACAATTTGCTAAACAAAGATGCGCTCGACTTGTCAATCCTACGGTCTTGGGTGCTGTAAGTATCCTACTATCCGTGCATATACGGATATATGTCATTTATTAATTGGTTACTTCCGTGCAGCTGCATGGCCAACTATGCCAAATCCAAGGGCATACTGTTGGTTTGACCCCCAGATGGTAGCCGAGGTGATGTTTAGGACCGACACAGACTTCGTTGTCGACTACATCAAAAGAGGGTTGCTTGCTCAGGTCGACAAGGAGTATATACTTGTACCCTACAACCAGAGGTGAGTGCTTTCATCAGTACTTCACCCGTAGATTAGTGTCTCCATGTGCACACCCCCAAATTTAGATTAAATTTTTAATTCTCTACGTGTAATATGTAGCTACCACTGGATCCTGCTGCTACTTATTCCGAAAAGCAACAAGGTGTTCTACCTTGACTCATTGCAGAGGAAAGGGTACTCGTATTGCGGCGCACGAGATGTATTCGGAAGGTGATGTGGACCTGTCTTGCATGCATCTAGATTTACTGTCCTCAAATTGTCAATTTCGGCTATCCTCAAACTGTCAATTTTGACTATCTACAGGGCTTTCACGAAGTACTTTGCCGAGGTAGGGAGACAACACGAGCGGCGAGCCGATAAGTTTCAGTGGTTACAATTTTCGGTACAAATTTCAACTGAATCTGTTTTATTTTATAACTTGTCCCCACCTAACTCTCGGTCTGTAAATTGGCAGTGCCATCAGCAGCCGGACGACAATACATGTGGGTTCTACGTGATGCGCCACATGTATGACCTGATCATCACCCCTCACCGGCCCGATTTCCCCGAGGTATTACAACTGCTCCCCTTAATTTGTCTCGATTTGACAGAATTTACAACTTAATTCAGCTAATTTTTTATGTACCAACTCTTGCTGCAGGGGGTCGACTTCCCTTCAGAAAGCCTTGACCCTCGGCAGATTGGTAATGTCCGAGGGATGCTCGCTGAGTTTTTCCTTTCGGAGGTCATATCACCCAAGGGGAAGTTTAGGGACCCGCAAGGTTCGTATTAGTGCGGCCTTACATTTATTTGTACATCTAACACACTTTAATTGTTGATTACATTTATTTGTTCAATTGTACATATTTCTGAGTTCTGTGCTGTATATATGAAATGCTATACAGAGAGGGGTGCAAATATATTTGAGTAATGCATGTGCATATGAAACTGTATATATTTGAGTACTGTACAAATATAATTCTGAGTTCAATTGTACAAATATATATGCATGAGACTGTATATATTTGAGTACTATGCATGTATGAAATTCATGAACTGTATATATGAAAATGCAATTTGTACAGAGGACATCTGTGAATGTTATAATCTCAGACGGTTTGTAAGATCAAAACCGTCTGTGCATGCACAGACGGTTTTGATCTTACAAACCGTCTGAGATTATAACAGTCACAGATAAATAACACATCGCAGATGGTTTTGACCTCAGATCCGCCTGTGATATCAGACTATCACAGACGGTTCTGAGATAATAACACTATCACAGACGGTTTCAAAATTAACACCGTCGCTGATATCGCAGATTGGTTTAACCTCCAAGCCGTCGGTAAATAATATGAGTATCACAGACGGTTGTGAGATCAAAGCCGTCTGTGAATTATGACTATCACAGTCTGTTATAACATCAAAGCCGTCTGTGATACTCATACTAACACAGACGGTTCTGATGTCAAAACCGTCTGTATATACTAAAGTATCACAGACGGTTCTGTTCTCACACCCGTATGTGATAGTACAAGTATCACAGATGGTTCTGATGTCAAAACCGTCTGTGTATACTCAAATATCACAGACGGTTCTGAGAACAGAACCGTCTGTGATAGTGTTACTATCACAGACGGTTCTGACATCAAAGCCGTCTGTGATACTAATACTATCACAGACGGTTCTGATGTTAAAACCGTCTGTGATAGTACAAGTATCACAGATGGTTCTGATGTCAAAGCCGTCTGTGATACTCATACTATCACAGACGGTTCTGATGTTAAAACCGTCTGTATATACTAAAGTATCACAGATGGTTCTGATGTCAAAACCGTCTGTGTATACTCAAATATCACAGACGGCTCTGAGAACAGAACCGTCTGTGATAGTGTGACTATCACAGACGGTTCTTACCTTATAACTGTCTGTGAAATATGAGTATCACAGACGGTTCTGACCTTATCACAGACGGTTGTGACCTTATATCAGTCTGTGAATGGATATATCACAGACGGTTGAAAACATCAAAAACCGTCTGTGATAGTGCATGATTATCACTGACTCGAATATCACTGACGGGTAAGAACCGTCTGTGATGTCTGTTTTGACCCGACTGTGATGATGAATTCTGTAGTAGTGACAGTTGCATCCCCATTTTTGCTCATCGCTCCCTCTCCTGGTCCACAATTGCCTCTCGCACAGGCATCGTCTCCTTGGCCGACTCCTTCACCTCTGTTGGGATCAGAGATCTGGTCTCTGATTCTTCTCTACACTAAGCTGAGGAGCCCATTCGCCAGTTCTATGCTACTGTCTTTGTCTCTCCTCAGCGTGACTCACTAACCTTCATGACAGGCCTCCAAGTCCACACTGTCACGAAGGGGCAGTTTGAGGCCGCTCTTGGTCTTGTTCGCCCTAACTTTGGGTGTCAGCTCCATACTCTCCCTGACCTTGAGCATCGGGAGGTGGCCATGCTTTACTCCGGCCCCTTTCAGCTCCATCACATCGCTGGCTTGCGCAACGATGTTGACCTGGCCCTGAGGATCCTACGTCTCACTTTGGTCCCTATGACTGGAGACAGGGCCAGAGTCACTTATCTTGCCCTCCATGTTTTGATCTCTATCTTCAGGGAGGAGCCCTTCGACGTTGCTGATCTCCCCATCAGTGAGATTCAGCACGTTCTTCTTGCTCCGTGTCGCCATCTGGTGTATGCCCCATACATCATGGCGATGCTTCTTCACATCCGAGCTGTTGACACAGAGCTCCCTCGTCCGCACCATCCTTTGGCTTTCTAACCTCCGGGATAGGCTGATCTCCGTCTTGGTGCCCGCCCTGCAGTTGCAGCTGGACATGCCTCTTCCGCATCTGATGATGATGCTGTGGGTGAGTCAGGGGACGAGGTTCCAGTTCAAGAGACTGATTAGGAATCTACTGCAGACACAGGCACTAGATCCCTCTCTCAGCTTCAGCATTCTCTAGATCAGGTGATCTAGACCGAGCAGCAAATCCTCAGCACCCAGTAGGAGCATCATCAGATCCTGCTCCGCCTTCTCGCTCAGTAGAAGCAGATTCTGGACCGCTTGCGCTCGTCAGGCACTTCTGTCCCTCGCAAGAGGGCCTGCCCAGCTCCCTCCTCACCAGGATCAGCTTCAGGCCCTGCTGCACTGGCCTCCGCTGCTCCAGCTTCCCCAGCTTTCGACCCGACTGGATCTCCTGTAGGCTATAGTCATTTTTGTTTGGGTTGGCTCCCGCCTTTTTGTGCTTGATGCCAAAGGGGAAGAATTTTTTGTATGACATTTATGTTATAGATTTTTTTGTTATGGATGGATGTTTTTCTTATATGGTCTTTGTTATATGATGTGGATGGTTTATTATTTATGAGATGATTTGTTGGTCTCTGATATATTGATTGATATTTATGTTGTATGATCTTGTCTTATGATCAGGGGGAGATTTGTGATACTGAATTGAGATATCTCATGCATATATTCAGGGGGAGTTATTAATTTTATTATTATCAAACACTTGTTGTCATCAATCATCAAAAAGGGGGACATTGTTGCATCTAGGCCATTATGCCTGATTTTGATGATTAATGAAAACAAGTGTTTCAGACTAATTGTGTTTTTGAGATATTTGATACAGAACTTTGTTGGCAAGACATGCAAGATGATCAAGATGAACCCGACAAATCGCAAGGTACAAAGATGAGGCACAAAACGCAAAATTGAAGTTGCAAAGGATATAAGGTACAATTTGTCTTTTATTTTTACCGATCTCGGTGTTTGGACTTTGATCGGTTTAGAAATTTGATCGTACTATAAAGAGGGGTTGCAAGTCCTCTCTACATTTCCAACATAAACCGAGAAACTGTTAGGTCACTACATCTCATTCTTTTTGGTTGGATTTGATTTGGTTTTTTAGATGAGTTTTTGGTAGTAGAAGTGTTTTTGCTTTTTCTATAAAGATCTAAGCAGATCTGGGTTTTGCTTTTGTTGACAAAAATATAGCCCTTTAAATTATCTTTCAAACGAGCTATTAAACTCTTAAATCGAATCTTTGGATTAAAAGTTATTTTTGTTTTTATCCAAGTTGACAGTCGGTATGTGATGCTGACAGTCAGTCTGAATGTCAGTTTGTTTAACTGAGATTTGTCCAGAGGGCGTGTTTTTTGAGCCAAATTTCTTTTTGCCTGTGCTGACTGTTAGCATGTATTTCAACCTCGAGCTGTTTGTTTTGAGTTTTTGTTTTAACTAGTCGATTTTGTGGTTGATGTTGACTGTCAGCATTAGCTGTCAGTTTCCATATGTGACCACAAACGGCTAGCAAAGTTTTATCCGTGATTTTGTCGATCTGTTGAGGTACATGCTGACTGTCAGTATGTGTTGCTGACAGTCAGTATGTGCTGTTTTATTTCCTTATACGACCTCAAACGGCTAGCTGAGTTTTCTCCGAGATTTACTTCTCTCTAGTAGTGACCCATGCTGACTGTTAGCATGCACTGTCACTTCTCAGCTCATGCACAGCGGCTCTTTTGGTGTTTTGGGCTATAAATAGAGGCATTGAGCAGATGTTTTACACACCAAGCAGCCTCATATTCATATACACACTTGAGCTTTAGTTCTTAACACAAAATCTTGATCTTTTGATCAAGTCGTGATCTTTTGTGGTCCACCAAGTTTTTCTGTTCGCATCATTTTGCATATCTAGAGTTTCTCGGTGATTGTTGGAGGTCTAGGAGAGACCTTGCAACTTATTACTCTTGGTGAACGACCTCACCTAGACAGTTTGGTGGCATGGCCGTTGACCTCTTCTGTTTGGAGATTGTTGAAGAGGCTCGGCGTGATTGTAAAAGGCATCGGCGCTCGCCTTTCTGGAGTGGACGAGAGGCAACCACTAGTGAGAAATATCCTTCGTGGATATTGAAGCAAGACTCATTCATTTGAGTGCTTCAACGAGGAGTAGGGGAGACCGGACGAGTCTCCGAGACCTCGGGAAAAATCCTTGTGTTTGTCTTCCTTTTAATTGTGCTATATTATTTTTTTCTTATTATTTGCAAAAGTTATTTTTAGTTGAAAAGTTTTAAAACCTCCTATTCACCCCCTCTAGTCGGCATCCTCGATCCTACACGTGGTATCAGAGCGTGGTCTCTCAATTAAATAGGCTTTACCGCCTAGAGAGAGGATGACGTCAAATGAGGGTTTTCATCTCAGTCATACCGGCCGTGCGCCTATCTTTGATGGGACTAACTATCCCTATTGGAAAGTGCACATGTCGGTATTTGTAGAGGCCATGGGGTTTGATGTTTGGGATATTGTTAAGCTTGGGTTTACTCCTCCGAATGATCCAGCAAGTGACTCCGATGATGATAGGAGAAAACTCCACTTAAATGCCCGTGCAATAAATGCTCTCTTTGCCGGCTTATCTTTAAATGAGTTTAACCGTGTGAGCAATCTCACCACCGCTCACAAGGTTTGGACCACCCTCGAGGAAATATACGAGGGCACTACCAAAGTCAAAGAGGCAAAGTGAAGCTCCTGTTCTAGCTTTATTGAATTTATAGAAACCATTCGAGCTTGAAACTGATGCCTCAGGTTATGCCATGGGCGTCGTGCTCATGCAAGAAGGTCGACCAGTAGCATATCACTCCGACTTATTCCATCAAGCTCAGAAAAACTATCCAACTTACAACAAGGAATCGTGTGCACTGCATCAAGCCGTAAAGCATTGGCGGTATTATCTTTTGGGTAAAGAGACTGTTGTCCACACCGACCCCCAACCTTTGCAATGTTTGCAAACTTAGTCCAAGCTACAACAAGCTCAACATATGAAGTGGATGTCATATCTACAACAGTTCAATCTGGTCATTAAGTACAAGAAGGGCATACACAACGAATTGGTGGACATGCTGTCGTGACCACCAGTTACGACCCTCTGCTTATTGTTGGATATAGATTTTGATGATTAATGAAAATTTGGATAAACCTTGTTTTAGTACAAGTAAATTGAAATGTTATTTGTTAAACCCTGAAGTTGATGTCTCCCTTGTTGTGGTTTAATATTAATGCATATGTTGAGGGGGAGCTCATCATATCAGTCATTTGCGTTTGCATCAAGCTTGTGCTACTTGTTATCATGACATGAGTAGTATGGATGTTATGCTTACCTCTTATCATGTATGGATCTATATGACTTTATATTCATCTCTTACCCTTTTCTGGTTTATCGAAAATGGTTTCGTCATTAAACACCAAAAAGGGATATTGTTGAGTCAACTCCTTTGAGAGTAATTTCTTTAGTGATTAATGACAACGCAACTATGAGACTAACGTTGTTTAATGAGTGTATGTGTTGTGTTGGGGGAAATCTCCGCGGAACTAAGTCAGGTAAGTTGCGCCACATTTGCCTGGGGACATGGCCTCCAGGGCCTCCCCGGGCGCCACCATTTGCCCGGGGACCTGACCTCCAGGGCCTCTCCGGGCGCCGCCATTTGGCCCCCGGGACCTGGCCTCCGGCGCCGTCCTGGGCGCCGCCATTTGCCCGGGGACCTGGCCTTTGGGGCCTCCCCGGGCGCCGCCTTTTGGCCCCCGGGACCTGGCCTCTCGCGCCGTCCCGGGCGCCGCCATTTGCCCGGGGACCTGGCCTCCGGGGCCGTCCCAGGCGCCGCCATTTGCCCCGGGACCTGGCCTCTGGGGCCTCCCCGGGCGCCGCCATTTGGCCACCGGGACCTGGCCTCTGGCGCCATCCCGGGCGCCGCCATTTGCCCAGGGACATGGCCTCCGGGGCCTCCCCGGGCGCCGCCTTTTGGCCCCCGGGACTTGGCCTCCAGCGCCGTCCCGGGCCTCATCGCCCTCCTCAAGGTAAAGTCTCGAGTTGTTTATCACGTGCAGGTCACGCGAGGAGCGTCTCGGGAATCAGCGACCACCTGTCAAGCATCCAAGACGTTTGACCGGGAGAAGGACGTTCCTACCCCTCAATCCGACGGTGGCTTCCGGGGTAGTTTAGGCTTTTTGCTTCTTTTTGGGGCTATAAATAGCCCTTGTACCCCTCAGTTGTAAGCAAGTGATTCATTTGTTGGAATAGCTAAAAACTAACAGGTGTGCTCCGGAAGCCTCTCCCCCGGAGAGAGCCTCCCCAGCCGACTCCGGTCGGGAGCGCACCGACAGGACTAGGGCCCCCACTGGGACCCGAACCTGTATAAATCCTCGTGTCAATTCTTGTGTTTGTCCGGCGGGGGAGGACCGGTCACCCGGTCAACCCGCGCCGCGTAATCTTTGCTAGGATCGCTAACAAAACCTGCCGGGGTATTCGCAATACCATGACAGTTGGCGCCGTCCGTGGGGACTCATGACAAGACGCCATGGCTCCCCTAAGAACAAGGGCTCGCACCCTTCCCGGTGATGCCGGTCTCGGAGACCCGGCGCCGCCCGTCCGGGACACTGCTGTCCCGGCGCTTCCGCCCGGAGGCGGCCTGGCCCAGGTACCGCCTCCCTCCTTTCCTCTTAACTTAGGCGCTTCCACCTCCAGGTCGTTCCCGGTGACCGCGGGGACCTCGGCCGGGACCAGTCTCCCCCCGACGGCTTCCCCGGCTCCCCGGGATGCCCTGCTTGAGGCTCTAGTGGAGGGCCATCTCCGCGCCCAGCGCTCAATGGATGAGCTGCTCAACGTGTTGGCGTGGCCTCCGGCCCCCACATTTGCGTCGCACCCGTACTCGGGGGCTATGCCCCCGTTTATGGGTTATCCGGCGGCCCCTCCGGCCTCCGGAGGTCTATCCACCCCGTATGAACCTGCCGGGGGGTTCCCTCCCCCTGCGGGATATACGTCCGGACCCTTCCCGGCACCCGGGCCCGTCCCGGTGCCGGGAGGCTACTTCATGCCAGGGCCTTTCGTGGCACCAGGGGGGTAGCCCGTCCCAAGCCTATTTCCAGGGCCGGGAGCCCACTTCATGCTGGGGGTTTTCCCCACGCCGGGAGCCAGTCCCGCCCCCCGCGTTGCGTTTACAGCACCGGGGGCGGTCGACAGAGCAGCTCGCGTGCCTCAGCGGACTTCCCCCCGCATGGGCTCCCCGGTTCCGGACGTCGCCACGGGGGCTCCCCCCTCGCTGGTTCCAGATGTTACAGGGGCTTCCCCCTTTCCGGTTCCGGTCGTTGCCATTGGGGCTCCCTCCACTTCAATTCCAAACGTCGCCGTGGGCGCCCCCTCCCCGGTTCCGGATAATACAGGGGCTTCCCCCTTTCCGGTCCCGGGGGTCTTCGCAAGGGGCTCCCCCCAGCCGGCCCCGGAAGCCTCCGGGCCGGCAGCTACAATGCATAAGCTCCCTCCCTCGGCGGAACAGGTCCATTTCACCCGAGGGGAGGTGGAGCGAATGCATTCACCTGAGCGCGGGGAAGAACTTCCCCCCGGCCGCGGTCGCGGGGAGCCTCGCTCTCGCACCGGTCGGGGGAAGAGACCCGCTGAAGAGCCAATCTCTCCGGAGAGTAGCCCAGACGTCCGGGAACTCAGTCCCGGCCCGGAGGAGAAGCGTCGCCACCGCCATTCCGGCGGGCCTCTCGGACCGCTTCCAGACTCAGACAACGAGGGTGTGCCCCCCGTCAAAGAAGACAGCGACCGGGACTCTCCCCGGGAAGTGCAGGGGGCTAACCAGCCCCTATGCCGAAGACTTCGCAGCATCCGGTGGCCGCGGCCCTACCGCCCTCCGCACATCGAGCTCTATAACGGTGAGGCAGACCCTTACGAATTTGTGCAGGTTTACTCCACTGCCATTTCCGCAGCCGGGGGGACGAGACGATACAATGCAATGTCTTCCCCCTCTACCTCACCGGCATCACCCGCTCCTGGTTCTACAACCTAAAGGCCGGCTCCATCAAGTCTTTCACGCAGCTCAAGCGGGAGTTCTGCGCGAACTTCCAGGGGAACTATGTGCGCCCCCTGGACTCCTCGCAGTTGTACACTGTCCGGCAGAGGACTGGGGAGACCATCAGAAGCTTCTTCAAGCGCTTTGCTCAGGTGAAGAGCAAAGTGGCCCACGTCCCTGACTCTACGGTCATCGAAGCCTGCAAAAGCGGCATCCTCCCAGGGGAACTCCACCGAAGGCTCTCCCAGAGCTGCCCCTCTTCTGCTGACGAGCTCTTCAGCGTACTCGAAAAGTACGCTCGGGCGGAGGAAGACGACATTTGGAAGAGGACCCAGGGGGCTCCCGCCCCCGCCGACCGGGGGGCCAGGGATCCCCTCAAGCGCCCTAGGCAGGGGGGCGTAACGAGCCACGGCCTCGGGACACCTTTGTCCTCGAGGGCGGAGGCGGCTCGCGCGACTCCCCGAGGGGCAACCGCCCCTTCCCCAATTTGAAGGGCCATGGGGGAGGACAGTCTTCGCGCGGCTGGGAAGGCCCCGCGGGGAGAAGGCGGGAAGGACCGTGGTGCAGCTTCCACGGGTCCAGTACCCACGCTACCCGAGACTGCAGCCAGCTGCTGCAGCACTTCGCGGCGTTCCTCGACCAGCACGGGCAGGGGGGGACTCCGGCCTCCTTGCTCCCTCGGCTAGCTGTTTCGGCCCTTCCCACTCCCGCGGGGGGTCAGCAGACGCAGGAGGGGGAGCCTTCAGAAGCTCTCCCCTTTCAAACTTCTCAGCGCTGCATCAACGTCATCGTGGGAGGGTCCGCCTCCGGGCGGGACTCTAAGCGCCAGCGTAAGGAGTACGCGCGCGAGGTCAAGGTTGTGGGGGTGCTACACGCGTCCCCGCCACCTAGGTGGTGGGACGTCCCCCTCGCCTTCACGGCGGAAGACGCGCGAGGGGTTCACTTCCCCCACGACGACGTGCTCATTGTCTCCGCGACCATCTACAACTGTCACCTGGCCCGTATCCTCGTGGACGGTGGGAGCTTCACCGACGTCCTGTTCCTGAAGGCCTTCAAAGAGATGCAGGTGGATGAGAAGCTCCTGCAGCCCGCCGCCGGGCCCCTGCAAGGTTTTGTCCCGGGGAAGGCGATCCACCCCGTGGGCAAGGTAGATCTTCCTATGACATTCGGCACCCCGGAGAACTACCGGACTGAGCTGGTGCACTTCGACGTAGTGGACCACCCTTCCTCCTACAACGCGATAATGGGGAGGACCACAATCAACCGGCTGGGGGCTGCCACCCATCAAAATTACCTCTGCATGTAGATCCCCGGGCCGCATGGTGTGATCAACGTCCGGGGAGACCAAGACATGGCCCGTGCTCTATACGAGCGCACTACAGCCACAATCGGAAGCGTCAACCTCATAAAGACGCCCGGGAGGGAGGCTTCTCCCCCGGAACTAGACGCCGCTGCGCCACCGCCCAGGAGGCCCCTCCTCAAGCCGCGCCCAGAAGGGGGCCTCCGGAAGATCCTGCTGTCCCCGGGCGACGAAGACAAAACCATCCGGATCGGGGCGGAGCTCCCCGAGGAGCATGCGGCGCAACTTGCGGCTTTTCTGCGTGAAAACTCCGACATTTTTGCGTGGAAGCCTTCGGACATGCGGGGCGTCGCCCGGGAGGTCATTGAGCACAAGCTCGCAGTGGCCCCCGGTCACCCCCCGATCAAACAGAAGCTGCGCAAACTCTCCCTCGAGCGCCAAGAAGCAATCAAGGTGGAGATCACTCGGCTCCGAGAGGCGGGGTTCATTCGGGAGGTCCTGCACCCCGAGTGGCTCGCAAACCCCGTCCTCGTCAAGAAATCAACCGGCAGGTGGCGGATGTGCGTGGACTTCACCGACCTTAACAGCGCCTGCCCCAAAGACAACTTCCCGCTCCCGCGGATTGATCAGCTCGTCGACTCCACTGCGGGGTGCGAGCTCATGAGCTTCCTAGACGCCTACTCGGGCTACCATCAAGTCCGGATGGCGGAAGGGGACGAGGAAAAGACGAGTTTCATAACTCCCCTCGGAACCTTCTGTTACGTCCATATGCCCTTCGGGCTCAAGAACGCGGGGGCGACCTTCCAGCGCCTCATGACGCTGGTCTTCAAAGATCAAGTCGGCTGCAACGTCGAAGTCTACGTAGACGACGCGGTCATCAAGAGTCCCCGCGCAGCCTCCCACATCGACGACCTGGCTGAAACCTTCTGCAACCTCCGCGCGTTCGGGCTCAAACTCAACCCGGAGAAGTGTGCCTTCGGGGTGCGCGGGGGAAGCTCCTAGGTTTCCTCGTGTCCCAGCGGGGCATTGAGGCAAACCCCGAGAAGATCCGGGCATTCCTAGAGATGCCCCCGCCGCGCTCCGTCAAGGATGTCCAGCGGCTCTCCGGCCGCCTAGCCGCGCTAAGCCGCTTCGTCTCCCGGTAGGGGGAGCGAGGCCTCCAGTTCTTCAAGATCCTCCGGGGGCTCGAGGAGTTCCGCTGGACCCCCGAGGCCCAGGAGGCGTTCGACGACCTCAAGAAGTATCTCACGAGCCCTCCAATGCTCGTGAGTCCGTCTCTAGAAGAGCCCTTGCTCCTCTACCTCGCCGCGACCCTCGTCGCCGTCAGCGCGGTCTTGGTGAAGGAGCAAGGGGGGCAGCAGCGTCCCGTGTACTACGTGAGTGAGGCCCTCCAAGGGGCCAAAACTCGGTACACGGAGATGGAGAAGGTCTGCTACGCTCTCCTGATGGCGTCCCGAAAGTTTCGCCATTACTTCCTAGGGCACCCCATCACCGTCGCATCGTCCTTCCCCCTGGGGGAGGTACTGCGGAACAAAGAAGCCACCGGCCGGATTGGGAAGTGGGGGGCCGAGCTCGCCCACTTCTCCCTGTCCCTTATCGGCCGCTTCGCCATCAAGTCGCAGGTCCTCGCCGACTTCGTCGCAGAGTGGACTCCTGCCTCTGGGTTCGGGGACGAAGACCTCCCTGTGCCGCCCCGACGCAGTGATCATTGGACTCTCATGTTTGATGGGTCGCTGTGCCTCGCTGGGGCTGGTGCGGGAGTAGTCCTCTGGAGCCCTGAGGGGAAGGAACTCGAGTACGCCGCGCGGCTCGAGTTCCCCGCAACCATCAACGTCGCTGAGTATGAGGCTTTGCTCCTCGGGATGCGCCTTGCGCGCTCCCTAGGAATTCGGCGCCTCCTAGTCAAGGGAGATTCTCAGCTCGTAGTTTGCCAAATGGACAAGTCTTACCTGTTCCATGACGCAAACTTAAGTCTTTATTTACAGGAGGTGCGAAAGATGGAGAGGCATTTCGACGGCCTCGAGGCCCAGCATATCCCGCGAAGGGACAATGACCGGGCCGACGCCTTGGCCCGGGCCGCAAGCGCCCGGGAATCGCTCCGCAAGGGGGCTTTCTTGGAAATCATCACGAAGCCCTCGGTGGCCTCCCCGGACACGGGTGACGAGCCTCATGTCCCGGAGGTCACCGAGATCACCCGGACTCCGTCTTGGATGGACCCCCTCATCTCCTTCATCAAGGGGGAGGGGGACCCTCCTAGCGAGACCGAGGCTAAACGCCTCCGGGCTAAAGCCCGGGCATATCTCCTGTTGGAGGGGAGGCTCTACAAGCGGGGGGCCTCCGCCCTCCTGCGCTGCCTCCCCCGGCCGGAAGGACTTCAACTTCTCAAAGACATCCACGCGGGGAGCTGTGGTTCTCACCTAGCCCCGTGTGCCATCGCGGCCAAGGCCCTCCGGCAGGGTTTCTACTGGCCCACGGTCATGCGCGACGCGCGAGACCTTCTCTCAGTGTACGAAACATGCCAAAAGATGGCCAAGGGCTCGAACCTCCCCCCTATAGAGTTGCAGACAATCCCCATCACTTGACTCTTCGTGCGCTGGGGGATGGACCTCCTAGGGCCCTTCCCCCCAGCGCCCGGAGGATACAAGTATGCGGTACTCGCGGTCGACTATTTTACAAAGTGGGTTGAGGTGGAGCCTTTGGCCAGCATCATGTCCCGGGCCAGCATCGTATGTCGTTTTGGTGTCCCCCGGGAAATCACCGTGGACAACGGGACCCAATTCGACTCGGCTTATTTCCGGGAATTCTGCGAAGGCCTGGGGCTCATCATCCACTTCGCCTTAGTGGCCCATCCTCGGAGCAATGGGGCTGTCGAGAGAGCCAACGGCGTGATCCTACAGGGATTGCGCCGGAGACTCGAGCAAACCGCTTCTAAGCGGGGTGCAAGGGCAGAGGAGCTTCCTAGCATCCTCTGCTCCATACGCATGACCCCGTCCCGGGCGACGGTGTAACATCCCTGTTTTTGGCTATCTTTTCTGCTTGCGAGTCAGCATATCTTCTTTGGAATCCCTGATGTCTCAACCCTATCTTGATCTTAGGTATGCCACTACCTTAACCTAAAAAGTTGGCAGCTAAATTTCATCTCCCAGATCATTTTCACATTTCAGTCCAAAAGTGTTTCAGTTTAGTTCTTTTCAGAATTTAAAAAAAAAACCCAAAAAGGCTGAAAGTCCCAGATAATCTCCAAATTCAAATCTGATCAAGTGATTATATTTCTTTCATTTTTCTGAACGTTTTTCCCTTCTGGAAGAACTCAAGAATCTCAACCGAAACCCTAGTTTCAGCCCCGACAAAAGTTCCGAACCCTAATTACCCTGTTTACCCTAATTACCCTGTTTTTGATTTTTGTCAAAACCACCAGATCATATCGGATTTTACCATTTTTTCTACTGGATGAGTCTAAGACATTTAGTAACACTCATCCGCAAAACCAGATTTCAGATCAGCCCTCTAGATCTTCAAATTTGCAAATAGGCCCAAGTTCCCGAACCAAAATCCTCGCAGTTTAGTCCAAACCTTCGCAAATCAGTCCAAAGTTTGCAACCAAGTCCCTGTGCCGTTTTCGACCAGAGCAATTCGACCAGAGCCCCGCCATTTTGCCTCGCCGTTGAACTTGTCGCCGGCGAAGTTCCCCGCGCTGCCACCATCGCAGCCACGTAGCCACCACCTGCGCACAACTGTACCGCCACCGTGGAGCACCTCACCCGCGCTGTGCCGTGTTCTTCCCCACACGCGCGCGTGCCTGCTGTTGTCAGAAGCTTTTCGCCACATGGTTGCCATCCCGTAGATCGCTATCTCGTCGTCCTGACAAAATCCCGATTCCGCGCGATACCCCGTCTCTGGCAAAGCTCCCGCCATGTCCCGATGTGCCTCGCTGACCGCTCCAACGCCAGAAAATATCCCACCGGCGATTGCTGCAACTCCCGAGAGCTCGACCCCGCGGCTATATAAAGCCCCCTTGCCCAGCATCTCTTCACACACCATCCCGCAGTTGCAAGCTTTAGCCTCCACCACCAGAGAGTAACCCAGTTCCTCAGCGCCGCCGCGAAGACCTTCTTCCCCGGTGAGCTACCTCTGAAGCTCACGGCACCAGCTTCGCCTGCGGCTTCCCCCTCCAAACCAATTTAACCAGTAAGACCCCCTTATCCCCCCGTATGTGCCATAGCCGTTAATTGACCCTCGGCGAACCTCAACGCTGGCAATCACCGGAAAAGCCGTAATCCCCTGTTCCCCTAATGCCGAGTGATTCAAGCCAAATTGATCCTCGTGCCAGTAGAGAATAATGATCAGTGAGCTGGGAGGAACAAGCCTGCAAACTTGGAATCGTCAATTTTGCCCCGAGCGTCGAAATCCCATGTTCGAGCCTCGGCAGTTCGCCGGAGAACGCCGCCATGCTTCTCCAGCCATTCTCTGGCAAAATTGAGTACACCAATAGCTTTGTGATGACCCCTAGATGCTTCCCGAGTGTGGAATTGAGTTCAAACACCCTGGAACGAAAACGCCCAAATCGGTGCCTTCGTCTTCGGCCCCGATCGCCGGAGTTCATTTTTCGGCCAAACCAGCCAATGAAACCTTGTCATCTAGCTAGGCCTCAACCCCCTGAGCAATTTACTCCACTGGCTCAAACCCTGAATCGGCCTAGATCAAAAGTTATGATCATGCCAAGATTACTGTCCAGTAGTTCAGGCCACTGTGTTTGCTCAACAGATTTGGCCACCTTCCGGCCACTTTCTGCCCTTGAGCCTGTTGAGAGTTTTGTAGCTGTTATTAAGGCCTAAACCCCAGACAAAGTTGTGCACCAATTGGAGTCCTGAGTCAAAAGTTATGCAATGCCCTAGTTTCTGGCCATGTCTAGCACTATGTCAGTGCATGTCCACCAGTGGCATTGGATGATTTAGACTTGTTACATTTGAGGAATTGAAATGCCACTTTGTCCACTAAGCCTTTTGAACCATGCTCTACAATATTCCCTATTGCCACATCTCCAGAAAACAAACCTAGAACCAATTTAGGGCTATGTCAAGCCATGAGCCGAATGTCAGCCCTTCGACATTCAAGTGCTTTTGAGCCCATCTCTTCGATCGATGTCAAGTGACCTTGTCCAAACCCTTACCCCTGCATGCATGATGTAATTACGTATTATTTTCTAGTGCTTGTATGCTTATATAGTGTGTATGTGTTGTTTGTATCCGCCGTGGAACCAGATGTTGAAGGAACAGAAGAGATCTTCGAGGATTCATCTGAGCAGCTAGACCCATCACTGCAAGGCAAGTCTCAAACCCTTGATCATGTCTAGCCTAATATTTTGAAATGAAGTATGTTAACTGTTTTCAAGTATGTGCATGCCTTAGATTCAAATAAGAGTTATGTTTTAATGAAATGATTAGATATGACCTAAATAACTATAAAGCCCCTTTTGACATTGAATATCCATGCACCCTTGTCACCCTAGAATATCATGCTTAGGCTATGCTATGCCCAAGATTATATGATAAATATTGAATGGTCACATATGAGAAAAGTATATTCAAAACCCTTTCTTGTGAAAGAAAATGTGATTGGAATCGATAGTGAGGATGGTTTGATTGGATGGTGCTGTGTGCGCACTGGGAATGTGAAAGACTCCTCACTAGAGATTCATAAGGACTAGAACCTTGTGTTGTGCTTCTATGCGGCATGAAAAACGTACCAACCACTTGCCCGGTTATGGGACGGGCGCAACTTAGTAGCTTTCTTTAGTATTGGCTTTTCCCGGCAATGGTTGTCGATCCAGTGTCTTGCGAGAACTGGTGGGCCGCAGAAGGCCATGAGTGATGTGAGTTCAGAAAAATCATGAGAGGAAAAGGTGGAAAGAAGGAAGACGCCCTATGCCAGATTAAGTCGTGCGCGACTGTAATCAAGAGAGGCTATGTGTCTTGCGAGAACATAGACCCAGGCTAGGAAGTAAGGCAGTGGGGAGGACCCACAACGGTACTTGAGACTTGACTGTCTATTTACCGGGCAGGGAATAGTTAATTCTAGGACTGTAAACTGTTGTGTCATCTCGGCCTTGTCACATGTGTAAGAGTCGCATGGAGAGGTACCGACTTGAAAGCCGAATGATCGGTGGATTAAGGTGGTACACCTTTGCAAAGTTTAAAAAAGTATCGGATACTCTGAGCTCCCAGGTTATGGAGTCTGCGCGCTGTGGATTCTATTCACGTCGATGCAGCACAAGTAGCTTTTGGAAAGTTTTTCACAAAATCTGAATAAAGTGGTGACTCATTTTCTAAGAATTTAGCTTAGGGTTTTAAAAGCACCGCTTTCGAAACTAAAGATCTTTTCTTCAAAACCAAGTGCGAGAATCTATTCTATATACATATATAAAGCCAAAGAGCTATTCTTTGAGAAATTCCCCCTCATCTAAGTATACTTGCATTCTTATTTGGGATTTGTTGAGCACCATGTGGACAATGTGCTCACCCTTGCTTTTACAAACAAATTTAGAAGAAGGATTCATCGACCCTGAATCTTACGGTCTTGAACCCAATGTGGAACAAGAAGAAGAAACTGAAGACCCAGCTTGCTAGAGGGTTATGTACTAAGGTGGAGTCAGATGTGGAAAAGGCCCGTACAACACCGCTGCTGCTGAAAAAGAAGACAGATGAAGTTCTTTTGCTTACTATCGTTGTTTTATTTTGTGCCGACCTTTGTGTCGAAAACTCCTTAATTTGTATCAACATTTAAATGCGTTATTTTGGCGCTAAGTTATTGTGATGTTGGTCCTCGTGATCAGCACTTGTTTTTAATTACTCGCATTTTTATATGATGCATCTTTTTGTTGTGAGCTGCAATGTACCTTTTCTGAGTGCAACCCACCTGGGCGGTTGCCACCGGATTCCTCAAATGAGGGTCCTACAGACGGGGCGTACTCCCTTCTCCCTGGTCTACGGGGTGGAGGCAGTCCTCCCCCCGGAGATCGCCTTCCGGTCACTGCGGGTCGAGCTCCTGCAGGGAGCCACGCCCGCAGCGTACCAGGCCAATGAGGCAAACCAGCGCCTGTAAATCGACCTCGTGGAGGAACGCGACCGAGCGCTCCTCCGCCACGCCATCTACGAGCAAGAGATGGCGCGCGCGTACAACCAGCGCGTGCGCGAGAGAGCTTTCCGCCTTGGGGACCTTGTCCTCAAGCGCGTCACAGACCCCCAAGCCCAGGGGAAACTCTCCCCCAAGTGGGAGGGCCCCTACAGGATCTCCGCGGTCCTGGGCTCGGGGGCTTATAAGCTCTCCAACCTTCAAGAGTAGGAGCTGAAGCACACGTGGAACTTGCGTTTACTTCGCAAGTTCTATGTTTAGCCTTACGGGCCTGTCCCCTCCCCCGGAGCGGTCACGCCGGAGGGGGAGGAGGGACACTGTATTTACTTTTCCTCCCCTTTCGCGGCTTCGCAAGGGGAGGCACTATACTTCATTTTATTAGCAATACATAGGTTTTGCTCCTCAACTGTCTCATTGCAGGTTCTTCTCACTACCGCCCCTAGCGGCGATACCCTCCCTGCGAGGATGCCCTCCCCGCGAGGACGCCCTCCCTGTGAGGATGCCCTCCCCGCGAGGAAGCCCTCCCTGTGAGGATGCTCTCCCCGCGAGGAAGTGGGCCCAGACCCAGCAAGTCCCTCCTGTAGGGCGGCTTACGATCAGCCCTAGTGGATTGAGGGTGTAAGCGGCAACCCGGTCCCCAGCGGCCGCGGTAACGAGTCACTTTGGGAGACTAGTCCCCTGCCCAAACACTCAAGACCCGTCATCGGGCACTTCCTCCTCCAGGAGTAGACGCTCTCCCCAGTGGGACGTCTAATGGCTTTCATGGATATCTCTTCCTCCTCCGGGAGTAGATGCTCTCCCCAGTTGGATGTCTATTGGCATTCTTGGATATTTGCTCCCCGGCGACCTTATTCCCGGCTCCCCGTCCTCACGTCAACCGGACGATTGTCTCCCTGAAGAAGTTACGGATTTCCCGGACATTTCTTCCCCGGAGACCCTATTCCCGGCTCCCCGTTCTCACGGCGACCGGATGATCATCTCCTAGGAAGCCCGCCTTCGGAAATCTCATCAGGTTTTCTTGGATGTTTCTTCCACACGAGGCCTTATTCCCGGCTCCCCGTTCTCACGGCGACCGGACGATTGTCTCCCGGAAGGTCTTTCCCTTGGAAACCTCGATTTAAAATTTTCTAACTTAGAAAAATTTCTATGCTACAGGTCACTTCCACCCCGGGGGCCTTGCTACCCCCACAGCGCGCGGAGCTACCCTCCGGCCCGCTGTGGGCGGGGGGGATAAGGAACCCCCGGGTGTCGACCGTACCGCCCACGAGCAAACTTAGCTCATTCTTGTGAAAAGGAGTCGTCCAGACCATCCAGGAAGAAAAAATAAAAAGACAATGAAAGAAGAAGCAAGCGAACAACTTTATTGATTGTCAAACCCGGAGTACATTTTCCCCCTCAGGTGGGTTTCGGAAATGATACAACCCGGGCTTTAACCCGGAGGGATCCTCTACATCCTAAGGCTCCTACGCCTAATACTCCCGGAGGCTCTCCGCTAGCTCCCGGGCCAAGTCCCGGTACAATGTGTGCACGCAGCGCCGAGCGTCCCGGAGCACATCTTCGGGCCAGAACTCGTATCCCGCCGGCGGAAGTATCCGAAGAGGAGGTATCATCTGGAACCTCGGACGCGGCGGGGACAACTCGGCGCGATGATTGTCAAAATTGTCCAAGTGCCACTCCGGATGCCACCTTAACCGGACGGGCTCCCGGACGGCGTCCCCGCTGCGCTCCCCGGAGATGAGGCTTAGCAATATTAAAGCCGCTTGGGCGTCCCATGGAGAGCCCCTCCCGGACCTTCGCCCGGGAGTAACCTCCAGGGAACCCTGGTAACATTGCATTCAATTCAAAGACTTAGAAAAATTTCTAACTCTATTGCATTCCAAAATATCTTTTTACAAGTGTCCGGGACTTCTTCTTAGAAGCTACCGGGATCAAAAGTCCTAAGAAAACAAAAGGGTCCTATCTAAAGACCCAGGGGGAGGCTCACACTTTTTCATTGGCGTCCTCCCCTCGGGGGGCTTCCTCCAAGGACGGTGCCGGGAATCTCACCCGGATGATCCGATCGTAGAAACCCCCGGCGAGCTGCTCCACCTCCCGGCGTGCGGGCTCGAAGAACTCGGGGAAGCTCCGCGGGATGCGGCCCCCGATCGCTTGGGCGCCCACTCCCCGGTGCATGACGAGCCCGGCTGCGGCCGCGACGACGGGGATCGCCCGGCCTCGCGCCCGGGCGTCTGCTGCCTCCGGGATCATGGAGACTTGTGCGTTAAGAAAACGCACAGCCTCCGCGAGCGTGGCCGGGGGCACCTCCGAGCCACCCCCGGAGCCTAGGCTTACGCCAAGGCTCTCGAGGGCCGAGCGGACGGAGTGGCCTGCATCCGCCACCGCCCGGACGCTCGATCCCTTGAGCTCCCGGAAGGCCTCCTCCCTCGCCTTCGCCTCCTCTCGGAGGCGGCCGTTCACCGCCTCTGAGACGTGAACTTGGGCTTGGACCCGGGCCAGCTCCTGGAGAGCTTTGTCCCTCTGGCCCAGGAAGGAGGCGGCCCTGTCCTCCGCGTCCTTGAGCAGCCGGATGACACGCTGCTCGACGCCCCAGGTAATTGCCGTCCCCTACAAATTCCAGAGTTAGAAAAATTTTGGATGCAGGGAACCAAGAGAAAGCGACAACCGCTTCGGGTGAATACCTGGGCCTGGAGGGACCGATGCTCCGCGAAGCGGTCGTGGAGCGTCCCCCCCGCGACGAAGGCCTGGACCTTTGGGGTCTGTAGGTCTTCCGCGTAACGTTCGACCTCCCCTGCGGAAAGCAGGGGGGTCTCCCGCCCGGCGCTTGCCCCGCCGCGGCCAATAATGGGCTCCCCGACCTGGGCGCCCGGTGCGACCTCGGTCGGGGTGGCGGTCGTCGTCGTCTTAGTCGCCGAAGTCCCCCCCGAGGAAGTGGCTGAGGAAGCTTCGGAGGGGGTCCCGCACCAGGGGGGATCATCAGCCCTTTCCC
Organism: Pharus latifolius; assembly: GCA_019359835.1. Taxonomy (NCBI): domain Eukaryota; kingdom Viridiplantae; phylum Streptophyta; class Magnoliopsida; order Poales; family Poaceae; genus Pharus; species Pharus latifolius. The sequence continues at coordinate 69,612,660 of CM033323.1, forward strand.
CTTCCCGGGCGGGAGGGCCCCCGGGGCCCCCACTTCCGGCGGGACTTCGTAGACCGAGGGCTCCCCTCCTTGTCCACGGGCCATTCAACCCGCGGAGGCGAGGTCTCCGCGAACCTCACCTCCGGTTTCTCCGGCTCGAAGGGTGCCGGGGGCACCGGGAGGACTGCTACTGAGGGAGGTGACAGGGCGTAGTCCGCCGAATCGGACGCCGCCCCGCCCGCTGCCGGCTCCTTCCCCCGGGCCGCAACGGGGCTCGTCGGGGGAGGGGGTGTTGCTTCCTTCCGGGCCAGCGCCCGGGCGCGCTCGGTCCCGGGGGTCTCGTCCCAGGGCTTCGCCGGTGTCGTCGCCGGCATCGTCGACGGGCCGGGGGCTTTTTGTACTCTGGCCTTCTTAGGCTCAGAGCCCCCGGCCGCGTCCTTCCCCCGCTTGTGTGACCCGGGGGTGGGGAGGGGCTTCCTCTCCGGGAGCTTCAGCTCATAGGCCTCAGCAACCAGGTTCCGGGGAGGACCCTCCGCCACGAGGTGGACGACGCGTTCGTGTTCGTCGGCGAAGTACCTCCCAATGAGGTTCTCCGCCTTCTCCCGCGCCGCCGGGTACGGCCGTACTATAAGAGGTAAAGAGTTAGTCAAATTTTCAAAAATTTGTAAATGCAGTAAAGCAGGTTGCCGGGACTTACGTCGGGTCATCGGCTTGACTGGGGGTCGCTGCTCCAGGCCCATGCCGGTCCCCATCCTCCCGCGCGCGAAGGGGGAGATCCTCAGAAGCATCATCTCCTCGGCGGTGTCCCGCATAGAGCGGGTCTTCCAGGAGATGATCACCTTGCCAAGGAGCTCGAGCTCCTCGTCCGTCCACACCGGAGGCTTCGGTGCGGACGACCTGCTGTAAGAGGCAGGCTCTGGGGCGTACGTCACCCCCTTGTCCCGGACCCGGAGGTAGAACCACCTCCGGATCCAATCGCCCCAATGGTCCCGGGAGGCTGCCGCCGGGTAGTCGGCCACCCGGGACGGCAGCATCTACACCATCACCGAGCCGAAGGGGGACTTGGGTGCCCCCTTCACCAGGTGGGAGCTCCGCGCCGCCGGCTCGTAGAAGTACCGGAAGACGCGTAGGGTGGGCTCCCTCCCGGTCGCCGTCTCAAAGAGCCAGATGAAGATACCCATCCGGACGAGGGCGTTCGGGGTGAGGTGGTCGAGCGCCACCCCGTACTCCTTCAAAAACTCCCGGAGCATGGGATGCACCGGGAGCTGGAGCCCCACCTCCAGGAAGGCCTCAAACGCCACGACCTCTCCGGGCCTGGGGCGGGGGGCTCCGTCCTTCTTCACGAGGACCTGGATGTCCCCGTCCTCGACGACGCCGCGCTCGACCATGGACTCGGCTTCCTCGGCCGTGAACTCGGACGCCCAGAGGAAGTCCGGAGCGATCTCCTCTGGGGGCACCTCGGTCATCTTCGCTCGACCCTTCGGTGCCATCAGGTTTGTTTTTTCCGGTGGCTAACTTTTCAGGGGGCTACGTCTAAAGGTTCCGGACGCTTGCTACCGGGCGCTTGCTACCGGGAGAGAGCTACCGGGAGAGCAAAATCCGCTAAGGCTGAGAAGTTTGGAATGAAGCTACCGGGCCCCCCAAGGCCCTATTTATAGAGGCGAGCCGTGGTCCAGATGGGCGCCACGTGGCACCCCACGGAGCAATCTGGACCATTGAAGTTCAAACTGCGCGCGGGAAATGAAGGGACTGGTGCGCGAATCGAGGTGTCGGTTCAAACTGCGAGCGCATTTATGGCGAAACGGCGCGGCCATAAGCGTCCGGCACGGAAACCGAAGCGTCACGGCTCTGGTGACTTGGTCCGAAGATTTTCCCGGTAACATGTACCATACCCACCGTGGACTCGAGCATCGTCCCCGGGGGGCATGGGGGGCTGCTGTTGGGGGAAATCTCCGCGGAACTAAGTCCAGGTAAGTTGCGCCACATTTGCCCGGGGACATGGCCTCCGGGGCCTCCCCAGGCCCAGCCATTTGCCCGGGGACCTGGCCTCCGGGGCCTCCCCGGGCACCGCCATGTGGCCCCCGGGACCTGGCCTCCGGCGCCGTCCCGGGCGCTGCCATTTGCACGGGGACATGGCCTGCAGGGCCTCCCCAGGCGCCGCCTTTTGGCCCCCGGGACCTGGCCTCCGGTGCCGTCCCGGGCGCCGCCATTTGCCCGGGGACCTGGCCTCTGGGGCCTCCCCGGGCGCCGCCATTTGGCTCTCGGGACCTGGCCTCTGGGGCCTCCCCGGGCGCCGCCAATTGCTGGGGGACCTGGCCTTCGGGGCCTCCCCGGGCGCCGCCATTTGGCTCCCGGGACCTGGCCTCCGGCGCCGTCCCGGGCGCCGCCCCGGGCGCCGCCCTGGGCACCGCCATTTGCCCAGGGACATGGCCTCCTGGGCCTCCCCGGGCGCCGCCTTTTGGCCCCCGGGACTTGGCCTCCGGCGCCGTCCCGGGCCTCATCGCCCTCCTCAAGGTAAAGTCTCGAGTTGTTTATCACGTGCAGGTCACGCGAGAAGCGCCTCGGGAATCAGCGACCACCTGTCAAGCATCCAAGACGTTTGACCGGGAGAAGGACGTTCCTACCCCTCAATCCGACGGTGGCTTCCGGGGTAGTTTAGGCTTTTTTCTTCTTTTTGGGGCTAGAAATAGCCCTTGTACCCCTCAGTTGTAAGCAAGTGAGTCATTTGTTGGAATAGCTAAAAACTAACAGGTGTGCTCCGGAAGCCTCTCCCCCAGAGAGAGCCTCCCTAGCCGACTCCGGTCGGGAGCGCACCGACAGGACTAGGGCCCCCACCGGGACCCGAACCTGTATAAATCCTCGTGTCAATTCTTGTGTTTGTCCGGCGGGGGAGGACCGGTCACCCGGTCAACCCGCGCCGCGTAATCTTTGCAAGGATCGCTCACAAAACCTGCCGGGGTATACGCAATACCACGACATGTTGTAGTCTCAAAGTGTATTGCGAGATGAAAGAAAACAAGGGCGTATGGAGAATGATGTTGATATGAGCCACCTTGAGCGGGGTCAAGCTTCACCGTAGGTAAGATCTAAGATTAAGGATCATTTTCTTAGGATTCTATCGGTCTCGGTGCTTGGAGATAGACCGAGTTGATAGGTTTCTTTTTGCTAGTTTAACCGTACTATTAAGAGGGGTCAGAAACTAGTAGCTTGAGTCGATCTAGTGTGGAAGCTCAAATGCATTCATATCATATTGCACTAGTACTTAATCACTCTTGCATTGCTAGAAAAATAGTGTAGTTTTTTTGAACTAGAGATAATATTTGAAAGCTACACTTAGTTGTGGTCACCAGATAAAACAATCTGTTTTAGTGCTAGAGCTGGTCGTGGTCGTATTTGCACAATTTGACCGTATCACTATTAGGAGCTAGTCGTGGTCGTAGGAGTTCAAACTAGTCGTACCAATTCTCAAGTCGAATGCGAATGCTCGACCATATCCATTCGACCACCTGCTTTTGACTGGATATTCGACCACTATGTTGATTGTCAGCATGCATATCTGCGTGGACACATACAAATTGTATTTGCATATACCCCAAATTGAGTTAGAGTAAAAATACCTATGTCCTGTTTTCGGTCGCACAGGCCAGACATTGTCTATGATGGCCGGACAATGTCTGGCCAATACAAATCTCTTTTATCAATTGCAAAACGAAACCAGAGTCATATAAATATGTTCGGGGGCTTTTGTTCAGAACAGGCCGGACATTGTCTATGATGGCCGAACAATGTCTGGCCAGTACAAAACTTGAGAGTTTTAATTGAAATGAAACTAGAGGCATATAAATCCGTTTGGGGGCTTTTGTCTGGAATAGGCCGGATAGTGTCTGGGATGGCCAGACAATGTCTGGCTAGTACAAATTGTGTGAGGTTCAAACTAAAAGTGAACCAGAGTCGTTTACATCTGTCCGGGCTTTTTGTCCGGACAAAATACTTTTGTCTGGCCTTCACAAAAATAGCCCAACGGTAACTGACACGTTTGCAACGGTCATATTGACATGTACTGTCCAGACATTGTCCGGCCTATACAAAATTTGCTCACTTTCTTGCAAACGACTAGTTTCTTTGAGAGGGCTATATATACCTTGTCTTGGCCATCATTTGAGGGTGCTCAAGAACACTAAAATCCTGTGCATAAGCTAGCCAAATCCTTTGAAGTCAATCTCTTGCATCTAGAGCCAAGATTTGAGCCAAATCTTTGAGAGCGTTTGAGAGGATAAACATTTGTGAGAGGCTAAGAGTGCTTAGTGCACATCATCCATCATTTGCAAGCTAGTGCTAGAGTGTGGGCATTCATTTGCATCATTTGAGCTTCTAGCACTTGATTCATTCAAGTGAAAGCATTTGATTTGTTACTCTTGATGATCGCCATCTCCTAGATGGTTGGTGGAGGAGAGTCGCGATCTCTCCATTGAAGTTTGTTGGAGAGGCTGACTAAAATGTGTGAAAGATACTGGTGCTCACCTCTCCAGAGTAGAGAAGGAGCAACCCAAGTTGAGATATCCTTCATGGATATAGAAGCGAAGCTCACACTTGAGTACTTCAACGAGGAGTAGGGGAGACTTGGCGAGTCTCCGAGACCAAGGTATAAATTATTGTGTCAATTGTTTCACTCTTACATAATTCGTATTTATCTTGACACAATTGTTTCCAATTACTTTTGTTGCATGTTGTATTGCTTATTCTATATTGTTGAATGGAACTTGTTGTTAGATAGTTTTAAACCCTTTGCGAAAACTAGGTTCTCCTAAATATCTTGTAAAAATTGTTTAGTCGAAATGAATTTTTAAAAGCTTCCTATTCGCCCCCTCTAGTCGGCATCCTCGATCCTACACTTATCAACGTTCATGAAGATAGAGCCCTCATGTCATGATGACTATGCCACAATGTACAGTGAAGATCCTGATTTTCGATCAGCATTGGCTGAGCTCGAAACAGGAAACCTACAGAGTTCGTTCGCTGAGAGGGACTCTTGTACAAAGAAAATTTGCTTTGTATACCTCATGGAGCACCTCAAATTCAATGGCTGTGAGAAGCGCATACATCGAAGGTTGCTGGACACTTTGGGGTTATGAAGACTTTGTAAAATCTTTATCGACATGTGTTCTGGCCACAAATGCAGCAAGATGTGGCTAGTTTTATTCGAGGTTGTGGTCTCTACAGCATCTCAAAACCGGCAAACCAAAAATTAGGTTTGTACACTCCTTTGCTAGTTCCATTACGACCATAGGAAAGCATATCCATGGATTTCTTGGGAGGATTGCCTAAGACCCGACGTGGCAACGGCTATCTCTTTGTGGTCGTTGATCGGTTCTCCAAAATGATAATTCTTATACCATGTCGAAAGACTATCATGGGGGAAGAGGCAGCTCAGGTATTCTTTCAACACGTTTGGACACATTTCAGACTAGTGACTTCTATTGTGTCTGATCATGATACCCGGTTCCTTAGTCACTTTTAGCGATCGCTCTGGACGATGTGGATACAAAGTTAAAGAGGAGTACTGCTTTTCATCTTCAAACTAATGGTCAAACTGAGGTGGTGAATCGAACAGTCGTTCATCTCTTAAGAGGATATAACTCTAAGCATCGGAAGACCTGGGATGAAAGCATACCATACCTAGATTTTGCTTTTAATTGAGCAGTACATGGTTCGACTGAAAAGTCGCCTTTTGGGGTTTGTTTGGGATTTCTACCACAGAGTCCATTCGACATGGAGTTTGTGATCCCTACCTCAGCGCAGAACAACATGGAAGCATCTGATCAAGATCGAACACAAAAGTTCCTAGAAGGTATTCAATGGCTCCATGGTGAGGTTGAACAGAACTTGCTAAAAGCTCATCTCAAGTACAAGGCACGACATGATCAGCATCGAGTTGATGCTCAATTTCATGAAGGTGATATGGTATGGCTACATTTGAGTAAGGAGGGACTTAAAGGTGAAGGTAAAAAGCTAAAACCAATTCGTTATGGTCCTTTTCGGATTTTGCAGAAAGTTGGTAATAATGCTTGTCAGCTTGAGTTACCACCATACATGGATATTTACGCGGTTGTCAATGTTGAACACCTCAAACTCTTCGAGCCTTCAATGCTGGATGACGAGCCAGATACCATAGTTCCATCTGTTGAAGACATTGGTCTATCAACGAGAAGAACCGCTACCTGACGATGTGATCTTGGAGAGGAAGGTGACAACTACCTGCAGTGGTACACGAGAGTCTTTTTGAATCAGATGGAAAGATCAACACGCACGTGCGGCAAAGTGGTACACCCGAGAAGATGGTCAAGCTCAATTTCCACATCTCTAGTTTTGATCACAGGTTGTAACGGGAGTTGGCTCCTTCTCAATAGGGGAGTCATGATCCGTGTGGATCTCAGGTCGAGTTCAGAAAGGATTCACGACCACGACAAAGTGCGCGACCTCGAAAAGGTTTGCAACCTTGGAAAGGGTTCGCGACCTCGATTCGAATTCTGGTTGCAATTGTATTCCGAGTCATATATATAGATAACTAAGTCCTATCTGTTTAGGTTTAGTTATTTGTCTGAGTCTAATACGTTTAAGTTATTGAGTCTTGTCGTGGTATTGCGAATACCACGGCAAATTTTTTGGAAGATCCTAGCTAACAAACAACGACGCGAGCTGACTGCGTTACCGGTTCCCAGCTCCGACGAAGGAGGCCCTCCTGGGGGAGGAGAATAACGATCAAGTATGAGCCTTCCCCCGGGCCTTTAGACTGGTCCTTTTTTGCTTTTTAGGATTTTTGCTCCCGGTAGCTTCTTAGAGGAAGCCCCGGAGACTTGTACATCGATTTACCAATGAAATGAAATGATTTTTTTGCTAAGTGTTGACTCACTTCTACCAGGCGCCCCTAGAGCTTGCTCCCGGGGATAGGATCCCGAGAGCTAAGCGCTTCGACTCGGGGGACGCCTCGGTGACACCAGGGTTGGCTCCCGAGATGGGATTTTCAGGCCCCGGCGAGCATGACCCGACAGATGCCCAAGTGGCCTTAGCCTTGCTGAGTCTCACCACCGGGGGGCGTGTTGAGGATGGTCCCCGGGGGCCGATCCGGTTGCGTTGGCTCCCGGAGTGGCATCTGGACAACATTGACAATAGCCGTGCTGAATTGTCTTCTCCAAGACCGGGGGCCTGGAGCGTCCCCCCACTTAGGATACGCCCTCCAGCCGGCTATGAGTATTGGCCCGGGAGCTGGCTCAAAGAAGCCCAGAGATGCATAAGGGCCTTGTACCGGGATATTTCCCGGGAGCTATCACAAGGCCTGCGAGAGTACTAGCTGTATCCACCTCCCGGAGGGGGTTGTCCTTCAGAGTAGTTTTCCGCGGGAGTTTAACTCCCCGGATTGTATCTTATATTTTCCCGGGGCTTGTCGTCCCTGGGACATCTTGGCCCATCAGGGGGGGGGGGGGGTTGTCCCTCGGTTAGATGTACCAATGCCCACCGGGGGGGGATGTCCCCAGGTTAAATGTATCAATAAAGTTGAGTTTGCTTGTTCCTTGAGCTTTTTTGTAAACTTGTCTTCGAGATTCTCCAAGAATAGTCCGGGCATGAGTTATCCCCCCCCCCCCCACAGTGGGTTGTAGCTCAACTCCGCGCGTTGTGGGGAAAGGACAAAAAGGCCCGGACGTTAATGATTACCGGGGTGACGTTACTCCTGATGCCCATTTCTGAGACTTGAAGGTCCCCCATACGAAGTCCCCCGGTCGCAGTGAAAACGGGGGGCCGAGTACATAGTCCTAGAGAGAACTTTTCCGGAGGTCCCGGTAAGAAATCCTCTGGTCATCATTAGAATGGGGAGCCGGGTGAAGGCCCTCCAGGAAGAAAATCTTCGAAAATCCCGGTAAAAATCCTTCGGTTGCCATGAGAATGGGGAGCCGGGTAAACGATTTTTGGGAGACCGAGAATTTCGTGTCTCGCTGGGGAGACAATTTGCTCCCGGAGGAGGGTAAGCCCGATGACGGGTCTAAGTGTTTGAGGGGGGACTAGTCTCTCAAATTGACTCGTTACCACAGTCCTTGAGAACTGGGTTGCCGCTTACCTCCTCAGTCCACAAGGGGTGAATGTAAGCCGCCCTACGGGAGCGGGGATCTCGTCGTAGGGACTTTTAGGCTGTGATAGCCTACGTCCTCACGGAGAGGGTATCCTCAATAGGAGGACATCCTCTTAGGAGACAGTAAGGCAAGGACCTGCAATAAGCTCGATTTGGAGAAAAAACCACTTGCATTGATAGAAATTGAAATACAACGCCTCCCCCATAGAACCGCGGCGGGGGAGGGAACAGTTAATACAACGCCTCCCCCGCAGAACTACGGCAGGGGAGGGAACAAGCCTGCATGCTAGATTGAGAACTTGCAAAGCAAGCCTACATTCCATGTATGCTTCAGCTCTTGATCTTGGAGGTTGGAGAGCTTATAAGCCCCTGAGCCTAGGACTGCGGAGACCCTGTAGGGGCCTTCCCACTTGGGGGAGAGTTTGCCCTGGGCTTGGGGGTCGGTCACGCGCTTCAGGACAAGGTCCCCGAGGCGGAAAGCTCTCGCGCGGATGCGCTGGATTATGTGCGCGCCATTTTGCACTCGTAGATGGCATGGCAGAGGACCGCTCGGTCGCGTTCTTCTTCGATGAGGTCGACTTCTAATCGCTAGTCGTTGCGCCGGGGTGGCTCCTGGAGACTCTCCCCTTCCATCGCGGGAGCGGGGGTCCATTCTGCCATGAAGTTAGCGAGGACTTGTGACTTGATGGCGGAACGCCCCGTGAGGTAAAGGGAGAAGGGAGCGAGCTCGGCTCCCCACTTTCCGATTTGGCCGGTGGCCTCCTTGTTCCGCAGCACCGTGATCGGGTGTCCCAGGAAGTAGTGATGAAGCTTCCGGGACACCATGAGGAGGGCATAGCAAATTTTCTCCATCTCCGTGTACCGGGTCTTAGCCCCTTGAAGGGCTTCACTCACATAATACACGGGAAGCTACTGCCCATCTTGCTCCTTCCCCAGCACCGCGCTTACAGTGACTAGAGTCGCGGTGAGGTAAAGGAGCAGGGGTTCCTCCGGAGACGGGCTCACGAGCATTGGAGGACTCGTGAGATACTTCTTCAGGTCATCGAAGGCCTCTTGGGCCTCGAGAGTCCACCAAAACACCTCGAGGCCCCGGAGGTTTTTGAAGAACTAAAGGTTGCGTTCCCCCGGCCTTGAGACGAAGCGACTCAGCACGGCCAAATGGCCTGTGAGCCGCTGTACATCTTTGACGGAACGCGAAGGGGGCATGTCCTGGAAGGCCCAAATTTTTTCGGAGTTGGCATCTATGCCCGGCTGGGACACAAGGAAGTCGAGCAGCTTCCCCCCGCGTACGCCGAAGGTACACTTTTCTGGGTTGAGCTTCAACTAATATTTGCGGAGGTTGTGGAAGGTCTCCACTAGGTCGTCGATGTGAGCGGCCGCATGGGAGCTTTTGACAACCGCGTCATCGACGTAGACTTCGACGTTGCGGCCGATTTGGTCCTTAAGGACCAGTGACATGAGTCACTGGAAAGTTGCTCTAGTGTTCTTCAGCCCGAAGGGCATACGGACGTAGCAGAAGGTCCCGAGGGGAGTTATAAAACTCGTCTTTTCCTCGTCCCCTTCCGCCATCCGGACTTGGTGATAGCCCGAATATGCGTCCAAAAAGCTCATCAGCTCGCACCCCGTGGTTGAGTTGACTAGTTGGTCGATCCGCGGGAGTGGGAAGTTGTCTTTTGGGCAAGCGCGGTTAAGGTCGGTGAAGTCTACACACATTCGCCACATGCCGTTTGACTTCTTCACGAGGACAGGGTTTGCCAGCCACTCGGGATGCAAGACATCCCAAATAAACCCTACCTCTGGGAGCTTGGTAATCTCAACCTTGATAGCCTCTTGGCATTCAAGGGAGAGCTTTCTCAACTTCTGTTTGACCAGGGGGTGACCGGGGGTCACAGTGAGCTTATGCTCGATGACCTCCCGGGAAACACCCTGCATGTCGGCGGGCTTCCACACAAAGACATCAAAGTTTTTGAATAGGAAGGCCGCAAGTTGCTCCACGTGCTCTTCGGAGAGGTCCGCCCTGATCTTAACAGTCTTGCCCCCGTCGTCCGAGGACAGCGGGACCTTCCGGAGGTCCCCTTCCGGATGCGGCTTGGGGGAAGACCTCCCAGAGGGGACGGCCGTGGCGTCCGTCACTAAGGAAGAGTTCTCTCCCCCCGGGGCCTTGATCACGTTGACGCTCCCGATTGCTGTGGTGGCGCGCTCATAAAGGGTGCGAGCCATGTCCTAGTCGCCTCGAGCGGTGATCACTCCGCGAGGCCCGGGAATCTTCACGCAGAGGTAGTTTTGGTTGATCGTGGCCCCCAAATGGTTGATGGTGGTCCTCCCCTTGATGGTGTTGTACGAAGAGGGGAGGTCCACAATGTCAAACCAGACCAACTCAGTCTGGTAGTTGTTCGGGGAGCCGAAGGTCATGGGGAGATTGACCTTCCCCACCAGGTGGATCGTCCTCCCAGGGATGAAGCCTTGCAAGGGCCCAGCCGCAGGTTGTAGCAGCTTTTCGTCGACCTGCATTTCCCTGAATGCCTTCAGGTACAGGACGTCAGCGGAACTCCCGCCGTCGATGAGTATATGCGTCAGCTGGCAATTGTAGATAGTGGCGGAGACGATGAGCGCGTCGTCATGGGGGAAGCGAACCCCGTGCGTGTCTTCTGCTGTAAAAGTGAGGGGGACATTCGACTAATTTGGTGGCCGAGACGTGTGTAGCACCCCCACAACCTTTACCTCCCGCGCATACTCCTTTCGCTGGGGCTTGGAGTCTCACCCTGAGGCGGACCCCCCGTGATGACGTTGATGCGCCATTGGGAGGTTTGAAAGGGGAGCTCTTCTGTTGAGCCCCCTTCCCACGCTTGTTCTTGCTACTCCCCCGAGGGGGCAGGAAGAGCCGGCAAAGCTGGCTGGGGGGCAAGGAGGCAGGACTCCATCCCCCCTGCCCACACTGGTCGAGGAATGCGGCGAAGTGTTGGAGAAGCTGGTGGCATTCCCGGGTAGCGTGGGTAATGGACTTGTGGAAAGTGCACCATAGGCCCTCCTTGCCTCCCACCGCGGGGCCTTCTCGGCCACGGGATGGCTGTCCCCCCCAACAGCCTTTCGGCTTGGGGAAGGGACGGCTGCCCCTGGGGGCATCGCGCGAGCCGCCTCCGCCCTCGAGGACAAAGGTGTCCCGAGGCCGTGGCTCGCCACGGTTGCCTCTCTTGGGATGCTTGAGGGGGTCCCTAGCCTCCTGATCAGCGGGGGCAGGGGCCCCCTGGTTCCTTCCAAAGGTCGTCCTCCTCTGCCCGAGCGTATTTCTCTAGCACGATGAAGAGCTCGTTGGTGGAGAAGGGGCAACTCCGGGAGAGTCTCTGATGGAGCTCCCCGGGGAGGATCCCGCTCTTGCACGCCTCGATAACTGTGGAGTTAGGGACGTGAACCACTTTGCTCTTGACCTGAGTGAAGGGCTTGAAGAAGCTACGGATGGTCTCCCCCGTCCTCTGTCGGACGGTGTGGAGCTGTGATGAGTCCAGGGGACGCACGTAGTTCCCCTGGAAGTTTGCACAGAATTCACACTTAAGTTGCGTGAAAGACTTGATGGAGCCAGCCTTCTAGTTGTAGAACCACGAGCGGATGATCCCTGTGAGGTAGAGGGGTAAGATGTTGCACTGCATTGTCTCATCCCCCCCAGCCACTGAGATGGCCGTGCAATACACCTGAACAAACTCGTAAGGATGGGCCTCACCATTGTAGTGCTCGATGTGTGGTGGGCGGTAAGGTCGCGGCCAGCGGATGCACCGGAGTCGGTGGCACAGCGGTTGGTTGGCCCCCTCCACCTCCCGGAGGGAGTCCCGGTCACTATCCCCTTTGACGGGGGATGCGCGTTCGTTGTCAGAGTCGGGGAGGGGTCCAAGAGGTCCACCGGCGCGACAGTAGCGTCTCTTCTCCTCCAGGTTAGTCGAACTAACCTCTTGGACGTCCGGGCACCCTCCGGAAGTGGCGGTCACTTCTTCGGCGGGTCTCTTCCCCCGGTTGGGACAGGAGCGTGGCTCACCATGATCGCGAGCCGGGGGGAGCTCTGCCTGGTAGCGTGAGGGAGCCTCTCCGGACTTCGTGGTACACATTTGCTCAACCTCCTCCCTGGTAAAGCGGACCTGATCCACCGGGGGAGCCCTCGGGGGTGGCCCCGGGCGAGGAGGGAGCTCATGAGCGGCGATTACCAGCCCAGAGGGTACTACCGGGGTGCGGGCTGGATCCCCCGCCGGGCAAGCCCCCGGAACGATGTCTGGAACCGGAGAGGGGGTCCCTCATGGGGGAGGTCTCGTGGTGGCGTGGAAGCTGATATGAACACGCTGATGAAGGACACGTTCACGGAGGGTGGCCCGATCTTCACGTCGTAGAACCTGGATGACTAGTATCTATAGATACCTAAATTAGTAGTATGACCTGATGAAATGAGATAGCCAACCACTTGCAGAGCAAGGCCTGCGTATCAATGAATTCGCCCAACCACACTTTGAATAACCTATCCACACGGTCACGCACGGAGTTGGCGCACAGATAGGGTGATCACGAAGATCGTTCAAGCAATTCTGAAGGAATCAGAAGAACAAAAGATGAAGAGATCAACTCTCAACTAAAACTAAGGATTCAATCTGAAATTTCAATATCAATGTCTTATATCTTGTATCTTGTATATAAAAAAACTATGACCATGCCTCTCTTTTATAGAGGGTAGTATGTACAAAAGATAGAAGAATTAAACTAGAATTCTAATCTGAATCTAATTCAAAATGGAATAAAAATCCTAACAAACTATAAAAGATAAAAGAAGTTCGGAATAAATCTTCTCCGAGTTGGATTTGGATTCGGACGAGACTTTTTCCTTCTGTGCAGTTGTTACTCTTTTTGGTTTCCTGGTTGCATATGATGTCGGAATTTAATGATTCTTGATGAGTTGGAAAGAACATTCGAATACCTTTCCAACAAGTACTTACAAAACCAAATTGGATATCTGTGCGGAGAATGGTGCTTGTTTGAAGTTGGACTGTCGTTTGGTCGGCAGACTGGATGCCGAGCAAAATTCTTTTGGTTGTAGCAGTTGCAATCCTTGATAGAATTGAGTGATCTTGGGCTCGTTGGAAAGCTTAGGAAATCCTCTTTCCACTCAGTAGGTGTAAAACTAGATTCAATGAAGTTATTTGGCCCATATGTGGCTATGTTCTTTCTGTTATGCTCTCCCTCTCTATTCCTGATCAATCTTAAACAAGAGCTATTATGTAGCAGCATATTCTCATCATACTTTAATTCTTTAAGGAACAAAGTCACCTATTGATGTAGTTGTTTGGCCTTCACACGAGTGATTGGTCCTTTATATTCCTCTGTTCGAGCTTTAATGCTACTTGTGCTAGTGATGTCCTCATCATTCTCCCCCTCTTGAAAAGGACTCGTCCTCGAGTCTGACAACATAGAATCGAAGAAAAGATCCAAAATATTGAATGTAAAACATACTCCATATTCCCCTGGTAGCGCTGTCTTGTAAGCATTGTCATTAATCTTCTTCTTTAGTCTAGTGGTCGAATGTAACGCCCTGTTGTACGCAAACTTCATGTGCGGCAAATAAGCTTCCAACTCTTTCAAGTTAATTTTGATCACTGTCGGTGGTCGGTTTGGCAGTGCTGCTCCAGGTGTTGGATTAATTTGATGCTTAATTCCTCGTAAAGGAGGAAGTTCAGATGGTACATCTGCTGGAAATACGTTGTTATATGATTGCAAAACAGCGATAGCAACACTAGGAAGAGTAGTTAAGTCATTAGTAGAAATCAAGGATTCTTTGTACAAGGGTACAAAACAATCAGGAAATAGATTGCAATACCTTAGCCGCTGTTTTTGAAGCTCCGGTGTGTCCACCACATGTAGATGAATAACAATGTTAATGGAAACTAGACTTGACTAGAGGACTAGAAGAGGTTCCTACAAGGAAGGACTGGCAATCGGGTGGGCGATCTGGATTTCTCCATGGTTTTCCTTATTTGATTCGCTCCTCCTTTGGTTTGGCTTTCCTCGTGGATTGGTTCCTCTTCTCTGTTAGCAGATCCTTTTGTAGGTGTCTTATTTTAGTTTGTTCAGTGTGATGGAGGTTCTTTCTTCTTCCCTGGATTGGTCTAGTGGTCTGCTCTTTAAAAGGGACATGAAAGACCTATTTGGTTTGCCGGTTACTAATATTTTGAGGTTTGCTGCTAATGATTTTCATTTAGTGGCTTCTTTTGGGAGAAGGAAATTTTGTCCTACTGAAGTTTCGTTGAGCTCTATTCTTGCTGCTTTTTTTGGGGAATTCCTGATGATTTTAGAGTGATGAGTTTGACTGAATGGAGCTTCAGATTTTCTGTTTGCAATAAAAGAATTGGCTTGGTTATTTATAAAATTAACAGGATTATTCACCAGGATTTCTCTATTTTCTTCTCTCTTTGGAATAATGGGGGTCCTCATTGGCAGAGAGAATTTAACAAATGGTTGATTGAACAAGATAATGATTGGAATTTGGTTACTTCTAAAAGATTCAATAGGAATAAGTTTTCATTTTCTTCTGGACAAGTGAATCTTCGCAAGTCGGTTTTTGATCGTCTGCATTTTCCTCCCGTGAATTCCTCTGCTAGATTGGTTTATTTTCCTTCGGCTGGTCTTCAACATGGCAGTGTTCGTAGCAAGAGGTCTCATTCCTCCTCTTTGAGCTCGAAAACTTCTCAATTTTGTTTTAATTGCCTGGCTCTAGGTCATTTCAAAAAAGAGTGTGTCTCTTTGGTTCGCTGCGCGAGCTGTTTCAATTATGGGAATATTAAGCGTTTCTGCTTTAAACGCCATTTTGAGTTGAAGAGAAAAAAGTTGTTGTTCCCAAGGTTAGCTTGGCTAAACAGGTGATACCGGCCTAGACCGTCTCGCAATAGAACGAGGACGATGCAGTAGGCGAGTATTCTAGTCGTTCTTTCCACAGGGACTAGAGAAGCAAAACGTGAAGAACTAGACTAAATTGAATGAATAAGAAACGAAAACAGATGAAAGAAAGAGAGATGTCAGAAGAAAGAGAGAGAAAGACAGAGGTGATCGCACCACGACTATCAATCAATGCTAAGTCTGTACCCATATCCGTGAGCACAAGTGATGGAATTGTAATCATCCAGTGGTCTCGCAAGGGGAGGCGAAGACAACTAAGACAAATACGTCCATCAGCGGTGTCAACAGAAGAGTGCGTAAAGAATTAACATCAATCACTCCCCTAACAGCCATCAACAAGCCCGAACAACTAACAACACAGCACTCAACCAAGGCTCAAGCCACAATCTCAGATAATGCAGGCATATGAATACAAACACTTCAAAAACATGCAATACAGAATATGCTTCTCAAGAATGGCAGACACCGACAAGCCTTCATCTCGAAGACAAATTACAACAAATTAAGAGCTCAATTCTTCAGAACACAAAGGCATAGCTCAATCAAGATCTCTGGAATTAATCTCTCCAAGATCTCAATCCTATGCTGGGCATGCAAAAACCGGGGAATTCAATGAAAATGTATTATCCCTCACAAACTCATATCATCAATCAATCACAGGGGACAATAAACATAAACAAATAACAAGAAAGAATTCAATTCGACACTTAGTTGGCAATACATTCAGGAGAATAGAACAGTATACAACAGGATAGACTAGGTATCATTAGAAAGAAAATATCAATTAGTGCAACATGGGATTTCATGCATGACAGCTAGAACTGGAGTTCAGCATCCTATTACATCGATTTCATGCAACTGATCATCTACAAACCACACAGAACGCCCACAGATTCAGAACATGCATCACAGAACAGAGAAAAGCATTCAACTGCATCGCAGGACAGATCAACAGATGACAAATGCAACTATAATCATAGAAGATTTCATTTCACACATCCTGTTGGAGAATCAATTCATAAGGCCAAACACAGTTGGAGGAACAAGAATGAAGTTTCAACTCAAAACAAGAACTGCAGTTCAAACAGATATAGAAATTGGATTTGTTTCACAGGACGGGTTCTAGTTTGACATTGACAAACACATGATCTCATACACACAGGCAGTTCATATCAAATTGAAGAACAAAGTATGGGAAAGATTTGATCACCAATGCTTGCTGTCGAGTTGCTGGAGAAGTAGCTAGAGTTTCTGAAGTCTTGGTCGAGGTGTTGAGCTCAGGCCGATGTCGAGGTAGGTGGTTGAAGTCGCCGAGGTTGAGGTCGAAGGGAGCACTGGTCGAGGAAGATGGCCGGCGAAGGATATCACCGGAGCAGTGGAAGAAGACAGCCGGGGACGATGAAGACGTGGCCGTCGTCGAAGCTGCAGCAGCTCTGGATGAAGAAGAGGACGCCGGCGTGGTGAAGTCGTGGAGGCACGCGGGATCGGGCAGACCTGGATCAGGCGGCGCCGTTTGGAGGAGAGGCTGGATGAGAAGCTGATGAAGTTGCAGTGGTCGTCGGCGTTGGAGAAGAAGAGGCCGCCGTGGTTGATGAAGAAGGCGGCGCCGTAGAGCACCACTTCGAGGTGGCGTGGTGGCGCAGGAAGGTGGGAGGCGGCGCTGCTTCGGCTGAAGGAGGCCAAGTGGCGGTGGGCCAATGGCGGTGTGGCGCGAAGAAATGGTGACGCAGCACGAAGATGGTGGGATCCGGCCAGATCCGGCTGATGTGGGAGCGGCTCCGGCGGTGGGAGTACTGGGGGAGCACGAGGGAGGCGCCGGCGAGTGGTGGAGTGGACGGCGCCGGAGAGAGGGAGTGCGGCCCGGCGATGTGTGGTCGGCTCGGGCTAGATCTGTGGATTTGGGGCTTGAAGTGGTGGATTTGGTGGAGTTTGTGGTGATGAAATGGAAAAGATGAAAACAAGAAAAAGGAAGAAGAAGGGGAGGAAGGGGAATGGAGCACCGCCGGTGTATGGCCCGGCCGGCGGCGGCGAGGTGGACGGAGGTGTGGAGATGGGGTTTGGGGAAGAAGAAGAACGAAGTAAAAAAAATAAATGCCGGGCTCAAAAATCCTCAGATGGCCGGCCGCTTGGAAAAGAAGGCAATTTGGCACTTTTGCAGAAAAACCCTCGAAGTTTTGGAGAATTGGAAATGTGACCTCGTGGCTAGGGTTTGGGATTCCGGGCCCCAGAGACTCCGATTTCGGTGCGGTCAGATCCCACGCGTCCGCGAGAACGCGCACTTCCATTAGGAATCGTCCGATGGTCAGAAAAAGTCGATGAGGCGCGACCGCTAGCCAGAAATCCATCCGATTCGCGCCGACCTGCGATAAAAATTGGAAAAACAAGTAATCCGGTCGATTTGGAGACAAATCTGGAATAATCTAGACATATGCCGAGGTTAATGACTGATATGCGCAAAAATCATGGGGAAAATATACAGAAATATAAGACGAATCAAGTAAATATCAACAGGATTTTTCTCTTGCCCCTGCCTCTGCCTCTCCTTTCGCGCCTTTTGCTTCTGGGGATTTCTCGAATTGGATGGTGGATGTGGCACTTCTGTTTGGCATTAACCTTTCTTTGACGGACCAAATGTCATTGATCAAAGGAAAGGATATTACTCCACATTATGACAGCTTCTCTGAGTTCTTCGGGACTTGTGTTAACCCCCCTCTCTTTCAATCTATCTCTTCGCCTTCTGCACTCTCTTTTTCTCCCTCTTCTCTGTTTCTCTTAGCTTCATTGCTCTCCGCTACTCTCTTAGCTTCTTCCATAAAAAAAATGGTGAATCTTTGGGTTAACCCCGCTCCATTTCTCAACGAAGGTCTTGAAGAAATTGTAGCTCAGGGTCGACCTCTTCGTACGAGATGCGTCTCTACTAGAAATGAATCCAATGAAAACTCTGCTATTGTGGATGTGGTGCCTGAGGTGGTAGATCCCAATCATGTTGTTGGCAACTATCTTCAGAATAACAAGCAAATTCAGGCCCAGGTCTACCCCTCTAGTCTTGGGGATGCATTAGTCCGCCTTCCTTCATCTCTTCAGAGAGATGTTCTCCTTAATGAAGGCCTACATGTTGATGCTAATTTCATGCTATTCTTCAATCGTCATGATGAAGGTATTAATTCCAGACGTGTTAGCTTCAATCAAGAGGTCTGGCTTATGCTCTTGAACTTCCCTTTGGATTTTTGGTCTATTTCAACTTTGAGCAAAGCTGTTTCATCTTTTGGTTTTCTTCGTGAATGGGATAGCGATTATCTAAGGACTGGAGATCGATCTCATGCTCTTGTTAAGTGTGTGGTCACAAACCTTGTTGATATTCCTCGTTTTCTTGTTATCACTGAACCAAGTGTTACTCTTGGACGTAGCTGGACATTTCAGGTGGTAATTTGTCATTCTCACCCCACTAATGCTGCTGAGGGGAATGAGGATGATCCTGATGATCCACATCCTCCGCTGGATAATAATAATGATAACTTTGATGACTTGGACATAGATGACCCTGATGAGTAAGATCCTGATCATGATCAAGATAATCTGAATGAGATTGGTAATCATGATAATCTGAATGTTGGTGATCCAGTTTGGGATGCACTTGTACCCCAACAATTGGAAGTTTGGGATGCTTGGGAGAACGTGGAGGATTCTGCTTCCTCCTCTAATATTTCCTTCTCTTCTAGCCTTCTTGTTGGAAATAATTTGTTAGACTTTTGTGAAAAGACTGGAGTTAGTCTCTTATCCATTAATGCTCTGGTTTGCTTGAGGAGCTCTTGGTCGCTGTTTAATTCTTCCGCTGTAAGGGCTTCTTCTCCGTTGGAATTCAAGCTGTTATCTGAGAAGTCTGCTCTGTCTTCTGGTTCATCCATGAACAAGAATAAAACTCCTTTGGTGGTTTCTGGTTTGCGCCGTAGTCCCAGACTGGCAGCAAAATTCAAAGGATTCAAACCTGGTTCGGCCTTGCTTCCTGCACCACAACTATCGACGGAAATGGTGCAAGATATTGGATCATATTGTGGGATTCCTCTGGAGTTAATCTCCAAGGAAAAGCTGATGGCACCTATCATCCAAGATTTAGATGATTAGTGAAATGTTTTGGGTCTTTAATTATAGTTTCATAGTCTTCTTTTGGACACCTTTTTGGATGGATTGTCTATACAGCCAACTGAATGTTTTGCTATGTTATTTTGATGACTGGGTCAGCATGATCTCATTTTGAGCTCATGTTTTGGATGTATTTTGCTCTTTAACTGATGTCTTGTTTGATGAAATTCAGTATCCTCAATTGGAATATTAGAGGTCTGCATGCTTTGGACAAAAAGGTTGCTATTCGAACCAAAATTATAGATGAAAAGTGTTCCATCCTTTGTCTGCAAGAGACTAAATTAGAGGAGATTAATTTTTTTTTGATCAAATCCTTTTGCCCTAAGTCTTGGACGGATTTTGATTATATTCCTTCTCAGGGTAACTCAAGGGGGATTTTGACTGTTTGGAGCTGCTCTTCTTTTCAGAAAGTGAGTGTTAACTATTCTGAGTTCTATCTTTCGGTAACACTCATGAACAAAATTTCTGGAAAACTATGGATGGTTTCCAATGTGTATGGCCCTTGCTGTCCCAGAAAGAAAATTGAATTTTTGAACTGGTTCCGTAGTTCCCCAGCCCCCTCTGATTTGCCCTGGTTGATCATGGGAGATTTTAACCTTCTGCATTTTTCCTCCAACAAAAACAAAGGTTTATTCAAAACTGGGGAAGCTGATCTTTTTAATGAAGCCATTAGTCATCTTCTTTTGGAAGAGCTGCCTGTTAAAGGAAATAAATTTACTTGGTCTAACATGCAAGCACAACCGGTTTTAGAAAAGCTTGACTGGTTCTTTGTTAATGGTGCCTGGCTAAAGGTTTTTCCCAACACGGTTGTTAATTCTTCTGCCAGGATGGTTTCGGATCACTTACCATGTATCATTTTGATTTCTTCTTCCCTTCCATCATCGAAGTTGTTTCGTTTTGAGAATTTCTGGGCCTCCTCTCCTGATTTTCTAAATGTGGTTCAAAGTTCTTGGAATTCGGGTGTCTTTGATTCTAATGTAGCCAGAAGAATCAATTCCAAACTTAAACTTTTGTGTAGAGCGCTAAAACAGTGGAGTAAGAAGTTTAAATTCTCTCAAGCTTTGCTGGATTACTGTTACGGCGTCCTTAATCTTCTGGATGGTCTGGAAGAACAGAGAAATCTTTTCAGGCAGGAATATAACTTCAGGGTTATTCTCAGAAAACACATTTGTGATCTTCTCAGAATCAAAAATGCCTTTTGGAAACAAGGGGGTCGTGTTAGATGGGCGAAATTGGGAGATGAGAACACCAGATTCTTTCACTTTGTGGCCTCTAACAATTTCAGAAGGAACTACATTATTTCTTTGAAGGATGACAATAATATGGAACTTCTTGACCGAGCTGATATGGAGAATCATCTTTGGGTCTCCTTCAAGAACAGATTGGGTTCCTCAGAATACTCTAATATATGTGGTTTAATCTTGAGGAGATGGTCTCTACCTTTCCTGGTGAGCTTGCTTGTATTGAGCAAGAGTTTTCTTCCCAGGAAATTGATCATGTGGTGCTTAGCATGCCTCTAAACAAAAACCCGGGTCCTGATGGTTTTAATGGAAACTTCTTCAGAGATACTTGGCCATACATTAAGTATGATTTTTATGATCTTGTCAAATTTTTTTTAATGGTAATTCTGATTTATCCAGACTGAATACATCCTTTGTTACTTTAATTCCGAAGAGACAGGGAGCTATTAAAGTCTCTGATTTCAGGCCTATTTAGCTGTTAAATAGCTCTTTGAAGATTATTACCAAACTGCTTGCTAATCGTCTTCAATCTGTTATTACTATGATTATTCATCGCAATCAATATGGCTTTATTAAATCCAGAACAATTCAGGATTGTGCTGCTTGGGCGTTTGAATATATCCATATTTGTAAGACTTCTTCGAGGAGCTCTGTTTTGCTGAAACTCCATTTTGAGAAAGCCTTTGATCTGATTGAGCATGAATCTATTTTGGAGGTGTTAAGAGCTAAAGGCTTTGGAGATAGATGGCTGAATTGGATTCAAATCATTTTGAATTCTGGATCCTCAAAAATCTTATTGAATGGAGTTCCTGGAAAACAAATTTCTTGTAGAAGAGGTGTTCGACAAGGTGATCCCCTTTCCCCGTTGCTGTTTGTAATAGTTATTGATCTGTTACAATCTATTTTGAATCGTGCTAAGAACTTGGGTCTTCTTAGTCTTCCGGTAAATAATGTGGGAAATGATGATTTTCCCATTGTTCAATATGCTGATGATACCCTCATTATTGCCAGAGCGGATGCTAAGGAATTATTTTTACTTAAAGCTCTACTCAACTCTTTTGCCAACTCTACTGGTCTAAGAG
Source organism: Pharus latifolius (assembly GCA_019359835.1). NCBI lineage: Eukaryota > Viridiplantae > Streptophyta > Magnoliopsida > Poales > Poaceae > Pharus > Pharus latifolius. The sequence continues at coordinate 69,634,145 of CM033323.1, forward strand.
TTAACTTTCATAAATCATTTTTAATTCCAATCAATTGCCCTGAAGATTTGACCAAGAATTTGGCCGGTATCCTTGGTTGTCAAATTGGATCCTTCCCGTTTACTTACTTGGGGCTTCTACTCGGTGTGGCTATGTCGCGCCCCGAGACTGGGACTACGACTACTCCTGTAGAGACCTAGCTCGCTGCAGCTAGTCCCATATATGCATAGCATACACATACCCTTGACGTCCCAGGATAAGTCAAGCACAGGAGTATATCACATTGCAACAGAGTAACTTACAAAATAGTTAAGCAGTGTGGCCTGCTGGCCTTGATATTACATAAGGAGATTACAATGCCTTCACGGCATACATGGTTTAGCAAAATATCATCTACACAGCAGAAGATAGGTGACCCACCCACAAAAGAGAAGTGGACAGCAGAACAACACACATCAGGGAAATGACGGGACTGACGCTCCTCCTTCTGGATCCACGAAGTACTCCACGCCTTCATCTTGATTGTTGATCGCTCCGTCTATTGATTTGTAGGTTGCAAGAGTGAGCACTTACGTACTCAGCAAGTCATAGGTAAGAGTAGATACATATAGTAGTGATGACATGAACCTAGACTAGTCAAGAATTATGGATGTTTATAAAATAATCTTTTTCTTTCATACCTCATCTCATGGCAGCACTTTTCATAATATAACATCATCATTCAAGTTCACTAGATTATAGCACTACCGCGACACGTCGACACACGACAGCCCACGGCAGCACTCCTTATCATGACAACACATGTCATTTGGGTAATCTTGATTTAAACATATTTTATTTAGAAAATAGTACTTGTGTAACACCCCGTGGATTTAATCCACCGCAGCAGACTCCTATAAACCCGGGAGCTCGGAGTATTCGAATACGTTTTTAACTCTGCAGAGAGGTACCAATTTACCCGCAAGATATTCCACTTTCAAGCCCATCCTATCAAAATGATTAGACCCCTCCTCACAACCATGTGTGAGTGGCAAGGTGGAAATAACAAGAACTTTTGTTATGCATCACTTACAATTCACCCCTGACCCTGTGGCTCTCAGCGAAACACAGTTGTGGTAGGCTGTATCATAACCTCCACCCCACCTCATTTTCCCATTACTGGGTCAAATATCAGATCACCTTCAGTGATAGTAGGAGTCAGCCTCCAAGTCAATCATCACAACACATCTCATGCAGGGGTTTCATGTACGATCCACATAAGTACTTGTTCAGGCCTGTCCCATACCAGGCTTGCGGTTAGCACGTTGTTCATGCCACTAGACGCACAACACAAGGTTCTAGTCCTTATAGGCCAGTGACCAGACCATCCACAACCCTGCACCTTCAGTGCTTGCATTCCTTTGCAGTCTAGCACCTCCAGTGCTACAGCCATCCATACCATTTTTCTGGTCACGGCTAGGGGTTTTATTTCATGAATATAAGTATATAGATACATATAATAGTTCATGGCTCAAAACTTGTTTATTTCACATTTCACAGATAACCAGTCTAGTACTGCCAATTCATAAATCAACCATTCTCAATCTTTCACATGCAATATTGCCTATATTCAAGGTTATGTTTTAGCAACATTTAAAATATAGGTTCAAGATGACCAAGGATATGACTTGCCTTCCGCGTCGTAAGAAACAGCAGTTGATGACGGTTCAACAGCGAAGTCCTCGATCTCAGCTTCTAGATCTGCTCGACGACAAACCAAACAATACACACAAATATTATTTATATATTAAGATGTTTTAGGATCTATATGCAGATATGCTTTACAAGAGTGACTGAACGATACTGGAGATAATTGAGATTGCAAGCTGAACTGAGTTGAGATCTAGGGTTTCAAGGATTTGGCTAAGGATGGGTGTTAGATGCTCTTAGGATCTCAAGGTTACAATAAGAACATCAGTTTTGTGGCTGGTTTGATCAAGAACAGCGAATGTCGGCAGATTGACATTCGGATCAAGAATCTGACATAACTTCAAGGAAAACTAGAGAACTTATCTCAAGTTATGACAGTAGAAGAAAATGTAGATCATAACTCTACAAATTCAGTGGACAAAGTGGCTTTCAAAATGCACAATCAGAAGTGGGTAAACAAGGCCAATGCCATTGGCTGGCATGCACTGGAATAGTGTCAAAAACTAGGGTTTAGCATAACATGCATTTCAAGGGCTCAAATCAAGTTGTGATAGAAGAAGAAAATGTAGATCACAACCTCAGGAATCTAAGAGACAAAGTTATGCCCAAAATGCACATCTGGAAGGGAGTGAAAAGGGCTAATGCCACTGACTGACATAGTCTGGCATTGATCTTGACATGGCCAGAAACTAGGGCTTGGCATAACTTTTGATCTAGAGCTCCAAATGATGCACCTCTTTGTCTGGGAGGTAGGCAATGATAACAGGAACAAATCATTCAACAGGATCTAGGGCAGAAGATGGCTGGAAGGTGATGAAATTTGAAGGAGAAGTGTGGTGGCGACACGGCACAGTGAAGCCACTGGACAGAAATCTTGGCATAGCTGTAACTTGAATTCTGGGCAGTTTCAGAGATCGAGCTAGAAGACAAATATGCTCAGGAAGTTGGGGCACACCTGAATGACAAAGTGGATGAAGCTGAAACGGCCGGGAAAGGATTTCCGGTGAACTGCGCCGGAGAAGAAGACACTGCCATTTGGGGATTTTTGATACAGGCCGAAAGAACTCTAATCCAAGCTTGGAGAGTGAAAGAAGGGTAAGATGAAGCTATCTGGACAATCAATTTGGCCGGAGGATGGCCGGAGAAGCCTGGCGACGATCGCCGGTTTCTGGAGAAGCTCAAAACTGGGGAAAACTTCAATTCGAGCTCAATCTGGAGATATTGATGCATAGGCTTGCTTCAAAAGGTTCACTGATCATTTTTCTTCACAAGTTCGAGAGCTAATTCGAAGTGATTTGGTCTGCATTGCCGGAACAGGGCAATCGGGAATTCCGGCGATCACCGGCGACTGGATGCAATATAACTCAATTAGATGGTACAGCATGATGAGGGAGATGAGCTATACCTTCTGGTGCTGTTAATTCGGTGAGAAGTGCAGCAGGGCGTGCTGGCACCGTGAGGCCTCAATCTGGACTCGCCGGAGAAGAAGACGACGGCGAGGAGATTTGGAAATTTGGCTAAGTCCTGGTGAAGGGGAGATGACACAGGGTATGGCTGCTTATATAGACCATAGGGCGATGCTTGCAAGGAGATAGCAGCAAGGGAATTTGTGTCCGTTGACATGAGTTGCTGGGCGCAGAAGCAACAACGGCGAACGGTGACGCGACGGTGCTCAGGCGAGGTGACTACTGCTCAGCTTGTCGGCTCTTTGGAACTCCACATTGTCAGGCGGTGCAAGCAGTGGCAACTGGAGCTGGCAATGCAAAGCAACGTGGCAAGCAAATGCTGACAACGGTCGCGCACGGGAGCAAGCTGTTCAACGGCGTTGCCACGGCAATGGCTGGGGCGTGGACGCGTGTGCACATGCAACTCAAGTGAGTACGAGCTTAGGCGCAGGCGAGGCGTGGCCGGCGGCGAGTAAGCACGGCGCAAATGCACGGCGAAGCTTCTGGTCGTGCACTGGCTACTGCCCTGGTCGAATTAGGGGCCTGATTGCAGTTTCTGATTTCTTGATTTGGACTGATCTGTAATTCTGGAGATTTGGAAGGTTTGATCTGATTTTGATTCTGCTGATTTGGCAAATTTGATTCAACAAATTATTTGGCACAGATTGAAGATAAAATTTGAAATGTTCGGATGATTTTTGATATGAACTGAAAATAGGGTATTTTAGGGTAATTGAAATCTGAATTTCAATTGATTTCGAATTCTGGGATTTAGGATGAGATTTTGGAATCTGAACAGAAGAGAAACTTGTGACAAATAGCATTTAGAAAAGATTTGCTGAAGAGATTTTGAGTTTGAAGTTAATCTGGAGATTTTAGCCTTTTTGGGTTTCCAGATATCAGGTAAATGACTAATTTGCAATAACTCTTGGACTGATTTGCGAAAAAGGTTTAGATGATAAAATCTGGCTGCCAACTTTCTGGTTTAAGGTATTGGCATACCCATGATCATGTTCCAGGAATAATCTGGTACGAACTTGGCTAAGATTTTGATTAAATCTGAATTTCTGAAACTTAGGGTATTTAGGTAATAACAGATATTCTGTTTTCGAAAACAGAAAAGAGTTGATAATTCTGGAAGTTAGAGATAGAATTGAATCTGGGTTCTGAAGGCTTTTAGGTTTAGGATAACTGATAGATCAAATTTGGAAAGTCAGATCTTGACTTGGGGTCACAGGATAAATTTTGGAGATTTTAGGGCTAGAACAGAATAAAGCTGAGGCTGATTTGGTTGACCTAGAAGAGACATATGCATGCATGATTTTTAAGAAAGAAACTTTTCACCCCAAAACTCAGGATGTTACAGATCTACCCTCCTTAAAGAAATCTCGCCCCGAGATTTACCTAAGAAAGAAAAGATAAGAATAGAGATAGGTTCAAGTGGTTTACTGAAAATTTTTAAAGGTCTCTTTTCTTGTTCCCCAGGGAAAGGAGATACGTGTGATTTCTGGAATGATCTTTGGAGCACGGAAATTCTTTCTCACAAATGGCAAGAATTATACTTTCTCCTCCAGAAATTTTAAAGTTCAGGATTTTCGGAATTTAAACTTGGAGGCTGATTGTTTTCATCTTCCTCTCTCTGATTGGCTTTTTCGCAATTCCAACAATTGTTCCTTCTTCAACAGAGTCATGAGGACAATAATCATTCAAATGATGGTTGGTTTTTGCTCTCTAGCTACTCCTTGCATTTTCAAACAAACAAGGTCTACAAAAGTCTGATGGGGGTTTGTCCTTTGCATCCCATCTTCAAAGTCTGTTGGAAGAACCGATGTCCTATGAAACTCAAAGTTTTCTTCTGGCTCCTCCTTTGGGAACGTCTGAATACCAGAGAGAGATTATTCAAGAGAAATCTGGCCATTCCTTCCTTGCTTTGTGAATTATTTGAGGAAGAATGTATGGAAACTCATTCTCATATCTTCTTTAGATGTGACTTTGCTAAGTAGTGTTGGAACTTCATTGGAGTAATTTGGGCGGTGAACTGGTCAGGTAATCCCTCATTATTAGATATTATTGGAAATTCTCGTGGTAATGTTGATCTCACTAAAGAATTTCTCTCAGAAATCATTATCATTGCCTTGTGGAACATCTGGAAGATTAGAAACAAGAAAATTTTCCAATCTCTATCTCCTAGCTTTTTGAATTGGAAGCTGGCCTTCAAGGATGACTTCTTCCTTTTGGCCCAAAGAGTCCCGGATAGAATTAGAAACCTTATCTTCGTTTGGATGAATACTTTGTAATCTGCAGCTTGTTTTCTGTAGCTTGTAATTTGTTTTTTCTTCTTTCTTGACTTTTGTAATCTTTGACTCTCCTGCTCTTCATTTTTATATATTTATATATTCTAGTAGTAGGCTGCTTGCCTACTACCTTTCTTTAAAAAAAAAAAACAATCAGGCAATAGGTTGCTCACAACTCTCAAATCTGATTTTGTAGCTAGTAAAGCTAAGCTATCTTTCTCTCTTTTCTTTTGCTCACTCATATTTGGTTTGTGGCTCTCTCTCACCGATATGTGGCACTCACTCATATGTTCACTTACACCATCAACCTTACTGTCATAAATTTTTTCCATCTCTTCTGATATGATTTGCTCAGGAGTCATAGGAAGAAGATTGATGGCCTTGCCCTTGAACTTGAAGAAATATGTGTTAGTCCGACCACAATGCTCTAAATTGTGATCATATTGCCATGGTCGGCCAAACAGTAAGTGGCAAACTTGCATAGGAACCACATCGCACATGACATCATCAGTATACCCCTTAATGGTAAACTGAACCTTCACTATGGAAGTAATTTTGATCTCACCACAAGAGTTAAGCCAACTAATGCTGTATGGATGAGATGTTTGAGTACTGTAAGTCCAAGTTTGTCCACCATCTCCTTACTAGCAAGATTATGAAAACTACCTCCATCAATGATGAGTTTGCATACCTTGTCTTGGACCTTACATCTAGTTTGAAAAAGATTATGTCACTGTCCTCGTTCAACTTCGATCATTTGAACACTGAGCACAGTCTGGACCACAAGAGTTTGACCTTGCTCGAAGGAAAAACCTCCTTCTGCTTCAACTTCTGTAGTAGCGTCTTCGATAATGTCTTTGTCACTTTGAGAATCATATTCTCCATCTTCGTGCACAATCATAGCTCGCTGGTTAGGACACTAAGACGCCACATGTCCTCGCCTTGGCATCTAAAGCATATAATTTGGCTTGAGCTAGCAGAAGAACCAACGGATGAGGTGCTAGCTGTAGGCTTCTTCTTGGTGGTCGAAGCATTGGTGTTTGGTTGAAGTAGTGTAGATGACAGATTGGCCTTGGTCAAAGAATTGTTGTGTGGTTGACCCATTAGAGGAATCGGGGTTGAAGCATTATTTCTCGGTGGACGCCACGTAGAAGTATTGGTTGCCGTTCCACCTTTCTTGATAGATGGACAAGTTACTCGAGATCCTGGTACTGCTGATAATTGACAATCCTCTGGACGTCTCTATTCAAGCCATTATAAAACCGAGCAATGGACTGGTTAGGTGTCTCCCTAACATCACATCTCATCAGAAGAATCTCCATCTCCTGGTGGTATGCATCAACACTTCGCGGACCTTGTTTAAGACCTTGCAGTTTGATGAACAAGTCCCGAGTGTAGTAAGATGGTACAAACCTCCTTTTCATGACATTCTTCATCTCATCCCATGTAGCAATTTGAGGTCGATTTGCTTGTCTCCTTAGCTCATGATATTGATGCCACCAAATCAACGCATAACCTTCAAATTCAGATGAAGCAGAGGCTACCTTTTCTTGTTCATTGTCATTGCACATGCGAAGAAGTTTATCCATCTTTAGCTCCTAATCAAGATACACTTCCGGATCTGATGAACCATTAAACTTAGGAATGGTAAGCTTGATCTTTGCAAGTCTTCTGCCATCGTGGTCGTGATGACGATCTCCACCACGATGTCGGTTATGAGCATAGTACCTTGGTCGATAATCGGCATCCGTGTGCGGTGGCTACCAATTACCATAATAATAGTTGTTGCCTTCTGGGTGGTAGTCGTACTGGAAGTTGTCATCATAGTCATCACCACCTCCCCCATGCTGACCGAATTGGGGCGGGCGAAAAGCAAGACCATGACCAGTTTGACGTGGTCGAAAAGTTGGAGAACCGCGATGATTCTCGCCTTCTACTGATCGCGCATCTTCCCGATATCCTTCTGGTAGTCTAGGACATACGTTTTTCCCCTGAGGTGGAGCTTCTGGGTTTACGACTGCAACTCGGAGTTGCTACTGTTCATAAACAATTGAATCAAACCGTCCCTTGACAAATGTTCGGAATGCAGCATGTTCAGATGGAGTGACATAAGCTTCTGGATTGTTTCATGAAGTGGATGAACCGTTTCCTACCATCTGTTAATGTAGAAAAAGAAAAGAAAAGATTCTACTGTGGAAACTGAAGCTCTAATACCAACTGATATAAACACACCGATGAAGGACACCTTCACGGAGGGTGGCCCAATCTTCACGACATAGAACCTGCATAACTAGTATTTGAAGATACCTGGATAACTAGTATGACCTGACGAAACGAGATAGCCAACCACTTGCAGAGCAAGGACTTGCGTATCAATGAATTCGCCCAACCACACTCTGAATTACCTATCCACACGGCCACGCACGGAGTTGGCGCACAGATAGGGTGATCACCAAGATCGTTCAAGCAATTCCGAAGGAACCACAAGAACAAAAGATGAAGAGATCAACTCTCAACTAAAACTAAGGATTCAATCTGAAATTTCAATATCAATGTCTTATATCTTGTATCTTGTATATAAAAAAAAACTATGACCATGCCTCTCTTTTATAGAGGGTGGCATGCACAAAAGATAGAAGAATTAAACAAGAATTCTAATCTGAATCTAATTCAAAATGGAATAAAAATCCTAATAAACTATAAAAGATAAAAGAAGTTCGGAATAAATCTTCTCTGAGTTGGATTCGGATACGGACGAGACTTTTTCCTTCTGTGTGGTCGTTACTCTTTTCAGTCTCCTGGTTGCATATGATGTCAGAATTTAATAATTGATGATGCGTTGGAAAGAACTTTTGAATACCTTTCCAACAAGTACTTACAAAACCAAATTGAATATCCGTGCCGAGAATGGTGCTTGTTTGAAGTTGGACTGTCGTTTGGTCGGCAGACTGCATGCCGAGCAAAATTCTTTTGGTTGTAGCGGTTGCAATCCTTGATGGAATTGAGTGATCTTGGGCTCGTTGGAAAGCTTAGGAAATCCTCTTTCCACTCAGTAGGTGTAAAACTATATTCAATGAAGTTATTTGGCCCATATGTGGCTATGTTCTTTCTGTTATGCTCTCCCTCTCTATTCCTGATCAATCTTAAACAAGAGCTATTATGTAGCAGCATACTCTCATCATACTTTAATTCTTTAAGGAACAAAGTCACCTGTTGATATAGTTATTTGGCCTTCACTCGAGTGATTGTTCCTTTATATTCCTCGGTACGAGTTTTAATGCTACTTGTGCTAGTGATGTCCTCATCAGAAGCCATCCCGCGGACCGCCTCCGGCGCTGTAAACGCGACCAGTGGGGCGGGACCGGCTCCTGGTGCGGGGTGAGGACCCGGCATGGCGAAGGCTCTGGGCATAAGGTAAGCCCCCGGCATCGGGAAGGCTCCCGACGCGAGGAAGGCTCTGGACGAAGGACCCGCCGGAGGGACGTAGCCCCCGGCGGGATCGTAGGTCCCGGGAGCACTGGCCCTCCGGGGATAGGAGGGGCCCCCGGGTGTCCAATAAACGGGGGCAAAGCCCCCATGAATGAGTACTACAGCGGATAGAAGGGGCCCGGCGGCCACGCCAAAACACGGAGAAGCTCATCCATGGAGCGTTGGGCCCAGAGTTGGCCCATGACAAGAGCTTCGAGCAAGGTGTCTCGGGAAACCGAGAGTGCAGTCGGGGGCACACTAGTCCCTGTCGAGGCGTCCGCGGTCACCGAGCTGGACCCGGAGGTCTGTCCACCGGAAATAACTGGAAGGGTTAGAGGTGGTACCTGGGTTACGCCATGTCCGGACGGAAGTGCCAGGGCGGTCGTGTGTGCCGGGTCACCGGGATCGGCGTCACCGAGTAGGGCGCGAGCCCTCGTTCTTGGGGGAGCCATGGCGATTCGTCACGAGTCTCCACGGACGGTGTCGTGGTATCGCGAATACCCCGGCAGGTTTTGAGAGTGATCCTAGTGAAGATTACGCGGCGCTGGTTGACCGGAGGACCGGTCCTCCCCCGCCGGACAAGCACAAAGAAGGACACACGGGTTTATACAGGTTCGGGTCCCGGTGGGGGCCCTAGTCCTGTCGACGTGCTCCCGACCGGAGTCGGCTGGGGAGGCTCTCTCCGGGGGAGAGGCTTCCGGAGCGCGCCTGTGAGTTTAGCTATTCCAATAAATGAACCGATCCTTTACAACAGAGGGGTACAAGGGCTATTTATAGCCCCAAAAAGCAGCAAAAAACCTAAACTACCCCAGAAGCCACCGTCGGATTGAAGGGCAGGACCGTCCTTCTCCCGGTCAAAAGCCTTGGATGCTTGACAGGTGGTCACTAGTTCCCGAGGCGCTCCTCGCGTGACCTGCATGTGATAAACAGTTCGAGACTTTACCTTTAGGAGGGTGATGAGGCCCGGGACGGCGCCGGAGGCCAGGTCCCCGGGCCAAAGGCGGCGTCCGGGACGGCACCGGAGGCCACGTCCCGGGAGCCAATAGGCGGCGCCCGGGATGGCACCGGAGGCCACGTCCCGGGAGCCAAAAGGCGGCGCCCGGAGGCCCCGTCCCAGGGCAAAAGGCGGCGCCCGGGAGGGCACTGGAGGCCGCGTCCCGGGAGCCAAAAGGCGGCGCCCGGGGAGGCCCCGGAGGCCAAGTCCCCGGGCAAAAGGCGGCGCCCGGGAGGGCACCGGAGGCCCCGGAGGCCAGGTCCCCGGGCGAATGGTGGCGCCCGGGAGGGCACCAGAGGCCAGGTCCCGGGAGCAAAATGGCGGCGCCCGGGGAGGCCCCGGAGGCGAAGTCCCCGGGCAAATGGCGGCGCCCGGGAGGGCACCGGAGGCCCCGTCCTGGGAGCCAAAAGGCGGCGCCCGGGGAGGCCCCGGAGGCCAGGTCCCTGGGCGAATGGCGGCGCCCGGGAGGGCACCGGATGCCCCGTCCCGGGAGCAAAATGGCGGCGCCCGGGGAGGCCTTGGAGGCCAAGTCCCCGGGCAAATGGCGGCACCCGGGAGGGCACCGGAGGCCGCGTCCCGGGAGCCAAAAGGTCCGCGGGCGAATGGCGGCGCCCGGGAGGGCACCGGAGGCCATGTCCCTGGGCGAATGTCACATCTTACTTGGACTTAGTCCCGCGAAGATTTCCCCCGACAGCAGCCCCCCATGCCCGCCGGGGACGATGCTCGAGTCCCCGGTGGGTATGGTTCAGGTCACCGGGAAGATCTCCGGGCCAAGCTACCGGAGCCGTGACGCTTCTGTTTCCGTGCCCCACACTTAAAGCCGCGCCGTTTCGCCATAAATGCGCGGGCGGTTCTAACCGGCGCCTTGATTCACGCGCCCGTCCCTTCGTTTCCCGCGCACGGTTTGAATTTCTACGGCCCAGATTGATCCGCGGGTGCCACGTGGCGCGCATCTAGACCACGGCCCGCCCCTATAAATAGGACCTTGGGGGGGCCCGGAAGCTCATTCCAAATTCTCAGCCCCACGATTCTTGCTCTCCCGGTAGCCCTCTCCCGGTAGCTTTTCCCGGTAGCTTTCTCCGGTAGCTTTTCCGGTAGCAGGCATCCGGGAGCTTCTAGTAGTAGCGTCCTGCAAAGTTAGCTACCAAAAAGAAAACTAACCTCATGGCACCCAAGGGTCGAGCGAAGACCACGGAGGTGCCCCCGGAGGAAATCCCCTCGGATTTCCTCTGGGCGTCTGAGTTCACGGCCGAGGACGCCGAGTCCTTGGCCAAAAGGGGCATCGTTGCGGCCGGGGACATCCGAGTCCCCGTGAAGAAGGACGGAGCCCCCCGCCCCAGGCCGGGAGAGATCGTGGCCTTCGAGGCCTTCCTCGAGGCGGGGCTCCGGCTCCCGGTGCATCCCATGCTCCGGGAGTTTCTCAAGGAGTATGGGGTGGCTCTCAACCACCTCACCCCGAACGCGCTTGTCCGGATGGGCCTCTTCATTTGGCTCTTCGAGACAACGACCGGGCGGGAGCCCGACCTTCGCGCCTTCCGGTACTTCTACGAACCGGTGGCGCGGACCTCCCACCTGGTGAAGGGGGGCCCCAAGTCCCCCTTTGGTTCGGTGATGGTCCAGATGCTGCCGGCCTGGGTAATCGACTACCCGGCGGCGGCCTCCCGGGACCACTGGGGGGATTGGGTCCGGAGGTGGTTCTACCTCCGGGTCCGAGACGACACGGTGGTGTACGCCCCGGAGGCCCCCACCTACAGCCGGTCGTCCGCACCAAAGCCGCCGGTGTGGACGGACGAGGAGTACGAGCTCCTCGGCAAGGTGATCCTCTCAAAAAAGACCCGCTCGATGCGGGACGCGGTTGAGGAGATGGCTCTCCTCCGGATCTCCCCCTTCTCCGGCGGGAAGAGGGGGATCGGCATGGGCCCCGAGCAGCGGCCCCCGGTGAAGCCGGTGACGCGACGTAAGCCCCGGGAACCCGCTGCATTGTTCTTACAAATTTTTAAGAAATTGACTAACTCTTTACCTCTTGCAGTCCGGCCGTACCCGGCGGCGCGGGAGAAGGCGGAGAACCTCTTGGGGAGGTACTTCGCCGATGAGCACGAGCGCGTCGTGCGCGCCGTGGGCGAGGGCCCCCCAAAGAACTTGGTAGCGGCGGCCTTCGAGCTAAAGCTGCCGGAGAGGAAGCCTCTCCCCACCCCCGGTTCACACAAACGTGGGAAGGAGGCGGCCGGGGGCTCGGAGCCCAAGAACGCCCGGGTCCAAAAGACCCCCGGCCCATCGACGACGCCGGCAGCGACACCGGCGAAGCCCCGGGACGAGACCCCCGGGAGCAAACATGCCCGGGCACAGTCCCGGAAGGAAGCGACACCTCCCCCCCGAAGGGCCCCGTCGAGGCGAGGGGGAAGGAGGCGACGGCGGGCGGGGCGACGTCCGACTCGGAGAACTACGCCCCGTCGCCGCTCGCGGTGGAGCTCCTCCCGCCCCTTCCGGCTTGTCTGGAGCCGGAGAGGCTGGAGGTGAGATTCGCGGGGGCCTCGCCCCCGCGGGTCTGGCCGGTGGACGATGGGGGGAGCCCCTCGGTTTACGAGGTTCCTCCGGAGGAGGGGGCCCCGAGGACCTTCCGGCCCGGGGCAGGGAAAGGCTTGATGGTTCCCCCCCGGGCGGAGGCTCCCGCCGAGAGCTGCTCGGCCACGTCTTCGGGGGGCACTACCTCGTCGACGAAGACCCCGGCCGCGCTACCGGACCTTGAGGTCCGGGGACCCCCCGCCGGCCGCGCCGGCGGCTCCGGGTGGGAGACCCCTTTGCTCCCCGCGGGGGAGGTGGCCCGCTACTCGGAGGGCCTGCATACCCGGAAGGTGCAGGCGTTCGTCGCGGGAGGGACGCTCCACGAGCATTTCGAGGGGCTTCAGTCCCTCGGGGCCCAGGTAACCCGAGTCGATAACGCCTTCTCTCATCCCCTGCACTTTGAAATTTTTCTGACTCTTATGTATTTTGTAGGTGGCAGCTGTTACCTGGGGCCTTGAGCAGCAGGTCGCCAGGCTGCTTAAGGAGGCGGAGGGCCGGGCCGCGGCCTCCGTAGGGCAGCGCGAGGAGGCCCTCCGGGAACGTGACGAAGCCCTCGCGGAATTGACCCGGGTCCGGGCCCAGGTTCATATTTCTGAGGCCATCAACGCACGCCTCCGGGAGGAGGCCAAGGCGAGGGAGGAGGCGCTCTGCGAGCTCGAGAGCTCAAGCGTCCGGGCGGTGGCGGACGCGGGCCGCTCCGTCCGGACGGCCCTCGAGGGCCTTGGCGTAAGCCTCGGCTCCGGGAGCAGGGAGGTCCCGCCGGCGACCATCGCGGAGGCTGTGCGTTTCCTCAACGCACAGGTCTCCGCCATCCCGGAGGCTGCCCATGTTCGGGCGCGGGGTCGGGCGATCCCCGTCGTCACCGCCGCTGCGGGGCTCGTCGAGTTCCGGGGGGTCGGCGCCCGGGCGATCGGGGGCCGCATCCCCCGAAGCTTCCCGGACTCCTTCGAGCCTTCGCGCCGGAGGTCGAGCAGGTCGCCGGAGGGTTCTACGACCAGATCATCCGGGCGTGGTTCCCGGCTCCAGCGCCTCCGGCAGGAGATGCCCCAGCCCCGGCCTCGGAGGAAGCCCCCCCGGGGGAGGACGCCAATGAACATGTATGAGCCTCCCCCCGGGTCTTAGTTAGGGCCCTTTTTTGTTTTAGGACTTTTTGATTCTGGTAGCTTCTTAGAAGAAGCCCCGGGCACTTGTACATAAAAATTTTTAATGCAATGAAGTTTAGGATTTTCTCTAAGTCTTTGAATTGAACTTACTGTTACCAGGGTTCCCGGGAGGTTGCTCCCGGGCGAAGGTCCTGGAGAGGGTCCCCGGGGGACGCCCAAGCGGCTTTAATTTAGCTAAGCCTTATCTCCGGGAATCGCGGCGAGGATAGTGTCCGGGAACCAATCCGGTTGAGGTGGCGTGCGGAGTGGCACTTGGACAACTTTGATAATCATCGTGCCAAATTGTCCCCTCCGCGACCGGGACTCCGGATGATCCCTCCCCTCCGGATACTTCCACCGGCGGGATACGAGTTCTGGCCTGAAGATGTGCTCCGGGACGCTCGGCGCCGCGTGCGGGCGTTGTACCGGGACTTGACCCGGGAGCTAGCGGTGAGCCTCCGGGAGTATTAGGCGTAGGAGCCTTAGGGCTTAGAGAATCCCCCGGGTTAGAACCCGGGTTGTATCATTTTCGAAGCCCACCGGAGGGGGAAGATGTCCTCCGGGTTTGCTGATCAATAAAGCGCTGTGTTGTTTTTCCTTTTATTGCGCCTCTTTATTTTCTTCTTCTTGGATGGTCTGGACGACTCATCTTAACAAGGATGAGCTAAGTTTCCTCGTGGGTGGTGCGGTCGACACCCGGGGGTTCCTTATCCCCCCCGCCCACAGCGGGCCGGAGAATAGCTCCGCGCGCTGTGGGGGTAACAAGGCCCCCGGGAAGGAAGTCACCTGTAGCATAGGAAATTTTCTAAGTTAGAAAATTTTAAATCGAGGTTTTCAAGGAGAAGACCTTCCGGGAGATAATCGTCAGGTCGCCGTGAGAACGGGGAGCCGGGAATAAGGCCTCAAGAGGGAGGAAAGTCCAAGAGAACCCGATGAGATTTCCAGAGGCGAGCTTTCTAGGGGACATTCGTCCGGTCGCCGTGAGAACGGGGAGCCGGGAATAGGGTCTTCGAGGAAGAAAATGCCCGAGAAATCCGACTTCTCCGAGAGACAATCGTCCGGTCGCCTTGAGAACGGGGAGCCGGGAATAGGGTCTCCGGGAGGCATTCATCCGGTCGCCGTGAAAACGGGGAGCCGGGAATAAGGTCGCTGGGGACCAATCGTCCGGTCGCCGTGAAAACGGGGAGCCAGGAATAACGTCGACTCCCGGAGGAGGAAGATAGGATCCAATCGAGCCATGAGGGGCCGATCTTCCGGTCGCCGTGAAAACGGGGAGCCGGGAATAACGTCGACTCCCGGAGGAGGAAGTGCCCTAATACGGGGCTTGAGTGTTTGGGCAGGGGACTAGTCTTCCAAAGTGACTCGTTACCACGGCCACTGTGACCGGGTTGCCGCTTACACCCTCAGTCCACGAGGGCTGATCGTAAGCCGCCCTACGGGAGTGCAGGCTCTATTGTAGGGACTTGTTGGGGCTGGCCCACTTCCTCGCGGGGAGGGCATCCTCACAAGGAGGGCATCCTCACGGGGAGGGCATCCTCTCGGGGAGGGCTTCCTCGCGGGGAGGGCATCGCCGCTAGGGGCGGTAATGAGAAAGACCTGTAATGAGACAGTTTGCAAAGCAAGACCTATTTATTGCTAATGAAATGAAGTACAGGGCCTCCCCCTGCGAAGCCGCGAAAGGGGAGGAAAATACAGTGTCCCTCCTCCCCCTCCGGCGTGAACGCCCCGGGGGAGGGGACAGGCCCGTAAGGCTAAACATAGAACTTGCGAAGTAAACGCAAGTTCCACGTGTGCTTCAGCTCCTGCTTTTGGAGGTTGGAGAGCTTGTAGGCCCCTGAGCCCAGGACCGCGGAGATCCTGTAGGGGCCCTCCCACTTGGGGGAGAGCTTACCCTGGGCCTGGGGGTCCGTCACGCGCTTGAGGACAAGGTCCCCAAGGCGGAAAGCTCTCTCGCGCACGCGCTGACTGTACGCGCGCGCTATTTCTTGCTCGTAGATGGCGTGGCGGAGGAGCGCTCGGTCACGTTCCTCCTCCACGAGGTCGATCTCCAGGCGCTGATTGGCCTCGTTGGCCTGATATGCCGAGGGGGTGGCTCCCTCCAGGAGCTCCACCCGCAGTGACCGGAAGCCAATCTCCGGGGGGAGGACTGCCTCCGCCCCGTAGACCAGGGAGAAGGGAGTACGCCCCGTCGCCCGGGACGGGGTCGTGCGCATGGAGCAGAGGATGCTAGGGAGCTCCTCCGCCCATGCACCCCGCTTAGAAGCGGTTTGCTCGAGTCTCCGGCGCAATCCCTGTAGGATCACGCCGTTGACCCTCTCGACAGCCCCATTGCTCCGGGGATGGGCTACAGAGGCGAAGTGGATGACGAGCCCCAGGACTTCACAGAATTCCCGAAAATAAGCTAAGTCGAATTGGGTCCCGTTGTCCACGGTGATTTCCCGGGGGACACCAAAACGACATACGACATTTTTCCAGAAAAACCGCTGAACGGCCCGGGACGTGATGCTGGCCAAAGGCTCCGCCTCAACCCACTTTGTAAAATAGTCGACTGCGACTACCGCATACTTGTATCCCCCGGGCACTGGGGGGAAGGGCCCTAAGAGGTCCATCCCCCAGCGCACAAAGGGCCAAGTGATGGGGATCGTCTGCAGCGCTATAGGGGGGAGGTTGGAGCCCTTGGCCATCTTCTGGCATGCCTCGCACGCGGAGACGAGGTCTCGCGCATCGCGCATGACCGTGGGCCAGAAGAAGCCCTGCCGGAGGGCCTTGGCTGCGATGGCACGCGGGGCTAGGTGAGAACCGCAGCTCCCCGCGTGGATGTCTTCGAGAAGTTGAAGTCCCTCCGGCCGGGGGAGGCAGCGCAGGAGGGCGGAAGCCCCCCGCTTGTAGAGCCTCCCCTCCAGGAGGAGATATGCCCGGGCTTTAGCCCGGAGACGTTTAGCCTCGGTCTCACTAGGAGGGTCCCCCTCCCCCCTGATGAAGGAGATGAGGGGGTCCATCCAGGACGGAGTTTGGGTGATCTCGGCGACCCCCGGGACATGAGGCTCGTCGCCCGTGTCCGGGGAGGCCACTGAGGGCTTCGTGATGATCTCCAAGAAAGCCCCCTTGGGGAGCGATCCCCGGGCGCTGGCCGCCCGGGCCAAGGCGTCGGCCCGGTCATTGTCCCTACGTGGGATATGCTGGGCCTCGAGGCCGTCGAAATACCTCTCCATCTTTCGCACTTCCTGCAAATAAAGACTTAAGTTTGCGTCATGGCACAGGTAAGACTTGTCCATTTGGCAAACTACGAGCTGAGAATCTCCCTTGACTAGGAGGCGCCGGATCCCCAGGGAGCGCGCGAGGCGCATCCCGAGGAGCAAAGCCTCGTATTCGGCGACGTTGTTGGCTGCGGGGAACTCGAGCCGCGCGGCGTACTCGAGTTCCTTCCCCTCAGGTCTCCGGAGGACTACTCCCGCGCCAGCCCCGGCGAGACACAGCGACCCATCGAACATAAGGGTCCAATGATCACTGCGTCGGGGCGGCACAGGGAGATCTTCATCCCCGGACCCAGAGGCGGGAGTCCACTCTGCAACGAAGTCGGCGAGAACCTGCGACTTGATGGCGGAGCGGCCGGTAAGGGACAGGGAGAAGGGGGCGAGCTCAGCCCCCCACTTCCCGATCCGGCCAGTGGCTTTTTTGTTCCGCAGTACCTCCCCAAGGGGGAGGGACGACGGGACGGTGAGGGGGACGTCCGACCACTTCGGTGGCGGGGACGCGTGTAGCACCCCCACAACCTTGACCTCGCGCGCGTACTACTTACGCTGGCGCTTAGAGTCCCGCCCAGAGGCAGATCCTCCCACGATGACGTTGATGTGCCGCTGCGAAGTTTGAAAGGGGAGAGCTTCTGAAGGCTCCCCCTCTAGCGTCTGCAGGCCCCCTGTGGGAGCGGGAAGAGCCGGAACAGCTGGCCGAGGGAGCGAGGAGGCCGGAGTCCCCCCCCTGCCCGCGCTGGTCGAGGAAGTCCGCGAAGTGCTGCAGCAGCTGGCTACAATCTCGGGTAGCGTGGGTATTGGACCTGTGGAGGCTGGACCACGGTCCTTCCCGCCTTCTCCCTGCAGGGACTTCCCGGCCGCGCGAAGACTGTCCTCCCCCATGGCCCTTCAGCTTGGGGAAGGGGCGGTTGGCCCTCGGGGGGTCACGCGAGCCGCCTCCGCCCTCGAGGACAAAGGTGTCCCGAGGCCGTGGCTCGCTACGCCCCCCCTGCCTGGAGGGTTTGGGGGGATCCCTGGCCCCCCGGTCGACGGGGGCGGGAGCCCCTTGGGTCTTCTTCCGGATATCGTCTTCCTCCGCCTGAGCGTACTTTTCGAGCACGTTGAAGAGCTCGTCGGCGGAAGAGGGGCAGCTCCGGGAGAGCCTTCGGTGGAGCTCCCTCGGGAGGATGCCGCTTTTGCAGGCTTCGATGACCGTAGAGTCGGGGACGTGGGCCACTTTGCTCTTCACCTGGGCAAAGCGCTTGAAGAAGCTTCTGATGGTCTCCCCAGTTCTCTGTTGGACAGTATATAGCTGCGAGGAGTCCAGGGGACGCACGTAGTTCCCCTGGAAGTTGGCACAGAACTCCCGCTTGAGCTGCGAGAAAGACTTGATGGAGCCGGCCTTCAGGTTGTAGAACCAGGAGCGGGCGATGCCGGAGAGGTAAAGGGGGAAGATGTTGCACTGTACTGACTCGTCCCCCCCGGCCGCGGAGATAGCAGTGGAGTAGACCTGCACAAACTCGTAAGGGTCTGCCTCACCGTTATAGTGCTCGATGTGTGGCGGGCGGTAGGGCCGCGGCCACCGGATGCTGCGAAGCCTTCGGCACAGGGGCTGGTTAGCCCCCTGCACTTCCCGGGGAGAGTCCCGGTCGCTATCTTCTTTCACGGGACCTTCGTCGTCTGAGTCTGGAAGCGGTCCGAGAGGTCTGCCAGAATGGCGGTGGCGACGCTTTTCCTCCGGACCGGGGCTGAATTCCCGGACATCCGGGCTCTCCGCCGGAGAGGTTGGCTCTTCAGCGCGTCTCTTCCCCCGGCCGGTGCGGGAGCGAGGCTCCCCGCGCCCGCGGCCGGGGGGAAGTTCTTCCCCGCGCTCTGGTGAACGTATTCGCTCGACCTCCCCCGGGACGAAACGGACCTGTCCCGCCGAGGGAGGGAGCTCGTGCGCTGTAGCTTCTGGAGCCGGTTGGGGCGAGCCCCCTGCGTCGACCCCCGGGAACGGAAAGGGGGAAGCCCCTGTATCATCCGGAACCGGGGAGGGGGCGCCCGCGGCGACGCCTGGAATCGAAGTGGAGGGGGCCCCAGTGGCCACGACCGGAACCGGGAAGGGGGCAGGCCCTGTAACACCCGGAACCGGCGAGGGGGGAGCCCCGGTGGCGGCGTCCGGAACCGGGGAGCCCATGCGGGGGGAAGTCCGCTGCGGCACGGGGGCTGCTCTGTCGACCGCCCCCGGTGCGGTAAACGCAACGCGGGGGGCGGGACTGGCTCCCGGCGCAGGGTAAACCCCCGGCAAGAAGTGGGCTCCCGGCCCCGGGAATAGGCCGGGGACGGGGTACCCCCCTGGTGCCACGAAGGGCCCTGGCATGAAATAACCTCCCGGCACTGGGACGGGCCCGGGTGCCGGGAAGGGTCCGGGCGTGTATCCCGCAGGGGGAGGGAACCCCCCGGCAGGATCATACGGGGCGGACAACCCCCCCGAGGCCGGAGGGGCCGCCGGGTAACCCATAAACGGGGGCATGTTCCCCAGATATGGGCGCGACGCAAATGTGGGGGCCGGAGGCCGCGCCAACACGCTAAGGAGCTCGTCCATAGAGCGCTGGGCGCGGAGCTGGCCTTCCACGAGAGCTTCGAGCAGGGCGTCCCGGGGAGCCGGGAGAGCCGTCGGGGGGACGCTTGTCCCGGCTGAGGTCCCCGCGGTCACCGGGAATGACCTGGAGGTGGAAGCACCTAAGTTAAGAGGAAAGGAGGGAGGCGGTACCTGGGCCAGGTCGCCTCCGGAAGGGACCCCCGGGACAGCATTGTCCCGGGCGGACGGCGCCGGGTCTCCGAGACCCGGATCACCGGGAAGGGTGCGAGCCCTTGTTCTTGGGGGAGCCATGGCGTCTTGTCACGGGTCCCCACGGACGGCGCCAACTGTCGTGGTATCGCGAATACCCCGGCAGGTTTTGAGAGTGATCCTAGCGAAGATTACGCGGCGCTGGTTGACCGGAGGACCGGTCCTCCCCCGCCGGACAAGCACAAAGAAGGACACACAGGTTTATACAGGTTCGGGTCCCGGGGGGGCCCTAGTCCTGTCGACGTGCTCCCGACCGGAGTCGGCTGGGGAGGCTCTCTCCGGGGGAGAGGCTTCCGGAGCGCGCCTGTGAGTTTAGCTATTCCAATAAATGAACCGATCCTTTACAACAGAGGGGTACAAGGGCTATTTATAGCCCCAAAAAGCAGCAAAAAAAATAAACTACCCCGGAAACCACCGTCGGATTGAAGGGCAGGACCGTCCTTCTCCCGGTCAAAAGCCTTGGATGCTTGACAGGTGGTCGCTAGTTCCCGAGGCGCTCCTCGCGTGACCTGCACGTGATAAACAGTTCGAGACTTTACCTTTAGGAGGGTGATGAGGCCCGGGACGGCGCCGGAGGCCAGGTCCCCGGGCCAAAGGCGGCGTCCGGGACGGCACCGGAGGCCACGTCCCGGGAGCCAATAGGCGGTGCCCTGGACGGCACCGGAGGCCACGTCCCGGGAGCCAAAAGGCGGCGCCCGGGGAGGCCCCGTCCCGGGAGCCAATAGGCGGTGCCCGGGGAGGCCCCAGAGGCCCCGTCCCAGGGAAAAAGGCGGCACCCGGGAGGGCACCGGAGGCCGCATCCTGGGAGCCAAAAGGCGGCGCCCGGGGAGGCCCCGGAGGCCAAGTCCCCGGGCAAAAGGCGGCGCCCGGGAGGGCACCGGAGGCCCCGTCCCGGGATCCAAAAGGCGGCGCCCGGGGAGGTCCCGGAGGCCAGGTCCCCGGGCGAATGGCGGCGCCCGGGAGGGCATCGGAGGCCAGGTCCCGGGAGCAAAATGGCGGCGCCCGGGGAGGCCCCGGAGGCCAAGACCCCGGGCAAATGGCGGCGCCCGGGAGGGCTCCGGAGGCCCCGTCCTGGGAGCCAAAAGGCGGCGCCCGGGGAGGCCCCGGAGGCCAGGTCCCCGGGCGAATGGCGGCGCCTGGGAGGGCACCGGAGGCCACGTCCCGGGAGCAAAATTGCGGCGCCCGGGGAGGCCCCGGAGGCCCCGTCCCGGGAGCCAAAAGGCGGCGCCCGGGGAGGCCCCGGAGGCCAGGTCCCCGGGCGAATGGCGACGCCCGGGAGGGCACCGGAGGCCACGTCCCCGGGCGAATGTCACATCTTACCTGGACTTAGTCCCGCGGAGATTTCCCCTGACAGACGGCGCCAAATGTCGTGGTATTGCGAATACCACGGCAGGTTTTTTGGAAGATCCTAGTTAACGAACAACGACGTGAGCTGACCCTGTTAGCGGTCACCTCCCGTTGGGCAAGCACAGAGAGTGATATGAGGATTTATACAGGTTCAGGTCTCTATGGAGACCCTAGTCCTGTCGACGTGCTCCCGGCTTGAGTCGGCTGGGGGAATTCTCTCGAGGGTAGAGCACTCCAAAGCACGCCAATTGGTTTTTTGTGTATTGATGCGAATGAATTGTCCTCTGTTACAAAAGAGGGGTACAAGGGCATATATAGGCCCAAAAGAAGCAAAAAGACTAGACTATCCCGGCCTCAACCGTTGGATCGGGGGTACCAACGTCATTCCACCGGCTGAGGGAGGCTTGACGCTTGACAAGTGTCCTCGCCAATTTTCGAGGCGTTCCTCACGTGACCCCCATGTGACCCTGCGCCCAGGGTGGGGCCCTTGTCCCCGGGCGAAAGGTGGCACTCGGGACGGGGCCACCGGGGCCCATCTCCCCGGGCCAAAGGCGGCGCCCAGGACGGGACCACCGGGGGCTGTGGTCACCGGGCAAATGGTGGCGCCCGGGACGGGGCCGCTGGGGCCCTTGTCCCCGGGCAAAAGGCGGCGCCCAGGACGTGGCCACCGGGGGCCTTTGCCACTGGGCAAATGGCGGCGCCCAGGACGGGGTCACTGGGGCCATTGTCTCCGGGCAAAAGGCGGCGCCCAGGATGGGGCCACCAGGGCCCTTATCCCCAGGCAAAAAGCAGAGCCCGGGACAGGGCCACCGGGGACCTTTGCCACCTGGCAAATGGCGCCGCCCGGGACGGGGCCACCGAGGGCCTTTGCCACTGGGCAAATGGTGGCTCCCGGGATGGGGTCATGGGGCGTTGTCTTCGGGCAAAAGGCAGCGCCCGGGACGGGGCCACTGGGGGCCCGTGTCTCCGGGCAAAAGGCAGTGCCCGAGATGGGGCCACCAGGGCCCTTGTCCCCAAGGAAAAGGCGGCGACTAGGGTGGGGTCACCGGGGCCCTTCTCCTCGGGCCAAAGGTGGCGCCCGGGACGGGGTCACAGAGGCCCTTGTCCCCGAGCCAAAGGGGCCGTCCTGTTGGATCTAGGTCGATCTAAGATATCTAAGTTTTCATGATTAATGACGATTTGGATAAATCCATAATGATTAATATTGATCTGGATAATGACTACTTGTATAAATCCTAGTTTAGTACAAGTACATTGAATTGTTAATGTTAAACCCTAGAAGTCGATGACTCCTGGTTATGGTTTAACAATTGATACATATGTTGAGGGAGAGCTCTTTGGTTGCATCAATCTTGTGCTAAGTGTAAATTGGAATGTCATGTGATAAATCCGGAAGTTTGATAACTCCTTCATTTGTGGTATCGAGATCGATGTATGTGTTGAGAGGGAGCGCAGTGGTTGCATCATGCTTATCTTTATCATGACACTAGTAGTATGGATCGTGTGCATATGTCTTCATCATATATGGATCTATATGATTGTGTGATTCATCTCTTACTCATCTGTTGCTTATCGAAATTGGTTTTGTCATTTCACTGAAGAGAGAAATCATTGAGTTAACTCCTGTGTGGAGTGATTTCTCTGGTAGTGATTAATGACGAACTGTATATGAGACTAACGTTTGTGCATTGAGTGTGTATATTCTAGTCTCAGACTGGTTGCATGATGAACGCAAGCAAGGGCGTGAAGAGGATGATGCCGATATGAGTCATCTCGAGTTAGGTCAAGCTTATCGAGGTCGAGCTTTGCGAGGACAAACTTCGTGTGGTCGAGCTTCACGAGGTCGAACTTCACCAAAGGTAAAATCCAAGATTAATGATTGTTTTCTTAGGATTTTACCAGTCTCGATGTTTTGGAGATAGACCGGGTTGATAGGATTCCTTTTGATACTTTGACTATACTATTAAGAGGGATCGAAAACTAGTAGCTTGAATCTATCTAGTGCGGAAGCTCAGATGCATTCATATCATCTTGCACTAGTGTTTTATCGCCTCTTGCATTGCTAGAGAGTCTAAGTGTAGTTTGTGGTGCATTAGAGAAGATGTTTTGAAAACTGCACTTAGTCTTGATCGCCAGCTATTTAAATTGGTTTATTTTCTAGAGCTGGCCATGATCGTATTTGCACATTCTGATCGTATCCTTGGTAGGTACGTGGTCATGGTCGTGTCGCCGGTTTGGCTATATCCTTGTTTAGGGTTTGGTCGTGGTCGTAAGAGCTCAAGCTAGTCATACCAGTTTTCAGCTCACTTGCGTACGCTCAACCGAACCCACTCGACCGCATGTTTTCGATCGAATGTTAGACCTGTGTGGTCGTGGTAGTTGCTGAGTGACAGTTGACACATCTGCAAGAAAACAGGAAATCCGTATGTGCAAATACCCTAATCAAGTTTAGAGTAAAATTGATAAGTTACTGTTTTCGGTTTGCACAGGCCGGACAGTGTCTATGGTGGCCGGACATTGTCTGGCCAGTGCACAACTCCTGTGGCTTAGGCTAATCGAAAACAGAGAAATGTACATTTTGTGCAGGCTTTTGTCCGGGGTAGGCCGGACATTGTCCAAAGTGGCTGGACAGTGTCCGGCATGTATAAATCTTATGAGGCATTGTTTTTAAATGAAGCACAGACGTTTAAACCATCTGGGGACTTATGTCCGGGACGGGCCGGACTTTGTGCGGGGGCATGGCTAGACAATGTCCGGCATGTACAAACTTTGTGAGCCTCATTTAAAAACATGTAACCAGAGACAAATGCATCTGCCCGGGCTTTTGTCCGGACATATGATCATTTGTCTGGCCTTCTCAAATGTTGCCCAACAGTCACTGACACCACCTATAATGGTCGTTTTTGCCGGCTTGGCCAGTGTCCCGCTTGGCCAGACAATGTCTGGCCTGTACAAAAATGATGCACCTGGTTGCAAACGGCTAGTTTTCTTTGAGGGCTATAAATACTTCGTGTTGGCCAGCATTTGAGGGTGCTCAAGAAGTTGAATATACTGTGAAAAAGCTAGCCAAGACTTTGTATTTTCTATATTGCATCCAGAGGCTAGATTTGAGCCCAAATCTTGAGTAGATTTGAGAGAGAGCATTTGTGTGAGGTTAATAGTGCTTAGTGCACTTCAATCACCATTTGCATGCTAGTGCTAGAGTGTTGAGCATCTCATTTACATCTTTGAGGTTTTAGCACGAGATTCGTTCAAGCGAAAGTGCATCCGACTTGTTACTCTTGGTGATCGCCTTCGCCTAGATGGTGTCCGAAGAGAGTCGTGATCTCTTCGGTTGAAGATTGCAGGAGAGGCCAGCAAGAACTTGTGAAAGGTGTGGTGCTCGCCTATCCGGTGTGGAGAAGGAGCAACCCTAATGAGATATCCTTCGTGGATATAGAAGCGAGCTCACACCTGAGCGCTTCAATGAGGAGTAGGGGACACAGGGCAAGTCTCCGAGACCTCGGTAAAAATCATTGTGTCAATTGTCTCTCTCTTGTATGATTCATATTGATCTTAACATAATTGCTTAATTTACTATTGTTGCATGGTTTGTCAAATATTTCATATGGTCGAATGCAACTAGTTGATCAGATTGTTTTAAACCTCTTTGCTTATTCTAGGATTCATAATCATCTATTAAAATTGCTGAGTGGGGAAGAAATTTTAAAAGCCTCCTATTCACCCCCTCTAGTCGGCATCTTTGTTCCTACAATTGGTATCAGAGTGAGGTCTCTCATTTATTGGCTTTACCACCTAGAGAGAAAGGATGAATTTGATAGAGAATTTTGGGTTGTTAGCTCCTCACTTTGATGGCTCAAATTATTCACGTTGGAAAATTATGATGAGTACTTATCTTGAGGCGTTAAATTTAAAATTGTGGAGGTTAGTGCAAAAGGGTATAACTAATTCGTCATCTTCAGATAAGCCAATTCATCTCTTGAACACAAAAGCTAAAGATGTGCTTATTGAATCTCTTAGTCATGACGTGCTCGAACTAGTGAGTGAGTGTTCGACCTCTCACGATGTTTGGATCACTCTTGAGTCCTTATTTGTGGCACATCTAGCTTTGCACATGCTAAGATGCACTTATTATTGTGAGACTATGAGGCATTTGTGATGTTGGAGCATGATTCACTCTCCACCATATATG
The DNA here is from genome assembly GCA_019359835.1 of Pharus latifolius. NCBI lineage: Eukaryota > Viridiplantae > Streptophyta > Magnoliopsida > Poales > Poaceae > Pharus > Pharus latifolius. Next base: position 69,659,320 of record CM033323.1, read on the forward strand.
ATTGCTTGATCAACATCAAAAATGAGCTCAAAGCCCTTGGCGCTAATATTTCCGATCTAGACATTTGCAGAAAATTACTCCAGGTGTTGCCGGAAAGTCGCTATGGTGATTTCACATCTACTCTTGCGAACGGTGATCTTTCTGACACTTCACCGAGTGAGCTCATTGACATGCTTGTGTCAAATGAGGCTATGCCCAAGGAAAAGGAAATGTGTTCCACCTCCGAGCATATCGAGGACGATGAGTTCAATGCGGAAGATCGGGAGCTTTCTAGCGAGCTCAAGGACTTCAACGACTTGGTTTGCCTAAGCAAAGAAAAGGAAAAACCTTGCAAGAAGAGCTCAAGGGAAACTAGAAAGAAAGCGTCGAAGTCAAAGTCCTCATCTCAAGACAATTCAATATGCACTACGGCATGCAACTCGACAGTATAAAACTCTAACCCCTCTAACAATGAGCTTATGGATATAATTGTGGAGCTAAAAGGTTTGCTAGGCAATATGACTAAAAGTTTTATCACTTTAAAGAATAATTACTCATCCTTAAAAGTGCAATATCAAGAATTGAAAAATTCTCATGATTCCTTGCTTGCCAAGGATACTATTTTCTCAACATGTATATTAAATGTTAGAGTTGATTGTGACTCCCCTATTGATTCATCTTTAGAGTCACATAATCCTACCCCCTATGCTAGCGATAATTCAATAGTTGATTCATGGTTATATTCAAATGCTAGCATTGAGGATACTACTACTTCATGTGATAATATGTCTAATGATTCATTTACAGATTCACATGCTTGTACGGACAATACTAGTTGCTCATACCATGATTCTTCCAGTGATCCATCTTCATGCCATGGTGTTAGTACTAGTAGTTCTACTTTTGATATGCCTAGCTCATCTAGTAATTTTTGTGCTATGCCTTCTAGTTCATCTACTTGTGATGAGATGCCGTCTTGTTCTTTTTGTAATTCATGTGTTAACACGGAATCATCTCAAGCACCTAAAGTCAAAAATGATGATCTTTGGAGTAAAGTAAATAGATTGAGTAAAAACCTTACTAGATGTCATGTGGGTAATGCTTTGCTTGTTAAACCCCCTTTAGAACAAAAATATTCATTTGACGAGGATTGACACCCGAGTCAGTTCAAATAAATGTACTATTGGTTCAAGGCAGATTCGAGCCAGACACGTGCCTGGTGGTGCGAACTCAAGTTATTCTGAGAAGCATCAGCCCGAGGTCGCAGGTTTTGCGCGATCAGACCGCAGGCTTCGCGCGGTCAAGAATTCGTGTGCTATACGCGAACAGAATGTTGGAGATGTTGCGCGGTCAGCCAACATCCCACGGTCAGAGCACTTTTGACCAGGGTACTTGGGGTTTACCTGTCCAGCTGTCCCTATAGCAAGAATATCCCAAGTATCCCAAAGATTCCTCCGCGTGGAAGATCAACCGTCAGGAGGTTAATACGTGCAGTTATCCATGAATAACATGTGTTAAACTAGCGTGGAGGTTAAGAGCGGTTCTCTAAAACCGCATCCGAACAACTGTCTGATGCAGTTACGACATGGCACCCTTTCGACCAATATAAAAGGATGGCAAGATGCATCAAACAGGAGGGATCAACGTCTCTGATACAAACGAGATACAACACATCTCAACTACTCAAACAGCCAAGTCTACTGCCTAGATTAGATAGTTTTTTACAGGCCTCTTTGGCTTCTTTCTGTATCCTTACATAGGAAAAAGCCTTTGCCTGTGAAGGTCTTTTCCCACCCTTTTGTAAATCTTTCTCACATATAGTGAAATCCCAACAGGATGTAGGGCTATTACTCCCACCATCGAGGGCCCGAACCTGTATAAACCTCTCTGTGCTCCTGTTCTCCATATTTCTACATACCTTCCCGGAGGGTCATCTTGAAAGGTCTCGCTATTACAAATTTTGCATAAGTTCGGCTGAGGACTCTGAGTCCGAATCGTCGACAGCTGGCGCCCACCGTGGGGCCTTTCTCAAGGTGTCCTAATTTTCATCCGGAGGTTCGCTGAAACATGGCTGGAGTATATGATTCTGAGAACGATTTTGATCTCGAGGATTATGCTCACATTCCAATGCCTTCTCCAAGCGATCTTGTTCCGATGGAGGAGGTTGAAGGCCAAAATCTTCCAAAGGTTGAGTCATCTCTCCAGGTCATGTCCATCGACCAGGGAGCGATTAGCGCAAGGTCAGAACCCACCGAGGCTCTTAATGCGCTAGAGGGTGAATCCGATCCATCATACGACCCTGCTGAGGGGAAGGATGATATCGACCTGGAAATCAGCCCGGGGAGATTCGACCCTGATAACCTTCACCGTCTCTTTGATTTCGAGTCTGACTCGGAACAAATTGAGATGTTTTCCCCATCGGCAACCACTCTCCCTAGACAGTTCGCTGCCTTGTCGGAGGAAACTCCTGATCAACAGGCTGCTAGGGAAGAACGGGATCACAAACAGAAGGAGGATCAAGACCTCAAGCAACAAAACAACGAACTACGTAGAACTACCCTAGAGGCTCTTCAAAATGCGTAGGCTCGTTACGATGCTGCTCCGAGTTCTTCTCGACGGTCACGTGGTCGCAGACGCGACCAGACCCCTTCTTTGCCTCCGGAGCATTTCCCGGTGGACGAAGAAACGGTAACACCTGGTGCCCCTAGGAGAAGTACCCATGGTCGACTGCGATCTATCACGGAAGTCATGCGTAACTTCCCTCCTACGGTCACGGATGCGCAGAAACTGGCCTTCACTAGGATCCTGGCGGAAAGACTGGATGAGGTTACGTCTGAAGCGACCCCAACGACCTCTTCCCGCTCTGTAACACGTTCCTGCGAACGAGAGTGTCCTCACTCTGGTTTTGGCCGGCGAAGTTACCCACCGCCCGTACCGTCCTGACAGGACAAGTACCGGCGAACGCATGATTCTCGTAGTAGGGATCGGGTTCCTGTTCACTCTCGTTTGGGACCGCGAGTAACTTCACCGTTGCGTGAGGTCGCCCGTAACCCGGTTGAGAGTCACAGGGCAGTTCACGGCCCCTACGTCGGTCGTAAAGCTTTTTCGCCCGACCTACGAGCGGTCGTTTGGCCCGATAAGTTTCGACCAGGGGCCATCCGAGTTCCTTCAAATCTACATCACTGCCATCCAAGCGGCAGGAGGCGATGACTGAGTCATGGCCAACTACCTGCCTACAGTCCTCGAAGGACCGGCTAGAACCTGGCTGTTTAACCAGCCTGAAGGTTCCATCTATAATTGGAAAATGCTGTGCGACGCCATCCTCAGCAATTTCCAAAACTGTTACCAAAAGCCGGGTAAAGAGGACGATCTTCATCGGCTACGACAAACTTCAACCGAAACTCTTCGGCAGTTTGTCAAGAGGTTTGTCGGGGTGAGGAATACCATCCCGAACATATCTGATGGCTCCGTTATCAGAGCATTCAAACATGCCATTCGATACCGGTGATTTACCGAAGACTTGCTTATCCACCCTCCTCGATCAGTTGCCGATCTGTTCGACATGGCCGATCGATACTCCGACGCAGCCGAAGCGGTCGAATGGAACCGGATGGTCGACAAGGGCGACCTGCCACCTCAACCAGGTTTCAAAGACGCCAAGAAAGAAGATTCAAGTAAGAAGCCGGAATCTTCGTCAGGTGGGAAGTCTAAAAATTCGAAGAGGAACCGCTCTGGACAGTACCGCGAGGTCGCAGTCACAGAGAAGCCGCCTTCGACCAAAGGTAACAAGCCTTCATTTAAGAATAAAACTGCTTCTGGTGGTCATAGTGCCGACCAGCCAGAAAAGTCAACTAATCCGCAGGAAGGCAAGAAGTGGTGTCCACTCCACAACTCCGCAGGCCACGACCTCAAGAACTGCAGGAGTTGGTTGAAGCAATTGGATGATTTCTACCAGGGAGTTGGGCCAATGCCAACCTTACCGCCTAAAGAGCAGGCGTGCAGACTTAGAGACGTCGACGGAGACGAGGAAATGTCCTACCAGGTACCTCCAAATCATATTAATGTTATTTTCGGGGGTTCTTCTTCTTTCGTTTCCAAAAGGCAGTTTAAAGCCTTTTACCGAGAGGTTAACCAAACGGAGACATCTCTTGGTGAACCTCAATACCCCCGTTGGTCAGATGCACCCTTGACATTCGATCGTTCTGATTGTCCCGCGGGGCTTACTCGACCATTGAGGCTCCCTCTGGTCATTACCCCAATCATCAGTAATGCGAGAGTCGAAAGGGTCCTGATCGATGGAGGGAGTTCCCTTGACATTTTGTTGGTCAAGGCGCTCAACGAGATGCAAATTCGTCGTTCGAAGATCAAGCCCATAATCCATCTGTTTTATGGGATAATCCCAGGCCCCTCCATGATGCCGTTGGGATAAGTGGTCCTCCCGGTCACACTGGGAGAACCGGATAACTTCCAAACAGAATTGGTTACTTTTGACATAATCGATTGTGATTCAGCTTATAATGCAATCTTTGGCAGGCCAACTCTCGCTAAATTCATGATGGCAACGCACTATGCTTACCAGTGCGGAAAATTGCCTGGCCCCAAAGGTGTCATCTCAGTCCGAGGCAGTCGCAACGTGGCACTCACGTGCGACTGGCTATCTTTGGAGATGGTCGATCAACTTCCCCTCCAGGACGCCCAGGTCGCCACCGTCTCCATCGACGAGATCAAGGCTGCTCCTCGACCAGATGAGAAACTCAAACTGGTTCCTTTGTACCCAGATGATCCATCCAAGACAATTCGGGTCGGATCAGGTCTGGATGACAAATAGGAACTCGAGCTCATTGCTTTCCTCCGGGCTAATGCAGATGTGTTTGCGTGGAAACCGTCCGACATGCCCGGTGTCCCAAGGGAAGTAACCGAGCACAGGTTAGCAATTCGACCTGGACAACGACAAATAAAGCAAAAGCTCAGGCGTTTTGCTGTTGACCGACAGGAAGCTATCTGAGAGGAGTTGGACAAACTCCTAAAGGCCAGGTTCATTCGTGAAGTCGATCACCCGGTGTCGACGATTCGGACTCGGAGTCCTCAGCCGAACTTATGCAGAATTTGTAATAGTGAGACCTTTCAAGATGACCCTTCGGGAAGGTATGCTGAACAATGGTGAACAGGAGCACAGAGAATTTAGACAGGTTCGGGCCCTCGATGGTGGGAGTAAAAGCCCTACGTCCTGTTGAGATTTAACTAAGTGTGGTAAAATGTTTACAAATGGAAGGAAAAGTCCTCACAGGCAAGGATTTTTCCTGTAAAAGTGTACAAAGATAAGCTAAAGAAAACTTAAAAATGCTATGTGAGATGTGCCGTAGACTTGGCTAACTTGGATTCCTCTCTCCCCCGATTGATGCTTCATGCCATCCTTTTATACTGTTTGAAAGGGTGCCATGTGAAGGAAACTGCATCAACCGGTTGTACGGACGGTTGGATACGGTTTTTGGAACTGCTCTTAACCTCCACGTAGGTTAAACACGTGTTATTCATGGATAACTGTACGTGTTAACCTCCTGACGGTTGATTTTCCACGTGTAGGAATCTTCGGGATACTTAGAATATCCTGTCGTATGGGCAACCGAATAGATAGATCCCAGGTATCCTGATCGGCAGATGCTCTGACCGCGGGACTCGGCTGACCGCGTAATATCCCGAATGTGTAATTCGCGTATAGCCCACGAACTTCTGACCGCGCAAGGCTTACGGTCTGACCGCGTAAAGCTGCGACTTGATCGCGTAAAGCTTGCGACCTAGTGGTGATGCCTCTCAGAATAGCTTGAGTTCGCATCTCCAGACACATGTCTGGTTCGAACCTGTCTTGAACCAGAAGTTTATTAGAAGTGACCCGGGTGTCAATCCTCGTCAGCTAGCCCCCAAATTCGAAGAAAACGGAGAGACGTGTTTATTTCGAATTTAAAAACCGTGCATTGGATTTTTAACCCGGCCCTTTAACTTCTCCGCTTAGTGGCGCACTAAGTGAAAACGGTTGGTTTTTCAAGACGGGTTCTGACATTACGTGACGGGCAATGATGGCGCCGTAGAGATTTTTATCTCGAGGTAAAATTGTAAATGTTTTTAACGAAACTCGAGGTGTCTGGGAGGCGAACCATCGACCTGGCGGCTATAAATACCAGACCCCTAGACATGTAAAGATTTACAATTTCCCTCTCACGCCTAAGTCTTTTTCTTGTTACCTGGCCTCCTTCCTTTTAACTTACTCTTCCCAATGGCAGATCACGAAATCATCGAGATTGAGAGCGATGAAGGGGAAATTGTCGAACAAGGGTCCCAAACGAATGAAGTTCTGTCTCCTTTAAGGAAGAAACCCAAGGTTGACGAAGGATCTTCCAGTGGAACAAAGGTGAAGAACGTAGCGAGTTTCTTTCTTCCTTCAGTTCCTTTGACCCTCCCTGTCCATGCCTCTCGGCAAGTTAGGCCTTTATCCTTAGAGAAAGATTCCATCACATTCAATTCTCCCATCCTTTTGGGTGATCAACATCCTGGTCGGCAAGCGGTGACTATCCCTCGACCAGATGATTGCCATATTGGGTTGGCGAAGCAATCTTCTTCTGGGAAGGTTGCTCTTCCACCATATGATCTTCCTCCCCAGATGGGTGTATCAACGGGTTATGCACCGGGACAGGTAACAATTCTTCTCCCTTTTTGCTGATAATTTTAGTTAATATGACTAACTTTTGCAAAATGCAGGAGGTAGGAGGCCCCAACGATCAGCCTTCTGCTGCTCCATCTCTTCCTTTCGGACAGACTCTTCTGGAAGAGAAGAATGCCCTGGAGAAGAAGACCGAGGAGATGGCCTCGAAGATTCTGCGTTTAGCAGAATGTCTTGATCGATCCCGAGAAGAGGCGCTCCATTTCCGTCGAGAGAGAGACTTCGCTCAGCAACAGCGAGAACTCTCTGACTTGATTAGGGACAACAGTGCGTCTGTTGTTAGGGACGATATAGATAGACTTAGAGTAGTTGCTAGTTCCTTGGGGGTTGTCAGTGTAGATCCTACTGACAACAATATGTCCCTTGGGGAACTTTGTAAACTTCTTTCGGAACAAGTCGATGCTTTTATCGACCGTATCCCTTTTGTATGTAAAGAATGTAATAAATAAAGTTTCTTTTATCCATATGAACATTCTTCATACCTTCTGTGCGAAAAAAAGCTTAGTCCGCGACCATTCATACACAGGAAATTTCAGTTCTGCGATTAGAATCGCGCTTTAAAAGATCACCATGACCTGCCCTGATGCCGCGATCAGACTTAAGGCCGCGGTTAGAACTGAATTGCGACCAGAGTTGAACATCCGGTTAGACTATTACTTCGATTAGAGACGAAGTTTTAGCCTAGAACACGATTTCGATAAAACCATAACCCGATTAGAAACACTTCAGTACGTTAAAAATTGGGTTACGTGATTTTCTCGAACAAAATGTTCAAAGTATAAAAAGGAAAAATTTCCTCTGAAAAGTACTGGAAATTTTTCAGTCTTTTTGCACTTTCAGTTTCCAAAACAAAGAAGTCTTTTTGTTTCAGATCCGACGCCTGAGTACTTTATCGGGTCCATCAGAGACAGTATCCATCATGGGAAATGAATAAAGCATTTAATGGAACGTTTGAAACGAGCCGGTTTACTCATTAATGCGTCGCCTTGGGTCTATAAAAAGCAGTAGGTAGCTTCTTGAGGAAGCCACTCAGCCGCGAAAAAACCCTTAGAATTCCCGCCGCTCAAAAACCCTCACTTTCTTCAGCCTTCATCTTCCCCAAATCGCCAGCTTCCCCTTTGATTCTACACCATAGATGGCGTCCTGGAGCAGATCCATTCATCATTCTGAGGAGAGCCTGATGGCGCTTGAGAAGGAGGAGATCCTTTCTCCGCGGCTGCTCATTAACTGGCGACCTGCGGAGAAGGACCAAGAAACCCCAACTGTCCAAGAAGGCGAGTTGGTGGTTTTTGAGGAGTATTTCCGTTGCGGGTTCCGATTCCCTGAGAGTCGGTTCCTTAAGGATATCTTTGAACATTACGGGTGGGAACTGATCAACCTCCACCCCAACGCGATGCTGATTCTTGCAGTATTCCAGCATCTCTGTGAAGCCTTCGTCGGAGTATATCCCAGCGTGGATCTTTTCCGACGATTTTACTTTTCGGCGTGGTCGAAGAGCACCAACGCCGCTGGATGCATCTACTTCCGGCTGAGGGATAAAAAGGAGTATCCCTCCCCACCCCTGTGAGACTCAGTGCACGGGTGGCACCAGAAATGGTTTTACTGCACCCCGCCGACCGAGAGCGGGCTGTGGTTTGAGAACTCGCGGCCGGAGAAAACGAGCGAGTTGGATACTCTCCCGGCGATGAACGCGGAGTTCATGAAGCATGCCGAGGTGATCCTTCACTTAGTGGAACAAGGGCTGACGGCACGTGACGTCATCCGAGACTTTGTGAAGAATCGGGTGAGCCCCCTACGTGAAAGGGCTCATCCGGCTTGGGAGATCAAGTCCATGGCGGACACTACCCTGGACTATAACGAAGGTACTCATTTCTGACATTGAAATCCTTTTGTCATTTTTGAAATGTATCAATTTAACTCGTATCTGGGAACAGTCCTGCCCTCAGCTGAGATTGAGAGGCGGACTAACTACCTCCTCAGGGCGTACAACGCCGAGGTAGAGGGCCCCAAGGGATCGCCTCGCCCCCAAAGCTTGATTCATGCTAGCGACGACCTTAAACAGGAGCGCCGAAAGGTAAACTTTCCACTTGGCCTCTGTTTTGCAGGTTTCATGTATGTCCAGCACTAATCAATCCCATTGGAATGAGAATAGCTCTTAGGGAGGTTTGCGGATGCAACATTCCCAAGTGAAAATGTCGGCTCTCTGAAGAAGCCGACGGCGAGGAACGTGAAGAAGGTCTCTCAGAGACCCAGGACAAAGAGTCCTGCCTCTAAGAAGACCAAGCTGAACCCTGGAGAGGGGTCTTCACGAAGCATTCCTCGTCTCGCAAGAAAGACTGCGGTAAGATATCGCATTCCTGCTACTTTTTCAGGTGCGACATGGAATCACTTCTTCGTCGTACAGGGAGAGGGGAGCGAGGAGGAAGAGGATGACGTTCCTCTGATCCTTCGAAGGAGGAAGATCGCGGATCTTCCATCCAGTGATGCCCCAGGCTGCCCCGCAGAGACCACCGCTGCCGAAGAAGTGGCCGTGGTTGACCCTGCGACCACTGAAGATCTTGTGGTCGCGGGTGACCTTCCAATTCCTGAAGCCCCCGGGGTTTCAGGGTCAATCATCTCTGCTTCCCTGGTCGAAGGGATGACTAAGGTAAAGGATCTTTTCGATCATTCCCTCCATGGCTCTTTCTGCGCTTTTGACAAGTTAATGTACATACAGGAAGGAGAGCTTCCCCCTGGGTCCACTGGGGATTCCAGGGAGGAAAATCCTCCTCCTCCGCGGACAGAGGAGGAGGTAGATGAACAAAGGCCGGTTGTGACGGTTCCAGCAACTCAGGAATCGCCAAGGCCTTCGGATGCAGCCCCACCAGTTAGTCCGGTGGCCCAGGTAAAGACCTATGTGTTTTTACCTGTTCCCTAAGAATATGCTTGTAACGTGACATTTGCAGGGGGGTGCTGTCTTATTTACCATAAGGAAGGCAAGAACCGGAGACGGCTCTCCTTCACAAGGGGAATTTTCCCAGAAGTCCCAGGAACGAATGGGATTTCGAATAAGGTAAGAACTCTTACTTGACAGTAATCTTATATAAAAGCTGTCTGACCCACTCTTCCTGTTAGGCAAAAGAAGACAGCGCCTATACCTTCAACCACCACTGGGGAGGTTGAAGCTAGGGCTGATGAGGGAGCCTCTAATGAAGAGCGCTCTACTCCCGTGGTTCAGGAAGTCGTCCGGACCGCGGGAGGTGAAACGAGTACAGGGACTAGGTCACCACCAGTGGCCTTCGGGGGTGGCGTCCGGCCGGCACTCCCAACAACTGTCCCCGTCGCAGGCACTTCAGGCGCGCTAGCAAGGATTCCTGCTAGCATGGATGATGCCGCTTTAAATAAGTTTATGAAGGTATGATGACCCCTGTTTCGGCGTTTGAAACGCCTTTAGAGTATATTTAACTCTCTTGCTTCGTGTCACAGGGCTTGTCATGGGTGACGAGCCAGTCGCATGCTGCAATGGCTAGCATGGCGGCTGTTCAAAAAGATCGTGACGGCTTGCGCAAGTGAGGATCGTCATTCTTCTGTTAATATAAGTAGGCTTTAATTGTGACTAACCTGATTTTGCTGCAGAGAGGTTACGTTCTTGAAGAAAGAGTTAGCCAAGATAAAGCTGAACTCAGTTACAGAGTTCCAGAAACTACGGACTGAAATCAATAAACTTCAGTCTGATAAGGCTGGTAAGTCGATTCTCAATTTGAGAAAACTTAAAGCCGTTTCTTGTTTAATAACCTCTTTTCTCTGTACAGCGCAAGCAGGTCACATTACACAGCTTGTCAAGGACAAAATGCTTCTCGAGTCCTCGCTCACCCATACTGATCAAGTGGTCAAAGAGTTGAGCCTACTGGTCTTCGAAAAACTGAAGGCCATAGCCAGCCTTTTGAATACCAACGTGGTAGAGTTGAGGAAGGACGACCCAAATGTCAGCGATTGGGCATCACTGCTCACAACTCAAGCAGAATCACTGCTCGAATATCTCCCTGGAGATTTGCGGCGACGTGAAGAGACAATCAGGACGAGAGTCCGATCGGCCGCTTCTGCCGTACTCAGCCGGGTTCGACTTCACCATGGCCCAGATGCGAATCTGAGCGCGCTGGTGGGACCGATTGAGGTCGAGAGTGAAGAACTGCTTGACGCCGTTATTGAAGAAGTTAAGCCCTTCGTTGACAAACTCTTGGCAGAGCTGAGGATCGAATGATCCTTACATTTTGTAACCAAACAATTGTAATTACAATGCTATGTATGTAAAACTATTTTTTCAAAAGAAAATGCATATTCACATCATAAGTTTCATATTATAAGTATATCCCTCTAGCCCCCGCCTCTGTTTTGTGAATACTGAAGTCCTAGTATTTTTAGCAGAGGGGAAAACATAAGTATGATGACCAGGGATATGTGCTTCAAGCCAATGGTCAAGATTAAAGTAACATTTTAACCTTATTGCAAACTAGTAGCCACCCAGATGATCGAGGACTAGCCAGATAGTCCCGTGTGCGTTGAGAAACGGCTTATTTAGGAGTGACTTATCTGGAAGTGATCATGAGATCGACCAGCGAATCCGGTTGAAAAATGCTGTAATAACCTAACCGCCGGCGATCAGCCCCCAGGTCGGATAATTTGGGCTTAAAGAAAAACACTCATTGTATGAAACAAGACATGCTTTTTATGAAAAGATGCTAATTGAACAGGAAAAAAGTGATTGGAATACTTACACGTAAAACTTGCGAAGTTGATCGATGTTCCAAGTATTGGACAAAATCCGACCATCCTCCATGGCTAACCGCGCAGATCCTGGCCGCGGCATTGAGACGACAGTGTATGGTCCCTCCCACTTTGGGGAGAATTTATTGCGGTTAGACTGGTCTTGAATTTTTCGTAAAACCAAGTCGCCCACGTTGAGATCACGTGGTCGCACCTTTTTACTGTGATACTTGCGTAGAGCCTGCAAGTATACCGCGGACTTAATCAGGGCGCGATCACGCCGTTCTTCCAGGAGGATGAGATCTCGCGATCGTTGTTCGGATTGGTTGACCTGTTCGAATTGATTCGTGCGAACAGATCCAATACTTACTTCCATAGGCAACACAGCCTCGGCTCCATAGACCAAATGGAAGGGTGTCTCACCGGTGGCTCGACTAGAGGTAGTACGTAGTGCCCATAGAACAGTATAGAGCTCGTCTGCCCAAGCCCCCGAGCGGGTCTTGAGGCGATCAAAAACACGTTTTTTAATACCTTGCAATACTTGCCCATTGGCCCGTTCTACGGCACCATTGCTTTGTGGATGTGCCACGGAAGCAAAGCACACCTTGGTCCCAATCTGATCGCAGTAGTCTAGGAAAAGACCGCTAGCGAACTGAGAACCGTTGTCTGTGATGAGACGGTTTGGAACACCAAATCGTGCCACAATGTTCTTGTGAAAGAACTTTTGTGCGGCTGATGCAGTAATATTTCGTACTGGTTCGGCCTCAATCCACTTTGTGAATGTGTCAATGGCTACGAACAAAAACTTGTATCCATTGACCGCTTGTGGCATAGGACCGACGATGTCCATTCCCCAGATCGCGAAAGGCCATGCGAGAGGAATAGTTTGCAATGCATAAGCAGGTTGATGAACCTGTCTTGCATGAAACTGACACTGTGGACACATCTTGACCACAAGCTTGGCATCATCGAGTGCCGAAGGCCAGTAGAATCCCTGTCGAAAAACTTTTCCGACCAGTGTTCGGTATGACGCGTGTGCACCGCATACACCGTCATGTATTTCTTTCAAGAGGGATTTTCCTTCCTCCTGAGATATGCAGCGCATGAATACTCCTTGAGTACCCTTTCTGTACATAACCCCATCTATGAGTTTGTACAGACGAGCCTTTCGAATTAACCGATCGCTTTTGGTTTCGTCCTCGGGTAGGGTCCCATGTTCAAGATAGACCCTCAATGGATGAGTCCAATCTTGTTCCTGACCGAGGTTGGCAACGAAGGCTATTGCCAGATCATCCTCGACCGAAGTCATGATCGAAGGATGGTCCAAATGTTCAATGAACACTCCTGCCGGAGCGGATGAGCGTGAGGATCCAATTTTGGATAATTGGTCTGCGAGAATGTTGTCCTTTTGAGGGATGTATTGGACTTCGAAGTGACTGAAGTGTTTTTCCAATTTCCTCACTTCCCCCAGGTAATGAGCCATTATCTCATCGGAGGTGCTGTACTCCTTGTTTACCTGGTTTACGACTAGCTGTGAGTCCCCCCTCACCACTAATCGACGGACTCCGAGGAATTTTGCTGCCCGGAGCCCTGCAAGAAGACCTTCATACTCTGCTGCATTGTTGGTTGCAACAAAGTGTAGTTGAATGACATACTTAAGCTGTTCGCCCTGAGGCGTAACTAAGACCACTCCAGCCCCCGAGTGTTGAAAACTACGGGAGCCGTCAAAGTACATTGTCCAATAATCGGGGCACTCCAGTTCCTTTGCCAACTGCACGGGTGGCTCAGGGTTGGTCCATTCGACCACAAAGTCGGCCAAAACCTGAGACTTAACCGCCGTGCGAGGGGTGAAATGGATCTCAAAGGCACCGAATTCGACCGCCCATTTGGCGATTCGACCAGATTTTTCTGGATTTCGGACAATATCCCCTAAAGGAAAAGAGGAGGGTACTGTGATCTTGTGTGCTTGAAAGTAATGTCGTAGCTTACGGGAAGCCATCAGTAGTGCGTAAAGTATCTTCTGGACCTCAGGGTAGCGCTCCTTAGGACCATGAAGTACTTCGCTCACATAGTAGACGGGTCTGTGTACTCCTTCCCTTTCCGCGATCAGAACTGCGCTGACCGCGTGCGGGGTGGCCTCCAAATACAGAAGTAATGGTTCTTCCTTTTCAGGAGACACCAATACCGGCGGACTGGAAAGGTATGTTTTTACCTCCTGAAACGCTTTTTCGGCTTCGTCGGACCACGTGAAGTTATGATGTTTACGCAAGGCTTTAAAGAAAGGTAGTCCCCTTTCGCCTAATCGCGATATGAAGCGACTTAAAGCCGCCATGCGACCAGCCAGGCGTTGAACATCCTTCATGGTCGAGGGCGACCTCATTTGTTCAATAGCTCTGATTTTCTCAGGATTAACCTCAATGCCCCTGGAACACACAAGGAAACCAAGAAGCTTTCCTGAAGAAACCCCGAAAGAACATTTCTCCGGGTTCAATTTTATTCCAAAGCGATTCAAGTTACAGAAGGTTTTAGCAAGATCGTCCAAATGAGACAATCTTTTGGTGCTCTTTACAACCAAGTCGTCTACATATGCTTCGAGATTACGCCCTATCTGGGAAAGAAAGGTCTTTTGCATCAAGCGCTGGTACGTGGAACCAGCGTTCTTGAGACCGAACGGCATTCTGACGTAGCAGTATGTGCCGAACGGGGTGATGAAGGCAGTTTTCTCTTCATCGTCTTCTGCCATGCTAATTTGATGATATCCCGAGTAGGCATCCAGAAAACTCATCAGTTCGCAACCCGCAGTGGAGTCAACCAGCTGGTCGATGCGGGGAAGGGGAAAGTCGTCCTTCGGACAGGCACTGTTGAGGCTAGTATAGTCGACGCACATGCGCCACTTGCCATTTGACTTGCGGACTATGACCGGATTGGCGAGCCAGTCCGGGTGATTCACCTCGCGGATAAACCCGGCTTGTAAGAGTTTGTCTAACTCTTCTCGGATGGCTTCCTGTCGGTCGGTGGCAAAACGCCTGAGCTTTTGCTTTATTGGTCGTTGTCCAGGTCGAATTGCTAACCTGTGCTCAATTACTTCCCTTGGGACACCGGGCATGTCGGACGGTTTCCACGCAAACACGTCTGCGTTAGCTCGGAGGAAAGCAACGAGGTCGAGTTCCTATTTGTCATCCAGGGCTGACCCAACCCGAATTGTCCTGGATGGGTCATCTGGGTACAAAGGAACTTGTTTGAGTTTCTCATCTGGTCGAGGAGCAGCCCTGATCGCATCGATGGCGACAGTGGCGACCTGAGCGTCCCGGAGGGGAAGTTGATCGACCATCTCCAAAGATAGCCGGTCGCACGTGAGTGCCACGTTGCGACTACCTCGGACCGAAATGACACCTTTGGGGCCAGGCAATTTCCCACACTGATAAGCATAGTGCGTTGCCATCATGAACTTAGCGAGAGTAGGCCTGCCAAAGATTGCATTATAAGCTGAATCACAATCGATTACATCGAAAGTAACCAATTATGTTCGGAAGTTATCTGGTTCTCCCAGAGTGACCGGGAGGACCACTTGTCCCAATGGCATCATGGAGGGGCCTGGGATTATCCCATAAAATGGATGGATTATGGGCTTGATCTTCGAACGAGGAATTTGCATCTCGTCGAGTGTCTTGACCAATAAAAGATCAAGGAAACTTCCCCCGTCGATCAGGACCCTTTCGACTCTCGCGTTACTGATGATTGGGGTAATAACCAGAGGTAACCTCAATGGTCGAGTTAGCCCCGCAGGACAATCAGCGCGGTCGAACGTCAAAGGCATATCCGACCAACGGGGATATTGAGGTTCACCAAGGGATGTCTCCGTTTGGTTAACCTCTCGGCAAAAAGTTTTAAACTGCCTTTTGGAAACGAAAGAGGAGGAACCTCCGAAAATGACATTAACATGATTTTGAGGTACCTGGTAAGCCATTTCTTCGTCTCCATCGACGTCTCTAACCCCGCACGCCTGCTCTTTGGGCGGTAAGGTTGGCATTGGCCCAGCTCCTTGGTAGAAATCATCCAGCTGTTTCAACCAACTCCTGCAGTTTTTGAGATCGTGGCCTGCGGAATTGTGGAGTGGACACCACCTTTTGCCCTCCTGCGGATTAGTTGATTTTTCTGGCTGGTCGGAATCCCGGCCACCAGAAGCAGTTTTACTTTTAAAAGAAGACTTATTACCTTTGGTCGAAGGTGGTTTCTCCGCGACCGCGATCTCACGGTACTGTCCAGAGCGGTTCCTCTTCGACTTTTTTGACTTCCCACCCGGTGAAGACTCCGGCTTTTTGCTTGAATCTTCTTTCTTGGCGTCCTTGAAGCCTGGTTGGGGCGGTAGGTCCCCCTTGTCAACCATTCGGTTCCATTCGACTGCCTCGGCTGCATCGGAGTATCGATCAGCCATATCGAACAGATCGGCCACCGATTGAGGAGGGTGGATGAGCAAGTCTTCAGTGAATCTCCGGTATCGAACGGCATGCTTAAATGCCCTGATTACGGAGCCATCAGATATGTTCGGGATGGTATTTCTTACCCCGACAAACCTCTTGACAAACTGCCGAAGCGTTTCGGTCGAAGTTTGCCGCAATCTATGCAAGTCGTCCTCCTTACCCGGCTTTTGGTAACAGTTTTGGAAATTGCTGAGGATGGCATCACATAGCATTTCCCAATTATAGATAGAACCCTCAGGCTGATTGAACAACCAGGTTCTAGCCGGTCCTACGAGGACTGTTGGCAGGTAGTTGGCCATGACCTTGTCATCGCCTCCTGCTGCTTGGATGGCAGTAATATAGATCTGAAGAAACTCGGATGGGTTCTGAGTTCCATCAAACCTCTCAATGGCCCCTGGTCGAAACTTATCGGGCCAAACGACTACTCGTAGGCCAGGCGAGAAAGCTTTGCAACCAACGTAAGGACCGTGAACCGTCCTGCGACTTTCGGTCGGGTTTCGAGCAAACTCACTTAACGGCAGGGTTACTCGGGGTCCCAAACGAGAATGAACGGGAACTCGATCCCTACTGCGAGAGTCCTGCATTCGCCGATATTTGTCCTGTCGGGACGGTATAGGCGGCGGGTAACTCCGTCGGCCAGAGCAAAAATGAGGACCATCTCGATCACGGGAATGTGTCACTGAGCGGGAAGAGGCTGTTGGGGTCGCCTCGGATGCGACCTCGTCCAATCTTTCCGCCAGGATCCTGTAAAAGGCCGGTCTCTGCGCATCCGTGACCGTAGGAGGAAAATTGCGCATGACTTCCGCGATAGATCGCAGTCGACCATGGGTACTTCTCCTAGGGGCACCAGGTGTTATTGTTTCCTCATCCACTGGGAAGTGCTCCGGTGGTAAGGAAGGAGTCTGGTCACGTCTATGACCACGCGACCGTCGAGAAGAACTCGGGGCAGCATCGTAACGAGCCTGCGCATCTTGAAGAGCCTCTAGGGCAGTTCTGCGTAGTTCGTTGTTTTGTTGCTCGAGATCTTGCTCCTCCTTCTGTTTGCGATCTTGTTCTTCCCTGGCAGCCTGTTGATCGGGAGTTTCCTCCGACAACGCAGCAAACTGCCTAGGGAGAGAAGTTGTCGATGGGGAGAACATCTCGGTCTGTTCCGAGTCAGACTCGAAATCAAAGAGACGGTGGAGGTTATCAGGGTCGAACCTTCCTGGGCTAACCTCGGGGTCACCATCATACTTTCCCTCAGCGGGATCGCATGACGGGCCGGATTCATCACCTAACACATTAAGAACCTCTGCGGGTTCTGACCTTGTGCCAGTTACCTCCTGGTCGATTATCATGACTTGGGGAGATGATTCATCCTGTGGAAGATTCTGGCCTTCGACCTCTTCCATCGGAACGGGATCACTTGGAGAAGGCATTGGGATATGAGCATAATCCTCGAGATCGAAATCATTCTCGGAATCATATGCTCCAGCCATGTTTCGGCAAACCTCCGAATTTCAATTAAGACGCCTTGAGAAAGGCCCCACGGTGGGCGCCAGCTGTCGACGATTCGGACTCGGAGTCCTCAGCCGAACTTATGCAGAATTTGTAATAGTGAGACCTTTCAAGATGACCCTTCGGGAAGGTATGCTGAACAATGGTGAACAGGAGCACAGAGAATTTAGACAGGTTCGGGCCCTCGATGGTGGGAGTAAAATCCCTACGTCCTGTTGAGATTTCACTAAGTATGGTAAAATGTTTACAAATGGAAGGAAAAGTCCTCACAGGCAAGGATTTTTCCTGTAAAAGTGTACAAAGATAAGCTAAAGAAAACTTAAAAATGCTATGTGAGATGTGCCGTAGACTTGGCTAACTTGGATTCCTCTCTCCCCCAATTGATGCTTCATGCCATCCTTTTATACTGTTTGAAAGGGTGCCATGTGAAGGAAACTGCATCAACCGGTTGTACGGACGGTTGGATACGGTTTTTGGAACTGCTCTTAACCTCCACGTAGGTTAAACACGTGTTATTCATGGATAACTGTACGTGTTAACCTCCTGACGGTTGATTTTCCACGTGTAGGAATCTTCGGGATACTTAGAATATCCTGTCGTATGGGCAACCGAATAGATAGATCCCAGGTATCCTGATCGGCATATGCTCTGACCGCGGGACTCGGCTGACCGCGTAATATCCCGAATGTGTAATTCGCGTATAGCCCACGAACTTCTGACCGCGCAAGGCTTACGGTCTGACCGCGTAAAGCTGCGACTTGATCGCGTAAAGCTTGCGACCTAGTGGTGATGCCTCTCAGAATAGCTTGAGTTCGCATCTCCAGACACATGTCTGGTTCGAACCTGTCTTGAACCAGAAGTTTATTAGAAGTGACCCGGGTGTCAATCCTCGTCACCCGGAATGGCTCGCCAATCCGGTCATGGTCCGCAAGTCAAATGGCAAGTGGCGCATGTGCGTCGACTACACTAGCCTCAACACTGCCTGTCCGAAGGATGACTTTCCCCTTCCCCGCATCGACCAGTTGGTCGACTCAACCGCGGGTTGCGAACTGATGAGCTTCCTGGACGCCTACTCAGGATATCATCAAATTACCAGTTTGGCACCTACTGCTACGTCAGAATGCCGTTCGGTCTCAAGAACGCAGGTTCCACGTACCAGTGCTTGATGCAAAAGACCTTTCTTTCCCAGATAGGGCGTAACCTCGAAGCATATGTAGACGACTTGGTTGTAAAAAATACCAAGAGATTGTCTCATTTGGACGATCTTGCTGAAACTTTCTGTAATTTAAATCGCTTTGGAATAAAATTAAACCCGGAGAAATGTTCTTTCAGGGTTTCTTCAGGAAAACTTCTTGGTTTCCTTGTGTGTTCCAGGGGCATTGAAGTTAATCCTGAGAAAATCAGGGCCATTGAAAAAATGAGATCGCCCTCGACCATGAAGGATGTTCAACGCCTGGCTGGTCGCATGGCGACCTTAAGTCGCTTCATATCGCGACTAGGTGAAAGGGGATTGCCTTTCTTCAAAGCCTTGCGGTAGCATCACAATTTCACATGGTCGGATGAGGCCGAAAAAGCGTTTCAGGAGGTGAAGACATATCTGTCCAATCCGCCAGTGTTGGTGTCCCCCGACAAAGGAGAACCATTGCTTCTTTATCTGGCGGCCACACCGCATGTGGTCAGCACTGTCCTGATCGCGGATAGGGAAGGAATACACAGACCTGTCTACTATTTGAGCGAAGTACTTCATGGTCCTAAGGAGCGTTACCCTGAGGTCCAGAAGATACTTTACGCGCTACTGATGGCTTCCCGTAAGCTACGACACTACTTCCAAGCTCATAAGATCACAGTACCCTCCTCTTTTCTTTTGGGGGATATTGTCCGAAATCCAGAAAAATCTGGTCGAATCGCTAAATGGGCGGTCAAACTCGGTGCCTTTGATATCCATTTCACGCCCCGCACAGCGGTTAAGTCTCAGGTTTTGGCCGACTTTGTGGTCGAATGGACCAACTCTGAGCCACCCATGCAGGTGTCGGAGGAATTGGAATGCCCTGATCACTGGACAATGTACTTTGACGGCTCCCGTAGTTTTCAACACTCGGGGGCTGGAGTGGTCTTAGTTACGCCCCAGGGCGAACAGCTTAAGTATGTCATCCAACTACACTTTGTTGCAACTAACAACGCGGCAGAGTATGAAGGTCTTCTTGCGGGGCTCCGGGCAACAAAATTCCTCGGAGTCCGTCGATTAGTGGTGAGGGGTGACTCACAGCTGGTCGTAAACCAGGTAAACAAGGAGTACAGCACCTCCGATGAGACAATGGCTCATTACTTGGGGGAAGTGAGGAGATTGGAAAAACACTTCAGTCATTTCGAAGTCCAATACATCCCGCGAAAGGACAACATTCTCGCAGACCAATTATCCAAAATTGGGTCCTCACGCACATCCGCTCCTGCAGGAGTGTTCATTGAACACTTGGACCATCCTTCTATCATGACTTTGGTCGAGGATGATCCGGTAATAGCCTGCGTTACCAACCTCGGTCAGGAACAGGATTGGACTCATCCATTGAGAGTTTATCTTGAACATGGGACCCTACCCGCGGACGAAACCGAAAGCGATCGGTTAATTCGAAAAGTGCGTCTGTACAAGCTCATAGATGGGATTCTGTACAGGAAGGGTACTCAAGGAGTATTCATGCGCTGTATATCTCAGGAGGAAGGAACATCCCTCTTGAAGGAAATACATGACGGTGTATGCGGTGCGCACGTGCCATATCGAACACTGGTCAGAAAAGCTTTTCGACAAGGATTCTACTGGCCTTCGGCACTCGATGATGCCAAGCATATGGTCAAGATGTGTCCTCAGTGTCAGTTCCACGCAAGACAGGTTCATCAACCGGCCTATGCGTTACGAACCATTCCCCTCGCATGGCCTTTTGCGGTCTGGGGGATGGATATTGTTGGCCCTATGCCACAAGCGGTCAATGGGTACAAGTTTATGTTCGTAGCCATTGACACGTTTACAAGTGGATTGAGGCCGAACCGGTACGAAAAATTACCGCGTCAGCAGCACAAAAGTTCTTTCATAAGAACATTGTTGCTCGATTTGGTGTTCCAAACCGTCTTATCACCGACAATGGTTCTCAGTTCGCCAGTGGCCTTTTCCTAGACTACTACGATCTGATCGGAACCAAGGTGTGCTTTGCTTCTGTGGCACATCCACAAAGCAATGGAGCTGTAGAACGGGCCAATGGGCAGATATTGCAAGGCATCAAAAAACGTGTTTTTGATCGCCTTAAGACTCGCTCGGGGGCTTGGGCAGACGAACTTTATACCGTTCTATGGGCACTACGAACTACCTCTAGTCGAGCCACCGGTGAGACGCCATTCCATCTGGTCTATGGGGCTGAGGCTGTGTTTCCTATGGAAGTTAGTATTGGGTCTGTTCGGACAGAACAATTCGAACAAGTTGATCAGTCCGCACAGCGATCACAAGATCTCATCCTTTTAGAAGAAAGGCGTGATCGCGCTTTGATCAAATCCGCGGCATACTTGCAAGCCTTGCGCAAGTATCACAGCAAAAGGGTGCAACCACGTAGTCTTAACGTGGGCGACTTGGTGTTACGAAAAATCCAAGACCAGTCTAATCGCAATAAATTCTCCCCGAAGTGGGAAGGCCCTTACACTGTTGTCTCAATGCCGCGACCGGGATCCGCGCGGTTAGCCATGGAGGATGGTCGAATTTTGTCCAATACTTGGAACATCGACCAACTTCGCAAGTTCTACGTGTAAGTACTCAACCCCTTTTTCTGTTCAGTTAGCATCTTTTCATAAAACAAAAAATGTTTTGGTTTCATACGATGAATATTTCCCTTTATGCCCATGTGCTGCGAATTCGGCTCGGGGGCTGGTCGCCGGCGGTTAGATCATTACCACGTCCTAGTCGGATTTGCTGGCCTATCTCATGACCGCTTCCAAATAAGTCACTCCTAAATAAGCCGTTTCTCAACGCACACGGGGCTTTCTGGCAAGTCCTCGGTTATCTGAGTGGCTGTCGGTTTGCAAACAAGGCTAGGCGTTAATTTGATCATAATTGTTGGTTCGATCACACATCCCTGGTCGTTATTATTCACTTTTCTCTTGCGTTTGTAATACTAAGTCTTCAGTATTTACAATCACAGGCGGGGGCTAGGGGGATATGTTTATAGTACGAAACAACACAAAACAACAATACATATATTCATTTTTCAAAAATGGATTTCAACATACATTGCATCGTATACAACTGTTTCTGCACAGAAGTAGGGATCACTCGATCCCAAGCTCAGTCAGGAGCTTATCTACAAGGGGCTTGATCTCCTCCATGACGGCCTCTAGTTGTTCCTTACTCTCGACCTCAACTGGTCCCACCAATGGATTCAGATCTGCATCTGGTCCCTGGTGAAGTTGAACCCGGCTGAGAATGGCGGAAGCGGCTGACCGAACACTAGTTCTGATCGCCTCTTATCGTCGCCGTGTATCCTCAGGAAGATACTCGAGAAGTGACTCCGCCTGGGCCATGACTAGTGTAGACCAGTCATTTAGGCTGAGGTTATCTCTTGTGGTCTCGACCACATCAGCCTTCAGAAGACGAGCCACTGCCTTCAGTTTTTCGAAGATTGAACGGCTCAGCTCTCTGATCGCCCTTTCGAAGGTTAGAATAGAGCCCTGGAGGAGTCCATTGTCTTGACTGAGTTGTTTTATTTGACCCGCTTGCGCTGCAGCAAGAGAAAAGATTACTCGCGCGTTATGAAGTTAAGTCTTCCTAATCAGGAATCGACTTACCAGCAAGTTGTGACCGCAGCTTGTTGTTTTTGATCTCTTGGTTTCTAGTAACTGAGATCGAATGGAGCTTGACTGTGGCCACTTCTTTCTTCAGCAATGCCACCTCTCTGTAGTAGAACATAAGGAGTGGTCATAACCAATTTGTATCTGTACAAGTTGAAGAGTAATGATCCTTACCTGCGCAAGTTGTCTCATTCTTTTTGTACGGCCTCAACGCTCGCCATCATAGCGTGCGACTTGGCCGTCATTCGGGATAACTCCTATGATGCAAAAAAGGAGTTAAAGGTGTCCTATGTACAATTCAGGCACCGAAAGTGAAGTTCATCATACCTTCATGAATTCCCGTAAGGAAATGTCTTCCGGAGTAACCGGAAGACCCGTTGAAGGCCCCGATGCGGCCACAACAAGGGCAGCCGGTAGGAGTGCCTGCTGGGCACTACCCCCAGTCGCTGTTGGTTGCGACTGGGTCTCCGCACTTGCCTCTCCCCTCACGGCCCAGACTGCTTCCTAGACCGAGGGGGCGGAGCGCTCCTCACTGGAGGCTCCTGCACCAACAGCAACTTCAACCCTCCCTGGAGCGGTTGAAGGGCCGGATGCTATTTCTTTTCGCCTGACAAAGGAAAGAGGAACCAAGCAGTTACAATTCGTGATCGTCACGACTTGTTTTAATACAACCAAGATAAAGGTTCTTACCTTATTTGAAATCCCATCAGTTTTTGAGATTTCTGGGAAGGATCTCCGCGAGAAAGAGGACAACTTTCGTCTGTCCTGGTCTTCCTCTTGGTGAATAAGGTATTCCCTCCCTAGATGTGTTCCTTTGTAAGCACATTTCTAAGGGAAGATGAAGACAAACGATAAGAGTCTTTACCTGGGCAACTGGACCGGTTGGCAGGGCTGCATCCGAGGGCCTGGATGGCTCCTGGACTTCTGGGGTCGGCGCCTCGTTTGCAACCGCAGTAGGGTCTTGTCCGACCACCTCCACTCCTGTCTGCGGGGGTGGAGGATTTTCCTCCCTGGGACTCGCAGGAGTCGCAGGGGGAAGCCCTTCTCCCTGCATAAGCATTAACTTAATGAACACACAGGGGGAATTGAAGAAAACAAGACTGTGAAGGAATCTTACCATGGTCGTCCCTTCGACCAGGGAAGTAGAAATAACTGGCCCTGGAGCCTCGGGGGCTTCAAGAGCTGGGGTGTTATCCGCGACCACGGGGCTTTCGGTGGCTGCGGAGTCTTCTACTGCCGCTCCTGCGGTAGCAGTTGTTTCTACGGAATGATTTGGAGCGCCACCGGATGGAGAGCCTACAATCTTCCTCCTCCGGAGAATCAAGGGGACATCATCATCTTCCTCCTCCTCGCTCCCCTCTCCCTGTACGACGAAGAAGTAATTCCAGTTCACACCTGGAAAGATCGGAGGAATGTGATATCTACCGCAGTTTTCCTGGCGGTAGGAGGAACGCTTCGTGAAGACCCTTCCCCAAGATTTAGCCTGGTTTTCTTGGGGACAGGATTCCTCGTCCTGGGTCTCGAGGAAACCTTCTTCACGTATTTCGTCGTCGGCTTCCCCAGGGAACCGACGTTCTCGCTGGGGAACGTCGCCTCGGCGAACCTTCCTAAGAGCTGTTCTCATTCCAATCGGACTATTAGTGCTGGATCTACATAAGACCTGCAAAACAGAGGCTGGGTGAAAAATTTACCTTTCGGCGCTCCTGTTTAAGGTCGTCGCCGGCGTGAATCAAGCTCTGGGGGCGGGGCGATCCCTTGGGGCCCTCTACCTCGGCATTGTAAGCCCAGAGGAGGTAGTTAGTCCGCCTCTCGATCTCGGATGAGGGCAGGACTGTTCCCAAATGCGAGTTAACTGGTGTATTTCAAAGATAAAAAGATTTAAGTGTCAGAAATGGGTACCTTCATTATAGTCCAAGGTATTGTCCGCCATGGACTTTATCTCCCAGGCCGGATGAGCCCTTTCACGCAGGGGGCTCACCCGATTCTTCACAAAGTCGCGAATGACGTCGCGAGCTGTTAGTCCCTCTTGGACTAAGTGAAGAATGACCTCGGCGTGCTTCATGAACTCCGCGTTCATCGCCGGGAGAGCATCCAACTCGCTCGGCTTCTCCGGCCGTGAGTTCTCAAACCACAGCCCGCTCTCGGTTGGCGGGGTGCAGTAAAACCATTTCTGGTGCCACCCGTGCACCAAGTCTCGCAGGGGTGGGAAGGGATACTCCTTTTTCTCCCTTAGTCGGAAGTAGATGCATTCGGCGGCGTTGGCGCTCTTCGACCACGCCGAGTAATAAAATCGCCGGAAAAGATCCACGCTGGGATACACTCCGACGAACGCCTCGCACAGGTGCTAAAAAACCGCCAGGATCAGCATTGCATTTGGGTGGAGGTTGATCAACTCCAACCCATAGTGCTCGAGGACGTCCTTCAGGAACCGACTCTCGGGGAATCGGAACCCGCACCGCAGGTACTCCTCGAAAACCACCAGTTCGCCCTCTCCGACGACTGGGGTTTCTTGGTCCTTCTCCGCTGGCCACCAGTTGATTAGCAGCCACGGAGGAAGGATCTCCTCCCTCTCTAACGCCAACAAGCTCTCCTCAGAGTGGTGGATTGATCGGCTCCAAGACGACATTTTTGGTGAGAAATTGGGGGAAAAGTTGGCGGCTTTGGGAAGATGGAAGAGCGAGGGTTTTGTGCGGCGGAAATCGTGAGGGTTTTGGTTGTGTGGCTTCCTCAAGAAGCTACCTGCTCCTTTTATAGACCCGAGGAGACGCACTAGGGTGGGTAACGTTCCATTCAAACGTTCCGCTCAGTATTTTATTCATTTCCCATAATGGATACTATCTCTGGCGGACTCGTTAAAGTGTTCTAGGCATCGGATCTGAAACAAAAAGGCTTCTTTGTTTCAAAGTCTGAAAGTACAAAAGCCTGAAAACTTTTTCAGAGTTTTTCAAAGGACGTTTTTCCTTTATGTGCCTTGTTTATTTTCATGAAAAATCCTATGGCCCAATTTTTGGATGTATGGATATATTCTGATCGGGCTGTGGTATGATCGAGACCATGCTTTCGATTAAGCTCCGATTCTAATCGAAGTGACGGTCTGACCGAGCATCGATTCTGGTCGCAGTAAGCTTCAGTTTTAACCGCGGCTTTAAGTCTGATCGCGGTATCAGAGTTGGTCGCGGTAATTTTATGAAAGCATGATTCTAATCGCGGAACTGCGGTTTCCCTGTGTATGAATGGTCACGAAGACATTACTCACGGCCAGATATTCGCACAGAAGATGCAAAGAATATTTGTATAAAGAAAGAAATTTTATTTCTTGCATTCTTTACATACAAAAGGGATACCGGCGACCAGAGCGTCGACCTGATCTGAAAGAAGTTTGCAGAGTTCTCCTAGGGACATATTGCTGTCAGTAGGATCTATACTGGCAGCCCCCAGAGAACTAGCAACTAACCTAAGCCTATCTACATCATCCCTAACAAGAGATACACTACTGTTCCTAATTAAATCGGAGAGTTCCCGCTGTTGCAAAGCGTGATCCTTCTCTCGACGGAACTGGTGCGCCTCTTCACAGGATCATTCAAAACATTCTGTCAGATGCAGAATCGCCGAAGACATCTCTTCGGTCTTCTTCTCCAGGGCATTCTTCTCCTCTGGAAGAATCTGTCTGAGGGGAAGAGGTGGAGTAGCAGAAGGCTGATCGCTGGGGCCTCCAATCTCCTACATTTGCAAAAGTTAGTGGTATTAACTATAACCATCAGCAAAAGGAGATGAGGATCATTACCTGTCCATGCTCATGACAGGTTGATATATCCATCCTGGAAAGTAGATCACCCGATAAAGGCGGATGATCACCAGATGGTGGAAGTGCAACCTTCCCACCAGGAGATTGCTTCTCCAACACAAGTTGAGGATCTTCTGGTCGTATAGTCATCACTTGCCGACCAGAAAATCGATCACCCAAACAAAAGCAGGGAGTATTGGAGTAGAAAGCTGAAGGAAGAAAGAATGATGGCTCATCTTCTACCTTTGCTCTGCTGGAAGATCCTTCGTCAACCTTGGGTTTCTTCCTTAAAGGAGATGAATCTTCAGGCATTTGAGGCTCCTGCTTAAGAACTTCCTCTTCATCACTTTCAATTTCGATGATGTTGTGATCTGCCATCAAGAGGTGTATGAGGAGAAGAATGAAGGTGACTTTAGAAAGAACTTAACCGTGAGAAGAAATTGTGAAGCTTTACGAATTCAAAGACCCGGTATTTATAGCCGCCAAGGTGATGGTTTACATTCCGAGTGTCATGGGTTTTTTAAAAAAGCATTTACAGTTTTTCCTTGGGTTAAAAAATGTTTCAACGGCGCCATCATTACCTGTCACGTAATACCCATAACCTGTCTCGGGGAACCAACCGTCGCACTTAGTGCGCCACTAAGCGGGGGATTTGAAGAGTCGGGTTAAAAATCCGATGCATGACTTTACATTCAAAATAAACACGTCCCTTCGTTTCCTTCAAATTTGGGGGCTAGCTGATGAGGATTGACACCCGAGTCAGTTCAAATAAATGCACTATTGGTTCAAGGCAGATTCGAGCCAGACACATGCCTGGCGGTGCGAACTCAAGTTATTCTGAGAAGCATCAGCCCGAGGTCGCAGGCTTTGTGCGATCAGACCGCAGGCTTCACGCGGTCAGGAATTCGTGTGCTATACGCGAACAGAATGTTGGAGATGTTACGCGTTCAGCCAACATCCCGCGGTCAGAGCACTTTCGACCAGGGTACTTGGGGTTTACCTGTCCGGCTGTCCCTATAGCAAGAATATCCCAAGTATCCCGAAGATTCCTCCGAGTGGAAGATCAACCGTCAGGAGGTTAATACGTGCAGTTATCTATGAATAACACGTGTTAAACTCGCGTGGAGGTTAAGAGCGGTTCTCTAAAACCCCATCCGAACAACTGTCTGATGCAGTTACGACATGGCACCCTTTCGACCAGTATAAAAGGGTGGCAAGATGCATCAAACAGGAGGGATCAACGTCTCTGATACAAACGAGATACAACACATCTCAACCACTCAAATAGCCAAGTCTACGGCCTAGATTAGATAGTTTTTTACAAGTCTCTTTGGCTTCTTTCTGTATCCTTACATAGGAAAAAATCTTCGCCTGTGAAGGTCTTTTCCCCCCTTTTATAAATCTTTATCACATATAGTGAAATCCCAACAAGACGTAGGGCTATTACTCCCACCATCGAGGGCCCAAACCTGTATAAACCTCTCTGTGCTCCTGTTCTCCATATTTCTACATACCTTCCCGGAGGGTCATCTTGAAAGGTCTTGCTATTACAAATTTTGCATAAGTTCGGCTGAGGACTCCGAGTCCGAATCGTCGACATCATTTAAAAAGGAAAAATTAAATCATGCACACTCATCTAGTAAGAGGCATAATATACCTTATCACACTCATACAAATTCTTTCAAAAAGCCCTCTCGTACTTCATGTTTATCATATCACTTAAAAGGGCAACATTCGTATAAGTGTGCATCTAATATTTTTTAAATTTGTTCTTTTGGCTCTTATTTGATTTCTTGCTCTAAAAAGGGTTTAATTGCAAAATCTATTCATTGTCCTTTTGAAAAACCTAAAGTAAAGCAATTTAGGTACCAAAAGACCTATGCGACAAGGTTAGAGGGGCTCGTATGGTTTGGGTACCAAAAAGGGCTTAACTCCTTTTGAAGTTGTCATAAAAAGAAATCATATTTTAAAAGAGAAAATTGCATTGCATTTTCGTCTTTCATTCTTTATTGTTTTAAATCTTATTGCAAATTTTGCAAAAGAGTGAAATTTAAATCTTATGTTGTTGCATCTTTAGGGGTAATAGTTTATAAATGCTTCCATTGTCTATTGCACCCCTATTTATGAGTCATTTCAAAATTGCAAGCATAAGTGTGTAAAATGAGCTCATTTGGTCAAAATGTCAAATTTCCATTCAAAAGACCAAAAATCATCAATTCTCATCAAAATGGTCTTCAAAATGTATTTAAAAGGTTTTAAAGGCTTTAAATGAAAAACAATGTCAAAAAGTTCCTCTTATCAAAAATTAGCCTTAAAATGATCTTCGAGTATCTTGTTTTCCAACCAAATCGTTTTCAAACTCAAATCAAAATCTATTTGGAATTTGTGAAAACTTGCTTTACAAAACTCCTAGATATTATTATCCCAAATAAGTTTGAAATTGAAAACTTTCTCAAAAGAGTTCTCATTTGAAAGTTATGGGCATTTGAATCTCACCGAAAAACTTGAATTGACACGAAATACTCTAAATATGCAAAAACATGAGTTTCACTATTTTTATGGTCTTTATTTTTGAGCCTCAGCTCAAAATGATTTGAATAACTCATGTAAAGCCCTTTCATGTCAAAAATCTCATGAAAATCAAATTTAAACTCAATTTGCAAAAATTTGTTAATTTTCAATCTTCTTGCTTAACACAAAGTTCATTTGACCATAACTTTTGATTGAAAAATCCTTTTTGGAAAATGTATTTGATACATTGAGAATTATTTCTGCAAATTTTCATTTCAATTGGATTTGATTTGAGCAAAATTGACTCCTTTCACAAATCAAATATGAAACTTGCAAAATTCAGTTTTCTCGTGATTTTGGGCTGATTTGTCATTTTTATATCTCTATATTGGTTGCTTATTTGAAGAAAGTTTCTATATGACTTTTTATCCTCTATAATTGGTCTCTCTTGATAATTTATTTCAAAATTATTGGAAGTCATTTGCATAGATTTTCAGGTTCTTTTAAAAGTGTAAAATGATTTTCTCAAACCTGAAATCTGAAACTTTAAATCTGACCAACATTTGTCTTTTTCATATCTTATTTTTGGATCATATCTTGGCTTCACTATAAAAGGCAATCTAGTTCCTCATTGCATCATCTATCTCCAAATTTTATTTTGAAATTTTTGGAACTTGTTTGCATATGTTTTGATGATTATAAAGAAGCCAACATGTTTAAGAAAATTTTAGTCAATTCGGATGTTAATCTCTCAATTCTTTCAAATGACTAAAATATTTGAATCTTGGATCTTCATGGAAAGTATTTGTGTTGATGTGTTCTATCTCTATGAAACTTTCCATGAGTTTTGGTATTTATTTGGATGTTTTCTCAATTTGAGTTCATTCGGATTCTTGTTGAGCTCTTGATTTTCAAATAGATCATTTTCATCTTTTGCACATTTTTCATGACCAAACTTGGATGACACATTTAGGGGGGGCAACTTCAAAGTCATTGAATCCTTGTATACCCTAATTGTCCACATGTCTCAAATTATGCACTTGTTTGGTAAAAAGGGTTATTTTCGAGTAAAAAGGTAAAAAGAGCTCAAAACTTTCAAAATGTTCAAAATTACCACAAAACCTCATAAATATGTTTCAAATATGGTTTCAAAGGTTTTGAAGGTGAAACAAAAGAGTTTCGAGATAAAATGCAAAATTTCGACAAAACTGAAAACTTTCTACATGGGTTGAGATTTGATCAAAACTTTCTACATGAAACATTTAGAACTCATTCACCCGAAGATAGTTTGTATTGAACTTTTTCTGAAAAGGACTATGGTTTTCATATTATCACATATCCTAGGTTGCCCGAAAACGGCTATCAACCCGAAAATACCCAAAAGTGCATTTTTTCGAATTTGGCTATTTGGACCGGACCTTCTCCCATATCTTGGTTTGGAATAGTATTTCAAACTCATCCATGTCCAAACATTTCAGAAAAATCCAAGTTTCATCGAAAATTGAAGTTTTCGGGAAAATCACTTTTGTTTTACCCGTTTTACCCCAAATCACTTTTGAGGAATCAAATTCAAGATCTTTTTCAAATCAAATTCATTCAATTGGTATCCAACTAAGTTCCTGACTTGCCATTCAAATCTATTATGGAACTTGAATCAATTTTTGAAGCAAAATTGTAAAAATCACAAAATTTCAGAAGTTTCAGGTGCATTTCTGAATCGTCCCGACCTTGTGCGCCCAGAGCCGGACTCTATCCATCCATTTTGGACCTTGTCTGGCCCTAGCAGACTTTGTCCGGCCTGTGTACAAACGGGATGGTTGTTTAACTTTTCAGCTGTTTCTTGTTACTCCCTGTTTTGTGAGATCCTTGCTTCCATTTCTCCTTATATTTTGCAAATTCTTCATGATTCTTTTGCTGAGATTTGAAATGCTTTTAATTGTGTTTTGCATATCAAAACAAAGATCATTTTCATGATTTTGGAGCATATTCAAATGAATTTGAGATTTGAGTTTCTTTTTGAAAATTTGAACTCCTCACTAGGTCATATGCTTTTATCTCAACCTTGTAACCTAAAAATGTTTCGACAAATCTCCTTTTGGCATATTCCTCATTTGTATGTCTTTTTGTGTTAAATGCCAAAAGAAGTGAATTTTTGAGGATTGAATCTATTGTTTCCAATTGAGTTGGTTTAAAAGCTCAAAATCCTTTCTTACATCAAATGATTTTCAAAATGAGAAGTTTGACACAATCATCATCAAACATTTAATCGAGACATTATATTCTTGTGTGTCAAAAACATATTGATGGCATGACTTTTGATTATACTAATGAATCCCTCTATCAAGAATTTTTGTGAGATAATGTTTAGGGAAAGTGAGATGATTCAAGAGCAAAGTTACTTCCGTGCACGATAAAACAAGCAACTTAAGAACATAATGTTCAAGAGTGAATTCCAGCATATGAAGAAATCACTCAAGAGCCTCGAGATGCATGATGATGAAGTTATTACAACTCTCAAGGCTACATATGGACATCTCAACATGGACGAACATGAAAAGTGGTCAATTCTAAACTCTATCGACCTTTGATTGATAGTTTTGCTTTATTTTACCGCATTTTATCCCGTCATTATATTTAGTGATTGCAAATATGCTAGATTTCAATCATTTCCTAAGGAATGTCATATGATTGCCATTAAATGCATTCTTAGGTAATTGAAATGCAATCCTAGATATATCTTTGATATCTAAAAGTACAAATCTTGAATTAGTTGATTATTTAGATTCGGATTACATGACTTGCAAGATCAATCGAAAGAATACATCCGGTGGTTGTTGTGCTTGATCTTTATGGATGAAACAAAATTTTTGGATTCTAGAATTGATTTCGAATATATGCCACTCTTATGAAATATTGGAAGTGTCATAAAGATGATGAATAATTTGATTCAAAACTCTCGAATAGAGTATATTGATATACGACATCACTATACAAGAGACTTTGTGGCATAAAGAGAATCTTGAGATCAATCATGACAAACATTGACGAGGATTGACACTCGAGTCAGTTCAAATAAGTGCACGACTGGTTCAGGATGGATTCGAGCCAGACACGTGCCTGGCGGTGCGAACTCAAGTCATTCTGAGAAGTACCAGCCCGAAGTCGCGGGCTTTATGCGATCAGATCGCAGCTAGTGCGCGGTCAGAAGTTCGTATGCTGTGCGCGGACAGAAGGCTGAAGATTTTGCGAGGTCAGCCAACATCGCGCGGTCAGAACTCTTTCGACCAGGGAACGTGGGATTCATCTGTCCCTGTAACAAGAATATCCCAAGTATCCCGAAGATTCTTCCTCGTAGGGGATCAACCGTCAGGAGGTTAATACGTGCAGTTATCCACGAATAACACGTGTTAAACCTGCCTAGGAGTTAAGAGCGGTTCTCTAAACTGCATCTAAACAACCATTTGATGCCGTTACGACTTGGCGCCCTTTCGACCAGTATAAAAGGGCGGCATGGTGCATCAAACAGGGGATCGAAGGATCACGAGATACAACACATCTCACTCGAAGAATCAAACAGCCAAGACTACGGCCTAGATTAGATAGCTTCCATAAGCCTTCCAGGCCTCATTTTGTACACTTATATAGGAAAAGTCTTCGCCTGTGAAGGTCTTTTCCCGTCACTTTGTAAACTACACATAGTGAAATCCCAACAGGACGTAGGGTTGTTACTCCCACCATCGAGGGCCTGAACCTGTATAAACTTCTATGTGCTCCAGTTCTCCATAATTCTACATACCTTCCCGAAGGGACACCCTGAAAAGTCTTACGAACTACAAATTCTGCATAAGTTCGGCTAAGGACCCCGAGTCCGAATCATCGACAGCTGGCACCCACCGTGGGGCCTTTCTCAAGGCGTCCTAATTTTCATCCTGAGGTTCGCTGAACTATGGCTGGAGTATATGATTCCGAGAATGATTTCGATCTCAAGGATTATGCTCACATTCCAATGCCTTCTCCAAGCGATCCTGTTCCGATGGAGGAAGTTGGAGGCGAGAATCTCCCAGAGGTCAAATCGTCTCTCCAGGTCATGTCCATCGACCAGGGAGTGACTAGTGCAAGGTCAGAACCCACCGAGGTTCTTAATGCGCTAGAGGGTGAGTCCGGTCCATCATACGACCCCGCTGAGGGGAAGGATGCTACCGACCAGGAAATCAGCCCGGGGAGATTCGACCCTGACAACCTCCATCGTCTCTTTGATTTCGAGTCAGACTTGGAACAAACCTAGATGTTCTCTCCATCGGCGACCTCTCTCCCTAGATAGTTTGCTGCCTTATCGGAGAAAACTCCTGATCAACAGGCTGCTAGGGAAGAACAGGAACGCAAACAGAAGGAGGATCAAGATCTCGAGCAACAAAACAACGAACTACGCAGAACTACCCTAGAGGCTCTTCAAGATGCCAGGATCGTTAAGATGCTGCTCCGAGTTCTTCCCGACGATCACGTGGTCGCAGACGCGACCAGACCCCCTCTTTGCCTCCGGAGCGTTTCCCGGTGGACGAAGAAACGGTAACACCTGGTGCCCCTAGGAGAAGTACACATAGTCGACTGCGATCTATCGCGGAAGTCATGCGTAATTTCCCTCCTACGGTCACGGATGCCCAGAAACCGGCCTTCACCAGAATCCTTGCGGAAAGGTTGGATGAGGTCGCGTCTGAGGTGACCCCTATGGCCTCTTCCCGGTCGGTAACACATTCCCACGAACGAGAGTGTTCTCACCCTGGTTCTGGTCGACGAAGTTACCCGCCGCCTGTACCATCCCGCCAGGACAAGTCTAGGCGGGCACAGGATTCTTGTGGTAGGGATCAAGTCCCTGTCCACTCTCGCTTAGGACCGCGAATAACTTCACCATTGCATGAAGTCGCTCGTGATCCGGTCGAAAGTCACAGGACAGTTCACGGTCACTACGTTGGTTGTAAAGCTTTCTCGCCCGGCCTTCGTGCGGTCGTTTGGCCTGATAAGTTTCGACCAGGGGCCATAGAAAGGTTCGACGGAACTCAGAACCCATCCGAATTCCTTCAAATCTATATCACTGCCATCCAAGTGGCAGGAGGCGATGACTGGGTCATGGCCAACTACCTGCCTACAGTCCTTGAAGGATCGGCTAGAACTTGGCTGTTTAATCGGCCCGAAGGTTCCATCTACAATTGGGAAATGCTGTGCGACGCTATCATCAGTAATTTCCAAAATTGTTATCAAAAGCCAGGTAAAGAGGATGACCTCCATCGACTACAACAAACTTCGACCGAAACCCTTTGCCAGTTTGTCAAGAGGTTTGTCAGGGTGAGAAATATCATCCCGAATATATCCGATAGCTCCATTATTAGGGCATTTAAGCATGCCGTTCGATATCAGAGATTCACCGAAGACTTGCTCATCCATCCTCCTCGATCAGTGGCCGATCTTTTTGATATGGCTGATCGATACTCCGATGCGGCCGAAGAGGTCAAATGGAACCGGATAATCGGTAAAGGTGACCTACCGCCTCAACCAGGTTTCAAGGACGCTAGGAAAGAAGATTCAAGCAAGAAGCCGGAATCTTCGTCGGGCGAAAAGTCGAAGAAGTCAAAGAGGAACCACTCTGGACAGTACCGCGAGTTTGAGAATAAAACTGCTTCGACCAAAGGTACCAAGCCTTCGTTTAAGAATAAAACTGCTTCTGGTGGTCGTAGTGCCGACCAGCCAGAGAAGTCTACTAACCCGCAGGAAGGCAAGAAATGGTGTCCACTCCACAACTCCGCGGGCCATGACCTCAAGAACTGCAGGAGTTGGTTGAAGCAGTTGGATGACTTCTACTAGGGGGTTGGACCGATGCCGACCTTACCGGCTAAGGAACAAGCATGCGAACTTAGAGACGCTGACGGAGACGAAGAGATGTCCTACCAAGCCAACTCTTGCTAAGTTCATGATGGCAACGCACTATGCTTATCAGTGCGGCAGGTTGCCTGGCCCCAAAGGTGTCATCTCGGTACGAGGCAGTCGCAACTTGGCACTAACGTGTGACCCGCTATCTCTGGAGGTGGTTGACCAGCTTCCCCTCCGGGACGCTCAGGTCGCCACTGTCGCCACCGACGCGATCAAGGCTTCTCCTCGACCAGATGAGAAACTCAAACTAGTTCCATTGTACCCAGCTGATCCATCCAAGACAATTCGGGTCGGATCAGACCTAGATGACAAATAGGAACTCGAGCTCATTACTTTCCTCCGGGCTAACGCAGATGTGTTTGCGTGGAAACCTTCCGACATGCCCGGTGTCCCAAGGGAAGTAATCGAGCATAGGTTAGCAATTCGACCTGGACAGCGACCAATAAAGCAAGAGCTCAGGCGTTTTGCTGTCGACCGACAAGAAGCCATCCGAGAGGAGTTAGACAAACTCCTAAAAGCCGGGTTTATTCGCGAGGTCGATCACCCGGAATGGCTCGCCAATCCGGTCATGGTCCGCAAGTCAAATGGCAAGTGGCGCATGTGTGTCGACTACACTAGCCTCAACAGTGCCTGTCCGAAGGATGACTTTCCCCCTTCCCCGCATCGACCAGTTGGTCCACTCAACTGTGGGTTGCGAACTGATGAGCTTCCTGGATGCTTACTCAGGATACCATCAAATTAGCATGGCAGAAGAAGATGAAGAGAAAACTTCCTTCATCACCCCGTTCGGCACCTACTGCTACGTTAGAATGCCGTTCGGTGTCAAGAACGCAGGTTCCACGTACCAGCACTTGATGCAAAAGACCTTTCTTTCCCAGATAGGGCGTAATCTCGAAGCATATGTAGATGATTTGGTTGTAAAAAGCACCAAGAGATTGTCTCATTTGGACGATCTCACTGAAACCATCTGTAAGTTGAATCGCTTTGGAATAAAATTGAACCCAGAGAAATGCTCTTTCGGGGTTTCTTCAGGAAAACTTCTTGGTTTCCTTGTTTGTTCCATAGGCATTGAAGTCAATCCTGAGAAAATCAAGGCCATCGAACAGATGAGGTCGCCCTCGACCATGAAAGATGTTCAACGCTTGGCTGGTCACATGGCGGCCTTGAGTCGTTTCATATCGCGACTAGGCGAAAGGGGATTACCTTTCTTCAAAGCCTTGCGGAAGCATCACAATTTCACATGGTCTGATGAGGCTGAAAAAGTATTTCAGGAGGTAAAAACATA
Organism: Pharus latifolius; assembly: GCA_019359835.1. Taxonomy (NCBI): domain Eukaryota; kingdom Viridiplantae; phylum Streptophyta; class Magnoliopsida; order Poales; family Poaceae; genus Pharus; species Pharus latifolius. Next base: position 69,695,061 of record CM033323.1, read on the forward strand.
CTTATCCAGTCCGCCAATTTTGGTATCTCCCGACAAAGGAGAACCATTGCTTCTCTATTTGGCGGCCACCACACACGCGGTCAGCGCTGTTCTGATCACGGATAGGGAAGGAATACACAGACCCGTCTACTATGTAAGTGAGGTACTTCATGGTCCTAAGGAACGATACCCTGAGGTCCAGAAGATACTTTACGCGCTACTGATGGCTTCCCGTAAGCTACGACATTACTTCCAAGCTCACAAGATCATAGTACCCTCCTCCTTTCCTCTGGGGGATATTGTCCGAAATCCAGAGAAATCTGGTCGAATCGCCAAATGGGCAGTCGAACTCGGTGCTTTTGATGTCCATTTCATGCCCCGCACAGCGGTTAAGTCTCAGGTCTTGGCCGACTTTGTGGTCGAATGGACCAAGCCTGAGCCACCCGTGCAGGTGCCTGAGGAATTGGAATGCCCCGATCATTGGACAATGTACTTTGACGGTTCCCGTAGTTTTCAACACTCGGGGCCTGAAGTGGTCTTAGTTACGCCTCAGGGCGAACAGCTTAAGTATGTCATCGAATTACACTTTCTTGTGACCAGCAACACAGCAGAGTTGAAGGTCTTCTTGCAGGGCTCTGGGCAGCAAAATTCCTCGGAGTCCGTCGATTAGTGGTGAGGGAAGACTCACAGCTGGTCGTAAACTAGGTAAACAAGGAGTACAGCACCTCCGATGAGACAATGGCTCATCACCTGGGGGAAGTGAGGAGATTGGAAAAATACTTCAGTCATTTCGAAGTCCAATACATCCCGCGAAAGGACAACATTCTCGCAGACCAATTATCCAAAATTGGGTCCTCACGCACATCCGCTCCGGCAGGAGTGTTCATTGAACACTTGGACTGTCCTTCGATCATGACTTCGGTCGAGTATGATCCGGTAACAGCCTGCGTTACCAACCTCGGTCAGGAACAGGATTGGACTCATCCATTGAGAGTCTATCTCGAACATGGGACCCTACCCGAGGATGAAACTGAAAGCGATCGGTTGATTCGAAAAGCGCGTCTGTACAAGCTCATAGAGGGAGTTTTGTATAGAAAGGGTACTCAAAGAGTATTCATGCGCTGCATATCTCGAGAGGAAGGTAAATCCCTCTTGAAAGAAATACATGACGGGGTATGCGGTGCGCACGCGTCACATCAGACACTGGTCGGAAAAGCTTTTCGACAAGGATTCTACTGGCCTTTGGCCCTCGATGATGCCAAGAACATGGTCAAAATGTGTCCTCAGTGTCAGTTTCACGCGAGACAGGTTCATCAACCTGCCTATGCGTTACAAACCATTCCCCTCGCATGGCCTTTTGCGGTCTAGGGGATGGATATTGTGGGTCCTATGCCACAAGCGGTCAATGGGTACAAGTTTCTGTTCATAGCCATTGACACGTTTACAAAGTGGATTGAGGCCGAGCTGGTACGAAATATTACCGCATCAGCAGCACAAAAGTTCTTCTATAAGAACATTGTATCTCGATTTGGTGTTCCAAATTGTCTCATCATAGACAATGGTTCTCAGTTCGCCAGTGGTCTTTTCCTGGAGTACTGCGATCAGATTGGGACCAAGGTGTGCTTTGCTTCTGTGGCACATCCACAGAGCAATGGTGCCATGGAACAGGCCAATGGGCAGGTACTGCAAGGCATCAAAAAACATGTTTTTGATCGCCTTAAGACTCACTCGGGGGCTTGGGCAGACGAGCTCTACACCGTTCTATGGGCACTGCGAACTACCTCTAGTGAAGCCACCGGTGAGACGCCCTTCCATCTGGTCTATGGGGCCGAGGCCGTACTGCCTATGGAAGTTAGTATTGGATCTGTTCGGACAGAGCAATTCGAACGAGTTGATCAGGCCGAACAGCGATAACAGGATCTCATCCTCTTAGAAGAAAGGCATGATCGCGCTTTGATCAAGTCCGCGGAATACTTGCAAGCTTTGCGCAAGTACCATGACAAAAGGGTGCGACCACGTAGTCTTCACGTGGGCGATCTGGTTTTATGAAAGATTCAAGACCAGTCTAACCGCAACAAATTCTCCCCAAAGTGGGAAGGCCCTTACACTGTTGTTTCAGTGCCGCGACCAGGATCCGCGAGGTTAGCCATGGAGGATGACCGAATTTTGTCCAATACATGGAACATCGATCAACTACGCAAGTTTTACGTGTAAGTATTCAATCCCTTTTCCTGTTCAATTAGCATTGTTTAATAAAACAAAAAGTCTATTAGTTTCATACGATGAACATCTCCCTTCATGCCCATGTGTTACGAACTTGACTCGGGGGCTGGTCATCGGCGGTTAGATCACTACAACGTTCTAGTCGGATTCGCTGGCCGATCTCATGACCACTTCCAGACAAGTCACTCCTAAATAAGCCGTTTCTCAACGCATACGGGGCTTTCTGGTAAGTCCTTGGTCACCTGAGTGGCTGCCGGTTTGCAACAAGGTTAAGCGTTACATTGATCATAATTGCTGGCCTGATCGCACACCCCTGGTCGTTACACTCGTATTTCTCCTATGTTTATAATACTAAGCCTTCAGTATCTATAATCACAGGCGGGGGCTAGGGGGATATGCTTATAATATGTAACAACAAAAAAAATATATATACTTTCTTTCTTTCAAAAATCAATTAATACATGCATTGTATTCTACATGTTGTATCTGTACAAGTGTAGGGATTATACAATCCCAAGCTCGGTCAGGAGTTTATCTATAAGGGGAGTAACTTCCTCCATGATCGCCTCTAGTTGTTCTTCACTCTCGATCTCTACCGGTCCCACCAGTGGATTCAGATCCATATCTGGGCCGTGGTGAAGACGAAACCGGCAGAGAATGGCGGAGGCTGCTGATCGAACCCTGGTTCTGATTGCCTCTTGCCGCCGCCGTGTATCTTCAGGATGATACTCGAGAAGTGACTCCGCTTGGGCCACGACCAGTGTGGACCAGTCGCTCGAACTGAGGTCGTCCTTTGTGGTCTCGACCACATCAGCCCTCAGGAGACGGGCCACCATCTTTAGCTTTTCGAAGATGGATTGGCTCAGGTCTCTGTTCGCCTTGCGGGTAGAGTTGATGGAGAGCTGGAGGACCGCCTTGTCCTAATCAAGCCGTTTTATTTGACCTGCTTGCGCTGTAGTTAAAAGATTGTTACTGGCAGTCTAAACTATGAAGTCAAATCTTCCTAGTTGGAATCGACTTACCAGAAAGCTGTGACCGCAATTTATTAAGCTCGACCTCTTGCTTCGAAACCGTGGAGATCGACATGAGCTTCTGAGCGGCCAGCTCCCTCTTCAGAGAAGCAACCTCCCTATGACAAAAAAAATGGTTGTCATAACGAATTTGTATCTATACAAATTGGAGGGCATTTATCCTTACCTGCGCGAGCAGTCTCTTTTTTTTGTATGGCCTCGATGCTCGCCACCATAGCGATCGATCTGGCCGATACACGGGATAGTTCCTGTAATACAAAGAGAAGTCAGTGGTGCCTTATGCACAATTCAGGTACCAAAAGAGATGTTCATCATACTTCTGTATACTCTTGTCGTGGTATTGCGAATACCCCGACAGGTTTTGAGAACGATCCTAGCGAAGATCACGTGGCGTGGGTTGACCGGATGACCGGTCCTCCCCCGCCGGACAAGCACAAGAAATGACACGAGGATTTATACAGGTTCGGGTCCCGGTGGGGCCCCTAGTCCTGTCGACGCGCTCCTGACCGGAGTCGGCTGGGGAGGCTCTCTCCGGGGGAGAGGCTTCCGGAGCACGCCTGTGAGTGTAGCTATTCGAATAAAAGTGATTCGATCCTTTACAACAGAGGGGTACAAGGGCTATTTATAACCCCAAAAATAAGCAAAAAAGCCTAAACTACCCCAGAAGCCACCGTCGGATTGAAGGGTAGGACCGTCCTTCTCCCGGTCAAACGCCTTGGATGCTTGACAAGTGGTCGCTAGTTCCCGAGGCGCTCCTCGCGTGACCTGCACATGACAAACAATTCGAGACTTTACCTTTAGGAGAGCGATGAGGCCCAGGACGGCGCCGGAGGCCATGTCCCGGGGGCCAAATGGCGGCGCCCGGGGAGAGCCCAGGGGCTACATCCCCGGGCCAATGGCGGCGCCCGGGGAGGCCCCGGAGGCCAGGTCCCCGGGCGAATGGCGGCGCCCGGGACGGCGCCGGAGGCCAAGTCCCGGGAGCCAAAAGGCGGCGCCCGGGCAGGCCCCAGAGGCCAGGTCCTTGGGCGAATGGCGGCGCCCGGGACGGCGCCGGAGGCCAAGTCCCGGGAGCCAAAAGGCGGCGCCCGGGGGCGGGCCGGAGGCCTGGTCCCCGGGCTAATGGTGGCGCCCGGGACGGCGCCGGAGGCCAGGTCCCTGGGAAAACGTGACGCAACTTGCCTGGACTTAGCGCCGCGGAGATTTCCCCCAACAACTCCCGAAATGAAATATCCTCCGGGATGGCAGGAGGTCCGGTCGAGGGACCCGTCGCGACCTCTACAGGAGCAGCAGGTGGAGGTGCCTGCTGGGCCTTAGTCGCCGTTTCTGTTGCCTGAAACTGGGTCCCCGACGGTCCGGATGACTTCCTGGATCAGAGGGACAGAGCGCTCCTCACCGGAGGCTCCGGCACCAGTAGCAACTTCAACCCTCCCCGGGGCGGCTGAAGGGCTCGGTGCTACCTCTTTACGCCTACAAAGAAAGAAGGAGTCGACGATTACGTTAGTAGTCGCCACAATCCGATCCAGAATAACCAGAATGGGGTTCTTACCTTATTTGAAATCCCGTCAGCTTCTGGGATTTCAGGGAAGGCTCTCCTTGAGAAAGAGGACAGTTGCTGTCCGTCCTAGTCTTGCTCTTTGTAAACAGGGCCTTTTCTCCCTATGAACGTTCTCCTGTAAGCATATTCATAAGGGATGATAAGGACCTAAGTGGTGAGAATTCATACCTGAGTAACCTGTCCGGTGGGCAGGGATACGTCCGAAGGCCTGGGTGGCTCCTGGACTGCTGGAGCCGGCACTTCATCCGCGACTCTCACGGGGTCTTGTTCGGACACCTCCTCTCCTGTCCGCAGGAGTGGAGGATTTGCCTCCCTGGGACCCACAGGAGTCGCAGGGGGAAGTTCTTCTCCCTGTATAAGTGTGAATTCGATAAACACATGTACAGAGAAAATTGAGAAGATGAGACCTTGAGGAAATCTTACCATGGTCGTCCCTTCGACCAGGGAAGGAGAAGCAACTGACCCTGAAGCCTCTGGGGCTTCGGGAGCAGGGATCTCGCCCGCGACCACGGGACATTCGGTGGCTGCGGGGTCCGCTGCGGTTGCTTCTGTTTCTATGGGACGAGGTGGAGTCTCACCGGATAGAGAGTCCGCTATCTTCCTCCTCTGGCGGATCAGGGGAACATCATCTTCCTCCTCCTCGCTCCTCTCGCCCTGTACGACGAAGAAATGATTCCAGTTTGTACCTGGAGGAACGGGAGGTACGTGATATCTTACCGCAGTCTTCCTTGCGGTAGGAGGAACGCTCCGTGAATACCCCTCCCCAAGAGTTTGCTTGGATTTCTTGGGGACAGGATTCCTCGTCCTGGGCTTCGAGGAGATCTTCTTCACGTTCTTCACCGTCGGCTTTCCCAAGGAACCGACGTTTTCACTTGGGAACGTCGCCTCTGCGAATCTCCCTAGGAGTTGTTTCATCCCGACAAAATTTGTCAGTGCTGAGTATACATGAGACCTGCAAATAGGAGCTGAGTGAAAGATGACATACCTTTCGGCGCTCCTGTTTGAGGTCGTTGCCGGTGTGAACCAAGCTCTATGGGCGAGGCGATCCCTTGGGGCCCTCCACTTCAGCGTTGTAGGCCCTGAGGAGGTAATTTGTCCGCCTCTCGACCTCGGAGGAAGGCAGGACTGTTCCCAGAAGACCAATCAGAAGGCATATAACAAGAGTATGAGGTTTCGGTGTCGAAATCGCATACCTTCGTTGTAGTCCAGGGTATTGTCTGCCATGGACTTGATCTTCCAAGCAGGATGAGCCCTTTCACGCAGGGGGCTCACCCGATTCTTCACAAAGTCCCGAATGATGTCGTGAGCCGTTAGTCCCTGCTGGACCAAGTGAAGAATCACCTCAGCGTGCTTCATGAACTCAGAGTTCATCGCCGGGAGGGAGTCCAACTCGCTCGGCTTCTCTGGCCGCAAGTTCTCGAACCACAACCCGCTCTCAGACGGAGGGCTGTAGTAAAACCATTTCTGGTGCCACCCGTGCACCGAATCCCGCAGGGGTGGGAAGGGATACTCCTTCTTCTCCCTTATCTGGAAGTAAATGCATCCGGCGGCGTTGGCGCTCTTCGACCACGCCGAATAGTAGAAGCGCCGGAAGAGATCCACGCTGGGATACACTCCGACGTAGGCTTCACACAGGTGATGGAACACCGCCAGAATCAGGACCGCATTTGGGTGGAGGTTGATCAACTCCAACCCATAATGCTCGAGGATGTCCTTCAGGAACCGACTCTCGGGGAATCAGAACCCGCAGCGCATGTACTCCTCAAAGACCACCAGTTCGCCATCTCCGACGACTGGGGTTTCTTGGTGCTTCTCCGCGGGCCGCCAATTGATTAGCAACCGCGGAGGAAGGATCTCCTCCTTCTCCAACGCCAGCAGACTCTCCTCAGAGTGGTGGATCGATCTGCTCCAAGACGCCATTTCTTGTGAGAAATTGGGAGGAAAGTTGGCAACTTTGGGGAAGACAGAGGCTGAGAAGAATGAGGGTTTTTGTGCGGCGGAAGTATTGAGGAAGGGTTTTCGGCTGTGTGGCTTCCTCAAGAAGCTAACTGGTTCTTTTATATACCTGAGGAGGCGCACTACTGTGAGTAACGTTCCACTCAAACGTTCCACTGAATATTTTATTCATTTCCCATAATGGATACTATCTCTGGCGGACCCGTTAAGTGTTCCTGGTATCGGATCTGAAATAAAAAGGACTTCTTTGTTTCAAGATTTGAAGATACAAAAACATGAAAAGTTTTTCAAGGGTTTTCGAAGGACATTTTCCTTCATGTGCCTTGTAAATTTTCATGAAAATATCTTATGACTAAGTTTTTGGACGTACGAATATGTTTGATCAGGTTGCAGTATGGTCGGAACCATGTCTTCGGCTATGCTCTGATTCTAATCGAAGTGATGGTCTGATCGAGTTTTGGTTCTGATCGCAGTAATCTTTCAAATTGAACTTCGGTTCTAACCGCGGCTTTAAGTCTGATCGCGGTATCAGTGCTGATCGCGGTATTATTATGAAAACACGATTCTGGTCGCAAAATTGAAGTTTGCCTGTGTATGAGTGGTCGTAAAGACATTGCTTATGGCCATGATTTCGGATAGAGGATGTAAAGAATATTCATATGAAGAAAAAGAAAATTTTATTTCTTACATTCTTTACATACAAAAGTGATACCGGCGACCAGAGCGTCGACTTGATCCGAAAGAAGTTTGCAAAGTTCTCCTAGGGACATGTTGTTGTCAGTAGGATCTACGCTGACAACCCCCAGAGAACTAGCAACTAACCTAAGCCTATCTACATCATCCCTAACAAGAGATGCACTATTGTTCCTAATCAAATTAGAGAGTTCTCACTATTGCTGAGCGTGGTCCCTCTCTCAACGAAACTGGTGCGCCTCTTCACGGGATCTTTCAAAGCATTATGCCAGGTGCAGAATTGCCGAAGACATCTCTTCGGTCTTTTTCTCCAGGGCCTCTTTTTCTCCTTGGAGAGTCTGTCCGAGGGAGGGAGGTGGAGTCTCAGTAGGCTGGTCGCTGGGGGCTCCAACAATTTTCGTCTCCTACATTTGCAAATGTTAGTTTTGCTAAACTATGACAAACGAGCAAAGGGAGACAGAAGTAATTACCAATCCTCGCAAGCGATAGGTTGGTATATGCATCCTGGAAAGTAGATCATCCGATAAAAACGGATTATCACTGGATGGTGGAAGTGCAACCTTCCCACCATATGATTGCTTCCCCAACACAAGTTGAGGGTCATCTGGTCGGGTAGTCATGTAACATCCTGAGTTTTGGGGTGAAAAGTTTCTTTCTTAAAAATCATGCATGCATATGTCTCTTTTAGATCAGCCAAATCAGCCTCAGTTTTATTCTGTTCTAGCCCTAAAATCTCCAAATTTTTCCTGTAACCCCAAATCAAGATTAGATTATGCAGATGTGATCTATCAGTTATCCTAAACCTAAAAGCCTTCAGAACCCAGATTCAGTTCCATCTCTAACTTCCAGATTTTTCAACTCCTTTCTGTTTTCGAAAACAGAATATCTTTTACCCTAAGTTTCAGAAATTCAGATTTAATCAAAATCTTAGCCAAGTTCAGACCAGATTATTCTTGGATTATAATCAAGGGTATGCCAATACCTAAATTCAAAAAGTTGGCAGTCAGATTTTATCATCTAAACCTTTTCGCAAATCAGTCCAAGAGTATCGCAGATCAGTCCTTTTCCAGATTTTCCAGAAGCCTAAAAAGGCAAAATGTTGCAAATCACCTCCAAATTCAAATCTGATTCAGGGAACACCTCCCAAATGCTTTTCAACACAAATTCTTCTTTTATGAGTATCTCAAAATCAAACCCTAAGTCCCAAAATTCGAGATCAATAAGATTCAGACTTATTTTACCCTAACTTACTCTATTTTCAGTTCATATCAAAAATCATCCAAATGTCTCAAATTTTATCTTCTATCTGTGTCAAATCATCTGTTGAATCAAGTCTATCAGATCAGTGCAACCAATTTCAGATTTAACCTTCCAAATCATCAAATTTACAATTCAGCCCGAAATCAAGAATTGGAAATTGCAAATCAGCCCTAATTCGACCAGGCAGCTGTTGTGCACGACCAGAGATCGCCGTGGTTTCCTTGCGCCGTGCTCGCTCGCCGCCGGCCAAGTTTCGCCTGCATTTGTGCTCGTGCATGCTTGCTCTTGCTGTTGCGCACGCGTCTGTGTCCTAGCCATCGCCGTGGCAGTGCCGTTGAACAGCTTGGCTCCCGTGCGCGACCGTTGTCAGCAACTCTTCACCACGTTGCTTGCTTTGCCAGCTCTTGTCGCCACTGCCTTGCACCGCCCAACAGCATTGCGTCCCGATGAAGCAATAGTTTAATCAGCAGTCACCTCGCCTGTGCGCCGTCGCATCACCGCTCGTCGTTGTTGCACCTGCGCCCGGCAAATCATGTCACCAGAGCCGATTTCATTGCTGCCACTTCATTGCAAGCTTCGCCCTCTGGTCTATATAAGCAGCCATACTTTGTATCATTTCCTCTTCACCAGAACTTAGCCAAATTTCCAAATCTCTTCGCTGTCGTCGTCTTCTCCGGCGAGACCAGCTCGAGGCCTCACGGTGACAGCACGCTACACTGCACCTCCTGCCAAATTGAAGCCAGCAGTGAGTACCTCTCATCCTCCTGATTGTGCTGTTGCATTGAATTGATCTCCGGTGGACCCTAACGCTGGTGATCGCCGGAAATTCCCGATTGCCCTGTTCCGGCAATGCAGGCCAAATTACTTCGAATCAGCTTTCGATTCTGTGGAAGAAAATGATCAGTGAGACATTTCCCGCAAGCCTGTGCATCCAAATCTCTAGATTGAGCTTCAATCGAAGCTTTCCCCAGATTTGAGTTTCTCCAGAAACCGGCGATCGTCGCCAGGCTTCTCCGGCCATCCTCCGGCCAAATTGATCGTGCAGGTAGCTTCCTCTTACCCATCTATCACTCCCTGAGCATGGAATTAAGTTCATTCGACCTGTATCAAAAACCCCCAAATCCCATGTCATCTTCTCCGGCACAGTTCACCGGAAACCTATTCCCGGCCGTTTCAGCTTCTTAAAGTTTGTCATTGAAGTGTGCTTCAACCTCCTGAGCATATTTATCTTCTAGCCCGATCCCTGAAACTGCCCAGATTTCAAGTTATAGCCATGCCAAGATTTTGTCCAGTGGCTTCACTGTGCCGTGTCGTCACCACACTTCTCCTTTGAATTTCATCACTTTCCAGCCATTTTCAGCTTTGGATCCTGTTTAATGATTTGTTCCTGTTATCATTGCCTACCTCCCAGACAAACTGGTGCATCATTTGGAGCTCTAGATAAAAAGTTATGCCAAGCCCTAGTTTCTGGCCATGTCAGATTCAATGCCAAACTATGTCAGTCAGTGGCATTAGCCCTTTTCACTTCCTTCCAGATGTGCATTTTGAGCATTACTTTGTCCCTTAGATTCCTGAAGTTGTGATCAGCATTTTCTTCTTCTATCACAACTTGATTTGAGCCCTTGGAATGCATTTTATGCTAAACCCTAATTTTTGACATTGTCGCAGTGCATGCCAGCCAATGGCATTGGCCTTGTTTACCCACTTCTGATTGTGCACTTTGAAAGCCACTTTGTCCACTGAATTTGTAGAGTTGTGATCTACACTTTCTTCTACTGTCATAACTTGAGATAAGCTCTCTAGCTTTCCTTGAAGTTATGTCAGAGTCTTGATCCAAATGTCAATCTGCTGACATTCACTGTTTTTGATCAAACCAACCACAAAACTGATGTTCTTATTGCAACCTTGAAATCCTAAGAGCATCTAACACCATTCTTAGCCAATTCCTTGAAACTCTAGACTCTCAACCCAGTTCAGCTTGCAATCTCAATTATCTCCAATATCATTCAATCATTCTTGTTAAACATATCTGCATATAGATCCTAAAACATTTTAATATATAAGTAATTATTGTGTGTATTGTTTGGTTTGTCATCGAGCAGATCCAGAAACTGAGTTTGAGGACTTCGTTGTTGATCCGTCATCAACTGCTGTTTCTTACGACGCGGAAGGCAAGTCATATCCTTGGTCATCTTGCACCTATATTTTAAATGTTGCTAAAACATAACCTTGAATATAGATAATATTGCATGAGAAAGATTGAGAATGGTTGATTTATGAATTGGCAGTACTAGACTGGTTATCTGTGAAATGTGAAATAAACAAGTTTTGAGCCATGAACTATTATGTATATATACTTATATTCATGAAATAAAACCCCTAGCCATGACCAGAAAATGGTATGGAATGGTGGTAGCACTGGAGGTGCTAAACTGCGAAGGAATGCAGGCACTGAAGGTGCAGGGTTGTGGATGATCTGGTCACTGGCATATAAGGACTAGAACCTTGTGTTGTGCGTCTAGTGGCATGAAACACGTGCTAACCGCAAGCCTGGTATGGGACAGGCCTGAACAAGTACTTATGTGGATCGCACATGAAACCCCTGCATGAGATGTGTTGTGATGATTGACTTGGAGGTTGACTCCCACTATCACTGAAGGTGATCTGATACGTTGACCCAGCAATGGGGAAATATGAGTAAGGGTGGGGGTATAGCCCGCCACAACTGTGTTTCGTGAGAGATCCACAGGGTCAGGGGTGAATTGTGAGTGATACATAAGAAAAGTTCTTGTTATTTCCACCTTGCCGCTCACAATATGAAGTGAGTCAGGGGTCCAATCATTTTGTTATGATAGGAAAGGCTTGAAAGTGGAATATCTTGCGCGTAAATTGGTACCTCTCTGCAGAGTTAAAAACGTATTCGAATACTCCGAGCTCCCGGGTTTATAGGAGTCTGCTGCGGTGGATTAAATCCACGGGGTGTGACACAAGTACTATTTTCTAAATAAAATATGTTAAATCAAGATTACCCAAATGACATGTGTTGTCATGATAAGGAGTGCTATCGTGGGCTGTCGTGTGTCGACGTGTCGCGGTAGTGCTATAATCTAGTGAACATGAATGATGATGTTATATTATGAAAGGTGCTGCCATGAGATGAGGTATGAAAGAAAAAGATTATTTTACAAACATCCATAATTCTTGACTAGTCTAGGTTCATATCATCACTACTATATGTATCTACTCTTACCTATGACTTGCTGAGTAAGTAAGTGCTCACCCTTGCAACCTATAAATCAGTAGATGGAGCGTTCAACAACCAAGATGAAGGCATGGAGAACTTCTTGGATCCAGAAGGAGAAGAGTCAGTCCCGTCATTGCCCTGATGTGTTGTTCTGCTGTCCACTTCTCTTTGTGGGTGGGTCACCTATCTTCTACTGTGTAGTTGTTATTTTGCTAAACCATGTATGCCGTGAAGGCATTGTAATCTTCTTATGTAATATTAAGGCCAGCAGGCCACACTGCTTAAATATTTTGTAAGTTACTCTGTTGCAATGTGAATATACTCCTGTGCTTGACTTATCCTGGGAAGTCAAGGGTATGTGTATGCTATGCATATATGAGTCTAGCTGAAGCGAGCTAGGTCTCTACAGGAGTAGTCGTAGTCCCAGTTTCGGGGCGCGACAAGTCACCGCTTGCCGACCAGAAAATCGATCACCCAAACAAAAATGGGGAGCATTGGGATGAAATGGAGAAAACTGAGAAGAACATCCCTCCAAAGGTGGAGATGAAAGTTCAATCTGCCTAGGTACATGAGGAACAGAAGGAAGAAAGAACGATGCTGCGTCTTCTACCTTTGCTCTGCTGGAGGATCCCTCGTCAACCTTGGGTTTCTTCCTTGAAGGAGATAGATCTTAAGGCATCTGAGGCCCTTGTTTGAAAACTTCCTCTTCATCACTCTCAATCTCGATGATGTTGTGATCTGCCATCGGGGAGTGTATGAGGAGAAGAATGAAGTAGCTTTAAAAGAAACTTAGCTGAGAGGAGAAGTTGTGGAGCTTTGTAATTCGAAGGCTTCGGTATTTATAGCCGCCAGGATGACGGTTCGCCTGCCGAGCGCCTCGAGTTTTTAAAAGCATTTACAATTTCATCTCAGGTTAAAAAATGTTTCAACAGCGACATTATTACCTGTCACATAATACCCAGAGCCCGTCTCGGGGAACCAACCGTCACATTAGTGCGCCACTAAGTGGGAGATTTGAAGCGTCCGGTTAAAAATCTGATGCATGTCTTGAAATTTGAAATAAACACGTCTCTTCGTTTTCTTCGAATTTGGGGGCTAGCTGACGAGGATTGACACCCAAGTCAATTCAAATAAGTGCACGATTGGTTCAGGATGGATTCGAGCCAGACACGTGCCTGGCGGTGCGAACTCAAATAATTCTGAGAAGTACCAGCCCGAAGCCACAGGCTTTACGCGATCAGATCGCAGCTAGTCCGCTGTCAGAAGTTCGTATGCTGTGCGCGGACAGAAGGCTGAAGATGTTGCGCGGTCAACCAACATCGCGCGGTCAGAACTCTTTCGACCAGGGAACGTGGGATTCATCTGTCCCTGTAACAGGAATATCCCAAGTATCCCAAAGATTCTTCCACATAGGGGATCAACCGTCAGGAGGTTAATACGTGCAGTTATCCACGAATAACACGTGTTAAACCTACCTGGGAGTTAAGAGCGGTTCTCTAAACCGCATCTAAAGAACCGTTTGATGCCGTTACGACTTGGCGCCCTTTCGACCAGTATAAAAGGGCGGCATGGTGCATCAAACAGGGGATCGAATTAAAAAGGATCACGAGATACAACACATCTCACTCGAAGAATCAAACAGCCAAGACTACGGCCTAGATTAGATAGCTTCCATAAGCCTTCCAGGCCTCATTTTGTACACTTATATAGGAAAAGTCTTCGCCTGTGAAGGTCTTTTCCCGTCACTTTGTAAACTACACCTAGTGAAATCCCAATAGGACGTAGGGCTGTTATTCCCACCATCGAGGCCCCGAACCTATATAAACTTCTCTGTGCTCCAGTTCTCCATAATTCTACATACCTTCCCGGAGGGACACCCTGAAAGGTCTTACGAACTACAAATTCTGCATAAGTTCGGCTAAGGACCCCGAGTCCGAATCGTCAACAAACATGCATCTAGCGGATATTTTCACATCAAACTATTAAATGCATCAAGATTTTGGATGATTGAGAATGGATTAAATGTCCTCGATATACTCATTATGTGTTGATTGTCTTGCTATCCTTCTCCATACTTTGAATGTGTTTTTCAAAATCACTTGCAACAAACTTTCTTGAGATCATGCTTTTGCATAAAAACCATTTCATATAAACTTCCATGCCCCCAAAAATGTTGATTGTCCAAATTTAAGTTTTTAACCCTTCCTTTTTGTGCTTGATGACAAACGGGGAGAGGATTTTTGAGAGCTTTAGAGGGAGAGTGTTTTAGAGATAAGCTTTAGAGAAAGCTTTAGGGGGAGGTATTTTGAGAGAGTTTATGAGAATCTAAGAAAGATAATTGAGTTAGTTGACAAAGGGGGAGAAACAGATATTATTTGATATCATTGATATTGATATTTAGGAGAGAAAATTGAGTTAGAGAAAATTGAGATAAGTTGATATTTTGGAAGATGACTTGATTGAACTTGTGCTCAATTGTCATTCACATCCCTTAATTTAAATGATTAAATGCTTTGCTCAGTTCCGAGATATTATTGCATATATTGAGGGGGAGCTGAAGAATCTATTTTGGATTTATAGAAGTTGTTGTCATCAATCATCAAAAATGAGGAGATTGTTGGATCTAGGTCGATCTAAGATATCTAGGTTTTGATGATTAATGATGATTTGGATAAATCCATAATGATTAATATTGATCTGGATAATGGCAACTTGTATAAATCCTAGTTTAGCACAAGTACATTGAATTGTTAATGTTAAACCCTAGAAGTCGATGACTCCCGGTTATGGTTTAACAATTGATGCATATGTTGAGGGGGAGCTCTGTGGTTGCATCAATCTTGTGCTAAGTGTAAATTGGAATGTAATGTGATAAATCCAGAAGTTTGATAACTCCTTCATTTGTGGTATCGAGATCGATGTATGTGTTGAGAGGGAGCTCGGTGGTTGCATCATGCTTATCTTTATCATGACATGAGTAGTATGGATCGTGTGCGTATGTCTTCATCATATATGGATCTATATGATTGTGTGATTCATCTCTTACTCATATGTTGCTTATCAAAATTGGTTTTGTCATTTCACCGAAGAGAGAAATCGTTGAGTTAACACCTGTGTGGAGTGACTTCTCTGGTGGTGATTAATGAGGAACTGTATATGAGACTAACGTTTGTGCATTGAGTGTATATATTCTAGTCTGAGAATGGTTGCAGGATGAAAGCAAGCAAGGGCGTGAAGAGGATGATGCCGATATGAGTCATCTCGAGCGAGGTCAAGCATAGCGAGATCGAGCTTTGCGAGGACAAACTTCGAGTGGTCGAGCTTCACGAGGTCGAACTTCACCAAAGGTAAAATCCAAGATTAAGGATTGTTTTCTTAGGATTTTACCGGTCTCGGTGTTTTGGAGATAGACCGGGTTGATAGGATTTCTTTTGCTAGTTTGACTGTACTATTAAGAGGGGTCGGAAACTAGTAGCTTGAATCTATCTAGTGCGGAAGCTCAGATGCATTCATATCATCTTGCACTAGTGTTTTATCGCCTCTTACATTGCTAGAGAGTCTAAGTGTAGTTTGTGGTCCATTAGAGAAAATGTTTTAAAAACTGCACTTAGTCTTGATCACCAGCTATTTTAATTGGTTTATTTTCAAGAGCTAGTCGTGATCGTATTTGCACATTCTGATTGTATCCTTGGCTGGTACGTGGTCGTGGTCGTGTCGCTGGTTTGGCTATATCCTTGTTAAGGGTTTGGTCGTGGTCGTAAGAGCTCAAGCTAGTCGTACCAGTTTTCAACTCGCTTGCGTACGCTCAACCAAACCCACTCGATCGCATGTTTTCGATCGGATGTTAGACCTGTGTGGTCATGGTCGTTGCTGAGTGACAGTTGACACATATGTGAGAAAACAGGAAATCCGTATGTGCAAATACCCTAATCAAGTTTAGAGTAAAATTGATAAGTTCCTGTTTTCGGTTTGCACAGGCCGGACAGTGTCTATGGTGGCCGGACATTGTCCGGCCAGTACACAACTCCTGTGGCTTAGGCAAATTGAAAACAGAGACATATACCTTTTGTCCAGGCTTTTGTCCGGGGTAGGCCGGACATTGTCGAAGTGGCCGGATAGTGTCTGACATGTTTAAATCTTATGAGGTGTTGTTTTTAAATGAAGCACAAACGTTTAAACCGTCTAGGGACTTTTGTCCTGGATGGGCCGAACTTTGTCCGGGCATGGCCGGACAATGTCCGGCATATACAAACTTTGTGAGCCTCATTTAAAAACATGTAACCAGAGACAAATGCATTTGTCCGGGCTTTTTTCCGAACATATGATCATTTGTTCGGCCTTTTCAAATGTTGCCCAACGGTCACTGACACCGCTTGCAACGGACAATGTCTGGCCGGACAATGTCCGGCCTGTACAAAAATGCTGTACTTGGTTGCAAATGGCTAGTTTTCTTTGAGGCTATAAATACTTCGTGTTGGCCAGCATTTGAGGGTGCTCAAGAAGTTGAATATACTGTGAAAAGCTAGCCAAGACTTTGCATTTGCTATATTGCTTCTAGAGGCTAGATTTGAGCCCAAATCTTGAGTATATTTGAGAGAGAGCATTTGTGTGAGGTTAATAGTGCTTAGTGCACTTCAATCACCATTTGCATGCTAGTGCTAGAGTGTTGAGCATCTCATTTGCATCTTTGAGCTTCTAGCACGAGATTCGTTCAAGCGAAAGCGTATCTGACTTGTTACTTTTGGTGATCGCCTTCGCCTAGATGACTTGCAAAAATTATTTAATTGAAAAGAATTTTAAAAGCCTCCTATTCAACCACCCTCTAGTCGGCATCCTTGTTCCTACAACCGGGGCCCTTGTCCTCGGGCAAAAGGCGGCACCCAGGATGGGGCCACTGGGGGCCTTTGCCACTGGGCAAGTGGTGGCACCCGGGACGGGGCCACCGGGGGCCTTTGCCACTGGGCAAGTGGAGTGGCGGTGCCCAGGACGCTTTTTACCTGGATAAATTGGGCGGAGATTTCCCCCAACAAGTCTGATATGTACTCATACGATTGGACTATAAATACTTTGTAATAGTTCTAGTTTAGATCATCGAGTCTAGGTTGAACTTATTTAAGTCTCAAACACATAGTTCCTCGGTGTAGGCGGGTGCGTCCTAACGTTTGATGTGTACAAGTCCTCTTTGAAATAAAGAGTTGTGCAATAACTTTGAGCTGTGTGTTTCGATCAACTTTGGGTTTTGGCAACTCCGAGTAAGATCCCATTATTCCGCATATTAGCATCTGGGCGAGCTTAGTGCGAAAACCAAGGCTAGATCTCAAACAGATCATCACTGTGGGTGGTCGTCACCTTCTTTTCCAAGATCACATCATCAGATAGAGGTGCCTCTCGTTGATAGACCAAGTCTTCAACAAATGGAACTATGGTATGAGGCTCATCGTCCAGCATCAAAGGCTTGAAGAGTTTCAGGTGCTCAATATTGACAACCAAGTAAATATCCATATATGGAGATAACTGAGCTGACAAGCATTGGTACTAATTTTCCGCAAAATTTGAAAAGGACCATAACGGATTACTTTGAGCTTTTCCCCCTCCCCTTTAAGTCACTCCTTACTCAGATGTAGCCAGACCATATCACCTTTATGGAATTGAGCATCAATTCGGTGCCGATCATGTCACGCCTTGTACTTGAGTTGAGCTCTCAGCAAGTTCTGTTCAACATCACCATGGAGCCGTTGATCCGTTTGAGGCCTAGCCTTGGTTTTCGCACTAGGCTCACCCAGATGCTAATATGAGGAATAACAGGATCTTACTCAGAAATACCGAAACCCAAAAATTGATCGAAACACAGCTCAAAGTAATTGCACAACTCCTTATTTCAAACAAGGCTTGACCCGTCGAATGTTAGACACACTTGGCTACGTCGAAGGAACTATAAGCTGGATATATGATCCAAGACTGTAATAATATTTAATGATCTAAACTAGACCTATTACAAGGTATTTATAGTCACCTATTACAAGGTATTTATAGTCCAATCGTATGAGTACATATCAGACTCAATAACCTAAATGTATTAGACTCATATAACTAACTAACCCTAAATAGATAAGCTTAGTTATATCTATTCAGATCGAATTACAATTCCAAACAGAGAACGAATTTCTTTTCAAGGTCGCGAACCAAACCATGGTCGCAAAACCTTTCCGAACACGGTTATGATCGTGGAGCCTTATGCGATCAAGACCTGAAGATCCTCCCAGATCATGACTCCCTGTTGAGAAGGAGCCAACCCCTGTTGCGACCTCTCGATTAAATTGGAGATGTGGAAATTGGGCTTGTCCATCTTCTCTGGTGTACCACTTTGTCGCACGTGCTCGTTGATCCTTTTGACAGATTCGAAAAGTCTCCTTTGTGCCACTGCAGTGGTAGTCACCTTCTTCTCCAGAATCACATCTTCACGTAGAGGTTCGTCTCATTGATAGACCAAGTCTTCAACATATGGTTCTATAGTATCTGGCTCATCATCCAACATTGAAGGCTCGAAGAGTTTGAGGTGCTCGACATTGACAACTGAGTAAATATCCATGTATGGAGGTAACTCGAGCTGACGAGCATTATTACCCGCTTTCCGCAGAATCCGAAAAGGACCATAATGAATGGGTTTGAGTTTCTTACCTTCACCTTTAAGTCTCTCCTTACTCAGATGTAACCATACCATACCACCTTCTTCGAATTGAGCATCAATTCGGTGCCGATCATGTCGCGCCTTGTACTTGAGTTGAGCTCGCAGCAAGTTTTGTCCAACCTCACAATGGAGCCGTTGAATACCTTCTAGGAACTTTTGTGCTCGATCCTGATCAGATGCTTCCTTGTTGTTTTGTGCTGAGGTAGGGATCACCAAAAGTGACTAGGGAGCCGGGTATCGCAATTAGACACAATAGAAGTCGACAGTCCGAAGTGTGTCCAAACGTGTTGAAAGAATACTCGAGCTGCTTCTTCTCCCGTGATAGTCTTTCGACAAGGTATAAGATGTAGCGCCCCGAAACTGGGACTATGACTACTCCCGTGGAGACCTAGCTTGCTGTAGCTAGTCCCATATATGCATACCTTTGACTTCCCACGATAAGTCAAGCACAGGAGTATATTCACATTGTAGCAGAAAAACTTACAAAATATTTAAGCAGTGTGGCCTACTGGCCTTAATATTACATAAAGAGATTACAGTACCTTCGCGACATTCAAGGTTTAGTTAAAGAAAAATAAAAACTTCTACACAGCGGATGATGGGTGTCCCTTCCACAGTAAGAAGTTGACGGCAGAACAACACATCAGGGATCTAGCAGAACTGGCTCTCCTTCATTTTGTTCCAAGAAGTTCTCCATGCCTTCTTCTTGATCATGATACGCTCCATCTACTGGGTTGAAAGTTGCAAGGGTGAGTACTTACGTACTCAACAAGTCATAGGTAAGAGTAGATACATATAGTAGTGTTATTATGAACCTAGACTAGTCAAGAATTATGGATGTTTGTAAAATAATATTTTCTTTCGTATCTCATCTCATGGTAGCACTTTTCATAACATAGCATCGCTATTCATGTTCACTAAATTATAGCACTACCGCAACACGTCGACACACGACAGCCCATGGCAGTACCCCTTATCATGACAACACATGTCATTTGGGTAATCTTGACTTATCAAATTTTATTTAGAAAACATACTTGTGCCACACCCAGTGGATTTAATCCACCGCAGCAGACTCCTATAAACCTGGGAGTTCGGAGTATTCGAATACGTTTTTAACTCTGCAGAGAGGTACCAATTTAACCGCAAGATATTTCACTTTCATGCCCATCCTATCAATATGATTAGACCCTTCCTCACTGCATACTGTGAGTGGCAAGGTGGAGATAACAAGAACTTTTATTGTGTTTCACTCACAATTCACCCCTGACCCTGTGGATCTCTCACGAACCATAGTTGTGGCAGGTACTCCCTCCACCCCTAAGCCTCTTCCCATTACTGGGTCAGCGTGCATGATCACATTCAGTGATATGTGTAGGAGCGGCACTCCGTGCCAATCGTGCATCACTTCCCATCTCATGCAAGGGTTTCATGTGAGATTCACATAACTACTCGTTCAGGCTTGTCCCATACCAGGCTTGCGGTTAGCACGTGTTTCATGCCATTAGACGCACAACACAAGGTTCTAGTCCTTATATGCCAGTGACCAGACCATCCACAATCATGCACCTTCAGTGCTTGCACATCCTTTGCAGTTAAGCACCTCCAGTGCTACAGCCATCCATACAAAAATTCTGGTCACGGCTACGGTTTTATTTCATGAATATATATATAAGTACATATAATAGTTCATGGCTTACTCTCACTTTTCACAGGCATCCAGCCTAGTACTGCCAATTCACAATTCATCCATTCTCACATGCAATACTATTTATATTCAAGGTCATATCATAGCAATTCATAAAATATAGGTTCAAGATGATCAAGACTATGACTTGCCTTCCGCGTCGTAAGAAATAGCAGTTGATGTCGGGTCGGTAGTGAAGTCCTCAAACTCTGGCTCTGGCTCTGAGCAAAGATCAAACAAGCAACCAAGAATCACCACCTTTTCAATACATTATCATACTACATGCAATAATGCAAAGATGAAATGTCTCGATGATTCCGGAATAATTGGGTTTAGAAGCTGATTAGGGCTAACTCACAGAATTAGGGCTGAAGATGGGTGCTAGGGACTTTTAGGGTTCCAGAGTATGGAAATGACATTAAGTCCGCGGCTGGTTTGCTCAAAAACGACGAACATCTTTAGGTTGACATTCGGTTCAAGGCGTTAACAAAGGATCAATGGTTGATAGAGGGCTCAATTCAAGTTGTAACAGAAAAAGAAAATGTAGATCACAACATCAGGAATCTAAGCGACAAGGTTATGCTCAAAATGCATGGCTGGAAGTAGGTAAAAAGGTTCAATGTCACTGGCTGACATAGACTGTCATTGGGCTGACATGGCCAGAAACTAGGGTTTGCCATATCTTTTGATCTAGGGCTCCAATTGATGCACCACTTTGTCTGAGGGATAGGCCTTGATAACAGGAACAAATAATTCAACAGGTTCCAAGGTTGAAGATGGCCAGAAAGTGGTGAAAACCAGCGAAGAACACGGTGCCTGGAGTTTCAAGTCATGGCACTGGACAGAAATTAGGGCATAGCCACAACTTCTGATATAGACCGAATTAGACATCGAGCTAGTAGACAAAATTGTTCAAGAGATCGAGATGCATCTAATGGACAATGGGGCTGGAGCTGTGTCGCGCCCCGAAACTGGGACAACGACTACTCCTGTGGAGACCTAGCTCGCTGCAGCTAATCCCATTCTCACAAACCTTTGACTTCCCAGGATGAGTCAAACACAGGAGTATATTACATTGCAACAGAGTACTCACAAAATATTAAGCAGTGTGGCCTGCTGGCCTTAATATTACATAAAGAGGATTACAATGCGTACAAGGCATTCAGGGTTTAGCAAAATATTTAACTACACAGCAAAAGGTAGGTGACCCTCCCACAAAAGAAGTTGACGGCAGAACAACACACTTCAGGGCTCTGGCGGAACTGATTCTCCTTCTTCTGGATCCACGAAGTACTCCATGCCATCATCTTGATCAAGGTAGGCTCCATCTATTGAGTTGAATGTTGCAAGGGTGAGCACTTACGTACTCAGCAAGTCATAGGTAAGAGTAGATACATATAGTAGTGATGATATGAACCTAGACTAGTCAAGAATTATGGATATTTGTAAAATAATCTTTTTCTTTCTTATCTCATCTTATGGCAGCACTTTTCATAATATAATATCATCAATCATGTTCACTAGATTATAGCACTACCGCGACACGTCGACACACGACAGCCCACGGCAGCACTCCTTATCATGACAACAGATGTCATTTGGGTAATCTTGATTAAACATATTTTATTTAGAAAATAGTACTTGTGTCACACCCCGTGGATTTAATCCACCACAACAGACTCCTATAAACCCAGGAGCTCGGAGTATTCGAATACGTTTTTAAGCTTTGCAGAGAGGTACCAATTTACCCGCAAGATATTCCACTTTAAAGCCCATCCTATCAAAATGATTAGACCCCTCCTCACAACCATGTGTGAGTGGCAAGGTGGAGATAACAAGAACTTTTGTTATGTATCACTTACAATTCACCCCCGACCCTGTGGCTCTCAGCGAGACACAGTTGTGGTGGGTTGTATCCAAACCTCCACCCCTTTGCTTATTCCCATTACTGGGTCAGCGTGCTTGATCACCTTCAGTGATATGTGTGGGAGCCGCACTCCGTGTTTATCGTGCATCACTACACATCTCATGCAGGGGTTTCATGTGCGATCCACATAATTACTTGTTCAGGCCTGTCCCATACCAGGCTTGCGGTTAGCACGTTGTTCATGCCACTAGACGCACAACACAAGGTTCTAGTCCTTATAGGCCAGTGACCAGACCATCCACAACCTTGCACCTTCAGTGCCTGCATATCCTTTGCAGTCTAGCACCTCCAGTGCTACAGCCATTCCACACCATTTTTCTGGTCACGGCTAGGGGTTTTATTTCATGAATACAAGTATATAATTACATATATAATAGTTCATGGCTCAAAACTTGTTTATTTCACATTTCACAGATAACCAGTCTAGTACTGCCAATTCATAAATCAACCATTCTCAATCTTTCACATGCAATATTGCCTATATTCAAGGTTATATTATAGCAACATTTAAAATATAGGTTCAAGATGACCAAGGATATGACTTGCCTTCCGCGTCGTAAAATACAGCAGTTGACGTCGGATCTGCAGTGAAGTCCTCAAACTCGGGCTCTTGATCTGCTCTCCAATCAAACAAATAACCAATAATCACAATCTTTTCAATACATTATTATACTATATGCAATGATGCAAAGATGAAGTCTTGATGATTCTGAAATGATTGGGTTTAGAGGCTGATTAGGGTTAAGTTAAGGAAACCAATGTTAAGATTAGCTGTCAAAGGTTTACAAGGTTCCAAATGTCTCAAAATATCAGAATGATATCAAGGTTGCGACTGGTTCGCTCAAAAACAGCGAACGTCTTTAGGTCGACATTCGGTTCAAAGCATTGACATAGGGTCGATGAATGATAGAGGGGTTATCTCAACTTGTGGTAGTAGAAGAAAATGTAGATCATAACTCGACAAATTCAGTGGACAAAGTGGTTTTCAAAATGCACAAACAGAAGTGGGTAAACAAGGTCAATGCCACTGGCTGACAAGCTCTGGCATAGGGCTGACAATGCCAAAAACTAGGGCTTGGCATAAATTTTGATCTGGAGTTCCAAATGATGCACCACTTTGTCTGGAAGGTAGGCATTGATAACAGGAACAATTAAGTCAACAGGATCTAGGGCAAGAATTGGCTGGAAAGCAAGAATTTTAGTGATGAACTGAGGTGAACTGGCTGCACTGGATCATTTCTGGACACAAACTTGGCAAAGCTGTAACTTTCAATCTAGGGCGATCTAGGTGTCGGGCTAGAAGACAAAAATGCTCAGGAGGTCAAGGCACACACACTGGACAAGGTTTCGAGGGCTGACATGGCTGGAACAAGCTTTCCGGTGATCGGCGCCGGAGAAGAAGCACTGCCAATTGGGGGTTTCTACTACAGGCCGAAAGAACTTAATTCCTTGCTTGGAGAGTATCTAGGAGGTAAAAGAAAGCTTCTGGTATAATTAGATTGGCCGGAGGATCACTGGAGAAGCCTGGCGACGATCGCCGGTTTCTGGTGAAGCTCGGGTTAGGGAAAAGCTTCGAATGGTGTTTAATTGGAGATTCTAAGCTTACAGGCTTGCTTGAAAAGGTTCACTGATCAATTTTGTTTACAAAATCGAAAGCTAATTTGTACTGGATTGAGCCACATTGCAGAAACAGGGCAAACGGCAATTTCCGGTGATCGCCGGCGTTAGAGGTCACCGGGGAGCAATTAAACGATACTACACAGAGAGAATGAGTAGGGGAACTCACTGACGGCTTTAATTTGAAGGCTGATGCAGCGGATGGAGCTGGCACCGTGAGCCTCCTCGACGGATCGCCGGAGAAGATGACTGAAACAGCGAGATTTGGAATTTGGCTGGTTTCTGGTGAAGTGTGGAGAAGCTGCTGAGCACAGGAGTGCTTAAATAGGCCAGGCGAAGCTTGCAAGGAGGAGACAACGAAGTAATTGGCAACTGGGGATGAGATGGATTGCGTGCTGAGCATCAGCGGCGAAGACATAGTGAAGAACGGTGATGCGACGGCGACAAGACTGCAACTGTCCACATTGTCGTTCATCGGGACTTTGCAAAGATGGAGCAGGCGGTGGCGACAACACTGGCGCGGCAAAGCGACGTGGCGAGGAGTTGCTGACAAAAAGCCGTTGATCGCGCGTGGGAGCAGGCGCTGGTCGTCGACGTAGCAGCGACCTTGCCACGGCATTAGCTGGAGCGAGGACACGTGCGCACCGGCATGCACGGTCACAAGCGCGGCGAAGCCTCACCGGCGACGAGCAACCACGGCGCACAAGCACGGCGGTTTCTGGTCGTGCGCACAGTAAATGGCCTGGTCGAAATTTGGACTGAACTGCAGTTTCAATTCTTTGAGTTTTGGACTGAATTTTAAATCTGGAAATTCTGGAATGGTTTAAACTGAATTTTCTTTCACTAATCTGGCAGATATAATCAACAGGATATTTGGCAAAGGTAGTTGATAAGATTTGGCACATTTGAATAATTTTTGATACAAACTGAAAATAGGGTAAATTAGGGTAAAGTAAGATTTGAGTTTTGTCGATTTCGAATTCTGGCATTTAGGGTTTGATTTTGATATCTGCACAGAAGAGAGACTTGTGGCAAATAGTATTTTGAGAAGATTTGTCGAAGAAATTTTGAGTTTGAAGTTAATCTGGAGATTTTAGCCTTTTTGGGTTTTCAGATATCAGATAAGGACTAATTGCGATAACTCTTGGACTGATTTGTGAAAAGAGTCTAGATGATAAAATCTGGCTGCCAACTTTCTGGTTTAAGGTATTGGCATACCCATGATCATATTCCACGAATAATCTGGTCTGAACTTGGTCAAGATTTAGATTAAATCTGGATTTCTGAAACTTAGGGTATTTAGGTAATATAAGATATTTCTGTTTTCGAGAACAGAATGGAGTTGATAATTCTGGGATTTAGAAATAGAATTGGATCTAGGTTCTGAAGACTTTTAAGTTCAGAGTAACTGATAGATCACATCTGAACAATCTGATCTTGATTTGAGGTCACAGGTTAGATTTGGAGATTTTAGGGCTTGAGATAGATACTGATCTGGCTACTACTACTGATACATGCATGCATGCTATTTATGAAAAAGGAAGTTTTCACCCCTAAACTCAGGGTGTTACAAGCTGGATCGGCTGGGAACAGATTTTCGGTGGCCGGCGCCGGAGAAGATGACACTGGATTTGGGGTTTTTCGTTATATGGGATTTGAACTCAATTCCATGCTCGAGGAGTAAGAGGGAAGCATATGGAAGCTATTAGCACGATCAATTTGGTCGGAGCATCACCGGAGAAGTCTGGCGACGAGTGCCGGTGACTGGTGAAGCTCAAGCTTGGAGATAGCTTCAATTTGAGCTTAATTTCAAAATCTGGATTCACTAGCTTGCTAAATAAAGCTCACTGATCGATTTACTCTACTGGATCGAAGGTTAATTTGGATTGAATCGAGTTGTAAAGCTGGAACATGGGTTCTGGCAATTCCGGCGATCACCGGCGATGAGGTGCACGGGAGTTCAATTAAATGATACAGCACAGAGAGTTTGATGAGGGGAACTCACTGGTGGCTTCAATTTGGAGATTGATGCAGTGGAGCATGCTGGTGTCGTCGACCTCCTCGGCGGCTCGCCGGAGAAGAAGACAAAGTCGAAGGAAATTTGTTTAGTTGACTAAGAACTTCTGCAGGGTGGTGCTGGAGATGAAGAAGCTGCTCTGGACTGCTATTTAAAGGCAAGGCAAGGTGAAGCGAAGCTCACTGCTTGGAGGCTAAGATGCTTGCGCCGGTGGAGGCTTCGGGTTGAAGCAACGGTGAGCAAACGAGAAGGTGTAGCTTCTCTCTTGCGCGCGAGCTGCTGTTGTGCTGGAAAAGGACTGCCACGACAATAGCTAAGGTGCAAACACGTGTGCGCATGCAAACACGGTTGTGAAAAAGCACGGGCTAGCGTGGCGCTTGATTGACGGCAAAGACACGGCGACACGGCGCACCTGGTCGCAGTCGCAGCGGTGCTGGTCGAAGTGGTCGATGTCGAACACTGTACACTACTGGCTGTGATTGAGGTTGAAGGGACTGCGAGCTCTGGTCGCAACTAGCTGCTTCGGTCGTGAACGGCAGGTGTGGTCGAGCTAGGGACCTGTTTGCAAGAATCTTTGTTTGATTTCTGGATTGATTTGTAATTTCTGATTTAGAGAGGGGTAATCTGTAATCTGATTTAATAGATGAGTATAAACTTATACCTTATACTCATCCAGCAAGAAATTTGGTAAAATCTAGCATGATTTGATGGTCCTTGATATAAACTGAAAATAGGGTATTTTAGGGTAATTAAGATCTGAGTTTTGGTCGATTTCGAATTCTGGCCTCTAAGATGAGATTTTGGAATCTGGACAGAAGGAAAAATTGTATCAAATAGCATTTGGAAGAGATTTGCTGAAGAAATTCTGAGTTTGGAGTTAATATGAAGATTTCAGCCTTTTTGGGTTTCCAGATATCAGAAAAGGGACTAATTCACGATACAATTTGGACTAATCTGTGAAAAAGGCTTAAATGATGAAATCTGACTGCCAACTTTCTGGATTAAGGTATTGGCATACCCATGATCATAAACCAAGAATAATCTGGTCTGGGTTAGGTGAAGATTTGGTTAAATCACAAATCTGAGTTCAGAGTATTTAGGGTAATTAGGATATTAATTAAATTCTTATTTTCGAAAATAGAAAGGGATCGCAAGATCTGAGAGTTAGAGATGGAATTGAATCTGGCTTCTGAAGGCTTTTAGGTTCAGAGTAACTAATAGATCACATCTGAGCAATCTGATCTTGATTTGGGTTCACAGGAAAGATTTTGAGATATTTGGGGCTTAGGATAGATTATGGTTGAACTGATCTTGCTACTACTATAGATATACATGCATGCATGACTTTTATGGAAAAGAAAGTTTTTACCCCTAAACTCAGGGTGTTACATAAGAATAATCATTTTGGAGAACCGATCAACGATCACGAATAGATAGTCGTTTCCACGTTGAGTCTTAGGCAATCCTCCCAAGAAATCCATGAATATGCTCTCCCATGGTCGCGATGGAACTGGCAAAGGAGTGTACAAATCTAATTTTTAGTTTGCCAGTTTCAAGATGTTGCAGAGACCACAGCCTCGAACAAAAATAGCCACATCCTACACCATAAGCGGCCAAAACACATGTCGGTGAAGATTTTGCAACATCGAAGATTCTCGCAACCATTAAATTCAAGGTGCTCCACGAGGTATGCAAAGTAAATTTCCCTTGTACAAGAGTCCTTCTCGACGAACAAACTTTGTAGGTTTTCCTGTTTCAAGCTCAGTCAGTGCTGTTTGAAAATTAGGGTCTTCACTGTACATAGTGGCATAGTCATCATGACATGAGAGATCGATCTGCATGAACGCTAATAAGCAGAGGGTCGTAACCGGTGTTCGCCACAGCATGGCTGCCAATTTGTTGTGTACGCCCTTCTTGTACTTAGTCACCAGATTAAACTGTTGTAGATACAACATCCACTTCATGTGCCGAGCTTGCTATAGCTTGGACTGAGTCTGCAAATATTGCAATGGTTGGTGGTTGGTGTGGATAACAGTCTCTTTACCTAAGAGGTAACACCGCCAATGCTTTACGGCCTGATGCAGTGCACACAATTCTTTGTCATAAGTCAGGTGGTTCTTCTAAGCTCCCTGGAATAACTCAGAGTGATATGCCACTGGTCGACCTTCTTGCATGAGCACAGCACCCATGGCATAACCTGAGGCATCAGTTTCTAGCTCGAATGGTTTCTGGAGATTCGGCAAATCTAACACAGGCGCCTCGGTGATCTTCCTCTTCAACAAGAGAAACGTGTCCTTATGTTTCCCTGTCCACTTGAACTTTTGATTGATCCTGATTAATGCATGCAATGGTGAAGTCACAATTGAGAAGTGTCGGATGAACTTTCGAAGGTATTGGCATGCTCCCAAAAAACTACGCACGTCCGTAACTATTCGCGGTCGCAGCAACTCGCGAATCACTTTTACCTTATCCGGGTCGATTTGCAACATACCTATGTCGACCATGAATCCCAGGTAAAGTAGAGTTTGTTGGCCGAATTCGCACCTCTTACGGTTGAGGCGAAGTCGATGTCGCTGAAGCTATTCAAACACCTTTTCGACATGTATGAGGTGCTCATCCCATGAATGACTATAAACCAGTATGTTGTCGAGGTAAACGATCACAAAGTTGTCGATGAACTGTCTTAATGCGTCATTCATAAGACGCATGAAAGTTGCTGGGGCGTTGTACAGATCAAACGGCATGACCAGCCATTCGAACAGACCTTGTCGTGTTTTGAACGCGGTCTTCCGCGTATCCTCCTCTCGGATGTTGACTTGATGATATCCTGACTTAAGATCCAATTTGGAGAAGACAACAGCATGCATTAATTTGGTCTAGCAAGTTATCAATACGAGGAAGGGGGTACCGGTTCTTGATGGTGATCTTGTTCAATGCTCGGTAGTCAATGCACATACGCCAAGTCCCATCTTTTTTTGGCACTAACACCACAGGAGATCCACAAGGCGAACTACTCGGTTGAATGACATCATCGTTCAATGACTCACCAAGTTGTCTATTGATCTCTTCATTCTCCAATACTAAGTTGCGATACATACTCAGATTGGGCAGTGTCGCATCAGACACAAGCTGAATTTTGTGCTCGACTGGACATTTCGGCGGACGACCCTAGGTAGTCTCGAATAGATCACTATATTTCTCCAGCAGTCCCGACAAACGACCAAAATCCTCTCAACACACCAACGATAACGTTGGTCGAGTACCCTCATCTTGACCAATGGGTTGAATCATGGCAAGCACATACTTGTGACATGCATTGATAATTCATTTGATTTGATTTGCGGTAATTAAGTTCGAAGTGTTGACTTGGATGTCTCTACTGATCACGAACTTAACTCCATCTTTGGTGAGGTCATACTCTTGCGCCCGCCGATAAAAGTGAGAGTCTCGATCATACAGATATGGACTCCTAAAGATCACCTGACATATATCGATAAGAACAACATTGCATTGCACCTCGTCGATATATCGTGCAGAGATTGCAAACTTCAACACACACTGACTCGTAATCTGTTGGTTCATGTCAGATGTAAACCAACCAAGCGGATATGGTCATGGGTGTGTGGTTGTCTTCAAACCAAGTCGCCGAACTAGTCTAGCGTAGACCAGATTCTTCTGACTTCCGGGATCGAATATCACTGCGACCACTTCGTGCTTCACCTGGATGTTGATGGTGAACAAGTCCTCTTTCGGGTGATGGTCGTTCGGTGGATCCGAACCCTTCTCCTTCGGCATTGCCATCAGAGACAAGGTTGTATCCGCCGTAGCTACTGAATTCACTCAGACAACTTCTTCGTCGGGTGAAGTCGTAGTATTCCCTGGTCCGTTTTTCTTCGGTCGAAGTTCAGGATGAAACTTGTAGCATTTGTCCTTGGTATGTCCCGCGACTTGACAATGGTCGCAAAAAGCACCTGTGCTCGGCTTCGAAGCGTTCTTCTTTGGACTCAGTTTTCTTTTTGTCGAGGTCACACTATCCTTCGTGCCTTTTTCGCTGTGGGATTTGTTCTTCTTCTCGATCGCCATAGCAATTGTGCTCACGGTTGTGATGTCTTGGACGTCGAACAGACTTAGCTCAGTACTGATCGATTTCTGAAGTCCAGATGTGTATTTCTGAAATACCTGAGGATCGGATAGCGATATGCCAATGACCATTGCTTGTCTCCGGAACTCCGTAGTATAGTCTTGGACGGCCTGGTCATGTCGTTGGTACAATCTATGCCAACATTTCCATCTCTCCTCGAGATAACCCATCAGATAGAATTCTTGTCATAGAAGTCATTTGAATTGACCCCACGTAAGGTCGTCAGCTTCACCACTGGCGATAAAGGCCTTCCACCAAGTCTTGGCGTGGTCCTTCATCTTCAAAGGTGCGAACTTCACCTTTTGAGCTCTACTAAACCCTTTCAGGTCAAAGTAGGTCTCAAGCTGGTCGATCCAAGAATCTAATTTCTCGGCATCGATCACCCTATCATATATGGGTATATCGATCTTAGCATCGACCTAAAAGATCCGATAGCTAAGGAGGTTTTGGCGAGGTCGTTGGTCTTATGGTCGCCTTCATCTTCATCTTTGTCTGCCCTGCGCAAGTCTTCACCAGTCTTCACACCCATAACCTTCCGTACCTCAGGGGGTACAATCATGGCCTACTGCTTAATCCAAGCAAGCACAGTTTCCATGTCGGTGGAGAGCTTAGCCACTTGTTCAGCTAGGTTTGCTTGAATGGAGGTATCGTCAGACATTGTAGAAGACGTGGCTGTAGGAACCATCAATTGATCGCCTAGAGTTTCACCGGAGGTTTTGTAACCCTGGCGAGTCTTCACCATCCACAGGATAGGAAAGTTGCTTTGATATGAACTTGATCCGTTTGAAACCTAGCCTTGGTTTTCGCAGTAGGCTAGCCCAGATTCTAATATACGGAATAACGGGATCTTACTCAGAAATACCGAAACCCAAAGGTTGATAGAAAACACAGTTTAGAGTAATTGCATAACTCTTTATTTCAAAGAGGGCTTTACACGTTGAACGTTAGACACACTTGCTTACGTCGAAGGAACTATATGCTGGATATATGATCCAAGGCTGTAATAATATTCGATGATCTAAACTAGACCTATTATAAGGTATTTATAGTCCAATCGGATGAGTACGTATCAGACTCAATAACCTAAACGTATTAGACTCATATAACTAACTAACCCTAAACAGATAAGCTTAGTTATGTCTATTCAGATCGAATTACAATTCCGAACAGAGAACAAATTCCTTTTCAAGGTCACGAACCAAACCATGGTCGTGAAACCTTTTTGAACAAGATTATGATCGCGGAGCCTTATGCGATCAAGACCTGAAGATCCTCTCAGATCAGCCGTGGAATACCTTCCAAGAACTTTTGCTCGAGGTAGGGATCACAAACTCCATGTTGAATGGACTCTGCGTTAGAAATCCCAAACATACTTCAAAGGGAGACTTTCCTGTCGAACCATGCATTGCTCGATTAAAAGCAAACGGTAGGTATGGTAGACTTTCATCCCAGGTCTTCGGATGCTTAGATTTAAAGCCCCTTAAGAGATGAACGACTGTTCGAGTTACCACCTCTGTTTGACCATTAGTCTGAGGATGAAATGAGGTACTCCTCTTCAGCTTTGTATCCATCATCATCCATAGCAATCGCCAAAAGTGACTAAAGAACCGGGTATCATGATCAGACACAATGGAATGTGGCAGTCCAAAATGTGTCCAAACGTGCTGAAAGAATACCCGAGCTGCTTCTTCTCCCGTAAAAGTCTTCTTACAAGGTATGAGAACTATCATCTTGGAGAACCGATTAACAACCACAAAGAGGTAGTCGTTTCCACGTCAGGTTTTGGGCAATTCTCCCAAAAATCCATGGATATGCTTTCCCACGGTCGTGATGGAATTGGCAAAGGGTGTACAAACCCAATTTTTGGTTTGCTGGTTTCGAGCTACTGCAAAGACCACAACCTCGAACAAAGCTAGCCACATCTTGCTGCATTCGCGGCCAAAACACATGTCGATGAAGATTATGCAAAGTCCTCGTAACCCCAAAGTGAACTGCAACCTTCGATGTATGCGCTTCTCGCAGCCATTGAAATCGAGGTGCTGTATGAGGTATACAAAGTAAATTGCCCTTGTACAAGAGTACTTCTCGCCGTACAAACTCTATAGGTCTCCCTGTTTCAAGCTCAGCCAGTGCTGATCGAAAATCAGGATCTTCAATGTACATTGTGACATAGTCATCATGACATGATGGCTCGATCTGCATAAACACTGATAAACAGAGGGTCGTAACTAGTGGTCGTGACAATATATCAGCCAATTTATTCTGTACGCCCTTCTTATACTTAATCACCAGATTAAATTGCTGCTGATACAATATCCACTTCATATGTCGAGCTTGTTGTAGCTTCGATTGAGTTTGAAAATATTGCAAAGGTTGGTGGTCGGTGTGGACAACAGTCTCTTTACCCAAAAGGTAACACCGCCAATGTTTTATGGCCTGATGCACTACACACAACTCCTTGTCGTAAGTCGGATAGTCTTCTTAGCTCCTTGGAATAACTCAGAGTGATATGCCACTGGTCGATCTTCTTGCATGAGCACTGCGCCCATTGCATAACCTGAGGCATCGATTTCTAGCTCGAATGGCTTCTGGAGATTTGATAAATCTAGGACAGGTGCTTCACTAATCTTCTTCTTTAACAAGAAAATGTGTCTTCATGTTTTCCATTCCACTCAAACTTCTGGTAGATCTTGGTTAATGCATGCAACGAAGAAGCCACAATCGAGAAGTGTCGTATGAACTTCCGAAGGTATTGGTATGCTCCCACAAAACTACGCACTCCCGTAATGGTTCGCGGTTGATTTGCAATGTAACCTTGCCGATCATGAATCCCAAGTAAAGTAGAGTTTGTAGGCTGAACTCACATTTTTACAATTGAGGCAAAGTCGATGTTGCCGAAGCTGTTCGAACACCTTTTCCACATGAACTAGGTGCTCGTCCCAAAAATGACTATAGACCAATACGTCGTCAAGATAAATGATCACAAAGTCATCGATGAACTGTCACAAAATATCATTCATTAGACGCATGAAAGTAGCCAGGGCATTGCAGAGCCCAAATGGCATGACTAGCCATTTGAACAGACCTTGTCCCATTTTGAAAGCGGTCTTCGACGTATCCTCCTCTCGGATGCTGACTTGATAGTGCCTTGACTTTAGATCCAATTTTGAGAAGACTACAGCATGATTCAATTGGTCTAGCAGGTCGTCGATATGAGGAAGGGGGTACCGGTTCTTGATGGTGATCTTGTTCAGTGCTTGGTAGTCGATGCACATACGCCAAGTCTCATATTTTTTTGGTACTAACACCACAGGAGATCCACAAGGCGAATTACTTGATTGAATGACACCATCATTCAACAACTCACCAAGTTGTCTTTTGATCTCTTCATTCTCCAGTATTGAGTTGCGATACTGTTGACGATTCGGACTCGGGGTCCTTAGTCAAACTTATGCAGAATTTGTGAGTTATGAGGCCTTTCAGGATGTCTCTCCGAAAAGGGATGATGAGCAATGTCGGTTGGGGCACAAAGAGATTTATATAGGTTCGGGCCCTCAATGGTGGGAGTAATAGCCCTACGTCCTATTGTGATTTCACAATGTATGGAAAAAAGTTTTACAAAGTTGGGGAAAAGATCATCACAGGTGAAGATCTTTTCCGTGTGATTGTCTAAAAAAGTCTAAACTAACTTATGGAAGCTCGTTGTTGTTGATCTCTCAGATCTGTTTGATCTGTCCAATCTGTCCCCGTCTTGTACATTTGCTTACCCTTTTATACTGGTTGAAAGGGCGCCAATGCACAACAGCTTAGAACGGTTTGCTTGGGTGCAGTTTTGATAACCGCACTTAACTTCCACGCAGGCTTAACACGTGCAATTAAGGGATAACAGCACACGTTTACTCCCTGGCAGTTGTCTTCGTACGTGGAAGGATCTTCGTGATTCTCGGGATATGCTTGTTGTAGAGCCAAGCAATTCCAAATCATCCTGATCGAGAGTAGTCAACGACCTTCTGACCGCGCACTGTCTGCGGCCTTCTGACTGTGCACTGCCTGCGGCTTTCTGACCGCATAACATCTGCGATCTCATGATCGCGCAAAGCCTGCGACCATGTGTCCATGCTTCTCAGGTCGTCTGAGATCATAGCAACGGACATCCACACGCTTGTCTGGTTCGAGATATGCATTACTTCGAACTAGCTCGGGTAGCAATCCTCGTCAGCTAGCCCCCAAATTTTGAAGAAAATGAAGAGCCATATTTACTTCAAATTTTAATCTTACATCGGATAAGTGACCCGACGCTTCAACTTCTCCACTTAGTGGCGCACTAAATGTGGCAGTTTATTTCTCGAGATGGGTTCCGGGTTGTTTTTGACAGGTAATGATAGCATTGTTGATTTTGTTTTTTAACCAGAGATAAAACTATAAATACGCTTTAAGAACTCGAGGCATTCGAAAAATGAACCGTCACCCCTGGGCGCTATTAATACCGAAGCCTCTTAGCCCTAAAACTTCACAAGTTCTTTCTCGGCTAAGTCTTTTCCAAAGCTATCTCTTCTTTTCTTCCGTTTTCATCTCAATGGCAAATCAGGGCTCCAAGAACATCATTGAGATTGAGAGTGATGAAGAGTTACTGGAATTTGACTTTGACCAGAAGGTACGTACCTCCAAAAGATCTAGTTCCAGTTCCTGTCTTGGTTGTTCTCAAAGTAGTGTACTTTGGAAAAAAAATTTTAGGTCGACAAAGAACAAATTCCCCCGAAGAAAAAAGAAAAAGTTGACGAAGGATCCTCCAGTGGTGTTGCAGCTACAGGTGCAAAGGTTAGGGATGCATCATTGCTTTCTCTTTCTTTGGCCCCTATAGTCCTTCCTGTGCATGCTACCCCACAAGTTGGAACATCGTTTTTGGGGATCCATAAAGGAACCCCTACATTATCGTGAGCGGACAATGTAGCTGCTCTTGATCAGGCTTAACAGGATGATCCACCCTCTGGTGGGAAGGTTGCACTTTCGCGACCAGGTGGCCCTTGACTTTCGTTGGGTGACCCGTTTTTTGGAGGAAGTTCTACATCTCCTCATTTGTCTCCAATGTGAGGATTGGTAATTATCTCTATTCCCCCTATGAGTCGTTTCGTCCTCGAGGCTAACTCATGCAAATGCAGGAGACCAAAATTGCCGGAGCCCCCAGCGACCAGCCTGCCAACTTTCAAGTTCATGGCAAGGGTGCATCCTTCGAGCGAACCCTTCAAGAAGAAAAAGAGGCGCTGGACAAGCGTTCTGAGGAGATGTCCTCAGCCATTCTGCATCTGGCAGAATGTTTTGACAACTCCCGCGAAGAGGCGCACCAATTCCGTTTGGAGAGGGACTATGGTGGACAGCAGCGAGAACTCTCCGATACGATCAGGAGTGGTAGTGCGTCTTTGCTCCGGGATGACGTAGATAGGCTTAGAGTAGTTGCTAGTTCTCTTGGGGCGGTCAGTGTAGATCCTACTGATGCCAATATGTTCTTAGGAGAACTTTGTAAACTTCTCTTGGATCAGGTCGATGCTCTGGTCGCCTGTATCCCTTTTATATGTAAAGATTGCCAGAAATAAAAATTTCTTTTACCTTACATACCTTGATTTCTCAAGAAGAATTATGCAAGAGTTAATTCAAATTGAAACTCTTCACAATCTCTGTGCGAAAACATGATCGCAAGAATGCCTTTGTGATCACCCATACACAGGTAAATCCGAACTAACAATCATTTCGATCAGAAACGCATTAATGTGTTACACCGCGACCAGTACTGGTATTGCGATCAGAACTGAAACCACGATCAGAGCATAATACCTTGATCGGATGGTAACCATACATGTTGCGATTACCCACCTGTAGTGATAACAGAATTGCATTGCGATCAACATGCAAATCTTGAGACGATCACATAAATGCATTGTGATCAACACATAAAAATTAGTATGCAAAAGACATGAAGGATCATTTCCTCCATAATCTTTGCAAAAGTTTCATGTTTTTGTGTGCACCCTAGCCCCCGAATTCAAAACAAAAAATAATGAAAATATATTTTGTTGCGGATTCATTGTAGGGTGTGGATAACGGGTTTCCAGGAAGAAAGCACCCATTATGTGAAATTAATAAAGTATTCAACGAAGGGTTGTCTCGGGCATATAAAAGGAGAAGGTAGCTTACTGAGGAAGCTTCACAAGCCAAAAACCCTTCATTTGCCTTAGAGTTTCTCGCCGCACAAAACCCTCTTTTGCATTCCTCATCTCCGTCGTCTCCAAAGTCGCCACCTTTCTTCTTAATCTTTCGCAAGAAATGGCATCCTGGAGCCGATCTGTTTACCACACAGAAGAAAGCCTGGTGGCACTTGAGAAGGAAGAAATTCTCCCTCCGCGGCTGTTGAACAACTGTCAGCTAGCGGAGAAAGACCAAGAATCCAAGAGGGCAAATTGGTGATCTTTGAGGAATATCTGCGCTGCGGGTTCCGATTCCCAGAGAGCCAATTCCTGCGGGGAATCTTGGAACACTATGGGCTGGAGTTGGTGAATCTCCACCCCAACGCAGTGCTCATTCTGGCGATCTTTCAGCACCTCTACGAAGCCTTCGTCAGAGTGCTTCCAAGCGTGGAGCTTTTCCGACGCTTCTACTTCTCGGCATGGTCAAAGAGTGCTAATGCCACCGGGTGCATCTACTTCCGAATAAGGGAGAAAAAAGAGTACCCCTTTCCACAACTATGGGACTCTGTACACGGGTGGCATCAGAAATGGTTCTACTGCACCCCTCTGTCGAAGAGCGGACTATGGTTCGCGAACTCCCGACCGAAGAAAGCCAGCGAGTTGGACTCCTTTCCTGCTCTGAGCGCAGAGCAGAAGAAACAAGCCCAAGCAATTCTTCACTTAGTCCAGCAAGGCCTGACTGCGCGCGACATCATACACGACTTTTTGAAGAACCGGATAAGCCCTCTGCGTGAAAGGGCTCATCCAGCTTGGGAAATCCAGTCCATGGCAGGCAGTACCCTGGACTACAATAATGGTATGTCCTCCAATTAACAAATCATACATTTTTACTGACCAAAAAATGTTGTATTTGTTAACATGCTTATTTGTGACACAGCTCTTTCTTTGTCCGAAATCGAAAGATGGACAAACTACCTCCTTCGGGCGTACACCGCCACTGTGGAGGGAGCTAAGGGATCTCCTCACCCCCAGAGCTTAATCAACGCGGGAAATGACCTTAAGCAGGAGCGCCGAAAGGTATAACCTTTCCTAACAATCTCTGCTGTAAATCATCCACTTGTCCTGTATCACCAAGAGTATTTGAATGATACAGCTTCTGGGGAAGTTTGCTGAGGTGACGCGTCCAAGCGAGGACGTTGGTCCCTCGGGGAGACCAGCTGCGAAGAGGGTGAGGAGGAACCCTTTGAAGCGCGCAGCGAAGGAATCTGCTCCAAAGAAACCCAAGAAGATTCTGGGAGAGGCTTCTTCGTAGAAGAAAACCCGTACCACGAAAAGGACTACGGTAAGATATTTAGTACCCCCTGTAACCCCAGGTATGAGTAGAAATTACTTCTTCGTCGTACAGGGTGAAGGGAGCGAAGACGAGGAGGATGACGTCCCTCTAGTTCACCGCAAGAGGAAGGCGATCGACCTTTTGGGAACAAGCATCCCAGAGACGTCGACTTCCCTTGAAATTGGCGAAGTCCTGTCTCTGACTGTAGGGACAGAGATGGCTACGATGGGCCCTATGACCACCGATAATCCTGTGGTTGCGGGTGAAACCCTGGTGCCTGAAGCTTATGAAGCCTCAGTACTTACAACACCTCCCCTTCTGATAGAAGGGGTGACTGTGGTAAGATTTCTCACAATCCTGAATGTTTTCATTCGTCTGTGCACATCTATTAAGTTATGTTCATACAGGGAGAGGAAGACGAAATTCCTCTTATTCCCCACAGAAGGACTCCTTCCAGTCCTTGGGCGGTGAGTACTCCACTCCTGACGACAAGAGTGGGGATGGCTGAACAGGATCCCGCGACCACTACCGATCTCGTGGTCGCGGACCAGTTCCAGTGCCAGTGGTCCAAGAAGCTTCAGGACCAAGGACTTCATCTTTACCGACAGAAGAAGTCACTCCGGTAAGGATCATTACAGTATTGGTTTCCATCATTCCTCAAGTGTGTTCTTATAGACTTGCATGCACACAGGGAGAAAAGGACAAGGTCCTATTCAGGAAAAGGAAGACCAGGTCAAAAGATGACTGTCATCTTTTTCCCGGGGAATCATCCTCAAAATCCCATAAATGGATAGGATTTCGAGTAAGGTAAGAATCTCTCCCGTTTGGATAGGGTCCTATCGAAATGATTGACCACAAGACATTCTAACCGATGAACCTCTTATTTGTTTATGATAGGCGCAGAGATGAAGCGCCAAGCGGCCCAGTAACCTCTACAAGCATTGAAGCTTCTCCTGCTACAGAGGTCATGGGAGAGAAAAGTCCCATCCCCAGGGCCGAGGAAGTTCTTCGCGCCATTGTAGAGGGGATGGCTACAGAAGTCCAATCACAGAGATTGGAATCTGAGACCCCAGCCATGGAGGAGGCTCAGCAGGAAAACTCATCTACTGCTCCAGCTGGGGATAAGGTGAGTCTAGAGACTCAGCCTTTGGCTGAATCAGAAAGCGGCTCGTTCAGCGAGTATGTTGAGGTATGCAGAACACCTCTTGTGATTTTTAAATTTGCATTAGCATAGGAATACCTAGGCTCTGAAATTGATCCCCTTCCATGTCATAGGAACTAACTCATGTGGCGACCAGGTCGATAGCTGTAGCAAGGCGTATCGAGGTCGCCCAACGAGAAACGAGTCGCCTGCAGCAGTAAGGAAGATGTTTCCTCATCTGCCTGAATTTTAGTCCTATTTTAACAATTGTCTCTTTTGTCACAGAGAAAACGCCTCTCTGATCAAGAGCCTCACTGATCGGGAAAGCCAGGAGATTAGGGTAGTCGCCAAGATCTCCTGCTTGGAGGAAGAACCCCAACAACTGCGGTCGCAGCTCTCCTGTAAGTGCACTTCCGACCAGAATGAATTGACTTATTATGCGAACTGTTCGTGATGGTCTCTTATTACAGCACGAGATGACCAAATAAGCCAGCTCTACCAAGAGAAGAAGGATCTACAGGCGACCATCGAGTTGCAAAACTCGAAAGTGGACTCTGTCTTCAAGGAGAACAAGGACTTGAATGCATCACTCTCAGCCTGCAGCAGTGTTCAACAAGACATCTTCGAAAAACTGAAGATGGTGGCCGGTTTGCTTAAAGCTAATGTGGTCGAAACCGAAAAGGATGACCTTAGCCTTAGCGACTGGACCACACTGGTCGAGACCCAAGCTAAATCACTCCTCGAGTATCTTCCTGAAGATACAAGGCGCCAAATAGAGGCGATAAAGACAAGAGTGCAATCAACAACCTCCGCCATCCTCTACCGGCTTCGTCTTCACCATGGCCCAAATCTTTATCTAAATCCAGTGGTGGGAGAAGCAGAGGTCAAGAGTGAAGACCAACTTGTAGTCATAATGGAGGAAGTCAAGCCTTTAGTCTAAAATCTCTTGACCAAACTTGGTTTACTGTAAATTTTATACCTATACAGATATAACTATACAATGCATATGTATGCATTAATTTTTGAAAGAAGAGCACTTCTTTTTGTTTCATGTTGCTACCATATTCCCCTAGCCCCCTCATGAGATTATGTATACTGAAGACTTAGTATCATAAACGCAGGAAAAATATGAATGTAACGACGACCAGGAATACCTAGAGAGTACTGTGACTTTAGGTATTAATAGCCTACCTGACCGATAATCATGTTCGATACAACACCCGACCTTATTGCAAACCGGCAGCCACTCTAATGACCAAGGATATGCCAGCAAGCCTTGTGTGCGTTGAGAAACGGCTTATTGAGGGGTGTCATGTCTGGAAGTGATCACGAGATCGTCCAGCGAATCCGATCAAGGTATTATAGTGACACAATTATCGGCGACCAGCCCCCGAGCCAAACTCGTAACGTATGGGCAAAAGGAATAATTATCACATGAAACAACTAAAAGTACTGATTTTGTTAAATCATGCTAATTGAAAAGGAAAAGGGTTGGGAAACTTACACGTAGAACTTGCGCAGTTGATCGATGTTCCAGGTATTGGATAAGATTCGACCATCCTCCATCGCTAACCAAGTCGATCCTGGTCGCAGCACCGAGACAACAGTGTAGGGACCTTCCCACTGAGGGGAAAACTTATTGCGATTAGATTGGTTTTGTATTTTACGTAAAACCAGATCGCCCACGTGGCCGCACCCTTTTGTTATGGTATTTGCGCAAAGCTTGCAAATACACCGCGGACTTGACCAAAGCTCGATCACGTTTTTCTTCTAGGAGAATTAGATCTTGTAATCGTTGTCCGCTCTGATCAACTTGTTCGAATCGATCTGTTCGGATAGAACCAATACTAATTTCAATGGGTAACACATCCTCAGCCTCAGCTCCGTATACCAGATGGAAAGGTGTCTCACCGGTGGCACGACTAGAAGTAGTACGTAGTGCCCACAGAACGGTATAGAGCTCCTCTACCCAAGCCCCCGAGCGGTCTTAAGTCAATCAAAAACACGCTTTTTGATGCCCTGTAATATTTTTCCGTTGGCACGTTCAACGGCACCATTGCTCTGCGGATGAGCTACAGAAGCAAAGCACACCTTGGTTCCAATGTCGTCGCAATAGTCCAGAAATAGATCGCTAGCAAATTGGCAACCATTATCGGTGAAGAGATGATTTGGAACACCAAATCGAGTCACAATGTTCTTATGAAAAAACTTTTGTGCCGCAGCAGCAGTGACATTGCGTACTGGTTCGACCTCAATCCACTTCATAAACATGTCAATAGTTACGAACAAGAACTTGTATCCATTGACCGCTTGTGGCATAGGACCAACAATATCCATCCCCTAGACCATGAAGGTCCATGATAGAGGGATAGTTTGTAGGGCATAGGCAGGCTGATGGACCTGTCTTGCATGAAATTGACACTGAGGACATGTCTTGATCATATTTTTGGCATCATCAAGTGCCGAAGGCCAGTAAAATCCTTGTCGAAAAGCCTTTCAGACCAGTGTACGAAATGACGCGTGTGCACCGCATACACCGTCATGAATTTCTTTCAAGAGGGATTTACCTTCCCCTTGGGACACACTGTGCATGAATACTCCTTGAGTACCTTTTCTATACAAAACTCCTTCTATAAGCTTGTATAGACGCACTTTTCGAACTAACCGATCGCTCTCGGTTTCATCCTCGGGCAAGGTCCCGTGTTCGAGATAGACTCTCAATGGATGGGTCCAATCTCGTTCATGTCCGAGGTTGGTAACGCAGACTGTTACCAGATCATCCTCAGCTGTAGTCATGATCGAGGGATGTTCCAAGTGTTCGACGAACACTCCAACCGGGGCGGATGTACGTGAGGACCCAATTTTGGATAATTGGTCTGTGAGAATGTTGTCCTTTCGCGGGATGTATTGGACTTCCAAATGACTGAAGCGTTTTTTCAATCTCCTCACTTCCCCTAGGTAATGAGCCATTGTCTCATCGGAGGTGATGTACTCCTTGTTTATCTGGTTTACGACCAGCTGTGAGTCTCCCCTCACCACTAATCGATGGACTCCGAGCAATTTTGCTACCCGGAGCCCTGCAATAAGACTTTCATACTCCGCTGCGTTGTTGGTCGCAACAAAGTGTAGTTGAATGACATACTTTAGTTGGTCGCCCTGAGGCGTGACTAAGACCACACCAGCCCTCGAGTGTTGAAAACTGCGAGAGCCATCAAAATACATTGTCCAGTGATCAGGGCATTCCAAATCTTCAGATCCCTACACGGGCGGTTCAGGATTAGTCCATTCGACCACGAAATCGGCCAGGATCTGAGACTTGACCGCGGTGCGAGGCGCGAAATGGATTTCGAACGCTCCAAGTTCCACAACCCACTTCGCGATCCGACCAGATTTCTCCGGATTCCGGACAATGTCCCCCAAAGGAAAAGACGAGGGCACTGTGATCTTATGTGCTTGGAAGTACTGTCGTAGCTTACGGGAAGCCATCAGTAGCACGTAAAGTATCTTTTGGACCTCAGGGTACCGCTCCTTAGGACCATGAAGTACTTCACTTACGTAGTAGACGGGTTTGTGCACACCTTCTCTTTCTACGATCAAGACAGCGCTGACCGCGTGAGGTGTGGCCGCCAAGTAAAGGAGTAATGGTTCCTCTTTGTTGGGGGAAACCAAGACCGGCGGACTGGAAAAATATGCTTTAACCTCCTGAAATGCTTTCTCGGCCTCATCGGACCAAGTAAAATTATGGTGTTTTCGCAGAGCTTTAAAGAAGGGTAGTCCCTTTTCACCTAGTCCCAATATAAACCGGCTCAACGCCGCCATGTGACCTGCTAGGCACTGAACATCTTTGATGGTCGAGGGAGACCTCATTTGTTCAATAGCCCTGATTTTTTCAGGATTAACCTCGATTCCTCTGGAACAAACAAGAAAACCAAGAAGTTTTCCAGACGAAACCCCAAAAGAATATTTCTCCGGGTTTAACTTTATTCTAAATCGATTCAAATTACAGAAGATTTCAGCAAGATCGTCTAAATGAGATGAACTTTTTAAACTTTTTACAACCAAGTCGTCTACATAAGCTTTAAGATTACGCCCCATCTGGGAAAGAAAGGTCTTTTGCATCAAGCACTGGTACGTGGAACCGGCGTTCTTGAGACCAAACGGCATTCTGACGTAGCAGCAAGTGCCGAATGGGGTGATGAAGGCAGTCTTCTCTTCATCTTCTTCTGCCATGCTAATTTGATGATATCCTGAGTAAGCATCCAGGAAACTTATCACTTCGCAGCCCGCAGTAGAATCGGCTAGTTGGTCAATGCGGGGAAGGGGAAAGTCATCCTTCGGACAAGCACTATTTAGGCTGGTGTAATCGATGCACATGCGCCACTTGCCATTTGACTTGCAGACCATGACCGGATTTGCAACCCATTTCGGATGATCGACTTCGAGAATAAATCCGGCCTTTTGGAGCTTATCTAACTCCACTCCGATGGCTTCTTGCCGATCAATAGCAAAACGCCTGAGATTCTACTTTATTGGTCGTTGTCCAAGTCGAATTGCTAACCTGCTCTTAATTACCTCCCTTGAGACACCGGGCATGTTGGATGGTTTCCACGCAAACACATCTGCATTAGCTCAGAGGAAAGTAACGAGCTCGAGTTCCTATTTGTCATCCAGGCCAGATCCAACCCGAATTGTCTTGGATGGATCATCTGGGTACAATGGAACCAATTTTAATGTTTCATCTGGTCGAGGAGCGGCTTTGATCGTATCAGTAGACATTGTGGTAAATTGGGCTTCTCGGAGGGGAAGCTGATTTACCATCTCCAGGGATAACCGATCACTCGTCAATGCCACATTGCGACTGCCTCGGACCGAAATAACGCCCTTAGGGCCGGGCAACTTGCCGCACTAGTAAGCATAGTACGTAGCCATCACGAATTTAGCAAGAGTTGGCCTGCCAAAGATTGTGTTATAAACCGAATCACAATCAATTACATTAAAAGTAACCAATTCTGTTCGGAAGTTATCTGGTTCACCCAGCGTGACCAGGAGCACCACCTGTCCCAATGGCATCATAGAGGGACCAAGAATTATCCCATAAAATGGATGAATTATGGGTTTGATTTTTGAACGAGGAATTTGCATCTTGTCGAGTGCCTTGACCAATAGGATGTCCAAGGAACTACCTCCGTTGATCAGGACCCTTTCGACTCTCGCAATGCTGATAATTGGGGTTCTGACCAAAAGTAGCCTCAATGGTCGAGTAAGCCCCACAGGACAATCAGAGTGATCAAACGTCAAAGGAGTATCCGACCAACGGGGGTATTGAGGTTCACCAAGGGGAGTCTTTGTTTGGTTCACCTCTCAATAAAAAGCTTTAAATTGCTGTTTATAAACAAAAGAGGAGGAACCTCCGAAAATAACATTGACATGATTATGAGGTACTTGGTAGGACATCTCTTCGTCCCCGCTGGTGTCTTTTAGCCCGCAAATTTGTTCTTTCGGTGGCAAGGTCGGCATAGGTCCGATCCCCTGGTAGAAGTCATCCAACTACTTCAACCAGCTCTAACAATTCTTGAGGTCGTGGCCTGTAGAGTTGTGGAGTGGACACCATCTCTTGCCTTCCTGCGAGTGAGTCGACTTCTCTGGCTGGTCGACACCACCAAAAGCAGTTTTATTTTTAAACGAAGGTTTGTTACCTTTGGTTGGTGGAGGTTTCTCCGTGACCGCGACATCTCGGTACTGTCCAATTCGACTCCTTTTTGATTTCTTTGACTTCCCGCCTGATGAAGATTCCGATTTCTTGTTCGAATCCTCTCTCTTCACGTCCTTGAGACCTGGTTGAGGCGGTAAGTTACCCTTGTCCACCATTCGATTCCACTCAACGGTCTCGACCGCGTCAGAATATCGATCAGCCATATCAAAAATATCGGCTACTGATCGAGGGGGATGGATGAGCAAATCCTCGGGAGATAAACTGCAACACAGCGGAACAATGCCCACTTAAGAAGTTGAAGCGTCAGATTACATAATTCGATGCAAATTAAATTTGAAGTAAATAATTTAGTCTCTTCATCTGCGCAGTTATTATGTGCGGTTATCCACGATTGCACGTTGAGAATTTGAAGTGTCAGACACTATTGGGACTATCACAGACGGTTGGGAGATCAAAACCGTCTGCTTTACTATTACAGATGGTTCTGATGTCCAAACCGTCTGTAATATGACTATTACAGACGGTTGGGAGATCAAAACCGTCTGCTTTACTATTACAGACGGTTCTGATGTC
This sequence comes from Pharus latifolius, assembly GCA_019359835.1. Classification (NCBI taxonomy): domain Eukaryota; kingdom Viridiplantae; phylum Streptophyta; class Magnoliopsida; order Poales; family Poaceae; genus Pharus; species Pharus latifolius. Next base: position 69,740,018 of record CM033323.1, read on the forward strand.
CGAACCTTCTGTAATATGCCTGAAGCGTATCGCACTGTTGGGACTATCACAGTCGGTCCTTACATAAAAATCGTCTGTAATGTTACTATCACATACAGTTTTGAGTTAAAAACCGTCTGTGATATTGAAAGAAGTTGAACTATTCAACTTCTACAAATACTTGTTCCCTCCCTGGAGTTTTGCTTCCAGTCAAACCGTTCCACTTCTTTTTCTCCAAGAACGTGCAAGAAAATTGGAAAATTGACATAAGAACAAATTTTTAATTAACTTTTTTCGTCATTAATGAAAAACAAGCTATTTATAGAATTTCCAAGGCGACGCTTCATGTTCCTAGGCAGGTGCGCCACGCAAACATCAGAACTCGAAATGACACAACACACCGTTGAGAATTTGAAGCGTATCGCACTATTGGGACTATCATAATCGGTCCTTACATAAAAACCGTCTGTAATGTTACTATCACAGACGTTTTTTACCTCAGAATCGTTTGTGATATTCAAAGCACGTTGATAACTCGAAGCGTTTGGCATGCCACAATGCCATCCAGCCAAATAAGCCCAACTTCTATATTCTTTTTATATTATTTACATGGGACCTGCGACTTCTATATTGTTTCTATATTATTTGAAGGGCTCCAATGGACTGCCTTCACAAGCCAAAGATTGCCGCTTCTAGGTATATGATCGCGATAGTCGTTCCTTGATCGCACACAGTGCACATACCTTTGTATGGTCGAATGTTCGCCAAAAGCTAAAGAAAGAGGGAACATAGCATGCAGTCCAAGAACGTGCTGGAAAATTGGAAAGTTGACATAAGAACAAAGTTTTCATTAATTTTTTTCATCACTTACAAAAAAATAAAAATACAGAATGCTAGGTCAAGGAGTGGTCTTAGCCCTAGCTGCATCTAGAATAAAGTCAATTTGACTTGCAGCCAGGACGCAAGACTCCTCCAGCGACAAGCTGTCCTTCTTAGGATCAACTACTACCGCGTCGAGGAGGCCTGCGACCTCCCTCAGCTTCGCGATGGTATCCTTCATAGTCAAACCACAGCCAGCGATGGTCATATCCGTGGCTTTCTTCTCCTCGCGAAGATGTCTCGTCCTCGCCTTAGCATTGTCACCATCCGTCTTCATGCGTTGAATTCCCAGGAAGAGATCGTCCAGGTCAAGCTGTAGCTGAGTGTGCTTCTCCGTAAGGAGATTGTTCTCCTCCTGGAGGGCCCTCAGCTTGGCTTTCACCTTGCCCGACTCTTCCACGGCTCCCCTTCCCTGTGCAAATCGACAGGTCAAGAATTAACTGAACAGGGATTAACAATACAGGGGTAAGTCCAAAAGATTGAGAGTTCTTACCGGGGAGGGCGAGGCTGACGATGCCATCGAGGATGCCATTGGCGCAGAGAAGCTAAGAAGTCAAACAGTTTGAGAATTATAAAAACTTGTAAAGTAAATGGCCATTATTCCACTGTCAAGTTATTTATAGAACTTCCAAAGCGACGCTTCGTGTTCGCCTAGGTGCCACGCACAAAGATCAGAGACAGAAATGAACACAGTTAAGAATTCGAAACGCCGGCACTTTTCGGTCGGTTCTGATCTCAGAACCGTCTCTAATACTACACTATCACAGTCGGTTCTGAGTTCAGAACCGATTGTATATATCACAGTTGGTTCTGAGCTCACAACCGTCTGTGATATTCTAGTTATCATAGACGGTTCTCAGTTGAGAACCGATTGTATCTATCACAATCGGGTTTTAGTTTAAAATTGTCTGTGATAAGTAGACTATTATAGACAGTTTTGTGTTCAGAACCGTCTGGTTGACTATCACAGTTGGTTTTGACATCAGAACCGACTGTGATAACTTAACATATTCTCCCGACAGGCCTTCGCAGACGGTGTTCCATTGAAAAGATCATAACCATCTATGATGTGCCGTCCTGGATGTCTGTTTCTGTGGTAGTGTAGGTACCTCGTAATTATGTTAATGCCATTTTTGGAGGTTCCTCCTCTTTTTTTTCTAAATGTCAGTTTAAAGCGTTTCATCGAGAAGTTAACCAAGCAGAAGCTCCCCTTGGGGAACCTCAATACCCCCTTTGGTCGGACACCCCTTTGACATTTCATTGCTCTGATTGTCCCGTTGGGCTTGCTCGACCATTGAGACTACCTCTGGTCATTACCCCAATTATCAGTAATGCGAGAGTCGAAAGGGTCCTGATCGATGGAGGTAGTTCCTTGGACATTTTATTGGTCAAGGCATTGGACGAGATGCAAATCCCTCATTCAAAAATCAAACCCATAATCCATCCATTTTATTAGATAATCCCTGGTCCCTCGATGATGCCGATGGGACAGGTAGTGCTCCAAGTCACGCTGGATGAACCGGATAATTTCCGAACAGAGTTAGTTACTTTTGACGTAATTGATTGTGATTTGGCTTATAACGCAATTTTTGGCAGGCCAACTCTCGCTAAATTTATGATGGCGATGCACTATGCTTATTAGTGTAGTAAGTTACCTGGCCCCAAAGGCGTTATCTCGGTCCAAGGCAGCCGCAATGTGGCATTGACTTGCGATCAGTTATCCGTGGAGCTCGTAGATCAACTTCCCCTTCGGGATGTCAAGATCACCACCACAGTTGCGGATACGATCAAGGTCGCCCCTCGACCAGAGGAAAAGCTAAAACTGGTTCCGTTATGCCCAGATGATCCATCTAGAACAATTTGGATTGGATCAGGTCTGGATGACAAATAGGAACTTGAACTCATTACTTTCCTCCGAGCTAATGCAAATGTCTTTGCGTGGAAACCATCAGACATGCCCGGTGTCCCAAGGGAGGTAATTGAGCACAGGTTAGCAATTTGACCTGGACAGCGACCAATAAAGCAGAAGCTCAGATGCTTTGCTGTTGATCGACAAGAAGCTATCCGAGCGGAGTTAGACAAACTCCAAACGGCCAGGTTTATTCGAGAAGTCGATTATCTGGAATAGCTTGCAAATCCGGTCATGGTCTGTAAGTCAAATGGTAAGTGGCGCATGTGCGTCGATTACACCAGCCTAAACAGTGCTTGCCCGAAGTATGACTTTCCCCTTCCCCGCATCGATCAGTTGGTCGACTCTACTGCGGGTTGCGAATTGATGAGTTTCCTGGATGCTTACTCAGGATATCATCAAATTAGCATGGCAAAAGAAGATGAAGAGAAAACTGCCTTCATCATGCCATTTGGCACCTACTGCTACGTCAGAATGCCATTTGGTCTCAAGAACGCCGGTTTCACATACCAACGCTTGATGCAAAAGACCATTCTTTCCCAGATGGGGCGTAATCTTGAAGCTTACGTAGATGACTTGGTTGTAAAAAGCATAAAAAGCTTGACTCATTTAGATGATCTTGCTTAAACCTTCTGTAACTTAAACCAATTTGGAATAAAGTTAAACCCAGAAAAGTGTTCTTTTGGGGTTTCATCTGGTAAACTTTTAGACTTTCTCATCTGTTCTAGAGGAATCGAGGTTAATCCCAAAAAAATCAGGGCCATTGAGCAAATGAGGTCTCCCTCGACCATGAAGGATGTCCAATGCTTGGCAGGTCGCATGGCGGTTTTAAGTCGATTTATATCGCGACTAGGTGAGATGGGATTACCTTTTTTCAAACCTCTTCAAAAACACCATGGTTTTACCTGGTCGGATGAAGCCGAGAAAGCATTCCAGGAGGTTAAAGCATATTTATCCAGTCTGCCAATGTTGGTTTCTCTGATCACAGGGGAACTACTACTTCTTTACTTGGCGGCCATACCTCATGCGGTCAGCACGGTTCTGATCATAGAAAGAGAAGGTGTGCAACAGCCCGTCTATTATGTCAGCGAGGTACTTCATGGCCCTAAGGAACGTTACCCTGAGGTCCAGAAGATACTTTACGTGCTACTGATGGCTTCCCGCAAGCTACGACATTACTTTCTAGCACATAAATTACAGTGCCCTCGTCCTTCCCTTTGGGAGATATTATCCGAAACCCGGAGAAATCTGATCGAATCGTGCAGTGGACTGTGGAACTTGGAGCATTTGACATCCATTTCACCCCTCGCATGGCGGTCAAGTCTCAGATCCTTGCAGACTTTGTAGTCGAATGGACTAACCTTGACCCACCTATGCAAGAATCTAAAGACTTATCATGCACCGACCACTGGACGATGTATTTTGACGGCTCTCGTAGTTTTCAACACTCAGGGCCTGGAGTGGTCTTAGTCACGCCTCAAGGCGACCAACTCAAGTATGTCATTCAATTATATTTTGTTGCGACTAACAACGCAGCAGAATATGAAGGTCTTATTGCAGGGCTCTGGGTAGCAAAATTCCACGGAGTCCATCGATTACTGGTGAGGGGAGACTCACAGCTGGTCGTAAACCAGGTAAACAAGGAGTATAGCACCTCCGATGAGACAATAACTCATTACCTGGGGAAGTGAGGAGATTGAAAAAACACTTCAGTCATTTCAAAGTCCAATACATCCCGCGAAAGGACAATATTCTCGTAGACCAATTATCTAAAATTGGATCCTCACGTACATCTACTCTGACAAGAGTGTTCGTCGAACACTTAGAACATCCTTCGATCATGACTACAATCGAAGATGACCTAGTGACAGTCCTCGTTACCAACCTTCGACATGAAGAAGATTGGACCCATCCATTGAGAGTCTATCTCGAACATGGGACCTTGCCCAAGGATGAAACCAAAAGTGATCGGTTGATTCGAAAAGCGCGCCTATACAAACTCATAGAAGGGGTTTTGTATAGAAAGGGTACTCAATGAGTATTCATGCGTTGTATTTCTCAAGAGGAAGGTAAGTCCCTCTTGAAAGAAATCCATGACGGTGTGTGCGCATGCGTCATTTCGCACATTGGTCGGGAAAGCTTTCCGACAGGGTTTTTGCTAGCCTTAAGCACTTGATGATGCCAAATACCTGGTCAAGACATGCCCCAGTGTCAATTTCATGCAACACAGGTTCATCAGCCTGCATATGCCTTGCAAACTATCCCTTTAACGTGGCCCTTTGGGACCTATGCCACAGGCGGTCTGGGGGATAGATATTGTGGGACCTATGCCACAGGCGGTCAATGGTTATAAATTCCTGTTCATAACTATTGACATGTTTACAAAGTGGATCGAGGCTGAACCAGTCTACAATATCACCGCTACTGTGGCACAGAGGTTCTTTCATAAGAACATCGTCACTCGATTTGGTGTTCCAAGTCGTCTCATCACTGACAACGGTTCCCAATTGGCTAGGGGTCTCTTCCTGGACTATTGCGACAATATTGGAACCAAGGTGTGCTTTGCTTCTGTAGCTCATCCACAGAGCAATGGTGCCGTCGAACGTGCCGACGGGCAGATACTACAAGGCATCAAGAAACGTGTTTTCGATCGCCTTAAGGTGCATCCGAAGGCTTGGGTAGTTGAACTCTACTCCGTTCTGTGGGCACTACGTACTACCTGTAGTCGAGCCACCGGTGAGACACCTTTCCAATTGGTATACGGTGTCGAGGCTGTGTTACCTACATAAATTCGTATTGGTTCTGTCCGAACAGATCAATTCAACCAGATTGATCAGATCGAACAACGAACTCAGGATTTAACCTTCCTTGAAGAAAAGCGTGATTGAGCATTGATAAGGTCGGCAGTATATTTGCAAGCTTTGTGACAATATCACAGCAAGAGGGTGCGGCCGCGTAGTCTTCATGTGGGTGATCTGGTTTTACAAAAAATACAAAACTAGTCTAACCGCAATAAGTTCTCTCCTCGGTGGGAAGGCCGTTACATTGTTGTTTCAGTACTGCGGCCTGGATCGGCTCAGTTAGCAATGGAGGAAGGCAGAATCTTGTCCAATACTTGAAACATCGATCAAGTACGCAAGTTCTACGTGTGAGTTCTCCAATCTTTTTTCCTGTTCAATTAGCATGGTTTAGCAAAAATCGTGAGTACTTTCATTTTGCTCATGTTACGTTCGTTTCTTTGCCATACCTATAACGAGCCTTGCACAGGGGCTGATCACCGATGACCATCTTGCTACAATATCCTAACCAGATTAGCTGGCTGATCTCATGGTCGCATCCAGATAAGACATCCCTCAATAAGCCGTTTCTCAACGCACACAGGACTTATTGGCACGTTCCTGATCATTCGAGTGGCTGCCAGTTCGTAATAAGGCCGGGTGTTGTATTAAGGTCACTATCGGTATGATCAAATGATTACATCTAAGTTAAAGCATTTCTTAGATATTCATAACGTCCATATTTTTTCCTGAGATTACAATACTAGGTCTTCAGTACTTATGATCTCACGAGGGGGCTAAGGGAATATGGTCATAACATGAAGTGAAGGGAAGTACTTTTTTTATACAAAATTTAAGGCATGCATTTGCATTGTATAATTACATGTTTGCAGGAACAAAAATTTGTTACATTAACAATTAAGATAAGCCGAGTTCTTTCCAGAGGTTTTCAATCAAAGGCCGGACCTCCTCCATTATGGCCTCAAGCTGATCTTCACTCTCGATTTCTGCATCTCCGACCACTGGTTTCAAATCAAGATCAGGGCCGTGGTGAAAACGGAGTCTGTAGAGAATGGCAGGGCTATAGATTGCACTTTTGTCCTCATCGCCTCTTCCTGTCGCCTCGTATCTTCAGGAAGATATTTGAGAAGTGATTCAGCCTAAGTCGCAACCAAAGTGGCTAACTCGCCAAAGCTAGGATTGATCTTTTGAGATTCGACCACATCAGCTTGGAGCAGAGTTGCCACCGTCTTCAGCTTTTCGAAGACGGAAGATTGAACATTGCTGTCGAATGCAATTGATGCTCTCAAACTTTCGTTCTCCGTGCAGACAATATCAATCTTCGAGCTTTGGAGCTCAATGGTCACCTGAAGGTCATTCTTTTCTCTTGAAAGAAGGTTTATTTGATCCTCTTGTGCTGCATGAACACAGAAGATGATTCTTACAGCAGTTCATGTAACAAAATAATGTTTTCTGGTCGAAAGTAGACTTACAAGGGAGCTTTAACTACGCTTCGCGAAGTTCCCTCTCTAGAGAAGAACATCTCGCGGCTATAGTTTCTTCTTGATTCTCTCGATCAGCCATGCTCTTATTCAAAAAAGCGTTTTCTCTATAACAAAAAGGACGATCAGCTACACTTAAATACGGATTCAAGTTAACACGAATAAAGAGCACCACACTTACTGTTGCAGCAGGCTGATCTCCCGTTGCACGACCTCGACATGCTTTACTATAGCCATCAACTTGGTCGCCACCCGGGTCAAGTCCTGAAACACGATAAGGAATTTCTCTTAAAACTTGGATATTCCTAAATTTTTGCGAGCTCAAAAATAATAAAAAGAGTTTTTTGCGTACCTCTATGTAATCGCTGACTGAGCTGCTCTCAACATCAGTGTGAGGTCGAGCCTCAAGACTTGCCGTGTCCACGGCAGGGGCAGTAGATGATCTTTCCAGTTGATCCCCCTCTGTGGCCGGGACTGCGGTTTCCATCCCTTGGGATTGGATCTCTGCTGCCATTCCCTCCATGATGGCCTGAAGAACTTCTTCGACCATGAGAGTAGGGCTTGGCTCTCCCGCGACCTCTGCTGTAGGTGTTGTGCCGAGGCTTCTTGAGGTCGCCAGGGTACTGGTGTAGCATCTCTGCACCTGAATACAAACAAACATATTGTAAGGTAAAATGCCTCCTACCGATCATTTCTAGATGGCGATAGGAGAAATTATTACTTTATTCGAAAACCCACCCATGGTTTGGGTTTCGATGATGAGTTCGTGGGAGAAAGAAGCCCACTGGGTGCACCTGGGAGAGAATCATTTTATGTCCTCGTTTTCCTTTTCTTAAACAGGACAGTGTCCTCTTCTCCCTGTATGTGCACAATCTTATGAGTATATGCCGAGGAATGACAACATACAAGGCTGTGAGGATTCTGACCACAGTCGCTCCCTCGATCAGTAAGGGAGGAGTTATTAGTCGTGGGGCTTCACAAGCCTCAGGCGCCGGGGTTTCGCTCGTAACCACAGGATTGTCAGTGGTCGTGGGGCCCATTGTAGCTGTCCCTGTCCCTGCAGTCAGGGACAAGACTTCGTTGGTTTGAAGGGAGGCTGATCTCTCTGGGGGCGAGATACTAGAGGAATGTCGTCTTCCTCATCCTCGTTCCCTTCACCCTGTACGACGAAGAAGTAATTTCCACTCGTACTTGGGGTTACAGGGGGTACGGAAAATCTTACCGCAGTCTTTTTTGCAGTTATGGTTTTCTTTTGTGAAGAAGCCTCTCCCAGGATCTTCTTAGGTTTTTCGGGAGCAGGCTCCTTCATTTTGCTCTTTGAAGGGGTCTTTTTCGCCTTCTTTGCAGCTGGTCTCCCTGAAGGACCAGCGTCCTCGCTTGGACACATCGCCCCCGCAAATTTTTCCAGAAGCTGTATTATTTAAAATGCTTTTGGTAACACAAGACAAGTGGATGATTTACAACATAGCTTGTTGGGAAAGATCATACCTTTCGGCGCTCTTGTTTGAGATCGTCGTCGGCATTAATTAAGCTCTGGGGGCGAGGCGACCCTTTAGCTCCCTCCGCCACGGCATTATATGCCCGTAGGAGGTAGTTTGTCCTTTTTCCAAGTTCAGACAACGAAAGCATTGTGCACAAACAAGCATGTTACTTGATACGACATCTTTTATCAGTAGAAATGTGTATTTTGTTAACTAGAGGACATACCAGTGTTATAATCTAGGGTTCTGTCCGCCATGGACTCCACCTCCCAAGCCAGATGTGCCCTCTCACGCAGGGGGCTCATCTTGTTCTTCACAAAATCGCGGATAATGTCACATGCAGTCAAGCCCTGCTGGACTAAGTGAAGAATGGCTTGAGCCTGTTTCTTCAGTTCTGCACTCAGAGTGGGAATGGAGTCTAACTCACTGTCTTTCTCCAGTCGGGTGTTTGCCAACCACAGTCCGCTCTCCGACGGAGGGGTGCAGTAGAACCATTTATGGTGCCACCCGTGCACAGAATCCCGCAAAGACGGGAATGGGTACTCCTTCTCCCTTATGCGGAAGTAGATGCACCCAGTGGCATTGGCACTCTTTGACCATGCCGAGAAGTAGAAGCGTCAGAAAAGATCCACGCTTGGAAGCACTCCGACGAAAGCTTCACATAGATGTTGAAAAATCGCCAAGATAAGAACCGCATTTGGGTGGAGATTCACCAACTCCAACCCATAGTGATCCAAGATTCCCGGCAGGAACTCGCTCTCTGGGAATCGGAACCCGCAGCGCAAGTACTCCTCGAAGATCACCAATTCACCCTCTTGGACGATTGGGGTTTCTTGATCTTTCTCCGCTGTCCACCAGTTGATCAGCAGCCGTGGGGGGAGAATCTCTTCTTTCTCTAGTGCCACCAGACTCTCCTTTGTGTGGTTGACAGATCGGCTCCAGGACGCCATTACTATAGAGGATTGAGGAAAACGGTGGTGGCTTTGGAGACGACGAAGACGAGGTGTGTGAAAGAGGGTTTTGTGCGGCAATAAAGTCTAAGGCAACAAAGGTTTTTGGCTATGAGGCTTCTCCAATAAGCTACCTCTTCCTTTTATATGCCCGAGACAACCCTTCGCCGAATATTTTATTAATTTCCCATAATGGGTGCCTTTCCTTTTGGAACTCATTATCCATACCTAGTAATGAATCCGAAATGAAATGTGTTTTTATCATTTTATTTCACATTCGGGGGCTATGGTACAGATAAAAATATGAAAAATTCTTAAAGTTTATTAAGGAAATAATCCCTTATGAATTTGGAATGAAGTTATGACCTGTATATTGTCGCAATGCAATTCTGTGATCGCTGTGGATATGTGTGATCATAACAACTGTGGTTCTGTGATTATTACTCTAGTTTTGATCACGGTCTACGGTCTCAATGCTATTTTGAGACCGAAGAGCTGTTCTGTGATCGTTACTCTAGTTCTGATCGTGGTCTGTGGTCTTAATGCTATTCTGAGACCGAAGAACTATCCCGAGCCAGTTTCGGACAGAAACCAACCTGTGTATTTTTGGTCGCAGAGGCACTCTTCTGTAACCATTTCTTCTCACAGAATATAAAGAACCTTAACTAGGATTATAAGTTCTACATAATCCTCTTAAAGAGATCAAGTATGTAAGAAAAAGAAATTCTTTATTTCTGGCAATCTTTACATACAAAAGGTTCACAGGCGACCAAAGCGTCGACCTGGTCCAATAGCCGTTTACAAAGTTCTCCCAGGGACATGTTAACATCAGTTGGATCAACACTGGCTGCCCCCAGAGAACTGGCTATGGCTCAAAGCCTATCTACATCATCCCGAAGCAAAGAAGTGCTGTTATTCCTTATCATATCGGAGAGTTCTCGCTGCTGCCGAGCATAGTCCCTCTCCAAGCGAAATTGGTGCGCCTCTTCTCGGGAGTTGTCATAACATTCTGCCAGATGCAGAATGGCCGAAGACATCTCATCAGTCTTCTTCTCCAGAGTCTCTTTTTCTGTTTGGAGAGTTTGCTCGAGAGATACACTCTCACCAAAAAGAGCCTGGACTTTAGCAGGCTGGTCGCTGAGGGCTCCATAGGTTTTCATCTCCTGCACATGTATGTGTTAGTTTTAAAAATAAAATGACCAATAGAGAGAATGAAGATAATTACCAATCCTCATAATAAAGTTGGACGGGAGGATGAGGTACTTCCCCTGGGAAGTAGATCACCCGACAAAAGTCGAGGACCATCTAGTCGCAGAAGTGCAATCTTCCCACTAGAAAATTGATCACCCAACAAAAGTTGAGGATCGTCTAATTGCAGAGATGTGGGATTTTCCCCAGAAGCGGATGGAAGCTTTGAAGGATTATTATGGATCTCCAAAGGTGGAGATGAGGGTTCAACTTGCCGAGTCGCATGGACGGGGAGAACTACATGGGACATGGAAAGAGAGTGCAATGATGCATCCACAACCTTTGTACCAGTGAATGAAGCTCCAATGGAGGATTCTTCGTCAACCTTCGACTTCTTCTTTGGAGGAATCAGCTCCTCAGTCACCTGTAAGTTCCCAAAATGCATTTGGAAACGATCAGAATGTAAAACGACGACCTGAACCAGAGTTCCTGAAAAGTGTTACCTTCTGGAAGTCCTGGTCGAGTTCGGGTATCACTTCTTCTTCATCACTCTCAATCTCAATAATGTTCTGGGGATCTTGATCTACCATCGAGACAAGAATTGAGGTTTAGAGGGAGCAACCGGAGAGAAGTAGCTCTAAAAAGACTTAGTCATGATGAAAAACTCGTGAGTTCAAAGAACCAAAAAGCTCTTCTATTTATAGAGCCAGAAGGCGTCGATTCAGTTCCACACACGTCTCGGGTTCTTAAAACACACTTACGGTTGCCATCACGATGGGTCGATTAAGTCATTATTACTTGTTGAGAAAAACTCTGGGTTTTTCTCAGGATATAAACCGTCACACGGCGGAATAGTTTTAGTTGAAGTTGAAACGTCGGGTTCATAATCGATGTAGGATAAAAATTTGATGTAAATATGTCTTTTCATTTTCTTCAAATTTGGGGGCTAGCTGACGAGGATTATCACCCGAGCTAGTTCAAAATAATACACGTCTGGTTTAAGACAGAATCAGATTAGACGTGTGCCTATAAGTCCGTCGTTTTGGTCTCAGACGACCTGAAGGGCGCGTACACAAAGATGATTTATGATCACAGCCCTTGCGCGATCATGAGGCCGTAGACAGTGCGTGGTCAGAAGACTGTAGACAGTGCGCGGTCAGAGGGTCATTGACTATTTGCGACCAGAATAACTCGAGAAGGTCTAACCCTTTGAACAGGCATATCCCGAGGATCACGAGGATCTTTTCCACGTATGAAGACAATTGCCAGGAGGTTAACATGTGCGGTTATCCCTTGATTGCATGTGTTAAGCATGCGTGGAAGTTAAGTGCAGTTAACAAAACTGCATCCTAGTAACCGTCCGAGGCTGTTTCGCGTTGGCGCCCTTTTGGTCGATATAAAAAGGTGGTCAATGCATGTTCTAAGGGCAGTTAAGCATACAAGCACTACCAGGAGACCAAGTAACCTGAAGACTTAGTCATAGTTAGATATACAGTAATATAGGAGAGATCTTCGCCTCTGATCATCTCTTCCTCTCTCTTGTAAACATTTTCTCTCATATAGTGAAATCATAACAGGACGTAGGGCCATTACTCCCACCATCGAGGGCCCGAATCTGTATAAATTCTCTTGTACCCATATAGATATTACTCATCCTACCTTCCCGGAGGAGCGCCCTGAAAGGTTTCGCAACTCACAAATTTGCATAAGATCGACCAAAGACCCCGAGTCCAAATCGTCGACAGACATGCTTTGACCAATTGCATGGAATCATTAAGTGTTGTAGGCCAGTAATAACCCTATCGAAAAGATGTTCCCCATACAACGAATGGCCAAGTTACAACCACTGGTTGTTCCCTTAGAGGATTCGAGGTCACTGGGACCCAGTCGCATCTGTGGGGGAAGGCGAGGAGCATTTTGCCCTTGGCCTCAGCCTCGGCCACGACCTCTAATTTGGAATCAGGACGCCTGGAGTGGCCTACTGCTAGGACTTCTCCAACATTATTTTTCTGAGCACCCTCTCCATGATCATCCTTTTTAGAAGGTTTGGGCTTTCCTGTTTCCTCTTTTCCCTCCCAAAATTTCATATTCTTCCATTCCACGGCCTCATCATCGACGGCATGCTTTTCTATAATGTTGAAAAGATCTCGCACGGTTGATGGTCGGGTCACGACAAACTTATAGGTGCGGAGCTTGTCATGGACACTCACGACGGCAATGTCGATGATACTGCTCTCCTCAATGTCTGGGATTGAGGCGCGGACTTCGAGAAATGGCAAAGAAATTGGCAAGGTGACTCCTTTTTTCCTTAGTGCACATGGAACAACTCGTTCGCATGCTTCAGCCGCTGGTAACTTCCTTGGAAATTCATGTAGAATTCCTCATAGAGCTGCTCCCATGATCTGATCAAATCAAACTACAGATTGAAGATCCAGGATCTCACAGAGTCCTCTAGAACCATAGGCAAAAAGTGTGTCATGGTTGTTTCGCCTCGACCAACTGTGAGTACAACAGTGGCGTAGAGTTGCAAGAATTCCTTGGGGTTGGTTTTTTGCTGTACCTTTCAGTAAAGGAAGGACAAAACCCTCGTGCTCAGTGCACCTCTCATAGGGGTGCAGCCAGTGCTCGATAGCTCTATGTGGTGCGATCTGTTTTCCGCCTGTACCGAGGCTTGTGATCACTACCACACCCATAAGAGAAACCAGAGTTGCTCAACGACGAAGCCACAGATGATTGACGAGTACGTTCTGAGAGTGAAACCAGAGTTCCAAGTGTTGGAAAGGAAGCCAGTTCTTTTCTGAGCACTGGACATGTACAAAACGGGCGCTGGAATAGACAAGTTTTGTCCTTGACTACTAATGAAGTGTCTATATGACAGTGTATCTCCCTGTGTATGCGTCCCTATCTCCCCTGACTGATCTTCTACTTCAAGCCTTCAAATGCCGAATCCACTTCCCTCAAATGTTGCTGAGTAATCGTCGAGTGGTTACTATATGGGCGGTAAATCCGGAGGTAGTGGCTTGAGTGCTTTATCTATAGGGAAATCATGGTATTTGTCGACGATTGGGACTCGGGGTTCTTAACCGATCTTATGCATATTTGTGAGTTGGGAGTGAAAGCTTTCAGGGTGTTTATCAGGTAAGTTAAGACAAGTATGAAATGGAGACATGAAGAATTATACAGGTTAAGGCCCTCAATAGATTGAGTAACAACCCTAAGTCCTATGATGGTCTCACTATGTATGAGAATGTTTACAGAGGAAGAGAGATTGCTACAGAGTCTAATCAATCTCTCTCAATACTTCTGGCTATTGTCTATTGCTTGAATTGTTCAAGTCTTCGATCCCCTGCTCCTGTATATCCGTCACCCTTTTGTACTAATTGAAAGGATGCCAATGTAGAGCAGTTCTGGGAGTTTAGATGATTTCTAATATGCAGTTGCATAACTGCACTTTAATCTTTATCTCCTCACCGGTTAACATGTACAGTTATGGATAACTGCACATACTAACCTTGATGGTTGTCTTCACACGTGGGAGAGGAAATTATCTTATGCTTGAATCGTGACCGGAAGGCTCAGTCACTACTTAAGCTCTAGTAGTGTCCGGACCGTGCATAGCTTGCGACCATAGTCTCTTGAGTTCACAACCTTCTGGTCGCAAGAAGATAGTCCCCATGGTTAGAGTATTTTGCTAGAACTCAAGCCCCCATATCATATCCAAAATATCTTAGACATGATATATATTAATAAATGACTAGCTCGGGTAATAATCCTCATCAGCTAGCCCCCAAATTTGAAGTGGTAAAAAAGGTTATTACTCTGAATTTAAAAATCAATGGATACAGTACCCGACGCTTCACCTTCTTCTGTTGTACTGTACACCATATGATGGTTAGTTTCCTAAGAAGAACTTTGAGTTTATCTTGACAGGCAATCATGAAATTGTTTACCACACAATCGAAGCAAAATGTAAGGGCATTTTAAGATTTTGAAGCACCTGCTGAATACGAACCATCGCCTCTGGAGTTTATAAATAGCTAAGCTCCTTGGTTTCTAAGACTCACAAGTTTTCAATTACTAAGTCCTTAGAACTTCCTTTCTTCTTCCAACTCCAAATCTTCTCCTCTGTTCTCGTCTTCAATGGCGAACCAAAGCTCAAAATGAGTTGTTGAGAGTGATGGAGAGGATTCAGATATTGAAGACACCATTGCGGAGATGATCCAAAAGGTAATCTTCTTTCAAAACATCTCTTTGAATCTTCATTCATTTTAGCAGAATTCTTCAGAGTAACGCATTCTGAAATCCTTTATGTATTCGATGATTCTTCTTCTTCGAAGAAGTGTTTTGGGGATGATGCTGGATCATCAAGTGGAACTTCATCGAAAAAACTGATGAAGATCCAGGACTGGACTGTCTCATTACCCCATACTTCTGATCTGCACCCATCTGTGGGTGTGTCAACTGCCATTGTGCCCGCAGTGTCTTTGACACCAAATTCTTCAAGACCAAGGTTTTAAGATTTTTAATATTTCCTCTTAACTGAATTGCATAGTTAAGTATGACTCAATTTCATTTTGAAAATGCAGGAATGTTGGTACCATTCTCGAGCCAATTCCTTCATTATCCCAGCCAAGCACTGCCTCCAAGGTAATACTCTCTTATCTTTGACCTTGTTGGATACATCCTATGATTAACTCATGGTCTTACAGGATGAGAAGGCTTTGTGGGACCTCAACGAACAGCTTCCTGAGATCCAGGTTCTTCTTAGGGAGAAGATTTCTTTATGCAAAACCCTCCAAGAAGTCCAAGAGATTATGGAGATGCACCTCGCCAGTCGAGAACACTGCCTTAGAACCACCCTGACA
The DNA here is from genome assembly GCA_019359835.1 of Pharus latifolius. Taxonomy (NCBI): domain Eukaryota; kingdom Viridiplantae; phylum Streptophyta; class Magnoliopsida; order Poales; family Poaceae; genus Pharus; species Pharus latifolius. The sequence goes on from CM033323.1 coordinate 69,755,548, forward strand.
GTCATCAAGCACCTGACAGAAAGCCTTCAGAGAGCTCATGAAGAAATAAGATTAACGTGCGAAGATAGAGACTTTGTTCAAGATCGAAGGGACCTCTCTGACATGATCAGGGCACACTGTTCATTTCAGTAAGAGGCGATGTTGACAGACCGAGGGACGTCGCGAGCTCCCTTGGGGCAATTAGTGTTGATCCCTCCAACATTAACTTAACCCTAGGGGAACTTTGTAATTTACTTTTGAGTCAGGTCGATGCTTTGGTCGCCTGCATCCCTTTTCTATGTGAAGAATACAAGAAATAAAATTCATTTTCTTTACATCTTAACTCCTTTTTTAATGATTACGTATATTCTATAATCATCAGTTGGAGTTCTTAAATTTTCTGTGTGAAAAATGGTTACAGGTAAATGTTTCCGAGACCAAAACATATGTAACACCCTGGGTTTGGGGTGAAAATTCTTTTCATAAAAAGTCATGGATGCATATGTCTCTTCAAGATCGGCAAAATCAGCCCAAACTCATCCTATTCTAAGCCCTAAATTCTCAAAATCTTCCCTGTGAGCCCAAATCAAGATCTGACCTTCCAGATATGACTTATTATCTATCTTGAGTATAAAATCCTTCAGAAACCAGATTCAATTCCATCTCTAATTCCCAAAATTATCAATTCCTTTTTTATTTCGAAAGCATAATTAAATTAAATATCCTAATTACCCTAAATACTCTGAACCCTGATTTAATCAAATCCTAACCTGATCTAGACCAAATTATCCTTGGATTATGATCATGGGTATGCCAATACCTTAATCCAAAAAGTTGGCAACCAGATTCCATCATTTAGGCCCTTTTCGCAAATTAGTCCAAATTGTATCACAGATTAGTCCTTTTTCAGATTTTCCAGAAGCCTGTAAAGGCTAAATGTTGCAAATCAACTTCAAATTCAAATCTATTTCAGGGAACACCTCCAAAATACTATTTAATACAAAATCTTCTTCTGTGAGAATATCAAAATCTCACCCAAAATCTCACCCTAAATCTCAGAATTCCAGTTTCGACAAAATCTAGATCCTAATACCCTAATTTATTCTGTTTTCACTTCAGTGCAAATTTGATCAAAAGTTTCCATATTTTATCAGATCTTCTCTCAAATTAGTTATTGAACAAAGTTGATCAAATTTATTAAGTCCAAATCAGTCCTAATTCTCTAAATCTCAGAATTTATAGATCAGTCGAAAGCAAAAAAACTAGATTTTGCAATCAGGCCCAGCCCCTCGTTTCGACCAACACCAGCCGGCTCGACCACGACGAGTGCCTCACCTAGCAGTGCTTTTCGCCGTGTCTACTCACCGCCAGCCAAGCTTTGCCTTTGGCCGTGCACGTGGTCGTTTGTACCTACATGTGCGCACGTGTCCACGCCTATGCCGTCGTTGTGGCAGCACCGACTATCAGCAACTGCGCGTGCATGCGAACAGCGGCAATCGCAGCAGCCTTTTGTCAGGAACTTTGCACCACGTCGCCTCGCCCTGCCAGCTTTGTCGCCACCGCTTTGCACCGCCCAGCGCCAAGTTCCAATGAGCCGACAATGTGAGTAGTAGCAGAGCCGCTGTTGCCGTCCCATCGCTGCCGTTGTTTCTCGCCGTTGTCACCACCTCGCCCGATCACTTCAGCATCAATCCAGCCACTTCAATTCTCGAGAGCATCAGCCTCCGCTATTTAAACACACCAGAACCCAGCTACATCTTCAGTCGACACTCAAACCCACCTAAATCTCAAACCAGCTCGTCTTCGTCTTCGTCTCGAGCGAGGAGGAGCATGCTGCCAGCCAAATCTACTACACCAATCTTCAAATTAACTTGACCAGTGAGTACCTCCCTCCTTCCTCTCCGTGCTGTACCATTATTTGAACTCCGGCAGACTAGCGCCGATGATCACCTGAATTCCCAATCTCCCTATTTCGGCAATTCTAATCAATTTGGCCCGAATTAGCTCACCTGTTAGTAGGATATTATTATCAGTAGCCCCATCCTAGCAAACCTGTGCCTTTAGATTTCAAAATTCAGCTTGGATCGAAGCTTTTCCAGTTTTTACGCACCACCAGCGACCGGCTCATGTCGCCAGGCCGCACTATCGATTCCCCGACCAAATTAACCCTACCAGAGGTTTCCCCTCACTTCCCTATTTATCTCACAGCGAACAATCGACCTCCAAAGCCGTGTATCAAGTTTGCCCAAATCCAGTGCCTTTTTCTCGGGTGCAGTTCACCAGAATTCGTCTCCGACCACTGCTGGCGATGCCACCATGTCCAGCACCTTTGCCTCAACCTCCTGAGCACATCTCTCCACTACCCCAATCTCTGGTTCTGCGCAAAATCACAAGATAGAGCTATGCCAAGGATTTGTCCAGAAGCTGTACTGTGTCATGTCGCCATTGTACTTCCTCGTCACCGTTCATCGCCATCCAGCCACCTCAGCTTCTGAAACCACCACCAATGAGTTCTTGTTGTCTTCGCCTATCTCCTAGACATAGTTGGCGAAGCAATTGAAGCCTTGAATCAATTTCACAGCTATGCCCTAGTTTCTATTCATGTCAAGCCTATGTCAGCCCATGTCAACCGATGGCATTGGGCCAGTTCAATCAATTCTGGTTATGCAATTTGGAATCCACTTTGTCTACATAACTTTTGAAGCTATGTTCTACATTTTCTTCTTCTACCACAACTTGAAATAAGCCCTTTTGAGGCCTTGTTCGAGCCATGAACCGAATGTCGATCTGTTGAACCCTATATTGATTTCGATATCTTGAAACTCTAGTAAACTTCAGTACTTGTAACACCCTGAGTTTAGGGGTGAAAATTTCCTTTTTCGTAAATAGCATGCATGCATGTATCAGTAGTAGTAGCCAGATCAGTATCTATCTCAAGCCCTAAAATCTCCAAATCTAATCTGTGACCCCAAATCAAGATTAGATTGTTTAGATGTGACCTATCGGTTATTCTAAACTTAAAAGCCTTCGGAACCCAGATCCAATTCTATCTCTAACTTCCAGAATTATCAACTCCTTCTATATTCGAAAACAGAAATACCTTATATTACCCTAAATACTCTGAATTCAAATTTAACCAAAACCTCGACCAAGTTCAGATCAGATTATTCTTGAAATATGATCATGGGTATGCCAATACCTTAAACCAGAAAGTTGGCAGCCAGATTTTATCATCTAGACTCTTTTCACAAATCAGTCCAAGAGTTATTGCAAATTAGTCCTTTATCTGATATCTGGAAACCCAAAAAGGCTAAAATCTCCAGATTAACTTCAAACTCAAAATCTCTTCAGCAAATCTTTTCTAAATGCTATTTGTCACAAGTTTCTCTTCTGTTCAGATTCCAAAATCTCATCCTAAGTGCCAGAATTCGAAATCAATTGAAATTCAAATTTCAATTGCCCTAAAATACCCTATTTTCAGTTCATATCTAAAACTATTCAGATGTGCCAGATTTTATCAAACATCTTTGCCAAATATCTTGTTGAATATATCTGCCAGATTAGTGAAAGCAAATTCAGTTTAAACCTCCCAGAATTCCAGATTTACAATTCAGTCCAAATCAAAAATCTGAAACTGCAAATCAGCCCTATTTCGACCAGAGCAGCAGCAACTGTACACACGACCAGTACTCGCCGTGTTTTGATTCCTTGCGCCGTGCACGTTCGCCGCCGGCCAAGCTTCGCCTACAACTTGATCGTGCATGTTGTGTGTACGTGTCTTCGCCTCAGCCATTGCCGTGGCAACGTCGACGACCAGCGCCTGCTCCCGCGCGCGACCAGCAGCCTTTTTGTCAGCAATCCACTGCCACGTTGCCTTGCCGCGCCAGTGTTGTTGCCACCGCTTGCTCCATCTTTGCAAAGTCCCGATGAACGACAATGTGGACAATTGCAGTCCTGTCGCCGTCGCAATCACCGTTCTTCGCTGTGTCTTCGCCGCTGATGTCCAGCACGCAAGCAATCTCATCACGGCTGCCAAATCACTTCGTTGTCTCCTCCTTGCAAGCTTCGCCTGGCCTATTTAAGCACTCCTGTGCTCAGCAGCTCCCTCCACACTTCACCAGAAACCAGCCAAGTTCCAGAATTTGCTGTTTTTGTTTTCTTCTTCGACGAGCCGTCGAGGAGGCTCACGGTGCCAGGACGCCCTGCCGCACCAATCTCCAAATTGAAGCCACCAGTGAGTTCCTCTTCTCATTCTCTCTGTGTGGTATCATCTAATTGCTCACCGGTGACCTCTAACGCCGGCGATCACCGGAATTGCCGATTACCCTGTTCCTGCAATGTAGCTTAATTCAGCCCGAATTAGCTTTCGAAATTGTAATCTAAATTGATCAGTGAACCTTTTCAAGCATGCCTGTGAACTTAGAATCATCAATTGATTCCAATTTGAAGCTATTCCCGATTTTGCAAATTGACAGTCGCTGGCTCACGTCGCCAGGCCATACCGGCGATCCTCCGGCCAAATTGACGTCGCCAGTAGCTTACTCATACCCTTCTATCACTCCTAGAGCAAAGAATCGAGTTCAATCGGCTTATGTTGAAAATGCCCAAATCCAGAGCTTCTTCTCCGGCGCCGATCACCGGAAAGCTTGTTCCAGCCATTTCAGCCCACGAAACCTTGTCTAGTGTGTGTGCTTTGATCTCCTGAACATTTTTGTCTTCTAGCCCGACACCTAGATCGGCCTAGATTGGAAGTTACAGCTTTGCCAAGTTCTTGTCCAGAACTGCTCCAGTGCAGCTAGTTCACCTCAGTTCATCACTGAAATTCTTGCTTTCCAGCCATTTCTTGCCCTAGATCCTGTTGACTTAATTGTTCCTGTTATCAATGCCTACCTTCCAGACAAAGTGGTGCATCATTTGGAACTCCAGATCAAAAGTTATGCCAAGCCCTAGTTTTTGGCATTGTCAGCTCTATGCCAGAGCTTGTCAGCCAGTGGCATTGGCCTTGTTTACCCACTTCTGGTTGTGTAATTTGAAAACCACTTTGTCCACTGAATTTGTAGAGTTGTGATCTACATTTTCTTCTACTACCACAACTTGAGATAAGCACTCTAGCTTTTCTTAAAGCCATGTCCAAGCCTTGATCTGAATGTCAATCTGCTGACATTCGCTGTTTTGATTAAACCAGCCACAAAATTGTTATCCCTATTGTAATCCTGAAACCCTAAGATTATTTAATCATCATCCTTAGCCCAAATTCCTTGAAACCCTAGAATCTCGACTCAGTTCAGTTTGCAGTTCAAATTATCTCCAGTATAGTTCAATCATTCTTGTTGAGCATTTCTGCATATAAGTCATATAACATTTTAATATTATAAGTAATCATTGTGTGTTTGTTTGTCGTCGAGCAGATCCAGAAGCTGACTTTGAAGATTTTGCTGTTGACCCGTCATCAACTGCTGTATCTTACGACGCGGAAGGCAAGTCATATCCTTGGTCATCTTGAACCTATATTTTAAACATTGCTAAAACATAACCTTGAATATAGATAATACTGCATGAGAAAGATTGAGAATGGTCGATTTATGAATTGGCAGTATTAGACTGGTTATCTGTGAAATGTGAAATAAACAAGTTTTGAGCTATGAACTATTATGTATGTATATATTTATATTCATGAAATAAAACTCCTAGCCGTGACCAGAAAAATGGTGTGGAATGGCTGTAGCACTGGAGGTGCTAGACTGCAAAGGATATGCAGGCACTGAGGGTGCAGGGTTGTGGATGGTCTGGTCACTGGCATATAAGGACTAGAACCTTGTGTTGTGCGTCTAGTGGCATGAACAACGTGCTAACCGCAAGCCTGGTATGGGACAGGCCTGAACAAGTAATTATGTGGATCGCACATGAAACCCCTGCATGAGATGTGTAGTGATGCACGATAAGCACGGAGAATGGCTCCCACACATATCACTGAAGGTGATCAAGCACGCTGACCCAATAATGGGAATAAGCAAAGGGGTGGAGGTTAGGATACAGCCTACCACAACTGTGTCTCGCGGAGAGCCACAGGGTCAGGGGTGAATTCTAAGTGATGCATAACAAAAGTTCTTGTTATCTCCACCTTGCCACTCACACATGGTTGTGAGGAGGGGTCTAATCATTTTGATAGGATGGGCTTGAAAGTGGAATATCTTGCGGGTAAATTGGTACCTCTCTGCAGAGTTAAAAACGTATTCGAATACTACGAGCTCCCGGGTTTTTAGGAGTCTGCTGCGGTGGATTAAATCCACGGGGTGTGACACAAGTATATTTTTCTAAATAAAATATGTTTAATCAAGATTACCCAAATGACATTCATTGGCCGATCTTGTGATCACTTCAAGACAAGACACCCCTCAATAAGCCGTTTCTCAATGCACACAGGGCTTGCTGGCATGTCCTTGGTCATTAGAGTGGCTGCCGGTTTGCAATAAGGTCGGGTGTTGTATCAAACATAATTATCGGTCTGGTCGGATAATAATACCTAAAGTCACAGTACTCTCTAGGAATTTTCGGTCGTCGTTACACCCATATTTTTCCTGCACTTATAATACTAAGTCTTCAGTATACATAATCTTAGGAGGGGGCTAGGGGAATATGGTCGCAACATGAAACAAAAAGAAGTGCTTTTCTTCCAAAAATTAAGGCATACATATGCATTGTATAGTTACATCTGTACAGGTACAAAATTTACAGTAAGCCAAGTTCTGTCAAGAGATTTTCGACGAGAGGCCTGACTTCCTCCATTATAACTGCAAGCAGATCTTCACTCTCGATCTCTGCTTCTCCCACCACTGGATTTAAATCAAGATCTGCGCCATGGTGAAGACGAGTCTGCAGAGAATGGCGGAGGCTGTGGATCATACTTTTGTCCTTATTGCCTCTGTTTGACGCCTTGTATCTTCAGGTAGATACTCTAGGAGTGACTCAGCTTGGGTTGCGACGAGTGTGGTCCAGTCGCTAAAGCTAACGTCGTCCTTTTCGGTTTCGACCACATCAGCTTTTATCAAACTGGCCACCATCTACAACTTTTCGAAGATGTCTTGTTGAACATTTTTGCAGGCTGAGAGTGATGCATTCAAGTCCTTGTTCTCCTTGCTGACAGAATCAACTTTCGAGTTTTGCAACTCGATGGTCGCCTGGAGATCCTTCTTCTCTTGGCAGAGCTGGCTTATTTGGTCATCTCGCGCTGTAATAAGAGACCATCACAAATAGTTCGCATAACAAATTAATTCTTTCTGGTTGGAGGTGCACTTACAAGAGAGCTGTAGTCATAGCTGTTGGAGTTATGTCTCCAGGAAAGAGATCTTGGTGGCAGCCCTGATCTCCTAGCTTTCCCGATCAGCGAGGCTCTTGATCAAAGAGGCGTTTTCTTTGTGACAAAGGAGACAATTGTTAAAATGGGACTAAAATTCAGGCAGATGAGGAAACATCTTCTTTACCGCTGCAGGCGACTTGTTTCTTGTTGGGCGACCTCGGTACGCTTCGCTACAGCTATCGACTTGGTTGCCACACGAGTTAGTTCCTATGACATGGAAGGAGATCAGTTTCAGAGCCTGGATATTCCTATGCAAATGAGAACTTAAAGGTAACAAGAGGTGTACTGCATACCTCAATATACTCGCTGAACGAGCCGCTTTCTGATTCAGCCAAGGGCTGAGTCTCTACACTTGCCTTATCCCCAGCTAGAGCGACAGATGAATTTTCCTGCTGAGCCTCCTCCATGGCTGGGGTTTCAGATTCCAATCTCTGCGATTGGACCTCTGTAGCCATCCCCTCTACAATGGCATGAAGGACTTCCTCGGCCGTGGGGATGGGACTTTGCTCGCCCGTGACCTCCATAGCAGGAGAAGCCTCAAGACTTGTAGAGGTCAAAGGGCACTTGGCGCTGCATCTCTGCGTCTAGTATAATCAAACAAAAGGATCATCGGTTAAAATGTCTTCAATCAATTGCTTCGATATGACCTTGTCCAAATGGGAGAGATTCTTACCTTACTCGAAACCCTGTCCATTCCTGGGATTTCGAGGATGATTCCCCGGGAAAAAGAGGACAATCGTCATCTGTCCTGGTCTTCCTTTTCCTAAATAGGACATTGGCCTTTTCTCCTGTGTGCATGCAAGTCTATAAGAACACACCTGAGGAATGATGGAAACCAAGACTGTAAGGGTCCTTACCGGAGTAACTTCTTCTATTGGTAAAGATGAAGCCATTGGTCCTGGAGCCTCCTGGACCGCAGGCACTGGAACTTCGTCCGCGACCATGAGATCGGTAGTGGCCGCAGGATCCTGTTTAGTCATCCCCACTCCTGTTGTCAGGAGTAGAGTACTCACCACCCCAGGACTGGCAGAAGTCCTTTTGCGGCGAATAAGAGAAATGTCATCCTCCTCGTCCTTGCTCCCTTCACCCTGTACGACGAAGAAGTAATTTCTACTCGTACTTGGGGTTACAGGGGGTACTGAATATCTTACCGCAGTCTTTTTTGCGGTTGTGATTTTCTTTTTTTAAGAAGCCCCTCCTAGGATCTTCTTGGGTTTTTTGGGAGCAGGGTCCTTCACTTCGTGCTTCGAAGGGGTCATCCTCACCCTCTTCGCAGCTGGTCTCCCCGAGGGACCAACATCCTTGCTTGGACGCATCGCCTTAGCAAACTTCCCCAGAAGATGTATTATTCCAAATGCTTTTGATAATACAAGACAAGTGGATGATTTACAATAGAGCTTGTTAGGAAAGGTCATACCTTTCGGCGCTCTTGTTTAAGATCGTCGCCGGTGTTAATTAGGCTCTGGGGGTGAGGCGATCCTTTAGCTCCCTCTGCAGTGGCGTTGTACGCCCGTAGGAGGTAGTTTGTCCGTTTTTTGATCTCGGACAAAGATAGAGCTGTGTCACAAAACAAGCATGTCAACAAATACAACATTTTTTGGTCAGTAAAAATGTATGTTTTGTTGATTAAAGGACATACCGTTATTGTAGTCCAAGGTACTGTTCACCATGGACTTGATTTCCCCAGCTGGATGAGCCCTTTCACGCAGGGGACTTATCCGATTCTTCACGAAGTCGTGTATGATGTCACGCATAGTCAAGCCTTGCTGGACTAGGTGAAGAATTGCTTGGGCTTGTTTCTTCTGCTCTGCGCTCAGAGCGGGAAGGGAGTCCAACTCACTGGCTTTCTCTGGTCGGTAGTTTGTGAACCATAGTCCGCTCTCCGACGGAGGGGTGCAGTAGAACCATTTTTGGTACCACCCGTATACAGAGTCCTGTAGGGGTGGGAAGGGGTACTCTTTCTTCTCCCTTATTCGGAAGTAGATGCACCCGGCGGCATTGGCACTCTTCGACCATGCCGAGAAGTAGAAGCGTCGGAAAAGCTCCACGCTCGGAAGCACTCCGACGAAGGATTCACAAAGGTGCTGGAAAATCACCAAGATAAGAGCAGCGTTGTGGTGGAGATTCACTAACTCCAACCCATAGTGCTCCAAGATTCCCCGCAGAAACTCGCTTTCCGGGAATCGGAACCCGCAGAGCAGGTATTCCTCGAAGATCACCAATTTGCCCTCTTGGACGATTGGGGTTTCTTGATCTTTCTCCGCTGGTCGCCAGTTGATTAGCAGCCGTGGAGGGAGAATCTCTTCCTTCTCTAGTGCCACCAGACTCTCTTCTATATGGTGGACGGATCGGCTCTAGGATGCCATTTCTTGCGAAGGATTGGGAAGAAAGGTGGCGACTTTGCAGGCGACGGAGATGAGGAATGCAAAAGAGGGTTTTGTGCGACGAGAAACTCTAAGACAAGCGAAGGGTTTCTGGTTGTGAATCTTCCTCAGGAAGCTACCTTCTCCTTTTATATGCCTGAGACAACCCTTCGTCGAATACTTTATTAATTTCCCATAATGGGTCCTTCCCTCTGGAAACCCGTTATGCACTCCCTACAATGAATCCAGAACAAAATATATTTTCATTATTTTTTGTTTCGAATTCGGGGGCTAGGGTGCTCACAAAAGCATGAAAATTTTGCAAAGATTATGAAGGAAATGATCCCTCATGTCTTTTATTAATTAATTTTTATGTGTTGATCACAATGCATTTCTGTGATCGTCTCAAGATTTGCATGTTGATTGTAATACAATTCTGCGATCGCTGCAAGTAGGTAATTGCAACATATACGATTATCACTCGATTATGGCATTATGTTCTGATCGCGGCTTCAGTTCTGATCGCAATACCAGTACTGGTCGCGGTATAACACATCAATGCGTTTCTGATCAAAAAAGTTGTTACTTCGGATTTACCTGTGTATGTGTGATCGCAAAAGCATTCTTGTGATCATGTTTTCGCACAGAGATTGTGAAGAGTTTCAATTCAGATTATAAGTCTTGCATAATCCTTCTTGAGAAATCAAGGTATGTAAGGTAAAGGAAATTCTTATTTCTGGCAGTCTTTACATACAAAAGGGATACAGGCGACCAGAGCATCGACCTGATCCGGGAGAAGTTTACAAAGTTCTCCTAAGGACATATTGGAGTTAGTAGGATCTACACTGACCGCCCCAAGAGAACTAGCAACTATTCTAAGCCTATCTACATCATCCCGAATCAAAGAAGCACTACTACTCCTGATCGTGTCGGAGAGTTCTCGCTGTTGCCGAGCGTGGTCTCTCTCTAGGCGGAGTTGATGTGCCTCTTCATGGGAGTTGTCATAACATTTTGCCAGGTGCAGAATGGCCGAGGACATTTCTTCGGTCTTCTTCTCCAGATCCTCTTTTTTCCTTCTGGAGAGTTTGTTCGAAGGAAAGAGGTTGGATCTCAGCAAGCTGGTCGCTGGGGGCTCCAGAAATTTTCATCTCCTACATATGTATGTGTTAGTTTTACAAGATAAAATGACTAGCAGAGGAAATGAAAATAATTACCAATCCTCGTGGCAAGATTGGACGGGAGGATGAAGTGTTTCCCCCAGAAAGTAGATCACCCGACAAAAGTCGAGGACCATCAGGTCGTGGAAGTGCAACTTTCCCACGAGAAAATTGATCACCCAACAAAAGCTGTGGATCATCTGGTCGCGGGAATGCAACCTTCCCACCAGAAAATTGATAACCCATCAAAAGATGGGGATCGTTTGATCGCAATGGAGAAAGCTGAGAAGAAAGCTTCAAAAGATTGTTATGGATCTCCAAAGGTGGAGATGAGGGTTCGACTTGCCGAGTTGCATGGACAGGAAGAACTACATGGGACAAGGAAGGAGAGCGCAATGATGCATCCCCAACCTTTGTACTGTTGGGGGATCCCTCGTCAACCTTGGGTTTCTTCCCTGGGGGAACCAGCTCTTCGGTCACCTGAATTCCCAAAAAAGCATTTTGGAAATAATCAGAATATAAAATGACAGCTTGAACCAAAAGTTCCAGAGAAGACTTACCTTCTGGAAGTCTTGGTCAAGTTCAGGTATCACTTCCTCTTCATCACTGTCAATCTCAATAATGTTCTTGGAGTCCTGATCTGCCATTGAGATGAAGGACAAGAGAAGGAAAGATAGCTTTAGAAAAGACTTAGCTGAGAAAGAACTTGTGAAGCTTTAGGGCTAAGAGGCTTTCGTATTTATTGCACTCATGGGTGACGGTTCGTTTTTCGAATGCCTCGAGTTCTTAAGATATATTTACAGTTTTATCTCCGGTTAAAAAAAAATTCAGCAGTGCTATCATTACATGTCAAAAACAACCCGGAACCTGTCTCGGGAAATAAACCGCCGCACGTAGTGCGCCACTAAGTGTGGAAGTTGAAGCGTCGGGTCACTTATCCGATGCAGGATTAAAATTTGAAGTAAATATGTCTCTTCATTTTCTTCAAATTTGGGGGCTAGCTGACGAGAATTGTTACCCGAGCTAGTTCGGTATAATGCACATTTGGTTCAAGACGGATTCGAACCAGACAAGTGTCCAGAGGTTCGTTGCTATGATCTCAGGCGACTTGAGAAGTGCGGACACATGGTTGCAGGCTTTGCGCGATCATGAGATCGCAGACGTTACGCGGTTAGGAGGCCGCAGACAATGCGCGGTCAGAAGGTCGTTGACTACTCTCGACCAGGATAGCACGGGGTTGCTTCAGCTCTGTAACAAGCATATCCCGAGAATCACGAAGATCCTTCCACGAATGAAGACAACTGCCAGGAAGTTAACATGTGCGGTTATCCCTCAAATTGCATGTGTTAAGCCTGCGTGGAAGTTAAGTGAGGTTATCAAAACTACACCCAAGCAACCATTCAATGCCGTTGTTAATTGACGCCCTTTCGACCAATATAAAAGGGTGAGCAAATGTACAAGACGAAGAGATCAGACAGATCCAAGAGATCAGATAGATGAAGAACAAGCTTTCATAAGTTAGTTTAGTCTTTTTTTTAGACAATCACACAGAAAATATCTTCACCTGTTGATGAGGGCATCACCCCTAACGATGCGTCCATTCTTCCAACACCCGTTGTGCAAGGACCAATAACAAGGGCACGTGCACGTCAACTAAATCACCAGGTGAGCTCGTTTCTTAGTACACAAGAGAATATTGACAAGAGCGAGTTACTACCTAATAATATTGTGCTTGTGCTCAAGAATCATGGTGTTGATCAGCGAGGGTGTCACTTTGCGCCAAGATGGGTCGGGAATCAAGTCTACCACGAGCTGGAGTCTGGGTCGGCCACGGCGGAGCAGCCTGTCTTCAAACGGGCGTAGCAGATGCATACGAACTGCGTTTGGGGCATTCAAGTACATTACCGAGAAGCCCTCGACGAGTCCTTTCCAACAGATCTGGTCTCATATCCAAAATCCTTCTGAGTCAATCACAATCGTCGAAACAAGTAGAGACCAGATTCTGTTGGGCCGTGCGGTGCTGTGTCACCTGTCTATTGGGCCTCGGCCCGTGTATCCCATGTGGGGGGGTGCGCCCCAAACCCTAGACGCTACCCCTCTCGCATATTAAAATCTCGTAGCCGTCATTGTTAGACTCGGGTTATGCTTAGAATTTTCTACTGTCGCAGTTCGCCGTCTTTCGGTTTGTGGAACCCCAACACTTCGTGATCTTAATAAATACTTGCAATTCGAGATTGCTTCTTCTGTGTTCTTGCACGTGTTCTTCGATTCGCTTGCAGGAACAGGCCTTCGTGGCTAGGTCAACCGCGCCTCAGTACGGTTGATAACGAACGGAGCAGTGGTGTAGCGATTGCAGGCCTAGATCGGTTCTGGTCGAAAGTCGGATCGTCAACGTCGAGTCTCCACCAATCGAACTATCCCTTACCTGTCGGAAGATCGGGACCCTGTTCCTCATCAAGTGGTATCAGAGCCAAGGTTGCCCGTCAGGTATCCTCTCTGTTCATCATTCATCTTCTACCTAGAGTTCAGAAAAAGCCAAAACAAAAAAAAATTGTGATCATAGTCTTCCGCTGTCCAAACCACTTTGAGCCTTTTGCAATTTTCGTTTTCAGTTTTGCATTGTCGAATTTGTGTCCGTGGTCATCGTCATATTGCTGGTCAATTCGTGTTCTTGGTCTAGGTCGAGTATCAAATCCCAATTCTAAACCGAAACCAAATTCGTGTCGCAATCGGTTCGGATTTCTCTTTTGCGTTGCTGTTTTAATAAAGACAATATCTTTGTCTTCTGAACACCAATTTGGGCGATTAAATAGTCTAAATTGTATCTCTCGAAGATATCTACAACTTTGTTCATTGTACCAAATTCCAGAAACGCCATATTCGTGACGAAAATCGCGTTGGAAGTTAATCTGTTCCATCTCGGAGTAATCTGTACAGCCTGTATTTCGGGGGCCATATCTCCTAGTTCCAAACCCCAAATTGGGTGTTCCATATATTCAAATTGATGAGAAAGAAAAGAGCTACAACATCCTAGTTATAAGTTTTTGCGTTTGAGGTCTCTAAGAGCCCAAAATTATTACTGGAAGTTTCTGCAGAGCATCTTTGCTAAACTGCCGAGAGTATTGTGATAGGATTTGTGCGTAATTCTTAAATTTTGAGTTGTAATCCATCCTTTGCAGCACTCTTGTAAAAAAAAAAAAGGCAAGTGCACAAAAAAGAGCGGCACGAAAAGAAAGATTACCCAAAAAAAAAAAAGAGATCAGAAGTGCTTGCATCCTTTCATGTCCATCGCCTGTGCCGATCACTTTGCTTACTTGAACTAGTTTTAGGAACGCGTTTAGGCTAGAAACTGTAACACGTACTTTGGACACTTATTCAACTTAGCATTCTGATTTCAATTATTGTTAACCTTTGCTACCATAACTGCCTTCCAAGCTCCACATACTTTCTATCAGAACAGGATTCAACCTTGCAATCGTTACACTTAAGCTCATCACGATATCACGAACCAGCCACCGATTGTACCTTCTGCAGCGTTGGTGAGAACCTTGCAAGAGCGTGGTAAGACGCTTGAGAGGGTGTGAATCCACTTGTCTGAACCTGGTAGTTTGTAGGGATAATACTTCTTGTGTTTCTTCTACTTTCTACTAATCATGGCAGGATCTGATAAAGAGGACAACGAGTGTGTCCTTCATGCTGAGAGCTGAAAACCATGATGGAAGAGATAACCAAAGGTATTGAAAGATTGGAATGACGTGTCGCCCAGCTTGATGACAGGGTTCAGGTGATCGAGAACTGCCCACCTGCTGTCCAACAACAGCAAAATGATGTAGCCCAGGAGCACAATGATGATGTAGAGGGACATGTGGCACCTCGCAATGAACCCGCTATGCGACGTGCGGCACATGACTTAGAGCGCTTCAACCGAAATCGTCAAGGTATGAGAGGTAACAATGGTAATAATAACTATCGCAATGATGATCCATTTGCTAAAGTTAAGTTTACTGTACCTTCTTTTTCTGGTACATATGATGCTGAGGTGTATTTAGATTGGGAAATGGAGATTGAACAAAAATTTAACTCTCATCTTGTTCCTGAAATTCATAGAGTTAGACAAGCCACTAGTGAGTTCAAGGATTTTGCTATAATTTGGTGGAATGAACTAGTAAAGTCTAACGTACATCCTGGTACTTGGCATGATCTGAAGAGACAAATACGCACTAGATTTGTGCCTCCTTCCTTTAAACGTGATTTGCGTAAAAAATTACAACGCTTAGATCAAGGTAACAAATCGGTAGAGGAGTACTACCAAGAGCTTCAAATAGGCATGTTGCGTTGTGAGGTAGAGGAAACCGAGGAGGATAAAATGGCTCGTTTCTATGGGGGGTTAAGGCATGATATACAAAATATTATTGATTACAAGGACTATCATGATGTCAATAGATTGTTCCAGCTTGCTGTTTTGGCAGAAAAAGAATTGCAGGGACGACTACAACGGCCACGGAGCAACTTTGGTAGTACCTTCACCCCAAGACAGGTGTCAACCAAATCAGAGCCACCTCCTGCTGTTCGGTCTACTGCCCCCTCGACCAGTAGGGCGCGTTCAGTAGCACCGTTACCACCGCCACGTACACCCGAGGTAAGCAAAACTTCTAATGTGCAGGCACCAACGAAGTCGTCTTCATCTGTTGCCTCCACAGAGCGAGCCCAACGCCACAACTTGTTTCAAATGTTCCTCGTCGTCAACGACCGGCGCGTCCGAACAATCATTGATGGTGGGAGCTGCAACAACTTGGTGAGTTCTGATCTGGTCAAGAAGCTTGGCTTGACCACACAACCACATCCCCAACCATATCATGTTCAATGGTTCAACAACAGCGGTAAGGTTAAGGTAACGCAAACCGCAAGAGTACCATTTTTCATTGGTTCATACCATGATGTTGCTGATTTTGATGTAGTGCCTATGCAAGCATGTCACTTTTATTAGGCCGACCTTGGGAATATGACACTAATGCAACTCATCATGGTAGAAATAATTGGTACACTTTCATGCACAAAGGAAAGAAAATAACCTTGCTTCCCATGACTCCATCTGAAATTGTGCATTTTGATAGGGAAAGACTTGAAAATGAGAAGAAAGAGAACACCACAGAATCTGAAAATCAGCAAGTAGCTAAAACTGTTTTTCCGCATAAGAAAGATAAGAATGTACCTGCTTCTAAGACTGAGGGAATTAAATTGATGGGTTGTGTTTTGCTTTCTACAAAATATGATCTTGCTGAACCGTCATGCTTTGCTTTGATATGTAAAGAGACCTTGTTTTCATTTGATGATATGCCTGTCTCTTTTCCACCTGCTGTTACTAACCTTTTGCAGGAGTATGACGATGTGTTCCCCGCTGATGTGCCCCTGGGACTACCACCTATTCGAGATCACGACACAAAATTTTTGAGTCATTTCTGGAGGACATTATGGCATAAATTGGGGACAAAGTTATTGTTTTCTACTACTTTTCATCCCCAAACTGATGGCCAAACGGAGGTGGTAAATCGCACCTTGTCCACAATGTTGCGAGCTATTTTGAAGAAGAACTTAAAGATGTGGGAGGAGTGCCTTCCTCATGTGGAGTTTGCCTACAACCGTGCGCTACACTTGACTACCAAGGTAAGTCCTTTCCAGGTAGTGTATGGTTTCAACCCTCGTGCTCCTATTGACCTATTGCCTCTTCCATCATCTGAAAAGGTCAATCTTGATGCTAAGAAACGTGCTGAGTTTATTTTAAAACTACATGAAACAACAAAAGAAAATATTGAGCGAATGAATGAAAAATATCGCATTGCTGGTAGTCATGGTAGAAAGGAATTGATATTTACTCCAGGAGATCTTGTATGGCTACACTTACGTAAAGAGCATTTTCCTGAGTTAAGAAAGTCAAAATTAATGCCTCGTACGGATGGTCCATTTAAGGTGTTAGAGCAAATAAACGATAATGCCTACAAACTTGAGTTGCCTGCAGATTTCGGGGTTAGCCCCACTTTTAACATTTCAGATTTGCGGCCATATTTGGGAGAATAAGATGAGCTTGAGTCGAGGACGACTCCAATTCAAGAGGGGGAGGATGATGAGGACATCACCCCTAACAATGCGTCCATTCTTCCAACACCCGTTGTGCAAGGACCAATAACAAGGGCACGTGCACGTCAATTAAATCACCAGGTGAGCTCGTTTCTTACTACACGAGAGAATATTGACAAGAGTGAGTTACTACCTAATAATATTGTGCTTGTGCTCAGGAATCATGGTGTTGATCAGCGAGGGTGTCACTTTGTGCCAAGATGGGTCGGGAATCAAGTCTACCTCGAGCTGGAGTCCGAGTCGGCCACGGCGGAGCAGCCTGTCTTCAAACGGGCGTAGCAGATGCATACAAACTCTGTTTGGGGCGTTCAAGTACATTACAGAGAAGCCCTTGACGAGAACTTTCCAACGGATCTAGTCTCACATCCAAAATCCTTCTGAGTCAATCACAATAATCGAAACAAGTGGAGACCAGATTCTGTTGGGCTGTGCGGTGCTGCATCACCTGTCTATTGGGCCTCGGCCCTTGTATCCCGTGTGGGGGGGTGTGCCCCAAACCCTCGATGCCACCCCTCTCGCATATTAAAACCTCGTAGCCGTCATTGTTAGACTCGGGTTTTGCTTAGAATTTTCTGCTGTCGCAGTTCGCCGTCTTTCGGTTTGTGGAACCCCAACACTTCGTGATCTTAATACATACTTGCAATTCGAGATTGCTTCTTCTGTGTTCTTGCACGTGTTCTTCGATTCGCTTGCAGGAACAGGCCTTCGTGGCTAGGTCAACCGCGCCTCGGTACGGTTGATAACGAACGGAGCAGTGGCGTAGCGATTGCAGGCCTAGATCGGTTCTGGTCGAAGGTCGGATCATCAACGTCGAGTCTCCACCAATCGAACTATCCCTTACCTGTCGGAAGATCGGGACCTCGTTCCTCATCACCTATGATGATCTTTTCTCCCACTTTATAAACCTTTTTCCATACATAGTGAAATCACAATAGGACGTAGGACTATTACTCCCACCATCAAGGGCCCGAACCTGTATAAATCTCTCTGTGCCCCAACTGACATTGCTCATCATCCCTTTTTGGAGGGACACCCTGAAAGGCCTCACAACTCACAAATTCTGCATAAGATCGACTAATGACCCCGAGTCTGAATCGTCGACACATACCTTGTTTATACTAACCTGAACTTTGTCTAAGCATAAAGGTTGCCTGTTTGGTCGCAGAGAAAATTCTTCCTTGACGAAAAGCATGGCTGATCGACTATGTCAGGAAGAAACTGCGGCCATGAGATTTTCTGCTATGGAGAAAGAATTCCATGAGGCGCAGTTAAAGCTTGCCTGTAAGTGTACTTTCAGCCAAAGGATGTTATTTCCTTACATGAACTGGTGTAATTGTCATTACTTTGTTCATGTAGTACAAGAGGAGCAGATTAGCGTTCTTTCTAAGGACAAGGATGACTTCCAGCAGAAGTGCATCCAGACTGAAACTTAGAACAGGCAACTTCATGCAACCATCGAATCATTCAAAAAGACGACCGAAACTGTTTGCGAGGAGAGGAAAACCCTAAAGGTGACAATCTCAACCTGCAGCAGCATTCAGTCAGAAGTCTTTAAAAAATTGAAGATGGTTGTGGATTTGCTGATGGTTGATATCATCGATTCTCAAAAGGAGAACTTAAGCCTTAGCGAATCATGCAAATTGGTTGCGGCTCAGGCTAAATCACTACTCGAGTACATTCCTGAAGATATAAAGCGGCAAGAAGAGGCATTGACGACCAACGCAAGATCTGTAGCCTCTGCCATTTTGTGCAAATTAAGACATCACCACGGCCCAAAATTGGATTTCAATCCGGTGGTGGGAGATGCAGAATTCGAGAGTGAAGATCAGCTTGAAGCCATAATGGAAGAAGTCAAGCCCTTGGTTGAAAACCTCTTGAAAGAACTTGGCTTATCATGATCTCATTGTAATGAACAATGATCCTCATTTTGAATTGTACCTGCACATATACAATTATAGTAGAAAATATGCGAATGCATGCCTTTCACTTTTGGAAAATATGTACTTAATCTCGTCTTATATTATGGCCATATCCCCCTAGCCCCCTCCTGAGATCATACATACTGAAGGCATTGTATTATAATCTCAGGAGAAATACGGGTTAATGATGATCAAGGAATATCTAGCAAGTCTCTTATACGTGAAGAAACGGTTTAGAAAGAAATGTCTCAACTAGATATGATCATCTGGTCACACCAATACTGACGTTAATTTAATACCAGAGTTTTATTACGAACTGGCAGCCCCTCGGATGCTCAGAGACATGCTAGTAAGTCCCGTATGCCTTGAGAAACGGCTTATTTAGGGATGTCTTATCTAGATTTGACCATGAGATCGGCCAGCGAATCCAACTTGGTTACTATAATAAGATGATCATTAGTGATCAGCCCCCGAGCATAGTTTCGATGATTTGGACTCGGGGTCCTTAGTCGATCTTATGTAAATTTGTGAATTGCAAGACCTTTTAGGACGCTCCTCCGGAAAGATAGGGTGAATCAAATTTGTAGAGGAATGAGAGATTTTATACAGGTTCGGGATCTCGATGGTGGGAGTAATAGCCCTACGTCCTGTTGTGATTTCACTATATGTAATGAAATATTTGTACAAAAGAGGTAGAAGAGAAGGTCACAGGTGATGATCTCTTCTATGTTAGTGTCTACCTAACTATATCTAAGCCTTCAGGTTTGGCGAATGCCTGGTAATGCTTGTATGCTTGACCAAATTAGTCACTTATCACTTGCCCCCTTTGGAACGTTCATTGACTACCCTTTTATATTGGACAAAAGGGCACCAATACGAAACGGCATTGGACAGTTGTTAAGATGCAGTTTTGTTAACCGCACCTAACTCCCACGCAAGCTTAACACGTGCAATCAAGGGATAACCGCACATGTTAACCTCCTGGCAGTTGTCTTCATACGTGGAAATATCTTCGTGATTCTTCGGGATATGCCCATTCAAAGTGCTAGGCCTTCCCTGATTATCCTGGTCGTAGACAATCAACAACCCTCTGACCGCGCACTTGTCTAGAGTTTTTGACCGCGCATTGTCTGCGACCTCATGATCACGCAGGGACTACGACCATGAAGTATCACTGTATCCACACTTTTTAGATCATCTGAGACCATAGCGACAAACTTATTGACATACGTCTAGTCTGACTCTGCCCTAAACCAGACGTGCAATACTTTGAACTAGCTCGGGTGATAATCCTCGTTAGCTAGCCCCCAAATTTGAAGAAAATGAAAAAACATATTTACTTCAAATTTTTATTTTGCATCCAATTATGAACCCGACGTTTTAATTT
This sequence comes from Pharus latifolius, assembly GCA_019359835.1. Lineage (NCBI taxonomy): Eukaryota > Viridiplantae > Streptophyta > Magnoliopsida > Poales > Poaceae > Pharus > Pharus latifolius. The sequence continues at coordinate 69,775,845 of CM033323.1, forward strand.
CAGCTAATACTATTTCACCGTGTGACTGTTCATATCCCGAGAAAAAACTCTTGAGTTTTTCTTGGCTGGTAATAATGATTTGGTGACTCATCGAAATGGAAACCGTAAGTGCGGTTTAAGAACCCGAAACGTGTGTGGAAACGAACCGACGCTTTTAGGCCTATAAATTGAAGAGCCTTTCGGTTTTGTGTATTCACGAGTTTCTTTGCCACGACTAAGTCTTTTCTAAAACAACTTCTCCTCTCCAGTTACTGCCTCTAAGCCTCAATTCTTGTTCCCATGGCAGATCAAAACCCTAAGAACATCATTGAGATTGAGAGTGATGAAGAGGAAGTGATACCCGAACTTGACCAGGACTTCCAAAAGGTAAGTCTTTTCTGGAACTTTTGGTTCAAGTCGTCATTTTATATTCTGATCATTTCCATAATGCTTTTTGGGAATGCACAGGTGACTGAGGAGTTGGTCCCCCCAAGGAAGAAACCCAAGGTTGATGAGGGATCCCCCAGTGGAGCTTCATTCACGGGCACAAAGTTTGGGGATGTATCATTGCACTCTCCTTCCTTGTCCCATGTAGTTCTTCCTGTTCATGCAATTCGTCAAGTCGAACCCTCATCTCCACCTTTGGAGATTCATAACACTGTTCCAAGGCTTTCTTCTTCTTCTCAGCTTTCTTCGTTGCGATCAACCGATCCCCATCTTTTGATGGGTTATGAATTTTCTGGTGGGAAGGTGGCATTCCCGCGACCAGATGACCCCCAGCTTTTGTTGGGTGATCAATTTTCTCGTGAGAAAGTTGCACTCCCACGACCTGATGGTCCTCGACCTTTGTCGGGTGATCTACTTTCAGGGAGAAACACTTCATCCTCCCTTCCAATCTTACCACGAGGATTGGTAATTATTCTCATTTCCTCTACTGGTCGTTTTATCTTGTAAAACTAACACATATATGTGCAGGAGATGAAAATTTCTGGAGCCCCCAACGACCAGCCTACTGAGGCCCATCCTCTTTCCCTCGAACAAACTCTCCGAAAGGAAAAAGAGATTCTGGAGAAGAAGACCGAAAAAATGTCTTTGGCCATTCTGCACCTGGCAGAATGTTATGACAACTCCCACGAAGAGGCGTGCCAATTCCGCTTGGAGAGAGACTATGCTCGGCAGCAGCGAGAACTCTCTGATACAATAAGGAACAATAGCGCTACTTCGATTCGGGATGATGTAGATAGGCTTAGAGCCATATCCAGTTCTTTAGGGGCAACCAAATATTGATCCCACTGATGCTAATATGTCCCTGGGAGAACTTTGTAAAATGCTATCAGACCAGGTTGATGCTTTGGTCGCCTGTGTCCCCTTCGTATGTCAAGACTGTCAGAAATAAAGAATTTCTTTTCCTCACTTACTTGATCTTTTTAAAAGGATTATGTAGAACTTATAACCCGATTTATGGTTCGTTACATTCTGTGAACAATAATTACATGAGAACACTTCTGCGATCAAAAACTGGTTCAGTCCTTCAGTCTCAGAATAGCATTAAGACCGTAAACTGTGATCAGAACTAGAGTAACGATCAAAAAATAATTCTCCAGTGCCAGAATAGCATTGAGACCGTAGACTGTGGTCAGAACGATCACAGAACAAACAGCCTTTTGACAATACAGCGACCATAGCTGTCGTGATCACACATACCATAAGAATATGTTGCGATCAGTGTAAAGACTATAAACTTATTCCACAGTCAAAAAGAATTATTCCCATAATAAAGATTTAGGAAATCTCTAATATTTTTATTCCTACCATAGCCCCCGATCAGAACACATTTCATTTCGAATTCATTACAGGGTAGGGATAACGGATTTCAAGAGGAAAGAGACCCATTATGTGAAATTAATAAAATATTCAGCGAAGGGTTGCCTCGGACATATAAAAGGAAGAGGTAGCTTACTGGAGAAGCCAAAAACCCTTCATTTCCTTAGACCCTCCTGCCACACAAGACCCTCTTTTTTATTCCTCGTCTTCGTCGTCTCCAAAGTCACCACTTTTCTCCCCAATCCTTCATAGCAATGGCATCCTGGAGCCAATCCGTCCACCATACAGAGGAGAGTCTGGTGGCTCTAGAAAAAGAATAGATTCTCTCGCACGGCTGCTGATCAACTGGTGGCCAGCGGAGAAAGATCAAGGAACCCCAATCGTCCAAGAGGGCAAACTGGTGATCTTCGAGGAATACCTGCGCTGCGGGTTCTGATTCCCAGAAAGCAGGTTTCTGCGGGGAATCTTGGACCACTATGGGCTGGAGTTAGTGAATCTCCACCCAAATGCAGTCCTTATTTTGGCGATTTTCCAACACCTCTGTGAAGCCTTCGTTGGAGTGCTTCCAAGCGTGGAGCTTTTCCGATGCTTCTACTTTTCGGCATGGTCGAAAAGTGCCAATGCCGCTGGGTGCATCTACTTCCGTATAAGGGAGAATAAAGAGTACCCATTCCCACCCCTACGGGACTCTATTCATGGGTGGTACCATAAATGGTTCTACTACACCCCTCCGTCGAAGAGCGGACTATGGTTCGCGAACACCCGACCAGAGAAAGCCAGTGAGTTAGACTCCCTTCCCGTTCTAAGCGCAGAACAGAAGAAACAAGCTCAAGCTATTCTTCACCTAGTCCAGCAAGGCTTGACTGCGCGTGATATCATACGCGACTTCGTGAAGAATCAGATAAGCCCCCTGTGTGAAAAGGCACATCCAGCTTGGGAAGTTAAGTCCATGGCGGACAACACCCTGGACTATAACAATGGTATGTCCTTTCAACAAAACATACATTTTTACTGACTAAAAAATGTTGTGTTTGTTAACATTCTTGTTTGTGACACAGCTCTATCTTTGTCTGAGATCGAGAAACGGACAAACTACCTTCTTCGGGCGTATAACGCTGTCGCACCCCGAAACTGGGACTACGACTACTCCTGTAGAGACCTAGCTCGCTGCAGCTAGTCCCATATATGCATAGCATACACATACCCTTGACTTCCCAGGTTAAGTCAAGCATAGGAGTATATCACATTGCAACAGAGTCACTTACAAAATATTTAAGCAGTGTGGCCTGCTGGCCTTAATATTACATGAGGAGGTTACAATGCCTTCGCGGCATACAGGTTTAGCAAAATAACATCTACACAGCAGAAGGTAGGTGACCCACCCACAAAGAGAAGTGGACGGCAGAACAACACACATCAGGGAAACGACGGGACTGACGCTCCTCCTTCTGGATCCACGAAGTACTCCATGCTTTCGTCTTGGTTGTAGAACGCTCCATCTACTGAATTGTAAGTTGCAAGAGTGAGCACTTTCGTACTCAGCAAGTCATAGGTAAGAGTAGATACATATAGTAGAGATGATATGAACCTAGACTAGTCAAGAATTATGGATATTTGTAAAATAATCTTTCTCTTTCCTGGCTCAACTCATGGCAGCACCTTTCCATAATATAATATCGTCGTTCATGTTCACTAAATTATAGCACTACCGCGACATGTCAACACATGACCGCCCACGGCAGCACTCCTTATCATAACAACACATGTCATTTGGGTAATCTTGATTTAATATATTTTATTTAGAAAATAATACTTGTGTCACACCCCGTGGATTTAATCCACCGCAGCAGACTCCTAAAACTCGGGAGCACGAAGTATTCGAATACATTTTTAACTCTGCAGAGAGGTACCAATTTACCCGCAAGATATTCCACTTTCAAGCCCATCCTATCAGAATGATTAGACCCCTGACTCACTTCATCCTGTGAGCGGCAAGGTGGAAATAACAGGAACTTTTGTTATGTTTCACTTACAATTCACCCCTGACCCTGCAGTTTTCTTCACACAAACCGCAGTTGTGGCGGGCTATACCCCCACCCATAAGCCTCTTCCCATTACTGGGTCAACGTGCTTAATCAAATCACATTCAGTGATACGTGGAGGAGCTGAACCCCGTGAGTTTAGTGTATTACTTTCCATCTCATGCAGGGGTTTCATGTACGATTCACATAAGTACTTGTCCAGGCCTGTTCCATACCAGGCTTGCGGTTAGTACGTTTGTTCATGCCACTAGACGCACAACACAAGGTTCTAGTCCTTATATGCCAGTGACCAGACCATCCACAACCCTGCACCTTCAGTGCCTGCACATCCTTTGCAGTCTAGCACCTCCAGTGCTACCACCATTCCATACCATTTCCTGGTCACGGCTAGGGGTTTTATTTCATGAATATAAGTATATAAATATATATAATAGTTCATGGCTCAAACTTGTTTATTTCACATTTCACAGATAACCAGTCCAGTACTGCCAATTCATAAATCAACCATTTCCAATCTTTCTCGTGCAATATTATCTATATTCAAGGTTATGTTATAGCAACTCTTAAAATATAAGTTCGAGGTGACCAAGAATATGACTTGCCTTCCGCGTCGTAAAATACAGCAGCTGATGTCGGGTCAACAGTGAAGTCCTCGAACTGGGGCTCTTGATCTGCTCTCCAATCAAACAAATAACCAATAATCACAATCTTTTCAATACATTATTATGCTATATGCAATAATGCAAAGATGAAGTCTTGATGATTCTGAAATGATTAGGTTAGAAATTGATTAGGATTAGGTTAGTTGTTGAAGGTTTACAAGGTTCCAAATGTCTCAAAATATCAGAATGGTATCAAGGTTGCGACTGGTTCGCTCAAAAACAGCAAACGTCTTTAGGTCGACATTCGGTTCAAGGCATCGACATAGGGTCGATGGATGATAGAGGGGTTATCTCAACTTGTGGCAGTAGAATAAAATGTAGAGCACAACTCCACAAGTCTAAGGGACAAGGTTATTTCCAGTTTGCACAACTGAAAAGAGGTGAAAAGAGCTAATGCCACTGGCTGACATGCTCTGGCATTGATCTTGACATGGCCAGAAACTAGGGCTTGCCATATCTTTTGATCTAGAGCTCCAAATGATGCACCACTTTGTCTGGGAGGTAGGCATTGATAACAGGAACAATGCATTCAACAGGATCCAAGGCTGAAAATGGCTGGAAAATGATGAAAACCAGCGAAGAAGTTGACTGGCCTGGAGTACCTGCAGCACAAACAGTGCAGCAACTAGGGCATAGCCATAACTCCTGTTCTAGGCCGAATTAGGGGTCGTGGTAGAAGACAAAGTTGCTCAAAATGATCCAAAACATCTAAATGGCAAAGTGGCTAGGCCTGGATTGGCTGGAATCAACGGCCGGCGACTGGAGCAGAAGGAGATGACATGGAAATTGGGGGTTTTCGATTTAGGGCAAATGAACTCAATTCCTTGCTTGTACATGATCTCTAGGGAATTAGAAACATACTGGTGAAGTTAGATTAGCTAGAGATGCACCAGAAAAGCTTAAACAGTAAGTTCAGTGAACATGCAAGGTTCCAAATTGGGGATTTTCACATATCAGGAATTCTGTCGATTTTGGTTGCTTAGGGATGTTAAGCAAGGTCTACTGAGCATATTTGATTACTGGCTCGAAGATCAATTCATTCTGGAATGAAATTAATTGCTGGCCGGAGCTACTGGAGTAAAACTGAAATTGCCGGCGACTGAGGGTATTTAGACTAAATTCCAAGCTCGAGAAGCATGAGGGAGATGAGGGAAGCTCACTGGGGGTGTTGGATCGAAGAATGAAGTAGTGGGGAAGCTTGGCACCGTGCTCCCTCTTTGCTGCTCACCGGGGAAGAAGAAGACACAGTGCTGCTGCTGGTTTTCTGGTGTTTTGGAGTGTGGTGAAGTTGGCTAAGTCCTAGGGGGTATAAATCGGTAAGGCTGGAGGTGTTGCAACGGCTAGATGTGCACGGGGAGTTGAAGCCGGCAAGAAATGACAGGATTGCGACTTCACGGCGAGCTGGCGTCGAGGTGACTTGGTTCAGTGGCCGTGAGAGCTTTTGCAACTGGAGCTGCTGCGAAGTGAAGGCGACACGATGGCTGGCCACGGCAAGAACTCCATGTGGCTAAGATTTCCTGCTGGAGCCGTTGCCGGTGGCGTGCAAACGGGAGAAGCTAGCTGGTCGCGATCCTCGCTGGAGAAGATCCACAGTGGCCAATGGCGAGCACACACGCGGCGGCAGGCGAAGCAACAGCAGTGGCGCGCTCGTGGTCGAAGGCTCCCGTGCTCGTGCGCTGTTCCCGGTCGTGGTCGAAGACACTTTCTGGTCGTGAACTGAGGTGAGGTCAAAACCAGGGGCATAAGTGTAAGAGTTTTAGTTGAAATCTGGACTGATTTGTAATTCTGGTCTTAAAGAGATTTAATCTGGAATTTGATTTCATGGATGAGTATAATATTTCTATTAATACTCATTTAGCTCAAATTTGGAGAAAATTTGATAAGGTTTGAGGGATTTCACCTATTTTCGAAAATAGGGTAAAATTAGGGTAAAACAGATCTGGATTTTGTCGATCTCGAATTCTGGTAATTGGGGTGAGATTTTGAAGTCTGGACAGAAGGGAAATATGTATCAAATAGCATTTGGGAGGTGTTCCCTGAAGGAATCCTGAGGTTTGAGTTGATTTATGAATTTTAGCCTTTTCAGGCTTCCAGGTAAACAGAAAAGGACTTATTCGCAGTAAAATTTGGACTAAACTGCGAAAAGTGTTTAGATGAAACAATCTGGTTCCCAACTTTTTGGAGTAAGTTGAGGGTATACCTAGGAACATATTCCAATAGATACATGAGTCTGGATAGGGTTAACCCATGATAACTCAGTTATCTGGAATCTGGGGTACTTAGGGTAAATCTGAATTTCCTGTTTTCGAAAACAGAAAGAGACTTAGATACTGGGAGTTAGGGTTAGAATTCAATCTGGCTCCTGAAGGCTTTTAGGTTTAGGATAACTGATAGATCAAATCTGGCAAGTCAGATCTTGACTTGGGGTCACAGGATGGATTTGGAGGTTTAGGGCTAGAACAGAATAAAGCTGAGGTTGATTTGGTTGATCTAGAAGAGACATATGCATGCATGACTTTTAAGAAAGAAACTTTTCACCCCAAAACTCAGGATGTTACAAACGCCATTGTGGAGGGAGCTAAAGGATCGCCTCACCCCCAGAGCTTAATTAACGCCGGCAATGATCTTAAGCAAGAGCGCCGAAAGGTGTGACTTCTTTCAAACAAGCTCTGTTGTAAATCATCCATTTGTCTTGTATTACCAAAAGCATGTTGAATAATACAGCTTCTGGGAAAATTTGTTCAGGCAATGCGTCCAACTGAGGACGTTGGTCCTTCGGGAAGACCGACTGCAAAGAGGGTGAGGAGGACCCCTTCGAAGCTCATGGTGAAGGAGTCCACTTCCAAAAAACCTAAGAAGATTCTGGGAGAGGCTTCCTCGCAGAAGAAAACCATCACTGCGAAGAAGATTGCAGTAAGATTCTCGGTTCCTCCTGTACCACCTAGTACGAGCGAAAATTACTTCTTCGTCGTACAGGGCGAAGGGAGTGAGGATGAGGAAGACGACATTCCTCTAGTTCATCACAAGAGGAAAACGACTGACCTTCTAGGAACAAGCGTCCAAGAGAGGTCGACTTCCCTTGTGGTCGACGAAGTCTTGTCCCTGGCTGCAGGGATAGAAATGGCTATAGTGGGTCCCGTGTCTGTTGCATCTAGGCCTTCATGCCTAACCCTAATTTTGATGATTAATGAAAACAGAGTGTTTAGGACTAACTGTGCTTTTTGAGATTGATTAATACAGGGCTCCGTTGGGAAGATTGTTGAGATGAACAAAACGAACCCAACGCAAAAGACGTAAAAGCACAAGTCGCCAAAATGAAGACAAGACGCAAGTCGGAAAAGCAAAGGACCTAAGGTAATCTGTTTTTATTTTTCCGATCTCGGAGTCAGGAGACAGATCGATTAAGGACTTTGTTCTCTAGCTTTTAACCGCACTATAAAGAGGGGTGGCGAAAGTCCTCTTTTTATCTCCAACATAAACCGAGAAACTTAGGTCATTGCATTGCATCATTTTGGTTGGATTTGATTTGAACTTGATTTGAGTTCTGGATTTTCAGTTCAGTTTTTGACAGCAGAAGAGTTTTTGCTTTTTCTAGAAATATCTAGGCAGATCTGGCTTTTCCTTTTGTTGACAAAAATGTAGCCCTTGAAATTATCTTTCAAACGAGCTATTAAACACCTCTTTGGAATTTCTGGATTTAATGTTATCACTATTTTTGTTCAAGTTGACTATCAGTTTGCTGAACTGACTGTCAGTTTGAATGTCAGTTTAATTAAACTGACAATTGTCCAGAGAGGGTGTATTTTGTGCTCAAAAGTTTTGTACTAAACTGACTGTCAGTTTGTCCATACTGACTGTCAGTTGGGGATTCGACCACAGTGTTTTTAACTGAGTTTCTATTTGATTTTGGTCGAGTCTGTGGTCAAACTGACTGTCAGTTGTGGGTTTCAAGTTTCCTTAAACGACCACGAACGGCTAGCAAATTTTCATCCGTAAATTTTGTCGGCCGTTGTGCACTAAACTGACTGTCAGTTAGGCAAACTGACTATCAGTTTGAGTTGCTGATTTTCAGCCCTAGCTCCAACGGTTCATTTGATTCTTGAGGCTATAAATAGGGGCTTTGGGCATAAGTTTTAAACAACAAGTAGTAGCATTTTCTTATACACTCTTGAGCTTTAGTTTTCTACTTAAAATCTTGATCTTTTGATCAAGTCGAATGTTTTCCGATCCACCCAGCACTTCAGTTCTTTTGCATTTGCATTCACTTAGTTTCTCGGTGCGTGTTTGGAGGTCAAGAGAAGACCTCGCTGCCTGTTACTCTTGGTGAGCACCCTCACCTAGACGGTTCGGAGGCGTGGCTGTTGACCTCTCCAGAACGGAGATTGTCGGAGAGGCTCGGCAAGTTTGTACAAGGCATTGGTGCTCGCCTTTCCGTAGTGGACAAGGAGCAACCGTTAGTTGGTAATACTCTTCGTGAGTATTGAGGCAAAACTCAAGTGACTTGAGTGCTTCAACGAGGACTAGTGGAGACTGGGCGAGTCTCTAATACCTCGGTAAAAATTACTGTGTTCGTTCTCTTTTCCCCTTGCTTATATTATTTGCTCTTGATTTGCATTTATTTGATTTAAGCTTTAAGTTTTTTAAAAGCCTCCTATTCACCCCCCCTCTAGTCGGCATCCTTGATCCAACATGTAGTATCAGAGCACGGTCTCTCGATTCATTAGGCTTTACCGCCTAGAGAGAGGATGTCGTCAAGTGGAGATTTCCTTCTTGGTCATACCGGTCGTGCGCCTATCTTTGATGGGACAAACTATCCTTATTGGAAAGTGCGCTTGTCGGTATTCCTAGAAGCTATGGGGCTTGATGTATGGGATATTGTTAAACTCGGTTTTACTCCTCCGGATGATCCGGCAAGTCAGTCTGAGGACAACAGGAGAAAACTGCGTTTAAACTCCCGTGCGAAAAATGCACTCTTTGCCGGTTAATCCTTGAATGAGTTCAATCGTGTGAGCAATCTCACGACTGCTCATAAGGTTTGGACCACCCTCGAAGAAATTTACGAGGGCACAACAAAGGTTAAAGAGGCAAAGTTGCTAATGGTGAGGCAAAAATATGAGACATTCACCATGTCATCAACTGAGTCCGTGGATTCCATGTTTACTCGGTTGAATAACATTGTGAATGAACTCAAGGGTCTTGGTGTTGTTTTTACTGACCTTGAGATTGTAAGAAAGATGCTTAAGGCCTTAACGGAAAGCTTCGACACCTTGGTCACGTTTCTCACAAACTCTGATTTATCGACCACAACACCAACCGATCTTTATGGGAACCTCATCACCCATGAGATGCACAAGAAGGAGAAGAAAGAAGCAGCTGAACCCTCGGAGACAAAGAAGAAAGCTTTGGCTTTCAAATCCAACGGAAGGAACGATTCAAGCGATGGCTCCTCCGATGAAGACCTCGCACTCATGGTAAAGAATACTCAAAAACTTCTTCGCAGGTTGCATAAAAAGGGTGTCAATCTTGACACACGACCAAAGGGACAAAAGCAAATCAACTTCAAGGATATCATTTGCTATGGATGCCATGAGAAGGGACACATAGCATCAAGATGTCCAAACAAGAACAAGGTGTGGAACAAGAAGAAGAAGTTCTTCAAGAAGAAGAATGAAGAAATCAAAGAAGCCTGCTTTGGAGAGTGGATGTCCGGCGGAGAGAGCTCCGATTCCGACTCTGATGATGAAGAAAGATGCACCAAGAAGCTAGCCGGATTAGCTCTTGGCAACGGCAGCACATCATCCCTTTGTCTTATGTCTAAAGGCGATGAAATGGTACACTCTAACGATCCATCATATAATGACTTAGTCGAAATGATCACCGAATTAAATGAAGTCTTTGGAAAAACTAAAAAGAAGTATAAGGCACTTAAGGAAGAACATTCTTCCCTATGCGCTCAATACTCTGAACTAAAAGATTCATATGAAAGCTTGCTTATTAAAGTAATCACTCATGCTTCATCTAAAGTTGATGTATCCACTTCATGTAATTTAGATGATTCTCCTTCCAATAGTCATCATACTCCATGTGTTTCAAGTAATAATCTTATAAATGAAAATAATGAACTTAAGCTCAAGTAGAAAAGCTTGGAAAAGGGTTAGAGAACTGTTATAGAGGAAGAATATCTCTTGATCTAATTCTTAGTAAACAAAAATGTTCTTTTAGAAAAGAAGGATTAGGATATTTTCAAAAGAAAGAGAAGAAACAAAACTCTAAAACTATTTTTGTTAAAGCATGCAACACATTTTGTTATAAATGCCATGAAACTGGTCATTCACATGAAGCATGTCCCTTAATGACTCCAAATTATTTTGATACTTGCTACATGCTTCAAAAGTTGAGGAAAGGCTATGCTATAGCAAAGTATGTTGGTGCACCCATGTTAAATAAAAGGAAGAAATCTATTTGGGTGCCCAAAGCTTTGATTGCTAACATTGAAGGACCCAAAAAGGTTTGGGTACCTAAAAGGACTTAATTCTTTTTATGCAGGTGAACTACAAGACCGGTGGGAGGCATTGGGTGCTAGATAGCGGATGCTCCGAACACATGACTGGTAACAAGAAGTTGTTCACCTCACTCAAAGAAAACTCAAGCGAGAACCAAAAGATTACCTTTGGCGACAATCGTCAAGGACATGTGGTAGGCTTGGGTAAAATCGCAATCTCTAATGATCTTTCTATTTCGAATGTTTTGTTGGTCGAATCTCTGAATTTCAATTTGCTTTCCTTTGCACAAATTTACAATTTTGGTTTTAGTTGCACATTTTTCCCAAAAGAAGTGTTGGTTGAAAGTTTAAAAGATAAAACCTTGATCTTTAAAGACTTTAATTTTGGAAATCTTTATTTGGTTGATTTTCACTCAAAAGATGCATCTCTGTCAACATGTCTTGTCTCTCAAACCTCAAAAGGTTGGCTATGGCATAGACGACTTGCACATGTTGGAATGCATGAATTGAGAAAACTTTTAAAACGTGATTTGGTTGTTGGCTTAAAGGATGTAAATTTTGAAAAGGACAAACCGTGTAGCGCTTGTCAAGCTGGCAAGCAAGTAGCCACTTCACATCCAACTAAGCGCATTCTTTCTACTTGTAAACCTTTGGAACTCCTTCACATGGATTTATTTGGACCTTCCGAGTTCCAAAGTATCGGGGGTAGCAACTATGGTTTTATGATTGTTGACGATTTTACTCGCTATACTTGGGTTTTCTTTATTTCCCAAAAATCTGAAACCCCCGATGTTTTCAAAAGTTTTGCAAAACGTGTTTCTACTGAATTCAAACTTTCCATCAAGAAAATCCGTAGTGATCATGGTGGAGAGTTCGTAAATGCAACTCTATTTAATTTTTGTGACTCTCTTGGAATCAAATACGAATTTTTCACATCCTACACTCCACAGAAAAATGGAGTTGTTGAAAGGAAAAATCGAACACTTATAGAAATGGCAAGGACTATGCTAAGTGAGTATGATACTCCTACTCGCTTCTGGGCTGAAGCCGTGCATACCGCTTGCTATTCTATAAATCGACATTATTTGCATCCCCTTCTAAATTTGACTCCTTATGAGCTTCTTATTGGGCGCAAGCCAAATATTTCTTATTTTCAAGTGTTTGGATGCAAATGTTATATTCTTAAGAAAAGAAATTTTGGTGGTAAATTTCAAAGAAGAGTAGATGAAGGCTTTCTAATCGGATACTCCACCATTAGCAAAGCTTATTGTGTTTTCAATAAAAATACAAGTTGCATTGATGCATCTTGTGATATCAAATTTGATGAAACTAACGGCTCTCAAAAGGAACAAGTCTCTCATGAAGTTTCAGGTGAAGATCTTCAAGAAGCAATGAAGAACATAACCGTTGGAGACATCAAGCCAAGAGAAGAAGATCAAGAAGATGATGTCAACGTTGAGAATGTTGATCAAGATGTATCATCATCTCATGTTGATCCTCCAGAACAAGGTCAAGATGAAGATGTACAAGATGAAGCACCAAGACAGCATCAAACGATCACCAAGGATCACCCTCTAGACCAAATATTGGGTGACGTCAGTAAGGGTGTTCAAACTCGATCTTGTATTGCTGCATTTTGTGAACATCATTCTTTTGTATCTTCTTTAGAACCTAAACATGTTAATGAAGCTTTAAATGATCCTGATTGGGTAAATGCCATGCATGAGGAACTTAATAACTTTTCTAGAAATGACGTTTGGACTTTAGTAGAAAGACCCAAGGATCATAATGTTATTGGAACAAAATGGGTGTTTAGAAATAAGCAAGATGAAAATGGAGTTGTAATTAGAAACAAAGCTCGTCTTGTTGCTCAAGGTTTCACTCAAGTCGAAGGTTTAAACTTTGGGGAAACTTTTGCACCTGTAGCAAGACTTGAAGCAATTCGTATTCTTCTTGCTTATGCATCATGCTTTAATATCAAACTTTTTCAAATGGATGTTAAAAGTGCATTCTTAAATGGTGAAATTTCTGAACTTGTGTTTGTTGAACAACCTCCTGGCTTTGAAGATTCAAAATTTTCAAACCATGTATTTAAATTATCAAAAGCTCTCTATGGTCTCAAACAAGCTCCTCGGGCTTGGTATGAGCGACTTAGAGACTTTCTTTTGTCAAAAGGTTTTAAAATTGGGAAGGTTGATACAACTCTCTTTACAAAGAAAATTGAAAAAGATTTGTTCATTTGTCAGATTTATGTTGATGATATTATTTTTGGATCTACTAATGAACATTTCTGTCATGAGTTTAGAGAAATGATATCTAGGGAGTTCGAGATGTCCATGATTGGTGAGCTGAGCTTCTTCCTCGGACTTCAAATCAAGCAACTCAAGAACGGCACGTTCGTGAGTCAAACAAAGTACGTGAAGGACCTGCTCAAGCGCCTTGGGATGGAAGACGCTAAGGCAATCAAAACTCCCATGGCGACCAATGGACATCTGGACATGGACAAAAGAGGCAAATCGGTCGATTCTAAACTCTATAGGTCTATGATTGGTAGTCTTTTATATCTTACTGCATCTAGGCCTGATATCATGTTTAGTGTGTGCTTATGTGCTCGATTTCAGTCAGATCCTAAGGAATGTCATTTAACTGCTCTTAAAAGAATCCTTAGGTATTTAAAATGTTATCCCAGTTTAGGACTTTGGTATCCGAAAGATGCAAATTTTGAATTAATTGGATATTAGGATTTGGATTATGCTGGGTGCAAGATTGATCGTAAAAGCACATCTGGTAGCTGTCAGCTGTTGGGGAGATCCTTAGTATCATGGTCATCTAGGAAACAGAATTCAGTAGCTCTCTCCACAGCTGAAGCTGGATATGTGTCTGCAGGCAGTTGTTGTGCTCAATTACTATGGATGAAGCAGACATTTCTGCATTATGGAATCATTTTTGATAAAGTGCCACTCTTGTGTGATAATGAAAGTGCCATTAAAATTTCTAATAATCCTGTTGAACATTCTAGAACTAAGCATATTGAAATACGGCACCACTTTATTAGAGATCATGTGGCAAAAGGAGATATTGATGTGAATTATGTTAGAACTAATATGCAACTAGCAGATATTTTCACCAAACTCTTAGATGAATCAAGATTTTACTATCTAAGAGGTGAACTGAACATTATTGATATATCAAATGCTAGTTGATGTACTAAAAGTGTTGTTTGTATAAAAATAATATTATTTTATTTCCTCTCTTGTCTTAGACTGCTTCTGGTCGAAATTAACCTAACTGACAGTCAGTTACGTGCAATCGTTGTTGGTCGTAGCTCCTGGTCGAGTTCGAGTCTCTAACTGACTGTCAGTCTCATACACTGACTGTCAGTTTCAAAACTCAGTTCTGTGAACTGACTGTCAGTGTGATACACTGATTGTCAGTTCCAAGTTTCTGAGTTTGGAACTGACTGTCAGTATATCAAACTGACTGTCAGTTGTGGGATCTCGAACCCTAAAACCCCCGTTCTGTTTCTTTGTCTCCTCGCCTTCTCCATCTTGCCGCCGTTGTTTAGCTCATCACCGGTGCGCCTCTTCGCCATTCCTTGCCCTCGTGCTCGCCACCGATGCCCCTTCGCCGTACCGCGCCGCCACCGCTTTGTGCTTCCTCCTCACCGCCGTTTAGCCGCTGCTAGCCGTCGGTTCCTCTCGCCGTGCCTTCACCGCACCATCGTGCTGCTCCTCGCCGTGGGTCTCTCCGGTGGTTGAGCCCTCCCTGTTAGCCTCTCTCCCACCGGTTGATCCTGTTTCGACCATCGTCGCTGCTTCGTCGGACTCCTCTGCTCAGCTTGGCCATTTCTATTCAGGTCTCTATTTTTCGTCTCCTCTGTTTTCAGTCATTTCTTAGATATGTCTGATCAGCCAGGACCGTCTCGTCGTGTTGCCCGACGGAAGAACGCGGCTAATAGCCAGCGTTCATCGGGTCAACCGACTGAGTCCCGTCCCTCGCCTCCACCTGAGCGCGTGCCCGTGGACTATTCCCGGTGGCATGCAAGCTGCCTTCGCTCACTTCGCTCAGTGAACCCCTATATCTCGCCGCGTCCCACTGGTCGAGACGTGTGCGACGTTCTCACCTGTTACAATAACCTCCACCTAGACCTGTTCACCAGCGTCTATAGCCGCACACCCTTTTTCGCTCACCGCTCTCTATCGTGGGGGACGATCGCCTCTCGCACAGGCATCGCCACCCTCGCAGATCTTTTTGGCTCTGTAGGGATCCACGACTTAGTCGCTGATTCCTCTCTGCACTGGGCTGAGGGGCCCATTCGCCAGTTCTATTCCACCGTTTTCATCTCCCCTCAGTGCGACTTCATGACCTTCATGACGGGCCTCCAGGTCTACACCGTCACGAAGGAGCAGTTGGAGTCCATGCTTGGACTGGTGCGCCCTCCTTCTGGTCGCCAGCTCCATACCCTTCCGGACCTTGAGCATCGGGAGGTGGCTATGCTTTATTTCGGCCCCTTCCAGCTCCGTCACATCGCTGGCTTGCGCCCTGATGTTGATCTGGCCCTACGGATCCTCCGGCTCACTTTAGTCCCCATGACCGGAGATAGGGCCATAGTCACTTATCTTGGGCTCCACGTCCTGATTTCCATCTTCCAGGAGGAGCCCTTCGACATTGCTGATCTCATCATCAGTGAGATTCAGCATGTCCTTCTCTCTCCGCACCGTCAGTTGATATACGCTCCGTATATCATGGCGGTGCTTCCGCATATCCGGGCCGTCGACTCTGAGCTCCCGAGGCCCCATCATCCGCTACTTTTCTATCCTCTTGGTCAGGCCGATCGCCGTCTTGGTGCCCGACCTATGGCGGCTGCTGATCCTGATTCTCTCACATCAGATGATGATGCTGCGGGGGAGTCAGTGGATGAGACTCCAGTTCAGGAGTCTATTCCAGCACCAGCTGCAGGGACCGGCATCAGCTCATCCTCAGCTTCTTCCTCTCAACTCCAGGAGATTCTCCAGGTGCAGCAGCAGATCCTCAGCACCCAGGCGGAGCATCATCAGATGTTACTTTGTTTGTTTGCACAGCAGGAGGAGATACTGCGTCGTCTGCCTGCATCAGATTCTCCGGTCCCTCGCAAGAGGGCCGGCCCTGCGTCTTCATCGCCAAGCTCTGCCTCCGGTCCAGCTGCTCCAGGATCGTCTGCTCCAGCCCCTGTGGCTCCTGCACCGGTTTCTCCAGTTGCAGCTGCTACTCCTCCGGCATCCCCAGTTCTCGACCCGACTGCATCTCCAGCAGGCTCCGGAGATACAGCCGTCCTAGGGTTTTCTTCAGATGATGAGCATTAGGCTCCATCTTTTGTGTTGCCTCCCTTTTTGTGCTTGATGCCAAAGGGGGAGAAGTATTTTGGATACTATAGTTTTGGAGATATTGGTTCATATGTCTTTAGTTTTTATTGTGGATGTGATTTGCAGTTATGTCATGGATGATTGGATGTGGGTTTATTTGGTTTATCATATATCTGACATGGTCTGTCTTGAGATTTGTATGCTCTGATACATATTGATATGACTTGACATATATGCATATCTGTGAATGCTTGTATGTATGAGATACTTTGATGTATATGTGACATATATGCATATCTCTGAACGCTTGTATGTATGAGATACTCTGATGTATATGTGTTGTTTATACTCTGATATGATGAGATGCATATACTCAGGGGGAGCTATTTCATTTTTGAACACTTGTTGTCATCAATCATCAAAAAGGGGGAGATTGTTGCATCTAAGCCTTCATGCCTAACCCTAATTTTGATGATTAATGAAAACAGAGTGTTTAGGACTAACTGTGCTTTTTGAGATTGATTAATACAGGGCTCCACTGGGAAGATTGTCGAGATGAACAAAACGAACCCAACGCAAAAGACGTAAAAGCACAAGTCACAAAAATGAAGACAAGACGCAAGCCGGAAAAGCAAAGGACCTAAGGTAATCTGTTTTTATTTTTCCGATCTCGGAGTCAGGAGACAGATCGGTTAAGGACTTTGTTCTTTAGCTTTTAACCATACTATAAAGAGGGTTAGCGAAAGTCCTCTTTTTATCTCCAACATAAACCGAGAAACTTAGGTCATTGCATTCCATCATTTTGGTTGGATTTGATTTGAACTTGATTTGAGTTTTGGATTTTCAGTTCAGTTTTTAACAGCAGAAGAGTTTTTGCTTTTTCTAGAAATATGTAGGCAGATGTGACTTTTCCTTCTGTTGACAAAAATGTAGCCCTTGAAATTATCTTTCAAACGAGCTATTAAACACCTCTTTTAGATTTCTGGATTTAATGTTATCACGGTTTTTGTTCAGACTGACTGTCAGTTTGCTGAACTGACTGTCAGTTTGAATGTCAGTTTAATTAAACTGACAATTGTCCAGAGAGGGTGTATTTTGTGCTCAAAATTTTTGTACTAAACTGACTGTCAGTTTGTCCATACTGACTGTCAGTTGGGGATTCGACCACAGTGTTTTTAACTGAGTTTCTATTTGATTTTGGTCGAGTCTGTGGTCGAACTGACTGTCAGTTGTGGGTTTCAAGTTTCCTTAAACGACCACGAACGGCTAGCAAATTTTCATCCGTAAATTTTGTCGGCCGTTGTGCACTAAACTGACAGTCAGTTAGGCAAACTGACTGTCAGTTTGAGTTGCTGATTTTCAGCCCTAGCTCCAACGGTTCATTTGATTCTTGAGGCTATAAATAGGGGCTTTGGGCATAAGTTTTAAACAACAAGCAGTAGCATTTTCTTATACACTCTTGAGCTTTAGTTTTCTACTTAAAATCTTGATCTTTTGATCAAGTCGAGTGTTTTCCGATCCACCGAGCACTTCAGTTCTTTTGCATTTGCATTCACTTAGTTTCTCGGTGCGTGTTTGGAGGTCAAGAGAAGACCTCGCTGCCTATTACTCTTGGTGAGCGGCCTCATCTAGAAGGTTCGGAGGCGTGGCCGTTGACCTCTCCAGAACGGAGATTGTTGGAGAGGCTCAGCAAGTTTGTACATGGCATTGGTGCTCGCCTTCCGGAGTGGACAAGGAGCAACCGTTAGTTGATAATACTCTTCGTGAGTATTGAGGCAAAACTCAAGTGACTTGAGTGCTTCAACGAGGACTAGTGGAGACTGGGCGAGTCTCCGAGATCTCGGTAAAAATTAATGTGTTCGTTCCCTTTTCCTTTTGCTTATATTATTTGCTCTTGATTTGCATTTATTTGATTTAAGCTTTAAGTTTTTTAAGATCCTCCTATTCACCCCCCCTCTAGTCGGCATCCTTGATCCAATAGTGTCCACTGATAATCCAGTGGTTTTGGGTGGAACCCTGGTGCCTGATGCTCATGAAGCCTCAGGACTTTGCAACACCTCCCCTTCCGATAGAAGGAGCGACTGTGGTAAGATTTCTCACAATCCTGCATGTTTTCGTTCCACTGTGCACATCTATTAAGTTGTGTTCATACAGGGAGAAGGGGTTACCATCCTCTTTAAGAGAAGGAAAACGAGGACGGACGAAGACTCTTCCCCGAGAGCAGCCATCAAGCTCTTCTCCCTCGGGAGCACATCATCGAAACCTAGACCGTGGGTGGGGTTTCGGATAAAGTGAGAACTTTTCCAATCATCACCTAAATATGACCGACCAGAGGTTTCTTCACCTTTAAATGTGTCTGTTTGTTGGAGCAGGGATGCTGCACCCAGTACCCCGGCGACCTCGACAAGCCATAGTACACCCACTACTGAGGTCGCGGGAGAGCCAAGCCCGATTCCCGTGGCCGAAGAGGTTCTTCGGGCCATTGTGGATGGAATGTGTAACACCCTGAGTTTAGGGGTAAAAACTCTCTTTTTCATGAACATCATGCATGCATGGATTTGTAGCAGTAGCAAGATCAGTTCAACCCTAATCTATCTTAAGCGCTAAAATCTCCAAATCTATCCAGTGAACCCAAATCAAGATCAGATTATTCAGATGTGATCTATCAGTTACTCTGAGCATAAAAGCCTTCAGAAGCCAAATTCAATTTCATCTCTAACTCCCAGATCTATCAATCCTTTTCTGTTTTCGAAAACAGAATTCTAATTACTATCCTAATTACCCTGAATACTCTGAACTCAGATTTAGCCAAATCTTGACCCAATTCAGAGCAGATTACTCTTGGATTATGATCATGGGTATGCCAATACCTTAATCCAGAACGTTGGTAGTCAGATTTCTTCATCTAAGTCTTTTTCACAGATCAATCCAAATTATATCGCAAATTAGTCCTTTATCTAATACCTGGAAACCCAAAAAGGCTAAAATCTTCAGATTAACTCCAAATTCAGAATTTCTTCAGCAAATCTCTTCTAAATGCTATTTGATACAATTTCCCCTTCTGTCCAGGTTACAAAATCACATCTTAAAGGCCAGAATTCAAAATCAATCGAAACTCAGATCTTATTTTACCCTAAAGTACCCTATTCTCAGTTTATATCGAAAATCATCAAATCATGCCAGATTTTACCAAATCTTTTAATAGATGAGTATAAGGTATAAGTTTATACTCATCTGTGAAATCAGATTTCAAATCAACTATCTCTAAGTCACAAATTACAAATCAGTCCAGAATTCAATCAAAAATCCTTACAAATAGGTCCCTGGTTCGATCTCAGCCGCTGTTCACGACCTCACCTGTTGTTCACGACCAGGTATCAGCTCCTTCGACCTCACCCACTGTTGCGACCAATCAGCAGTGCACGACGATCTCGACCGCAGTGCATAGTCTTTGCTTCGACCTCGACCGTGACCAGGAGCGCCTCATCGTCGTGATTGTTGCCGCCGATCAGCGCCGCTCTAGCCTGTGTTTTTCGCAACCGCCTTAGCACATGCACACGTGTTAGCACCTTAGCTGTTGCCGTGGCCATCCCCATCCATCTCACCAGCAGCTGTACGCCAGAGAGAAGCTTGTTGCTCGCCGTTGCTTCAACCTGAAGCCTTCTCCTTCGCCGGCGCAAGCATCTTAGCTCCAAGCCGTGAGCTTGAGCTTCGCTTCACTTTTCTTTGCCTATAAATAGCAGCCCCCATATTACCAGTACTGCTTTCCAGAGTTTCTCAGCAATTAAATGAAATTCTCTTCACTGTTGCCTTCTTCTCTGGCGAGTCGCCAAGGAGGTCAACGACGCAAGTTTCACTCACTGTATCAAACCCTAAATTGAGGCCACCAGTAAGTATCTCTCATCCTCCTCATCATGCTGTATCATTTAATTGGACTCCCATGCATCTCATCGCCGATGATCGCCGGAATTGTTAAAATGCCCTGTTCCAGTTATGCAATTCAAATCAATCCAAATTAGCCTTCGATCCAGTAGAGTAAAATGATCAGTGAGCTATTTTAAGCAACCCTGTGCATCCAGATTTCAAAATTGAACTCGAATCGAAGCATTATCCAAATTGAAACTTCACTAGTCACCGGCGACCGTCGCCAGGCTTCTCCAGTGATCCTCTGGCCAATCTAATCATGCCAATAGCTTCCTTATACTTCTCAGATACTCTCCAAGAAAGGAATTGAGTTCAACTGACCTGTATCAAAAATCCCCAAATCTTATGTCTTCTTCTCCGTCCACGGTGCTGATCTCCTCACCGGCGTCGCTTTAGGCCAATTCCCTTCATTTATACTACTTGAAGCTATCCAGGAACTCAACTGTGCCGTCAAATTTGAGTTTGAATCACTGCATCGCTCTGTTGCCGTTGAAGCTGTCTTCTTCTCCGGCGCAGCTTGTCACCGTTCACTGCCGTGCCTTCTCCAGTCGAGCCCAATGCATCAAGCAGTACCATTTAGCCCTAGCTAGCTCCAGCAATGCCAAGTTTCAGCAGCACAACACCAGATTGCAGTTTGAATGTTTTACCTTTCACTGCCGTGCCACCAGTGTGCTGCCCGGTCGTCGCCGGCCATTGCCGTCGATGTCACCTTGTCCAACATCTTCGCCTTGACCTCCTGAACATTTTCCTCTATTAGCTCGACCCCAGAATCTGCATAGAGTGCCAGATGTCGCTATGCCAAGATCTTGTCCAGTGGCTTCATTGTGCTGTGTCGCCACCATACTTTTCCACTAATTTTCATTATCATCCAGTCATCTTCAACCTTGGAACCTATTGAATCATTTGTTCCTGTTATCAAGGCCTACCTCCCAGACAAAGTGGTGCATCAATTAGAGCCATAGATCAAAAGTTATGGCAAGCCCTAGTTTCTGGCCATGTCAGTCCAATGTCAGTCTATGCCAGTTAGTGGCATTAGCCCTTTTCACTTCCTTCCAGATGTGTATTTTAAGCATGACTTTGTCCCTTAGACTCCTGAGGTTGTGATCTACAATTTCTTCTTCTATCACAACTTGATTTGAGCCCTTGAACTGCTTAGCCCTAGATTTTGACATTGTCAGCCCTATCCCAGAGCTTGTCAGCCAGTGGCATTAGCTCTTTTCACCTCTTTCCAGTTGTGCAAATTGAAAATAACCTTGTCCCTTAGACTTGTGGAGTTGTAATCTACATTTTTGTCGTGGTATTAAGAATACCCCGGCAGGTTTTGAAGACGATCCTAGCGGAGATTACGCAGCGCGGGTTGACCGGGTGACCGGTCCTCCCCCGCCGGACAAACACAAGAATTGACACGTGGATTTATACAGGTTCGGGTCCCGGTGGGGGCCCTAGTCCTGTTGACGCGCTCCTGACCGGAGCCGGCTGGGGAGGCTCTCTCCGGGGGAGAGGCTTCCGGAGCACGTCTGTGAGTTTAGCTATTCCAAATAATAATGAGTTGATCCTTGACAACAGAGGTGTACAAGGGCTATTTATAGCCTCAAAAAGAAGCAAAAAGCCTAAACTATCCCGGAAGCCACCGTCGGATTGAAGGGTAGGACCGTCCTTCTTCCGGTCAAACATCTTGGATGCTTGACAGGTGGTCGCTGATTCCCGAGGCGTCCCTCGCGTGACCTGTACGTGGTAAACAAACAGGGATTTTACCTTTTAGAAGGGCGATGACGTTCGGGACCCTTTCCGGAGGGCAGGGTCCCGGGAGCCTAAAAGGCGGCGCCCGGAACATGCCCCGTAGCCACCGTCCCGGGGGTCGAAAGGCGACGCCTGGGGCAGGCACCGGGGGCCACTGTCCACGGGCAAATGGCGGCACCCGAGACCCGCCCGGGGGGCAGGGTCCCGGGAGCCAAAAGGCGGCGCCCGGGACATGCCCCGGAGGCATCGTCCCGGGAGCCAAAAGGCGGGGCCCGGGGCAGGCACCGAAGGCCACTGTCCCCGGGCGAATGGCGGCGCCCGAGACCCGCCCGGGGGGCAGGGTCCCGGGAGCCAAAAGGCGGCGCCCGGGACATGCCCCGGAGGCATCGTCCCGGGAGCCAAAAGGCGGCGCCAGGGGCAGGCACCGGAGGCCACTGTCCCCGGGTAAAAGGCGGCGCCCGGGACCAGCCCGGGGGGCACGGTCCCGGGAGCCTAAAAGGCGGCGCCCGGGGCAGGCACCGGGGGCCACTGTCCCCGGGCAAATGGCGGCGCCCGAGACCCGCCCGGGGGGCAGCGTCCCGGGAGCCAAAAGGCGGCGCCCGGGACATGCCCCGGAGGCATCGTCCCGGGAGCCAAAAGGTGGCGCCCGGGGCAGGCACCGGAGGCCACTGTCCCCGGGTAAATGGCGGCGCCCGGGACCCGCCCGGGGGGCAAGGTCCCGGGGGCCAAATGGCGGCGCCCGGGACATGCCCCGGAGGCACGGTCCCGGGAGCCCAAAAGGTGGCGCCCGGGGCAGGCACCGGAGGCCACTGTCCTCGGGTAAATGGCGGCGCCCGGGACCCACCCGGGGGGCAAGGTCCCGGGGGCCAAATGGCGGCGCCCGGGACATGCCCCGGAGGCACGGTCCCGGGAGCCTAAAGGGCGGCGCCCGGGGCAGGCACCGGAGGCCACTGTCCCCGGGAAAAAGGCGGCGCCCGGGACCAGCCCGGGGGGCACGGTCCCGGGAGCCTAAAAGGCGGCGCCCGGGGCAGGCACCGGGGGCCACTGTCCCCGGGCAAATGGCGGCGCCCAAGACTCGCCAGGGGGGCAGCGTCCCAGGAGCCAAAAGGCGGCACCCGGGACATGCCCCGGAGGCATCGTCCCGGGAGCCAAAAGGTGGTGCCCGGGGCAGGCACCGGAGGCCACTGTCCCTGGGTAAATGGCGGCGCCCGGGACCCGCCCGGGGGGCAAGGTCCCCGGGGCCAAATGGCGGCGCCCGGGACATGCCCCGGAGGCACGGTCCCGGGAGCCCATGGCGGCGCCCGGGACATGCCCTGGAGGCACGGTCCCGGGAGCCTAAAGTGCAGCGCTCGGGGCAGGCACCGGAGGCCACTGTCCCCGGGCAATCATGAACTTACCTGGAGTTGGCCGCATGGAGATTTCCCCCAACAATTTTATTCTACTACCTCAAGTTGAGATAATCCCTCTGTCATCCATCGACCCTATGTCGATGCCTTGAACCGAATGTCGATCTAAAGACGTTCGCTGTTTTTGAGCGAACCGGTCGCAACCTTGATATCATTCTGATACTTGGAGACATTTGAAACCTTGTAAACCTTTGCAACTAATCTTAACCCTGGTTTCCATAACTTAACCCTAATCAGCTTCTAAACCCAATCATTTCAGAATCCTCGGGACATTCATCTTTGCATTATTGCATATAGTATAATAATGTATTGAAAAGATTGTGATTCTTGGTTGCTTGTTTGATTGGAGAGTAGATCAAGAGCCAAAGTTCGAGGACTTCACTACTGACCTGACGTCAGCTGCTGTCTCTTACGACACGGAAGGCAAGTCATAGCCTTGATCATCTTGAACCCATATTTTATGAGTTGCTATGATATGACCTTGAATATAAGTAATACTGCATGTGAAAGAATGGTTGAGATATATTTTGGCAGTACAAAGCTGGATGCTTGTGAAATGTGAAAAGATTAAATAGTGAACCATGAACTATTATATGTACTTATATATATTCATGAAATAAAACCCCTAGCCGTGACCAGAAATTTGGTATGGATGGCTGTAGCACTCGAGGTGCTTAACTACAGAGGATAGCAGGCACGGAAGGTGCATGGTTGTGGATGATCTAGTCACTGGCATATAAGGACTAGAACCTTGTGTTGTGTGTCTAGTGGCATGAAACACGTGCTAACCGCAAGCCTGGTATGGGACAGGCCTGAACAAGTACTTATGCGGATCGCACATGAAACCCCTGCAGGAGTTGTGTGGTGATGCACGATTTACACGGAGAATGGCTCCCACATTTATCACTGAAGGTGATCTTGCACGCTGACCCAGCAATGGGAATATGAGTAGGGGTGGGGGTTTGGCTACAACCCGCCACAACTGTGGTTCGCGAGAGATCCACAGGGTCGGGGGTGAAATGTGAGTAAAACATAACAAAAGTTCTTGTTATCTCCACCTTGCCACTCACAGTATGAAGTGAGTCAGGGGTCCAATCCTTGTGATAGGAAAGGCTTGAAAGTGGAATATCTTGCGGGTAAGTTAGTACCTCTCTGCAGAGTTAAAAACGTATTCGAATACTCCGAGCTCCCGGGTTTATAGGAGTCTGCTGCGGTGGATTAAATCCACGGGGTGTGGCACAAGTATGTTTTCTAAATAAAATTTGATAAGTCAAGATTACCCAAATGACATGTGTTGTCATGATAAGGGGTGCTGCCGTGGGCTGTCGTGTGTCCACGTGTCGCGGTAGTGCTATAATCTAGTGAACATAAATAGAGATGCTATGTTATGAAAAGTGCTGCCATGAGATGAGATGAGACATGAAAGTAAAGATTACTTTACAAACATCCATAATTCTTGACTAGTCTAGGTTCATAACAATACTACTATATGTATCTACTCTTCCCTATGACTTGTTGAGTACGTAAGTACTCACCCTTGCAACTTACAACCCAGAAGATGGAGTGTACCAAGATCCAGAAGAAGGCGTGGAGAACTTCTTGGACCAAGATGAAGGAGAGCCAGATCCACCAAATCCCTGATGTGTTGTTCTGCCGTCAACTTCTTACTGTGGAAGGGACACCCATCATCCGCTATGTAGAAGTTTTATTTTTCTTTAACTAAACCTTGAATGCCACGAAGGTATTGTAACCTTTTTATGTAATATTATGGCCAATAGGTCTCGCTACTTAGTACTTTGTAAGTTTTTCTGCTGTAATGTGAATATACTCCTGTGTTTGACTCATCCTGGGAAGTCAAAGGTATGCATATATGGGACTAGCTACAACAAGCTAGGTCTCCACGGGGGTAGTCGTAGTCCTAGCTTCGGGGCACGACAGAATGGCAGAGGAAATCCGTTCCCGGGGGACGGAAACCGAAGTCCCGGTCATAGAGGGGGAACAACAGGAAAAGTCATTTACTGCCCCTACCGCAGACACTACAAATCCTGAAGTTAGACCTAATGCTGATGTTGAGAGCGACTCAATCAGCAATTACATAGAGGTATGAACAATCTTTATTTCCCAACCCGTAAAAAATTCTGGAACATTCAAGTCTCAAGAGCAAATTCCTTATGTGTTCCAGGACTTGACCCGGGTGGCGACCAAGTCAACAGCTATGGCCAAGCATATTGAGGTCACACAACGGAGGATCAGCCAGCTAGAATAGTAAGTATAGTGCTCTTTATTCATGTCAACTTGAATCCGTATTTAAGCATAACTGGTTGTCCTTCTTGATACAGAGAAAATGCCTTTCTGCACAAGAGCATGGCTGATCGAGAGAATCAAGAAGAAACTGCAGCTGCGAGATATTCTTCTTTGGAGAAGGAACTTCGCGATGCACAGTCAAAGCTTTCTTGTAAGTACACTCCCGACCAGAAGAAAACTTCACATCATATGAGCTTTACTTATAGTAAATATTTACTATATTTGTTCAGCACAAGAGGATCAAATAAGCCGTCTTTCAGAAGAGAACAGAAACCATCAGACGACCATTGAGTTGCAAAGCTCGAGAATTGATACTGCCAGCATAGAGAATAAGGGACTGAACGAAACAATTTCCTCCTACAGCGGTACTCAATTAGATATCTTCAAAAAGCTGAAGATGGTGGCTACTCTGCTAAAAACAGATGTGATTGAGTCATAAAAGGACAATCTAAGCCTTAGCGAGCTAGCCACACTGGTCGTGGCCCAAGCCAAATCACTCCTCGAGTATCTTCCTGAAGATACCAAATGGCAAGAAGAGGAGCTAAGGTCAAATGTCAGATCCGTAGCCTCTGTCATTCTCTGCAGATTATGATTCCACCACGGCCCAAATTTGAATTTGAAGCCGGTGGTAGGAGATGCAGAGATCGAGAGTGATCGATTTAAAGCCATCTTTGAAGAAGTCAATCCTCTAGTCGAAGATCTACTGAAAGAGTTAGTCCTCATTTGATTTTTTGTAATGATCTCTCTTAGTAACTATACCTGTAAATTTACAATTATAACATGCGAATGCGTGCCTTAAATTTTTGGAAAAGAGAGATACTTTCTTTGTTTCATAGCATGACCATATCCTCTTAGCCCCTTCTAGAAATCACAAATACTGAAGATTTAGTATTATAATTTCTGGAAAAATATATGGCATGATGAACACCTAGGAAATTGCTTTAACCTAGCTATAATCATCCGACCAAACTGATACTAACCTCAATACTTCATCCGACCTTATTACGAACTGACAGCCACTCGAATGATCAGGAACATGCCAGTAAGTTCCGTGTGCGTTGAGAAACAGCTTATTGAGGGATGTCTCAGCTGGATGTGACCACGAGATCGGCCAATGAATCTGGTTAAGATATTTGTAACAAGATGGTCATAGGCGATCAGCCCCCGAGCCAGGCCCGATACAAGTATGGAAATAAAGAAAACAGACATAACATGAAGCAAAGAAGAGTACTCAAGAAGTTTTTTGTTAAACTATGCTAATTAAACAGGAAAAAAAGATTGGGAAACTTACACGTAAAACTTGCGCAGTTCATCAATGTTCCATGTATTGGATAAGATTCTACCATCCTCCATTGCTAACCGGGCCGATCCTGGTCGCGGTACCAAAACGACAACGTAAGGGCCTTCCCACTGAGGAGAGAACTTATTGCGGTTAGACTGGTTTTGTATTTTTCGTAAAATCAGATCACCCACGTGAAGACTACGCGAGCGCACCCTTCTGCTGTGATATTTTCGCAAAGCCTGCAAATATACCACTGACCATACCAACGCTCGATCACATTTTTCTTCGAGAATGGTTAACTCCTGGGTACGTTGTTCGATCTGATCAATCTGGTCGAATTGATCTGTTCGAACAGAACCAATACGGATTTCTGTAGGTAATACCACCTCAGCGCCGTATACCAATTGGAAAGGTGTCTCACCAGTGGCCCGACTACAGGTAGTGCGTAGTGCCCATAGAACAGAGTAGAGTTCATCCACCCAAGCCCCCAAGCGCATCTTAAGGCGATCGAAAACAAGTTTCTTGATGCCTTGTAATATTTGCCCATTGGCGCGTTCGACAGCACCATTGCTCTGTGGTTGAGCTACAGAAGCAAAGCACACCTTGGTTCCAATATTATCGCAATAGTCCAAAAAGAGACCACTAACAAATTGGGAACCGTTGTCAGTAATGAGACGACTTGGAACATCAAGTCGAGTAACGATGTTCTTGTGAAAGAATTTCTGTGCCACAGCAGCGGTGACATTGCGGACTGGCTCAACCTCAATCCATTTTGTGAACGTGTCAATGGCCACGAACAGGAATTTGTAACCATTAACGGCCTGTGGCATAGGTCCTACATTATCCATTCCCCAGACCGCGAAGGGCCACGCTAATGGGATAGTTTGCAAGGCATATGCGGGCTGATGAACCTGCCTGGCATGAAATTGACACTGGGGGCATGTCTTGACCAAATTCTTGGCATCATCGAGTGCCGAAGGCCAGAAAAAGCCCTGTCAGAAAGCTTTTCCAACCAGTGTACGAGATGACATGTGCGCACCACACACACCGTCATGGATTTCTTTCAAGATGGACTTACCTTCTTCTTGAGTAATACAACACATGAATACTCCTTGAGTACCCTTCCTTGGGCAAGGTCCCATGTTCGAGATAGACCCTCAATGGATGAGTCCAATCCCCTTCTTGTCCGAGGTTGGTAACGAAGACTGTTACCTGGTCATCTTCGACTGTAGTCTTGATCGAAGGATGCTCTAAGTATTCGACAAACACCCCTACCGGAGCAGATGTACGTGAGGACCCAATTTTGGATAATTGGTCTGTGAGAATATTGTCCTTTCGTGGGATATATTGGACTTCGAAATGACAGAAGTATTTTTCCAATCTCCTCACTTCCCCCAAGTACTGAGCCATTGTCTCATCGGAGGTGCTGTACTCCTTGTTTACCTGGTTTACAACTAGCTATGAGTCTCCCTTCACCACTAATCGACAGACCCCAAAGAATTTTGCTGCCCGGAGCCCTGCAATAAGACCTTCATGCTCTGCTGCGTTGTTTGTAGCAACAAAATGTAATTGAATGACATACTTGAGTTGGTCGCCTTTAGGCATGACTAAAACAACTCCAGCTCCCGAGTGTTGGAAACTTCGAGGACCGTCAAAATACATCGTCCAATGGTCAGTGTACAACAAATCTTCGGATTCTCGCATTGGAGGGTCAGGGTTAGTCCATTCGACCACAAAATCTGTAAGGATCAAAGACTTGACTACAGTGCGAGGGGTGAAATGGATGTCAAACGCTCCAAGTTCCACAGTCCACTTCGCAATTCGACCCGATTTCTCTGGGTTTCGGATTATATCTCCCAACGGGAAGGACGAGGGCACTGTAATTTTATGTGCCTGAAAGTAATGTCGTAATTTGTGGGAAGCCAAGTATTTTTTGGACCTCAGGGTAACTCTCCTTAGGACTATGAAGTACCTCGCTTACGTAATAGATGGGTCATTGCACACCTTCTCTTATCGCTATCAGGACAGCGCTGACCGCATGATGTGTGGCCGCCAAATAAAGAAGTAGCTGTTCCCCTGCTACTGGGGAAACCAACACCGGTGGACTAGATAAGTATGCTTTAACCTCTTGGAATGCTTTCTCGGCTTCATCCGACCAGGCAAAACCATGGTGCTTGCGGAGAGCTTTGAAGAAAGGTAATCCCTTTTCACCTAGTCTCGATATGAATCGACTTAAAGCCGCCATGCGACCTGCTAGGCACTGGACTGCCTTCATGGTCGAAGGAGACCTCATTTGCTCGATGGCCCTGATTTTCTCGGGATTAACCTCTATCCCTCTAGAACAAACAAGAAAACCTAACAGTTTACCAGATGAAACCCCGAAAGAACACTTTTTTGGGTTTAATTTTATTCCAAATCGATTTAAATTACAAAAGGTCTCAGCAAGATCATCTAAATGAGTCAAGCTTTTTAAGCTTTTTACAACCAAGTCGTCTACGTAAGCTTCAAGATTACGCCCCATCTTGGAAGAAAAGATCTTTTGCATCAAGCGCTGGTACGTGGAACCGGCGTTCTTGAGACCAAATGGCATTATGACGTAGCAGTAGGTGACAAATGGTATGATGAAGGCAGTCTTCTCTTCATCTTCATCTGCCATGCTAATTTGATGATATCTTGAGTAAGCATCCAGAAAACTCATCAGTTCGCAACCCGCAGTAGAATCGACCAACTGATCGATGCGGGGAAGGGGAAATCATCCTTCGGGCAGGCACCATTTAGGCTGGTGTAATCGACGCACATGCGCAACTTACCATTTGACTTACAGACCATGACCGGATTTGCAAGCCGCTCCAGATGTTCGACTTCTTGAATAAACCCGGCTGCTTGGAGTTTATCTCACTCTGTGTGGATAGCTTCTTGCCGATCAACAAC
The DNA here is from genome assembly GCA_019359835.1 of Pharus latifolius. NCBI lineage: Eukaryota > Viridiplantae > Streptophyta > Magnoliopsida > Poales > Poaceae > Pharus > Pharus latifolius. The sequence goes on from CM033323.1 coordinate 69,805,783, forward strand.
AAAGCGCCTAAGCTTCTAATTTATTGGTCGCTGTCCAGGTCGAATTGCTAACCTGTGCTCAATTATCTTCCTTGGGAGACCGGGCATGTCTGATCCGGGAGGATCTCCAAGTCCTGATCGCATGCGGCTTCGCGACCAAGTCCTGATCGCATACGGCTTCACGACCTTAACCGTGTTCGAAAAGGATTCGCGAACATGGATGGGTCCGCGAACATGGATGGGTCCGCGACCATAGATTGGTCCGCGACCAGGAAAATGAATTCGTTCCCTGTTTGGAATTGTAATCCGATCCGAATGTATATAACTAAGCTTATCTGTTTAGAATTAGTTAGATGAGTCTAATACGTTTAGGTTATTGAGTCTGATACGTACTCATACAATTAGACTATAAATACCTTGTAATAGGTCTAGTTTAGATCATCGAAGAGTCATAGAGCTTATTTTAGTTTTAGACACTTATAGTTCCTTCGACGTGTAAGCCCTCTTTGAAATAAAGAGTTGTGCGATTACTTTGGGTTTTGGTATAAGATCCCGTTATTCCTCATATTAGAATATGGACGAGCCTAGTGCGAAAACCAAGGCTAGGTCTCAAACAGATCAATGTCAGATGGTTTCCACGTAATCACATCTACATTAGCCCGGAGGAAGGTAACCAACTCGAGTTCCTATTTGTCGTCCAGGCCTGATCCAATCCGAATTGTTCTAGATGGATCATCTGGGCATAATGGAAACAGTTTTAGCTTTTCCTCTGGTCGAGGGGCGACCTTGATCGTATCAGCAGCCGTGATGGTAACTTTGACATCCCAAAGGGGAAGTTGATCCACGAGTTCCAGTGATAACCGATCGCAAGTCAATGCCACGTTACGGCTACCTCGAACCGAGATCACGCCTTTGGGGCCAGGTAACTTGCTGCACTGATAGGAGTAGTGCATCGCCAACATAAATTTAGCGAGAGTTGGCCTGCCAAAAATCACATTATAAGCCGAATCACAATCAATTACATCGAAAGTAACTAACTCTGTTCGGAAATTATCCGGTTCACCCGGTGTGACCAAGAGCACCACCTGTCCCATTGGCATCATCGAGGGACCAGGAATTATCTCATAAAACGGATGGATTATGGGTTTGATTTTTGAACGAGGGATTTGCATCTCGTCCAATGCCTTGACCAGTAAAGGTCCAAGGAACTGCCTCCATTGATCAGGACCCTTTCCACTCTTGCATTACTGATTATTGGGGTAATGACCAGAGGTAATCTCAGTGGTCGAGTAAGCCCAACGGGACAATCAGAACGATCAAACGTGAAAGGGGTGTCCGACCAACGGGGGTATTGTGTTTCACCAAGGGGAGCTTCTGCTTGGTTAACTTCTCGAGGAAATGCTTTAAACTGTCGTTTAGAAACAAAAGAGGAGGAACCACCAAAAATGACATTAACATAATTATGAGGTACCTGGTAGGACATTTCTTCATTCCCGTCGGCGTCTCTAAGCCCGCAAGTTTGCTCTTTCGATGGCAAAGTTGGCATTGGCCCAATTCCCTGGTAGAAGTCATCTAGTTGCTTCAACCAGCTCCGGCAATTTTTGAGATCGTGTCCTGGAGAATTGTGGATCGGACACCATTTCTTGCCTTCCTGCTAGTTAATCGGTTTTTCTGGCTGGTCGGAATTGCAACCACCAGAGGATGTTTTATTCTTAAATGAAAATTTATTACCTTTTGCCGACGGTGGCTTTTCCGTGACTACGACCTCCCGGTACTATCCGGTTCGATTCTTTTTTGTTTTCTTTGACTTTCGGCTCGATGAAGACTCCAGCTTCTTCCTCGCATCCTCTTTTTTCAGATCCTTGAGACCTAGTTGGGGTGGTAGGTTTCCTTTATTGACCATCCTATTCCATTCAACGGCCTCAGCCGCGTCTGAATAACGATCAGCCATATCAAAGAGATTGGCGGCTGATCGAGGGGGGTTGATAAGCAAATCTTCCATAAACCTCCGATATCGAACAACGTGCTTAAACGCCCTGATAACAGAGCTATCGAATATGTTTGGGATGGTATTTCTCACCCCGACAAACCTTTTGACAAACTGTCGGAGAGTCTCTGTGGAAGTTTGTCATAGACGATGAAGATCGTCTTCTTTCCCAGGTTTTTGGTAAAAATTTTGGAAATTGTTGAGGATGGCATCGTACAACATTTCCCAGTTATATATTGAACCCTCGGGCTGATTGAAGAGCTAGGTCCTTGCCGGCCCCTCGAGAACCATCGGTAAATAGTTGGCCATCACGCGATCAACCCCACCTGCCGCTTGGATAGCGGTAATGTAAATCTGAAGGAACTCCAACGGATTCTGGGTCCCATCAAACCTCTCAATAGCCCCTGGCTTAAACTTATCCAGCCAGACGACCGCATGGAGGCCTAGCGAAAAAGCCTTGCAGCCTACATATGGGCTGTGGAGAGTTTCGCGATTTCCGGTATACCCACGAGCGGTTTCGCACGATGGGGATGCGCCGCGTGGTCCCAGACGAGAATGCACAGGAATTCGATCTCGATCGTGAGAGCTTCCTATGCGCCTGGATTTGTCATGCTGAAGTGATCCGGATGGTAATCGATTACGCCTACCATGACTGGGGTAAGAATACTACTTTTCATGGGAATGTATTGTAGACCGGGAGGAAGCTATAGGGGTTGCCTCAGATGCAACCTCATCCAGCTTCCACACCAGGATCCTAGCAAAAACCGGTTTGTCCGCGTTAGTGAGGGTAGGAAGAAAATTACGTAAGACCTCCGCGATAGATCGAAGTTGGCCATGCGTACTCCTCTTTGGTGCGCCAGGTAAATGCTCCAGTGGTGAAGAAGGCGACTGGTCGTGCCTGCGACCATGTGGGCGACGGGAGGAACTAGGGGCGGCGTCATAACGAGCCTGCGCAGTCTGGAGAGCCTCTAAGGCTGTCCTGCGGAGTTCGTTATCTCGTCGCTCGCGGTCTTGATCCTCCTTCTGCTTGCTCTCTTGTTCCTCCTTTTATCTGTGCTCCTGTTCTTCCCTAGCGACCCGCGGATCGGTATTTTCTTTCGACAAGGCGGCGAACTCTCTGGGGAGCGAAGCTACAGAAGGAGTGAACATCTTTGTTTGCTCCGAGTCGGATTCGAAGTCAAAGAGAGAGTGGAGGTTGTCGGGATCAAACCTCCCTGGACTGAGTTCTTGGTCACTACCATCCTAGTTCCTGATGGGAACACACGGCGACCGAGACTTGATTTTGCAAATAGTGGAACTGACTTCAAGTTTCGGACTTGTCTCTCCCATTCCCTGGTCGATGGACATGACCCAGGAAGGGGAAAACGTGTCCTCTTGATGTTCCTTCGGAATGTCTTCACAACTGACCTCTTCCATGGGAATAGGTTCACTGGGTGAAGGCATTTGTATATGGGCATAATCGTCGAGATCAAAATCGTTCTCAGAATCATATACCCCAGACATTGTTCGCCGAAACTCCAGATGAAGGGAAAGCACCTTGAGAAAGGCCCCACGGTGGGCACCAGCTGTCGACGATTTGGACTCGGGGTCCTTAGTCGATCTTATGCAAATTTGTGAGTTGCAGGACCTTTCAGGGCGCTCCTTCGGAAAGGTAGGGTGAATCAAATCTGTAGAGGCACGAGAGATTTTATATAGGTTCGGGCCCTCGATGGTGGGAGTAATAGCCCTACGTCCTGTTGTGATTTCACTATATGTAATGAAATGTTTGTACAAAAGGGGTAGAAGAGAAGATCATAGGTGATGATCTCTTCTATGTTAGTGTCTACCTAACTATATCTAAGCCTTCAGGTTTGGCGAATGCCTGGTAATGCTTGTATGCTTGACCGAATTAGTCAGTTATCACTTGCCCCCTTTGGAACGTTCATTGACTACCCTTTCATACTGGACAAACGGGCGCCAATACGAAACAGCATTGGACAGTTGTTAAGATGCAGTTTTGTTAACCGCACCTAACTCCCACGCAGGCTTAACACGTGCAATCAAGGGATAACCGCACATGTTAACCTCCTGGCAGTTTTCTTCATACGTGCAAATATCTTCGTGATTCTTCGGGATAGGCCCATTCAAGGTGCTAGGCCTTCCCTGATTATCCTGGTCGCAGACAATCAACGACCCTCTGACCGCGCACTTCTCTGGAGTTTCCTGACCGCGCATTGTCTGCGACCTCATGATCGCGCAGGGATTACGACCATGAAGTATCACTGTATCCGCACTTTTTAGATCATCTGAGACCATAGGGACGGACTTATTGACATACGTCTAGTCTGACTCTGCCCTAAACCAGACGTGCAATACTTTGAACTAGCTCGGGTGATAATCCCTGTCACATGGCTCGACAAACGTAGGATAAAGGAATCAAACCATAAGGTAACACGACAAAAGGTACATGTTATTTTTAACGAAATCATGCTAATTGAAAAGGAAAAAGGAAATGGAAAAAACTTACACGTAAAACTTGTGTAGCTGATCTATGTTCCAAGTATTGGACAAGATCCTTCCATATTCCATTGCTAATCGGGCTGATCCTGGTCGCAACACTGAGACCAAAGTATATGGGCCTTCCCACTAAGGGAAGAATTTGTTGCGATTAGACTGGTTTTGGATTTTTTGTAAAACCAGGTTGCCCACATGAAGACTACGAGGTCGCACCCATTTACTGTGGTATTTACGCAGAGCTTGTAAATATGCTGCAGACTTAATGAACGCCCGATTGTGTTTCTCCTCAAGGAGGGTAATATCTTGGACTCGTTTTTCATGTTGATCAGAATGATCAAATTGATCTACACGAACAGAACCAATGCAAATTTCCGTAGGTAAGACAGCCTTGGCACCATACCAGCTGAAAAGGTGTTTCACCCGTAGCTCGACTACATGTAGTGCATAGTGCCCATAGAACGGAGTAGAGTTCATCTACCCAATCCCCGAGCGCATTTTAAGGCGATCAAAAACCGTTTCTTAATGCCTTATAATACCTGCCCGTTGGCACGTTCAACGGCGCCATTTGTCTGTGGATGAGGCACAGATGCAAAACACACTCTGGTCCCAATATCGTCGCAATAATCTAGAAAAATACCACTAACGAATTGGGAATCGTTGTTAGTAATAAGGCGATTTGGGGACACCAAATCGTGTCACAATATTCTTATGAAAGAATTTCTTCGCCGTAGTGGCGGTAACATTGCAGACTGGTTCAGCTTCAATCCATATAGTAAACGTGTCAATGGCTACGAACAAGAACATGTACCCATTAACTGCTTGGGGCATAGGACCCACTATATCTATTCCCCAGACCGCAAAGGGCCATGTTAAAGGAATAGTTTGTAAAGCGTATGCAGGCTGATGAACTTGTCGTGCATGAAATTGACACTGTGGGCATGTTTTGACCAATTGCATGGCATCATTAAGTGCTGAAGGCCAATAAAAACCCTGTCGAAAAGCTTTTCCGACCAGCGTCTAATAAGACGTATGTGCGCCACACACACATCATGAATTTCTTTCAAGAGAGATTTACCTTCCTCTTGAGATATACAGCACATGAATGCTCCTTGAGTACCTTTTCTATACAAAATTATATCAATTATTTTATATAGACACGCCTTTCGTACTAACCGATCACTCTTAGTTTCATCCTTGGGCAAGGTCCCATGTTCAAGATAGATCCACAATAGACGGGTCCAATATTGTTCATGTCCATGGTCAGCGACGTGAACTGTCATTAGATCATCCTTGACTAAAGCTATGATCAAACGGTATTGTAAATGTTCGATGAACACTCCTGCTGGAGCGGATGTGCATGAGGACCCAATTTTTGATAATTGGTTTGCGAGTATATTATCCTTTCATGGAACAAATTGGACTTTGAAATGACTGAAGTGTTTTTCTAATCTCCTCACTTCCTCAACATAATGAGCCATTGTCTCATCGGAGGTGATGCACTACTTGTTTACTTGGTTTACGACTAGCTGTGAGTCTCCCCTCACCACTAATCGATGGACCCCAAGGAATTTTGCTGCTCAGAGCCCAACAAGAAAACCTTCATACTCTACTGCGTTATTGGTTTCAATAAAGTGTAATTGAATGACATACTTGAGTTGGTCGCTCTGAGGTGTAATTAAGACCACTCCAGCTCCCAAGTGTTGAGAACTGCGAGAGCTGTCAAAGTACATCGTCCAATGGTCGGTGCATTGTAAATCTTTAGATTCTTGCGCAGGTGGGTCAGGGTTAGTCCATTCGACCACAAAATCTACAGGAATTTGAGATTTAACTGTGACACGAGGGGTGAAATGGATATCAAATGCTCCAAGTTCCACTACCCATTTCGCAATGTGATTTCTCCGGATTTCGGATAATATCTCCCAATGGAAAGGATGAAGGCACAGTAATTTATGTAGTTGAAAGTAATTGTCGTAGCTTACGGGAAGCCATCAAAAGAGCATAAAGTAACTTCTGGACCTCAGGGTAACGCTCGTTTGGTCCATGAAGTACTTCACTTACATAATAGATTGGTTGTTGTACACCTTCTCTCTCCGCGACCAGGACTGTGTTGACCGCGTGAGGGGTGGCTGCCAAGTAAAGGAGTAATGGTTCCACAAATTTGGAGAGACCAGTACTGGCGGACTAGATAAATATTCTTTGACCTCTTGAAAGGCTTTTCTGGCTTCATCTGACCAGGTAAAACCATTGTGTTTGCGAAGAACCTTAAAGAAAGGCAAACCACGTTCGCCTAGGCGCCATATGAAATGGCTTAAAGCCACCATGTGACCTGTTAGGCTCTGGACATCCTTCATAGTCGAAGGAGATCTCATTTACTCAATGGCCCTGATTTTTTTATGATTAACCTCAATTCCTCTTGAACAAACAAGGAAACCCAAAAGTTTACCAGAAGAAACTCTGGTACATGGAACCAGTGTTCTTGAGACCAAATGGCATTCTGACATAGCAGTAAGTGCCAAAAGGTGTGATAAAGGCAGTTTTCTCTTCATCTTCTTCTGCCATGCTAATTTGACGGTAGCCTGAATAAGCATCCAGGAAGCTCATCAGTTCACACCCGCAGTAGAATCAACCATCTGATCAATGCGGGGAAGGGAAAATCATCCTTCGGACAGGCACTATTTAGGCTGGTGTAATCGACGCACATGCGCCACTTACCATTTGACTTTAGGACCATGATCTGGTTTGCAAGCCATTTAGGATGATCGACTTTGCGAATAACCCTGCCTTCTGGAGTTTATCTAACTCCGACCGGATGGCTTCTTGTCAGTCAACAGCAAAGCATCTCAGCCTTTGCTTTATTGGTCATTGTCCAAGCCGAATTGCTAGCCTGTGCTCAATCACTTCCCTTGGGACTCCAGGCATGTCGGATGGTTTCCATGCAAACACATCAGCGTTAGCCCGGGGCAAAGTAATGAGTTCGAGTTCCTATTTGTCATCCAAACCCGATCCAATTCGAATGGTTCTGGATGAATCATCTGGGTACAATAGTTGGCAAATAATTTGCCATCAAGTGGTCATTTCTCTCTACTGCTTGAATGGCAGTGATGTAGATTTGAAGAAACTCGGATGGATTCTGAGTTCTATCGAACCTTTTGATCGTTCCTAGTTTAAATTTATCCGGCCAGACCACAGCACAGAGGCCTGGTGAGAAAGCCTTACAACCTATGTAGGAACTGCGGAAAGGTTTATCACTGCGACCTTCCACATGGTCGCAGGTGACATTATCATGAGGAGATACACCTCATGGTTCCAGACGAGAATGGACTAGTACGCGATCTTGATCGTGGGAGCTTCCAACTCGCCTAGCCTTGTCATGCTGAATCAACCCTACTGGCCATCGATTTCACCTTCCCTGGTTGGAATGAGAATAATCCTGCCCATGGGAACGAATTGTGGAATGGGACGATGCCGTTGGAGTTGCATCAGAAGCAACTTCGTCGTGCGTGTCCGCTAGGACTCTGGCAAAGGTGGTTTTATCTGCATCTCCGAAGTCAGGAGGAGGATTACGCAGTGTATCTGCGATCACACGAATTTGTTGTTGTGTGCTCCTCCTAGGTGCCATGGGAGTTACTATTTCCTCAACTGCCTGGGGATACTCTGGGGCCAAAGAGGGAGTCTGGTGGCACCTGCGACCATGCGGATGATGGGAAGTGCTAGGAGCGGTATCCCGAACAACAGCATCGTGGCGAGATTGCGCAAGGTGTAAGGCTTCCTTAGTGGCCCTGCGAACCTCATTTTCTCGTTCCTCGTGGTCTTGATCCTCCTTTTGTCTGTGCTCTTGTTCTTCTCTGGCAATTCACTGCTCAAGAGTTTCCTCTGATAGCGCAGCAAATTCTCGAGTAATCGAGGTCGTAGATGGGGAAAACATCCCTCCTGGTTCTGAATCAGATTCGAAATCAAAGAGAGATTGGATATTGTCCGGGTCAAACTTTCCAAGACTAAGCTCCATATTACCATCATCCACATCCTATGGAGCGATGTGTTGTGGTACATATTCAGCCTTTGATGTGGTAGGACTCACATGAGGCGTTTGTTCCATCTTCTCTGGTTCTTGGTTGATGGACATGACCAAGGTTGGAGAAGATGCACCCTCAAGATGTTCTTCAAGGACATCTTCACGATCAACCTCCTCCATAGGAACGGGATAATCAAATGAGGGCATCTGAACATGGGCATAGTCGTCAAGATTGAAATCGTTCTCAGAATCATATGCTCCTGACATAGCTTATCAGAACTCCTGATGAAAGAAAACATCCTAAGAAAGGCCCCACGGTGGGCGCCAACTGTCGATGATTGGGACTCGGGGTCCTTAGTTGATCTTACGCAGATTTGTGAGTTGGGAGTGAGACCTTTCAGGGTGTTTATCAGGTAAGTCAAGACAAGTATGAAATGGAGACACGAAGAATTATATAGGTTCGGGCCCTCAATGGATTGAGTAACAACCCTACGTCCTGTGGTGGTTTCACTATGTATGAGAATGTTTACAGAGGAAGAGAGATTGCTACCGAGTCTAATCAATATCTCTCAATACTTCTGCCTATTGTCTATTGCTTGAATTGTTCAAGTCTTCGATCCCCTCCTCCTGTATATCCGTCACCCTTTTGTACTAATCGAAAGGATGCCAATGTAGAGTAGTTCCAGGAGTTTAGATGATTGCTAATATGCAGTTGCATAATTGCACTTTAATCTTTATCTCCTCGCCGGTTAACATGTACAGTTATGGATAACAACACATACTAACCTCTTGACAGTTGTCTTCACACATGGGAGAGGAAATGATCTTATGCTTGAATCGTGACCGGAAGGCTCAGTCACTACTTAAGCTCTAGTAGTGTCCTGACCGCACATAGCTTGTGACCATAGTCTAGTCTTGAGTTCGCAACCTTCTGGTCACAAGAAGATAGTCCCCGCGGTCGGAGTATTTTGCTAGAACTGAAGCCCCCATATCATATCCGAAATATCTTAGACATGATATATATAAATAAATGACTAGCTCGGGTAATAATCCTTGTCAGTATTGTAACTACTATCTCTTTAGACATGTGGGACAGTGATGTCAGGGTCTGTCATGGTATCACGAATACCCCGACTGGTTTTGTGGAAGATCCTAGCGAAGAAAAGATGACGCGAGCTGACCGTGCGACCGGTCCTCTCCAGTCGGGCAAACACAGCAAGCGACACGAAGATTTATACAGGTTCGGGCCTCACTGGAGGCCCTAGTCCTGTCGGCGTGCTCCCAACCGGAGTTGGCTAGGGGAGCTCTCTCGGGGGAGAGATGGCTCCGGAACACACCTATTTGATTGTCTATTTGAGTAAAAATGAATTGTCTTCCTCACATGAGGGGTTACAAGGGCTTATATAGGCCCAAAAGATGCAAAAAGACTAAACTACCCTACCCGCCACCGTTGGATGAAGGGGCAGCAGCGTCCTTCTTCCGGTCAGGAGCCTTGGATGCTTGACAGGTGTCCGCCATTTGCCGAGGCGCTTTTTGCGTGATCCTCATGTGACCTGGGCCTGGGGCCCTTGTCTTCGGAAGAACGGTGCCCGGGACAAGGCCCCCCGGTGGCTCGTCCCGGACGCCACCATTTGCCCGGGGACAAGGCCCCCCCGGTGGCTCATCCCGCCGCTCGGGACGAGCCACCGGGGGGCCTTGTCTCGGGAAAATTGGACGGCCTCTTACCTGGACTCGGTCCTGTGGAGATTTCCCCCAACAAGGTCTTAGTAGCTCTTCTTGGGCCTGATTCTCACCACGTGAACAATAGTGAAGGGCCCTTCTTGCAATGGTTGGGAGCATACTGGATGCTCACCACATGGACGACGGTGATTATCATGCTCAACAACTGAATAATTGCCTTGAGGACAGCAACGATGATCGTATTCAACCGTTGCATATATGCCACGTGGACGTTGGTGATGATCAAATTTCATTAGTGCATACCTTGAAAAGCGGCCACCTGCTCCAAATATTGATTAAATTTTCATTCATGGGCATAGTGGCCTTGTATGCCGCATAGTTAACATATAGGTTCATATAGGCCTAAAGTGAGTTCGCAAGAGAATAGAGACATGGTAGTGGTCGAGTATGTTGGCCTTCCACTGAGACTAGATCAGAAGAAAGTGGATAAAACTACAACTAAATCGACATTGAATGAAAATAAAATAGCTAAAGCGAGAGGGGAAATGGTCCATAGAAGGAAAGAGAAAGAAGGGGTTGTTAGTTGATGACCAATCGATGCTAAATCTGTACGTACGTTCGTGAGTACAAGCGATAGGGTAATATCGTTTAGTGATCTTGCAAAGAAGAAAGCAAAAACAACTTACACGCATATGGTTATCGACGGTATCAACGAATCAAGCGCACAAGAAATTAGTAGTTACCCTTCAACCTCTCAACCTCAACTAATGCAACGACCCCAAGAGATCAACACATTGACTCAAGAAGAGCCTCACCAACTAGAACACAACAGAAAGGATCTCAGCAACCATCATAATAGTTCACAGGAGAACATGGCGCAATTAGAAAATTTTTGAAGCGATTGAAATGTAAACAACACAACATTCAACCAAAGTGACGGAGATTATTACCTGAGTAAATTCTTTCTGCCTTCGGTGGTCGCTCGCGACCACAGAGAGCGATCATGTGATAGTTCAAGATTTTCTATACTATATGAAAGTAATCTGTTTGTACCTTTCCATGCTTGTCCGCGACCACAAAGAGAGATCATATGATTGTTCAAGATCTTCTGGACTAAAATATGGCCTGTCACGGATGATCATACCCGTGGTCTCAATGTTTGTGGCTGTGACCTCTGTGATCGCAATACCTAGGGTCGCAGAGTCCATGGTCATTACCCGCACACACTAAGGTCACAGAGACATGGTAATTCCCATTATGTGATCGCAGCCAGTACACGACCATGTAATAGGAGAGTTATCTTTAACCCTCTTCACGAGGAAACCAATAGTGGTTTCTTTATCCTTACCATGTTAGTGAATCAAGACAAATATTGAGTTTGAAAGTACCCTCAAATCAAGAAAGGAAGGTTTGGTCGAGATTTATATTACAAACCACGGTCTAAGGGTGATGCGGTTATACTAGACCATAACCGCTCTTTTACCGATACGTTTAGTTGTTCCCAAGATAATATAAGTCTCTCCACTGACAAGATAACTGCCCAGAAGGACAAACGTGCAGTTATCCATAATTGTCATGATATAACTGGTGGACAACAACTGCTTTGAACCACTGTATAGAAACTGTTGGCAACCGACTAGTGTCCCTCTGATGAAGCAACCAACACCTTTCCAACAAGTATAAAAGAAGGGCTAAGGGCTTATGTGAGGGAGAGGACGAGAAGATAGATGAGAACATGAGGAGAGAAAGCAACAGAGAGTTAGACAATACATAAATTGTTAAACTCTGTACCCTCTGTAATGCACTATTCTAACAGTGACAACCAAAAAGGAGTAGGGCTATTACTTAGACTATGAGGGCCCAAACCTGTATAAATACTGTGTCTCTGGTTCCATTCTTATGGTTATACTCTTGGTGATTGATTGATACTGTCCCCCTTCTATATAAATCAAATCTCTGTAAGTTCGGCTTGGGATATTTTCCCAACAGTCAACACAAAGTTTGCAAACATTTATCATTCAACTAAATCTATTTTCTTTACAGTCATTCCAGGAAACAATGCAGGAGGGTGGGAGAGGAGTTTGAAAAGGTATTTGTTGCCCGTGGTCATCGGTGAAGCTAAGCCCTGCAAGAAGTCCAAGATTGAGGTCATAGTCGAGGATGTGGTTGAGGTCGCCGTTGAAGTTGAGCTCGAGGTCACCGTCGAGGATGTGGTTGAGGTCACCGTCGAAGTCGAGATCAAGGTCGCTGATGAGGACATCACTCCTATGGATATGGATACTGCTGTAACTCATGGCCCAATAACACGCGCAAGTGCAAAATGACTCAATTACAAGGTGAGCTCATTCCTAAGTGCTAATACTTGTTCTAATGAGAATGTGCTACTGCATAACCTTCCTTGTGATATGTTGTTACTTAGGAGTATGGGAGAGGAGATGCCAAATCAAGGGGAACCCATCCACATTCCACATTTCAACACCTACGAGCCACGTTCAAGTCAAGTCCAAGCCCAATTGATGCCATCCATGTACTTCAATTCGGGCTACAATTCGACTCAGAGTCAGCCTGACAGCACTGGACTAAAAAGGCCATAACTCATACAGAGTCTGTTTGGGCTGATCCACCACTCGTTGGAAAGCTTATTTCAAGATCTTTCCAATGGGTAGAAGCACAGTGCATTATTCGTTCGGGAAGGCCTCCAAATTGACGTGACAAGTTGCCGCTGTTGCAGACTCAGCATCTGAACCGTTGATTAGTCGCCCTTGTCGTTTGTTCTTTATATATACATTGAAGCCGCCACTTCTAGGGTTAGGTTATTTTGCTACATTGTTCCTCCCATGTGTGAGACAACTGTTCATCAGAGTAGTGTTCTAGGACCTAGTTTGATGAGAGATAACCTCAACTTTGTTTGTTCTAAGATTCAGATTGTTTCTTTCTCATTCTTGCTCATCTCTTCTATTGCGTGCAGGAATCAACCCTCGTGGTAAGGTCTTCCGGGCGTGAGCACGGTTGATAATGAAAGGTGTGTGGGTGTACTGATTGCAATGATTCAATCTGGGTGGTTGGAATCCTTGGAACGTGAACGTCTCCATTCCACAAAAGTAGAGCCTAACGGAAGATCGGGCCGCCGATTGCATCAGTCACTGTTGAGGACATGGTCAAGGTCGGCGTCGAAGTTGAGGTCTAGGGCGTGGTCAAGGTCGAAGACGTGGTTGAGATCATAGTCGAGGATGTGGTCGAGGTTGTAGTGGTCGAAGAAAGGAGTTGTGGCCATAGTGGGGTTGATGAGGCAACTATGCGGTGGTGAGTTTGAGAGGCACAAGCAGCTGTGTGAATTGTAAAACCCTGGGTTTGTGGTGAAATTTTTTTTTTAAAAAGTCATGCATGCATATGTCTCTTCAAGATCAGCCAAGTCAGCCCAGATTTATTTTAGTCTAAGCCCTAAAATCTCAAAATCTTCCCTGTGAACCCAAATCAAGATCTGTCTTTCCAAATATGATCATTATTTATCCTGAGAATAAAAGTCTTCAGAAGCCAGATTCAATTCCATCTCTAACTTCCAGAATTATCAACTTCTTTCTGTTTTTGAAAGCAGAATTAAATTAATATCCTAATTACCCTAAATATTCTGAACTTTGATTTAATCAAATCTTGACCTAATCCAGACCAGATTATCCTTGGATTATGATCAAAGGTATGCCAATACCTTAACCCAAAAAGTTGGCTGTCATCTAGACCATTTTCACAAATCAGTCCAAGAAGTATCGCAGATTAGTCCTTTTCCAGATTTTCCACAAGCCTGAAAAGACCAAATGTTGCAAACCAACTCCAAATCCAAATCTGATTCAGGGAACACCTCCCAAATTCTATTCAATACAAAACCTTCTTTTGCAAGGATATCAGAATCTCATCCTTAATCCCAAAATTTCAGTTTCGACAAAATCCAGATTTTAATACCCTAATTACCCTATTTTCAATTTCGTTCGAAATCCGACGAAATGTTCCAAATTATGTCAAATTCCTTGCTAAATCAATTGGATGAATAAAGTTTGCTAGATCTGTGAAATCAAAATCAGCCCTAACCATCTAATCCTCAGAATTTACAAATCAGTCCAGCCAAATTTCTAGATATTGCGTTTCAATCCAAATCTCTATTTCGACCAGCACCAGCCGACTCGACCACGACCAGTGCCTCGCCTCGCCGTGCTTGCTCGCCGTGGGCCAAGCTTTGCCTTCGCCCGTGCACGTGCTCGTTTGTACCGCATGTGCGCACATGTCCATGCCTACGCCGTCGTTGTGGCAGCACCGACGACCAACAACTGCTCGCATGCCACCAGCAGTGATTGCAGCAACACGTTGTCAGAAGCTTCATGCCACGTCGCCACGCTGTGCCAGCCTTGTCGCCTCCATCACCAATGCCAAGTTCCAAAGTGCCGACCATCGCAGTTGCAGAGCTGCCTGCTCGTCGTCTAGTCATTGCCGCTGTTTGCTTCGCCAACACTTTGTCGCCACTATTTCTTCTGCGTCCGTCCAGTCTCGTCACCGGTGCAAATTTTGTTGCTGTCCCCTCCTCATAACCTTCGTCCTTTGCCTATTTAAGCATCTCATCGCCCTGTGCAATCTTTACTTCACCAGAAATCAGCTAAGTCTCAAACTTCTTCGTCTTCGTCTTCTTCTCCGGCGAGTCACCAAGGAGAAGCACGATGCTAGCTCGATCTGCTACACCAATCTTCAAATTGACTCAACTAGTGTGTACCTCCCTCTTCCTCTCTGTTCTATAGCATTTGATTGAACTCCGGTGGACCCTATCGCCAGTGATCGCCGTAATTGGCATATGCTCTGTTCCAGCAATTGAATCCACTCCAGTTCGAATCAGCCCTTTCTCTTGTGGAATCAAATGATCACACAAACCTCTTGAGCAAGCCTGTTCAATTATAACTTAAATTTGAGCTCGAATTGGAGCTTTTCTGTTCTTCGCGCGCCGCCGTGAACCCCTCACGTCGCCAATGAGCTCCACATCACCTCTGACCAAACCAACTACACCAAATCATTTCTTGTATCCTGTAGATGGTGTAGCCGAGCCCATTTGATCTGCATTGCCCTAGATCATCTTTGCCTCTTTTGTCATCGTTTTCAACTCCGGTGTCAACGCGGCAAGCTCCAAACCTCAATTGCAACCAGATTCCTCGCTCTAGAACCATCAGCATCATCTTGGGAGCAAAAGCCCTCGATTAATTTCTTGTTCCATCAATCCCTGTGTTCTGTCACCGTAGCTCGCCCTTGTTCTTGAAAGCTGATGACTTCGTCCTCTCCAGTCATCGTCGTTTGGCCATCATCTTCAAATTAACTTCGCCAGCAGCTTCACCTTGACCTCGCCTACCTATTTGACATAGTTGGCGAAGCAGCGCGTGAGTAAATTGATCAATTGCTTGAGCCCTAGAATTTGACAGTGCGCTGGCATTCAGTTCACTGTGTCCAGGGTTATTTTTGCTAATTCTTTGAACTCCTGGACTTTTCTATAAAAACCTCCTTGTCAAACAGATGTCTTGCTTCATTGTGCACCCAATGCTTTGATTCAAACTTGTTTTTCCCATTGAAAATCATATAAACCATGTCTATGCCATTCTTGGCTATGTCAGGCCATGAACTGAATGTCAATCGGCTGACAGTCACTATTTTTGAGCAAACCAGCCGCGAAGTCAATGTCAATGTTGATGTCCTGAAACTCTAGCAACCTTCAGTACTCAATCTTAGCCCAGATTCTTGAAACCCTAGAATCTCGACTAAGTTCAGCTTGTAGTCTTAGTCATTTTCAGTATCGTTCAATTATTCTTAAAGCATATCTGCATATAGATCATAAAACATTTTAAGATAGTTAGTAAGCTTTGTATGTTTGTTTGTCGCCGAGCAAATCCAGAAGCCGAGTTCGAGGACTTCACTATTAACCCAACACCAACTACTGATTTTTATGACGCAGAAGGCAAGTCATATTCTTGAACATCTTGAACCTATATTTTAAGAGTTGTTACTATATAACCTTGGATTAATTAGTATTGAATGTGAAAGAATGATTGAGATATAAAATGGCAATATTAGGCTGGATGCCTATGAAATGTGAAATGATCAAATAATGAACCATGAACTATTATATGTGTATTTATGTATATTCATGAAATAAAACCCTAGCCGTGACCAGAATTTGGTATGGAATGGTGGTGGCACTGGATGCGCGAGCACTGGATGTGCGTGGCTATGGATGGTCTAGTCACTTGCATATAAGGACTAGAACCTTGTGTTGTGCGTCTAGTGGCATGAAAAACGTGCTAACCGCAAGCCTGGTATGGGACAGGCCTGAACAAGAAAGTATGCGGATCGCACATGAAACACCTGCATGAGATGGAAAGTTGTGTACGATTGGCACGGAGTGCGGCTCCGACACATATCACTGGATGTGATGATGCACGCTGACCCAGTAATGGAAAGATGCAGTATGGGGTGGGGGTATAGCCCGCCATAACTGTGGTTTGCATGAAAACCACAAGGTCAGGAGTGAATTGTGAGTGAAACATAACAAAAGTTCTTGTTATCTCCACCTTTCCACTCACACTGTGCAGTGAGGAAGGGTCTAATCATCTTGATAGGATGGGCATGAAAGTGGAATATCTTGCGGGTAAATTGGTACCTCTCTGCAGAGTTAAAAAAATGTATTCGAATACTCCGAGCTCCCGGGTTTATAGAAGTCTTCTGCGGTGGATTAAATCCACGGAGTGTGGGACAAGTATGTTTTCTAAATAAAATTTGATAAGTCAAGATTACCCAAATGACATGTGTTGTCATGATAAGGGGTGCTGCCGTGGGTTGTCGTGTGTCGACGTGTCACGGTAGTACTATAAATAGTGAATATGAATAGTGATGCTATGTTATGAAAAATAATGCAATGAGATGAGATATAAAGGAAAAGTCTATTTTACAACCATCCACACTTCTTTACTAGCATAGGTTCATATTATTTCTACTATATGTATCTACTATTATCTATGACTTGCTGAGTATGTAAGTACTCACCCTTGCAACCTACAACCCAATAGATGGAGCGTTCCATGATCAAGATGAAGGCGTGGAGAACTTCATGGATCCAGAAGGAGGAGAGCCAGTTCTGCCAAAACCCTGATGTGTGTTGTTCTACCGTCAACTTCTTGCTATGGGGGTTCACCTATTTTCCGCTGTGTAGTTGTTATTTTGCTAAACCTTGTATGCCGCGAAGGCATTGTAATCTCTTTATGTTGTATTAAGGACAGCAGGCCACACTGCTTAAATACTTTGTAAGTTACTATGCTGTAATATAAATATACTTCTGTGCTTGACTTATCCTGGGAAGTCAATGGTATGCATGTATGGGATTAGCTACAGCGAGCTGGGTACCCACGGGAGTAGGCGTCGTCCCCAAGGGGGGGGTGGGGGTGACATGAATCAGGTGAGGCGTGCGGATTTGGCGAGTGGTAAGATCGACGAGAACGGTGGCACAACGCAGATGAGAGGTAGCGGAGTTGATAAGTGCTAACTTGGTAGCATTTTTACCATAGGTTTAGTATTGAAAACATACAATCATGCTTAAAACTCCTTTGATGCGACATTTTATGTGTAAAATTTTATTATTTTCACAAATTGCTTTCACGGTTGTGTTCATGATATTTCAGGGATCAAACCTGCAGAATTTGAGGCAATTTCGACCACATTTGAGCCTCACACGACCAAGGAACCCAACTGGAGAAGCAAAAAGACCAAGTCGAAGTCGAATTGGCGGGTAAAGAATCTTATCCGTATGAAAAAGAGACCTGGTCAAATACAACACGGTCGAAAAGATTCCCACTCGGTTTCGGTTATGCCACGTGTTTGGCCGCAATTGCGCTACGTGTCCTAGCTTTAAACTGGTCGGTTTTGATCGGTTTTGATCCAAACTGGTTGTTGTGAGTTGGATTTGACCAGGACTAGTCATAATTAGGTTGTTTTGATGCGGGTTTGATCCAAACTAGTCATTTGTGGACCGTTTTGATCCGGTTTTGACTCAAGCTAGTCGAATTTGGTTGGTTTTAGCTAGATTTGGTTAGTTTTAGTCGTATTGGATCAGAATTGGTTGAAACTGGTCGATTTTGTCTTAGATTTATCCATTCTCGCACCGTTTGAAGCCAAACTTCATCATTTGTACATGAAGGAGTTATTTTTGGACACGTTCACCTGTGTACTATAAATAAAGAAGCTTTTGTCTGAATTAGATTGGCCTTTTTATGCTTTCTTTAGGGTTAGTAGTAATTTTTAGCTACTTTTTAATTTAGAAGAGCCCCCTTCTCTATTTTTATTTATTTTGTAAGCCAGAAAGGTGGCAACTTCAATTTCCAAGCAATCAAGTAAGTTTTTATTTAATTGTTGTTTTCATTTCTGCATTATTATGGCTTTTAGCAAGTAGATCCCTTCTAGGGTTAGGGATGACCTAATCCTGAAGGCGTGATTCTTCCTCCAAACCCTAATTCATTGTTTCGATAACAGATGTAACCGTTGAGTCTTAACAAGAAATTAGGGGAGTTCTTGAATCCTTAGCACTTTGACGCGGGATCCTGAACAGGAGAGAGGCTCTCACCAAACGTGACAGTGGAAGCGATCCTCTGACTGTTGACCCAGCGCCCCGAACTGGAAACTTAAGTTGTCTTGGAAAACAATGAAAATTAACTTACAATCCTCGAATCTTGGATAGAATTATGCCAGATGGTTATGGAACTCCTGAAACCCTAGATTTCAATTCCAGCTTGCAAACCCTAGATTGATAGACTTGGTTGTAGAAAAACAGCTCCCAAAACTAGTTTAGACTTAATCAATGATCTATTAAGCTAGAAAGAAGAATACGCTTGTTCCTCGTGGAATTCAACCCTCAAGTGCTCAACGTTCAACTGTTCACTTGCAGTTATTACACATCGAGCTCGATCGTTTCGAGAGCGATCAGGCATTGGAGGAGCAAGGAAGTAGAGAGAGGGAGAAAGAAATGAAGAGAAGAAGAAGAAAGGAGAAGGAAGAAGGAGGGAGAAAGAAACGGAGAGGAACAAGAAGAAAAGAGAAGGAAGAAGGAGGGAGAAGGGGAAGGAGGAGAGAAGAGGAGGGGGACTGAAGGAGGAAAAGAGGGGGTTAGGTGGAGGAGATCCAGTGGGTGGCGAAGCAAGAAAAGGGGAGAAGAAGGAAGAAGGAGGTGAGGACCTCGCCGTCGGCCAAGACCGATTGCCGATAGCAAGAGTGATGAATGGAGCTGGAGAAAAAGACGAAGTGAGTTGAGGCAAAGATGAAGAGTTTGGAAGTGGACCGACTAAGGAAAAATCAAGGGCCATATCTGGTTTTGTGAATTGTTTGGCAATTTTGCAGAAAAGTCCTTGAGGTTTTGGGTAATTGCAATGAGGTCCTAGCGGGTAAGGTTTCAATTTTATGAGTCTTGGTCCTTATGCATTTTGGTACTCGTGTTTCTGGGAATTTGTAGATAGGTCCAAGGCTATTAAGTTTGAAGGTTTTGGCCACCCG
This sequence comes from Pharus latifolius, assembly GCA_019359835.1. Taxonomy (NCBI): domain Eukaryota; kingdom Viridiplantae; phylum Streptophyta; class Magnoliopsida; order Poales; family Poaceae; genus Pharus; species Pharus latifolius. The sequence goes on from CM033323.1 coordinate 69,825,495, forward strand.
GGAACTCCGATCTCAATGTGGTCAGTTCGTACACATCCGTAGTGATTCATACTTTTGTACGTAATTGCCTATGGGTCAAATGCAGTTGATGAAGCATGTCAAAACAACCAAAAATCCCACAACTCTTGTCGACCTGCGATAAAAATAAATAGAACAAGAGTCGAGGTTGAACGGCAGCAAATGTAGTTGTATTTAAATATATGATGACTTTTATGACTGAATCTAGTATAAACAAGAGGAAAAATATTTGGAAAATATGAGCAATTATGAGAATTATCACCCCTTCGTGCTTGAACTTTTGCTTGTCCTCAAGCAAATGAAATCAGTAAATGAGGATGGACAACAAGTAATGTATGAATGCAATAATCTAGTGTATTATGACTATTTATTCCGCAAACACGAGAAGGCTCAAAGAAATGGTTGCAAATGATTATGAATCATGTACAAATTGCGCACGACCAATCATATCTCAAATTTAGCAAGAATGAGTGAAAAATCATAAATGAATTACAATGCATATACTGGCATATGAATACCAAAAGAGGAGTTTAGAAATCAGACTCCCTAGACATCATGCTAATCACTTCCTAACCTTATTGAAAACGTTTTTCGAAATCTGGTGCTTTAGCTAGCTCCTTCCCGTTCGACTTATTAATTTTTGGTCTCTTCATACTCTACCATGGGCCTATCGCACCAGGCGATGTATTACATAGTGATCCGAACAAGCTCATGAGCCCAATTTGATGATTAATGGACAAGCTAACATTTTGATCCAGGACGATCAAGCAGGTCTATTAGATTTGGTCATTTGTTGGATTCGGGTTACTAATGTGACTTGGTCGGTTTCTAGTAGCCGATATTGTCTGATCGGTTGCCGAGTCTGATACGATCTGGTGGCCGAATCTGATATGACTAGGGATAGTCGAGTCCTGTATGTCTTTGAACAGATGTGCTATAAATACCTTGTAATAGGTTAGATAGATTATCAAATCATAGATAGAGTTTAGATTTAAAACTCATCGATAGGGATCAAATCGATCAACTGTTGACTTGTACAAAATCCTCTTTTCAATAAAGAGTTGTGCTATTTTCTTTGAATCTGTGACTCGACCACAGGGTGTTTGGTACTTTCTAGTAGAATCCACTTTTACATTCTTTTTGGGTTCAATACACGATCGGATCAAGCTAATCCAGTCATGGCTGAATTCCAGTCGGATCAAGTTGGTATCAAAGCATTATCCTGTCTTGTGGATGGTGAAAACTTGCCTCGGATACAAGAAGTTTGGCAAGATTCCGCAAGAAGTTTCTATGATGAAAGGCGAACGTACGATGACACTGATAGTCATGATCATGTCTGAGGGGACCTCTGCTGACGTTGACTTGCTGAACAAGTGGCCAAACTCTCCACCAACATGGATGCTACTTTGAAGGCAAAGGTAATGGGTGTGAGGATTGGGAGTAGCTCGCGTAGACCAGATGACGACGAGGTGGAGGATTTCGGAGTCAACGACCGAGCCAACACATCTTCCTTAGTTGTTGGATCTTTCAAGATCGAGGCTATGGTCGACATACCCGTCTATGATGGGGTGATCGATACTGAAAAGCTGGATTCTTGGATCGATCAGCTTGAGACTTACTTCGACCTGCGAGACTTCAGGAGCACTCAAAAGGTTAAGTTTGCATATCTGAAGATGTAGGATCACACCAAGACATGGTGGAAAGCCCTTGTCACCAAGGAGGAAGCAGACGACCTCATGTGGGGTCAGTTCAAGTGATTCCTACAACAAGAGTTTTACCTGATGGGATATCTCGAGGAGAGATGGGATCAGTGGCACCGATTGTATCAACGGCACGACCAGACCGTCCAGGATTGTACGACGAAATTTCAGAGACAAGCAATGGTCATCGTCATCTCGCTGTTTGACCCTCAGGTGTTCTGAAAATATACGTCTAGACTTCAAAAATCGATCAGTGCTGAGCTAAGCCTATTTGGTGTCCATGACATCATGACCGCGAGCACAACTGCTATGGCGATAAAAAAGAAAAACAAATCCCACAACGACAAGAATGCAAAGGAGAGTTCGAGTCCATTAAAAGGAAAGAGTTCAAAGAAGAATCCTTCTAAAATAGGCACGGGTATCTCTTGCGAGCATTGTCAGATTGTAGGACACACCAAGGACAAGTGGTATAAGCTCCATCCTGAGCTTCGACCTGAAATACCAAGGAAAAATGGACCAAGTAAAAGAACAGCCATGGCCACTACGGCTCTACCAGAAGAGGAAGTTGTTCGAGTGAATTCGGTCGATAAGGTGGGTACGACCTTGTCTCTGATGGCAATGCTGAAGGAGACAGGGTTGGATTCACTTGATGACCATCACCTACTTGATGGAGGACTAGCTCACTATCAACATCCAGGTGAAGCATGAGGTGGTCACAGCAATATTTGTTCCTGGAAGCCAGAAGAACCTGGTTTCTGCTGGACTGGTTTGATGCCGCCTGCGCACTCAGCATCACCTGCAACAGGAGAACTTAGCAATACAGCCCATTGCATCGGTGTTACGAGGATAGTACGTGATCGGACAATCTTACCAGCCGGTCGATCACTTCCTTGTCCGCAGGGTTACTCACAGAGACGCTTCCGGAGGAGTTCATCGTCAATCTTGCTCGGCACCAATTGCGGGCGCGCACGTCCGTTATGCCCGCATAAGGACTACCGGCCGAAGACTGGGAAGCCTCCTCGTCCTGCTTCCTCCACAACGCCTTCTTCCCCACATACCCACCACTGCCTAGTCTGTGTGGGTGGGTATTCTTGGCCTGGTTAGCCTGGCCCTTCGCACTAAGCTCCTGGAACTCTGGCTTGGCCTTCATCTCGACGAACTGCTGCCATGCCTCGGGAGTCATGAAAGGGAAGTCATCGAAGGGGGTCATCGACTCCTTCACATAGAGCCTGACAAGGTGGCTCTTGAAGTTCCTCCACGCCTTGTTTATTGACATCAGTGTCCTCCGGGGGATGGTGAAGTGGTGATCCTCGGGAATGTGAAACGCCGCCTGCATTTCTTCCCACAGCGCATCCTTGCACTCTGGGGGCACTTGACCCCAGTCGGAGGTGGTGATGGGCACCCACTCCCTTGCCACTTTGCTGCATAGTGAGCGGTACTGACCGACAAGTTTGTCCAGAGCTTCCGGCACACCATTGTCGTCAAACTGGACGTGCTGCTTTTCCCGCTTGTCCAGACGTGCGCATGTCATCCGGCCTCGCCTCTTTCTCTTCTTCTGCGGGGTCACGGCGGACGAGGCGACCTCCGGCCCAGGCGTCTCATCGCCAGCGAGGTCACCCTGACTCCCCGAGTGGTGCATTTCGTCACCAAACATAGTTCCTAACATAAGTGAAAGAGAGAACAGTTTAAGTAAATCTGCAACTAATAATTCTATAACAAAACCCATATACTTATAATTAACCAAGAATGACAGAAACGGTGGGGAGGCGATGGAGGTGATCGCGTCGGAGGTGGGAGGGCGATGGAGGTGATCGCGCCTGACGGAGGTGGAAAGGCGATGCAGGTGATCGCGACGAACGGAGAGGAGGAGAAGGTGGGAGGCGATGGAGGTGATCGCGACGGACGGTGCGAGGGCGGAGAGAGCTAGGGCAAACAGTTGCGAGGACTAGAATGAGCGGGACAAATCCTGCCTTGAACTATTAACCGCGACGATATTATCATAGTCGGCCCAACGCTCACAACCGTCTGTGATAATATTATCACAGTCGGTTCTCGCATAACAACCGTCTGTAATAATTGACATAGTGATAGTCACCAGAGAGATTATCACAGACGGTTTTGAGTTGAGAGCCGACTGTGACTGATTATCACAGACGGTTTGGAATTGAGAACCGACGGTGCACGTCAAGAACTCGAAGAGTTGGACACTGTTGAAAATATCACAGTCGGTTCTATATATATAACCGTCTGTGATAATATTATCACAGTCGGTTCTCAAATAAAAACGGTTTGTGGTAATCTACAAAGTGAGAGATTATCACAGACGGTTGTGAGTTGAGAACCGACTGTGACTGAGATTATCACAGACGGTTGCGACTTGAGAACTAACCGTGCACGTGTACACTTGAAGAGTCGGAGACGCTGTTGGGAATATCACAGTCGGTTCTATATTCATACCCTTCTGTGATAGGTCAAAACCGTCCGTGATAATCTCTCTATTGAACGTTAGTTTTACAACTTGAAACTGATCTGTAGCTTTCAACTCTGAATGCTCGAAAACTTGTTTCAAATGAACACTCAGATATTTCAAATGTAGTCCAAATGCTCTGTAAATTGGTTACAGTGTACGTAAATCCGATAATTGGTTACAATGTGGAGCATGCTCAAATAAATTTAACATACAATGTACGTGGAGCATGCTCAAGTTAATGTTACATACAAATGGGAACTTTCACCGACAATGTCCACGTACACAGCCATGTTATCCTCAACTTTCCACTTGCCGCGGCCCTGCAAAGACGAGAATTACAGGAGATATAAGCTATACCGATGAAAACAGAGAGATAAGGACGTACAGTTGATTACCTTTAAAGTATAACCCTTCCTGGTGATCTATACGCACGTAACTGGTTTCGTCGGTGTCTTCAGTATCGACCTGTACGCCATCTCCAAATGGAGGAATCTCATCGAATTGATTGTATTCCTCCTCGTCTACGACATTTTCAACTCCAACAATCCTTCTCTTGCCATGAAGGACGACGTGCCACTTCTTATTGGCCGGGTCAGTGACATAAATGACCTGAGTGGCTTGATTTGCAAGTATGAATGGCTCATCTTTATAAGAAACGCGATCGAGATCCACAGAAGTGAAACCGTAACTGTCAACCTTCACACCCTGTGGGATTTGGACCCATCGGCATCGAAATAGGGGAATCTTGAACAGTACGTAATCGAGCTCCCAAATTTCTTCAATGAACCTGTAGTACGAGTTCAATCCACATACTACCCTTGTTGGGCCTGTCTTGGTGAACCCCTCATGGAAAACTTCTACGCTCACTCCACTATTTTGCACAGTGCTCTTTCGATCTTGAGCTTTTGTGTAAAATGTGTACCCATTGATGTCGTATCCCTGCCATGTCTGTACAGTAAATGTGGGCCCTTTTGCCAACCATTTAAGGTTCTCACTTGTGGACTCTCTGGTGGTTCGCACCTTCATCCACGCGTTGAATCGACTGTTATGTTGTCCCATGATCCAAACCTCGGATCGGCAAGGATTGTCTTGTCGTAGCATCTCCTTGTGCTCGTCGATGTATGGAGACACCTCCGTCATGTGTTGCAAGACCCAAAAATGAGCTTTCAAGTACATATCGAAATCAGGAGTGATGGCTCTCCGTCCAATAGTGCCAACACCATCAAGCCTCCCCTCGTGACGAGACACAGGAACTCCTATTGCTTCTACCTCGGCCATGTAATCGACGCAGAACTCAACAACCTCTTCCGCTGCATAACCTTCGACAATGCTACCCTCGAGCCGGGACCGATTCCTCACGTAGGCCTTAAGTACACCCATGTACCTCTCGAATGGATACATATAACGTAGGAACACGGGTCCACATATCTTGATTTCTCTGACAAGGTGGACGGTGAGATGGACCATGATATCAAAAAACGATGGAGGAAAATACATCTCAAGCTGACAGAGAGTTCGAACCACCTCGCTCTGCAGAGAATCCAGTCCATCGGGATCAATGATCTTGCAAGAAATTGCATTGAAGAAAAAACATAGCCTCGTGATCGTTTCTCTGACCTTATGCGGCAGAATACTCCGGATGGCAACAGGAAGCATTTGTGTCATCAACACGTGACAATCATGAGACTTCATACCCAGCAATTTCAAATCGCGCATGGGCACAAGCTTTTTCACATTTGCGGAGTAACCCGATGGAACTTTAACACCACAGAGACACTTACAGAGTTCTGTCCTCTCAGCCTTGCACAAAGTGTAGCATGCAGGGGGGAGGTATATACGGCTTTTATCGTCCTCTCTCGGTGCTAGCTCGGGCCTGATTCTCATTTCGATCATGTCACGCCGCACATTGACGCCATCCTTTGTCTTCCCTGGAATGTTCAGCAATAGGCCGATTAAACTGTCACAAACATTCTTCTCTACATGCATGACATCAATGCAATGACGAACCTCTAAATGCTCCCAATACGGTAAGTCCCAAAATATCGATCTCTTCTTCCAAGTGTTCTTCGTGCGGGGTTTCAATTTACCACCCTTTCCAAACACAACGTCTATGTCCTTCACCCGTGAGTAAACATCTTTCCCACGCGTAGGCTTCGGGGCTGAACCATCTTCCTTGTGGCCGTCAAATTCCCTCTTCCTCTTACGATACGCATCATTCTTTGGAAGAAACCTACGGTGACGCATGTACACTGTTTTCCTGCAATTCTTCAGCCACACGCTCTCAGTCTCATCTTTGCAGTGGGGGCAGGCTTTGGCTCCTTTCGTAGTACGGCCCGACAAATTGCCAAGGGCAGGGAAATCGTTGATGGTGCAAAATATTATAGCACATAGGATGAAGTTCTCTCGTTTGTATGCATCCCATACCTGCACCCCTTCGTTCCACATTGTTAGGAGATCCTCTATCAATGGTGCTAGGTACACATAAATATCGTTTCCGGGTTGTTTTGGTCCTGAGATAAGTAGAGACATCATGATGTACTTACGCTTCATACACAACCAAGGAGGAAGGTTGTAGATACACAAAAGAACCGGCCAAGTGCTATGCCGACTGCTCATGTTACCAAAAGGATTAATTCCATCGGTACTCAACCCAAACCTTATATTCCTCAATTCTGCTCCGAAGTTAACAAATTCCCTGTCGATGTTTCTCCACTGCGAAGAATCAGCGGGGTGTCTCAGCTTTCCATCCTTCTTCCGGTCTTCCGAGTGCCAACGCAGTAATTTTGCCTCTTTACGGTTTGCAAACAAACGCTGCAAGCGGGGAATGACTGGCAAATACCACAACACCTTAGCAGGAGGTCCTTGGTTTATCTCAGCGTAGTCGCCGTCGTCTGTTCGGTCCTTAGTACGCTTATAGCGGGATGTGCCGCACACCGGACAAACATGCATATCCTTGTAGTCGTTACGATAAAGGATGCAATCATTAGGGCATGTGTGTATCCTTTCTACTTCCATTCCCAAAGGACACAACAGCTTTTTCGCTTGGTAGGTGTTTTTTGGCAACTCGTTTCCTTCCGGGAGCATGTCCACCAAAAGATCTAACAGTGCTGTGAAACTCTTGTCGGTCCAGCTGTTGCTTGCCTTCAATTTTAACAGTTCAAGCATAGAGGCCAACTTTGTGTACTTCGACTTGCAACCAGGGAACAACTGCTTTTCTGAGTCCTCAATCAAGTGCTTGAATTTGCCAAACTCCCTTTCACTGTAATTTCCTTCCACATCACGCAACATGTCATCTAAATGGTCATCCTTTGGCATATCCTCGTTGAAGTCGTTGTTCGGATCCGACATGTCCTGTTCCTCAACCTGAGTGGCACTTGTTTCTGCAGTTGGCTCTTCTCCATGGTGGACCCAACACGTGTACCCCTTTTTGAAACCACGTCGGATCAAGTGGGCGACAATTTGAGATGAGTTGGTGAACATCTTAATATTCTAGCAGTCTACACAAGGACAGTACATATATGGTAAACCCTTCTTCGCCATGTCTTGCTCAGCAACCTTTTCGAAATCAAAAACACTTTTCATGTATTCCTCACCCACTCGGTTGTCATTATACATCCAGTCTCGGACCATCTACAATTAATCAAATTCATACACATGCTAATTAGTAAATCAATGGAGATCGATATTGATGATGAAATCAAGTAATGTGTATGCCTTGGGAGCAAGTACCAACCTTGGTTCGATCCTCAAATTTTTGCCCCCAAATGCTCCCCCGGCCTTTCGAGATTTCGCTCTTCCTTGCCCCAAATCTCTTCAAACTGGACAGTGTAGGTCGAGCAAGAGAGAACAACTAGCTCAAAACATCCGCCAAAAGACCTTTTATACCAGGTTCAATACAGACGGTTCTATATAATACCGTCAGTAATATCGGTGTATCACTGACGGGTTTCACTCTATTAACCGTCGGTAATATCGGCGCATTTTGTGATACTATGACAGAAATATCACAGACGGTTATGAACTCCAAACCGTCCGGGATAATTACAATATCACAGACGGTTCCTAGGTCAAAACCGTTCGCTTTACTATCACAGTCGGTTTTTACTTCAGAACCGTCTATGATTATCACTGTCGGATTTTACATCAGAACTGTACGTGATTATCACAGTCGGTTTTTACCTCAGAACCGTCTGTGTTAATTATAAAATCAACAATATGCAAGATTATCACAGACGGTTTTAAGGTCCGAACCGTCTATAATATCCCGGATTGTTTGTTTGCATTCGACTACTGGTCATCAGTTGTTCCACTTATTTTTCATATTTGGTTCTATCTTATTTCAATGTTAGTATTTAAAAAAATGAACGTTCAGACTATTTGGTTTTATCTTGTTTTTTATATTTGTTGTATATATGTCTGTGGATCTTCAAAGAATTTTGAGACTATTACAGTCGGTCCTGAAATTAAAACCGTCTGTAATTCGCAGCAGTTATTTCTTGTTAACGTTTTCACACAAAACATCATTTGGTGATTATCAGTTACATAATCAATCGAAAAGCCAGATATGTAAGGAAAAGAAATTTCTTATTTCTTACAATCTTTGCATACATAAGAGATACAATTAAGCGACCAATTAATTAGCGTCGACCTGTTCCGAAAGTAACTTACAAAGTTCTCCTAGGGACGTATTGGCATCAGTAGGATCTACACTGGCCGCCCCAGGAGAACTACCAATGGCTCTAAGACTATCAACATCATCTCTCAGCAAAGGAGTGGATTTGGCCTCAGTAGGATCATCCAAGAAATTAAAGTTGATACAACAAAGGTGGAGATGAAGCTGCAACTCAAAGCACTCTGCCAAGTGCAAAATGGCAAAAGACATCCCCTCAGAATGCTTCTCCAGTGCCTCTTTTTTTTTTTTTGGAGAGTTCTACACAAGGCAGCTTTCTCCTCCTGCACATATGCTTCTCCAGCTTCTCCTAGGGATGTATGCTGGGAGGGTGAAGATGACTGCCAAGCTTCAGAGTGGATTTGGACGTGGAAGTGTGAGCCTTACCCCAGAAAGTTGATCATCCAAGAAAAGCTGATGATACAAAGGTGTTGAAGAGGGGATATTGGAAGGATTATTGTGGATCTCCAAAGGTGGAGTCGATGCAACTGGAGGGGTTGCAAGGGGCAATGTGGCAACACAGGCCTCAGCACCCTCTAGAGTCTTCGCTGCAGCTCCACTGGAGGATCTTTCATCATTTCTAAGTCTCTTCTTTGGAGGGAGCATTTCCTCAGGCACCTGTGGATTTCGAAATGTATTTGTTTCGAGGTAATCAAGTCATAAAAGAAAGATCTGCATTAGAGTTTCAGATAGGACTTACTTTCTGAAGATCCTGATCGAGTTCATTCCTTATCTCTTCCTCATCACTCTCAATTTCAATAACCTCATTGGAATCTCGGCTCGCCATCAAGGTGGAAGTTGAGGAGGGAATAAAGACAGGGATTTTGGAGCCTCGCTATTTATAGAAACAGAAGGTGACGGTTCATATGTGCGGGTGCCTCGAGTTTTAAAAAGCGCACTACTGGTTTTCAAGGTCAATAAATTCATGATAACTTCTCGGGAGATAAACTGCAACACGGAAAAGGAAGTTGAAGAGTCAGATTAGATAATTCGATGCAAATTAAATTTAAAGTAAATAATTAAGTCTCTTCATCTGCTCAGTTATTATGTGCAGTTATCAACAATTGCATGTAGATAATTCGAAGGGTGGGCACTGTTGGGACTATCACAGATGGTTGGGATATCAAACCGTCTGCTTTAATATTACAGATGGTTCTCATATCCAAACCGTCTGTAATATTACTATTACAGACGGTTCTGATGTCCGAACCGTCTTTACTATGCCTGGAATATTGAACTGTTCGACTTCTTCAAATACTTGTTCCCTCCCTGGAGTGTTTTGCTTCTATTCGAACCGCTCCACTTCTCTTTCTCCAAGAAATGAGGGAAAATTGCAAAATTTACATAAGAACAAATTTTTAGTTCATTTTTTCAACATTAATGAAAAACAATTTCCAAGTCGACGCTTCGTGTCCCCAGGTTAGTGCGCCGCGCAAACATCAGAAATGGAAAAGACACAACACACTGTTGAGAATTTGAAGTGGAGCGCACTACTTTCTTTTCAAGATCAATACCGTCATGATAAATATTCTCGGGAGATAAACTGGAACACGGCAAAACAGTAGTGCCCACTTTGGAAGTTGAAGCGTCAGATTACATAATTCGATGCAAATTAAATTTGAAGTAAATAAATAAGTCTCTTCATCTGCGCTGTTATTATGTGCGGTTATCAACAATTGCATGTAGAGAATTGCACTGTTGGGACTATCACAGACGGTTGGGATATCAAAACCGTCTGCGTTAATATTACAGACGGTTCTGATGTTTGAACCGTCTTTAATATGTCTATTGAATATTGAACTGTTCGACTTCTACAAATACTTGTTCCCTCCCTGGAGTTTTGCTTCCAGTTGAACCGCTGAGAATTTGAAGCGTCGATAACTGTTCGACAATCACAGTCGATCCTTACATAAAATCCGTCTGTAATATTACTATCACAGAAGGTTTGGAGTTAAAAACCGTCTGTGATATTGATAGAAGTTGAGAATTCGAGGCGGCGGACACTGTTGGGACTATCACAGTCGGGCCTTACATAAAACCGTCTCTAATGTGACTATCACAGACGTTTTTTTACCTCAGAGCCGTTTTGTGATATCCAAAGCACGTTGATATATAACTTCTATATTCTTTTTATTATTTGCATGGGACCTACGACTTCTATATTGTTTCTATATTATTTGAAGAGCTCCGATGGACTGCCCTCACAGGCCAAAGATCGCGATAGTCGTTCCTTGATTGCACGCAGTGTACATACCTTTGTATGGTCGAATGTTCGACAAAAGCTAAAGAAAGATAAAGAAAGAGGGAAGATTGCATGCAGTCCAAGAATGTGCTGGAAAATTGGAAAGTTGACATAAGAACAAAGTTTTCAATAATTTTTTTCATCACTTACAAAAAAAAGTAAAAATACAGAATGCTAGGTCAAGGAGTGGTCTTAGCCCTGGCTGCATCTAGAATAAAGTCAGTTTGACTTGCAGCCAGGCGCAGGACTCCTCCAGCGACAAGTTTTCCTTCTCAGGATCAACTACTACAGCGTCAAGAAGGCCTGCGATCTCCCTCAGCTTCGCGATGGTATCCTTCATTGTCAAACCGCAGCCAGCGATGGTCATATCCGCGGCTTTCTTCTCCTGGCGAAGACGCCTCGTCCTCGCCCTAGCATTGTCACCATCCGTCTTCATGCGCTGAATGCGCTGGAAGAGATCGTCAAGGTCAAGCCGTAGCCGAGTGTGCTTCTCCGTGAGGAGCTTGTGCTCCTCCTGGAGGGCCCTCAGCTCGGCCTTGACTTTGCCAGTGTCTTCCACGGCTCCCCTTCCCTGTGCAAATCAGCAGGTCAAGAATGTATTGAACAGGGATTAACAATACAGGGGTAAGTCCAAAAGATTGAGAGTTCTTACCGGGGAGGGCGAGGCTGACGATGCCATTGAGGATGCCATTGGCACAGAGAAGCTAAGGAGTCAAACAGTCTGAGAACTATAAAAACTTGTAAAGTAAATGACAATTTTTCCACTGTCAATTTATAGAACTTCCAAAGCGATGCTTCGTGTTCTCCTAGGCGCCGCGCACAAAGATCGGAGACAGAAATGATCACAGTTGAGAATTCGAAGCGCCAGTTCTTTTCCAGTCGGTTCAGACATCAGAACCGTCTGTGATAAGTAGACTATCACAGACGCTTTGTAGTTCACAACCGACTGTATAAATTACAGTCGGTTCTGAGTTCTGAACCATCTGTGATAGTATACTTATCACAGACGGTTCTCAGCTGGGAACCGATTGTATATATCACAGTCGAGTTTTAGGTTAGAACTGTCTGTGATAAGTATACTATTACAGACGGTTCTCAGCTGGGAACCGATTGTATCTATCACAGTCGGTTTTTAAGTTAGAGCCATCTGTGATAAGTAGACTATCACAGATGGTTTTGTGTTCAGAACCGTCTGGTTTACTGTCACAGTTGTTTTTGACATCAGAACCGTCTGTGATATCTGAACATATTCTCTCGATAGGCCTTCGCAGACGGTTTTCCATTGAACAGTTCATACCCGTCTGTGATGTGCCGTCCAGGATGTCTGTTTCTGTGGTAGTGAAAAGTACTGCGGTAAGATTTTTGATACATCTTGTAATCCCAAGTACGGCCAGAAATTACTTCTTCATTGTACAGGGCGAAGGGAGCGAGGACGAGGAAGATGATGTTCTTCTCGTTCGTCGCAAGAGAAAAACCACTGACCTCCTGGGAACAAGCGTCCCAGAGAGGTCGACTTTCCTTCTGGTCGACGGAATCTTGTCCCTGACTGCAAGGAAAGAAATGGCTATAGTGGACCCGTGACCACTGACAATCCTATGGTTTCGGGTGGAACCCTGGTGCCTGAAGCTCATGAAGCCCCAGGACTTGCAACACCTCCTCTACCGATAGAGGGTACGACTGTGGTAAGAATCCTCACAATCTTGCACGTTTTCATTCCTCTGTGCACACCCATTGAATTGTGTTCATACAGGGAGAAGAGGATACTGTCCTTTTTAAGAGAAGGAAAATGAGGACAAAAGAAGACTCTTCCCCGAGAGTGGCCATCAAGCTTCTCTCTCTTGGGAGCACATAATCAAAACCCAAACCATGGGTGGGTTTCGAATAAAGTAAGAACTTTCCCTATCGCCATCTAAATATGACTAACGGGAGGCATCTTCACCTTACAATGTGTTTGTCTGTCTGTTGGCACAGGGATGCTGCACCTAGTACCCCGGTGAACTCGACAAGCCAAGGTACTCCTATTGCAAAGGTCGCGGGAGAGCCAAGTCCAATTCACATGGCCGAAGAGGTTCTTCGGGCCATTGTGGATGGAATGGCAGAGGAAATCCGATCCCAAGGGACGAAAACTGAAGTCCCGATCATAGGGGGGGAACAACAGGAAAAGTCATCTGCTGCCCCTAACACGGACACAACAAGTCCTGAGGTTAGACCTGATGCTGATGTTGAGAGCAATTCGATCAGCGGCTACATAGAGGTATGAACAACTCTTCTTTTTTATTTTCCAATCCGCAAAAACTTCAGGAACATTGAAGTCTCAAGAGCAATTTCCTACCGTGTTCCAGGACTTGACCCTGGTGGCGACCAAGTCAACAACTATAGCAAAGCATATTGAGGTCGTGCAACAGGAGATCAGCAGGCTACAACAGTGAGTATAGTGCTCTTTATTCATGTTAACTTGAATCCATATTTAAGGGTAACTGATCGTTCTTCTTGCTATAGAGAAAATGCCTTTCTAGACAAGAGCATGGCTAATCGAGAGAATCAAGAAGAAACTGCAGCTACGAGATATTCTTCTCTGGAGAAGGAACTTCGCGAAGCGCAGTCAAAGCTTTCTTGTAAGTGTACTTCCGACCAGAAGAAATCTTCTCATCATACGAACTTCATTTATAGTAAATGTTCACTGCGTTCATACAGCACAAGAGAATCAAATAAGCCGTCTTTCAAAAGAGAAAAGAAACCTTCAGGCGACCATCAAGTTGCAAAGCTCAAGAATTGATATTGCTAGTCTGGAGAATGAAGGTCTAAACGAGACAATCTCCTCTTGTAGCGGTACTCAATCGAACATCTTCGAAAAGCTGAAGATGGTGGCTACTTTGCTAAAAGCAGATGTGATCGAGTCATAAAAGGATAATCCAAGCCTTAGCGAGTTAGCCACACTGGTCGCGGCCCAAGCCGAATCACTCCTCGAGTATCTTCCTAAAGATACCAAACTGCAGGAAGAGGTACTGAGGTCAAACGTCAGATCTGTAGCCTCTGCCATTCTCTGCAGATTATGGTTCCACCACGGCCCAAATTTGAATCTGAAGCCGGTGGTAGGAAATGCAGAGATCGAGAGTGATCGATTTGAGGCCATCTCTGAAGAAGTCAAGCCTCTAGTCAAAGATCTACTGAAAGAGCTATGCCTTGTTTGATTTCTTGTAATGATCTCTCTCAGTAATTATACCTGTGAAATTACATTTATAAAATGCAAATGTGTGCCTTAAGTGTTTGGAAAAGAGTGATACTTTCTTCGTCTCATAGTATGACCATATCCTCTTAGCCCCCTCCAGAGATCATAAATACTGAAGATCTAGTATTATAATTTCTGGAAAAATACGGGCGTTATGAATACCCAAGAAATGCTTTAACTTAGATATAATCATCCGATCGAACCGATACTGACCTCAATACAACCTCTGACCTTATTACGAACTGGCAGCCACTCGAATGATCAGGAACATACCAGTAAGTCCCGTGTGCGTTGAGAAACAGCTTATTGAGGGATGTCTTAGCTGGATGCGACCACGAGATCGGCCAATGAATCTGGTCAAGATATTTGTAACAAGATGATCATCGGCGATCAGCCCCCGAGCCAGGCTCGGTATAAGTATGAAAAATAAAGAAAACAGACATAACATGAGCCGAAGAAGAGTATTCACGAAGTTTTTGTTAAACCATGCTAATTGAACAGGAAAAAAGATTGGGAAACCTACACGTAAAACTTGCGCAATTGATCAATGTTCCAAGTATTGGTTAAGATTCTACTGTCCTCCATTTCTAACCGAGCCGATCCTGGTCGCGGTACTGAAACAACAACGTAAGGCCTTCCCATTGAGGAGAGAACATATTGCGGTTAGATTGGTTTTGTATTTGTCGTAAAACCAGATCACCCACGTGAAGACTACACAGCCGCACCCTTCTGTTGTGATATCTTCGCAAAGCCTGCAAATATACTGCTGATCGTATGAACACTCGATCACGCTTTTCTTCGAGGATGGTTAAATCTTGGGTACGTTGTTCGATCTGATCAATCTGGTCGAATTGATCTGTTTGGACAGAACCAATGCGGATTTCCATTGGTAACACCGCCTCGGCGCCGTATACCAACTGGAAAGGTGTCTCACCAGTGGCCCGACTACAGGTAGTGCGTAGTGCCCATAGAGTAGAGTAGAGTTCATCCACCCAAGCCCCCGAGCGCATCTTAAGGCGATCGAAAACATGTTTCTTGATGCCTTGTAATATCTGCCCATTAGCGCATTTGACAGCACCATTGCTCTGTGGGTGAGCTACAGAAGCAAAGCACACCTTGGTTCCAATATTATTGCAATAGTCCAGAAAGAGGCCGCTAGAAAATTGGGAACCGTTGTCAGTGATGAGGCGACTTGGAACACCAAATCGAGTAACGATGTTCTTATGAAAGAACTTCTGTGCTGCAGCAACGGTGAAATTATGGACTGGCTCAGCCTCAATCCACTTTGTGAACGTGTCAATGGCTACGAACAGAAATTTGTAACCATTAACAGCCTGTGGCATAGGTCGTACAATGTCCATCCCCCAGACCGTGAAGGGTCATGCTAATGGGATAGTTTGCAAGGCGTATGCGGGCTGATGAACCTGTCTGGCATGAAATTGACACTGGGGGCATGTCTTGACCAAATTCTTGGCATCATCGAGTGCCGAAGGCCAGAAAAAACCCTGTTGGAAAGCTTTTCCGACCAATGTGCGAAATGACGCGTGCGCACCACACATGAATTTCTTCCAAGAGGGATTTACCTTCCTCTTGAGAAATACAACGCATGAATACTTTTTGAGTACCCTTCCTATATAGAACCCCTTCTATAAGTTTGTATAGGTGCGCTTTTCGAATCAACCGATCGCCTTTGGTTTCGTCCTTGGGCAAGGTCCCATGTTCGAGATAGACCTCAATGGATGAGTCCAATCCCCTTCTTGTCCGAGGTTGGTAACGAAGGCTGTTACCCGGTCGTCTTCGACTGTAGTCATGATCGAAGGATGCTCTAAGTGTTCGATGAACACCCCTGCCAAAGCAGATGTACGTGAGGACCCAATTTTGGATAATTGGTCTGCGAGAATATTCTCCTTTCACGGGATGTATTGGACTTTGAAATGACTAAAGTGTTTTTCCAGTCTCCTCACCTCCCCCAGGTAATGAGCCATTGTCTCATCAGAGGTGCTGTACTCCTGTTTACCTGGTTTACGACTAGCTGTGAGTCTCCCCTCACCACTAATCGATGGACTCCGAGGAATTTCGCTGCCCGGAGCCCTGCAATAAGACCTTCATACTCTGCTGCATTGTTAGTCGCAACAAAATGTAACTGGATGACATACTTGAGTTGGTTTCCTTGAGGAGTTACTAAGACAACTCCAGCCCCCGAGTGTTGGAAACTTTGAGAACCGTCAAAATACATCGTCCAATGGTCAGTACACGACAAGTCTTCAGACTCTTGCCTTGGAGGCACAGGATTAGTCCTTTCGACCACAAAATCCACAAGGATCTGAGACTTGACCGCAGTGCGAGGGGTGAAATGGATGTCAAATGCTACAAGTTCCACAGTCCACTTCGCAATTCGACCAGATTTCTCTGGGTTTCGGATAATATCTCCCAAGGGGAAGGACGAGGGTACTATAATTTTATGTGCCTGGAAGTAGTGTCATAGCTTGCGGGAAGCCATCAGTAGCGCATAAAGTATCTTCTGGACCTTAGGATAACGCTCCTTAGGGCCATGAAGTACCTCGCTTATGTAATAGACTGGTCGTTGCACACCTTCTCTTATTGCAATCAGGATAGCACTAACCGCATGAGGTGTGGCCGCCAAATAAAGAAGTAGTTGTTCCCCTATGACCGGGGAAACCAACACCGGCAGACTAGATAAGTATGCTTTAACCTCCTAGAATGCTTTCTCGGCTTCATCTGACCAGGCAAAACCATGGTGCTTACGGAGAGCTTTGAAGACGGGTAATCGTTTTTCACCTAGTCGCGATATGAATCGACTTAAAACCGCCATGCGACCTGCTAGGCACTGGACGTCCTTCATGGTCGAAGGAGACCTCATTTGCTCGATAGCCCTGATTTTCTCAGGATTAACCTCTATTCCTCTAGAACAAACGAGAAAGCCTAACAGTTTACTAGATGAAACCCCGAAAGAACACTTTTCTGGGTTTAATTTTATTCCAAATCGGTTTAAATTACAAAAGGTTTCAACAAGATCATCTAAATGGGTCAAGCTTCTCAAGCTTTTTACAACCAAATCGTCTACGTAAGCCTCAAGATTACGCCCCATCTAGGAAGAAAAGGTCTTTTGCATCAAGCGCTGGTACGTGGAACCGGTGTTCTTGAGACCAAATGGCATTCTGACGTAGCAGTAGGTGCCAAATGGTGTGATGAAGGCAGTCTTCTCTTCATCTTCTTCTGCCATGCTAATTTGATGATATCCTGAGTAAGCATCTAGAAAACTCATCAGTTCACAACCCGCATTAGAATCAACCAACTGATCGATGCGGGGAAGAGGAAAATCATCCTTTGGGCAGGCACTATTCAGGCTGGTGTTATCGACGCACATGCGCAACTTACCATTTGACTTACAGACCATGACCAGATTTACAAGCCATTCCGGATGTTCGACTTCTCGGATGTACCCAACTGCCTGAAGATTGTTTAACTCCACGCTGATAGCTTCTTGCCGATCAACAGCAAAGCTCCTACACTTCTGCTTTATTGGTCGCTGTCCAAGTCGAATTGCTAACTTGTGCTCAATTACCTCCCTTGGCAATGAGGTTGAGTTCCTATTTGTTGTCTAGGCCTGACCCAATCTGAATTGTTCTAGATGGATCATCTGGGCATAATGGAACCAGTTTTAGCTTTTCCTCTGGTCGAGAGGCGACTTTGATCGTATCCGCGCCCGTGGTGGTAATCTTGACATCCCGGAGGGGAAGTTGATCCACGAGCTCCAGTGATAACCGATCGCAAGTCAATGCCACATTGCGGCTACCTCGGACCAAGATTACGCCTTTGGGGCCAGGTAACTTGCTACATTGATAGGCGTAGTGCGTCGCCATCATAAATTTAGCGAGATTTGGCCTGGTAGGACATTTCTTCGTCCCCGTCGGTGTCTCTAAGCCCACAAGTCTGCTCTTTCGATGCAAAGTTGGCATCGGCCCAATTCGCTGGTAGAAGTCATCTAGTTGCTTCAACCAGTTCCGGCAATTTTTGAGGTCGTGTCCCGGAGAGTTGTGGATCGGGCACCACTTCTTGCCTTCCTGCGAGTTAGTTGGATTTTCTGGCTGGTCGGAATTGCAACCACCATAGGCAGTTTTATTTTTAAATGAAAACTTATTACCTTTCACCGGCAGCGGCTTTTTCGCGACTGTGACCTCCCGGTACTGTCCGGTTCGATTCTTTTTGGCTTTCTTTGACTTCCCGCTTGACGAAGACTCCGGCTTCTTGCCCGCATCCTCTTTTTTCACGTCCTTGAGACCTGGTTGGGGCGGTAAGTTTGCTTTATCGACCATCCTATTCCATTCAACGGCCTCTGCCGCGTCTGAATAGAGATCAACCATATCAAAGAGATCGGCGACTGATCGAGGGGGGTTGATAAGTAAATCTTCCGTAAATCTCTAATATCAAACGGCATGCTTAAACGCCCTGATAACAGAGTTATCAGATATGTTTGGGATGGTATTTCTCACCCCGACAAACCTTTTGACAAACTATCGGAGAGTCTCCGTAGAGGTTTATCGTAGACGATGAAGATCGTCTTCTTTCCCGGGTTTTTGATAACAATTCTGGAAATTGTTGAGGATGGCATCGCACAACATTTCCCATTTTTTTTATTTTTTATCGAACCCTCGGGCTGATTGAATAGCCAGGTCCTTGCCAGCCCCTCAAGAACCACCGGCAAATAGTTGGCCATGACATGATCATCCTCGCCTGCCGCTTGGATAGCGGTAATGTAAATTTGAAGGAACTCTGACGGATTTTGGGTCCATCAAACCTCTCAATAGCCCCTGGCTTGAACTTATCCGCCTAGACGACCGCACGGCGGCCTGGCGAAAAAGCCTTGCAGCCTACATAAGGACTGTGGAGAGTTCCGCGGTTTCCAGCATATCCACGAGCGATTTCACGCGATGGGGATGCGCCACGTGGTCCCAGACGAGAATGCACAGGAATTCGATCTCGGTCACGAGAGCTTCCTACGCGCCTAGATTTGTCATGCCGAAGTGATCCGGATGGTAATCGATTACGCCTACCATGACTAGAGTAAGAATACTCCTTTTCATGGGAACGTATCGTTGATCCAGGAGGATCTTCAAGTCCTGATAGCATACGGCTTCGTGACCTTAACCGTGTTCAGAAAGGTTTCGTGACCATGGATTATTTCGCGACCATGAAAAGGAATTCGTTCCCTGTTTAGAATTGTAATCTGATCCGAATATATATAACTAAGTTTATAAGTTTAGGATTAGTTAGTTAGTTAGTTATATGAGTCTAATACGTTTAGGTTATTGAGTCTGATATGTACTCATACGATTGGACTATAAATACCTCATAATAGGTCTAGTTTAGATCATCGAATACAATCGAGTCTAGATTGAAGTCTTAGACACATAGTTCCTTCGACGTAGGCAAGTGCGACCTAACGTTCGACGTGTAAAGCCCTCTTTGAAATAAAGAGTTGTGCAATTACTTTGAGCTGTGTTTTTGATCAACCTTTGCGTTTCGGTATTTCCGAGTAAGATCCCGTTATTCCGTATATTAGAATCTAGGCGAGCCTAGTGCGAAAACCAAGGCTAGGTCTCAAACGGATCAAGTTGGTATCAGAGCAACTTTTCTATCCTGTGGATGGTAAAGACTCGCCAGGGTTACAAAACTTCCGGTGAAACTCCAGGCGATCAATCTAAGGTTTCTATAGCCGCGTCTCCGACAATGTATGACGATACCTCCGTTCAAGCTAACCTAGACGAACAAGTGGCTAAGCTCTCCATCGACATGGAAACCGTGCTTGCTTGGATTAAGCAACAGGCCATGATTGTACCTCCTGAAGTAGGGAAGGTTATGGGTGTGAAGACTGGTGAAGACTTGCGCAAGGCAGACGTAGATGAAGACGAAGGCGACCATAAGGCCGACGACCTCGCCACCACCTCCTTAGCTGTCAGATCTTTCAAGGTCGTCGCTAAGATTGAAATAACCATATATGATGGGGAGATCGATGCCGAGAAGTTTGATTCATGGCTCGATCAGCTTGAGACCTACTTTGACCAAAAAGGGTTTAGTAGTGCACAAAAGGTGAAGTTCGCACCTTTGAAGATGAAGGACCACGCCAAAACTTGGTGGAAGGCCTTTGTCACCAGTGGTGAAGCTGACGACCTTGCGTGGGGTCAATTCAAACAACTTCTACGACAAGAATTCTATCCGATGGGTTGCCTTGATGAGAGATGGGAGCGTTGGCACAGATTGTACCAATGGCGCGACCAGACCATCCAAGACTATACGACGAAATTCCAGAGACAAGCAATGGTCATCGGCATCTCACTGTCTGATCCTCAGGTATTTCAGAAATATACATCTGGACTTCATAAATCGATCAGTACTGAGCTAAGTCTGTTCGGCGTCCAAGACATCACGACCGCAAGCACAATCGCTATGGCGATCAAGAAGAATAAATCCCGCAGCGACAAAGGCATGAAGGATAGTGCGACCTCGACAAAAAGAAAACCAAGTCTGAAGAAAAATGCTTCGAAGCCGGGCATGGGTACTTTTTGTGAACATTGTCAAGTCGCGGGACATACCAAGGACAAATGCTACAAGCTTCATCCTGAACTTCGACCAAAGAAAAATGGACCAGGGAAAAAAACAACCACGGCTACTGCGATTTCACCCGACGAAGAAGTTGTCCGAGTGAATTCGGTTAATGAGGCGGATACGACCTTGTCTCTGATGGCAATGTCGAAGGAGAAGGGTTCGGATCCACCGAACGACCATCACCCAACGGAGGACTTGTTCACCATCAACATCCAGGTGAAGCACGAAGTGGTCGCAGCGATATTCGATCCCAGAAGTCAGAATAATCTGGTCTCCGCTGGATTGGTTCGGCGACTTGGTTTGAACACAACCACACACCCACGACCATATCCGCTGGGTTGGTTTACATCTGACGTGAACCAACAGATTACGAGTCAATGTGTGTTGAAGTTTGCGATCTCTGCACGATATATCGATGAGGTGCAATGCGATGTTGTCCCTATCTTTATCTGTCAGGCGATCTTTGGGAGTCCGTATTTGTACGATCGAGACGCTCACTTCCATCGGCGAGCACAAGAGTATGACCTCACCAAAGACGAAGTTAAGTTCGTGATCAGTAGAGACATCCACGTCAACACTTCGAATTTGATTTCCGCAAATCAAGCCAAACGAATTGTTAATGCATGTCACAAGTATGTGCTTGTCATGATTCGACCCATTGGTCAAGGTGAGGGTACTCGACCAGCATTGTCGTTGGCATGCCGAGAGGATTCTGGTCGTTTGTCGGGACTGCTGGGGAAATACAGTGATCTATTCGAGACTACCCACGGTCGTCCACTGAAATGTCCAGTCGAGCATGAAATTCAGCTTGTGTCCGATGCGACACTGCCCAATCTGAGTATGTATCGTAACTCGGTATTGGAGAATGAAGAGATCAAGAGACAACTTGGTGAGTTGCTAAATGATGGTGTCATTCAACCGAGTAGTTCACCTTGTGGATCTCCTGTGGTGTTAGTGCCAAAGAAAGATGGGACTTGGCGTATGTGCATCAACTACCGAGCATTGAACAAGATTACCATCAAGAACCAATACCCCCTTCCTCGTATTGACGACCTGCTAGACCAATTGAAGCATGCCGTTGTCTTCTCCAAATTGGATCTAAAGTCAGGATATCATCAAGTCAACATCTGAGAGGAGGATACGTGGAAGACCGCGTTCAAAACACGACAAGGTTTGTTCGAATGGCTGGTCATGCCGTTTGGTCTCTGCAACGCCCTGACAACTTTTATGCGTCTTATGCATGATGTATTGCGACAGTTCATCGACGATTTTGTGATCGTTTACCTCAACAACATACTGGTTTACAGTCGTTCATGGGATGAGCACCTCATTCATGTCGAAAAGGTGTTCGAACAGCTTCGGCAACATCGACTCGCCTCAACCGTAAAAAGTACGAGTTCGGCCAACAAACTCTACTTTACCTCAGATTGATGGTCGGCAACGGTACGTTGCAAATCGACCCGGACAAGGTAAAAGTGATTCACGAGTGGCCGCGACCGCGAATAGTTACGGACGTGCGTAGTTTTGTGGGAGCATGCCAATATCTTTGAAAGTTTATTCGACACTTCTTGATTGTGGCTTCTCCATTGCATGCATTAACCAAGATCGATCAGAAGTTTGAGTGGACAGGGAAACATGAGGACACGTTTCTCTTACTGAAGAGGAAGATCAGCGAGGCGCCTGTGTTAGCTTTGCCGAATCTCCAGAAACCAATGCCTCAGGTTATGCGATGGGCGCAGTGCTCAAGCAAGAAGGTTGACTAGTGGCATATCACTCTGAGTTATTCCAGGGAGCTCAGAAGAACTACCCGACTTATGATAAGGAGTTATGCGCACTGCATCAGGCCGTGAAACATTGGAGGTGTTATCTGTTGGATCAAGGATGCCGACTAGAAGGGGGGGTGAATAGGAGGCTTTTAAAAAAAACTTAAACAAATATTTGCAAAGCAAGAACAAATAATAAAAGAGCTAGAGGAGAATAGAACGAACACAGTAATTTTTACCGAGGTATCGGAGACTCGCCCAGTCTCCACTAGTCCTCGTTGAAGCACTCAAGTCACTTGAGTTTTACCTCAATACTCACGAAGAGTATTATCTACTAGCGGTTGCTCCTTGTCCACTCCGGAAAGGTGAGCACCAATGCCTTGTACAAGCTTGCCGAGCCTCTCCGACAATCTCCGAACTGGAGAGGTCAACGGCCACGCCTCTGAACCGTCTAGGTGATGGCGCTCACCAAGAGTTACAGGCAGCGAGATCTTCTCTTGACCTCCGAACATGCACCGAGAAACTAGGAGTATGCAAATGCAAATGAACTGAAACTCTCGGTGAATTGAAAACACTCGACTTGATCAAAAGAAAGCTCACGAGTGTATAAGAGAATGCTGCTGCTGGTTGTCTAAAACTCATGCTCAAAGCCCCTATTTATAGCCTCAAGAATCAAATGAACCGTTGGAGCTAGGGCTGAAAATCAGCAACTCAAACTGACAGTCAGTTTGCCTAACTGACAGTCAGTTTAGTGTACAACGACTGACAAAATTTACAGATAAAAATTTGCTAGCCGTTCGTGGTCGTTTATGGAAACTTGAAACCCACAACTGACAGTCAGTTATTTAAACTGACAGTCAGTTCGACAAGAAACTCGACCAAATCAAATAAAAACTCAGTTAAAAACAACTGTGGTCGAAACCCCAACTGACAGTCAGTTTAGTACAAAAATTTTGAGCCCAAAATACACCCTCTCTGGACAATTGTCAATTTAATTAAACTGACATTCAAACTGACAGTCAGTTCAGCAAACTGACAGTTAGCCTGAACAACAACAGTGATAACTTTAAATCCAGAAATCCGAAAGAGGTGTTTAATAGTTCATTTGAAAGCTAATTTCAAGGGCTACATTTTTGTCAACAGAAGCAAAACCCAGATCTGCCTAGATATTTCTAGAAAAGCGAAAAACTCTTCTGCTGTCAAAAAGTCATCTGAAAATCCAAATCTTTCAAACCAAAATCAAATCAAATCCAGCCAAATAGTTGCAATGCAATAACCTAAGTTTCTCGTTTATGTTGGAGATAAAGAGAGGACTTTCGCCACCCCTCTTTATAGTACGGTTAAAAACTAAAAGCAATTTTCCTAAACCGATCAACTCCGAACACCGACATCAGTATAAAATGAAATTACTGATTACCTTTGGTCTTTTGCATCTTCACGTTTGCGTCTTGTTTCTGCTCTTCTGCACCTCATGCTACACTTCATGTCGGGTTCATCTTGATCATCTTGCATTTCTTCCCGAACAAAACTCTGTATCAACAAACTCAGAAGCACAATTAGTCCAAAACACTTTCTTTTCATTAATCATCAAAATTAGGGTTAGGTATGAAGAACTAGATGCAACATTATCTTTTGGGTAAAGAGACTGTTGTCCACACCGACCATCAACCGTTGCAATATTTGCAAACTCAATCCAAGTTACAGCAAGCTCGGCACATGAAGTGGATGTCGTATCTGCAGCAGTTTAATCTGGTGATTAAGTACAAGAAGGGCGTACACAACAAATTGGCGGACATGTTGTCGCGACCACTAGTTATGACCCTCTGCTTATCAGCATTCATGCAGATCGAGCCCTCATGTCATGATGACTATGCCACTATGTACAGTGAAAACCCTAATTTTCAAACAGCACTGACTGAGCTCGAAACAGGGAAACCTACGGAGTTCGTTCGTTGAGAAGGACTCTTGTACAAGGGCAACTTTGCATACCTCGTGGAGCACCACGAATTCAATGGTTACGAGAAGCGCACATATTGAAGGTAGCTGGTCACTTTGGGGTTACAAAGACGTTGCAAAATCTTCATCGACATGTGTTCTGGCCGTGCATGTAGCAAGATGTGGCTAGTTTTATTCGAGGCTGTGGTCTCTGCAGCATCTCGAAACCGCCAAACCGAAAATTAGGTTTGTACACTCCTTTGCCAGTTCCATCGCGACCATGGGAGAGCATATCCATGGATTTCTTGGGAGGATTGCCTAAGACCCGACGTGGCAACGACTATCTATTCGTGGTCGTTGATCTGTTCTCCAAAATAATTATTCTTATACCTTGTCGAAAGAATATCACGGGAGAAGAAGCAACTTGGGTATTCTTTCAAAACGTTTGGGCACACTTCGGACTACCGACTTCTATTGTGTCTGATCGCGATACCCGGTTCCTTAGTCACTTTTGGCAATCGCTCTGGACGATGATGGACACCAAGCTAAAGAGGAGTACTGCCTTTCATCCGCAAACTGAAGGTCAAACCGAGGTGGTAAATCACAGAGTCGTTCATCTTCTGAGAGGATATAACTCGAAGCACCCGAAGACTTGGGATGAAAGCATACCATACCTGCAGTTTACTTTTAATCGAGCAGTGCATGGTTCGACTGGAAAGTCGCCGTTTGAGGTCTGTTTAGGATTTCTACCACAGAGTCCATTCGACATGGAGTTTGTGATCTCTACCTCAGCATAAAATAGCAAGGAAGCATCTGATCAGGATCGAGCACAAAAGTTCCTGGAAGGTATTCAACGACTCCATCGTGAGGTTGAACATAACTTGTTAAGAGCTCAACTCAAGTACAAGGCGCGACATGATCGGCACCGAGTTGATGTGCAATTTCAAGAAGGTGATATGGTATGGTTATGTCGTGGTATTGCGAATACCCCGGCAGGTTTTGAGAGTGATCCTAGCGAAGATTACGTGGCGCGGGTTGACCGGATGACCGGTCCTCCCCCGCCGGACAAGCACAAAGAATGACACACGGGTTTATACAGGTTCGGGCCCCGGTGGGGGCCCTAGTCCTGTCGACGCGCTCCCGGCCGGAGCCGGCTGGGGAGGCTCTCTCCGGGGGAGAGGCTTCCGGAGCACGCCTGTGAGTTTAGCTATTCCAATAAATGAACCGATCCTTTACAACAGAGGGGTACAAGGGCTATTTATAGCCCCAAAAAGCAGCAAAAAACCTAAACTACCCCGGAAGCCACCGTCGGATTGAAGGGCAGGACCGTCCTTCTCCCGGTCAAACACCTTGGATGCTTGACAGGTGGTCGCTAGTTCCCGAGGACCTGCACGTGATAAACAGTTCGAGACTTTACCTTTAAGAGGGCGATGAGGCCCGGGACGGCGCCGGAGGCCAGGTCCCGGGAGCCAAAAGGCGGCGCCCGGGGAGGCCCCGGAGGCCTCGCCCCGGGCGAATGGCGGCGCCCGGGATGGCACCGGAGGCCACGTCCCGGGAGCCAAAAGGCGGCGCCCGGGGAGGCCCCGGAGGCCAGGTCCCCGGGCGAATGGCGGCGCCCGGGACGGCACCGGAGGCCACGTCCCGGGAGCTAAAAGGCGGCGGCCGGGGGGCCCCGGAGGCCAGGTCCCCGGGCGAATGGCAGCGCCCGGGACGGCACCGGAGGCCGCTTCCCGGGAGCCAAAAGGCGGCGCCCGGGGAGGCCCCGGAGGCCAGGTCCCCGGGTGAATGGCGGCGCCCGGGACGGCACCGGAGGCCACGTCCTGGGAGCTAAAAGGTGGCGCCCGGGGAGGCCCCGGAGGCCAGGTCCCCGGGCGAATGGCGGCGCCCGGGACGGCACCGGAGGCCACTTCCCGGGAGCCAAAAGGCGGCGCCCGGGCAGGCCCCGGAGGCCAGGTCCCCGGGCGAATGGCGGCGCCCGGGACGGCACCGGAGGCCGCTTCCCGGGAGCCAAAAGGCGGCGCCCGGGGAGGCCCCGGAGGCCACGTCCCCGGGCGAATTGCGGCGCCCGGGAGGGCACCGGAGGCTGTTTCCCGGGAGCCAAAAGGCAGCACCCGGGGTGGCCCCGGAGGCCAGGTCCCCGGGCGAATGGCGGCGCCCGGGAGGGCACCGGAGGCCGCTTCCCGGGAGCCAAAAGGCGGCACCCGGGAAGGCCCCGGAGGCCCCGTCCCCGGGCAAATGTCACATCTTACGTGGACTTAGTCCCGCGGAGATTTCCCCCGACAGCAGCCCCCCATGCCCGCCGGGGACGATGCTCGAGTCCCCGGTGGGTATGGTTCAGGTCACCGGGAAGATCTCTGGGACAAGCTACCGGAGCCGTGACGCTTCGGTTTCCGTGCCCCACGCTTAAAGCCGCACCGTTTTGCCATAAATGCGCGCGCGGTTCGAACCGGCGCCTCGATTCACGCGCCCTTCCCTTCGTTTCCCGCGCACGGTTTGAATTTCTACGGTCCAGATTGATCCGCGGGTGCCACGTGGCGTGCATCTAGACCACGGCCCGCCCCTATAAATAGGACCTTGGGGGGCCCGGAAGCTCATTCCAAATTCTCAGCCCCACGATTTTTGCTCTCCCGGTAGCCCTCTCCCGGTAGCTTTCTCCGGTAGCTTTTTCCGGTAGCAGGCGTCCGGGAGCTTCTAGTAGTAGCGTCCTGCAAAGTTAGCCACCAAAAAGAAAACTAACCTCATGGCACCCAAGGGTCGAGCGAAGACCACGGAGGTGCCCCCGGAGGAAATCCCCTCGGATTTCCTCTGGGCGTCTGAGTTCACGGCCGAGGACGCCGAGTCCTTGGCCGAAAGGGGCATCGTTGCGGCCGGGGACATCCGAGTCCCCGTGAAGAAGGACGGAGCCCCCCGCCCCAGGCCGGGAGAGATCGTGGCCTTCGAGGCCTTCCTCGAGGCGGGGCTCCTGCTCCAGGTGCATCCCATGCTCCGGGAGTTTCTCAAGGAGTATGGGGTGTCTCTCAACCACCTCACCCCGAACGCGCTTGTCCGGATGGGCCTCTTCATTTGGCTCTTCGAGACAGCGACCGGGCGGGAGCCCGACCTTCGCGCCTTCCGGTACTTCTACGAACCGGCGGCGCGGACCTCCCACCTGGTGAAGGGGGGCCCCAAGTGCCACTTTGGTTCGGTGATGGTCCAGATGCTGCCGGCCCGGGTGATCGACTACCCGGCGGCGGCTTGCCGGGACCACTGGGGGGATTGGGTCCGGAGGTGGTTCTACCTCCGGGTCCGAGACGACGCGGTGGTGTACGCCCCGGAGGCCCCCACCTACAGCCGGTCGTCCGCACCAATGCCGCCGGTGTGGACGGACGAGGAGTACGAGCTCCTCGGCGAGGTGATCCTCTCCAAAAAGACCCGCTCGATGCGGGACGCGGCTGAGGAGATGGCTCTCCTCCGGATCTCCCCCTTCTCAGGCGGGAAGAGGGGGATCGGCATGGGCCCCGAGCAGCGGCCCCCGGTGAAGCCGGTGACGCGACGTAAGCTCCGGGAACCCGCTGCATTGTTCTTACAAATTTTTAAGAAATTGACTAACTCTTTACCTCTTGCAGTCCGGCCGTACCCGGCGGCGCGGGAGAAGGCGGAGAACCTCTTGGGGAGGTACTTCGCCGATGAGCACGAGCGCGTTGTGCGCGCCGTGGGTGAGGGTCCCCCAAAGAACTTGGTAGCGGCGGCCTTCGGGCTAAAGCTGCAGGAGAGGAAGCCTCTCCCCACCCCCGGTTCACACAAACGGGGGAAGGAGGCGGCTGGGGGCTCGGAGCCCAAGAAGGCCCGGGTTCAAAAGACACTAGTACAGAAATGCAGTCTACTAACCCCTATCTTCTATCGGTTATTAGCGAAACAGCACAAAACCGATAGAAAATGTGCCTCGCGGTCATAAAAGCCCGACGGATGTATTTTCCCTATCGGTTTCTAAGAAACTTACCGATAGAATAAATAGTATGATTTACTCTAGCGGTGATGAACATATTTGCCGTTAGAAGAGATGCATAAGTATTGACGGAAGAATGTTGTGCGCCGATAGGACTGGTCGACTTCAACAACTAGACTTATTCTATCGCTACTGTATGAATATACCGACAGAGTATATTAAAAATTCCTAGCGGCAATATGTAGTTCGTCGATAGAATAGTTGACCTTCTACAAATATTTTTATTCTATCGGTAATGGATTCTTTTACCGTTAGAATATATAGAAAATTGCTTAGAACTGTTCGTCTTCTAATAGTTTTATTCTATTGGTAATGAATGTTTATACCGGTAGTATATTGCACAAAATATCTTAGAACTGTTGGCCTTCTACAACTAGTAATATTCTATCGGTAATGTACGTACACACCGATAGAGTATGTACAAAAATTCCTATCGGTAATATTTATTGTGCCGATAGAACCATTCGGCTTCTACAGATGTTTTTATTACTAACGGTATTCTGTTTTCTTACCGATAGAAAATATATAATTGTATAAATACACGGGTATGTCTCTTTCATTCTCACAGTTCATCTGGGGCTCGTAGTCCTAACCCGTAAGCTCCATGGACGGCCGGCGCACCTCTACAGGGGACCGCTGCACCTCCGCACCTCCATTGACGCCCTCTAGACGTCGGCATCCCAAGGAAGGTACGTAAAATTTCTGCAATATTGTTAGATTATTCTAATCCGATTATGGCAATAATTCTGCTTTTTTTGTATCCTTCATTTTGATGTGTCTTCTTTTCAATATGATTATGATCTGTTCAGGTCCTTGGATGATGCTCGTGAGGGGCAACGTATTTCACGGTTCTTCATCGCAGTACGCTGCCTACGTTGGCTTGTTGGCGAAAGAAATGGTGAAGATCACCGTCGAGAGCTGGAAGGACGTGAAGGGCGAGATCTTGGTTGGCTCGGTCGAGAAGATGCTTAAGCCCGGCGTGTTTCTCAAATCAGGACCTATAGAAAGCATCTTACATGTTTTTGCATGCACCAGCTTGTGGCCAGATGCTTACCTGCTTGGAGAAGAAGAATTGTTGTTATTTGCACAGCCATTCTACACCATCACTACACAGAACAACATCTTGGAAGGTAGGTTCTTTTTGTTAATGGAGTTGAGTTGAGTTGAGTTGATCGAGTTTGAGTCCGAGGAAATCACCAATACGTACAAATGTATGTCGATGGCAGTTCCAGCTCCTCGGGCGTCTTCGAACTGAACTCCTATGGTTAAGTCCAATGTGGTTCAGACATTTGCTGTTTTGGATGAATGGATTTGTGATGTATCAGGTCTAACTTGTAGTCGGTAGTTGCATTGTGGCAACCTGCAAAGGTTCCCTTTTATGTAAAATGCATGTATGGGCCACTGGGTCCTCGTCGTGATCTGTTGTTAATTTCAGACGTGGCTTTTGTAATATACATCGAATGTGTGAATTGTTGTATTTGTATATTGTTGTATATTTGTGTATCATGTATTGCTAATTGGGACATGAACTTGAATGTGCAGGGAGCATTTGTGTATTTAATTGTATTGGTAGGTAGGTGTGTATTTGTACTGCTGTTTCAGACATGCACTTCAATTTGTGAACTGGCATGTGTATGTTTGTACCTGAATTTGTATTGGTGAACTGGCATGTGTATGTTTGTACCTGAATTTGTGAACTGGCATCTGTAATTTCTTTGGCAAGATGAAGTCCCAACTACCTACGAAAAGTATTTTTGTGTCTCCTAGTTAATCCACAAATTAGCATTTAATATATTGCTTTATCTTCTAGTTAAGATCCATTTGATGTAAGATCTGTTTGATGTTACATTGATATGATTCCTTGAATGTGAGAAATGGCATGTGCATGTTTGTCCCAGTTTGGTAACAGTACCTCCTCTAACGGTAAGTACACATATTTACCGATAGGAAAACACATATATTTGTTCAGTCATGCATATTCTAACTGTAAATACACATATTTACCGATAGGAAGCACATATATTTGTTCAGTCATGCATATTCTAACGGTAAATGCACATATTTACCGATAGAAAAATACATATATTTAGTCATGCATATTCTAATGGTAAATACACATATTTACCGATAGGAAGCACATATATTTGTTTAGTCATGCATATTCTAACGGTAAGTGCACATATTTACCGATAGAAAAATACATATATTTGTTCAGTCATGCATATTCTAACGGTAAGTACACATATTTACCGATAGAAAAACTCATGTGCGTGCTGTGTTATGCATGATCTAACGGTAAGTACACATATTTACCGATAGGAAAACACATATATTTGCTCAGTAATGTATATTCTCTAACGGTATATGTGTGTTTTAACCGATAGAATATGTGAGCGGCAAATTACCTAAGTTAGTCTGACGGTTATTTCATGTATTTACCGTTAGAAAAATGTCCATTATAAGGAAAACCCCACTCGACCATTGCTGAGCTGCTCTTTAATTTGTTCTGTTGCACTCTGTGTCCCTCTGTTTGTGACGAAAGTTCCAGCTACACTGCTAGGGTGATTAGCGCAAGCTGGAGGGAAGTTGATTGCGCCCCTCTCTTTAAGGTATGCTTAATCGTCGACACTTATCTCTCTCTCCCTCTAGATCTCCCTTCCTCTCTACTTGCAAGCTAGCTGTATTGTGTAGTTCCAAGTTTGTAGCTCTAAGCTTGGGAGCTTGGTAGCTGGAAATGCGTCATGTTTTAGGAGCTAACTAGCTTGTATTGTGTAGTTAGCTAGGTTAATTAGTGTTAATTTCGTCAGGCTAGGGTTCAACACATGTATCTGTTGTAAGAGGCTGTACATGTACATATACATAACTTAATCGGGCAGGTTTCATGCATGGCTTACTCGTTAAATTTTGTTAATTGTAGATGGACAGGAAATATTGGATGTATGGAATAAAACGTACTACTCTTGAATATTTGGATGGTGTGAATGAGTTTATTAAATTTGCTGAGCAACAAAAGGAGAGGAAGGGAGAGAAAAATATGCTCTGTCCTTGTACAGATTGTATGAACTTGAAGAGGTTTAGCAACTCTGATCAAATTAAGAGTCATTTGATTCGTCGTGGTTTTAACGCGCGATACACCCGTTGGATATGGCATGGCGAAGATCTTGAGGAAACAAGCACCACTACTACCAATCAGCACGACTCGGATGTGGATTGCAATAATATCGATGATCATCCCAATTTTGGTAATGTTCATTCCGATGTGCACGTAGATGATGATGATGACAATCTAGATGAGATGTTACGTGATGTAGAGGAAGATTACAACGAAAATGACTTCTGTGAATTTGAGAAACTGATTGCTGACACTGAGAAGCCTCTGTTCCCTGGATGTGCAACATTTACAAAACTGTCTTCTGTGCTGAGATTATATAACTTGAAGACAGGAAACGGTTGGAGTGATAAGAGTTTCACGGCACTATTTGATCTTCTAGCGGACATGCTTCCAGAGGGAAATGAGTTGCCAAGATCTACTTACCAAGCCAAAAAACTGTTGTGTCCGTTGGGAATGGAAATCGAAAGAATACACGCATGCCCAAATGATTGTGTGTTGTACCGTAACGAGTACTCCAGTTTGCATGTTTGTCCAAGATGCGGCGCATCGAGGTATACGCGTAGGGACCGGATTGACAGTGAACGTCACGAGGTAAGGAAAGGGCCCTCGGCAAAAACTGTGTGGTACTTGCCTGTGATACCTAGATTGAAGCGGCTGTTTGCAAATCCGAAAGTCGCGAAGCACTTGCGTTGGCATGCTGAAGCCCGGAAACAAGACGGAAAACTGAGACACCCAGCTGATTCTATTCAATGGAGAAACATCAACAGAACATTTGCTGAGTTCGGCGGCGAACTTAGGAATGTAAGGTTCGGGCTGAGTACAGATGGTATGAACCCACATGGTAATATGAGCAGCCGGCACAGCACTTGGCCGGTTCTTTTATGCATCTACAATCTTCCTGCTTGGTTATGCATGAAGCGCAAGTACATCATGATGGCGTTACTAATCTCAGGACCCAGACAACCCGGAAATGATATTGACGTGTTTCTAGCGCCTTTAATCGAGGACTTACAGAAATTGTGGAGCGAGGGTGTGCAGGTGTGGGATGCATACAAGAAAGAGAATTTCATCTTGCGGGCCCTGATATTTTGCACCATAAATGATTTTCCTGCATACGGCAATTTGTCGGGGTATAGTACGAAAGGAGCCAAGGCTTGCCCTATTTGCCTAGATGAAACTGAGAGTATGTGGCTGCGAAACTGCCGGAAAACAGTGTACATGGGTCACCGCAGGTTTCTTCCGGTGCATCACACGTACCGTAAGAAGAGGAAATCATTTAACGGGAAGCCTGAGAAGGGATCAGCTCCAGTGTTTCTGACCGGTAAGGAGATTTACTCACGCGTGAACGACATCAAAGTTGAGTTCGGTAAGCATTCTAAACCTCGAGAAAAAAATGTTTGGAAGAAGAGATCAATTCTCTGGGATCTACCGTACTGGGAGCACTTACAAGTTCGACATTGCATTGACGTCATGCATGTAGAGAAAATTGTCTGTGACAGTTTGATTGGTTTGTTGTTGAACATTCCGGGAAAGACAAAGGATGGTGTGAAAGCTCGTCGTGACATGGTGGAAATGGGGATAAGGACTGAGCTTGCACCTTTAGAGAATAGAAAGCGTACATACCTCCCCCCGGCCTGCTACACGTTGTCCACGAGCGAAAAAACAGAACTCTGTCGGTGCCTGCACGGTGTTAAAGTTCCATGTGGGTACTCCGCGAACTTGAAAAAACTTGTGTCTATGAAGGACCTAAGACTGGTTGGCATGAAGTCCCACGACTGTCATGTCTTGATGTCACAGATGCTTCCCATTGCTATCAGAGGCATTCTCCTAGTTAAAGTCAGAGAGACAATCACAAACCTATGTTATTTCTTCAACGCAATATCTTGCAAGGTAAGTACGTGCACTCGTACTATAAGTTCACTACCTCCATTTGTGGAGCTTAATTAGAAGATTTTTCTGATATGAATATTTGGCGCAACTGTGTCCTCGTAGGTAATTGATCCCGATGGACTGGACGCTTTGCAACGCGACGTGGTTACAACTCTTTGTCAGCTCGAGATGTATTTCCCTCCATCCTTTTTTGATGTTATGGTCCATCTGATTGTTCACCTTATCAGAGAAATTAAGTTTTGTGGACCTGTGTGCCTACGCTACATGTATCCATTTGAGAGATTTATGGGTGTATTGAAGGGATACGTAAGGACTCGTCGTCGACCCGAGGGGAGTATCATGGAAGGTTATGCCGCCGAGGAGGTGATTGAATTTTGCACAGATTATATGGCCGGGGTTGACCCAATTGGTGTTCCTAGGTCCCGACACGAGGGTAGGCTTGAGGGAATTGGAACGATTGGATTCAAAGCTATCGTCCCCGCTCGTGATGTGTACGCAAAATCACATTTTTGGGTCTTACAACACATGACGGAGGTCGAGCCATACATACACGAGCACAAGGTAATGTTACGGTCACAGAATCCTTCGAAGTCAGACGTTTGGGTAAGCAGAGAACATAACAGGAAATTTGCTGAGTGGATCCAAGAAAGAGTCACGCGAGCTGCCGAGGGCTCTGTAAGTGAAACTGTGACATGGTTGGCTAGAGGCCCAAGATTCACTGTAGGGACTTGGCAGGGGTACGACATCAATGGGTATTCATTTTACACAAGAGCTCAAGACGCCAAGAGTAGCACGCAATGTAGCGGAGTGACACTGTTTGCTATTTCCGAGGATGCCAGGTCAGTAAGGGCGCTGAACTCATATTACGGTGTTATTGACGAAATATGGGAGCTCGATTACGGATTACTTAAGATTCCCCTGTTTCGATGCCAATGGGTCGAAATCCCTCGAGGTGTTCAAGTTGACAGTTACGGGTTTACTCTCGTCGATCTTGGTAGAGTCGGACACCAAGACGATCCATTCATACTTGCAAAGCAAGCCACACAGGTATTCTACATCGTTGACCCGGCCAATCCAAACTTGCATGTTGTCCTCCACAGCAAGAGACGTATTGTTGGGGTCGAAGATGTTGTCGACGAAGAGGAGTATAACCAATTCGATGAAATACCTCCATTTTTAGAGGACATTCAATCTATCCGTACTGAAGATATCGACGAAACAACGTATCTGCGAGATGACCACGAAGAACGATTATGGGTTGAGAACCATTGATGATTAATTTCTATTTCAGGGATAAATGCCAAGCAAACAGCCCACAAGTTCTGCAGCAAGGTGAGGAACTTATCATTAATACATCAGGCAGTACATTTTTCTTTAGAATTTAATGATAAGCTAGTTCACAGCATTAATACATCTCAATTTTACTCCACAGCATGAGTTCTAACATGTACAGTACCTTTATCCTGTAAATATTTAATTCTTCCCTTCAAATAGCACTTGCAAAAATCTCATCGCAGCCTCTTCAAATTAAGTTCAGCAAAAATCCCTTTTTTCTGACGGTATTTTGTTATTTATACCGATAGAGAAGGACATCTTCTCTCAGGCACTTCAAAACGTTTTCTATCGGTATTGTTCTATTTTACCGTTAGAATAAATTCGTTTGTCTCACGGTATTTGTTGTCTGACGGTTTTTTCCTGTTTTTACCGATAGAAGAAGACTCTGCCGCTTTGAATTCTCAAACGTGTCGCCATGCGTCGCCTTGGAAACTCTATAAGTACCTCGCCATGCGTCGCGGTATTTTGTTGTTTTTCTAATTCTCGAACGGTTGGACTCCTCATCTTCTCTTTCACAATGGCAACCTCCATGGGATCGTCATCCACGGCCTCCCCGGTAAGAACTCTAAATCTCCTCGGTTTACCCCTGTATTGTTAATCCATGTTCAGTTCATTCTTGACCTGTTGATTTGCACAGGGAATGGTAGCCGTGGAAGACACTGCCAAAGTGAAGGCTGACCTGAGGGCCCTCCAGGAGGAGCACAAGCTCCTTACAGACAAGCACACTCAGCTACGGCTTGACCTTGACGATCTCTTCCAGCGCATTAAGCGCATGAAGACGGATGGTGACAATGCTAGGGCGAGGACGAGGCGTCTTCGCGAGGAGAAGAAAGCCGCGGATATGACCATCGCTGGCTGCGGTTTGACTATGAAGGATACCATAGCGAAGCTGAGGGAGGTCGCAGGCCTTCTTGACGTGGTAGTAGTTGATCCTAGGGACAACTTGTCGCTAGAGGAGTCCTGCGTCCTGGCTGCAACTCTAACTGACTCTATTCTACATGCAGCCAGGGCTAAGACCACCCCTTGACCTAGCATTTTGGGTTTTATTTTTTTTTGTAAGTGATAAAACAACAATGAATGAACAATTTCTTTTTATGTCAATTTTCCAATTTTCCGGCTATCTTCCCTCTTTCTTTAACATTCTGCAGCTTTCAACCACGGTCTGTTTGATGTTAAATTGTGTACCTTTTCATTACTCTGACGGTATTTTGTTGTTTTTACCGATAGAAAAAGGGCACACAAATCTCAAGCACTTAATCAAAAAAATTTTCTGGGGAAAATTGGGCTCACGGGATTTTTTTGTTTATACCGATAGAAAAGGGCACCTTTTCATTACTCTCACGGTATTTTGTTGTTTTTACCGATAGAAAAATGGCACCCAATCTCAAGCACTTTAAAAAAATTTTCTGTGGAAAATTGGTCTCACGGGATTTTATTGTTTATACCGATAGAAAAATGCATCCACTAATTCAAATAATTTTCCGGGAAATTTACTTTTTCTATCGGTATTATTTTGTTGTTTCGATAGAAAATTACATAAGTCTATCGGTATCATTTTGTTATACCGATAGAAAAGTTCCTCCGCTACTTTATTACTCGTACACGGCCCTTTAGTTTCCCTCCACTCGAACAGTTCCACCTTAGAGCACTACGTCTCTTCCAGAGCGAAGAAAACCCCAACCTCCGCCGTGAGCACTCACTTCCTCTCTCCCACACGACGATCGCCGGCTGGACACTGGTTCGTCACTGCCACCGGTTCTTATTTTCGTCCTTCGCCCGCCGCTGCTGCGTTCTACACCGCCTCTCCATCACCAGAACTGATCACCGCCGTAAATACCCTAATTCGTCGTTCTATTTCCAGCATCTTCTTTATTTGATCCTAGTGTTTTGCACGTACTAATTCTTCGAGTTTTGCAATTACACTAGGGTTCCCTATTGTGTTGGCTTATGTACATTCCGCAGGCAATGTTGATTTTAATTAGGGTTTACATAATATGTTCCAGTGCTGTAATGAACCTGTTTTGAGATTTTAACTTCTCTATACTGCTGTATGTGTGATCAATTGTATCCAACTGCCATGTAATGCAGATTATATGTTGGAGGTGTTCTTACACATATTCTATCGGCAGCTCATGTGTTTACCGATAGAAAATTTTTCTGCACAAGTAGTAAAACTTAATTTGGATCTGGAAGGACATGAGCCATGCAATGTACTAGTTTGGTTGGGAATTTTTACTCACTTCGTATGAA
The DNA here is from genome assembly GCA_019359835.1 of Pharus latifolius. NCBI lineage: Eukaryota > Viridiplantae > Streptophyta > Magnoliopsida > Poales > Poaceae > Pharus > Pharus latifolius. Next base: position 69,862,720 of record CM033323.1, read on the forward strand.
TATATGGCAATGTGGATGGGTCTTCGATGTATATGTTTCAAATGCCTATATACATGACTTTTCCCAACCTAATAGCTGTGAAGTCCTGATGACTCACATACAGGCTAGGCTAAAGATTATGCACAGTGGCACTTAGATGCTTGTGTGCATATTTACGTGTGAAATAATAATGCTGGCCCATGAATATTAGTGTAGCAAATCATCGAGAATGTTATGTGATGACAGTGAATGGTGGCTTGTCAACAAAATTCCATATGTAGAGAACATTGTTATGTTCTATCGGTATCTCACGTGTTTGCCGATAGAAAAATTGTCTTGTGTGGAGGTAATTGTTATGGTCTATCGGCAGCTCATGTGTTTACCGATAGAAAATATTTCTGAAGAGTTCAGTAAGTAATTTATGCATGTCTTTCTTTTTGTATTATTTTCCCTTTTGCCGCCCTAGTTAGTCTCCAGTCCTGGGCTGAGTTATGGAACTCCAAGGCGAATTAATTGCCATATATATGGTTTGTTGAAGGTTTTGTAGGGGAAGACATGTCGTCGTCTTCATCGGATGGTACTAGTGGTTCGACTAGGGCCAACCCCATCGTAACTACTGAAGATGGGGCTGTTACATCCCAGCGCAAGAGGGTGGGGCGAGGCGCGACGACGTTGGGGCGTTTGGCCAAACGCACTGATCTTTCTTGTGAGTTCAACCAATTTGGGAGGCCGATTGGAAAGAATGCTGGGAGGTACGCGGCCTACGTTGGGCTGTTGGCGAAAGAAAGGGTGAAGATCACCGTCCAGAGCTGGAAGGACGTGACGGCGGACGAGAGGGATAGGTTGTGGGCGGAAGTGAAGGTTAAATGAACTGAAATCGCTGAACTCTTTCGTAATCACGTTCTCTTGGCTTATACTAAAGTTTAACTAACTCGTGATTAATTGTATGCATTTTTCGGAAACAGGCTAAGTGGAACATCCCCGACGATACACCTAGGACTGCCTGCTTGAAGGACATGAACGGAACATGGAAAACCTTTAAGAGCTGGCTCGTCAGTAACTTCCTAGCTGCGGGGAAATCTCCTTGCGAGAAGTACCCCTTCATATCGGAGGAGGGATGGGAGGAATTCACCAAGCAGAAGGGGACTGAGGAGTTCAAGGCCCTTAGCGAGAAGAATAGGGCGATCCAGAAGAGGAACGACCACCCGCATCGGCTCGGATCCCGGGGCTATGCGGGGGAAGGAGGAACAGTGGAAGAAGGAAGACGAACAAAATCCTGTCATCGACACCCCTGAGTTGCCGCTCTCCGAGATCCGGGATGAGAGGTGCAAGCGATGGTGGAGGGGGAGGGGGTCCGTGTCGTCCACGGGGTCTGTGCAGTTCGCAACCCCTGGGGACGCCGACGTTGTGAGGCGAATGGTAAGTTGGCTAACCTCGTAAACTGTGTGCGCACAAGTGTATATAAGGCAATTTGTGTCACAAGGTACCTTCAAATGTAACAGATCTCTTTTGAGAAGGAGGCAGCGGAGGGATTGTTTACCCAGCAGAGGGAGAACGACATCCTCACCCGGGCTCTAGGAAATAAGGAGCATCCCGGGCGGACACGGGCCGTGGGAGCCATTGTGTCGTGGAAGGCCGGTTTCGTAGATCCGGCTCCACCGAGGAAGAAGGCCCGCACCTGGAAGGAAAAGGAAGCTGACCTCTCCGATAAGATACGGGCTGAGGTACGGGAGGAGATACGGGCGGAGATGCGGGCTGAGATACGGGCTGAGGTACAGTCTGAGGTGCAGACCGAGGTCGCACAAATGAGGGAAGAGTTTGCACGGTTTAGACAAGCATTGCTGGCCAAGAGTGCAGATGCGGATCCCCAGGACGACGGTACCCCGCGGGGTCGGATAAGCAGTTGCGCTTCGAAGGTACTCGCGGATCCAGTGGATCTACTTGAGGTACTGCAAGCCTTCATCTGTGCACTTAAGTTGATGCAAGCCTTCATCTGTGCACTTAATTGTTACAAATTTGCAGGGGCCGGAGGGCTGCATCCTACAGAATCACATAGGCGCCGGGCAGGAAGTGGTTGGACACGGCTTCGTATATCCGTCTGGGCCGGATGTCCGGGTCCATTGTGTACCTCTGCGGTTGGGTTTCGCAAAGGTACAGGTGGACATGGCCATGCCGGGCTACAACGATTCTCCGTTGCCAGTCCCAACAGAGGAACTGCAGACACTTGCTGAGGCAGTGGGCTCCTACGTACAGTGGCCCAAGAAGTGTCTTGTAATACAACCGGTAAATCCTACACATTTTAGATTACATCCTACTCAGTACACTCAACTTGCATAATCTAACATACGTGCTCATTAATTGAAGTGGCCTGCCGCGGGGCTACCAGGGGACTGCGCCCCCAGCTCGGGGCATGAGGGCCGATCTCGTACGAACCTGGACACATCAAAGACGGCCTCGACCCCACCCAGCGCATCCACGCCTCCACCTCGGAAGAAAGCCGCCATCACCTCGCCCTTGCCTTCGAAGGTACGCGCTCAGTCCCCGGCAAAAGGCAAGGGCGGCAAAGGCAAGGGCAAAGGGCGACAGGGACTGCCGCGGACGTTCACGAACGTGCTCCCACTCCTGTCGGAGGCATCTTTGCGGAAATTGGATCGATCAACCAGAGACCTCCACGACTGGTACCTACATCGAGCTCGGCGCAGCCTGAACTTCTTAGTTCCCTACAGGCCTGGGCAGTTCCACCGTGAGCCCGGGACTATATCTGTGGCACACGAGGATCTGTTCGACCTCTACAACTGGCGGGAGGTCGATATGTCCATCATACGGACTGGAGTCCTGTGAGTTTGCTGATGCTATGTATTGCTGTTTTCTAACTCTGCTTGCTAACTCTGCATTAATGTTGCAGTTCATTTGAATACTGAGTAACTTTCTGTGAAATTAATATTAATCTCGTCCTTCGCATGCAGGTGCATGTACAGGCTAGCATCGGAGGCTGCGTGTGACAAGGTGGGTTTCCTCGAACCAGAGAAAATAAGCCTCACGATGCTAGAGCAGGACGCCGCGCACGCTGAGCAGTACATATCCAGCGCGCTGATGGCGCAGCAGGACAGGGACTTCATTCTGGTGCCGTACCACCAAAGGTTAGTGCATTTCGTACTAATTTAACTCAATCTTGTATGTTACACCTGAGATGTACTTTGAGCTAGCGGTCCTCTTTTACGTACAATGCAGGGGCCACTGGATCCTCATCGTGATCTGTCCGCTGAGGAACGAGGTGTACTACCTCGATTCGATGCGTGACAGATTATCGATGGAATATGTGCTCAAGGGGAATATGGAGGCGTAAGTAACTTATATGTTTGATTTATATTTTGACCTCACTAGCTAATGATAATACATTAACTGGCAATACTAACTGAAATGCAGGGCTTTTGATAAATATGTGTCCGCTGGAGGGAGGCATGCCGCACCGCAGGGCTCCGTACTAGCTTGGAAAGAATATGAGGTACTCACGAGACTTTTTGTTTATGCTTAATTAGTTTATGGAAACAATATATAGCTAACATGTCTTCGCATATGCAATTATCTCAGTGCCATCAGCAGCCGCAATCGTGGGAATGCGGGTTTTGATGTGCTGCGCTACATGTACGACCTAGTGCAGACAAACTTTTCCCGATTCCCCCAGGTAAGCATCGATAGCTAACTCAAATTTCAAAAATGGGTGTCACGTTCTAAATTAGGATCGAAGTTAGTTACTCAGTATGCACACATGCTTGCAGATCGCCATGTCGAAAGACCAATATGAAAATGCAAAGATTATATATCTTCGATAAATCTGGGCACAATATGTCATGGAGGAAGTAGCGCCCAACCATCCAGCATGACAATTTTCTCCTTTTCGTGTACTCTGCATAGACTGTTTATATACATGTGAATAAATATATATATGTGAATAAATGTCCACATTGGATTGCAATCTGTATTTGTCCATACATATGTGAATAAATGTGAATAACTGCCTAATGTGTCAAATTGTTCTGTGAATTTACCTTGCATCTGTACTATATTGTGTATCCAATCTATACTGTATTGCATCTGTACCGTATATGTGAATGTACTGTATTGTGAATGCAAAAAAAGTACTGTATATGTGAATGCTCTATCGGTAAATTCATCAACAACCGAGAGACTACTGTACTTTTTTCTATCGGTACAATCAAAATTAACCGTTAGAAGAGTGTGACCTTTCCTGCCGGTGAACTCATACATATCCGATAGAGTACTAAGCTTTTTTCTGTCGGTAATCTCGTAGTTAACCGTTAGAATAGTGGTACTTTTCAATCCGCTATTGACGAGTTTTCTATCGGTAAACTTGTAAGATGCCGATAGAATAGTATGATTTTTCCTATCGGTAAACTTATAATTAACCGTTAGAATAGTGGTACTTTTCCAACCGTTGACGACGAGTTTTCTATCGGTACACTCCAAATATACCGATAGAATAGTATGATTTTTTCTGTCAGTAAACTTGTAATTAACCGTTAGAATAGTGGTACTTTTCCAACCGCTAACGACGAGTTTTCTATCGGTACACTCCTAATATGCCGATAGAATATTATGATTTTTTCTGTCGGTAATCTTGTAATTAACCGTTAGAATTATGGTACTTTCCCTGCCGCTGGACGTAAGACTACGACGGGTTTTCTATCGGTAGATTCATAATATGCCGATAGAATAGTGAACTTCTTCTGTCGGTTATTTACCGATAGAAAATGTCCAGTCTTGTTCTATTGTGTCTATCTCTATCGGTACAAAAACCGATACTAGAAGGGTGTTTTTTACAGATAGAAGACTGCATTTCTGTACTAGTGAGACCCCCGGCCCATCGACGACGCCGGCAGCGACACCGGCGAAGCCCCGGGATGAGACCCCCGGGAGCGAACGTGCCCGGGCACAGTCCCGGATGGGAGCGACACCTCCCCCCCCGAAGGGCCCCGTCGAGGCGCGGGGGAAGGAGGCGACTGCGGGCGGGGCGACGTCCGACTCAGCGAACTACGCCCCGTCGCCGCTCGCGGTGGAGCTCCTCCCGCCCCTTCCGGCTTCTCTGGAGCCGGAGAGGCTGGAGGTGAGATTCGCGGGGGCCTCGCCCCCGCGGGTCTGGCCGGTTGACGAGGGGGGGAGCCCCTCGGTTTACGAGGTTCCTCCGGAGGAGGGGGCCCCGAGGACCTTCCGGCCCGGGGCAGGGAAAGGCTTGATGGTTCCCCCCCGGGCGGAGGCTCCCCCCGAGAGCTCCTCGGCCAAGTCTTTGGGGGGCACTACCTCGTCGACGAAGACCCCGGCCGCGCTACCGGACCTTGAGGTCCGGGGACCCCCCGCCGGCCGCGCCGGCGGCTCCGGGCGGGAGACCCCTTTGCTCCCCGCGGGGGAGGTAGCCCGCTACTCGGAGGGCCTGCATACCCGGAAGGTGCAGGCCTTCGTCGCGGGAGGGACGCTCCATGAGCGTTTCGAGGGGCTTCAGTCCCTCGGGGCCCAGGTAACCCGAGTCGATAACGCCTTCGCTCATCCCCTGCACTTTGAAATTTTTCTAACTCATGTATTTTGTAGGTGGCAGCTGTTACCTGGGGCCTTGAGCAGCGGGTCGCCCGGCTGCTCAAGGAGGCGGAGGGCCGGGCCGCGGCCTCCGTAGGGCAGCGCGAGGAGGCCCTCCGGGAACGCGACGAAGCCCTCGCGGAATTGACCCGGGTCCGGGCCCAGGTTCATATTTCCGAGGCCATCAACGCCCGCCTCCGGGAGGAGGCCAAGGCGAGGGAGGAGGCGCTCCGTGAGCTCGAGAGCTCAAGCGTCCGGGCGGTGGCGGACGCGGGCCGCTCCGTCCGGACGGTCCTCGAGGGCCTTGGTGTAAGCCTCGGCTCCGGGAGCAGGGAGGTGCCGCCGGCGACCCTCGCGGAGGCTGTGCGTTTCCTCAACGCACAGGTCTCCGCCATCCCGGAGGCTGCCGATGTTCGGGCGCGGGGTCGGGCAATCCCCGTCGTCGCGGCCGCTGCGGGGCTCGTCGTGTTCCGGGGGGTCGGCGCCCGGGCGATCGGGGGCCGCATCCCCCGAAGCTTCCCGGACACCTTCGAGCCTTCGCGCCGGGAGGTCGAGCACCTCGCCGGAGGGTTCTACGACCGGATCATCCGGGCGTGGTTCCCGGCTCCGGCGCCTCCGGTGGGAGACGCCCCAGCCCCGGCCTCGGAGGAAGGCCCCCGGGGGGAGGATGCCGATGAACATGTATGAGCCTCCCCCCGGGTCTTAGTTAGGGCCCTTTTTTGTTTTAGGACTTTTTGATTCCGGTAGCTTCTTAGAAGAAGCCCCGGGCACTTGTACATAAAAATTTTTAATGCAATGAAGTTAGAATTTTCTCTAAGTCTTTGAATTGAACTTACTGTTACCAGGGTTCCCGGGAGGTTGCTCACGGGCGAAGGTTCGGGAGGGGCTCCCCGGGGGACGCCCAAGCGGCTTTGATTTTGCTAAGCCTTCTCTCCGGGAATCGCGGCGAGGATAGTGTTCGGGAGCCGATCCGGTTGAGGTGGCGTCCGGAGTGGCACTTGGACAACTTCGATAATCATCGTGCCGAATTGTCCCCTCCGCGACCGGGGCTCCGGATGATCCCTCCTCTCCAGATACTTCCACCGGCGGGATACGAGTTTTGGCTTGAAGATGTGCTCCAGGACGCTCGGCGCCGCGTGCGGGCGTTGTACCGGGACTTGACCCGGGAGCTAGCGGAGAGCCTCCGGGAGTATTAGGCGTAGGAGCCTTAGGGCTTACAGAATCTCCCGGGTTAGAACCCGGATTGTATCATTTCCGAAGCCCACCGGAGGGGGAAGATGTCCTCCGGGTTTGATAATCAATAAAGCGCTGTGTTGTTGTTTCCTTTCATTGCCTCTTTATTTTCTTCTTCTTGGATGGTCTGAACGACTCATCTTAACAAGGATGAGCTAAGTTTCCTCGTGGGCGGTGTGGTCGACACCCGGGGGCTCCTTATCCCCCCCGCCCACAGCAGGCCGGAGAATAGCTCCGCGCGCTGTGGGGGTAACAAGGCCCCCGGGGTAGAGGCCACCTGTAGGATAGGAAATTTTCTAAGTTAGAAAACTTAAAAACGAGGTTTTCAAGGAGAAGACCTTACGGGAGACAATCGTCCGGTCGCCGTGAGAACGGGGAGCCGGGAATGAGGCCTCATGTGGAAGAAAATGCCCGAGAAATCCGTGACTTCTCTGAGAGACAATCGTCCGGTCACCGTGAGGACGGGGAGCCGGGAATAGGGTTTCCGGGAGGCATTCATCCGGTCGTCGTGAAAACGAGGAGCCGGGAATAAGGCCGCTGGGGACCAATCGTCCGGTCGCCGTGAAAACGGGGAGTCGGGAATAACGTCGACTCCCGGAGGAGGAAGATAGATCCAATCGAGCCGCAAGGGGCCGATCTTCCGGTCGCCATGAAAACGGGGAGCCGGGAATAACGTCGACTCCCGGAGGAGGAAGATAGATCCAATCAAGCCGCAAGGGGCCGATCTTCTGGTCGCCGTGAAAACGGGGAGCCAGGAATAACGTCGACTCCCGTAGGAGGAAGATAGATCCAATCGAGCCGCAAGGGGCAGATCTTCCGGTCGCCGTGAAAACGGGGAGCCGGGAATAACGTCGACTCCCGGAGGAGGAAGATAGATCCAATCGAGCCGCAAGGGGCCGATCTTCTGGTCGCCGTGGAAACGGGGTGCCGGGAATAACATCGACTCCCGGAGGAGGAAGTGCCCGAAGACGGGGCTTGAGTGTTTGGGCAGGGGACTAGTCTCCCAAAGTGACTCGTTACCACGGCCACTGTGACCGGGTTGCTGCTTACACCCTCAGTCCACGAGGGCTGATTGTAAGCCGCCCTACGGGAGTGCAGGCTCCGTTGTAGGGACTTGTTGGGGCTGGCCCACTTCCTCGCGGGGAGGGCATCCTCACAAGGAGGGCATCCTCGCGGGGAGGGCTTCCTCGCGAGGAGGGCATCGCCGCTAGGGGCGGTAATGAGAAAGACCTGCAATGAGACAGTTTGCAAAGCAAGACCTATGTATTGCTAATAAGATGAAGTACAGGGCCTCCCCCTGTGAAGCCGCGAAAGGGGAGGAAAATACAGTGTCCCTCCTCCCCCTCCGGCGTGAACACTCCGGGGGAGGGGACAGGCCCGTAAGGCTAAACATAGAACTTGCGAAGTAAACGCAGGTTCCACGTGCGCTTCAGCTCCTGCTCTTGAAGGTTGAAGAGCTTGTAAGGGGTCCCTGACGCGCTTGAGGACAAGGTCCTTAAGGCGAAAGGCCCTCAAGCAGCGACAACCGGAACCGAGAAGGGGGCAGGCCCTGTAACACCCAGAACCGGCGAGGGGGGAGCCCCACCGGCGAGGGGGGAGCCCCTGCGGCGACATCCGGAACCGGGGAGCCCATGCGGGGGGAAGTCCACTGCGGCACAGGGGCTGCTCTGTCAACCGCCCTTGGTACGGTAAACGCGACACAGGGGGCGGGACTGGCCCCGGCGTAAGGTAAACCCCCGGCATGAAGTGGGCTCCCGGCCCCGGGAATAGGCCAGGAATGGGGTGCCCCCCTGGTGCCATCGAACTGCCTCTGCATCTTTTGCATCTGCAAATAAAAGACTAGAATTTGCGTTACGGCACAGGTAAGGCCCATGCTTTTGGTGAACTATGGGCTGAGAATCTCCCTTCAATTGGAGGCGTCGGATCCCCGGGGAACGCACGCGGTGCGACCTGAGGAGCAAAGCCTCGTACTCGGCGGCATTGCTGGCCCCGGGGACAGCAGGACCTTCCGGAGGCCCCCTTCCGGACGCGGCTTGAGGAGGGGCCTCCCGGGAGGTATTGCCGTGACGTCTGGTTCCAGGGGGGAGGTCTCCCACCTGGGCGCCTCAATAACGTTGACGCTTCCGATCGTGGCGGCCGCGGGCTCATACAGAGCACGGGCCATGTCTTGGTCTCCCCGGACGTTGATCACGCCATGCGGCCCGGGGATCTTCATGCAGAGGTAATTTTGATGGGTGGCAGCCCCCAGCCGGTTGATGGTGGTCCTCCCCATAATCGCGTTGTAGGAGGAGGGGAGGTCCACTACGTCGAAGCGGGGCCTTCTCCCCGCGGGGCCTTCCCGGCCGCGTGAAGACTGTCCTCCCCCATGACCTTTCGGCTTGGGGAAGGGGCGGTTGCCCCTCGGGGGGTCGCGCGGGCCGCCTCCGCCCTCGAGGACAAAAGTGTCCCGGGGCCGTGGCTCGTTATGCCCCCCCTGTCTGGGGCGCTTGAGGGGATCCCTGGCCCCCCGGTCGACGGGGGTGGGAGCCCCCTGGGTCTTCTTCCAGATATCGTCTTCCTCCGCCCGAGCGTACTTTTCGAGTACGTTGAAGAGCTCGTCGGCGGAAGAGGGGCAGCTCCGGGAGAGCCTTCGGTGGAGTTCCCCCGGGAGGATGCCGCTTTTGCAGGCTTCGATGACCGTAGAGTCGGGGACGTGGGCCACTTTGCTCTTCACCTGAGCAAAGCGCTTGAAGAAGCTTCTGATGGTTTCCCCAGTCCTCTGCCGGACAGTGTACAGCTGCGAGGAGTCCAGGGGATGCATGTAGTTCGCCTGGAAGTTGGCACAGAACTCCCGCTTGAGCTGCGAGAAAGACTTGATGGAGCCGGCCTTCAGGTTGTAGAACCAGGAGCGGGCGATGCCGGAGAGGTAGAGGGGGAAGACATTGCACTGTACTGTCTCGTCCCCCCCGGCCACGGAGATGGCAGTGGAGTAGACCTGCACAAACTCGTAAGGGTCTGCCTCACCATTATAGTGCTCGATGTGCGGGGGGCGGTAAGGCCTCGGCCACCGGATGCTGCGAAGCCTTCGGCACAGGGGCTGGTTAGCCCCCTGCACTTCCCGGGGAGAGCCCCGGTCGCTGTCTTCTTTCACGGGACCTTCGTTGTCTGAGTCTGGAAGCGGTCCAAGAGGTCCGCCAGAATGGCGGTGGCGACGCTTTTCCTCTGAGCCAGGACTAAGTTCCCGGGCGTCCGGGCTCTCCGCCGGAGAGGTTGGCTCTTCAGCGGGTCTCTTCCCCCGGCCGGTGCGAGAGCGAGGCTCCCCGCGCCCACGGCCGGGGGGAAGTTCTTCCCCGCGCTCTGGTGGACGCATTCGCTGACCTCCCGCGGGGCGAAACGGACCTGTCCTGCCGGGAGGGAGCTCGTGCGCTGTAGCTGCCGGCTCGGAGGCTTCCGGAGCCGGTTGGGGGGAGCCCCCTGCGATGACCCCCGGGACCAGAAAAGGGGAAGCCCCTGTATCATCCGGAACCGGGGAGGGGGCGCCCGCGGCGACGCCTAGAATCGAAGTGGAGGGGGCCCCAGTGGCCACGACCGGAACCGGGAAGGGGGCAGGCCCTGTAACACCCGGAACCGGCGAGGGGGGAGCCCCTGCGGCGACGTCCGGAACCGGGGAGCCCATGCGGGGGGAAGTCCGCTGCGGCACGGGGGCTGCTCTGCCAACCGCCCCCGGTGCGGTAAACGAGACGCGGGGGGCGGGACTGGCGCCCGGCGCAGGGTAAACCCCCGGCAAGAAGTGGGCTCCCGGTCCCGGGAATAGGCCGGGGGCGGGGTACCCCCCTGGTGCCACGAAGGGCCCTGTCATGAAATAACCTCCCGGCACCGGGACGGGCCCGGGTGCCGGGAAGGGTCTGGACGCATATCCCGCAGGGGGAGGGGACCCCCCGGTAGGATCATACGGGGCGGACAACCTCCAGGAGGCCGGAGGGGCCGCCGGGTAACCCATAAACGGGGGCATGTTCCCCGGATATGGGTGCGACGCAAATGCGGGGGCCGGAGACCGCACCAACACGCTAAGGAGCTCGTCCATAGAGCGCTGCGCGCGGAGCTGGCCTTCCACGAGAGCTTCGAGCAGGGCGTCCCGGGGAGCCGGGGGAGCCGTCGGGGGGACGCTTGTCCCGGCCGAGGTCCCCGCGGTCACCGGGAACGACCTGGAGGTGGAAGAACCTAAGTTAAGAGGAAAGGAGGGAGGCGGTACCTGGGCCAGGTTGCCTCCGGAAGGGACCGCCGGGACAGCAGTGTCCCGAGCGGATGGCGCCGGGTCTCCGAGACCCGGATCACCGGGAAGGGTGCGAGCCCTTGTTCTTGGGGGAGCCATGGTGTCTTGTCACGAGTCCCCACGGACGGCGCCAACTGTCGTGGTATTGCGAATACCCTGGCAGGTTTTGAGAGTAATCCTAGCGAAGATTACGCGGCGCGGGTTGACCGGATGACCGGTCCTCCCCCACCGGACAAGCACAAAGAATGACACACGGGTTTATACAGGTTCGGGCCCCGGTGGGGGCCCTAGTCCTGTCGACGCGCTCCCGGCCGGAGCCGGCTGGGGAGGCTCTCTCCGGGGGAGAGGCTTCCGGAGCACGCCTGTGAGTTTAGCTATTCCAATAAATGAACCGATCCTTTAAAACAGAGGGGTACAAGGGCTATTTATAGCCCCAAAAAGCAGCAAAAAACCTAAACTACCCCGGAAGCCACCGTCGGATTGAAGGGCAGCACCGTCCTTCTCCCGGTCAAACGCCTTGGATGCTTGACAGGTGGTCGCTAGTTCCCGAGGCGCTCCTCGCGTGACCTGCACGTGATAAACAGTTCGAGACTTTACCTTTAAGAGGGCGATGAGGCCCGGGACGGCGCCGGAGGCCAGGTTCCGGGAGCCAAAAGGCGGCGCCCGGGGAGGCTCCGGAGGCCAGGTCCCCGGGCGAATGGCGGCGCCCGGGACGGCACCGGAGGCCACGTCCCGGGAGCCAAAAGGCGGCGCTTGGGGAGGCCCCGGAGGCCAGGTCCCCGGGCGAATGGCGGCGCCCGGGACGGCACCGGAGGCCACGTCCCGGGAGCTAAAAGGGGACACCTGGGGATGCCCCGGAGGCCAGGTCCCCGGGCGAATGGCGGCGCCCGGGACGGCACCGGAGGCCGCTTCCCGGGAGCCAAAAGGCGGCTCCCGGGGAGGCCCCGGAGGCCAGGTCCCCGGGCGAATGGCGGCGCCCGGGACAGCACCGGAGGCCACGTCCCGGGAGCTAAAAGGCGGCGCCCGGGGAGGCCCCGGAGGCCAGGTCCCCGGGCGAATGGCGGCGCCCGGGACGGCACCGGAGGCCTCTTCCCGGGAGCCAAAAGGCGGCGCCCGGGGAGGCCTCGGAGGCCAGGTCCCCGGACGAATGGCGGCACCCGGGACGGCACCAGAGGCCGCTTCCCGGGAGCCAAAAGGCGGCGCCCGGGGAGGCCCCGGAGGCCACGTCCCCGGGCGAATTGTGGCGCCCGGGAGGGCACCGGAGGCCGCTTCCCGGGAGCCAAAAGGCGGCGCCCGGGGTGGCCCCAGAGGCCAGGTCCCCGGGCGAATGGCGGCGCCGGGGAGGGCACTGGAGGCCGCTTTCCGGGAGCCAAAATGCGGCGCCCGGGGAGGCCCCGGAGGCCCCGTCCCCGAGCAAATGTCACATCTTACCTGGACTTAGTCCCGCGGAGATTTCCCCCGACAGGTTAGAACTGAGTAAGGAGAGATTTAAAGGTGAAGGTAAGAAACTCAAACCCATTCGTTATGGTCCTTTTCGGATTTTGTGGAAAGTGGGTAATAATGCTTGTCAGCTCGAGTTACCTCCATACATGGATATTTACTCGGTTGTTAATGTTGAGCACCTCAAACTCTTCAAGCCTTCAATGCTGGATGATGAGCCAGATACTGTAGTACCATCTGTTGAAGACTTGGTCTATCAACGAGACAAACCTCTACACGAAGATGTGATTCTGGAGAAGAAGGTGACTACCACCCATAGTGGCACAAAGGAGACTTTTCTAATCGATCGGAAAGATCAACGAGTACGTGCGGCAAAGTGGTACATCAGAGAAGATGGACAAGATCAATTTCCACATCTCCAGTTTGATCGAGAGGTCGCAACAGGGGTTGGCTCCTTCTCAACAAGGGACTCATGATCCGGGAGGATCTTCAAGTCCTGATCGCATATGACTTCACGACCAAGTCCTGATTGCATACAGCTTCGCGACCTTAACCGTGTTCGGAAAGGTTTCGCGACCATGGATTAGTTCACGACCATGAAAAGGAATTTGTTCCCTATTTGGAATTGTAATCCGATCCGAATATATATAAATAACTTTATACATTTAGGATTAGTTAGTTAGTTAGTTATATGAGTCTAATACATTTAGGTTATTGAGTCTGATACATACTCATACGATTGGACTATAAATATCTTGTAATAGGTCTAGTTTAGATCATCAAATACAATCGAGTCTAGATTGAAGTCTTAGACACATACTTCCTTCGACGTAGGTGAGTGCGACCTAACGTTCGACGTGTAAAGCCCTCTTTGAAATAAAGAGTTGTGCAATTACTTTGAGTTGTGTTTTCTATCAACCTTTGGGTTTTGGTATTTCCGAGTAAGATCCCGTTATTCCGCATATTAGAATCTGGGCGAGTCTAGTACGAAAACCAAGGCTAGGTCTCAGACGGATCATGAGGTGAGACTTTCCCCAGAAGCAGATGGAAGCATTGAAAGATTATTGTGGATCTCCAAAGGTGGAGATGAGGGTTCAACCTTCTGAGTTGCATGGACAAGGAAAACTACATGGGACAAGGAAAGAGAGCACAATGATGCGTCCCCAACCTTTGCACCCGTGAATGCAGCTCCATTGGAGGATCCTTCGTCAACCTTCGACTTCTTCTTTGGGGGAATCAGTTCCTCAGTCACCTGTAAGTTCCCAAAATTCATTTGGAAATGATCAGGATGTAAAACAACCACTTGAACCAGAGTTCTAGAAAAGTCTTACCTTTTGGAAGTCGTGGTCGAGTTCGGGTATCACTTCTTTCTCTTCTTCATCACTCTCAATCTCAATAATGTTTTTGGGATCTTGATCCGCCATCAGGATAAGAACAGAAGATGATAGGGTGTAACCAGAGAGGAGAAGTGGTTCTAAAAGACTTAGTCAAGGCGTAAAACTTGTGAGTTCAGAGAACCGAAAAGCTCCTCTATTTATAGAGCCAGGAGGCGACGGTTGGTTTCCACACATGTCTCATGTTCTTAAAACACACTTGCAATCACTGCCTTGACTGAATAAGTCAATAAATTCATCACTATCTGTCAAAGAAAAACTCAGGGTTTTTCTCGGGATATGAACCGTCACTCAACAGAACAATGCAAACTAGGAAATTTGAAGCATCGGGTTCACAATTCGATGCAGGATTAAAATTTGAAGTAAACATGTCTCTTCATTTTCTTCAAATTTGGGGGCTAGCTGACGAGGATTATCACCCAAGCTAGTTTGATTAACACACATTAGGTTCAGGAAAGTGCGGACACAAAGGAAGATTTGTGATCGCAGCCCTTGCGCGATCACAAGGCCGCAGACAATGCGCAGTCAAGAGGCTGTAGACGATGCGCGGTCAGGAGGCCGATGACTACATACGACCAAGACGAATTCGAGGGTGTTTAAGTCTTTCATAGACACATCTCCAAGATCAAGATAACTTCTCCCACGTATGAAGACAACTATCAGGAGGTTAATATGTGCGGTTACCCACTAACTACACGTGTTAAACCTGCGTAGGGTAGAGAAGCGGTTACCCAAAATGCACAGTAACAGCCATCCAGAGCCGCTTCGCGTTGGCGCCCTTTTGTTCAGTATAAAAAGGTGATCAATGCACGATCTAAAGGGCGGTTAAGCATATAAGCGTTACCAGGAGTCTGAGTAACCTGACGACTTAGGCATAGTTATATAGATATCAACATAGGAGAGATCTTTGCTTGTGATCATCTCTTCCTCCTTCTTGTAAACACCTTTTCCCTACATAGTGAAATCATAATAGGACGTAGGGCTATTACTCCCACCATCAAGGGCCTAAACCTGTATAAATTCTCTCATGCCCATACAGATATTACTCATCCTACCTTCCCAGAGGAGCGCCCTGAAAGGTCTCGCAACTCACAAATTTGCATAAGATCGACTGAGAACCGTGAGTCCAAATCGTCGACAAAGGCCAAAGACACTACTAAGCTTGCTCATAATGAAAGGGATGCTTTAGAAGCAACTATTAGGAGCTATAGCAGTGTCGAGCTAGACACTTTCAAGAAGCTAAGAATGGCCGCGGACTTACTGAAGGCAAATGTCATTGACCCTAAAAAGGATAACTTAAGTCTCAGTGAGTCCTGCAAATTGGTCTCTGCTCAAGCTGATTCACTGGTCGCAAACATTCCTGAAATCACAAGGAAGCAAAAGGAAGCATTGAGGTCAGACGTTGGAGCTGTAGCTTTTGCTATCCTTTGCAAGTTAAGGCATCACCACTGTTTGAATCTGAATCTGAATCCTGCGGGTGAAAATGCTACTTTTGATAGTGGAGGTCAGTTGAGTGCTTTAATGGATGAGGTAAAGCCCTTGGTTGAAAGTTTGCTTCGAGGACTTGATCATATGTGATGTAATATCTTCTGTGATATTTTGTAACAATGAATTTATTGATATGAAATGAAAATGTTTACCTGGTTTGTCGATGTTTTTGTACCTTGCAAATACATACAGTTAGCAAAAATTTTGATAATCGAGAGAAAATGTGAAGAAAAAATGTTAAGTACTGAAGGCTTAGTTTTCTAACTTAATGCTATAGTTATATTTCCCTAGCCCCCTCATGTGACCAGACATATTGAAGGCTTGGTATTATGGTCACAGGATTTGGAAAGATGATCGGAAACATATAAGTCAGTCTCTTATGCGTGATTGACTATGAATATTACTTGGGCTAGCCATCAGTTTATTAAATATATCATGTTTAAGATATTTCAGATATGATATATGGCACCATGGTCACAGAGTTCAGTTTCCTGTGAACCAGAAGGTCGCATGACTAATGACGACCTTGGTACTGACCTATGGTCGCAGTCTGTGCGTGACCATAGCATCGAGAGAGTCATGTCTAAACTGAGTAGTGGCTGAGTTTTCCAGTCACGGTTCCAAGATAAGATAACTTCGTCTCCCACATTTGTGAAGATAACCACCAGGGAGTTAAGATATGGAGTTATCTGGAAACTGCATATTGGCAACCGTCTAACGTCCCTAAACTGCTCCATGTTGGGACCCTTTCGATCACTATAAAAGGGCAACAAGCATACCAGAAGAGACATCTGATCAAACAACAGAGTAGCAACATATTAAGAGATTATTAGTTCTTAGCAATAATCTCTCTTTTTCTATAATATTTCATATACATAGTGAAAACACCACAGGACGTAGGGCTATTACTCAAGTCTTTAAGGGCCCGAACCTGTATAAATTTCTACGTCTCTAGTTCATAACTATCTTTACTTACCTGATGAGCGTCTCGAAAGGTCTCCACTTCCTACACAACTAAATTGCATAAGATGGACTAAGGACCCGACTCCCAATCGTCGACAGCTGGCGCCCATCGTGGGGCCTTTCTCAAGGCGTCTCCTTCATTAGGAGTTCTGGTAAGTTCTGTCATGAGCGTACAATTCCAAGAACGATTTCGATCTTGACGATTATGCTCATATCCAAATGCCTTAGCGACCCCGTTCCTATGGAAGAGGTTGGCAACGAAGATGTCCATGAGTCACATCTCAAGGATGCATCTTCTCCAACTCTGGTCATGTCTGTTGACCAACAAACAGAAAAGGTGGATTATTCCCCTCATATGAATCCCACCACATCAGGCGCCGAGTATGTGCCACAGCATATC
Organism: Pharus latifolius; assembly: GCA_019359835.1. Lineage (NCBI taxonomy): Eukaryota > Viridiplantae > Streptophyta > Magnoliopsida > Poales > Poaceae > Pharus > Pharus latifolius. Next base: position 69,879,458 of record CM033323.1, read on the forward strand.
GTCCCAGAAGATATGAGAACAACTTGGAGTTTAGTCTCAGAAAGTTTGCTCCAGACAATCTCCAATCTCTTTTTGATTTCGAGTCCAAATCGGAACAAGGAGAGATGTTTTCCCCATTCGTGACCTCGGTTCCACGGGAATTTGTTGTGCTTTCGGAGGAAACTCCTAAGCAGCGAGTTGCCAGAGAGGAACAAAAACGCAAGCAGGTGGAAGATCAAGCTCACAAACAGCGGTAGAATGAGATTCACAGGACCACTGAGGAAGCCTTATGTCTTGCGCAATCTCGCCAAGATTCCGTTGTTTGAGACCTTGGTCCCAGTACCTCTTGTCATCTGCATGGTTGCAGATGCGAGCAGACACCATCTCTGGCCCCAGAGTATTCCTTGGCGGTCGAGGAGATTGTAACTCCTATGGCACTCAGAAGGAGCACACAAGACCGAATTCGTGTTATTGCAGATACACTACATAATCCTCCTCCTAGTTTGGAAGATGTGGATAAAACGACCTTCTCCAAAGTCCTTGCAGACACACTCGACGAAGTTGCATCCGACACTACTCCAATAGCGTCGTCCCGTTCTACGATTTGTTCCCACGAGCGGCATTATTCTTACTCCAGCCATGGGAGATGCAATCGGTTGCCAGCAGTGCCAATTCGGCATGACAAAGCTAGGCGAGTTAGAAGCTCACAAGATAGTAATCGTGTACCAGTCCATTCTCGCCTGGGACCACGGGGTGTATCTCCTCAAGGTAATGTCGCTCGCGACCATATGGAAGGTCGCGATGATAGACATTTTCGAAGTTCTTATGTAGGTTGTAAAGCTTTCTAGCCAGGGCTCTGTGCATTAGTCTAGCCAGATAAGTTTAAACCAGGTACAATCAAAAGATTTGATGGAACTCAAAATCCATCAGAATTCCTTCAGATCTATATCACTGCCAGTCAAGCGGCAGGAGGAGACGACCGTGTGATGGCAAATTACTTGCCAACGGTTCTTGAAGGACTAGCAAGGACTTGGTTGTTCAATCAACTAGCAAGGTCGATATACAATTGGGAAATGTTGTGTGATGCCATCCTCAATAATTTCCAAAATTGTTACAAAAAGCCTAATAAGGAAGATGATCTTCATCGGTTACGCCAGACTTCGACCGAAACTCTTCGACAATTTTTCAAGAGATTTGTTGGAGTAAGGAATACCATTCCCAAAATATCAGATACTTCGGTTATCAGGGCTTTCAAACATGCTGTTCGCTACCGAAGATTTGAGCATACATCCACCAAGGTCGGTATCAGATCTATTTTGTCGGGGTATTACGGATACCCCGGCAGGTTTCTACGGATGTGCGCAACACATGCATAGCAGCTTGATGAGGAACGGGGTCCCGATCTTCCGACAGGTAGGGGATAGTTCGATTGGTGGAGACTCGACGTTGACGATCCGACTTTCGACCAAAACCGATCTAGGCCTGCAATCGCTACACCACTGCTCCGTTCGTTATCAACCATACTGAGGCGCGGTTGACCTAGCCACGAAGGCTTGTTCTTGCAAGCGAATCGAAGAACACGTGCAAGAACACAGAAGAAGCAATCCCAAATTGAAAGTATGTATTAAGATCACCAAGTGTTGGGGTTCCACAAACCGAAAGACGGCGAACTGCAACAGCAGAAAATTCTAAGCAAAACCCGAGTCTAACAATGACGGCTACGAGGTTTCAATATGAGAGAGGGGTGGCGTCTAAGGTTTGGGGAGCACCCACCATGCGGGATACACGGGCCGAGGCCCAATAGACAGGTGACGCAGCACCGCACGGCCCAACAAAATCTGGTCTCCACTTGTTTCGACGATTGTGATTGACTCAGAAGGATTTTGGATGTAGGAGATCCGTTGGAAAGGTCTCATCAAGGGCTTCTCCGTAATGTACTTGAACGCCCCAAACGGAGTTCGTATGCATCTGCTACACCTGTTTGAAGACAGGCTGCTCCGCAGTGGCCGACCCGGATTCTAGCTCGCGGTAGACTTGATTCCCGACCCGTCTTGGCGCAAAGTGACACCCTCGCTGATCAACACCATGATTCCTGAGCACAAGCACAATATTATTAGGTAGTAACTCGCTCTTGTCAATATTCTCTCGTGTACTAAGAAACGAGCTCACCTGGTGATTTAGTTCACGTGCACGTGCCCTTGTTATTGGTCCTTGCACAACGGGTGTTGGAAGAATGGACGCATTGTTAGGGGTGATGTCCTCATCACAGCATGAGCTGACCGAGTGACCGGTTACCTCCCGCCGGGCAACGCAGCAATTGACATGGTGATTTTATACAGGTTCGGGTCCCAGTGGGGGCCCTAGTCCTGTCGACACCCTCCGGACGCGAGTCCACTGGGGAGGTGCTCTCTCGGGGAGAGAGGTCTCTAAGGGAGACTATTGTTTTGTTCATATGGAAAATGAATAAGAGTTAGTTACAAATGAGATACATGGGGGGTATTTATAGTCCCCAAAACATGCAAAAGACCAAAAAGCCCTAGCTATAGCCGTTGGATTGAGGGGCGTTGGCGTCATTTCATTGGCCGAAGGGCTTGGATGCTTGACAATTGTCCTTGTCAGTTCCCGAAGCACTCCTCAGGCCACCACCACGTGACCCCGCGCTCCAGGGATTGACCGTGCGAGGCGCCCAGGACTCTTCCAGGAGCTCTCCGGTCTCTTGGTGGCTACCCTGGGCCTGGTGTCCCTCTGGGGCCCCCCATCAACCTCCGGGGCCCGGTGACCCTCCGAGACTCGGTGACCCTCCGGAGCCCCCGAAAAACCTCCGAGGTTTTTTCCCCGGTAAGCCCTCTGGAAGAGCCCTTGAGAGTTTCCCCAAGAGCAGCCCCCCACGCCCTCGGGGGCACGGAGTGCCTTAGAAGGGCATGTGTAGAACTTGCCCCGGGCAACATTCCATATTCGAGAGCGTGCTTTGAGCCGCACGCGACACTTCGGCTTCTGGGCTATCTATCCTGACGCGTTGATCTTCGTGTGACCCCTTGAACCGACACGTCGGTTCCTGTGGGAACCCTCCAACTGACGCGGTGCCTCGAAACCGGCGGTCCAGATGGGCCCTGGAACATGGCACCCATCCGAGGTGTTTCCTACCCTTTATAAATAGACGACGGGGGGGGGGGGGGGGGGCCTCCGGCCTGGGATCCTCGACTTCATCTCACACACCCACTCTCCAGATAGTTTCGTTTCTGGTAGTCTCTACGCCGGTAGCCTCCGCCCCGGTTAATTAGTTTCCGGTAACTCCCGGCGACACTTTTTCGGTAGCTCCCGGTGAGTTCGTCCCTGATGGCGCTGAAGAGTAGCGCTAAGGCTTCCGAGCTGCCCCCAGAGGGGGTGACATCTGATTTCCTTAGGGCTACCGAGTTCTCCTCTAGGGATCTCGAGTCCTTCTTGGAGCGGGGGTTCTTTGCGGCCAGGGATATCAAGGTCCTGGGGCTGGAGGAGCTAGTGCTGAGCCCACGGGAGGGAGAGGTGGTGGCTTTCGAGGCGTTCGTTGATGCGGGTCTCCAACTCCTGGTGCATCCATTGCTCCGGGAGTTCTTGCAGGTGTATGGCCTCTCGCTCAACCACCTCACCCCAAACACCCTCCTTCGAATCGGGTTGTTTGTGTGGCTGTACGAGACAGCCGTCAGACAGGAGCCCACCCTCCGGCTTTTTATTATTTCTATGAGCCCTCCGCGAGGGGCCCGCTGGTGATGAGGGGTGGACCCAGGTCAGCCTTCGGCTCCATCATGATCCAGCTGATGCTGGGCCGTGCGGATGAGTACTCGGTGCTGGCCACCTGTGACCACTGGGGAGACTGTCTTCGGCGATGGTTCTACCTCTGGTTGGGCGACCCGGGGGTGACGTATTCCCCCGAGCCTTCCTTGTACTGCCGGTCGAGCGGCCCGATCACCCCCGAGTGGACCGACATAGAAGTGGACCTCCTCATCGCGATGGCGGAGGCCCGGTTCCGGAGGTCCATGTAGGACCTCACTGAGGAGACGGCCCTCCTGCGGGTGGTGCCTTTCCACACCCGCCAGGGGAGAGGGATGTCAGCGGCGCATCGGCCGCCTTGGATGTCAGCGGTAGACCGTGAGTCCCTGAGCTTTGTCTAACCCCTACCCTACTTGTCTTTCTACAGTTAGGTACTATGGCCGAGCCCAGGAGGTCACGGTGAACCTCCTCTGGCGGTACTATGGAGATGAGCACAAGCAGATCGTGCGTGTTATCGGGGAGGGCGCATCCCGGAACGTCATTGCTGAGGCGTTCAAACTGAGGCTTCTGGTCCGGGTGCCCCTTCCCACCCTTGCTTCAGACAAGCAGGGAAAGGAGGTCGCCGGGGGTCCTCGAAGCGCCCCCGGTCGCAGAGGAATCCCACGAGGCCTCGGGTTCGGAGGAGTCCCGTGAGGGCCCGGGCGTCGCCTCTGGCCCCATCGACAGAGGACCTGACCACGACGTCGGCTAGGGTGCCGGGTGTTGCCCCAGCCGCCCCCGATGAGAGGGGTACACCCCTGGGGTGGGTCCCTCTAGCGGCGCGCTGGTCGCGGAGGGCCAGGGCTCCGACTTAGAGATGTACGCCCTGAGTCCTTCGCCACCCCCTGCTCTCTCTAGGGTCCGTCCGCAGCTATCGCCGGGTGAGGTCTCGGTCTGATACAGGATGCCGGGGGGCCTGCCCATAGCCTCGCTCCTGGCCCCAGAGGCGGGACCCTTGGAGGTTCGGCCGGTGGTGACAGTGCCCCCCCCCCCACCGGGAAGGGGCAAGGCCCTCTTCATCCGCCCGGGGTCCTGGCTCTGTTGATGGAGCTGACTTCCGACTCCTCCGAGGGTGGGACCCCGGAGGAGTGCACCTTGCCCAGTGGAGAGGCCTCCTGGGGGAGTGACCCGGGGGGTGACGTAGGGGATGTGGAGGAGGTCATTGCCTCCGGACTCAAGGTGAGTTGGTCGCGTCTTGTTCTCGCTTCTATTTTTTTTTTACCGCTCTTTTCCTCCAGACGGTGACGTTGGCCCGGGGTCTCTGGGCACGGTTCGCCGTGCGCCTCTGAGCCGCTGAGGACATGGCGACCTTCGAGTGATCCAGGAAGGAGAAGGTGCTAAGAGACCTAGCCTCGGAGTGTTCGAGGACGCTGCTTCCCAGCTCCGGAGGGAGTTGCAGGCGGAGCGGGGGATTGCTCGAGAGGCCGAGACCTCGGGTGCCCGGGCCATCGTCTGCGAGCGATACATACTCAAATTGGGCAGTGTCGCATCGGACACAAGCTGAATTTTGAGTTCGACAGGACGTTTCGGCGGACGACCCTGGGTAGTCTCGAACAGATCACTGTATATCTCCAGCAGTCCCGACAAACGACCAGAATCCACTCAGCACGCCAACGACAATGTTGGTCAAGTACCCTCACCTTGACCAATGGGTCGAATCTTGACAAGAACATACTTGTGATATGCATTAACAATTCATTTGGCTTGATTTGCGGTAATCAAGTTCGAAGTGTTGACGTGGATGTCTCTACTGATCACGAACTTAACTCCATCTTTGGTGAGGTCATACTCTTACGCTCGCCAATGGAAGTGAGCATCTCCATCATACAAATACGGACTCCCAAAGATCACTTGACAGATATCGATAGGGACAACTTCGCATTGCACCTCATCGATATATCGTGCAGAGATCACAAACTTCAACACACATTAACTCGTAATCTGTTGGTTCACATCGGATGTAAACCAACCCAGTAGATATGGTCGCGGGTGTGTGGTTGTCTTCAAACCAAGTCGCCGAACCAGTCCAGCGGAGAACAGATTCTTCTGACTCCCGGGATTGAATATCGCTGCAACCACTTCGTGCTTCACCTGGATGTTGATGGTGAACAAGTCCTCCGTTGGGTGATGGTCGTTTGGTGGATTTGAACCCTTCTCCTTCAGCATTGCCATCAGAGACAAGGTCGTATCCGCCTCAGCAACCTAATTCACTCGAACAATTTCTTCGTCGAGTGAAGTCGCAGTAGCCGTGGTTGTTCTTTTCCCTGGCCCGTTTTTCTTTGGTCGAAGTTCAGGATGAAGCTTGTAGGATTTGTCCTTGGTATGTCCCGCGACTTGACAACATTCACAAAAGGCACCCGTGCCCGATTTTGAAGCGTTCTTCATCGGATTCAGCTTTTCTTTGTCGAGGTCGCACTTTCCTTCGTGCTTTTGTCGCTGTGGGATTTGTTCTTCTTCTCGATTGCCATAGCAGTTGTGCTTGCGGTCGCAATGTCTTGGACACCGAACAAATTTAGCTCAATACTGATCAAGTTCTGGTGCCAGATGTGTATTTTCGAAATACTTGAGGATCGGACAGTGAGATACCGATGACCATTTCTTGTCACCGAAATTCCGTCATATAGTCTTGGACAATCTGGTCGCGCTGTTGGTACAATCTGTGCCAATGTTCCCATCTCTCCTCAAGGTAACCCATTGGATAGAATTCTGGTCATAGGAGTCGCTTGAATTGACCCCACGCAAGGTCGTCAGCTTCACCACTGGTGACAAGTGCCTTCCACCAAGTCTTGGCGTGGTCCTTCATCTTCAAAGGTGCGAACTTCACCTTTTGAGCGCTACTAAACCCTTTTAGGTCAAAGTAGGTCTCAAGTTGGTCGATCCAAGAATCTAGTTTCTCGGCATCGATCACCCCATCATATATGGGTATATCAATCTTAGCGTCGACCTTAAAAGATCCGACAGCTAAGGAGGTGTTGGCGAGGTCGTCGGTCTTGTGGTCGCCTTCGTCTTCATCTTCGTCTGCCCTGCGCAAGTCTTCACCAGTCTTCACACCCATAACCTTCCCTACTTCAGGAGGTACAATCATGGCCTGCTGCTTAATCCAAGCAAGCACAATTTCCATGTCAGTGGAGAGCTTAGCAACTTGTTCGGCTAGGTTAGCTTGAACGGAGGTATCGTCAGACATTGTCGGAGACGCGGCTATAGGAACCGTCGATTGATCACCTAGAGTTCGCTGGAGGTTTTGCAACCCTGGCGAGTCTTCACCATCCATAGGATAGGAAAGTTGCTTTGATACCAGCTTGATTCGTTTGAGACCTAGCCTTGGTTTTCATACTAGGCTCACCCAGATTCTAATATGCAGAATAACAGGATCTTACTCGGAATTACCGAAACCCAAAGGATGATGAAAAACACAACTCAAAATAATTGCACAACTCTTTATTTCAAAGAGGGCTTTACACGTCGAACGTTAGGGCGCACTCGCCTACGTCGATCAATGAACTATAAGTGTCTAAAACTCAAATAAGTTCTACGACTCTTCGATGATCTAAACTAGACCTATTACAAGGTATTTATAGTCCAATTGTATGAGTACATATCAGACTCAGTAACCTAAACGTATTAGACTCATATAACTAACTAACCCTAAACAGATAAGCTTAGTTATATATATTCAGATCGGATTACAATTTCGAACAGGGAACGAATTCCATTTCATGGTCGCGGACCAATCCTTGGTCGCGAAACCTTTCTGATCACGGTTAAGGACGCGAAACGGTATGCGATGAGGACTTGAAGATCCTCCCGAATGACCTTGATACCAGTCGCAGTGGAGGCCCGGGCGCGGGGCCTCCCTGTACCGATCATCGCCCTGGCCGCGGCTCTCATTGTGTTTCACGGTGCGGGTGCCCGAGTCATCGGGGAGCTGGTCCCCCGGAGTTTTCCCGCCTTCTTCGACCCCCAGCGGGCGGAGCTAGAGGGGTTCGCCGAGGCCCTCTTCGACCAGATCACCGGCACGATGGAGACGGGTGGCAGGCACCCGGTGCAAGATGCGGCAGCCAGCGCGGAGGTTCCCCCGAGGGGGAACAAGGACGGGCAAGTATGAGCTTCCCCCCGGTTAGATTAGATTTTGCTTTGTAGACTTTTTGCTCCCAGCAGCTTCTTTAGAAGAAGCCTCAGAAACTTGCAAATATTCTATTGTTTGAAATGGAAACATCTTTTTGCTAAGTGTCTTTGCTTGTCAACTGGTGTCTTTAGATATTGCCCTTGGGGTGCTTTCACACCCCGGGGGGCTTAGCTCGAAGTGTGCCCAAGCGGCCTCCGGGAGACCTAGCCCGGGAAGCGCCCGAGCGGCCTCAATTTTGCTAAGTCTGGCCGCCGGGGGAGCCACCGGCGGGCTAGCCCCCGGGTCTTTTCCTGATGTTTCCGTGATGGAGGGCGCCCTCCAGGAGCCAGTCCAGCTACGGTGGCTCCTGGAGTGGCACTTAGAGAACTTCAACAACTGCCGTGCCGAGTTGTCTCCACGAAAGCTAGGATCCCGGAAGGTCCCCCCACTCAGGATACTCCCCCCAACCAGTTACAAGCACTGGCCAGAGGATCTCCTCAAGAGGGCTCTCCGACGCGTGAGGAGCCTGTAGAAGGATCTTTCCCAGGAGATCTCAGAAGGCCTCTGGGATTATTAAGTGTAGCTTCTCCCAGGAGGGGGTTGTCCTCCGGAGTAGTCTTCTGTGGGAGTCTAACTCCCCGGGTTGTATCTTGTGTGTGCCTGGGCTTTGTCCCTGGGGACACCTTGGCCCACCGGGGGGGTTGTCTCCAGGCTCAATGTTGTATTAATAAAGCCTTGAACTTGCTTGTTTGCAATGTCTTCGAAATTTCCCAAAAATATTATCTCCTACCTGGGCCCGGGTTATCACCCCCCACAGCAGGGTGCAACTCGGCTCCATGCATTGTGGGTGAGGAACAGAAAGGGCCCAGATGTTGATAGCTAATGGGGACATATGGTCTCCGATCGAAAGTTTGGAAGGCCGGTAAGTTCCCCCGGTCGCCGTGAAAACGGGGAGCCGGTAGGAAGGCTTTGGGTCAAAGAAATTCCGAAGACTGATAATAACTTCCCCCGGTCGCCATGAGAATAGGGAGCCAATAGGGAAGTTTCCGCTTGAAGAAATTCCGAGGACCAATAAGGAATTCCCCCGGTCACCGTGAAAACGGGGAGCCCGAAGACAACTGAGAATTCTGAGGCCCTCAGAGGGGGAAACTCGCTCCCGGAGGAGGATGAGCCTGGTGACGGACTTGAGTGTTTGAGGGGGGACTAGTCTCTCAAAGTGACTCGCTACCGTAGTTCATGAGAACTGGGTTGCCGCTTACCCCCTCAGTCGATGAGGGGTTACTGTAAGCCGCCCTATGGGAGCGGGGCTCCTATCGTAGGGACTTTTAGGCTGCGATAGCCTACATCCTTGCGCGGAGGGCATCCTCGTAGAGAGGGCATCACCTCAAAGGCGGAGAGATAAGAATCTGCAAAAACTCCAGTCGGAGAAAAAACCATTTGTGTTCATGAATATGAAATATAACGCCTCCCCCTGCGACGCCTCGACGGGGGAGGGAACAATGATCCTGCAAAAATCCCAGAGTTGAGAAAAATCCATTTGCATTAGTGAAGATGAAATACAACGCCTCCCCCCGCAGAATCGCGGTGGGGGAGGGAACAGCGAGTACAGCGCCTCCCCCTACGAAATCACGACGGGGGAGGGAGTGAGCCCGGGGGCTAGATGTAGAACTTGAGGAGCAAGTCTACGTTCCATATGTGCTTTAACTCCTGGTCTTCAAGGTTGGAGACCTTGTAAGCCCCCGAGTCTAGGACCGTGGAGATCCTATAGGGACCCTCCCACTTGGGGGAGAGTTTTCCCTAGGCTTGGGGATCAATCACGCACTTAAGGACTAGGTCCCCAAGGCGGAAAGCTCTCTCGTGGACGTGCTGGTTGTATGCATGCGCCATTTCGCTCTCGTAGATGGCGTGGTGGAGGAGCGCTCGGTCGTGCTCTTCTTCGACGAGGTCAACTTCTAGCCGCTGGTTCGCTTCGTTGGTTTGGTACGCTACGGCCGTAGCTCCGTCTAGGACCTCGACCCACAGTGACCGGAAACCATTCTCCGAGGGGAGAACTGCCTCGGCCCCGTACAAGAGCGAGAAGGGCGTGTGCCCTGTTGCCTGGCTACGGGTCGTGCGCATGGAGCAGAGGATGCTCGGAAGCTCCTCCGCCCATGCACCCCTCCTGGAGGCAGCTTGCTTGAGTCGTCGGCGTAACCCCTGCAGGATCACACTATTGACCCTTTCGACTGCCTCGTTGCTCTTGGGATGAGCTACGGAGGCGAAGTGGAGGGTAGTCCCCAAGCCTTCGCAGAACTCCCGGAAGTACGCCGAGTCGAATTGGGTCCCGTTGTCAATGGTGATCTCATGGGGGACCCCAAAGCGGCATACGACATTCTTCCAGAAGAAATGTTGTACCGCGCGGGAGGTGATGCTGGCCAAGGGCTCAGCCTCCACCCACTTGGAGAAATAATCCACAGCGACCACCGCATACTTGTAGCCCCCAGATGCTGGGGGGCAGGGACCAATAAGGTCCATTCTCCAACGCGCGAAGGGCCAAGTTATGGGGATGGTCTACAGCATCACAGAGGGCAGCCTGATGCCCTTTGCCATTTTCTGGTAGGCCTCGCACACGGAGACAATGTCTCGCACGTCGCAGGCTACAGTGGGCCAATAAAAACCTTGGCGGAGGACCTTTGCCACGACCACGCGCGGGGCTAGGTGAGACCCGCAGCTCTCCAAGTGAATGTCCTCGAGGAGCCGGAGTCCTTCCAGCCGTGAGAGGCAGCAGAGCAAGGCAGAAGCCCCCCGCTTGTAGGAGATACACCCGCGCCTTGGCACGGAAGCGCTTTGCCTCGGCATCGCCGGGGGGCTCCCCCTCCCACCTTATGAAAGAGATGAGGGGATCCATCTAGGATGCAACTCGGGTGATCTCGGAGACCTCCAGGGCGCAAGACTCGGAGTCCACACCCGGAGAGGTCACCAAGGGCATCGCAATGATCTCAAGGAAGGCGCCCCCAGGGAGAGGTTCCCGGGCGCTGCCCCCCGGGCTAGAGCGTTGGCGCGATCGTTGTCCCTCCAGGGTATATGTCGGGCCTCCAGGCCCTCGAAGTACTTTTCCATCTTATGCACTTCCCCTAAATAGAGGCTTAGGTTTGCGTCATGGCACGAGTAGGACTTGTCCATTTGGCAAACCACAAGTTGGGAGTCTCCTTTGACTAGGAGGCAACGGATCCCCAGAGAGGGCACAAGTGTGGGACCCTCATTTGAGGAATCCGGTGATAACCGCCCAGGTGGGTTGCACTCAGAAATTGTACATTGCAGCTCACAACAATAAGATGCATTATATAAAAATGCAAGTATTTAAAACAAGTGCCGATCACAAGGACCAACATTACAATAACATAGCGCCAAGATGACACACTTTAGTGTTGATACAAAATTAAGGAGTTTTCTTCGACACAAAGGTCGGCACAAAATAAAACAACAACAACAAACAAAAGGACTTCAACGGTCTTCATCTTCAACTTGCAGCGGCGTTGCATGGGCTTCCTCCACATCGGACTCAACTTGGTAAGTGACCCTCTAACAAGCTGGATCTTTTGGAGCAGTTTCTTCTTCTGCCATGTTGGGTTCAAGACCATAGGACTCGGGATCAATGAATCCTTCCTCTAAATTTTTTTTTGCAAAAGCAAGGGTGAGCACATTCTCCACATAGTGCTCAACAAGTCCCAAATAAGAATGAAGATATATATAGATGAGGGGAAATTTCCAAAGGATGTCTCTTTGGCTCATAGAATAGATTTTCACTCTTAATTTTGAAGAAAAGGTTTTTGTTTTCAAAAGCGACGCTTTTAAAATCGTAAGCTAAATTTTCAGAAGATGTTATGTGTGGCAATCCTCCATGAGTCACCACTTTATTCAATTTTATGAAAAACTTTCCCAAAAGCTACTTGTGCTGCATCGACGTGGATAGAATCCACCGCGCGCAAACTCCATGACCTGGGAGCTCAGAGTATCCGATAATTTTTATAACTTTGCAAAGGTGTACCACCTTAATCCACCGATCACTCAGCTTTCAAGTCGGTACCTCTCCATGCGACTTTTACGCATGTGACAAGGCCGAGATCACACAACGGTTTAGAATCCTAGCATTAACAATTCTCTGCCCAGTAAATAGACATTCCAGTCCTCATTACCGTTGTGGGTACTCCCCACAGCCAATTCTTCCTAGCCTTGGTCTATTGTCTCGCAAGACACATAGCCTCTCTTGATTACAGTCGCGCACGACTTAATCCAGGCGTAGGGCATCTTCCTTCTTACACCTTATCCTCTCTTTATTTTTCTGATCTCACAGCTCTCATGGCCCTCTGTGGCCCACTAGTTCCTCTCGAGAAACTGAACCGACAACCATTGTAGGGAAAAGCTAATACTGAGAAAGCTACTATGTTGCGCCCGTCCCATACCGGGCAAGTGGTTGGTACGTTTTTCATGCCGCATAGAAGTACAACACAAGGTTCTCGTCCTTATGAATCTTTAGTGAGGAGTCTTTCACATTCCCAGTGTGCACACAGCACCAACCAATCAAACCATCCTCACTATCGATTCCAATCACATTTTCTTTCACAAAAAGGGGTTTTGAATATGCTTTTCTCACATGTGACCATTTAGCATTTAACATATAATCTTGAGTATAAGCATAGCCTAAGCATGATATTCTAGGGTGATAAGGGTGCATGGATATTCAATGACAAAAGGGGCTTCATAATCATTTAGGTCATATCTAATCATTTTATTTGAACATAATTCTCATTTGAATATAAGGCATGCATATACTCGAAAACAACTAACATACTTTATTTCAAAATAATAGGCTAGACATGATCAAGGGTTTGAGACTTGCCTTGCAGTGAGGGGTCTAGTTGCTCAGACGGTTCTTCGTAGTCCTCTGTTGACTCTTCTGCTCCTTGCTCTATTCGCGCACACAACAACGAGGCAATTCAACACATCGCACCACGGAAACATACAAAAAATAGCTTTTATAGGAAATAGTAGATAAAATATAACATGCATGCAGGGGAGATGATTTGGATAAGGTTACTCGAGCCCTGCTCGAAGAGATAGGTTCAAAGAGGTTGAACGTCGAAGGGTCGACATTCGGTTCACGGCTAGGCATAGCCTTAGGTTGGCTCTAAGTGGGTTTTCTGGAGATGTGATAGTAGAGAAAATTGTAGAACACGGCTCCAGGAGCTTAGTGGACAAAGTGGCATTTCAATTGCTCAAATAGAAAGGGTCAAACAAGTCTAATGCCAGTGGCTGACATGCACTGACACTGCACTGACACTGTCAAAAACTAGGGCAGAGGGGTAAATCTGGTTCTGGGCTTCAAACTCTTCGCCAACTATGTCTAGGAGGTAGGCGTGGATGCCAGGGACACATTGGCGGTGGTTTCAAGGCAAAAGATGGCCGGACGGCGATGAACGACGGCGATGAACTGTGGTGGCGACACGGCACAGGCACAGTTCTGGACAAGAACTTGGCAAGAGCATAACTCTTGATCTGGGCAGATTCAGAGATCGGTCTAGTGGAATGAAATGCTCAGGGGACTGAGACTTAGCTAAGTGACAAAGTGGCATTGGCTAGATCGGCCGGGGACAAATTCCGGCGGCCAGCGCTGGGGAAGAAGGCTATGGATTTGGGGGTTTCGGCTACAGCGCAAATGAACTCAATTCCTTGCTTGGAGAGTGAGAGGGGGACAAGGGGAAGCAACGGACACAGCCAATTAGACTGGAGGGTCGCCGGTGTGGCCTGGCGACGTGAGCTCGGTCACTGGTGGCCCACGAATAGGGAAAGCTCTCGATTTGAAGCCAATTTCAAAATCCAAGTTCACAGGCCTGCTAAGGGCGAGGTGCTGACCATTTCCAGTGATCGCCGGTGCTAGGGTTCGCCGGGGTCCAATTAAGCTATAAGATACAAAGAGGGGGTATAAGGGAAGCTTACTGGTGAGTTCGGACAGATGAGGGAAGCAGTGGGTGAAGCTAGCGCCGTGAGCTCCAGGAACTGCTCGCCGGAGACAAAGGGGAAACGCGAGCGCTGAAGCTATGTGGCTGCTGGAGTGGTGTGAAGAGCTCTGAGCAAGGGGGAGGGTTTATATAGGCAGTGGCTCGGGTCCTCGAAAGTTGAAGCAAATCGAACGGGATATGCTTGACTGGCGCCGAAGCAAGATCAAGAAGGCGTGCACGGCGTTGGGATGCGGCAGTGGCTCTGCCAGAGGAGAAAATCGTGCCATATCTGGCTGGGGCAGAACGACGGGGTGGCTGGCTTCGGCATGGCAGCGAAGTGGCAAGAAAGTTCTGACAAAAGTAGGCACGCGTGCGCGCACAAGACGAACGGTGTTGCTGGCGATCATCGGTCGTCACCACGGTGGAGGGTTCTGGCGTGACGTGAGCACCACGTGCGGACACGTCGGATACGGCCGTAGGTGGAGACAAAAGTTGGCAGGCGGTGAAGATTGCGGCGGCGAATCTCGGCGAACGGCACTGGTCACGGTCGAAGTGGTGTCTGGTCATGGTCGTAATGGGCTTAGCCCTGGTCGAGGTCGAAAAAGGGGCTAGGGACTAATCTGTGAAGATTTGGACTGATTTGCAAGGATTTAGCTGGGGATCTTGGACCTGTTTGTAAATTTGGAGATCTGGAGGGATGATTTGAGATATGATTTTGCAGATGAGTGTTACTAAATCACTTGGACTCATCTAGCAAGAAAAATGCTAAAATCTGATAAGATCTGGTGGTTTTGAAAAAATCGAAAACAGAGTAATTAGGGTAAGCAGGGTAGTTAGGGTTTGAAACTTTGGCGAGGTTGCAACTATGGTTTCGGTTAAGATTTTAGAATTCTACCAGAAGGGAAAAATGTTCAAAAAAATAAAGAGAAGACAATCACTGGATCAGATCAGAATTTGGAGGTGGTCTGAGACTTTTAGTCTTTTTGGGCTTCAACAACTCTGAAAAGGACTAATTTGAAATACTTTTGGACTAAAATGCAAAAATGAACTGAAAGGTGGAGTTTTGCTACCAACTATTTAAATTAAGGTAGTGGCATACCTCAGATCATGATTTCGAGATAAGAGATCAAAAAAATGGGGTTGAGACATCCGAGAATCCAATGAAGATATGCTGACTGACAAGCTAAAAGGGTAGCAAAAATTGGGATGTTACAACAAGGCGCAACCCCAGGAGTAGGGCCTCATACTCAGCGACATTGTTCGTAGCCGGAAACTCGAGCCTCATCGCATACTCCAGCGTCCTTCCTTCGGGGCTTCGGACGACTACCCCCGCGCCGGCCCCTGCGAGACACAAGGAGCTGTCGAACATGAGCGTCCAATGGTTGTTGCGTCGGGGTGGCTCGGCGAGGGTCTCCCCCTTCGTCCCGGAGGTGGGGGTCCATTCCGCCACGAAGTCAGTGAGCACCTGTGACTTAATGGTGGAGCGGCCCGTGAGGGAGAGGGAGAAGGGAGCAAGCTCAGCTACCCACTTCCCAATCTGGCCAGTGGCCTCTTTGTTCCTCAGCACCTCCTCCAAGGGGAGGGATGACGGGACCGCGATCGGGTGTCCCAGGAAGTAGTGGCGGAGCTTCCGGGACTCCATGAGGAGGGCGTAGCAAATCTTCTCTACCTCTGTGTACCGCGTCTTAGCCCCTTGGAGTGCTTCGCTCATGTAGTACAGGGGGCGCTGCTGCCCGTCCTGCTCCTTTACTAGCACCACGCTTATAGCGATCGGAGTCGCGGCGAGGTAAAGGAGTAGGGGTTCCTCCGGAGATGGGCTCACAAGCAGTGGAGGGCTTGTGAGGTACTTCTTCAGGTTGTCGAATGCCACCTGGGCCTCGGGAGTCCACCTAAACCCCTCGAGGCCCCGGAGGATTTTGAAGAACTGGAGGCCACGTTCCCCCGATGGCGGTCAAAACGACTTAACGCGACCAAGCGGTCCGTAAGCCGCTGTACGTCTTTCATGGAGCGCGGCGGGGGCATGTCCAGTAGGGCCCGAATTTTTTCAGGATTGGCCTCAATACCTCGCTGACACACAATGAAGCCAACTAGTTTCCCCCTGCATACACCGAAGGCGCAGTTTTCTGGGTTGAGTTTCAACCCGTACTCGCGGAGGTTGCAGAAGGTCTCCGCCAAGTTGTAGATGTGGGCAGCCTGTGGGACCCTCATTTGAGGAATCCGGTGGCAACCACCCAGGTGGGTTGTACTCAGAATGATATATTGCAAGCTCACAACAACAAAATGCATTATATAACAACGCAAGTAATTAAAACAAGAGCAGACCACATGGACCAACATTACAATAACATAGCGCCAAAATGACGCAATTTAGTGTTGATACAAAATTAGGGAGTTTTCTTCGACACGAAGGTCAGCACAAAATGAAACAACAACAACAAGCAAAAGGGCTTCAATGATCTTCATCTTCAACTGCAGCGGTATTGCATGGGCTTCCTCCACATCGGACTCAACTTGGTAAGTGACCCTCTAGTAAGTTGGATCCTACGGGGTAGTCTCCTCTTCTTCCATATTGGGTTCAAGACCGAAGGACTCGGGATCAGTGAATCCTTCCTCTAAATTTTTTTGCAAAAGCAAGGGTGAGCACATTGTCCGCATAGTGCTCAACAAGTCTCAAATAAGAATGCAGGTACATAGATGAGGGGGAGAATTTTCAAAAGATGGGCTCTTTGGTTCATAGATAAGGATAGAATGGTTTTCAATCTAAGTTTTGAGGAAAATATTTTGCTTTCAAAAAGCGGGGCTTTTAAAATCCTAAGCTAGATTTCAGAAGATGTTATGTGTGGCAGTCTTCCATGAGTCACCACTTTAATCAATATTATGAAAAACTTTCCCAAAAGCTACTTGTGCTGCATCGACGTGGATAGAATCCACCGCGCTCAGACTCCTTGACCTGGGAGCTCAGAGTATCCGATACTTTTTGTAACTTTGCAAAGGTGTACCACTTTAATCCACCGATCACTCAGCTTTCAAGTCGATACCTCTCCATGCGACTTTTACGCATGTGACAAGGCCGAGGTCACACAACAATTTACAATCCTAGCATTAACAATTCCCTACCCGGTAATTAGACATTCCAGTCGTTATTACCGTTGTGGGTACTCCCCACAGCCAATTCTTCCTAGCCTTGGCCTATGGTCCCGCAAGACACATAGCCTATGGATTCAGCCGCGCACGACTCGGAATCTTGGCGTAGGGCGTCTTCCTTCAATACGCCTGATTCGCTCATTAGCTCACACCACTCGTGGCCCTCTGTGGCCCACCAGTTTCCTCTCGAGAAACCGGACCGACAACCATTGCAGGGAAAAGCTAATACTTATAGAGTTACTATGTTGCGCCCGTCCCATACCGGGCAAGTGGTTAGTATGTTTTTCATGCCGCATAGAAGTACAACACAAGGTTCTTGTCCTTATGAATCTTTAGTGAGGAGTCTTTTACATTCCCAACGTGCACACAGCACCAACCAATCAAACCATCCTCACTATCGATTCCAATCACATTTTCTTTCACAAAAGGGTTTTGAACATATTTTTTTCACATATGACCATTCAGCACTTAACACGTAATCTTGAGCATAAGCATAGCCTAAGCATGATGTCCTAGGGTGACAAGGGTGCATGATATATATAAACATGAGGGGCTTAACAAGGAATTAGGTCATATCTATCCATATTCTTTCAATGTAGCACTTTATTTGAACATAGAGCATGCATATACTTTAAAACTGTCGTAGTATTGCCAATACCGCAGCAGGTTTCGTAGACGATCCTAGCGAAGAAAACGCGACGCGAGCTGACCGGGTGACCGGTCCTCCCCCGCCAGACAAACACAAGAAATGACACGAGGATTTATACAGGTTCGGGTCCCGGGAGGGGCCCTAGTCCTGTCGGCGTGCTCCCGACCGGAGTCGGCTGGGGAGGTTCTCTCGGGGGAGAGGCTTCCGGAGCGCACCTGTGAGTTTGGCTATTCCAATAATAATGAATCACTTGTCTTACAACAGGGGGTACAAGGGCTATTTATAGCCCCAAAAAGAAGTAAAAAGACTAAACTACCCCGGACACTACCGTCGGATTGAGGGGTAGCAACGTCCTTCTCCCGGTCAAGTGCCTTGGATGCTCGACAGGTGGTCGCTGATTCCCGAGGCGCTCCTCGCGTGACCTGCACGTGATCAACAACCAACGACTTTACCTTTCGAAGGGCGACGAAGCCCGGGACGTGCCCCGAAAGCGATGTCCCCGGGCAAACGGCGGCGCCCCGGACAGGCACCGGAGGCCAGGTCCCCGAGCAAACGGCGGCGCCCGGGACAAGCACCGAAGGCCACGTCCCTGGGCAAATGGTGGCGCCCGGGACCGGCACCGGGGGCCAGGTCCCGAGAGCCAAATGGCGGCGCCGGGGACCGGCCCCGGAGGCCAAGTCCAGGGAGCCAAAAGGCGGCACCCAGGACCGGCCCCGGAGGCCAAGTCCCGGGAGCCAAAAGGCGGCGCCCGGGGCAGGCACCCCGAACCGGCACCAGAGGCCAGGTCCCGGGAGCCAAAAGGCGGCGCCCGGGGCAGGCACCGGAGGCCATGTCCCCAGGCAAATGGTGGCGCCCGGGACCGGCACCGGGGACCAGGTCCCGAGAGCCAAATGGCAGCGCCGGGGACCGGCCCCGGAGGCCAAGTCCAGCGAGCCAAAAGGCGGCGCCCGGGATCGGCCCCGGAGGCCAAGTCCCGAGAGCCAAAAGGCGGCGCCCAGGGCAAGCACTGGTGGCCACGTCCCCGGCCAAATGGCGGCGCCCGGGACCGGCACCGGAGGCCAGGTCCCGAGAGCCAAAAGGCGGGGCCCGGGACAGGCCCCTGAAGGCCAGGTCCCAGGAGCCAAAAGGCCGCGCCCGGGGCAGGCACCGGAGGCCAGGTCCCCGGGCAAATGGCGGTGCCCGGGACCGGCACCGGAGGCCAGGTCCCGAGAGCCAAAAGGCAACACCCGAGACCGGCCCCGGCGGCTAGGTCCCGGGAGCCAAAAGGCGGCGCCCGGGGCAGGCACCGGAGGCCAGGTCCCGGCAGCCAAAAGGCGGCGCCCGGGGTAGGCACAGGAGGCCATGTCCCCGGGCAAATGGCGGCGCCAGGGACCGGCACCGGAGGCCAGGTCCCGGCAGCCAAATGGCGTCGCCCAGGACCGGCCCCAGAGGCCAGGTCCTGGAAGCCAAAAGGCGGCGCCCGGGACCGGCCCCGAAGGCCAGGTCCAGGGAACCAAAAGGCGGCTCCCGGGGCAGGCACCGGAGGCCACGTCATCGGGCAAATGGCGGTGCCCGGGACTGGCACTGGAGGCCAGGTCCCGAGAACCAAAAGGCGACGCCCGGGACCGGCCTCGGAGGCCAGGTCCCCGGGCAAATGTGACGCAACTTACCTGGACTTAGTCTCGCGGAGATTTCCCCCAACAGCAACCCCCATGCCCCCCGGGGACGATGCTCGAGTCCTCGGTGGGTATGGTACATGCAACCGGGAAAATCTCCGAACCAAGCCACCGGAGACGTGACGCTTCGGTTCCCGTGCCGCGCGCTTATGACCGGGCCGCTTCGCCATAAATGCGCTCGCGATTCGAACCGGTGCCTCGGTTTGTGCGCCAGTCCCTTCGTTTCCCGCGCACGGTTTGAATTTCAATGGCCCAGATTGTACCGCGAAGTGCCACGTGGCGCCCATCTGGGCCATGCTTCGCCCCTATAAATAGAGCCTTGGGGGCCCGGGAAGCTCATTAGAAACTTTCCAACCCCAGCGCCTTTAGCTCTCCCGGTAGCTCTCTCCCGGTATCCAAGCGCCCGGAACCTATAGGTGTAGCTCCTAGAAACTTTAGTCACCGGGAAAAAACCAAACCTGATGGCACTGAAGGGTCGAGCGAAGACCACGGAGGTGCCCCCGGAAGAAATTGCTTCGGATTTCCTCTGGGCGTTGGAGTTCACGACCGGGGACTTGGAGTCCCTGGTCGAACACGGAGTCATCGAGGACGGGGACATCCGGGTCCCTGTGAAGAAGGACGGAGACCCCCGCCCCAGGCCCAGAGAGATTGTGGCCTTCAAGGCCTTCCTCGAGGCGGGGCTCCAGCTCCCGGTGCATCCCTTTCTCCGGGAGTTTCTGAAGGAGTATGGGGTGGCACTGAACCACCTAACACCGAACGCCATCGTCCGGATGGGCCTCTTCATTTGGCTCTTCGAGACGGCGACCGGGCGGGAGCCAACCCTACGAGCCTTCCGGTACTTTTACGAACCGGCCGCGAGGAGCTCCCACCTGGTCAAGGGGGGACCCAAGTCCCCCTTTGGCTCAGTGATGGTGCAGATGCTGCCGTCCCGGATAGCCGATTACCCGGCGGCGGCCTCCCAGGACCATTGGGGCGACTGGATCACGAGGTGGTTCTACCTCCGGGTCCGGGACGACGACGTGGTGTACGCCCCTGAGGCCCCCGCCTACAGCAGGTCGTCCACACCGAAGCCTCCGGTGTGGACGGACGAGGAGCTGGAGCTCCTCAGACAAGTCATTATCTCCAGGGGCACCCGCTCAATGCGGATGCCGCCGAGGAGATGATGCTCCTGAGGATCTCCCCCTTCTCGCGCGGGAGAAGGGGGATCGGGATGGGCCCGGAGCAGCGGCCCCCGGTCAAGCCGGTGACCCGACGTGAGTCTATTACCTGGTTCATTGCATTTACAAATTTTATACAATTTGACTAACTCTTTACCTTTCGCTGTCCGGCCGTACCCGGCGGCGCGGGAGAAGGCGGAGAACCTCCTGGGGAGGTACTTCGCCGACGAGCACGAGCGCATCGTGAGCGTCGTGGGGGAGGGCCCTCCCCAGAACTTGGTAGCCGAGGCCTTTGGGCTGAAGCTACTGGAGAGGAAGCCCCACCCCACCCCCGGGTCGCACAAACGGGGGAAGGATGCTGCCGGGGGCTCTAAGCCTAAGAAGGCCAGGGTCCAAAAAGCCCCCGGCCCTTCGACGACGCTAGCTTCGACACCGGCGAAGGCCCGGGACAAGACCCCCAGGACCGGGCGCGCCCGGGAGCCGGCCCGAAAAAAGCAACACCCCCTCCCCCGGAGAGCCCCGTTGCGGCTCGGGGGAAGGAACCGGCCGCGGGTGGCGCGGCGTCCGATTTGGCGGACTACGCCCCCTCGCCGCCTTCAGTAGCGGCCCTCCCTGCGCCCCCGGCACCTTTGGAGCCGGAGAAGCTAGAGGTGAGATTCGCGGAGGCCTCGCCTCCGCGGGTGGAGTGGCCGGTGGACGAGGGGGGAGCCCCTCAGTCTACGAGGTCCCTCTGGAAGTGGGGGCCCCGGGGGCCCTCCCGCCCGGGAAGGGGAAGGGCCTAATGGTTCCTCCCCAGGCAGGGACCCCTTCCGAGAGCTCCTCGGCCACTTCCACAGAGGCCACCTCCTCGGCGACGAAGACGCCGACCACACTGCCGGACGCCCAGGTCTGGGGACCCCTCACAGACCGCAACGGGGCCGGCGTCGGGCAGGAGACCCCCTGCTTTCCGTGGGGGAGGTCGCCCGCTACACGGAGGGCCTGCAGACCTGGAAGGTGCAGGCCTTCGTTGCGGAGGGGACGCTCCATGAGCGTTTTGGGGAGCTTCAATCTCTCCAAGCCCAGGTACTTACCCGAGGCGATGATGCTTTCTTTCAGGCCCCTACACTTGAATTTTTTCTAACTCTAGAGTTTGTAGGCGGCGGCCATTACCTGGGGCCTTGAGCAGCGGATCGGTCGGCTGCTTAAGGATGCGGAGGACAAGGCCGCGACTTACCTGGGGCAGCGCAACGAAGCCCTCCAAGAGTTGGCCCGGGTCCGGGCCCAAGTCCACGTCTCTGAGGCCGTCAACGGCAGCCTTCGGCAGGAGGCCAAGGCGAAGGAGGAGGCGTTCCGGGAGATCGAGGCCTCGAGCGTCTGGGCGGTGACGGACGCAGGCCGCTCCGTCCGCTCGGCCTTCGAGAGCCTTGGCGTGAGCCTAGGCTCCGGGAGCAGCTCGGAGGTGCCCCTGGCTACCCTCGTGGAGGCTGTGCGTTTTCTCAACGCACAGGTCTCCGTCATCCCTGAGGCCGCCGATTCCCGGGCACAGGGCCGGGCGATCCCCGTCGTTGCGGCCGCGGCGGGGCTTGTTGAGCACCGGGGGGTTGGCGCCCGGGCGATCGGGGGCCGCATCCCCCAGAGCTTCCCCGAGTTCTTCGAGCCCTCGCACCGGGACGTGGAGCAACTTGCCGGGGGCTTCTACGACCGGATTGTCCGGGTGAGGTTCCCGGCACCGGCGCCTCCGGCAGAGGACGCCCCGGCCCCGGCCCCGGCGGAAGCCCCCCGGTGGGAGGACACCAATGACAAAGTATGAGCCTCCCCCCGGGTCTTAGATAGGACCCTTCTTTTGCTTTCTTAGCATTTTGTTCCGGGTAGCTTCTTAGAAGAAGCCCCGGACACTTGTAAAAAGACATTTGAAATGCAATAGAAATTGAAAATATCTCTAAGTCTTGAATGAACATTGTTACCAGGGGGCCTCCCGAGGCAAAGGTTTGGATGAGGTTCCCCGGGGGCGAGGTCTTTGAGCCCCGGTAGGTGCCCCCCGAGGGAAGCCCAAGCCGCTTTGATCTTGCTAAGCCTGAACTCCGGTAAGCGCAGCGGGAACGCCGTCCGGGAGCCGATCCGCTTGAGATGGCACCCGGAGTGGCACTTGGATAATTTCGACAATCATCGCGCCGAATTATCCCCTCCGCGTTTGGGGTCCCGGATGATCCCCCCACTTCGGATACTTCCACCGGCGGGCTACGAGTACTGGCCCGAGGATGTGCTCCGGGAAGCTCGGCGCCGCGTGCGCGCCTTGTACCGGGACCTGGCCCAAGAGCTAGCAGAGGGCCTCCGGGACTGTTAGGGGCAGGAGCCTTAGGGCGTAGAGGATTTCCGGGTAGAGCCCGGGTTGTACCGTTTTCGATGCCTACCGGAGGGGGAAGATGTCCTCCGGTTGAATGCTTAATAAAGCTGTGTTGTTGCTTTTTCTGAGTCTTCTTTTATTTTTTCTTGGATGGTCTGGACGACTGTCGCGCCCCGAGACTGGGACAACGACTACTCCTGTAGAGACCTAGCTCGCTGCAGCTAGTCCCAAACCACAAACCTTTGACTTCCCAGGATGAGTCAAACACAGGAGTATATTACATTGCAACAGAGTACTCACAAAATATTAAGCAGTGTGGCCTGCTGGCCTTAATATTACATAAAGAGGATTACAATGCCTACAAGGCATTCAGGGTTTAGCAAAATATTTAACTACACAGCAGAAGATAGGTGACCCTCCCACAAAAGAAGTTGACGGCAGAACAACACACTTCAGGGTTCTGGCAGAACTGATTCTCCTCCTTCTGGATCCATGTAGTACTCCGTGCCATCATCTTGATCAAAATAGGCTCCATCTATTGAGTTGAACGTTGCAAGGGTGAGCACTTACGTACTCAGCAAGTCATAGGTAAGAGTAGATACATATGGTAGTGATGATATGATCCTAGACTAGTCAAGAATTATGGATATTTGTAAAATAATCTTTTCCTTTCTCATCTCATCTTATGGCAGCACTTTTCATAATATAACATCATCATTCATGTTCACTAGATTATAGCACTACCGCGACACGTCGACACACGACAGCCCACGGCAGCACTCCTTATCATGACAACACATGTCATTTGGGTAATCTTGATTTAAACATATTTTATTTAGAAAATAGTACTTGTGTCACACCCCGTGGATTTAATCCACCGCAGCAGACTCCTATAAAACCCGGGAGCTCGGAGTATTCGAATACGTTTTAACTTTGCAGAGAGGTACCAATTTACCCGCAAGATATTCCACTTTCAAACCTTTCCTATCATAACAAAATGATTGGACCCCTGACTCACTTCATACTGTGAGCGGCAAGGTGGAAATAACAAGAACTTTTGTTATGTTTTACTCACAATTCACCCCCGGCCCTATGGCTCTCAGCGAGGCACAGTTGTGGCAGGTTGTATCCAAACCTCCACCCCTTTGCTTATTCCCATTACTGGGTCAGCGTGCTTGATCACCTTCAGTGATATGTGTGGGAGCCGCGCTCCGTGTTTATCGTGCATCACTACACATCTCATGCAGGGGTTTCATGTGCGATCCACATAATTACTTGTTCAGGCCTGTCCCATACCAGGCTTGCGGTTAGCACGTTGTTCATGCCACTAGACGCACAACACAAGGTTCTAGTCCTTATATGCCAGTGACCAGACCATCCACAACCCTGCACCTTCAGTGCCTGCATTCCTTTGCAGTCTAGCACCTCCAGTGCTACAGCCATCCATACCATTTTTCTGGTCACGACTAGGGGTTTTATTTCATGAATATAAGTATATAGATACATATAATAGTTCATGGCTCAAAACTTGTTTATTTCACATTTCACAGATAACCAGTCTAGTACTGCCAATTCATAAATCAACCATTCTCAATCTTTCACATGCAATATTGCCTATATTCAAGGTTATATTATAGCAACATTTAAAATATAGGTTCAAGATGACCAAGGATATGACTTGCCTTCCGCGTCGTAAAATACAGCAGTCGATGACGGATCAACAACAAAATCTTCAAAGTCAGCTTCTGAATCTGCTCGACGACAAACAATCACACAATAATTACTTATAATATTTAAAATGTTTTATGACTTATATGCAGAAATGCTTAACAAGAATGATTGAACTAAACTGGAGATAAGTTGAACTGCAAATTGAACTGAGTCGAGATTCTAGGGTTTCAAGGAATTTGGGCTAAGGATGGTGATTAGATAATCTTAGGGTTTCAGGTTTGCAATAGGGATAACAATTTTGTGGCTGGTTTAATCAAAACAGCGAATGTCAACAGATGGACATTCGGATCAAAGCTTGGACATAGCTTTAAGAAAAGCTAGAGTGCTTATCTCAAGTTGTGGTAGTAGAAGAAAATGTAGATCACAACTCTACAAATTCAGTGGACAAAGTGGATTTCAAATTATACAACCAGAAATGGGTAAATAAGGTCAATGCCACTGGCTGACAAGCTCTGGCATAGAGCTGACAATGCCAAAAACTAGGGCTTAGCATAATTTTTGATCTGGAGCTCCAAATGATGCACCACTTTGTCTGGGAGGTAGGCTTGAGTAACAGGAACAATTAAGTCAACAGGATCTAGGGCAAGAAATGGCTGGAAAGCAAGAAATTTGATGATGAATCAGAGATGAACTGGCTGCACTAGATCAGTTCTGGACAAAAACTTGGCAAAGCTATATCTTCCAATCTAGGCCGATCTAGGTGTCGAGCTAGAAGACAAAAATGCTCAGGAGGCTAAGGCACATCTAAATGACAAGGTTTCGAGGGCTGAAATGGCTGGAACAAACTTTTCCGGTCATCGGCGCCGGAGAAGAAACGCTGCTGATTGGGGGTTTCTGCTACAGGCAACAAGAACTTAATTCCTTGCTTGGAGAGCATCTAGGAGGTATAGGGAAGCTTCTGGTACAATTGTATTGGCCGGAGGATCACTGAAGAAGCCTGGCGACGATCGCTGGTTTTCTGGTGAAGCTCGGTTTAGGGAAAAGGTTCGATTCTTGCTTAATTTCGAAATCCAACTTCACAGGCTTGCTTGATTTGGCTTACTGATAAATTTTGATTACAGATTCGAAAGCTAATTTGGAGTAATTCGAGCTACATTGCCGGAACAGGGCATTTAGCAATCCCGGCGATCACCTGCGACTGGATGCAATATAACTCAATTAGATGGTACAGCACAATGAGGGAGATTAGGGAAACTTACTGATGCGGTTAATTTGACAGAAGGTGCTGCGTAGTGTGCTGGCACCGTGAAGCTCTTCCACAGCTCGCCGGAGAAGACGACGACAGTGAAGAAGTTTGAGAATTTGGTTAAGTCCTGGGGAAGAGGAGATGACACAGGGTACTGGTGGCTTAAATAGAGCAGTGGGCGAAGCTTGCAAGAATTAAACAGCATTGAATTTGATGTCAGTTGATATGAGTTGCCGGGCGCAGATGTAGCAACGGCGAACGGTGACGCGACGGTGCACTGGCGAGACAAAGCTGTGCTACATTGGGACTCAACCATGTCGGGCGGTGCAAAGCGGTGGCGACAACGGCTGGCAAGGCAAGCGACGTGGCAAGAAGATGCTGACAACAGTCACTGCTGGTCGCGCGGGGAAGCAGGCGCTGGTCGTCGACGTTGCAGCGGCGCTGCCACGGCGATGGCTGAGACACTGACGCGTGCGCAACAGGAAGAGCAAGCATGCACGAGCACAAATGCAAGCGGAACTTGGCCGGCGGCGAGCGTGCACGGCGCATGGCAACCACGGCAATCTCTGGTCGTGTACAGCAGTTGGCCTGGTCGAAATTGGGCTGATTTGCAATATTTGATTTCCTGATTTGGACTGAAATGCAAATCTAGAATTCTGGAAGGTTTAAACTGAAATTGATTTCATTAATCTGGTAAATTATATTCAACAGGATATTTGGCAAAGGTAAATGATAAAATTTGATACATTTAAATAGCTTTTGATACAAACTAAAAATAGGGTAATTTAGGGTAAAACAAAATTTAAGTTTTGTTGATTTCGAATTCTGGCATTTAGGGTTCGATTTTGATATCTGCACAGAAGAGAAACTTGTGGCAATTAGCATTTTGAGAAGATTTGCCAAAGAGATTTTGAGTTTGGAGTTAATCTGGAGATTTTAGCCTTTTTGGGTTTTCAGATCTCAGATAAGGACTAATTTGCGATAACTCTTGGACTGATTTGTGAAAAGAGTCTAGATGATAGAATCTGGCTGTCAACTTTTTATATTAAGGTATTGACATACCCATGATCATATTCCAGGAATAATCTAGTCTGAACTTGGTCAAGATTCGGATTAAATCTGTATTTCTGAAACTTAGAGTATTTGGGTAATATAAGGTATTTCTGTTTTCGAAAATAGAAGAAGTTGATAATTCTGGGAGTTAGAGATAGAATTGGATCTAGGTTCTGAAGGCTTTTAGATTCAGGATAACTAATAGATCACATCTGAATAATCTGATCTTGATTTGAGATCACAGGATAGATTTTGGAGATTTTAGGGCTTAGAATAGATACTGATCTGGCTATTACTACAGATACATGCATGCATGCTATTTATGAAAAAGGAAATTTTCACCCCTAACTCAGGGTGTTACAACGACTCCTTTTGATAAGAATAAGCTAAGTTTGCTCGTGGACGGTGCGGTCGACACCCGGGGGTTCCTTATCCCCCCCGCCCATAGCGGGCCGGAGGGTAGCTCCGCGCGATGTGGGGGTGACAAAGCCCCCGGGGTGTAGATGACTTGTAACATAAGAATTTTTCCAAGTTAGGAAGTTCTAAAACGAGGTTTTCAGGGAAAGTACTTTCCAGGAGGCAATCGTCCGGTCGCCGTGAGGACGGGGAGCCGGGAATAAGGCCTCTGGGGAAGAGACATCCGAGAAAACCCAATGGGATTTCCAGAGGAGATTTTCGGGAGATAATCATCCGGTCGCCGTGAGAATGGGGGGCCGGGAATAAGGCCTCCAGAGAGGAAATATCCAAGAAATCCATGATTTTTCCGGGAGACAGTCATCCGGTCGCCGTGAGAACGAGGAGCCGAGAATAAGATCTCCAGGAAATAAATGTCCGAGAAATCCAATATTTTTCCGGGAGACAATCATCCGGTCGCCGTGAGAACGGAGAGCCGGGAATAGGGTCTCCGGGGAAGAAATATCCAAGAAATCCTGAGACGTCCTGCTGGGGAGACTGTCTACTCCCGGAGGAGGATGTGCCCGATGACGGGTCTGAGTGTTTGGGAAGGGGACTAGTCTCCCAAAGTGACTCATTACCACGGTAGCTGGGGACCGGGTTGCCGCTTACACCCTCAGTCCGCGAGGGCTGATCGTAAGCCGCCCTACAGGAGGGACTTGCTGGGTCTGGGCCCACTTCCTCACGGGGAGGGCTTCCTCGTGGGGAGGGCATCCTCGCAGGGAGGGCATCCTCGCGGGGAGGGCATCGCCGTTAGGGGCGGTAATGTGAAGAACCTGCAATGAGACAGTTGAAGAGAAGAATCCAGTTGTATTGACAATGAAATGAAATAGAACGCCTCCCCCCGCGAAGTCGCAAAAGGGGAGGGAAAGGTAATTACAATGTCCCCCTCCCCCTCCCCCTCCCCCTCCGGCGTGATCGCTCCGGGGGAGGGGACAGTAAGTACGAGGTCCCCCTTCCCCCTCCGGCGTAAACGCTCCGGGGGAGGGGACGGGCCTGTGTAGGCTAGACGTAAAACTTGCGAAGTAAACGCAAGTTCCACGTGTGCTTCAGTTCCTGCTCTTGGAGGTTGGAGAGCTTGTAAGCCCCCGAACCCAGGACCGCAGAGATCCTGTAGGGGCCCTCCCACTTGGGGGAGAGCTTGCCCTGGGCTTGGGGGTCTGTGACGCGCTTGAGGACAAGGTCCCCAAGGCTGAAGGATCTTTCGCGCACGCGCTGGTTGTATGTGTGCGCCATCTCGCGCTCGTAGATGGCGTGGCGGAGGAGCGCTCGGTCGCGTTCCTCCTCCACGAGGTCGACCTCCAGTCGCTGGTTGGCCTCATTGGCCTGGTACGCTGTGGTCGTAGCTCCGTCTAGGAGCTCGACTCGCAGCGACTGGAAGCCAATCTCCGGGGGGAGGACTGCCTCCGCCCTGTAGACTAGGGAGAAGGCAGTACGTCCCGTCGCCCGGCTCGGGGTTGTGCGCATGGAGCAGAGGATGCTAGGGAGCTCCTCGGCCCATGCACCCCGCTTAGAAGCGGCTTGCTCGAGTCTCCGGTGCAACCCCTGTAGGATCACGCCGTTGACCCTCTCGACAGCCCCATTGCTCCGGGGATGGGCCACTGAGGCGAAGTGGATGACGAGCCCTAGGCCTTCGCAGAATTCCCAGAATAAGCCGAGTCGAATTGGGTCCCGTTATCCACGGTGATTTCCCAGGAGACACCAAAACGACATACGACGTTTTTCCAGAGAAACCGCAGGACGGCCCGGGACGTGATGCTGGCCAAGGGTTCCGCCTCAACCCACTTTGTAAAGTAGTCGACCGCGACCACCACATACTTGTATCCTCCGGGCGCTGGGGGGAAGGGCCCTAAGAGGTCCATCCCCCAGCACACGAAGGGCCAAGTGATGGGGATAGTCTGCAGCGCTACAAGGGGGAGGTTCAACCCTTAGCCATCTTCTGACAGGCCTCGCACACGGAGACAAGGTCTCGCGCGTCGCGTATGACCGTGGGCCAATAGAAGCCCTGCCAGAGAGCCTTGGCCACGATGGCATGCGGGGCTAGGTGAGAGCCACAGCTCCCCGCGTGGATGTCTTCGAGAAGTTGGAGTCCCTCCGGCCGGGGGAGGCAACGTAAGAGGGAAGAAGCCCCCTGCTTGTAGAGCCTCCCCTCCAACAGGAGATATGCCCGGGCTTTGGCCCGGAGGCGCTTAGCCTCGGTCTCGTTAGGAGGGTCCCCCTCCCCCTTGATGAGGAGACGAGGGGGTCCATCCATGACGGAGTTCGGGTGATCTCGGCGACCTCCAGGACGTGAGGCTCGTCGCCCGTGTCCGGGGAGGCCACCGAGGGCTTCGTGATGATTTCCAAGAAGGCCCCCTTAGGGAGCGATTCCCGGGCGCTTGCTGGCCGGGCCAATGCGTTTGCCCGGTCGTTGTCCCTTCGGGGGATATGCTGGGCCTCGAGGCTGTCGAAGTACCTCACCATCTTTCCTACCTCCTGGAAATAAAGACTCAAGTTTGCGTCATGGCACAGGCAAGACTTGTCCATTTGGCAAACTACGAGCTGAGAATCTCCCTTCACTAGGAGGAGCCGGATCCCCAGGGAGCGCGCAATGCGCATCCCGAGGAGCAAAGCCTCGTACTTGGCGAGCTGTTGGTTGCGGGGAACTCGAGCCGCGCCGCGTACTCGAGTTCCTTCCCCTCGGGACTCCGGAGGACTACTCCCGCACTAGCCCCGGCGAGACACAGCGACCCGTCGAACATGAGCGTCCAATGGTCACTGCATTGGCGAGGACCTGTGACTTGATGGCGGAGCGGCCTGTGAGGGACAGGGAGAAGGGGACGAGCTCGGCCCCCCACTTCCCAATCCAGCCGGTGGCTTCCTTGTTCCGCAGCACCTCCCCCAGGGGGAGGGACGACAGGACGGTGATGGGGTGTCCCAGGAAGTAGTGGCGATGCTTCTGGGAGGCCATCAGGAGGGCGTAGCAGATCTTCTCCATCTCCGTGTACCGAGTTTTGGCCGCCTGGAGGACCTCACTCACGTAGTACACGGGACGCTGCTGCACCCCTGCTCCTTCACCAAGACCGCGCTGACGGCGATCGAGGTCGCGGCAAGGTAGAGGAGCAAGGGCTCTTCTGGAGACGGACTCACGAGCATTGGAGGGCTCGTGAGGTACTTCTTGAGGTCGTCGAATGCTTCCTGGGCCTCGGGGGTCTACCGGAACCCCTCGAGGCCCCGGAGAACCTTGAAGAATTGGAGGCCTCGCTCCCCCGACCTCGAGACGAAGTGGCTTAGCGCGGCTAAGCGGCCGGAGAGCCGTTGGACGTCCTTGACGGAGCGCGGCGGGGGCATGTCCAGGAATGCCTGGATCTTTTTGGGATTTGCCTCTATGCCCCGTTGGGACACAAGGAAACCCAGGAGCTTCCCCCCGCGTACACCGAAGGCGCAGTTCTCCGGGTTGAGCTTCAGCTCGTACGCGCGGAGGTTACGGAAGGTCTCCGCCAGGTCGTCGATGTGGGAGGCTGCGCGGGGACTTTTGACGACCCCATCATCTACGTAGACTTCGACGTTGCGGCCGACTTGATCTCTTAAGACCAACGTCATGAGGCTCTGGAAGGTCGCTCCTGCGTTCTTGAGCCTGAAGGGCATGTGGACGTAGCAGAAGGTTCCGAGGGGAGTTATGAAACTCGTCTTTTCCTCGTCCCCTTCCGCCATCCGGACTTGATGGTAGCCCGAGTAGGCGTCTAGGAAGCTCATCAACTCGCACCCCGCGGTGGAGTTAACCAGTTGGTCAATCCGCAGGAGTGGGAAGTTGTCCTTGTGGCAGGCATGGGAGTTGTCCTTGTGACATCCGCCACTTACCATTCAATTTCTTGACGAGGACGGGGTTTGCGAGCCACTCGGTGTGCAGGACCTCCCAAATGAACCCCGCCTCTCGGAGTCGGGCGATCTCCCCCTTGATTGCCTCTTGGCGCTCGAGGGAGAGCTTCCTCAGCTTCTGTTTGATCGGGGATGACCGGGGGCCACCGCGAGCTTGTGCTCAGTGACCCCCCGGGCGACGCCCCGCATGTCCGAAGGCCTCCACGCAAAAACATCGAAGTTTTCGCGCAGAAAAGCTGCAAGTTACGCTGCATGTTCCTCGGGGAGCTCTGCCCCGATCCGGACAGTTTTAGCCCCGTCGCCCGGAGACAGCAGGACCTTCCGGAGGCCCCCTTCCAGACGCGGCTTGAGGAGGGGCCTCCCGGGAGGTGGCGCAGCGACGTTTGATTCCGGGGGAGAGGCCTCCCCCCCGGGCGCCTTAATGAGATTGACGCTTCCGATTATGGCGGCGGCGCGCTTGTATAGAGCACGGGCCATGTCTTGGTCTCCCCAGACGTTGATCACGCCGTGCGGCCCGGGGATCTTCATGTAGAGGTAGTTTTGATGGGTGGCAGCCCCCAGCCGGTTGATCGTGGTCCTCCCCATGATCGCGTTGTAGGACGAGGGGAGGTCCACTACGTCGAAGCGGACCATCTCGGTCCGGTAGTTCTCCGGGGTGCCGAATGTCATAGGGAGGTCCACCTTGCCCACGGGGTGGATCGCCTTCCCCGGGACAAACCCTTGCAGGGGCCCTGACTCGGGCTGTAGGAGCTTCTCATCCACCTGCATCTCCCTGAAGGCCTTCAGGTAGAGGACATCAGTGGAGCTCCTGCCATCCACGAGGATGCGCGCCAGGTGGCAATTGTAGATGGTGGCGGAGACGATGAGCGCGTCGTCGTGGGGGAAGCGAACCCCGTGCGCGTCTTCCGCCGTGAAGGGGAGGGGGTCGTCCGACCACTGCACCCCACAACCTTGACTTCGCACGCGTACTCCTTACGCTGGGCTTAGAGTCCCACCCGGAGGCGGACCCTCCCACGATGACGTTGATGCGGCGCTGAGAAGTTTGGAAGGGGAGAGCTTCTGAAGGCTCCCCCTCCTACGTCTGCCTGCCCCTGCTGACCCCCCGCGGGAGCAGGAAGGGCCAGAACAGCTGGCCGAGGGGGCATGGAGGCCGGAGTTCCCCCCCTGCCCATGCTGGTCGAGGAACGCCGCGAAGTGCTGCAGCAACTGGTGGCACTCCCGGGTAGCGTGGGTACTGGACCCATGGAAGCTGCACCACGGTCCTTCCCTGCCTCTCCCCGCGGGGCCTTCCCGGCCGCGCGAAGTCTGTCCTCCCTCACGGCCTTTCGGCTTGGGGAAGGGGCGGTTGCCCCTCGGGGGGTCGCGCGAGCCACCTCCGCCCTCGAGGACAAAGGTGTCCCGAGGCCGTGGCTCATTACGCCCCCCTATCTGGGGCGCTTGATGGGGTCCCTGGCCCCCCGGTCGGCGGGGGCGGGAGCCCCCTGGGTCTTCTTCCAGAGGTCGTCTTCCTCCGCCCGAGAGTACTTTTTGAGTACGTTGAAGAGCTCGTCGGCAGAGGAGGGGCAGCTGTGGGAGAGCCTCAGGTGGAACTCCCCCGGGAGGATCCCACTTTTGCACGCTTCGATGACCGTAGAGTCGGGGACGTGAGCCACCTTGCTCTTCACTTGGGCGAAGCGCTTGAAGAAACTTTGGATGGTCTCCCCCATCCTCTGCCGGACGGTGTACAACTGCGAGGAGTCCAGGGGACGCACGTAGTTCCCCTGGAAGTTCACGGAGAACTCACGCTTGAGCTGCCCGAATGATTTGATGGAGCCGGCCTTCAAGTTGTAGAACCAGGAGCGGGCGATGCCGGTGAAGTAAAGGGGGAAGACGTTGCATTGCACCGTCTCGTCCCCCCCGGCCGTGGAGATGGCTGTGGAGTATACCTGAACAAATTCGTAAGGGTCGGCCTCACCGTTATAGTGCTCAATGTGCGGCGGGCGGTAGGGCCGCGGCCACCGAATGCTACGAAGTCTGCGGCATAGGGGCTGATTAGCCCCCTGCACTTCCCGGGGAGAGTCCCGGTCACTGTCTTTTTTGACGGGGGACACGCCCTCGTTGTCGGAGTCGGGAAGAGGCCCAAGAGGTCCGCCGGAGTGGCGGTAGCGACGCTTCTCTTCTGGGCCGGGGCTGAGTTCCCGGACGTCCGGGCTCTCCTCTGGAGAGGCTGGCTCTTTGGCGGGTCTCTTCCCCCGACTGGTGCGAGAGCGAGATTCTCCGCGCCCCTGGTCAGGGGGAAGTTCTTCCCCGCGCTTGGGTGAATGCATTCACTCGACCTCCCCCCAGGAGAAACAGACCTGTTCTGCCGGGGCTGGGAGCTCATGCACTGTAGCTGCGGCCCGGAGGCTACCGGGGCCGGCTGGGGGGAGCCCCCTGCGAAGACCCCCAGAATCGGAAAGGGGAAGCCCTTGTATCATCCGGAACCAGGGAGGGGGCACCCGCGGCGATGTTCGGAACCGAAGTGGAGGGAGCCCCCGCGGCGACGGCCGAAACCGGAAAGGGGGAAGCCCCTGTAATATCCGGAACCGGGGAGGGGGGAGCCCCCGCGGCAACGTCCGGAACCGGGGAGCCGATGCGGGGGGAAATCCGCTGAGGCACGGGAGCTGCTCTGTCGACCGCCCTCGGTGCGGTAAACGCAACACGCGGGGCGGGACTGGCTCCCGGCGCAGGGAAAACCCCCGGCACGAAGTGGGCCCCCGGCCCCGGGAATGGGCCTGGAACGGGGTATCCCCCCGGTGCCACGAAGGGCTCGGGCATGAAGTACCCTCCCGGCACCGGGAAGGACCCGGGTGCCGGGAAGGGTCCGGACGTATGGCCCGCAGGGGCAGGGTACCCCCCGCTGGGGTTATACTGGGTGGATAGACCTCCGGAGACCGGAGGGACCGCCGGGTGACCCATAAACGGGGACATGGCCCCCGGATATGGGTACGGCGCATATGTGGGGGCCGATGGGTGCGCCAACACACCAAGCAGCTCATCCATAGAGCGCTGGGCGCGGAGCTGGCCCTCCACTAAAGCCTCGAGCAGGGCGTCCCGGGGAGCCGGCGGAGCCATCGGGGGGAGACTGGTCCCGGCCGAGGTTCCCGCAGTCATCGGGAGCGCCCCGGCGGTAGAAGTACCTAAGTTAAGAGGAAACGCGGGAGGCGGTACCTGGGCCTGGCCGCCTCCGGGCGGAAGCGCCGAGACAGCAGTGTCCCGGACGGGTGGCGCCGGGTCTCCGAGACCGGTGTCACCGGGAAGGGTGCGAGCCCTTGTTCTTGGGGGAGCCATGGCATCTTGTCACGAGTCCCCACGGTCGGCGCCAACTGTCGTGGTATTGCGAATACCCCGGCAGGTTTCATAGACGATCCTAGCGAAGAAAAAGCGACGCGGGCTGACCGGGTGACCGGTCCTCCCCCGCCGGACAAACACAAGAAATGACACGAGGATTTATACAGGTTCGGGTCCCGGTGGGGGCCCTAGTCCTGTCGGCGTGCTCCCGACAGGAGTCGGCTGGGGTGGCTCTCTCGGGGGAGAGGCTTCCAGAGCACACCTGTGAGTTTGGCTATTCCAATAATAATGAATCACTTGTCTTACAACAGGGGGTACAAGGGCTATTTATAGCCCCAAAAAGATGTAAAAAGACTAAACTACCCCGGACGCTACCGTCGGATTGAGGGGTAGCAACGTCCTTCCCCCAATCAACTGCCTTGGATGCTCGACAGGTGGTCGCTGATTCCCGAGGCGGTCAACCTGCACATGATCAACAACCAAAGACTTTACCTTTAGAAGGGCGACGAGGCCCGGGACGTGCCCCGGAAGCGATGTCCCTGGGCAAACGGTGGCGCCCGGGACCGGCACTAGAGGCGACGTCCCTGGGCAAACGGTGGCGCCCGGGACAAGCACCGGAGGCCACGTCCCTGGGCAAATGGCGGCGCCCGGGACTGGCACCGAAGGCCAGGTCCCAGGAGCCAAAAGGCGGCTCCCGGGGCAGGCACCGGAGGCCACGTCCCCGGGCAAATGGCGGCGCCCGGGACCGGCCCCGGAGGCCAGGTCCCGGAAGCCAAAAGGCGGCGCCCGGGACTGGCCCCGAAGGCCAGGTCCCGGGAGCCGAAAGGCGGCGCCCGGGACAGGCACCGGAGGCCATGTCCCCGGGCAAATGGCGGCGCCCGGGACCGGCACCGGAGGCCAGGTCCCGAGAGCCAAAAGGCGGCTCTCGGGACAGGCCCCGGAGGTCAGGTCCTGGGAGCCAAAAGGCGGCGCCCGGGGCAGGCACCGGAGGCCACGTCCCCGGACAAATGGCGGCGCCCGGGACCGACCCCGGAGGCCAGGTCCCGGGAGCCTAAAGGCGGCGCCCAGGACCGGCCCCGGAGGCCAGGTCCCGGGAACCAAAAGGCGGCGCCCGGGGCAGGCACCGGAGGCCACGTCCCCGGGCAAATGGCGGCGCCCGGGACCGGCACCGGAGGCCAGGTGCCGAGAGCCAAAAGGCAGCGCCCGGGACCGGCCCAAAAGGCAGCGCCCGGGACCGGCCCGGAAGGCCAGGTCCCGGGAGCCAAATGGTGGCGCCCGGGATCGGCCCCGGCAGCCAGGTCCCGGGAGCCAAAAGGCGGCGCCCAGGACCGGCCCCGGAGGCCAGGTCCCCGGGCAAATGTGACGCAACTTACCTGGACTTAGTCTCACGGAGATTTCCCCCAAGAAAAATAGAAATTAGTCTAGTTTACTCAAAGTACTGGGGGAGACATGATCAAGTTTAGAGACTTGCCTTGCTGTGTGGGGCCTGACGACTCTAAGGGTTCTCTGAAGTCTTCTGTTGACTCTTCTGCTTCTTGCTCTATTCTTGCACACAAACAACGAGACATTTCAACACATCGCACCACAGAGACATAAAGAAAATAGTTTCTATCGGAAGTAATAAGTAAAATATAACATGCATGCAGGGAAATGATCTGGACAAAGATACTTGAGCACTGCTTGAAGAGATAGGTTCAAAAGGGATCGAACGTCAAAGGGTCGACATTTGGTTCACGGATAGACGTGGCCTTAGGTCGGCTTTAGGTGAGTTTTCTAAAGATGTGGTAGTAGAGTAAGTTGTAGAACATGGCTCCATGAATCTAGTGGACAAAGTGGCATTTCATTTGTCCAACCAGAAGGGGTCAAACCGGGCTAATGCCAGTGGCTGACATGTACTGATGTTGAGCTAACATTGTCAAAAGCTAGGGCAAAGCAGTAGATTTGGTTCTGGACTTTAAATGCTTCGCCAACTATGTCTGGGAGGTAGGCACGAGAAACAGGAACACGATGGTGGTGGTTTCAAGGGTTGAGGTGGCCAGACCGCGAAGAATAGCGGTGATGAACTTCGGTGGCGACACGGCACAGATACAGATTCTGGACCAAGCTTGGCAAGGCTATAACTTGCAATCTGTGTAGATCCAGAGGTCAAGCTAGTAGAAGATAATGCTCAAGAGATCGAGGCGAGCATACAGGACAAGATGGCATTAGCTAGAACAGCCGGGAACAGATCTCCGGTGATCGGCGCCGGAGAAGACGACACTCGAATTGGGCGTTTCTGCTACAAGGCTTCAGGGGTTAATTGCTCACGATGAGAGCAATAGAGGGGTAAAGGGAAGTACTGGCGAGGTTAATTCAGCCGGGGAATCAACGGCATGGCCTGGCGACGTGTGTCGGTAGTCGGTAGCGCGCGAAAAAGGTGAAAGCTACACAACGAGCTTCAATTTGAAAACTAAGATCACAGGCTTGCTGGAGGTGCTCTACTGGTCAAGATACTCCTCTACGAGAAGGATCAATTTGGGCTAAAATGGGCGGCATTACCGAAACAGGGCAAAAGGGAAATCCGGCGATCACCAGCGACATGGTCTACCGGGATGCAATTAAACGCTATAGCACATAGAGGTAGATGAGAGGGACTCACAGGTCTGATCAGTTTGAGGTCTGGTGCAGCAGAACAGGCTGGCACCATGCTCCTCTCTGTTGGCTCGCCGGAGACGAAGAAGGAGGTGAAGAAGCTGGGAATTAGTGGTTGCTGGAGTGGTGTGAAGAAGCACTGGGCGAGGGGGAGGGTTTATATAGGCATTGGCTGGGGGCTTTGAGACTTGAAGTGAATCGAGTAGGATACGGCGTGACTGGTGACGATGGTGGGATCGAGACGGCGTTGGGATGCCGCAGCAGCTGGATTGCCTCGAGAGCTGTAGTGGCTGAAGTGACCGAGCGAGGTGGTGACAACGGTGAAGACGCGATGCACACGGCGGCCTCGAGAACCGGCAAGCGTGCATTGGCGATGGCAGTGAAGCAGCGACTGGGGCTCCAGCATGGCTACGACGTGGCAAAATAGTTCTTTTGTCATAGCAGCAGCAGGCGGTGGCGAAGCCGCCCGCGCACAAGAAAAATGGGCGTGCTGGTGCTGCTGCAGTAGCTCCACGATGGCCAACCAGATGCGCACACGTGGTGGCGAGTCTACGGCGGAGCTGGCGACGGTGGAGCTTCACCGACGGCGGTGAATCTTGGTGAAACGGCACTGGTCACGGTGGAAACGGCTGCTAGCCTGGTCGTGGTCGAACGGCCTGGTCGAAACAGCAGGCTGGACTGAAATGCAAGAATTTGTTTTGGAATTGGACCTGATTGTAAATTATGAGATTTGGAGGGTTTAAGTCAGAACTGATTTCGCAGATCTGCATAACTTTATTCCACCAACATTTTGGCTAGGGAAAAAGATAAAATACAGATCGTTTGAATAGATTTTGGATAAAACGAAAACAGGGCAATTTAGGGTATTTAGGGCTTGGATTTTGGCAAGGCTGAAAACTGAAGTTTGGGATGAGATTTTGGAATTCTCACAGAAGGGAAACTTGTTCAAAATAGCAATTAGGAGATATTCCCAGATCAAGGTTTGGGGCTGATTTGTGGCTTTTAGCCCTTTCAGGCTTCTGGGAAAATCAGAAAAGGACCAATCTGAAATACTCTTGGACTGAAATGCGAAAATGGTATGAAAGGTGGATTTAAGCTGCCAACTTTTTAAATTAAGGTAGTGGCATACCTAGGATCATGATTCTGAGATAAGAGATCAAAAATGGGGGTTGAGACATCCAAGAATCCAATGAAGATACACTGACTGGCATGCTAAGAGTTAGCAAAAATTGGGATGTTACACAGCCGCTCGGGGGCTCTTGACGACCGCATCGTCAACGTAGACCTCTACGTTGCGGCTGATCTAGTCCTTGAGGACCAACGACATAAGACACTGGAAGGTCACTCCAACATTTTTCAGCCCAAAGGGCATTTGGACATAATAGAAGATGCTGAGGGGAGTTATAAAACTCGTCTTTTCCTTGTCCTCCTTAGCCATCTGGACTTGATGGTAGCCTGAATACGCGTTGAAGAAGCTCATAAGCTCACACCCCGCAGTCGAATCAACCAATTGGTCGATCCGCGGGAGTGGGAAGTTGTCTTTTGGGCAAGCCTTGTTAAGGTCGGTGAAGTCCACGCACATTCGCCACGTGCCGCTTGACTTCTTCACGAGGACGGGTTCGCTAGCCATTCGGGGTGCAAGACCACCCAAACGAACCCCGCCGCTTGGAGCCTGGCGATCTCGGCCTTGATGGCCTGTTGACGCTCGTGGGAGAGCTTCCTTAGCTTTCGCTTGACTGGGGGGCAGTCGGGTGTTACAGTGAGCTTGTTCTCGATGACGTCCCGAGCAACGCCACGCATGTCGGCGGGCTTCCACGCAAAAACATCAGAGTTTTTGCAGAGGAAGGCCGCGAGTTGCTCCACGTGCTCTTCGGAGAGGACCACCCCGATCTTGATGGTCCTCTCTCCATCCTCTGGGGACAAGTGGACTTTCTGGAGGTCACCCTCCGGGCGCGGTTTTGGAAGAGACTTCCCGGAAGGGACGACCGGGGTGTCCAACACCAAGGGAGAGTCCTCTCCCCCAGTGGCCTTGATCAGGTTGACGTTCCCAATCATTTTGGTGGATCATCCTGGTCGCCTCGGGCGGTGATTGTAGGATCAAGGATGCTGACTAGAGGGGGGTGAATAGGAGGCTTTTAAAAACTTTAAATTTAAACAAATATTTGCAAATAAAGAGATCAAGAACAAATAATAATATGAGCAAGAGGAAGAGAGAACGAACACAAAGATTTTTACCGAGGTATCGGAGACTCGCCCAATCTCCCCTAATCCTCGTTGAAGCACTCAAATAAATTGAGTCTTGCTCCAATATCCACGAGGGATATTATCTACTAGTGGTTGCTCTTTGTCCACTCCGGAAAGGCGAGCACCGATGCCTTTTACAATCCTGCCGACTCTCTCCTACAATCTCCGAACGGAGAGATCAACGGCCATGCCTCCGAACCGTCTAGGTGAGGGCGCTCACCAAGAGTAATAGGCAGCAAGGTCTTCTCTAGACCTCTAAACAATCACTGAGAAACTAATAGGATGCAAA
Source organism: Pharus latifolius (assembly GCA_019359835.1). Lineage (NCBI taxonomy): Eukaryota > Viridiplantae > Streptophyta > Magnoliopsida > Poales > Poaceae > Pharus > Pharus latifolius. Next base: position 69,918,988 of record CM033323.1, read on the forward strand.
TGATGCGAACAAAAAGCACTCGGTGGATCTGAAAAGCACTCGACTTGATCAAAAGATCAAGATTTTGTATAAGAAACTAAAGCTCAAGTATGTGTATGAGAGGAGGCTGCTTGTTATGTAAAATACGAGCTCAAAACCTCTATTTATAGCCTCAAGGATCAAAAGAACCGTTGGAGCTAGGGCTAAAAATCAGCAACTCAAACTGACAGTCAGTTAACCAAACTGACAGTCAGTTATATACACAACGGCCAACAAAATTTACGGATAAAAAATAGCTAGCCATTTGTGGTCGTATATGGAAACTTGAAACCCCAAACTGACAGTCAGTTATGCAAACTGACAGTCAGTTCGACCAAAACATCGACCAGATCAAATAGAAACTCAGATAAAAACAACTGTGGTCGAAACCCCAACTGACAGTCAGTGTGGGCATACTGACAGTCAGTTTAGTATAAAAATTTTGAGCCTAGAAAACACACTCTTCTGACAATTGTCAGTTAACACAAACTGACAGTCAGTTCAGCAAACTGACAGTTAACCTGAACTAAAACAGCTATAACTTTAAATCTAGAAATCCAAAAGAAGTGTTTAATAGCTCGTTTGAAATATAATTTAAAGGGGTACATTTTTTTCAACAGAAGAAAAAGCCAGATCTGCCTAGATCTTTATAGAAATTTGAAAAACTCTTCTACTATCAAAAACTCAACTGAAAATCCAAATCTTTCAAAAACAAATTCAAATCAAATCCATCCAAAAAGAATGTAATGCAATGACCTAAGTTTCTCGGTTCATGTTGGAAATATAGAGAGGACTTTGCCACCCCTCTTTATAGTACGGTTAAATCTAAGCAACAAACTCCTTAACCGATCTAACTTCAAACGCCGAGATCGGGAAAAATAAAAACTCTTAGTACCTTTGGTCCTTTGCATGTTTGTAATTTACATCTCGTCTTTTGCTCTTTGCCACTTGTGCTTGATCCATACTATGTCGGGTTTATCTTGATCATCTTGCATTTCTTCCCGAACACGCTCTGTATCAAAAATCTCAGAAGCACAGTTAGTCTGAAACACTTTGTTTTCATTAATCATCAAAATTAGGGTTAGGCGTAAAGGCCTAGATGCAACAATGATCACGCCGTGAGGCCCAAGGATCTTCATGCAGAGATATCTCTGGTGGATCGCCGCCCCCAAACGGTTGATGGTGGTCCTCCCCATGATTGTGTTGTATGAAGAGGGGAGGTCCACTACGTCGAACCAGACCATCTCTGTCCCATAGTTTCCTGGGGAACCGAAGGTCATGGGGAGATCCACCTTGCCCACCGGGTGGATGGTCTTCCCCGGGACGAAGCCCTGGCCCGGCTGCGGGCTGCAGCACCTTCTCGTCGACTTGCATCTCCCTAAATGCCTTCAGGTACAGGACGTCGGCAGAGCTTCCGCCGTCGACGAGGATACGCGCCAGGTGGCAATTGTAGATGGTGGTGGAGACCATGAGCGCGCCATCATGGGGGAAGCGAACCCCTTGCGCGTCTTCCGCTGCGAAGGTGAGGGGGACGTCCAACCATTTTGGTGGTCGGGACGTATGTAGCACCCCCACAACCTTTACCTCCTGCGCGTACTCCTTGCACTGGCGCTTGGAGTCCTGCCCCGAGGCGGACCCCCCCATAATGACGTTTATGCGCCTTTGGGAGGTTTGGAAGGGGAGCTCTTCAGCTGAGCCCCTTTCCTGTGCTTGTCTTTGCTGCTCCCCTGCAGGAGCAGGAAGAGCCGGTAAAGCTGGCAGGGTGGGCAAGGAGGCAGAGTTCCCTCCCCCCACCCACGCTGGTCGAGAAATGCGGTGAAGTGCTGTAAGAGCTGGTGGCACTCTCGGGTAGCGTGGGCATTTGACTTGTGGAAGGCACACCACAAGTTGGCTGTGCCCTCCTTGCCTTCCCTGGGGGGACCTTCACGACCGCGGGATGACTGTCCCCCCCCATAGCCTTTCGACTTACGGAAAGGGAGGTTGCCCTTGTTGCCGTCGCACGAGCCGCCTCCGCCCTCGAGGACAAAGGTGTCCCAAGGCCGTGGCTCGCTGTGATCGTTTCTCCTAGGATGCTTGTTGAGGGGGTCTCTGGCCTCCCAGCCGGCGGGGGCAGGAGCCCCCTAGTTCTTCTTCCAGAGGTCGTTCTCCTCCACACGGGCATACTTCTCGAGCACAGTGAAGAGCTCGTCGGCGGAGGTGGGGCAGCTCCGGGAGAGCCTCCGATGGAGCTCCCCGGGGAGGACCCCGCACTTGCATGCCTCAATGACTGTAGAGTCAGGGACGTGAGCCACTTTTCTCTTGACTTGAGCGAAGCACTTGAAGAAGCTGCGGATAGTCTCTCCCGTCCTCTAACGGACGGGTGTAAAGCTGCGACAAATCCAGGGGACGCACGTAGTTCCCCTGGAAGTTCGCGCAGAACTCGCGCTTGAGATGTGCGAAGCACTTAATGGAACCGGCCCTCAGGTTTTAGAACCATGAGCGGCCCTCAGATTTCTCCGTTTGGTTAACCTCTCGGTAAAAGGCTTTAAACTGCCTTTTGGAAACGAAAGAAGAAGAACCCCCGAAAATAACATTAATATGATTTTGAGGTACCTGGTAAGACATTTCCTCGTCTCCGTCGGCGTCTCTAAGTCCGCACGCCTGTTCTTTAGGCGGTAAGGTTGGCATTGGCCCAACTCCCTGGTAGAAGTCATCCAATTGCTTCAACCAACTCCTACAGTTCTTGAGGTCGTGGCCCGCGGAGTTGTGGAGTGGACACCACTTTTTGCCTTCCTGCGGATTAGTTGACTTTTCTAGCTGGTCGGCACTACGACCACCAGAAGCAGTTTTATTCTTAAATGAAGGCTTGTTACCTTTGGTCGAAGGCGGCTTCTCTGTGACTGCGACCTCGCGGTACTGTCCAGAATGGTTCCTCTTCGACTTCTTCGACTTCCCACCTGACGAAGATTCCGGCTTCTTACTTGAATCCTCTTTCCTGGCGTCTTCGAAACCTGGTTGAGGTGGTAGGTCACCCTTGTCGACCATCCGGTTCCATTCGACTGCTTCGGCTGCGTCAGAGTATCGATCGGCCATGTCGAACAGATCGGCCACTAATCGAGGAGGGTGGATAAGCAAGTCTTCGGTGAATCTCCGGTATCGAACGGCATGTTTAAATGCCCTGATAACGGAGCCATCAGATATGTTCGGGATGGTATTCCTCACCCCGACAAACCTCTTGACAAACTGCCGAAGAGTTTTGGTTGAAGTTTGTCGTAACCGATGAAGATCGTCCTCTTTACCCGGCTTTTGGTAATAGTTTTGGAAATTGCTGAGGATGGTGTCGCACAACATTTCCCAATTATAGATGGAACCTTCGGGCTGGTTAAGCAGCCAGGTTCTAGCCGGTCCTTCGAGGACTGTAGGCAGGTAGTTGGCCATGACCCGGTCATCGCCTCCTGCCGCTTGGATGGCAGTGATATAGATTTGAAGGAACTCGGATGGGTTCTGAGTTCCGTCAAACCTCTCAATGGCCCCTGGTCGAAACTTATCGGGCCAAACGACCGCTCGTAGGCCGGGCGAAAAAGCTTTACAACTGACGTAGGGGCCGTGAACTACCCTGTGAGTCTCGACCGGGTTACGGGCGACCTCACGCAACGGTGAAGTTACTCGCGGTCCCAAACGAGAGTGAACAGCAACCCGATCCCTACTACGAGAATCCTGCGTTCGCCGGTACTTGTCCTGTCGGGACGGTACGGGCGGTGGGTAACTTCGCCGGCCAGAACCAGAGTGAGGACACTCTCGTTCGCGGGAACGTGTTACCGAGCGGGAAGAGGCCGTTGGGGTCGCCTCAGACGCGACCTCATCCAGCCTTTCCGCCAAGATCCTGGTAAAGGCCGGTTTCTGCGCATCCGTGACCGTAGGAGGAAAGTTACGCATGACTTCCGCGATAGATCGCAGTCGACCATGGGTGCTTCTCCTAGGGGCACCAGGTGTTACTGTTTCTTCGTCCACTGGGAAACGCTCCGGTGGCAAAGGAGGGGTCTGGTCACGTTTGCGACCACATGACCGTCGAGAAGAACTCGGAGTAGCATCGTAACGAGCCTCTGCATCTTGAAGAGCCTCTAGGGCAGTTCTGTGTAGCTCATTGTTTTGTTGCTCGAGATCTTCATCCTCCTTTTGTTTGCGATCCCGTTCTTCCCTAGCAGCCTGTTGGTCGAGTGTCTCCTCCGACAAGGCAGCGAACTGTCTAGGGAGAGAGGTTGTCGATGGGGAAAACATCTCGGTTTGTTCTGAGTCGGACTCGAAATCAAAGAGACGGTGAAGGTTCTCAGGGTCGAATCTCCCCGGGCTGATTTCCAGGTCGATATCATCCTTCCCCTCAGCGGGGTTGTATGACGGACCGGATTCATCCTCTAGCGCATTGAGAACCTCCGTGGGTTCTGACCTTGCGCTAGTCGCCCTCTGGTCGATGGACATGACCTGGAGAGATGATTCCACCTCTGGAAGATTCTGGCCTTCAACCTCCTCTATCGGAACAGGATCGCCTGGAGAAGGCATTGGAATGTGAGCATAATCCTCGAGATAAAAATCGTTCTCGGAATCATATACTCCAGCCATGTTTCAGTGAACCTCCGGATGAAAATTAGGACGCCTTGAGAAAGGCCCCATGGTGGGCGCCAGCTGTCGATGATTCGGACTCGGAGTCCTCAGCTGAACTTATGCAAAATTTGTAATAGCGAGACCTTTCAAGATGACCCTCCAGGAAGGTATGTAGAAAAATGGAGAACAGGAGCACAGAGAGGTTTATACAGGTTCGGGCCCTCGATGGTGGGAGTAATAGCCCTACGTCCTGTTGGGATTTCACTATAAGTGGCAAAGGTTTACAAGATGGCGGGAAAAGACCCTCACAGGCGAAGGTTTTTCCTATACAAGTGTACAAAAATAAGCCAAAGAGGCTTATAAAGAACTATCTAATCTAGGCCGTAGACTTGGCTGTTTGAGTGGTTGAGATGTGTTGAATCTCGCCTGTATCAGAGATGTTGATCTCTCTTCTCCTCTTTCCCTGTTTGATACACCATGCCGCCCTTTTATATTGGTCGAAAGGGCGCCAAGTCGTAACTGCATCAAACAGTTGCTTGGATGGTTGGATGCGGTTTTTAGAGAACCGCTCTTAACCTCCACGCAGGTTAAACACGTGTTATTCATGGATAACTGCACGTATTAACCTCCTAATGGTTGGTCTTCCACGTGGAGAAATCTTCGGGATACTAGGAATATTCCCGCTATAGGGACAGCCGGACAGATGAACTCCAAGTACCCTGGTCGAGAATGTTCTGACCGCGGGATGTTGGCTGACCGCGCAACATCTATGACATTCTGTTCGCGTATATCATACGAACTTCTGACCGCACGAAGCCTGCGGTCTAATAGCGCAAAGCCTGCAACCTGATCGCGCAAAGCCTGCGACCTCGGGCTGATACTTCTCAGAATGACTTTAGTTCGCACCGCCGGGCACGTGTCTGGCTCGAATCTGTCTTGAACCAACAGTGCATTTATTTGAATTGACCCGGGTGTCAATCCTCATCAAAGGCCTAGATGCAACAAGGGAGACCCCCCCTCCTGTCCACGGGTGAATCCCGAAGGTTCGCCGTGAGCCTCCAAACCCCGAAGGTTCAGACCTATGTCCGGCTGGGGACCCTAAGCGAGCACTACTCAGAGCTAATCTCCCTCAACCTCTAGGTGAGCTCACTCCAGAGCACCCAGTAATTTTAGCCGTCGATTTACTTCGTATGTCTAACTCTCAATTCCTTGTAGGGGGTGGCCATCTCCCGGGGCATTGAGGAACGATTCTCAGAGGCGTTGCAGGCAGCCGAGGACAAGGCCGCCACCTTCCGTACCAGGAGGGATGAGGCCCTCGGCGAGCTATCCAAGGTCCGAGCTCAGCTCCTCGCCTCGGAGGACGCCAGCGCATGCCTTCGAAGGGAGCCGAAGGCGAAGGAAAGCTCCTACAGGGAGATCAAGGACTCCAGTTCCCGTGCGATCGCCGACGTGGGGCACTCCGTCCGCTCGGCCCTTGAGGGGCTCGGGATCGCCCTTGGGCTGGAAGGAAGCTCCGGCTTGGCATCGGCCTCGATCGCGGAGGCCACAGATTTCCGGGACCGGGGCCTAGCGGTCCCAGTGATAGCCGCGGCCGCGGCCATGGCCCTTGTGGAGCACCAGGGGGCAAGCGCCCAGGCGATCGGGGGGCAACTCCCCCAGAGCTTCCCCGGCTTTTTCGAGCCGCAGTGGTGGGAGCTGCAGGAGCTAGCGGGGGCCTTCTAGGACCGGAATATCCAGGCCCAGACTGGATTATCTAGGCCCAGCCCCCGCTACCGGCGCACCCAAGGGTGGACGTTCCGGCGGCAAGGGAGGCCTCCCGAGGGGGGGGGGGGACAACAACGGGCCATTATGAGTCTCCCCCCCGGCCTTAGATAGGCTCTCTTTTTTTTTTAGGATTTTGCTCCTGGTAGCTTCTTCGAGGAAGCCCCAGAAAATTGTAATTATCACTCAATGAAATGAAATCTTTTGCTCTTACTCGATTGCGAAACAGGTGTTCAGAGTATGTGCCTCCAAAGGGGAGGCATCCTCGGGACCCAGTGGGTCCCTGGGTCATGCTAGGGCCGCTCTTGCGATGTTGTGCCTCGCTGCTGGGCCAGTCCCCCGAGCTTGCTTCCAACATCTCGTCTTCGGGAGCCGATCCAGTTACGGTGGCTCCCGGAGTGGCACTTAGACAACTTCGACAATTGCCACGCTAAGTTTCCTCCTCTGAATCCGGGGTCCCACTGCTTCAAATACGCCCTCCAGCCGGTTACAAGTATTGGCCAGAGGATCTTCTTTGAAGGGCCTTCCGGAGAGTCAGGAGCTTGTACAAGGACATCTCCCGGCAGCTGTCGAAAGGGCTCCGAGAGTATTAGGTGTAGTTGCTCACCAAAGGTCTTGATCCTCAAGGTTGGAGAGTCTACAAGCCCCCAAGCCCAGGACCATAGAGATCCTGTATGGGCCTTCCCACTTGGGGCTGAGCATTCCCTGGGCCTGCGGGTCAGTTACGCGCTTGAGGATAAGGTCCCCAAGGTGAAAGCCCTCGCACGGACACGCTGATTGTAAGTGCGCGCCATTTCACGCTTGTAGATGGTGTGACGGAGGAGCGCTTTCTCACTCTCTTCTTCGACGACGTCGACTTCCATCCATTGGTTTTCTTTGTTGACTTGGCACGTTGCGGCCATAGCTCCGTCTAGGAGCTCGACTCGCAGCGATCGAAAACCGATCTGAGAGGGGGAGGACCGCCTCAGCCCCATATACGAGCGATAAGGGGGTACACCCAGTCACCCGGTTTGGGGTCGTGCGCATGGAGCAGAGGACGCTGGCGAGCTCCTCCGCCCATGCGCCTCGCCGGGAGGCAGCCTGCTTGAGTCACCGGCGTAATCCTTGTAGGATCACACCGTTAACTCTTTCTACGGCTCCGTTGCTCTGGGGGTGAGCTACGGAGGCAAAGTGGAGGCTGACACCAAAGGTTTCACAGAACTCCCGGAAGTGCACCGAGTCGAATTGAGTTCCATTGTCGACGGTGATTTCTCGTGGGACCCCAAAATGACAAACGATGTTCTTCCAGAAGAACCGCTGTGCCACCTAGGAGGTGATGCTGGCCAAGGGCTCAGCCTCCACCCACTTGGAGAAGTAATCCACAGCGACCACCACATACTTGTAGCCCCCCAGTGCCGGGGGCAAGGACCGAGGAGGTCCATCCCCCAGCGTGCGAAGGGCCAGGTAATTGGGATGGCCTGCAGCGTTGTGGAGGGTAGTTTGGAACCCTTCGCCATCTTCTAACAGGCCTCACATGCAGAGACAAGATCTCGCGCGTCGCGAACTACAATAGGCCAGTAGAAGCCTTGGCGGATGACCTTCGCTGCAATTACGTGAGGGGCTAGGTAGGCACCGCAAGTCCCCGAGTGTATGTCCTCGAGAAGCTAAAGCTCCTCTACTCGCAGGAGGCAACGGAGCAAGGCCAAAGCACCCCGCTTGTAGAGTCTCCCTTCCAACAAGAGATACGCCCATGCCTTCGGACGGAGGCGTTTGGCCATGACACCTTTGGGAGATTCCCCCTCCCCCCTTATGAAGGAGACAAGGGGATCCATCTAGGACATGGTCCGGATGATCTCAGAGACCTCCGAGTCGTGGCACTCGGGGTTCAAACCCAGAGTGGTCACTGAGGGCTTCGCGATGACCTCTAGGAAGGCGGCCTCGGAGAGAGGTCCTTGGGTGCTGACCACCAGTGCCAAAGTGTCGGTACAGTCATTGTCCCTCCGGGGGATATGTCGCGCTTCCAAGCCCTCGAAGTGTTTCTCCATCTTGCGCACCTCCCCCAGGTAGAGGCTCAGGTTTGTGTCATGGGACAAGTATGACTTGTCCAATTGGCAAACTACGAGCTGGGAGTCCCCCTTAACCAGGAGGTGACGAATCCCCAGGGAGTGCGTGAGGTGCAGCCCCAACAGCAGGGCCTTGTATTCGGCGATGTTGTTCGTAGTAGGGAACTCGAGCCTTGCTGCGTACTCCAGCATCCTTCCCTTGGGGCTCCAGAGGACTACCCCCGCACCATCCCCGGCGAGACACAAGGAGCCATCGAACATGAGCGTCCAATTGTCGTTGCGCCGAGGCGGTTCAACGAGGGTCTCCCCCTCTGTCCCAGAGGTGAGGGTCCATTCCGCCACAAAGTCAGTGAGGACTTGTGATTTGATGGTGAAATGGCCCATGAGGGAAAAAGAGAAGGGTGCCAGCTTGGCTCCCCACTTCCCAATCCGGTCAATGGCCTCTTTGTTTCGCCGCACCTCCCCCAGGGGGAGGGAAGACGGGACTGTGATTTAGTGTCCCAGAAAGAAATGGCGGAACTTCTGAGATGCCACTAGGAGGGCATAGCAGATCTTCTCCATCTCTTAGCCCCTTGGAGGGCTTCGCTCACGTAGTACACGGGGCGCTGCTGCTCATCCTGCTCCTTTATCATTACTATGCTCGCAGCAACTGGGGTGGCTACGAGGTAAAGGAGCAGGGGTTCTTCCAGAGATGGGCTCACTAGCATTGGAGGGCATGTGAGGTACTTGTCCAAGCCGTCGAAGGCCACCTGGGCCTCAGGGGTCCACTTGAACCCTTCGAGGCCCCGGAGGATCTTGAAGAACTGAAGGCCGCGCTCCCCCGTTCGTAAGACGAAGTGGCTTAGCGCAGCCATGCGGCCAGTAAGCCGTTGTATGTCTTTCACGGACCGTGGTGGGGGCATGTCCAGTAGTGCCCGAATTTTTTTGGGGTTGACTTCTACGTCGTGCTGGGATATGAGAAAACCGAGTAGCTTTCCCCCGCGCATGCCGAAGGCGCACTTTTCCGGGTTGAGCTTCAACCCATACTTGCGGAGGTTGCGGAATGTCTCCGCTAAGTCTTTGAGGTGGGTGGTCACACAGAGGCTCTTGATGACTGCATTGTTGATGTAGACCTCCACGTTGTGGCCAATCTGGTCCTTGAGGACCAGTGACATGAGGCGCTGAAAAGTCACCCCAGCATTCTTGAGCCCAAAGGGCATGTGGACGTAGTAGAAGGTGCCGAGGGGAGTTATAAAACTCGTCTTTTCCTCTTCCTCCTTAACCATCCGGACTTGGTGGTAACCCGAGTATGCATCCAGGAAGCTCATGAGCTCGCACCCTACAATTAAGTCGACCAGCTGGTCGATCTGCGGGAGTGGGAAGTTATCCTTTGGGAAAGCCTTGTTGAGGTTGGTGAAGTCCACGCACATCCTCCACTTGCCATTGGACTTTTTCACGAGGAAGAGGTTTGCGAGCCACTCTGGGTGCAGGACCTCCCGGACGAACCCTACCTCTCGGAGTCTAGCGATCTTAGCCTTGATGGCTTCTTGGCAATCGAGGGAGAGCTTCCTTAGCTTCTGCTTCACTGGGGGGTGACTGGGCGTTACTACGAGCCTGTGCTCGATAACGTCCTGGTCACCGCCCCGCATGTCAGCAGGCTTCCACGCGAAGACGTCAGAATTTTTATGGAAGAAGAGTGTAAGCTGCTCTGCGTGCTCCTTGGGGAGATCCACCCCGATTTTAACGATCTTCTCTCCGTCTTCGGGGAACAGTCAGATTTTCTGGAGGTCTCCCTCCGGGTGCAGTTTCGAGAGAAACTTCCTGGAGGGGACGACCAGGGTGTCCGGAGCTGGGGGGCTCCCCACTGGGGCCTTGATCAGGTTGACATCCCTGATCGTCGTGGCGGCGCCCTCGTAGAGAGCACGGGCCACGTCCTGGTCACCTCGGGGTCTAGGGATCTTCACACAAAGATAGCTCTAGTGGATTGCCGCCCCCAGGCGGTTGATCGTGGTTCTCCCCATGATCGCATTGTACGAGGAGGGGAGATCCACTACGTCGAACTGGACCATCTCCATCCGGTAGTTTTCTGGGGCGTCGAAGGTCATGGGAAGGTCGACCTTCCCCACCGGGTAGATGGTTTTCCCCAGGACGAAGCCCTGCAAGGGCCTGACTGCGGGTTGCAGCAGTTTCTCATCCACCTACATTTCCCTGAATTCTTTTAGGTACAGGATGTCTGCAGCACTTCCGCCGTTGATGAGGATGCGCTCCAAATGTCAGTTAAAAATAGTGGCGGAGACGATGAGGGCGTCGTCGTGGGGAAGCGAATCCCGCACGTGTCTTCGGCTGTAAAAGTGAGGGGGACGTTCGACCACTTTGGTGGTTGGGACATGTTTAGCACCCCCACCACCTTTACTTCCTATGCGTACTCCTTATACTGGCGCTTGGAGTCCCGCCCTGAGGCAGATCCCTGGTGATGACGTTTACTCGCCTTTGGGAGTTTGGAAAGGTAGCTCCTCAATTGAGCCTCCTTCTTGTGCCTATCTCTGCCGCTCCCCTGAGGGAGCGGGAAGAGCTGCCAACGCTGGCAGTGGGGGCAAGGAGGCAGGTCTCCCCCGTGCCACCCACGCTGGTCAAGGAATGCGACGAAGTGCTGTAGGATCTGGTTGCATTCCTGAGTAGCGTGGGTAGTAGACATGTGGAAGGCACACCACAGGTTGGTTGTGCCCTCCTTGCCACTGTATCTCGGGCCCTCCTGGTTTTGGGAGGTTTGGCCCCCACATTGCCTTCCGGCCCGGGGGGACGGTTACCCTTATTGGCTTCGCGCGAGCCACCTCCGCCCTCGAGGACAAAGATGTCCTGAGGCTGTGGCTCGCTGTGATTGCCCCTCTTGGGATGCTTGGAGAGGTCATTGGCCTCCCGCTTGACGGGGGCAAGCGCCCCCTGGTTTTCTTCCAGAGGTCGTCTTCCTCAACTCAGGCGTATTTCTCGAGCAAGTTGAATAGCTCATCCGCCTAGCTGGGGTAACTCTGGGAGAGCCTCCGGTGGAGCTCCCCGAGGAGGAGCCCGCTCTTGCAGGCCTCCATGACCATTGAGTCGAGGACATGAGCCACCTTGCTCTTTACTTGAGCGAAGCGCTTGAAGAAGCTCCAGATGGTCCCCCCCATTTTCTATCTGACGGTGTAGAGCTGTGACGAATCCAGGGGGCATATGTAACTCCCCTAGAAGTTGGCGCAAAACTCATGCTTGAGTTGCACGAACAACTTGATCGACCCGGCCTTTAGGTTATAGAACCATGACCGGGCAATCCCCGAGAGATAGAGGAGGAAGACGTTGCATTGCATCGTCTCATCCCCACCAACTGCCGAGATGGCCATGGAGTACACTTGCACAAATTCGTTAGGATCGGCCTCACCGTTGTAGTGCTCGATGTGCGGTGGGCAGTACGGCCGCGGCCACTGGATGCACTGGAGGTGATGACACAGTGGCTGGTTAGCCCCCTCAACTTCTGAGGGAAAGCCCCAGTCGTCATTCCCCATGACAGGGGAGGGGCACTTGTTGTCGGAGTCGGGCAGAGGGCCCAAGGGACCGCCCGCCCGGCAGTAACACCTCTTTTCTTCTAGGTTGGACGAGCTGATCTCTTGAATTTCGGGTTCCCCCCCCCTCGAAGCGACAATGACTTCTTGAACAGGCCTCTTTCCCCGGTCCGCCCGAGAGTTGTGAGCCGGGCGCGGCTTTTGCTGCCGCGATGGCTCCGATCGGTGACAGGGGGCTCTTCTCGGCACCTACTGTACACATGCGCTCTACCTCCTCCCTAAAGAAATGAGTCTGGTCTGCCAAGGGAGCCCTTGGGGGTGACCCCGAGGGAGGAGGGAGCTGGCGTGTGTGGGCCACCGGCCCAGTGGATGTCACAGGCGCGCAAATTGGTCCTGACGCTAGACATACGTCTGGGACAGTGACGGGGGTCGATGCAGGGGAAGGGCCCGCAGCGAAGGTTGGGCTTGGCAACAGGAAGGTCCCGGACGCCAAGGTGACTGTCGGCCTGGGGACACCTCCGAACATGTGGGCGATCACTTGCGCGGGGAGAGCCCCAGATGCGGAGGGAGTTCCCGGCGCATGATAACCTCCCAGAAAGGGGAGAGCCCCGGACACCGAAGAGCCTCCCAGGAAGTGGAGAGCTCCACGCGCTGGAGGACCTCCAGAGAAGGGGAGAGCTCCGGCGTCAAGGGGAGAGCTCCGAACGCCAGAGGACCTCCCGGGGAGGGGAGGGCTCTAGACGTCGGAGGACCTCCCGGCGTGGGAAACACTCTCGGGGTAAGGAAGGCAACCTAGTGCTCCATGAAAAACGGCGGTGGCACCCCCGTAAAGGGGAATGGGGGTGGATAAATGGGAGCCAAGGGCCATGCTAAGACGCGCAATAGCTCTTCTAAGGTGCGCTAAGTGCAGAGCTGGCCCTCTACCAAGGCCCCGAGCAATGGTCCGGGAACCATGATGGTCACTTGGGGGGCGCTTGTGCCCACCAATACAGTTGTGGTCACCGGGCTCGGTGCAGGGGTCCCCCCCCCCGGCCCCCCCGGGAAGGGGAGAGGAGGAGGCACCTCACTCCAGGCCTCCCAGGGTGGTGGCATCGTGATGGCAACATCTTGCGGGTGGCGCCGAGTAACTGGGACCGGCATCACCGAAGATGGGGAGAGCACAAGCTCTCATTCTCGGGGGAGCCATGGCGAATTGTCACATGTCCCCACGGATGGTGCCAACTGTCGTGGTATTAAAAATACCACAACAGTTTTTCAGACGTGTGTAACATGTGTACAGCGACGCGAGCTGACCGTGAGACCGGTCACCTCCCGCCGGGCAAGCACAAAGATTAACACAGAGGATTTATACAAGTTCGGGTCCCAGTGGGGACCCTAGTCCTGTTGGCACCCCCCGGACGTAAGTCCACTAGGGAGGTTCTCTCGCGGGGAGAGGACTCTAAGGGGTGCCGGTTGCTTTGGGTGTATTGAGTACGGTTCGCACCCCCTGGATGTAAGTCCGTGAATTATTTCATCGATTGCGGGCAATCCAGATGGAATTTGGCAGTGGGGCCAAATCTATTGGAAAGGTGGCGTGGTGAGCTTCTCCGTAAAGTACTCATTCAACCCAAATGGACTCCGTACGTGGCCTGGGCATCCGTTTGAAATTGGATTGCTATTGGATGGCCGAGCTGGACTCGCGGACAAGTTGGGTTGATCTTGGGTTGGGCTTGATGCGTCATGAGTTGCTCCACCTTTGATGTAGCTCGCTGATCCTCCGGTGTGGGTGTAGTGAATGGCTCAGCACATGGATTCATGCCAACTCGCCATTCACCTTGATCTTCTCGTGGCGGTGAAGAAGTAGTGGAAGTAGTGGAAGGAGTGGATGGAGCCTTGTTCATATCCAAGCTAGTGATGTCCTTGTCATTCTCCCCTTCTTGAAGTTGAGTCGTCCTCAACTCAAGCATAATCTCCTGCAAAAGTTTAGTACCAACGAGGCAAAGCAACATGCATATACTCCCCTTCTTGAAAGCTATCATGTAGGTTCAAAGGAAAACTAGAAGAACTTGATGTGAAATGATTAGTGCTATGGCAATCCTCTAGTTGATCACATTATTGCTTGTTATCACTTTCCTGCAAAAGATTAGTCGCAAGTGGGGACACGGCAAGAGGCCGTTTTTCCAAAGAAAATTCTTCATCCTTGCAATTATAGACATTAATTTCAGATATATGTCTTTCATGTTCAATTTGATTTTCAGCCTCACAAGCAAGATTAAACAATTGAGAGAAAGAATTATATTCCTTAGCAACAAGAATGTCCTGAATTTCCTTATCAAGCCCACCTATGAATCTAATCTCTTTAGCTTCCTCGGTTTCCTCTAAACCACAATGCAACAAGCATGTTTCTAATTCTTGGTAGTATCCTGTTGCAATGTTATTACCCTATTTTACATGTTGTAGTTTCTTAAACAAAAATTCAGCATAGAGTTTACTGACAAATCTATCTCTCATAACCCTTTTCATGTCTTTCCAAGTGTGAGGTAACTTATTACATGCACACAATTCCTTCCACCACATTGATGCAAAAATAGTTAAAGCACTGGCGGCACTCCTAATCTTTCATTTATGATAGATTTTATATCGAACAAAAAATTTGTCTATCGCTATTTCCCAATCAATATATGCATCAGAACGAAATCCGTTATAAGAAAGATGGGTTGGAATGATTTTACCCGTACTCGTGGGAAACGATGCAGCACTGGTGGTGTGGCTCTCTAGCGGTCTCTCCCTGTGGCAGAATATATCAATTTATATTTCAATCTCCTTCTTAAATTCATCACCTGCCATGATTAGTAGAAAACAAGAAACACACAATAGTATATTTCCCTATCAACTACTAGGTAGCGGACAAGGAACAAAAGTCACTCTTGCTCAAGCTTCTTACCTAGCTCTTACAAGTTCTTACCAAAGTGAACAGGAGGTGCAACCGGTGGCTGGTTCATGATAACTTAAACTTGAGTGTGAGCAAAGAGATTGTAAGGTGCCGTACTTGTATGGTTAGTAGATGGTGGAGCTTGGATAGGCTATTATATGTGTAGCAACAATTCAAGATCAATAATACAAGATTGAAAATTAGTCCAAAGTAATAGTCAATGTGCTGGAACTAGCCTAGACTCAGACCTAGCTCAAGCAAGCAACTAGCAACACAAAGGACTAGAACCAAAAGATGCACCACAGAAAATTCTCCTCTTTTGCTACACACATTTTTCTTCTCTGATTTTTTTTGTGCGGCTTTTTTTTTTTTTGCACTTGCCTTTTTCTTACTTATTTTCTTTTTATGAACAGTGAGGCTTTTGTTGCACTTTGCCTTTTTATTTTGGGCTGGACAACTAGGAGAGAAACATTGTTTAGCAATTTCGGGCCCCAAGAACACTGAATTAGAGGATCTGGTCAACACCAAAGTTGTAGAGGACGATCTGATGTTTTTAGCAAGTACAAGAATGTGAAAATCCGAGTTTGTATGAAGAAGATATGATGAAAACAACGAACTGGACAGCGGCAGATTAGAATTGGACACGACGACGAGGAGATCGATGTGGAATTCGACTCCGCGACAAGATGCAAGACTAAAACTAAGAACCAGCACTCAACAACGATGGATGAAAATTCAAAGATACAAACTGACAAGAACGATGCAAGGCTAATGACGATGGTTTGGACAGCGGAAAATAGATCTTTTTGTAGGGAAATTTTTTGGACTCTAGATATGAAATCAATCTACTAAACTAAGATAGATAAATTCTCACCAGTCAACCAAAAGCTCTGATACCAACTGATGAAGACATGGATGCCCGATCTTCTGGTGAGAATGATAACTTCCATTTGATGGAGAGTGACCTTGGCGATCCGGCTACCAACCAAACAAGACTGGACGCCCTGGCAATCGCTAAACCACACTCACGAGTCGTTATCAACCGTGCCAAGATGCGGCTGACCTGATCACGAGGATCGATTCCTGCAAGCAACTGAAGAACAAGCAAGAACAAGACAAAAGCAATCTGAAATTGCAAATATGAATGAAGCACACGATAAATTTGAGGTTGTGTAACTTGTAGTTGTTGGTCTAGCTGACACAAGAATACAAGGATGAAGTTTCACACATGGGGAAAACTAATCTAAACAAAACATAAGGAAGAACGGGAAGAGTGATGGCCATATGTAACAGGGGTGGCAGCCAAGAAGGTGGACGTGAAACCCTAGGGGTACACGGGCCTTGGGCCTAAATTAGAGGTGGCACAACACCTGGCAGAATCTGTCCATGAATTTTGCATCGATTGCGGGTGATCCAGATGGAATTTGGCAGTAGGGCCAGATCCATTGGAAAGGTTGCATCATGGGCTTCTCCGTAAAGTGCTCATTCACCCCAAACAGACTCCGTACGTGGCCTGGGCATCCGTTTGAAGTTGGACTGCTGCTGGATAGCCGAGCTGGACTCGCGGACGAGTTGGGCTTGATCTTGGGCTGGGCTTGATGCGTCGTAAGTTGCTCCACCTTTGATGTAGCTCGCTGATCCTCCGGTGTGGTGTCGCGCCCCGAAACTGGGACAACGACTACTCCTGTAGAGACCTAGCTCGCTACAGCTAGTCCCATTCTCACAAACCTTTGACTTCCCAGGATGAGTCAAACACAGGAGTATATTACATTGCAACAGAGTACTAACAAAATATTAAGCAGTGTGGCCTGCTGGCCTTAATATTACATAAAGGATTACAATGCCTACAAGGCATTTAGGGTTTAGCACAATATTAACTACACAGCAGAAGATAGGTGACCCTCCCACAAAAGAAGTTGACGGCAGAACAACATACATCAGGGCTCTGGCGGAACTGACGCTCCTCCTTCTGGATCCACGAAGTACACCATGCCATCCTCTTGATCAAGGTAGGCTCCATCTATTGAGTTGAATGTTGCAAGGGTGAGCACTTACGTACTCAGCAAGTCATAGGTAAGAGTAGATACATATAGTAGTGATGATATGAACCTAGACTAGTCAAGAATTATGGATATTTGTAAAATAACCTTTTTCTTTCATACTTCATCTCATGGCAGCACCTTTCATAATATAACATCATCATTCATGTTCACTAGATTATAGCACTACCGCGACACATCGACACACGACAGCCCACTGCAGCACCCCTTATCATGACAACACATGTCATTTGGGTAATCTTGCTTTAACACATTTTATTTAGAAAATAGTACTTATGTCACACCCCATGGATTTAATCCACCGCAGCAGACTCCTATAAACCCGGGAGCTCGGAGTATTCGAATACGTTTTTAACTCTGCAGAGAGGTACCAATTTACCCGCAAGATATTCCACTTTCAAGCCCATCCTATCAAAATGATTAGACCCCTCCTCACAACCATGTGTGAGTGGCAAGGTGGAGATAACAAGAACTTTTGTTATGTATCACTTACAATTCACCCCTGACCCTGTGGCTCTCCGCGAGACACAGTTGTGGTAGGTTGTATCCTAACCTCCTCTTATTCCCATTACTGGGTCAGCGTGCTTGATCACCTTCAGTGATATGTGTGGGAGCCATTCTCCATGTTTATCGTGCATCACTACACATCTCATGCAGGGGTTTCATGTGCGATCCACATAATTACTTGTTCAGACCTGTCCCATTCCAGGCTTGCGGTTAGCACGTTGTTCATGCCACTAGACGCACAACACAAGGTTCTAGTCCTTATATGCCAGTGACCAGACCATCCACAACCCTGCACCTTCAGTGCCTGCATTCCTTCGCAGTTTAGCACCTCCAGTGCTACAGCCATTCCACACCATTTTTCTGGTCATGGCTAGGGGTTTTATTTCATGAATATAAGTATATAAATACATATAGTAGTTCATGACTCAAAACTTGTTTATTTCACATTTCACAGATAATCAGTTTAGTACTGCCAATTCATAAATCAACCATTCTCAATCTTTCACATGCAATATTATCTATATTCAAGGTTATGTTTTAGAAACATTTAAAATATAGGTTCAAGATGACCAAGGATATGACTTGCCTTCCGCGTCGTAAGATACAGCAGTTGATGACGGGTCAACAGCAAAATCTTCAAAGTCAGCTTCTGAATCTGCTCGACGGCAAACAAACACACAATGATTACTTATAATATTAAAATGTTTTATGACTTATATGCAGAAATGCTCAACAAGAATGATTGAACTATACTGGAGATAATTTGAACTGCAAACTGAACTGAGTCGAGATTCTAGGGTTTCAAGGAATTTGGGCTAAGGATGGTGATTAGATAATCTTAGGGTTTCAGGATTACAATAGGGATAACAATTTTGTGGCTGGTTTAATCAAAACAGCGAATGTCAGCAGATCGACATTCGGATCAAGGCTTTGACATAGCTTTAATTAAAGCTAGAGTGCTTATCTCAAGTTGTGGTAGTAGAAGAAAATGTAGATCACAACTCTACAAATTCAGTGGACAAAGTGGTTTTCAAATTACACAACCAGAAGTGGGTAAACAAGGTCAATGCCACTGGCTGACAAGCTCTGGCATAGAGCTGACAATGCCAAAAACTAGGGCTTGGCATAACTTTTGATCTAGAGCTCCAAATGATGCACCACTTTGTCTGGGAGGTAGGCATTGATAACAGGAACAATTAAGTCAACAGGATCTAGGGCAAGAAATGGCTGGAAAGCAAGAAATTCAGTGATGAACTGAGGTGAACTGGTTGCACTGGAGCAGTTCTGGACAAGAACTTGGCAAAGCTATAACTTCCAATCTAGGCCGATCTAGATGTCGGGCTAGAAGACAAAAATGTTCAAGGGATTGAGGTACACACACTGGACAAAGTGATTTGGGATGAAACGACTGGGAAAAGTTTTCCGGTCATCGGCGCCGGAGAAGAACACTGCCAATTGGGGGTTTCTGCTACAGGCCAAAAGAACTTAATTCCTTGCTTGGAGAGTATTTAGGATGTAAAAGAAAGCTTCTGGTATAAATAAATTGGCTGGAGGATCACCGGAGAAGCCTGGCGACGATCGCCGGTTTCTGGTGAAGCTCGGGTTAGGGAAAAGAATGGTGATTAATTGGAGATTCTAAGCTTACAGGCTTGCTTGAAAAGGTTCACTGATCAATTTAGATTACAATTTGGAAAGCTAATTTGGGCTGAATTAAGCTACATTGCAGAAACAGGGCAATCGACAATTCCGGTGATCGCCGGCGTTAGGGGTCACCGGTGAGCAATTAAATAGTACTACACAGAGAGAATGAGTAGGGGAACTCACTGATGGCTTTAATTTGAAGGCTGATGCAGCGGATGAAGCTGGCACCGTGAGCCTCCTCGACGGCTCGCCGGAGAAGAAAACGAAAACAGCAAATTCTGGAACTTGGCTGGTTTCTGGTGAAGTGTGGAGAAGCTGCTGAACATAGGGATGCTTAAATAGGCAGGCGAAGCTTGCAAGGAGGGGAAACAGCGAAGTGATTGGCAACTGGGGATGAGACCGGTTGCGTGCTGAGCATCAGCAGTGAAGACACAGCGAAGAACGGTGATTGCGACGGCGACAGGACTGCAACTATCCACATTGTCGTTCATCGGGACTTTGCAAAGATGGAGCAAGCGGTGGCGACAACTACTGGCGCGGCAAAGCCACGTGGCGAGGAGTTGCTGACAAAAAGCCGCTGATCGCGCGCGGGAGCAGGCGCTGGTCGTCGACGTAGCAGCGACCTTGCCACGGCACCAGCTGGAGCGAGGACACGTGCGCACCGGCATGCACGGTCACAAGTGCGGCGAAGCCTCACCGGCGACGAGCAACCACGGCGCACAAGCACGGCGGTTTCTGGTCGTGCGCACAGTAAATGGCCTGGTCGAAATTTGGACTGAACTGCAGTTTCAAATCTTGAATTTTGGACTGTTCTGTAAATCTGGAATTCTGGAAGGTTTAAACTGAATTTTCTTTCACTAATCTGGCAGATATATTCAACAGAATATTTGGCAAAGATGTTTGATAAGATTTGACACATTTGAATAAATTTTGATACAAACTGTGTAACACCCTGGTTTTGGGGGTGAAAAGTTTTTGCATAAAATCCTGCATGCATGTACCCCTGTAGTTGTAGCCAGATCAACTGAACCCTAATCTCTCTCAAACCCTAAAAATCTCCAAATCTATTCTCTAGATCCAAATCAAGATCTGACCATCCAGATTTAACCTACCAGTTATTCTGAAGATAAAAGTCTTCAGGAACCAAGTTGAATTCTAACCCTAACTCCCAGTATCTAAGTCTCTTTCTGTTTTCGAAAACAGGAAATTCAGATTTACCCTAAGTACCTCAGATTCCAGATAACTGAGTTATCATGGTTTAACCCTATCCAGACTCATGTATCTTTTGGAATATGTTCCTAGGTATACCCTTAACTTACTCCAAAAAGTTGGGAACCAGATTGTTTCATCTAAACACTTTTCGCAGTTTAGTCCAAATTTTACTGCGAATAAGTCCTTTTCTGTTTACCTGGAAGCCTGAAAAGGCTAAAATTCACAAATCAACTCCAACCTCAGAATTTCTTCAGGGAACACCTCCCAAATGCTATTTGATACATATTTCCCTTCTGTTTAAACTTCAAAATCTCTCCCCAATCACCAGAATTTAAGATCGACAAAATCCAGATCTATTTTACCCTAATTTTACCCTATTTTCTAAAATAGGTGAAATCCCTCAAACCTTATCAAATTTTCTCCAGATTTGAGCTAAATGAGTACTAATAGAAATATTATACTCATCCATTAAATCAAATTCCAGATTAAACCTCTCTAAGACCAGAATTACAAATCAGTCCACTTTTCAACAAGAACTCTCACACTTATACCCCTGGATTCGACCTCACCTCTGTTCACGACCAGAAGCCGTCTTCGACCAGCGCCTGGGACTTCGACCACGACCGGGAACAACGCACGAGCACGGGAGCCTTCGACCTCGAGCGCGCCACTGCTGTTGCTTCGCCTGCTGCCACGTGTGTGCTCGGCGTTGGCTACTGTGGATCTTCTCCAGCGAGGATCGCGACCAGCTAGTTCTCCCGTTTGCACGCCACCGGCAACGGCTCCAGCAGGAAAGCTTAGCCACGTGGAGTTCTTGCCGCGGCCAGCCATCGTGTCGCCTTCACTTCGCAGCAGCTCCAGCTGCAAAAGCCCTCACGGCCACTGAACAGGTCACCTCCATCTCCAGCTCGCCGTGAAGTCGCAATCCTGTCATTTCTTGCCGGCTTCAACTCCCCGTGCACATCCAGCCGTTGCAGCACCTCCAGCCTTACCTATTTATACCCCCTGGGACTTAGCCAACTTCACCACACTCCAAAACACCAGAAAACCAGCAGCAGCACTGTGTCTTCTTCTTCCCCGGTGAGCAGCAAAGAGGGAGCACGGTGCCAAGCTTCTCCACTACTTCATTCTTCGATCCAACACCCCCAGTGAGCTTCCCTCATCTCCCTCATGCTTCTCGAGCTTGGAATTTAGTCTAAATACCCTCAGTCGCCGGCAATTTCAGTTTTACTCCAGTAGCTCCAGCGAGCAATTAATTTCATTCCAGAATGAATTGATCTTCGAGCCAGTAATCAAATATGCTCAGTAGACCTTGCTTAACATCCCTAAGCAACCAGAATCATCAATTTTGCTAAAATCTGGAAAACCCCAAATTGGAACTTTGCTTGTGAACTGAGCTTACTGTTTAAGCTTTTCTGGTGCATCTCTAGCCAATCCAACTTCACCAGTATGTTTCTAGTGCCCTAGAGATCATGTACAAGCAAGGAATTGAGTTCGTTTGCCCTAAATCGAAAACCCCCAATTTTCATGTCATCTCCTACTGCTCCAGTCGCCGGCCGTCGATTCTGGCCAATCCAGCCCTAGCCACTTTGCCATTTAGATGTTTTGGACCATTCTGAGCAACTTTGTCTTCTATCACGACTTCTAATTCGGCCTAGATTGTGAGATATAGCTATGCCCTAGTTACTGCACTGTTTAGGTTGCATGTGCTCCAGGCCAGTCAACTTCTTTGCCGGTTTTCATCACTTTCCGGCCATCTCCTGCCCTAGATCCTGTTGAGACATTTGTTCCTGTTACAAATGCCTAACTACCAGACAAAGTGTTGCATCATTTGGAGCCCTAGATCAAAAGATATGGCAAACCCTAGTTTCTGGCCATGTCAACTCTATGTCAAACTATGCCAGTCAGTGGCATTAGCCCTGTTCACCCACCTCTGGTCATGCAAACCAAAAATTACCTTGTCAAACAGTTGCTTCACTACCTTGTGCATCATATGCTTGAATAAAAACCCATTTTGGCTACTAGAAACTGTTCAAACCATGTCAATGCCATTCTTGGGCATTGTCAGCCTATGTCAGCCAATGGCATTGGGCCATTTTGACCCCATCTGGGTATGCAAACTGAACATAACTTTGTCCCTTAGACTCCTGATGTTGTGATCTACATTTTATTCTACTGCCACAACTTGAGTTGAGCCCTCTATCATCCATCGACCCTATGTCGATGCCTTGAACCGAATGTCGACCTAAAGACGTTCGCTGTTTTTGAGCAAACCAGCAGCAGCCTTGATATCATTCTGATATTTTGGAACATTTGGAACCTTGTAAACCCTTGACAACTAATCTTAACCTTGGTTTCCATAGTTTAACCCTAATCGCTTCCAAATCTTGTATCGCCTAAGTGTTTCTCCTCGCATTATCGCATATAGTGGAATAGTAAGAGTAGGATTGATTGTAATGCCTGTTTGCTTGTTTGATCCTTGTTCAGAGCAAGAATCCGAGTTCGAAGACTTCGTCGCAGACCCGACATCAACTGCTGTTTCTTACGACGCGGAAGGCAAGTCATACTTTGATCATATTGAAACCCATATTTTATGAATTGCTATGCTATTCCATGAGTAGATATTTCGTTAATATTGCATGTGTTGAGATCAATGATATTATGGCAGTGATAGATTGAATACTTGAGAAATGTGAACTTGATAAGATAGCAAGCCACGAAATAATAAAAGTATAAACATGTACATTTATATTCATGAAATAGAACCCCTAGCCGTGACCAGTATTTTGGTATGGAATGGTGGAAGCACTGGAGGTGTGTCGTGGTATTGAGAATACCCCGGCAGGTTTTGAAGACGATCCTAGCGGAAATTACGCAGCGCGGGCTGACCGGGCGACTGGTCCTCCCCCGCCGGACAAACACAAGAAAAGACACGAGGATTTATACAGGTTCGGGTCCCAGTGGGGGCCCTAGTCCTGTCGACGCGCTCCCGACCGGAGTCGGCTGGGGAGGCTCTCTCCGGGGGAGAGGCTTCCGGAGCACGTCTGTGAGATTAGCTATTCCAAATAATAATGTGCTGATCCTTACAACAGAGGGGTACAAGGGCTATTTATAGCCCCAAAAAGAAGCAAAAAGCCTAAACTACCCCGGAAGCCACCGTCGGATTGAAGGGTAGGACCGTCCTTCTCCCGGTCAAACGTCTTGGATGCTTGACAGGTGGTCGCCGATTCCCGAGGCGTCCCTCGCGTGACCTGCACGTGATAAACAAACAGGGGTTTTACCTTTTAGGAGGGCGATGACGTCCGGGACCCCTTCCGGAGAGCAGGGTCCCGGGAACCCAAAAGGTGGCGCCCGGGACATGCCCGGGGGGCACGGTCCCGGGGGCCAAATGGCGGCGCCCGGGGCAGGCACCGGCGGCCACTGTCCCCGGGCAAATGGCGGCACCCGGGACATGCCCGGGGGGCACGGTCCCGGGGGCCAAACGGCGGCGCCCGGGTCATGCCCAGGGGGCACGGTCCCGGGGGCCAAATGGCGGCGCCCGGGGAAGGCACCGGAGGCCACTGTCCCCGGGCAAATGGCGGCGCCCGGGACATGCCCGGGGGGCACGGTCCCGGGGGCCAAAGGGCGGCGCCCGGAACATGCCCCGGAGGCACGGTCCCGGGGGCCAAACGGCGGCGCCCGGGTCATGCCCGGGGGGCACGGTCCCGGGGGCCAAAAGGCGGCGCCCGGGGCAGGCACCGGCGGCCACTGTCCCCGGGCGAAATGGCGGCGCCCGGGACATGCCCGGGGGGCACGGTCCCTGGGGCCAAATGGCGGCGCCCGGGACATGCCCGGGGGGCACGGTCCCGGGGGCCAAAGGGCGGCGCCCGGAACATGCCCTCGAAGCACGGTCCCGGGGGCCAAACGGCGGCGCCCGGGTCATGCCCGGGGGGCACGGTCCCGGGGGCCAAATGGCGGCACCCGGGGCAGGCACCGGCGGCCACTGTCCCCGGGCGAAATGGCGGCGCCCGGGACATGCCCGGGGGGCACGGTCCCTGGGGCCAAATGGCGGCGCCCGGAACATGCCCCGGAGGCACGGTCCCGGGGGCCAAACGGCGGCGCCCGGGTCATGCCCGGGGGGCACGGTCCCGGGGGCCAAATGGCGGCGCCCGGGGCAGGCACCGGCGGCCACTGTCCCCGGGCGAAATGGCGGCGCCCGGGACATGCCCGGGGGGCACGGTCCCTGGGGCCAAATGGCGGCGCCCGGGGCATGCCCGGGGGGCACGGTCCCGGGGGCCAAAGGGCGGCGCCCGGAACATGCCCCGGAGGCACGGTCCCGGGGGCCAAACGGCGGCGCCCGGGTCAGGCACCGGCGGCCACTATCCCCGGGCAATCATGAACTTACCTGGACTTGACCTCGTGGAGATTTCCCCCAACAAGGTGCTTGGCTGCACAGAATGTGTAGGCACTGAAGGTGCATGGTTTGTGGCATGATCTGGTCACTGGCATGTAAGGACTAGAACCTTGTGTTATGCGTCTAGTGGCATGAAAAACGTACCAACCACTTACCTGGTATGGGACAGGCGCAACCTAGTAGCTTTCTTAGTATTATCAGTTCCCTGCATGGCTTGTCGATCCGGTTTCTCGCGTGGAAACTGGTGGGACGCAGTTCGTCCATGAGTGATGTGAGATCAGAAAAATTATGAGAGGATAAGGTGTAAAGAAGGAAGACGCCCTACGCCAGATTAAGTCGTGCGCGACTGTAATCAAAAGAGGTTATGTGTCCTGCGGGAACATAGACCCAGGCTAGGAAGTAAGGCAGTGGGGAGGACCCACAACGGTACTTGGGACGGTATTGTCCATTTACCGGGCAGGGATACTGTTAATACTAGACTGCAAAACGTTGTGTGATCTCGGCCTTGTCACATGCGTATAAGTCGCATGGAGTTGGCCCGACTTGGAAGTCGAGTCAAAAAGTGGATTTAAAAAGAGGTACATCTCTGCAGAGTTTAAAAATGTATTCGAATACTTCGTGCTCCCGAGTTTTAGGAGTATGCCGCGGTGGATTGAATCCACGGGGTGTGACACAAGTATTGTTTTATAAATTAAAATTTGTTAAGTCAAGATTACCCAAATGACATGTGTTGTCATGATAAGGGGTGCTGCCGTGGGCTGTCATGTGTTGACGTGTCGCGGTAGTACCATAATTTAGTGATCATATGAAATCTAAGAGGCATGTGGATTGTGCCCTAAGTATATGAAATGCTGCCATGAGCATGGGATTTGAAAAGCTTGGAAGAAAAGTATTTATGGAAAAACCCTCTCACCTCTTTCCCTCAATAGCATAGGATCATGTCATCTCTACTATACGTATCTCTACTCTTACCTATGACTTGCTGAGTACGTAAGTGCTCACCCTTGCAACTTATCAACAATAGATGGAGTGCTACAATACCAAGACGAAGGCTTGGAAGATTTCGTGGATCCAGAAGGAAGAGAGCCAGTTCTGCCAGAACCCTGAAGTGTGCTGTTCTGCTGTCAACTTCTTACGACTGTGGGGGGTTTCGCCTAGCTTCCGCCGAGTAGTTGTCTTTTGTTTTAATTAGACCATTTGTGCCGTGAAGACATCGTATTACTCTTGTTGTATCAGGCCAGCAGGCCGTACTGTTTATAAATGATATTTTGTAAGTTACTCTGCTGAAATGAACTCCTGTGCTTGACTTATCCTGGGAAGTCAGTGGTATGTATGTATGAGGCCAGCTGCAGCGAGCTAGGTCTCCACGGGAGTAGTCGTGGTACCCTGTGCGGGGCGCTTTATGGCCGCGCCGTTTTCGCAATAAATGCACACGCGGTTCGAACCGGCGTCTCGATTTACGCGCCTGTCCCTTCGTTTCCCGCGCACGGTTTGAATTTCAGTGGTCCAGATTGCCCCGAGGGGGCCACGTGGCACGCATCTAGATCACGGCCAGCCTCTATAAATAGGGCCCTAGGGGGCCCCGGAAGCTCATTCCAAATCTTCAACTCCAGCTTCAGTTCTCCCGGTAGCGCTCTTCCGGTAGTTTCTCCGGTAGCCTTCTCCGGTAGCGAGCGTCCGGGAGTCGTTGACAGCCACCTGAAAACTTAGCCACCGAAAGACAAAGAACTCACCTAATGGCGCCCAAAGGTCGAGCGAAGACCACGGAGGTGCCCCCGGAGGAAATCCCCGTGGATTTCCTTTGGGCTTCCGAGTTCTCGGCCTCGGACGCGGAGTCCTTGGTCAAGAAGGGCATCGTCGAAGAGGGGGACATCCGGGTCCCCCTAAAGAAGGACGGAGCCCCCCGCCCCCGGCCCGGAGAGGTCGTGGCCTTCGAGGCCTTCCTCGAGGCGGGGCTCCGGCTCCCGGTGCACCCGATGCTCCGGGAGTTTCTCAAAGAGTATGGGGTGGCTCTCAACCACCTCACTCCGAACGCGCTCGTCCGTATGGGCCTTTTTATATGGCTCTACGAGACAGCGACCGGGCGGGAGCCCACCCTCCGTGCCTTCCGGTACTTCTATGAACCGGCGGCGCGGAGCTCCCACTTGGTGAAGGGAGGACCAAAGTCCCCCTTCGGCTCGGTGATGGTCCAAATGCTGCCCTCCCAAGTGGCGGACTTCCCGGCGGCGGCTTCCCGGGACCACTGGGGGGACTGGCTCCGGAGGTGGTTCTACCTCCGGGTCCGGGACGAGGCGGTGGTCTACGCCCCGGAGCCTCCCACCTACAGCCGATCATCCGCACCGAAGCCGCCGGTGTGGACGGACGAGGAGTTCGAGCTCCTCGGGAAGGTGGTGTTGGCGAAGAAGGCCCGCTCAATGCGGGACGCCGCGGAGGAGCTGGCGCTCCTGCGGCTTTCCCCCTTCTCACGCGGGGGAAGGGGGATCGGCATGGGCCCGGAGCAGCGGCCTCCGGTCAAGCCGGTGACGCGGCGTAAGTGCCCTGCATTCTTGTACTTGCAATTTTTTATGAGAAATTGACTAACTTTTTACCTCTTGCAGTGCGTCCGTACCCGGCGGCGAGGGACAAGGCGGAGCACCTCCTGGGGAGGTACTTCGCCGACGAACACGAGCGCATCGTGCGCCTCGTGGGGGAGGGGCCTCCCCGGAACTTGGTGGCCGAGGCCTACGGGCTCAGGCTTCCGGAGAGGAAGCCCCTTCCCACCCCCGAGTCTCATAAACGGGGGAAGGACGTGGCCGGGGGCTCGGAGCCCAAAAAGCCCCGGGTCCAGAAGACCCCAGCTCCGGCAACGGCGCCGGCGACGACGCCGGTGAGGGCCCGGGACGCAGCTCCCGGAGCCGAACATGCCCGGGCGGCGCCCCGGGCAGAGGCGACGCCTCCGCCCCCGGAGGCCCCCGTCGAGGCCCGGGGGAAGGAGATTGTTGTCGATGGGGCGGGGTCCGATTCGGCGGACTACGCCCCGTCGCCAGTTCGCGTGACGCTCCTCTCGCCTCTCCCGGCGGCATTGGCGCCAGAGAGGCTAGAAGTGAGGTTTTCGGGGGCGGCGCCCCCCCGCCTCTGGCCGGTGGATGAGGAGGGGGGGAGCCCCTCAGTCTTCGAGGTCCCCCCGGAGCAGGAGGCTCCGAGGGCCCTCCGGCCTGGGGCGGGGAAAGGCCCAATGATCCCCCCCCGGGCGGAGATCCCCGCCCAACCTTCGTCTTCGTCTTCGGAGGAAACTTCGTCGACGAAGACGCCGGCGACGCCGGCCGTGCTCCCGGATTCAGAGGTCCGGGGGCCCTCTCCCGGCCGCGACAGGAGGGCCGGGCAAGACACCTCCCTATTTCCGGCAGGGGAGGTGGCCCGCTACGCGGAGGGCCTGCACAACCGGAAGGTGCAGGCCCTCGTGGCAGGAGGGACGCTCCACGAGCGTTTTGAGGGGCTCGAGTCCCTCGGGGCCCAGGTAACTCGAGCTCTCCACACTCCGGCTTTTTTCCTGCACTTAAGATTTTTCTAACTCTTTATGCATTTTGTAGGCAGCGACTGTTACCTGGGGCCTTGAGCAGCGGGTCACCCGACTGCTCAAGGAGGCGGAGAGCCGGGCCTCGGCCTGCGTCGAGCAGCGGGAGGCGGCCATCCGGGAGCGGGACGAAGCTCTTGATGAGCTGTCCCGGGCCAGGGCACAGGTGCACCTTTCGGAGGGCGCCTACATCCGCCTCCGAGAGGAGGCCAAGGTGCGGGAGAAGGCGCTCCGGGAGCTCGAGAGCTCCAGCGTCCGGGCGCTGTCGGACGTGGGCCGCTCCGTCCGCTCGGCCTTGGAAAGCCTTGGCGTTAGCCTGGGCTCCGGGAGCGGCCCGGAGGTGCCCCCGGCGACCCTCGCGGAGGCTGTGCGTTTTCTTAACGCACAAGTCTCCGCCATCCCGGAGGCTGCGGACGTCCGGGCACGGGGCCGAGCGATCCCCGTCATCGCGGCCGCCGCGGGGCTCGTTGACTACCGTGGGGTCGGCGCCCGGGCGATCGGGGGGCGCATCCCCCGGGGATTCCCGGAGGCCTTCGAGCCAACGCGCCGGGAGGTGGAGCTGCTGGCGGAGGGGTTCTACGACCGGATCATCCGGGCGTGGTTCCCGACACCGGCGCCTCCGGCCACGGATGTCCCTGCCCCGGCCACGGAGGAAGCTTCCCGGGGGGAGGACCCCAATGCCAAAGTATGAGCCTCCCCCGGGTCTTTAGCTAGGACCCCCTTTTTATTTTGTTAGGCATTTTGATTCCGGTAGCTTCTTAGGAGAAGCCCCGGGCACTTGTACAAAAACATTTTGCAATGAAATATATTAGAAATTTTGCTAAGTCTTTGCGATGGAATGTTACCAGGGTTCCCGGGGGGTTGCTCCCGAGCAACAGTCCGGGAGAGACTCTCCGGGGGACGCCCAAGCGGCTTTGATTTTGCTGAGCCTTGTCTCCGGGAGGCGCGACGGCGGTACTGCCCGGGAGCCCGTCCGGTTGAGGTGGCGCCCGGAGTGGCACTTGGATAATTTGGACAACAGCCGTGCTGAATTAACTCCCCCGCGCCCGAGGGCCCAGATGATACCTCCTCTCCGGATACTTCCGCCGGCTGGGTACGAGTTTTGGCCCGAAGACGTACTTCGGGATTCTCAGCGTCGCGTCCGGGCGCTGTACCGGGACCTGGCCCGGGAGCTAAGGGAGCGCCTCCGGGAGCTTTAGGCGTAGGAGCCTTAGGCTCGTAGAAAATCCCCCGGGTTAGGACCCGGGTTGTATCGTTTCCGGAACCCACCGGAGGGGGAAGATGTCCTCCGGGTTTGTTGATCAATAAAGCGCATTGTTTCTTCTTATTGCCTCTTTCTTTTCTTCTTCTTGGATGGTCTGGACGACTCATCTTAACAAGGATGAGCTAAGTTCCTTCGTGGGTGACCCGGGGACCCCCTGTCCCCACCCGCCCACAGCGGGCGGGAGGAAGCCTCCGCGTGCTGTGGGGGAAACAGGGTCCCCGGGGGGAGCATAACCTGTAGAAATGTTTTCTAAGTCAGAAAATTGTAAAAACAGGATTTCCGAGGGAGGGACCTTCCGGGGTGGCCGGGGGCACTGGGAGAGGTTCATCCGGCCGCCGGGAGAGCGGGGAACCGGGAACAAGGCGCGGAAGGGGCTCATGAAAAGCCAATGACCTCCGGAGGGCAGCTTCCCGGGAGGGTTCGTCCGGTCGCCGTGAGAACGGGGAACCGGGAATAATGTTTTCGGGGAAAATATATGAAACCCATTTCGTAAAGCAATTGTCCGGTCGCCGTGAGAACGGGGAGCCGGGAATAAGGTCTTCGAGAGATAATCATCCGGCCGCCGTGAGAACGGGGAGCCGGAAATAACGTCGACTCCCGGAGGAGGAAGATAGAGCCAATCAAGCCGCAAGGGGCCGATCTTCCGGTCGCCGTGAGAACGGGGAGCCGGGAATATCGTCGACTCCCGGAGGAGGAAGATAGATCCAATCAAGCCGCAAGGGGCCGATCTTCCGGTCGCCGTGAGAACGGGGCGCCGGGAATATCGTCGACTCCCGGAGGAGGAAGATAGATCCAGAAAGCCATTAGACGTCCCGCTGAGGAGAGCGTCTACTCCCGGAGGAGGAAGTGCCCGGAGACGGGTCTTGAGTGTTTGGGTAGGGGACTAATCTCCCAAAGTGACTCGTTACCGCGGCCGCTGGGGACCGGGTTGCCGCTTACACCCTCAGTCCACGAGGGCTGTTCGTAAGCCGCCCTTCAGGAGGGACTTGCTGGGGCAGGGCCCACTTCCTCACGGAGAGGGCATCCTCACGGGGAGGGCATCTTCACGGGGAAGGCATCCTCGCGGGGAGGGCGTCCTCGCGGGGAGGGCATCACCACTAGGGGCGGTAAACAAGAACAACCTGCAGTGAGACAGTTGAAGAACAAAGGCTATGCATTTATTAACGAAATATACAAAGCCCCCCTGCGAAGCCGCGAAGGGGGAAAAAGGGAAGTTACAGTGTCCCCCCTCCCCCTCCGGCGTGACCGCCCCGGGGGAGGGGACAGGCCCGTAAGGCTAAACGTAGAACTTGCGAAGTAAACGCAAGTTCCATGTGTGCTTCAGCTCCTGCTCTTCAAGGTTGGAGAGCTTGTAGGCCCCCGAGCCTAGGACAGCGGAGATCCTGTAGGGGCCTTCCCACTTGGGGGAGAGCTTACCCTGGGCTTGGGGGGTCTGTGACGCGCTTGAGGACAAGGTCCCCAAGGCGGAAAGCTCTCTCGCGCACGCGCTGGTTGTATGCGCGCGACATCTCGCGCTCGTAGATGGCGTGGCGGAGGAGCTCTCGGTCGCGTTCCTCCTCCACGAGGTCGATTTCCAGCCGCCGATTGTCTTCGTTGGCCCGGTAGGCTGCGGTCGTGGCTCCGTTCAGGAGCTCGACCCGCAGCGACCGGAAGCCAATCTCCGGGGGGAGGACTGCCTCCGCCCCGTAGACTAGGGAGAAGGGAGCACGCCCTGTGGCCCGGGACGGGGTCGTGCGCATGGAGCAGAGGATGGTAGGGAGCTCCTCTGCCCACGCGCCCCGCTTGGAAGCGGTTTGTTCGAGTCTCCGGCGTAACCCCTGTAGGATTACGCCATTGACCCTCTCGACGGCCCCGTTGCTTTGCGGATGGGCCACTGAGGCGAAGTGGATGACGACCCCCAGGCCTTCGCAGAATTCCCGGAAATATGCCGAGTCGAATTGGGTCCCGTTGTCCACGGTGATTTCCCGGGGGACACCAAAACGACAAACGACGTTTTTCCAGAAAAACCGCTGAACGGCCCGGGAGGTGATGCTAGCCAAGGGCTCCGCCTCAACCCACTTTGTAAAGTAGTCGACCGCGACCACCGCATACTTGTATCCTCCGGGCGCTGGGGGGAAAGGCCCTAAGAGGTCCATCCCCCAGCGCACGAAGGGCCAAGTGATGGGGATAGTCCGCAGCGCTACAGGGGGGAGATTCGAGCCCTTGGCCATCTTCTGGCATGCTTCGCACGCGGAGACAAGGTCTCGCGCGTCGCGCATGACTGTAGGCTAGTAAAAGCCCTGCCGAAGGGCCTTGGCGGCAATGGCACGCGGGGCTAGGTGAGAACCACAGCTCCCCGCGTGAATGTCTTCCAGGAGTTGAAGTCCCTCCGACCGGGGGAGGCAGCGCAGGAGGGCTGAAGCCCCCAACTTGTAGAGCCTTCCCTCGAGCAGGAGTTATGCCCGGGCTTTGGCCCGGAGGCGCTTAACCTCGGTCTCGCTAGGAGGGTCCCCCTCCCCCTTGATGAAGGAGATGAGGGGATCCATCCATGACGACGGCCGGACGATCTCGGCGACCTCCGGGACCGGAGGCTCGGGGCCTGCGTCCGGGGAGGCCACCGAGGGCTTCGTGATTGTTTCCAAGAAGGCCCCCTTGGGGAGCGTTTCCCGGGCGCTTGCCACCCGGGCCAAAGCATCAGCCCGGTCATTTTCCCTTCGCGGGATATGCCGGGCCTCAAGGCCGTCGAAGTGTTTCTCCATTTTTCGTACTTCCTGCAAGTGAAGACTTAAATTTGCGTCATGGCATAGGTAAGATTTGTCCATTTGGCAGACAACGAGCTGAGAGTCTCCCTTCACTAGTAGGCGCCGGATCCCCAAGGAGCGCGCAAGGCGCATCCCGAGGAGCAGAGCCTCGTATTCGGCGACGTTGTTGGTTGCGGGGAACTCGAGACGCGCGGCGTACTCGAGCTCCTTCCCCTCGGGGCTCCAGAGGACTACCCCCGCGCCAGCCCCAGCGAGACACAGCGACCCATCAAACAGCAGGGTCCAATGGTCACTGCGTCGGGGCGGCACAGGGAGATCTTCGTCCCCGGACCCAGAGGCGGGAGTCCATTCTGCGATGAAGTCGGCGAGGACCTGCGACTTGATTGCGGAGCGGCCGGTAAGGGACAGGGAGAAGGGGGCAAGCTCGGCCCCCCACTTCCCAATCCGGCCGGTGGCTTCTTTATTCCGCAGTACCTCCCCCAGGGGGAGGGACGACGGAACGGTGATGGGGTGCCCCAGGAAGTAGTGCCGGAGCTTCCGGGACGCCATGAGGAGAGCGTAGCAAATCTTCTCCATTTCCGTGTACCGAGTCTTGGCCCCTTGGAGGGCTTCACTGACGTAGTACACGGGACGTTGCTGCCCCCCTTGCTCCTTCACCAAAA
Source organism: Pharus latifolius (assembly GCA_019359835.1). Classification (NCBI taxonomy): domain Eukaryota; kingdom Viridiplantae; phylum Streptophyta; class Magnoliopsida; order Poales; family Poaceae; genus Pharus; species Pharus latifolius. Next base: position 69,951,843 of record CM033323.1, read on the forward strand.
CCGCGCTGACGGCGACGGGGGTCGCGGCGAGGTAGAGGAGCAAGGGATCTTCCGGAGACGGACTCACGAGCATTGGAGGGCTCGAGAGGTACTTCTTGAGGTCGTTGAAAGCTTCCTGGGCCTCGGGGGTCCAGCGGAAACCCTCGAGCCCTCGGAGAATCTTGAAGAACTGGAGGCCCCGCTCCCCCGAATGGGAGACGAAGCGGCCGAGTGCGGCCAGGCAGCCGGAGAGCCGCTGGACATCTTTGACGGAGCGCGGCGGGGGCATGTCTAGGAAGGCCCGAATCTTCTCGGGGTTTGCCTCAATGCCCCGCTGGGACACGAGGAAACCCAAGAGCTTCCCCCCGCGCACCCCGAAGGCGCACTTCTCTGGGTTGAGCTTAAGCCCGAACGCGCGGAGGTTGCGGAAGGTCTCTGCGAGGTCGTCGATGTGGGAGGCTGCACGGGGGCTTTTGACGACCGCGTCGTCTACGTAGACTTCGACGTTGCGGCCGACTTGATCTTTGAACACCAGCGTCATAAGTCGCTGGAAGGTGGCTCCCGCATTCTTGAGCCCGAAGGGCATATGGCGGTAGCAGAAGGTTCCGAGGGGAGTTATAAAACTCGTCTTTTCCTCATCCCCCTCCGCCATCCGGACTTGATGGTATCCCGAGTAGGCGTCTAGGAAGCTCATCAGCTCGCACCCCGCGGTGGAGTCAACGAGCTGGTCGATCCGCGGGAGCGGGAAGTTGTCTTTGGGGCAAGCGCGGTTAAGGTCGGTGAAGTCCACGCACATGCGCCACTTGCCACTTGACTTCTTGACGAGGACGGGGTTTGCGAGCCACTCGGGGTGCAACACTTCCCGGATGAACCCCGCCTCTCGGAGCCGGGCTATCTCCGTCTTGATGGCTTCTTGACGTTCGAGGGAGAGCTTCCTCAACTTCTGCTTGATAGGGGGGTGACCGGGGGTTACCGCGAGCTTGTGTTCAATAACCTCCCGGGCGACACCCCGCATGTCCGAAGGCTTCCACGCAAAAACATCAGAGTTTTCGCGCAGAAAGGCTGCGAGTTGCGCTGCATGGTCTTGGGGGAGCTCTGCCCCGATTTGGCGTTGATGCGGCGCTGAGAAGTTTGAAAGGGGAGAGCGTCTGAAGGCTCCCCCTCCTGCACCTGCTGCCCCCCCGCGGGAGCGGGAAGGGCCGGAACAGCTGGCCGAGGGGGCAAGGAGGCCGGAGTCCCCCCCCCCTGCCCGCGCTGGTCGAGGAATGCCGCGAAGTGTTGCAGCAGCTGGTGGCAATCTCGGGTGGCGTGGGTACTGGACCCGTGGAAGCTGCACCACGGTCCTTCCCGGCTTCTCCCCGCGGGGCCTTCGCGGCCGCGCGAAGACTGTCCTCCCCCATGGCCTCTCGGCTTGGGAAAGGGGCGGTTGCCCTTCGGGGGGTCACGCGAGCCGCCTCCGCCCTCGAGGACAAAAGTGTCCCGAGGCCGTGGTTCGCTACGGCCCCCCTGCCTGGGGCGCCTGGGGGGATCCCGGGCCCCCCGTTCGGCGGGGGCAGGAGCCCCCTGGGTCTTCTTCCAGATGTCGTCTTCCTCCGCCCGAGCGTACTTTTCGAGCACATTGAAGAGCTCGTCGGCGGAAGAGGGGCAGCTCCGGGAGAGCCTTCGGTGGAGCTCCCCCGGGAGGATGCCGCTTTTGCAGGCTTCGATGACCGTAGAGTCGGGGACGTGGGCCACTTTGCTCTTCACCTGGGCAAAGCGCTTGAAGAAGCTTCTGATGGTCTCCCCAGTTCAATGCCGGACAGTATACAGTTGCGAGGAGTCCAGGGGACGTACGTAGTTCCCCTGGAAGTTGGCACAGAACTCCCGCTTGAGCTGCGAGAAAGACTTGATGGAGCCAGCCTTCAGATTGTAAAACCAGGAGCGGGCAATGCCGGTGAGGTAGAGGGGGAAGACGTTGCATTGGACACTCTCGTCCCCCCCCCCCCCCGCCGCGGAGATGGCGGTGGAGTAGATCTGCACGAACTCGTAAGGGTCCACCTCGCCATTATAATGCTCGATGTGCGGGGGACGGTAGGGCCGCGGCCATCGGATGCTGCGGAGTCTTCGACACAGGGGCTGGTTCGCCCCCTGCACTTCCCGGGGGGAGCCCCAGTCGCTGTCTTCTTTAACGGGGGACGCCCCCTCGTTATCCGAGTCAGGTAGCGGCCCAAGAGGGCCACCGGAGTGGTGGTGACGACGCTTCTCTTCCGGGCCGGGACTGATTTCCCGGACGTCCGGGTTTCTCTCCGGGGAGGATGGTCCTTCGGCTGGTCTCTTCCCCCGACCGGTGCAAGAGCGAGGCTCCCTGCGACAACGACCGGGGGGGAGCTCTTCCCCGCGGCTGGGAGAATGCATTCGCTCGACCTCCCCCCGGGAGAAGCGGATCTGCTTCGATGGGGGAGGGAGCTCCTGCACTGTGGCCACCGGCCCGGGAGCTACCGGGACCTGCTGGGGGGAGCCCCCTGCGACGGCCCCCGGGACCGGAAAGGGGGGAGACCCTGCACCATCCGGAACCGGGGAGGGGGCGCCCGGGGCGGCGTTTGGATCCGAAGAGGGGGCCCCCGTGGCAACGACCGGGACCGGAAAGGGGGAAGCCCCTGTGACATCCGGAACCAGTGGGGGGTGAGCCCTCTCGGCGACATCCTGGGTTGGGGAGCCAATGCGGGGGGAAATTCGCTGAGGCACGGGAGCTGCTCTGTCGACCGGCCCCGGTGCGGTAAACGCAACGCGGGGGGCGGGACTGGCTCCCGGCGTAGGAATAGCCCCCGGCATGAAATGACCCCCCAGCCCCGGAAGCGAGCCGGGGACGGGGTACCCCCCTGGTGCCACGAAGGGCCCGGGCATGAAATAGCCTCCCGGCACCGGGACAGGCCCGGGTGCCGAGAAATGTCCGGAAGTATATCCCGCGGGGGGAGGGAACCCCCCAGCGGGATTATACGGGGTAGACAGCCCCCCTGACGCCGGAGGGGCCGCTGGGTATCCCATAAACGGGGGCATGATCCCCGGATATTGGTGCGACGAAAATGTGGGGGCCGAGGGCCGCGCCAACACACTAAGGAGCTCGTCCATAGAGCGTTGGGCGCGGAGCTGGCCCTCCACGAGAGCCTCTAGCAGGGCGTCCCGGGGAGCCGGGGGAGCCGTCGGGGGGAAACTTGTCCCGGCCGAGGTCCCCGCGGCCGCCGGGAGCGACCCGGAGGTGGAGGCGCCTAGATTGAGAGGAAAGGTGGGAGGCGGTACCTGGGAATGGTCGCCTCCGGACGGAGGCGCCGGAACAGCAGCGTCCCGGACGGGTGGCGCCAGGTCACCGGGACCGGCGTCACCGGGAAGGGCACGGGCCCTTGTTCTCGGAGGAGCCATGGCGATTCGTCACGGATCCCCACGGACGGCGCCAACTGTCGTGGTATTAAGAATACCCCGGCAGGTTTTGAAGACGATCCTAGCGGAAATCACGCAGCGCGGGTTGACCGGGTGACCGGTCCTCCCCCGCCGGGCAAACACAAGAATTGACACGCGGATTTATACAGGTTCGGGTCCCGGTGGGGCCCTAGTCCTGTCGACGCGCTCCCGACCGGAGTCGGCTGGGGAGGCTCTCTCCGGGGGAGAGGCTTCCGGAGCACGTCTGTGAGATTAGCTATTCCAAATAATCATGAACTGATCCCTTACAACAGAGGGGTACAAGGGCTATTTATAGCCCCAAAAAGAAGCAAAAAACCTAAACTACCCCGGGAGCCACCGTCGGATTGAAGGGTACGACCGTCCTTCTCCCGGTCAAACGCCTCGGATGCTTGACAGGTGGTCGCTGATTCCCGAGGCGTCCCTCGCGTGACCTGCACGTGATAAACAAACAGGGATTTTACCTTTTAGAAGGGCGGTGACATTCGGGACCTCTTCCGGAGAGTAGGGTCCCGGGAGCCCAAAAGGCGGCGCCCGGGACATGCCCGGGGGGCACGGTCCCGGGAGCCTAAAAGACGGCGCCCGGGGCAGGCACCGGAGGCCACTGTCCCCGGGCACATGGCGGCGCCCGGGCCACGCCCGGGGGGCACGATCCCGGGGGCCAAAAGGCGGCGCCCGGGACACGCCCGGGGGGCACGGTCCCGGGAGCCTAAAAGGCGGCGCCCGGGGCAGGCGCCGGAGGTAACTGTCCCCGGACACATGGCGGCGCCCGGGCCACGCCCGGGGGGCACGGTCCCGGGGGCCAAAAGGCGGCGCCCGGGGCAGGCACCGGAGGCCACTATCCCCGGGCACATGGCGGCGCCCGGGCCACGCCCGGGGGGCACGGTCCCGGGGGCCAAAAGGCGGCGCCCGGGGCAGGCACCGGAGGCCACTGTCCCCGGGCACATGGCGGCGCCCGGGCCACGCCCGGGGGGCACGGTCCCGGGGGCCAAAAGGCGGCGCCCGGGGCAGGCACCGGAGGCCACTGTCCCCGGGCACATGGCGGCGCCCGGGCCACGCCCGGGAGGCACGGTCCCGGGGGCCAAAAGGCGGCGCCCGGGGCAGGCACCGGAGGCCACTGTCCCCGGGCACATGGCGGCGCCCGGGCCACGCCCGGGGGGCACGGTCCCGGGGGCCAAAAGGCGGCGCCCGGGGCAGGCACCGGAGGCCGCTGTCCCCGGGCAATCATGAACTTACCTGGACTTGACCGCGTGGAGATTTCCCCCAACAGACTGAGAGAAAGTTTTATTCGGATCACACCAACTTACAGGAGCAGCAGCCGCATGGTGGATAAACTATCAAGAGGCTCACCCTGACAAGGATAACATATCCTGGACGGAATTTAAAGAACAATTCCGGAAATTTCATGTACCCATCGGTGTCATAGCCGCCAAACGCCGAGAGTTCCGAAACTTGGTACAAGGGAGCCAGACCGTTACAGAATATCTACACCGATTCAGCCATCTAGCTCGCTACGCGCCAGGAGACATCGACACGGAGGAAAAAAAGATTGAGCGCTTCACCGAAGGACTTCAGCACTATCTGCAATACCAGATTGCCTCCCACGAATTTTCAGAGTTCCAAACCTTAGTCAATCGGGTATTGAAGGTGGAAGAAAAAAAGAGCATAGGAGAAGAAAGTCGAAAAAGGAAGATGCTACAGCAAGTACGGCCGCCAGCCAACCCAACCAGGGGAAGAGCCCCAACACCTCCCAATTTCCGACCAGTCTACCATGCACCAAGATCACCAGCAACACCGTCATGTCCAAGCTGCAAAGGAGCTCACTACCAAAGGGACTGCCCTCATGCTAGAACTCAGTGTTATCACTGTGGGCAGTATGGACACCGCAAAGACAGCTGTCCTTGGATTCAGCTCCCAACGTCAATAGCAAGATTGCAAGCTGGAACACCGACGATGACACCCAGAACCACAGTTTCACCACCATTGCAGAGCCCCAGAGGAAGTTCGCCCAACAGAGGAGGAACCATAGCAGGCCGAGAACGAGGGCGAGAAAGAGGACAAATGTCAGGCCGAGGAGGCCGATTAAACTTCACCTCTCTTCAAGAAGCAAACAACGCCACCAACATTCTCCTAGGTAGATTCTTGATCCAGTCTGCATATGCTTTAATACTGTTGACCCTGGAGTTACAAATTCATTCATATCAGAAGATTTTGCATTAAAGTGGGAATACATATGGTACCTCTAGAGTACTCTATGGATATACAGACCCCAGGAGCTAAGCTGCCTGTATATTCAGCTTGCCATCATATATAACCTTCAGAGTAGAAGGGGAAGAGTTTATGGCTAGCCTATTAGTCCTAAAACTGCAAGGCCTAGATATTATATTGGGAATGGATTGGTTATCCCAACATAGAAGTCTAATGGATTGTGAGAGGAAAACTCTGAGCCTTGTTAGTAACCAGGGAAAGAAAGTCTTGTTTCACCTGGACAAGTCGTCAGTCGAGAAACCACGAGGGTCTATTCAAGCACTTTAGAAGATATGCTTGGATCAATTGCCCATAGTACAGGAATACTCGGACGTATTCCCAAAAGAACTCCCAGGGATGCCACCTGATAGGGAGATAAAGTTTACCATTGAGCTTAAACCAGGAGCGGCACCTATAGCTAAGAGACTATATAGGATGCCGGTAGCAGACTTAGAAGAGTTGAAAAGTCAACTAGAGGAGCCAGAGAGTAAAGGATTTACTGACCTAGTGCTTTACCTTGGGGAGCCCCAATGCTGTTGAAGAAAGATGGAACTCTAAGAATGTGTGTGGATTACCAAGCGCTGAATGAGGTGACCATTAAGGACAAGAATCCACTGCCAAGGAATGATGAACTATTCGACCAACTTCGAGGAGCCAGAATATTCTCCAAGATAGCCCAAAAGCCCGGCTATCACCAACTGGAAATCAGGAAGACGGACATAACCAACACTGCTTTCACTACAAGATACGGGCTGTACGAGTTTACTGCAGCCTTCATGAACATCTTGAACAACACATTCATGGATCATCTCGATAAGTTGTCATTGTGCTCATAGACGACACCCTCATCTACTCCAGAAGTCCAGAGGAACATAAGCGGCACTTGCACAAAGACCTTAGAAGACCAAGAGAGTGCAAGTTCTATGCCAAATCCGACAAGTGCGAATTTTGGATGACGAAGATTGCATTCCTTGGCCATGTTTTGACAGAAAAAGGAATTTTAGTGGACTCGGCCAAGATCGCTGTGATCAAGGAATGGAAGCAACCTACCAGTGTGTCACAGATCAGAAGCTTTTGGGATTAGTAGGTTACTATCAGAGATTTATTGGAGGATCTTCTCAGATTGCTAAATCCCTTACCAATCGGTTTAGGAGGGAAGTCACATTCGAATGGACCGCCAAGTGCGAGGAAAGTTTCCAGAAACTTAAGGAAAAGTTAACAACCACACCAGTCCTCACATTGCCAGATAGTAAGGATGACTTCGAAGTGTTCTGTGATGCTTTGAAGACTAAGCATAGGCTGTGTGTTGATACAAAAAGGCCAAGTGGTAGCTTATGCTTCACGACAGCTAAAGCTGCATAAGGAAAACTACCCTATTCATAACTGGGAGTTAGCAGCGGTAGTACATGCTTGAGGATATGGCAACATTACTTGCTTGGGAATAAGTGTGAAATCTACACGGATCATAAGAATCGCAAGTATATTTTCACCCAGGCAAAACTCAACATGCGCCCACATCGTTGGCTAGAGCTAATCAAGGACTATGACCTCAGCATTCTCCACCACCCAAGAAAAGCCAATGTGGTAGCAGACGCTTTGAGTAGAAAGGCCTACACTTTACAAGAAGTTGTGTTGAATAACCCACACTTACAGCAAGAATTGCAAGGACTAGAGATAGAAGTGGTACCGTCAGGGAGGTTAGCCAATCTCACAGTAATATCCTGACTCAAGGGACAAATAGAGAGTGCTCAAAAGGAAGATAAAGAGATCTGCAAGATCAAGAGCCGAATTAGATTAGGTAAGGCTCAGGATTTTTCTGAGGATGAACAAGGAATTGTATGGTACCAAGGAAGGATCTGTGTACCTCAAAGCGCAGACCACAAAGAGCTGGTTCTGCATAAAGCTCATCAAACTTCATACTCAATACACCCTGGTAACATCAAGATGTATCAGGACTTGAAAACTCGATTTTGGTAGGTCGATATGAAGAATGAAATTGCGGCATACATTATAAGAGGTGACACGTGCCATAGGATCAAGGCCGACCCTCAGAAGATAGTCTCAGATCGTGGAAGTCAGTTTACATCAAAGTATTGGGACCAACTTCATGAAACCTTGGGAACCTAGATGCAGTCCAGCACTGCATATCATCCACAGACGGGGAAACAAACTGAAAGAGTCAATCAGATCCTGGAAGAATTGCTAAGAGCTTGCATTTTGAATAATGGGATTTCATGGGAAAAATGCTTACCACTTACAGAATTTAGCTATAACAACAGTTATCAGGCTAGTCTGTAAATGGCACCATTTGGAAGCTTTATATGAACATAAGTGCAGAACTCCACTACATTGGAACGAGTCAGGAGGAAGGAACGTATCGAACTATTCAAGATACTCAAGAGAAAGAGGAGAAGTGTCCTATAAACTGGAACTACCATCAGAACTAGGAGGAGTACATGATGTGTTCCATGTCTCTCAACTTTGGAAATGCCTAGAGGAACCTGCGGATCGGGTAGAAACTCTTGGTATTTCGTTGCAGAAGAACCTCACCAACCTTGAGCAACCACTCCGGATTGTAGCCGGAGATGAGCGTCAACTTCAAAGAAAGAAGATCAAGCTGTGCAAAGTTCAATGGAAAAAGAGGAAGATTTGCTTCAGACCTATACCCATCTTTTCTCTTCTCTAGGTAAATCTCGGGGCGAGATTTCTTTAAGGAGGGTAGGCTTGTAACACCCTGGTTTTGGGGGTGAAAAGTTTTTGCATAAAATCCTGCATGCATGTACCCCTGTAGTTGTAGCCAGATCAACTGAACCCTAATCTCTCTCAAACCCTAAAAATCTCCAAATCTATTCTCTAGATCCAGATCAAGATCTGACCATCCAGATTTAACCTACCAGTTATTCTGAAGATAAAAGTCTTCAGGAACCAAGTTGAATTCTAACCCTAACTCCCAGTATCTAAGTCTCTTTCTGTTTTCGAAAACAGGAAATTCAGATTTACCCTAAGTACCTCAGATTCCAGATAACTGAGTTATCATGGTTTAACCCTATCCAGACACATGTATCTTTTGGAATATGTTCCTAGGTATACCCTTAACTTACTCCAAAAAGTTGGGAACCAGATTGTTTCATCTAAACACTTTTCGCAGTTTAGTCCAAATTTTACTGCGAATAAGTCCTTTTCTGTTTACCTGGAAGCCTGAAAAGGCTAAAATTCACAAATCAACTCCAACCTCAGAATTTCTTCAGGGAACACCTCCCAAATGCTATTTGATACATATTTCCCTTCTGTTTAAACTTCAAAATCTCTCCCCAATCACCAGAATTTAAGATCGACAAAATCCAGATCTATTTTACCCTATTTTCTAAAATAGGTGAAATCCCTCAAACCTTATCAAATTTTCTCCAGATTTGAGCTAAATGAGTACTAATAGAAATATTATACTCATCCATTAAATCAAATTCCAGATTAAACCTCTCTAAGACCAGAATTACAAATCAGTCCACTTTTCAACAAGAACTCTCACACTTATACCCCTGGATTCGACCTCACCTCTGTTCACGACCAGAAGCCGTCTTCGACCAGCGCCTGGGACTTCGACCACGACCGGGAACAGCGCACGAGCACGGGAGCCTTCGACCTCGAGCGCGCCACTGCTGTTGCTTCGCCTGCTGCCACATGTGTGCTCGGCGTTGGCTACGGTGGATCTTCTCCAGCGAGGATCGCGACCAGCTAGTTCTCCCGTTTGCACGCCACCGGCAACGGCTCCAGCAGGAAAGCTTAGCCACGTGGAGTTCTTGCCGCGGCCAGCCATCGTGTCGCCTTCACTTCGCAGCAGCTCCAGCTGCAAAAGCCCTCACGGCCGCTGAACAGGTCACCTCCATCGCCAGCTCGCCGTGAAGTCGCAATCCTGTCATTTCTTGCCGGCTTCAACTCCCCGTGCACATCCAGCCATTGCAGCACCTCCAGCCTTACCTATTTATACCCCCTGGGACTTAGCCAACTTCACCACACTCCAAAACACCAGAAAACCTGCAGCAGCACTGTGTCTTCTTCTTCCCCGGTGAGCAGCAAAGAGGGAGCACGGTGCCAAGCTTCTCCACTACTTCATTCTTCGATCCAACACCCCCAGTGAGCTTCCCTCATCTCCCTCATGCTTCTTACGCTTGGAATTTAGTCTAAATACCCTCAGTCGCCGGCAATTTCAGTTTTACTCCAGTAGCTCCGGCGAGCAATTAATTTCATTCCAGAATGAATTGATCTTCGAGCCAGTAATCAAATATGCTCAGTAGACCTTGCTTAACATCCCTAAGCAACCAGAATCATCAATTTTGCTAAAATCTGGAAAACCCCAAATTGGAACTTTGCTTGTGAACTGAGCTTACTGTTTAAGCTTTTCTGGTGCATCTCTAGCCAATCCAACTTCACCAGTATGTTTCTAGTGCCCTAGAGATCATGTACAAGCAAGGAATTGAGTTCGTTTGCCCTAAATCGAAAACCCCCAATTTTCATGCCATCTCCTACTGCTCCAGTCGCCGGCCGTCGATTCCGGCCAATCCAGCCCTAGCCACTTGGCCATTTAGATGTTTTGGACCATTCTGAGCAACTTTGTCTTCTATCACGACTTCTAATTCGGCCTAGATTGTGAGATATAGCTATGCCCTAGTTACTGCACTGTTTAGGTTGCATGTGCTCCAGGCCAGTCAACTTCTTTGCCGGTTTTCATCACTTTCCGGCCATCTCCTGCCCTAGATCCTGTTGAGACATTTGTTCCTGTTACAAATGCCTAACTACCAGACAAAGTGTTGCATCATTTGGAGCCCTAGATCAAAAGATATGGCAAACCCTAGTTTCTGGCCATGTCAACTCTATGTCAAACTATGCCAGTCAGTGGCATTAGCCCTGTTCACCCACCTCTGGTCATGCAAACCAAAAATTACCTTGTCAAACAGTTGCTTCACTACCTTGTGCATCATATGCTTGAATAAAAACCCATTTTGGCTACTAGAAACTGTTCAAACCATGTCAATGCCATTCTTGGGCATTGTCAGCCTATGTCAGCCAATGGCATTGGGCCATTTTGACCCCATCTGGGTATGCAAACTGAACATAACTTTGTCCCTTAGACTCCTGATGTTGTGATCTACATTTTATTCTACTGCCACAACTTGAGTTGAGCCCTCTATCATCCATCGACCCTATGTCGATGCCTTGAACCGAATGTCGACCTAAAGACGTTCGCTGTTTTTGAGCAAACCAGCAGCAGCCTTGATATCACTCTGATATTTTGGAACATTTGGAACCTTGTAAACCCTTGACAACTAATCTTAACCTTGGTTTCCATAGTTTAACCCTAATCGCTTCCAAATCTTGTATCGCCTAAGTGTTTCTCCTCGCATTATCGCATATAGTGGAATAGTAAGAGTAGGATTGATTGTAATGCCTGTTTGCTTGTTTGATCCTTGTTCAGAGCAAGAATCCGAGTTCGAAGACTTCGTCGCAGACCCGACATCAACTGCTGTTTCTTACGACGCGGAAGGCAAGTCATACTTTGATCATATTGAAACCCATATTTTATGAATTGCTATGCTATTCCATGAGTAGATATTTCGTTAATATTGCATGTGTTGAGATCAATGATATTATGGCAGTGATAGATTGAATACTTGAGAAATGTGAACTTGATAAGATAGCAAGCCACGAACTAATAAAAGTATAAACATGTACATTTATATTCATGAAATAGAACCCCTAGCCGTGACCAGTATTTTGGTATGGAATGGTGGAAGCACTGGAGGTGTGTCGTGGTATTGAGAATACCCCGGCAGGTTTTGAAGATGATCCTAGCGGAAATTACGCAGCGCGGGCTGACCGGGCGACTGGTCCTCCCCCGCCGGACAAACACAAGAAAAGACACGAGGATTTATACAGGTTCGGGTCCCAGTGGGGGCCCTAGTCCTGTCGACGCGCTCCCGACCGGAGTCGGCTGGGGAGGCTCTCTCCGGGGGAGAGGCTTCCGGAGCACGTCTGTGAGATTAGCTATTCCAAATAATAATGTGCTGATCCTTACAACAGAGGGGTACAAGGGCTATTTATAGCCCCAAAAAGAAGCAAAAAGCCTAAACTACCCCGGAAGCCACCGTCGGATTGAAGGGTAGGACCGTCCTTCTCCCGGTCAAACGTCTTGGATGCTTGACAGGTGGTCGCCGATTCCCGAGGCGTCCCTCGCGTGACCTGCACGTGATAAACAAACAGGGGTTTTACCTTTTAGGAGGGCGATGACGTCCGGGACCCCTTCCGGAGAGCAGGGTCCCGGGGAGCCAAAAGGCGGCGCCCGGGACATGCCCGGGGGGCACGGTCCTGGGGGCCAAATGGCGGCGCCCGGGGCAGGCACCGGCGGCCACTGTCCCTGGGCAAATGGCGGCGCCCGGGACATGCCCGGGGGGCACGGTCCCGGGGGCCAAACGGCGGCGCCCGGGTCATGCCCAGGGGGCACGGTCCCGGGGGCCAAATGGCGGCGCCCGGGGCAGGCATCGGAGGCCACTGTCCCCGGGCAAATGGCGGCGCCCGGGACATGCCCGGGGGGCACGGTCCCGGGGGCCAAAGGGCGGCGCTCGGAACATGCCCTGGAGGCACGGTCCTGGGGGCCAAACGGCGGCGCCCGGGTCATGCCCGGGGGGCACGGTCCCGGGGGCCAAAAGGCGGCGCCCGGGGCAGGCACCGGCGGCCACTGTCCCCGGGCGAAATGGCGGCGCCCGGGACATGCCCGGGGGGCACGGTCCCTGGGGCCAAATGGCGGCGCCCGGGACATGCCCGGGGGGCACGGTCCCAGGGGCCAAAGGGCGGCGCCCGGAACATGCCCCGGAGGCACGGTCCCGGGGGCCAAACGGCGGCGCCCGGGTCATGCCCGGGGGGCACGGTCCCAGGGGCCAAATGGCGGCGCCCGGGGCAGGCACCGGCGGCCACTGTCCCCGGGCGAAATGGCGGCGCCCGGGACATGCCCGGGGGGCACGGTCCCTGGGGCCAAATGGCGGCGCCCGGAACATGCCCCGGAGGCACGGTCCCGGGGGCCAAACGGCGGCGCCCGGGTCATGCCCGGGGGGCACGGTCCCGGGGGCCAAATGGCGGCGCCCGGGGCAGGCACCGGCGGCCACTGTCCCCGGGCGAAATGGCGGCGCCCGGGACATGCCCGGGGGGCACGGTCCCTGGGGCCAAATGGCGGCGCCCGGGGCATGCCCGGGGGGCACGGTCCCGGGGGCCAAAGGGCGGCGCCCGGAACATGCCCCGGAGGCACGGTCCCGGGGGCCAAACGGCGGCGCCCGGGTCAGGCACCGGCGACTACTGTCCCCGGGCAATCATGAACTTACCTGGACTTGACCTCGTGAAGATTTCCCCCAACAAGGTGCTTGGCTGCACAGAATGTGTAGGCACTGAAGGTGCATGGTTTGTGGCATGATCTGGTCACTGGCATGTAAGGACTAGAACCTTGTGTTATGCGTCTAGTGGCATGAAAAACGTACCAACCACTTACCTGGTATGGGACAGGCGCAACCTAGTAGCTTTCTTAGTATTATCAGTTCCCTGCATGGCTTGTCGATCCGGTTTCTCGCGTGGAAACTGGTGGGACGCAGTTCGTCCATGAGTGATGTGAGATCAGAAAAATTATGAGAGGATAAGGTGTAAAGAAGGAAGACGCCCTACGCCAGATTAAGTCGTGCGCGACTGTAATCAAAAGAGGTTATGTGTCCTGCGAGAACATAGACCCAGGCTAGGAAGTAAGGCAGTGGGGAGGACCCACAACGGTACTTGGGACGGTATTGTCCATTTACCGAGCAGGGATACTGTTAATACTAGACTGCAAAACGTTGTGTGATCTCGGCCTTGTCACATGCGTATAAGTCGCATGGAGTTAGCCCGACTTGGAAGTCGAGTGAAAAAGTGGATTTAAAAAGAGGTACATCTCTGCAGAGTTTAAAAATGTATTCGAATACTTCGTGCTCCCGAGTTTTAGGAGTATGCCGCGGTGGATTGAATCCACGGGGTGTGACACAAGTATTGTTTTATAAATTAAAATTTGTTAAGTCAAGATTACCCAAATGACATGTGTTGTCATGATAAGGGGTGCTGCCGTGGGCTGTCATGTGTTGACGTGTCGCGGTAGTACCATAATTTAGTGATCATATGAAATCTAAGAGGCATGTGGATTGTGCCCTAAGTATATGAAATGCTGCCATGAGCATGGGATTTGAAAAGCTTGGAAGAAAAGTATTTATGGAAAAACCCTCTCACCTCTTTCCCTCAATAGCATAGGATCATGTCATCTCTACTATACGTATCTCTACTCTTACCTATGACTTGCTGAGTACGTAAGTGCTCACCCTTGCAACTTATCAACAATAGATGGAGTGCTACAATACCAAGACGAAGGCTTGGAAGATTTTGTGGATCCAGAAGGAAGAGAGCCAGTTCTGCCAGAACCCTGAAGTGTGCTGTTCTGCTGTCAACTTCTTACGACTGTGGGGGGTTTCGCCTAGCTTCCGCCGAGTAGTTGTCTTTTGTTTTAATTAGACCATTTGTGCCGTGAAGACATCGTATTACTCTTGTTGTATCAGGCCAGCAGGCCGTACTGTTTATAAATGATATTTTGTAAGTTACTCTGCTGAAATGAACTCCTGTGCTTGACTTATCCTGGGAAGTCAGTGGTATGTATGTATGAGGCCAGCTGCAGCGAGCTAGGTCTCCACGGGAGTAGTCGTGGTACCCTGTGCGGGGCGCGACAAACTGAAAATAGGGTAAATTAGGGTAAAGTAAGATTTGATTTTGTCGATTTCGAATTCTGGCATTTAGGGTTTGATTTTGATATCTGCACAGAAGAGAGACTTGTGGCAAATAGCATTTTGAGAAGATTTGCCGAAGAAATTCTGAATTTGGAGTTAATATGGAGATTTTAGCCTTTTTGTGTTTTCAGATATCAGATAAGGACTAATTTGCAATAACTCTTGGAGTGATTTGTGAAAAGAGCCTAGATGATAAAATCTGGCTATCAACTTTCTGGTTCAAGGTATTGGCATACCCATGATCATGTTCCAGGAATAATCTGGTCTGAACTTGGTCAAGATTTGGATTAAATTTGAATTCAGAGTATTTAGGGTAATATAAGGTATTTCTATTTTCGAAAACAGAAGGAGTTGATAATTCTGGGATTTAGAACTGGAATTGAATCTGGGTTCTGAAGGCTTTTAGATTCAGGATAACTAATAGATCACATCTGAACAATCTGATCTTGATTTTGGGGTTAACAAGAAAGATTTGGAGATTTTAAGGCTTGAGATAGATACTGATCTGGCTACTACTACTGATACATGCATGCATGCTATTGATGAAAAAGGAAATTTTTCACCCCTAACTCAGGGTGTTACATGTGGGCATAGTGAATGGCTCAGCACATGGATTCATGCCGACTCGCCGTTCTCCTTGATCTTCTGGTGGCGGCGAGGAAGTAGTGGAAGTAGTGGAAGGAGTGGATGGAGCTAGCCTTGTTCATATCCGAGCTAGTGATGTCCTTGTCACTCGGGACGGTCGTCACCAAGCCGCGGTGACTGGGACGGGGGACGCCTGTTTCCGGGACATGTGCCACCGAGACGGCTGTCACCGGGTGACTACGCCTGAGGTGGTTGTCACTGGGTGGCGGCGCTCGGGAAGGTCGTCACCGAGTAGGGCCACCTGTGACGGTTGTTACCGGGTGATGGCGCCCAGGACGCTTGTCACCGAGTGGCGGTGCTCGAGACGATTAGCGCCCAAGACACCTTTCACCAGGTGGCGGCGCTCAGGACGATTGGTGCCGGGTGACTGCGCCCAGGACGCCTTTCACCAGGTGGTGGTACCCAGAACGGGGGAAGCCTGTTCCCAGGGTGCCTGCCACCGGGACGGCTATCACCGAGTGGTGGCTCCCGGGAAGGTCGTTACTGGGCGACGGCGCCCGGGACGCTTGTTACTAGGTAACGGTCCCTGAGACACGGGATCTCTTCTCCAGGAGCAGCACCCGGGTCGGACCAGGCCCCAAGTGTTGGACAGAGATTTCCCCCAACAGAATTGTTGCTCATCAAACGGAACATTTTTTTCTACCAGTTCTGGTCTTTTGAGGTAAACATAATGTATAACACATCAAATCTATACATACGTAGAGAGTAAAGATGTCCATAGCAAGTGGACTAGTTCTTGTGCTTGTTGTGTTGCATAATTTAAGTTATTTTTTATAGTTCTTAATATTTGTTATACATAGAGTTTTAATCTTCCTATATATTTATTTGTATAAATATGGTACTATGTTTTGCAGTGTATGTCTACTATTCTAAGCAACATATCATTTACTCCACACAGTTTTCAACTTCATATTTTCTTGATTACATAGATTCTACATCCATGCTTACTAATACTCTTTGGTATCCATCCACCAATAGTAGTTCTCCATGGGTCCATGATACAATATCATAGCTACCAATACTTTTTTCTTTTTACAACCAATTATATGGGAGAGTTAAGACATATCAACCAATTTGTACAATTCTAAAGCTCGAATTAGACTTTGGTGCATATAGCTACACTCATTTGATATATACAGCTAGCCTCAGTTGTCTCGTCCCTTTTCAAAACCGCAAGTAATCTTCCCAAAGAGTTACATGTGCTCTTCAAAAAGCCCGATGTTCAAACATGAAATCAATATATTATTGACAGACAAGCTCTGTTACTGTAAGGTCTTTATTCTTTAGTGTGTTAATCTATACTAAGTATGGGTTTTGAATTTTGCCTCATCCAAATTATGTCACCCATTGATTTGATAAATTTAATAGACAATACTTTAAATTGTTATTATCTTTACTGCATTTGTTATCCATCTACGATATTAATCCCCATCTTAAACCCTAGAAGTAAATCCTTTTACAAGATTTGATACCCTTCGCTACAATTATGCTATATATGTCACTTGTCTTTTACTCTAGCTATGCATTATTAATTTAAAAAGATTAGGTATTATTAGGGGTGTAAAACAGTCGGATTCGGATCGGATATTGTTTAAACCATATCCTATACCATATTTTTAATTGGATACGAATATGGATTTGGATTTTCTCATATTCAAATACAGTTCGGATGTTAGTCAGATACAAATTCGAATCGGATTTTCTTTAATTCGGTACGAATTCGGACGCTATTCAGATAAAATAATTATTTTACATTATATATTTGTTGATTAACAAAAGTCCTATTTTCAACTCATTTTCTACCTCAACGCAATACGACAATACACAACATAAACAATTAAACATTATGTTACGGTTGTCAATATCATAATTATGATAGTAAATAATTTGACATCATAAGTACACAACAAATTATAACTCTAAACATACGACATACCAAAACAACATCACATAGTCATCCTAATCTGATAATGATTGCACAAACAAAACATAAGAAGTTCACAATTGTAACTCTCATCCAAAGTCCAAGTGTCCAACCATAAAACAATTGCGGAAAGTCCCAGTATCCAACAAGGCAACAATCAAAATAATAGCAACATAGTTCATAGTTCATACATGACTAGAAAAGGCTAAATCTAAGTCTAGCATGAAGTAGTGAAATACTATATCTAAAATTTGAAATAATGGCAGCGTGCTTGAGTTCAAGAGGTAGCTAATTTGTCACCTACAAAGTAACATGAAGTTAGTAAAATACTTGTTAAAATGGTATCATATAGTAGCTAGAAGATTTGTTTTGATATACCATCTTCATTAGTATTTATTTCATTCATGCCAATACTTTCTAATTCCTCCACAATTGAAGGAACATCATTTTGACCTACAATAACAAAATAATGAAAATCAGTCAATGCACAAATAGATGCAACATTTGATGGATTTTATTTATTGATTTACCTTTCCTAGACGCTTTAATCCAATCTTGGTGCAAATCAAGGCCTCAACTACTTCGGGTTCTAAATGACTACAATATTTATCAATTACTCGTCCCCCAGGACTAAAAGCAGACTCAGATGCAATGGTTGATATAGTATTAGCTAACACATCGCATGCCATCTGAGTGAGAATAGGATAATTTGTATCTTAAGTCTTCCACCATGCCAAAATATCAAAATCCTCATTTTCAGGCCATTTCAATAGTGGTTCACTCTCATACTTCTCCAATTCAGACTTCTCACTACAATCTTCACCAATATTCTTCAAAAAAGCACTTAGTTTCCTCCGTTTTGGCTCGTCATCAGAAACATGATGATGAGAAACAACTTCTCTAGAGGCTCCAATAGAAGACTGCATAGCACTAATTGAGGAAACATTATATTTAGACGCATATGACTCAACTAGGTGCCTGATGGTAATTTGAAAACCAGAAATCTCATCAATCCCATCATAGTCACACATGTTCTTGTAATAAAATTTAACCACCTTCTTCTTGTAGCAAGGATCTACAAAACAAGCAACTGCTAAAGTAGTGTTACTCAACTCCCAATACTTGTCAAACTTTTCCTTCATTGCTTTTGCCATGGAAGCAATAAACTCATCATTGCCTTTTATCCACTCAATAAGCATGAGATTAATTTCACAAAATTCTATAAAGAACAAATTTGCAGTTGGATATAAAAAACTAGACAAGAGTTCAATAACACTAAAGAAATTATTTAAGCACTTATTCAATACAGTTGCTTTTTCCCATTCATTTCTATAAGGAGCACAATTCCCATATTTTTCCAGATGAAGAAAAGCTAATCTTTGGAAAACCTTCTTATAATAAAGTGCATCTGAGAGCATTAAATAAGTGGAATTCCATCTAGTAGCTACATCTTGAGAAAGACCCTTCGTTATATCCAAATTAAGTTCAGAAGCTGGCTTTTGAAACTCCTCCCATTGCAAAGTAGAACTTTTGACAATCATAACTGAAGAACGAATTTGTCTATAGAATGCCGAACTATTTTCAAACCATCCTTTGCTACAAGATTAATAATATGAGCCGTGCACCGAACATGGAAGAACTTGCCATTAGAAATTAGAGAATTCTGTTCATCAAGGGTTGAAGCAACAGGTTAGCACAAACTTCATTAGCAGAGGCCCTGTCCATAGTCAAAGCAAACAACTTCTGATCAATATTCCAAGCTATCATGTTTCTAACAAAAGCATTATTGAAATTGGCACCTGAATGTCTTCCTTCTAAATGCATAAAATTTATTATTCGTTTCTGAATTTTCCAATCATCATCAATAAAGTGACAAGTGACACACAAATAACCTTTATTTTGATTAGAAGTCCAAAGATCCATTGTGCAACTCACCCAATACTTGAGATATGAAAAGAGATCAAACAACTTATGTTTCTCTTCTTTAAAAATATCCATAACCCTCTTCCTAGTGGTATTGCGGCCTTTAATAGGAAATGAGGGGGATAATGATTTGATGAAATCATTAGTGTAGTCATGCTTTGAAAAATTGAATGGATACTCATGCATGACAATGTCAAGATGATACTTGTACATAATAACTTCTTCATTGTACTTCCAAGCTTGCAAAGAATTTTCTCCTCCTACTTTTGTAAAGCTAAGAGTGCTTTGATAAGAAGACTTTTCATGTTGTGTTTTAAAATGAGTTCTGAGGTGAGTCGTACCATACTTGCTCTCACCAGAAAACACATCATTGCAATACTTGCATTTTGCCATCTTACTCATCACAACCTTGCCTTCCACTTCAGTTTTCACTTCTTCAATGGTAAAATGATTCCAAACATCTGAAGTTCTCTTTTTCTAGTGCCCTAGGCTTCATTTTTGGTGATGGATTCCCAGTAGTAGCAGTCTTTGCTCCATCACTCGCACTTGTTCTAGCAACATTCTCACTCACAACACTTTGAATGTTAACACCTACTGGTTTAGCACCACTACTAGATGCCAAAGAAATCCGTATAGATAACAAAAAATTAACCTACAATATTAGAATTCTTAACTCCAAATAGAATGTGTCGACGATTGGAACCAAGAGTCCCTCTACTGAGCTTATGCAAAGAAGAGTGAGGAAAGATGGAGCCAATCAGACAAGTTCTCAAGATGTTCAAGGTAACTATGAATCTAAGAACACGGGGTGTACGGTTTATCCAGGTTCGGGCCCCTTTAAGTTGGGTAATAGCCTTACGTCCTATGAGATTGATTATGTGCAAAAAGGACTTATAGAGAGGTGATTACAGAATGTAGCTAGCTAATCCTATCTTTGCTAAGTGTAGTCTTCTCTCTGTCTAGTCTCTCCCACTCGATCCTTCCCTTGAAGGCCTTCTTATACTTGCCGAAGAGGTCGTCGGTCATCATCTTGGAAGCACGCCTCACGATCTCACCTAACCGCCCCGGAGCAATAGCTGTGAGGTCGTGGGTGTGGTAGTTCCTGTTGATCGTGGGTACGTGGAAGGTTTGGTTGGCTTTGACTTGGTCGTCGTGGAACCACCTTACCGTCTTAACCTCCTTCGACGATTACCTTGTCAGGGACTTATGATTATCTTAGAAATAACCATAAGGATCATGATAGGGTAATGTTTAAAGAATGACCGCGTAATACTGTGATCACAATGCTAAGGTGAGTTCTTGTATCCGTGAGAGAGGATGGCTGTAGGGACTATCTCCGCGACCACGCCGTCCTTGGATACAACATAAAACATAAGTTTAAAGATAATGAATGCCTTGATTTTGCGTTAAACGAATTTGGTTGTTGAGTTATGTCCGGAATGCCCTTGGATTATCCAACATTTCTCCTTTTGTCCTTCTATGACCATAGGGAGAGCCGCGGCTATAGTCATGCGTGACCATGTGCCACTATCGTGACCATGGAGGCCTAAAAATAGCAATCCTCGTTAGCTAGCCCCCAAATTTGAAGTGACAAGGGCTCATTTTTAAATATGTGTCACTTCAAATTCTTAATAGTGCTTCGTCGCTTCAAATTCCCACGTTGTGTTACTCAGGTGACAGCCTCGATACGTCTCAGGAAATGCACTGCAGACACTAGGGAGGATCTCGAGGCTTCCGCATTGTAGCCAAAGTTGGGAAGTTGGAGTGTTGCCTGAGCAAGTCTATAAATAGTCGTTCCCCTGCTACGTTATCTTCAACTTCTCCAGAATTTTCTCTAAGTCCCAGAATCTTTTCATCTTCAAACTCTCTGAGCTAATGGCTTCTCCAAGCTGAGTTGACGAAGTAGAGGAGAATGTTAAAGCTTTGGGAGTGAGAGGAGCCAGTGTTGCGCCTTCGTCTCAAGAGGTAATCTTCTCTTGGTAAATTGGCGCAAGCTTTCTGGAAATGTAATCATTCTAATGCCTTTTGCTTTGTGTAGCTGCTTGAAAGCTCGGTCGTCTCTAGGAAACATGGTGACGATGATCTTGGATCATCTGGGGGATCTTCATCGAAGAGGCTAATGCAGCTTGACGAGCAAGCTGCATACCAGGCTTCATCCCACCATCCCCTGGAAAGGTGGCTCCGGTGCAGTCCATGGCCAGGCAAGCTTCGCCTCACTCCACTTTTTTGACGGACGATGAGGAGGCCTTCGTCTCTGCCGCAGCTGCTTCGCCCTTGTCCTCCTCAGTAAGATCTCTAGATTCTTTGGCTTATCTTAGTTTGATCGATCCTCACCTTGAGGCACGCTTGATCATTTTGTGCAGAGCCGTGAATCTCAGGAAGAGTTGGACAAGGTGAAGGCTGAGTTGCAGGCCCTCCAAGGGGAGCACAAACTCCTTGGGGAGAAGTACCTCCGATGGGGGTGTGATTTGGATGACTTCTTCAATTGCATTGAGCGTTTGAAGGCAAGTTTTGACCGGGCCAGGGAGACCGCAAGGCTTGCTCGTCAGAAAGAGCAGCTTGTGCGCGAGGAGAAGCACGCCGCGGATGTAACCATCACCGGCTGTGGTCTCACCATGAAGGATACCCTCGCAAGACTGAGGGAGGTCGCGGGGCTCCTTGAAGCGTACGTGGTTGACCCTAAGAAGGATAACTTGTCACTGGAGGAGTCCTGTGTCCTGGCCGCCAGCCAAACTGACTTCATTTTTGATACAGTCAGGGCTAAGGCCAATCCTTAGTTGGGCCTATTGTTTTTCTTTTTGTTTTTGTAAATAATGGAAAAATTAATAAAGAATCAATTTTCTCATGTTGATTTCTCTACTTTCTGCTTATATGTAATGTCTAGTATTTTCTTAGACTGTTGCATTATCTCTTTCCTTAGTTAATACAGGGACCCTCATTTGAGAAATCCAGCGGCAACTGCTCAGGTTAGGTTGCACACAGAATGATACATCACAAGCTCACAACAACACAATACATTACACTACAACACAAGAAATTAAGATCAGTACAAGGTCACAAGGACCAATATTTCGATACCATGGCGTCAAGAATGGCGCAATTTAGAGTTGATACAAATTAAGAAGTTTCATTGGCACAAAGGTCAACACAAAAGAACAGAACACACAGAGTAATGAACAAAACAACTGCAACAGTCTTCAATTGCAGCGGCACAGTATGGGCTCCTGCCACATCGGGCTCCACTAGGTGAATGACTCTCTAGTAAACTGGATCGTCGGGGACGATTCCTTCTTCTTCAATGGGTTCAAAGCCTTAGGAGTCGGGATCAACAAGTCCTTCCTCTAAATTTTATTTGCAAAAGTAAGGGTAAGCACATTGTCCTCACGGTGCTCAACAAGTCTTAATTAATGAATGCAGGTATATAAATGATGGGGAATTCCAAGAAACAGCCTCTTTGGTTTATAGGTAAGAATAGAATAGACTTTCAATCTAAAGTTATAAGGAAAGGTTTTAATTTCAAAAGTGAGACTTTAAAATCCTAAACTAGGTTTTAGAAAATGTTATGCGTGGCTGTCTTCCTTGAGTCACCACTTTTAACCAATATTACGAAAATTTTCCAAATCATACTTGTGTTGCATCGACATGGATAGAATCCACCGTGCATAGACTCCAAAACCTGGGATCTCAGAGTATTCGATAATTTTTGTAACTTTGCAAAGGTGTACCACTTTAATCCACTTGATCACCCAGCTTTCAAGTCGGTACCTCTTCATGTGACTTTTACGCATGCGACAAGGCTGAGATCACACGATAGTTTGTAATCCTAGCATTAACAATTCCCTACCCAGTAAATAGACGACTCAGTCCATATTACCATTGTGGTGCGCACCCCACAGCCAAATCCACCTAGCCTTGGTCTATGGTCCCGCGAGACTCATAGCCTGTGGATCTAGTCGCGCACAACTAGGAATCCAGGCCTAGGGTGCCTTCCTTCCAAACTCCTAATTCACTTACTGACTCTCACAACTCACGGCCTTCTGTGGCCCACTAGTTTCCCTCGAGAAACCAGACCAATAACCATTGCAGGGAAAGGCTAATACCGAGAGAACTACTTTACTGCGCCCGTCCCATACCGGGCAAATGGTTAGTACGTTGTTCATGCCACTTGGAAGTACAACACAAGGGTCTCATCCTTATGAACCGTTAGTGAGGAGCGAACCATGTTCCCATTGTGCACACAGCACCAACCACGCAAACCATCCTCACTATCGATTCTAACTTTTACAAACAAGATTTTAAACACTCTTTTCATATAGATGACCATTTAGCATTTAGCACATATATTCAAGCATAAGCATAACTTAAGCACAACATCCTAGGGCGACAAATGAGTGCAGAGGATATATGAACATGAAGGGCCTTCAAAGAATTTAGGTCATCTCTACTCATATTCATCTAACATAGAATTTGGAAAATAAAGCATGCATATGCTTAAACAATAAGTAACCTAATTTGCTTAAAATATTGAGAGAGACATGATCAATGAGAAAGAGACTTGCCTTTCAAAGCGGGGTCTAATTGCTCTAAGGGGTCTTCAAACACTTCTTCTGTTCCTTCCACTCCTAGTTCTACTCACACACAAATAATAATAAAGCACATATGCATATAGAAATTACTTATCATGGAAAATTATATGTAAAGTATAAATATGCATGCATGCGAGGTAATCTGATAGGAGATGATCCTGAGTGGAAGAAAATACTCAGGGCTTGGCTACGAGTACATGGTTTGGCTCAACTTGGGCCTGGGTTGGTCAAAATTGGATCTGAAGGACTCGAGTTTGGTAAGGTTGTGATCTGGGAGGATCTCGGGTCACAAGGTCGCAGTCCAAGGTCGCAGTCAGTCCATGGTCGCAGCTTCGCTTAACTCTCGTTCGTCAGACTTGAATGAAAAAAATAAAACTCGGAAAACACAAACAATGGACTGATACAGTGCTTATCTCTGAAAGTGATCAACAGAAAAGTTGTAGGAAATGAGCTAATCTACAATTCTTTCAACAGGCATGAACAGTTTTGAGGCCATCTAAGGGGTCCTATTTTGCAAAAACTGAAACATGGTGGGGCTGAACTATTTCATCGATTTCCGGAGTTCTACAGATCAAAATACCGATTAAAGATACCCAAAACGAAGCTAAGAGAGTTGTGAACACAAAGCAATAAGAATCAGAGAAAATAGTGCCGAAACAAGCACGAATTTGAAGTTTAAAGGGAAGCTGCTCAAGAACGAAAAACAGAGTGGTACTCACCGTCGTCGGAGAAGAAGATTTGGAATTACAGTTATCTCTGGAGGTCTTTTGATGAGATTTCTGTAAAAGAGTAGATGGAGGATGGATATATGAATTATTTCTCTTAAGGTTGATCAAGAAAAATGAACACATAAGCGAAATCTATCAAGTTTCATACCTTCTCATGACTTAGGCAAGAAACAGGGATGAACAGGCAACACGAGGAAGAAGAAGATTGTTGGAGGGGTTCTTATAGGCTACTAGAAGATGCTGGACAAGGGGATGAGACAAGAGGGATCAAGCAATGTCAGATGCATAGAGATTTTGCTTGATCTCGAGGGAGATTAGCTGGACGATGGTTGGGGGGCTTGAACGGTGGTGTGACAGGAGGGAGTTCTCTACTCTTTCTTTGCTGGTCGTTGCTCTCTCTCTCTCATAGCCAACATGCATTGGCATGAAGAGGTGTTTGCTATTTTTGGGCTTCTTTATTGGGCTTCACTTTGATCAAAACACCAAAACATGGCTAGTTTGTGGATTGGTGCACTCCCTTTTTGACTGAACACTAGAAAAAGATTGAATCAAACACTTGAAGCTAGAAAGGGGCAAAGATTTCACATGAGCACTTGAACAGGGACAATGGGATCCATTTGTTTTCTCTCTGATTCAACCAGTACTCAGTTCAACCAGTGACTTTCTTTCGACCAGCGAGCCAGTCTTGATCATACAGATCAACCATCAACCAATTCTTGAATAATTGGAACAAAATTGCTGGTTTAAACAACTTCAACAGGAGCAATCTAATAGGTCGAATACTGGGCTAGAAAAGAGTGGGATTTTAGTTAGAATTTAATCTAGAGAATTTAGATAATTCTAATCAAAGATTTTGGAGGATTTTTCTAGGATTGATTTGAGGTGTGGTCAAGATATTCGAGGGATTCAATAAAAAATGCATTGGCTAACATATTAAAAGAATAGCAAAAATTTGGGGTGTTACAGTTAACATGCACGATCATGGAATGACTATCGTGATCATGGAAAGGTATGTGTGCTTCATACAATCACGGAATGATTCGCGATCATGAGATGATTTATGGCAGCGTGCGATCATGAGAGCGGAAATCTTTATCTGCTAGCCCCCCGAAGTCAAAGTGATAAGTATTCTTTCTACTGGAAAAGACGTTTTCTTTTTGAAAAAGGACGTTTCAGTTGTTGAAAAGGTGTCTTGGCGGTTCGGCTTCCCTTTGAACGCACTCGAGACTGTGAGTGCGCGTGTAAGTTTGTTTTGATGTGCATTGAATGTGAAAAACACCTTTTGCCGCGCGGCGTGAACTGTGGTGAAGGAACTGAGGCAAGTGGTTTTTAAACCTTTCGTATCAAGTCTTAGCTTCCTACATAAGCCTTGTCGTAATTTTAGGCGTTAGCGAGGTTCTCATTAGGGCTGTAGGTCGTAGCCTTCGTTGTTTCTCCACTATAAAAATCCCATCTTGATGGCGTGCTGGACAAAATCTAGTCACCGATCTAAGGAGAGCTTGCTAGCGTTGGAGGTGGATGATTTTCTTCCCTCTAGGTGACTGATACCGTGGCGGCCTACTGGGGAGAATGAAGAAAGCCCTGTAGTGCAGGAGGGCGAGCTGGTTATGTTCAAAGACTTCCTACGTTGCGGATTTCGTTTGCCAGAGAGCTACTTCTTGCGGGAGGGTCTCGCCCACTTCGACTTGGAGCTGGTGAACCTGAATGCCAACTCTGTGTTGATCCTCTCCACATTCCAACATTTGTGCGAGGCTTTTTTGGGTGTTTTGCCCAACGTGACACTATTTCACCAGTACTACTTCTTGGCCATGTCTAAGGGCACAACGGCGCCTGGTTGCGTGTACTTCCATCTGCAGGAGAGGAAGGACTTTCTCCCCTTTCCTCTGTGCAATTCAGTGCATATGTGGTACCAAAGATGGTTTTATTGCGCCGTGCTGGAGGAAAGTCATCTCTGGTTCGCCAATTGGCGGCCAAAGAAGAGCAAGGACAAAGATGTTGCCCCTGTGCTTGATGAAGAGTAGAAGATGCAAGCCCAGGCATTGAGGTGCCTTATAGATGTGGACTTGACTGCTCGAGACGTGATCCTTGATTTTGTGAGAAATCGGGTCAATCCGTTGAAGAAGAGGGATCACCCCGTGTGGGAGATCAAGGCCAAGGAGGACGCAACGAGGGATGGTGTGAGGACCACGAAGATGGTTGGCTAGTTGGAGGCCACGTTGCTGGCTAGCAAAGCAGTCACGATGCTGACAAAGCTAAGACCTAATTGTAATTTTTGCACAAAACCCCCTCGGGTTCTCTAATTTTGCAATCAGTCCAATTTACACCAATCTAGCTTAGAGCAATGCCACCTGTTCGCCGAAACAGTAAACTCAGCCACCTCAGCCCAAAGTAAGTCAGTTGCATGCTTAGTGCACCAAATAAATTAGTCTTTACCACACAATCACACGCACAGCAATAGACAACAAGAAGCAAGGTAAGCCAGTAGGTCTGTAGAACACAGAGGGAGAGAGAATAGAGGAAAGATAGCAAGCCAATTCCACACCTACTCATCTCTTTTGCTTTGGAAATCACAGGAGTAGCAGCCACAGGAGCAACTCAGGAACCAGAAGAGATCCAGAACCACAGCAAGGTGATAGCTAGACCCAATTCCCAATTTTTAGAGTATTTTGATTATTCATTCAAGAATTTGATTAGAAAGTAGTAGTAGAAGTAGTAGTAGTAGTGGTATATGCATCAGAGCCACCCCAAACCACCTGGAAACTACAGATCATTGCTACCACATGATGTAATTACACCCATCAACACCATTACACTACAGGATCACACAGACAGTAACACTAGAACACTTTCATCCATCATCTTCAGCCATCACAGCTTGTAGATAGCCAATGCATCAGTCACAGTCATCACAGATCACACATGCATGAGCACAACCATCACAGGGCTAGAACAAAGCAACCAAGACCCAAACCTAGCGCCAAAGCCACACTAGAGATTAGAATACTCACCTGAGGCGCAAGCGACAAGGATTGGGCGGCCGACGAGCCGGCCGGCACGGCATCCACGCTCGCGGCGTGCTACCAGCGCGGCTACGCCTCGAGGGCATGGTCTGAGCTACAACCGGCCGCGGGAAAGGATGCGAGGCGGTGCGGCCCGGGCTACAACCGACCGCGATGCAAGCACCGTTGAGATCAATGAGCCACCGGCAAGGGTTAGCGGCGGCAAGGTTTTGGAGGAGTTAGGGTTAGGGCTTCAGCTACAGGATTCTAATGGGTGCGTGTGAAGAAGGAGGCGGCGCGCAAGCTAGGGACGGAAAAGAGCTCGCTAGAGGAGCCACGGTGACCGACGCCGGAGACGAAGACGGCGTCCAAAGGCGATTGGGATTTTGGGCGGCAATGTGTGTGGTGTGTGCTATGAGTTAGTGTTTTACGTGTGTGCGTGCGTGCGAGAGGCGAGGGAGAGAGGGAGAGAGGTTGGGCCTGGGCCAGTCCAACCAGACTTAGGGAAGTTGGGCTGGTTCAGGCCCAACCAAAACTTTTATAATTTTATTCTTTTCTTTTTGTAATTTCAATTCTATTTTCAATTCTTAATTAACTATTGGTTATTATCTAATTTAAAATTTATTCAAATCAGAAGTTCAACTAATTATATAGTGTTGGCAAATTAATATTGGTAATTTCTTAAATTATACCTAATTTAATAAGAGTATAATCAAATAATATATATGTATATGCATAAAAATTATATTCTTACTCTTTAATAAAACAATTTAAGTTATTTTCATTACTTCATACAATTTTCTATACAGGCAAAAGAACCTTAAAACTATCAATTACTTTTATCTCAAACAGTTAATTTTTCAGTGTAGAAATTAAATAGTCTTAGCAATAAATCAATATCTCGACTTAATTATTTTAAATTTATATTTCAACCATCATAAAACAAATGCCAATAATATTATTTCTTTTGGGAGCTACCCCACACGAGGTTTTTATGCATTTCCATTATGCAGTTCAAAATTGATTTCTCATTTTGTTTAGGAGAGTGGTCTTTGCGATTCTTCGAGAGCATTAGAAAACATTAAGAGTTATTTCAGACCGAGTCTCCGTGTTGTGAGAAAGTGAGAGCGATTAGCACCTAAGCACTGCATCTCTGCATAATATCCACCAACATTCTTCTAGAGATTTATATACGCAATTATTTTAATTCTAGGAGCGGAGCTGAGCGAGGAATCCCAGTATAACATTCATATTTTGGATCCTGAATTTGCTACTTTAGGCAAGTTTTAATTCTTGACCATATCGAATATGTTTGATTGATTTTATTTTGTTATCCTCTATTTAATAATCTATGTAGTCTAACCATCTTGCATCAAAATAATATTTTATAGAAAATAAAAGTTGATCTTGATGAAAGTATTGTGGATAGAAGTTGAATAATCTTGATAAAGGTGTTATAGATGGAATTGAGTAATCTGGAGGAGAGTCGAAGGAGGGCTTGAATCTTGTATAAAGTATGATTATAAATTTAAGGACACAACCAACTATCATTTCTACCTAGTGCCGTGATACCCGTATCAACCACAGACCTGGTATGAGACGGGTCTAGTCAAGTATCTTATCCAGAAACTAGTAAACCTCCACAATGGGAACGTATATGTTTATGTATGGTATGATGGAGGTATGAAGGGAGAATGCCCCGAGGCGGGCCTTGGAGCTATAGGCTCACTAGTGGTGGTAGAGGATGCGTCCGACTAGAAGGTATGGTGGAACCATACCAGTGGAGGGAACTAGTGGAAGGGTTTGAAAAAGGCTTTGTTCTCTTGATGATGTCACGCATTATCAGAATGCGGAGTGCTGTTGATGAACACCGACATGGAAATCAAGAGATTATGTGGGTAAAGTGATACCCCTCTGCAGAGTAAAACGTGGATATTCACTCTTACTTCCACGTTGGAAGTTGCGTCACGGCAGGAAAGGAGGCCTCAGATGGTCTCACCCTGTGGTACAAGTGTTCACTAGAGTTTACTTAATAACTAGAGTCTTTTACAATTACAAATGAATTTTTGATAAGAAACTCATCCTTGCTAATACATTATAATACCTCTTTGACTAGTTAAGGTCTGCATGATGCATTTATGCTTCCAAATTGCGTGCTGAGTGCCTCGGCACTCATCCTTGCTATTGTATTTCCTTGTTAGACTTTGAGTACTCCTTCGGTGATGCAATGCCAACCGATACATCAGAAGAAGTTTATCCATAAGAGGTCAACTGCGAGTTCAATCCAACCTACTTCAGCACTGGCAATGAAGACTGACCACCATAATCATACCTAAACTATCTCCTTTTACTGTAATAAATATACTTATGCTTGTATATGTAACTAAACCACTTGTTATGTTAAACCAAGTTTAATTAAGTCCATGTTTCTGTTTCGCTACTCTGTAACGAACATTGTCAGATAATCTGGTTTATTCAGTAAATGTTCAAAGATCAGACGTGCCACCACGTGGGAGGTATGTCAGGTCACTGCAGATGGCAGCCCTGGTACGTTGATGAGTCACTTGCTTGTTGATCTAGACTGTTCTCAGATGTATCATTGACCATGTAATGTCATTCAGAGTTGTCTTTTGCCGATGTCACGGTTAGAGCCAGTTATTTCCTGAAGGCCTTTAACCAGGTTGAGGAAGGCAACCCAAGTGCGTCAAGACTGGAGAGCCTGGTTGGGGGCGCTGACAATCTGTTGCAGGCACGTTCAAAGGTATGTTCTGTGACCAGTCGCACTTTTGATGTAAGTTCAACCAATAATTATCTTAGTTTGTGTAGTTGGCCGAGGGCCAGTTGGCGAGGACGAAGAGGCCCTTGGGCGATGGTCTTTCTGGTGGTTCCTCCAAGAAAGCGAAGAGGACCCCGAAACTAAAACAGCCCATGGCTTTAGCTTTCAGCAAAGCAAAAAAATTAGCTGCTGAGGTGGCCTCGCCCAAGGCGACGGCAACCAGCGCCAAGGCGACAACGGTAAACATCTCTTCCTCTTACACCCCCAACAAGGAGGATGGGGAGTTATATTTTTCTTGTACAGGGGGAAGGAAGTGAGGAGGAGGAGGATGACAAGACCCCTCTAATCCTTCGAAGGAGAAGGTTAGCGGAGCCGCCGAAGAAGCCTACGCTTAAAGTGTTGTCCTCACTGCTATCTCCCCAAAGTGGTGGGTCAAGCTCCCGAAATTTTCTAGGGCTTGGCATTAGGTAAAGGGTAGTCTCTAGCTAATTCGCAGTGCCGAGTTAGCGTTAGTTTTTATGCTTGTGGTCAAAATGAACAGAACTTCTTCAACCACGGTCGTAACTACCTCGGCAAGCGGATCGGGGACCGCCATGGCTGTGAGGGACGAAACTGCTGTGGCAAGTGTCGCTGTGAAACTAGTGGTCACAACGGAGCCCCATGCGACTACTGTCGTCGTACCATTACCCGACGTCGTTGATGATGAAGGGGCTGATGTGGCAACAGCGACCGCTACCGCGGACATGGACATTGATGTTCTGCCACTGGTTGATGTGGCCGCATTTCGCCCCACGCCAGAGATAATAACCAAAGTGCAAAGCTCTGGGCCGGTGCAGGGTGATGCGCCTTCTCTGAGCCAAGTTATAGGATCGGGGAATTTTTAGAGGATCTTTTGGAGGTAATTGGAGGCTCTTACCTGTGGTTTTTCAATCTGTGTTTGAGTTTTGCTTAAGGTCTGTGAGTGTTTGTTCACAGAACTCTGCTCTACTCGCAGCGTGACCATGGTTGGTCTGCTGGTAGAACGCTTCAAGGTCGTGCAAGTGGAGCGCGACCTCGTAAAGCAGTAAGTGTCTTACTTTACCTTTAACCCCCATACAAATCCGAATGTTAATCTCTTATTTGTCGCAAGGAGAATTCTACTTTACTGGGAGAGATTGCCACCGTGCGCAACCATGAAGGGGTCATGGTGGCCGAGGCCTTGAGGGAGAAGGATGAAAAACTCTCAGGTGCCCTCGCTTCCTTGGAGGAAAAGACATGACTATATGATGCTCTCCAAGGGGAAAAGAATAGTTTCACATCGGTGTGCACTAAACTGCAAGCTGATGTTGATTGTAAGCACTTCCCAACAAAAGTTGTTGTTGCTAAGTTGATCTTACGGATATTTGATCTTTCAATTTTGTTCTTCCTTTGAGCAGGTCAAAGGGAAATAGGTCACAAGCTGACTGAAGAGAGAGATGAATTAGAAGAGAAGTTCATCAGGCGCGAACACGACCTGGAGAAGCTTCACAATATTATCAACCAACTTCAGTCTGCTAGCGACAAGGCCAAATAAAAACACAGAGAAAGTTCTCAGTGAGAAGGAGAATTTGGAAAGGATCATCGACAACTGCCGCCTCACTGAGAAACACACTCTAGCCAAGCTGAAGAAAGTTGTAGATTCATTTGATGTAGAAATTGTCAATCCTATAGGGGATGACACATCACTAGTCAAGTCTTGCAACCTGGTTGCCGTCCAATCTGACTTGCTTGTCACCAATATCCCTGAGTTTTTGAAGAAGAGCAGGAAAACACTGAAGATTGATGTCAGTGATGTGGCCTATGTGTTACTCTGTAAGCTTAGACATCACCATGGCCTGGATTTAGACCTGCGGCCAGCGGTGGAAAGCGTAGCTTTCGACAGCGAGGATCAATTGGATGCGATCAGGGCCGAGGTCAATGTTCTTGTATAGAAACTATTACATGACCTGAGCCTTCCTTGATGTACCATCTTTTATTGACAATGAGATAACTTTTCTTAAGTTATTGTACCTTGCAAATACACATGATTACTAATAGTAGCAAAAAACAAGGGAAAATGCTTGACCTTACAATTAAATATTATAGTTAATATCCTCTAGCCCCCTCTCGCGACTGACTATACTGGAGCGTAGTATGTTGGTCGCAGGATTGATTTGTGGATAGGCCCAAGGATGAGAGACGAATTGATTGACTGGAGAGCACGTTATTATGAAGTCATAAGGTTATTGCTAACTGGCAGCCACTCGAATGGTCAGGACATGCTAGTAAGTTTCTAAAGCGTTGAGAAATGGCTTACTTTGAAATGTCTTATCTAGATGTGACCATGAGATCAGCCAGTGAATCCACTTAATTATCATGATGTTTTGCCCAGTGCAATTAGCCCCCGAGCGTGATCCGATGGAGGTAGCATGGGTGTTAACCATAAACAAAACTTTAATGAAAAAGTGTATTGATAATGGAAAAGGGAAAGAGAAAGAATACTTACACGTAGAACTTGTGTAGTATGTCGATGTTCCATGTATTGGATAAAACTTTGCCGTCTTCCATAGCTAATCTAGTTGATCCAGGTCTCAGCATTTAAACCACAGTATAAGGGCCTTCCCATATTGGGGAGAATTTGGTGTGGTTTGACTGCTTCTAGATCTTTCTCAAAACTAAGTCACCCACATGAAGGCTACGTGGTAGCACTCTTTTACTATGGTATTTACGCAAGGCCTATAAATATACGGCGGACCGAAACAGTGCTTGATTACGCTTTTCTTCTAAGAGGGCGAGTTCATCATCGCATGTTTCAGTCGAATTTGTAGCGTCAATGTTTGTCGCGCAAGGGGAGCCAAGTTGTATTTCACTTGGCAACATGGCCTCGGCACCAAAAACCAGTTGGAAGGGCGTGTCGCCCGTGGCTCGACTCAGTGTGGTACGAAGTGCCCATAGAACGAAGTAGAGTTCATCTACCCAAACCCCCGAGCATATGTTGAGGCGGTCGAACACGCGTTTCTTTATTCCTTGAATGATTTTCCCATTGTCACGTTCAACTACCCCGTTGCTTTGTGGATGAGCAACGAAGGTGAAGCAAACTTTGGTACCAATGTTGTCACAATAGTCAAGGAAAGACCACTGACAAATTGGGAACCATTGTCTGTAATGATGCAACTTGGGACACTGAATCATGTTACAATGTTCTTGTGGAAGAATTTTTGTGCTGCAGCAGCGGTAATGGTTCAAACGGGTTCAGCCTCAATCCATTTCGTGAATGTGTCAATGGCTATGAACAAGAACTTGTATCCATTGGCGGCTTGGGGCATTGGTCCCAGAATGTCTATCCCCTAGACGGCGAATGGCCATGTTAATGGGATAGTTTGCAACGCATATGCCTGCTGATGAGCTTGCCAAGAATGAAATTGACACTGGGGGCATGTCTTGACCAGGTGCTTGGCATTGTTTAGTGCCGTAGGCTAGTAATACCCTTGTCGAAAAGCCTTTCTGACCAGTGTGTGGTAGGAGACATGCATGCCACACGTGCCTTCATGTATTTCTCTCAAAAGGGATTTACCTTCTTGCTGAGGTATGCAACGCATGAGTACACCTTGTGTACTCTTTTTGTACATGGTGCCGTCGACCAATTTGTATATGCGTGCTTTTCTAACTAACCGATCCGCATCAGTTTCGTCCTTAGGCAAGGTCCTGTGCACAAGATAGATCCTTAATGGATGGATCCAATCTTCTTCTTGCTCGAGGGTGGCGACGTTAGTCATCGCCTCGGTCATCACAATGATTGAGGGATATTTTAAGTGCTTGATGAACACTCCTGCCGGAGTAGATGCGCGTGAGGACCTAAGTTTCGATAACTGGTTGGCGAGAGTATTGTCTCTTCTTGGCATGAATTGGACTTTGAAATTTCTGAAGTATTTTTCCAATTTCCTCACCTCACCCAGGTAACAAGCCATTGTCTCATCGGAGGTGCGATACTCCTTGTTTACCTGGTTTACGGCTAGCTGTTGTGTTGTTAGTCGCAACAAAGTGGAGTTGTATGATGTATTGGGGTTGGTCTCCCTGAGGCGTGATTAAGACCACTCCAGCTCACGAGTTCAAGAAACCGTGAGAACCATCAAAGTACATCGTCCAAAGGTCGTTTGTGGGCAAATCTGTCGATTCTTGGGAAGTGGTGTCGCGCCCCCGCCTTGGGGACAACGACTACTCACTCCCGTGGGGACCCAACTCGCTACAGCCGATCCCACACATGCATGCCATTGATTTCCCAAGATAAGTCAAGTACAGGAGTATATTTATATCACAACAGAGTAACTTACAAAATATTTAAGCAGTGTGGCCTGCTGGCCTTAATACAACATAAAGAGATTATAATGCCTTCGCGGCATACATGGTCTAGCTAAAGTAAAATAAAAACAACTACACAGTAGAGATAGGTGGACCCCCACAGCAAGAAGTTGACGTCAGAACAACACATCAGGGTTCTGGCGGAACTGGCTCTCCTCCTTCTAGATCAAAGAAGTTCTCCACACCTTCATCTTGATCATTGAACGCTCCATCTACTGGATTGTAGGTTGCAAGGGTGAGTACTTACGTACTCAGCAAGTCATAGGTAAGAATAGATACATATAGTAGTGATGATATGAACCTATGCTAGCAAATAAGTGTGGATGGTTGTATAATAACCTTTTCCTTTATATCTCATGGCAGCACTTTTCATAACATAGCATCGCTATTCATGTTCCACTATTTATAGCACTACCGCGACACGTCGACACATGACAGCCCACGGCAGCACCCCTTATCATGACAACACATGTCATTTGGGTAATCTTGACTTATCAAATTTTATTTAGAAAACATACTTGTGCCACACCCCATGGATTTAATCCACCGCAGCAGACTCCTATAAACCCGGGAGCTCGGAGTATTCAAATACATTTTTAACTCTGTAGAGAGGTACCAATTTACCCGCAAGATATTCCACTTTCATGCCCATCCTATCAATATGATTAGACCCTTCCTCATTGCATACTGTGAGTGGTAAGGTGGAGATAACAAGAACTTTTGTTATGTTTCACTCACAATTCACCCCTGACCCTGTGGTTTCACGCAAACCACATTTGTGGCGGGTACTCCCCACCGCCGCATACTGCATCTTCCCATTATTGGGTCAGCATGCATCATCACATTCAGTGATATGTGTAGGAGCCGCACTCCATGCCAATCGTGCATCACATTCCATCTCATGCAGGGGTTTCATGTGCGATCCGCATACTTACTTGTTCAGGCCTGTCCCATACCAGGCTTGCGGTTAGCACATTTTTCATGCCACTATACACACAACACAAGGTTCTAGTCCTTATATGCCAGTGATCAGACTATCCACAACCCATGCACATCCAGTGCCTGCAAGCACATCCAGTGCTAGTACCACCATTCCATACCAAAATCCTAGGCACGGCTAGGGGTTTTATTTCATGAATATATATAAGTATATATATAATAGTTCATAGCTCACTATGTGATCATTTCATAATTACAGGCATCCAACCTAGTACTGCCAATTCATAATTCAACCATTCTTTCACATGCAATACTATTTATATTCAAGGTCATATCATAGCAACTTATAAAATATAGGTTCAAGATGTTCAAGACTATGACTTGCCTTCCGCGTCGTAAAAGTCAGCAGTTGGTGTTGGGTCGACAGTGAAGTCCTTGAACTCTGCTTCTAGATCTACTCAAGAACAAATTAACACACAATGATTACTAACTATATTAAATTAATGTTTTATGATCTACATGCAGATATGCTTTTAAAAGAATAACTGAACAATACTGAAGGTGTTTGAGATCGCTAGCTGAACTGAGTCAAGATTCTAGGGTTTCAAGGACTTTGGACTAAGATTAGGTACTGGAGGTTACTAAAGTCTCAAGGCATCAATATTGACATAGGGTTCGTGGCTGGTTTGGTCAAAACAGTGAATGTCAGCCAATCGACATTCAGTTCACGGCCTGACATAGCTTCAGAGAGAGCTAGAGGGCTTATCTCAAGATGTGACAGTTGAAGGAAATGTAGAACATGGTTCTACAAAATTGGTAGACAAAGTTGATTCCAATTTGCACAACCAGAATTGGTCAAATTGGGCTAATGCCACTGGCTGACATTGAGCTGACACAGGATGACATGAATTGAAACTAGGGCAAAGCTGCTGGAGTGTTTCTAGGCTTCAATTGCTTCACCAATTATGTCTAGGAGGTAGGCGAAAGCAACAGGAGCTTATTGGTGAACTGAGATGGCCGAACGGCGATGAAATGCGGTGAGGAAGTGCGGTGGCGACACGGCAAGACACAGGTACTGGACAAATCTTTGACATAGCTGTAATTGGCAATTTTGTGCAGAACTGGAGATCGGGGTAGAAGCGAAATATGCTTAGATGGTCAAGGCGGATCCACTAGACAAGGTGGCATCAACGGCAGTGGCCGGCGGTGACCGGGTGGCACCCTGGTGGCACGGCAGTGATGGATAAAACATCCAAATCGGGATGCGGTGCTGTGCTACTGAAACCTGGTGTTGCTGAAGCTAACTAGGGCTATAAAATACTATTCGATGTACTGGTCTGGGCTGGAGGTTGGACGACGGCGAACGGCGATGAACTGCACTAGAGGAGAATCGGCCTCTACGACGACAAGGCGATGGGGTGAATTAAACTCAAAATTGAGAGCGTAGATCAGCTTCTAGGTTACTACAGATGGTGGAGCTAAGAGGAATGATCCGTTTGAGACCTAGCCTTGGTTTTCGCACTAGGCTCGCCCAGATTCTAATATGTAGAATAACGGGATCTTATACCCGAAACCCAAAGTAATTACACAACTCTTTATTTCAAAGAGGGCTTACACGTCGAACGTTAGACACACTTGTCTACGTCGAAGGAACTATAAGTGTCTAAAACTCAAATAAGTTCTATGACTCTTCAATGATCTAAACTAGACCTATTACAAGGTATTTATAGTCCAATCGTATGAGTACGTATCAGACTCAATAACCTAAACGTATTAGATTCATCTAACTAATCCTAAACAGATAAGCTTCGTTATACACATTCGGATTGGATTGCAATTCCGAACAGGGAACGAATTCCTTTTCCTGGTCGCGGACCAATCCATGGTCGCGGACCCATCCATGTTCGCGAATCCTTTCCGAACACGGTTAAGGTCGCGAAGCCGTATGCGATCAGGACTTGGTCGCGAAGCCGTATGCGATCAGGACTTGGTCGCGAAGCCGCATGTGATCAGGACTTGGTCGCGAAGCCGCATGCGATCAGGACTTGGAGATCCTCCCGGATCAAGGAATCGGCCTGAGGTGGCGCCGGCGAGAAATTCGACATCGCGGCCGGAGAAGAAGGGCTGAATTGGGCGAAACCGATACATAGCTCCAAAGATCAATTGTTCGCTGTGAGAGCAGTAGGGAGGTGAGGTGAAGCTTTTGACAACGTCAATTCGTCCGGAGGAATGGCAATGCGGCCTGGCGACGTGAGCCGATCGCCGGTGGCGTGTGGACAAGGGGGAAACTCCAACGCAAGCTCAATTTTGAAATCTGAATGCACAAGCTTGCTAATATTGAGCTATTGATCATAAAGTTCTACTAATTGGAAGGCTAATTTGGGCTATAGTGAGCTTAATTGCTAGAACAAGGCAATTGCCAATTACAGCGATCGCCGGTAATAGGATTCACTGGAGACAAATTATTTGCTATGGTGAGAGAAGGTGGATACTAGGAATATACCAGTGAAGTCGATTTGAAGTTTGGTGATGTGGATTGCTCTGGCCTCATTCTCCTCCTCGGCGGCTCACCAGAGAAGAAGTAAGCGAGGAAAAGTGGATTTAACAGCTAAGGAAGTTCTGGAGTACAGTAATGGAGACAAGGCTAATCTGGGGCTGCTATTTATAGGCACAAGACGAAGCTTGCTATGCTGGAGGCTGTGGAACTTGTGCCGGTGAAGCTTCTGGTTGAAGCAACGGCTGCAACGACGAGATGGTGAGCAGGCGGCTCTGCAGCTAAGGTAGTCAACACTTTGGAACTTGATCCTGGTCGGTGCAAGGCAGAGGTGACGAAGCTGGTCTGGCAACAACACGCGCATGCGTGCGGATTCAAACTCTCTCGCTGGAGCGCGTGCTACTGTTGCGCTGGTCATCGGTGCTGCCATGGTGACGATCCTAGCGTGGACACGTGCGCACATGCAAGCACAACCGAGTACGAGCACAGGCGAGGGCGGTGCTTGGCTGGCGACGAGCAAGCACAGTGGAACGGTGCGCCTGATCGCGGTCAAAAATGGCACAGCTCTGGTCAAAGGCGGGCTGGCGGCTGCTGGTCGAAAAGGCTGAGCCCTGGTCGAAACAGCATGCTAGGCTGATTTGTAATTTCTGAATTTTGATTTTGGACTAATCTGTAAATCCTGATATTTGGAGGATTAGGGCAAATTTGAACTTCGCAATTCTGGCAAACTTTATTCAACAAATATTTTGGCAAGGGTATTTGATGAAATTCAGATCATTTGTATAGTTATCTGATAAAACGAAAATAGGGTAATTAGGGTACTAATAATATAGATTTTGTCAAAACTGGAATTCTGAGACTTAGGGTGAGATTTTGATGTTCCGACAAAAGGAGAATTTGTATTGAATAAGATTTGGGAGGTGTTCCCTGAAACAGATTTGAATTTGGAGTTGATTTGAAACATTTAGCCTTTTCAGGCTTCTGGAAAATATGAAAAAGTACTGATTTGTGATACTTCTTGGACTGATTTGTGAAAAGGGCTTAGATGATAAAATCTGGCTGCCAATTTTTTAAGTTAAGGTATTGGCATACCCTTGATCATAATCCAAGAATAATCTGATCTAGATTAGGTCAGGATTTGGTTAAATCTGAATTCTGAAACTCAGAGTATTTAGGGTAATTAAATTTAATTTTGTTTTCGAAAACAGAAAGGCGTTGATAATTCTGGGAGTTAGAGATGGAATTGAATCTAGCTTTTGAAGGCTTTTATACTCAAAATAGGTAGTAGGTCATATCTGGAAAGTCAGATCTTGATTTGGGTTCACAGGAAAGATTTTGAGATTTTTGGGGCTTAGGATAAAATAAATATGAGCTGATTTGGATGATTTAGAAGAGACATATGCATGCATGAATTTTTATGAAAAGAAATTTTTACCCCAAACCTAGGGTGTTACAAGTGGGTCGAGATTAGTCCATTCAACCACAAAATTGGCAAGAATTTGAGATTTGATTGCCACGCGAGTAGTGAAATGTAGGTCAAATATTCCTAGTTTGACTACCCATTTGGCGATTCGACCAGTTGCTTCTAGATTACGGAGTATGTCCCTTAAGGGAAAGGACGATGGCACGAATATCTTGTGCGCTTGAAATTAATGTCACAGTTTTCAGGAAGCCATTAAGAGGGCATAAAGTAGTTTTTGGACTTCAGGGTAACATTCCTTTGGTCCATTTAGAACTTCTCTCACATAGTATACTAGTCTCTGCACGCCTTCTCGTTCTGCGACCAGTACTACACTGACCGCGCATGGGGTTGCAGCTAAGTAAGTGAGTAATGGTTCCCCTACGTTCGGGCAGACTGATAAGTGCTAACTTGGTAGCATTTTTACCCTAGGTTTAGCATCAAAAACATGCAAAAACATGCTTAAAACTCCTTTGATGTGATATTTTATGTGAAAATTTTTATCATCTTTACAAAATGCTTTCACATTTGTGTTCATCATTTTCAAGGATCAAACCCTCCAAATTTGAAGCAATTTCGACCACATTTGAGCCTCCAACGACCAAGAAAACCAACTGTAGAAGCAAAAGAGTCCTGCTCGAAGTCGAATTGGCGGGTAAAGAATCTTATCCGTACAAAACGGGTGCAAAAAGGATTTGTACTCAAAAAGAACTCTAGGTCACTGTCGAAGAAGATTCCCGCTCGATCCCGATCGCGCCACGTGTCTGGCCATCATCGCGCTACGTGTCCCTGTGGTGATCGAAGCAGTTTAGGCACGACGCACGGGTAGCTGCGGTGGTACCACGCGGCCCGGTCGTGTTCGACTCAGCTTCTTCCACGACGCGTGTGTGAACGAGATTGTGCCACCTGTCCCATCGTGTTTGAACTGGTTTCCTTGGCGCGATTTGGATCAGTTTCGATCCGAACTGGACGTTATGAGCCGGATTTGACCCAGATTGGTCGTGGATGAGCTGTTTTGAAGCGAGTTTGATCCAAACTGGTCGTTTTGGGTCGTTTTGATCCGATTTTGATTCAAATTTGGTCGAATTGGCTTATTTTAGCTAGATTTGATCGGTTTTGAGTCATGTTGGGTCAAAACTAGTCGAATCTGGTCAGTTTTGGCTCAGTTTTATCCGTTCTCGTACTGTTTGAAAGAAAACTTCATCACTTGCACGTCAACGAGTTATTTTTGGACACATTTTCCCATGAACTATAAATAGAGAAAGTTTTGGCTCAACTTACATGCCTTTTTTATCTCTTTTCTTAGGTTTAGAAGCCACTAGGGCTTAGTTTTTAGTCTAGTAGAGCCCCCTTCTCTATTTCACTTCTTTTGTAAGCCGGCAAGGACGGCAACTTCAATTCTCAAGCAATCAAGTGAGTTTTTGTTTCTTATTATTATTTTCTGCATTATTATGGCTTTTAGTGAGTAGATCCCCTCTAGGGTTAGGGATGACCTAGTCCTGAAGGTGTGATTTTTCCCCGGTCTTTATTTCGAATTTTGGAGTAATTTCACGATGTTTTCTTCCTCCAAACCCTAAATTCTCGTTTCAGTGACAGACGTAACAGTTGAGTCTTAACAAGAATTTAGGGGAGTTCTTGAGTTCTTAGCGCCTTGACGCGGAACCCTGAATAGGAGAGAGGCTCTCGCCAAACGTGACAGTGGAAGCGATCCTCTGACTGTTGACCCAGCGACCCGAACTGGAAACTTAATTTGTCTTGGACAACGATTGAAATTATCTTACAATCCTCAGACCTCAGATAGAATTATGCCAGATGGTTATGGGAATCCTGAAACCCTAGATTTTCATTCCAACGTGCAAACCCTAGATTATTAGATTTAGTTATAGAAAAACAACCACCCCAATTGCTTAGACTTAATCAGTGATCCATTAAGCAAGAAAGACGAATACGCTTATTCCTCGTGGAATTCGACCCTCAAGTGCTCAACGTTCAACCGTTCATGAGCGGTTATTACACAATCATGACCCTTTTGGTTGCGATCTAGTTTTTGGCGCCGTTGCCGGGAATAACGGTAATTCATCTTTTTAAATTAATTTTCGCTAATATAAGTCAATCTCACTTCTCAATCTTGTTTCTATTTTTCTTTTTCCTTTTTGTTTGCACCACTAACCTTTCAGGGAAGTAGTGCACAACTGGATAGCTCGGACGAACCTGTCAAAACCGCACGCCAACTTCGGTATGAGGTAAGACAGGTAAGATCAGAGGAAAACTCAGACTTTTGAAGACATCAAAATACAACCAACAATGGAGGACCAAAAGAGACTCAAGGATTTTGCAACCCCGCTCAATATGGGATTGCAATCAAGTATTCTTAGACCACCGATTGAATCAAATAATTTTGAAATAAAACCTACACTTTTGAATTTGGTTCAACAAAACCAGTTCAGTAGTCTTCCCACTGAAGATCCATCACTACATTTACATATGTTTCTTGAGTATTGTGATACTTTCAAGATTCATGGAGTAACACAGGATGCACTTTGTTTGAGGCTCTTTCCTTTCTCACTCCACGAGATGGCGAGAGCATAGTTATACACTCTTCCTCTTGTGTGAATCACTACTTGGAACGAACTTTCACAAGTTTTTCTTGGTAAGTTTTTTCCTCCTACTAAAACTATTCAAATTTGCAACCAAATTGCATCTTTTCTCAGTAGGTAGGTCAATCAATTTACGATGCTTGGGAATGATACAAGGACTTGTTAAGCAAATGTCTGCATCACAAACTAGAAAAGTGGCATGTAGTTCAAACATTTTACAGCGGATTGAACTACAATGCACAGATGGCCGTAGACACAGTAGCTGGCAGCGCACTAATGAACAAAAGTGTAGATGAAGCATATGACCTCATCGAAGGTATAACTCAGAACTACACACAATGGGGAACTGAACGAGTTGCTCAACAAGCACCGACCAACAGCCTGGATGTAAGTGTAATATCGCAATTAGCCGAATAGGTAGCACTTCTAACTGATAAAGTTGATATTCTTGGATCAAATGCTACTTCATCTGTGAATGCGATTACACCAATATGTGAACTGTGCGGCATACAAGGCCACTATGGCCATGACTGCCAATTTAACCAATCCATGGAACAGGCAAACGCTTTTCAGGGTATGCAACAATGGCAAGGTAATGCTTTCCCTAACTTGTATAACTCTGGATGGCACAACAATCAGAACTTTGCATGGTCAGGACGAAACCAGCAACCACAATGTCAACAACAAAACTTTGGACAGCAGCAAAGACAGCAACAAAATCCCCAATATCAAGCTCAAAGGCCGCCGTTTCAACCACAAAATCAGCAACCTTATCGACCGCCTAACCAATGACAACCAGAGCAATTGAACATGGAGTGCATGCTAGAGAACTTCCTAGCAAATCAAGAGAAAGAGAAGACATCCATGAGCCAAAAGATACACTCCATATTGACTCACGTCCGCATGCTCGAGACTCAAATCACACAATTGGCGAACCCTGCACCAAAAAATGATAACCCTCTTTCTTCTCAACCTATTAATCCTCGCAATTCTGAGCAAATTAATTCCATAGCTTGTTCTAAACCTCTTTTGTCTAATGCAGTTATCCTACGGAATAGAACAAAGCTACCAGAACGAACGTCATCAACTGAGCCTGCGCCTAAAAATGAAATTGAAGAAATACCAATACCACCGGCAAAGGATGATGACAAGGTCGCCGAACCACAAGAAAAGGAGAGTGGAGAAAATCAGATAACACGTACTTATAATCCAACTCCACCTTTTCCGGGAAGGTACATAAAAAAAACTCGATAAACAATTCAAAAAATTCGTTGAAATCTTGAAAAAGCTTAATGTGACAGTGCCTTTTACTGACTTAGTATCTCAAATGCCTTCTTATGGAAAATTCTTGAAAGACATTCTTACAAAAAAGAGGGATTTGAGCGAAATTTAAACTATTGCTTTGATCAAAAATTGCAGTGCTCTAATTCCGAACAAGATGCTGGCAAAGCTACGGGATCAAGGGAGCTTCTCCATCCCTTGCAACATAGGTACAGTACACATAAATCGATCGCTTTGTGACCTAGGAGCAAGCATTAGTGTAATGCCTCTCACCATTGCACAACATTTGAGCATGGGTGCAATCAAACCTACCCGCATGGTACTACAACTTGCCGATTGTTCGGTGAAGCATCCGGAGGGAATCCTGGAAGATGTGCCTCTTCAAGTAGGTAATTTTTATCTTCCAGTTGATTTTTTCATTCTCGATATGGATGAAGATGTTGCTATACCTATTATATTGAGATGACCCATGCTCTAGACAACAGGTGCCCTCATAGATGTTCGTGAGGGACAAATTACTTTTCACATAGGGGAGGAGAAAATTTTATTTAAAATGTCTAAACTTGTTAACTGCCCTATGTATGAAGAGAAAATTTGCAGTATGGATGCTCTAGAAGAAGTATTAGAAGAGGAGTCGCCACTCCAACTGACTTTGGGAGAAGAAACGGATGATATATCCAAAAACAAAAAAATGCACAGCAGCGACGAAGATGAACAAAATGACGACGAACCAACAAAAGAACCATCCAAAGAGGACATCTCTGAATCCGACATCACAGGTAAGGAAAAGGTAAGTAAACCTACACTCAAAACTCCTCCTTCCTCACTAAAATATATGT
Organism: Pharus latifolius; assembly: GCA_019359835.1. Classification (NCBI taxonomy): domain Eukaryota; kingdom Viridiplantae; phylum Streptophyta; class Magnoliopsida; order Poales; family Poaceae; genus Pharus; species Pharus latifolius. Next base: position 69,995,884 of record CM033323.1, read on the forward strand.
TCTTGGATGATAATGAGATGCAACCTGTCATAGTTAATGCGAACTTGACCAAAACACAACTAGAAAAATTGATTTCTTTAATTCGTGTGCATCGCAGTGCTCTAGGTTATTCAATTGATGATATCAAAGGACTTAGCCCTGAAAGTTGCATGCATAGAATCTCTCTAGTTAATGAAACTAAAACCTTTGTTGAGCGTCAACGAAGATGAAACCCAAACTTAAAAGAAACTGTTAAAGCTGAAATTTCTAAACTACTAGATGCAAGTATCATTTATCCTATTTCTGATAGTAATTGGGTTAGTCCAATTCATGTGGTTCCAAAAAAGGGAGGTATGACTATGGTTAAGAATGCCAACAATGAGTTGATCCCTACTAGACTTGTTACTGGATGGTGTATGTGCATTGATTATCGTAAATTAAATAACACCACTAGGAAGGATCACTTCTCATTACCTTTCATTGATCAAATGCTGAAAAGATTGGCCAATCATGAATATTTTTGTTTTCTTAATGGGTATTCAAGTTTCTTTCAAATCCCAATTCAACCCAATGATCAAGGTAAGACGACGTTTACGTGTCCTTTCAGTACTTTCACTTACCGGTGAATGCCGTTGGGTTATGTAACACACCTGCAACCTTTCAACGATGCATGATGGCTATCCTTTTGGATTTAATCGAGGAAATAATGGAAGTCTTCATGGATGCTTTTAGCGTTTATGGTTCCTCTTTCGACGCTTGTCTACAAAATCTTTCTCGAGTCTTATGCAGGTGCGAAGAAGTCAACCTTGTGCTAAATTTGGAAATGTGTCAATTCATGGTTTAGGAAGGCGTGGTACTTGGCCACGTGATTTCTGAATGAGGGATTGAAGTCGACAAGGCAAAAATCGAAGTCATAACAATCTTCCTGATCCGTTTGAGACCTAGCCTTGGTTTTCGCACTAGGCTCGCCCAGATTCTAATATGCGGAATAACGGGATCTTACTCGGAAATACTGAAACCCAAAGGTTCATCGAAAACACAGTTCAAAGTAATTGCACAACTCTTTATTTCAAAGAGGGCTTTACACGTCGAACGTTAGGTCCCACTCGCCTACGTCAAAGGAACTATGTGTTTAAGATTTTAATCTAGACTCGATTGTATTCGATAGATTTTCGATGATCTAAACTAGACCTATTACAAGGTATTTATAGTCCAATCGTATGAGTACGTATCCGACTCAATAACCTAAACGTATTAGATTTAGTTATATATATTCAGATCAGATTACAATTCCAAACAGGGAACGAATTCCTTTCTATGGTCGCGAACTAATCCATGGTCGCAGACCCATCCATAGTCGCGAAACCTTTCCGAACACGGTTAAGTCACTAAGCCGTATGCGATCAGGACTTGAAGATCCTCCCGGATCATGACTCCCTTGTTGAGAAGTAGCCAACCCCTGTTGCGACCTCTTGATCAAACTGGAGATGTGGAAATTGGGCTTGTCCATGTTCTCTGGTGTACCACTTTGCCGCACGTGCTCATTGATCTTTTCAACCGATTCGAAAAGTCTCCTTTATGCCACTACGGGTGGTAGTCACCTTCTTCTCCAGAATCACATCTTCACGTAGAGGTTCGTCTCGTTGATAGACCAAGTATTCAACAGATGGTACTATAGTATCTGGCTCATCATCCAGCATTGAAGGCTCCAAGAGTTTGAGGTGCTCAACATTGACAACCGAGTAAATATCCATGTATGGAGGTAACTCAAGCTAACAAGCATTATTACCCACTTTCTGCAAAATCCGAAAAGGACCATAACGAATGGGTTTGAGTTTCTTACCTTCACCTTTAAGTTTCTCTTTACTCAAATGTAACCATACCATATCACCTTCTTGAAATTGCGCATCAACTCGGTGTCGATCATGTCACGCCTTGTACTGGAGTTGAGCTTTTAGCAAGTTCTGTTCAACTTCTCGATGGAGTCGTTGACTACCTTCCAGGAACTTTTGTGCTCGATCTTGATCAGATGCTTCCTTGCTGTTCTATGCTAAGGTAGGGATCACAAACTCCATGTCGAATGAACTCTGTGGTAGAAATCCTAAACAGACCTCAAACGGTGACTTTCCAGTCGAACCATGCACTGCTCGATTAATATCAAACTGCAAGTACGGTATGCTTTCATCCCAGGTCTTCGGGTGCTTTGAGTTATATCCTCTCAAAAGATGAACGACTATGCGATTTACCACCTCGGTTTGACCATCAGTTTGCGGATGAAAAGCAGTACTCCTCTTTAGCTTGGTGTCCATCATCGTCTAGAGCGTCGTGAATCACCGTGGGCCAATAGAAACCCTGGCGAAGGGCCTTGGCTGCGATGGCGCGCGTGGCCAGGTGAGACCCGCAACCTCCCGAGTGAATGTCCTCGAGGAGCCAGAGCCCTTCCGGCCGCGGAAGGCAGCGGAGCAAGGCGGAAGCCCCCTGCTTGTAAAGTTTTCCCTCCAATAGGAGGTATGCCCGAGCCTTGGCTCGGGGGCACTTGGCCTCGGTCTCGTTGGGAGGGTCTCCCTCCCCGTTGATGAAGGAGATAAGGGGGTCCATCCAAGATGAGGTTCGGGTGATCTCAGTGACTTCCGGGACGCAAGACTCATCATCCACGTCCGAGGAGGCCACTGAGGGCTTCGCGATGATCTCCAAGAAAGCCCCCCATAGGGAGCGGTTCCCGGGCGCTGGCTGCCCGGGCCAGGGCATCGGCCCGGTCGTTGTTCCTCCGCGGGATGTGCCACGCCTCTAGGCCGTCGAAGTGCTTCTCCATCTTGCGTACCTCCTGCAAGTAGAGGCTCAAGTTTGCATCATGGCACAAGTAGGACTTGTCCATTTGGCAAACTACGAGCTGGGAGTCTCCTTTCATGAGGAGGCGATGAATCCCCAGGGAGCGTGCAAGGCGCAACCCAAGGAGCAAGGCCTCGTATTCGGCGATGTTGTTCATGGCGGGGAACTCAAGCCGCGCCGCATACTCTAGTTCCTTCCCCTCGGGGCTCCGGAGGACTACTCCCACGCCGGCCCCGGCAAGACACAAGGAGCCATCAAACATGAGCGTCCAATGGTCGCAGCGTCAGGGCGATGCGGGGAGGCTTTCGTCCCAGGGCCCGGAGGCAGGGGTCCACTCCACCACAAAGTCGGCGAGGACTTGTGACTTGATGGCGGAGCACCCAGTGAGGGAAAGGGAGAAGGGAGCAAGCTCGGCCCCCCACTTTCCTATCCGGCCGGTGGCTTCCTTGTTCCGGAGTACCTCCCCCAAAGGGAGGGATGACGGGACAGTGATCAGGTGTCCCAGGAAGTAGTGACAAAGCTTCCGGGATGCCATTAGAAGGGCGTAGTAGATCTTCTCCATCTCCGTGTACCGAGTTTTGGCCCCTTGGAGGGCCTCACTCACGTATTATATGGGACGCTGTTGCCCGTCCTGTTCCTTTACCAATACCGCTCTTACGGCGATCGGGGTCGCGGCGAGGTAAGGGAGCAAGGGCTCTTCCGGAGACGGGCTCACGAGCATTATGGGGCTCGTGAGATACTTCTTAAGATCGTCGAAGGCCTCCTGGGTCTCGGGGGTCCATCGGAACCCTTCGAGGCCCCAGAGGATTTTGAAGAATTGGAGGCCACGTTCCCCCGACAGCGAGATGAAGCAACTTAGCGCGGCCAAGCGGTCTGTGAGCCGTTGAACATCTTTGACCGAGCGTGGTGGGGGCATATCTAGGAGTGCCCGAATCTTTTCGGGGTTGGCCTCTATTCCCCGCTGGGACACGAGAAAACCCAGGAGCTTCCCCCCGCGCACGCCGAAGGCACATTTCTCCGGATTGAGCTTCAACCCGTATGAGTGGAGGTTGCGGAAGGTCTCCTCTAAATTGTCAATGTGAGCAGCCGCGCGGGGACTTTTGACAACTGCATCGTCGACGTAGACTTCGACGTTGCGATCGATCTGGTCCTTGAGGACCAGCATCATGAGTCGCTGGGAGGTTGCTCCAGTGTTCTTTAGCCCGAAGGGCATGTGGACGTAGCAGAAGGTCCCGAGGGGAGCTATGAAACTTGTCTTTTCCTCGTCCCCTTCTGCCATCCGGACTTGGTGATAGCCCGAATATGCATCTAGGAAGCTCATCAACTCGCACCCCGCAGTCGAGTCGACCAGCCGGTCAATCCGCGGGAGCGGGAAGTTGTCTTTGGGGCAAGCACGGTTGAGGTCGGTGAAGTCCACGCACATTCGCCACTTACCATTCGACTTCTTCACGAGAACGGAGTTCTCAAGCCACTCGGGGTGCAAGACCTCCCGAATGAACCCCGCCTCTCTGAGTTTGGCAATCTCAACCTTGATCACCTCTTGGCGTTCAAGGGAGAGTTTTCTCAACTTCTGTTTGACCGGGGGGTGACCGGGGGTCACAGCGAGCTTATGCTCGATGACTTCCTGGGCGACGCCTCGCAAGTCGGAAGGCTTCCAGGCAAAAACGTCAGAGTTCTTACGCAGGAAAGCCGTGAGTTGCTCCGTGTGCTCCTCATGGAGATCTGCCCCGATCTTGATGGTCTTGTCTCCGTCGTCTGCGGACAGTGGGACCTTTCGGAGGTCCCCTTCCAGACGCGGCTTGGGGAGGGACCTTCCGGAAGATACCGCGGCGGCGTCTGGCACCAGGGAAGAGGTCTCTCCCCCCGGGGTCTTGATCACGTTGATGCTCCCGATCATTGCGGCGGCGCACTCATATAGAGCGCGGGCCACGTCTTGGTCTCCTCGGGCAGTGATTACGCCGTGAGGCCCGGGGATCTTCACACAGAGGTAGCTTTGGCGGATTGCGGCCCCCAAGCGGTTGATCGTGGTCCTCCCCATGATAGCGTTGTACGAGGAGGGGAGGTCCACCACGTCAAACCAGACCATCTTTGTCTGGTAGTTGTCCGAGGTACCAAAGGTCATGGGGAGATCCACCTTCCCCATGGGGTGGATCATCTTCCCTGGGACGAATCCCTACAAGGGCCCTGCTGCGGGCTACAGTAGCTCCTCGTCGCCCTGCATCTCCCTAAACGCCTTTAGGTACAGGATGTCGGTGGAGCTTCCGCCATCGACAAGGATGCGTGCCAGGTGGCAGTTGTAGACAGTGGCAGAGACGATGAGCGCGTCATCATGGGGGAAGCGAACCCCAAGCACGTCTTTTGCTGTAAAAGTGAGGGGGACGTCCGACCACTTGGGTGGCTGAGACATTTACAGCACCTCCACTACCTTTACTTCACGCGCGTATTCCTTGCGCTGGCGCTTAGAGTCCCGCCCACAGGCGGACCCTCCCATGATGACGTTGACACGCCTTTGGGAGGTTTGGAAGGGGAGTGTTTCCAACGGGTCCCCTTCCCGCGCTTGTCCTTGCTGTCCCCCCGCGGGGGCAGGAAGGGCCGGTAAGGCCGGCTGAGGGGGCAAGGAGGTAGGAGTCCCCCCCCCATGCTGGTCGAGGAATGCGGCAAAGTGTTGGAGCAGTTGGTGGCATTCCCGAGTGGCGTGGGTATTGGACTTGTGGAAGGTACACCACAGACCTTCCCTGCCTCCTGCAGTGGGGCTTTTGCGGCCACGGGATGACTGCCCTCCCCCACGACCTTTCAGCTTGGGGAAGGGGCGCTTGCCCTTGGAGGCATCGCGCGAGCCGCCTCCACCCTCGAGGACAAAGGTGTCCCAAGGCCATGGCTCGCTACGATTGCCCCTCTTGGGGCGTTTGAGGGGGTCCCTAGCTTCCCGGTCGACGGGGGTGGGGACTCCCTGGTTTTTCTTCCAGAGGTCATCCTCCTCCGCCCGAGCGTACTTCTCGAGTATGGTGAAGAGCTCATCGGTGGAGGAGGGGCAGCTTCGGGAGAGCCTCCGGTGGAGCTCCCCAGGGAGGATCCCGATCTTACACGCCTCAATGACTGTGGAGTCGAGGACGTGAGCTACTTTGCTCTTGACCTGAGCAAAGCGCTTGAAGAAGCTGCGGATAATTTCCCCCGTCCTCTGTCGGACAGTGTACAGTTGCGAGGAATCCAGGGGCGCACGTAGTTCCCCTGGAAGTTTGCGCAAAACTCGCGTTTAGCTGCGCAAAGGACTTGATGGAGCCGGCCTTCAGGTTGTAGAATCACGAGCGGGTGATCCCAGTCAGGTAGAGGGGGAAGACATTGCATTGGACTGTTTCATCCCCCCCAGCCGCCGAAATGGCTGTGGAATACACCTGCACAACCTCGTAGGGGTCAGCCTCACCATTGTAGTGCTCAATGTGCGGTGGACGGTAAGGCCGCGGCCATCGAATGCACCAGAGTCTGCAGCACAGTGGTTGGTTAGCCCCTTCCACCTCTCGGAGGGAGTCCCAGTCGCTGTCCCCTTTGACGGGGGACGGGCATTCGTTGTCAGAGTCGGGGAGGGGCCCAAGAGGTCCGCCGACATGGCGGTAGCGTCCTTTTTCCTCCAGGCTAGTCGAGCTGACCTCCAGGATGTCTGGCCACCCCCCAGCGGCGGTTGGTTCTTCAGCGGGTCTCTTGCCCCGGCCAGAGCGGGAGCAGAGCTCCCCACGTCCATGACCTGGGGAGGCTCCGGGAGGCCTTGCGAGGAAGCCTCCCCAGACCTAGTGGTACACATTTGCCCGACCTCCTCCCGGGTGAAGCGGACTTGATCTACCGAGGGAGCCCTCGGGGGCGGCCCTGGGGGAGGAGGGAGCTCATGCGCATCGACTGTGAGCGTGGGAGGCACAACCGGGGCGTGGGCAAAATCCATTACCGAGCGGTCCCCGGGGGTGCCGTCATGAACCGGAGAGTGGGGGTCCTGACGGGGAAGGTCTAGCGATGGCGCGGGAGTCATCTGGTGGGCCACCTCCGGAACGACGGGCACAACCGGCGGGGAGAAGCCTTCTTCTAGTCTCGGGAAGACCCCGGAGATCGGGTAAGTCCCTGGCATCGGGAACGCCCCTGAGGTCAGGAAAGCTCCAAACGGCGGGCCCACCGAAGCGTAACCCCCGGTGGAACCACCAGCCCGGGGAGAGACCTGACCTCCGAGGGTCGGAGGGGCCACCGGATGTCCCATAAACGGGGGCATTGCCCCCATGAACGGGAACTGTGGGTAGATGGGGGCCGGCGGCCGTGCCAGGACGCGGAGGAGCTCATCCATCGAGCGCTGGGCGCGGAGTTGGCTCTCCACAAGAGCTTCGAGTAGCGCATCCCGGGAGGCCAGGAGATCCACCGGGGGAAAGCCAGTCCCCCCGGGAGCATCCGAGGTCGCGGGGCTTGACCCGAAGCCCTGTCCACCGGAGACTACCAGAAGAGTTAGGGGTGGTACCTGGGTTTGGCCGTGTCTGAGCTGCAACACCAAGACGGCTGCGCTTTCGAGCGGTGGCGCCGAATCACTTTGACCGGCGTCACCGGGAAGGGCGCGAGCCCTCGTTCTTGGGGGAGCCATGGCGATTTGTCGCGAAGTCCCCACGGTCGGTGCCAACTGTCGTGGTATAGCGAATACCCCGGCAGGTTTTGTTGAGGTTCCTAGCGAAGAAAAGACGACGCGAGCTGACCGCGTAACCGGTCCTCTCCCTTCGAACAAGCGCAGCAAATGACACGGAGGTTTATACAGGTTCAGGCCTCAGTGGAGGCCCTAGTCCTGTCGACCTGCTCCCAACTTGAGCTGGCTAGGGCAGTTCTCTCGGGGAGAGATGGATCCTAAGCACGCCTGTTTGATTTTGTGTACTAGGGTAAAAAATGAGTTGTTCCTTTACATGAAGGGTTACAATGGCTTATATAGGCCCAAAAGATGAAAAAAAACTAAACTTCCTCGTCCGCAACCGTTGGATCGAGGGGCACTAGCGTCCTTCTCCCAGCCCAAGGGCTCAGATGCTTGACAGGTGTCCCCACCAGTTCCCGAGGTGCTTCACGTGATCCTCACATGACCCGGCACCGGGGGTCCTTGTCTACGGGAAAATGGCGCCGCCCGGGACGAGCCACCGAGGGGCCTTGTCCCCAGGCGAATGGCGGCGCCCGAGACAAGCTACCTTGTCCCCAGGCGAGTGGCGGCGGCATATGGCGGCGTCCGGGACATGACCGGGCGCCTTATCCCCGGGCAAATGGCGGCGCCCGGGATGAGCCACCGGGGGGCCTTGTCCCCGAGCAAATGGCGGCGCCCGGGGCAAGCCACCGGGTGGCCTTGTCCCCGGGAAAGTGGCGGCGCCCGGGACGTGACCGGGGCCTTGTCCCAGGGCATATGGCGGCTCCCGAGACATGACCGAGGGCCTTGTCCCCGGTCAAATGGCCGCGCCCGGGACAAGTCACCGGGAGTCTTGCCTCTTACCTAGACTTGATCCCGCGGAGATTTCCCCCAACATTTTGAAAGAATACCCGAGCTGCTTCTTCTCCCGTGATAGTCTTTCGACAAGGTATAAGAATAATCATTTTGGAGAACCGATCAACGACCACGAATAGATAGTCGTTGCCACGTCGGGTCTTAGGCATTCCTCCCAAGAAATCCATGGATATGCTCTCCCATGGTCGCGATGGAACTGGCAAAGGAGTGTACAAACCTAATTTTTTATTTGCCGGTTTTGAGATGCTGCAGAGACCACAACCTTGAACAAAACTAGCCACATCTTGCTGCATACGCGACCAGAACACATGTCGGTGAAGATTTTGCAACGTCTTTGTAACCCCAAAGTGACCAGCTACCTTCGATGTGTGCGCTTCTTGCATCCATTGAATTCGAGGTGCTCCACGAGGAATGCAAAGTAAATTGCCCTTGTATAAGAGTCCTTCTCGCCAAACGAACTCTGTAGGTTTTCCTGTTTCAATCTCACTCAGTGCTGTTTTAAAATCAGGGTCTTCACTGTACATATTGGCATAGTCATCATAACATGAGGGCTCGATCTGTATGAACGCTGATAAATAGAGGGTTGTAACATGTGGTCGTGACAACATGTCCGCCAATTTGTTTTGTACGCCCTTCTTGTACTTAATCACCAGATTAAACTACTGCAGATACGACATCCACTTCATGTGCCGAGCTTGCTGTAGCTTGGACTGAGTTTGCAAATATTGCAATGGTTGATGGTCAGTGTAGACAACAGTCTCTTAACCCAAGAGATAACACCGCCAATGTTTCACGGCCCGATGCAGTGCACACAACTCTTTGTCATAAGTCGGGTAGTTCTTCTGAGCTCCTTGGAATAACTCGGAGTGATGTGCCACTGGTTGACCTTCTTGCATGAGCACTGCGCCTATCGCATAACCTGAGGCATCAATTTCTAGCTCGAATGGTTTTTGGAGATTCAGCAAAGCTAACACAGGCGCCTCGCTGATCTTCCTCTTTAGCAAGAGAAACATGTCCTCATGTTTCCCTATCCACTCAAACTTTTGATCGATCCTGGTTAATACATGCAATGGAGAAGCCACAATCGAGAAGTGTCGGATGAACTTCCGAAGATATTGGCATGCTCCCACAAAACTACGCACGTCCGTAACTATTCGCAGTCACGGCCATTCGCGAATCACTATTACCTTGTCCGGGTCAATTTGCAACGTACCGTTGCCGACTAAGAATCCGAGGTAAAGTAGAGTTTACTGGCCGAACTCGCACTTCTTACGGTTGAGGCGAAGTCGATGTTGCCGAAGCTGTTCGAACACCTTTTCGACATGAATGAGGTGCTCATCCCACGAACGACTATAAACTAGTATGTCGTCGAGGTAAACGATCACAAAGTCGTCGATGAACTGTCTCAATACGTCATTCATAAGTCGCATGAAAGTTGCCAGGGCGCTGCAGAAACCAAACAGCATGACCAGCCATTCGAACAGACCTTGTCGTGTTTTGAATGCGGTCTTACACGTATCCTCCTCTCGGATGCTGACTTGATGATATCCTAACTTAAGATCCAATTTGGAGAAGATAATGGCATGCTTCAATTGGTCTAGCAGGTTGTCAATACGAGGAAGGGGGTAGCGGTTCTTGATGGTGATCTTGTTTAGTGCTCGGTAGTTGATGCACATACGCCAAGTCCCATCTTTCTTTGGCACTAACACCACAGGAGATCCACAAGGTGAACTACTCGGTTGAATGACACCATCGTTTAGCAACTCACCAAGTCATCTCTTGATCTCTTCATTCTCCAATACTGAGTTGCGATACATACTCAGATTGGGCAGTGTCGCATCTAACACAAGTTGAATTTTGTGCTCGACTGGACGTTTCGTCGGACGACCCTGGGTAGTCTCGAACAGATCACTGTATTTCTCCAGCAGTCCCGACAAACGACCAGAATCCTCTCGGCATGTCAACGACAATGCTGGTCGAGTACCCTCACTTTGACCAATGGGTCGAATCATGACAAGCACATACTTGTGACATGCATTAACAATTCGTTTGGCTTGATTTGCGGTAATCAAGTTCGAAGTGTTGACGTGGATGTCTCTACTGATTACGAACTTAACTCTGTCTTTGGTTAGGTCATACTCTTGCGCTCGACGATGGAAATGAGCGTCTCGATCATACAGATACGGACTCCCAAAGATCACTTGATAGATATCGATAGGGACAACATCGCATTACACCTCATCAATATATCGTGCAGAGATCGCAAACTGCAACACACACTGACTCGTAATCTGTTGGTTCACATCGGATGTAAACCAACCCAGCGGATATGGTCCCGGGTGTGTGGTAGTCTTCAAACCAGTCGCCGAACCAGTCCAACGGAGACCAGATTCTTCTGACTTCTGGGATTGAATATCGCTACGACCACTTCATACTTCACCTGGATGTTGATGGTGAACAAGTCCTCCGTTGGGTGATGGTCGTTCGGTGGATCCAAACCCTTCTCCTTCGGCATTTCCATCAGAGACAAGGTCGTATCCGCCTCATTAACCGAATTCACTCAGACAACTTCTTCGTCGGATGAAGTCGTAGTAGCCGTGGCTGTTCTTTTCCCTGGTCCATTTTTCTTTGGTCGAAGTTCAGGATGAAGCTTGTAGCATTTGTCCTTGGTATGTCCCGCGACATGGAAATGTTCACAAAAGGCACCCGTGCCCGATTTTGAAGCGTTCTTCTTCGGACTCGACTTTTTCTTTGTCGATGTCGCACTTTCCTTCGTGCTTTTGTTGCTACAGGATTTGTTCTTCTTCTCAATCGCCATAGCAGTTGTGCTTGCGGTCGTGATGTCTTGGACGCCGAACAGACTTAGCTCAGTACTGATCGTTTTCTGAAGTCCAGATGTGTATTTCCGAAATACCTGAGGATCGGACAGTGATATGCCGATGACCATTGCTTGTCTCCGGAATTCCGTAGTATAGTCTTGGACGGTCTGGTCGCGCCGTTGATACAATCTGTGCCAACGCTCCCATCTCTCCTCAAGGTAACCCATCCGATAGAATTCTTGTCGCAGAAGTCATTTGAATTGACCCTACACAAGGTCGTCAGCTTCACTACTGGCGACAAGGGCCTTCCACCAAGTCTTGGCGTGGTCCTTCATCTTCAAAGGTGCGAACTTCACCTTTTGAGCGCTACTGAACCCTTTCAGGTCAAAGTAGGTCTCAAGCTGGTCGATCCAAGAATCCAGTTTCTCGGCATTGATCACCCCATCATATATGGGTATATCAATCTTAACGTCAACCTTGTGCTAAATTGGGAAAAGTATCAATTCATGGTTCAGGAAGGCCTGGTACTTGGCCACGTGATTTCTGAATGAGGGATTGAAGTCGACAAGGCAAAAATCAAAGTCATAACAAGTCTTCCCGATCCGTTTGAGACCTAGCCTTGGTTTTCGCACTAGGCTCGTCCAGATTCTAATATGCGGAATAACGGGATCTTACTCGGAAATACCGAAACCCAAAGGTTCATCGAAAACACAGTTCAAAGTAATTGCACAACTCTTTATTTCAAAGAGGGCTTTACACGTCGGACGTTAGGTCGCACTCGCCTACGTCGAAGGAACTATGTGTCTAAGACTTTAATCTAGACTCGATTTTATTCGATAGATTTTCGATGATCTAAACTAGACCTATTACAAGGTATTTATAGTCCAATCGTATGAGTACGTATCAGACTCAATAACCTAAACATATTAGACTCATATAACTAACTAATTCTAAATAGTTAGGCTTAGTTATATACATTCGGATCGGATTACAATTCCGAACAGGGAACGAATTCCTTTTTATGGTCGCGAACTAATCCATGGTCGCGGACCCATCTATGGTCGCGAAACCTTTCCGAACACAGTTAAGTCGCGAAGCCGTATGCGATCAGGACTTGAAGATCCTCCCGGATCACTTCCACCACCAACGAAAGTGAAGGGCATGGGCAGTTTCTTGAGACATGCAGGTTTTTACCATCGTTTCATTAAGGATTTTTTCAAAACTGCTAAACCTCTCACACATTTGCTCGGTAAATATGTGCCTTTTGATTTCAATGAAAAGTGTCTTGATGCCTTTAATCAACTGAAACTTGAATTAACTAGTGCTCCCATCATACAACCTCCAAATTGGAATGAACCTTTTGAATTGATGTGTGATGCTAGTGATTATGCAATTGGTGTTGTTCTAGCGCAAAGAACAAATAAAGTTTTACATGCTATATACTATGTAAGAAAAACTTTGGATGATGCTCAAAGTAATTACACTACGACTGAAAAAGAATTGCTTCTTGTAGTATATTCCCTAGGCAAATTTCATCCATATTTAATTGGTTCAAAAGTTATTGTGCACACTAATCATGCTGCTCTCAAGTATCTCTTGACCAAGACAGAAACCAAGCCACAACTTGCATGATGGATCCTTCTACTGAACAAATTTGATTTGGAAATCAAAGATAAAAAGGGTGCTGAGAGTGTCTTCACCAATCATCTCTCGCGACTCTTGACCAACACCGCGGACATTCACATCAATGACGCTTTACCTGACAAGCACCTTTACTTGATTCAACAAGAACCATGGTATACCGATATTGCAAATTATTTATTTAACCATGAACTTCCTCCTGGGTTGACAAGAAAGTGCTCCCTCCACAACATCTGACGCTACTACTGGGACGATCCAAACCTTTTCAAAAAGGGAGTTGACAACATCTTTCGACGATGTGTGCCCGACCACGAGATCCAAAGCGTTCTTGAACACTGTCATTCATCTCCATGTGGTGGACACGCCGAAGCCTCAAAAACAGCAGCTAAGGTATTGCAATCAGGTTTGTTTTGGCCTTCTTTATTTAAAGATGCTTATGACTTTGTGCAAAAATGCGATCCTTGCCAACGTTCGGGAAATTTACATAAAAGACATGAAATGCCCTTAACAAATATTCTTAAAATTGAACTCTTTGATGTATGGGGGGTAGATTATATGGGACCTTTTCCATCTTTTATGGGTAACTCCTACATCTTGGTTGTGGTTGATTATGTTCTAAATGGGTAGAGGTTGTTGCTACACCAACAAATGAGTCAAAACATGTGATTAAACTCTTTAAAATAGTCATCTTTCCCCGATTTGGTATTCCGTGAGCAGTTATTAGTGATGGCGGTGCGCATTTCACTAATTATCAATTTCAAAAATTGTTGATGAAATATGGGGTGATTCATAAAGTTGCCCTTGCATATCACCCTCAACAAGTGGACAGGTTGAAGTCTCAAACAGCGAAATCAAGTCAATCTTGTAGAAGGTGGAGGCTCCGTCTTGCATGGATTGGGCACTCAAACTTCCAGATGTCCTTTGGGCATATCTCACTACATTCAAAACTCCGCTAGGTATGACACCCTACAAACTTGTGTTTGGTAAAAACTACCATTTGCCTACAAAAGTGCCTTGATCTATAAAGACAACACAAAGAAGTGGCACGACAAATTCTTGAACAGCACGAATTAGAAGAGCTTCAGAACAATTCCTACAAAAGTGCCTTGATCTATAAAGACAACACAAAGAAGTGGCACGACAAATGGATCCACAACCACGAGTTTAAACCAGGTGATCTAATTCTATTATTCAATTCTCGGTTGAAACTATTCCCAGGAAAATTGAAATCGCGATGGACTAGGCCATACGTGATAGAAAAGGTCTTTCCATACGATGCCGTCTAACTTTGAGGACAAAACGGCACCACTTTCAAGGTAAACATGCACCATATCAAGCTTTACAATGCAGGGACCAGGTAAGTACGCCGAACTCAGTCAATTCTTTTGATTTCATATATTTTTGAACAACCGAGAACGTACCGTTGAGAGGGATGTTAAACCAGCACTAGCCGGGAGGCAACCCAGTACACTAATTTGTAGTTCTCTCTTTTATGAAAACTGTGGCATGAAAATCACTCAATTCTGACGCCATTTGACCACCCAAACCTTGCTTTTCGTAAACTAGGGCTAACTCTTTTTGCAAAAACCAAAAAAATTACAAGCTTTCACACTGGCCGAGGTGGCCACGACCACTAGCACAACCAGTTTTTTGCTTTGTTTGGTTCAAACTTCGAAAAAATCAATTTCTCAACACAACTAAATCGACCACGACCAAGTTTACGACCAGTGTCGTGTAACATCCCTGTTTTTCCCCAAATCCTGCCCAATCTAAGTCTGTCATCTTAAGATTATAATCTAGGGTATGCTAATGCCTTAACTCAAAAAGTTGGCAGCAGAATTCCATCGTTCAATCCTTTTTCGCAAATCAGCCCAAAAGTATCGCAGATTATTCCTTTTCAGATTTTCCAGAAGCCCAAAAAGGCTAAAAGCCACAGATTATCTCCAAATATGTATCTGATTTAGGGAATATATTCCATTTACTATTCTGAGAAAGTTACCCTTTTGCGAGGATTCCAAAATCTCATCCTAAACCCTAGTTTTCAGCCTCGCTAGAATCCAAGCCTTAATTACCTAAATACTTTGTTTTCGTTTTAGCTGAAAACTTGATCAAAACTCCAGAATTTGCCTTTTGTCGCTGCTAAACTATATGTTGAGTTTAGCAAGCCACCCCGATGATATTCTTCTCAGCTCAACTCAGTTATTTCTCCAAATTTACAGATCAGTCCTTGAACCAAACTTTTGAAATTGCAAATCAGTCCTAAGTCTCTTTTCCAGTCCTTTTCGACCAGAGCCGCCAGCAGTTTTTGACCAAATCCTCAGCTACTGTTTCGACCAGAGCTCCAGCGCCCGTTTCGACCAGCTGTGTTCGCTGTGTTTCCTCACCGCCAACAAAGATTTGACGTTGCCTGTGCTCATGGACGCTCGTGCTTGCATGTTCACTCGTGTCCGCGCCTAAATCATCGCCTTGGCAGTGCTTCGACCAGCAGAAACAGCACCAGCGCTGCAACAACTTTGTCAGCTTCATCGTGCCACGTAGCCCCGCTATGTCAACTCTATCGCCTCCACATCTGCACCAGCACTGGACCAAGTTCCAACAACCCCGACCGTCGCCGGTAAAGCCTGGCTAGCCTCCTGCACGTCATCTCATCGTCGTTCGCTGTTGTTTCTTCTGCGCTCGGCCAATCTTTTCCCCGGTGCCAATTCCACTACTGGACTTCCCTCGCCGCCTCCACCCTTCGCCTATTTAATCCCCCTCTTGTCCAAAGCTATCTTCACGCCTCCAGAAAATAGCTAAGTCCCAATTTTAACTGTTCTCTCCTTCCCCGATGAGCCACCGTTGAGGCAATCGTCACCAGAGAAATTCTCAGCACCAAACTCCACTTTCACTTCACCAGTGAGGCCCCTGTGCTTAACTCTCTATGCCTGAGCATCCAATTTGTCTCCGGCGATCCTCATCGCCGGCGATCGTCGAAAAACCCAAATTTCCCTCCAGCCAGTTTCAGTACTCATTTTTGTAGAACAAATCGACCCTTAGCAGATTCTTAGCAAGCCTGTTCAGCACATTTTGAAATTAAGCCAATTTGATAAGTCTCCAGATTCTTCGCACGCCGTGAGTGGTTCACATCAGCGACATGCTTCACAGTATCTCCAGCCAATTCAACCCCATCTACACCTTTTGATGTGTCCCGTAGATGGTGTAGCCCAAGCCAATTGTCCAGCATTGCCGTGTATCATTGGCGCCCCTTTCACTGTCGTCTTCAAGCCCGGCGTCAACGCCGGCGAGCCTCCAAACATCATTGTCGTCCAATCCCTTGCTCCATCATGATCTATATCTCCTCAGGATCAAAACCCCTCGATCAATTTCTAGATTAATCAACCCCAGTTCTCTGTCACAGCAGCCCATCCTTGTTTCAAACGGCCGACGATTTGAATCTCTCCGTTCACCGCCGTCAAGCCACCTCTACCCAATTCACTTCACCAGTAGCTTCATTTTGATCTCGCCTACATGTTTGACAAGTTTGGCGAAGCAGCGCATGCGTGGTTTGTCCAGACGCGCATGCCCTAGTGCGCTGCTGTACACTGGCACTTGTTTTTCTCTGTGCCAGGAACTTGTCTGCAAATTCTTTTTTTCCTGGACTTTTCTATAAAATCTGTTTGTCAGTTAGTTGCCTTACTGTGTTTGGCACCTAATGCTCTCTTTTGAACTCATCTTGACTTTTCAGAAGCCCCAAATTAACTCTATGCCTTCCTCAGACATTGTCTGGCTACGAACCGAATGTCAGCCTGTAGACGTTCGTCATGTCTGAGCCAAACTCTGTGAACCAGACCCAAGTATCTTCTCTCCTGCTATCTTGTCTTCAACCAGATCACCTCGCTTGCATGCATGCTTATATTTTACTTATAATTTTCCCATAGCAAGTATTTTTTGTATGCTTATGTATTGCGATGTGTCGTGTTATTTTGTTGTTGCAAGAGCAGAGCCAGAAGCGGAAGATTTGGAAGGAATCTTTGAAGACTCAGCAGAGCAGTTAGAACCCTCATTGCAAGGCAAGTCTCATTCCCTTGACCATGTCTCTCCTAATATTTTAAAGTAAACTAGATTAAATTCTTTTTTGAATATATGCATGCTTTATCTTTAAGTTAAATGTTATGTTAAAAGAATGTGAATAGATATGACCCAATCTCTTGTAAAGCCTTTTATGTATTTGTGTATCACTTGCACCCTTGTCACCCTAGGACATCATGCTTAGGATATGCTTGTACTTAAATGTATACTTTAAGTATTAAATGGTCAATTATATGATAAACATGTTTAAAAACCCCTTTTTGTGAAAGAAAATGTGAAATAGGAACTGATAGTGAGGATGGTTTGAATGGTTGGCTGCTGTGAGCACATCAGCAATGTGAATGTCTCCTCTCTATTGATTCATAAGGACAAGAACCTTGTGTTGTGCTTCTATGCGACATGAAAACATACCAACCACTTGCCTGGTATGGGACAGGCACAACTCAATAGCTTTCTTAGCATTAGCAGTTCCCTACATGGTATGTCGATCCGGTTTCTCGCATGGAAACTGGTGGGCCGCAGATGGCCGTGAGTGGTGTGAGATCAGAAAAATAATGAGAGGATAAGGTGTAAGGAAGGAAGTCGCCCTAAGCCTCGATTGAGTCATGCGCGACTGCAACCATAGGTCATATGTCTTGCGAGGACATAGGCCAAGGCTAGGAAGAAAGGCAGTGGGGAGGACCCACAACGGTATTTTAGACTTAATTGTCTATTTACCGGGCAAGAATATTGTTAATACTAGGCTGCAAAATCGTTGTGTGATCTCGGCCTTGTCACATGCGTAAAAGTCGCATGGAGCTGATCCGACTTGAAAGCCGAGTGAAGAAGTGAATTTAAAAAGAGATACACCTTTGCAAAGTGTAAAAGAAGTATCAGATACTCTGTACTCCCAGGTCATGGAGTCTTATCATAGTGGATTTTTATCCATGTGGTTCAGCACAAGTAATATTTGGAATGTTTTCATAATGTGGGTTAATAAAAGTGGTGACTCATGGAAGACCATCACACATAATGATTTCTAAAGTATAGCTTAAGATTTCAAAGTATTGCTTTTGAAACTAAAAGCTTTTCTTTATAATTTTAGAGTGAAAATCTATTCTATTCTTACATATAAAACAAAGACTTCATTTCTTGAGAACCCCTCATCTATATACCTGCATTCTCATAACGAGACTTGCTGAGCATCATGTAACAACATGCTCACCCTTTCCTTTGCATACAAATTCAAAAGAGGGATTCGTTGATCCCGATTCCTTTGGTTTTGAGTATCAAGAAGAGGAAGGAACCTTTCCAGATGATTTGAGCTTCTAGAAGGGTCATGTGCCCAGTGTAGTCCAATGTGGTGAAAGCCCATGCTGAGCCGCTGCAAAAGGCAGTGAAGATCTTTGTTGTTGCTTTCTGTGTTGTCCTGTGTATTCGGTACTTTGATACCGACTCTTGTATTGAGAAGCTCATTATTTTTATATCAACTTTAATTAGCATCATCCTTGACGTTGTGGTACTATAATATTGGTCCTCGTGACCTTTTACTTTTTTTAACTATCTGCTTTACTGTTTAAAGTAAATCCTGTTGTTGTGAGCTTGTGATGTACCTTTCTGAGTGCAATCCACCTGGGCGGTTGCCACCGGATTCCTCAAATATGGGTCCCACATCAGATGGTATCAGAGCAAAGGCTCGACTGTAGGTCGTGACCCTTCTATAGACATTGGCGTCCCTAGAACAAAAAATCGCTAGTTCATTGACTAAAATCTAATTACGAAAATCTAATTTGTCTAAGCAAAATATATTATGTAGTTATTCTTTTGATTATTTGAAAAAGTTTTAAACATCATTTTAACTTTTAGGTGCTTTTGCGTTCTGTCTCCTTAGATGGCTTTCACGCCTCAATGGTAGTCTACGAGATCCAGGAGCATGGAGTTAGACCCGATGGATGCGGATGAAGATCAAGAGGAGGACCCAAAAGAGGTAGAGCCTTGTGATTCTTCCAATGCTGACGTCTGATCCCAGACTTCCCTGGATTAACCTTTTGTGCCTGACCCCAGTAGACATTAGATTTTTGTGTGGTAGTTTCTTGTTGTTGTGTGTGCTGGTTGTTAAATATTCCTGTAAGCTGTAGAGGCAAAACTATGTATTTTATAAAAGTTAATTTATGAAAAACATCTTTCACATTTCCATCCCTGTCTCATGGATTGATATCAATATCCCGCTTGTACCCTATCTGTGTTTCCCTCTGAATCAGTAGTCATTTCTTTGACCTCCTGCCAGAGTAGAATGGTTAACACTAGAGGAAGATCTCAAGGAAGAGAGTCCGAGGAGGACACCAGTGATATGAGGAACACATCTGGAAGAAGAGACCGTGCCAACCCAGATCAACCTGGATCATCAACTTCCATGCCACAAGGAGGAAATATCAGTGATGTGTTGATATGGATGGAGTAGGATAGACAGCAGGCAATGGCCGTACAGAACCAAATCTTAGAACAAATAATGCAAAACTTACCATCCAGACATGTTGAGGGATCAGCAATTGGAGCAAGATTAATCGATTTTCAGAAGACGCGCCCTCCAACCTTCTCAAGCAACGAGATCTCCCGCACCAGTTCAAAATTTTGCCAGAGGTGTTCTGTCACCCAGAGGAGGAGAAATTCAAATCAACAAGAGAAGAGGAATACCGACTACAGGATGAGGCCAACTCAACTACACGTCTGCAGTTGAAGCTGGAGAAGCATTGGATGTCGTAATTAGTAGAATCCTGATCTTAGTTTTCAGTTATTTTGTTTGACCCCAGTGCAACTCACTCTTTTGTGTCGAGGTCTTTCGTGCTGAAAAGTGGATTGTCTGTATCTGCATTAGAGTACCCTATTCTTACTCAATCTCCCAGAGCTAGAATGCCGGTTAGATCTATCTGTAGAGAAACTGCCTTTTGTATCGGCAACGTAGGATTCCTAGCGAATCTACTAGTTTTAGATCTTCAAGGGCTAGATGTTATCATTGGAATGGACTGGATAATGAAGCAGAAAGGCCAGATGGACTGCAAAAGGAAAACAATCACACTGACCAACACTGAAGAAGAGCAAGTCACATTCCACGCAGAGAGGACTTTAATAAGAGACCATGTGAGTAGTCTGAACGGTATTGAGAAGATTGAGTTCAAGAAAGTGCCAATAGTCAATGAGTACCCAAAAGTCTCTTCTAAAGAACTCCCGGGAATGCCTCCAAACCGTAACATAGAGTTCACCTTCGAGCTGAAACCTGGATTAGCTCCATACGCAAGAAGCTGGCACGAATGACGAGCCAAGAGCAAGAGGAATTAAGGAAGCAAGTAGAAGAGTTGGAAGAAAAAGGATTTATCAGAGCAAGTTCCTCACCCTGGGAAGCCCCACTACTCTTCAGAAAGATGGTAGTCTATGACTCTGCATCGACTACCGGAAATTGAATGACATGACAATCAACAACAAGTACCCTCTGCCTAGAATTGACGATCTCTTTGATCAGCTCAGAGGAGCAAAGATATTTTTGAGAATTGACTTGAAATCAGGGTACCATCAATTGAAGATTCAGGAGCAAAATATCCCCAAGACTGCATTCATAATGAGACACGGATTGTACGAGTTTACCGTGATGCCTCTTTGATCCGTTTGAGACCTCGCCTTGGTTTTCGCACTAGGCTCGCCCAGATTATAATATGCGACATAACGGGATCTTACTCGAAATTACCGAAACCCAAAGGATGATCGAAAACATAGCTCAAAGTAATCACACAACTCTTTATTTCAAAGAGGACTTTACACATCGAACGTTAGACACACTTTCCTACGTCGAAGGAACTATATGTTGGATATATGATCCAAGGCTGTAATAATATTCGATGATCTAATTAGACCTATTACAAGGTATTTATAGTCCAATCGTATGAGTACGTATCAGACTCAGTAACCTAAACGTATTAGACTCATATAACCAACTAGCTAACTAATCCTAAACGGATTAGCTTATTTATATATATATATACGGATCAGATTACAATTCTCAACAGGGAACAAATTGCTTTTCCTGGTCGCGAACCAACCCATGGTCGCGAAACCTTTTCGAACACGGTTATGGTCGCGAAGCCGTATGCAATCAGGACTTGAAGATCCTCCCAGATCATGACTCCCTTGTTGAGAAGGAGCCAACCCCTGTTGCGACCTCTCGATCAAACTAGAGATGTGGAAATTGGGCTTGTCCATCTTCTTTGGTGTACCACTTTGCCGCACTACTCATTGATCTTTCCGACCAATTCGAAAAGTCTCCTTTGTGCCAC
Organism: Pharus latifolius; assembly: GCA_019359835.1. NCBI lineage: Eukaryota > Viridiplantae > Streptophyta > Magnoliopsida > Poales > Poaceae > Pharus > Pharus latifolius. The sequence goes on from CM033323.1 coordinate 70,017,024, forward strand.
TGCGGGTGGTAGTCACATTCTTCTCTAGAATCACATCTTCATGTAGAGGTTCGTCTCGTTGATAGACCAAGTCTTCAACAGATGGTACTATGGTATCTGGCACATCATCCAACATTGAAGGCTCAAAGAGTTTGAGGTGCTCAACATTGACAACCGAGTAAATATCCATGTATGGAGGTAACTCGAGCTGACAAGCATTATTACCCACTTTCCGCAAAATCCGAAAAGGACCATAACGAATGGGTTTGAGTTTCTTACCTTCACCTTTAAGTCTCTCCTTACTCAGATGTAACCATACCATATCACCTTCTTGAAATTGCGCATCAACTCGGTGCCGATCATGTCGCGCCTTGTACTTGAGTTGAGCTTTCAGCAAGTTCTGTTCAACCTCACGATGGAGTCGTTGAATACCTCCAGGAACTTTTGTTCTTGATCCTGATCAGATGCTTCCTTGCTGTTCTGTGCTGAGGTAGGGATCACAAACTCCATGTCAAATGGACTCTGTGGTAGAAATCCTAAACAGACCTCAAATGGTGACTTTCCAGTCGAACCATGCACTGCTCGATTAAAAGCAAACTGCAGGTACGGTATGCTTTCATCCCAGGTCTTCAGGTGCTTCGAGTTATATCCTCTCAAAAGATGAATGATTGTGCGATTTACCACTTCGGTTTGACCATCAGTTTGCGGATGAAAAGCAATACTCCTCTTTAGCTTGGTGTCCATCATCGTCCAGATCGATCTCAAAAGTGACTAAGGAACCGGGTATCGCGATCAGACACAATAGAAGTCGGCAGTCCGAAGTGTGTCCAAACGTGTTGAAAGAATACCCGAGCTACTTCTTCTCCCGTGATAGTCTTTCGACAAGGTATAAGAATAATCATTTTGGAGAACCGATCAACGACCACGAATAGATAGTCGTTGCCACGTCGGGTCTTAGGTAATCCTCCCAAGAAATCCATGGATATGCTCTCCCATGGTCGCGATGAAACTGGCAAAGAAGTGTACAAACCTAATTTCCGGTTTGCCGGTTTCGAGATACTGCAGATACCACAACCTCGAATAAAACTAGCCACATCTTGCTGCATATGCGGCCAGAACACATGTCGGTGAAGATTTTGCAACGTCTTTGTAACCCCAAAGTGACCAGCTACCTTCGATGTGTGCGCTTCTCGCATCCATTGAATTCGAGGTGCTCCACGAGGTATGCAAAGTAAATTGCCCTTGTGCAAAAGTCTTTCTCACCAAACGAACTCTGTAGGTTTCCCTGTTTCGAGCTCACCCAGTGCTGTTTGAAAATCAGGGTCTTCACTATACATATTGGCATAGTCATCATGACATGAGGGCTCGATCTGCATGAAACCTGATAAACAGAGGGTCGTAACTGGTGGTCACGACAACATATCCACCAATTTGTTGTGTACGCCCTTCTTGTACTTAATCACCAGATTAAACTGCTGCAGATACGACATCCACTTCATGTGCCGAGCTTGCTGTAGCTTGGACTGAGTTTGCAAATATTGCAATGGTTGATGGTCGGTGTGGACCACAGTCTCTTTACCCAAGAGATAACACCGCCAATGTTTCACGGCCCGATGCAGTGCACACAACTCTTTGTCATAAGTCGGGTAGTTCTTCTGAGCTCCCTGGAATAACTCGGAGTGATATGCCACTGGTCCACCTTCTTGTATGAGCACTGCAGTCATCGCATAACCTGAGGCATCGGTTTATAGCTCGAATGATTTCTGGAGATTCGGCAAAGCTAACACAGGCGCCTCGCTGATCTTCTTTTTCAGCAAGAGAAACATGTCCTCATGTTTCCCTGTCCACTTGAACTTCTGATCGATCCTAGTTAATGCATGCAATGGAAAAGCCACAATCGAGAAGTGTCAGATAAACTTCCGAAGATATTGGCATGCTCCCACAAAACTACGCACATCCGTAACTGTTCGCGGTCGCGGCCACTCGCGAATCACTTTTACCTTATCGAGGTCGATTTGCAATGTACCATTGCCGACCATGAATCCTAGGTAAAGTAGAGTTTGTTGGCTGAACTCGCACTTCTTACGGTTGAGGTGAAGTTGATGTTGCCGAAGCTGTTCGAACACCTTTTCGACATGAATGAGGTGCTCATCCCACGAACGACGATAAACCAATATGTCGTCGAGGTAAACGATCACAAAATCGTCGATGAACTGTCTTAATACGTCATTCATAAGACGCATGAATGTTGCCGGGGCATTGCTGAGACCAAACGGCATGACCAGCCATTCGAACAGACCTTGTCATGTTTTGAACGCGGTTTTCCACGTATCATCCTCTCGAATGCTGACTTGATGATATCCTGACTTAAGATCCAACTTGGAGAAGACAACGGCATGCTTCAATTGGTCTAGTAGGTCGTCAATATGAGGAAGGGGGTACCGATTCTTGATACACAAGTCAAGCGGCAAGCGCATCACCGGAGGAGCCACAGTAGCAGGTGAGAAATCTAACGACAGCGCTAGAGTGAAAGAGGGTCGGGCTGTGTACGAGTGAGTGCGTGTGTGGTCGTGGTCGAGTGAGTGTGTGTTTTGAGTGGTCGTGTGCGCGCGTGCATTGCACGTGTGTGTGTGTGCGGGTGGGCTGAGCCAGCGCGTGTGCGCGAGTTGGACCAGTTTGGGCCCAACCGAGAGTTTTCTCCTTTTATTGTTATTATTTATTTCTTTTCTTTTCTTTTTCTAATTTCAATTCTATTTTAAATTCTTAGTTAAAGCTTAATTAGCTACTGTTTGTTATTTGATTTAAAATTAGATATATGTATGTACACACAAATATATGCTTACTCATTTAATAAACTAATTTGAATTGTTTTCACTATTTTCGTATAATCTTTTATTCAAGAAAAATAATTGAAAAACTACAACTTACTTTTATTCCAATAATTTATAAAACAAATGCAAATAGTATTATTTGTTTGGGAGCTACCCAACCCGATGTTTTTATGCAATTCCATTATGCAGTTCAATTAAACTAATTTCATATAATATATTTCTTATAACTAAAATTTCTTTTCCCTTGGAGTGTTGGTTAGTCGTATTCGATCGCAGGTCAGGGAGAACAAAAGCATAGATGCATTCATCCTTGCATTTTGTATTTCCTATTATACCAATATCCTAAAATATTATATATGTATATATATATATATATATATATATATATAATTATGTTTCTCAGGAACTGACGGTAGCGAGGAGCATCGGGGTAAATTGTCGAACTCCGATTTCAATCTCATGTACACCGGCAAGTTCCTTCTTGATCATGTTGAAATTGCTTGAACTAATTTCTTATAAGATAGTTTCATATCTAGTTAAAAGTTATCACTTGCATGGAAAGAGTATTTTTCAAAGATTGACTAGAAGATTTATGGAGATTATATGAATATGATATGACATACATGGGATGTTGATTATGATAGTGGAAGTCTCTGAGTTTGAGATGTTGACAAAAGAATGACTTCCTTCTCTATGAACACATTTGTGTTCATCATGTTTCAGGGATCAAACCCTCCAAATTTGAAGCAATTTCGACCACATTTGAGCCTCCAATGATCAAGAAAACCAACTGTAGAAGCAAAAGAGTCCTTGTCAAAGTCGAATTGGTGAGTAAAGAACCTTATCCATACAAAACAGGTGCAAAAAGGATTTGTACTCGAAAAGGACTCCAGGTCGCGGTCAAAGAAGATTCCCGCTCAATCCCAGTCACGCCACGTGTCTGGCCATCATCGTGCCACAGTGGTGATCGATGAGGTTTCGGCCACGACGCACAGGTAGCTACGGTGGCACCATGTGGCCCGGTTGTGTTCGACTCGGCTTCGGCCACGACGCATGTGTGAACGAGATTGCGCCACAAGTCTGATCGTGTTCGAACTGGTTTCCTTGGCGCGGTTTGTAGGATCGAGGATACCGACTAGAGGGGGGTGAATAGGAGGCTTTAAAACTTTTCAATTAAAAACAACTCTTGCAAAGAATAAGAACAAAAACAATATAGTACAATTAAAAGGAAGAGAGAAGAAGACAAACACAAGGATTTTTCTTGAGGTCTCGGAGACTCGCCTGGTCTCCCTTACTCCTTGTTGAAGCACTCAAACGAATGAATCTTGCTTCAATATCTACGAAGGATATTTCTCACTAGTGGTTGCTCCTTGTCCACTCCAGAAAGGCGAGCACTGATGCCTTTTACAATCACGCCGAGCCTCTCCAACAATCTTCGAACAAGAGAGATCAACGGCTACGCCACCAAACCGTCTTGGTGAGGGCGTTCACCAAGAGTAATAAGTTGCAAGGTCTCTTCTAGACCTCCAACATGCACTGAGAAACTCTAAGTATGCAGAATGATGTGAACGAAGCACTCGGTGGATCACAAAACTCACCACTTGATCAAAAGATCAAGATTTTTATCTCTAAAAAACATGCTCAAGTGTATATGAGAGAAGGAGGCTGCTTGGTGTGTAAGACATCTACTCAATGCCTCTATTTATAGCCCAAAACACCAAAAGAGACGTTGTGCACGAGCTAAGAAGTGACAGTGCATGCTGACAGTTAGCATGGGTCATGACCAGAGAGAAGTAAATCTCAGAGAAAACTCAGCTAGCTGTTATAGGTCGTATATGGAAATAAAACAGCACATACTGACAGTCAGCAACACATGCTGATAGTCATCATCTACCTTAACAACTCAACAAAATCACGGATAAAATTTTGCTAGCCGTTTGTGGTCGCATATGGAAACTGACAGCTCATGCTGACAGTCAGCATCGACCACAAAATCGACTAGTTAAAATAAAAACTCAAAACAAACAGCTCAAGGTCGAAATACATGCTGATAGTCAGCAACACATGCTGGCAGTCAGCATAGGCAAAAAGAAATTTGGCTCAAAAAACACGCTCTCTGGACAAATGTCAGTTAAACAAACTGACATTCAGACTGACTGTCAGCATCACATGCTGATTGTTAGCTTGGATAAAAATAGCAATAACTTTTAATCCAGAGATCCAATTAAGAGTTTAATAGCTCGTTTGAAAGATAATTTAAAAGGATATATTTTTTCAACAGAAGCAAAACCCAGATCTGCTTAGATATTTCTAGAAAAAGCAAAAACACTTCTGCTACCAAAAACTCATCTGAAAAACCAAATCAAATCCAACCGAAAAGAATGAGATGCAGTGACCTAACAGTTTCTCGGTTTATGCTGGAAATGTAGAGAGGACTTGCAACCCCTCTTTATAGTATGGTTAAAACTAAGAAACATATTTCTAAACCGATCAAACTCCAAACATCGAGATCGGTAAAAATAAAAGACAAATTGTACCTTAAATCCTTTGCAACTTCAATTTAGCGTTTTTTGTCTCGTCTTTGTACCTTATGATTTTTTGGGTTTATCTTGATCGTCTTACATGTCTTCCCAACAAAGTTCTGTATCAAATATCTCAAAAACACAATTAGTCTGAAACACTTGTTTTCATTAATCATCAAAATCAGGCATAATGGCCTAGATGCAACAATCTCCCCCTTTTTGATAATTGATGACAACAAGTGTTTGATAATAATAATAAAATTAATAACTCCCCCTGAATATATGCATGAGATATCTCAATTCAATATCACAAATCTCCCCCTGATCATAAGACAAGATCATACAACATAAATATCAATCAATATATCAGAGACCAACAAATCATCTCACAAATAATAAACCATCCACATCATATAACAAAGACCATATAAGAAAATATAACAAAGACCATATAAGAAAAACATTCATCCATCACAAAAACAACATCTATAACATAAATGTCATACAAAAAATTCTCCCCCTTTGGCATCAAGCACAAAAAGGCGAGAGCCGACCCAAACAAAAATGACTATAGCCTACTCCTGCTCACTAGAGGAAACTCCTAAGATACCTGTATCTCTGGATCCTGCAAGAGATCCAGTCGGGTCGACGGCTAGGGAAGATGGAGCAGCGGACGCCTGTGTAGCAGGGCATGAAGCTGATCCTAGTGAGGAGGGAGCTAGGTGGGCCCTCTTGCGAGGGACAGAAGTGCCTGACGAGGGCAATCGGTCCAGAATCTGCTCCTGCTGAGCGAGAAGGCAGAGCAGGATCTGATGATGCTCCTGCTGGGTGCTGAGGATCTACTGGTGGGTCTAGATCACCTGATCTAGAGAATGCTGAAGCTGAGAGAGGGATCCAGTGCCTGTGTCTGCAATAGGTGCCTGATCAGTCTCCTAAACTGGAACCTCGTCCCCTGACTCACCCGCAGCATCATCATCAGATGCGGGAGAGGAAGGTCCAGCTACAGCTGTAGGGCGGGCACCAAGACGGCGATCAGCCTGTCCCAGAGGGTAGAAAGCCAGAGTATGGTGAGGACGAGGGAGCTCTATGTCAACAGCTCGGATGTGAAGAAGCATCGCCATGATGTATGGGGCATACACCAGATGGTGACGTGGAGCAAGAAGAATGTGCTGAATCTCACTGATGAGGAGATCAGCAATGTCGAAGGGCTCCTCCCTAAAGATAGAGATCAAAACATGGAGGGCAAGATAAGTGACTCTGGCCCTGTCTCCGGTCATAGGGGACCAAAGTGAGACGTAGGATCCTCAGGGCCAGGTCAACATCGCGGCGCAGGCCAACGATGTGACGGAGCTAGAAGGGGCCGGAGTAAAGCATGGCCACCTCCCGATGCTCAAGGTCAAGGAGTGTGTGGAGCTGACGCCCAGAGTCAGGGCGAACAAGACCAAGAGCGGCCTCAAACTGCTCCTTCGTGACAATGTGGACCTGGAGGCCCGTCATGAAGGTCAGTGAGTCACGTTGAGGAGAGACAAAGATAGTAGCATAGAACTATCGAATGGGCTCCTCAGCCCAGTGTAGAGAAGAATCATAGACCAGATTTCTGATCCCAACAGAGGCGAAGGAGTCGGCCAAGGAGACGATGCCTGTGCGAGAGGCAATCATGGACCAGGAGAGGGAGCGATGAGCAAAAATGGGGATGCAGCTGTAGACGCTAGTCCAGAGGTCAAGCTACAGGTTCGTGTAAAAGGTGAGAACCTGGCAAGAGTCGCGACCAGTAGGACGCGGAGACAGATAGGGGTTTGTGGAGCAGAGGGTGTGAAGGCAACTCGCATGCCACCAGGAGTAATCCACGGGGACATGCTCGGGTGGAGAGGGAGAACGGGTCCCAGATGGCTAACCTGTTGAACGACTGCTGTTTGCAGCATTCTTCTGACGAGCAACGTGTCGGGATGAAGAAGAAGGCTGATCAGACATGAATCAAAGGAAAACAGAGAGGAGAAGAGAAACAGAGACCTGAACAGAGGAAAACCGACAAACGGTAGAGCGACGACGGTGGTGAACAGGGTTGGTGAGATCGGCCGGTGAAAAGAGGTACAACACAGGCTAAGAGAGGCACGGCAACTCACAGCGGCGAAGAGACAGCGAGGTGCTGTGCGGTGGTGAGACACGGTGAAGAGACGGAGGCTTTAAAACTTTTCAATTGAAAACAACTCTTGCAATGAATAAGAACAAAAACAACATAGCACAATTAAAAGGAAGAGAGAAGAAGACAAACACAAGGATTTTTTCCAAGGTCTCAGAGACTCACCCGGTCTCCCCTACTCCTCGTTGAAGCACTCAAATGAATGAGTCTTACTTCAATATCCATGAAGATATTTCTCACTAGTGGTTGCTCCTTGTCCACTCTGGAAAGGCGAGCACCGATGCCTTTTACAATCACGCCGAACCTCTCCAACAATCTTCGAACAGGAGAGATCAACGGCCATGCCACCAAACCGGCTAGGTGAGGGCATTTACCAAGAGTAATAAGTTGCAAGGTCTCTTCTAGACCTCCAACATGCATCGAGAAACTCTAAGTATGCAAAATGATGCGAACGAAGCACTCGATGAATCACAAAACTCACGACTTGATCAAAAGATCAAAATTTTTATCTCTAAAACAAATGCTCAAGTGTATATAAGAGAAGGAGGCTGCTTGGTGTGTAAAAAATCTGCTCAATGCCTCTATTTATAGCCCAAAACACCAAAAGAGCCGTAGTGCACAAGCTGAGAAGTGACAGTGTATGCTGACAATCAGCATGGCATGCTGACAGTAAACATGGGTCATAACCAAAGAGAAGTAAATCTCAGAGAAAACTCAGCTAGCCGTTATAGGTCGTATATGGAAATAAAACAGCACATTCACATGCTGACAGTCAGCATCTACCTCAACAGCTCGACAAAATCACAGACAAAACTTTGCTAACCGTTTGTGGTCACATATGGAAACTGACAGCTCATGCTGACAGTCAGCATCGACCACAAAATCGACTTGTTAAAACAAAAACTCAAAACAAACAACCCGAGATCGAAATACATGCTAACACTTGCTGACAGCCGGCATAGGCAAAAAGAAATTTGGCTCAAAAAACACGCTCTCTAAACAAATGTCAATTAAACAAACTGACATTCAGACTGACTGTCAGCATCACATGCTGATTGTCAGCTTGGATAAAAATAGTAATAACTTGTAATCTAGAGATCCGATTTAAGTATTTAATAGCTCGTTTGAATGATAATTTAAAGGGCTATATTCTTGTCAACAGAAGCAAAACCCAGATCTATTTAGATCATTCTATAAAAAGAAAAAACACTTCTCTTGCCAAAAACTCATCTGAAAAACCAAATCAAATCCAACCGAAAAGGATGAGATGCAGTGACCTAACAGTTTCTCGGTTTATGCTGAAAATGTAGAGAGGACTTGCAACCCCTCTTTATAGTACAGTTAAAACTAAGAAACAAATTTCTAAACCGATCAAACTCCAAACACCGAGATCGGTAAAAATAAGACAAATTGTACCTTAGATCCTTTGCAACTTCAATTTTACATTTTGTGTCTCGTCTTTGTACCTTGCGATTTTTTGGGTTCATCTTGATCATCTTGCATGTCTTCCCAACAAAGTTATGTATCAAATATCTCAAAAACACAATTAGTCTAAAACGCTTGTTTTCATTAATCATCAAAATCAGGCATAATGGTCTAGATGCAACACGGTTTGGAACTGTTTCAATCCGAATTAGTTGTTATGAGGCGGATTTGACCCGGATTGGTCGTGGATGAGCCGTTTTGAAGCGGGTTTGATCCAAACTGGTCGTTTTTGGTCGTCTTGATCCAATTTTGATTCAAAATTGGTCGAATTGGCTTATTTTAGCTAGATTTGGTCCGTTTTGAGTCATGTTGGGTCAGAATTGGTCGAATCTAGTCGGTTTTGTCTCAGTTTTATCCGTTCTCGCACCATTTGAAAGCAAACTTCATCGCTTGAACATCAAGGAGTTATTTTTGGACATGTTTTCCCATGAACTGTAAATAGAGAAGCTTTTGGCTCAACTTACATGCCTTTTTATCTCTGTTCTTAGGTTTAGAAGCCATCAAGGCTTAGCTTTTAGTCTAGTAGAGTCCCCCTTCTCTATTTCACTGCTTTTGTAAGCCGGCAAGGATGGAAACTTCAATTCTCAAGCAATCAAGTGAGTTTTTGTTTCTTATTATTATTTTCTGTATTCTTATGGCTTTTAGTGAATAGATCCCCTCTTGGGTTGGGGATGACATAATCCTGAAGGCGTGATTTTTCCCCGGTCTTTCTTTCAAGTTTTGGAGTAATTTCATGATGTTTTCTTCCTCCAAACCCAAAATTCTTGTTTCGGAAACAAATGTAACAGTTGAGTCTTAACAAGAATTTAGGGGAGTTCTTGAGTTCTTAGCACCTTGACGCGGAACCCTGAATAGGAGAGAGGCTCTCGCCAAACGTGACAATGGAAACGATCCTCTAACTGTTGACCCAATGACCCGAACTGGAAACTTAATTTGTCTTGGAAAATGATTGAAATTATCTTACAATCCTCGGACCTTGGATAGAATTACGCCGGATGGTTATGGGAATCCCAAAACCCTAGATTTTCATTCCAATTGCAAACCCTAGATTATTAGATTTAGTTATAGAAAAACAACCACCCCAATCACTTAGACTTAATCAGTGATCCATTAAACAAGAAAGACGAATACGCTTGTTCCTCGTGAAATTCGACCCTCAAGTGCTCAACCTTCAACAGTTCACTTGCGGTTATTACACAATCACGACCCTTTCGGTTGTGATCAGAGACCAAGACTGGAGCACTGGATAACAATTTTTTGACTTCCTGGAAGACTGTTTCAGCTTCATCCGACCATTGGAAACCATTGTGCTTAGTAGTACCTTAAAGAAAGGTAGACCACGTTCGCCTAACCGTGATATGAAATGGCTTAGAGCCACCATTCGACCAGTTAGGCTTTGGACGTCCTTTGTTGATGAAGGAGATCGCATTTGCTCAATGGCCCGTATTTTGTCGACATTACCTTAATGCCTCGTGAACAAACAAGAAAACCCAAAAGTTTGTCAGAAGAAACTCCAATGGAACACTTTTCGGGATTCAACTTGATTCATGTTTATTCAAATTACAGAAAGTCTCAGTGAGATCATTTACATTATTAGAGCTTTGTAAGCTCTTTATAACCAGATCGTCTACGTAAGTTTCTAAATTACGCCCTAATTGAGTTAGAAAGGTCTTCTACATCAAGCGCTGGTATGTGGAACCAGCATTCTTGAGCCCAAATGGCATTCTGACATAGCATTAGGTGCCAAAGGGTGTGATAAAGGCAGTTTTCTCTTCATCTACTTCTACCATGCTAATTTGATGGTAGTATGAGTAAGCATCTAGGAAACTCATCAGTTCGCAACCCGCTATGGAATCGACCAATTGATTGATGCGGGGAAGGGGAAAGTTGTCCTTCGGGCAGGCATTGTTGAGACTGGTGTAATCGACGCACATGCGCCACTTACCATTGGACTTGAGGACAATGACCAGGTTCGCGAGCCATTCAGGATGGTTAACCTCGTAGATGAAACCAGCGTCTTGGAGTTTGGATAACTCCGCACGGATGGACTCTTGCCGATCAGGAGCAAAGCGTCGAAGCTTTTGCTTTATTGGTCGCTGTCCAGGCGGAATTGCTAGCCTGTGCTCGATCACTTCCCTTGGGACTCCGGGCATGTCGGATGGTTTCCACGCAAACTCATCTGCATTAGCTCAGAGGAAACTAATGAGCATGAGTTCCTATTTAGCATCCAGTGATGATCCGATCCGAACAGCCTTGGTCGGGTCGTCCAGGAACAAAGGAACTTGCCTTAGTTTTTTGTCTGGTCGTGGAGTTGCCATGACCGCATCAGGTTCTTTGGTCGTTAGCTTGACATCTCGCAGGGGTAACTGATCGACTAACTCTAAAGAAATGTGATCATAGGTTAGAGCCGTATGTTGACTACCTCTAACTGTGATTACACCTTTTGGGCCTGGTAGTTTGACGCACTGGTAGGCGTAATGTGTTGCCGCCATGAATTTGGCGAGTGATGGCTTGCCGACGATGGCGTTGTAAGCGGAATCAAAATCAATCACATCAAAAGTAATTAATTCTGTTCTAAAGTTCTCTGGTTCGCGAAGTGTTACAGGTAACACTATTTGCCCGATGGGCATCATCGTTGAACCAGGTATTATGCCAAAAAACGGGTGAGCCACCAGTTTGATCTTGGAACGAGGTATTTGCATCTCGTCAAGAGCTTTGGTGAACAACAAGTCGAGTGAGCTGCCACCGTCGACCAGTATGTGCCCCAATTTAGCATTTCTAATAATGGGGGTGATCACCAAAGGGATTCTTCGGGGATTGGACATTCCTTTGGGACAATCTTCCCTGTTGAATGTCAGAGAGGTCTCTGACCAACAGGGGAACTGATGCTCTCCTAATGGAGTTTCAACGCTATTTACGTCGTGGTGAACAGCTTTAAATTGACACTTAGAGTAATAAGAGGAAGAACCACCAAAAATGACATTAACATGGTTGCTAGGTACCTAGTATGGCATTACCTCGTCTCCATCGGCGTCTTTTGTGTCTCGAGGTTGTCCGTTTTCTGGTATAGTTGGCATGGGGCCGATTCCTTGATAGACATCATCCAGGCTCTTTAACCAGGCGCGGCAATTCTTGAGGTCGTGCCCAGAAGCGTTATGCAATAGACACCATTTTTTGTTTCCCTGCACGTTAGTCTACTTTTCCGGGCGGTCGTGAGTGCGGCCTCCAGAGGGAAGCTTGGTAGATTTGAATAGAACTTTTTTACCTTTCTCTTGTGGTTGCTTGTCCAAGACTGCAACCTCGTGGAACTGGCTTCCTCCATTTCTGTTGGGCTTCTTAGATCATCCACCTGTAGAGAACTCAGATTTCTTTGCGGAATCTTCCTTCTTTTCGGTTGTTAGGCCTAGTTGAGGAGGTAAGTTACCCTTGTCCACCATTCTATTCCACTCTACAATCTCCGCTACGTCAGAATAGTGATCTGCCATGTCGAATAGGTCTGACACTGATCGAGGGGATGGATACTTAGGTCCTTTGTGAACCACAGTACCTGACACCTTGCTTGAAAGCCCTGATGACCGAAGAATCAGAGATGTTGGGAATGGTATTCCTCACTCCTACAAATCTCTTGACGAACTGTCGAAGGGTCTCCGTTGAAGTTTGGCGCAAGCGATGAAGATCATCCTCCTTGCCGGGCTTCTCATAGCAGTTTTGGAAGTTATTGAGGATAGCTTCGCACAACATCTCCCAGTTGTAGATAGATCCTTTCGGTTGGTTGAACAACCAGGTCCGCGCAGGACCTTCTAGGACCGTGGGCAGGTAATTTTCCATGACCCGCTCGGCTCCCTCGGCTGCTTGGATGGCCGTAACATAGATCTGGAGAAACTCGGTGGGATTTTGAGTCCCATCGAATCTTTCAATCGTACGGGTTTAAACTTATCCGGCCAAACCACATTCCGTAGTCCAGGAGAAAATGCTTTGCAACCCACATACGTACTGCGTGGTCGTTGATCGTCGCGACAAACGCCTTGGTCGCGGAAGTTGTCGACCTAGGGAGGTTCACAATGTGGTCCCAAACATGAGTGTACTAGTATGTGATTTTGGTCGCGTGAAGTACCTATTCGTCTGGTCTTGTCATGTCAGAACCGTGTGGGGTTACGTCGCTTGTGACCTTGGAGTGAGCCCGCCTGTCCTCTGGTCGTCGAACGGGAGGATGCCTTTGGTGTAAACCCAAGGGCCACCTCATCAAGATTATCTGCAAACACTCCTGCGAATATAATCCTATCATCGTTCGCGAGACTGGAAGGCGGATTGCGGAGTGCATAAGCAATCCTCCGGAGAGGATATTTCGGATTTCGCCCAGGTGCCGGTGGTGTTCCAAGTGAGGTCGCCTATGTAGGTGGTGAGTAGTTCGAAGAGGGAATGGGCGTGTAATTATGCCCTCGGCCTCTCGGAGAGGGTTGTCGAGTCCAGTTGTAGGGTCGCGAAACACGGTACCTCGGCGCGTGGTCGCTGGTCGTAGAAAATCTTCTGCAACCTTGTGAACCTCGGCCTCTCACTATTTGCGCTCTTGGTCCTCTTTCTATTTACGTTCTCGTTCCTTCCTAGCATCACGCTGCTCTGGAGTTTCCTCCGAAAGTGCAGTGACTTCTCTAGGGATCGAGTTCACAGACAGAGAAAGCATCTCACCTTTGTCTAAGTCGGACTCGAAATCAAAGAGAGACTTCAGGTTGTCCGGGGAGAAATTCTCCAAGCGGATATCGAGATTGTCCCTTTCCAAGTTGTCTAAGGCAATCGGTTGTGGCACATACTCATCCCCTATTGAGGGCAAGTGAACTGCCTGATCCGATTCCTGTTCAACAGACGTGGTTGGGATCGAAGCTAACGCTTCCCCAAGACAAACTGTAAGGGTATCATCGTCGCCATTAACGAGGACGGTATCTTCATCCATTGCATCTACGTGATCCTCGAGATCGAATTCATTCTCGGAATCGTGTAAGTAAGGGAAATGATCCATGAATACAATGAATCTTGATGTGTCTTTAGGGCCCCACGGTGGGCACCAACTATCGACGATTGGAACCAAGAGTCCCTCTGCCGAACTTATGCAAAGAAGAGTGAGGAAAGATGGAGCCAATCAGACAAGTTCTCAAGATGTTCAAGGTATCTATGAATCTAAGAACACGGGGCTAACTGTTTATCCAGGTTCGGGCCCCTTTTAAGCTGGGTAATAGCCCTGCGTCCTGTGAGATTGATTATATGAAAAAGGAGTTACAGAGAGGTGATTATAGAATGTAGCTAGCTAGTCCTATCTTTGCTAAGTCTAGTCTTCTCTCTGTCCGGTCTCTCCCCCTCGATCCTTCCCTTGAAGGCCTTCTTATACTTGTCGAAGAGGTCATTGGTCGTCATCTTGGAAGCACACCTCACGATCTCACCTAACCACCCCAGAGTAATAGCTGTGAGTACGTGGGTCGTCGTGGAACCACCTTACCATCTTAACCTCCTTTGACGGTTACCTTTTCAGGGACTTATGATTATCTTAGAAATAACCATAAGGATCGTGATAAGGTAGTATCTAAAGAATGACCACATAATACTGCGATCACAATGCTAAGGTGAGTTCTTGTATCCGCGAGAGAGGATGGCCATAGGGACTTTCTCCGTGACCACGCCGTCCTTGGATACAACATAAAACATAAGTTTAAAGATAACGAATGCCTTGATTTTGCGTTAAATGAATATGGTTGTTGAGTTATGTCCAAAATGCCTTTAGATTATCCAACATTTCTTCTTTTGGCCTTCCGCAACCATAGGGAGAGCCGCGGCCATAATCAAGCGCGACCATGGAGGCCTAAAAATAGCTAACAATTCTCGTCAGAATGTTGTTACTAAACTTTAAATACATGTTTCCCTGAATTATTAGCACTTGCATGTTTCTTAGTACCACTTCCAGATGCCGACATTGTGCTCAAATTTCTTTTTGGATCACACTTGGTTCAATTTATTTTACCTCGTGTTCAGATGCGACACATGCTCATAAAAGCATTTAATCCTAGTTCTTTTATTCAAAAAATATTTAACATGAGAAGACAAAGAGAATAGTTAGTTCAGTTAGAAAAACAGCACAGATTCTGAAAATTAGAAGATAAAAGTGGAGACATGCTCATTAGTCATCAAACTTTGCACAAAGAAATGTGGTGATCATTTTCAGCACAAATTTGTGGCAATTTACTATTAATAATAGGGGGACCTAGTTTGCTCGTGAACGACTGGGATGGTCCATTCACAACAAACATAAAAACCAAAAACCTTTCCAAACCATCACCAAGTTTTAGGTGTGGTTTGAGCTCTTTATCCTAGTTCCATGACCAAGCCTTTCCACTCCAGAGGCCCAGCCACACCTCTTATATCCTAAAACTGTATGTTTTGCTTTCTCCAACTATGCCTTCTCTAGTGCAAATTGTTGTCTTGCCAAGTAAACTAGCCTTTTTTGCAGTTCCTACCAAATCATCTCCAAGTCAGACAAGGAGGTTATACTTAATTTTTTCTTCACCTAACCTGAAGATATGTTTGGTAGAGACAAAAGAAGTTAGCTTTATTTGGCTATTAGGATTTAGGCCATTAGCCCATTTGGGCTAGAACAAGCCGGTCTCTGAGAGACCTATCTTGTCATTCTGAGTGCCATCTCATACTGTCATTACTCATACATCCAGTATCCAGATCCAATTCATTACAGTTCAATAAAAATTGAAGAATAGAGAAAGAGTGAAAGGAATTGAACCAACTTGCAAAGCTCCTGGAGCTTCAGTCGAGGAAGGTGGAGATGACCGTGAACCAACTTGCTGGGGCCTGGGCTCGGGGAAGAGGTGCTGTCGCCGGGGTTGATGCAGGCAGCCACAGGGCACGACGTCTTGCACTTGCCCTAGGGGGCACATGCGGCAACGACTCCAATTTGGGGATGTGATACTCAAATTAGGGTATGGACGAGGGAGCCCGTAGAACAGCGACACAGAAGGCGGCGAGGAGCTCTGGGAGCAAGAGGCGGCGAGGATGGTAGCTTGTCGGCATGGAGCTTTGGGAGCAAGAAGCGGCGCGGCCATGGAAGAAGAGAGTGGCACAGCTGAAGAAAATGCACAAGGGCGTTGGTGAAGAAGGAGCGGCACCGACGGCGAGGACTTGCTCGATCTCGCGGTGTGCGGAGTAGGAGTAAGAGGCAACACAACCATGGCTGTGGAAGAAGAGAGCAGTGTGGCCAAAAAAAAGGGAACGACGGTTGATCTGTGCCGGTGGCTGAGAGCCTAGGACTAGCGAGTAGCGGCTGTGACCGGCGGCCGAGAGACTAGGCGAGCGATAACCCGCGGCGAGCTTGGAGTGTCCTCGTGGTCGTGGAGCGGTGGAGGTGGAGACGCAGTTGAAAAATTAGGGTTAAGTTGCATTGCAGTGGGCCGTGGGGTGGGGCAGGGCGATAGGCAGTGGCCTAGTCCAACTTGTCGGATATTTCGGATGATCCGGATATCCACATCCATTTTCATATATATATATACCTTACCGAATAAGAATAACTACTATATCCGAATCCGAATTTGAATTATTTGTCGGATGCTAATTTTCTTACCAAATAACCATTTTATCAAATTCGGTAAACAGATATCCGCATCCTATTTACACCCGTAGGTATTATTTTATGTGATGATGTTTTCTTAAGTAAAATTACGTCATTTCGTGTGAATTGTACAATTCATTCTTAGTGTTACAACGTGAAATTCCACTAACTAGTATACAAAGATACATGACATTTACTTATTAATTTTTGTGAATTTAGCATTTATTTCACCTTTTCTGTATGATGCACACTAAAACGTGCTGTACAAAGTGAAGCATGTAATTCTTGCAGTTTGCAATTCTTCAGTGATATCCTATCAAACTGATAACACGTAGAATACTGTTCTCCAAAATGTAATGAAAAAGAGTGGAACACAAACACTAACAAAAGAACTGTGAATGGGATAAACAAACACAGGAACCAGTGCAACAGCCTGCACGTGAAAACCCTCGAATAAATTATCCACGATAGTTGAATTGATACACATAAATATCCTATGTACATTGCTCAAACAAATGATACATTGACAATGAACCCAAAGAAATACATATCCGAATTCCCAACCCTTGGATCTAGAATCCTAACATGGGATACAAAAAACACAGAAATTTACCCAGTGCTTGGAACTAGCTTTGTTCAATTTACGCCAATGGAACTTTCTTTGTCGAGTGTTCATCCAGCCAATAGATGATATCACTGAGAACATTAAAAATCGTCTCGTCAGGTTCACCTTCCAAGATAGAATGGTAAGCACCTTTGTAAAGGCACAGCTTCTTGTCTGAGCTCTTTGCCTTTTCGTAGAGAGCTTTGCTCACAGCAGGGTCAGTGACCAAATCAGATTCACCATGCAAAATGATCATGGGCAGAGAAACCTACATGGGATTAAAAAATGAAGCAGGTCTCAACCATGAAAAAACTTAAAACAACAGCAAATTCCAAAAAAACAATACTAGAGCATCTATAAATGGTTAATGCTATACAACTCACTAAAACAAAATATCATATCAAGCACAAGTGTCTTATATCAAGGACAATTAACCACGTTGTCTGCCTGTCTGATTAAACCCATCTATTTCCAGATTTTGTATGCTAAAAGATTGAACTAACACCAACCACAACAAAACATATTGCTCTAAGATCACTTCATAACATTAGCAATGTTAAAATTTACTTGGAGACAACTAAACAATGAATTAGAGGGAAAAAATCGAGTCCCAATGTGATTCACAGTCCAAGATGAGCAGTGAATGATAATGGACTCGACTGTGCATGCCAAAATCTGCAAAAAGCTGAGTTGGACAATATTTATCAAGTAGCCTTCTGGGTGGTTCTCAAATTGAGTCCGTTATGGAAAAGTATGAATTGTATTCCAAAGAATTCTATTCAGATCCGCCGAAATAGATGGTGCAACATGCATGCTGTCATGTAACCCGTTACATGAGATTGCACACAAAGCAGTGTACACCCACACATACAGACCAATTCCACACCCTAGTCATGGCGATAGTTTCTTTGTTAGGGAATTAAGTTTGACCACATTGAACATGTGGCATTGACTTTCAACATTTGTGCTTTTGTTACCATAAATTGTCCATATTTTAATTTCTAAATATTTGATGAAGCATAGAGTTGAGCTGAGTTAGGACAAGTCATGTACACTAAAAAGGAACCATATTACTTGGATAACTGAGATGCCCCATTGTCCCCAAAGTCTTCGAACCATGATAGATTTTTAGACTAAACAATGTTTAATCTTGCAGAATATATTTAAATTCTGCAATATATCAAATAGGAATGATGTGTATACTAGATGAAAAAGGATACTACTAGGAAACGACCAGTAATGTTGTGAGGGTAAACCTACAATGGCCAATTTGTGGGTGGTCTCACTGAGGGTTTGGATTACCAGTTTTAGATTAGGGCCAGTTAATGGTGGGAACTAGAAAATAAAAAGGGATGAAAGAGAGATGAAAATTTCAATTAAAAAGTTGTGTTTGACCGGCAACTGGCCAGATACCCTAGTCCGATTTCCAACCAGTAATCAGTTGTACTCAAAACGAAATACCCACACCATCTTTAACAATAACAGCAAAAAGAATTGATAAGATACTAAATACAAAATATTCTGACTCTTTCCCTTCTCTTCGAAGGGTAGCTTTTCAACCCCCATTTTTGAACCCTGGCCTACCTTCTCCATCCCCTCCTTTGCTCCATCTCAAGCCACATGCCTCATCCTACTTGTCCCTACTGCTCTCACTCCTAACCCCACCTCCTCTCCCTCCCTCATTCCCTCATCCACACCCATACAGATACGCTGCTGTAGACACTGCCACATCTCTTGTCCTCTTCTTTCTTGCCTAAGATCCATCTTTGGACATGCAGCAAGCATCTAACTTGCATCGAACTGCACCGATTTTTTTGGGGACATACATCCAGGGTGAAAACATAGTGGATTCGGATCGGATATTAGTCAAATCATATTTGCATCCATATTTTTAGATCAAATTCATATTCAGATTTGGATATGCTCGGATTCAAATTCGGATATGACAAATATCAGATTCGGATTTGATTCAGATTATTTTTACTTCAGATTGGATTTTGGATTCTTCTAATATTCTTTTGATTTCATTATTTTATTAGTACAAAATTTAAAATTAACTCATTTTAAATCAAGAAAAAACATATTGGAATGAATTTGTACAATATTTCTATTATTCATGCAAAAATTTGATTACAAACTTGCTATGCCGCAAATTTAGTAAAATTTTCTTATAAAAATAACATTTAAATTTGAATTCAAATATGCAAGTACGGATACGATACGGATATTTTTTGTTGGTTTTTGATACGGATACAAATAGAGAAAAGATGTTATTCAGATGAAAAATTCCCAACCATATACGCATGTTGTTGGATTCAATTCAATAATTGGATAATTCGGATAATCTGTATCTGTTTTACAATTTATGGCCTATCAAACAATCTCTCGTAGCTCTAATTTTTTCAATTAAATTGGCCTTAACCTAAATAGTTAAATTGTAGTCGAGCGTGGGATTTAAGTGGGATGATTGGGTCATGTTTAGTGGTAGGTGACAGGTTAATTGGATTGTATTACATGAGTTAAGCCATTAGTATTAATAGTGCCAACAGTGTTATTGTTTCATGTCAAGTTATCTATTTAGGCAATTATTCATAAAAATCATGTCTTGTCGTATTGACCAATGCCATCATCCTGCTGTGTTTGGGTTGCCATTTATTGATCCGGTTAGTAATGGTATTGTGTTACGTCTTAAGGTTAAATAGGTTCATGTCGGGACCTGACCCAACAAGAATCTGGCTCAACCCAAACCATTGGCAGCTCTATAAAAATGATATCTAAGACAACACCTGGTTTAAAATCGACAAGGTCTCAAACAAATACCACTTCTGAATATTTCTCTATTATAGTCCTTCACTGAATTTCTTATATATATGTCACATCCCAATTTTTAGACACCCCTGTTAAAAACTTTTATATTAATTTTTATTCTTGTAGTTTACGGCTAACCTAATTTGCATATGTATATATGTATACATATACATATATATGTATGTGTGTATATGAATATGTATATGTATACATATAAATATATATGTATATGCATGCATGTATAAATATATGTATATATGTGTAATGAATTGAACTTATCTCTAAAGAGCCTTCAGGACACAAAATCATACATGTATATACAGTATTGTATATTGTTTAATCCCCGGGAGAAGAAACCACAACGTGGTGTATTGCCACACAGTAAAATGAAAGGTAGAATTTCCTCCTCGTGATGCCAGTGTCAAAAGTATCAAGAACCTGCAGAAAATCAAATAATATACATGTATGCACAGTAAAGTATACAGGAACAATACACATATACACACATACAGAGTAGAACAGTATAGCCATGAACAGTAACCCCTCTCTCTCTCTCTTCTGTGTTCAACAACAGCAGCAGCAGCCAGGTTGGAACTTTTGATCAATTCTTGCATATTGTTTGACCTTCTTGATCTCTAGTGGCTATAAATTCAATTCCCGATCAACTCCGGCGAGAATCCCGGCCAGAACGATGACAAACTCCTCGGCCACGCTACTATTTTCTCAGTTTTACCCGTTTTACTCTATTGTAGCGTCCCGGGCTATTGTCGTTTTAGTGTTTCTTCTTTGAATTCTTAGTAATTGTTGCATTGGGAACTAGGTGCCAGGGACTTCCAGAGGTCCCTTGCACTGCCGTCGATGAGTCGTAGCAGCAAAATTTCCACCGGCAACGAGTTCCGCAATTGAACCAAACACCAATCCGTCGATTAGCTAATCTCCAACCAAATTGAGTATACCAGTGTGTTTGTCACTGCCTGAGCTACCTCCCCACCAAATCCAATGAAGTCTGATGGCCGTATGCCAGGCAATTTTGGGATTTCGTCACTGGCGATGGTGAGGCATCAGACTGATAAATTGAGCACCTCTGTCCAATTGCCGGCACATACACTCAATTAAGGTCATGCTCGATGTCGTCGAAGTCCCCAATTGTAGTTTCATTGCTTCTTCTCTTGAGATTTTAAAACTGTCCTGTTCCCATGGATGTGCCATGGATGTGCCGTGGAGAGGAGTCCCAGTGAAGTCGCCATTGAGATTGCTACTGCGATTATGCCCTAATTATGCCTTAGAAGCTATATGATGAGCTATTTGCTCAATTCTCCTCGCCGTCGTCGTCCTCGACACCGACCATGCTACACCAGTAGCCCCGCCTTTGAATTCCGATCGTCGGTCAACGGCCGCCGTCGATACCGTCGCTGTCAAAGTTAGCGAGACCCCCTAGCACCATGGCCCCGAGCCCAACCCAAACCACTAGCCAAATCGTCGCTGGCGAAGGCTTTGCCACCCGCTGCCACGGTGTGCTCCGAATACCAACCAAAGCCAAGTGCTAACATTCAAAAGGCCAGGTGACTCTTTTTAGGGTTTTAAATATAATTTTATCCGTGTCATTGTTAATTATATTAATTAGAGACTAGCCATATATTTTTACTTTATGCAAGTCATCTGTTAGTCCAGAAATGTTAAAAATGCCGAAACACTATTTGAATTTTATATATATTACAATTTAAATTATAAACCTTAAAAGTGCTAAATCCCTCTAGGAAGCTAGAACTTCTAATTAACTTAAATTGTTAGAATCCTTTACCTATTTTATACAAATTTGTCTTTAGGACCTAGATCCAATTCGGCCTGTCAGACCTGTTAATTAGCCCTTGGATGTTTTCGAAAACACTGTTCCTATTTTACCCTAATTACTGTTTTCGGAAAGTGCTGTTAGCCTAGTTCCTAAGCGATTTTATAATCCAATTTTGATTGATAATGTACTTTAACTATGACTATAATTAGAACCCGAGACACCCACCGCTGAAGATCAAATCACCAAAACTGTATCGGGATATCCAACCCTAGAAGGGCAAGGCAAATCAATTGACCTTGATCATCTAGATTTAATATATTATATAACAATGATAGATGGTTTTAAACCTAATGACACCCAAATGCTTCATACTATTATTATCATATTTGAATAGCTAATTAGATAAACAATTAATGGATAGAGTAGGAATCACGCCACAAATAAATATGATTTTGAGCACTATGAGATAATGGAATTAATAACAAAAATTTTAGTAATTCCATTATGGAGTTCAAATATATGACAACTAAATGATTATTCTATTTAAAAACAAACTGTGTGCCATGTTAAAAATTAAATTATAAAGGAAGAATACTCAAGTAAAGTGGATTGGAGCGATGATGGTGCATGAGGCACATGGGTGATGTGGTCAGTTTTTTATCCGAACACTTAAGGATTAAATCATTGTGCCTTACTTCTAGTGGCATGTTACTATACTAACCACAAGCCTGGTATGAGACGGACATGACTTAGTAACTTTGTCGAATATTTAACTTAGCTCTGCATGGATAGTGAGGAATAGAAATAATGTGATTATAAGATATGGTCCTTCCATTGATTCACTACTGGACAAAAGAGAGTGATCCTACCGCGGGCCAGCACTGAAAAGGGACCTGGGTAGGATTTTGTTTGATGCATGATAAAACTTGGCTCGGCAGAGCTAAAGTTATTATACAACTGAGAAAAGCATGTGATTTTCAACTCAGTCGCATGCAATATTGTTGCATGTATATGTATTGACAATGGCAGTCAAAATAAATTGTGGGGAAAATAATACACCTCTGCAGAGTGTAAAGAATGTATTCGAATACTCTATATCCTCGGATTAGAGTATGTCATGGTTAATGAACTTATGTAGTTGGACACAAGTAATTTTATGAATGACATTTTAAGCTAAAATGTTGGATCCATCCTTGAAAATTTAATTACAATGTATACTTCTATCAATGTGAATAGGATATTGAATTACTACAACCATTACACCACAGTGATAATTTATGAATGTTTATTATGAATACTTCCATGAACCCTTCATCATGTTTACCTATTATTTGAATATAAATGCACCTTGTCACACTTGGCTTGGTGAGTACCTCGTACTCACCCTCAAAATTTTAATTCATTAGAAGAATATGAAGCTGACTAGGAACCACTCGAGGACGAGCCAGCTCCACTCGAGGTCATAGCTCACAGCCGAACTCGATTGTGGGAAGGATTGTTGTGCACGTGTAACATAAATAAGATTTGGTCATGGCCCCTACTGTAAAATATTACTGTAATATTGTATAATTAGTGTTCGGAAGTCATGCTTGTGCTATACACTTCTCTTGACAACTGCATCCTAAAAATTTGTAAGCCACGCGGGACTTGCCCCAGCAAACCCCCGTAAGGCACCCCGTCACAATATAGGAAATATAAAAAGAAAAATTAAATAAATACAAAAAGTTAAAGCGGAATTTGAAAAAAGCCAACGCTAATGTTGCTAGTGTCCTTCTTGAGAAGCCGACAATGCCAGCTTCCCATGGGAAGCTAACAACACTAGATCCCACCTAGGAAACCAGTTTTTTAGCATCTCTATACTTATTTAATAGCCCACATTCAAATATGCTTAGCTTGTTAGGGCAATTTCACAATGGAAGTTAAAATACTGGTTTGCCTATATCACAATGGAGATCAAGGCCAATGTCACAATGGAAGTTAACAATATTAACTTGCCTATATTCTCCCCAAAATAGTTCAAATAACCATCAGAACCGCGAAATTCTCATGAAACTTCAACTTAAAATATTCATTGATCTATGGTATACCAGCATTTTGCAATCAGGCAGTATTAGTGCATTCTTATGTGGTCTGTTTTTGCAATGGATCCGGCCTTAACAACTTCTCTAAGGACGCTGGTAGTGGTGAGCACATTTGAGTTAAACCAAGTAAACCGCACCACACCAAACCAATTAACCAAGAATTTTGGTTTATTTGGTATTCGATTTTTGGGTTGGTAAAAATTTGTCGTATCAGGTTTGACTTTTATATTTGGAATACTAATTATTAAAAAATCAAATGCCACCGAACCAAACGATAGAATAAACCAAACACCCACCTGTAACATCCCCATTTCCAATCTTAACCCTAATTCTTGTCAATTTGTGTCTAAGTCTACCCAATTCTAGATTGATCATCCCTGTAGTATGCTAAAAATTTAAAATCATACATCCATGAAAGATCTCCCAAAAAATTACCCTTTTTCAGTGCAACACATGGTAAAAATCATGTATTTGGAAATTTGCATTTTTGCCCTTAGAGCTCACATGAATGAACCATGAAAAATCATTTTTCCATTTAAAACCCTCTCATGGTCATCATGCATTAACTACATTTCCAATTTACCCATCAAAACAATTAAAGTAGTTATAAAACAATCCTTTCGTGATCAAGTCCAAGAGAGAACAACTAATGCATATAACCTCACCTGCCACGAGAAAAGACCAATTGACCCTCAAATTTGCCACTTGAGCAATATTGGAATACCCAAAATGCAACTTGACCAACATATATGTATATATACACTTTACATAGACATCTTCACCACATTTTCTCACACTTAAAACCAGGTTTTCTTTTTGTCTACTTGTTCTTGCTATTCTTAGTTCATACATTGCACACACTCAAAAACTCATCCAATGCATCAAAACCAGTAGCCAACAGCAATTTCTGAAATCTGTCAGCTGCATCCCTGCCGCAGCAGTGTTTTTTCCCAGCCATGATAGACTGCAAGTTCCTTGCTACAGCCAGTGTGGTCCTCGCCATCATCCTGGCCGTTGCCGCTACGCCAATGGCCAACATTGTGTCCCCCCAGCATCTTTGGCTTGTTTTCAACCTTCTTGTTGCAAGGCACCGCCGTAGTCATCACCGGAGTCCGCCAATCGCCAATCTACGCCCAGATCCACTATGTCGGCCGCCACATAGAAGTCTCTGCCACCATGGTTCTTCGTTTCCTCGCCTTGTTGTCATCTCAAGCACGCCGTTGTGCCCTACCGCCGATGTAACCGCTGTCCAGTGCCACCCGGTGTACATCTAATGTCATACGTTGATACTCCTTGTGTCAAAAAGTGTCCTAAAAACTTCTAATCAAAAATCTGTTCGTGTAACTTTGTTCGCCTTGTCGTGTGTAACCTAACCATGTGTATTGTTTCACTACCAAAGCTCCAATGTGCAGTTTCCCTATTTTCCAGCCTAAGTTCTAGGCCGCGACACTACCGTTCAACCTAATTCTGTCCAATTTTTCTCTGTTTTCTGACCATGTTTATATTCTGTAATATTAAGTTACTTTATGCTTGATTGAGTGATCATCTTGTAATTGTTGCAGTTTAGGGTCCAATCAGCCAGTTTCCAAGGAGCAAGAGGCGGTTCCAGACCTGGAGGAGTTTGTAACTGATCCGCAGGCAAGTCACTATGTCCTTGACCATCTCGAGGCCCATACTTTCTGAAATGCTAAGTATATTGGTTTGCTAAGTATGCATGATAATTTGGTATGAAAGCTTATATTGGAAATGAACATGATTAATTATCCGCCTACACTTGTGTAGCGATTCTTGATTTGTCAAACTGTATACCTGATTTTTGATGCTCTAGGGTTAGCTACAGCAATAGCTTCACACAACAATTCTATCATGCAACTAAGATCTCATTATATGATTTGCAACTTATTCCATGCAACTTAAAAATGATATTTTGTTATAACTAAAGTGCTCTGAGGTGAGAATGAAATGGTCCGTAAGGGTGGGTGTGATGTTGGTAAAGATCAAGCGATTGTGCTAAACAATTAATGACATAAACACGTGCGTCACAAACCCCATTGTGTGATGGCCTGAACACAATAACTTGTTGTGTATCGATTTCTATTCCTATATGGTGGTCATTCTCAGTCAAAATCTGAACTAAATGTACGTGACATGTAAGAGGAGTAAACAACTTGAGTGCCCTATTATGGACTCATGGAGGTGCACCTCACAACGTCAAAACTGACTATCCAGTCTGTTTGCTGAGTAGGGATACAAATTAATACAATGTTTGTAAAGAGTCTCATTTCCTCAACTTAGTCATATGCAAACTGTTTATGAAGTGGCTCTACAGTTATAGTTGATGGAATCTTCTGAGTAAAATGGTACATATCTACAGTGTTAAATAAGTATTCGAGTACTCTATACACCAAACTTTGGAGAATGGTCTATGAATGATGTTCATGATGTGTGGCACAAATAGTTTTTGTATGCTATTTGATAAATTAATTTAATCTGTTAAGAAACTAAGCTTCCTAATCCATAATTCTTTACTAAAATGTTAACTACTGCAATTTGATAGGTTTTACTCTTCCATTCGCTTACTAAATTTTCATCTATTTATTCTTTATCTGTTGTTAAGTTACTGTAAACCTAAACTTAATCCCATTAACCTTCCATCATGTTTCACCTATGATATTGTACCATATTTGTATTCGTATAAAGTGGTTTATTGAATATGTTGTACTTACCCTTGTATTTATGCTTCACTGGATGTCAGTGCGGAGGATATAGGGTTTCTCGAGGTTGAACCCGAACCTTGGAAGACCAAGAATTCAATCCAATCTTTTGAGGTCGTGTGCCGCAATTGAGCTTTCTGTTGTGGGTACTCAGCCACGCCGATGTTTTTGTTAAAACTTTTTAAACCCTAATTTGGACCTGTCTGCCATTTATGTAAATTAAGGCACAGATACCAACTTTTTTACCAAACTGTTTATGCTAAAACTTTATGTAGAAGTTGTGATTATGATATGTATTTCTACTTACAACTATATATCCTGGGCAGTTGTGAGTCAAATGAGGGTCTGTTGCTTGAGCGGACCACCCCGACACCACCTTGTTTATGTTAAAACTTAATTATGTAGAAGTTGTGAGTGTGATATGTATTTCTGCTTACAACTATAACCTGGGTAGTTGTGAGTTAAGTGAGGGTCCGTTGCTTGAGCGGACCACCCCGACACTGATTTCCTAACAAACTACACATCTTTAAACTCGCACTATCAAAATAGCTTAGGGCCGCAAACAAAGCTAACTTTCCAAGTGAGAAGCTGGCGTTATCAACTTCCTACATGGGATGCTAGCAAAACCAGCTTCCCATAGCATTAGTAGCTTCCCAAGAGGGATGCTAGCAACGCTAGCGGTCTGCCTATTTTTCAAATTTTGCTCCTACTTATCCTATTTATTTAATTTTTGTTTTTATTTTTCCTATACAAAAAAGTCCAGCCTTCTACATTCTAGTAATTCCAGCTAAGCATGCTTCACCCTGCAACACACCGTGGTCTTCCCCATTTCTATGCTGCATTACCACCAAAACAAGACCGTCTAAATTCTACATACCATCTTCTGGCCTAGCACTTCCCATTAGCCATGATGTATAGTGCCCAGAGCTAGGTTGCACCACACTTTTACTAACTAGTGTTTCCATGTCCAACGCCATGTCAGACACCCCCCACACTTCCTTACACTTCTCTGACATTGGAGACATGTTGGACATCCAACACTTCTTGAAACGGTCAGAGCCATGTCGGATAACATGTTCAGGAAGTATCATATTTTTTGGTTTTAGAATTAACTTCTCCCCTAATATGATGCCACATGGGAACAGCACACAGTAAGCAATTTAATATATCATTGTTAACAGGAATAAACTTTTGTACGTTATACATCATTTGGTATGTAACCCGACATATTTTTTGTATGAAAAGACAATGTTACCGGATAAAAGCATCTAAATCTTGTGATTTGGTATGTGAAACCAACCATTAATTCATTGTAAATCAATGTAGAGAATTTCACAGATGGTCCTACTTCAATTTCAATCTTTTAGTTGAGTCCTTTCAATTTTGAAAATTATGTCCCGTTTCTTTTCAAATTGTTTCGATTGAGTCCCACCTCAGTTTCAAATTGTCGATTGAATTTCATTTCTTTCAATATTGTTTCAATTAAGTCCCACCAATCACTTGTAAAATTTAACATGTTAGTGTGTTTAATATTTATAGGATGTTCTAGTAATTAATCTAAGTTGTTCTGCCAAATAGTAATCTGTTATCATAACACATTAGCATTTAATTAGATCAAATAACAAACAATTCACTACTGAGTCCTAATTGAAGCAAGTACGAAAATAAGTGGGACCTAATTTTCAAAATTTGAAAGAATTTGGGCTTAACTGAAACATTTGAGAAAGAAATGGATCCATTTGTGAAAAATATCTCAATCAAGGTAACATGCACCACATCGATGCTATGGGAGTTGGAATAACATATGTATGGTTCTTTTCTGTGTATTGTCTCGCAGTCCTATAATCACATTTATTGTCTCGGCATTTCTAGAAAAAAGCAATGTTGCATTACCATGTCCATATCGTATTTGTTGTGATGCAGCAGCTGCCACAGGAAGTTAGATGCCATCAATTTGGCCCAACAATAGTTTATTGGGTGCACTAGATTCAAGATTAAGTTTAATTATTAGAATAATAAAGATTGGTTTGATTACCAGGACTATTATTTATACTCAAGTTTCAGTATTAGCAGTCAAGAAATGAAGTAAATTCTCTATTCTTCTCTACTCCCTGTCAATCTCTACCTCCAACATCACGTTTATTGTCTCGGCATTTCTAGAAAAAAGCAATGCTGCATTATCATGTCCATATCGTATTTGTTGTGATGCAGCAGCTGCCACAGGAGGTTAGATGCCATCAATTTGGCCCAACAATAGTTTATTGGGTACACTAGATTTGGGGGCTTTAAGATTAAGTTTAATTATTAGAATAATAAAGATTGGTTTGATTACCAGGACTATTATTTATACTCAAGTTTCAGTATTAGCAGCCAAGAAATGAAGTAATTCTCTATTCTTCTCTACTCCCTGTCAATCTCTACCTCCAACAAGTCGAGTCCAACATGGCAAGATGACTGTTTTGTGTGAAGGATCCAGACAGCTTTTTAGTTTTTGCCCAATCCCTACAACCTACATTCTTCAACCCGAGCACATAAGTGTTGTACAGCGTGTCTGTGACGGTGCAACCCAAGGGTTGGAACCAAGAATGTTTGGCTGCATTCAATTTCAGGAATGGGATAGGTTCTAACTACTAAATGACTGCATGAAGCTTAGATAGCACAAAAGATATGCAGAACACAATTGATGGGATGGAAGGAAAATAAAATAAATTCATACTTCTTCCAGACGATTCTCTATCTCTTGTGTAGTTCTAAGCATTTCCAACGCTGTTCGGAGACGTGGTTTATCCTTGTAAGCAATCACATTATAAGAAGTCTGCATTGAGCAAAAGATTTTGTCAGTATTATATTTATGCATACGTATTCAAGGATGAGCTAGCAATGATCAAGGGAGTTTTCAACAAAACAATTTTCCAGTAATTACCCTAAAAAACATTTAAACCTTAGTTGCTTTTTTCTGAACTTAATGCGGAACTCCCATCTTTACCTAGGAACTGGAACCAGAAATCAGAAAGTAAGGCAAACTACAAGAGATATGAAACTGCTAATTTAGGCCCGAAACAGGGGATTGGGATAGTATTCTGGGTGCAAATTGAAAAAAAAAAAAAGAAAAAAGAAAAAAGAGGAATGCAATGTGGCTTCTTTTTCCCTGCTATCGTTCCCCCATAACAAAAATGACTAAAAGGTAAGTTGATTTTGGGGAAAAAACAAAATAAAAGAGAAAAATATACTACATTGAAAGAGACAATACAAACGTCCAGGGAAAAGTAGAAAGATCAAGTCCAGGACTTAAGTATGACAGAAATTGACCTGCTCTTGTTTTTTCTTCTCTTTGAATGCCAACTCTGCTAAATCCTTTTGTGGAACCAGCTTCTCCTTGGGAAGAAGTTTAGCCAGAAATATTAGAACTTGCTGAAGAGGCCAAGGTGGAACCACATCATCTGCTAGCTACATAAAGAATTTTGAGAATAATTAGTTAGACATAACTGATATGGTTACAATCCTACATAAGGCTAACTACCTTACACATTGGTGCGACTAATATCGCACCATTCCATTCATTTGGTTGTTTGAAATGGACCTTCAATGCAACTGCTCCACCCATAGATTGACCGAACAGAAAGCATGGAATACCTCTAAGTTCAGGATTTTCTGCAAACATATGAATTACTTATGTGAATGACAAAGTAAATCAAAACAAGGAATAGAGTTCTGGCAGATATGAATCCAATCCACAACCAAAACAAGGAATAGGGTACAGTCAGATGAGTTAAAACCATAATAATAACAGTTAATTTCTTGAAGAGACAAGATCATTTATGGCATAGAGAATGGAATAACTTGTTGGCCAATCTAATCTTCCATCTTCAATATACTCTTTATTCTATTTTTGACTAGCAAGACTCCTGCTTTATCCACATCAAGAATTTAACAACCATTATTAGATCATAACTCACCCAACCAGAGATTTATACAGATTCAGGAGCTAACAGAAACCCCTACTTCCTATCGGTACGCCTAGGGGTGAGCAGAAAAATCCTAAACCGAACCGAACCGATCTGAACTGACTGAAATACTGCTATTCGATATGTTTTTTGTGAGGTCGGTTTTCAGTTCGATTGAGAAACCTGCGAATGTCGGTTTTCAGTGGTTTCGTCAGTTGGGTACTCTACACGCCGAATTGACCGAATAAACTGATCTAGTGCATATAGGCAACCAATCCTAGCCATATCATTTCAATCCAATATCTCCAAGTCTTAAGTTCTAGAGCCCACAAAGCCCAAAAGCTCTAGGCTTTCACTTTTTCTTTACATCGCATCGAAGGCGGCGGCAGTCACACAACAATTCATGTGCTGTAGCAGCATAACCTGGCCCTGTAGGGTTTCTAGTTTTTCCTCTCTCAAGGGCCAAGACAGCAAGGCAGCAGGTCAACAAAGCGACATATTGCGGCATCCCGTGACAGCATTTTGTCTGGTGTCCATGGTGCCGTTGCCATGAGCCCGTGAGAGCTGGCGACAATAGCTTGGAAAGTACCCAGATCCAAAGATTTGCAATTCAAATACTATGCATGTTTTGCAACTAAGTGTAGTTCTTCACCTGTTATTAGATTTTAATATATTTCAGTTGCATGTGGTATTATTGGCAAGCAAAAGCTCTCCAAGTACTTAATTAAGTGAGTTGATCCTTTACATGTTTAAGTTTTTCCTCCTATTTACATGTCTATTCTGCAGTCTATACATTGCACTTCAAGGAAGTTCCATTGTCATTTTCTCTCAATTTTTCATGACGACAACAACAAATTCTTTTAGCAATGTAAGTGCTTGTTGGGGGAAATATGTACTTAAATCAATTATCTATTATTGTTACTTGTCTAAGTATTGTACATTTGTGTGTATTTTAGATGGCTGAAGATGGAAGTACATCAGCCACCGCTCCAACTCAAGATGGCACTCTGTCAACTCAAGATTCGCCTACTCCTACAACTGAAACAACTATTGCGAGTTCATCTGAAGGACCATCATTTTCCAAGAGAAGACAAATGAGACCAAGGTCTGATGCATAGAAGATCTTCACCAAGTTTGTTGATGAACAAGATGAACAAAAAGTTAAGTGCCAATATTGCAATACTGAGTACTATTGTCATTCAAAAAGAAATGGCACTACTTCACTTAATGCTCACATGGAGGTTTGTAAGAAAAATCCTAACAAGAACTCTGATAAGAAACAAGCACAATAAGTTTTCAATCTCGTGGTGATGGTAGTGGAATGGGCACACTAGCTACTTGGATGTTTGATCAGGAGGCCATAAGAAAAGCACTTGTTCACATGAAACATAGTAGATGAGTTGCACTTCAAGATAGTGGAAGGCCGAGGTTTTAAAAATGTTATGTCTGTTGCATACCCAAAGTTTCAGACACACACTAGGTTTACTGTTAGAAGGGATTGTTTTCAGCTTTATTTCATTTAGATGAAATAAAGAAGCTGAAACAATTTCTAAAGGAGTCATGTGAAAGAGTTCGTTTAACTATAGATGCATCGACTTCTTTGCAGATCAGAACCACAAGTGTTTAACTGCACATTTTATTGACAAGGATTGGAAATTGCACAGAAGAATTTTGAATTTCCATCCTATCACCAGTCACAAAGTTGAGGCCATTGGTAAAGAAAATAGAAAATTGTTTGAATGAATGGGGTATTGAGAAAGTTTTCAATGTGACAGCTAATAATGCTAGTTCAAATGACACCGCCATTGCATATTTGAAGAAAATTCTCAATAGATGGGGAGGTACCATTTCGAAATGCAAATTTATTCACATAAGGTGCATAGCTCATATTATCAATTTAATCACAAAAGAAGGTTTGAAAGAGATGGTTAAATCAGTTGAACGCATTCAAAGAGTTGTAAAGTTCATTAGACAAATCACCATCTCGACTTGATAAGTATAAGAAATGCATTGAACTAGAAAAAACTCAGAACAAAGCTTTCTTATGCTTAAATGTCAGCACAAGATGGAACTCCACTTATTTGATGTTAGAGATTGAACATAAGTTTTAGAAGCATTTGAGAGATATGAGGAACTTCATCCACACTACAAGATCGAATTGGAGAGTGATAAAGGGGATGGAATTCCATATGAGATGGATTGGGTGAATGCTCATTGCATACTTAGTTTCTTGGTTCATTTTTATGTGTTTACAGTGCATGTTTCTTGTTCATTATATGTAACCTCAAATGTTTTCTTTTCTGAACTTACTAAAGTTGCTTGCTTGTTAAAGCGTTGGAGTAGGTCCGATCACTAAGATCTCTATTTTATGGCTGGAAGAATGAAAGGAAAATTTGATAAAATTGGTTGATCCAGAAAAGATGAACATGCTTGTACTTATCCATGTTGTTCTTGATCCTCTTCGTAAACTTGATACATGGATTTCGCTCTTGTTGAGATGTACGGTGAAAGTGTTGAGAAGTATAGATGAGGGATATATTTGTGATATAAGAAATAGACAGGGACCTAAATGTAAAGTGTCAAGTGTCCTGTATGTATCTAGGACTTAATGGAAAAATGATAACCCCATTTTTTTGTTTGTCTTCCTACGTGGCATCAGAGCCCATTCCCATCCACACCGCCGCCGCCGACCATACTTCGCCGCCGCCGCCGCCGCTACCGCCTCCGACCATACCTTCGCCACCGCCACTGCCGCCGCTGTCGTTCTCGATCTAGGGTTTAGGGAGAAGAGGCAGCGGAGCATGTGAGTGCCACGTATCAGAGAGGAGGCGGCAGCGCGGAGCAACGACGCCGGAGGAAGCAGCTCCTCGCCCGCCGACGAAGGAGGAGGCTCGCATGCTGCTGACCTCGCAAGCCGCCGGCAAGGAAGTGCGTTAGATCAAGCACAATGTTGATGGACGGCGCATAGGCAGTCTCTGTCCCTCCTCCCATTGCGGCGGTGCCGCCCGGCCCGCATCAAGTCACGCCCAACTGCCTCGCCGACGCCGCAGCCGTCGCCGACGCGTCCGACGGGGACGGCGTGGCGAGGCCGGCCCTCCGGCGCCCCCACCACAGGTGCACCCACAGCAGCTCCTCGTCCCGACGGCGGCCACCGCCTGCAGCCTCCGATCTTTGTGCCGCTACGTCCACTGCAAGAATTGCCCCCAATGGGTTCTACTACTGTTGTGAAGGAGCAGCTGCTGCTACTGATGTGAAGAATGCTACAATAAAGGAGGGCTGCCGCTGTTGGGCAAAGCGGCTAAGGAGATATGGCTGAGGAAAAAGCACCTGAGGAGATCAAAGTTGAGGTGATGGATGAGGACACGAAGAGGTTGTTGACGGCATTTGCAAATCTTCTCAAGACAACGAGGGTTGCATCGTCCTCTTCGGTGAGTTCAGTAGTACCGCCACCACCTTCCATGCCTCTTAAGTTGAAGTTAATTCCAATCGATTTGAAGCTCGATGGTATAGGGACATATTTGGGTTGGTTCCGACGAGTGAGGGGAGCACTGCTGCGAAAGGGCTCGAGGAATATTTGACAGGAGAGGTGAAGGCACCGACAGAGAGGGTCCAGTGAGTGGCAGGCATGGAGGTCCACTCACATGACGATCTATCTGTGGCTCCTTGGCTCCATGATTCCCTCACTTGCTAGTTCTGTTGATGAGTTGGAATCTGTGAGTGACATGTGGAGTAACTTGCAGAAGAGGTTTGCGAGTGAGGGAAATGTCATGAGGATTTTCCAAATCAGAGAGCAAATTAAGAATGCCACACAGGGAGATCGCTCAGTCCAGGAGTATGTTGCTGAGTTACTCCAACTTTGGATGGATCTCGATTATTTTGAGAGGGCAATGTGCACCAATTCTCACTGTGGTAGATGTGAGATTCCCACCTGTGCGAGGGACAAGTTGGACAGGACCATGAATTCTTGCAAGGCCTCAACAATGCATTCTATCCACGAAGATCTCAACTTCTTGGCAACAAGGAGTTCCCCTCCCTTGATGAAGCAATCTCCGCTATGATTCATGAAGAAAGCACGATGAAGCTGATGCCCGAAGTGTCAAACAATGCTGGAGCAAAGTCAGCATTGGCGGCCTCAAATTCGAAGGCTCCTGAAGACTCCAAACAAGGTGTGGAGTGCTATACCTGTGGTGAGATTAGCCACATTGCTCGCTTCTGTCCTGAAAAGGATAAGGGACAGTCTCCCGGGGGTAAGGTCGAGGAGGCCGTTCAGGAGGCCGAGGTAGTCGAGGAGATCCATCTGGGGCCCACAGAGCCTAGCTAGCTGCGTATGACGAAGAAGAATCCCAGTCTAACCGCTTTGGAGTGCTAAGCGCACATGAGAAGGAGGTGATCAAGATCATGAGAAAGGCCAAGCCTCCAAGCGATAGTGAGGAGACAAGTAGCTCATCATCTGCCACCATGGGTAACATTGCCACATTTGCTCATTCTGGTGAGGGTACTTCCACACAAGCACTTGCATCTTTTCGCATGGCCAACTCACAGGATTGGGTCTTAGATACAGGTGCATC
This sequence comes from Pharus latifolius, assembly GCA_019359835.1. Taxonomy (NCBI): domain Eukaryota; kingdom Viridiplantae; phylum Streptophyta; class Magnoliopsida; order Poales; family Poaceae; genus Pharus; species Pharus latifolius. Next base: position 70,052,092 of record CM033323.1, read on the forward strand.
TAGTCATGTCACAGGTTCCCAATCGGAGTTTAAGACATACAATCGACAGTTTAAAACCGATGGGATCACTACTGCAGATGGGACAACACAACCTGTTGTTGGTGTTGGTTCTGTCAAGTGCACTGAGTCTCTCACGCTGTCTAATGTTTTGCATGCTCCATCTTTTCCTGTTAGCTTACTATCCATTAGTGCTCTCATTCTCCAACTTAATTGTCATGTTGTCTTTGACATTCCAAAGGTGCAGATTCAGGAAAAGGGGTCTGGAAGAGTATTGGGGACTGGCACTTGGCATAGAGGACTATGGTACCTGGACAGTGGGGAACTGAATGAGGCGGTGATGACTATATTAGCTGATCCAGAGTCGAGGAGAGTGGAGTGTCGAGCAGCAGATCGTACTTTTACATTGTCGTATGGGACATTCTTCTTTTTCTGTCTTGAGTAGAGTGTTTCCTCACTTGTTCACGAGGGCAGAGGGCAAACAATTTGTATGTGATGCATGTGAGTTTGGGAAACACACCAAAAGCTCGTATGTGAGTTCTGGTCATAGAAGTTCTATTGTATTTGGGATGATACATTCTGATGTATGGGGTCCATGCTCTACAATTTCTATAAATGGATTTAAATGGTTTGTCTCCTTCATTGATTTTCATACTCGGTAAGTGTGGGTTTACTTGATGAAAAGTAGGGGTGAAGTGTTTGAATGTTTTCAAGACTTTCACAGATACATTCAGACTCAGTATGATGCTAAGGTGAAGATACTGAGGACAGATAATGGTCTGGAATATATCAACAAAGCCTTCCAAGACTACTTATCAACTCCTGGGATTCATCACCAAACCACCTGTCCGTACACCCCAGCTCAGAATGGGGTTGCAGAAAGAAAGAATAGGCATCTTCTAGAGGTGGTTCAATGCATGATGATGGGGATGAATGTTCCCAAGAATCTGTGGAGTTATGCAGTGTTGACTGCTGCCTATTTAATTAATAGGATGCCCTCACGAATTCTGGATTGGAAGACTCCTTATGAAGTGTGACATGGGAAGAACGAATACATCGTTCCCTTGAAGGTCTTTGGGTGCGTTTGTTTTGTAAAGGACAATAGACCTGGAGTTGGAAAATTGGACCCCCATGCTGTGAAGTGTACGTTTGTGGGATACTCTCCGACTCAGAAGGAATACGTTTGTTGAAGTCCAATGGAAAAGAGAATTCATGTAAGCATGGATGTCACTTTTAGAGAATGTGAACCATACTATGGTATTGCATCTACTGATTAGGGCTCTCTCATCACAGGCGGTGATGGTCGAGAGGGGGAGAGAAGCAATACAGAGCTGGTAGTAGGGTCTATCTCATGCCCTATTCAGACACCTCCAGTAGAGGTGCAAAGTGGGGATGACGAGGATGAGGACGGTGGTGAGAGAGAGTTGCAGGAGTTGGTGGAGGGAGAGTTGCAAGAGGAGTTGGTGGAGGACCATACACTTGAGGGGGAGCGTGCTGGTGAACACGGTCGGAAAAGAGGGGATGACTTGATTGTGTACAGGAGAAGGGAGAAGAATACTGCTAGTGGTGGTACCACTGTCTCTGTCCCTCAGTCTTCTGTGCCAAGTCCAAATCTCGAGTACCTTCTTCCTCGACACCTGAAGCACCCCCGTTGCTCAGTGAGGATCATTCAGATCCCAGTGGAGGTATGATCCCTCCTTGTGCATATCCTGTGTCTTTGAGGAGTTCTCGCAGCAATGTGGGGAATCCTCCTAACCGCTATGGTTTTGAACATGACATTGCTCATTTTGTCTCATATTCTAACATCTCACCTGCACATAGAGCTTTTGTGGCTTCTCTGGATTCTATCTCTATTCCCAGGTGTTGGCAAGAGGCCAAAGAGGATCCGAGATAGAACGCGGCTATGTTTGAGGAGCTCGATGCTCTTAACAAGAACTGTACCTGGGAGTTGGTGCCACTACCAGCAGGGAAAAAGGCTATTGGGTGCAAATGGGTGTTCACAGTAAAACAAACACCAGAAGGAAAGGTCGAGCGCTACAAGGCAAGACTGGTGGCCAAACGTTACAGTCAAACCTATGGAATCGACTATGATGAAACATTTGCACCGGTGGCCAAATGGAACAGGGTGAGGACTCTAGTGTCGCTTGCTGTGAATTTGGATGGCAGATGCATCAGATGGATGTGAAGAATGCTTTTCTTCATGGTAATCTGCAAGAAGTATACATGGAGATTCCGCCAAAGCTTATCACAAAGAAGATTGCTGGGAAAGTGTGCAAATTGAGGAAGTCGCTATATGGGCTGAAACAATCTCCTCGGGTATGGTTTGATCGCTTTAGACGAGCAGTGGTGAGTATGGGATATTAGCAATCTAATGCTAATCATACACTGTTCTCTCGACATAGAGGCTCACGCATCGCCATGCTGGCCATGTATGTGGATGATATGATCATCACTGGAGATGACGAGGAGGAGATTGCTCATTTGAAAAAGAGACTGGCAAAAGAGTTCGAGGTCAAAGATCTGGGAAAACTGAAGTATTTCCTTGGGATTGAGTTCGCTCATGGCACTGGAGGTGTTGTTCTCTCCCAAAGGAAATATGTCCTAGATCTACTCAAGGAGACTGGCATGCTGGGTTGTCGATCTGCGGTTACTCCCATCGATCAAAAATCTAAGCTAAATGCAGAGGCAGGAGAGCTAGTGGACCGTGAGAGATATCAGCGGCTAGTGGATCGCTTGATATACTTATGTCACACCCGTCCCGACATCACCTTTGCTGTTAGCGTGGTGAGCCGCTACATGCATGATCCCAGAAAAGGACATATGGATGCAGTCTATCATATTCTTAGATACTTGAAGGGATCTCCAGGAAAAGGGCTGCTATTCCAGTGTCATGGTCATTTGGAGGTTGAGGCTTATAGTGATGCCAACTGGGGGAGTTGTGTTGATGATCGAAGGTCAACCTCTGGCTACTGTGTGTTTGTAGGAGGGAATCTGATCTCCTAGAGAAGCAAAAAGCAATCAGTTGTGGCAAGATCTACAGCAGAAGCTGAGTATAGAGCCATGGCTCAAGGGGTGACTAAGTTGCTCTGGTCAAAGACACTCTTGGAAGGGCTAAAGATGGCTTAGGGCAATCCACTGAAGCTTATGTGTGACAATCGGTCAACTCTCAATATTGCAAACACTCCAATCCAATATGATAGGGCCAAACATATTGATATTGATCGGTTTTTTATCAAAGAAAAGCTAGAGGATGAAACCTTGAAACTTGAGTACATCCGTTCTGAAGATCAAGTTGCTGATTGTCTTACAAAAGGTCTTAACTCCGTAGGGTTATCGAAACTCTGTAACAAGATGGGATTGATTGATATTTTTCATCCATTTTAAGGGGTAGTGTTGAGTAAGTATAGATGAGGGATATATTTGTGATATAAGAAATAGACAGGGACCTAAATGTAAAGTGTCAAGTGCCCTGTATGTATCTAGGACTTAATGGAAAAATGATAACCCTTTTTTTTGTTTGTCCACCTACAGAAAGAATGGGAGGCAATGAAGAAATTGTTGGACATTTTTTTTTCCATGTTTGTTGAGTACAAGAACAAGATGTCTCAAGTGGTCAACCAATAGAGAAGAGGCAATCCTCTAGCAATGTGGAAACTATTCTAGAAGATGACGAGCTTTGTTTCGAGACACACTTTAAGAAGATGAAATATGACACATCCCGTGGAATTTGTAAATCTGAGCTTGATAAGTATTTAGCCAACGATCTGGAAGAACAAGAAAATAGTGAGCTTGATATTCTCTCTAGGTGGAAGATCAATACACCACGATTTTCGGTACTTGCAAGCATGGCACGTCATGTCTTAGCAGTTCCTATATGGACAATGGCCTCCGAATCAGCTTGTAGCCCAGGTCGTGTGCTTGATTCATTTAGGAGTTCATTGACCCCACATATTGTGTAAGCCTTGATTTGTGTCCAAGATTGACTTAGAGCATCATCAAAACCTATCAATGTGAAGGAAGACTTGGAGGAGATGGATAAATTCGAGGAAGGTATATGTATACTTCTTGATTTAAATTAAAAATTACCAGTTCCTTCTACCTAAATTCTAACTTTCGCTTTTTGTTTTGTTTTTCAGAAGCAGCAATCTTACAAAAGCCTTTAGGACCTGAGTCTTCATCCAATAATATAGCTGAAAATGATAATGTGAGGTATAGTTGAAATGATAACTTAATGAACTTTCTGATTTGAACTCTGTTAGGTCTAAAATTGTCTACTTTAAACATCTGTAGTTGCAAGTGAAAGGGAAAAGCTAACGAGGGGGCATTGTGGTGTAGTATTCAAGAGCAAGAACAAGATACTGAAGAATTTGATCGTTTGAATTCAGGGAGTTTAGACATCCTCATCAACTATTTTAATTAGAACATGCTCCATACGAAGGTGTTATAGTTTGCTAAGGACTACGTGCCTATGGCTTATGTTTGACAGCATTCCTTTTGTCTCTTTGGATGTTTTCGCTGGAAGTATGGAGTATATCTAAGTTGTTTAAGTATCCAGTGAGGTTGTGTTGGGCTATAGGCCAATGGTCATGTTATTCAAAGTAAATGGTTTTTAATATCTTCTAATGTTATTTTGAGAAGAGATTATAAGTTTGAATGGTTTGTTTTTCTATTTGTACTTATGACCAAGTTATTTTTATGCTGGTAAACTAAATAAACCGACCAAATATTGTTTGGTTAATCCGGTTTTGGTTTTGGTTTTGGTTTTTATTTCAGTTAATTCAGTGCCCAAGACTGCAAAACCAAATTTTCTTATTCGGTTAAAAATTTTTACAAAACCGATCGAACCGACCAAATGCTCACCCCTAGGTAAACCCTATAGATCATACCAAAGGAAGCCACCACAGATATATCAGTTATCTTACACTATATCAAAGATAACAAAGTACATAATGATGATTACAAATCAGTTATGGAGTGCTCAAAAGCCTTCACAACAGGTTTGAGTGGCTAGTCTATGCAACCAATCTAACCCTAACCAAGCGCTTGAGAGCGAACTTGGCGAGTCAAATATCAACATATAAGCTAGCTAAGAACGAATCTCCAAGACTATATCGAATTTTGGAACTCAATCTAGAGCTGGGTGTTTGCCTTCCAAAACTTGATGATCTTCAAGAGATAGTAAGGATGTCTTTTCATAGCTCTTAGTTGGCCAAGAGTTCGATTAAGGAAAATAAATCTCAAGGGAATCGAATAAGGGCTCTTAAGAGTCATTTTCCTCTTGGAAAACTTGCCAATTCAAACTTTTTTAAGACATACGGATTCCCTCTTGGACAGGTATTAGGAGTGCGTAGCACGTGCTACAGCAGCTAGCCCCCCAACATAGACAAAAAATGAAGCCTTACCCACAACCGAGTAGTTTTTAGTTGACGTTGTTTTTATCTCTTTGAACCTTTTAACCGCTCAGGCGAAAGGTGGTTGGAAAGCATATATGCATATTACCGGCTGCTTCTAACAACTCTTCAACAAGTGCTAAGTCTTTGCGTGGTACAGATCAAGCAGATCGCTTGCGAAAGGGAAAAGTGAAATGATTCCAAATTTCTTGAAAAATGGAACCGTCTGGCTTCTTTTTGGCTGTCAACCATAAAGGATGGACAGTTGAACAACCAAGGCAACGATTCGCTTCCTTTTTAAAGCTTCTTTGCCTTCTCTTGCACGCTTGAGATATTCTTCCAAACCCCTTTTACTTCGCAATCTTTTGGTTTCGCCTCTCTTGGTCATTTGCTTGTGTTGTCCCAATGGCTGATTGGACCCACTCTACCATTACCTTAGACAAGTTGAAGCCCTTGTTCAAGGACTCCCTCCCGTGAGTGCTAGGGTTGAAATTCTGGGAACAATGAATTATTCCCATCCACCGGCGAGAATAGGATAGGGGTTACGAGGTGCAAATGCACGCCGGGCTTCGCTTTCCAACACGTGCTATTAGAAGGGTCCGAGACATCCTTTCCCTTGTTTCCTAACAAACGATTTTCCGGTGCCGGCAAGCTCTTCCTCCAAGCAGGCTAGGAGTGTGTAGCAATTCCTCATGTTATGGGAGTCATTTTCATGGATCTTGCACCACTTCCTCGTGTCATTCCACTTGAATCCTCTCTTTCCACCTGGGCGAGCGTCATTCTTTTTGGCATAGTTCTTGCCTTCTTCGGTTGCAAGAACTTCTCAATCATCTTTACATCCTGCAGGTTGTCTGGGTTTCTTAGGCCGCTTCTTAGGACACCAATCGTGGTTATTCTTCTGCTTCAAGTTGGGCAATCAATCTAAATCAAAGTCCATATTGAGATGCTTCTTTCATTCCACAGCCTCAAGACCACAAGTGTGCTTTTCCACGATTTGGAATAGCTCCCTCACAAAATCTGGCAGGTCTTCTTCGAGCTTGCTGGTAAGTCAAATCTGATATCCCGTCCCTGGCAATCGCAATGATGCTAGCTTCCAAACTCCAAAGATTCTTGACCGCATGTTGGAGAAGTGCTTGATAATAGTCTCGAAGACTTTCCCCGACCTTCTGCTTGCACCAAAAGTATCACCTTCCTTCAGGGGGCGTTCGAAGCTTCCTTGAAAGTTAGCTTTGAATGTTCTTGCAAAGTTGTTTCCGAAATCGTATGGAACCCTTCGGAAGATTGGTCATCCAAGACTTGGCTGCCCTTTGAGGACCATCGATAAGTAGTGGGCCATGACCTGGTCATCCCTACCAGCCCTATGTCTTTAATTGAGTAGACTAAGAAATTTTTTAAGAGCAGTACTGTCGTATTGCTCATGGAGATGTACCTGAAAAAGTTCTGGCCAGTTGGTGCGAAGATGCCAAGCAAACGCATATGTTGTACTAGTGCGTGCATGCCTTCTAGAAGATCTAGACCAATGACTGTTTCCACTGGAACGTGAGTAGACTAAGAAATTCTTCAAGAGCACTACTGTCATATTGCTTGTGGAGATGTACCTGAAAATGTTATGGCCATTTGGTGTGAAGATGTTGAGCAAACGCATATGTTGTACTAGTGCGTGCATGCCTTCTAGAAGACCTGGACTGATGACTGTTTCCACTGGAACGTGAGTAGACTCTTAAGAAATTCTTCAAGAGCACTACTGTCGTATTGCTCGTGGAGATGTACCTAATAATGTTGTGGACATTTGGTGTGAAGATGTCGAGCAAATGCATACGTTGTACTAGTGCGTGCATGCCTTCTAGAAGATCTAGACCAATGACTGTTTCCACTGGAACGTGAGTAGACTAAGAAATTCTTCAAGAGCACTACTGTCATATTGCTCGTGGAGATGTACCTGAAAATGTTCTAGCCATTTGGTGTGAAGATGTCGAGCAAACGCATATGTTGTACTAGTGCGTGCATGCCTTCTAGAAGACCTGGACCGATGACTGTTTCCACTGGAACGTGAGTAGACTCTTAAGAAATTCTTCAAGAGCACTACCGTCGTATTGCTCATGGAGATGTACCTAACAATGTTGTGGACATTTGGTGTGAAGATGTCGAGCAAATGCATACGTTGTACTAGTGCGTGCATGCCTTCTAGAAGACCTGGACCAATGACTGTTTCCGCTGGAACCTGAATGGCGGTTGCATCGTTTACTTCTATCCTCGGAAGGAGGTTTGTGGTCCCACCAGGGGGTGCCCAAGAATGCCTGCTCCTATCCCCCAAACAATCAAAGGTGCTCTCGACACCGTGTCAAAGATTTGGAGGGGGGTGCACTTCCTGGCTAAAGAGTGCCTACTCCTAGCCCCCAAACAGTCAAAGACGCTCTCTCACCACCGTGTTGAAGATTTGGGGCTGCCAAAGAGTGAACACCGACTTGCGGATAGGCTGCGAGAGCGCCTACCTCCTCTACATTCATAGGGGGTCGTCGATTCGGGGTTCTGTAGCGTTGATGATGCAGTGAGTCACCAAGGTAATCATTCGCTCAAGAGCGAGACCGATCATTGTGGGCTACTCGGAAGTGGGACTCATCTAGTCATCTACCTTCCTTACCATCAGCTTGTGGTTTCTTGCCTTTTTTCAGGTGGACGATCTTCAACATGGGCGATGGCTTGGGCGTCTCCATTAATGCCCAGGGTCATGAACAACGTTGATCTGCTTGGATACCAGGGAACCCCAACATGGTTTGGAAACATTCCTCCATGCAGGCAATTATCCCCTTCAGCTCTCTAACTTCTCATTTGATGTGCTTGGTAGAAGTGAGGACCTTCTGGAGTAGTTCTTCGTTCACCGTTAAGAGATATCTTTGGTTCACTAGACATGTTGGAAGAGAGTTTACAACACCAAAATAGAGACGTACTCCCCATTAATGGCACCAGCTGTCGTGTACCGAGACACCAAGCAGACCTAGTAACTGATACATGGCACACAGAATTCAGGCACCTTGGTGTTTGTGGCTATCTATCCAACACCCTGCAAACTGGAAGTTAAATTTCCCAAAAGAAAAGGACGCACCTAAGAGTTCTTATTCGATTTCAGTAGAGATATTTTTCCTTAATTGGACTCTTTTTCAACATCCAGATTCCCTCCTGAACTAATATTAGGAGTGTGTAGTGCTTGCTATCACAGGTGTATATGTTCTATACGATTTAACTCCTAATTTAAACCAAGTTCATTTCTGTATGTTCTATTTAGTCATTATAAAATGCTTTCAGAGATGCCAATATTGCTCTGTTATATGATTTTGTTTGGCTTGTTTAAATGGATAGCTCAAAAAAAGAATATTAAATAATCTGGGTTTGAAGCATTTTTATGTTTGTTTCTCAAACTTTGAACCAAAAAGTTGTATGACATAATCTGGATGCTAGAGAAATGTTGTCTGTTTGTGATCACTTAAACGAATCAAACATGACGTTGGAAGATAAGCTCACAATTTTAAATTCGATAAGCTAAGATTATCTTAAATTAGCCAAATTACTTTGTATGGCTTATTTATAAACTTCAAATGTATTTGAAAAATGCATCATATCCACATGTACTTTCATGAAATTTCATATTTCCACCCGTATTTTTATTTTTGGTAAAATCCCACTAGTGCTATTAATTCCGACCACCTTATTTCACTTTCTTTTAGAGAATGACTCCATAATTCACGTGGTTGTATTCATGTGAAATAATATTTTTCTGCCATTTGATAATACGAACACGTAAAAGACAAGAGTTACATATACATATTTGTCCTATTTTACAACATATATTTTAAAATATTTAAATATACTTTAATGATTCTCATTTCTAGAAAAAAAATTAGTAGAATTTCATATTTTTCGACTCGCAGCAACGCGTGGAGTGTTCTCCTAGTTAGAGAAGATAACCTTGGACATATGGGCAGCTCATGGGATTCCTTCTCGAAGAAACTTCACTTCTATCAGTTTCACAACCATTTTGCAGGAGCTACAGGCCCAAGCTGGAAAGCCTGTGCTTGCTTTCTTTTGGTTCAAAAACTTGCTAATTACCCTCTAAACTATAATTTGGACAAATTGCCCCAGAGTCACAGTACTTGTATGCAGATTGGGATCCCCGTGGGTCAAATTCCAGGTTCTTAGCAAATCAAGGGCAGATTTCTTCATATCACATATACTAAAGTTTTTTAGATAGGCACTGCATAGTCAATCCATTTTAGCACATTGGATAAAATTCTTCATCAAGACTATTGGATATTAGCATTGATGCTTTTTAGAGGGTAATACCATAGTTTTTTCATTGATAAAAAGAATCTCCATCTGGGGTAGCGACAACTTCATGTTTCCCATAGTCAGAAGTTTCTCACCTTAAGCTACAAAGCCACACCAATAAGATCGAAAGAAGGATCATAATTTTAAAGGTGGCGTGGCCTAGAGCCTTCACGAGAGCATGAGAGTACCGATCGGCTTGTACTCCCACATTTAAAGTAAAACAACACTTGCAATAACTCTTAGTCAAAAGTTCCAGCCACATCAAGGTGATATGCTATCCACATGTAGTTAGTTAAAAATTTGACAAGTTACTTGAGATGAAGATCATGTTACTCAACTTGGTAGAGGAAATTCCATAAAAATTTGATATGTGGACTTCATCCTACAGTCATTTTAACGAGATAGCAAATCTATAGGTAGAAAAAAGTTCAAAACTACACTTCCCAAAGATTTCTTAACTTGGATAAAATTGAGCAGTATAAGAAATCAGCAGCGATGCAATACATCATACCTTTGACCTTGGTAAAATGTTCGGCTACATCATCAACAAGAGTATCAAAGCTAGGAATATATCCATGAAGTCCTTCTGAAAGGCCAAAACCAGGGTAGTCCAACGCAAATACTCCATATCCAGCTGAAGCAATTTTCCTAGCAATCCCTGAAAAGGTGAACAGACTTCTAGAATTGTAAGAAACACAATGGACAGATCAAATTCAAAACTCTTAGCATCTCAGACAATGACTACCATCAAGGAAAAAAGTACAGGTATCTCCATAACCATGGCATAAACAAACTATTGCCTTCATGGGATGATTCTCCGGAAGCCAACATTTTGAGAAAATCTCCACACCCCTGGAGTTCAGCTCAAATGACTGTAGAAGACAGCAAAAACTAGATTGAATGATGAACAACATTTGAATAAAAAAGTCAACCTAAAGTTCTGCGGCGTAAGATAAATAAAGAAAATATTGAGGTCATCCTAGTTTACGTCAATATTTCTGCAAAGAGTTCATTTTTTCTCAAATGAACCAAATAAAATAGATCACTGCTTTCACACACCAACTGGATTATATAGAAAGTAATCTCTCTTTCAACTTAGATTAATGGGCCTACAAGAGTAAGATTTTCATACAAATGAGTAACAGAAATTTAAGGCAAGCAATGAAGCTGCTCAAGTGCAGAGATACATTTGTTATGAAGAAGTTTTGTATAAAAAAAGAAAGGCAGACAGATTAAGAAACTTGTACCTCCTTTGTTCTGATGCCACTATATTGTCCCTGCATTAAAGAACAAACGGAGCTCAAGAGGTGTTATCCATGGCATGATGTAACATCGACCGTAAAATGCTTACATGAATGCCTCGGCACATATGAACAATAGAAATAAAATGCGGGCCAGTGAAAGTAAGCATTTAGGGAGCCCACCTGTCACATGTATCTTCTAAAATTTCATAAGAAAAGTTTACCAACAATAGCCTCAAATGCTGGCAACAAGTTCATCGGTAACAAATTCTTAATTATGTAAACATCATTAAATATGTTGTACCAAAAGTCCAAAATAAATCACTCTACTGCTTAATGCACTTTTGTAGCCTTTCCAAGCAGCATAAAATTTCATTATTTCATTGATACAAAGTTAAAGAATTACTCATTTCAAATCAATAATCAACACACTTCAAATAAATTTATACTATATTTGTACTATCCATGTAATAATTGGGTTAGAAAGTTGATGTACTACAAATTTAGACAATTATTTCATATACGAATTGTCGTGGTATTACGAATACCTCGGCAGGTTCTACAGAGGTTCCTAGCGAATGAAAAGCGGCGCGAACTGACCGCGTAACCGGTTCTCTCCCGTCGCGCCAACACAGAGAGTGACACTAGGGTTTATACAGGTTCGGGCCCCAGTGGAGGCCCTAGTCCTGTCGACGTGCTCCCAACAAGGGTCGGCTAGGGGATCTCTCTCGTGGGGAGAGTGCTCCTAAGCACGCCTATTCATTTTTTGTGTATTGATGATCATGAATTGTCCTCGCTTACAAAAGAGGGGTACAAGGGCATATATAGGCCCAAAAGATGCAAATTACAAGACTACCCCGACTGCGGCCGTCGGATCGAGGGGCAATAACGTCCTTCTGCTGACCAGGGGACTCGGATGCTCGACAAGTGTCATTGCCGATTCCAGAGGCACTTCCTCACGTGACCCTACGCAGGAGGCCCCCGCGGGACCGGTCACTAGGGGCACCTGTCACCGGGCAAAAGGCAGTGCCCGGGACGGGTCACCGGGGGCCCTGGTCTTCGGGCAAATGGCGGTGCCCGAGACCGGTCACCGGGGGCCCTGGTCTCCGGGTAAATGGCAGTGCCCGAGACCGGTCACCGGGGGTACCTATCACCGGGCAAAAGGCGGCGCCCGGGACGGGTTACCGGGGGCCCTGGTCTCCGGGCAAGTGGCGGCGCCCGAGACCGGTCACCGGGGGCACCTGTCACCGGGCAAAAGGCGGCGCCCGGGACGGGTCACCGGGGGGGCCCTGGTCTCCGGGCAAGTGGCGGCGCCCGGGACCGATCTTTAGGGCATTGCTCACCGGGCTGGTGGCGGCGCCCAGGACGTGGTCCCCGGGGCATTGCTCATCGAGCTGGTGGCAGCGCCCGGGACGTGGTCCCCGGGGCACTCCTCACCAGGCCAGTGCGGCCCCTGAGACATGGTCTCTGAGGCACTGCTCACCGGGCTAGTGGCGGCACTCGGGACATGGTCCCCGAGGCACTGCTCACCGGGCAGGTGGCGGGCACTGCTCACCAGGCTAGTGGCGGCGCCCGGGACATGGTCCCAGGGGCACTCCTCACCGGACCCGTGCGGCACCCGGGACATGATCTCCGGGGCACTCCTCACTGGGCCAGTGCGGCCCCTGAGACATGGTCTCCGGGCGTGATCACCGGGACTGATCGGGTGAAGATTTCCCCCGACACAAATGACCCGCAAATTTCAATTCATACATACAAGGGTATCATTTTGTCGGATTTTATTGGATTCAAATATTGATACGGGTATTTTCTTGTCGGATTCGGATTTGGATTCGAATGGAGTAAAAAATGTTATTCGTAGGCAAAATTCCTTACCATATCCGCATATTGTCGGATTCAGCAATCAGATAATTTAAATAATCCGCATTTGTTTTACACCCCTATACAAGACATCCTATCAAAATATAGTTTTTGTCGCCAGTAAACGATAAGTGGCTTCTGAAAATATATGCCCTCAATGTAGTCAATTAGCAATCTGTATCTTGTATTTGGTTTCAATTCTATCCCCTACATGATAAAAAGTTATGACTTTGATTCCACCTAATTAATCCTGATTTTGCTCTTTTTTTTTTTTTTAATTTCTGTTGTGCTATAATTTGTTTTTCCCCCCTACCGCCCTTCGTTTTTTCTTTCAACCTTATCCCCTGATTCATGTCTACACTTTCATCATACTACTCTCTGACTTTTACTGTGATTCTATCCATTGTGTTCTTCACTTGTATTCCTGAACTGAATACAATCTGATTGCTGCTGTTTCCAGTTTGTTCAGGTTGTGATTACTTGTGCCATTTCCATCTCATTTGCTCGTGTATTTCATCACTTGTATACCAGTATTTTAATATATTTGATCAGCATCAATTCAGTTTGCAAAATAGCTATTATATTTCATATTTAGTTCAGTGTTATCCCCATGTTAATTTGCCTCCTTAACATCCGGCTGATCATAGTATGTACACAGTTTCTTAAAACATGTACTTTTATGGGTTGTTGTTTACAGTCACCCCTTTCTCACTAAGTGGGGGATGGCAGAAGATGATTCCTGTATAGACCGCTGAAATACTTGCTTATGCAGAATAATTTTGCTTCATTCGTGCCATCTCTTTCTCAGTTTTCCTTGTTCAATATAATTTTGCTTATTCAATATACTTGCTTGCTCAGTACACTGTCATCTTCATAGTCTGTCAAGTACTTGGTAGTCAGTGTTGATGTACCAGATCTGATGCTCAGCTAATTTTGGTATTGTTCCACTATTTCACAGTTTTTTCAATTCAACATATAGAACATATTCAAGTACATCAATAGCCAACCAGGCAACTCACCCTGAACCAACTCATACAGGATGTGCTCCTCTTTCTCATCACATTCCATAAATGACGGATTGGTTCAAGAAATCAAACATTACCCTAAATCTCTGGATCTGCAACTGACATTTAAGTCTACAAAGACATGAGCATATCAATTGCTTCCATTCTAGAAAAGCAAATTGATTCAGTGCCTAACCAATGGCTTCTCGGAAGCCCTAGAAGTTCTCCAAACCTTGAACATTATGATCTAAACTTGGAGAGACTCCAATAAGAAAAACCTCTAACCAGCACTATTTCGACAAGCCAAATACTATGATAATAACCCCCCTACCCTGCGGGTATTACCAACCAACAAGCAACACAATGCTAACATGTATATACAAAGTGTATCCATTCCATTAATTACAGTAGTCCCACACAAAACAATGTTGTCAAACTAATAAAAATCTCATGCAAATGCGCAGTCAATTTTGTAAGTCATTCTTTAACTAAAATTATAATAATATATACTAAAAGCTTATGCTTTTTATATATCAACATCTTCATAAAATCTAGACCCACCAAATAATAAATGGTATGTATATTCTATTTTTCTTTTTCCAATCAATATGATAATCTCCAATCTCACCTATTTTGTTATTGAAATTACTAAGCATCCAACTTTAGCTAATTGCTAATTGGCAAATTATTATTGCATCATTTCAATAGAAATTGCAACAGTTATATAAAAATGTTGCAATATGAAAATAAAATACTTCAACAAAAAATAATAGACACATATATAAACAATAAGTGTAACACTGAAATTTAGTTAGCAAAATTTTAGCTAAAAATCAACACAAAAATTGTAATCAATGCACTGTATTATTTTTAAATAATTGATACAACATTCTACTTGCACTGTTGCAACCTTGATAGCAACATCATATTGCATCCATTGCACATGTTTAAGAAAAATATTTCAGATATAGGAAAAGGTTGCAGTATAAAAATAAGGGCATGGTTAAAATGCTCATAACTTCTACATATAAAAATTTTTGAAGAAAATGCAACAACCTAAAATAAGAAAATGAGACAACCTAAAATGATAAAATGTGACAACCTAAAATAAAAATGCAACAACCTTAATTAAGAAAATGCAACAACCTAAATTAAAAAAATAGGACAACATAAAATCAAAAAAGGGACAACCTAAAATAAAAATTTTTCTAAGAAAATACGACAACCTAAAATAAGAAAATGCGACAACCTAAAATAAAAATGCGACAACCGAAAATTAAAAAACTAGGTCAACCTAAAAATAAAAATGGGACAGCCTAAATTGAGAAAATGCAACAACATAGAATGAGAAAATACCATAAGTTTTGTGACAACATAAAAAAATACAACAACCTAAAATAAGAAAATGCAACATCTAAAATAAGAAAATGCAACAACCTAAAATAAGAAAATGCAACAACAAAAGTGAAAGTAAAGAAGATTAAAAAAACTTTTTTTAAACCATTCCGTAAAAATAAATTATTTTTAGCAAATATTAATAGAAAACATACACAAGTTGAAAATTTTAAAATTGACAAAATATCACTTAATTTTAGGGTAATCTTCGATCTTTAACTTTTAAATCAAATGTATAGCATTCTACTTAATGCATTGCAATATTTTTTTCAGTACCACTACAGCATTTGGAATGAAGTACTTCAACAAACTAACATTACATTCAGATGGAAACAGAAAAAAAATGGGTAAAGGAATATATGGACCTTGAAGAGGCAGTGGTCGATGTTGTGCTGTACGTGCTTGAAGGCCTCCCAGACGCAGCGCCGGTCAGGGGCCTCATCAAGGCAGGCCTCCAGCACCATCCTCTCTAGCGCCTCGTCCACCCCCTCCCACCTTCTCGCCATTGTCACCGTCGCCGACATCGCCGCTGCCGCCAACGTCTTGGGGCTGGCCCTGCCCCCACCCCGCCGCCGCCGCCTCCTTCTCCAAACTGTAGCCCCTTCCTCCTCCTTCCTGCTCCCGAGGAAACACACTAGGCCCAGAGCCCGGCCAGACACACCATCTGACTTTATTGTTGTTATTATTGGAGAAAACTAGGTCTAAATCCAGAGGTTGTTGGAAGAGGATATGATGGTACCTACAGGGTTGTGGGAGGGGAGTGGGCGAGGCGGTGAAGGAAGCAGGAAGAGCATCGCCAAGGCCCGTGGCTTTGACGCCATTTACAGTTGATTGTTGATTGCCCAGTGGGAAAAAGTGGCACGCAAGCGGCTGACCTTTTTCTCTTGGACGGCTAGGATTTATTGTTGATTGTTGATTGCCCGGTGGGGAAAAGTGGCACACAAGCAATGGGGAAGAATTTTTAATCCACTTGGTTTTATTGTTTCTGTTATGAAACAATAAAAGGTCAGCCGCTTATTGTTGATTGTTGATTTCTAATTAAAAGTTATATGCAGAATGAAAAATTCAGTTGACTAGCAGCTTGCATATATTCCTAGGCACCTTCCTTCATATACACACAAAAATTGACAAATTAAGCAATGGGTGGTGAGGTTCATGAAATAAAAGAAACAAAAGCTGCAATGCTTGATTAGACTTCTGTTATGGTCTTAGTAAGAAACTGCCATGCTATAATGCTGAAGTTATTTGACACACATGAAGTAGGTTTCAGAAAGTAGCACAATGTAAACATGCAAAGTAGATCACGCGTAATCCTCTGGAACTGGACACAACCATAGCTTTCTTTGCAAAAATATGTATGCTGGCACACTGGAGACAGGAATCCACAAGAATCCCAGGAATCAAACAAATTTTAAATGAGAAAGGCGATGTGATACAAAACCTACACAAAAAAAAAAACCAAGTGGATTAAAAATTCTTCTATTTGTCCTTGAAAGTTGAAACTAAGAAGAAAGAAGAGAATTTCTGGAAATTTAAATTTGCAGGTAATGATCAGAAGATGTTACATCTGGGTAAATAAAAAGTGGGTTGCATCTCAACTATTTCCACACAAACCTGAAGATGAATATGCCACTCTTAAATTTAGACACATTTCAGGATAGAGAATCAGGAGACGCAAAGAAGCACACATTAAGCTGCAAAAAATTCATTTGTACCATTGCATTTCAGCTTAACCCTAAAACAGTTTCTTGCTCTAATTATACACTGAATTACCCAAAGTCACGTTACAACCTTAATTTTTGTCACAATCAAGAACATAAACAGCTAGATACAAACAGAGAACCAATATGCAATAGAAAAAGAATTGAAAAAAACATGTAGGTGGGCACAAGAACATCCACTGCCCATAGGGCCATGTCGGGCTTTTAATTTGAGGCCATATGGCCAAACCTGGCCGGGACTGGTTGCATGTTTCACTGTACAATGCACTGGACCAGCCCGGCCTGAGGCTTAAGAGAAAGAATAAAAATTCTGCTTATTACACAGAGAGCACCAAATAAATTTCATCGATCTTAGGATACATCTAATATCCACACAAGAGTTTTTGTTTAAAAAATCAAACTTAAAAGAAATTACCATACAAATACACAAAAAAAACATTAAGGATTTCACTTGACTCCGCATCATCCAATATTGCATAATAGGGAAGAAAATTTCTTTTGTATTGTAAACAACAAAAGAAAAGAAATTAAACCAAACATATGCTGCAAGCTTAGCTAAATCAATTCTAGCAAAGAAGTCATTGAGCCAAACATATGCTGCAAATTTTCAGTTTTTATATACAGTTTCAGACTTGAATTTGAACTAAACTTGATTATTGCAGTGAAAAATAAAATGAGCAATAGTCTACAGATTCTGAGTTTTATGTGCAAAAAACACATCCAACTCTCACCTCACACAAGAGCATGTCTCTTATTGCGACCTCTTGCTATTCTTGCTGGCTGAACTCAAATAGATGTTCAATCTGAAACAAAATATGAAGAAAAAGGAACCGATCAAATTATTCTGTAATCACAAACCAAGCAGCATTTATATCATGGATTGTAATGGCTGATTCAATCCCAACCGAACTATTTATAAACAGAAATTAAGAGATATAACACTAACGACGAAATTAAATGCCTCAATTCTTATTCATTCTTTGCACCGAGGGGCAGGCGTCTCCTGGCCAACTGTGGCGGCAGTGTTGGTGCGTCTGGAAGCGGCGGAGGCGACGGGAAGGTGGAAGCAGGCGCCCCCCTTTCCGGCAGTGCTGGTACGGCTGGAGGGGGCAGGGTTACGTACGACAGCGGAGAGGGGAAGGGGTTATCTCGGAGGCGGAAGCGAGGAGTGCAGCAACGGATCGTGAGTGGGGTGTTGGAGATCGGGAGCGGCGACAGGGGTATCTTGGTGGCGGAGGGGAAGGGGGGTATCTTGGAGGCGGAGGCGATCCGGAGCGGCAACAGATCAGAAAAGGCGGCGGAGGAGAGCGGGAGGCGACGGATAGGAACGGACGCAAGTGGTATGGGTGTGGAGCGGAGGCTATCTGGAGGTGTGTGGCGGAGGGTGTTGGATGGGTAGCTGAGGATGCGGAGGTGGTGGCTAGGATTCACTCGGGTTGGGGTCCGCGGGGGCTGGCTGGAGGGGAGCGTAGAACGGCCCGCCTAAACAGCCACTTCGGTCCGGCACATGCACACGAACACTAACAAGTGAGTTTAGAGCTTCTTCGGACCACCTATCAATTTTGGAGTTTTTTTTACTGTTAACTCAGAATTAAAAAAAAATTTCGAAATTAACCCACAGTTACGAAAATTTACAAAAATGACCTGCCACATCAGCTTGTCGAGCTCTGGGAGCTCGACAAGCTGCTAGTCACACGGGGAGTCTCTTGTCGTGCTCCAGGAACACGACTATGAGCTTGTCGTGCTCCCAGAGCTCGACAAGTGCTTGTCGTGTTCCTGGAGCACGACAAGCTCCAGCAATTCAGCCATCAGAAATAAAAGAATTAATTATTAAATTACAGATTAATTTGTAATCTGATTTCATAAATAAGTATAAACTTATACATTATACTCATCTAACAAGAGATTTGATAAAATATGAGTTGATTTGATGATTTTCGATATAAACTGAAAATATGGTACTTTAGGATAAAATAAGATCTGAGTTTTGTCGATTTTGAATTATGGTCTTTAAAATGTGATTTTGTAATCTGCACAGAAGAGAAAATTGTATCAAATAGCATTTGAAAAAGATTTGCTGAAGAAATTTTGAATTTGGAATTAATCTAAAGATTTTAGCCTTTTTGGGTTTCTATATATCAAATAAAGGACTAAATTACGATATAATTTGGACTGATATGTGAAAACGGCTTAGATGATACGATTTGGCTGCCAACTTTCTGGATTAAGGTATTGACATACCCATGATCATAATCCAAGAATAATCTGATCTGGATTAGGGCAAGATTTAGCTAAATCTGAGTTATGAGTATTTAGGGTAATTAGAATCCTGTTTTCGAAAACAGAATAGGATTGATATATCTGAGATTTAGAGATGGAATTGAATCTGGCTTGTAAAGACTTTTATGTTTGGCAGTAACAAGATCAGTTCAACCCTAATCTATCTCAAACCCTAAAATATCAAAATCTATTCTGTGAACCCAAATCAAGATCAGTGGGGATTCGAACCCAGGTGGACAACGAGGTAGAAGAGAGTTCCCACCAGCTGGGCTAGGAGTTTTTCCCATCATACTGTACATACATAAATACATACATACTGTATAGATATATATATATATATACATGCACATATATATATATGTATATGTATATGTATATATATCTATAGAAATATACGTAAGTATGTATCATATAATAAAAATATATAAGAAATCTAGTGAACTGCATGATTCATTTTGAATGTAACACACTGGAAAATAAAAGTGTTAGTACATGTTCGCTATGGGTTCGGACGACCCCTCTTATGCCCATGCCCATGTCTATCTCTCTGAAAAGGCGATGGTGAGTACAATCAGGTGGCACATGTGATCGTTGTCCAGCCGCGGTAGAAGGACCATGCCGCTCAGTACCTACATGACCCTGAGATGGCTGTGTCGGTGGAGGGTGATCTTCGAGTTCGCTAGGCGTCAACTGATCCGGTTGGTAGTACTGATGTGCATGAGGGTCGTGCAACCCGAACATGTGCGAGATCCACTCCTGGTTGTCCTGCTGTGGTGCCACCCCACTGGGGTCGGCCCCCTGCGGAGCGTAGTACCCACGATCGTCATCCACATGCATGTGGTCGTGGGCGGGATCCCCCCAACTCTCCCAAGTAGACCCCTAAGGGACTGAGTATCTCTGTCCCTGGAGAGCCTGCTCAATATGAGCCTGCCCGCAATCCGCGTCAGCCGCAAACCGCTCTGCCAACGCTCTACTCGCATCGTCCCTGTCTTGACGACGAATGTCGTCCTCGTGTTGACGACGGATGCCGTCGTCATCATCAGAGTCATCTGAATCGGGAGTGCGATGTGTCGACGGGCCCCCAATATGCAGATCTCTGCGTCGAGCACTGTACATTGACGAGGAACGATGAAGCCGAGACGGGCCGGCGGACGTCCCTGGTATGTCACCTCCCCAGGTCGGCGATGTGTCACGATGACTACGCCGTGCTGACGAAGTGCTCTGTCGAGCACCACCCAGGCTAGGCCGGGCTGACATCGGGCTGGGCGGCCGGGCCCCTCTCCGGTGTGGAACCGATGCATCTGTCTTTCGGCCACAAGTAGCGTCGAACAAGATTCGTTGTGCTGCTACACGGATGGAATGTAGGACAGCACGCGCCATCGCCTTGAAGCGTGGAGGACCTTCCAAGCGAGACGACAGGTTTGCCGCTTGACTGTCGATGCCCAACGCTAAGTCACCCTGCACATGCGAAACTCATATGGGAACTATGGAAAAATAGATAAGATAAGAGACCAAGATAAGTATCCAGCGAAGACGAACGTACTGAGCGATGTATCCGGCCTGGGAAATGAACATCAAGGCCGAGTCGAAGACTGTCTTGATGTGATAGTTCTGTCGGCGATGGGGGGGCCGCACGAGCGAGTCGCGTGCGGGTGCACGGCACGTACCACTGAAGATAGGCCTGGGACGTCCCAGGGTCATACGGGCGCTCCTCCACAACAACATCCGTCGCCGCGTGGTTCTCCCACTCGTCGACCCATTTGGAATTCTTGATCTACCAGTTGTCAGAGTGTTTTCCTCTACGTGTTTGTCTGCAAAAGGTGACGCGATGCACATAAAGCAAAAAAATAAACAAATATGAGTGTGTACATGAGATATAGAAAATGTTCGAGGCATACACGTGAATCTGCCGCGGGAGATGGCGTTGTCGATTTCTTTCCGGGGGCGGTATCTGCTGATGTAGGCCGAATTGGCGCATCACCCTCTCCGGAAAATACGGCTCCACCACATGTGAGAACACCATGTGCCGGCGTGTAAGCCAGCAGTCCTGGCCCGCGGTGCAATGCGAGGAAATGCCATGCGGTGCAACCTGCGAGATGTGCTCCGGTGTCTATGGCCGCCATATGACGCGCGCGTCTGATAGGAGATCAAACTCTCCCAGGTACGCCAAATAACAGCGGTCATTCTGTGATGATGACCACCTCGGCCGACCTCCCAGCCAACGGGCTCCCATGGTCGGCCGGTCCACCCAATCATCATAGTCGGCTGGCGCAACGTACGGATGGATGGGCCGCTGTAAACGCGGCCGACCAACGGGGAAGTGCTCCCATGACCACAGTTGCAGCAGTACAGGGCATGCGGAAAGCAACGATCCAGCTGCGGTCCTGCAGCATGCCTCGCAAAGGCCCCTGTACGTCGCGCACAACACTGCCATCGCCCAGTTGTAACGCGGCATGGCCCCTGCGTCGGCATCGACGATACTCTCGACCAGAGGAATGAACCACGTGTACACAGTGTCACCGTGCGTGGAAGAGAACAAAATATACTGCAGCGTCACCAGCAAGTACGCGAAGAGATGCTGGCGAACTACATCGGCGGGGGCATCATCGGGGCACTCACGGTAGCGCGCCAGAAATCGGTGGGGGACACCACGCCTGGATGCCGGGATCTCATCGTCGTGGTTAGCGATGTTGAATCGGAGGTGCATCTGTGCGCGCCAATCCAGGCGTGCTGGCCGGGGGATGATGGGATGTCCACTGCCAGGTAAACCAAGCAGCATGCTCACATCCTCCAGCGTGACTGTCATCTCCCCCCAGCGGAAGTGGAAAGTGTGGGTCTCCGGACGCCATCGATCTACCAATGCGGTGATCAACGACCTGTCCAGTGTGAGATGCTGACCTATCTGCAGCATACGGGCGAACGGCAATAAACCTGCAGCCCGCAGGATGGGGATATAGCCCTGATGCAGAGGCCAGTACTCCAAGGGAGCACGGACTACCAGCGGCTCCAAGTCCCCGCCCTCGGACAAGATGCGGCCGCTATGGCCACGATCACATGTACTGCTCAGTAGCTCTGGAAGATCTCTATCTCCGCCATCCATGCCTGTCAAAACATAAAACATGAACCATTATTGAAAGTAACATAACATACATCGGGAACCGTTATTGAAAGTATCATACCCATGGATAGCACACGACATGAAAGTAACATAACATGAATCATATTACAAGGTTTCAAACAGATTACAACAATCCAATGCAAATGATAAGCGTATTACAAAGTTTATTACAAGGCTATGTCGATGGTCCGGGTGCATTCAAACAATCCTTCCTGCTATGTCCGGGCTGCCTACAGATCGAGCATTTCCTAGCTCGTGAGCTACCCCCCTGTGACTCATCCATGTCATTGTGTATTCGGCGTGTCTTCCGTCGCCCTGGACCCGTTCGCTTTAGATTTACATCTGGGATCCAGGTAGTCTCGCCAGCAGGGATAACTCTGTAGTCACCGAGCGTCATAAAAACTCTCCACACGCCACTCCACGTGTTTGAAAGGTTGTCAAGGCTGAAGTACTCCGAAAGGTAAGGCGCAGGGCTCACACCGAGCGCCGCACATGAAGCAAGGACATGAGAGCAGGGCTTGTGTAGTAGCTTCGGTTTGTTACATGAGCACTCAGCGACATCCCCAAGAATGACCTCGTGCACCCGTCCAGGTCTCAGTTGGCCGCTCACGTTCTTCTGCCGAAGGCGGACTTGAATGATTCGGTGCAGCCTGTTTATAACTGTCACCTCGTGCCGCTGGGCCTTGTCTATGCGGGCAGTCAAGTACGACTGCACAACATCTGGCAAGGTTCTCATGGGATCGTCGACTAGCGTTTTGGCGGCTACACTTCTGTTGTTGAAGTACTCGGCTGTGCGGTACCATGTCATCTCCACTACAGCAGTCACCGGCAAACACCGGACTCCCTTCAACACATAATTGCACACCTCTGAAAGGTTCGTCGTCATTATCCCAAACCTTGCGCCATCTTCGTCGTGCAGCAAGGACCATTTCTCGATGTCCTTGTCCTGAATCCATTGCGAAAATTTGCTGACGTTCACATCATCGGCAGTATTACTGGCCCTCCTCGTGGAGTACTTCACTGTCAGCGCCTCCAATTTGTCGAACACAGCCTGGAACTTCCTCGGTTGATTTTGCATGCACAGCCGCTTGAACAGATCCATGATCTGTTTACTGCGGAAGTGTGTGAAAAGGTTTGCTGCAATGTGTCGCATGCACCAACGACTGTGCACGTCCTCCCATTTGTACGGAGCATCTGGGGCCCCGCGCATTACCTCAATGGCATGGAGCAGCCCTCGGTGGCGGTCCGATATGATGCATACCTTCTCTCGATCACCAACAACCGCCCGCTTCACGTTGACCAGAAACCACAACCAACTTTCCGAGTTTTCAGACTCGATGATGGCGTACGCCAATGGAAGCAGTTGGTCGTTAGCATCCGCAGTAACAGCAATGAGGAGACAGCCCTTGTACTTTCCAGTCAGGAACGTACCAACCACGCATATGACTGGACGACAATAAGCAAATGCCTCGATGCACTGGCGGTATGACCAGAATAATCGACGGAGTACCCGAGTGTTCTGTATGAGGCTACCATCTCGACGTGTAGCTGGCTGATCGAAGAAATCTAAAAATGTGCCTGGGTTGGTCTGAGCGATGTTGCGCAGCAACCGCATCACATTGTTGTAGCCGTGGTCGAATGTGCCGAACATGCCCTCAATTGCCTTCTGTTTTGCTCTCCAGGCCTTTCCATACCTTATAGTGTACCCACACCTATCGGCAACTTGCTTCATTATTTCTCTCGGCATTATCGAAATGTTCTCTCGCACAGCCGGCTGGATGATATTACCGACGTACGCCGACGTCAGGTTCCTATGTCTGTCCAGCGCCTCCGTGAGCAGGCATGTGTGTGCGGTAACCCTTGTCACCACAAAACCGATATCGTCCTTCGGCCGCATCGCACGAATCTTCCATGGGCAGCCTGCTGTTACACAGGCTGCGACAAAAAGGTTGGGGTTTGACTTGACGACCTTATATTGCCGGTTAATTGCGAGGGACCAGCTCGCCACGGCATTCTTCAGATCTTCCTTGCTTTGAAACTCCTGCTCTACTTGTAAGCCACCATGCTCGAAAGACCACCTCGAACCCTGATCCGTTGGCAACACAGCTTGACTGTATGCTGAGTGATCTAGCCACTCCTGCGGGGGACCAGGAGTATCGTCATCAGAGCCATCGGATGCCTCCGAGTCCGTCGAATCATCTTCGTCGGACACTGATGGAAGGCAATCCAGTACCTCGCACACATGTACGCGAGTATGGCAGAATACATCCAACCACTCGCTAGCCCTGAATCTCGCAGGACCGGGCATGACGCTCGGCTCACCCTCCACCGCACTCCCGGCTGCTCGTACGTTGCAGAACTGCACATACATCGCGAACTGGCCGAGCAGTCCGCCATGGGGGTCTTCCACTCTTCGAATAAAAGAACTCCAAGATTTGTCCCCTTTAATTTTGCGCAGCATCCAGTATAGCTCATTATCTACCTCACGAACGATGAGCCCTTCGATTAGAGCCATTTCATCGCGAGGCCGCTTCCCGAACATATTCAGGATCCACAAATTCAGGTCTAGAAATGAGGTGTTATGTACACTCAGCTCGCCCGTCACATACTGGCAACGGCTCATATCAACCCCGCTTTGCCCCTCGCGAATTATGCCGTCACCATAAAATATGGAAATTTTGTTCGGACTATCCATTCCCTACACACATTCATCTCACGCGTAAATAACATGACACTATTACACACATGCGCATAGATCCTAAAACCATACATACATGTATACATTTGAAAAACATAATTTATAAACATAGAGCATGCATACATGCATGTAATTGAAAATAACCTAGTTTCATAATTTCTAAATATATACACATATATATTTTACAAAACCTAATTCTTAAACATAGAGTATGCATGTGCACAATTAAAAATAACCTAATTTTAAAAAACATAATTTCTAAACATAGAGCATGCATGCATGTAATTGAAAATAGCCTAGTTTCATAATTTCTAAATACATACACATATATGTCCAAAACCTAATTTTTAGACATACAGTATGCATGTGCACAATTAAAAATAACTTAATTTTATATTTTCTATTGTGTGCACATAGTTTCTAAAACGAAATACACATACATTTAAAAACCCTATTTTTCCAAACGTACACACATATATTTAAAAAACCTATTTTTCCAAACATACACACATATATTTCTAAACATACAAACATATATTTAAAAACCCTATTTTTCCAAACATACAAACATATATTTAAAAAACCTATTTTTCCAAACATACACACATATATTTCTAAACATACAAACATATATTTAAAAGCCCTAATTTTCCAAACATACACACATATATTTAAAAAACCTATTTTTCCAAACATACACACATATATTTCTAAACATACAAACATATATTTAAAAACCCTATTTTTCCAAACATACACACATATATTTAAAAACCCTATTTTTCCAAACATACACACATATATTTCTAAACATACAAACATATATTTAAAAACCCTATTTTTCCAAACATACAAACATATATTTAAAAACCCTATTTTTCCAAACATACACACATATATTTAAAAACCCTATTTTTCCAAATATACACACATATATTTCTAAACATACAAACATATATTTAAAAACCCTATTTTTCCAAACATACACACATATATTTAAAAAACCTATTTTTCCAAACATACACACATATATTTCTAAACATACAAACATATATTTAAAAACCCTATTTTTTCAAACATACACACATATATTTAAAAAACCTATTTTTCCAAACATACACACATATATTTCTAAACATACAAACATATATTTAAAAACCCTATTTTTCCAAACATACACACATATATTTAAAAACCCTATTTTTCCAAACATACACACATATATTTAAAAACCCTATTTTTCCAAACATACACACATATATTTAAAAAACCTATTTTTCCAAACATACACACATATATTTCTAAACATACAAACATATATTTAAAAACCCTATTTTTCCAAACATACACACATATATTTAAAAACCCTATTTTTCCAAACATACACACATATATTTCTAAACATACAAACATATATTTAAAAACCCTATTTTTCCAAACATACACACATATATTTAAAAAACCTATTTTTCCAAACATACACACATATATTTCTAAACATACAAACATATATTTAAAAACCCTATTTTTCCAAACATACACACACATATATTTCTAAACATACACACATACATTTCAAAAACCTATTTTCCAAACATACAAACATATATTTAAAAACCCTATTTTTCCAAACATACACAAATATATTTCTAAACATACACACATACATTTCAAAAACCTATTTTCCAAACATACAAACATATATTTAAAAACCCTATTTTTCCAAACATACACACACATATATTTCTAAATATACACACATACATTTCAAAAACCAATTTTCCAAACATACAAACATATATTTAAAAACCCTATTTTTCCAAACATACACACATATATTTCTAAACATACACACATACATTTCAAAAACCTATTTTCCAAACATACAAACATACATTTAAAAACCCTATTTTTCCAAACATACACACATATATTTCTAAAATCTATTTTTCAAACACACACATACATTTATAAACCCCTATTTTCAAACATATACACATTCATTTCCAAACATACATACACACATACATTTAAAAAATCTATTTTACAAACATACATACAAATGCACATATTTCCTAAACATATTCCTAAAAACAACATAATACCTACTCTTCTATACACATAAACATAAATATAAACCCTAATCACGTCATTAGCAACATAAGTAACAGAATCTTAAATGCATTTCGAAAAAAATTACCTCTTTGCGAAGAACTCGCAATTCTCTACAACTTTCTCTTCTACACCAAACAAATTTATCGGACGGATTTTGCTAGATCTAGGGTTCAAACATAAAATGTGTATGTGTGTTGTGTTGCTGATGCTGCTGCTGTGTGTGTGTGTGAGAGTTACATGGCAGGGGACCAAATAAATGGAGGGGGACCAGCAGCAACTTGTCGAGTTCTGGAAACTCGACAAGTTACACAATATTACAATGTATACTGCCCTTATGTCAAATAAGCTTCGTAGCTCAGCTGGTGGGAGTTCTCAACAGCAAACAATCGGCTCGGGTTCGAATCCCCGTTGCAGCAAAATTATTTTTTCAGTTGTCGCGGGTTCAAGGTTCGACACGCACATGTCGCGGCTTCAGGATTCGACAAGTAAGCACAGTGCAACGCACATGTCGCGTGTTCCAGATTCGACAAGCAAGCACAGTGCACGCACATGTCGGGAATTCCAAATTCGACAAGCAGCGTGTCGTGGTCGTGGGGCACGACAAGCCCTAGTCGTGCTTCGCGACCGCGACTTGTACCTCCCCGTGCGACTACTCGCTTGTCGAGCTCCCAGAGCTCGACAAGCTGAGGTGGCAGGCCATTTTTGCAAATTATCGCAACTGTGGGTTAATTTCGAAATTTTTTTTTAACTCTGGGTTAACAGTAAAAAAAACTCATCAGTTTTGGTATGGTCTTCTTGTTTCTGGTATGAAAATTAACTGAATCTTTTTACTCACACTCGTATCACTCACACGCATTCAGTTACTATGGGTTCGTTGTCCTCCTGAATCCACATATCAATTCCTCGATGATGTCTGTGGTAAAAAATGGTCGTTGGGAATAAGTTTTGAATAGGACCTGCATGTAAGTGGCCTAAAAAATAATTGTTCAAATATAGCCGTTAAAAATTGCCATTAAACATATTTTAATAGTTTCAGGGCAAAAAAAAATACTAAAAACTCCAAAATAATTCTAAAAAATTGTAAAAAAATTCCATAAATTTTCTACCCTCCTCTCTATAAATATGACCATGTTGAGCTTATTTGCACTCACAAATCTCACACTATTTATACACTAAGCCTTCATAAATTTCCAAAAAATTCCATATGGATATTAATCCCCAGATGGTTTGGTAAACTGGTTTAGCAAACCTAATTTAGATGGAGAAAACTCAGAAGGGGTCAGTAGTCAAAATCCACTTAATTTTCTGCCTTCCCCTCCACATCTTATATGTCATCCACCATACACACAACCCCTCCGTATGCATAACCACATCCGTATGCATAACCACCTCTGTATCCACAGCTCTCTCTGTATCCATAGGGCCCTTACAACCCCTGCGACCAAAATTTTCACTTCGTCGGAATGCCAACCAATCATATGTAATTCTCGCCACCACAACCCCCTACAAAAAATTCTCAGTCTGTGTCAATATCTGAGAGCGATACCCCATATTTTTTTGAGAGAGACTGTAGGGTACCGCCGATTCAGCCGTACAGGAATAAATGGTAGAGGTGAGGAGTTGAACTCAAGACTGCAATACCCCATATTTCACCCTAGATTGTTATCAATGACAACGGCAGCAGCAATAATGATGGAAAAGCTGGAGCTCAACCTAACCGAATGTTTTGGTCACAAACTGACAACAGTTGACTTGAGAGTGTTTATTATAAATTGAAATTTCATCAATTTGAAATTTTTTTGGACCATAAATTTTTCCAATTTTGGCTTCTATATTTGTGAACAATTTATTTTTTTGTCTTCCATGTTAGTGCCTCATTGAATAATTCCCTCGATCTGGTCGACGGCAACAACAAAAACTTTGACATGTATTGGGGAAGGTTGCTGCGACATACAACACGAGCAATCCAAAAAGTCACAAAAGAGACGTGAAGCATTACAAAGACCATTAGCAAAAAACTAACAAAAAATTTGTTCAGTTTAATGATATTTACTACAAGCAGAAGGAGGTGTATGCTAGTAGTTTTTTGGATGACAAACTGATAGCCTAGGCATGCAAAACGTACATGAAGGAGGTGGACCATCCCTTCGTCTTGGAGCATTGGTGGACGGTCATTCGCGATCAACTGAAATAGTGTAAAACCTACATCAACACCAGGAAAAGAGCAAGATTGAATGAAGCTGGTGCCTACATGTCATCATTGAACACAAATGATGTTCTTATCGAACCGACATGACCGTAAGGTCGTAATGCAATGAAGGAGAAGCGAAAAGGGAAAAGTAAGTTATAAGAAATTTTGTTGGTTGTCAAGGAAAATATAGAGAGCATTGTCAAAGTGAACTGAGATCTTGCAAATATGGCTAAGGATGCTCTTGTTGTGGCTTCAAATTTGCAGGAAATGACTAAAAGGAAAGAAACGGCTGCCTTTGTCAAGTCGTTAACAAAATTGGTGGTAGCTGACACAACAAAGTTCATGTAGTCTCAAAAGGCGTCGCATGCAGCTGCATTAGAGTATGTGCAAGATATGTTCAGGAGATGAGAATAAATAATAGGCTACATCATGAATTTTATTATATTATGTATCTTATTATTTCAAGTAATGTACTTATCATTTCATGTATCTTATTATCTCAAGTAATGTACTCGTTGTTTTTTTATTTTATGTATCTTCTTTGATGTAGCCATTGGAATATTCTTCTTGGATTTAGTCATTGGAATATATTCCTCTTGGATGTAGTTGTTGGAATTATTCATCTTGGATGTAGTTATTGAAAACTAGTCATTGGAATATTCTCTTCTTTGCCTGTATATTCTGACCCCTCATCCCACTGATCACAACCTGATGGAGATTTGTGTATATCTTTTACTGGTCGAACGAGACTATGAAGAGAGAGCCAAATCATCTTCCTCCCTGTGGTGGTGAGACATCACAGGAAGAGATAATAAGGAAGTCTAAGATGTTCTAGACTTAATCCAACCCTTACAGATGTTTATCCTTGTAGATACGATCACTAATCCTTATGATCGTAACGCTTATCATCCAAAGAGTTTATAGACTCTATTACCTATGATCACCCTGGTCGTAGAGGTGAGGTCGTAGCCAACACACGACTAAATGAATACTATTTACCTTGTTGGTGAACCAAAATCTAGAAGCCGCATTAAAGGACTGGTCGAAGTTGCTGACCACAACCTAAAGGCTTGATGGTTATGCTTATTCGACCATACCAGATGGTTATGTCTATTCGACCATACCAGATGGTTATGTCTATTCGACCATATCCGGTGGTTTTGACTGTCGACGATTGGGAGTCGGGTCCTTAGTCGATCTTATGCAAATTTAGTAAGTAAGAAGTGGAGACCTTTCGAGATATTCACTAGGTAAGTTAAGGTAAGTATAAACTGGAGACACCGAGAATTATACAGGTTCGAGCCCTCAAAGATTTGAGTAATAACCCTACATCATGTAATGTTTTGACTATATGTGCAACTGATTACAAAAGAAAGGGAGGAGATTGTTATAGGGAAAGGTCAACAATCTCTATATCTATGTATCTATCTTCGGGTTTGTCAGATCCGATGCCATGTCTGGTACGCTTGTTGCCGTTTTATAGTGATCGAAAGGGTGTCAACACAGAGCACTTTCGGGAGGTTAGATGGTTCCCAATATGCAGTTATCATATAACTGCATATCTTAACTCCCTAGTGGTTGTCATCACGAATGTGGGAGAGGAAGTTATCTTATCCTGAACCGACTGGAAGACTCATCCACTATTAGGTTGGACATGACTCTCTCTTGATGCTATGGTCGCACACAGACTGCGACCATAGGTCAGTACTGAGGTCGTCATTGGTTATGCGACCTTCTGGTTCACAGGAAACTGAGCGTCTACGACCATGGAGCCATATACCATATCTGAAATATCTTAGACATGATATATATATATAATAAACAGATGACTTAGCCCAAGTGATATTCATCGTCAGCTGGCCTCCAAATTTGAAGTAACAAAAAGTTTATTACTTCGAATTTAAAACTTTGAGAATATATCATTTGACGTTTCGCCTTCTTCTGTTGTCTTGAAGACGTTGCTTCCAACATGTGCCGGTTGGTTTCCCAAGAAGAACATTGAAATAATTTCGATGAGTTATCATGAAGCCCTTTGCAACAAATCGAGGAAAAAACTTAAGTGCGATTTTAAGAATTTGAGGCTTCTATGTGTAGGATCAATGTGAGGTGATGATACATGTTGATCATCATTCTCAATGTTCTCATCATCTTCTTGATCATATTCCCTTGGTTTGATGTCTCCAATGGTAATGTTTTTCACCACTTCTTGAAGATCTTCACCTGAAACTTCACAAGAGACTTACTCCTTTTGCGAGCCATTAGTTTCATCAAATTCTAAGTCACAAGATTCTTCAATACAACCAGTATTTTTATTGAGAACGCGATAAGCTTTGCTAGTGGTAGAGTATCCGACTAGAAAGCCTTTATCTACTCTTTTCTGAAATTTACCACCAAAGCTTCTTTTCTTAAGGATGTAGTATTTGCAGTCAAAAACTCGAAAGTAAGAAAATTTGGCTTGCGCCCAATAAGAAGTTCATAAGGAGATAAATTCAGAAGAGAATGCAAATAAAGACGATTAATAGAATAGAAAACAGTATGCATGGCTTCCACCCAAAAGCGAGTAGGAGTATCATACTCACTTAGCATTGTTTTTGCCATTTCTATTAGTGTTCGATTTTTCCTTTCTACAACTCCATTTTACTGTGGAGTGTAAAAAGTAGAAAATTCGTGTTTGATTCCAAGCGAGTCACAAAAATCAAATAAAGTTGAATTAACGAATTCTCCACCATGATCACTACGAATTTTCTTGATGGAAAGTTCGAATTCAGTAGAAACACATTTTGCAAAACTTTTGAAAACATCGAGGGTTTCAGATTTTTGGGAAATAAAGAAAACCCAAGTATAGCGAATAAAATCATCAACAATAACAAAACCATAGTTGTTACTGTTGCATTTAGGCCTTTTATGTCTAACCTTAATTTTGATGATTAATGAAAACCAAGTGTTTCAGACTAATTGTGCTTTTGAGATATTTTGATACAGAGTTATGTAGGGAAGAAATGCAAGATGATCAAGATAAACCCGACGTAAAATGGATCAAGCACAAGTCGCAAAGATGACAAGAAAATCAAGAGATGCAAAGGACCCAAGGTAATATTGTTTTATTTCTACCGATCTCGGTGTATGGAGTTGATCGGTGTAGGATTTTATTTTTAGATTTAACCGTACTATAAAGAGGGGTTGCAAGTCCTATCTACACCGCTGAATAAACCGAGAAATTATTAGGTCATTTCATTGCATCTTTTCGGTTGGATTTGATTTGATTTTGTTTTGAAAGATTTGGTTTTCAGTTGAATTTTTGATAGCAGAAGAGTTTTTCAATTTTCTAAAAAGATATAGGCAGATCTAGCTTTTGCTTTTGTTGACAAAAATGTAGCCCTTAAAATTATCTTTCAAACGAGATATTAAACTCTCAATTTGGACTTATGGTTTTAAAGTTATGACTATTTTTGTTCAGACTGGCTATCAGTTTGAATGTCAGTTCAGTCAAACTGACAGTTGTTCAGAGAGTGTTTTTTGAGCTGAAATTTTTTTGTACTAAACTGACTGTCAGTATGCCCATGCTGACTGTCAGTTTGCGTTTCGACCTCAGCTGGTTTTATCTAAGTTTCTATTTGAACTGGTCGATGTTTTGGTCGAACTGACTGTCAGTTTGCATAACTGACTGTCAGTTTGGGGTTTCAGTTTCCATATACGACCACAAACGGCTAGCTAATTTTTATCTGTAAATTTTGTCGGCCGTTGTGTATGTAATTGACTGGCAGTATGGTAAACTGACTTTCAGTTTGAGTTGCTGATTTTCAGCCCGAGCTCCAACGTCTCTTTTGAGACTTGAGGCTATAAATAGATGCTTTGAACTCGTATTTTATACAACAAGTAGCCCTCTTCTCTCTTATACACTTGAGCATTTATTTTCTAGTTGAAAATCTTGATCTGTTGATCAAGTCGAGAGTTTTCAGATCCACCGAGTGCTTTTATTCATTTCATTTTGCATACTTAGAGTTTCTCGGTGATTGTTTGGAGGTCTAGAGAAGACTTTGCTGCCTATTACTCTTGGTGAGTGCCCTCACCTAGACAGTTTGGTGGCGTGGCCGTTGATCTCTCCAGTTCGGAGATTGTTGGAGAGACTCGGCACATTTGTACAAGGCATCGGTGCTCGCCTTTCCGGAGTGGACAAGGAGCAACCATTAGTGAGAAATATCCTTCGTGGATATTGAAGCAAGACTGATCCGGGAGGATCTCAGGTCGAGTTCGCAACGGATTTGCGACCACGAAAAGGTTTGCGACTTTGGAAAGGTTTGCGACCTTGGGAAGGATTCAAACTCTTCGAGCCTTCAATGCTGGATGATGAGCCAGATACCATAGTACCATCTGTTGAAGACTTGGTCTATCAACGAGATAAACCTCTACGTGAAGATGTGATTCTGGAGAGGAAGGTGACTACCACCCGCAGTGGCACCAAGGAGACTTTTCGAATCGGTCGGAAAGATCAACGAGCACGTGCGGCAAAGTGGTACACAAAAGAAGATGGACAAGCCCAATTTCCACATCTCCCGTTTGATCGAGAGGTCGCAACGGGAGTTGGCTCCTTCTCAACAAGGGAGTCATGATCCGGGAGGATCTCCAAGTCCTGATCACATACGGATTCGCGACCAAGTCTTGATCGCATACGGATTCGCGACCAAGTCCTGATCACATACGGCTTTGCGACCTTAACCGTGTTCGGAAAGGTTTCGCGACCATGGATTGGTTCGCGACCAGGAAAAAGGAATTCGTTCCCTGTTCAGAATTGTAATCCTATATATATATAACTAAGCTTATCTGTTTAGGATTAGTTAAGTTAGTTATATGAGTCTAATACGTTTAGGATTACTAAGTCTGATACGTACTCATACGATTGGACTATAAATACCTTGTAATAGGTCTAGTTTAGATCATCGAAGAGTCATAGAACTTATTTGAGTTTTAGACACTTATAGTTCCTTCGACGTAGGCAAGTGTGCCTAACGTTCGACGTGTAAAGCCCTCTTTGAAATAAAGAGTTGTGCAATTACTTTGGGTTTCGGTATTTCCGAGTAAGATCCCGTTATTCCGCATATTAGAATCTGGGCGAGCCTAGTGCGAAAACTAAGACTAGGTCTCAAACGGATCAAAGACTCATTCATTTGAGTGCTTCAACGAGGATTAGTGAAGACTGGGTGAATCTCCGAGACCTCGGTAAAATCGCTGTGTTTGTATTCTTCTTCTCTTTCTAATATATTTGTTATTTGTTCTTGAATTCTTTATTTGTTAGAATTTGTTTTAAATTGAAGTTTTTAAAAGTCTCCTATTCACCCCCCCTCTAGTCGGCATCCTTGATCCTACAATTACCCCCGATACTTTGGAACTCAGAAGGTCCAAATAAATCCATATGCAACAGTTTCAAAGGTTTGCAAGTTGAGAAAAACACGCTTAATTGGATGTGAAGTTGCTACTTGCTTGCCAGCTTGATAAGCGCTACAGGGTTAATCCTTTTCAAAATTCACATCCTTTAAGCCAACAACCAAATCACGTTTTAAAAGATTTTTAAGTTGATGCATTCCAACATATGCAAGTCTTCTATACCATAGCCAACCTCTTGAGGTTTGAGAGACAAGACATGTTGAGAGAGATGAATCCTTTGAGTGAAAATCAACCATATAAAGATTTTCAAAACGAAAGCCTTTGAAAATCAAAGAATTATCTTTTAAATTTTCAACTAAAACTTCTTTAGGATAAAATGTGCAACGAAATCCAAAATCTTTTGAGATTGAGAGATCATTTGATATTACAATTTTACCCAAGTCTATCACATTTCTTTGACGATTGTCGCCAAAGGTGATCTTTTGATTTTTGCTCGAGCTGTCTTCTAATGAGGTGAACAGCTTCTTGTTTCCGGTCATATGTTCGGAGCATCCACTGTCTAGTACCCAATGCTTCCCACCGGTCTTGTAGTTCACCTGCATAAAATAATCAAGTCTTTTTAGGTACCCAAATCTTTTTGGGTCCTTCAATATTAGCAATTAAAGCTTTGGGCACCCAAACTGATTTCTTCTTTTTATTTAGCATGGGTGCACCAACAAACTTTGCTATAGCATACCCTTTCTTCGACCTTTGAAGCATGTAGCAAGTATCAAAATAGTTTGGAGTCATTAAAGGACATGCTTCATGCGAATGACCAGTTTCATGGCATTTAAACCAAAATGTGTTGCATGCTTTTACAAAAATTGTCTTTGTACTTGGTTTCTTTCCTTTCTTCGGAAAGTATCCAAGTCCTTCTTTTCTAAATGAGCACTTTTGTTTGCTAAGAATAAGATCTAGAGATACTTTTCCTTTGTAGCAATTTTCTAGACCTTTTCCCAGCTTTTCAACTTGTGCCTTAAGTTCATTATTTTCATTTAAAATTGTTTCATTTGAATCACATGGAATATCAAGAGGACAAGTAGGAATAGCATGAGGAGTGTCATCTAGATCACATGAAATGGCTACATCAACCTTAGATGGAGCATGTGTAATATTTTTAATTAGCAAACTTTCATATGAATCTTTTAATTCTGAGTATTGAGTACGTAAAGAAGAATGCTCTTCTTTAAGTGCTCTATACTTCTTTTTAGTGATTCCAAACACTTCATTTAATTCAATGATCATTTCAACAAGTTCATCATATGAAGGGTCAGAAGAATGTACCTTTTCATCACCCTTAGCCATAAGACAAAGGGGTGAACTAGTCGAAGTATTGCCGAGAGCTATTCCAGCTAGCTTCTTGGAGCAACCTCCTTCATTGTCGGAGTCGCAGTTGGAGCTTTCTCCTCCGGACATCCATTCTCCGAAGCATGCTTCCTTGGTTGCGTCATTACTCTTCTTGAAGAATTTCTTCTTCTTGTTCCGAGTCTTGTTCTTGTTTGGACATCTTGATGCTATGTGTCCCTTTTCGTGACATCCGTAGCATATGATGTCCTTGAAATTTGATTGCTTTGGCCCCTTTGGTCGTGTGTCGATGTTGACACCCTTCTTGTGTAACCTGCGAAGAAGTTTTTGAGTGTTCTTTACCATAAGAGCTAGATCTTCATTGGAGGAGCCATCGCTTGAGTTGTTCTTGGAGCCGGCTTTGAAAGCCAACGCCTTCTTCTTTGTCTCCGAAGGTTCGGCTGCTTTCTTCTTCTCTTTTCAATGCATCTCATGGGTGATGAGATTCCCATAGAGATCGGTTGGTGTGGTGGTTGATAGATCCGAGTTGGTGAGTACCATCACCAATGTGTCAAAGCTTTTTGGAAGAGCCCTGAGCATCTTTCTTACAATTTCAAGGTTAGTAAAAACAACTTCTAGCCCCTTGAGTTCATTTACAATGTTGTTCAACCGAGTAAACATGGAGTCCACGGACTCGGTTGTTGATATGGTGAATGTCTCGTATCGTTGCCTTATCATGAGAAACTTTGCCTCTTTAACTTTAGTCGTGCCCTCATAAATTTCTTCAAGGGTGGCCCAAACCTTGCGAGCTGTTGTACAATTGCTCACACGGTTGAACTCGCTTAAAGATAAACCGGCAAAGAGCGCATTTTTGGCCCGGGCATTTAAATGTAGTTTTCTCTTGTCATCATCGGAGTGACTTGTCGGATCATCCAGAGGAGTAAAACCAAGTTTAACGATGTCCCATACATCAAGCCCCATTGCCTCTAGAAATACCGACATGCGCACTTGTAACATCCCAATTTTTGCCATCTCTTTAGCTTGTCAGCCGGTATATGTTCATTGGATTCTTGGATGTCTCAACCCCATTTTGATCTTTATCTCAGAATTATGATCTCAGGTGCGCCACCACCTTAATTTAAAAAGTTGGCAACCAAACTCAGGCTTTCAGACCATTTTCGCTTTTTAGTCCAAAAGCATTGCGGATTAGTCCTTTTTAGATTTGTCAGAAGCCCAAAAAGACCAAAAGTCTCAGACCATCTCCAAACTTTGATCTGATTCAGTGAATATCTCCCATTCACTATTCTAGATATTTTTCTCTTCAGGAAGAATTCCAAAAACTGAACCGAAACCCTAGTTTCAGCCTCGCCAAAATTTCAAACCCTAATTACCCTGTTTTCGATTTTTGTCAAAACCACCAGATCTTGTTGGATTTCACCATTTTTCCTACTGGACGAGTCCAAATGAATTAGTAGCACTCACCTGCAAAACCAGAACTCAGATCAGCCCCTTAGATTTCCATAATTGCAAATAGGCCCAAGATCCTGAAAGAAAACCTTGCAGATTAGTCCAAATCCCTTGCAGTTCAGTCCAAGCATTACAACCAGGCCCTTGTGCCATTTTCGTCCTCGACCAGGTTGCACGACCAGAGCCTCGCCACCTCGCCTCGCCGCAGGACTCGCCGCCGACGAAGTCTCGCTCGCAGCCACCGTCACCGCCACGTAGAGCCACCTGTGCGCAACCGTGCGGCCACCGTGGAGCAACCTCAGCGCGCCTTGCCGTGATTCTCCCGCGCGCGCGTGCTCCAGCAGCAGCAAAGCAACGCCACGTTGCAGCCATGCCGAAGCCAATGATCTCGTCGCCCTGCTCCAGCCCAATTTCGTGTGATTCTTCTTCCCTGGTTCAGTCCTTGCCGCGTCCCGACGTCGTCTCGATCGTTTCTCCGGTGTCAGCCACAAATCCCGCCCGATATGCTTCAACTCCCGAGCTCAGCGCATCGCCTATATAAGCTCCCTCCCTTGCCCAGAATCACTTCGCACCACCCCGTAGCTTCATTGCTTCAACCATAGCACTAGAGAGTAGCAGCTTCCTCAGCGCCACCGTGAACGGTTTCTTCCCCGGTGAGCCACCTCAGGAGCTCACGATGCCAGCTTCGCCCGAAGCTCCTCTCTTCAATCTAAGACTACCAGTGAGTTCCTCTCGTTCCCCTCTCCGTATCATAGCGTTTAATTGGCCCCCGGCGAACCCTAACGCCGGCGATCGCCGGAATATCCCAAATCCCCTGTTTCTTTAATACTGCTCGATTCGATCCGAATTAAACCTCGTGCCAGTGGTGAAAGATGTTCAGTGCAACCCTTTGAGCGAGCCTACGAACTTGGATTTTGAAATTGAGCTGAGATTGTAGCTTTCCCGTAGATTGCGCGCCACCAGCAAACCGGCTCACGCTGCCAAGCTTCTCCGGCCATCCTCCGGTGGATTTAACCCCACCAGTAGCCTTCACACCTCACCCTCTCACTCCCTGAGCAAAGAATCGAGCTCAAAGTCTTTAAATAGAAAACCCCCAATCTCCAGTGTCGTCTTCTCCAGCGCCGGTCGCCGGAATTTCTCCCCGGCTGATCTAGCCCCGTACACTTTGTCCCTTAGATAGATCTCGGTACCCTGAGCAAAATTGTCTACTAGCTCGATCCCTGAATCGACCTGGATCAGAAGTTATTTCAATGCCAAGATCACCGTCCAGTGACTCAGACCACCGTGTTTACTCGCTTGATTTGGCCACCCTCCGGCCACTTTCTGCCCTTAAGCCTATTGAGAGTTTTGTTCCTGTTGACAAGGCCTAACCCCCAGACAAAGTGGTTCATCAATTGAAGCCCTGGATCAAAAGTTATGCCATGCCCTAGTTCCCAGCCATGTCCAGCACTATGTCAGTGCATGTCCAGCAGTGGCATTAGATGGTTTATACCTGTTACACTTGAGCAATTGAAATGCCACCTTGTCCATTAGATTCCTGGAGTTGTTTTCTACAACTTTCTCTACTGCCACTTTTCCAGAAAACATACTAAGACCAACTTATAGCTATGTCAATCCGTGGACCGAATGTCAGCCTTTCGACATTCAAGTCCTTTTGAGCCCATCTCTTCGATCAATATCAAGTGACCTTGCCCAAACCCTTTCCCCTGCATGCATGATATATTTTATGTATCATTTCCCATAAAGACTATCTTTTGTATGCTTATGTAGTGTATGTGTGTATTATCTGTATCCGCCGTGGAACCAGACATTGAAGGAGCAGAAGAAATCTTCGAAGAATTACCCAAGTAACTAGACCCAACATTGCAAGGCAAGTCTCAAACCCTTGATCATATCTCACCTACTATTTTGAAATGAAGTATGTTAACTGTTTTCAAGTATATGCATGCCTTAGATTCAAATAAGAATTATATATGTTTCAGACTAGATATAACCTAAATGATTGTAAAGCCCCTTTTGACATTGAATATCCCTGCACCCTTGTTACCCTAGATTATCATGCTTAGGTCATGCCATGCTTAAAGATTATATGATAAATGTTGAATGGTCACATATGAGAGAAGCATGTTCAAAACCCCTTTTTGTGAAAGAAAATGTGATTGGAATCGATAGTGAGGATGGTTTGATTGGATGGTGCTGTGTGCGCACTGGGAATGTGAAAGACTCCTCACTAGAGATTCATAAGGACTAGAACCTTGTGTTGTGCTTCTATGCGGCATGAAAAACGTACCAACCACCTGCCTGTTTATGGGACGGGCGCAACTTAGTAGCTCTCTTTAGTGTTAGCTTTTCCCTGCAATGGTTGTCGGTCCAGTTTCTTGCGAGAACTGGTGGGCCGCAGAGGGCCATGAGTGATGTGAGATCAGAATAATCATGAGAGGAAAAGGTGGAAAGAAGGAAGACGCCCTATGCCAGATTAAGTCGTGCGCGACTGTAATTAAGAGAGGCTATGTGTCTTGCGAGAACATAGGCCCAGGCTAGGAAGTAAGGCAGTGGGGAGGACCCACAACGGTACTTGAGACTTAACTGTCTATTTACCGGGCAGGGAAATAGTTAATACTTGGACTGTAAACTGTTGTGTCACTTCAGCCTTGTCACATGCGTAAAAGTCGCATGGAGTTGGCCTGACTTGAAAGCTGAGTGATTGGTGGATTAAGGTGGTACACCTTTGCAAAGTTTAAAAAGTATCGGATACTCTGAGCTCCCAGGTCATGGAGTCTGCGCGCTGTGGATTCTATTCACGTCGATGCAGCACAAGTAGCTTTTGGAAAGTTTTTCACAAAATTTGAGTAAAGTGGTGACTCATGAAAGACCGCCACACACAACATTTCAGAAAATCTAGCTTAGGATTTTAAAAGCCCTGCTTTTGAAAACAAAGGTCTTTTTTTCAAAATGAGAGTGAAAATCTACTCTATTACTATATATATAAAACCAAGACTCCTTTCCTTGAAAACCCCTCATCTATGTATCTGCATTCTCATAACGGGACTTGCTGAGCATTGTGGAAAATATGCTCACCCTTGCCTTTACAAACAAATTCAGAAGAAAAGATTCAAGGATCCCGATCCCTTTAGCCTTGAGCACCGAGAAGAGGAAGGAACCTGTCCAGACGATTTGAGCTTCTAGGAGGGTCATGCGCCAAGTTGAGTTCGATGTGGTAAAGGCCCCAGCCGAACCGCTGCAGAAGGAAATGAAGACCTCTGTTACTGCTTTCGTGTTATTGTTTTTGATTCTTGATTTATGAAAAACCCTCTACTTTGTATCAACTTTAATTAATGCCATTCTTGGCTTTATGATAATGTAATAGTGGTCCTCGTGACCTTGTACTCATTCTATCTATTTGACTTATTGATTAAAGTGAATCCTGTTGTTGTGAGCTTGTGACGTACCTTTCTGTGTGCAATCCACCTGGGCGGTTGCCATTGGAATCCTCAAATGAGGGTCCCACAGCACTTTCCAATAGGGATAGTTAGTCCCATCAAAGATAGGCGCACGTCCAATATGACCGAGATGAAATCCCTCATTTCACGTCATCCTCTCTCTAGGCGGTGAAGACTAATTAATCGAGAGACCAAGCTCTGATACCAATTTTAGGATCAAGGATGCCGACTAGAGGGGGTGAATAGGAGGCTTTAAAAACTTTAAGTAAAAATAAATTTTGCAAAGAGAAGAACCAAATTGCAATTCAATAAATTTAAAAGAAAAGATAGAGAGAACAACACAAGATTTTTCCCGAGGTCTCAAAGACATGCTCGATCTCCCCTAATCCTCGTTAAAGCACTCAAGTGAATTGAGTCTTGCTTCAATATCCACGAAGAATATTTCTCACTAATGGTTGCTCCTTGTCCACTCCGGAAAGGCGAGCACCGATGCCTTATACAATCTTGCCGAGCCTCTCCAACAATCTTCGAACAGGAGAGATCAACTGCCACGTCACCAAACCATCTAGGTGAGGGCGTTCACCAAGAGTAATAAGCAGCAAGGTCTCTTCTAGACCGCCAACAATCACCGAGAAACTAATAGGATGCAAATGATGCGAACAGAAAGCACTCGGTGGATCTGAAAAGCTCACGACTTGATCAAAAGATCAAGATTTTAACTCCAAAAACAAATGCTCAAGTATGTGTAT
Organism: Pharus latifolius; assembly: GCA_019359835.1. NCBI lineage: Eukaryota > Viridiplantae > Streptophyta > Magnoliopsida > Poales > Poaceae > Pharus > Pharus latifolius. The sequence goes on from CM033323.1 coordinate 70,093,786, forward strand.
GAGAGTAGGCTGCTTAGTGTTAAAAACATCTGCTCAAAGCCTTTATTTATAACCTCAAGGATCAAAAGAACCGTTGGAGCTCGAGCTGAAAATCAGCAGCTCAAACTGACAGTCAGTTTGGGTCACGACCAGAAAGAAGTAAAATCCAGAGAAAACTCAGCTAGCTAGGTCGAAAATGGAAATAAATCAGTGCAAACTGACAGTCAGTATGGGAGACTGACAGTCAGTCTCAAACTCAACGGCTGACAAAATTTACGGATAAAAAATAGCTAGCCATTTGTGGTCGTATATGGAAACTGATACCTCATACTGACAGTCAGTATCACACACTGACAGTCAGTATGGACCACAAAAATGACCAGATCAAACAGAAGCTCAAATAAAACCACTTGAGGTCGAAATACAAACTGACAGTTAGCATGGTCATGCTGACAGTTAGTTTAGTTTAAAAAATTTCAGCTTAGAAAAACAACCTCTCTGGACAACTGTCAGTTAACACAAACTGACATTCAAACTGACAGTCAGTTTAGCAAACTGACAGTCAGCCTGGATAAAAACAGTTATAACTTTTAATCTAGAGATTTGATTTAAGAGTTTAATAGCTCGTTTGAAAGATAATTAAATGGCTATATATCTTTTTGTCAACAGAAGCAAAAGCTAGATCTGCCTAGATCTTTCTAGAAAACACAAAAACTCTTCTGCTGTCAAAAACTCAACTGAAAATCCAAATCTTTCAAAATCAAATCCAACCGAAAATGATGCAATGCAATGACCTAGTAGTTTTTCGGTTTATGCAGAAGTCTAGAGAGGACTTGCAACCCCTCTTTATAGTACGGTTAAATTCTAAAGAATAAGATCCTAAACAGATCAACTTCCAAATGCCGAGATCGGTGAAAATGAAAACTCAGATTACCTTAGGTCCTTTGCATCTTCATGTTTGCAATTACATCTCGTCTTTGCTCTTTTGCGACTTGTGCTTCTATTTATTTTACGTCGGGTTCATCTTTCACAAATCTTTTCAACAGAGCTCTGTATCAAATATCTCAAAAGCACATTTAGTCTGAAACACTTTGTTTTCATTAATCATCAAAATTAGGTCAGGCATAACGGCCTAGATGCAACAATCTCCCCCTTTTTGATGATTGATGACAACAAGTGTTTGATACAAAATAATAAATGAATAACTCCCCCTGAGTGTATGCATAAGATCATAATTCTCCCCCTGAGTATAAGAATAATATATACAACATGGATATCAATAAAAGAGTACAAATATTAGAGCATGGATATCAATCAAAGACAAATATCAGAGCATCACAAATATCACAAATGGAAACACATCCATAACAACATATCCATAGTGTATAACAAAAAGATCATATATCATATATCAAATGATCAATATGGTTCAATCATCCAAACATCAAAATATATCAATATCATCCATAACTGAGATAAAAACACATATCCATCCAACATAAAGTCATAAAATATTCTCCCCCTTTGGCATCAAGCACAAAAATGGAGCAAATACAAAACAAAGCCTAAGGCTCATCATCAGAAAAGCCTAGCACGACTGTATCCCCGGAGCCTGCAAGAGATCCAGTCGCGTTGACGGCTGGGGACACCGGAGGAGTAGCGGCCGGAGCTGGAGAAGCTGGTGCCGCAGGAGCCGGAGCAGCAGGGCGTGAAGTAGATCCCGGAGAAGATGACGCTGGGAGAGCCCTCTTGCGAGGGGCTGGAGAAGCTGAAGAAGGTAGACGTCTCAAGATCTCCTCCTGCTGAGCAACCAGTCGAAGCAACAACTTATGGTGCTCCTGCTGAGTGCGCAGGATCTGCTAGTGGGTCTGGATGATCTACTGGAGCTGAGATGGAGAAGCTGAGGATGATCCGATGCCTGGGTCTGCAGTAGGTGCCGGGTCAGTCTCCTGAATCAGAGCCTCGTCCTCTGATTCCCCCGCAGCATCATCATCAGATGAGGGAGAATCAGTGTCAGCAGCAGCTGCAGGGCGGGCACCGAGACGGTGTTCCGCCTGGCCCAGAGGATAGAACTGAAGAGGCTGATGGGGTCGCGGGAGCTCAGAATCGTCAGCCCGGATCTGCAGAAGCACCGCCATGATGTACGGAGCGTACAGCAGCTGGCAACGCGGAGAAAGAAGGACGTGCTGAATCTCACTAATGATGAGATCAACAACGTTGAAGGGCTCCTCCTGGAAGATGGAGATAAGAACGTGGAGGGCAAGATAGGTAACTCTAGCCCTATCTCTGGTCATAGGAACTAGAGTGAGACGAAGAATCCCAAGGGCAAGGTCAACATCGTGGCGCAATCTAGCAATGTGACGAAGCTGGAAGGGGCCGGAGTAAAGCATGGCCACCTGATCCGTTTGAGACCTAGTCTTGGTTTTCGCACTAGGCTCGCCCAGATTCTAATATGCGGAATAACGGGATCTTACTCAGAAATACCGAAACCCAAAGTAATTGCACAACTCTTTATTTCAAAGAGGGCTTTACACGTCGAATGTTAGGCACACTTGCCTACATCGAAGGAACTATAAGTGTCTAAAACTCAAATAAGTTCTATGACTCTTCGATTGAATTCGATGATCTAAACTAGAGCTATTACAAGGTATTTATAGTCCAATCGTATGAGTACGTATCAGACTTAGAGACCTAAACGTATTAGACTCATATAACTAATCCTAAACAGATAAGCTTAGTTATACACATTCGGATCGGATTACAATTCCGAACAGGGAACGAATTCCTTTTCCTGGTCGCGGACCAATCCATGGTCGCGGACTCATCCAGGTCGCGAATCCTTATGCGATCAGGACTTGGTCGCGAAGTCGCATGCGATCAGGACTTGGAGATCCTCCCGGATCATGACTCCCTTGTTGAGAAGGAGCCAACCCCTGTTGCGACCTCACGATCAAACTGGAGATGTGGAAATTGGGCTTGTCCATCTTCTTTGGTGTACCACTTTGCCGCACGTGCTCGTTGATCTTTCCGACCGATTCGAAAAGTCTCCTTGGTGCCACTGCGGGTGGTAGTCACCTTCTTTTCCAGAATCACATCTTCACGTAGAGGTTTGTCTCGTTGATAGACCAAGTCTTCAACAGATGGTACTATAGTATTTGGCTCATCATCCAGCATTGAAGGCTCGAAGACTTTGAATCGTTCCCAAGGTCGCAAACCTTTCCAATGTCACAAACCTTTTCGTGGTCGCAAATCCGTTGCGAACTCGACCTGAGATCCTCCCGGATCATGACTCCTCTGTTGAGAAGGAGCCAACTCCCGTTGGTGACCAACTGTGAAGTTGTAGAGAACGACTGTGAGTTTTTGAACGAACACACGATGAGCAATGCTACAATCGTCGGATCGAATGTATGGATAGGCGCTCATAGAGCTTGGCACCTCCATCATGGATTGTGGTCTTGGCCACTCGCGGATAGCCTTCCCCTTGTCGAGGTTGATACCATCACCAATCCCAAAGCTAGGATTGCGAAGTTTGAATAGTGGTGCCATAGAGACAAGTTGCATGTCGTTTTCGATTAGTCGTTGTGGTGATCGACTATATACCTCTGCGAATAGCGCGTTGTTTTCTTCCGGCAAGCTTGCTAAACAACCACCACTTTCCATACTCGATGCAGCACAATCCTCTTGGCTAATTGGACGCATCATGCTCAGCACACACTTTGAGTATGCATTGACAATCCGTTTCGCCTGATTTGCTATCACCAAGTTCTTGGTGTCGACGTGGTCATTTTTGCTGATGATAAATTTTGTCCCATCCTTTGTGAGGTCGTATTCTTGAGCTCTTCGGTGGTAATGGGCGTCACGATCGTACAAGAACGGACTTCCAAAAATCACTTGGCAAATATCAATGGGGATGACATCACATTGAACCTTATCGATGTAACGAGCAGATATTGCAAACTTTAGAGTACACTGACTCTTGATTTGTTGATTCACGTCGGAAGTGAACCATCCCAGAGGATATGGTCGAGGATGATGAGTCGTCTGCAAACCAAGTCGTCGAACCAGCCCGGAGGAGACCAAATTCTTTTGGCTTCCGGGGTCGAAGATGGCTGCGACCACTTGGTGCTTCACCTGTATGTTAACAGTGAACAATTCCTCTGTCGGGTTGTGGTCAATTGATGAACCCAAACCTTTCTTCTTCGGCATTGCCATTAGAGACAAGGTAGTGTCTGCATTTTCAACCGAATCCAATTGGATAATTTCCTCTGCGACCGGAATAGAAGTAACCATAGCTGTTCGTGTGCTTGGTTCATCCATCCTTTTTCTTTCTGGTCGCAGTTCAGGATGAAGTTTATAACACTTCTCTTTTGTGTGCCCAGCAACATGACAATGCTCACAAGTGTTACCCGTATTGTGGGTACCCTCTCCGGAGTTCATCGTGGTTGAAATCTCCTCAAGTTCTTGTCGTTGCGGGTCTTATTCTTCTTCTCAATCGCCAAAGCAGTCGTGCTCGTGGTCGAGATGTCTTGAACTTTGAACAGACTTAGCTTAGTACTGATCGATTTCTGAAGTCCAGATGTGTACTTCCGAAATACCTGAGGATCGGACAGTGAGATGCCGATGACCATTGCTTGTCGCCGAAACTCTGTCGTATAGTCTTGAACGGTCTGGTCGCGCCGTTGGTACAATCTGTGCCAACGCTCCCATCTCTCCTCAAGGTAACCCGTCGGATAGAATTCTTGTCGCAGAAGTCGTTTGAATTGACCCCACGCAAGGTCGTCAGCTTCACCACTGGCGACAAGGGCCTTCCACCATGTCTTGGCGTGGTCCTTCATCTTCAAAGGTGCAAATTTGACCTTTTGAGCGCTACTAAACCCTTTCAGGTCAAAGTAGGTCTCAAACTGATCGATCCAAGAATCCAGCTTCTTGGCATCGATCACCCCATCATATATGGGTATATCAATCTTAGCGTCGACCTTAAAAGATCCGACAGCTAAGGAGGTGTTGGCGAGGTCGTCGGTCTTGTGATCGCCTTCGTCTTCATCTTCGTCTGCCCTGCGCAAGTCTTCACCAGTCTTCTCACCCATAACCTTCCCTACTCCAGGAGGTACAATCATGGCCTGCTGCTTAATCCAAGCAAGCACGGTTTCCATGTCAGTGGAGAGCTTAGCTACTTTTTCGGCTAGGTTAGCTTGAACCGAGGTATCGTCAGACATTGTCGGAGACGCGGCTGTAGGAACCGTCAATTGATCGCCTGGAATTTCGCCGGAAGTTTTGTAACCCTGGCGAGTCTTCACCATCCACAGGATAGGAAAGTCGCTCTGATACCAACTTGATCCGTTTGGGACCTAGTCTTGGTTTTCGCACTAGGCTCGCCCAAATTCTAATATGCAGAATAACAGGATCTTACTCGGAAGTACCGAAACCCAAAGTAATTGCACAACTCTTTATTTCAAAGAGGGCTTTACACGTCGAACGTTAGGCACACTTGCCTATGTCGAAGGAACTATAAGTGTCTAAAACTCAAATAAGTTCTATGACTCTTCGATTGAATTCGATGATCTAAACTAGAGTTATTACAAGGTATTTATAGTCCAATCGTATGAGTACGTATCAGACTTAGAGACCTAAACGTATTAGACTCATATAACTAATCCTAAACAGATAAGCTTAGTTATACACATTCGGATCGGATTACAATTCCGAACAGGGAACGAATTCCTTTTCCTAGTCGCGGACCAATCCATGGTCGCGGACTCATCCAGGTCGCGAATCCTTATGCGATCAGGACTTAGTCGCGAAGCCGCATGCGATCAGGACTTGGTCGCGAAGCCACATGCGATCAGGACTTGGAGATCCTCCCGGATCACCACCTCTCGATACTCTAGGTCTGGGAGGGTGTGGAGCTGGCGCTCAGAAGCGGGACGAACCAATCCGAGAGCGGTCTCAATCTGCTCCTTCGTGACAGTGTGGACCTGGAGGCCTGTCTTGAAGGTGAGACAATCACGTTGAAGAGAGACGAAGACAGTGGAGTAGAACTGACGAATGGGCTCATCAGCCCAATGAAGGGAAGAATCAGAGACAAGGTCTCTGATCCCAATGGAAGCAAAAGAGTCTGCCAGGGAGACGATGCCTGTGCGAGAGGCAATTGTCTGCCAGGAGATGGAGCGGTGGGCGAAGCTGGGAACACGGCTGTAGACACTAGTGAAAAGATTGAGATGGAGGTTTGTGTAAAAGGTGAGGACGTTGCACGCGTCGCGACTAGTGGGGCGAGGCGAGAGATAGGGGTTTGTGGAGCGAAGGGTGCGGAGGTGACTCACGTGCCACCAGGAATAATCCATGAGGACACGCTCGGGTGGAGGCGAGGAGCGGGGCTCAGTCGACTGACCCGATGAACGTCGGCTATTTGCCACGTTCTTCTGTCGGGCAACGCGACGAGATGAGGACTCGGGCTGATCAGACATGGCTCAACAGAAAAACAAAGACGGAAAACAGAGAAGGAAGACGAGACCTGAACAGAGGACTGCCGAAGAGGTGATGACGACGGCCACGAACAGAGAAACACGGCACCGTCGAGGAGAGGCATGGACCCAGTGAGGTTTGCAACGACGAGGAGGCACGACAAGGAGCCAAACCACAACGAGGTGGTGAGGAGAGAAGAAGAAAAAAAAAGCTAGGTGCGGCGGCAGCTCCAAAGAACGGTGAACCACCGGTGGTGACGTAGCACGGCGAAGCGGCGGCGCGACACGGCGAGGCGGTGGAGCAAATTGCGACTGCGAGGAGGCGCAAGAAGAGGTGGCGGCGAGATGAGAAGGCAAAGAGACGGGGAACAGAAACGGGGGTTTTTGGGTTTTTGGAGACAGAAACTGACAGCCAGTATGATATACTGACAGTCAGTTCCAAACCCAGAAACATGGAACTGACAATCAGTATACAACACTGACAGTAAGTTCATAGAACTGAGTTTTGAAACTAACAGTCAGTTTGGGTCACCAGTTTTGATTAGAGGGAACGATCAAAGTTGAAGCACATAATTGACAGTCAGTTTGTGGAACTGACTGTCAGTCTAGTCAACGACTTCGACCAGAGGCTATGACCAGGCTCTTGAGCAAAGGAACTACTGACTGTCAATTTGATGAACTGACTGTCAGTAAGGACAATTTCGACCAGAAGGATGGTATTGACCAGAGAGAGAATAAAATATATTTTAATACATTTATCACATCAACTAGCATTAGATATATCAATAATGTTCAATTCACCTCTGAGAAAACAAATCTAGTTTCATCTAGGGGTTTGGTGAAAATATCTGCTAGTTGCAAATCAGTTCTGATATAACTCACATCAATATTTCCTTTTGCCACATGATCTCTTATAAAATGATGCCATATTTCAATATGCTTTGTTCTAGAGTGTTGAACATGATTATTTGCAATTTTAATGGCACTTTCATTATCACACAAGAGTGGCACTTTATCAAATTTAATTCCATAATCCAAAAATGTCTGCTTCATCCACAGAATTTGTGCACAACAATTGCCTGCAGACACATAGTCCGCTTCAGCTGTGGAGAGAGCTATAGAATTTTGTTTCCTAGATGACCATGATACTAAATATCTCCCAAAAAGTTGACAGCTACCAGATGTACTTTTTCGATCAATCTTGCATCCCGCATAATCAGAATCTGAATATCCAATTAATTCAAAATTTGCATCTTTCGGATACCAAAGACCTAGGTTGGGGTAGCATTTCAAGTACCTAAGGATTCTTTTAATAGTAATTAAATGACATTCCTTAGGGGCTGATTGAAATCGAGCACATAAGCACACACACTAAACATGATATCAGGCCTAGATGCAGTGAGATAAAACAAACTACCAACCATAGACCTATAGAGTTTAGAATCAACCGCTTTTCCATTGTTGTCCATATTGAGATGTCCATTTGTTGCCATGGGGGGTTTTGATTGCCTTAGCATCTTCCATCCCAAAGCGCTTGAGCAAGTCCTTCACATATTTCGTTTGACTTACGAACGTATCGTTCTTGAGCTGCTTGATTTGTAGTCCGAGGAAGAAGCTTAGCTCACCGATTATTGACATCTCAAATTCCCTAGACATCATTTCTCCAAAGTCATGACAGAAATATTCATTAGTAGATCCAAAGATAATATCATCAACATATATCTGACAAATGAACAGATCTTTTTCAATCATTTTTGTAAAAAGAGTTGTATCAACCTTCCCAATTTTAAAACCTTTTGATAACAAAAGTCTCTAAGTAGTTCATAGCAAGCTTGAGGAGCTTGCTTGAGACCATAGAGAGCTTAGACAGTTTAAATACATGGTTTGGAAATTTAGAATCTTCAAAACCAGGAGGTTGTTCCACAAAAACTAGTTCAGAAATTTCACCATTTAGAAAAGCACTTTTTACATCCATTTGAAATAACTTAATATTAAAACATGATGCATAAGCAAGAAGCATACGAATAGCTTCAAGTCTTTCCACAGGTGCAAAAGTTTCACCAAAGTCTAAACCTTCAACTTGAGTAAAACCTTGTGCAACAAGACGAGCTTTATTTCTAATTACTACAACATTTTCATCTTGCTTATTTCTAAAAACCCATTTTGTTCCAATAACATTATGATCCTTGGGTCTTTGAACTAAAGTCCAAACTTTATTCCTAGAAAAATTATTAAGTTCCTCATGCATAGTATTAACCCAATCAGGATCATTAAGAGCTTCATCAATAAGTTTTGGTTCTAGAGAAGATACAAATGAATGATGTTCGCAAAAAGAAGCGATACGAGAGCGAGTTTGAACACCCTTACTGACATCACCCAGTATTTGATCTAAAGGGTGATCCTTGGTGATTGTTTGATGTTGCCTTGGTGCTTCTTCTTGTGCTGCGTCTTCTTGTGTTGTTTCTTCTTGACTTTGCATCTAGGCCGTTATGCCTGACCTAATTTTGATGATTAATGAAAACAAAGTGTTTCAGACTAACTGTGCTTTTGAGATATTTGATACAGAGCTCTGTTGGGAAGATTTGCGAAAGATGAACCCGACGTAAAATAAATAGAAGCACAAGTCGCAAAAGAGCAAAGACGAGATGTAATTGCAAACATGAAGATGCAAAGGACCTAAGGTAATCTGAGTTTTCATTTTCACCGATCTCGGCGTTTGGAAGTTGATCGGTTTAGGATCTTATTCTTTAGAATTTAACCGTACTATAAAGAGGGGTTGCAAGTCCTCTCTAGATTTCTGCATAAACCGAGAAACTACTAGGTCATTGCATTGCATCATTTTCGGTTGGATTTGATTTTGAAAGATTTGGATTTTCAGTTGAGTTTTTGATAGCAGAAGAGTTTTTGTGTTTTCTAGAAAGATCTAGGAAGATCTGGCTTTTGCTTGTGTTGACCAAAAGATATATAGCCCTTTTAATTATCTTTCAAACGAGCTATTAAACTCTTAAATCGAATCTCTGGATTAAAAGTTATAACTGTTTTTATCCAAGCTGACTGCCAGTTTGCTAAACTGACTGTCAGTTTGAATGTCAGTTTGTGTTAACTGACAGTTGTCCAGAGAGGTTTTTTTGAGCTGAAATTTTTTAAACTAAACTGACTATCAGCATGACCATGCTGACTGTCAGTTTGTATTTCGACCTCATGTGGTTTTATTTGATCTTCTGTTTGGTCTGGTCGTTTTTGTGGTCCATACTGACTGTCAGTGTGTGATACTGACTGTCAGTATGAGGTATCCGTTTCCATATACGACCACAAACGGTTAGCTATTTTTTATCCATAAATTTTGTCAGCCGTTGAGTTTGAGACTGACTGTCAGTTTGTACTGATTTATTTCTATTTTCGACCTGGTTAGCTGAGTTTTCTCCGGATTTTACTTCTTTCTGGTCGTGACCCAAACTGACTGTCAGTTTGAGCTGCTAATTTTCAGCTTGAGTTCCAACGGTTCTTTTGATCCTTGAGGCTATAAATAGAGGCTTTGAGCAAATTAACACTAAGCAGCCTCCTCTCATACACATACTTGAGCATTTGTTTTTGGAGTTAAAATCTTGATCTTTTGATCAAGTCGTGAGCTTTTCAGATCCACCGAGTGCTTTCTGTTCGCATCATTTGCATCCTATTAGTTTCTCGGTGATTGTTGGCGGTCTAGAAGAGAACTTGCTGCTTATTATTCTTGGTGAATGTTTTCACCTAGACGGTTTGGTGGTGTGGCTGTTGATCTCTCCTGTTCGAAGATTGTTGGAGAGGCTCGGCAAGATTGTACAAGGCATCGGTGCTCGCCTTTCCGGAGTGGACAAGGAGCAACCATTACTGAGAAATATCCTTCGTGAACATTGAAGCAAGACTCAATTCACTTGAGTGCTTCAACGAGGATTAGGGGAGACCGGGCGTGTCTCCGAGACCTCGGGAAAAATCTTGTGTTAGTTCTCTCTATCTTTTCTTTTTAATTTATTGAATTGCAATTTGGTTCTTCTCTTTGCAAAATTTATTTTTACTTAAAGTTTTTGAAACCTCCTATTCACCCCCCTCTAGTTGGCATCCTTGATCCTACACTATGAATATGAACGGTCATCTTCGGGCTCTATAAATAGTGAAGCTCTTTGTTTATGAGACTTACAAGCTTTCATTAGAACTTCTTCTCAACTTTTTACTTCATTTCTCCTTTTCTATTCTTATCTCAATGGCGAACCAAGACTCCAAAAAGATTGTTGAGAGCGATAAGAAAGAAATAGAGAAATGTTGTTCAATTAGTCGGAAGGATTGATTTACAATTGAGAAATGTTGTGCGATGCCATTCTTAATAATTTCCAGAATTGTTATGAGAAGCCTGGCAAGGAGGATGATCTTCATCGTCTCCGCCAGACTTCGACCGAAACCCTTCAGCAATTCGTCAAGAGATTTGTGGGAGTAAGAAATACTATTCCCAACATCTTTGAAAGTTCGGTTATCAAAGGCTTTAAACACGACGTTCGATACCGAAGATTTACAGAGGATTTGAACATCCATCCCCCACAATCAGTGTCAGAACTTTTCAACATGACTGATCGATATTCCGATACAGCTAAGGCTGTAGAATGGTAGATAAGGGTGATTTGCCCCCTCAACCCGGTCTTAGCACAGATAAGAAGGATAAATCTGGCAAGAAGTTGGGGCTATCTATGGGTGGAAAGATTAAAAGATCAAAGAAAGATGGACTTTATCAACTTCAAGAGGTCGTCAACCTGGAAAAGCGACCATAAAACAAAGGTAATAAAGTTCCCATTAAGACTAACCATCCTTCTTTTGGTAGACGCACTAGTGACCATGTAGGGAAGCAAAATGGCTCACAGGGAAACAAGAAGTGGTGTCCACTACATCAAGCTTCAAGACACAATCTCCAGAATTGCCGCACCTGGTTGAAGAGCATGGAGTAATTTTGCCAAGGTAAAGCCCTTATGCCTACACTGTCAGAAAAAGGGCAACCTAGTGAGAACAAAGATGTAGATGGAGATGAAGACATGCCATATTAGGTACCAAATAATCATGTTAATGTTACTTTTGGTGGTTCTTCATCTTATTTCTCTAAGCATCATTTAAGTCTATTTGTCAAGAGGTGAATAATATTGAGGTTCCTCCAAGAGAACCTCAATTCCCCCGCTGGTCGGAGATTTCCCTGACCTTCAGCCGGGATGATTGCCCCAAAGGACTTTCGTGACCATGACAACTTCCTTTGGTGATATCGCCCATGATTAGCAATGCGAATGTGGGACAAGTACTGGTCAATGGAGGAAGTTCTCTCGACCTGCTTCTCGTAAGAGCTGTTGATGAGATGCAAATCCCTCGTTCAAGAATTAAACCTGTGGTACACCCATTTTTTGGGATTATTCGTGGTACTTTGATGTCTCCTATCGAACAAGTGGTGCTGTCGATAACGCTTGGGCAACCAGAGAATTTCTGAACAGAGTTGATCACTTTTGATGTGATCGATTATGATTCAGCATATAATGCAATACTTGGTCGACCTTCACTTGCCAAATTCATGGCAGCAACACATTATGCTTATCAATGCGTCAAGGTACCAAGACCAAAAGGTGTGATCACGGTTAGAGGTAGTCAAAGCACGGCCTTAACTTGTGATCGCATATCCCTGAAACTAGTCAATCAGCTTCCCTTTCGGGATGATAAGGCTACGACTGAAGAACCAGAAGTGGTCAAGGTAAATCCACGACCAGATGAAAACTCAAACAAGTTTCCTTACCAATCCAGAACTGTTCAGATCAGGTCGGGACTAGACGACAAATAGGAACTTGTGCTCATTACTTTCATCCAAGCTAATGCAGATGTGTTTAGGTGGAAACCATCCGACATACCTGGAGTCTCAAGTGAAGTGATCGAGCATTAGCTAGCCATTCGGCCTGGACAGTGACCAATCAAGCAGAAGCTCAGACGCTTTGCTCTTGATTGGAGAGAAGCTGGCTTCATTCGCGAGGTTGACCATCCAGAATGGTTTGCAAACCCGGTCATGATCCTGAAATCAAATAGTAAGTGGCGCATGTGCGTTGATTACACCAGTCTTAACAGTGCCTGCCTGAAGGACGATTTCCCCTTCCCTGCATCGATTAGCTGGTCGATTCAACAGCGGGTCGTGAACTGATGAGTTTCCTGGATGCCTACTCAGGGTACCATCAAATTAGTATGGCGAAAGTAGATGAGGTGAAAACTGCCTTCATCACACCATTTGGCACTTACCGCTACGTCAGAATATCATTTGGGCTCAAGAATGCTGGTTCCACGTACCAGCGCTTAATGCAAAAGACCTTTCAGCCTTAGTTTGGGCGTAATTTGGAAGCTTATGTTGATGATTTGGTTGTGAAGAGTTTAAAAATTTCTAATCATGTAGATGATCTAACTGAAACTTTCTGTAACTTGAATAAACATGAAATCAAGTTAAATCCTGAAAAGTGCTCTTTTGGAGTTTTTTCGGTTAAACTCTTGGGTTTTTTGTTTGTTCAAGGGGCATTGAGGTTAATCCCGAGAAAATTCGGGTCATTGAGCAAATGCGACCTCCTTCGACCACGAAGGAGGTACAGAGACTAATTGGTCGAATGGCGGCCTTGAGTCATTTCATTTTGAGGTTAGGTGAACGTGGATTACTTTTCTTTAAGGTTCTACGAAAGCACAATGATTTTTAGTGGTTGGATGAAGCCGAGGTTAAAAGTATACCTCACCAGTGCTGGTTTCCCCTATCGAGGGCGAATCATTACTCATCTACTTAGCTACCACCCCATGCGGTCAGCACTGTTCTAATTGTAGAGAGGGAAGGTGTGCAACAACCAATCTATTACGTAAGTGAAGTACTGAATGGACCAAATGAGTGTTACCCTGAGGTCCAGAAATTACTTTATACCCTCTTAATGGCTTCAAGAAAGTTACGACATTACTTTCAAGCGCACAAGATCACTGTGCCTTCATCCTTTACCTTAGGAAATATACTCCGTAACACGAAAGCAACAGGTCGAGTTGCGAAGTGGGCAGTTGAACTTGGAGCGTTCGATCTCCATTTCACTGCACGAGTAGCAATCAAATCTCAGATTATTGCAGATTTCATGGTCGAATGGACTAATCCCGAACCACATGAACAAGAGTTTGCAGATTTGGAGAATACCGACCACTGGACGTTGTATTTTGATGGCTCTCATAGTTTTTCAAACTCGGGGGCTGGAGCGGTCTTAATTACGCCTCAGGGTGACCAGTTCCAATATGTCGTATAATTTCAATTTTTTACTACAAATAATACAGCAAAGTATGAAGGTCTTTTAGTTGGACTTCGAGCAACCAAATCCCTCAGAGTCTGTCAGCTAGTGGTGAGGGGAGACTCATAGCTGGTTGTAAACCAAGTAAATGAAGAGTACATCGCCTTTGATGAGACAATGGCCCATTACCTGGATGAGGTGAGGAAATTGAAAAAATGCTTCAGAAATTTTGAAGTTCAATTCGTTCTGCATAGAGACAATATTCTCGCAGACCAATTGTCAAAAATTGGATCCTCACAAACATCCGTCCCGGTGGGAGTGTTCATCGAGCACTTAAAAAAGCCCTCAATCGTGACCATCGCAGAGGCACCAGAGGCGATGACTAACGTCACCGCCCTCGGGCAAGAAGTAGATTGGATTCATCTATTAAGAATCTATCTTTCACATGGGACCTTGCTCGAGGACAAAACTGGAAGTGATTAGTTAGTTAGAAAAGCACGAATGTACAGACTAGTCGAAGGTACCTGTACAAAAAAGGAGCTCAAAGAGTCCTAATGCGCTGTATACCACAAGAAGAGGGAAAAACCCTTCTGAGAGAAATTCATGGAGGCATGTGCGGTGCGCACGCTTCCTATAGAACATTGGTCGGAAAGGCTTTTCGACAAGGTTATTATTGGCCTACAGCACTCAAAGATGCTATGCAATTGGTCAAGATTTTCCCACAGTGTTAGTTTCATGCTCAGCAGGTTCACCAGCCAGCATATGCACTACAAACTATTCCTTTAACCTGGCCATTCGCCATGTGGGGAATAAATATTTTGGGTCCAATGCCCCAAGCTGCCAATGGATACAAGTTTTTGTTCGTAACCATTGATACATTGACTAAATGAATCGAGGCTGAACCAATCCAAACCATTATTGCCGTAGCAGCGAAGAAATTCTTTCATAAGAACATTGTGACACGACTTGGAGTTCCAAGTTGTTTTATCACAGATAACGGATCCTAGTTTGTTAGTGGTCTTTTTCTAGACTATTGCAATGACAATGTGACCAAAATTTGCTTCGCATCCGTTGCTCATCCACAGAGCAATGGAGCAATCGAACGTGCCAACGGGCAGATAATACAAGGGGTAAAGAAAACGCATTTTTGACCGCATTAAACTATACTCGAGGGCTGGGGTAGACGAACTCTACTTCGTTCTATGGGCATTACGTACAACGACTAGTCGAGCTATAGGCGAGATGTCTTTCCAACTGGTCTATGGTGCAGAAGCCATACTACCAATTGAAATCCAAATTGGTTCTGCTCGTGTGGATCACTTAGGTACAATAAATTAAAGTGAAGCCCGCGAAGATGAAATTGCTCTTCTCGAAGAAAATCCAAAACCAATCTAATCGCAACAAATTCTCCCCTCAGTGGGAAGGTCCCTACACTGTAGTGTCGACACCACGACCAGGATCTGCTTGATTAGTCATGGAAGACGAAAAAATTTTATCGAACACATGGAACATCGACCAACTGCATAAGTTCTTTGTATCAGTTTTTCCATTTTCATCATAATTTTATATATAGAATCAGTATTTTTCTTACCACTTTATGTTATGGTTGCATTCCTAGTTTTGTCCTTACTTTTTTCTCGGGTCACGCCCGGGGGCTGGTCATGATAAGATAACTTAATACGATGTCCAAGCGGATTCGCTGGCCGATCTTATGGTCGCATCTAGATAAGACATCTATTTGTAAGCTGTTTCTTAATGCATAAGGGACTTACTAGCATGTTTCTGATCATTCGAATGGCTGTCAGTTAGCAAAAATTTTGTACATTTTGTACTAAGTTATTTATCTTAACTACTTAATGATCGCATCTAGTTAAGACATCTCTTTTTAATCTGTTTCTTAATGCATAAGAGACTTACTAGTATGTTCCTATACTACAACTTCAGGATAAGTGATCGTTCAAGCCTTGCTCTTCATCGGCCAGATTACTTACCTTGCGACCACTATACAATGACTTCGGTATCAGTGATCGCAAGAGGGGGTTAGGGCGATATAACTATAGCATTAAGTTAGAAAGGATAAATACTTTGTATTTTATTTTTAATCATTTTTCTTTTTTATCATCTACTTTCTGCTAATCATGTGTATTTGCAAGGTACAAAAAATCTGATGAGCAAAATATTTTCGTTTCCATTGTCAAAATTACAAAATTTACAATGAGAGGGAATACATCAGGCAAGGTCGAGGTCGTGTAACAATTTGTCTACTAAAGGCTCGACCTTGGCCCTGGTTGTGTTCAGTTGATCTTCAGTGTCAAAAATTGCATCTCCCACCACTGGATTTAGATCTAAATTCAAACTGGTGATGCCTAAGCTTGCAGAGGATGGCAGAGACTATGACATCGACATCAGTTTTCAGTCTCTCCCTATACCTCATTGCAAATTCTGGGATATTGGCGACCAGCAAGTTAGTTTGAGCTGCAACCAGAGTTCAAGACTCTTTAAGAGATAAGTTACCCTGTTCAAGTGTAACCACATCAGCATCAAGAGAGTCAGCAACCTCCCCCAATTTTTCGAGAGTGTCCCTCTCAGTCAGACTGCAGCCTTTGATAATTGTATCCAAGGCGTCCTTCTCATCATGGACAAGCTTCTTGGCTTCTCTAGCAAGCGTTCCAGTCTTTCGAGCCCTCTCACTGGCCGCCTTGTAGCGGTTGACGACCTGGTGAAGAGTGTCGAGGTCGTGCTCTCGCCTGATGAAGTTCTCCTCGAGACGCTTCTTCTCCCCTTGAAGGAAGCTACACATTGTAGTCTTCTCCTTCAGGGACACCAGGGTCTCAGTAAGCTTTTCGCTGATTACCCTCGCATCTTCGTCTCCCTATATGACCATGAGTTCATTCCTAGTCGTATACGAAAAAATTCAAAGAGTAAAAATCCTTACCTTGGAGACAGATGCTGACTGGGCCACAGAAGGATTTGAGACATTCACTACTCCTTTTATGACATTAACCTCCTTCTCAACCACAGCTAGAGATGCTGCAACAAGAGAGGAGGTGGTCCATTTTGTCCTGTATAAACAATTTGGGATCAGATAATTCATTCCTAACTAAATGACTCAACTTAGTTAGAGAAAGGACAGATGTTTGTCTCAAGCAATGAGGAGCTATTTGTCTAGTCTTGGATGATGCGTGACCCACAGTTGCACCTAATGGCTGTGAGCTCATATCCTCTTCCCTTCTGTCATAATCACTTTGTGCAACCATGTAAGAGGCCTTAATCAGTTTATTTAGTGAAAATCCACCAGATGATCCCACATCATCACCAGATTGCTTCTTTGAAGCTACTGGACATTCGAGCTACTGTAAAAAACGGAGCACTTGGAAAGTCTTTGCTCAAGGAGGAAACTTGCACAAAATCTTCCTAAAGAGAATTACCTTATGAGTTGCTTGTGCAACATCATCAACACTGATCTCTGAAGGAAACCGAGTAAGCTACACTAGCAGAATTTCAAAAATTTTACTCGAAGGCTGCAAGTAATAGATCATAGATTAGATTGTTACCAATAGCGGAAGCAGATTTGGTAAAGCGATCGAATGTTCACAGCAACCGTTTGCGGATCGTCCTGATCAGCAATGTAGGTGACAACGATCGCTCACGGATCGTTCTAATCAGCGCAGCAATTGCAGCAGCGCCTCTACCAGTATCCACACGTACCGGGATGGAACATCGTACGATGGTGTGCTAGCACCAACGCGTACGACAAGGGGTGAAGGGCTATCAAAACAGATGGAAGCTATGGCTTTTGTGATGATTCTCAAAGCCCATCATACATCTCTATATATAGGGCCATGCAGAAGAAATCCTAACAGATTAGGTTTCCTGATGTGACACGAATCTTATCCGAACTGCCCATGTAGAAGAAATCCTAACAGATTAGGTTTCTTGATAAGATTCAAATCTTATCCGAACTGCCCATGCAAAGGAAATCCTAACAGATTAGATTTTCTAGTGTAACTCAAATCTTATTCGAATTCATATTTGATACGTATATTCCATAACAGACCCAATCCGGATCTGATACGAAAACCCATAACAAACCCAATCCGAATGCATAAGGAGTCTAATATTAAGTCTCCGAATCTGATACGGAAAATCCATACCAAACCCAATCCAAATGGATAAGGAGTCTAAACCCAATCCAAATACATAAGGAGTCTAATATTAAGTTTCCAAATCTGATACGGAAACCCATACCAAACCCAATCCAAATGCATAAGGAGTCTAAATCCAATCCAAAAGTATAAGGAGTCTAACATTAAGTCTCCAAATCTGATATGGAAACCCAAAATAGACTTAATCTGAATTGCATTGTTCCATCCCGTTAAGTGTGTGACCCTGTAGGTTCATGTATATTTAGTCACGATCCGGGAATACTTACCCGAATTGTAAGTCGGTAGTGGCCCCTAGCAGGACATAAGGACTATCCAAATACACATAACGATCATAATCAGTAAACCTATATAATGTCTTCATGTTGATCCTCTTGCCATACGATACCAGATTAAACCCAAGGTAGGAAATGTGCCACCCTTGCACAGTTCAATACTTTCTCGATCTCATAGTGAATTGATTTTCCCGTAGTTGACATTCAACCACAAACGGCATGGCCATGCACTTCTCAATTCATCTATACCGAGGGGCCCAGAGATATCTCTCTCATTATATGAGATATGCAAATTCCATCTTAACTATTCATATTCCTCCGCATGGCTCATAGCATACCCGAATATTACCTTTATTACTACTTAATTAAAAATAGTGTTTGGTAGTATCAAAGTATACTACTACACATGTAGGAAATTATGATGGTCTTAGGTCTAAGGATCAATCATAAACATTATTTGAGACCAACTAGTGACACTTAAATAATAAATCCAAACAGTGTCTCAAAATGGGTCTATCCAACATTATATTCTCCAATATATGTCCACATTATTGATTTGATATCTTATATCCATGGTCCGTGAAACATAACCATCAATCAATAAATGTGTTGATCCATTAGTTTATAATGTCCTATTTAAAAATAATGGATCAGGGATTATATTAGAATAATATCATCAAATAAATTTAGAGTCTCACGAACAAGTCACATACTTGTTGATCAAATTAAGATGATAATTTATTCAACAATAACATATTATTCAAATGTTCATAAATATAACAAAGATAAATACAACTCTGTGATTTTCTCTAGGACATATCACTGACAACCTCCCACTTGGACTAGAGTCAATTACAAATGTATCTAATACCTATTGCTCTAGTATGCACCTCATGCTTTGGTTGCGGGAGAGGCTTTGTCAACGGATCAGCAACATTCAAATCCGTGGACACTTTGCAAATCTTCACATCACCTCTATTCATGATTTCTCGGATGAGGTGATAGCGCCTAAGTATATGTTTGGATTTCTGATGAGACCTTGGTTCCTTAGCTTGCGCATTGGCTCTACTATTATCACAATAGAGATCCACTGGGCTTGAAATGCTGGAAACCACACCAAGTTCAAAGATGAACTTTTTAATCCAAACAGCTTCTTTGGCAGCTTCAGAAGCAGCAATGTACTCTGCTTCTGTTGTAGAATCAGCAACAGTTTCTTGCTTAGAACTCTTCCAGCTTACAGCTCCACCATTAAGACAAAACATAAAACCAGATTGCGATTTGAAATCATCTTTGTCGGTTTGGAAGCTAGCATCGGTGTAACCACTAACAACGAGCTCTTCCTCACCTCCATAAACCAGGAACACATCCTTAGTCCTTCTCTAGTATTTAAGGATGTTTTTTACAGCAATCCAGTGACTCTCACCTGGATCTGATTGGAATCTGCTCGTAACACTTAGAGCATAGGAGACATCTGGGCGTGTACAAAGCATGGCATACATAATAGACCCAACAGCAGAAGAATATGGAATCTTATTCATTCGGTCCCGCTCATCACATGTCGAAGGACATTGACTCTTGCTAAGACTAATGCCATGTGACATAGGCAGAAAACCTTTCTTGGAATCCTGCATGTTGAATCTATTCAATACTTTGTCAACATATGTACTTTGGCTTAATCCAATTAGCCTTTTAGATCTATCTCGGTAGATCTTAATACCCAAAATATATGCTGCCTCACCTAAGTCTTTCATAAAAAAGCTACTTTTCAATGATGACTTCACAGACTCAAGCATAGGAATATCATTTCTGATCAAAAGTATGTCATCCACATATAAGACCAGAAAAACAAGTGCGCTCCCATTTGCTTTTTTGTAAACACAAGGCTCTTCTTCATTTTTGATGAAGCCAAACTGTTTGACTACTTCATCAAAGCGAAGATTCCAACTCCGAGATGCTTACTTCAAGCCATAAATGGATTTATGAAGTTTGCATACTTTCCCAGTATTTTCTAGATCGACAAAACCTTTAGGCTGTGCCATATACACATCCTCACTTAGGTTTCTATTTAGGAAAGCCGTTTTGACATCCATCTACCATATTTCATAATCAAAATAGGCAGCAATAGCTAGGATGATCCTGATTGACTTTAACATAGCAACGGGCGAAAAGGTTTCATCATAATCAACACCTTGAATTTTCTTGAAACCTTTCGCAACTAATTGTGCTTTATGGATATGAACATGACCATCCATGTCAATATTTTTCTTATAAACCCATTTGCACTCAATAGTTTTTACACCATCAGGTAGATCAACCAAGTTCCACACTCGATTGTCATGCGTGGATTCAATTTCGGATCTCATGGCTCCAAGCCATTTCTCAGAGTCAGGGCTCATCATCGCTTCTTCGTAAGTCTTGGGCTCATCATTGTCTATCAATAATGCTTCACGTTGTTCCATTGTAAGGAACATGTACCTTCTAGGTGCGTGACGTACCCTTTCAGACCTACGTGTAATCGGTGCTTGTCCTGCATTTTCTACATTATTTTGCAGGTCTTGCTGAGCTTCTGTGGGTGCTGAAACAGTTTCTAGTGGTTCCCGAATTTCTTCAAGTTGCACTGTGCTCCCACTTACTCCTTTTGAGATAAACTCTTTCTCCAAAAAGACACCATTTCGAGCAACAAACACTTTGTTTTCTTCTCGATTATAGAAGTAATATCTTTTTGTTTCCTTAGGATATCCCACAAAGAAGCATTTATCTGATTTGGGTTCGAGCTTATCAGTCATTAAACGTTTTACATAAGCCTCACAACCCCAAATCTTAAGAAAAGACAACCTGGGACGCTTTCCATTCCATATCTCATATGGTATCTTTTCTACAGCTTTTGATGGAGCCCTATTTAATGTGAATGCAACTGTTTCTAGAGCATATTCCTAGAAGGACAATGGAAGATCAGTTTGGCTCATCATTGACCGAACCATGTCCAACAAGGTCCTGTTCCATCATTCTGATACACCATTCCATTGAGGTGTTCCCGGCGGGGTCAATTGTGGAACAATTCCGTGCTGTTTTAGATGATCACCAAATTCTTGGCTCAAATACTCTCCTCCACGATCAGATCGTAGGGTTTTGATTGTCTTGCCAAGTTGATTCTGTACTTCATTCTGAAATTCCTTGAATTTATCAAACGTTTCAGATTTATGCCTCATTAAGTAGACATATCCATATCTACTAAAGTCATCGGTAAAAGTTATGAAGTACTGAAAACCACCTCTAGCTGTTGAACTTAATGGTCCACATACATCGGTATGAACAAGAGCCAATAAGTCACTTGCCCTTTCACTTTCACCTTTGAAAGGTGCCTTTGTCATTTTACCAAATAAACAAGATTCACACACATCAAATTATTGAAAATCAAATGAGTCTAGAAGACCATCTTTCAGGAGTTCCATGATGCGTTTCTCATTTATATGGCCTAAACGACAATGCTAGATAAACGTGGGATTCAAATCATTGGGCCTAAGCCTCTTAGTACATATGTTATAGACAGGTAATTCAAGATTTAGTTGATAAAGCCCATTTTCCAATGAGGCATTGCCATAAAACATATCATTTAAATAAAAGGGACAACAGTTGTTCTTTATTCTAAATTCATAACCTAGCGTGTCCAAACACGACACGGATACAATGTTTTTGCTTATGGCGGGAACATAATAACAGTTATTAAGTTCTAAAACTAATCCTGAAGGTAAAGCTAATATAAAAGTTCCAACAGCTAATGCTACAACTCTTGCTCCATTGCCAACATGAAGTTGAACCTCGCCCTTAGCCAAATTTCTACTCCTTTTAAGCCCCTGCATCGAAGTGCAAATATGTGCAGCCGATCCGGTATCAAATACCCAAGAGTCAGAAGAAGAAGTAGCTAAATGAACTTCTATAACATATATACCTGAAGGAGTCTCACTTTCCTTCTTTTTCTTTAAATCTTTCAAGTATTTCTTGCAATTCCTCTTCCAATGGCCAGATTCCTTGCAATAGAAACATTCAGTAGTAGGGGTGGCACCTGGCTTGGACTTTCCTTTGGAATTAGGCTTAGCGTTAGAGGATCTTTCTAGAGCTTTGCCCTTTCCCTTAGCCTTGCCCTTGCCCTTCTGCTTAAAGCTTTTCCCCTTTTGAACCATCATTACATTATTTTGAATTTTCTTAATGTTCTGTTCCGATGTTTTAAGCATCCCATACAATTCAGTCAATGATTTCTCCAGATTATTCATGTTATAATTCATGACAAACTGGTCATAGCTCGGAGGGAGCGATTGGAGTATCATATCAGTAGCCAACTCTTGACTAAGGGGAAAACCAAGCTTTTCCAAATTCTCAATGTAACCAATCATCTTGATCACATGAGGACTGACTGAGCTCCCTTTTGCCAACTTGCAATCATGCAATTTCTTGGTGGTTTCATATCTTTCCACCCTGGCCTGCTCCTCGAATAAGTTTCTAAGAGACACGGCCATGTCATAAGCTGTCATGTTCTCATATTGCTTCTGAAGCTCAGAGTTCATGGTGACTAGCATTAGACAGCTGGCATCAAGTGCGTCATCGGTATGCTTCTTGTAAGCATCCTTTTGAGCACGTAGAGCACTAGTGGTTGGTTCATCAGGTATAGGAGTCTCTAGAACATAGTACTTTTTCTCTTGTTTGAGAACAATTCTCAAGTTTCTATACCAATTAATAAAATTTGTTCCATTGAGCTTTTCTTTATTAAGGACATATCGCAAACTGAAATTGTCTGAGAAGCTACCGCTATCCATGGTCTACAACAGTAAAGAAATGCAAAATTTTAGCATTATATTTATGAAAAGTCTTTTATTAAACAATTCAATAAAAGATGTACCAACTATATATATTTTAGAACAAAAATCCCTCAACAAATATATATAGTAGGCCAAGATCCATATTTCACTAAGTTCTAGTGAGCTTTGGCATCACTGCTAGAAACCTAGTTATTTAGGTAAGCAACTCTTTACTAATTATATCATATATAACTCTTGTTTGTTGTGTGTCATCCCAACACCATGCCCCAAAGTCCAAAACCGTTTTGATGGCCTTGTTAAGTTAAACCAATTCTATGCTTATGGGTGTCCAACACACATCCTGCCTTATTAAGATAATTGATGGTGCCCTGATTTGTCAGACCCACCAAGCAACGATCAAAATCTTGATAGGTGCAGCAATTGGAAGGGTATAATAAACTTAATTTTTATGAGGGGTTAAAACATGGCAAAACATCCATATGCACGAAAATAACCATCAGCTAGATGATCTAACAGGTGCAATTTCGACTATATTTAACTTCCGTTGGCAGTAACCTTGGCCAGGCAAGACCGTGACTGTTTTCACTCACACCATGAAGGAAAGCGTTCCGCCAAGCGGGGCTTATTAAGAAAAACCTTATGATGTGTTCTTTCCTTAGACACCAAAGTTGACAGCTTCTGGTTGTCAAGTATAATCTTTATGTTTCATGAGGGGTTAAAAGATATCACAACATCTATATGCATGAAAATAACCATCAGTTAGATAATCTCACATGCATAACTACGACTATATGTAACTTCCATTGGCAGTAACCTTGGCCAGGAAAGATCACCTCTGTTTTCGCTCACACCATGAAGGAAAGCGTTCCGCCAAGTGGGGCTTATTAAGAAAAACCTTATGATGTGTTCTTTCCTTAGACACCAAAGATGACAGCTTCTGGTTGTCAAGTATAATCTTTTTTTTTGAATTAATCACATTAATCAAATTTTCGAACCAATCTGATTGGTTTAAATCCCCTTAAGTCATTCATATTAACTCCAATATGAATATCTAGAATAGGCAGCTAATGTCATATATAGATCCAATCTATACACATATGATTTAGAAGATCAAATCTACTATTGTCATATAAACCCTAACATCACCTCCCTCTGGCCCATGCTAGGATCATATACATTAGTTCATATTAAAGTCAGCCAAAAAATAGTTCATCACAATACTTGGATGTCAAAACAGACATGTATAACGAAACTTATACGGTAACAGATTGAATAAACTAGTAGATCTAATCTACTATAACTTCATATATCACATATATATATTATTAATCCAGATCTAATACTATACAGGATGGCTCTGATACCACTGAAGGAAACCGAGTAAGCTACACTAGCAGAATTTCAAAAATTTTACTCGAAGGCTGCAAGTAATAGATCATATATTAGATTGTTACCAATAGCGGAAGCAGATTTGGTGAAGCGATCGAATGTTCACAGCAACCGTTTGCGAATCGTCCTGATCAGCAATGTAGGTGACAACGATCGCTCACGGATCGTTGTAATCAGCGTAGCAATTGTAGCAGCGCCTCTACCGGTATCCACACGTACCGGGATGGAACATCGTACGATGGTGTGCTAGCACCAACGCGTACGACAAGGGGTTAAGGGCTATCAAAAGAGATGGAAGCTATGGCTTTTGTGATAATTCTCAAAGCCCATCATACATCTCTATATCTAGGGCCATGCAGAAGAAATCCTAACAGATTAGATTTTCTGATGTGACATGAATCTTATCCGAACTGCCCATGTAGAAGAAATCCTAACAGATTAGGTTTCTTGATAAGATTCAAATCTTATCCGAACTGCCCATGCAAAAGAAATCCTAACAGATTAGATTTCCTAGTGTAATTCAAATCTTATTCGAATTCGTATCTGATACGTATATTCCATAACAATCTCCTGTGGTTCCAATGCCTCGACATTGCCTTCTACAGCCAAACTCTCTTCTTCTTCTTCAACAAGTCGCTCTGGGATCTGAGATGCCATTGAAGCAAAAACAAAGAAGAAGAGAGAAGGTTAGAAGATGAAGAGTCTAAAACTTAGAAAAATCTATGCAAGATAGAAGACTCTAGAACGGTGAGACTGGCTATTTATAGACTTCTAGAGGTGATGCTTTGAGTTCCCAGGTGATGAGGACATCACTCCTTCGGATACACGCATCGACCATAATCCTCCGCTTGTTACACAAGGACCAATAACGCGCGGTCGAGCCCTATTGTTGCATTGCCAGGTGAACTCGTTCCTAAGTTTATATATATATGGTTTTGAGAATGGTTTACTACCTAATGGTGATAATATTATACTTAGGAACCATGGAGAGGACCAGCAAGGATGCGAGGACCAGCAAGGAGCCCAAGTCGAGTTGGAGTCCAAGATGGATTCGAGTCGGAGTCCGGTTCGGCCATCTAGGAGCAGCCTGCCTTCAAACAACCATAACTCCCTCATACGAAGTCCGATTGGGATGTTCTTATAGTCCACAGAGAAGCCCACGACAAGATCTTTCCAATGGATGGCCCCACATCCAAATTCCTTCTGGATCGCCCGAAATTAACAAAACAAGTTTTGACTAGATTCTGATTGGGCCAAGTCAGAGCTACGACACCTTGTTTTGGGCCTTCGGCCCATGTATTCCCTAGTAGGGCGTGAGAAACCCTAGCCACGCCGCCTCTTCATATACTCAGTAGCCGTCACTGTTTAGATTTGGATTTTTCTTAGATTATTCTGCCATTGCAGTTTCGCCGAACTCGGTTTGTGAAATCCCAACTCATGAGCTTAATACAATTCGCAATTCAGTTGCTTCTTCTTCGTTCTTGCTTGTGTTCTCGATTTGCAGCAGGAACAAGCCTTCGTGGCGAGGTCAATCCGTGCGTGTGCGTGGTTGATAGCCAAAGGAGCCGTGGTGTAGCGGTTGCAGGTTTTGGATCGGTTCTAGATCGAAAGCCAGATCGTCAACGTCGAGTTCTCCACCAATCGACTTACCATACCTGTCAGAAGATTGGGCACCATTTCCCATCACCAGGGACATAGCGAAAAGCCCTCGAGATCTTCCCAAATGCCTGCTTAGCAACTGCACTCAAAGTTTTTTCTTGGGACACAGCAAAAATCCTCGAGATTTTTCAATACCTGTCATAATAGCTTGGCAACCGTACCCAAAACTTGTCCTCGAGTTGTGTGGGAAGGCGAAGAGACAGTCTTAGAGGGGAATTCGAAGCGACGGAGTACTGTGTTAGAATTCAAAGCGATGAAGTACTGTGTTAGAATTTGAAATGACATAGCTACTATATTAAAGTCCTGTCGTTTCGTGTATAACTTTTAGTGGTCGAACGAGACTACGAAGAGAGAGCCAAATCATCTTCCTCCCTGTGGTTGTGAGACATCGCAGGAAGAGATAATAAGGAAGTCTAAGATGTTCTAGACTTAATCCAACCCTTACAGATGTTTATCCTGTAGATATGATTACTAATCCTTATGATCGTAACTCTTATCATCCAAAGAATTTATAGACTCTGTTACCTATGATCTCCCTAGTCGTAGAGGTGAGGTCGTAGCCAATACATGACTAAATGAATACTATTTACCTTGTCAGTGACCCAAAACCTGGAAGCCCCTTTAAAGGACTGGTTGAAGACTCATTTGCCAACCATGATCTAAAGCCCTGATGGTTATGCTTATTCGACCATACCAGATGGTTATGTCTATTTGACCATATTCGATGGTTATGACCATTCGACCATGTTCAATGGTTATATTTATTTGATCATGACCTTTGGATATCATGATCCTTTATTTCTCTAGAAATGTCATAAGTCCTTGATATGGTAATCGTCAAGAGGATAAATGCGCAGACAATAATATACGCGCAGCTACTTGTAATTACACATCAATGACCGGAGCACGTCTTCTGCCCGGCGACCCTTCAATTCTGTAATCGACGACCTTCGATAAGCTATAAAAGAGAGAGGTCGAGGATGGAGAAAGGGAGTGAAAGGGGAACAACGGAGCCCTACACAACTAAGAGAATAGGAGAGTAGATTTTAGTTATTCGAGAACATCTCTTGTTCTTCTTTGTAATCCTTTACACTCTTAGAGAAACCACAACACGAGGAGGGCTATTACTCAGTCTCTGAGGGCTCGAACCTGTATAATTCTTGTGTCTCTGGTGCATCTATATTTGCAATACTTCCTTTGGGTGTTTGTTAGAAGTGCTTCACTGTGTGAATTGTAGATCTTGTGTAAGTTTGGCTTGGAACCTTGTTCCAATCATCAACACGGATATGGCATGCCTTCTTTGGTGTTGTTGGATCTAATAACAACATCAACATGCTAAACCAGTGGCCCTTGTTCATTGATGTTTTGAGGGGGCATGCTCCTTAGGTTCAATACTTCGTGAATGGGACACAGTGCAACATGGGGTACTACCTACTTGACGATATTTACACCGAATGGGTTGTCTTTGTGAAGACCACACCCCTGCCCCAAAAGGAAAAGTTCAAATTGTTCATACAACATCAAGAAGGTGCAAGAAAATATGTGGAGTGAGCTTTTAGAGTTTTGCAATCTCGGTTTGCCATCCTCCACAGCCTTGGCCTCGTTTGGTAATGATCAGCCCTTGCAAAATCATGCGAGCATGTGCCATCCTGCACAACATGATAATCGAGGATGAGTGAAACTCTGATGGCCTGCTCAGTGGTTTGTCTGAGAATCTGAGGACATCTACCATAGCACCAGGGTCAAATAATATCGAAGCAGATTCCGAGTTAATTAAGAATCTACCTAGCACAATGTCCATTGCATTTCTGGCTTCTTCCATTGATGTGTAATTTAGTCTGCCTCCACTTGGCATTGTGGCATTCCTTCCTCTTCCTCTCCTTTGTTAAGCATAGTTCCTTCTCTTGCTGGAGGATTTCCTTGAGCATACTGTTGTGGTGGTGGTGGAAGTCTTGGCATAGGAGGCTGGTTCACTACTTCTGCTCTTACAACTGTGGACAATAGCTAAATCCAACGACAGAATTCCTTACGGTGTCCACGCTGATCACAACGAAAACACTGAATGGTGTATCATGGGCAATCTTTTTGGAGGTGATTTCCTCTACAACTGGGACACTGGATTGCAGCTAGTCTTGGTGCTTGATATGGTGGACAATAGTGTAACACCCAAAAAATTGGATCTACATTTTTTTTACAACAACCAGACCCTAAAAATTTCATTTTAATCTTGGCCTTAAAACTATCCTTGGGAATACTCTCTAGAAATTTTAACCAGAACTTAAATTAATTTCCTAAAGTTTTAGAGATATTTTCCTTAATGTACATGCGCAAATGTGTGTGTGTGTGTGTGTGTGTATACATGTGTATGTATGCATATGTATTTACTTTACTAAAACACCATCTATCCATTTGTTATAAAAAATCATTTACCAAAAAATAAGAATACCTCTTTTAAGTACTAGCTGTGACAATATTCAAAAACCCTAATTTGTAATAACGAGGCCAATCTCTAATTATTTTGCCCATTTTAGAAACTCTAATATGACAAAATAGTGCACAACATTTCCTTTGCTTTAAATTCATCATATCCAAAAAAACTACATTACTAAGTTTATTTTAAAAATTTTACAAACTAGTCCCACCTCCTATTTTTCTTAATTACAATGCAGTCCCTTCAGCCCCAGAATTAGCTGAATTCTTCCAAACAAATCAGAATCCAGATTAGTCTGAACATATAGGATCTCCTACCCATCTTATACAGACTAATCTTCAGTATCTAGATCAAATTCAGCTCCTAAAGCCCAGAAACTATACCCAGTTTTGTTTTCGAAAACAAAATTTCTAAATTACTCTGATTACCCTAATTAATGATTTCAAATTTTAGTTCGATCAGTTCCAGAATAGTTTTCTCTTGGATTTCTTTGAAATCCTATATCTTAATATACTTGCATACCAGTCCTAAAATTTCTTAACTAAGTAAGTTCATTTGATAATTTTTCGTGATTCAGTCCAAATTTTATCGCGAATTATTCCTTTTTTAGTTCACAATAGCCTGAAATGGCTAAATTATCTGAATCACCTCCAAATTTTAGTCCGATTGAACAACTATGTTCTTTCTACTATTCAACACAAGTTTTCCTTCTACAACAAATTCAAATTCAACCCCGAAACATAGTTATTCACAAATTCAACCATGGACTCTTTCCTTCTATGCAGTCGTTACTCTTTTGGGTCTCCTGGTTGCATATAACGTCAGAATTCAATGATTCTTGATTTGTTGGAAAGATCTTTTGAATTCCTTTCCAAAAAGTACTTACACGACCAACTTGGACATCTATGCTAAGAATGGGGCTTGGTCGAAGTTACTGGTCAAACGTCGGACTGTTACTTGATCGGTAGACTGCATGTTGAGCATAGTTCTTTTGGTTGTAGTGGGTGCAATCCTTGACGGAATTGAGTGATCTTGGGCTTGCTGAAAAGCTTAGGAAATCCTCTTTCAACTCAGAATGTGTACGACTAGATTCAATGTAGTCCTTAGTGGTTATTTCCTTCATGTTATTCTCTCTCTCTCTTCATTTCTAATCAATATTAAACAAGAGCTATTAGGTAGCAGCATATTCTCATTATAATTTAATTCTTTGAGGAACAAAATCACATGTTGATTTAATTGTCTAGCTTTCGCTCAAGTGATTGGTCCTGTATGTTCCTCTGGTCGAGTGCTAGTGCTACTAGTGTTAGGGATGTCCTCGTCATCCTCCTCCTCTTGAAAAGGAGTCGACCTCAACTCTGTTTCTTCTGGTCCAAGGAAAGGTGACAAATCAGCAATATTGAATGTAGTGCTTACCGCATAGTCATCACCTGGTAGCACTATCTTGTATGCATTATTATTGATCTTTTGAAGCACTCTGAATGGACCGTCACCACGAGGCATCAACTTAGACTTTCTTTTCTCTATAAAGCGATCTTTTTGTAGATGCACCCAAACCAAGTCACCCGGTTCAAAGAGCATCTTCTTTCTTGTCTTGTTTGCCTTCTCAGCATAATAGCGAGTCTTCTTCTCAATCTCTTCTTTAGTTTTGACATGAATGTTCTTCACATATTCAGCACGCTTGTACGCTTCCATATTGGTACGCTCTTGTAATGGAAGTGGCAGCAAATCAAGTGGTGTGATGGGTTTAAAACCATACACCACCTCGAACGGGCACATTTGAGTAGTAGAGTGTACCACCCTGTTATAAGCAAACTCCACATGCGGTAGACAATCTTCCCACTCCTTAGGTTCTTCTTGATCATTGCTCGCAATAGCATTGAAAATGTACGATTCACCACCTCCGTTTGTCCGTCAGTTTGTGAGTGAAAAGTTATCGAGAATAACAACTTCTTTCCAAGCTTGGCTCACAAGGTCTTCCAAAAATAGCTCATGAACTTGACATCGCGATCTAAAATAATGGTTCTTGGCATTCCATGCAATATCATGATCTCCCTTTCGACGTCACGTCTCATCTTAGGCCAATAAAAATGATTGTTCAACATCATGAAAGTCTTTTTTCTCCCAAAATGTCCCATTAATCCACCTGCATGAGATTCCTGCAACAATAGCAAACGCATGGACGATCTGGAACACAGAGTTTGTTTGCACAAAATAAGAACCCATCATGGAACTTGTCTCATTCTTTGCCATCATAACATTTAGAAAATGGTGCTGAAAAGTCATGATCAGAAATGTACAATGATAGAGATATGCCCTAGAGGCAATCATGGAGATGATTGTTTCATGATATGTTTATGAATTATTACGAATAAAATGTTATTGCATTCCTTGAATAAAGTATCACTTTTATTGATCAAACAAGTATGTGATTTGTTCGTGGAACTCTTTATTATGATATATGAATTGTCGGCATTATCAATCATACTTATTCTAAACATCCTTGACTTTCGGCATTACTTGGAATAATAATACAAGATAAGTTAGCTCGATCATTGATTGATAGTCAAGTTTCACGGATCATGGATATGAGATATCAAGTCAATGTCGTGGACACATATTGGAGAATATGTTGGTTGGATTGACCCATCTTGAGACACTGTTGAGTTTTTTTTTATGTGTCATTAGTTTGTTTCTAATAGTTATTTTGGTTTATCTTTAGATCTGAGATCATCACGGTTTCATACATGCGTAGTAACATACTTGGTATCATCAACCGCTACTTTTAACCGAGTAGTCATATAAAGGTGACATACAAATATGTTATGAACCATGTGGTTGAAAGTGAATGGTCGAGATGGAATTTGCCCCTCTCATATCTTGAGAGAGATATCTCTGGGCCCCTTGATGTAATTAGACTAAGAAAGTGCATGGCCGTGCCGAATATAGTTGAGAGTCAACTATGGAAAGATTAGTCCATTACAAGATCAAGAAAGGACCGAGCTATTCAAGGATGACAAGTTTCTCACCTTGAGTTCGATCTGGTATCATGAGGCAAAGAGATAATTCATGATAAGTTGTATAGGTTTGTCGAATATGATCTTCGTGTATATGCGGGTAGTCATAATGTCTTGCTAGGGACTGCTTATGACTTGTGATTCAGGAAGTTGTTTCCAGTCGCGTCCAAATATACGTGAACCTACAAGGTCACACACTTAACGGGTTGGAGTATTAATTTGGATGGGATTTGAAACGGGTCCCCTATTGATAATGGGTTTACCATTAGGATTATGGTTTGCATTTGAGTAGGATTTATATGTAAGGTCCTATAAAAGGAGGTGCGGTGGGCATGCATTCATCATCTAATCTATTTTGTTGCCACCACCATCCACGAGATAGATCTCGTAAAACCCTAGCTGTGTGCGCTGGTGCTAGCACACAAACACTCGATGCTCCTTCCTCGGACATGTGGACTTCCGTAGAGGTGCGGTTGTTATTGTTGCACTGCTGGTCACGATCCGGTTGCGACATCGACTCTTCTTCTTTTGTTGCGTTGTTGCATCTGCGCGTCTAGTGGTAAATCTCTTGATCTATGATCTATTGCTTGCAAGCTTCTTGGATTTCGGGTAAAATTTTTGAAATTGCGCTAGAGTAGCGAGCCCGTTCCCCAACAGTGGTATCAGAGCCTCCTTGTATAGCATAGATCTAGATTGTTAACATATATGTGTTATATGCATATGTTTAATAGATTAGATCTATTAATAATTGTTGATAACTTGTTAGATCAGAATTAGTAGAATTAGATTTGTTGGTGTTTCATGTGATGAAACATATTCTGACCTATGATAGATGTGATCTATCACTTTCGGCAGAATCGTAGAAGATGATATCTCATAACGTGGATTTGTTAAATTGACGTGATCAATTTTATATGAGTCCATATCTAATTCAATTGCTACTATGAATCCTTGCACAGGCCGATGGGAGGTGGTGTAAAGGCCAGCATGGTAGTGATAGGATCGGAGACCAGAATCTTTGTTAGATTGGATTGAAAAGATTTAGTATATCTTTAAAATATCTCCACAGGATAAATAGAAATCTTAACTAATTAGATTGGTTCAGAGGTTGGGCTGATATGATCAATCCGACGAGATTTTCTATAGAACTTTAAAAGATATCATCACGGGGATAAATAGGAATCTTAACTAATTAGATTGGTTCGGAAGTTGGGCTGATATGATCAATCCAACGAGATTTTCTATGGACAGAAATGCCCCCCTCTAAACCCCCCGCGAAGGGGGCGGCTCCCCCCTTCGAACCCCCCGCCCGCTAACCGGCTAGCGGGACCGTCGAAGGTCGTCGTCGCCCATTTTATTTCTTAAGGCCACTAAGGTGCATGACGGGATGTGATTCTTTGTCTGACTTGTTTTTGTAGGAATTTATATGAGAAGTATTATCTTTATGCAAGTTTATGTGATGTGATCATGTAATTGTCATGATCTGTTAATCGTTTATTTCGACCATGGTTGATATGGTCGTCTCTTTTTGTATAATGGCTTGCGTGCCGACATGTGCGATGATTGGCACTCTCATGTAAATTCATATCTAGCTATTAGTATAGTAGTCTAGAACTCACTCCAGGATTTTTCAAGCATGGTGAACTGGACCCATGAAGATGGAGATGGAGATCACCATATTAAAGGGCCATACTATCTCATAGATTGAATAGATCATCTAACTGATGGTTATTTTTGTGCATATGGATGATTTGCCATGTTTTCACCCCACATAAAACATAAAGATTATACTTGACAACCAGAAGCTGTTAACTGTGGTGTTTAAGGAATGTTGGGGGAAATCTCCACGAGACTAAGTCCAGGTAAGAGGCTGTTCAATTTGCCTGGGGATAAGGCCCCCGGTGGCTTGTCCCGGGTGCCGCCTTTTGCCCGGGGACAAGGCCCCCCAGTGGCTTGTCCCGGGCACGACAAGGCCCCCGGTGGCTTGTCCCGGGCGTTGCCATCCTTCTGAAGACAGGGGTCTCTGGTCCCGGGTCACGTGAGAATCACGCGATAAGCGCCTCGGGAATCGGCGGACACCTGTCAAGCATCCAAGGTTCCTGGCTGGAAGAAGGATGGTGCTACCCCTCGATCCAACAGTGGCAGGTGGGGTAGTTTTGTCTTTTTGCGTCTTTTGGGGCTATATAGGCCCTTGTACACCTCATGTAAAAGGGAGAATTCATTATTACTTGGAATAGACAATCTCATAGGTGTGCTCCGGAGCCATCTCTCCCCCGAGAGAGCTCCCCTAGCCAACTCCGGTTGGGAGCACGCCGACAGGACTAGGGCCTCCACTGAGGTCCGAACCTGTATAAATCTTCGTGTCATTCGCTGTGTTTGCCCGACGGGAGAGGACTGGTCACTCGGTCAGCTCGTGTCGTATTTTCTTCGCTAGGATCTTCCACAAAACCTGCCGGGGTATTTGCAATACCACGACAGTTGGCGCCGTCCGTGGGGACTCGTTACGAGACGCCATGGCTCCCCCAAGAACGAGGGCCCGCGCCCTTCCCGGTGACGCCGGTCCCAGTGACCTGGCGCCGCCCGTCCGAGACATGACCATCTCGGCGCTTCTGCCCAGAGGCGGCCAAACCCAGGTACCGCCTCCCACCTTCCCTATTAATTTCTGTGGTTTGACCTCCGTGTCAGTCCCGGTGACCGCGGTCGTCTCGACCGGGACTAGTCTCCCCTCGACGGCTTCCCCGACCCCCCGGTACGCCTTGCTCGAGGCCTTAGTGGAGGGCCAGCTTCGCGCCCAGTGCTCTATGGACGAGTTGCTCCATGTCTTGGCGCCGCCACCGGCCCCCACTTACCTACCGTACCCGTTCCTGGGGACTATGCCCCCGTTTATGGGTCACCCGGTGGCCCCTCTGGCCACCGGAGGTCCGGCCGCTCCGTACGACCCCGCCGGGGGGTATCCTCCCCCGGCGGGCCATCCGTCCGGAGCCTTCCTAGCGCCGGGAGCCTTCCCAACACCGGGGGGTTACCTCATGCCCGGGGCCTTGGCGGTACCGGGGGGACACCCCGTTCCGGGCCCATTTCTGGGGCCGGGGGCCCACTACATGCGGGGGGTTTTCCATGCACAGGTCGCGTTTACTGCACCAGGGGCGGTTGACAGAGCAGCTCCCACGTCGCAACGGGCCTCCCCCAGCAATGCGCCCTGGTTCTGGATGTTGCCGTGGGGTTCCCCCTTATTCGGTTCGGGATAATACAGGGGTTTCCCACTTTCCGGTTCTGGACGCCGCCACAGGGGTCTCCCCTTCGCCGGCCCCGGTAGCACCTGGGTCGGTAGCTACAGTGCATGAGCTCCCTCCTCCCCCGAGGCCACCCCCAAGGGTGCCTCCGGCGGATCAAGTCTGCTTCACCCGGGAGGAGGTTGAGTGAATGCGTACGACTAAGTTCGGGGAGGAACTTCCCCCGGGCCACGGACGCAGAGAGCTTCGCTCCCACTCCGGACGGGGGAAGAGACCCGCCGAAGAGCCAACCTCTCTGGGGGAGCGCCCGGACATCTTGGAGGTCAGCTCCACGAACTCGGAAGAAAAGCGCCGTATCGCCATGCCGGTGGACCGCTTGGGCCCATTCCCGACTCCGACAACGAGCGCACGTCCCCCGTCAAAGGGGATAGCGATCGAAATTCCCCCCGAGAGGTGGAAGGAGCTAACCAGCCGCTGTGCTGAAGACTACGGTGCATTCGATGGCCGCGGCCTTACCGCCTGCCGCACATCGAACACTACAATGGTGAGGCCGACCCTTATGAATTTGTGCAGGTGTATTCCATAGCCATCTCGGCGGCTGGGGGGGATGAGACTGTGCAATGCAACGTCTTCCCCCTCTACCTGACTGGGATCGCTCGCTCGTGGTTCTACAACTTGAAGGCCGGCTCCATCAAGTCCTTCGCGCAGCTCAAACGCGAGTTCTATGCGAACTTCCAGGGGAACTACGTGCGTCCCCTGGACTCCTCGTAGCTTTATACCATCCGGTAGAGGATGGGGGAGACCATCCGTAGCTTCTTCAAGCGCTTCGCTCAGGTTAAGAGCAAAGTGGCTCATGTCCTTGACTCCACGGTCATCGAGGCGTGCAAGAGCGGGATCCTCCCGAGAGAGCTCCACCGGAGAGTCTCCCGAAGCTGCCCCTCCTCCGCCGATGAGCTCTTCAACGTACTTGAGAAGTACGCTTGGGCGGAGGAGGATGACCTCTGGAAGAAGAACTAGGGGGCTCCTGCCCCCGCCGACCGGGGGGCCAGGGACCCCCTCAAATGCCCTAAGCAGGGGGGTCGTAGCGAGCCATGGCCTTGGGACACCTTTGTCCTCGAGGGTGGAGGTGGCTTGCGCGATGCCTCCAGGGGCAACCGCCCCTTCCCCAAGCCGAAAGGCTGTGGGGGGGATAGTCGTCCTGCGGTCGGGAAGCCCCGCGACGGGAAACCGGGAAGGCTGGTGGTGTACCTTCCACAGGTC
The DNA here is from genome assembly GCA_019359835.1 of Pharus latifolius. Taxonomy (NCBI): domain Eukaryota; kingdom Viridiplantae; phylum Streptophyta; class Magnoliopsida; order Poales; family Poaceae; genus Pharus; species Pharus latifolius. Next base: position 70,129,750 of record CM033323.1, read on the forward strand.
CGATACCCATGCCACCCGGGAATGCCATCAACTGCTCCAACAATTCGCCGCATTCCTTGACCAGCATGGGCAGGGGGGGGGGACTCCGGCCTCCTTGCCCTCTCAGCCGGCCTTAATGGCCTTTCTTGCTCCCACGGGGGGACAGTAGGGACAAACGCAGGAGGGGGAGCCATCAGAAACTCTCCCCTTCCAAACCTCCCAGAGGCATGTCAATGTCATCATAGGAGGGTCCACTTCCGGGTGGGACTCTAAGCGTCAGCGCAAGCAGTACGCGCGTGAAGTGAAGGTGGTGGTGGTGCTGCATACGTCCCCACCACCTAAGTGGTCGGACGTCCCCCTCACCTTCACGGCAGAAGACGCGCGTGGGGTTCGCTTCCCCCATGATGACGCGCTCATCGTCTCTGCCACCATCTACAACTGTCATCTGGCCCGCATCCTCGTGGATGGCGGGATCTCCGTCGACGTCCTCTACCTAAAAGAATTTAGGGAGATGCAGGTGGACGAGAAGCTCTTGCAACGCGATCATGGGGAGGACCACAATCAATCGCTTGGGGGCCGCGATCCACCAGAACTATCTCTGCGTGAAGATCCCCGGGCCTCATGGCGTGATCACCGCCCGGGGAGACCAAGACGTGGTCCACGCTCTATACGAGCGCGCCGCCGCCATGATTGGGAGCGTCAACATCATCAAAACCCCGGGGGGGAGGCATCCCCTCGGAGTCAGACGCCGCCGTGATACCTTTCGGGAGGCCCCTTCCCAAGCCACACCCGGAGGGGGACCTCCGGAAGATCCCACTGTCCCCGGGCAATGGGGACAAAACCGTTAGGATCGGGGCGGATCTCCTTGAAGAGCACGCAGAGCGACTCACGGCTTTCTTGCGCAAAAACTCTGATGTTTTCACGTGGAAGCCCTCCGACATGTGGGGCGTCGCCCGGGATGTCATCGAGCACAAGCTCACGGTGACCCTCGGTCACCCCCCGATCAAGCAGAAGCTGAGGAAACTCTCCCTTGAACGCCAAGAGGAGATCAAGGTAGAGATTGCCCGACTCCGAGAGGAGGGGTTCATTGAGGAGGTCTTGCACCCCGAGTGGCTTGCGAACCCCATCCTCGTGAAGAAGTCGAATGTGCGTGGACTTCACCGACCTCAACCGCGCCTGCCCCAAGGACAACTTCCCTATCCCGCGCATTGACCAGTTGGTCGACTCTACCGCGGGTTGCGAGTTGATGAGCTTCCTGGACGCGTACTCGGGCTATCACCAAGTCAGGATGGCCGAAGGGGACGAGGAAAAGACGAGTTTCATAACTCCCCTCGGAACCTTCTGCTACGTCCACATGCCCTTCGGGCTGAAGAACGCTGGAGCAACCTTCCAACGGCTCATGACGCTGGTCGTCAAAAGTCCCCGCGCGACTGCTCATGTCGGCGATCTGGCGGAGACCTTCCGCAACCTCCGTGCATACGGGTTGAAGCTCAACCCGGAGAAATGCTCCTTCGGCGTGCGCGGGGGGAAGCTCCTGGGCTTCCTTGTGTCCCAGCGGGGCATAGAGGCAAACCCCGAGAAGATCCGGGCATTACTGGACATGCCCCCCCCCTCGGTCAAGGACGTTCAATGACTCACCAGCCGCTTAGCCGTGCTGAGTCGTTTCATCTCACGGTCGGGGGAGCATGGCCTCTAATTCTTCAAAATCCTCTGGGGGCTCGAAGGGTTCCTATGGACCCCCGAGGCCCAGGAGGCCTTCGACGGCCTGAAGAAATACCTCACGAGCCCCCCCATGCTTGTGAGCCCGTCTCCGGAAGAGCCCTTGCTCCTTTACCTCGCTGCGACCCCGGTCTCCGTAAGCGCGGTACTGGTAAAGGAGCAAGACGGGCAGCAGCGTTCTGTGTACTACGTGAGTGAAGCCCTCCCAGGGGCCAAAACTCGGTACATGGAGATGGAGAAGATCTACTACGCCCTCCTGATGGCGTCTCAGAATCTTCGCCATTACTTCCTGGGGTACCCCATCACCGTCCCATCATCCCTCCCCTTGGGGGAGGTGCTCCGAAATAAAGAAGCCACTGGCCGGATAGGGAAGTGGGGAGCCGAGCTTGCCCCCTTCTCCATTTCCCTCACGGGGCGCTCCGCCATCAAGTCCCAAGTCCTCTCCGACTTCGTGGCGGAATGGACTCCTGCCTCCGGGTCCGGGGACGAAGACCTCTTCGCATTGCCCCGACGCAGTGACCATTGGACACTCATGTTCGATGTCTCCCTGTGTCTCGCCGGGGCTGGTGCGGAAGTAGTCCTCCGGAGCCCCGAGGGGAGGGAACTCGAGTACATTGCGCGGCACGAGTTCCCCGCCATGAACAACTTAGCCTAATACGAGGCTTTGCTCCTCGGGTTGCGCCTGGCGCGCTCCCTGGGGATTCGAAGCCTCCTAGTGAAAGGGAACTCCCAGCTCGTAGTTTGCCAAATGGACAAGTCCTACTTCTTCCATGACGCAAACTTGAGCCTTTACTTGCAGGAAGTGCGCAAGATGGAGAAGCACTTCGACGGCCTAGTGGCCCGGCACATCTCGCGAAGGGACAACGATCGGGCCAACGCCCTAGCCCGGGCAGCCAGCGCCCGGGAACCGCTCCCCAAAGGGGCCTTCTTGGAGATTATCGCGAAGCCCTCGGTGTCCTCTCCGAACGTGGGTGACGAACCCTGCTCCCGAAAGTCGCCGAAATCACTCGGGCCTCGTCTTGGATGGACCCCCTCGTCTCCTCCATCAAGGGGGAGGGGGACCCTCCCAACGAGACCGAGGCTAAGCGCCTCTGGGCTAAAGCTCGGGCATACCTCCTCTTGGAGGGGAAGCTCTACAAACAAGGGGCTTCTGCCTTGCTCCGTTGCCTTCCACGACCGGAGGGGCTTTGGCTTCTCGAGGATATTCACGCGGGAAGCTGCGGGTCTCATCTGGCCCTGCATGCCATCGCTACCAAGGCCCTTCGCCAGGGTTTCTATTGGCCCACGGTGATGCGTGACGCGCGAGATCTTGTCTCCGCTTGCGAGGCTTGTCAGAAGATGACCAAGGGTTCGAACCTCCCCCTGTAGCACTGCTGACTATCCCCATCACTTGGCCCTTCGCACGCTGGGGGATGGACCTCTTAGGCCCCTTCACCCCAGCGCCCGGGGGCTACAAGTATGCGGTGGTCGCGGTCGACTACTTTACTAAGTGGGTAGAGGGTGAACCTTTGGCCAGCATCACGTCCCGGGCAATATAGCGGTTTTTCTGGAAAAATAATGTGTGTCGTTTTGGCGTCCCCCGAGAGATCACTATCGATAACGGGACCCAATTAGACGGCGTATTTTCGGGAATTCTGTGAAGGCTTGGGGCTCACCATCCACTTCGCTTCAGTGGCCCATCCCTAGAGCAACGGGGCCGTTGAAAGAGTCAACGGCGTAATCCTACAAGGGTTACGCCGACGGCTCGAGCAAACCGCTTCCAAGAGGGGTGCATGGGCAGAGGAGCTCCCTAGAATCCTCTGCTCCATGCGCACGACTCCGAGCCAGGCGACGGGACGTACTCCCTTCTCCCTGGTATACGGGGCCGAGGCAGTCCTCCCCCCGGATATTGGCTTTCGGTCGCTGCGGGTCGAGCTCCTAGACGGAGCTACGACCGCGGCGTACCAAGCCAACGAGGCAAATCAACGACTGGAGATCGATCTCGTGGAGGAGGAATGCGACTGAGCGCTCCTCCGCCACACCATCTACGAGCGTGAAATGGCGTGCGCATACGACTAGCGCGTGCGCGAGAGGGCTTTTTGACTCGGGGACCTTGTCCTCAAAAGCGTCACAGACACCCAAGCCCAGGGCAAACTCTCCCCCAAGTGGGAGGGCCCCTATAAGATCTCGGCAGTCCTGGGCTCGGGGGCCTACAAGCTCTCAACCTTCAAGGGTAGGAGCTGAAGCACACGTGGAACGTGCGTTTACTTCGCAAGTTCTACGTCTAGCCTACGGGCTCGTCCCCTCCCCCGGAGCGATTACGCTGGAGGGGGAGGGGGGACATTGTACTCACCTTTCCCTCCCCTGCCGCGATTTCGCGGGGGGAGGCGTTGTACTTCGGTTCATTGTCAATACAACTGAGTTTTCTTCAGCTATGTCTCAACACAGGTTTTTACATTACCGCCTCTTACGACGATGCCCTCCCCGTGAGGATGCCCTCTTAATGAGGATGCCCTCCCTGTGAGGAAGTGGGCTACCATGACCCAACAAGTCCCTACAACGGGAGCCCCACTCCTGCAGGGCGGCTTACGATCACCCCTCGTGGACTGAGGGTGTAAGCGGCAACCCGGTTCTCAAGGATCGCGGTAATGAGTCAATTTGGGAGACTAGTCCCCTACCCAAAAACTCAGACCTGTCATCAGGCACATCCTCCTCTGGGAGTAAGTTATCTCCCTAGTGAGACGGAATTCTCAGATATTCTCGGAGATCTTGTTCCCGGCTCCCCGTTTTCACGGCGACTGGAGGGTTGTCTCTCGGAAAAATTATCCCCGGGAATTTCGCCTACCTGGATTCTCTCGGATGTTCTTTCCCGGAGATCTCGTTCTTGGCTCCACGTTTTTACGGTGACCGGAGGGTTCTCTCCCGGGAAAATTCCCGGAGATATTGAGCCTCCCGGAAGACTCACCCGGTTTCCCGTTCTCACGGTGACTCGAGGGTTTTTACCCCGGAAAGAATTTCTTGGAATTTCGGAATTCTAGGGTATTTTTCTCGGAGACCTCCTTTCCGGCTCCCCGTCTTCACGGCGACCAGAGGATTGTCTCCCGAAAAAATTATCCCCGGGAATTTTACAGATTTTCTTGGACGTTCTTTCCCCGGAGACCTCATCCCCGGCTCCCCGTTCTTACGGCGACCGGAGGATCCCACTGGGGCTTTCAAAAAATCGTTCCCGGAAATTCTTATAACCTTGGGAAAACTTAAAGAATTTTTACGCGGAGGGTCCCGGGAGCTTTGTCACCCCCACAGCGCGGAGTCACCCTCCGGCCCACTGTGGAGGGGGGGGGATAAGGAGCACCCGGGAATCACCCCGTTCCGGACCATCTAAGATAAGTGCACTAGCAAACTTAGCTCCATTAAAGAAATCAAAGTACACAAGCAAACTTATCTTTATTGAAGATCATTTAACCGAAGGACATCTTCCCCCTCCGGTGGGCATCGTTACATCAGATACGATACAACCTAGGGTGTAACCCGGAAAGTTCCTACGCCTAATAATCCCGGAGACCTTCCGATATATCCCGGGCCAGGTCCCGGTACAAGCCGCGTATGCGACGCTGGGCCTCCCGAAGCAGGTCTTCGGGTCAATATTCGTAGCCCGCCGGTGGAAGTATTCGAAGCAGAGGAACCCTCCGGGACCCCGGTCGCGGAGGGGATAGTTCAGCGCGATGATTATCGAAGTTGTCCAGGTGCCACTCCGGATGCCACCGCAACCGGATCGGCTCCCGGAGAAGAGACTTAACAAAATAAAGGCGGCCTGGGCATCCCCCGGGTTACACCCGCTGGGGCTCAAAGGCCTCACCCCCGGAGAGTTTCTCCGGGACCTTCGCTCGGGAGTAACCTCCCGGGTAACCTAGTAGATTAGATTCAAAGACTTTACAAAAAATTCAATTTGTATTGCATCAGAATGTTTTTTGTACAAGTGTCCGGGGCTTCCTCTAAGAAGCTACCGGAAGCAAAAGCCTAAAAACAAAAAGGGCCCTATCTAAAGGCCCGGGGGGAGGCTCATACTTGTTCGTTGGTGTCCTCCCCCCGGGGGGCTCCCGCCAGAGCTGCAGCATCCGCTCCCTGAGGCGCTGGCGCTGGGAATCGCACCCAGATTATTCGGTCGTAGAAGCCGCCGGTGAGCTGCTCCACTTCTCGCCGCGATGGCTCGAAGAATTCTGGGAAGCTCCGGGGGATTCGGCCCCCGATCGCCTGGGGGCCCACCCCTTGGTGCTCCACGAGCCCGGCCGCGGCGGCCACCACTGGGATCACCCGACCTCACGCCCGGGCATCAGCAGCCTCCAAGATCACGGAGACTTGTGCGTTGAGAAAACGCACAGCCTCCGTGAGCGTCGCCGGAGGCCCCACTGAGCTGCTCCCCGAGCCTAGGTTCACTCCAAGCCCTTCGAGGGCTGAGCGAATGGAGCGGCCCGCGTCCATCACCGCCCGGACGCTGGAGCTCTTGAGCTCCCGAAGGGAGTCCTCCTTCGCCTTCGCCTCCCTCCGGAGCCGGTCGTTGGCGGTCTAAGAGGCGTGGACTTGGGCTTGGACCCGGGCCAGCTCCCGGAGGGCATCGTCCCGCTGCTCCAGATAGGCGGCTGCCTTCTCCTCCGCGTCCTTCAGTACCCGGCTGAAGCATGCTTCGATCCGCCAGGTGATGGCCGCCCCTACAAGCGCAAGAGTTAGAAAAAAATTCAAGTGGGGAGCGTCGAAGGAAACCTTCCACCAGCTCGAGAAGATACCTGGATCTGGAGGGATTGAAGCTCCCCGAAGCCCTCGCAGAATGTCCCTTGAGAGACATAGTCCTGGACCTTCCGGGTCTGCAGGCTCTCCGCGTACCGGTCGACCTCCCCCGCGGACAGCAGGGGGGTCTCCCTCCCGGCGCCGGACTCGTCACGACCGACGACGGGCCCTCGTGCAAGAGTTGCGGGGGTGATGTGGACCGGGGTGGCAGTGGCTGGCGTCCTTGCCGCCGAGGAAGTGGCCGCCGAAGAGGAGGAGGGCGACGAGCTCTCGGAGGGGGTCCTCCCCCGGGGGGATCAGGAGCTCGTTTCCCTTTCCGGGCCGTGGGGCCCCCGGGACCTCCGCCGCCGGGGGAGCCTCGTAGACCGAGGGGCTCCCCCCCCATCTACCGGCCAATCGACACGCGTAGGAGAGGCCTCTGCGAATCGGACCTCCGGTCTCTTCGGCTGCGGTAGCGCCGGGGCCGCTGGGAGGGCTATCGCCGAAGGCGGCGAGGGGGCGTAATCCGCCGAATCGGACGCCGCCCCGTCATTGGCTGGTTCCTTCCCCCGAGCCTCTTTGAGGTTCTCCGGGGGAGGTGGCGTCGCTTCCTGCCGGGGAGGCGGCCGCACGCGCCCTGACCCGGGGGCTGCGTCCCGGGCCTTCGCGGGAGTGGAGCCCGAAGTCATCGATGGACTTGGGGACTTCTGAGCCTTGGCCCGCTTTGGCTTAGAGCCCCCGGTGGCTTCTTTCCCCCTCTTGTGGGAGCCGGGGGTGGGGAAGGGCGTTCTCGCTTGTAGCCTCAGCCGGAAGGCCTCGGCCACCAGGTTCTGGGGAGGGCCCTCCCCCATGACACGCACGATGCGCTCGTGCTCGTTGTCGTAGTACCTCCCGAGTAGGTTCTGTGCCTTTTCCCGGGCGGCCGGATACGGCCGGACTGCAAGAGGTAAGGAGTTAGAAAAATTCATGAAAGAAACGAGCAAAGTAACCGGGAGCTTACGTCGGGTCACCGGCTTCTACGGGGGCCGCTGGGCCAGGCACATCTCGATCCCCCTCCTCCCGTGCGAGAAGGGGGAGATCTTCAACAGCGTCAACTCCTTGTCGGCGTCCCTCATAGAGCGGATGCCCCGGGAGCCCACGACTTTGCTGAGGAGCTTCAGCTCCGCCTCGGTCCACACCGGGGGCTTGGGAGCGGACGACCGGTTGTAGGAGGGGGCCTCCGGGGAGTACACCACCTCGTCGTCCCGGACCTGGAGGTAGAACCACCTCCGGATCCAATCCCCCCAGTGGTCCCGGGAGGCGGCCACCGGGTAGTCCACTACCTGGGATTGCAGCAACTGGATCATCATCGAGTCGAAGGGAGTCTTTGGCCCTCCCTTCACCAGGTGGGAGCTCCTCGCCGCCGGCTCGTAGAAGTACTGGAACAGCAGGAGCGTTGGCTCCCGTCCGGTGGCTGTCTCGAAGAGCCATATAAAGAGGCCCATCCGGACAAAAGCGTTCGGCGTGAGGTGGTTCAGTGCCACCCCGTACTCCTTCAAGAATTCCCGGAGCAATGGATGCACCGGGAGCCGGAGCTCGGCCTTGAGGAAAGCCTCGAAGGCCACCACTTCCCCGGGCCTGGGGCGGGGGGCTCCGTCCTTCTTCGCGGGGATCCGGACGTCCCCGTCCGCAACCACGCCCCGGTTCACCAGGGACTCCAGGTCCCCGGAGGGAAACTCGGAGGCCCAGAGGAAGTCCGCGGTGACTTCCTCCGGTGGCACCTCCACGGCCTTGGCACGGCCCTTGGGTCCCATCTAATTTTTCCTATGGCTTAGGCTCTAGGAAAAAGGGGGGCTTAGGGGTTCCGGAGGCTAAGCTTCCGGGAGTAAGCTTCCAGGAGAGGGCTACCGGAAGAGCTAAGGGCGCTAAGGGAGTTTGGAGATTTGAAGTTTGGAATGAAGTTCTCCGGGCCCCCCGAGGCCCTATTTATAGGGGCCAAGCGCGGCCCCGATGGGTGCCACGTGGCCCTTCGTGGTGCGTCCGGGCCATTCAATTCAAACAGTGCGCGGGAAACGAAGGGACGAGTGCGCGAAACGAGGTGTCACCGGTTCGAACCGCGAGCGGCCATTATGGCCGAACGGCGCGCTCCCATCGAGACAAGACCTTAATGAACGACGGCGCGGTAATAAACGCGTGGCACGGGAATCGAAGCATCACGGCTCCGGTGGCTTGTCCCGGAGATTTTCCCAGTGACATGAACCATCCCCTCCGGGGACTCGAGCATCGTCCCCGGAGGGCATGGGGGGCTGCTGTTGGGGGAAATCTCCATGAGACTAAGTCCTGGTAAGAGGCTGTTCAATTTGCCTGGGGACAAGGCCCCCGGTGGCTTGTCCCGGGCGCCGCCATTTGCCCGGGGACAAGGCCCCCCTGTGGCTTGTCCCGGGCACCGCCTTTTGCCCGGGGACAAGGCCCCCCCCCCCCGGTGGCTTGTCCCGAGCGCCGCCTTTTGCCCGGAGACAAGGCCCCCCGGTGGCTTGTCCCGGGCGCCGCCATTTGCCCTGGGACAAGGCCCCCCGGTAGCTTGTCCTGGGCTCTGCCGTTTGCCAGGGGACAAGGCCCCCCGGTGGCTTGTCCCGGGCGCCGCCTTTTGCCCGGGGACAAGGCCCCCCGGTGGCTTGTCCCGGGCGTTGCCGTCCTTCCGAAGACAGGGGTCTCCGGTCCCGGGTCACGTGAGGATCACGCGATAAGCGCCTCAGGAATCGGCGGACACCTGTCAAGCATCCAAGGTTCCTGGCCGGGAGAAGGACGGTGCTACCCCTCGATCCAACGGTGGCAGGCGGGGTAGTTTAGTCTTTTTGCATCTTTTTGGGCTATATAGGCCCTTGTACACCTCATGTAAAAGGGACAATTCATTATTAGTTGGAATAGACAATCTCATAGGTGTGCTCAAGAGCCATCTCTCCCCCAAGAGAGCTCCCCTAGCCAACTCCGGTTGGGAGCACGCCGACAGGACTAGAGCCTCCACTGAGGCCCGAACCTATATAAATCTTCGTGTCATTCGCTGTGTTTGCCTGACGGGAGAGGACCGGTCACTCGGTCAGCTCGCGTCGTATTTTCTTCGCTAGGATCTTCCACAAAACCTGCCGGGGTATTCGCAATACCACGACAAGGAAAGAACACATCATAAGGTTTTTCTTAATAGGCCCTGCTCAGCGGAATGCTTTCCTTCATGGTGTGAGCAAAAATAATTGCAGTCTTTCCTGTCCAAGGTTACTGCCAACGGAAGTTAAATATAGTTACAGTTGTGCTTTTTAGATCGTCTAGCTGATGATTATTTTGATTGTTGCTTGAAAGTTCTGAACATTGTTAAGTCCTTAAAATTAAGTTGTTTTGATGCCCTTCTCAATTGCTACAACTGTCAAAGCCTTGATCGTTATTTGGTAGGCTTGACAAATGAAGGAGCCATTAACTATCTTGGTAAGGCAGGATAAGTGTTGGACACTTATACGCATAGAATTGGTTTCACTTAACAAGGCTATCAAAATGGTTTTGGGCCTTGGGGTATGGTGTTGGGAGCCGGGACATATTGATGTCACCCAACAAACAAGTGTCATATATGATATGATTAGCAAAAATTGTTTACCTAAATAACTAGGTTTCTAGCAGTGATGCCAAAGCTCACTAGAACTTAGTGAAATATGGATCTTGACCTACTATATGTCATTCTAGGGACTATGTTTTTAAACATATAGTGGAAGATACTTTTATTAAATGTTAATAGAAGATTGTTCATAAACATGATGTCTTTTGCATATTTACTGTTGTAGATAATGGCCGATAACTCCTCAACCAGCTTTAATTTGTGATCTATACTCAATAAAGAAAAACTGAATGGAACAAATTTCATTGATTGGTTTTGTAACTTTAGAATCGTTCTCAAGCAAGAGAAAAAGGACTATGTTCTAGAGTCCCCAGTTCCTGATGAACCTTTGACTAGCGCTCCACGATCTCAATGAGATGCTTACAAGAAGCATGTTGATGACGATCTCAATGTCAGTTGCCTCATGTTAGCAACAATGGGTTCTGAATTGCAAAAGCAGTTCGAGAACGCCAATGCTTATGACATGAGTGTGGCTCTTCGAAACTTGTTCAAAGACCAGGTAAGGGTGGAAAGATATGAGACTACCAAGAAATTGCATGCCTGCAGACTGGCAGAAGGAAGCACAGTTAGCTCTCATGTAATCCAGATGATTGGTTACATTGAGAGCTTGGATAAACTTGGTTACCCCCTTAGTCGAGAGTTGGCTACTGATGTGATTCTCCAATCGCTCCCTCCGAACTACAATCCTTTTATATTGAACTTCAATATGAATAATCTGGAGAAGACTCTACCTGAATTGCATGGGATGTTAAAGACGGTAGAGTAGAACATAAAAAAGAATCTTGATCATGTGATGATGGTTCAAAAAGGAAAGAGTTTCAAGAAGAAGGGTAAGGGAAAGGCTAAGGGCAAAGGCAAGGCTCGAGATGAGAGCTCAAGCAGCCAGTATAAGCCCAAAGGAAAGTCCAAGCCTGGCCCTACCGTTGCTTCTGAGTGCTTCTATTGCAAGGAATCTGGTCATTGGAAGAGGAATTGCAAGAAGTATCTAGAAGATCTGAAAATTAGAAGGGAAGTGAGACTTCCACTTCAGGTATTAATGTTATAGAAGTCAATATGGCTACTTCTTCTGATTCTTGGGTATTTGATACCGGTTCAGGAGCTCATATTTGAACTTTGGTGCAGGGGCTTAAAAGGAGCAGAAGTTTGACAAAGGGTGAAGTGTAGCTTCGCATAGGCAACAGAGCAAGAGTTTCTGCTTTAGCCGTTGGGACTTTTATATTGGTTTTACCTTCAGGATTGATTTTGGAGCTTAATAATTGTTATTATGTTCTTGCCATAAGCAAAAACATTATTTCTGTTTCATGTTTGGACAAGAAAGGTTTTGAATTTAGAATAAAGAACAATTGATGTTCATTTTATTTGAATGATATGCTTTATGAATCAGCCCAATTGATGTATGGGCTTTATGTTTTAAATCTTGAAGTTCATGTTTACAACATAAATACTAAAAGGCTCAAAACAAATGATTTGAATCCAACCTTTATATGGCATTGTCGTTTGGGTCATATGAATGAGAAACACATCATGAAGCTCTATAAAGATGGACTTCTAGACTCATTTGATTTTGAATCATATGACACATGCAAATCTTGTTTACTTGGAAAAATGACAAAGACACCTTTTACCAGTTCAGGTGAAAGAGCAAGTGATTTATTGGCCGTTGTATATTCTGATGTATCTGGACCATTAAGCATTATGTCCAGAGGCGGATTCCAATACTTCATAACTTCCACTGATGATTTTAGTATATATGGTTATATCTACTTAATGAGGCATAAGTTTGAATCTTTTGAAAATTTCAAAGAATATTAGAATGAAGTACAAAATCATCTTGGCAAGAAAATTAAATTCCTATGATCAAATCGTGGAGGAGAATATTTGAGCCAAGAATTTAGCAATCATTTAAAGCAATGTGAAATTGTTCCACAGCTAACACCGCCAGGGACACCTCAATGGAATGGTGTGTCTGGACGACGGAATCAAACCTTGTTGGACATGGTTCGATCAATGATGAGCCAAGTCAATCTTCCATTATATTTTTGGGGATATGCTCTAGAAACTACTGCGTTCAACTTAAATAGGGCTCCGTCAAAAGTGGTAGAGAAGACACCATATGACATATGGACTAGGAGACCTAGTTTGTCTTTTCTCAAGATTTGGGGCTGTGAGGCATACGTGAAACGTTTGATGTCTGACAAACTCACACCCAAATCAGAAAAGTGCTTTTTCATGGGGTATCCCAAGGAAACAAAGGGATATTACTTCTATAAGAAGGACAAGAACAAAGTGTTTGTTGCTCGTAATGGTGTATTTCTTGAGAAAGAGTTTCTCACAAAAGAAATTAGTGGGAGTACAATGCGACTTGAAGAAATTCAAGAACCATTGGAAAATGTTTCAGCTCCCACTGAGTTTCAAGAAGAACCACAAACTGTTCAAGAAACAGTTGTGTGACCACCAGCCCTACGTAGGTCTGAAAGGGTCCGTAATGTACCTAAGAGTTATATGTTCCTTACCACGGAACGACGTGATGTATTATTGTTAGACAATGATGAACCCAAGACTTATGAGGAAGCAATGATGAGCCCAAACTCTAACAAATGGCTTGATGCCATGAGATCCGAATAGACTCCATGTATACTCATCAAGTTTGGAACTTGATTGATTTGTTCGATGGTGTAAAACCCATCGAGTGTAAATGGGTCTTTAAGAAAATGATTGACATAAAATGGAAATGTTCACATTCATAAAGCACAATTGGTTGCAAAAGGTTTCAAACAAATTCAAGGAATTGATTATGATGAAACTTTCTCACCTGTCGCCATGCTAAAGTCAATTCGGATCATCCTAGCAATTGCAACCTACCATGATTATGAGATATGGCATGGTAAAACAGCTTTCCTAAATGGAAATCTGAGTGAGGATGTGTACATGACACAGCCTGAAGGTTTTACTCATCCACAAAATGCTGGGAAGTATGTAAGCTTCAGAAATCCATTTATGGATTGAGGCAAGCATCTCAGAGTTGGAATATTCATTTTGATGAACAGTCAAACAATTTGGCTTCATAAAAAATGAAGATGAACCTTGTGTTTACAAGAAGGTTAGTGGGAGCGCACATGCGTTTCTGGTTTTGTATGTAGATGACATACTATTAATCAGAAATGACATTCCTATGCTTGAATATGTCAAGTCTTCTTTGAGAAATAGTTTCTCTATGAAAGACTTGGGAGAAGCAGCATACATACTAAGTATTAAGATCTATAGAGATAGATCTCAACGGCTAATTGGATTAAGCCAAAGTACATACATAGACAAGGTGTTGAATCGGTTTAACATGCAAGACTCCAAGAGAGGTTTCTTACCTATGTCACATGGCATTAGTCTTAGCAAGAGTCAATGTCCTATGACATTTGATGAGCAAGATCAAATGAGTAAGATTCCTTACGCTCTGGCTATTGGTTCTATCATGTATGCCATGCTTTGTATGCGCCTAGATTTTTCTTATGCTCTAAGTACTACGAGTTGATACTGATCAAATCTGGGTGAGAGTCACTGGATAGCTGTTAAAAACATCCTGAAGTACTTGAGAGGAACTAAGGATGTGTTCCTGGTTTATGGAGGTGAGGAAAAGCTCATTATAAATGGTTACACGGATGCTAGCTTCCAAACTGACAAGGATGATTACCGATCACAATATGGGTTTGTGTTTTGCCTCAATAGAGGAGCTGTGGCTGGAACAGTTCTAGGCAAGAGATGGTCTTTGATTCTACAACAGAAGCCGAGTACAAAGGAAGCTGTTTGGATAAGAAAGTTCATCTCCGAACTTGGTGTGGTACCTAGCATTGTTAGTTCAGTGGATCTCTATTGTGATAATAGTGGAGCCATCGCTCAAGCTAAGGAACCAAGGTCACATCAAAAGTCCAAGCATATATTTCGGCGATATCACCTTATACGAGAGTTTATCAGTAGAGGTGATGTAAAAATATGCAAAGTAAATACAGACTTCAATGTGGCAGATCCTTTGACGAAGCCTCTCCCACAACCAAAGCATGAGGCATACACTAGAGAAATGGGTATTCACTACCTATATGATTGACTCTAGTGCAAGTGAGAGATTGATAGAGATATGCTCTAGCACAATGGGTATTCGATACCTATATGATTGACTCTAGTGTAAGTAGGAGATTGATAGAGATATGCCCTAGAGGCAATCATGGAGATGATTGTATCGTGATATGTTTATGAATTGTTATTGCATTCCTTGAATAAAGTATCATTTTTATTGATCCAACAAGTATGTGACTTGTTCGTGGAATTCTTTATTATGATATATGAATTGTCGGCATTATCAGTCATACTTATTCTAAATATCCCTGACTTTCGGCATCACATGGAATAATAATGCAAGATAAGTTAGCACGATCATTGATTGATAGTCAAGTTTCACAGACCATGGATATGAGATATCAAGTCAATGTTGTGGATACATGTTGGTTGGATTGACCCATCTTGAGACACTGTTGAGTTTTTATGTGTCATCAGTTTGTTTCTAACAGTTATTTTGGTTTATCTTTAGACCTGAGATCATCATGGTTTCATACATGCGTAATAGCACTTGGTATCATCAACCACTACTTTTAACGTAGTAGTTATAAAGGTGACATAAAGATATGTTATCACTACCACAGAAACAGACATCCAGGACGGCACATCACAGATGGTTATGAACTTTTCAATGGAACACCGTCTGCAAAGGCCTGTCGGGAGAATATGTTAAGTTATCACAGTCAGTTCTGATGTCAAAACCAACTGTGATAGTCAACCAGACGGTTTTGACCACGAAACCGTCTATAATAGTCTACTTATCACAGACGGTTTTAAACTCAAAACCGACTGTGATATATACAATCAGTTCTCAACTGAGAACTGTATGTGATAACTACAATATCACAGATGGTTCCGTTGTTAAAACCGACTGTGATAGATACAATCGGTTCTGAACTCAGAACCGACTATGATAGTGTAGTATTAGAGATGGTTCTAATATCAGAACCGACTGTTCTAAACAGTGCCAACGCTTCGAATTCTCAACGGTGTGTTATTTTGGTCTCCGATCTTCGTGCGGCAACCTATGATGGGAACACGAAGTATCGCCTTGGAAATTCTATAAATAGCTTGGCAGTAGAATAATTACCAACTACTTTACAGGTTTTTCTACTTCTCAAACTCTTCTACTCCTTGGCTTCTTTGCGCCAATGACATCCTCAATGGCATCGTTAGCCTCACCCTCCCTGGTAAGAACTCTCAATCTTTTGGACTTACCCCTGTATTGTTAATCCCTGTTCAGTAGATTCTTGACTTGTTTATTTGCACAGGGAAGGGGAGCAGTGGAGGACTCGGGCAAGGTGAAGGCCAAGCTGAGGGCGCTCCAGGAGGAACACAAGCTCCTTATGGAGAAGCACACTCAGCTACGGCTTGACTTGGATGATCTCTTCCAGCGCATTCAGCGCATGAAGACGGATGGTGACAATGCTAGGGCGAGGACGAGGCGTCTTCATGAGGAGAAGCAAGCCGCGGATATGACCATCGCTGGCTGCAGTTTGACTATGAAGGATACCATCGCGAAGCTGAGGGAGGTCGCAGGCCTTCTCGACGCGGTAGTAGTTGATCCTAAGAAGGACAACTTGTCGCTGGAGGAGTCCTGCGTCCTGGCTGCAAGTCAAATTGACTTTATTCTAGATGCAGCCAGGGCTAAGACCACTCCTTGACCTAGCATTTTGTATTTTTACTTTTTGTTTGTAAGTGATGAAAAAAATTAATGAAAAATTTGTTCTTATGTCAATTTTCCAATTTTCCAGCACGTTCTTGGACTGCATGCTATCTTCCTTCTTTCCTTATCTTTCTTTAGCTTTTGGTGAACATTCGACCATACAAAGGTATGTGCACTATGTGCGATCACGGAACGACTATCGCGATCATATACATAGAAGCGGTAATCTTTGATGCGTGAGGGAGTTTGGTGGGAGGGATAACAGATTACAGTCGGTTCTAAAATCAAAACCGTCTGTGATAGTCACATTACAGATAGTTTTTATGTCAGGACCGACTGTGATAGTCCCAACAGTGTCTGGCGCTTCGAATTCTCAACACTTTGAATATCACAGTCGGTTCTAAGACCAAAACCGTCTGTGATAGTCACATACAGACGGTTTTTATGTCAGGACCGACTATGATAGTTCCATCAGCTAGCCCCCAAATTTGAAGAAAATGAAGAGACTTATTTACTTCAAATTTAATTTGCATCGAATTATGTAATCTGATGCTTCAACTTCTTAAGTGGGCACTGTTCCGCCGTGTGGCAGTTTATCTCCCGAGAAAAACTCTGAGTTTTTCTTGACAGGTAATCATGAATTTATTGACCTTGAAAACCAGTAGTGCGCTTTTTAAAACTCGAGGCACCAGCACATACGAACCGTCACCTTCTGGTTCTATAAATAGCGAGGCTCTTCGATCCTTAAGACTTACAAATTCTTGGCTAAGTCTTTTAGGAATTATACTTCTAAATCCTGTCTTTATTTCCTCCTCAACTCCTACCATGATGGCGAACTGAGATTCCAATGTGGTTATTGAAATTGAGTGATGAGGAAGAGATACGGAATGAACTCGATTAGGATCTTCAGAAAGTAAGTCCTCTCTGAAACTAATGCAGATCTTTCTTTTATGACTTGATTACCTACAAACAAATGCATTTCGAAATCAACAAGTGCCTGAGGAAATGCTCCCTCCAAACAAGAGACTCAAAAATGATGAAAGATCCTTCAGTGGAGCAGCAGCGAAGACTCTAGAGGGTGCTGAGGCCTGTGTTGCCACATTGCCCCTTGCAACCCCTCCGATTGCATCTTCATCTCTGTTGGGGGAAATCTCCGTGGGATCGTCCAGGTAGGAGGCAAGGCTCCCGGTGACCCCTGCCCCGGGCGCCGCCATTTGCCCAGAGGCAAGGCCCCCGGTGAACCCTGTCCCGGGCGCCGCCTCTTGCCCGGAGGCAAGGGCTCCCGGGGTCTTCGTCCCGGGCGCCGCCATTTGCCCAGGGACAAGGCCCTAGGTGACCCCACCCCGGGCGCTGCCATTTGCTCGGAGGCAAGGGCCCCCCGGTGCAGGGTCACGTGAGGATCACGCGAGAAGCACCTCGGGAACTGGCGTGGACACTTGTCAGGCATCCAGCCCCCTCAGCCGGAAGAAGGACGCTAGTGCCCTTCGATCCAGCGGTTGCGGCCGAGGTAGTTTCGTCTTTTTGCATCTTTTGGGCCTATATAAGCCCTTGTATCCCTCTCATGTAATAGGGGACAAGTCATTTTTACATCAATACACAAACAAACAGGCGTGCTTAGGGGCATTCTCTCCCCGAGAGAACTCCCCCAGCCAACTCTTGTTGGGAGCACGTCGATAGGACTACGGTCTCCACTGAGACCTGAACCTGTATAAATCCTTGTTTCATTCTTCGTGCTGGCCCGATGGGAGAGGACCGGTCATGCGGTCAGCTCGCATCATGATGGGGACGGGGTCCCGATCTTCTGACAGGTAAGGGTAAACTCAATTGGTGGAGAACTCGACGTTGACGATCCGACTTGACCAGAACCGATCTAAGCCTGCAATCGCTACACCACTGTCTCCGATTGTTATCAACCATGCAAACGCACGGTCGACCTCACCACGAAGGCTAGTTCCTGCAAGCGAATCGAGAACACAAGCAAGAACGAAGAAGAAGCAATCTCGAATTGCAATTTGATATTAAGCATACGAATTTGGGGTTCCACAAACCGAAGATCGGCGATACTGCAATGGCAGAAAATATCTAAGCAAAACCCCAGTCTAAACGATGACGGCTACTGAATATATAGCGACGGCTAGGGTTTGGGGCATTAAACCCTAGGGTTACACGGGCCATGGGCCCAAAGTGGAGCGTCGCAGCGCCCGGCAGATTCTGGTCGCCATATTGTTTTGACAATTCCCGTTGATTCGTAAGGAATTTTGACATGGGACTGGATCCGTTGGAAATATCTCGTTGAGAGCTTCTCCGTGCATACCAAGAACGTCCAAAACAGAGTCCGTATGCGCCCTGGGCATCCGTTTTAATTTGACTGCGCGGAGATGGCCGAACCCGACTCGTGGACAAATTGGGCTCTCTCTTGGGCCGGCCTTGCAACGACGTGGCTTGTGGGACCAGAGGGCGTCGAAGTGGTGGAGATGCGCCTTCTTGAATACGTCTTGAGCTTGGGGAGGTGGCCACGGTGGAGGCCGAACTGCTGGCAGCGATAGCGCAATATCAGCATGATGAGCTTGCCGGCTATGCACGCGACCTGGCCATGATGCGGGTCGATGATGCCATATAGTTGATGATGACACCATAGTTGATGTAGATGATGTCGAGGATGCCGTGAAGTGTTGCCAACTTGTTGTAGATGTCATGGAAGAAGTTACACTAATCCATGTTGGCGAAATGATCGAGGTAGCACTCGGCGACGACCATGCTGACGAAGAATTGAATGAAACTCTTGATGACCACCATGTTGATGTAGTGTTGGTCCGACATGCCCGGTGTCCCAAGGGAAGTAATCGAGCACAGGTTAGCGATTCGACCTGGACAGCGACCAATAAAGCAAAAGCTCAGGCGTTTTGCTGTTGACCGACAAGAAGCTATCCGAGAAGAGTTGGACAAACTCCTAAAAGCCGGGTTTATGCGCGAGGTCGATCACCCGGAATGGCAAGTGGCGCATGTGCGTCGACTACACTAGCCTTAACAGTGCCTGTCCGAAGGATGACTTTCCCCTTCCCTGCATCGACCAGTTGGTCGACTCAACCGCGGGTTGCAAACTGATGAGCTTCCTGGACGCTTACTCAGGATATCATCAAATTAGCATGGCAGAAGGAGATGAAGAGAAAACTGCCTTCATCACCCCGTTCGGCACCTACTGCTACGTCAGAATGCTGTTCGGTCTCAAGAACGCAGGTTCCACGTACCAGCGCTTGATGCAAAATACCTTTCTTTCCCAGATAGGGTGTAATCTCGAGGCATATGTAGACGATCTGGTTGTAAAAAGTTCTAAGAGATCATCCCATTTGGACGATCTCGTTGAAACCTTCTGTAATTTGAACCGCTTTGGAATAAAATTAAACCCGGAGAAATGCTCTTTTGGGGTTTCTTCAGGAAAACTTCTTGGTTTTCTCGTTTGTTCCAGAGGCATCGAAGTCAATCCTGAGAAAATCAGGGCCATCGAACAAATGAGGTCGCCCTCGACCATGAAAGATGTTCAACGCTTGGCTGGTTGCATGGCGGCTTTAAGTCGTTTCATATCGCGACTAGGTGAAAGAGGATTACCTTTTTTCAAAGCCTTGCGGAAGCATCACAATTTCACATGGTCCGATGAGGCCGAGAAAGCGTTTCAGGAGGTAAAGTCATATCTATCCAGTTCGCCAGTGTTGGTGTCTCCCGACAAAGGAGAACCATTGCTTCTTTATCTGGCGGCCACACCGCACGCAGTCAGCGCTGTCCTGATCGCGGATAGGGAAGGGATACACAGACCCGCCTACTATGTGAGCGAAGTGCTTCATGGTCCTAAGGAGCGTTACCCTGAGGTCCAGAAGATACTTTACGCGCTACTGATGGCTTCCCGTAAGCTACGACACTACTTCCAAGCTCACAAGATCACAGTACCCTCCTCCTTTCCTTTGGGGGATATTGTCCGAAATCCAGAGAAATCTAGTCGAATCGCCAAATGGGCGGTCAAACTCGGTGCTTTTGATGTCCATTTCAAGCCCCGCACGGCGGTTAAGTCTCAGGTCTTGGCCGACTTTGTGGTCGAATGGACCAACCCTGAGCCACCCGTGCAGATGCCCGAGGAATTGGAATGCCCCGATCACTGGAAAATGTACTTTGACGGTTCCCGCAGTTTTCAACACTCGGGGGCTAGAGTGGTCTTAGTCACGCCTCAGGGCGAACAGCTTAAGTATGTCATCCAACTACACTTTGTTGCGACCAACAACGCAGCAGAGTATGAAGGTCTTCTTGCAGGGCTCCGGGCAGCAAAATTCCTCGGAGTCCATCGATCAGTGGTGAGGGGAGACTCACAGCTAGTCGTAAACCAGGTAAAGGAGTATAGCACCTCCGATGAGACAATGGCTCATTACCTGGGGGAAGTGAGGAGATTGGAAAAACACTTCAGTCATTTCGAAGTCCAATATATCCCGCGAAAGGACAACATTCTCGCAGACCAATTATCTAAAATTGGGTCCTCACGCACATCCGCTCTGGCAGGAGTGTTCATTGAACACTTGGACCGTCCTTCGGTCATGACTTCGGTCGAGGATGATCCGGTAACAGCCTGCGTTACCAACCTCGGTCAGGAATAGGATTGGACTCATCCATTGAGAGTCTATCTTGAACATGGGACCCTACCCGAGGACGAAATCGCAAGCGATCGGTTAATTCGAACAGCGCATCTGTACAAGCTCATAGATGGGGTTTTGTATAGAAAGGGTACTCAAGGAGTATTCATGCGTTGCATATCTCAAGAGGAAGGTAAATCCCTCTTGAAAGAGATACATGACGGTGTATGCGGTGCGCGCGCGTCATATCGAACACTGGTCGGAAAAGCTTTTCGGCAAGGATTTTACTGGCCTTCGGCACTTGATGATGCCAAGTACATGGTCAAGATGTGTCCTCAGTGTCAATTCCACGTGAGACAGGTTCATCAACCTGCCTATGCGTTACAAACTATCCCCCTCGCATGGCCTTTTGCGGTCTGGGGGATGGACATTGTTGGTCCTATGCCACAAGCGGTCAATGGGTACAAGTTTCTGTTCGTAGCCATTGACACATTTACAAAGTGGATTGAGGCCGAACTGGTACGAAATATTACCGCCTTAGCAGCACAAAAGTTCTTTCATAAGAACATTGTTGCTCGATTCGGTGTTCCAAACCGTCTCATCACAGACAATGGTTCTCAGTTCGCTAGTGGTCTTTTTCTGGACTATTGTGATTAGATCGGAACCAAGGTGTGCTTTGCTTCGGTGGCGCATCCACAGAGCTATGGTGCTGTGGAACGGGCCAATGGGCAGATATTGCAAGGCATCAAGAAGCGTGTTTTTGATCGCCTTAAGACTCGCTCGGGGGCTTGGGCAGATGAGCTCTACACCGTTCTATGGGCACTGCGAACTACCTCTAGTTGAGCCACCGGTGAGACGCCCTTCCATCTGGTCTATGGGGCTGAGGCTGTGTTGCCTATGGAAGTTAGTATTGGGTCCGTTCGGACAGAACAATTCGAACGAGTTGATCAGTCCGAACAACGATCACAGGATCTCATCCTCTTAGAAGAAAGGCGTGATCGCGCATTGATCAAGTCGGCGGCATACTTGCAAGCTTTGCGCAAGTACCATAACAAAAGGGTGCGACCACGTAGTCTCCACGTGGGTGACCTGGTTTTACGAAAAATTCAAGACCAGTCTAATCGCAACAAATTCTCCCCGAAGTGGGAAGGCCCTTACACTGTTGTCTCAGTGCCGCGACCAGGATCCGCGCGGTTAGCCATGGAGGATGGCCGAATTCTGTCCAATACTTGGAACATCGATCAACTTCGCAAGTTCTACGTGTAAGTACTCAATCCATTTTCCTGTTCAATTAGCATTTTTTCATAAAAGAAAAAATGTTTTGATTTCATACGATGAATATTTCCCTTCATGCCCATGAACTGCGAATTCGACTCGGGGGCTGGTCGCCGGCGGTTAGATCATTACAACGTTCTAGTCGGATTCGCTGGCCAATCTCATGACCGCTTCCAGATAAGTCACTCCTAAATAAGCCATTTCTCAATGCACATGGGGCTTTCTGGCAAGTCCTCGGTCATCTGAGTGGCTGCTGGTTTGCAAACAAGGCTAGGCGTTACACTGATCATAATTGCTGGTTCGATCACACATCCTTGGTCGTTATATTCACTTTCCTCCTACTTTTGTAATACTAAGTCTTCAGTATCTACAATCACAGGCGGGGGCTAGGGGGGATATGTTTATAATATGAAACAACATAAAACAAGAATATATTTGAGAATATATTCATTTTCAAAAATGAGTTTCAACATGCATTGCATTATACATAACTGTTTCTATACAGATATAGGAATCACTCGATCCCAAGCTCAGTCAGGAGCTTATTTACAAAGGGGTCTGACCTCCTCCATGGCGGCCTCCAATTGTTCCTCACTCTCGACCTCAACCGGTCCCACCAATGGATTCAGATCTGCATCTGGGCCATGGTGAAGTCGAAACCGGCTAAGAATGGCGGAAGCGGCTGACCGAACCCTGGTTCTGATCGCCTCTTCTTGTCGCCGTGTATCTTCAGGAAGATACTCGAGAAGTGACTCCGCCTGGGCAATGACTAGTGTAGACCAGTCATTTTGGCTGAGGTTATCTTTTGTGGTTTGGACCACATCAGCCTTCAGGAGACGAGCCACCGTCTTCAACTTTTGGAAGATCGACCGGCTCAGCTCTCTGTTCGCCTTCTCAGAGGTTTGAATGGAGCCCTGGAGGATCACCTTGTCCTGACTGACTTGTCTTATTTGACCTGCTTGCGCTGCAGTAAGAGAAAGGGTTACTCACATGTTATGAAGTTAAGTCTTCCTAATCAGGAATCGACTTACCAGAGAGTTGTGACCGCAGCTTGTTGATCTCGATCCCTTGGTTTGAAGCCACGGAGATCGAATGAAGCTTGACCGTGGCCATTTCTTTCTTCAGAAACACCACCTCTCTGTGATAGAACAAAAGGAGTGGCCATAACCAATTTGTATCTATACAAGTTGAAGAGTAATGATCCTTACCTGCGCAAGTTGTCTCGCTCTTTTTGTATGGCCTCAACGCTCGCTATCATAGCATGCGACCTGGCCGTCATCCGGGATAGTTCCTGCGATGCAAAAAGAAATTAAAGATGTCCTATGTACAATCCAGGCACCAAAAAAGAAGTTCATCATACCTTTGTGAATTCCCGGAAAGAAACATCTTCCGGGATGACATGAGGTCTCGTTGAAGGCCCTGTTGTGGCCACGACGGAGGCAGCTGGTAGAAGTGCCTGCTGGGCACTACCCCCAGTCGCTGTTACTTGCGACTGGGTCTCCACACCTGCTTCTCCCCTCGCGGCCCGGACTACTTCCTGGACCAAGGGGGCGGAGCGCTCCTCACTGGAGGCTCCGGCACTAGCAGCGACTTCAACCCTCCCTGGAGCGGTTGAGGGGCTTGGTGCTGCTTCTTTTCGCCTGCCAAGGAAAAATGGACCAACAGTCACAATTCGTGATCATCACAACTTATTTTAATACAACCAAGATAGGGTTCTTACCTTATCTGAAATCCCATCAGCTTTTGGGATTTCAGGGAAGGCTCTCCTCGAGAAAGGGGACAGTCATCGTCTGTCCTGGTCTTCCTCTTGGTGAACAAGGCCTTTTCCCCCTGGGTGCGTTCCTCTGTAAGCACATTTCTAAGGGAAGGTAAAGACAAATGGTAAGAGTTCTTATCTGGGCAACCTGTCCAGTTGGCGGGGTTGCGTCCGAAGGCCTGGATGGCTCCTGGACTTCTGGGACCAGCACCTCGTCCGCAACTACCACGGGGCCTTGTTCGGTTACCTCCACTCCTGTCCGCGGGGGTGGACGATTTTCCTCCCTGGGACTCACAGGAGTCGCAGGGGGAAGCTCTTCTCCCTGGACAAACATTTAACTCAGTAAACAAGTATACAGAGGGAATTGAAGAAAACAAGACCATGAAAGAATCTTACCGTGGTCACCCCTTCGACTAGGGAGGTAGAGGCAACTGACCTTGAAGCCTCGGGGGCTTCAGGAGTAGGGGTGTTACCCACGACCACGGGACTTGCGGTGGCCGCAGAGTCTGCTACAGTCGCTTCTGCGGTAGCAGTTTGTCGGGGGAAATCTCCGCGGGACTAAGTCCAAGTAAGTTGTGTCACGACTGCCCGGGGACCTGGCCTCCGGGGCCTCCCCGGGCGCCGCCTTTTGGCCCCCGGGACAGGGCCTCCGGTGCCGTCCCGGGCGCCGCCATTTGGCTCCCGGGACGCGGCCTCTGGTGCCGTCCTAGGCGCCGCCATTTGCCCGGGGATGCAGCCTCGGGCCCCTCCCCGGGCGCCGCCTTTTGGCCCCCGGGCTCCCGGGACGCGGCCTCCGGTGCCCTCCCGGGCGCCGCCATTTGGCTCCCGGGACGCGGCCTCCGGTGCCCTCCCGGGCGCCGCCATTTGCCCGGGGACACGGCCTCCGGCCCCTCCCCGGGCGCCGCCTTTTGGCCCCCGGGACGCGGCCTCCGGTGCCCTCCCGGGCGCCGCCATTTGGCTCCCGGGACGCGGCCTCCGGTGCCCTCCCGGGCGCCGCCATTTGGCTCCCGGGACGCGGCCTCCGGTGCCGTCCCGGGCGCCGCCATTTGCCCGGGGATGCGGCCTCCGGCCCCTCCCCGGGCGCCGCCATTTGGCTCCCGGGATGCGGCCTCCGGTGCCGTCCCGGGCGCCGCCATTTGCCCGGGGACGCGGCCTCCGGCCCCTCCCCGGGCGCCGCCTTTTGGCTCCCGGGACGCGACCTACGGTGTCGTTGCGGGCACCGCCATTTGCCCGGGGATGTGGCCTCCGGCCCCTCCCCGGGCGCCGCCTTTTGACTCCCGGGACGTGGCCTCCGGTGCCCTCCCGGGCGCCGCCGTTTGGCTCCCGGGACGCGGCCTCCGGTGCCGTCCCGGGCGCCGCCATTTGCCCGGGGACGTGGCCTCCGGGGCCTCCCTGGGCGCCGCCTTTTTGGCCCCCGGGGCCTGGCCTCCGGCGTCGTCCAGGGCCTCATCGCCCTCCTAAAGGTAAAGTCTCGAGCTGTTTATCACGTGCAGGTCACGCGAGGAGCGCCTCGGGAACTAGCGACCACCTGTCAAGCATCCAAGGCGTTTGACCGGGAGAAGGACGGTCCTACCCTTCAATCCGACGGTGGCTTCCGGGGTAGTTTAGGTTTTTTGCTTCTTTTTGGGGCTATAAATAGCCCTTGTACCCCTTTGTTGTAAAGGATCGGTTCTCTTTTATTGGAATAGCTAAACTCACAGGCGTGCTTCGGAAGCCTCTCCCCCGGAGAGAGCCTCCCCAGCCGACTCCGGTCGGGGCGCGTCGACAGGACTAGGGCCCCCACCGGGACCCGAACCTGTATAAACCCGTGTGTCATTTTTTGTGCTTGTCCGGCGAGGGAGGACCGGTCATCCGGTGAACCCGCGCCGCGTAATCTTCGCTAGGATCATTCTCAAAACCTGCCGGGGTATTCGCAATACCACGACAGTTGGCGCCGACCGTGGGGACTTGTGACAAGACGCCATGGCTCCCCCAAGAACAAGGGCTCGCACCCTTCCCGGCGACCCGGGTCTCGGAGACCCGGCGCCGTCCGCCCGGGACACTGCTGTCCCGGCGGTCCCTTCCGGAGGCGACCTGGCCCAGGTACCGCCTCCCTCCTTTCCTCTTAACTTAGGTGCTTCCACCTCCAGGTCGTTCCCGGTGACCGCGGGGACCTCGGCCGTGACCAGCCTCCCCCCGACGGCTCCCCCGGCTCCCTGGGACGCCCTGCTCGAAGCTCTCGTGGAAGGCCAGCTCCGCGCTCAGCGCTCTATGGACAAGCTCCTTAGCGTGTTGGCGCGGCCTCCGGCCCCCACATTTGCGTCACACCCGTATCCGGGGAACGTGCCCCCGTTTATGGGTTACCCGGCGGCCCCTCCGGCCTCCGGGGGGTTGTCCGCCCCATATGATCCCGCCGGGGGGTTCCCTCCCCCCTGCGGGATATACGTCCAGACCTTTCCCGGCACCCGGGCCCGTCCTGGTGCCGGGATGTTATTTCATGCCAGGGCCCTTCGTGGCACCAGGGGGGTACCCCGTTCCCGGCCTATTCCCTGGGCCGGGAGCCCAATTCATGCCGGGGGTTTACCCTACGCCGGGAGCCAGTCCCGCCCCCCGCGTCGCGTTTACCGCACCGGAGGCGGTTGACAGAGCAGCCCCCGTGCCGCAGCGGACTTCCCCCCGCATGGGCTCCCCGGTTTCGGACGTCGCCACGGGGGCTCCCCCCTCGCCGGTTCCGGGTGTTACAGGGCCTGCCCCCTTCCCGGTTCCCGTCGTGGCCACTGGGGCCCCCTCCACTTCGATTCCAGGCGTCGCCGCGGGCGCCCCCTCCCCGGTTCTGGATGATACAGGGGCTTCCCCCTTTCTGGTCCGGGGGTCGTCGCAGGGGGCTCCCCCCAACCAGCTCCGGAAGCCTCCGGGGCGGTAGCTACAGCGCACGAGCTCCCTCCCTCGGCGGGACAGGTCCGTTTCGCCCCGAGGGAGGTCGAGCGAATGCGTTCACCAGAGCGCGGGGAAGAACTTCCCCCCGACCGCGGGCGCGAGGAGCCTCGCTCTCGTACCGGTCGGGGGAAGAGACCCGCTGAAGAGCCAACCTCTCCGGCGGAGAGCCCGGACGTCCGGGAACTCAGTCCCGGTCCGGAGGAAAAGCGTCGCCACCGCCATTCTGGCGGACCTCTCGGACCGCTTCCAGACTCTGACAACGAAGGTCCCGTGAAAGAAGACAGCGATCGGGGCTCTCCCCGGGAAGTGCAGGGGGCTAACCAGCCACTGTGCCAAAGACTTCGCAGCATCCGGTGGCCGCGGCCCTACCGCCCTCCGCACATCGAACACTATAACGGTGAGGCAGACCCTTACGAGTTTGTGCAGGTCTACTCCACTGCCATCTCCGCGGCCGGGGGGGATGAGACAGTACAGTGCAACGTCTTCCCCCTCTACCTCTCCGGCATTGCCCGCTCCTGGTTCTACAACCTGAAGGCCGGCTCCATCAAGTCTTTCTCGCAGCTCAAGCGGGAGTTCTGTGCCAACTTCCAAGGGAACTACGTGCGTCCCCTGGACTCCTCGCAGCTATACATTGTCCGGCAGAGGACTGGGGAAACCATCAGAAGCTTCTTCAAGCGCTTTTCTTAGGTGAAGAGCAAAGTGGCCCATGTCCCCGACTCTACGGTCATCGAAGCCTGCAAAAGCGGCATCCTCCCGGGGGAGCTCCACCGAAGGCTCTCCCGGAGCTGCCCCTCTTCCGCCGATGAGCTCTTCAACGTGCTCAAAAAGTACGCTCGGGCGGAGGAAGACGATATCTGGAAGAAGACCCAGGGGGCTCCCGCCCCCGTCGACCGGGGGGCCAGGGATCCCCCCAAATGCCCCAGGCAAGGGGGGCGTAGCGAGCCACGGCCTCGGGACACCTTTGTCCTCGAGGGCGGAGGCGGCTCGCGCGACCCGCCGAGGGCCAACCGCCCCTTCCCCAAACCAAAGGGCCATGGGGGGGGGGACAATCTTCGCGCAGCCGGGAAGGCCCCGCGGGGAGAAGGCGGGAAGGACCGTGGTGCAGCTTCCACAGGTCCAGTACCCACGCTACCCGAGATTGTAGCCAGCTGTTGCAGCACTTCGCGGACTTCCTCGACCAGCGCGGGCAGGGGGGGGGACTCCGGCCTCCTTGCCCCCTCGGCCAGCTGTTCCGGCCCTTCCCGCTCCCGCGGGGGGTCAGCAGACGCAGGAGGGGGAGCCTTCAGAAGCTCTCCCCCTTTCAAACTTCGCAGCGGCACATCAACGTCATCGTGGGAGGATCTGCCTCCGGGCGGGACTCTAAGCGCCAGCGTAAGGAGTACGCGGGCGAGGTCAAGGTTGTGGGGGTGCTACACACGTCCCCGCCACCGAAGTGGTCGGACGTCCCCCTCACCTTCACGGCAGAATACGCGCGGGGGGTTCGCTTCCCCCACGACGACGCGCTCATTGTCTCCGCGACCATCTACAACTGCCATCTGGCCCGTATCCTGGTGGACGGCGGGAGCTCCGCCGATGTCCTATTTCTGAAGGCCTTCAAAGAAATGCAGGTGGATGAGAAGCTCCTGCGGCCACAATCGGAAGCGTCAACCTCATAAAGACGCCTGGGGGGGAGGCTTCTCCCCCGGAGCTAGATGCTGCTGCGCCGCCGCCCGGGAGGCCCCTCCTCAAGCCGCGTCCGGAAGGGGGCCTTCGGAAGGTCCTGCTGTCCCCGGGCAACGAAGACAAAACCGTCCGGATCGGGGCGGAGCTCCCCGAGGAACACGCAGCGCAACTTGCGGCTTTTCTGCACAAAAACTCCGATGTTTTTGCGTGGAAGCCTTCAGACATGCAGGGCGTCGCCCGGGAGGTCATTGAGCACAAGCTTGCAGTGGCCCCCAGTCACCCCCCGGTCAAACAGAAGCTGCGGAAACTTTCCCTTGAGCGCCAAGAGGCAATCAGGGCAGAGATCACCCGGCTCCGAGAGGCGGGGTTCATTCGGGAGGTCTTGCACCCCGAGTGGCTCGCGAACCCTGTCCTCGTCAAGAAATCAACCGGTAGGTGGCGGATGTGCGTGGACTTCACCGACCTTAACCGCGCCTGCCCCAAAGACAACTTCCCGCTCCTGCGGATTGATCAGCTCGTCGACTCCACTGCGGGGTGCGAGCTCATGAGCTTCCTAGATGCCTACTCGGGCTACCATCAAGTCCGGATGGCGGAAGGGGACGAGGAAAAGACGAGTTTTATTACTCCCCTCGGAACCTTCTGCTACGTCCATATGCCCTTTGGGCTCAAGAACGCGGGGGCGACCTTCCAGCGCCTCATGACATTGGTTTTCAAAGAGCAAGTCGGCCGCAACGTTGAAGTCTACGTAGACGACGCGGTTGTCAAGAGTCCCCGCGCAGCCTCCCACATCGACGACCTGGCTGAAACCTTCCGCAACCTCCGTGCGTTCGGTCTCAAACTCAACCCGGAGAAGTGCGCCTTCGGGGTGCGCGGGGGGAAGCTCCTAGGTTTCCTCGTGTCCCAGCGGGGCATTGAGGCAAACCCCGAGAAGATCCGGGCGTTCCTAGATATGCCCCCGCCGCGCTTCGTCAAGGATGTCCAGCGGCTCTCCGGCCGCCTAGCCGCACTCAGCCGCTTTGTCTCCCGGTCGGGGGAGCGGGGCCTCCAGTTCTTCAAGATCCTCCGAGGGCTCGAGGGGTTCCGCTGGACCCCCGAGGCCCAGGAGGCGTTCGACGACCTCAAGAAGTACCTCACGAGCCCTCCAATGCTTGTGAGTCCGTCTCCGGAAGAGCCCTAGCTCCTCTACCTCGCCGCTACCCCCGTCGCCGTCAGCGCGGTCTTGGTGAAGGAGCAAGGGGGGCAGCAGCGTCCGGTGTACTACGTGAGTGAGGCCCTCCAAGGGGCCAAAACTCGGTACACGGAGATGGAGAAAATCTGCTATGCCCTCCTCATGGCGTCCCGGAAGCTTCGGCATTACTTCCTGGGGCACCCCATCACCGTCCCGTCGTCCCTCCCCCTCGGGGAGGTACTGCGGAACAAGGAAGCCACCGGCCGGATCGGGAAGTGGGGGGCCGAGCTCGCGCCCTTCTCCCTGTCCCTTACCGGCTGCTCTGCCATCAAGTCGCAGGTCCTCGCCAACTTCGTCGCAGAATGGACTCCCGCCTCTGGGTCCGGGGACGAAGATCTCCCTGTGCCGCCCCGACGCAGTGATCATTGGACCCTTATGTTCGATGGGTCGCTGTGTCTCGCCGGGGCTGGTGCGGGAGTAGTCCTCCGGAGCCCCGAGGGGAAAGAACTCGAGTACGCCGCGCGGCTCAAGTTCCCCACAACCAACAACGTCGTCGAATACGAGGCTTTGCTCCTCGGGATGCACCTCGCGCACTCCCTGGGGATCCGGCTCCTCCTAGTCAAGGGAGATTCTCAGCTCGTAGTTTGCCAAGTGGACAAGTCTTACCTGTGCCATGACGCAAACTTAAGTCTTTATTTGCAGGAAGTGCGAAAGATGGAGGGGCATTTCGATGGCCTCGAGGCCCGACATATCCCATGGAGGGACAATGACCAGGCCGACGCCTTGGCCCGGGCGGCAAGCGCCCGGGAATCGCTCCCCAAGGGGGCTTTCCTGGAGATCATCGCGAAGCCCTCGGTGGCCTCCCCGGACACAGGCAACGAGCCTCATGTCCCGAAGGTCACCGAGATCACCCGTACTCCGTCTTGGATGGACCCCCTCATCTCCTTCATCAAGGGGGCGGGGGACCCTCCTAGTGAGACCGAGGCTAAACGCCTCCGGGCTAAAGCCCGGGCATATCTCCTGCTGGAGGGGAGGCTCTACAAGCGGGGGACTTCCGCCCTCCTGCGCTGCCTCCCCCGGCCGGAGGGACTTCAACTTCTCGAAGACATCCACGCGGGGAGTTGTGGTTCTCACCTAGCCCCGCGTGCCATCGTAGCCAAGGCCCTCCGGCAGGGCTTCTACTGGCCCACGGTCATGCGCGACGCGCGAGACCTTGTCTCCGCGTGCGAGGCATGCCAGAAGATGGCCAAGGGCTCGAACCTCCCCCCTATAGCGCTGCAGACGATCCCCATCACTTGTCCCTTTGTGCGCTGGGGGATGGACCTCTTAGGGCCCATCCCCCCAACGCCCGGGGGATACAAGTATGCGGTAGTCGCAGTTGACTATTTTACAAAGTGGGTTGAGCGGAGCCTTTGGCCAGCATCACGTCCCGGGCCGTTCAGCGGTTTTTCTGGAAAAACGTCGTATGTCGTTTTGGTGTCCCCCGGGAAATCACCATGGACAATGGGACCCAATTCGACTCGGCTTATTTCCGGGAATTCTGCGAAGGCCTGGGGCTCGTCATCCACTTCGCCTCGGTGGCCCATCCCCGGAGCAATGGGGCTGTCGAGAGGGTCAACGGCGTGATCCTACAGAGGTTGAGCCGGAGACTCGAGCAAACCGCTTCTAAGCGGGGTGCATGGGCGGAGGAGCTCCCTAGCATCCTCTGCTCCATGCGCACGACCCCGTCCCGAGCGACGGGGCGTACTCCCTTCTCTCTGGTCTACGGGGCGGAGGCAGTCCTCCCCCCGGAGATCGGCTTCCGGTCACTGCGGGTTGAGCTCCTGGAGGGAGCCACGCCCGCAGCGTACCAGGCCAACGAGGCCAATCAGCGCCTGGAGATCGACCTCGTGGAGGAGGAACGCGACCGAGTGCTCCTCCGCCATGCCATCTACGAGCAGGAGATGGTGCGCGCGTACAATCAGCGCGTACGCGAGAGAGCTTTCCGCCTTGGGGACCTTGTCCTCAAGCGCGTGACGGACCCCCAGGCCCAGGGTAAGTTCTCCCCCAAGTGGGAGGGCCCCTACAGGATCTCCACGGTCCTGGGCTCGGGGGCCTACAAGCTCTCCAACCTTCAAGAGCAGGAGCTGAAGCACACGTGGAACTTGCGTTTACTTCGCAAGTTCTATGTTTAGCCTTACGGGCCTGTCCCCTCCCCCGGAGCGTTCGCGCCGGAGGGGAAGGAGGGACACTGTATTTTCCTCCCCTTTCGCGACTTCGTAGGGGGAGGTCATGTACTTCATTTTATTAGTAATACATAGGTCTTGCTTTTCAAACTGTCTCATTGCAGGTCTCTCTTATTACCGCCCCTAGCGGCGATGCCCTCCCCGCGAGGAAGCCCTCCACGCGAGGATGCCCTCCCCGCGAGGATGCCCTCCCCGCGAGGATGCCCTCCCCGCGAGGAAGTGGGCCAGGCCCAACAAGTCCCTACAACGGGAGTCCCACTCCCATAGGGCGGCTTACGATCAGCCCTCGTGGACTGAGGGTGTAAGCAGCAACCCGGTCACAGTGGCCGCGGTAACGAGTCACTTTGGGAGACTAGTCCCCTGCCCAAACACTCAAGACCCGTCTTCGGGCACTTCCTCCTCCGGGAGTAGACGCTCTCCCCCGTGGGACGTCTAATGGTCTTCATGGATCTATCTTCCTCCTACGGGAGTCGACGTTATTCCCGGCTCCCCGTTTTCATGTCGACCGGATGATCGGCCCCTTGCGGCTTGATTGGATCTATCTTCCTCCTACGGGAGTCGACGTTATTCCCGGCTCCCCGTTTTCACGGCGACCGGATGATCGGCCCCTTGCGGCTTGATTGGATCTATCTTCTTCCTACGGGAGTCGATGTTTGTCACGTCTGCCACGACAGTGACATCACCTGTGAGGAGCCCAGCTCAGTGCGGCTGGTCCCATAAACCACTTGACTTCCCAGGATGAGTCAAACACAGGAATATATTGAAGCAGCAAAATAGTACAATAGTCATAATTGTATGGCCATCAGGCCTTAATACAAAACGAGGTACAGTGCCTTACAAGGCACAAGGGTCTAACAAAATAACACATCTAGTCGGCGGAAGCTAGGCCCAAAAGCAATCCATAGGAAACAGAGGTTGACAGCAAGACAGCACCACATCAGGGCTCCGGAGGAAACTGCTCATCATCTCCTGGGTCCGCAGCATCTTCAGGGTATCCTCCAAGGTCGTAGAACGCTCCATCTATTGATGAGTTGTTGCAAGGGTGAGTACTTATGTACTCAGCAAGTCATAGGGGAGGTAGAGATATAGTTACAGTATAACTGACATGAGCCTATGCTATTGGGGAAAGAGTGAAGGGTTTTTCCAAAATACATTTCTTTCTCAATTCTTACTCAACTTCTGATCATACCTATGGCAGTAAATAAATCATATTGATGGTGATACATATATCCCATATCCAAGGCGATATAACCTCATATCACACTACTTTTATTCAAGTCTTTCAATCAAATACTCATAGTAGTATCTCATATACTTTAGGGCATAAACCACATGCCTCTTAATTATCATATGATCTCTATATTATGGTATTACCGTGACACGTCAACACATGACAGTCCACGGCAACGCCCCTTATCATGACAACACATGCCACTTGGGTAATCTTGAGCTAACAAATTTTAGTTTATAAAACAATACTTGTGTCACACCCCATGGATTTAATCCACCGCGGCATACTCCTAAAACTCGGGAGCACGAAGTATTCGAATACATTTTTAAACTCTGCAGAGGTGTACCTCTTTTTAAATCCACTTTTTCACTCGACTTCCAAGTCGGGCCAACTTCATGCGACTTATACGCATGTGACAAGGCCGAGATCACACAACGTTTTGCAGTCTAGTATTAACAGCATCCCTGCCCGATAAGTGGACAATCTAGTCCCAAGTACCGTTGTGGGTCCTCCCCACTGCCTTACTTCCTAGCCTGGGTCTATGTTCTCGCAAGACACATAGCCTCTCTTGATTACAGTCGCGCACGACTTAATCTGGCGTAGGGCGTCTTCCTTCTCTACACCTTATCCTCTCATAATTTTTCTGATCTCACACCACTCATGGACGAACTGCGTCCCACCAGTTTCCACGCGAGAAACCGGATCGACAAGCCATGCAGGGAGCTGATAATACTAAGAAAGCTACTAGATTGCGCCTGTCCCATACCAGGTAAGTGGTTGGTACGTTTTTCATGCCACTAGACGCACGACACAAGGTTCTAGTCCTTATATGCCAGTGACCAGATCATACCACAAACCATGCACCTTCAGTGCCTGCACATCCAGTGCAGCCAAGCACCTCCAGTGCTACCACCCTTCCATACCAAAATACTGGTCACGGCTAGGGATTCTATTTCATGAATATAAATGTATATGTACGTACTTTTATTAGTTCATGGCTTGCTATCTTAACAAGTTCACATTCTTCAAGTATTCAATCTATCACTGCCATAATATTATTGATCTCAACACATGCAATATTAATGAGATATTTACTCATGGAATAGCATAGCAATTCATAAAATATAGATTCAATATGGTCAAAGTATGACTTGTCTTCCGCGTCGTAAGTATCAGCAGTTGATGATGGTTCAGCGACAAGATCTTCAACCCCGGACTCTTGCTCTGAACAAGATCAAACAAGCAAACAGGCATTACAATTCATTCTATTCTTACTAACCCACTACATGCAAAGATGCAAGGAGAAAATACTCTGGTGATACAAGGTTTGAAAGTGATTTGAGTTTAACTATGGAAACCAGGGTTAAGATTAGTTGTCAAGGTTTACAAGGTTCCAAAATATCAGGGTAATATCAAGGTTGTGACTGGTTCGCCCAAAAACAGCGAACGTCTTTAGGTTGGCATTCGATTCAAGGCATCGACATAAGGTCAATGGGTGATAGAGGGCTCAACTCAAGTTGTGACAGTAGAGAAAAGTGTAGATCACAACGTCAGGAGTCTAAGGGACAAAGTTATTTCCAAAGTTCATGGCTGGAAGTGGGTGAAAAGGCTCAATGCCACTGGCTGACATAGGCTGACAGTGCTCTAGAATGGCATTGACATGGTTTGAGCAGTTTCCAGTGGCCAAAGTAGGTTTTGATCCAAGCATATGGTGCACAAGGTAGTGAGACAACTATTTGACAAAGTAATTTCTGTTTTACATGACCAGAGGTGGGTGAACAGGGCTAATGCCACTGGCTGACATAGCCTGGCATAGGCTTGACACAGCCAGAAACTAGGGTTAGCCATATCTTTTGATTAAAGGCTCCAAATGATGCACCACTTTGTCTGGTGGTTAGGCATTTGTAACAGGAACAAATGTCTCAACAGGATCTAGGGCAGGAGATGGCTGGAAGGTGATGAAAACCAGCGAAGAAGTTGACTGGCCTGGAGTGCCTGTAGCACAACAGTACAGCAACTAGGGCATAGCCATAACTCTTGTTCTAGGCCGAATTAGGGGTCGTGGTAGAAGACAAAGTTGCTCAAAATGGTCCAAAACATCTAGATGGCAAGGTGGGTTGAGATGGAGTGGCGGAATTGAGAAGATATTGGTTGGAGGAAAGATGAACTAAATCCTGATTTGGGTATTTCTGTTCTAGGGCAATTGAACTCGAGTCCTTGCTTGAGGAGGGTCTCTGGGGCATACAAAAGCTATGTGTGAAGCTAGATTGTCTGGAGAAACACCAGAGGAGCTTAACAGCGAGCTCCAGCTTACATGCAAGGTGCAAAGTTGGGATTCTTCATATTTTAGCAAATTCTTCGATTCTGGTTGCTTAGAGATGCTTAGATAAGTTCACTAATCAATATTGATCACAGGCTCGAGAGCTAAATCGGTTTAATTAGGGTTTAATTGCTCGCCGGAGTTGTCGGGGAAAATCAGCAATTCCCGGCGAGGTGGTGCGATAGAGTTCAATTGGCTGCTACTACACAGGTAAGTGGATGAGGGTTACTTACTGGTAGCTTCAATTTGGAGTTCGGTGCAGTGGATTGGCCTGGCACCGTGAGCCTCTTCTCGAGCTCGCCGAAGAAGACGAAGACGACGGCGTGGTTAAGAATTTGAGTGGTTCTGGCGTGTGTGTGAGTAAAGGAGATGGCCAGAGCAAGCTTAAGTAGGCGAAGTGAGCGGCAACGGTTGAAAGTGCCTGGAGACTTGGAGCTGTGAATCAACGACGAATTGACTGGCCGGGCGGGACAGCAGCGAGGTGACGTGCTCCAGCGGCCGTGCCGGCTTTTACAGTCTGGCGTGCAGTCCTGGTTGATGCAACGGCGACTTGATGCTTCCCCCAGGCATGCTTGCAACGTGGCGCAACTGCGCTGCCGTTGTCGGGCGCGCGCGCGGGAGAACGAAGGCGCTGCTGGCGGTGAAACGGTTACACGGTGGCGAACACGATGCGCACACGCGGCAAGGAAACAGTGGCTGGGGTGGCAACGCTGGAGATCGCCGACGACGAAACCGCAGCGGTGGCAACGGCAACGGCCAAGCTCCGGCGCTCGTGGTCGTTTGAATGGCCTGGTCGTGCACAGTAGCCTGTGGTCGAACCAGGGACTGATTTGCGATGATTTTGATGGGTTTTGGACTAAATTGCAAATCTGGTCTTAAAGAGGTTTAATTTGAGATTTGATTTCATGGTTGAGTATAATATTTCTATTAATACTCATTTAGCTCAAATTTGGAGAAAGTTTGATAAGGTTTGAGGGATTTCACCTATTTTCGAAAATAGGGTAAAATTAGGGTAAAACAGATCTGGGTTTTATCGATCTCGACTTCTGGTGATTGGAGAGAGTTTTGGAAGGCTGATCAAAAGGGAGATCTGTATCAAATAGTATTTGGAAGGTGTTTCCTGAAGAAATTCTGGAGTTTGAGTTGATTCGTGGATTTTAGCCTTTTCAGGCCTCCAGGTAAACAGAAAAGGACCTATTCGCAGTAAAATTTGGACTAATCTGCGAAAAGTGTTTAGATGAATTAATCTGGCTCCCAACTTTTTGAAGTGAGTTGAGGATGAACCTAGGAACATATTCCAGGGGTTACTTGAGTCTGGATAGGGTTAAATCAAGATAACTCAATTATCTGGAAACTGGGGTACTTAGGGTAAATCTGAATTTTCCTGTTTTCGAAAACAGAGAGAGGCTTAGGTACTGGGAGTTGGGGTCCGAATCTGATCTGGCTCCTGAAGACTTTTATCTTCAGGGTAACTGGTAGGTTAAATCTGGATGGTCAGATCTTGATCTGGATCTAGAGAATAGATTTGGAGATTTTTAGGGTTTGGGAGAGATTAGAGTTCAGCTGATCTGGCTACTACTACAGAGATACATGCATGCAGGGTTTTTATGCAAAACTTTTCACCCCCAAAACTAGGGTGTTACAAGCCTACCCTCCTTAAAGAAATCTCACCCCGAGATTTACCTAGAGAAGGGAAGAGGTAGGGATAAGCCTGCCGCAGATCATCCTCTTTCTCCCAAGTCGCTTCTTCCTTTGAGTGATCTTCCCATTGAACCTTGCAAAGCTTGATTTTCTTTCTTCTGAGTTGACGCTCATCACTAGCCAGTATTTGCAGTGGTTGAGTGAGGTAGGTGAGATTCTTCTGAAGCGGAATCCCCTGGTGTTCTATCTGATCCGTTGGTTCCTTGAGGCACTTACGGAGTTGCGAGACATGAAACACGTCATGAATTTCTCCGAGATCTGATGGTAAATCCAGTTTGTAAGATACCTCTCCTTTCCTCTTAAGGACTTTGAATGGTCCAATGTACCTTGGGGACAGTTTTCCTCTCTGATGGAATCTTCTCAATCCTTTTAACGGTGTAACCTTGAGATAAACTGATTCGCCTGGTGCAAATGACAATTCCCTTCTTCGGTTGTCGGCATAACTCTTCTGGCGTGACTGTGCTGCCTTTAATCGTTCTCTGATGAGCTTGACGTGTGCTTCAGCTTCTTCGATTAGTTCGGGTCCAATGACTTGTCGTTCTCCTGGCTCGTCCCAATGTAGTGGAGTTCTGCACTTACGTCCATACAAAGCTTCAAAGGGTGCCATTTGCAGACTAGCTTGGTAACTGTTATTATAAGTAAACTCCGCAAATGGTAAGCACTTTTCCCAAGAGGTTCCATAATCTAAGATGCAAGCTCTGAGAAGGTCTTCCAAGATTTGATTTACACGTTCAACCTGTCCTCCTGTCTGTGGATGATATGCAGTGCTAAACTGCAATTGGGTTCCCAAAGCTTCGTGGAGTCGGTTCCAGAATTTGGATGTAAATTGTGTTCCTCGATCTGAAACGATCTTTTTCGGGATACCATGCAGTGTCACTATTCGCTGCAGGTATAGCTCCGCTAATTTGTTGCCATTATACGTTTTCTTGACTGGTATAAAATGAGCAACTTTCGTGAGTCTGTCCACAATGACCCATATGGAATCATATCCCCCTTGTGTTCTGGGAAGTCCTGTGATAAAATCCATACCAATCTCTTCCCATTTCCAAGTTGGCACTGGTAAGGGTTGCAGTTTTCCGGCTATCTTCTGATGATCGGCCTTAATCCTTTGGCAAGTGTCACATCTTGCGACATATTCCGCAATTTCCCTCTTCATTCCATTCCACCAGAATTGCGTCTTCAGATCCTTGTACATCTTGGTGTTTCCAGGGTGTAGTGAATATGGGGTTTTATGAGCTTCGAAAAGAATTAATTCCTTAAGGTCTGTATTTCGGGGCACACAAATCCTTCCCCGATACCATACAATTCCTTGATGATCTTCAATGAAATCCTGGGTTTTTCCTGATCTGATGTGGCTCTTGATCTTATGTATCTCCTCATCTTCTTTCTGAGCATCCTCAATCTGCTTTTGGAGTTGAGACTCCACAGTCAATGTAGCTAACATCCCAGATGGCACTATGGTTACTTCAAGATTCTGAAATTCCTGCCGTAAGCACGGGTTCTTGGGTGTAGCTCCTTATAGGGTATAAGCCTTCCTGCTCAAGGCATCTGCCACTACGTTGGCTTTCCCTGGATGGTAGAGTATGCTGAGGTCGTAGTCCTTGATCAGCTCGAGCCATCGGCGCTGACGCATATTGAGCTCCGTCTGTGTGAAGATATACTTGAGGCTTTTATGATCTGTAAAGATCTCACACTTATGTCCAATGAGATAATGCCGCCATATCTTTAAAGTGTGCACCACTGCTGCTAACTCCAAATCATGAGTCGGATAATTTTCCTCATGTGGTCTCCATTGACGTGAAGCATAAGCTACTACTCGACCTTGCTGCATTAGCACACAGCCTATTCCTTGCTTTGAAGCATCACAGTAAACTACAAAATCTTCTTTGCTGTCTGGTAAAGTGAGGACCGGTGTTGTTGTCAATTTCTGCTTCAGCTTCTGAAAACTTTCTTCACACTTAATGGTCCATTCAAAAGTAACATCCTTCTTTAGCAGGTTCGTAAGAGGTTTGGCTATTTGGGAAAATCCTTCAATGAATCTCCTATAATATCCTGCTAATCCCAAGAAACTTCGAATATCTGAAACTGAGGTAGGTTGCTTCCATTCCTTGATTGCGGAGATTTTAGCTGAATCCACTGAAATTCCTTCTGCTGTCAACACATGTCCAAGAAATGAAATTCTTGACATCCAAAATTCGCATTTGTCAAACTTGGCATAAAATTGCCTCTCTCGTAGCCTTCCCAAGACTAGGTGTAAATGTTGCTCATGTTCTTCCGTACTCTTGGAATATATCAGAATGTCATCTATGAATACTATGACAAACTTGTCAAGATAATCCATAAATGTACTGTTCATGATATTCATGAAAGCTGCCGGAGCATTGGTTAATCCAAAGGGCACTACTGTGAATTCATATAGCCCGTATCTTGTAGTGAAAGCAGTCTTCGGTATATCTCCCTTCTTGATTTTCAGCTGATGATATCCAGATTTCAAATCTATCTTGGAAAATACTTTGACTCCTCGAAGTTGGTCGAACAAGTCATCAATTCTTGGCAATGGGTACTTGTTCTTAATAGTGACTTCATTCAAAGCTCGGTAATCTACACACATCCGTAAAGTTCCGTCTTTCTTCCTTACAAACAAAACTGGGGCTCCCCAAGGTGAAGCACTGGGTCGGATAAATCCTTTACCCTCCAGTTCCTCTAACTGACTCTTCAACTCTTCTAAGTCCGTTACCGGCATCCTATATGGTCTCTTAGCTATAGGTGCCGCTCCTGGTTTAAGCTCAATGGTAAACTCTATCTCCCTGTCAGGTGGCATCCCTGGGAGTTCTTCTGGGAATACATCCGGGTATTCCTGTATTGTGGGCACTTGATCCAAGCATACTTCCTGAAGTGCATGGACTGATCCTTGCAGTTTTTCGACCGATGATCTTTCCGCATGGAATAGGACTTCCTTCCCTTGGTTACTAACAAGGCTTAGAGTTTTCTTCTCACAATCCACTAGACCTTTATGTTGAGATAACCAATCCATTCCTATTATAATGTCTAGGCCTTGCAGTTCTAGGACTAATAGATTAGCCAAGAACTCTACCCCTTCTAATTCGAAGGTTATATGACGACAAGCTGAATATACAGGCAGCTTAGCTCCTGGGGTCTGTATAGCCATAGAGTACTCTAGAGGTACCATAGGTATTCCCACTTTAAATGCAAAATCTTCTGATATGAATGAGTTTGTAGCTCCAGGATCAAACAGTATTAAAGCAAATGCAGACTGGATCAACAATCTACCTAGGAGAATGTCAGAGGCATTGTCCGCTTCTTGAAGGGAGGTGAAGTTTAGTCGGCCTCCTCGGCCTGCCATTTGTCTTCCTCCTCGCCCTCGTCCTCGGCCTGCTACATTTCCCCCTCTGTTGGGCAAACCTCCTCGGGGGCTCTGCAATGGTGGTGAAGCTGTGGTTCTAGGTGCCATCACTTGTGTTCCAGCTTGCGATCTTGCTATCGCCATTGGGAGTTGGATCCACGGGCAACTGTCTTTGCGGTGTCCCATCTGTCCGCAATGATAGCATTGAGTCCTTGTCTGAGGGCAATCCCGTTGATAGTGTGCTCCTCTGCAGTTGGGGCACGTCGGCGTGAATGGTGGTCTTGGCGCCGGGTAGGGCGGGCGAAAGTTTGGAGATGTTGGGGCCCTTCCCCTAGATGAGCTGGCTGGCAGTCGCGACTGTTGTATCATCTTCCTCTTCCGGTTTTCGTCTCCGATGCCTCGCTTTTCCTCTATCTTTAATACCCGATTCACCAGGGTCTGGAATTCTGTGAACTCATGGGAGGCAATCTGATACTGCAAATAGTGCTGAAGTCCCTCGGTGAAGCGTTCAATCTTCTTCTCTTCCGTGTCGATGTCGTTGGACGCATACCGAGCTAGATGGTGAAATTGGTGCAGATACTCAGTGACAGTCCGGTTCCCTTGAGTCAAGTTCCGGAATTCTCGGCGTTTGGCTGCCATGACGCCTGTAGGGATATGGAATTTTCGGAACTGATCCTTAAATTCCATCCAAGTGATGTTGTCTTTGTCCAAGTGTGCTTCTTGATAATTCATCCACCAAGCAGCTGCTGCTCCAGTGAGTTGGTGTGATCCGAATAACACCTTCTCTCGATCATTGCAACGAACAGTGTCCAGTTTCCTTTCGATGTCCCGCAGCCAGTCGTCTGCGACGATTGGGTCGGTCGCGCTTGCGAAGGTTGGCGGTCGAGTCTTCTGGAAGTCCGAGAGTCGAGTTCCGACGGCGGTACTTTCGGCAGTCCCTGGCATCTTTTGAATGACTTGAGCTAGCAATTGGGTATGTGCAGCTTGGGCTTCTTGGCGGCTCCTCTCCATTGAAAGAAGAATTTCCTGGAGACTTGGCGAGTCTCCTTGTGGGGGTAGCGAGCTCTGCGCTCCTGGATGAGGTGTGGATCCTCTTCGTGGTGTAACTGGGTCTTGGCCCTCTTGGTCATCTTGGGTCCTTCTCCTTGTGTGAACCATTCTGGTCTTCTGAAGAGAGAAGCAGATAGATCTAACTAACTAGAGAGAGAACTAGGGTACTAATGCAAAAATTAATGCAACTATTTTAATGCACAAACACTTAGGCTTCTAGCCATAGTAAACAAGTTAACCATTGCGAAAGCAACAGCAGGGCACAAAAGCTAGCAAGAGCACCCACCTACTCTATCTACACTACCCTTTCCCGGCTAATCCTCCACGACGGTCGACTAACTACTCGAACAGGGTTCTTCCCAACTAGGCTATGTGCCGTAGCAACGTAGCCCAACTCCTGAGAAAATCTATAAAAGCAGAAAGCGCTCTCGACACCTTACTGAATTTTTAGAAGAAGCCAAGTAAGACTTTGAAATCAAAAATTTTAGAAGCTACAAGGCTCCCTTTTTCAAAAATAAGGTTGTAGAAAATAGTTTTTAGATAAATTACGCCTTCCTGGCGAGCCAATCCCTAAGGGTACCGTCCTACAGTCAAGGTCTGTGCTGCTCTGATACCACTTTTCTTGTCACGTCTGCCACGACAGTGACATCACCTGTGAGGAGCCCAGCTCAGTGCGGCTGGTCCCATAAACCACTTGACTTCCCAGGATGAGTCAAACACAGGAATATATTGAAGCAGCAAAATAGTACAATAGTCATAATTGTATGGCCATCAGGCCTTAATACAAAACGAGGTACAGTGCCTTACAAGGCACAAGGGTCTAACAAAATAACACATCTAGTCGGCGGAAGCTAGGCCCAAAAGCAATCCACAGGAAACAGAGGTTGACAGCAAGACAGCACCACATCAGGGCTCCGGAGGAAACTGCTCATCATCTCCTGGGTCCGCAGCATCTTCAGGGTATCCTCCAAGGTCGTAGAACGCTCCATCTATTGATGAGTTGTTGCAAGGGTGAGTACTTATGTACTCAGCAAGTCATAGGGGAGGTAGAGATATAGTTACAGTATAACTGACATGAGCCTATGCTATTGGGGAAAGAGTGAAGGGTTTTTCCAAAATACATTTCTTTCTCAATTCTTACTCAACTTCTGATCATACCTATGGCAGTAAATAAATCATATTGATGGTGATACATATATCCCATATCCAAGGCGATATAACCTCATATCACACTACTTTTATTCAAGTCTTTCAATCAAATACTCATAGTAGTATCTCATATACTTTAGGGCATAAACCACATGCCTCTTAATTATCATATGATCTCTATATTATGGTATTACCGTGACACGTCAACACATGACAGTCCACGGCAACGCCCCTTATCATGACAACACATGCCACTTGGGTAATCTTGAGCTAACAAATTTTAGTTTATAAAACAATACTTGTGTCACACCCCATGGATTTAATCCACCGCGGCATACTCCTAAAACTCGGGAGCACGAAGTATTCGAATACATTTTTAAACTCTGCAGAGGTGTACCTCTTTTTAAATCCAAGGCTTAGGTACTGGGAGTTGGGGTCCGAATCTGATCTGGCTCCTGAAGACTTTTATCTTCAGGGTAACTGGTAGGTTAAATCTGGATGGTCAGATCTTGATCTGGATCTAGAGAATAGATTTGGAGATTTTTAGGGTTTGGGAGAGATTAGAGTTCAGCTGATCTGGCTACTACTACAGAGTTACATGCATGCAGGGTTTTTATGCAAAACTTTTCACCCCCAAAACTAGGGTGTTACAATGTTATTCCCGGCTCCCCGTTTTCACGGCGACCGGATGATCGGCCCCTTGCGGCTTGATTGGATCTATCTTCCTCCTCCAGCAGTTGACGTTATTCCCGGCTCCCCGTTTTCACGGCGACCGGACGATTGGTCCCCGGTGACCTTATTCCCGGCTCCCCGTTCTCACGGCGACCGAATGAATGCCTCCCGGAGACCCTATTCCCAGCTCCCCGTTCTCACGGTGACCGGACGATTGTCTCTCGGAGAAGTCACGGATTTCTTGGGCATTTTCTTCCCCGAAGACCCTATTCCCGGCTCCCCGTTCTCACGGCGACCGGACGATTGTCGCCCGGAAGGTCTTTTCCTTGAAAACCTCGTTTTAAAATTTTCTAACTTAGAAAATTTCCTATGCTACAGGTGACTCCCATCCCGGGGGCCTTGTTACCCCCACAGCGCGTGGAGCTATTCTCCGACCCGCTGTGGGCGGGGGGCGGGGGGGGGGGGGGATAAGGAACCCCCGGGTGTCGACCGCACCACCCACGAGGAAACTTAGCTCATCCTTGTTAAGATGAGTCGTCCAGACCATCCAAGAAAAAGAAAATAAAGAGGCAATGAAAAGAAACAACAACACAGCTTTATTGATTATCAAACCCGGAGGACATCTTCCCCCTCCGGTGGGCTTCGGAAACGATACAACCCGGGTTCTAACCCGGGGGATTCTCTAAGCCCTAAGGTTCCTACGCCTAATACTCCCGGAGGCTCTCCGCTAGCTCCCGGGTCAAGTCCTGGTACAATGCCCGTACGCGGCGCCGAGCGTCCCGGAGCACATCTTCAGGCGACGGTGGAAGTATCCGGAGGGGAGGGATCATCCGGAGCCCCGGTCGCGGAGGGGACAATTCGGCACGATGATTATCAAAGTTGTCCAAGGGCCACTCCGGACGCCACCTCAACCGGATCGGCTCCCGGACACTATCCTCGCCGCGATTCCCGGAGACAAGGCTTAGCAAGATCAAAGCCGCTTGGGCGTCCCCCGGGGAGCCCCTCCCGGACCTTCGCCCGGG
This sequence comes from Pharus latifolius, assembly GCA_019359835.1. Classification (NCBI taxonomy): domain Eukaryota; kingdom Viridiplantae; phylum Streptophyta; class Magnoliopsida; order Poales; family Poaceae; genus Pharus; species Pharus latifolius. The sequence goes on from CM033323.1 coordinate 70,173,722, forward strand.
AGCAACCTCCCGGGAACCCTGGTAACAGTAAATTCAATTCAAAGACTTAGAAAAAATCCTAACTTCATTGCATTCAAAATGTTTCTGTACAAGTGCCCGGGGCTTCTTCTAAGAAGCTACCAGAATCAAAAGTCCTAAAACAAAAAAAGGGCCCTAGCTAAGACCCGGGGGGAGGCTCATACATGTTCGTTGGCGTCCTCCCCCCGGGGGGCTTCTTCCAAGGTCGGGGCTGGGACGTCTCCTGCCGGAGGCGCCGGAGCCGGGAACCACGCCCGGATGATCCGGTCGTAGAACCCTCCGGCAAGCTGCTCGACCTCCCGGCGCGAAGGCTCGAAGGAGTCCGGGAAGCTTCGGGGGATGCGGCCCCCGATCGCCCGGGCGCCGACCCCCCGGAACTCGATGAGCCCAGCAGCGGCCGCGACGACGGGGATCGCCCGGCCCCGCGCCCGAACATCGGCAGCCTCCGGGATGGCGGAGACCTGTGCGTTGAGAAAACGCACAGCCTCCGCGAGGCTCGCCGGCGGCACCTCCCTGCTCCCGGAGCCTAGGCTTACGCCAAGGCCCTCGAGGGCCGACTGGACGGAGCGGCCCGCGTTCGCCACCGCCCGGACGCTCGAGCTCTCGAGCTCCCGGAGCGCCTCCTCCCTCGCCTTGGCCTCCTCCCGGAGGCGGCCGTTGACGGCCTCGGAAATATGGACCTGGGCCCGGACCTGGGTCAATTCCGCGAGGGCTCCGTCGCGTTCCCGGAGGGCCTACTCGCGCTGCCCTACGGAGGCCGCGGCCCGGCCCTCCGCCTCCTTAAGCAGCCGGGTGACCCGCTGCTCAAGGCCCCAGGTAACAGCTGCCACCTACAAAATATATAGAGTTAGAAAAATCTCAAAGTGCAGGGGATGAATGGAAACGTCATCGACTCGGGTTACCTGGGCCCCGAGGGACTGAAGCCCCTCGAAACGCTCATGGAGCGTCCCTCCCGCGACGAAGGCCTGCACCTTCCGGGTATGCAGGCCCTCCGAGTAGCGGGCGACCTCCCTCGCGGGAGGCAAAGGGGTCTCCCGCCCGGCGCCGCCAGTGTGGCCGGCGGAGGGTCCCTGGACCTCAAGGTCCTGTAACGCGGCCGGCGTCACCGGCGTCTTCGTCGAAGAGGAAGTGCCCCCCGAAGACGTGGCCGAGGAGCTCTCAGCGGGAGCCCCCGCTCGGGGGGGAACCATCAGGCCTTTCCCTGCCCCGGGCCGGAAGGTCCTCGGGGCCTCCTCCTCCGGAGGAACCTCGTAGACCGAGGGGCTCCCCCCCTCGTCCACCGGCCAAACCTGCGTAGGCGAGGCCTCCGCGAATCTCACCTCCAGCCTCTCCGGCTCCAAAGAAGCCGGAAGGGGCAGGAGGGGCTCCACCAAGAGCGGCGACGGGGCGTAGTTCGCCGAGTCGGACGCCGCCCCGCCCGCGGTCGCCTCCTTCCCCCGCGCCTCGACGGGGCCCTTCGGGGGAGGAGGTGTTGCTTCCTTCCGGGCCGGTGCCCGGGCACGCTCGCTCCCGGGGGTCTCGTCCCGGGGCTTCGCCGGTGTCACCGCCGGCGTCGTCGATGGGCCGGGGGTCTTTTGAACTCGGGCCGTCTTGGGCTCCGAGCCCCCGGCCGCCTCCTTCCCCCGTTTGTGCGACCCGGGGGTGGGGAGAGGCTTCCTCTCCGGCAGCTTTAGCCCGTAGGCCGCCGCTACCAAGTTCTTGGGAGGGCCCTCCCCCACGGCGCGCACGACGCGCTCGTGCTCATCGACGAAGTACCTCCCCAGGAGGTTCTCCGCCTTGTCCCGCGCCGCCGGGTACGGCCAGACTGTAAGAGGTAAAGAGTTAGTTAAATTTTTGAAAATTCGTAAATACCATGCAGCAGGTTCCCGGAGCTTACGTCGCGTCACCGGCTTCACCAGGGGCCGCTGCTCGGGGCCCATGCCGATCCCCCTCTTCCCACCGATGAAGGGGGAGATCCAGAGGAGAGCCATCTCCTCGGCGGCGTCCCGCATCGAGCGGGTCTTCTTGGAGAGGATCACCTTGCCGAGGAGCTCGAACTCCTCGTCCGTCCACACTGGAGGCTTCGGCGCGGACGACCGGCTGTAGGTGGGAGGCTCCGGGGCGTACACCACCGCCTCGTCCCAGACCCGGAGGTAAAACCACCTCCGGACCCAATCCCCCCAGTGGTCCCGGGAGGCCGCCGCCGGGTAGTCGATTACCCGGGACGGCAACATCTGGACCATCACCGAACCGAAGGGGGACTTGGGGCCCCCCTTCACCAGGTGGGAGGTCCGCGCCGCCGGTTCGTAGAAGTACCGGAAGGCGCGAAGGATGGGCTCCCGCCCGGTCGCTGTCTCGTAGAGCCAAATGAAGAGACCCATCCGGATGAGCGCGTTCGGGGTGAGGTGGTTGAGAGCCACCCCGTACTCCTTGAGAAACTCCCGGAGCATGGGATGCACCGGGAGCCGGAGCCCCGCCTCCAGGAAGGCCTCGAAGGCCACAACCTCTTCGGGCCTGGGGCGGGGGGCTCCGTCCTTCTTCACGGGGACTCGGATGTCCCCGTTCGCGACGACGCATCTTTCGACCAAGGACTCGGCGTCCTCGGCCGTGAACTCCGACGCCCAGAGGAAATCCGAGGGGATTTCCTCCGCGGGCACTTCCGTGGTCTTCGCTCGACCCTTGGGTGCCATGAGGTTAGTCTTCTTTTTCGGTGGCTAACTTTGCAGGAGGCTACTACTAAAATCTCCCGGACGTCAGCTACCGGAAAGGGCTACCGGGAGAGGGCTACCGGGAGAGCAAAAATTGTTGACGCTGAAAATTTGGAATGAGCTTCCGGGCCCCCCAAGGTCCTATTTATAGGGGCGGGATGTGGTCTAGATGCACGCCACGTGGCACCCGCGAATCAATATGGACCGTAGAAGTTCAAACCGTGAGCGGGAAACGAAGGGACGGGCGTGTGAATCGAGGCGCCGGTTCGAACCGAGCGCGCATTTATGGCGAAACGGCACGGCCTTAAGCGTGGGGCACGGAAACCGAAGCGCCGCGGCTCCGGTGACTTGGCCCGGAGATCTTCCCCGTGACGTGTGCCATACCCACCGGGGACTCGAGCATCGTCCCCGGCGTGCATGGGGGGCTGCTGTCGGGGGAAATCTCCGCAGGACTAAGTCCAGGTAAGTTGTGTCACGATTGCCCGGGGACCTGGCCTCCGGGGCCTCCCCGGGCGCCGCCTTTTGGCCCCCGGGACGGGGCCTCCGGTGCCGTCCCGGGCGCCGCCATTTGGCTCCCGGGACGCGGCCTCCGGTGCCGTCCCGGGTGCCGCCATTTGCCCGGGGACGCGGCCTCCGGTGCCGTCCCGGGCGCCGCCATTTGCACGGGGACGCGGCCTCCGACCCCTCCCCGGGCGCCGCCTTTTGGCTCCCGGGACGCGGCCTCCGGTGCCGTCGCGGGCGCCGCCATTTGCCCGGGGACGTGGCCTCCGGCCCCTCCCCGGGCGCCGCCTTTTGACTCCCGGGACGTGGCCTCTGGTGCCCTCCCGGGCGCCGCCGTTTGGCTCCCGGGACGCGGCCTCCGGTGCCGTCCCGGGCGCCGCCATTTGCCCGGGGACGTGGCGTCCGGGGCCTCCCCGGGCGCCGCCTTTTTGGCCCCTGGGACCTGGCCTTCGGCGTCATCCCGGGCCTCATCGCCCTCCTAAAGGTAAAGTCTCGAGCTGTTTATCACCTGCAGGTCACGCGAGGAGCGCCTCGGGAACAGCGACCACCTGTCAAGCATCCAAGGCGTTTGACCGGGAGAAGGACGGTCCTACCCTTCATTCCGACGGTGGCTTCCGGTGTAGTTTAGGTTTTTTGCTTCTTTTTGGGGCTATAAATAGCCCTTGTACCCCTTTGTTGTAAAGGATTGGTTCTCTTTTATTGGCATAGCTAAACTCACATGCGTGCTCCGGAAGCCTTTCCCCCGGAGAGAGCCTCCCCAGCCGACTCCGGTCGGGAGCGCGTCGACAGGACTAGGGCCCCCACCGGGACCCGAACCTGTATAAACCCGTGTGTCATTTTTTGTGCTTGTCCGGCGAGGGAGGACCGGTCATCCGGTCAACCCGCGCCGCGTAATCTTCGCTAGAATCATTCTCAAAACCTGCCGAGGTATTCGCAATACCACGACACAGTTATTGCTACCGGACAAGTTGGAGCGTCACCGGATGGAGAGCCCGCAATTTTCCTCCTCTGGCGGATTAGGGGGATGTCGTTTTCCTCCTCTTCTTCGTTCCTCTCCCCCTGTATGACGATGAAGTGATTCCAGTCTGCACCTGGAAAAACGGAAGGAACGTGATATCTTACCGCAGTCTTCCTTGCGGTAGGAGGGACGCTCCGTGAAGACCCCACTCCAAGATTTGGCCTGGCTTTCTTGGGGGTGGGATTCCTCGTCCTGGGTTTCGAGGAAACCTTCTTCACGTGCTTCATCGTCGGCTTCCCCAGGGAACCGACGTTCTCGCTTGGGAACGTCGCCTCGGCGAACCGCCCTTGGAGCTGTTTTCATTCCGGTAAAATTGTCAGTGCTGGACATATATAAGACCTGCAACGCAGAAGCCAAGTGAAAGATAACATACCTTTCGGCGCTCCTGTCTAAGGTCGTCGCCGGCGTGAACTAAGCTCTGCGGGCGAGGCGATCCCTTGGGGCCTTCTACCTCGGCGTTATAAGCCCTAAGGAGGTAGTTAGTCCGCCTCTCGATCTCGGATGAGAGCAGGACTGTTCCAGAATGCAAGTTAACTGATGCATTTCAAAAATAAAAGATCTCAGTGCCAGAGAAAGGTACCTTCATTATAGTCCAAGGTGTTGTCCGCCATGGACTTGATCTCCCATGCCGGATGAGCCCTTTTTCACCCGATTCTTCACAAAGTCTCGGATGACATCACGTGCTGTCAACCCCTGTCCGACTAAGTGAAGGATCACCTCGGCGTGCTTCATGAACTCTGAGTTCATTGCTGGGAGGGAGTCCAACTCGCTCGGCTTTTCTGGCCGCGAGTTCTCGAACCACATCCCGCTCTCAGTTGGCGGGGTGCAGTAGAACCATTTCTGGTGCCACTCGTGCACTAAGTCACGCAGGGGTGGGAAGGGATAGTCTTTCTTCTCCCTTATCTGGAAGTATATGCATCCAGCGGCGTTGGCACTCTTTGACCACGCCAAGAAGTAGAAACGTCGGAAGAGTTCCACATTGGGATACACTCCGACGTACGCCTCGCACAGATGTTGGAATACTGCGAGGATTAGGACTGCATTTGGGTGGAGGTTGATCAGTTCTAACCCATAATTCTCAAGAACGTCCTTCAGGAACCGACTCTTAGGGAATCGGAACCCGCACCGCAGGTACTCCTAAAAAATCACCAGTTCGCCCTCTTGGACGACTGGGGTTTCTTGGTCCTTCTCCGTGGGCCGCCAGTTGATTAGCAGCCACGGAGGAAGGATCTCATCCTTCTCCAACGCCAACAGACTCTCCTCTGAGTGGTGGATCGATCGGCTCCAAGACGCCATTTTTGGTGAGGAATTGGGGGAAAGGTTGGCGGCTTTGGGAAGATGGAGGCTGAAAGGAACGAGGGTTTTGTGCGGCAGAAATGGCAAGGGTTTTGGTTGTGTGGCTTCCTCTAGAAGCTACCTACTCCTTTTATAGACCCCAGGAGGCGCACTTCTGTGAGTAACGTTCCACTCAAACGTTCCACTGAATATTTTATTCATTTCTCATAATGGATACTGTCTCTGGCGGACCCGTTAAGGTGTTCCAGGCATCGGATCCAAAACAGAAAGACTTCTTTGTTTCAGAGTCTGAAAGTACAAAAGCCTAAAAAGTTTTTCAGGGGCTTCCAGAGGACGTTTTCCTTCATATGCCTTGTATATTTTCATGAAAAATCCTATGGCCCAATTTTTGGACGTATGGATATATTCTGATCGGGTTGTGGTATGATCGAAACCATGCTTTCGATTAAGCTCCGATTCTAATCGAAGTGACGATCTGACCGAGCCTCAGTTCTGGTCGCAGTAAGCTTCGGTTCTAACCGCGGCTTTGAGTCCGATCGCGATATCAGTGCTGGTCGCAGTACTACAATAAAAACGCGGTTCTAACCGCAGAACTGAAGTTCGCCTGTGTATGAGTGGTTACAAAGACATTCCTTGCGGCCATATTTTCGCATAGAAGAGCTAAAGAACATTTATGTGAAGAAAAAGAAAAATTTTATTTCGTACATTCTTTGCATACAAAAGGGATACCGGTGACCAGAGCGTCGACCTGATCTGAAAGGAGTTTGCAAAGTTCTCCTAGGGACATATTGCTGTCAGTAGGATCTACACTGACAACTCCCAGAGAATTAGCAACTAATCTAAGCCTATCTACATCGTCCCTAACAAGAGACGCACTACTGTTCCTAATCAAATCAGAGAGTTCCCGCTGTTGCTAAGCGTGGTCCCTCTCTCGACAGAACTGATGCGCCTCTTCACGGGATTGTTCAAAACATTCTGCTAGATGCAGAATCGCCGAAGACATCTCTTCGGTTTTCTTCTCCAGGGCCTTCTTCTCCTCTGGAAGAATCTGCCCGAGGAGAAGAGGTAGAATCGTAGTAGGCTGATCACTAGGGCCTCCAATCTCCTACATTTGCAAAAGTTAGTTGCACTAACTATAACTATCAGCAAAAGGAAATGAGGATCATTACCTGTCCCTGCTAGCCATCCTGGAAAGTAGATCATCCGATAAAAGCGGATGATCACCAGATGGTGGAAGTGCAACCTTCCCACCAGAAGATTGCTTCCCCAACACAAGTTGAGGATCTTCTGGTCGAGTAGTCACCGCTTGCCGACTAGAAAATCGATCACCCAAACAAAAGCAGGGAGTGTTGGAGTAAAGAACAGAAGGAAGAAAGAACAATGGTACGTCTTCTACCTTTGCCCTGCTGGAAGATCCTTCGTCAACCTTGGGTTTCTTCCTTGAAGGAGATGGATCTTTAGGCATTTGAGGGAGTCAGGTTAAAAATCCGATGCATGTCTTTAAATTCGAAATAAACACGTCCCTTCGTTTTCTTCGAATTTGGGGGCTAGCTGACGAGGATTGACACCCGAGTCAGTTCAAATAAATGCACTGTTGGTTCAGGATAGATTCGAGCCATACATGTGCCCGGCGGTGCGAACTCAAGTCGTTTCTGGGAAGCATCAGCCCAAGGTCGCAGGCTTTGTGCAATCAGATCACAGCTAGTGCGCGGTCAGAAGTTCGTGTGCTGTGCGCGGACAGAAGGTCGAAGATGTTGCGCGGTCAACCAACATCGCGCGGTCAGAGCATCTTCGACCAGGGAACATGGGAGTATTCTTTTCCTATAACAGGAATATCCCAAGTATCCCGAAGATTCTTTCACGTGGGGATCAACCGTCAGGAGGTTAATACGTGCAGTTATCCACAAATAACACGTGTTAAACCTGCGTGGGAGTTAAGAGCGATTCTCCAAACCGCATCCAAGCAACTGCTTGATGCAGTTACGACTTGGTGCCCTTTCAAACAGTATAAAAGGGCGGCATGATGTATCAAACGAGAGAGATCGATAAAGAGATCAAGACACGACTCAAACAACCAAGTTTACGGCCTAGATTAGATAGTTTTTATAAGCCTCCCTGGCTTCTTTCTATACACTTACATAGGAAAAACCTTCGCCTGTGAAGGTCTTTTCCTGCCATCTTGTAAATCTTTACTACGTATAGTGAAATCCCAACAGGACGTAGGGCTATTACTCCCACCATCGAGGACCAGAACCTGTATAAATTTCTCTGTGCTCCAGTTCTCCATAGTTCTACATAGCTTCTCGGAGGGTCACCCTGAAAGGTCTCACTATTATAAATTTTTCATAAGTTCGGCTGAGGACCTTGAGTCCGAATCGTCGACACTGATGTTGAGTTACATTTGTCTTGGTTATCTCTTCTGGCTTTCTCATCTCAGCTCAACTCATCAATGCAAGAGTTGAGTTGAGTTGAGATGTGAAAGCCCGAGCAAATCACGAAGACAAATGAAAGATGCTTTCTATAGGTCCTGATTTGAGAAACACGCCAGGCTTGAGGATCTTCTCGACCTTCACATCCATCCAGCTCTCGATGGTGATCTTCACCTTTTCTTTCGCCAACAAGCCAACGTAGGCAGCATACTGCGACGACGAACTGTGAACTATGTTGCCCCTTGTGAACATCTTCCAAGGACCTGCACAGAATCATATTGAAAAGAAGAAATATAAAAATGAAAGATACAGGAATCGCAGGATAATTTCCATCATAGGATTAGAATAATCCAATAATGCTGAAATTTTACTTGCCTTGCTTGCAATGCCAAAATCTAGACCAGGGAGTTGAAACTACGATCGATGTTGGATTTGATTCACTAGAGAAACTAGTGGCCATCGATGGAGGTGTGGCGGCCATCAATGGAGGTTACGGATTAGGGCTTTTCATGCCCAAGGAGAAAAATAAGTGGAACAATTCAACTGGAAGCAAAACTCCAGGGAGGGAAGTATTTATAGAAGTCGAACTGTTCACAAAATTCCAGGATATTATAGACAGTTTGGACCTAATCATCTTCTGTGATAGTAGAGTAGACGGTTGACTTTCTAATTATCACAGACGGTTCTGCAGTAAACACCGACTGTGATAGTAAAGCGGACAGTTTTGACCTCAGAATCGTCTGTGATATTCTAATTATCACCGACGGTTTAGATGTCAAAGCTGTCGGTGATATTTCTGCCATAGTTCTACACAAATGCATCGATATTACCGACGATTTTAAAGTGAAAACTGTCAGTGATAGTTTCTGTGATATTCTAATTATCACCGACGGTTGATATATCAAAATCGTCTGTGATATTCTGTCATAGTTCTACACAAATGCACCGATATTACCGACGGTTTTTAAGTGAAAACCATCAGTGATATTTTACTATTACATACGGTATTATGTAGAACCGTCTGTATTGAACCTGGTATAAAAGGTCTTTTGGCGGATGTTTCAAGCTAGTCGTACACTCTTGCTCGACATACTGTCCAGTTGGAAGAGATCTGGGTCAAGGAAGAGCAATATCTCAAAAGGAGAGCATTTGGGGGCAACAAATTTGAAGATCCAAGGTTGGTACTTGGTCCTAATGCATACACATTACTTAATTTCATCATCAATATCGATCTCCATTGATTGATCAAATTAGAGGGAGAGGGAGGGGAAGGTAGAGTAGCAAATCCTGGTTGTAACTCATTTTTTGACCTATAGCTATTTAATTGTTTTATGATGTGTGTTATCCACGCCCCCAATTAGTTACTAACTAATTGCTTGCAGTTCAAGTAGTAGTACTTAGCATGTGTATGAATTTAATTGCAGATGGTCCATCGAGACTGGATGTATAATTACAATCGAGTGAGCCAAGAATACATGAAAGCTGTTTTAGATTTCCAAAAAGTTGCTGAGCAAGACATGGTGAAGAAGGGTTTACCATATATGTACTGTCCTTGCGTAGACTGCCAGAATCTTAAGATGTTCACCAACTCATCCCAAATTGTCGCCCATTTGATCCGACGTGGTTTCAAAAAGGGTTACACGTGTTGGGCCCACCATGGAGAAGAGACAACTGCAGAAACAAGTGCCACTTAGGTTGAGGAATAGGACATGTCGGATCCCAACAACGACTTCGATGAGGATATGCCAGAGGATGATAATTTAGATGACATGTTGCGTGATGTGGAAGGAAATTACAGTAAAAGGGAGTTTGGTAAATTCAAGCGCTTGATTGAAGACTCAGAAAAGCCATTGTTCCCTGGTTGCAAGTCGAAGTACACAAAGTTGGCTTCCATCTTTGAACTGTTAAAATTGAAGGCAAGTAACAGCTAGACCGACAAGCGTTTCACAGCACTGTTAGATCTTTTGGTGAACATGCTTCCAGAAGGAAACGAGTTGCCAAAAAACACCTACCAAGTGAAAAAGCTATTGTGTCCTTTGGGAATGGAAGTAGAAAGGATACACGCATGCCCTAATGATTTCATCCTTTACCGTAATGACTACAAGGATATGCATGTTTGTCCGGTGTGCGGCGCATCCCACTATAAGTGTAAGGAACAAACTGACGACGGCGACTGCGTAGAGATAAAGCAAGGACCTCCTGCTAAGGTGTTGTGGTATTTGCCCGTCCTTCTCCGCTTGCACCGTTTGTTTGCAAACTGTAAAGAGGCAAATTTATTGCGTTGGCACTCGGAAGACCGGAAGAAGGATGGAAAGCTGAGACACCCCGCTGATTCTTCACAGTGGAGAAACATCGGCAGGGAGTTTGTTAACTTCGAAGCGGAATTGAGGAATATAAGGTTCGGGTTGAGTACCGATGGAATTAATCCTTTTGGTAACATGAGCAATCGGCATAGCACTTGGCCGATTCTTTTGTGTATCTACAACCTTCCTCCTTGGTTGTATATGAAGCGCAAGTACATCATGATGTCTCTACTTATCTCAGGACCAAAACAACCCGAAAACGATATTGATGTGTGCCTAGCACCATTGATAGAGGATCTGGTAACAATGTGGAATGAAGGGGTGCAGGTATGGGACGCATACAAACGAGAGACCTTCATCCTACGTGCTATGATATTCTGCACCATCAATGATTTCCTTGCCCTTGGAAATTTATCGAGCCGTAGTACGAAAGAAGCCAAAGCTTGTCCCCACTGCGAAGATGAGACTGAGAGCGTGTGGCTGAAGAATTGCAGGAAAACAGTGTACATGCATCACCATAGGTTTCTTCCAAAGAATGATGCGTATCATAAGAGGAAGAGGGAATTTGACGGCCACAAGGAAGATGGTTCAGCCTCGAAGCCTATGTGTGGGAAAGAAGTTTACTCACGGGTGAAGGACATGGATGTTGTGTTTGGAAAGGGTCATAAATTGAAACCCCGCACGACGAACACTTGGAAGAAGAGATCGATATTTTGGGATTTACCGTATTGGGAGCATTTAGAGGTTCGTCATTGCATTGATGTCATGCATGTAGAGAAGAATGTTTGCGACAGTTTAATCGGGTTATTGCTGAACATTTCGGGGAAGACAAATGATGGCGTCAATGTGCGGCGTGACATGATCGAAATGAAAATCAGGCCCGAGCTAGCATCGAGAGAGGACGAGAAAGGCCGTATATACCTCCCCCCTGCATGCTGCACTTTGTGCAAGGCTTAGAGGATAGAACTCTGTAAGTGTCTCTATGGTGTTAAAGTTCCATCGGGTTACTCCGCAAATATGAAAAAGCTTGTGTCCATGGGCGATTTGAAATTGCTTGGTATGAAGTCTCACGATTGTCACGTGTTGATGGCACAAATGCTTCCTGTTGCCATCCGGAGTATTCTGCCGCATAAGGTTAGAGAGACGATCACGAGGCTGTGTTATTTCTTCAATGCAATTTCTTGCAAGGTCATTGATCCTGAGGGAGATGTATTTTCAAACTCTTTGTCAGCTTGAGATGTATTTTCCTCCATCATTTTTTGATATCATGGTCCATCTCACTGTCCACCTTGTCAAAGAAATCAAGATATGTGGACCCGTGTTCCTACGTTATATGTATCCATTCGAGAGGTACATGGGTGCACTTAAGGCCTACATAAGGAATCGCTCTTGGCCCGAGGGTAGCATTGTTGAAGGTTATGCAGCGCAAGAGGTTATTGAGTTTTGCGTCGATTACATGACCGAGGTAGAAGTAATAGGAGTTCCTGTGTCTCGTCACGAGGGGAGGATGGTGTTGGGACTATCGGACGGAGAGCAATCACTCCTGATTTCGATATGTACTCGAAAGCTCAATTTTGGGTCTTGCAACACATGACGGAGGTGTCTCCGTACATCGATGAGCACAAGGAGATGCTACGACAAGACAATCCTCACCGATCCGAGGTTTGGATCACGAGAGAACATAACAGTTGATTCAACGTGTGGATGAAAGTGCGAATCACTGGGGAGTCCGAAAGTGCGAATCACTGGGGAACCTTAAATGGTTGGAAAAATGGCCCACATTTACTGTACAGACATGGCGTGAGCGTAGCAGCTTTTCATGAGGAGTTCAGCGAGACAGGCCCAACAAGGGTGTGAAGGTTGACAGTTACGGTTTCACTTCTGTGGATCTCGATCGAGTTGTGTTGGGGGAAATCTCCGTGCGATCAAGTCTAGGTAAGGGGCAATGGTCCTGGGGCCTTCGTCCCGGTTGCCGCCTTTTGCCCGGGGATAAGGACCTCGGTGACCCCCCATCTAGGGAGCTACCTTTGGCCTGGGGACAAGGGCCCCGGTGACCCCCATATTGGGCGTCATCATCGGCCTTGGGACCCTTATCCCGGAGCCTTCGTCCTGGGTGCCGCCTTTCGCCCGGGGACAATGATCTCGAAGCCTTCGTCCTGGGCGCCGCCTTCTGCCCGGGGACAACGGTCCTAGAACCTTCGTCCCGGACGGCACCTTTGGCCTGGAGACAACGGTCCTCGAACCTTCGTCCTGGGGACAAGAGTCCCGGTGACCCCCGTCCCGGGCGCTGCCTTTCGCCCGGGGGCAACAGTCCCAGCACCTTCGTCCCGGGCACCGCCTTTGGCTTGGGGACAAGGGTCCCAGTGACCCCCGTCCCGAGTGCCACCTTTCGCCCGGGGACAACGGTCCCGGAACCTTCGACCCGGGTGCCGCCTTTGGCCCGGGAACAAGGGTCCCGGTGACCCCCATCCCGGGCGCCGCTTTTGTCCTTGGGACAAGGGTCCCGGTGACCCCGTCCCGGGCGCGGCCTTTTGCTCGGGGACAACGGTCTCGGAACCTTCGTCCCAAGCGCCGCCTCTTGCCCGGGGACAACGGTTCTGGAACCTTCGTCCCGGGCGCCACCTTTGGTCCGGGGACAAGGGTCCCGGTGACCCCCGTCCCAGGCGCCGCCTTTCGCCCGGGGACAACGGTCCCGGAACCTTCGTCCCGAACCCCGCCTTTGGCCCGGGAACAAGGGTACCGGTGACCCCCGTCCCGGGCGTCGCCTTTTGCCCGGGGACAATAGTCCCGGAACCTTCATCCCGGGCGCCGCTTTTTGCCTGGGGACAACGGTCCCAGAACCTTCGTCCTGGGCGCCGCCTTTGGCCCGGGGACAACTGTCCCGGTGACCCCCGTCCTGGGCGCCGCCTTTTGCCCAGGGACAAGGGCCCCGGTGACCCCCGTCCCGGACGCGGTCACGTGAGGGTCACGCGAGGAGCGCCTCGGGAACTGGCGAAGACACTTGTCAAGCATGCAGCCCCCTCGGCCGGAACAAGGATGTCAGTGCCCCCTGATCCAACGGCCGCAGCCGGGGTAGTTTGGTCGTTTTGCATCTTTTGGGCCTATATAAGCCCTTGTATACCTTTGTTGTAAGGGAGAGACAACTCATTTTACATCAATACACAAAAACGAATAGGAGTGCTTAGGAGCACTCTCCCCACGAGAGAACTCCCCTAGCCAACTCTTGTTGGGAGCACGTCGACAGGACTAGGGTCTCCACTGAGACCTGAACCTGTATAAATCTTCGTGTCACTTGCTGCATTTGTCCGACGGGAGAGGACCAGTCACTCGGTCAGCTCGCATCGTCTTTGTCTAGCTAGGAACCTCCACTCAACCTGCCGGGGTATTCGCAATACCACGACAGTTGGCGCCATCCGTGGGGACTTCGCGACAAATTGCCATGGTTCCCCCAAAGCACGTAGCTCGCGCCCTACCTGGTGATGCCGGTCCCAGTGACCTGGTGCCACCCCCCCGAAGCACGGCTGCTCCGGCACTTCCGCCTGGACACGGCCAAACCCAGGTACCACTTCTAACCCTTCCGGTAGTTTTCGGTGGACAGGCCTCCGGGTCTAATCCGGTGACCGTGGGGGCCCCGGGGGGGGGGGGGCTAGCCTTCCCCCGGTGGCTCCCCCAGCCTCCTGGGACCTGCTCAAGGCTCTTGTGGAGGGCCAACTCTGCGCCCAGCGCTCCATGGATGAACTCCTCCGCGTTTTGGCGCGGCCACCGGCCCCTATCTATCCACCCAGTTCCTGTTCATGGGGGCAATGCCCCCGTTTATGGGACACCCGGTGGCCCCTCCGATCTTCGGAGGCCCGGCCACTCCCGGGACCTATGATGACACCGGAGGTTACGTTCCCCCAGCGGGCCCGTGGTCCGGAGCCTTCCCAGTGCCGAGGACCTTCCCGATGCCGAGGGCTTACCTCATTCCCGGAGCCTTCCCCATCCCGGGGGCTCACCCCACACTGGGGATCTTCCCGTGGCTGAGAGCCGGTTTCGCCCAGCCGATCGTGTCTCTCACGTCGGAGGTGGCCCACCAGGTGGCTCCCACACTGCCGTGGGACCTCCCCAGTGAGGGCCCCTCCTCTCCGGTTCCGAACATTGCTCCCAGGGACGGCCTAGTGGTGGAGTCCGCCCGCGTCCCGGTAGCACCTTCCGAGCCGGTGACCGCCGCGCATGAGCTCCCTCCTCCCCCGGGGCCACCCCCGAAGGCTCCCCCAGCGGATCAGGTCCGCTTTACCCAAGAGGAGGTCGAGCAAATGCATACCACCAAGTCTGGAGAGGCTCACTCACGCTACCGGCCTAAACCCCCCCCGGCTCGTGGACGCGGTGAACCACATTCCCATCCCAACCGAGGGAAGAGGCCCGTTGAGGAAGCAACCACCACTTCTGGGGGATGCCGAGACATCCAGGAGGTTAGTTCGACTAACCCGGAGGAGAAGGGATGCTATCGCTGCATCGGTGGACCTCTTGGACCCCTTCCCGACTCCGACAACGAACACGCGTCCCCCGTAAGAGGGGATAGTGACAGGGACTCTCCCCGGGATGTAGAGAGGGCTAACCAACCGCTGTGCCGCCGGCTCCAGTGCATTCGATGGCCGCGACCTTACCGACCGCCGCACATCGAACACTACAATGGTGAGGCCGATCCCTACAAGTTTGTGCAGGGTGTATTCCACAGCCATCTCGGCGGCTGGGGGGGACGAGACAGTCCAGTGCAACGTCTTCCCCCTCTACCTTACCGGGATCACCCGCTCATGGTTCTACAACCTGAAGGCTGGCTCCATCAAGTCTTTCGCGCAGCTCAAGCGTGAATTTTGTGCGAACTTCCAGGTGAACTATGTGCGTCCCCTGGATTCATCGCAACTCTACATCGTCCGGCAGAGGACAGGGGAGACCATCTGCAGCTTTTTCAAGCACTTTGCTCAGGTCAAGAGCAATGTAGCTCACGTCCCCGACTCCACAGTCATTGAGCCGTGCAAGAGCGGGATCCTCCCCGGGGAGCTCCATCGGAGACTCTCCCGAAGTTGCCCTTCCTCCGCTGACGAGCTCTTCACTGTGCTCGAGAAATACGCTCGGGCAGAGGAGGACGACCTCTGGAAGAAAAACCAGGGGGCTCCCGCCCCAGTTGATCAGGAGGCTAGGGACCCCCTTAAGCACCCCAAGAGGGGCAATCGTAGTGAGCCACGGCCTCGGGACACCTTTGTCCTCGAGGGCGGAGGCGGCTCGCGCGATGCCTCCAAGGGCAACCGTCCCTTCCCCAAGCCGAAAGGCTCTCGGGGGGGGGGGGGCAGTCGTCCCGCGACCGTGAAGGCCCCGTGGCGCGAGGCAAGGAGGGCCTGTGGTGCACTTTCCACAAGTCCAATACCCACGCTACCCGGGAATGCCACCAACTTCTCCAACACTTCACCGCATTCCTCGACCAGCGTGTGCAGGGGGGTCCTGCCTCCTTGCCCTCCCAGCCGGCTTTGCCGGCCCTTCCTGCCCCCTCGGGGGAGCAGCAAGGACAAGCGCGGGAAGGAGGCCCACCAGAAGAGTTCCCCTTCCAAACCTCCCAAAGGCGTGTCAACGTCATCACGGGGGGGTCTGCCTCTGGGCAAGACTCCAAGCACCAGTGCAAGGAGTATGCGCGTGAGGTAAAGGTTGTGTGGGTGCTTGATACGTCTCGGCCACCAAAGTGGTCGGACATCCCCCTCACTTTTACAGTGGAAGACGCGTGCGGGGTTCGCTTCCCCCATGACGACGCGCTCATCGTTTCTGCCACTGTCTACAACTGCCACCTGGTTCATATCCTCGTCGATGGGGGAAGCTCCGCTGATGTCCTGTACCTGAAGGCGTTTAGGAAGATGCAGGTCAACGAGAAGCTACTGCAGCCTGCAGTAGGGCCCTTGTAGGGCTTCATCTCGGGGAAGACAATCCACCCGGTGGGGAAGGTGGATCTCCCCATGACCTTTGGTGCCCCAAAAAACTACCAGACGGAGATGGTCCGGTTCGACGTGGTGGACCTCCCCTCTTCATACAACGCAATCATGGGGAGGACCACAATCGACTGCTTGGGGGCGGCGATCCACCAGAGCTATCTCTGCATGAAGATCCCCGGACCTCATGGCGTGATCACCGCTCGAGGCGACCAAGATGTAGCCCGCGCTCTGTACAAGCGCGCCGCCGCAATGATTGGGAGCATCAATGTCGAGCCCCGAACAGGGTACCACGACTTCTCCCATGGAGACCCAGCTCGCTGCGGCTGGCCTCATACATACATACTATTGACTTCCTTGGATAAGTCAAGCACAGGAGTTCATTGCAGCAGAGTAACTTACAAAATATTATTCATAAACAGTATGGCCTGCTGGCCTGATACATCAAAAGGGTAATACAATGCCTTCATGGCACAAATGGTCTAATTAAAAAAAATAACAACTACGCGGCGGAAGCTAGGCGAACCCACACAGTCGTAAGAAGTTGACAGCAGAACAACACACATCAGGGCTCCGGTAGAATTGGCTCTCCTCCTTCTGGATCCACGAAATCTTCCAAAGCTTCATTTTGATCATAGAGCACTCCATCTATTTGATGAAAGGTTGCAAGGGTGAGCACTTACGTACTCAGCAAGTCATAGGTAAGAGTAGATTTACATATAGTAGTGATGATATGATCCTATACTATTAAGGGAAAGAGGGAAGGGTTTTTCAAAATACTTTTTCTTTCAAGCTTTTCAAATCTCATGCTCATGGCAACATTTCATATACTTAGGGCACAATCCACGTGCCTCTTAGATATTATATGATCACTAGATTATGGTACTACCGCGACATGTCAACACATGACAGCCCACGGCAGCAGCCTTTATCATGACAACACATGTCATTTGGGTAATCTTGACTTAATAAATTTTAATTTATAAAACAATACTTGTGTCACACCCCCATGGATTTAATCCACCGCGGCATACTCCTAAAACTCGGAGCACGAAGTATTCGAATACATTTTTAACTCTGCAGAGGGGTACCAATTTACCCGCAAGATATATCCACTTTCATGCCCTTCCTATCACAAGGATTGGACCCCTGACTCACTTCATACTGTGAGTGGCAAGGTGGAGATAACAAGAACTTTTGCCATGTTTCACACACAATTCACCCCAGACCATGCAGTTCCACTCAGAAACTACAGTTGTGGTGAGGTTACACAGCCCCCACTAATTGGCATCTTCCCACTCAGGGTTAGCGTGCATCATCACACTCAGTGATTTGTGTAGGAGCGCACTCCGTGTCAATCGTGCATTTGTCCTATTGGGGTTTCATGTGTGATCCACAGACTACTTGTTCAGGCCTGTCCCATACTAGGCTTGCGGTTGGCACGTTAAGCATGCCACTAGATGCACAACACAAGATTCTAGTCCTTATATGCCAGTGACCAGATCACAACACAATTCATGCACTTCCAGTGCTGGCACATCCTGTGCGACCAAGCACCTCCAGTCCTTTCACCATTCCATACCAAAATACTGGTCACGGCTAGGTGGTTTTATTTCATGAATATAGATTTATATACAAATATTTATCAATTCATGGCTTACTACTAATCAATTCATTTTTTCACAGGCAATCAGCCTGATGCTGCCATTTCATCTCTTTTTTCAACACATACAATACTACTTTATAATTAAGGTATATTCTAGCAATTCATAAAATATAGGTTCAAGATGTTCAAGAATATGACTTGCCTTCCGCGTCGTAAGAAATAGCAGTCGATGTCGGGTCTGCGACGAAGTCTTTGAACTCGGGCTCTTGCTTTGAACAAAGATCAAACAAGCAAACAGGCATTACAATCAATCCTACTCTTACTAATCCACTACATGCAATAATGCAAGGTGAAAGCGTTTCGGCGATACAACATTTGGGGTTCTGAAAAGCGATTAGGGTTAAACTATGGAAACCAGGGTTAAGATTAGTTGTCATAGGTTTACAAGGTTCCAAATGTTCCAAAATATCAGAATAATATCAAGGTTGCGACTGGTTCGCCCAAAAACAGTGAACGTCTTTAGGTCGACATTCGGTTCAAGGCATCGACATAAGGTCGATGGATAATGGAGGGCTCATCTCAAGTTGTGATAGTAGAAGAAAATGTAGATCACAACATCAGGAGTCTAAGGGACAAAGTTATTTTCCAAATACATGGTTGGAAGTAGGTGAGAAGGCTCAATGCCACTGGCTGACATAGTTTGGCATAGGCTGGACATGTCGAGAAACTAGGGTTAGCCATAGCTTTTGATCTAGGGCTCCAAATGATGCACCACTTTGTCTAGTTGGTAGGCCTTGCTAATAGAAACAAATGTCTCAACAAGAACCAAGGCAGGAGATGGCCGAAAAGTGGTGAAATCCGGCGAAGAAGTCCTGTAACTGAAATCACAAGAAATAATAACAGTACAGCAAATAGGGCATAGCCATAACTTCTGTTCTAGGCCAAATCAGAAGTCGTGCTAGTAGACAAAAATACTCAGGAGGATGGAAAACATCTAAATGGAAAAGTGGTTGGAGCTGGGTCGACTGAGATCAACGTCCAGCGACCAGCGCTGGAGAAGGAGATGCAAATTTGGGCATTTCTGTTCTAGGGCAACTGGACTCGATTCCTTGCTTGTGGATGATCTCTAGGGCTTAAGAAAGCTACTGGTGAAGTTAGATTAGCTAGATATGCACTAGAGAAGCCTAACAGCAAGCTTCAGTGAACAAGCAAAGTTCCAATTTGGGGTTTTCCACATTTTAGCAAAAACTTCGATTCTGGTTGCTTAGGGATGTTGAGAAGGGTCTACTTATCATGATTGATCACTGGCTCGAGTGCTGGATCGGTTTAGTTAGAGTTTAATTGCTCACCGGAGTTCTAGATGAAACACGGCGATTGTCGGCGACAGAAAGCATTTAAACTTAATTCCAAGCTTGAGAAGTATCAGGGTGAAGTAATGTACTCACTGGAGTAGCTGGATGGAGAAGAGAAGCAGTGGAGAAGCTTGGCACCGAAGCTCTCTTCTTGAGCTCGTCGGAGAAGAAGAAGGCTACAGCAAGATTGCAGTGTTTACTGGTGTTCTGGGGCGTGAGAAATGAACCGAGTGCAGGGCTTAAATAGGCGTAGCTGGAAGCTCTCAACGGTCACAAATGCATGGAGAATTGAAGCCGACTGGATTTGATGGAGATTTGACATCACGGCGAGTTGGCATCGAGGTGACCGGCGCAGCTGGCATGAAGGCTTTACAGCTGGTCCTGCTATGTTTTGATGGTTGGGCTCAGCATGACTTCCAAGTGGCAGAAAGCTTCTGCTGGAGCCGTTGATGGTGGCGTGTAAACGGGAGAAAATCAGCTGCCGTGGTGAACACCGGGAAAGATCTATAGCGGCCAATCCACGAGCAGGTACTTGGCAGCGATCAGTGGGTACAGTAGCTGGTGGTCGAAGCAAAATAGCAGCAGCAATAGGTCGAAGTCGAAGGGTGTTGCGTTCGTGCGCTGGAACCAGGTTGTGATGGCATGTGAGCTGAGGTCGAGGTAACGGGCACAATCGAAGTAGCAGAAGTGATCGAGGTCGATTGGAACTACAGTGGTCGAAGATACAGGGTCTGGTCGATTTGAAGTAGAGGTCGAGGTCGAACACAGCAGATCTGGTCGGTTTTAGCTGAGGTGGTCGAACCAGGGGCATAAATGTGATGGTTTTTTATTAGCTTTTGGACTGAACTGTAAATCTGGTCTTAGAGATGATTAATTTGAGATCTGATTGAATGGCTGAGTATAATATTTCTATTAATACTCATTTAGCTCAAATTTGGAGGAAGTTTGATAAGATCTGAGGGATTTCACCTATTTTTGAAAATAGGGTAGAATTAGGGTAAAATAGATTTGAATTTTGTCGATCTCGAATTCTGGCAATTGGAGTGGGATTTTGAAGATTGGGCAGAAGAGAGATTTGTATCAAATAGCATTTGGCAGGCATTCCCTGAAGAAATTCTGGATTTGGAGTTGATTTGTGGCTTTTAGCCTGTTGGGGGAAATCTCCGTGAGACTAAGTCCAGGTAAGGGGCTACGCCATTTGCCCGGGGACAAGGCCCCTGGTGGCTTGTCCCGGGAGCCGCTTTTTGCCCCGGGACAAGGCCCCCGGTGCTTGCCCCGGTGGCTTGTCCCGGGCGCCGCCTTTTGCCCGGGGACAAGGCCTCCGGTGAATTTGCCCCGGGACAAGGCCCTTGTCCCGGGCGCCGCCTTTTGCCAAGGGACAAGGCCCCCGGTGGCTTGTCCCGGGCGCCCCCGTCCTTCTGAAGATAGGGGCCTCCGATTCCAGGTCACGTGAGGGCCACGCGAGGAGCGCCTCAGGAATCGGCAGACACCTGTCAAGCATCCGAGGGCCCTGGCCGGAAGAAGGACGTTGCTACCCCTCGATCCAATGGTGGTAGGCGGGGTAGTTTAGTCTTTTTGCTTCTTTTGGGGCTATATAAGCCCTTGTACATCTCTTATAAAAGACAATTGCTCATTATTGCTTGGAATAGACAATCTCACAGGTGTGCTCCGGAGCCATCTCTCCCCTGAGAGAGCTCCCCTAGCCTACTCCGGTTGGGAGCACACCGACAGGACTAGGGCCTCCACTGAGACCCGAACCTGTATAAATCTTCATGTCACTTGTTGCGTTTGCCCGACGGGGGAGGACTGGTCACCTGGTCAGCCCGCGTCATATTTTGTTCACTAGGATCTTCCACGAAACCTGCCGGGGTATTCGTAATACCACGACAGTTGGCGCTGTTCGTGGCGAATCGTGACAAGACGCCATGGCTCCCCCAAGAACGAGGGCCTGCGCCCTTCCCGGTGACGCCGGTCTCAGTGACCCGGCGCCGCCCATCCAGGACATGACCGTCCCAGCGCTTCCGCCCGGAGGCGGCCACTCAGGTACCGCCTCCCACCTTCCCTGTCAATTTCGGTGGTTCGACCTCCGGGTCAGTCCAGGTGACCGCGGTCGCCTCGGCCGGGACCATTCTCCCCCCGACGGCTTCCCCGGCTCCCCGGGACGCCTTGCTTGAGGCCTTAGTGTAGGGCCAACTACGCGCCCAGCACTCTATGGATGAACTGCTCCATGTCTTGGCGCGGCCACCCGCCCCCACATACTCGCAGTACCCATTCCTGGGGGCTATGCCCCCGTTTATGGGTCACCCGGTGGCCCCTCTGGCCCCCGGAGGCCTGGCCTCTCTGTGCGCTCCCGCCGGAGGGTACCCTCCTCTGGCGGGCAATCCGTCCGGAGCCTTCCCGGCGCCGGGAGCCTTCCCGATGCCAGGAGGTTACTTCATGCCCGGGGCCTTCGCGGTACCTGGGGGACACCCCGTTTTGGGCCCATTCCCAGGGCCGGGGGCCCACTACTTGCCGGGGGTTTTCCCTGCACCGGGAGCCAGTCCCACCCCGCAGGTCGTGTTTACCGCACCAGGGGCGGTTGACAGAGCAGCTCCTGTGCCGCAGCGAACCCCCCCCGCAGCGGCGCCTCAGTTCCGGACGTCACCGCGGGGGTTTCCCCCACCCCGGTTCTGTATAATATAGGGGTTCCCCCCTTTCCGGTTCCGGGCGTCGCCGCGGGGGTTCCCTCCCCGGTTCCGGATAATACAGGGGTTCCCCCCTTTCCGGTTCCAGGCGTCGCCGCAGGGGGCTCCCCCTCACCAGCCCCAGTAGCACCCGGGCCGGTGGCTACAGCGCACGAGCTCCCTCCTCCCCAAGGCCACCCCCAAGGGCGCCTCCGGCGGATCAAGTCGGCTTTGCCCGGGAGGAGGTTGAGCGAATGCGTGGAACCAAGTCCAGGGAGGAACCTCCCCTGGGTCGCGAACGCGGAGAGCTTCGCTTCCGCTCCGACAGGGGGAAGAGACCCGCCGAAGAACCAACCTCTCCGGGGGAGCGCCCGGACGTCTTGGAGATCAGCTCCACCAACCCGGAAGAAAAACGCCGTTACCGCCACACCGGTGGACCTCTTAGGCCCCTTCCTGACTCCAACAACGAACGCGCGTCCCCTGTCAAAGGGGACAGCGATCGGGACTCCCCGAGAAGTGGAGGGGGCTAACCAGCCGCTGTGCCCCAGACTACGGAGCATTCGATGGCCGCGGCCTTACCGCCCGCCGCACATCGAACACTATAACAGTGAGGCCGATCCTTACGAATTTGTGCAAGTGTATTCCACAGCCATCTCGGCGGCTGGGGGGGATGAGAAGGTGCAATGCAACGTCTTCCCCCTCTACCTCACCGGGATCACCCGCTCGTGGTTCTACAACCTGAAGGCCGGCTCCATCAAGTCCTTCGTGCAGCTCAAGCGCGAATTCTGCGCGAACTTCCAGGGGAACTACATGCGTCCCCTGGATTCCTCGCAACTCTACACCGTTCGGCAGAGGACAGGGGAGACCATCCGTAGCTTCTTCAAGAGCTTAGATCAGGTTAAGAGAGAAGTGGCTCACGTCCCCGACTCCACAGTCATTGAGGCATGCAAGAGCGGGATCCTCCTCGGAGAGCTCCATCGGAGGCTCTCCCGGAGCTGCCCCTCCTCCACCGATGAGCTCTTCAACGTACTTGAGAAGTACACTCGGGTGGAGGAGGACGACCTATGGAAGAAGAACCAGGGGGCTCCCGCCCCCGCTGACCGGGGGGCCAGGGACCCCCTTAAATGCCTCAAGCAGGGGGGTCGTAATGAGCCACGGCCTCGGGACACTTTTGTCCTCGAGGGCGTAGGCGGCTCGCGCGACGCCTCAAAGGGCAATTGCCCCTTCCCCAAGCCGAAAGGCCGTGGGGGGGACAGTCGTCCCGCGGCCAGGAAGGCCCCACGGCAGGAAGCAGGGAAGGCCCGTGGTGCACCTTCCACAGGTCCAGTACCCATGCTACTCGGGAATGCCATCAATTGTTACAGCAGTTCACTGCGTTCCTCGACCAGCATGGGCAGGGGGGACTCTGGCGTCCTTGCCCCCTCAGCCGGCCTTACCGGCCCTGCCTGCTCCCGCGGGGGGACAGCAGGGACGAACGGAGGGGAGCCGTCATAAGCTCTCCCCTTCCAATCCTCCCAGAGACGTGTCAACGTCATCACGGGAGGGTCCGCTTCTGGGCGGGACTCTAAGCGCCAGCGCAAGGAGTACACGCGCGAAGTAAAGGTGGTGGGGGTGCTGCATACATCTCCGCCACCCAAGTGGTCGGACGTCCCCCTCACCTTCACAGCGGAAGACGCGCGTGGGGTTCGCTTCCCCCACGACGACGTGCTCATCGTCGCCTCCACCATCTACAACTGCCATCTGGCCCACATCCTCGTGGATGGCGGGAGCTCCGCCGACGTCCTCTACCTAAAAGCATTCAGGGAGATGCAGGTAGATGGGAAGCTCGTGTAGCCTGCAACAGGGCCTTTACAGGGATTCGTCCGGGGAAGGCGATCCACCCCGTGGGGAAGGTGGATCTCCCCATGACGTTCGGCACCCCGGACAACTATCGGACTGAGATGGTTCGGTTCGATGTGGTAGACCTCCCCTCTTCCTTGATCCGTTTGAGACCTAGCCTTGGTTTTCGCACTAGGCTCGCCCAGATTCTAATATGCGGAATAACGGGATCTTACTCGGAAATACCGAAACCCAAAGTAATTGCACAACTCTTTATTTCAAAGAGGGCTTTACACGTCGAACGTTAGGCACACTTGCCTACGTCGAAGGAACTATAAGTGTCTAAAACTCAAATAAGTTCTATGACTCTTCGATTGAGTTTGATGATCTAAACTAGACCTATTACAAGGTATTTATAGTCCAATCGTATGAGTACGTATCAGACTTAGAGACCTAAACGTATTAGACTCATATAACTAATCCTAACCAGATAAGCTTAGTTATACACATTCGGATTGGATTACAATTCCGAACAGGGAACGAATTCCTTTTCCTGGTCGCGGACCAATCCATGGTCGCGGACCCATATGCGATCAGGACTTGGTCGCGAAGCCGTATGCGATTACGACTTGGTCGCGAATCCGTATGCGATTAGTACTTGGAAATCCTCCCGGATCATGACTCCCTTGTTGAGAAGGAGCCAACCCCTGTTGCGACCTCTCAATCAAACTGGAGATGTGGAAATTGGGCTTGTCCATCTTCTTTGGTGTACCACTTTGCCGCACGTGCTCGTTGATCTTTCCGACCGATTCGAAAAGTCTCCTTTGTGCCACTGCGGGTGGTAGTCACCTTCCTCTCCAGAATCACATCGTCACGTAAAGGTTCACCTCGTTGATAGACCAAGTCTTCAACGGATGCTACTATGGTATCTGGCTCATCATCCAACATTGAAGGCTCGAAGAGTTTGAGGTGCTCAACATTGACAACCGAGTAAATATCCATGTATGGAGGTAACTCAAGCTGACAAGCATTATTACCCACTTTCCGCAAAATCCGAAAAGGACCATAACGAATGGGTTTGAGCTTCTTACCTTCACCTTTAAGTCTCTCCTTACTCAAATGTAACCATACCATATCACCTTCTTGAAATTGCGCATCAACTCGATCAGACACAATAGAAGTCGGCAGTCCGAAGTGTGTCCAAACGTGTTGAAAGAATACCGAGCTGCCTCTTCTCCCGTGATAGTCTTCCGACAAGGTATAAGAATAATCATTTTGGAGAACCGATCAACGACCACGAATAGATAGTCGTTGCCACGTCGGGTCTTAGGCAATCCTCCCAAGAAATCCATAGATATGCTTTCCCATGGTCGCGATGGAACTGGCAAAGGAGTGTACAAACCTATTTTTCGGTTTGCCGGTTTCGAGATGCTGCAGAGACCACAGCCTCGAACAAAGCTAGCCACATCTTGCTGCATACGCGGCCAAAACACATGTCGGTGAAGATTTTGCAACGTCTTTGTAACCCCAAAGTGACCAGCTACCTTCGATGTATGCGCTTCTCGCAACCATTGAATTCGAGGTGCTCCACGAGGTATACAAAGTAAATTGCCCTTGTACAAGAGTCCTTCTCGACGAACGAACTCCGTAGGTTTCCCTGTTTCGAGCTCAGTCAGTACTGTTTGAAAATCAGGGTCTTCACTGTACATAGTGGCATAGTCATCATGACATGAGGGCTCGATCTGCATGAACGCCGATAAACAGAGGGTCGTAACTGGTGGTCGCGACAACATGTCCGCCAATTTGTTGTGTACGCCCTTTTTGTACTTAATCACCAGATTGAACTGCTGCAGATACGACATCCACTTCATGTGCCGAGCTTGCTGTAACTTGGACTGAGTTTGCAAATATTGCAATGGTTGATGGTCGGTGTGGACAACCGTCTCTTTCCCCAAGAGATAACACCGCCAATGTTTCACGGCCTGATGCAGTGCGCATAACTCCTTATCATAAGTCGGGTAGTTCTTCTGAGCTCCTTGGAATAACTCGGAGTGATATGCCACTGGTCGACCTTCTTGCATGAGCACTGCACCCATCGCATAACCTGAGGCATCGGTTTCTAGCTCGAACGGTTTCTGGAGATTCGGCAAAGCTAACACAGGCGCCTCGCTGATCTTCCTTTTCAGCAAGAGAAACGTGTCCTCATGTTTCCCTGTCCACTCGAACTTCTGATCGATCCTGGTTAATGCATGCAACGGAGAAGCCATAATCGAGAAGTGTCGGATGAACTTCCGAAGGTATTGGCATGCTCCCAAAAAACTACGCACATCCGTAACTGTTCGCGGTCGCGGCCATTCGCGAATCACTTTGACCTTGTCCGGGTCGATTTGCAACATACCGTTGCCGATTATGAATCCGAGGTAAAGTAGAGTTTGCTGACCGAACTCGCACTTCTTACGGTTGAGGCGAAGTCGATGTTGCCAAAGCTGTTCGAACACCTTTTCGACATGAATGAGGTGCTCATCCCACGAACGACTATAAACCAATATGTCGTCGAGATACACGATCACAAAGTCGTCGATGAACGGTCTCAATACGTCATTCATAAGACGCATGAAAGTTGCCGGGGCGTTGCAGAGACCAAACGGCATGACCAGCCATTCGAACAGACCTTGTCGTGTTTTGAACGCGGTCTTCCACGTATCCTCCTCTCGGATGCTGACTTGA
Source organism: Pharus latifolius (assembly GCA_019359835.1). Taxonomy (NCBI): domain Eukaryota; kingdom Viridiplantae; phylum Streptophyta; class Magnoliopsida; order Poales; family Poaceae; genus Pharus; species Pharus latifolius. The sequence continues at coordinate 70,200,094 of CM033323.1, forward strand.
TGATATCCTGACTTAAGATCCAATTTGGAGAAGACAATAGCATGCTTCAATTGGTCTAACAGGTCGTCAATACGGGGAAGGGGGTACCGGTTCTTGATGGTGATCTTGTTCAGTGCCCGATAGTCGATGCACATACGCCAAGTCCCATCTTTCTTTGGTACTAACACTACAGGAGATCCACAAGGTGAACTACTTGGTTGAATGACACCATCGTTCAGCAACTCACCAAGTTGTCTTTTGATCTCTTCATTCTCCAATACTGAGTTGCGATACATACTCAGATTGGGCAGTGTCGCATCGGACACAAGCTGAATTTCGTGCTCGACTGGACGTTTCGGTGGACAACCCTGGGTAGTCTCGAACAGATCACTGTATTTCTCCAGTAGTCCCGACAAACGACCAGAATCTTCTTGGCACGCCAACGACAATGCTGGTCGAGTACCCTCACTTTGTCCAATGGGTCGAATCATGACAAGCACATACTTGTGACATGCATTAACAATCCGTTTGGCTTGATTTGCGGTAATCAAGTTCGAAGTGTTGACGTGGACGTCTCTACTGATTACGAACTTAACCCCGTCTTTGGTGAGGTCGTACTCTTGCGCTCGCCGATGGAAATGAGCGTCTCGATCATACAGATACGGACTCCCAAAGATCACCTGACAGATATCGATAGGGACAACATCGCATTGCACCTCATCGATATACCGTGCAGAGATCGCAAACTTCAACACACACTGACTCGTAATCTGTTGGTTCACGTCGGACGTAAACCAACCCAGCGGATATGGTCGCGGGTGTGTGGTTGTCTTCAAACCAAGTCGCCGAACCAGTCCAGCGGAGACCAGATTCTTCTAACTTCCTGGATCGAATATCGCTGCGACCACTTCGTGCTTCACCTGGATGTTGATGGTGAACAAGTCCTCCGTTGGGTGATGGTCGTTCGGTGGATCGGAACCCTTCTCCTTCAGCATTGCCATCAGAGACAAGGTCGTATCCGCCTCATTAACCGAATTCACTCGGACAACTTCTTCGTCGGGTGAAGTCGCAGTAGCCGTGGCTGTTCTTTTCCCTGGTCCGTTTTTCTTTGGTCGAAGTTCAGGATGAAGCTTGTAACATTTGTCCTTGGTATGCCCCGCGACTTGACAATTTTCGCAAAAGGCACCCGTGCCTGATTTTGAAGCGTTCTTCTTCGGACTCGGCTTTTTCTTTGTCGAGGTCGCATTTTCCTTCGTGCTTTTGTCGCTGCGGGATTTATTCTTCTTCTCGATCGCCATAGCAGTTGTGCTCGCGGTTGCAATGTCTTGGACACCGAACAGACTTAGCTCAGTACTGATTGATTTCTGAAGTCCAGATGTGTACTTCCGAAATACCTGAGGGTCGGATAGTGAGATGCCAATGACCATTGCTTGTCGCCGAAACTCTGTCGTATAGTCTTGGACGGTCTGGTCGCGTCGTTGGTACAATCTGCGCCAACGCTCCCATCTCTCCTCAAGGTAACCCATCGGATAGAATTCTTGTCGCAGAAGTCGTTTGAATTGACCCCACGCAAGGTCGTCAGTTTCACCACTGGCGACAAGGGCCTTCCACCATGTCTTGGCGTGGTCCTTCATCTTCAAAGGTGCAAATTTGACCTTTTGAGCGCTACTAAACCTTTTCAGGTCAAAGTAGGTCTCAAGTTGGTCGATCCAAGAATCCAGCTTCTCGGCATCGATCACCCCATCATATATGGGTATATCAATCTTAGCGTCGACTTTAAAAGATCCGACAGCTAATGAGGTGTTGGCGAGGTCGTCGGTCTTGTGGTCGCCTTCGTCTTCATCTTCGTCTGCCCTGCGCAAGTCTTCACCAGTCTTCTCACCCATAACCTTCTCTACTTCAGGAGGTACAATCATGGCCTGCTGCTTAATCCAAGCAAGCACGGTTTCCATGTCGGTGGAGAGCTTAGCCACTTTTTCGGCTAGGTTAGCTTGAACGGAGGTATCGTCAGACATTGTCGGAGACGCGGCTGTAGGAACTGTCAATTGATTGCCTGGAATTTCGCCGGAAGTTTTGTAACCCTGGTGAGTCTTCACCATCCACAGGATAGGAAAGTTGCTCTGATACCAACTTGATCCGTTTGAGACCTAGCCTTGGTTTTCGCACTAGGCTCGCCCAGATTCTAATATGCGGAATAACGGGATCTTACTCGGAAATACCGAAACCCAAAGTAATTGCACAACTCTTTATTTCAAAGAGGGCTTTACACGTCGAACGTTAGGCACACTTGCCTACGTCGAAGGAACTATAAGTGTCTAAAACTCAAATAAGTTCTATGACTCTTCGATTGAGTTCGATGATCTAAACTAGACCTATTACAAGGTATTTATAGTCCAATCGTATGAGTACGTATCAGACTTAGAGACCTAAACGTATTAGACTCATATAACTAATCCTAACTAGATAAGCTTAGTTATACACATTCGGATTGGATTACAATTCCGAACAGGGAACGAATTCCTTTTCCTGGTCGCGGACCAATCCATGGTCGCGGACCCATATGCGATCAGGACTTGGTCGCGAAGCCGTATGCGATTACGACTTGGTCGCGAATCCGTATGCGATTAGGACTTGGAAATCCTCCCGGATCATTCCTACAACGCGATCATGGGGAGGACCACAATCAACCGCTTGGGAAATGCGATCCACCAGAACTACCTCTGCGTGAAGATCCCCGGGCCTCACGGTGTGATCACAGCCCAGGGAGACCAAGACGTGGCCCGCGCTTTGTACGAGCGCGCTGCCGCAATGATCGGGAGCGTCAACATCACCAAAACTCCGGGGGGGGAAGCATCTCCCTCGGAATCAGACTCCGCAGCGACACCCTCCGGGAGGCGCGCCCGGAGGGGGACCCCCCGAAGATCCCGCTGTCCCCGGACGACAGGAACAAGACCGTCAGAATCGGGGTTGATCTCCATGAAGAACATGCGGAGCGGCTCGCGGCTTTCCTGCACGAAAACTCCGACGTTTTCGCTTGGAAGCCCTCCGACATGCAGGGCGTCGCCTGGGATGTCATCGAGCACAAGCTCGCGTTGACCCCCGGTCACCCCCCAATCAAACAGAAGCTAAGGAAACTCTCCCTTGAACACCAAAAGGCGATCAATGTAGAGATTGCCCGACTCCAAGAGGCGGGGTTCATCCGGGAGGTCTTGCACCCTGAGTGGCTTGCGAACCCCATCTTCGTGAAGAAGTCGAACGGCAAATGGCGAATGTGCGTGGACTTCACCGACCTCAACTGCGCCTGCCCCAAGGACAACTTTTCGCTCCCGCGAATTGACCAGTTGGTCGACTCTACCGTGGGGTGCGAGTTGATGAGCTTCTTGGACGCGTACTCGGGCTATCACCAAGTCCGGATGGCGGAAAGGGACGAGGAAAAGACAAGTTTCATAACTTCCCTCGGAACCTTCTGCTACGCCCACATGCCCTTCGGGCTAAAGAACACTGGGGCGACCTTCCATCGGCTCATGACGTTGGTCTTTAAACTCTTTCGAATAGGAAAAATAGGAAGCTTTCCCCTTGGATTGGACTGCGACCGGGAATCTTTCTAAAGAATCCATCTGGCAAAACGCAATTTGTTAATCGGGTGCAATGTCGAAGTCTACGTCGATGACACGGTCGTGGAAAGTCCCCGCGCAACTGCCCACATCGACGACTTAGCGGAGACCTTCCGTAACCTCTGCGCATATGGGTTGAAGCTCAACCCGGAGAAATGCGCCTTCGGCGTGCGCGGGGGGAAGCTCTTGGGTTTCCTTGTGTCTCAGCGGGGCATAGAGGCAAATCCCGAGAAGATCTGGGCGTTCCTGGATATGCCCCTGCCGAGCTCGGTTAAGGACGTTTAGCGACTCACCGGCCGTTTAGCCGCGCTGAGTCGTTTCGTCTCGCGGTCGGGGGAACGCGGCCTCCAATTCTTCAAAATCCTCCGGGGGCTCGAGGGGTTCCGGTGGACCCCCGAGGCCCAGGGGGCTTTTGATGACTTGAAGAAGTACCTCACGAGCCCTCCAATGCTCGTGAGCCCATCTCTTGAAGATCCCTTGCTCCTCTACCTTGTCGCGACCCCGGTCGCCGTAAGCGCAGCATTGGTGAAGGAGCAAGACAGGCAGCAGCGTCCCGTATACTATGTGAGTGAAGCCCTCAAAGGGGCCAAGACTTTATACACGGAGATGGAGAAGATCTGCTACGCCCTCCTGATAGCGTCCCAGAAGCTTTGTCATTACTTCCTGGGGCACCCCATCACCGTCCCGTCATCCCTCCCCCTGGGGGAGGTGCTCTGTAACAAAGAAGCCACCGACCAAATTGGGAAGTGGGGGGGCCGAGCTCGCCCCTTTTTCCCTTTCCCTCATGGGGTGCTCCGCCATCAAGTCACAGGTCCTTGCCGACTTCGTGGCGGAGTGGACTCCTGCCTCCGGGACTGGGGACGAAGACCTCCCCGCGCTGCCCCGACGCAGCGACCATTGGACACTCATGTTCGATGGCTCCCTGTGTCTCACCGGGGCTGGTGCGGGAGTAGTTCTCCGGAGCCCTGAGGGGAGGGAACTTGAGTACGTGGCGCGGCTCGAGTTCCCCGCCACAAACAATGTCACCGAATACGAGGCTTTGCTCCTCGGGTTGCTCCTTGCATGCTCCCTGGGGATTCGATGCCTCCTAGTGAAAGGAGACTCCCAGCTCGTAGTTTGCCAAATGGACAATTCCTACTTGTGCCATGACGCAAGCTTGAGCCTCTACTTGCAGGAACTGCGCAAGATGGAGAAGCACTTCGACGGCCAAGAGGCCCGGCACATCCCACGAAGGGACAACGACCGGGCCGACGCCCTAGCGCGGGCAACCAGCGCCCGGGAACCGCTCCCCAAAGGGGCTTTCTTGGAGATTATTGCGAAGCCCCTCAGTGACCTCCCAGGACGCGGGCGACAAGCTCCGCGTCCCGGAAGTCGCCGAGATCACTCGGACTTCGTCTTGGATGGACCCCCTTATCTTCTTCATCAGGGGGGAGGGGGACCCTCCCAACGAGACCGAGGCTAAGCGCCTCCGGGCCAAAGCTCGGGCATACCTCCTGTTGGAGGGGAAGCTCTACAAGCAGGTGGCTTCTGCCCTGCTTCATTGCCTCCCACTACCGGAGGGACTTCGGCTCCTCGAAGACATCCACGCGGGAAGCTGCGGGTCTCATCTAGCCCCGCGCGCCATCGCGGCCAAGGCTCTTCGCCAGGGCTTTTATTGGCCCACGGCATTCGTGACGCGCGAGACCTTGTCTCAACGTGCGAGGCCTGTCAGAAGATGGCCAAGGGTTCGAGCCTCCCCCCCGTAGCACTGCAGACTATCCCTATCACTTGGCCTTTTGCGTGCTGGGGGATGGACCTCCTAGGCCCCTTCCCCCCAGCGCCCGGGGGCTACAAGTATGCGGTGGTCGCGGTCGACTACTTTACTAAGTGGGTAGAGGCTGATCCTTTGGCCAGCATCACGTCCAGGGCGGTGCAGTGATTTTTCTGGAAAAATATCGTATGTCGTTTTGGCGTCCCCTGAGAGATCACTGTCGATAATGGTACTCGATTCGACTCGGCGTATTTCTGGGAATTCTGCGAAGGCTTGGGGCTCACCATCCACTTCGCTTCAGTGGCCCATCCCCAGAGCAACGGGGCCATTGAAAGGGTCAACAGCGTGATCCTACAAGGGTTACGCCGATGGCTCGAGCAAGCCGCTTCCAAGCGGGGTGCATGGGCAAAGGAGCTCCCTAGCATCCTCTGCTCCATGCGCACGACTCCAAGCCGGGCGACGGGACGTACTCCCTTCTCCCTGGTATACGGGGCTGAGGCAGTCCTCCCCTCGGAGATTGGCTTTCGGTCGCAGCGAGTCGAGCTCCTAGACGAAGCTACGACCGCGGCATACCAAGCCAATGAGGCAAATCAACGGCTGGAAGTCGATCTCATGGAGGAGGAACGCGACCGAGCGCTCCTCTGCCACACCATCTACGAGCGCGAAATGGTGCGCGCATACAACCAGCGCATGCGCAAGAGGACTTTTCGACTTGGGGACCTTGTCCTCAAGCGCGTCATAGACCCCCAAGCTCAGGGCAAGCTCTCCCCAAAGTGGGAGGGCCCCTTCAGGATTTCGGCGGTCCTGGGCTCGGAGGCTTACAAGCTCTCCAACCTTCAAGAGTAGGAGCTGAAGCACACGTGGAACATGCGTTTACTCCGCAAGTTCTACGTCTAGCCTACGGGCTCGTCCCCTCCCCGAGAGCGATTACGCCGGAAGGGGAGGGGGGACTGTAATTACTGTTCCCTCCCATGTCGCGATTTCGCGGGGGGAGGCGTTGTACTTCGATTCATTATCAATACAACTAGTTTTTCTTCAGCTCTGTCTCAATGCAGGTTTTTTACATTACCGTCTCTCACGGCGATGCCCTCCCCGTGAGGATGCCCCTCAATGAGGATGCCCTTTCCGTGAGGAAGTGGGCTATCACGACCCAACAAGTCCCTAAAATGGGAGTCCCACTCCCGTAGGGCGGCTTACGATCACCCCTCGTGGGCTGAGGGTGTAAGCGGCAACCCGGTCCTCAAGGACCGTGGTAACGAGTCAATTTGGGAGACTAGTCCCCTGTCCAAACACTCAGACCGGTCATTGGGCGCATCCTCCTTCGGGAGTCGATTGTCTCCTTAGTGAGACGGAATTCTCGGATATTCTTTCTTGGAGATCTTATTCCCGGCTCCCCGTTTCCACAACGACTGGAGGGCTGTCTCCCGGAAAAATTATCTCCGGGAATTTCGCCTTGGATTTTCTTGATGTTTTTCCCCCGGAGATCTTATTCCTGGCTCTCCGTTTTCACGGTGACCTGAAGGTTCTTGTAACACCCTGAGTTTAGGGGTATAAACTTTCTTTTTCATGAACATCCTGCTTGCATGTATCTGTAGTAGTAGCCAGATCAGTATCTATCTCAAACCCTAAAATCTCAAAATCTTCCCTGTGAACCCAAATCAAGATTAGATTATTCAGATATGATTTATCAGTTACTCTGAACATAAAAGCCTTCAGAAGCCAGATTCAATTCCATCTCTAACTTCCAGATCTATCAATCCTTTTCTGTTTTCAAAAACAGGATTCTAATTACTATTCTAATTACCCTAAATACTCTGAACTCAGATTTAGCCAAGCCTTGACCTAATTCAGACCAGATTATTCTTGGACTATGATCATGGGTATGCCAATACCTTAATCCAGAAAGTTGGCAGCCAAATTATATTATCTAAGACTTTTTCACAGATCAGTCCAAATTATATCGCAACTTAGTCCTTTATCTAATATCTGGAAACCCAAAAAGGCTAAAATCTTGAGATCAACTCCAAATTCAGAATTTCTTCAGCAAATCCCTTCTAAATGCTATTTGATACAATTTTCCCTTCTGTCCAGATTCCAAAATCTCATCCTAGATGCCAGAATTCGAAATCGACAAAACTCAGATCTTATTTTACCCTAAAGTACCCTATTTTCAGTTTACATTAGAAACTATCAAATCATGCCAGATTTTACCAAATTTCTTGCTGGATGAGTATAAGGTATAAGTTTATACTCATCTATGAAATCAGATTGCAAATCAACTATCTCTAAATCAGAAATTACAAATCAGTCCAAGATGCAACTAAAGAATCTTGCAAACAGGTCCCTGGTTCGACCTCATCTACTGTTTGCGACCGGGGCAGTTGCTTGCGACCAGGGCTCAGCAAATCAGCTTCTTCGACCTCGGCCAGTGGTGCACAGTACTCCCTTTCGACCGCGACCACAGCTCGCAGTGTTTGCTTTGATCAGTGCCTTTGCGACCGCGACCAGGAGTGCCTCGTTGTCGTGATCGTCGCCACTGATCAGCGCTGCTCTAGCCCGAGTTGTTTGCAACCGTGTTTGCATGCGCACACATGTTTGCACCTTAGCTACTGTGGTGGCAGTCCCTGTCCAGCTCACCAGCAGCTTGCACAGCTTCGTTGCTCGCCGTTGCTTCAACCCGAAGTCTTCACCGGCGCAAGCAAGCAGTGAGCTTTGCTTCGCTTTGCTTTGCCTATAAATAGCAACCCCAGAGCAACTTCTTCATCTTTAGCAGTGCTCTCCAAATCCCTCAAGCAATTAAACTGTACTTCTTCCCTGCTGTCATCTTCTTCTTCGGCGAGTCCAGCACGGAGGCTCACGGCGCCAGCTTCACCCACTGTATCAATTCCCAAATTGAAGTCACCAGTGAGTATCTCCCATCTCCCTTATCGTGCTGTATCATTTAATTGAACTCCCGTGCCCTCATTGCCGATGATCGCCGGCAATTGCCGAATTTTAAAAATGCCCTGTTCCAACTACACAACTCAAATCAACCCGAATTAGCCTTCGATCCAGTAGAGTAAAATGATCAGTGAGCTATTTTAAGCAAACCAGTGAATCCAGATTGTAGAATTTAGCTTGAATTGAAGCTGTTCCCAAATTGGAACTTCACCAGTCGCTGGCTCTCGTCGCTAGGCTTCTCCAGTGATGTTCCGGCCAAATTAATCATGCCAATAGATTCCATATGCCTCTCTTTTAGCCCTTGAGCAAGGAATTGAGTTCAATCGACCTGTATCAAAAATCCCCAAATCCAGAGTCATCTTCTCCGGCACTGGCCATCGGAAATCTATTCTAGGTCGATCCAACTTCAAACACCTTATCCACTAGATGTGCCTCAATCTCCTGAGTACTTTTGTCTTCTAGCTCGACTGCCAATTCGGTCTAAATCAGAAGTTATAGCTATGCCCTAATCTTTGTCCAGTGCTATGATTTGAAACTTCATCCACCGTGTTCTTCGCCGGTTTTCATAACTTTTTGGCCATCTCCTGCCCTAGATCCTATTGAGTGAATTGTTCCTGTTACTGAGGCCTACCTCCCAGACAAAGTGGTGCATAAATTGGAGCCCTAGATCAAAAGTTATGGCAAGCCCTAGTTTCTGGCCATGTCAGCCCAATACCAGTCTATGCCAGCCAGTGGCATTAGCCCTTTTCACTCCCTTCCAGATGTGCATTTTGAGCATGACTTTGTCCCCTAGACTCCTGATGTTGTGATCTACATTTTCTTCTTCTGTCACAACTTGAGTTGTGCTCTTTATCAACCATTGATCCTTTGTCGATGCCTTGAACCGAATGTCAACCTGAAGACATTCGTCGATTTTGGGCAAACCAACTGCAGACCTAATGTCATTTCCTTACCCTGAAACCCTAAAAGTCTTTAGCACCCAACTTCAGCCCTAATTCTATGAGTTTGCCCTAATCAGCTTCTATGGTGTCTAAACCCAATCATTTCAGAATCATCGAGACATTTCATCTTTGCATCATTGCATGTAGTATAATAATGTATTGAAAAGGTTGTGATTCTTGGTTGCTTGTTTGATCTTTGCTCAGAGCCAGAGCCAGATTTTGAGGACTTCACTGCTGATCCGACATCAACTGCTGTCTCTTACGACGCGGAAGGCAAGTCATAGTCTTGATCATCTTGAACCCATATTTTATGAGTTGCTATGATATGACCTTGAATATAAGTAATACTGCATGTGAAAGAATGGTTGAGATATATTTTGGTGGTACAAAGCTGGATGCTTGTGAAATGTGAAAAGATCAAATAGTGAACCATGAACTATTATATATGTATTTATATATATTCATGAAATAAAACCCTTAGCCATGACCAGAATTTTGGTATGGATGGCTGTAGCACTGGAGGTGCTTAACTGTAGAGGATAGCAGGCACGGAAGGTGCAGAGTTGTGGATGGTCTGGTCACTGGCATATAAGGACTAGAACCTTGTGTTGTGCGTCTAGTGGCATGAAACATGTGCTAACCGCAAGCCTGGTATGGGACAGGCCTGAACAAGTACTTATGCGGACCGCACATGAAACCCCTGCATGAGATGGGAAGTGATGCACGATTTACATGGAGTACGGCTCCCACACATATCACTGAAGGTGATTGCACGCTGACCCAGTAATGGGAAGAGGCATACGGGGTGGAGGTTTGGGTACAACCTACCATAACTGTGGTTCGCGAGAGATCCACAGGGTCAGGGGTGAAATGTGAGTGAAACATAACAAAAGTTCTTGTTATCTCCACCTTGCCACTCACAGTATGAAGTGAGTCAGGGGTCCAATCATTTTGATAGGAAAGGCATGAAAGTGGAATATCTTTCGGATAAATTGGTACCTCTCTGCAGACTACAAAGTTAAAAACGTATTCGAATACTCCGAGCTCCCGGGTTTATAGGAGTCTGCTGTGGTGGATTAAATCCAAGGGGTGTGGCACAAGTATTTTTTCTAAATAAAACTTGATAAGTCAAGATTACCCAAATGACATGTGTTGTCATGATAAGGGGTGCTGTCGTGGGCTATCGTGTGTCGACGTGTCGCGGTAGTGCTATAATCTAGTGAACATAAATAGCGATGCTATGTTATGAAAAGTGCTGCCATGAGATGAGACATGAAAGTAAAGATTATTTTACAAACATCCATAATTCTTGACTAGTCTAGGTTCATAAATATACTACTATATGTATCTACTCTTCCCTATGACTTGCTGAGTACATAAGTACTCACCCTTGCAACTACAACCCAGAAGATGGAGCGTACCATGATCAAGAAGAAGGCGTGGAGAACTTCTTGGACCAAGATGGAGAGTCAGATCCGCCAAATCCCTGATGTGTTGTTCTGCCGTCAACTTCTTACTGTGGAAGGGACACACATCATCCGCTGTGTAGAAGTTTATATTTGGCTTAAACTAATCCTTGAATGCCGCAAAGGTATTGTAATCTTTTTATGTAATATTAAGGCCAGCAGGCCACATTGCTTAAATATTTAGCAAGTTTTTCTGCTGCAATGTGAATATACTCTTGTGCTTGACTTATCCTGGGAAGTCAAAGGTATGCATGGATGGGACTAGCTACAGCAAGCTAAGTCTCCACGAGAGTAGTCGTAGTCCCAGTTTCGGGGCGCAACAAAGTTATGGTATCAGAGCAGCATGAGAACTTGACTGTAGGACGACACATTTAGAAATTGGCTACGCCAGGAAGACGTAATTTATTTAGAAACTATTTGTTGAAAACTTTACTTTTAGAAAAATAGTGAGCTTTGTAGCTCCTAGAAACCTTTATTTCAAAACCTTGATTTTTCTAAAATTCGGTAAGGTAGCAAAAGCGTGTTTTTGTTTAGCTGGGGGTGGTATAGATAGAGATGGTGGATGCTCTTGCAATGGTTAACTTGTGTATTATGGCTAGTAGCCTAAGTATTTCATGCATTAAAGTAGTTTGCATTATTTTTTGCACTGTTGTCTTAGCTGGCCCTAGTTAGTTAGATCGGTCTGAAACCTTTTCAGAGCCATCATGGTTGATACAAGAAGGAGATCCTGAAGCGGCGGAGAACGCAGAGAACAGACTCCGCAGGAAGAAGATACTATGAAAAGAGACCCTTTGTTTCAGCAAGGATCTCAGAGTTCCAATCCACCCCAGAGTGAACAACCCAGTATTCAGGAAATTCTCCTATCTATGGTGAAAAATTGTCAAGAAGCCCAAGCAGCTCATACCCAACTGCTGGCTCAGATAGTTCAGAGAATGCCTACTGGAGCCACAGAAGGAACTACTGTAGGTGCCAGGCTAACGGATTTTCAAAAGACCCGTCCACCAACATTCTCTAGTGCGACCGATCCCATGGTTGCTGATGATTGGTTAAGGGATATCGAGAGGAAACTGGACACGATCCGATGCAGCGACCGAGAGAAGATTTTGTTTGGATCACACCAGTTAGCAGGAGCTGCAGCCGCATGGTGGATGAATTACTAGGAGGCCCACCTTGACAAAGATAACATCTCTTGGACGGAATTCAAGGAACAAATTCAGAAATTTCACGTATCTACCGGCGTCATAGCTGCCAAATGTCGGGAATTCCGTAATTTGATTCAAGGAAACAAGACGGTTATAGAATATCTGCACCAGTTCACTCACCTAGCCTGGTATGCACCTGGAGATGTTGATACCGAGGAGAAGAAAATAGAACGTTTTGCAGAAGGACTTCAACACTACCTGCAATACCAAATCGCCTCCCATGAGTTTACTGAATTTCAAACACTAGTGAACAGGGTTTTAAAGATAGAAGAGAAGAGGAATATGGGAGAAGAAAGCCGGAAGCGGAAGATGCTCCAGCAAACACGGCCATAGACAAACCCAACCAGAGGAAGAGGCCCTATCGCCTCCAGTTTTCGACCATCATACCAAACTCCCAGACCAGCAATGGCGTTGTGCCCAACTACAAAGGAAACCATCTCCAGAAGAACTGTCCTCGCGCGAGTGTCCAATGTTTTCATTGCGGACAGCGTGGGCACCGCAAAGAATTCTGTCCCTGGATACAACTTCCGATATCCATCGCCAGATCACAAGCGGGAACACAGCCAGTAGCACCCAGAGTACCGGTGTTACCACCACAGAAGTTTAGCGGAACTCCACCAGGAAAAGGAGGAAGCATGGCCAACCGAGGAAGAGGAAGAGGTAGAACACCAACGGCAACTCTAGGAGGAAAGCTAAACTACACCTCCATCCAAAAGCAGGAAACGCTACCGACATTCTTCTAGGTAGATTTCTGATCCAGTCTGCATCTGCCTTAATATTGTTTTCGGGCCAATATTCATAGCCAATATTCGTAGCCTGCCAGTGGAAGTATTCGAAGCGGGAGAACCCTCCGGGACCCCGGTCGCAGAGGAGATAGCTCAGCGCGATGATTATCGAAGTTGTCCAGGTGCCACTCCGGATGCCACCGTAACCGGATCGGCTCCCAGGCAACGCCCCCGCTGCGTCCCCCGGAGAAGAGACTTAGCAAAATCAAGGCGGCCTGGGCATCCCCCGGGTGGCACCCGCCGGGGCTCAAAGGCCTCACCCCCGGGGAGTCTCTCCGGGACCTTCGCCCGGGTGTAACTGTAACATCCCAAATTTTGCCATCTCTTTAGCTTGTCAGCCGGTATATGTTCATTGGATTCTTGGATGTCTCAACCCCATTTTGATATTTATTTCAGAATTATGATCTCAGGTGTGCCACCACCTTAATTTAAAAAGTTGGCAACCAAACTCCGCCTTTCAGACCATTTTCGCTTTTTAGTCCAAAAGCATTGCGGATTAGTCCTTTTTAGATTTGTCAGAAGCTCAAAAAGACCAAAAGTCTCAGACCATCTCCAAACTTTGATCTAATTCAGTGAATATCTCCCATTCACTATTCTAGACATTTTTCTCTTCAGGAAGAATTCCAAAAACTGAACCGAAACCCTAGTTTCAGCCTCGCCAAAGTTTCAAACCCTAATTACCCTGTTTACCCTAATTACCCTGTTTTCGATTTTTGTCAAAACCACCAGATCTTGTTGGATTTCACCATTTTTCCTGCTGGATGAGTCCAAATGAATTAGTAGCATTCACCTGCAAAACCAGAACTCAGATCAGCGCCTTAGATCTCCATATTTGCAAATAGGCCCAAGATCCCGAAAGAAAACCTTACAGATTAGTCCAAATCCCTTGCAGTTCAGTCCAAGCATTACAACCAGGCCCTTGTGCCATTTTCGTCCTCGACCAGGTTGCACGACCAGAGCCTCGCCACCTCACCTCGCCGCAGGACTCGCCGCCGACGAAGTCTCGCCCGCAGCCACCGTCACCGCCACGTAGAGCCACCTGTGCGCAACCGTGCCGCCACCGTGGAGCAACCTCAGCGCGCCTTGCCGTGATTCTCCCGCGCGCGCGTGCTCCAGCAGCAGCAAAGCAACGCCACGTTGCAGCCATGCCGAAGCCAGTGATCTCGTCGCCCTGCTCCAGCCCAATTTCGTGTGATTCTTCTTCCCTGGCTCAGTCCTTGCCGCGTCCCGACATCGTCTCGATCGTTTCTCCGGTGTCAGCCACAAATCCCGCCCGATATGCTTCAACTCCCGAGCTCAGCGCATCGCCTATATAAGCTCCCTCCCTTGCCCAGAATCACTTCGCACCACCCCGTAGCTTCATTGCTTCAACCATAGCACCAGAGAGTAGCAGCTTCCTCAGCGCCGCCGTGAACGGTTTCTTCCCCGGCGAGCCACCTCAGGTGCTCACGATGCCAGCTTCGCCCGAAGCTCCTCTCTTCAATCTAAGACTACCAGTGAGTTCCTCTCGTTCCCCTCTCCGTATCATAGCATTTAATTGGCCCCCGGCGAACCCTAACGCCGGCGATCGTCGGAAAAGCTCAAATGCCCTGTTTCCTCAATGTTGCCCTATTCGATCCAAATCAACCCTCGTGCCAGTGGTAAAAGTTGTTCAGTACATGTAATTGAGCAAGCCTACGAGTTTGGAATTCGAAATTAAGCTAAGATTGTAGCCTCCCGTAGATTGCGCGCCACCAGCAAACCGGCTCACGCTGCCAAGCTTCTCCGGCCATCCTCCGGTGGATTTAACCCCACCAGTAGCCTTCACACCTCACCCTCCCACTCCCTGAGCAAAGAATCGAGCTCAAAGTCTTTAGATCGAAAAGCCCCAATCTCCAGTGTGGTCTTCTCCAGCGCCGGTCGCCGGAATTTCTCCCCGGCCGATCTAGCCCCGAAAACTTTGTCCCTTAGATAGATCTCGGTACCCTGAGCAAAATTGTCTACTAGTTCGATCCTTGAATCGACCTGGATCAGAAGTTATTTCAATGCCAAGATCACCGTCCAGTGACTCAGACCACCGTGTTTACTCGCTTGATTTGGCCACCCTCCGGCCACTTTCTGCCCTTAAGCCTATTGAGAGTTTTGTTCCTGTTGCCAAGGCCTAACCCCCAGACAAAGTAGTTCATCAATTGAAGCCCTGGATCAAAAGTTATGCCATGCCCTAGTTCCCAGCCATGTCCAGCACTATGTCAGTGCATGTCCAGCAGTGGCATTAGATGGTTTATACCTGTTACACTTGAGCAATTGAAATGCCACCTTGTCCATTAGATTCCTGGAGTTGTTTTCTACAACTTTCTCTACTGCCACTTTTCCAGAAAACATACCTAAGACGAACTTATAGCTATGTCAATCCGTGGACCGAATGTCAGCCTTTCGACATTCAAGTCCTTTTGAGCCCATCTCTTCGATCAATATCAAGTGACCTTGCCCAAACCCTTTCCCCTGCATGCATGATATATTTTATGTATCATTTCCCATAAAGACTATCTTTTGTATGCTTATGTAGTGTATGTGTGTATTATCTGTATCTGCCGTGGAACCAGACATTGAAGGAGCGGAAGAAATCTTCGAAGAATTACCCAAGTAACTAGACCCAACATTGCAAGGCAAGTCTCAAACCCTTGATCATGTCTCACCTATTATTTTGGAATGAAGTATGTTAACCGTTTTCAAATATATGCATGCCTTAGATTCAAATAAGAATTATGTTTCAATAAAATGATTAGATATGACCTAAGTGATTGTAAAGCCCCTTTTGACATTGAATACCCCTGCACCCATGTTACCCTAGATTATCATGCTTAGGCTATGCTATGCTTAAAGATTATATGATAAATGTTGAATGGTCACATATGAGAAAAGCATGTTCAAAACCCCTCTTTGTGAAAGAAAATGTGATTGGAATCGATAGTGAGGATGGTTTGATTGGATGGTGCTGTGTGCGCACTGGGAATGTGAAAGACTCCTCACTAAAGATTCATAAGGACTAGAACCTTGTGTTGTGCTTCTATGCGGCATGAAAAACGTACCAACCACCTGCCTGTTTATGGGACGGGCGCAACTTAGTAGCTCTCTTTAGTGTTAGCTTTTCCCTGCAATGGTTGTCGGTCCAGTTTCTTGCGAGAACTGGTGGGCCGCAGAAGGCCATGAGTGATGTGAGATCAGAAAAATCATGAGAGGAAAAGGTGGAAAGAAGGAAGACGCCCTATGCCAGATTAAGTCGTGCGCGACTGTAATCAAGAGAGGCTATGTGTCTTGCGAGAACATAGACCCAGGCTAGGAAGTAAGGCAGTGGGGAGGACCCACAACGGTACTTGAGACTTAACTGTCTATTTACCGGGCAGGGAAATAGTTAATACTAGGACTGTAAACTGTTGTGTCACTTCAGCCTTGTCACATGCGTAAAAGTCGCATGGAGTTGGCCTGACTTGAAAGCTGAGTGATTGGTGGATTAAGGTGGTACACCTTTGCAAAGTTTGAAAAGTATCGGATACTCTGAGCTCCCAGGTCATGGAGTCTGCGCGCTGTGGATTCTATTCACGTCGATGCAGCACAAGTAGCTTTTGGAAAGTTTTTCACAAAATTTGAGTAAAGTGGTGACTCATGAAAGACCGCCACACACAACATGTCAGAAAATCTAGCTTAGGATTTTAAAAGCCCTGCTTTTGAAAACAAAGGTCTTTTCTTCAAAATGAGAGTGAAAATCTACTCTATTACTATATATATAAAACCAAGACCCCTTTTCTTGAAAACCCCTCATCTATGTATCTGCATTCTCATAACGGGACTTGCTGAGCATTGTGGAAAATATGCTCACCCTTTCCTTTACAAACAAATTCAGAAGAAAAGATTCAAGGATCCCGATCCCTTTAGCCTTGAGCACCGAGAAGAGGAAGGAACCTGTCCAGACGATTTGAGCTTCTAGGAGGGTCATGCGCCAAGTTGAGTTCGATGTGGTAAAGGCCCGAGCCGAACCGCTGCAGAAGGAAATGAAGACCTCTGTTACTGCTTTCGTGTTATTGTTTTTGATTCTTGATTTATGAAAAACCCTCTACTTTGTATCAACTTTAATTAATGCCATTCTTGGCTTTATGATAATGTAATAGTGGTCCTCGTGACCTTGTACTCATTCTATCTATTTGACTTATTGATTAAAGTGAATCCTGTTGTTGTGAGCTTGTGATGTACCTTTCTGTGTGCAATCCACCTGGGCGGTTGCCATTGGAATCCTCAAATGAGGGTCCCACAGTAACCTCCCGGAAAACCTGGTACATTTCATTCATTTAGACTTAGAAAAAATTTCAATTTCTATTGCATCAAAACGTCTTTGTACAAGTGTCTGGGGCTTCCTCTAAGAAGCTACCGAGAACAAAAAACCTAAAAAAAAAGGGGGGGCCCTATCTAAAGGCCCGGGGGGAGGCTCATACTTGTTCATTGGCGTCATCCTCCCAGGGGGCTCCCGCCGGAGCCGCTGCATCTGCTCCCGGAGGCGCAGGCGCCGGGAATAGTGCCCGGATTATCCTGTCATAAAAGCCCCCGGCGAGCTGCTCCATCTCCCACCTCGATGGGTCGAAAAACTCCGGGAAGCTCCGGGGGATTCGGCCCCTGATTGCCCGGGCGCCCACCCCCTGGTGCTCCACGAGCCCGGCCGCGGCAGCCACCACGGGGATCGCCCGGCCTCGCGCCCGGGCATCAACGGCCTCCGGGATCACGGAGACTTGTGCGTTGAGAAAACGCACAGCCTCCGTGATCGTCGCCGGGGGCGCCTCGGAGCTGCTCCCCGAGCCTAAGCTCACGCCAAGCCCCTCGAGGCCTGAGCGAACGGAGCGGCCCACGTCCGTCACCACCCGGACGCTCGAGCCCTCGAGCTCCCGGAGGGCATCCTCCTTCGCCTTGGCCTCCTTCCGGAGCCAGTCGTTGGTGGTTTCAGAGGCGTGGATTTGGGCCCGGACCCGGGCAAGCTCCAAGAGGGCATCGTCCCGCTGCTCCAGGTAGGCGGCAGCCTTCTCCTCCGCTTCCTTCAGCGCCCGGCCAAAGCGCATCTCGATCCCCCAGGTGATGGCCGCCCCCTACAAGTCCAAGAGTTAGAAAAAATTCAAGTTGGGGGCGCCAAAGGAAACCACCCACCGGCTCGGGGAAGTACCGGGATCTGGAGAGATTGAAGCTCCCCGAAGCACTCGCGGAACGTCCCTTGCGAGATGTAGTCCTGGACCTTCCGGGTCTACAGGCTCTCCGTGTACCCATCAACCTCCCCCGCAGACAGCAGGGGGTCTCCCTCCCGGCGCCGGACCCATCACGGCCAACGACGGGCCCCCGTGTATGGGTCGCCGGAGTGATGTGGACCGGGGTGGCAGTGGCTGGCGTCTTCGCCGTCGAAGAAGTGGTCGCCGTAGAGGAGGTGGCCGAAGAACCTTCGGAGGGGGTTCCTCCCCGGGGAGGGATTAGAAGCCCCTTCCCCTTCCCAGGCCGTGGGGCCCCCGGGACTTCTGTCGCCGGGGGAGCCTCATAGACCGAGGGGCTCCCCCCCGATCTACCGGCCACTCCACATGCGGGGGCGAAGCCTCCACGAACCGAACCTCCGGCCTCTCCAGCTCCAGCAGCGTCGGGACCACCGGGAGGGCTATCGCCGAGGGTGGCGAGGGGGCGTAGTCCGCCGAATCAGATGCCCCCCCATCGATGGCAGGTCCCTTCCCCCGAGCCTCTACGGGGCTCTCCGGGGGAGGGGGCATTGTTTCCTTCCGGGGCGGCGCCCGCGTGTGCCCCGACACAGGGGTTGCGTCCCGGGCCTTCACGGGCGTGGAGCCCGGTGTCGTCGATGGACCGGGGGCTTTCTGAGTCTTGGCCTTCTTCGGCTCAGAGCCCTTGGTGGCCTCCTTTCCCCTCTTGTGGGAACCGGGGGTGGGGAGGGGCTTTCTCACCGGTAGCCTTAGCCCGAAGGTCTCGGCCACCAGGTTCCGGGGAGGGCCCTCCCCCATGACGCACACGATGCGTTCGTGCTCGTCGGCGTAGTACCTCCCGAGGAGGTTCTCTGCCTTCTCCCGGGCGGCCGGGTTGTGTTGTCATGATAAGGGGTGCTGTCGTGGGCTGTCGTGCGTCGACGTGTCGCGGTGGTACTATAAATAGTGAACATGAATAGCGATGCTATACTATGAAAAATACTGCTATGAGATGAGATATAAAGGAAAAGACTATTTTACAACCATCCACACTTCTTTACTAGCATAGGTTCATATCATCACTATTATACGTAAATACTCTTACCTATGACTTGCTGAGTACGTAAGTACTCACCTTTGCAACCTATCAATCCAATAGATGGAGCGTTCAATGATCAAGATGAAGGCGTGGAGAACTTCGTGGATCTAGAAGGAGGAGAGCCAGTTCTGCCAGAGCCCTGATGTGTGTTGTTCTGCCATCAACTTCTTGCTATGGGGGTTCACCTATCTTCCGCTGTGTAGATGTTTTATTTTGCTTTAACTAAACCATGTATGCCGCGAAGGCATTGTAATTTCTTTATGTTGTATTAAGGCCAGTAGGCCACACTGCTTAAATATTTTGTAAGTTACTCTGCTATAATGTAAATATACTCATGTTCTTGACTTATCCTAGGAAGTCAATGGTATGCATGTATGGGATCAGCTGCAGCGAGCTGGGTCCCCACGGGAGTAGTCGTTGTCCCCAAGGCGGGGGCGCGATAATACATATTCGCCTTCTGACACTAATTCAAATTCCAATCCTAAAACCCTGTTTCAACACTCTTAGCTATTTTCAAAAATGGTTACTATTCATTTTACCCTGAATACCCTGTTTTCAAAAATTCAACGTTTCAGCCTTAATCAACTACAATTATTGGGCTGTAGCACCTAGACTTTTAGGATTTAGTACATGCATCTTATAGTCTCATACTTATGCATGTTTTGATTAATTGATTGATTCAGTGTGTTTATCGCGTTTAGAAAGCACTCATTCCGAGCTCGAGGAGCAGCCGATCGAAGACGTTGCAGAAGATTCTGTCGTGGGAGTACAAGGCAAGTCACCATCTCCTTGAACATGTTGTTCCTATGCTTTCAAATTAATTATGTATTTTGTTATGTAAATTAAATATTATGCATGTTATTTGAGTAAATTCGTGTATGTTTGAATATACCTGCTTAGTTATTATCCAAAATTGAAAATCCATCCTTATTCTCAAGCCATGTATAACATCCTTGATGCCCGAGGTTACGCTATAATAGTAGTATGAATCATCCTCATGAACAAGTAAAATGGTTTTCAGAAACTATGGATGTCTTTTAAAAATGTATATTCTAGAGAGGAGAGGTAAATCAAGTGAGTTGGTAAATTTGGTAAATTGATAATGGTGTTGATCATTGTGTATAAAGAGAAGTAAAGTGGACTCCTCTTCTCTTGGATAGTTAAGGACTAACCAATTTGTGCTGAACATCCAGTAGCATGTTAACGCACCTCTACAAGCCTGGTATGGGATGGGCATGACCAAGTATCCTTGCTGAACTATTATCCTAGCTCTGCATAGTATTAACGTTAATTTGACAAAAAAGCATTAATCATGCACAAGGTCGGTGAGGGGAGATCCCTCTCGACAGCACTGTACACTGACGGTTTGGGAAGATCCCAACCAATTCGTCTGAGATTCATGCCGGAGGAGGAAGATCCTTCCCGTGCACACAACCCTCGTGTTCGCTCACTATTGGAGGAGAGGGAAGATCCCTCCCACCATGGGCCACTATCGAGTGAGGGTTAGGGTGAAGGTATGAGAGGGAACATCCCTACAATGCTTCACAACTGTATTAGGAACCCCAACCAGAGGTGAAATTCATGAGGCATCATCCGGTGGTGAATCTCTTACAAGGCAGAGCTAGTGTAATAGCAAGGTAGGGTGAAAAGTGTGTTATTCTCAACTCAGTTGCACGCTTAAAGTAGCGTGATCGACCTGGCATAGGAGCCTCATATGCTTAAAGCAGCGTGGTTGAGCTAAAGTCTATAGTCGTGGTCAACAGTAATAAGTTGAGAAGTCTTGTGGGTAAAGCGGTACCCTTCTGTAGAGTTTAAAATGTATTTGAAAACTCCATACTCCCGGTTCTAGGAGTATGTTATGATCAATGGATTTAATCCATGTTGCAAGGCACAAGTAGTTTTGAATGAGTTGTTCTATCAATTGGCTTAAGTTTCTTCACTCACTATTATGTAAGGTGAGTTTTCAAAGGTTGTTTTAAATACTTTTCATGATGATTAACTGTTATGTTGTGAATATGGTTTGGAAAACAACCTTAACCACCTTCCTTAAATTCCCTGTCATGTTATATATTGTTGCATTTGTTAAGTGGTGATTTGCTGAGTACCTTGTACTCACTCGTGACTGAACTACCCCATCAGAGGTTGAAGACCCAAGTCACTTGGGCTCACATGAGTATGAGCCTGAGCCCTTCAAAGACTTCGATTATGATCCAAGTTCCTAGGCGTCGCGTACCACGGCCAAGCGACTGTGAGAGAAGAGTAGAGTTCCTCTCCTTCCACGTTTTGCTCAAAAGTTGAAAGGATATTTTGGACCTGTTTTCTACTAACTTATATAAGGCACTATTCCATTATAGACTGTGAACTTGTAATGTTTTGTAAATTAGTTATGTACCTTGCTGGTTGTGGTATTCATTTCTAGTTCGCAACTGAATCCTGGGAAGTTGCGACAAGGGGCCCTGTTCTGTATCATGGAGTTTGGTATGGGGCGGGTGGTCCCCCACATCGGTATTTTCTAAATTCGCACATTCTTGTGCAAGTGGTTTGGGATTAGTCCATTCGACCATAAAATCTGCAAGAATTTGGGATTTGATTGCTACCCGGGCCATGAAGTGGAGATCGAATGCTCCAAGTTCTACTGCTCATTTCGCAACTCGACCCATTACTTCCGGATTACGGAGAATGTCCCTTAAGAGAAAAGATGAGGGCATAGTAATCTTGTGCACTTGAAAGTAATGTCGTAGCTTCCTTGAAGCCATTAAGAGAGCGTAAAGTAACTTTTGGACCTCAGGGTACCTCTCCTTTAGTCCATTTAGCACTTCTCTTACATAATAAACAGGGCGTTGCACTCCTTCCCTCTCTGCGACTAGAACAGTGCTGACCGCATGAGGGGTAGCAGCCAAATAGATGAGTAATGATTCTCCCAAAGTTGGGGAAACCAGTATCGGAGCACTGGCTAAATATGCTTTCATTTCCTAAAAGGCTTTTTCGGCTTCGTCCGACCACTGGAAACCATTGTGCTTACGCAAAACCTTAAAGAATGGAAATCCACATTCATCCAATCTCGAAATGAAACAACTTAAAACCGCCATTCGACCAATTAGACTTTGGACCCCCTTCGTGGTCGAAGGAGATCGCATTTGCTCAATGGCCCGAATTTTTTTGGGATTAACCTCAATGCCCTGTGACCAAACAAGGAAACCCAAAAGTTTTCCAAAAGAAACTCCAAAGGAGCACTTTTCCAGGTTCAACTTTATTCCATGTTTATTCAGGTTACAGAAAGTTTCGGCCAAATCATCTACATGACTAGAGATTTTAACGCTCTTTACAACCAGATCATTAACATAAGCTTCTAAGTTACACCCTAATTGAGATTGAAAGGTCTTTTGCATCAAGCGCTGGTATGTGGAACCAGCATTGTTGAGCCCAAATGGCATTCTGACATAACAGTACGTGCCAAATGGTGTGATGAAGGTAGTTTTCTCTTCATCTTCTTTTGCCATGCTAATTTGATGGTATCCTGAGTATGTATCCACAAAGCTCATTAGTTTGGAACCCGTTGTTGAATTGACCAACTGGTCGATACAGGGAAGGGGAAAATCATCCTTCGGACAGACAGCATTGAGATTGGTGTAATCGACGCACATGCGCCACTTACCATTAGATTTCAGGACCATGACCGGATTTGCAAGCCATTCTGAATGGTCAACTTCATGAATAAAACCAGCCTTCTGGAGTTTATCTAACTCTGAACGGATGGCTTCTCTCCGATCAGAGGCAAAGCGTCTGTGCTTTTGCTTTATTGGTCACTGTCCAAGCTAAAGTGCTAGCCTGTGCTCGATCACTTCCCTTGGGACTCCATGCATGTCGATGGTTTCCACGCAAACACATCTGCGTTAGCCTGGAGGAAAGCAGTGAGCACAAGTTCCTATTTGTCCTCCTGTTCTGACCCAATTTGAACAATTCTGGTTGGATCATCTGGGAATAAGGAAACTTGTTTAAGTTTTTCATCTAGTCGAGGGGTTACCTTGATCGGATCTATCTCTTTAACCTTGGTCGCAGCCTTAACATCCCTGAGGGGAAGCTGATCAACCAATTCCAAGGAAATGTGATTGCAAGTGAGAGCTGTATTCTAGTTGCCGTTGACCGTGATCGCACCTTTTGGTCCTGGCACCTTGACTCAGTGATAAGTATAATGTGTCGCTGCCATAAACTTGGCAAGTGAGGGCCAACTAAGAATTGCATTGTATTCTAAATCAAAATCAATTACATCAAAAGTAATCAATTCTATTTGAAAATTCTCTGGTTCTCTGAGCGTTATCGGCAGTACAATCTGGCTGATAAGAGTGTACAAAGGATCAAAAATGATCCCAAAAAAGGGTGAACCATAGGTTTAATCCTTGAACGAGAGATTTGCATCTCGTCAAGTGCTTTTACAAAAAGCAAGTCGAGAGAACTTCCTCCATTTACTAGGACTCTGCCCACTTTCTCATTGCTAATCGTGGGGGATATTACCAAACGAAGTCGTTGTGGTCACGACAACCCCTTGGAGCAATCTTCTCGGTTAAAGGTCAGGGATGTCTCCGACTAGCAGGGGTATTGAGGCTCTCTTGGGGAAGGTTCAATATTATTAACCCCTCGGCGAACAGATTTAAAGTGACTCTTGGAGATATAGGGTGAAGAACCACAAAAAATAATATTAATATGATTATTTGCTACCTGGTACGGCATGTCCTCGTCTCCATCAGTGTCCTTATTCCCATTGGGTTGCCTTTTTTCTAGTATAGTTGACATAGATGCATTACCTTGGTAGAATTCCTCCATGCACCTTAACCATGTTTGGCAATTCTTGAGATCGTGTCCTGGGACATCATTCAGTGGACACCACCTCTTGTTTCCCTGTGGGTTAGTCTGTTCTTCTGTGTGGTCACTGTTGCATCCACCAGAACGAGATTTATTATTCTTGTATGGAACTCTATTACCTTTATCCTGTGGTCGCTTTTCCACGTTCGCAACCTCTCGAAAGTGGTTCATTCCATCCTTTTTCGCCTTTTTGATCTTCCTGCCCATAGATGATCCTGACTTCTTGTTAGTACTTTCTTTCTTGTCGAAGTCTAGACTAGGCTGGGGTGGTAAATCACCCTTATCAATCATTCTATTCCACTCCACCGCTTCAGCTGCGTCGCAGTAGCGATCAGCCATGTTGAAGAGTTTTGACACTGATCTTGGCAGATGAATGCTAAGTTCCTCCGTGAATCTTCAGTATCGAACGCTATGTTTAAAGGCTCTGATTACCAAACTATTAGAGATGTTAGGGATAGTATTTCTTACCCCCACAAACCTTTTAACAAACTGCCGGAGAGTTTCACTTGAAGTCTAGCGTAATAGATGAAGATCATCCTCCTTGCTAGGTTTTTCATAGTAATTCTGAAATTGCTAAGGATATCATCACACAGCATCTCCCAATTACAAATTGATTTTTCTAGTTGGTTGAAGAGCCAGTTCTTGCCGGACCTTCAAGGACCGTTGGCAAATAATTGGCCATTACATTTTCATTTCCACCTACCACTTGGATAGCAGTGACATAGATTTGGAGAAATTTAGATGGGTTTTGCATCCCATCGAATCACTCAATCATGCTTGGCTGAAATTTGTCAGGCCAGACCACTGCTCGTAATCCAAGCGTGAGCATATCGGCTCACGGTTGCGATCGCGGGAACAGTTAGTTCTACGCACCTTTTCATAACCACAACGGGTTGGTCTGGCTCAAACATGGTTGTGGCTTCTCTAGCTATGGTGAGCACTATCTCCTTCCCGAGAATTGGTTACTGATTGCGATGAGGCGGTTGGAGTTACATCTGATGCAACTCCATCAAGATTCTTTGCAATAACTCTTGGAAATGTTACCCTGTCATCATTTGTAAAAACCAGTGGGAGGGTTACGGAGCACTTCTGTGATCACGCGAATGCCAACCTGTGTGCTTCTTCTAGGAGCCAGAGGAGTCTTAGCCATTGTTGCCTCAGCCGTCAAGGAACGTTTGATCGCACCCCAAATGGTCGAGTGCGATGTGTAATTACAGCAAGTGCATGGTTGAACGTTGAACACTTGAGGTTCGAATTCCACGAGGAACAAGCGTATTCGTCTTTCTAGCTTAATGGATCACTGAGTAAGTCTAAACGAGTTGTGGGTGTGTTTTCTACAACTAAGCTATCAATCTAGGTTTGCAAGCTGAATGAAAATCTAGGGTTTTGAGAGTTCCATAACCATCTAGTGTAATTCTATCCAAGATCTGAGGATTGTAAGTTAATTTCCATTATTTTCCAAGACAAATTAAGTTTCCAGTTCGGGGCGCTGGGTCAACAATCAGATGATCGCTTCCACTGTCATGTTTTGCGAGAGCCTCTCTCCTGTTCAGGATCCTACGTCAAAGCGCTAAGGACTGAAGAACTCCCCTAAATTCTTGTTAATACTCAACTGTTATGTCTGTTGTCAAAACAAGGAATTAGGGTTTGGAGGAAGAATACATTAGAATATTACTCCAAAACTTGAAATAAAGGCCGAGAGAGAATAACGCCTTCCAGGTTAGGTCATCCCTAACCCTAGAGGGGATCTACTCACTAAAATCCATAAGAATGCAGAAATAAGAAATAACAATTAAATAAAAACTTACTTGATTGCTGAAAAATTGAAGTTGTTGTCCTTGCCGGCTTACAAAAGTAATAAAATAGAGAAGAGAGCTCTTCTAAACTAAAACTAAACTAAAAAGTAGCTAAAAATACTACTAAGCCAAAAGAGAGCACGTCTAATTGAGCCAAAAGCTTCTCTATTTATAGTACACAGGTAAACACGCCCAAAAATAACTCCTTGACGTGCAGGTGACGAAGTCTGGCTTCAAATGGTACGAGAATGGATAAATCTGAGTCAAAACTGACCAGATTCGATCAGTTCTGATCCAATACGACTAAAACTGACCAAATCTGGTTAAAACCAACCAAACAGACTAGTTTGAGTCAAAACTGGATCAAAACGGCCCACAAATGACCCGTTTGGATCAAACCTGCATCAAAACGGCCCAATTACGACCAGTCTTGGTCAAACCCGACTCAACACGACCAGTTTGGGTCAAAACTGACCAGTAAAAAGCCAAGGAATCTTATTTGAACACGACCAGGACACGTGGCGCAATCGCGGCCACACACGCGTTGTGGTCGAAACCGAATTGAACACGACCGAGACATGTGTCATAATTACGGCCAGACACGTGTCATAACCGAAACTGAGTTTCGGCCATGTTGTATTTGACCAGATCTCTTTTTCGAGTAGGAGTCTTTTTGGCCAATTTCGTACGAATAAAGTGTTTTACTCACCAATTCGACCTCGACTAGGCCTTTTTGCTTCTCCAGTTGGGTTTCTTGGTCGTAAGAGGTTCAAATGTGGCCAAATCCTTCCCAAATTTGGTAGGTTTGATCCCTAAAATATGATGAACACAATCGTGAAAGAAATTTGTGAAAATGATCAAAGTTTGCATATAAAATGTCGCATCAAAAGAGTTTTAAGCATGATTTTGCATGTTCTCAATGCTAAATCTAGGGTAAAAGTGTTACCAAGTTATCACTTATCAAATTCCCCCAAGATAGCATTTTGCTAGTCCTCAAGCAAAGAATGTGAATGATTTTCCAAAAATTGAGATGCTTTGGTTTATCCGATTTTCAATAAACAATCTTCCGAAGATTCACAACACATCTATGCAAATGAGGCAATTGATCTTAGCAATTTAAACATTCCAAATGCATACATTAAGATTATCAAATTTCAACCTTAGAAAAGAGAGAGCTTAATCAATTAAATTGTCTTAATAATCTTCTAATCTTCTTTTATATAGGATTTAGAATTAACCATGCAAAGAAAACACTCGTTATGCTACAATTTATACAAAGTTTCTAGATTGCCCTTTTTAGAGAAAAATTAAAACACTTATTCTTTCTTTTTGTATTATTATATATTTTTTATTTATTCACTTTTTTATTTTTCTTCTTCAAATTTTTCATGCTCTTGGCCAAAATATTTTTATTGGATCATTCCGTCGCGGCTAGAGGAGACATAGCGGAAGACACTTACTTAAGTGCACTTACAGATTGGCAGTTTTGTCGGTTTCCCGAACCCCTGCAAGCAACCTCAATGCTCCATATACCTTCCCTTCACCAACTGGTCGATGATTCACCACAGCCTCCCCTCAGCGGGTTGCATATACATTGTCGACGATTGGAACTATGGGTCCCTCTGTCGATCTTATGCAAAGAAGAGTGTGAGAAAAAAGGGACCAATTAGACGAGTTCTCAAGATGTTCAAAGTATCTATGAATCTAAGACACAGGAAAGAGTTATCCAGGTTCAGGCCCTCTTAGAAGAGTAACGGCCCTACGTCCTATGTATTTAACTATGTGGGGGAAAAGAGTTAAAAGAGGTTGTTACAGGGTGTGTAAGCTAGCTAGTCCTATCTTTGCTAAGCCTAGCCTTCTCTCTATCGTCAATCATTTGTCCCTTGATCCTTCCCTTGAAGGCCTTTTTATACTTGCCGAAGAGGTCATCGGTTGTTCTCCTGAAAGCACGCTCCACGATCTCTCTTAACTGCCCTGAAGTGGTAGCTGTGAGGTTGTGGGTGCATGTTAGTTGCCGTAGATCATGGATATGTGGCGGTTTGGCAGTCTTGACTCGGTCGTCGTGGAACTTCCTTACCATCTTAACCTCCTTTGATGGTTACCTTGTCAGAGACATGATTATCTCGGGATTAATCATAAGGATCATGGTGAGGTAATGATAAAGGATGATTGCGTACTGCTGCGACCACAGTAATGAGATCAATCTTTGTATCTGTGAGAGAGGATGGTCGTAGGGACTATCTCTGTGACCATACTGTTTCTCGGATACAACATAATATATGGGCTTTATGATAATAAGTGTCTTGAATTTGCGTGAAATAAGTATGATTTCTGAGTTATATCCAGACTGCTGTTGGATTACCCTATGTCCTTCCCTCTGGCCCTTGGCGACCATAGGGAGAACCTACGGCCATGGCTATGGGCGACCATGGGACGCTTGTGTGACCATGGGAACTCTAAAAATGGCTAACAATCCTCGTCATTGACGAGGATTATCACCCAAGCTAGTTCAAAGTATTACACGTCTGGTTTAAGACAGAATCAGATTAGACGTGTATCAATAAATCCATCTCTATGGTCTTAGACGACCTAAAAGGGCGCGTATACAGAGATATTTCATGGTCGCAGCCCCTGCGCGATCATGAGGTCACAGACAATGCACAGTCAGGAAACTCCAGACAGTGCGCGGTCAGAGAGTCGTTGATTATCTGCGACCAGGATAATTCAGGAAGGCCTAACTCTTTGAATGGGCACATCCCAAGAATCACGAAGATATTTCCACGTATGAAGACAACTGCCAGGAGGTTAGCATATGCGGTTATCCCTTGATTGCACGTGTTAAGCCTATGTGGAAGTTAAGTGCGGTTAACAAAACTGCATCCTAACAACTGTCCAAGGTCGTTTCGTGTTGGCGCCCTTTTGTCTAGTATAAAAAGGTAGTCAATACACGTTCTAAAGGAGGTGAATAATTTTAGTTAAGCATACAAGCACTACCAGGCATTTTCCTAAAGGCTTAGATATAGTTAGGTGGATACTAACATAGAAGAGATCATCGCCTGTGATCTTCTCTTCAAACCTCTTGTAAAAACATCTTATTACATATAGTGAAATCACAACAGGACGTAGGGCTATTACTCCCACCATCGAGGGCCCGAACTTGTATAAAATTTCTTGTGCCTCTACAGACTTCATTCATCTTACCTTTCCGGAGGAGTGCCTTGAAAGGTTCTGTAACTCACAAATTTGCATAAGATCGACTAAGGACCCTGAGTCCAAATCATCGACAATTGGCGCCCACCGTGGGGCCTTTCTCAAGGTGCTTTCCTTTTATCCGGAGTTTTGGTGAGCAATGTCTGGGGCATATGATTCTGAGAACGACTTCGATCTCGACGATTATGCCCATATACAAATGCCTTCACCCAGTGACCCCGTTCCAATGGAAGAGGTCAGTTGTGAAGGCATTCCGAAGGAACGTCAAGAGGACACGTTTTCGCTTACCTGGGTCATGTCCATTGACCAGGGAATGGGAGAGACAGTTCCGGAATTTGATGTCAGTTCCACTATTCGCAAAATCGAGTCTCAGTCGCCATGTGTTCCCATCAGGGACCAGGATGGCAGCGACCAGGAACTCAGTCCAGGGAAGTTTGATCCCGACAACCTCCACTCTCTCTTTGATTTCGAATCCGACTCAGAGCAAATAGAGATGTTCACCCCTTCTGTAGCTTCGCTTCCTAGAGAATTCACCGCCTTGTCTGAAGAGAATCCCGATCAGCGGATCGCTAGGGAAGAACAGGAGCTCACACAAAGGGAGGAACAAGAACGCAAGCAGAAGGAGGATCAAGACCGCGAGCGACGAGAGAACGAACTTCGCAGGACAGCCTTAGAGGCTCTCCAAAATGCGCAGGCTCGTTATGACGCAGCCCTAGTTCCTCCCGTCGCCCACATGGTCGCAGGCACAAGCAGACGCCTTCTTCACCGGCGGAGCATTTACCGGCGGATGAAGAGACAATTACACCTGGCGCACCAAAGAGGAGTACGCATGGCCGACTTCGATCTATCGCGGAGGTCTTGCGCAATTTTCAACCTACCCTCACTGACGCTGACAAACCGGCTTTCGCTAGGATCCTGGAGGAGGAACTGGAGGAGGTCGCATCTAGGGCGACCCCTACAGCTTCCTCCCTGTCTACGATACGTTCCCATGAGAAGGAGTATTCTTACCCTAGTCATGGTAGGCGTAATCGATTACCATCCAGATCACTTCGGCATGACAAATCCAGGCGCGTAGGAAACTCTCGTGATCGAGATTGAATTCCTGTGCATTCTCGTGTGGGACCACGCGGCGCATCTCCATCGCACGAAATCGCTTGTGGGTATGCTGGAAACCACGGAACTCTCCACAGTCCATATGTAGGTTGAAAGGCTTTTTCGCCAGGCCTCCGTACGGTCGTCTGGCCAGATAAGTTCAAGTTAGGGGCTTTTGAGAGGTTTGATGGGACCCAGAATCCGTCAGAGTTCCTTCAAATCTTCATCGTCTACGACAAACCTCTACGGAGACTCTCCGACAGTTTGTCAAAAGGTTTGTCAGGGTGAGAAATACCATCCCAAACATATCCGATAATTCTGTTATCAGGGCATTTAAGCACGTTGTTCGATATCGGATATTTACGAAAGATTTACTTATCAACCCCCTCGATCAGTCGCCGATCTCTTTGATATGGCTGATCGCTATTCAGATGCGGCTGAGGCCGTTGAATGGAATAGGATGGTCGATAAAGGAAACTTACCGCCCCAACCAGGTCTCAAGGATGTGAAAAAGGAGGATGCAGGCAAGAAGTCGGAGTCTTCGTCAAGCGGGAAGTCAAAGAAAACCAAAAAGAATCGAACAGGACAGTACTGGGAGGTCGCAGTCGCGGAAAAGTTGCCACCGGCGAAAGGTAATAAGTTTTCATTTAAAAATAAAACTGCCTCTGGTGGTCGCAACTCCGACCAGCTAGAAAAACCAACTAACTCGTAGGAAGGCAAGAAATGGTGTCCGATCCACAACTCTCCAGGACACAACCTCAAAAATTACCGGAGCTAGTTGAAGCAACTAGATGACTTCTACCAGGGAATTGGGCCGATGCCAACTTTGCCATCGAAAGAGCAGACTTGCGGGCTTAGAGACGCCGACAGGGACGAAGAAATGTCCTGCCAGGTACCTCGTAATTATGTTAATGTCATTTTCGGAGGTTCCTCCTCTTTTGTTTCTAAACGACAATTTAAAGTATTTCATCGAGAAGTTAACCAAGCGGAAGCTCCCCTTGGCGAACCTCAATACCCCCGTTGGTCGGACACTCCTTTGACATTTGATCGTTCTGATTGTCCTGTTGGGCTTACTCGACCACTGAGATTACCTCTAGTCATTACCCCAATAATCAGTAATGCAAGAGTCGAAAGGGTCCTGATTGATGGAGGCAGTTCCTTGGACCTTTTACTGGTCAAGGCATTGGACGAGATGCAAATCTCTCGTTCAAAAATCAAACCCATAATCCAACCGTTTTATAGGATAATTCCTGGTCCCTCGATGATGCCAATGGGACAGGTGGTGCTCCCAGTCACGCTGGGTGAACCACATAATTTCCAAACGGAGTTAGTTACTTTCGATGTAATTGATTGTGATTCGGCTTATAACGCGATTTTTGGCAGGCCAACTCTCGCTAAATTTATGATGGCAACGCACTACGCCTATCAGTGCAGCAAGTTACCTGGCCCCAAAGGCGTAATCTCGGCCCGAGATAGCCGTAATGTGGCATTGACTTGCGATCGGTTATCACTAGAGCTCGTGGATCAACTTCCCCTTCGGGATGTCAAGATTACCACCATGGGTGCGGATACAATCTAGGTCACCCCTCGACCAGGGGAAAAGCTAAAACTGGTTCCATTATGCCCAGATGATCCATCTAGAACAATTCGGATTGGGTCAGGTT
This sequence comes from Pharus latifolius, assembly GCA_019359835.1. Classification (NCBI taxonomy): domain Eukaryota; kingdom Viridiplantae; phylum Streptophyta; class Magnoliopsida; order Poales; family Poaceae; genus Pharus; species Pharus latifolius. The sequence continues at coordinate 70,231,687 of CM033323.1, forward strand.
TGGACGACAAATAGGAACTCGAGCTCGTTACCTTCCTCCGGGCTAATGCAGATGTGTTTGCGTGGAAACCATCCGACATGCTCGGTGTCCCAAGGAGGATAATTGAGCACAGGTTAGCAATTCGACCTGGACAACGACCAATAAAGCAGAATCTTAGGCGCTTTGCTGTTGATCAGCAAGAAGCTATCCGCGTGGAGTTAGACAAGCTCCAAGCAGCTGGGTTCATTCGAGAAGTCGAACATCTGGAATGGCTTGCAAATCCGGTCATGGTCCGTAAGTCAAATGGTAAGTGGCGCATGTGCGTCGATTACACCAGGCTAAACAGTGCCTGCCCAAAGGATGATTTTCCCCTTTCCCGCATCGATCAGTTGGTCGATTCTACTACAGGTTGCGAACTGATGAGTTTTCTGGATGCTTACTCAGGATATCATCAAATTAGCATGGCGGAAGAAGATGAAGAGAAGACTGCCTTCATCACACCATTTGCCACCTACTGCTACGTCAGAATGCCATTTGGTCCAAAAAACGCCGGTTCCACTTAACAGCGCTTGATGCAAAAGATCTTTTCTTCCCAGATGGGGCATAATCTTGAAGCTTATGTAGATGATTTGGCTGTAAAAAGCTTAAAAAGCTTGACTCATTTAGATGATCTTGCTGAGACCTTTTGTAATTTAAACGGATTCGGAATAAAATTAAACTCAGAAAAGTGTTCTTTTGGGGTTTCATCTGGTAAACTGTTAGGATTTCTCGTTTGTTCTAGAGGGACAGAGGTTAATCCCAAGAAAATCAGGGCGATCAAGCAAATGAGGTCTCCTTCGACCATGAAGCAAGTCCAGTGCCTAGCAGGTCGCATGGCGGCTTTAAGTCGATTTATATCACGACTAGGCAAAAGGGGATTACCTTTCTTCAAAGCTCTCCGCAAGCACCATGGTTTTGCTTAGTCGGATGAAGCCAAGAAAGCATTTCAAGAGGTTAAAGCATACTTATCTAGTCCACCGGTGTTGGTTTCCCCGGTCGTAGGGGAACAGCTACTTCTTTATTTGGTGGCCACACCACATGCAGTCAATGCCGTCCTGATCGCAGTAAGAAAAGGTGTGCAACGACCCACTATTATGTAAGAGAGGTACTTCATGGTCCTAAGGAGCGTTACCCTGAGGTCCAGAAGATACTTTACGCGCTACTGATGGCTTCCCGCAAGTTACGACATTACTTTCAGGCACATAAAATTATAGTGCCCTCGTCCTTCCCCTTGGGAGATATAATCCGAAACCCGGAGAAATCTGGTCGAATTGTGAAGTGGACTGTGGAACTTGGAGCATTTGACATCCATTTCACCCCTCGCACTGCGGTCAAGTCTCAGATCCTTGTAGATTTTGTGGTCGAATGGACTAACCCTGACCCTCCAAAGCAAGAATCAGAAGACTTGTCGTACACCGACCATTAGACAATGTATTTTGACGGTTCTCGAGGTTTCCCACACTAGGGAGCTGGAGTTGTATTAGTAATGCCTCAAGGCGACCAGCTCAAGTATGTCATTCAATTACATTTTGTTGCGACTAACAATGCAACAGAGTATGAAGGTCTTATTGCAGGGCTCCGGGCAGCAAAATTCCTTGGAGTTCATCGATTAGTGGTGAGGGGAGACTCACAGCTAGTCGTAAACCAGGTAAACAAGGAGTACAACACCTCCGATGAGACAATGGCTCATTACCTGGGGGAAGTGAGGAGATTGAAAAAACACTTTAGTCATTTCGAAGTCCAATACATCCCGCGAAAGGACAATATTCTCGCAGACCAATTATCTAAAATTGGGTCCTCACGTACATCTGCTCCGGTAGGGGTGTTCGTTGAACATTTAGAACATCCTTTAATCATGACTACAGTCGAAGATGACCAGGTAACAGTCTTTTTTACCAACCTCGGACAAGAAGGGGATTGGACTCATCCATTGAGGGTCTATCTCGAACATGGGACCTTGCCCAAGGACGAAACCGAAAGTGATCGGTTGATTCGAAAAGCGCACCTATACAAACTTATAGAAGTAGTTCTGTATAGGAAGGGTACTCAAGGAGTATTCATGCGTTGTATTACTCAAGAAGAAGGTAAATCGCTCTTGAAAGAGATCCATGATGGTGTGTGTGGTGCAAACGCGTTATTCCGTACATTGGTTGGAAAAGCTTTACAACAGGTTTTTTTTGGCCTTCGGCACTTGATGATGCCAAGAATTTGGTCAAGACATGCCCCCAGTGTCAATTTCATGCCAGACAGGTTCATCAGCACCGGTATGCCTTGCAAACTATCCCATTAGCGTGGCCCTTCGCGGTCTGGGGGATGCATATTGTAGGACCTATGCCACAGGCCGTTAATGGTTACAAATTTCTGTTCGTAGCCATTGACACGTTCACAAAGTGAATTGAGGCTGAGTTAGTCCGCAATGTCACCGCTGCTGCGGCACAAAAGTTCTTTCATAAGAACATCGTTACTCAATTTGGTGTTCCAAGTCATCTCATTACTGACAACGGTTCCCAATTCGCTAGCGGCCTCTTTCTGGACTATTGGAACCAAGGTGTGCTTTGCTGAGTATTCATAATGCCCATATTTTTCCAGAAATTATAATACTAAATCTTCAATATTTATGATTTCTGGAAGGGGCTAAGAGAATATGGTCATACTATGAAACGAAGAAAGTATCACTCTTTTCCAAAAAATTTAAGGCACGCATTTGCATGTTATATATGTAATTTCATAGGTATAATTACTAAGAGAGATCATTACAAGAAATCAAACAAGGCCTAGTTATTTCAGTAGATCTTCGACTAGAGGCTTGACTTCTTCAGAGATGGCTTCAAATCGATCACTCTCGATCTCTGCATTTTCTACCACCGGCTTCAGACTCAAATTTAGGCCGTGGCGAAATCATAATCTGTAGAGAATGGCAGAGGCTACGGATCTGACATTTGACCTCAGCGCCTCTTCCTACCGTTTGGTATCTTTAGGAAGATACTTGAGGAGTGATTCAGCTTGGGCCGCGACCAATCTGACTAACTCGCTAAGGCTTGGATTGTCCTTTTGCGACTCGATCACATCTGCTTTTAGCAGAGTAGCCACCATCTTCAGTTTTTTGAAGATGTTCGATTGAGTACCGCGACAAGAGGAGATTGTTTCGTTTAGTCCCTTATTCTCCGTGCTGGCAGTATCAATTCTCGAGCTTTGCAACTCGATGGTCGCTTGAAGGTATCTTTTCTCTTCGAAGAGACGGCTTATTTGATCCTCTTGTGTTGTATGAACACAGTAAACATTTACTATAAGTAAAGCTCATATGATGAAAGGATTTCTTCTGGTTGGTGGTACACTTACAAGAAAGCTTTGACTGCGCTTCACGAAGTTCCTTCTCCAGAGAAGAATATCTCGCAGCTGCGGTCTCTTCTTGATTCTCTCGGTCAGCCATGCCCTTGTGCAGAAAGGCATTTTCTCTGTAGCAAGAAGGAAGACCAGTTATGCTTGAATACGGATTCAAGTTAACATGGATAAAGGGCACTATACTTACTATTCTAGCCGGCTGATCTCCCGTTGCGCGACCTCAATATGCTTTGCTATAGCTGTTGACTTGGTCGCAACCCAGGTCAAGTCCTGGAACACGATAAGAAATTGTTCTTGAGACTTGAATGTTCCGGAATTTTTTGCGGATTGGAAAAAAAAAAAAAAGAAGAGTCATTCATACCTCTATGTAATCGCCGATCAAAACGTTCTCAACATCAGCGTGAGGTCTAACTTCAGGACTTATTGTGACCGCGGTAGGGGCAACAGAGGATTTTTCCTGTTGTTCTCCCTCTATGACCGGGACTTCGGTTTTCGTCCCTTGGGATCGAATTTCCTCTGCAATTCCATCCACGATGGCCCGAAGAACCTCTTCGGCCACGGGAATTGAGCTTGGCTCTCCCGTGACCTCTACAGTGGGTGTACCATGGCTTGTTGAGGTCACCGGGGTACTGGGTGCAGCATCCCTGCACCAACAGACAGACACATTGTAAGATGAAGAAACCTCTCATCGATCATATTTAGATGATGATAGGAAAAGTTCTCACTTTATCTGAAACCCCACCCACGGTTTGGGTTTCGATGATGTGCTCCCGAGGGAGAGGAGCTTGATGGCTACTCTCGGGGAAGAGTCTTCATCCGTCCTCGTTTTCCTTCTTTTAAAAAGGACGGTATCCTCTTCTTCCTGTATGAACACAATTCAATGGGTGTGTACAGAGAAACGAAAAGTGCAAGATTGTGAGAATTCTTACCACAGTCGCTCCTTCTATCAGAAGGGGAGGTGTTGCAAGTCCTGAGGTTTCATGAGCTTCAGGCACTAGGGTTCCACCCGAAACCACTGGATTGTCAGTGGATATGGGGCCCACAATAGCCATTTCTGTCCTTGCGGTCAGGGACAAGATTCCGTCGACCAGAAGGGAAGTCAACCTCTCTGGGACTCTTGTTCCCAGAAGGTCAGTTGTTTTTCTCTTGCGACGAACTAGAGGAATGTCGTCTTCCTCATCCTCGGTCCCTTCGCCCAGTACGGCGAAGAAGTAATTTCCGCTCGTACTTGGGGTTACAGAAGGTATCGGAAATCTTACTGCAGTATTTTTCGTGGTAATGTTTTTCTTTCGCGAAAAAGTTTCTCCCGGGATCTTCCTGGGTTTATTGGGAGCAAACTCTTTCGCTTCATGCTTTGAAGGGGTTCTTCTCACCCTCTTCGCAGTCAGTCTTCCCGAAGGACCAGTGTCTTCACTTGGACGCGTTGCCTCGGAAAATTTTCCCAGAAGTTGAATTATTCAACATGTTTTTTGGTAATACGAGACAAATGAATGGTTTCCTACAGAGCTTGTTTGAATGAATTATACCTTTCGGCATTCTTCCTTAAGATCATCGCCGACGTTGATCAAGCTCTGGGGGCGAGGCGATCCTTTAGCTCCCTCTACGGTGGCGTTATACGTTCGAAGGAGGTAGTTTGTCCGTTTCTCGATTTCGGACAAGGATAGCGATGTATTACAAACAAACATGTTAATAAATACAATATCTTTTAATCAGTAAAAATGTTTGTTTTGTTGATTAAAGGACATACCGTTATTATTGTCCAGGGTGCTGTCCGCCATGGACTTCACTTCCCAAGCTAGATGTGCCCTTTCACGCAGGGGGCTTATCCTATTCTTCACAAAGTCACGTATGATATCACGCGCGGTCAAGCCTTGTTGGACTAGGTGAAGGATAGCTCGGGCTTGCTTCTTCTATTCTGCGCTCAGAACGGGAAGGGAATCTAACTCACTAGCTTTCTCCGGTTGGGTGTTTGCGAACCATAGTCCGCTCTCCGACGGAGGAGTGCAGTAGAACCATTTATGGTACCACCCATGAACAGAGTCCCGTAGGGGCGGGAATGGGTACTCTTTCTTCTCCCGTATACGGAAGTAGATACACCCAGCAGCATTGGCACTTTTTGACCACGCCGAAAAGTAGAAGCGTCAGAAAAGCTCCACGCTTGGAAGTGCTCCGACAAAGGCTTCACAAAGATGTTGGAAAATTGCCAAGATAAGGACTGCATTTGGGTGGAGATTTACTAACTCCAACCCGTAATGGTCCAAGATTCCCCTTAGAAATTCACTTTCTGGGAATCGGAATCCGCAGCACAAGTATTCCTCGAAGATCACCAATTCGCCCTCTTGGACGATTGGGGTTTCTTGATCTTTTTCCGCTGGCTGCCAGTTGATCAGCAGCCGTGGGGGGAGAATCTCTTCTTTCTCTAGTGCCACCAAGCTTTCTTCTGTATGGTGGACGGATCGGTTCCAGGATGCCATTTCTTGTGAAGAATTGGGAAGAAAGGTGATGGCTTTGGTGACGACGAAGACGAGGAATGCAAAAGAAGGCTTTTGTGCGGTAGGAGGGTCTAAGGCAACAAAGGGTTTTTGGCTTCTCCAGTAAGCTACCTCTTCCTTTTATGTGTCTGAGACAACCTTTCGCCGAGTATTTTATTAATTTCCCATAATGGGTGTCTTTCCTCTTGGAACCCGTTATCCATACCCAGTAATGAATCCGAAATGAAATGTGTTCTTATCATTTTATTTCGCATTCGGGGGCTATGGTACAGATAAAAATATTGGAAATTCCTAAATCTTTCTTTTATGACTGTGGAATAAGTTTATAGTATTTACATTGATCGCAACGTGATTCTGTGATCATAACCGATATGGGGGATCATAACAGCTGTGATCGCCGTATGGTCAAAAGACTGTTGTTCTATGATTGTTCTGATCGCAATCTATGGCCTCAATGTTATTCTGAGACCAAAGAGCTATTTTTTGATTGTTACTCTAGTTTTAATGATAGTCTATGGCCTTAATACTATTCTGAGACCGAAGAACTGAGCTAGTTTCGAACTGAAGTTAACCTGTGTATTCTTGGTCGCAGAAGCATTCTCGTGTAATTATTGTTCACAGAATGTAAAGAAACTTAACTCGGAGTATAAGTTTTACACAATCCTTTGAAAAGGACAAGTATGTAAGAAAAAGAAATTCTTTATTTCTGGTAATCTTTACATACAAAAGGGACACAGGCGACCAAAGCTTCAACGTGGTCTGATAGCATTTTACAAAGTTCTCCCAGGGACATATTAACATCAGTGGGATCAACACTGGCTGCCCCTAGAGAACTGGCTATGGCTCTAAGCCTATATACATCATCCTAAATCAAAGAAGTGCTATTATTCCTTATGATATCGGAGAGTTCTCGCTGCTGTCGAGCATAGTCCTCTCCAAGCGGAATTGCCGCGCCTCTTCGCGGGAGTTATCATAACATTTTGCCAGGTGCAGAATGGCTGAATACATTTCGTCGGTCTTCTTCTCCAGGGCTTCTTTTTCTTTTTGGAGAGTTTGCTCGAGGGAAACACTCTCACCAAAAAGAGGAGGCTGGACTCCAGTAGGCTGATCGCTGGGGGCTCCAAAAATTTTGGTCTCCTGCACAACATGTATGCGTTAGTTTTACAAGATAAAATGATCAGCAGAGAGAGTGGAAATAATTACCAATCCTCGCGGTAAGATTGGTTGGGAGGATGAAGCGCTTCCCCCAGAAAGTAGATCACCCAACAAAAGTCAAGGACCATCTGGTCACGGGAGTGCAACCTTCCCACTAGAAAATTGATAACCCAACAAAAGCTGGGGATCGCTTGATTGCAATGGAGAAAGCTGAGAAGAAAGTCTTGAAGCATTGTTATGGATCTCCAAAGGTGGAGATGAGGGTTCGACCTGCCGAGTTGCATGGACAGGAAGAACTACATGGGACAAGGAAAGAGAGTGCAATGATGCATCCCCAACCTTTGCACCCATGAATGAAGCTCCACTGGAGGATCCCTCGTCAACCTTGGGTTTCTTCCTTGGGGGAACCAGCTCCTCAGTCACCTGTGAATTCGCAAAAAGCATTTGGAAGTGATCAGAATATAAAATGACAACTTGAACCAAAAGTTCCAGAAAAGACTTACTTTCTGGAAGTCCTGGTCAATTTCGGGTATCACTTCTCCTTCATCACTCTCGATCTCAATGATGTCTTGGGGTCTTGATCTACCATCGGAACGAGAACTGAGGCTTAGAGGGAGTAACTGGAGAGGAGAAGTTGCTCTGGAAAAGACTTAGTGAAAAACTCATAAGTTCAAAGAACTGAGAGGCTCTTCCATTTATAGAGCTTGGAGGCGTCGGTTCATTTCCACACACGTCTCGGGTTCTTAAACCTCACTTACGGTTGCCATCAGATGAGTCACCTAAGTCATCATTACCAGCCAAGAAAGACTCAAGGTTTTTCTCAAGATATGAACCGTCACACGGCGGAACAGTATCAGCTGAAGTTAAAACGTCGGGTTCATGATTCGATGCAGGATAAAAATTTGAAGTAAATATGTTCTTTCATTTTTCTTCAAAATTTGGGGGCTAGTTGACGAGGATTATCACCCGAGCTAGTTCAAAGTATTACATGTCTGGTTTAAGACAGAATCAGATTAGACGCGTATCAATAAATCCATCGCTATGGTCTCAGACGACCTAAAAGGGCGCGAATACAGAGATATTTCATGGTCGCAGCCCCTGCGTGATCATGAGGTCACAGACAGTGCACGGTCAGGAAACTCCAGACAGTGCGCGGTCAGAGGGTCGTTGATTATCTGCGACCAGGATAATTCAGGAAGGCCTAACTCTTTGAATGGGCACATCCCGAGAATCACGAAGATATTTCCATGTATGAAGACAACTGCCAGGAGGTTAGCATATGCGGTTATCCCTTGATTGCACGTGTTAAGCCTACGTGGAAGTTAAGTGCGGTTAACAAAACTGCATCCTAACAACTGTCCAAGGTCGTTTCGTGTTGGCGCCCTTTTGTCCAGTATAAAAAGGTAGTCAATACACGTTCTAAAGGAGGTAAATAATTTTAGTTAAGCATACAAGCACTACCAGGCATTTTCTTGAAGGCTTAGATATAGTTAGGTAGATACTAACATAGAGGAGATCATCGCCTAAGATCTTCTCTTCAACCCTCTTGTAAAAACATCTTATTACATATAGTGAAATCACAACAGGACGTAGGGCTATTACTCCCACCATCGAGGGCCCGAACCTATATAAAATTTCTTGTGCCTCTACAGACTTCATTCATCTTACCTTTCCAGAGGAGCGCCTTGAAAGGTTCTACAACTCACAAATTTGCATAAGATCGACTAAGGACCCCGAGTCCAAATCGTCGACAGTCATACGTACTAAAAACTCTAAAAACGGCTAAAAATGGAGTCATCCTCGACTCTAACTCATCTTCTTCGCCTACATACGGCTTCAAATCTGAATGTTAAATGTTGGACTAACCTCCAAATCTGCAGGCAAATCAAGCTTGTAGGCATTATCATTAATCTTTGGTAGAACTTTAAATGGGCCATCAGCTCGAGGCATTAGTTTTGACTTTCTCAATTCTGGAAACCTATCTTTTCGCAAATGTAACCAAACAAGATCACCAGGTTCAAAAGATAAATGTTTTCTACCCTGGCTACCAGCAATCTTATATTTCTTAGTCATCTTCTCAATGTTTTCCTTAGTATTTTCATGAATTTTCAGAATCAGTTCAGCCCGCTTTTTAGCATCCAAATTCAACCTTTCAGATGTAGGTAACGGTATAAGATCAATCAGAGCATGGGGATTAAACCCATATACTATCTGAAATGGACTTACCTTGGTGGTGGAGTGTACCGACCTGTTATAAGCAAATTCAACATGCGGTAGGCACTCTTCCCACATCTTCAAGTTCTTCTTTAGCACGCCCGCAACATCGTAGACAAGGTACGGTTGACAACTTCAGTTTGTCCGTCTGTTTGAGGATGACATGTGGTAGAGAATGGCAGCTTTGTCCCCAACTTGTTCCAAAGTGACCTCCAAAAGTGACTCAAAAATTTCGCATCGCGATCTGAGACAATAGTATTGGGCACTCCATGTAAGCATATGATTTCCTTGAAAAACAAATCAGCTGTGTTTGTGGCATCATCGCTCTTGTGACAAGGTATAAAATGTGCCATTTTAGAAAAATGATCCACAACCACAAAAATACTATCCCTCTCCCTCTTTGTCCTAGGCAGTCTTAAAACGAAGTCCATAGATAAATCCTCCCAAGGTGCACTAGGAATAGGAAGAGGCATATAGAGTCCATGTGGATTGAGGGGAGACTTAGCTTTGTTGCATGTAGTGCAGCGTGCCACATAGCACTCGACGTCGCGTCTCATCTTAGGCCAAAAGAAATGAGCGGTCAACACATCTTCAGTTTTCTTCACTCCAAAGTGCCCCATTAATCCTCCTCCATGCGACTCCTGCAAAAACAAAAGACGAACAGAGCTAGCTGGAACGCATAACTTGTTAGCACGATATAGCAAACCATCATTCAGCACATACCTATTCCATGTTCGTCCTTCTCTACAATTATCAAAAGCTTCTTTAAAGTCCAAATCAGTAGCATACAATTCTTTTATTGTTTCTAATTCAAAAATCTTATGATCAAGTTGAGATAACAGGGTATAGCGTCTAGACAGAGCATCAGCAATCACATTGTCTTTGCCTTTCTTATACTTAATGATATCTGGAAACAACTCAATAAATTCCACCCATTTAGCATGTCGTTTATTCAGTTTAGCTTGACTTCTAATATGTTTCAAAGATTCATGATCAGAATGTATAATAAATTATGTCGGCCATAAATAGTGTTGCCAAATTTCTAATGTTTGAACCAAAGCATACAATTCTTTGTCATAAGTGGAATAGTTCTATTGGGGGAAATCTCCATGGGATCCCGGCGGGTTGTCCCGGGTGTCCCCGGTCCTAGGTCATGTGAGGATCACGCGAGAAGTACCTCGGGAACTGGCGGACACCTGTCAAGCATCCAAGGCTCCTAACCGGAAGAAAGACGCTAGTACCCCTCGATCCAATGGTGGCTAGTGGGGTAGTTTAGTCTTTTTGCATCTTTTGGGCCTATATAAGCCCTTGTAACCTCTCATGTAAGGAGGACAATTCATTTTTACTCCAATAGAAAATCAAACAGGCGTGCTCTGGAGCTATCTCTCCCCCGAGAGAGCTCCCCTAGCCAACTCCAGTTGGGAGCACGCCGACAGGACTAGGGCCTGCACTAAGGCCTGAACCTGTATAAACCTTCGTGTCACTTGCTGTATTTGCCCGACAGGAGAGGACCGGTCACGCGGTCAGCTCGCGTCGTCTTTTCTTCGCTAGGAACCTCCACAAAACCTGTCGGGGTATTCGTAATACCACAACAGTTGGCGCCGTCCGTGGGGACTCGTGACGAATCGCCATGGCTCCCCCAAGAATGAGGGCTCGTACCCTTTCCGGTGACGCCGGTCCCAGTGACCCGGCGCCACCCTTCCAAAGCGTGGCCGTCCCTGCGCCACCCTTCCAAAGCGTGGCCGTCCCGGCGCCACCCTTTCAAAGCGTGGCCGTCCCGGCACCACCCTTCCAAAGCGTGGCCGTCCCAGCGCCACCGCCCGGACACGGCCAAACCCAGGTACCACCTCTAACTCTCACGGTAATTTCTGGCGGACAGGGCTCTGGGTCCAACCCGGCGACCTCGGACGCTCCCGGGGGGACTGGCTTTCCCCCGGTGGCTCCGCCGGCTTCCCGAGATGCACTGCTCGAAGCTCTGGTGGAGGGCCAGCTCCGCGCCCAGCGCTCGATGGACGAGCTCCTCCGCGTTCTAGCACGGCCGCCGGCCCCCATCTACCCACAGTTCCCGTTCATGGGGGCAATACCCCCGTTTGTGGGACATCCAGTGGCCCCTCCGCTCCTCGGAGCTCAGGTCGCTCCCCGGGCTTGTGGTCCCAATGGGGGGTTACGCTCCGGTGGGCCCGTCATCCGGAGCCTTCCCGACCTCGGGGGTGTTCCCGGGGCCAGGAACTTACCCCATCCCCAGGGTCTTCCCCATACCAATGGTTCACTCCGCGCTAGGGGCATTCCCGGGACCGGACGCCGGCCTCTCCCCGCCGGTTATGCCCGTCATTCTAGAGGTGGCCCCCTGGGTGACCCCACGCCGTTGCCGGACCTTCCTTGGCATGGCCCCCACTCTCCGGTTCCGGACAGTACTACCGGGGACCGCCCGGTAATGAATCCCACCCGCGCCCCGGTTGCGCGTCCGTCACCTGCAGTCTACGCGCATTAGCTCCCTCCTCCCCTGGGGTCGCCCCCGAGGGCTCCCCCGGCGGTTCAAGTCCACTTCACCCGGGAGGAGGTTGAGCAAATGCGTACCACCAAGTTTGGGGAGGAGCCTCGCCCGGGTCATGGACGTGGGGAGCCCCGCTCTCGCCCTGGCCAAGGAAAGAGACCCGCCGAAGAACCAACCGCCCCGGGGAGGTGTCCGGACATCCTGGAAGTCAACTCCACCAACCCGGAGGAAAATCGGTGCTACCACCATGACGGTGGACCTCTTGGGCACCTTCCCAATTTTGACAACGAGCACGCGTCCCCTGTCAAAGGGGACAGCGACCGTGACTCTCCCCGGGAGGTGGAAGGGGCTAACCAGCCGTTGTGCCGCAGATTCCAGTGCATACGATGGCCGCGGCCTTACCGTCTGACGCACATCAAACACTACAACGGTGAGGCCAACCCTTATGAATTTGTGCAGGTGTATTCCACAGCCATTTCAGCCGCTGGGGGGGATGAGACAGTTCAGTGTAACGTCTTCCCCCTCTACCTGACCGGGATTGCCCGCTCGTGGTTTTACAACCTGAAGGCCGGCTCCATCAAGTCCTTCGCGTAGCTCAAACGCGAGTTCTGCGCAAACTTCCAGGGGAACTATGTGCGTCCCCTGGATTTCTCGTAGCTGTACACTGTCCGGCAGAGGGCAGGGGAGACCATCCGCAGCTTCTTCATGCACTTTTCTCAGGTCAAGAGCAAAGTAGCTCACGTCCCTAACTCCACAGTCATTGAGGCGTGCAAGAGTGGGATCCTCCATGGGGAGCTCCACCGGAGACTCTCCCGAAGCTGCCCCTCCTCTCCCGACGAGCTCTTCACCGTTCTCGAGAAGTACGCTCGGGCGGAGGAGGATGACCTCTAGAAGAAGAACCAAGGGCCATCGCCCCTATCGACCGGGGGGCCAGGGACCCCCTCAGACGCCCCAAAGGGGCAATCGTAGCTAGCCACGGCCTTGGGACACCTTTTTCCTCGAGGGCGGAGGCGGCTCGCGCGATGCCTCCAAGGGCAACCGCCCCTTCCCCAAGCCAAAAAGTCGTGGGGGAGGGCAGCCATCCCGTGATCGTGAAAGCCCCACAGCAGGAGGCAGGGAAGGCCTATGGTGTACCTTCCACAAGTCCAATACCCATGCCACCCGGGAATGCCACCAACTACTCCAACACTTCGCCGCATTCCTCGACCAGCATGGGCAGGGGGGACTCCTGCCTCCTTGCCCCTCAGTCGACCTTGTCGGCCCTTCCTGCCCCCGCGGGGGGACATCAAGGACAAGCGCGGGAAGGGGAGCCGTCAGAGACTCTCCCCTTCCAAACCTCCCAAAGGCGTGTCAACATCATCATGGGAGGATCCGCCTCCAGGCGGGACTCTAAGCATCAGCGCAAGGAATACGCGCGTGAAGTAAAGGTGGTGGGGGTGCTGCATACGTCCTGGCCACAAAGTGGTCGGACATCCCCCTCACTTTTACGGTAGAAGACGCGCGTGGGGTTCTCTTCCCCCATGATGACGCGCTCATCGTCTCCGCTACCATCTACAACTGCCACCTGGCCCGCATTCTTGTGGATGGCGGGAGCTCCACCGACGTCCTCTACCTAAAGGCATTTAGGGAGATGCAAGTGGACGAGAAGCTACTGCAGCCCGTAGCAGGGCCCTTGTAGGGATTCGTCCCGGGGAAGACTATCCACCCTATGGGAAAGGTGGATCTCCCCATGACCTTCGGTACCCTGGACAACTACCGAACAAATATGGTCCGGTTCGATGTAGTGGACCTCCCCTCTTCGTACAACGCAATCATGGGGAGGACCACGATCAACCGCTTGGGGGCTGCAATCCACCAGAGCTACCTCTGTGTGAAAATCCCTGAACCTCACGGCGTGATCACCGCTCGGGGAGACCAAGACGTGGCCCGCGTTTTATATGAGCGCGCCGCTGCAATGATCGGGAGCGTCAACATGATCAAAACCCCAGGGGGGAGGCCTCTCCCCTGGAGTCAGACGCCGCCACGATACCTTCCGGGAGGTCCCTCCCCAAGTCGTGTTTGGAAGGGGACCTCCGGGAGGTCCCATTGTCCCCAGACGATGGGGACAAAACAGTCAGGATCAAGGCGGACCTCCACGAGGAGCACACAGAGCAACTGGCGGCTTTCCTGCGCAAGAACTTCGACGTCTTCGCATGGAAGCCTTCTGACATGCGAGGTGTCGACCGGGACATCATCGAGCATAAGCTCACAGTGACCTCCGGTCACCCCCCGGTCAAGCAGAAGTTGAGAAAACTCTCCTTTGAACGCCAAGATGCGATCAAGGTCTAGATCGCCAAGCTCCGAGAGGCGGGGTTCATTCGGGAGGTCTTGCACCCCGAGTGGCTTGTGAACCCCGTCCTCGTGAAGAAGTTGAACGGCAAGTGGCGAATGTGCGTGGACTTCACCGACCTCAACCGCGCTTGCCCCAAAGACAACTTCCCGCTCCCACAAATCAAATAGCTGGTCGACTCGACCGTGGGGTGCGAGTTGATGAGCTCCCTGGACGTGTATTCGGGCTATCACCAAGTCCGGATGACGGAAGGGGACGAGGAAAAGATGAGTCTTATAACTCCCCTCGGGACCTTCTGCTACGTCCGCATGCCCTTAGGTCTAAAGAACGCTGGAGCAACCTTCCAGCGACTCATGACGCTGGTCCTCAAAGACCAGATCGATCGCAATGTCAAAGTCTACGTCGACGACGCGGTCGTCAAAAGTCCCCGCGCGACTGCTCACATCGACGACTTAGCGGAGACCTTCCGCAATCTCTGCGCATACGGGTTGAAGCTCAACCCGGAGAAATGCGCCTTCAGCGTACACAGGGGGGAGCTCCTGGGCTTCCTCCTGTCCCAGCGTGGCATAGAGGCCAACCTCGAAAATTCTTCAAAATTCTCCGGGGGCTCGAAGGGTTCCAGTGGATCCTCGAGGCCCAGGAGGCCTTCGCCGATTTGCAGAAGTATCTCACGAGCCCCCCAATGCTCGTGAGCCCGTCTCCGGAAGAGCCTTTGCTCCTTTACCTCACCGCGACCCCGGTCGCCGTAAGTGCGGTATTGGTAAAGGAGCAAGACGGGCAACAGCGTCCCGTGTACTACGTGAGTGAAGCCCTCCAAGTGGCCAAAACGTGGTACACGGAGATGCAGAAGATCTGCTACACACTTCTAATGGTGTCCCAGAAGCTTCATCATTACTTCCTGGGGCACCTGATCACTATCCCATCGTCCCTTCCTTTGGGGGAGGTGTTCCGAACAAGGAAGCCACCTGCCGGATAGGAAAGTGGGGGGCCGAGCTTCCCCCCTTTTCTCTTTCCCTCAAGGGGCGCTCCGCCATCAAGTCACAAGTCCTCGCTGACTTTGTGGGGGAGTGGACTTCTGCCTCCGGGCCCGAGGACGAAAACCTCCCCGCATCGCCCCGACGCAGCGACCATTGGACACTCATGTTCCATGGCTCCCTGTGTCTCGCCGGGGCCAGCGCGGGAGTAGTCCTCCGGAGCCCCGAGGGGAGGGAACCGGAGTACGCGGCGCGGCTCGAGTTCCATGCCACAAACAACATCGCTGAATACGAGGCCTTGCTCCCTGGGTTACGCCTCGCACGCTCCCTAGGGATTCGATGCTTCCTAGTAAAAGGAGACTCCCAGCTCATAGTTTGCCAAATGGACAAGTCCAACTTGTGCCATGACGCAAACTTGAGCGCAAGATGGAGAGGCACTTCGACGGCTTAGAGGCCGGGCACATCCCGCGGAGGGACAACGACCGGGCCGATGCCCTGGCTCAGGTAGCCAGCGCCGGGGAATTGCTCCCCAAAGGGGCTTTCTTAGAAATCATCGCAAAGCCCTCGATGGCCTCCCCGGAGGCGGGCGATGGGCCCTGCGTCCCGGAAGTCACCGAGATCACCCGGGCTTCATCTTGGATGGATCCTCTCATATCCATTATCAAGGGGGAGGGAGACCCTCCCAACGAGACCGAGGCCAAGCGCCTCCGGGCAAAGGCTCGGGCATTCCTCCTACTGGAGGGGAAGCTTTACAAGTAGGGGGTTTCCGCCTTGCTCCACTCCCTTCCACGGCAGGAAGGGCTCCGACTTCTCAAGGACATTCACTCGGGAAGTTGCGGGTCTCATCTGGCCCCGCGTGCCATCGCGGGCCCTTTGCCAAGGTTTCTATTCGCCCACGGTGATTCACAACGAGCGAGACCTTGTCTTCGCGTGCGAGGCCTGCC
Source organism: Pharus latifolius (assembly GCA_019359835.1). NCBI lineage: Eukaryota > Viridiplantae > Streptophyta > Magnoliopsida > Poales > Poaceae > Pharus > Pharus latifolius. Next base: position 70,247,649 of record CM033323.1, read on the forward strand.
AGAAGATGGCCAAGGGTTCGACCTCCCCCCATAACGCTGCAGACTATCCCCATCACTTGGCCCTTCGCGCACTGGGGGATGGACCTCCTCGGTCCTTTCCCCCCAGCGTCCGGAGGCTACAAGTATGCGGTGATCGCGGTCAACTACTTTACAAAGTGGGTAGAGGCCGAACCTCTGGCCAGCATCACGTCCTGAGCGATACAACAGTTTTTTTGGAAGAATATCGTATGTCGTTTCAGGGTCCCCCGAGAAATCACCGTCGATAACGGGACCCAATTCGACTCGGTATATTTCCGGGAATTGTACGAAGGCTTGGGTCTCACCATCCACTTCGCCTCGGTGGCTCATCCCAGAGCAACGAGGCCGTTAAAAGGGTCAACGGTATAATCCTACAAGGGTTACGCTGATGACTCGAACAAGCCACCTCCAAACGGGGTGCGTGGGCGGAGGAGCTCCCTAGCATCCTCTGTTCCATGCGCACGACCCCAAGCCGGGCGACGGGACGCACCCCCTTCTCCCTTGTATATGGGGCTGAGGCGGTTCTTCCCCTGGAGATTGGCTTTCGGTCACTGCGGGTCGAGCTCCTAGACGGAGCTACGACAACAACGTACCAAGGCAACGAAGCAAATCAGCGACTAGAGGTCGACCTCGTGGAAGAGGAACGCGACCGAGCGCTCCTCTGCCACGCCATCTACGAGCATGAAATGGCGCGTGCATACAACCAGTGCGTCCGCGAGAGGGCTTTCCACCTCGGGGACCTCATCCTCAAGCACCTGATAGACCCCCAAGCCCAGGGCAAGCTCTCCCCCAAGTGGGAGGGCCCCTACAGGACCTCAGCAATCCTAGGCTCGGGGGCTTACAAGCTCTCCAACCTTTAAGAGCAGGAGCTGAAACACACATGGAACGTACGTTGCTTCGCAAGTTCTACGTCTAGCCTACAGGCACGTCCCCTCCCTCAGAGCAGTTACGCCGGAGGGGAGGGGGACATTGTACTCACCATTCCCTCCCCAGTCGTGATCTTGCGGGGGAGGCATTGTATCTCAACTCATTATCAATACAACTAGTGTTTTCCTCAGCTTTAGCTCACTGCAGGTCTTTACTTTACCGTCTCTCACGGCGATGCCCTCCCCATGAGGATGCCCTATTAGCAAGGATGCCCTCCCCATTAGGAAGTGGGCTATCACGACCCAACAAGTCCCTACAACGGGAGTCCCACTCCCGTAGGGCGGCTTACAATCACCCCTCTTGGACTGAGGGTGTAAGCGGCAACGCGGTCCTCAAGGACCGCGGTAACGAGTCAATTTGAGAGACTACTCCCCTCCTCAAACACTCATACCCGTCATCGGGCACATCCTCCTCCGGAAGTTGATTGTCTCCCTAGCGAGACGGAATTCTCGGATACTCTCTCGGAGATCTCATTCCCGGCTCCCCGTTTTCAAGGCGACCGGAGGGTTTTCTCCCGGAAAAATTATCCCTGAAAACTTCAGAGATTTTCTCCCAGAAATATTCTCAGAATTCTCGAATATTCTTCCTCAAAGATTTCATTCCCGGCCCCCCGTTTTCACGGTGACCGGAGGGTTTTCTCCCGGAAAAAGCATCCCCGGGAATTTCAGATTTTCTTCTGGAAAAACTCCTGGAAATCCCAGAGACTCTCTGGAAGATATTTTCTGGTTCCCCGTTCTCACGGTGATTGGTGGATTTCTCACCGGGATTTTTCGAAAAATTGTTCCCAGAAGTTTGGCAAAAAGGAATTTTCTCACCGGAATCTTTGGAAAATTTTTTGGGGAATTCTTACCCCGAGGCTTCGTCACCTCCACAGCACGCGGAGCGACCCTCCAGCCCGCTGTGGAGGGGGGGTAACTTGTGCCCGGGGATCCCCCTGTTCCGAACCATTTGAGAATTCACATAGTACACAAGCAAACTTAGCTTTATTAAAACATTTAACCGGAGGGCATCTTCCCCCTCTAGTGGGCATCGTTACATTAAACATGGTACAACCCGGAGTGCAACCCGGAAAGCTCCTACGCCTAATAATCCCGGAGGCCCTCTGATAGCTCCCGGGCGAGGTCTCGATACAAGCTTCGTATATGACACTGTCCCTCCCAGAGAAAATCTTCGGGCCAATATTCATAGCCCGCCGGTGGAAGTATTCAAAGCGGAGGAACCCTCCGGGACCCTGGTCGCGGAGGGGATAGTTCAATGCGGTGGTTGTCGAAATTTTCCAGGTGCCACTCCGGAAGCCACCGCAACCGGATTGGCTCCCGGGAAACACCCCTGCCATGTCCCCCGGAGAAGAGACTTAACAAGATGAAGGCGGCCGTGCATCCCCCGGGTGACACCCACCGAAGACCGGGGGCTCCACCTCTGGAGAGGCTCCCCGCGACAATGGGACACCCCTGCGGTTGCGCTCCAACCTCGGGGGTCTTTGCCCGGAAGTAACTTCCCAAGGCCCGGGAGCAACCTCCCGGGAAACCTGGTAAATTCAATTCGAAGACTTAGCAAAAAATTTTCATTTCTATTGCATCAAAATATTTTTGTACAAATGTCCGGGGCTTCTTCTAAGAAGCTACCGGGAGCAAAAACCCTAAAACAAAAAAGGGGTCATATCTAAAGGCCCGGGAGGGAGGGTCATACTTGTTCATTTGTGTCCTCCCCCAGGGAGGTTCCCGCCGGAGCCGTAGCATTCGCCCTCGAAGGCGCCGACGCCGGGAATCGTAGGCAGACGATCCGGTCGTAGAAGCCACCGGCGAGTTGCTCCATTTCTCGCAAGAGCGGCTTGAAGAACTCGGGAAAACCCCAAGGGATCCGACCCCAGATCACTCGGGCGCTGACCCCCCGGTGCTCCATGAGCCCCGCCGCGGCAGCTACCACTGGGACCGCTCGGCCACGCACCCAGGCATCAGCGGCTTCCGGGATCACGAAGACTTGTGCGTTGAGAAAACGCACTGCCTCCGCGAGCGTCGCCGGTGCTGCCTCGGAACTGCCTCCCGGGCCAAGACTCACCCCGAGCCCCTCGAGGGCTGAGCGGAGAGAGTGGCCTGCGTCCATCACCGCCTGAACGCTAGAGCCCTCAAGCTCCCGGAGGGCTTCCTCCTTGGCCCTCGCCTCCCTCCGGAGCAAGTCGTTGGCGTTCTCGGAGGCGTGGAGTTGGGCCCGGACTCGGGCCAACTCCCAGAGCGCGCCTTCCCGCTCCTCCAAGAAGGCAGCGGCCTTCCCCTCTGCCTCCTTCAGCGCCTTGTCGAAGCGCGCCTCGATGTCCTTGGCGATGGCCGCCCCCTACGAACGCGAGAGTTAGTTAAAACCCAAGTTGGAATCCCGAAGAAAACAAACCACCGGTTCGAGAACGAACCTGGATGTGGAGCGATTGCAGCTTCCCGCAGTGTTCGCGGAGCATCCCTTGCGAGACGTAGTCCTTGACCTTCTGGGTCTAGAGCACCTCCGCAAACCGGAAGACCTCCCCCGCGGACAGCAGGGGGTCTCCCTCCCAACGACTCTGGACCCATCGGGACCGGTGGCGGGCCCCCTCGCGAAGGTCGTGGGGGTGATGACGACCGGAGTGGCGGTGGCCGGAGTCCTTGCCGCCGAAGAGGTGTCCGAGGAGGAGGCCGATGAGCTCTCCAAGAGGGTCCCTTCCCGAGGAGGGATAAGGAGCCCTTTCCCTTTCTAGGCCGCGGGGCCCCCGAGATCTCGGTCGCCGGGGGGACCTCGTAAATCGAGGGACTCCCCCCCTTGTCTACTGACCATTCAACGCGCAGAAGAGAAGCCTCCGCGAATCGAACCTCCGGCCTCTCCGGCTCCAGCGGCGTAGGAGCCGCAGGGAGAGCTATCGCCGAAGGCTGCAAGGGGGCATAATTTGCTGAGTCGGATGCCCCCCCGTCACCGGCCGGCTCCTTTCCCCGGGCCTCTCCGGAGTTCTCTGGGAGCTTGAGGGAGTTCTCCGGAGTTCCCCGGGCCTTTCCCCGGCCTCCTTTCCCGCACCTCCATCGCCCCCTTGGAGTTCTCTGGGAGGGGCGGCGTCACTTCGCCGAGGCGCCCAGGCGCGCCCTAACCCGGGGACGGCGTCCCGGGCCTTCACGGGAATGGAGCCCGGCGTCATCACCTAACCAGGGGCCTTCTGAACCTTGGCCCGCTTCAGCTCAGAGCCCCTGGCCACCTCTTTTCCCCGCTTGCGAGAGTCGGGGGTGGGGAGAGGTTTCCTCTCCGGTAGCCTCAGCCCGAAGGCCTCAGCTACCAAGTTCCGGGGAGGACCCTCCCCGATAACTCGCACGATGAGCTCGTGCTCATCGGCGTAGTACCTCCCGAGGAAGTTCTCCGCCTTCTCCGGGGTGGCCGGATACGGCCGGACTGCAAAAACTAAGAGTTAGAGAAATCAACGAAGAAGTGAGCAAAGTAACCGGGAACTTACGTCGTGTCACCGGCTTTTGCGGGGGCCGCTATGCCGGGCACATCCCGATCCCACTCCTCCCGTGCGAGAAGGGGGAGATCTTCAATAGTGTCAGCTCCTTGGCGGCATCCCTCATGGAACGGACGCCCCGAGAGCCGTCTACTTTGCTGAGGAGCTTCAGCTCCTCCTCGGTCCACACCGGGGGCTTGGGGGCGGACGATCGGCTGTAGGAGGGGCGCTCCGGTGAGTACATCACCTTGTCGTCTCGGACTCAGAGGTAGAACCACCTCCGGACCCAGTCCCCCCAGTGGTCCCAGGAGGCTACCACCGGGTACTCCGCTACCTGGGAAGGCAGGAGCTAGATCATGACAGAGCCGAACGGGGACTTCGGCCCTCCCTTCACCAGGTGGGAGCTCCTCGCCGCCGGCTCATAGAAATATCGGAACAGCCGGAGCATCGGCTCCCGTCCGGTGGCTGTCTCGAACAGCCAAATGAAGATGCCCATCCGAACGAAGGCGTTCGGCGTCAGGTGGTTGATCGCCACCCTGTACTCCCAGAGGAACTCCCGGAGCAACGGATGCATCGGGAGCTGGAGTCCAGCCTCGAAGACCACCACTTCCCTGGGGCCTAAGGCGAGGGGCACCATCCTTCTTGGAGGGGATCCGGACGTCCCCGTCCGCAACAACCCCCCGGTCCACGAGGGACTCCAAGTCCCCCGACGTGAACTCGGAGGCCCAGAGGAAGTCCGCGGTGACTTCCACCGGAGGTACCTCAGCAGCCTTAGCACGGCCCTTGGGTCCCATTGATTCCTCCTGTGGCTTGGGCTCTGAAGAATAGGGCTTGAGTTTCTGGTGATGGGCTTCTGGGAGAGAGCTACCAGGAGAGCCGAGAGCGCCGGTGGTGTTTGAGGACTGAAGGCTCGAGTGACTTCTCCGGGTCCCTCGAGGCCCTATTTATAGGGCTCGAGCGCGGCCCCGATGGGCCCCATGTGGCTCCTCGCGGTGCATCCATGCCGCCCAATTGAAATAGCGCACGGGAAACAAAGGGATGGGCACGTGAAACGATGCGTCGCCAGTTCGAACTGCGAGCGGCCATTATGGTCGAACGGCGCGCTCCAATCGAGACGGGGCCTTAATGAACAACGGCGCAGCCATAAATGCTTGGCATGAAGATCGAAGTGGCACGGCTCCGAAGATCCATCCCGGAGGAGATGTTCCCGACAACATGAACCATCCCCTCCGGGGACTCGAGCATCGCCCCCGGAGGGCATGGGGGGCTGTTGTTGGGGGAAATCTCCGCGGGATCAAATCCAAGTAAGAGGCCGCCATTTGCCCGGGGACAAGCCCCCCCGGTGGTTTGTCCCGGGCGCCGCCAAGGCCCCCCGGTGGCCTGTCCCGGGCGCCGCCATTTGCCCGGGGACAAGGCCCCCCGGTGACCTGTCCTGGGCGCCGCCATTTTCCCGAGGACAAGGCCCCCTGGTGGCCTGTCCCAGGCGCCGCCATTTGCCCGGGGACAAGGCCCCCCGGTGGCCTGTCTCGGGCGCCACCTTTTGCCTGGGGACAAGGCCCCCCAGTGGCCTGTCCCGGGCGCCGCCTTTTGTCCGGGGACAAGGCCCCCCGGTGGCCTGTCCCGGGCGCTGCCTTTTGCCTGGGGACAAGGCCCCCCGGTGGCCTGTCCCGGGTGCCGCCAGTCCCAGGTCACGTGAGGATCACGCGAGAAGCACCTCAGGAACTGGCGGACACCTGTCAAGCATCCAAGGCTCCTGACCGGATGAAGGATGCTAGTACCCCTCGATCCAACGGTGGCTAGTGGGGTAGTTTAGTTTTTTTGCATCTTTTGGGCCTATATAAGCCCTTGTAACCTCTCATGTAAGGAGGACAATTCATGTTTACTCCAATAGACAATCAAACAGGCGTGCTCTGGAGCTATCTCTCCCCCGAGAGAGCTCCCCTAGCCAACTCCAGTTGGGAGCATGCCGACAGGACTAGGGCCTCCACTGAGGCCTGAACCTGTATAAACCTTCGTGTCAATTGTTGTGTTTGCTCGACGGGAGAGGACCGGTCACGCGGTCAGCTCGCGTCATCTTTTCTTCGCTGGGAACCTCTATAGAACCTGCTGGAGTATTCGTAATACCACGACAAGTTCAAACTAGGTCATGACAACTTCTCACTAAAATATGCAATCGGCTTTCCTTCTTGAATCAGCACGCCTCCAATCCTAATTGCACTAGCATCACGTTCTAGTTCAAAAATCTTACCAAAGTTTGGGAGTTGGATCAGTGGTGCATGAGTCAACTTCTCTTTAAGCAAATTAAAGGCATCTTCTTGTGCTTGTCCCCATTCGAAAGGAACGCCTTTCTTCGTTAGCTCATTCATGGGTGCGACAAAGGTGCTAAAATCCCTCACAAAGCGGCGATAGAATCTAGCCAGCCCAAGGAAGCGCCGCACCTGTGTAACCGATTTAGGAGTCGGCCAACTCTTGATTGCTTCGATCTTGGTCTCATCAACCTTTATTCCCTGTGGAGTCACACAATAACCAAGAAATGAAACTCGATCCGTGCAAAAGGTGCACTTCTCGATGTTACCAAACAAACGTGCTTCTCTCAAAGCAAGAAAAATAGCACTTAAATGTTCTATATGCTCATCTATAGACTTGCTGTAAATCAGGATATCATCAAAATAAACTACCCCAAATTTTTCCAATGAAAGTACATTAAACTTCATTCATGAGACGCATAAAAGTACTAGGTGCATTAGCCAAAAGGCATCACTAACCACTCATACAAGCCAAATTTAGTTTTAAACGCTGTCTTCCATTCATCACCCAATTTCATCCTAATCTGGTGGTAGCCACTACGCAAGTCTACTTTAGAGAACACCAGAGAGCCACTTAATTCATCAAGCATATCATCTAACCTAGGGAAAGGATGACGATATCGAATAGTAATATTATTAATGACTCTACAATCAACACACATACGCCATGATCCATCTTTCTTAGGTACCAAAATAACTAGAACAGCACAAGGACTAAGTCTCTCACGTACGTAACCTTTGTCAAGCAATTCTTGCACCTGATGCTGAATTTTCTTAGTCTCTTCGGGGTTGGTCCTATAAGGAGCACGGTTTGGCAAAGAAGCTCCCAGGATCAAATCAATTTGATGCTCGATTCCTCTCATAAGTGGCAGACCTGGGGGTATTTCACTTGGAAATATATCAGCAAACTCCTGCAAAAGGTTAGCAACAGCAGGAGGCAAAGAGGAAGGCAAGTCCGCAAGTGTAAAAAAGGCCTCTTTGCAAATCAAAGCATAGCAGATAGAATCATGTGCACTTAGATCAGAAATGTCAGATTTAGTAGCTAACAGGGCAGCTCCTTTCAACTTAATTGTGTCTTTCCTAGCATGTGGTTCTTTCTTCTCCCTTTTAGGTGGAAAAATATCTTGAGCTACTTGCTGATTTTCAGATTTAGATTCATTTACTTTTCTCTCATTTTCAGCATGATCTACATCATCCTTCAAAATTTCAGCAGGGGTCATGGTAGCAACTCTATATTTTTACCCTTATGTGTGAAAGTGTATGTGTTAGCTCTACCACGGTGCAAGACATCTCTATCATATTCCCAAGGTCTACTTAGCAATAAAGAACATGCTTGCATAGGCACCACATCAAAGTCTAAACTATCATTGTAGTTGCCTACTGAAAAATGCAATCTTACAACTTTTCTTACCTTCAACTTACCACAAGAGTTGAACCATTGGATGTAGTAAGGACATGTGTGCGGCTGAGTGGTCAAGCGAAGTTTCTCGACCAGATCTGAACTAGCAAGGTTGTTGTAGTTCCCTCCATCAATGATGTCACGGCATGCTATCTCCTTCATGACAAACCTCGATTAGAACAAATTGTGGCATTGATTGTGCTCCGCTCGCGCCATTTGAGCACTTAGCACTCTTGTGCCACAATGCTCATGTATTTTTCCGTATCTACAGCACCTATTTGCTCCACTCCATCATCCTCATCACCGTCTGTCTCATAGTCTTCACCTGCATGGTTAGCTGCAAGTACTAGTTCGTCGCCAACATCACTAGCACTAGTGTACTCACCGTTGTCGTTAGCAATAAATGCTCGCTGACTTGCGCAATCCTTCATTACATGGCCCACTCCTTTGCAACGGTGACAAATAATCTCACGTGATCGACCCGTGGATGTAACCGATGAAGATTTCTTCGCTGGTGCCAACACACTAGGGGATTTGCTCACCTCGGGTGCACGTGGCGGTGTCGACGGTGCTGCTGAACGCGCCCTACTAAAGGAGGGGGAAGCAGACTGAAAAGAAGTAGGAGGTGTGGATTTGGCTTTCCCCGGCGTCGCTCATAGTGTAGAAGTACTCCCAAAAGTGTTCCTTGTCCGTTGTTGCTTTCCCTGCAAATCTGTTTCTACCAACATAGTGTTGCGCCCCGAAACTGGGACTACGACTACTCCCGTGGAGACCTAGCTTGCAGCAGCTAGTCCCATATATGCATACCTTTGACTTCCCAGGATAAGTCAAGCACAGGAGTATATTCACATTGCAGCAGAAAAACTTACAAAATATTTAAGTGGTGTGGACTGCTGGCCTTAATATTACATAAAGATATTACAATACCTTCGCGGCATACATGGTTTAGCAAAATAACATCTACACAGCAGAAGATAGGTGACCCTCCCACAGTAAGAAGTTGATGACAGAACAACACACATCAGGACTTTGACGGAACTGACTTTCCTTCTTCTGGATCCACAAAGTTCTCCACGCCTTCTTCTTGATCATGGAATGCTCCATCTACTGATTTGTAGGTTGCAAGGGTGAGTACTTATGTACTCAGCAAGTCATAGGTAAGAGTAGATACATATAGTAGGGATGACATAAACCTAGACTAGTCAAGACTTATGGATGTTTGTAAAATAATCTTTTCTTTCATATCTCATCTCATCTCATGGCAGCACTTTTCAAAACATAGCATCGCATTCATGTTCACTAAATTATAGCACTACCGCGACACGTCGACACACGACAGCCCACGGCAGCACCCCTTATCATGACAATACATCTCATTTGGGTAATCTTCCCTTATCAAATTTTATTTAGAAAACATACTTGTGCCACACCCCGTGGATTTAATCCACCGCAGCAGACTCCTATAAACCCGTGAGATCAGAGTATTCGAATACGTTTTTAACTCTGCAGAGAGGTACCAATTTACTGGGTCCGGTGCCTGCCCCTATGCATATTCCCATTACTGGGTCAGCGTGCAAGATCACCTTCAGTGATATGTGTGGGAGCCGCACTCCGTGTAAATAGTGCATCACAACACATCTCATGCAGGGATTTCATGTGCGATCCGCATAAGTACTTGTTCAGGTCTGTCCCATACCAGGCTTGCTGTCGGCACGTGTTTCATGCCACTAGACGCACAACACAAGGTTCTAGTCCTTATATGCCAGTGACCAGACTATCCACAAACCATGCACCTTCAGTGCCTGCTATCCTTTGCAGTTAAGCACCTCCAGTGCTACCGCCATTCCATACCAAAATTCTAGTCACGGCTAGGGGTTTTATTTCATGAATATACATAAGTACATATATCATAGTTCATGGCTCACTATTTGATCTTTTCACATTTCACAGACATCCAGTCTAGTACTGCCAATTCATAATTCAACCATTCTCATTCTTTCACATGCAATATTACTTATATTCAAGGTCATATCATAGAAACTCATAAAATATAGATTCAAGATGATCAAGACTATGACTTGCCTTCCGCGTCGTAAGAAACAGCAGTCGATGTCGAGTCTGCGACGAAGTCTTCGAACTTGGGCTCTTGATCTACTATGCAATCAAACAAGCACACAAAGATCACAAACTATTTTAAATACTTTAAAATCTATATGCAACATGCTTTTAAGAGAAAAGATCTTGGCAATAATGAAACAGACTGAGATTGCAAGCTGATTTGGGTCAAAACCCTGAAATTTATAGAATATGAGCTAAGGATGGTGTTAGAAATTCTTAGGGCTTCAAGGCTGCAATATGGGCATCAAGTCCGCGGCTGGTTTGCCCAAAAACAGTGAATGTCAGCCGATTGACATTCGGTTCAAGGCTCTGACATAGCTTCAAGGAAAGCTAGAGAGCTTATCTCAAGTTGTGACAGAAGAATAAAATCTAGATCACAACATCAGGAGTCTAAGGGACATAGTCATGCTCAAAATGCATGGCTGGAAGTAGGTAAAAAGGTTCAATGCCACTGGCTGACATAGACTGGCATTGGGCTGACATGGCCAGAAACTAGGGCTTGCCATATCTTTTGATCTAGGGCTCCAATTGATGCACCACTTTGTCCGATAGTAAGGCATTAATAACAGGAACAAATGATACAATAGGTTCCAAGGCTGAAGATGGCCGGAAAGTGGTGAAAATCGGCGAAGATCACGGTGGCTGGAGTTTCAAGTCATGGCACTGGACGGAAAATAGGGCATAGCCATAACTTTCAATGTAGACCGAATTAGATGTCGAGCTAGTAGACAAAAGTTTTCAGGAGATCAAGATGCATCTAAGGGACAAGGTGGCTGGAGCTGGGTCGGCCGGGAACAAATTTCCGGTGGCCGGCGCCGGAGACGAAGACACTGGATTTGGGGGTTTTTGCTACACAGGATTTGAACTCAATTCCAAGCTCAGGGAGTAAGAGGGAAGCATATGGAAGCTATTGGCACGATCAATTTGGTTGGAGCATCACCGGAGAAGTCTGGCGACGAGCGCCGGCGACTGGTGAAGCTCAAGCTTGGAGATAGCTTCAATTCGGGCTTAATTCAAAATCTGGATTCACTAGCTTGCTAAGGATAACTCACTGATCATTTTATTCTACTGGATCGAGGGCTAATTTGGATTGAATCAAATTGTAAAGCTGAAATAGGGGTTCTGGCAATTCCGGCGATCACCGGCGATGTGGGGCATGGGGATTCAATTTAATGACACAGCACAGAAGGTTTGATGAGGGGAACTCACTGGTGGCTTCAATTTGGAGTTTGGTGAAGCGAGGCGAGCTGGCGTCGTCGACCTCCTCGGCGGCTCGCTGGAGAAGAAGACAACAGTGAACAAGATTTGGTTGTTTGCTGAGAAGCTCTAGAGAGCAGTGCTGATGACAAGGGAGCTACTCGGGACTGCTATTTAAGGGCAAGGCGAAGCGAAGCAAAGCTTACTGCTTGGTGGCTAAGTTGCTTGTGCCGGTGTACCTTCGGGCTGAAGCAACGGCGAGCAGGTGAAGCTTCTCTCTGGCGCGCGAGCTGTTGGTGAGCTGGACAAGGATGGCCACGGCAATAGCTGAGGTGCAAACACGTGTGCGTGTGCAAAGACAGCCGTGAGCGAGCACTGGCGAGCGCGGCGCTGATCGGCGGCGAAAACACAAAGACACGGTGCTCTGGTCGCGGTCGTAGCGGCGCTGATCAAAGTGGTCGTGAGTTCCAGTCATGATCGAGCACTATGCCGGCTATGGTTGAAGGAGCTGGGGGCTCTGGTCGCGTGCTGGTCGTCAACTGCAGCTCTGGTCGATCCAGGGACCTGGTTGCAAGAATCTTTGGTTGAATCTTGGACTGATTTGTAATTTCTGGTTTAGACAGTGGTAATCTGCAATCTGATTTCATAGATGAGTATAAACTTATACCTTATACTCATCCAGCAAGAAATTTGGTAAAATCTGGCATGATTTGATGATTTTCGATATAAACCGAAAATAGGGTATTTAGGGTAAATTAAATCTGAGTTTTGGTCGATTTTGAATTCAAGGTAATTGGAGAGAGGTTTGGATGTTCTTATAAAAGAAGATTTTGTATTAGTTAGCATTTGGGAGGTGTTCCCTGAAACAGATTTGAATTTGAAGTTAATCTGAAGATTTTAGACTTTTTGGGTTACCATACATCAGAAAAAGACTGATTCGCGATACAATTGGACTGATCTGTGAAAAAGGCTTAGATGATGAAATCTGGCTGCCAAGTTTCTGGATTAAGGTATTGGCACACCCATGATCATAATCCAAGAATAATCTGGTCTGGGTTAGATCAAGATTTGGCTAAATCTGAGTTCAAAGTATTTAGGGTAATTAGGATATTAATTAGAATCCTGTTTTCGAAAACAGAAAAGGATTGCAAGATCTGAGAGTTAGAGATGGAATTGAATCTGGCTTCTGAAGGATTTTATGTTCAGAGTAACTGATATATCTCATCTGAGCAATCTGATCTTGATTTAGGTTCATAGGAAAGATTTTGAGATATTTTAGGGCTTGAGATAGATACTGATCTGGCTACTACTACTACAGATACATGCATGCATGATGTTCATGAAAAAGGAAGTTTTCACCCCTAAACCCAGGGTGTTACAGATCTACCCTCCTTAAAGAAATCTCGCCCCGAGATTTACCTAAGACAAGAAAAGATAAGGGTAGGTTTGCTGGAGATCCTCTTCCTTCTCCCAAGTGGCTTCTTCTTCTGAATGATTTTCCCATTGAACTTTACACAACTTGATCTTCTTCCTTCTGAGCTGATGTTCATCAGTGGCTAAGATTCTGATTGGATGCTCAAGGTAAGTAAGATTCTTCTGTAATGCTACATCTTGTACCTCTATCTGGTCAGTAGGCTCTTTTAAGCATTTCCGGAGCTGAGACATGAAACACATCATGTACTCCTGCTAATTCCAAGTCATAAGTTGGATAGTTTTCTTTAAGTGGCCTCAATTGGCGTGAAGCATAAGCTACTACCCGACCTTGTTGCATTAACACACAGCCTATTCCTTGCTTCGAAGCATCACAGTAAACTACAAAGTCTTCTTTGCTATCTGGCAAGGTAAGGACTGGTGTTGTTGTCAATTTCTGCTTTAGCTTCTAAAAACTTTCTTCGCACTTAGTGGTCCATTCAAATGCAACATCTTTCTTCAGCAGATTTGTAAGAGGCTTAGCAATCTGGGAAAATCCTTCGATGAATCTCCTATAGTATCCTGCCAATCCCAAGAAACTTTTGATTTCTGGAACTGAGGTGGGTCGATTCCATTCTTTGATAGCAGAAATTTTAGCTGGATCCACTGGAATTCCTTCTGCTGTCAATACATGTCCAAGAAATGCAATCCTTGACATCCAAAACTCACATTTATCAAACTTGGCATAGAATTTCCTTTCTCACAGCCTTTCCAAGACTAGATGTAGATGTTGCTCATGCTCTTCTATACTCCTGGAATATATCAGAATGTTATCTATGAATATTATGACAAACTTGTCAAGGAAATCCATAAATGTGCTATTCATGACATTCATGAAGGCTGCTGGGGCATTGGTCAATCCAAATGGTACTACTGTAAATTCATACAGCCCGTATCTGGTAGTGAAAGCAGTCTTCGATATATCTTCTTTCTTGATCTTCAGCTGATGGTATCTAGACTTCAAGTCTATCTTGGAGAATACTTTAGCTCCTCGAAGTTGATTGAACAAGTCGTCAATTCTTGATAATGGATACTTGTTCTTTATGGTTACTTCTTTTAAGGTTCAATAATCCACACATGTCCTTAGAGCTCCGTCCTTCTTCTTTACAAACAACACTGGGGCTCCACAGGGTGAAGTTCTTGGTCTAATGAATCCTTTGCTCTTCAAATCTTCCAATTGGCTCTTTAGCTCCTCCAAGTCTATAACTGGCATTCCTGGTAGTTCTTCTGGATACACATCGGGGTACTGTTGTACTACATGCACTAGTTCCAAACATACCCTTTGTAGTGCCTGAACAGATCCTAACAGCTCCTTGGTTGACGATAACAATCTTTCCGCATAGAATAAAACTTTCTTCCCCGGCTACTGACAAGGCTTAGGGTTTTCTCTTCACAGTCTACTAGACTTTTTATGTTGGGACAACCAATCCATGCCCAATATAATGTCTAGACCTTGCATTTCTAAAACCAGCAGATTTGCCTCGAATTCTACCCCTTCTATACTGACGGTTATATTCGGGCAAATTGAGTAGACAGATAGTCTAGCCCCTGGAGTTTGTATAATCATGGGGTACTCTAATGGTGCTATAGGCATTTCAATTTCAGATGCAAATGCTTTTGACATAAAGGAGTTTGTAGCACCAGGATCAAACAATATTAAGGCAGATGCAGACTGGATCAGAAATCTACCTAGAAGAATGTCGGTGGCGTTTCCCGCTTCTTGGATGGAAGTGTAGTTTAGCTTTCCCCCTTGAGTTACAGTTGGTGTTCTACCGCTTCCTCTTCCTCGGTTAACCATGCTTCCTCCTCTTCCTGGTGGAGTTCCTCTAAACTTCTGTGGTGGTAACACCGGTACTCTGGGTGCTGCTGGTTGTGTTCCTGCCTGTAACCTGGCGTTGGGTGATGGAAGTTGAATCCAAGGACAAAATTCTCTACGATGTCCACGCTGCCCGCAGTGGAAACAATGAATGTTCCTGTGAGGGCAGTCCTTTTGGAGATGGTTTCCTCTGCCTCTGGTAGTCATGGCTCCTCTTCTTTGTATGTTTCCCTTGGGGTTTTGCAGTGGTGATGTTCTGGGTGCTACTGACTGCGTCCCTGCCTGAGATCTGGCTATGGACACGGGGAGTTGAATCCATGGGCAGTGAACTCGACGATGTCCAAATTGTCTACAATGATAACACTGAATACAGAAATGAGGACAATTCTTCTGAAGGTGGTTTCCTTTGCAGTTGGGGCACAACATTGTTATTGGTCTAGGAGTCTGGTATGATGGTCGAAAACTGGAGGCGGTAGGGGCTCTTCCTCTGGTTGAGTTTAGTTGTGGTCGCACTTGTTGGGGAATCCTTCGCTTCCAGTTCTCTTCCCTTATATTCTTTTTCTTTTCCATAGACTGAAAGTTTTCCTGCAAACTGGGTTGCTCATTCTGGGGAGGATTAGAATTCTAGGATTCTTGCTGAAACAAAGGGTCACTTGCCATAGGATCTTCTTCATGTGGAGTCTGTTCTCTGCCCTCTCCACCGCTTCGGGATCTTCTCCTTGTGTCAACCATGATGGCTTTGAAGAGAATCTAGACAGATCTAACTAACTAAGGCCCACTAAGACAGCAATGCAGAAATTAATGCAAACTACATTAATGCATAAAATACTTAGGCTTCTAGCCATAGTACACAAGTTAACCATTGCATAAACAACAGCGAATCACAAGGCTATCAAGAGCAGTGGACAGCTCTTTCTACACTATTCCCCAGCTAAACCCCAAAGACACTTTGAGAAAACAAAACGCGCTCTCTCGCTACCTTACCGAATTTTAGAAAAATCAAGACTTTGAAATCAAAATTTTTAGAAGATTCAAGCTTATTTTTACTGAAATAAAGTTTTCAAAGTAATAGTTTTTAAATAAATTACGCCTCCCTGGCGAGCCAACTCCTAAAGGTGTCGTCCTACAGTCAAGTTTTCATACTGCACTGATACCAAACTTTTGTTGCGCCCTGAAACTGGGACTACGACTACTCCCGTGGAGACCTAGCTTGCTGCAGCTAGTCCCATATATGCATACCTTTCACTTCCCAGGATAAGTCAAGCACAGGAGTATATTCACATTGCAGCAGAAAAATTTACAAAATATTTAAGCAGTGTGGCCTGCTGGCCTTAATATTACATAAAGAGATTACAATACCTTCGCGGCATACATGGTTTAGCAAAATAACATCTACACAGCAGATATAGGTAACCCTCCCACAGTAAAAAGTTGACAGCAAAACAACACACATCAGGACTTTGACGGAACTGACTTTCCTTCTTCTGGATCCACAAAGTTCTCCACGCCTTCTTCTTGATCATGGAATGCTCCATCTACTGATTTGTAGGTTGCAAGGGTGAGTACTTACGTACTCAGCAAGTCATAGGTAAGAGTAGATACATATAGTAGGGATGATATGAACCTAGACTAGTCAAGACTTATGGATGTTTGTAAAATAATCTTTTCTTTCATATCTCATCTCATCTCATGGCAGCACTTTTCATAACATAGCATCGCTATTCATGTTCACTAAATTATAGCACTACCGCGACACGTCGACACACGACAGCCCACGACAGCACCCCTTATCATCACAGCACATGTCATTTGGGTAATCTTGACTTATCAAATTTTATTTAGAAAACATACTTGTGCCACACCCCGTGGATTTAATCCACCGTAGCAGACTCCTATAAAGCCAGGAGATCGGAGTATTCGAATATGTTTTTAACTCTGCAGAGAGATACCAATTTACCCGCAAGATACCCTTCCTCACAACCATGTGCGAGTGGCAAGACGGAGATGACAAGAACTTTTGTTATGTTTCACTCACAATTCACCCCTGACCTTGTGGATCTCTCGCGAACCACAGTTGTGGCAGGTTGTACCCAAACCTCCACCCCTATGCATATTACCATTACTGGGTCAGCGTGCAAGATCACCTTCAGTGATATGTGTGGGAGCCGCACTCAGTGTAAATCGTGCATCACAACACATCTCATGCAGGGATTTCATGTGCGATCCGCATAAGTACTTGTTCAGGTCTGTCCCATACCAGGCTTGCGGTCGGCACGTGTTTCATGCCACTAGACGCACAACACAAGGTTCTAGTCCTTATATGCCAGTGACCAGACCATCCACAAACCATGCACCTTCAGTGCCTGCTATCCTTTGCAGTTAAGCACCTCCAGTGCTACCGCCATTCCGTACCAAAATTCTAGTCACGGCTAGGGGTTTTATTTCATGAATATACATAAGTACATATATCATAGTTCATGGCTCACTATTTGATCTTTTCACATTTCACAGACATCCAGTCTAGTACTGCCAATTCATAATTCAACCATTCTCATTCTTTCACATGCAATATTACTTATATTCAAGGTCATATCATAGCAACTCATAAAATATAGATTCAAGATGATCAAGACTATGACTTGTCTTCCGCGTCGTAAGAAACAGCAGTCGATGTCGAGTCTGCGACGAAGTCTTCAAACTTGGGCTCTTGATCTACTCTGCAATCAAACAAGCAAACAAAGATCACAAACTATTTTAAATACTTTAAAATCTATATGCAACATGCTTTTAAGAGAAAAGATCTTGGCGATAATGAAACGGACTGAGATTGCAAGCTGATTTGGGTCAAAACCCTGAAATTTATAGAATGAGCTAAGGATGGTGTTAGAAATTCTTAGGGCTTCAAGGCTGCAATATGGACATCAAGTCCGCGGCTGGTTTGCCCAAAAACAGTGAATGTCAGCCGATTGACATTCGGTTCAAGGCTCTGACATAGCTTCAAGGAAAGCTAGAGAGCTTATCTCAAGTTGTGACAGAAGAATAAAATGTAGATCACAACATCAGGAGTCTAAGGGACATAGTCATGCTCAAAATGCATGGCTAGAAGTAGGTAAAAAGGTTCAATGCCACTGGCTGACATAGACTGGCATTGGGCTGACATGGCCAGAAACTAGGGCTTGCCATATCTTTTGATCTAGGGCTCCAATTGATGCACCACTTTGTCCGATAGTAAGGCATTGATAACAGGAACAAATGATACAACAGGTTCCAAGGCTGAAGATGGCCGGAAAGTGGTGAAAACCGGCGAAGATCACGGTGGCTGGAGTTTCAAGTCATGGCAATGGACAGAAAATAGGGGCATAGCCATAACTTTCAATGTAGACTGAATTAGATGTCGAGCTAGTAGACAAAAGTTTTCAGGAGATCAAGATGCATCTAAGGGACTGGGTCGACCGGGAACAAATTTCCAGTGGCCGGCGCCAGAGACGAAGACACTGGATTTGGGGGTTTTTGCTACACAGGATTTGAACTTAATTCTAAGCTCAGGGAGTAAGAGGGAAGCATATGGAAGCTATTGGCACGATCAATTTGGTCGGAGCATCACCGGAGAAGTCTGGCGACGAGCGCCGGCGACTGGTGAAGCTCAAGCTTGGAGATAGCTTCAATTCGGGCTTAATTTCAAAATCTGGATTCACTGGCTTGCTAAGGATAACTCACTAATCATTTTATTCTACTGGATCGAGGGCTAATTTGGATTGAATCAAATTGTAAAGCTGGAACAGGGGTTCTGGCAATTCCGGCGATCACCGGCGATGTGGGGCATGGGGATTCAATTAAATGACACAGCACAGAAGGTTTGATGAGGGGAACTCACTGGTGGCTTCAATTTGGAGTTTGGTGAAGCGAGGCGAGCTGGCGTCGTCGACCTCCTCGGCGGCTCCCCAAGGAAGAAGACAACAGTGAACAAGATTTGGTTATTTGCTGAGAAGCTCTAGAGAGCAGTGCTGGTGACAAGGGAGCTGCTCGGGACTTCTATTTAAGGGCAAGGTGAAGCGAAGCAAAGCTTACTTCTTGGTGGCTAAGTTGCTTGTGCCGGTGTACCTTCGGGTTGAAGCAACGACGAGCAGGTGAAGCTTCTCTCTGGCGTGCGAGCTGCTGGTGAGCTGGACAAGGATGGCCACGGCAATAGCTGAGGTGCAAACACGTGTGCGTGTGCAAAGACAGCCGTGAACAAGCACTGGCGAGCGCGGCGCTGATCGACGGCGAAAACACGGCGACACAGCGCTCTGGTCACAGTCGCAGCGGCACTGATCAAAGCGGTCGTGAGTTCCAGTCGCGATCGAGCACTATGCCGGCTGTGGTCGAAGGAGCTGGGAGCTCTGGTCGCGTGCTGGTCGTGAACTGCAGCTCTGGTCGATCCAGGGACCTGGTTGCAAGAATCTTTGGTTGAATCTTGGACTGATTTGTAATTTCTGGTTTAGAGAGGGGTAATCTGCAATCTGATTTCATAGATGAGTATAAACTTATACCTTATACTCATCCAGCAAGAAATTTGGTAAAATCTGGCATGATTTGATGATTTCGATATAAACCAAAAATAGGGTATTTAGGGTAAATTAAATCTGAGTTTTGGTCGATTTTGAATTCAAGGTAATTGGAGAGAGGTTTGGATGTTCTGATAAAAGAAGATTTTGTATTAGTTAGCATTTGGGAGGTGTTCCCTGAAACATATTTGAATTTGAAGTTAATCTGAAGATTTTAGACTTTTTGGGTTACCAGATATCAGAAAAAGACTGATTCGCGATACAATTGGACTGATCTGTGAAAAAGGCTTAGATGATGAAATCTGGCTGCCAATTTTCTGGATTAAGGTGTTGGCATACCTATGATCATAATTCAAGAATAATCTGGTCTAGGTTAGATCAAGATTTGGCTAAATCTGAGTTCAAAGTATTTAGGATAATTAGGATATTAATTAGAATCCTGTTTTCGAAAACAGAAAAGGATTGCAAGATCTGAGAGTTAGAGATGGAATTGAATCTGGCTTCTGAAGGCTTTTATGTTCAGAGTAACTGATATATCTCATCTGAGCAATCTGATCTTGATTTGGGTTCACAAGAAAGATTTTGAGATATTTTAGGGCTTGAGATAGATACTGATCTGGCTACTACTATCGATACATGCATGCATGATGTTCATGAAAAAGGAAGTTTTCACCCATAAACCCAGGGTGTTACACATAGCAAGATGGAACAATCTATTGATAGTATTATATTCCTTATAATTGATAATGTCCTGAATTTCGCGTTGTAATCCCCCATAAAAATGTGCCATTTTACCCTCCTCATCCTCCTCTATCCCACAATGCAGCATGCCTATTTGGAGCTCCCAATAGTACTCCTCTACAGATTTGTTACCTTGGTTGAAGCGCTGAAATTTCTGACGCAAATAACGTTTGAAAGAAGGAGGAATAAATCTACCACGCATAGTTCGCTTTAATCTATCCCACGCGTCAGGTTCTAGGCTAGATTTAACTAGTTCATTCCACCAAAGGATAGCAAAACCTGTGAACTCACTAGTTGCTTGCCTAACTCTGTGTATTTCAGGGACTAAATAGGAGTTAAACTTCTGCTTAACCGTCATCTTCCAATCTAAATAAATTTCAGGATCATATGTACCAACAAAGGAAGGTATGGTAAATTTAACTTTAGCAAAAGGATAATCATTACCACAACCATTGCGATTAGAATTATTACCTCCCATACCATGACGATTGTTGTCCAATCGTTGCTGTAGGCGTGCATCTCGTGCAGCAAGGTGGTCAATATGGGCATCGCGATCTTCTCCATCAATATCATCTCCTGCGATGGATCCTTCATTCTCTGGTGCTACACCATGGTGAAGCGGCTGGTTTCGTGCCGTTCCATCAATGCGTGTAGTGAGCATTGCAATGC
This sequence comes from Pharus latifolius, assembly GCA_019359835.1. Lineage (NCBI taxonomy): Eukaryota > Viridiplantae > Streptophyta > Magnoliopsida > Poales > Poaceae > Pharus > Pharus latifolius. The sequence continues at coordinate 70,268,302 of CM033323.1, forward strand.
TATCGGTGAGTGCCTCAATATTCCGTTGCAAGGTGTTTATGGTAGCCGCATTAGCTTTGAGCTTCTTGTTTAGCTAGTCATGTCGCTCGTTCATGGCATGTTGTTGTCCAACCATATGCCTTGTGAGCTCTTCCTCGAAACACACTCCTCCCCATCATGATCTCTAATTTGCGGACCTGTCATTGTTAGTAGAAAACAGAAGAGAACACGAGAGTATTATCCCTATCAACTACTAGGCGGTGGAAAGGTGGAAACACACACTGTCGAGCGTCTTACCAAGCTCTTATGAAATTCTTACCAACTGCCGCAGGTGGTACAACCGAAGAGGTGGGACATATGACGGGGGCGGTGAGCGATTGCAAGGATCCAACCTGAACTTACCAGAAGAATGTGGAGCTCGGAAGGCAATTTATAAGTAGCAAGGAGTAGCAACAATTCAATTCAGAAATTGCAAGACTGAAAAGTAGTCCCAAGCTAGTCTATGTCGTTGCTGGCCCAAACTTGTTTGTGACCCAGTTCAAGCAACACGAAGCACACAACTCAGCAAGGACTCAAAAGAGGCAATCACTTCACTTCTTTTTTTCTTGCAATTCGAGCAAGGAATCACAAGCTTAAAGGTCGGGAAACAAAGATTACACAAATTTGAAGCAAGAAAAACTCAAACTAGATGCAAAAGATCGACAAAAACGGTTGCCAAAACTTCGGAGGCTGTTTTGAGGCCCTAAACGACGTTTTTTGGGGTTCGTTCGGCTACGCGTACATGGCCATGAGTTTTCTATCGAAAGCCCACTGATTTTGGACTTATGGATTTTCAAAAATAACTTTTTGTAAGTGTAATATCCCAAAAATAGAGCATAAAATTTTTTAAAAAAAAAAGACCTACTCCTAAATGAGTTCCTTTTATTTTAACCCCAGAATCTAAACCCTAGTTCTATTTTCGAAAACCAGAATTCCTAATTACCCTAACTACCCTACTTAACATTTTCAGACTTCAATTCAACTAATTCCAGAAGAGTTTCCTCCTAGATTTCTCTGTAATCTTAAGCCTTAATATGCTTGCATATCAGTTCTAAAACTTCTCAGCCAAACAAGTTCATTTGACCACTTTTCGCGATTCAGTCCAGATTTCATCACAAATAAGTCCTTTTCCTATTTCCAAAAGCCCAAAATGGCTAAATTCTCCAATTCATCTTTGAATTCCAATCTGATTGAACCATCATGTTTCTTCAGCTATTCAACACAAGTTCCCCAATTGTACCAAGTTCAGATTCGGCCCTGAAACCTAGTTATTCGTGTTTCCACTCGTTTTCGGTAAAAATACTATTCACTTTTACCCTAATTCGATTTTCATTTTCGTTTTCGTTTCGTTCTCACCTTAATCCAATTCATCCCTAATTTGATTACCCAATCGGAACTTATGTATTGAACTAAGTCCAAACTAATCTCCAAGTGATTATTATTTGCAATTCAGTCCAAGACTCAACCTCCTGGATGACAGCTCCATATACATAAGTGTGCACACACACAACCCAACTATAGATGTATATAGATTATACATGCACATATATATAGTTCAATATACATATACACACATGTATTGCAAATATATATATACCCATACACATAGTCAGTCATACATTTACAAAGACATATACATGTATACAACAATCCACACACATACACCCATATATAGACATTCCAGTATACACATATACAAATACATGAGAACACACATACAAAAATTCTTTTAACTCTACAGACACAATCAGACCACAAATATACAAAACTACTCATGTATCTATCTACACCTAACTGTACACATGTGCATACATTACCATTACTTAACTCTGAAGCCATCCAAAACAGCAAGCATACACACGTCAACAGCTGCAATCCCACACCCTCTTGCACTTGTTCCTTTTCCCACCTGAGCAACAATCAAACTTCCACGCAGCAGCTTGGATCACCTTTACTTCTCCTCAACTCAACCTAGCAGCAACCACAGAAATTCCTCCTTTCCATTCTTCTCTGCTTTCTTCTTCTTCCTCTTCATCTCCTTCCTCTAGAAATTACCTGCAACAGTGTTCCAAAAGAGCAGCACAATCACAAATCCAGCTGGACAGTAGAAATTGAGGATTTACCATCAGAGCAACACAGGAGCAAGCAAAGGAGGTTCACTACAAGCAGCAGGGGTTAACCAGGAGCAAAGAGGAGAAACGCAATTCAGAAAGCAAGGTGAAATCAAGTCCTAATTCCAGTTCTAGCATATTCTTAGTATTCTGTTAAGAAGTCAGGTAGGAAATAGTAAACCCTACATGAAACCACTTCCAAACACCCACTGGAACCACCCCAAACAACACTAGAAGCCTGCAGATCACTGCGTCCACATGAGGACCGCACACCAGCAAGAACACAAGTATCACTAGGGCCATCCCAAACCACCTGGAACCACAGGTCAGTACTGCCACATGACATGCATGCACCCAACAACATCACACGACCACACAAGTATGAAATACAGAATCATAATCATCACATAGCCCAACACCACATTGAACCAAAGCACAAATGCCACAGAACAAGCAGAACACAAGCACAGGACTAAAACCAAAACAGAGCACAGCACCAAATTAGGGCAAACACCCCAAACCCGAGACCTAAGGATAGAGACTCACCTGAGACACGAGCGCGCGGGATAAAGGTGGCGTCTCGGGCGGCGTCGAGCGGCGCTGGAGCAGGATCGGCGGGGAGGCGTGGCAGCGGACCGGCGACCAGGCGGGTGGCGGCCACCAGGGCACGGCCCGACCACCAGCGGCGATGTAGCCAGAGGAGTGGAGGAGATTTGGGGAGAAGAAAGAAAGAAAGAAGAAGAAGGGAAAAGAAAAAAGAAAAGAGAGGTAGCAGGGGGTGGCGGCCAATAGGGCAAAAAGGGCTTTTGGCCATTTTGCAACAAGGCCCTCCAACAAGGTGAGATTAGCAACCAAGTCTTTTTAAGTTTTAGTTCTGTTCTAGGCCCCGAGAACTCCGATATCAGCGCGGTCGATTCCTACGCGTCCATAAAATCGTGCACTTCTATCTGGGATTGACCGAGAGCCGTATTTAGCTGGTGAGGAACATCCAATAACCAAAATCTATCAGGCGACAATGCACTTCACCGTGTCACCGCATTCATGTTCGACCTAGAATTTGTCTTCACCTTGGTAATCGTGACTCTCAACAAAAGCACCAAATTTCGACCATCCAACCAAAGCCCTAGTTATGTATTCGAGCCTCGACGAAAACCCTAAAAGGCCAACCTAAGCTTTGTCAGCCTATGTCCAACGTCGCTCTGGTCGACATGCTTATGTCGTTTGCAATCCTATGAATCTCAGATCGAAAATCTGTTCGTGTCACCTTGTCCGCCTTATCTCTAACCTTGCACATATATAATCTGATCGTCTATCCAAACGCTAGATAAAGTTTTCCCTATTTTCGAAATTAATCCAGCCTAGACCAAACTTATCAATCACCTTTCGACCATTCTTTCAATCCTATTTCAGCATTTGACCACTTGAACCCTATTAGTTATAAACATATATATAGTTATAAACAAATATACTCACTATTATTTTTGCTTGCTTATTGTTTGACGTCGAAATAGATACCAAGTGAAGTGAGCTCCAAGACGTCAGTGCTTTGGTAGTCCTCTCAACTGGATCCCGTGAAAAGCAAGGCAAGTCCCTATTTCTTGATCATATTGAATCTATATATTACAAAGGCTTAGATATGTTGTTTTGATAAAAGATAAGTACCTGCATGAAAATGATTAATCACAAGCAGTTGATGGTAAGATTTTTACAAATGAAATTGATCAGTTGAGATAGCAAGGATCCGAGCCACCATGAATGGCATATCCTTGCTAATTGGTTGAGGCCGTAAGGATCCGAGGCCACCTTGGGTGGAATATCCTTACTGGGCCCTAAAAGTATTTTAACTATGATGCTTATTTGGAAACCAATGAATATTGGTGGTGAGGATGGTATAATTGGTGGGCAACTTTTGCTTAAGTGGGACAGTGGTTGACTACCTCACCCTAATAAATAAGGATATAACTAATTTTGCTAAACGACCATGGGCATATTAACGTGCCAACCACATGACCAAGTGATTGAACTCAGCCAGTAGACTACTGCGTATCGATTTTATCCTTGCATGGTGGTCGTTCTCATTCAGGCTCCAAACTGAGATGTTTGGGGTGGATCTTTCTAAGTTTAGTTGTCTAAACTTAAGGCCTGAATGGGTGAGGGTGAGATGTGAGGGGAGAGTTCATGCGGTTACTCTAACCTTGAGTAACTCGTGAATACTGGGTGTGAAGGTACTTCTCGCTGAGGGTACCTCACCACGACAAGGACGACCAATGCGGTCGAATTGTCGGGCAGGGATATAATTAATACAATGTTTTTGAGAGGCTTGTCTCCTCAATCTAGTCGCATGCAATAATGTGCGTGTAATTGGCCTGACTGGGAAGATTGATGGACTCATGTGGGTAAAGCGGTGCCCCTCTGCAGAGTGTTAAAAAGTATTCGAGTACTCCGTACCCCCGGACAGGGGTATGCCATGGGTAGTAACTGGATAGCACAATAGTAATAAAGTATTAGACAAAAAGGGGCAAACTGAGAGGTTTTGCCTGGATTTAAACTCTTGGATCATATAAATGTTTTCTACCATCATTTTGCTAATCAATTGTATTTCAATTTCCTTTGGAAATGTGTTTGTGAAATTTACTATTCTGTACCACATAGACTGTTAAAGTAGACATAGCCTATCATGCATTAGATAAATTCTTATATAGAGACTTGCTGAATACTTTGTACTCACCTTTTCTTAATAACGAAAATACAGTTGAAGAGAAGCTAGAGATGAGCGAAGCAGGATCACTCGGAGTTTAGAAGGGTTACGTGCTGCACTCGAGTTTTTGCCTGTGGGATGGTCTCGGAGACCAGATAAAACTACTTTCATAAAATCTAGTAGATGGCCTTGCTGGCCTTTGCATATCGATGTGTATTAAGGCTTGACGGCCATATATTGCTTTTGTATATGAACCAAGTTGAGCTGGCTGTGTGTTTATTACTCTGTGCACGACTGCATCCTGGACAATCGGGGTAAGTGCACACTTAGGGCCCACTGCAGTGGGTGGGTCCCTCACAGTAAGCTTTCCAACAGTCCAAAAAACACCCCGATCGGAGCTCGTATGCAAAAGTTATGGCTGTTTTACTGCAGGGTGGTCGAATTCCGCCGTGGAATGGAAAAATCCACCGGAAAACTCGATGACAAGACCTAAACCAGCAACTTCGACACGACGACACGGCTAGGGACCAAATTTCAGAAAAGCGAACTGAAAGCAAAAAATTGCAAAAGACTCAAAGGGTTTGGACGGTGGAGTATATATATATAAAGACTCAAAGGGTTTGGACAGTGGAGTATATATATATATATATATATATTGGGCAATTTTCTAGACTCTAGAGCGAAGAACAAATTTAAACTAAAGGAAAAAAAATGTTGATACCTAACAGGCAACGCGGCTCTGATACCACTTGATGAGACAGCGGCCCGATCTTCCGATAGGTTTGATTAATCGACTTGTGGACGTTGGCGTTTTGAGGCTTCCGATCAGCGAATCATCACCTCGCAATCGCTACACCCGCGCGTCTCGTCGTTATCAACCACGCTCGTACACGGCCGACCTTACCACAAAGGTAATTGTTCCTACAACAATCGAGAAATTCACAAGAACAAGTAAGAAGCAATATGGAATTGGAAATAAAGATGAAGAACACGAGTTGGGGTTCCACAAACCAACGTAGTGGCCTAGTCGGTCCGGTGCAGAGGCGAAAAGAATCTACAAAATGTCGTGTAGATGAAATCTAAGTAAAACCCGCCTATTTGTGACAGCTAAGGGGAGTATTTGAGGGGTACACAACCCTAGGGATGCACCCCTAATGTGCTCTACTTGATACAAGGCCCATCGGCCCAAGTTAAGGTGGCGCAGCACCGTTTCCAGGAAGGAACGCAGACTCTTTCGACGATTGCGGCCGGCTCAGGTATAATTTGGAGATGAGGCTAGATCTGTTAAAAAGTAGACTTGATAAGATTTCCATGAAGTCCAAGAACGTCCTAAACGGAGTTCGTATGAGGAAGTTACGGCCATTTGAATTCAGTGCTGTCGCAGCAGTCCGAATCCGAATCCAGCGCGAACCCAACTCAAACTCTAGCTTCCCTTGGGCCCAAAGTGACGTGGGGATCTTGTGGAAACGTTGATGAAAGTATGGGGCAGGTGGTGGCAGGTCTAAGCCCATGTCCGCCTTCACATGCATCCCTCCTCTCTTCGCCTACTCCCGCATTCCTGATCACAAGTAGATCACAAGAGTTAGGTAGTAATCCATTCTGAAAATCCAAAGTATTAAACCCGAGGAAAGAGTCACCCTGATAGTTTAGTTTTCGTGCTCGAGCTTTAGTTATAGTCCAAGTAATTGTTCCAGTTCAGCTTCATCTAGAAAAGTAGTCATGCGTGTATCCAAGGTTGTTATGTCATCATCACGTTACACGAGATTAGACAAAGCCATAGCTTAAGCAACCGTTTTACTGAAATTTTTTTTGTGTACATAAGTTAAGTAAATCTTCCCATCCCCAGCTGGTCAACGATTCACCACCGCCTCCCACCAGTGGGTCGATTATACTTTACTCTTACACATTTTTTTCATTATTTTATTTTTAAAGAGAAGGGCAATTAGCAATCCAGGCATAAAAAGTAACATAAGAGAGTTAATTCCAAAAAATAGTTTTATTAGAAATCTTCAATTTGGAAGAAGTCAAGTACCATTTAATAGATAAGTTCAAACTTTAATGGTCAATTTAAGATAAAAACTGAACATAAGCAATGGAAATTTTTAAAAGGGCTGAGTTCAATGGATCATATGGAAAGATGTGATAGAATAATCATCTAATTGATTAGAGATCATCTTCAAAATCAAGCATTCCAAATGATAAATCTCTTTTTATTTTTTAGCTTATGATGGAATATGGTGGAATGATGATTCGATGAAGACTAAACAAATGGTGAAGTGGATATCCCCCAAGCTAAATCAAACTAAGGAAACAGTTAAGTGAACACCCCCAAGCTAAATCAAACATTGTCCTCAATGTATGGAAAGAGATATAGATTACCGTTTGTGGTCATGGTCCAGGAAGGTAGATGTTGTGGAAGATGGTGCAGTGAAAGAGGATGTTGTTGTCCACATAGCTCCAATGGTGCAGTCCAAGGCGTCGCAAGGGAAAACCTAAAAAGAAAACAAAAAAAAGAAAAAAGAAAAGGAAAATAAAAAGAAAAACTTGCGTACCTTGGAGATCACTCGTTGTAAGCCGGTGCAGGAGAATGGTAGAACTGTGGGAATGTATAGGATGGATAGGTATGTGGTGGATAGGGTTGTGGGGAAAGTCGGTGGGTGTGGAGATGGTCCCCGTAGTGGGTATGTGCGCCTGGAAATGTGCCGTTCGGGAGGATGTGGCCTGCGTGTACATGATATTCGTAGAGGCGATCTACGCGACCAATGAGGTGATCCATCCTGGAATCCATTAAAGCCCTGTATTCTGCAAATTCCAACCTAAAGTCGGAGAAACTAGTGGACAAGGACTCTATGGAAGCATGCAGAGCGGCAATTTTAGTCGCTACTAGTTGGTTAGACTTAGCAGCTCATGAGGAATTAGGATCAGATGAGCAAGATGGGAGTATTCTCCAATTCTGCTCAATAGATAAGCAAGTCCGAGAAATATCAGGCAAAAGGATAGAGGGAATTCCATTAATAATCCAATGAAAAGAATTCTCTTCCCTCCCACAAAACCCCATTGAAAACAATGCATTCAAATCTAAGGTGGCTGATGGCACAGATTCTTGATAATCAGTAGCATCAAACCCTAAGGCTTTTGCTATGTGAGTGATTAAGCCACCTAAAACTATGGGTGAGGTTTTGTGTAAATCCTTGCCGATACTTTCAAGGTGACGGGCAAAATCGAAGTCATTCCTTGAATCATATGCACAGGGCACATGATCCATAGATATAGCTAACCTTGGTGAGGAAGAAAATGTCCTGTCGTTCCCCACGGTCGGCGCCAGCTGTCGACAATTGGGATAATATCCCAAGCCGAACTTACACATATTTGATATATTTAGAAGGAGGACAATATCAATCAATCACCAAAGAGTATCACCGTAAGAATGGAGCTAGAGACACTGTGTTTATACAAGTTCAGGGCCTCACAATCTGAGTAATAGCCCTACTCCTGTTTGGTTGTCACTATCAGAATGATGGATTACAAAGGGTGCAAAGTTTAACAATCTCTGTATTGTCTAACTTGTAGGATCAAGGATGCCGACTAGAGGGGGGGTGAATAGGAGGCTTTAAAAACTTCAAATAAAAACAAGTTTTTATACCAAGAAGAACCAAATGCAATTTAATATATTAAAGAGAGAAGATAGAGAAAACGAACACAACGATTTTTTACCGAGGTCTCGGAGACTCGCCCAGTCTCCCCTAATCCTCGTTGAAGCACTCAAGCGAATGAGTCTTGCTTCAATATCCACAAAGGATATTTCTCACTAATGGTTGCTCCTTGTCCACTCCGAAAGGCGAGCACTGATGCCTTGTACAAACTTGCCGAGCCTCTCCGACAATCTCCGAACGGAGAGATCAACGGCCACGCCACCAAACCGTCTAGGTGAGGGCGCTCACCAAGAGTAATAGGCAGCAAGGTCTTCTCTAGACCTCCAAACACGCACCGAAAAACTACAAGTATGCAAATGCAATGACTGGAATGCTCGGTGGATCAGAAAACACTCGACTTGATCAAAAGATCAAGATTTTATATAAGAAACTAAAGCTCAAGAATGTGTATGAGAGGAGGCTGCTTGTTGTCTAAAACTTATGCCCAAAGCCCCTTTTTATAGCCTCAAGAAACAAATGAACCGTTGGAGCTAGGGCTGAAAATCAGCAACCCAAACTGACAGTCAGTTCACTAAACTGACAGTCAGTTACATACACAACGGCCGACAAAATTTACGGATAAAAAATAGCTAGCCGTTTGTGGTCGTTTAAGGAAAGTTGAAACCCCCAACTGACTGTCAGTTATACAAACTGACAGTCAGTTCGACCAAAACAACGACCAGATCAAATTGAAACTCAGATAAAAACAGCTGTGGTCGAAACCCAAACTGACAGTCAGCATGGGCATACTGACAGTCAGTTTAGTATAAAAATTTTTGGTCCGAAAAACACACTCTCTGGACAATTGTCAGTTAACACAAACTGACATTCAAACTGACAGTCAGTTCAGCAAACTGACAGTCAGTCCGAACAAAAACAGCTATAACTTTAAATCCATAAGTCCAAATGAAGTGTTTGATAGCTCATTTGAAAGATATTTTAAAGGACTATCTTTTTGTCAACATAAGAAAAAGCCAGATCTCCATAGATCTTTCCATAAAATGTAAAAACTCTTCTGCTGTCAAAAACTAAACTGAAAAACCAAATAACTGACAGTCCGTTAAAAACATCTATAACTTTTGATCCAGAAATCCAAATTGAGAGTTTAATAGCTCGTTTGAAAGATAATTTAAAGAGCTACATTTTTGTCAACATAAGAAAAAGCCAGATCGGCCTAGATATTTCTAAAAAAAGCAAATACTCTTATGCTGTCAAAACACAACTGAAAAACCAAATCTTTCAAACCAAATTCAAATCAAATCCAACCAAAAAGATGCAATGCAATGACCTAAGTTTCTCGGTTTGTGTTGGAGATAAAGAGAGGACTTTCGCCACCCCTCTTTATAGTACGGTTAAAACTAAAAAATAATTTCCTAAACCGATCAAACTCCAAACACCGAGATCGGTCAAAATAAAACAAATATTACCTCAGATCCTTTGCATCTTTAATCCTTGCAACTTTCGTTTTGGTGACCTTGCACTTGCGACCTTGACTTCCAACCTTTAACTGCGACCACAGCCAACATTGCGACCTTGCGCTTGCGACTTTGGACCTGTGACCTGCAGATCTTCCCGGATCACTTACAGACTTTACAGAAATCGCTCTGCATAGAAATAGCTCAAAGACAAGGTTAGTCCAAAACACTTAATGTCATCAATAATGAAAATCAACATAAAAGGGTCTAGATGCAACAATCTCCCCCTTTTTGATGATTGATGACAACAAGTGTTTAAATGAATAAAATCAAAAGACTCCCCCTAAGTACATGCATAATTAACAGATATTCAGGAACTCCCCCTAAATGCATGTATATATAAATACCCATATGAGTCATTTGAAATTTGAGAGTGAATCTATAATGATGAATTTATAATAATAGATCGTGAGATATCACAAAAATCTTTCTCCCCAATCTCTCCCCTAAGCATAAACAATGTCAATAATGAAGCAAGAAACTCAAGAATCTCTCCCCCTTTGTCATCAAGCACAAAAAGGCGGGAGGACAGGAAAATCAGACAGTTATTTTAGATCAACTAGCATTTGATATATCAATAATGTTCAGTTCACCTCTTAAAAAGCAAAATCTTGATTCATCTAAGGGTTTGGTGAAAATATCAGCTAGTTGCATGTCAGTTCTAACATAATTCACATCAATATCTCCTATGCCACATGATCTCTAATAAAGTGGTACCTTATTTCAATATGTTTAGTTCTAGAATGTTGAACAGGATTATTAGCAATTTTAATGGCACTTTCATTATCACACAATAGTGGCACTTTATCAAAGATAATTCCATAATCCAAAAATGTCTGCTTCATCCACAATAATTGAGCACAACAACTGCCTGCAGACACATATTCAGCTTCAGCTGTGGAGAGAGCTACAGAATTTTGCTTCCTAGATGACCATGATACTAATGATCTCCCCAACAGCTGACAGCTACCAGATGTGCTTTTACGATCAATCTTACACCCAGCATAATCAAAATCCGAATACCCAATTAATTCAAAATTTTCATCTTTCGGATACCAAAGGCCTAAACTGGGATAACATTTTAAATACCTAAGGATTCTTTTAAGAGCAGTTAAATGACATTCCTTAGGATCTGATTGGAATCTAGCACATAGGCATACACTAAACATGATATCAGGCCTAGATGCAGTAAGATACAAAAGACTACCAATCATAGACCTATAAAGTTTAGAATCGACTGATTTGCCGCTTTTGTCCATGTCCAAATGTCCATTGGTCGCCATGGGAGTTTTGATTGCCTTAGCGTCTTCCATCCCAAAGCGCTTGAGCAGGTCCTTCATGTATTTTGTTTGACTCACGAACGTGCCGTTCTTGAGTTGCTTTATTTGCAGACCGAGGAAGAAGCTCAGCTCGCCAATCATGGACATATCAAACTCCCTAGATATCATCTCTCCAAACTCATGACAGAAATGTTCATTAGTAGATCCAAAGATAATATCATCAACATAAATCTGACAAATGAACAAATCCTTTTCAATTTTCTTTGTAAAGAGAGTTGTGTCAACCTTCCCAATTTTAAAATCTTTTGATAATAGAAAGTCTCTAAGACGCTCATACCAAGCCCGAGGAGCTTGTTTGAGACCATAGAGAGCTTTTGACAATTTAAATACATGGTTTGGAAATTTAGAATCTTCAAAACCGGGAGGTTGTTCAACAAAAACAAGTTCAGAAATTTCACCATTTAAGAAAGCACTTTTTACATCCATTTGAAAAAGTTTGATATTGAAACATGATGCATAAGCAAGAAGAATGCGAATAGCTTCAAGTCTTGCTACAGGTGCAAAAGTTTCACCAAAGTCTAAACCTTCGACTTGAGTGAAACCTTGAGCAACAAGACGAGCTTTGTTCCTAATTACAACACCAGTTTCATCTTGCTTATTTCTGAAAACCCATTTTGTTCCAATAACATTATGATCCTTGGGTCTTTCTATTAAAGTCCAAACTTTATTTCTTGAAAAGTTATTAAGTTCTTCATGCATGGCATTTACCCAATCAGGGTCATTTAAAGCTTCGTTAACATGTTTGGGTTCTAAAGAAGATACAAAAGAATGGTGTTCACAAAATGCAGCAATACGAGATCGAGTTTGAACACCCTTACTGATGTCACCCAATATTTGGTCTAGAGGGTGATCCTTGGTGATCGTTTGATGCTGTCTTGGTGCTTCATCTTGTACTGCTTCATCTTGATCTTGTTCCGGTGGATCAACATGAGGTGATGATACATCTTGATCAACATTCTCAATGTTAACATCATCTTTTTGATCTTCATCTCTTGGCTTGATGTCTCCAACGGTTATGTTCTTCATGGCTTTTTGAAGATCTTCACCTGAAACTTCACAAGAAACTTGCTCCTTTTGTGAGCCATTAGTTTCATCAAATTCAACATCACAAAATTCTTCAATGCAACTTGTATTTTTATTGAAAACACGATAAGCTTTGCTAGTGGTGGAGTATCCGACTAGAAAGCCTTCATCTACTCTTCTTTGAAATTTACCACCAAAATTTCTTTTCTTAAGAATATAATATTTGCATCCAAATACTCGAAAATAAGAAATATTTGGCTTGCGCCCAACAAGAAGCTCATAAGGAGTCAAATTTAGAAGAAGATGCAAATAAAGTCTGTTTATAGAATAGCAAGTGGTATGCACGGCTTCAGCCCAGAAGCGAGTAGGAGTATCGTACTCACTCAGCATAGTCCTTGCCATTTCTATAAGTGTTCGATTTTTCCTTTCAACGACTCCATTTTGCTGTGGAGTGTAGGATGTGGAAAATTCGTGTTTGATTCCAAGAGAGTCACAAAAATCAAATAGAGTTGAATTAACAAACTCTCCACCATGATCACTACGGATTTTCTTGATGGATAATTCGAAGTCAGTAGAAACACGTTTTGCAAAACTTTTGAAAACATCGGGGGTTTCGGATTTTTGAGAAATAAAGAAAACCCAAGTGTAGCGTGTAAAATCATCAACAATCACAAAACCATAGTTACTACCCCCGATACTTTGGAACTCGGAAGGTCTAAATAAATCCATATGAAGGAGTTCCAAAGGTTTGCAAGTAGAAAGAATGCGCTTAGTTGGATGTGAAGTAGCTACTTGCTTGCCAGCTTGACAAGCGCTACAAGGTTTGTTCTTCTCAAAATTCACATCCTTTAAGCCAACAACCAAATCACGTTTTAAAAGTTTTCTCAACTGATGTATTCCAACATGTGCAAGTCGTCTATGCCATAGCCGACCTTTTGAGGTTTGAGAGACAAGACATGTTGACAGAGATGCATCTTTTGAGTGAAAATCAACCAAATAAAGATTTCCAAAACGAAAACCTTTAAAGATCAAGGTTTTATCTTTTAAACTTTCAACCAAAACTTCTTTTGGGAAGAATGTGCAACTAAAACCAAAATCGCAAATTTGTGCAACGGAAAGCAAATTGAAATTCAGAGATTCGACCAATAAAACATTAGAAATAGAAAGATCATTTGAGATTGCGATTTTACCCAAGCCGACCACATTTCCTTGACGATTGTCGCCAAAGGTAATCTTTTGGTTCTCGCTTGAGTTGTCTTCTATTGAGGTGAACAACTTCTTGTTACCGGTCATGTGTTCGGAGCATCCGCTATCTAGCACCCAATGCCTCACACCGGTCTTGTAGTTCACCTGCATAAAAAGAATTAAGTTCTTTTAGGTACCCAAACCTTTTTGGGTCCTTCAATGTTAGCAATCAAAGCTTTGGGCACCCAAATAGATTTCTTCCTTTTATTTAACATGGGTGCACCAACATACTTTGCAATAGCATAACCTTTTCTCGACTTTTGAAGCATGTAGCAAGTATCAAAATAATTTGGAGTCATTAAGAGACATGCTTCATGTGAATGTTGCCCTATTAAGTGACATGTGAAACATGAAGTTTGAGAGGGCTTTATAAATGCAATGGTATGAGTGCGGTGAAATATGCGATACCTCTTACTAGAAGAGTGTGCATGATTTAATTTCCCCTTTTTAAAAGAATATCTATAATCTAAAGGGGGTTTAACAAGCATAGCACTACTTATATAATATCTAGTAGGGTCATCACTCAATCTATTTATTCTAGTCTTAAGTTCATCATTTTCAATTTTATGTATATGAGATGATACCGTGCTAACACATGAAGCATGATGTGAATGAGAACATGACGGCATATCATCACAAGTAGATGAACTAGAAGGCATAACAATAGAATCACTAGATGAACTAGACATATCAAATGAGGAACAACTAGTACTAACACCATGGCATAAAGATGAGTCACTAGATAAATCATGGTATGAGTTATTAGTAACAACCGTACAAGCATGTGAATCAATAAATGAATCAATAGACAAATTATCACATGAAGTACTAGTGTCCACAAAGCTAGCATTTGAGTCTAAACATGAATTAACACTTAAGTCATTACAAGAGGTGCTAGCATGTGAAGTGGAAGTATGTGACTTTAAGGATAGATCAATGAGCAAGTCACAAGCAACTCTATCATCTAAGGCAGTTGTGGAGCTAATAGCTTCCTTGGTAAGCAAAGAATCATAAGAACTTTTCAACTCTTGAAATTCCACTTTCAAGGATGAGAAGTTATTCTTTAAAGTGCAAAAACTTTTATTCATATTACCAAGCAAGTCATTTAACTCTATAATCATATCCATAAACTCATCATTAGAGAAGTTAGTATTTGATACCGTCGAGTCACATGCCATAAGGCATATAGATTTGTCGTGAGATGAAGACTTTGATCTTGATGCTTTCTTTCTAGCTTTCTTTGAGCTCTTCTTGCAAGAGTTCACCTTTGTCTTTCTTAGGCGAACCAAGTCGATGACGTCTTTGAGCTTGCTAGTAAGCTCCCGATCCTTCGCAATGAAATCATCATTCTTAATATGCTCGGAGGTGGAATGTATGTCCTTCTCCTTGGACATAGCCTCATTTGACATAAGCATGTCAATGAGCTCGCTCGGTGAAGTGTCGGAGAGGTCACCGTTTGCAAGAGTGGTAATGAAGTCTCCGTAGCGATTCTCCGGTAACACCTTAAGCAATTTCCTACAAATGTCTAGATTGGAAATATTAGCACCATGAGCTTTGAGCTCATTTGTGATGTTGATCAAGCGATCATATATGATGGAGAGTGTATCATGCTCCAACATCACAAATGCCTCATAGTGTTGCATCAAAAAGCGCACCTTAGCATGCTCAAAGCTAGATGTCCCCTCAAAGATAGACTCAAGGGTGGTCCAAACATCGTGAGCGGTCGAACGATCACTCACTAGTTCGAGCACATCATTGCTAAGGGATCTAAGAAGCACATCTTTAGCATTTGTATTTAAGAGAAGAATATCCTTATCCGAAATCAACGGATAAGTCACACCTTTCTCCACTAAGCTCCATAAATCCAAACTCAATGCCTCAAAATAAGTGCTCATAATAATCTTCCAACGAAAGTAATGTGAGCCATCAAAGTGAGGAGCAATCAAATCAAAATCCTCTACCGAGTCCATCCTTTCTCTCTAGGCGGTAAAGCCCATAAATGAGAGACCTTGCTCTGATACCACGTGTAGGATCAAGGATGCCGACTAGAGGGGGGGTGAATAGGAGGCTTTAAAAACTTCAAATAAAAACAAGTTTTTATACCAAGAAGAACCAAATGCAATTTAATATATTAAAGAGAGAAGATAGAGAGAACGAACACAACGATTTTTTACCGAGGTCTCGGAGACTCGCCCAGTCTCCCCTAATCCTCGTTGAAGCACTCAAGCGAATGAGTCTTGCTTCAATATCCACGAAGGATATTTCTCACTAATGGTTGCTCCTTGTCCACTCCGGAAAGGCGAGCACCGATGCCTTGTACAAACTTGCCGAGCCTCTCCGACAATCTCCGAACGGAGAGATCAACGGCCACGCCACCAAACCGTCTAGGTGAGGGCGCTCACCAAGAGTAATAGGCAGCAAGGTCTTCTCTAGACCTCCAAACACGCACCGAGAAACTACAAGTATGCAAATGCAATGAACTGGAATGCTCGGTGGATCAGAAAACACTCGACTTGATCAAAAGATCAAGATTTTATATAAGAAACTAAAGCTCAAGAATGTGTATGAGAGGAGGCTGCTTGTTGTCTAAAACTTATGCTCAAAGCCCCTTTTTATAGCCTCAAGAAACAAATGAACCGTTGGAGCTAGGGCTGAAAATCAGCAACCCAAACTGACAGTCAGTTCACCAAACTGACAGTCAGTTACATACACAACGGCCGACAAAATTTACGGATAAAAAATAGCTAGCCGTTTGTGGTCGTTTAAGGAAACTTGAAACCCCCAACTGACAGTCAGTTATACAAACTGACAGTCAGTTCGACCAAAACAACGACCAGATCAAATAGAAACTCAGATAAAAACAGCTGTGGTCGAAACCCAAACTGACAGTCAGCATGGGCATACTGACAGTCAGTTTAGTACAAAAATTTTTGGCCCGAAAAACACACTCTCTGGACAATTGTCAGTTAACACAAACTGACATTCAAACTGATAGTCAGTTCAGCAAACTGATAGTTAGTCCGAACAAAAACAGCTATAACTTTAAATCCATAAGTCCAAATGAAGTGTTTGATAGCTCATTTGAAAGATATTTTAAAGGACTATCTTTTTGTCAACATAAGAAAAAGCCAGATCTCCATAGATCTTTCCATAAAATGTAAAAACTCTTCTGCTGTCAAAAACTAAACTGAAAAACCAAATAACTGACAGTCCGTTAAAAACATCTATAACTTTTGATCCAGAAATCCAAATTGAGAGTTTAATAGCTCGTTTGAAAGATAATTTAAAGAGCTACATTTTTGTCAACATAAGAAAAAGCCAGATCTGCCTAGATATTTCTAGAAAAAGCAAATACTCTTATGCTGTCAAAACACAACTGAAAAACCAAATCTTTCAAACCAAATTCAAATCAAATCCAACCAAAAAGATGCAATGCAATGACCTAAGTTTCTCGGTTTGTGTTGGAGATAAAGAGAGGACTTTCGCCACCCCTCTTTATAGTACGGTTAAAACTAAAAAATAATTTCCTAAACCGATCAAACTCCAAACACCGAGATCGGTCAAAATAAAACAAATATTACCTCAGATCCTTTGCATCTTTAATCCTTGCAACTTTCGTTTTGGTGACCTTGCACTTGCGACCTTGACTTCCAACCTTTAACTGCGACCACAGCCAACATTGCGACCTTGCGCTTGCGACTTTGGACCTGTGATCTGCAGATCTTCCCGGATCACTTACAGACTTTACAGAAACCGCTCTGCATAGAAAGAGCTCAAAGACAAGGTTAGTCCAAAACACTTAATGTCATCAATAATCAAAATCAACATAAAAGGGTCTAGATGCAACATAACTCTCTACTGATTTCTCCTCTATTTTCACCACCACCTCTTACATAAGCTCGTAGCCCTTCTTTCATGCTTGTTGAAAAGGTGTCGGTTGCTTCATCAGAGGGATGCTAGGCAGTTGCCAGCGGTTGCTATGCAGCGGTTTGAAGCAGTTGTTGTCCACCAGTTATATTGTGACAGTTATGGATAACTGCACGTTCATCCTTCTAGGCAGTTATCTTGTCAGTGAAGAGACTTATATTATCATGGGAACAAATGAACGTATCCGTCAAAGAGCTATTATGGTCTAGTATAACCGCATCACCCTTAGACCATGGTCGGGAATACAAGTCTCGACCAAATCTTCCTTTCTTGACTTGAAGGTACTTCCAGGTTCAATATTTCTCTTAATTCACTAACATGGTAAGGATAAAGAAACCACTATTGGTTTCCTCATGAAGAGGGTTAAAGATAACTCTCTTATTACATGGTCGCGTACTGGTTGTGATCATAATATTGGGAATTACCATATCTCCGCGATCATAGTGTCTGTGGGTAGTGACCACCGACTCCATGACCTTAGGTATTGCGATCACAGAAGTCGCAGCCACAATCATTGAGACCATGGGGTTGATCACCCGTGATGGACCATATATAGTCCAGAAGATCTTGAACTACAATATGGTCTCTCTCCGTGGTCGTGGACGACCATGGAAAGGTACAAACATATTACTTTGATATAGTCTAGAAGATCTTGAATTATCACATGATCTCTCTCCATGGTCGCGGGCGACCACGGAAAGGCACAAAAAATTTACTTAGGTAATAATCTCCGTCAAGCACATGACAATCATGGGACTTCATACCAACCAGTTTCAAGTACTTCATGGAAACAAGTTTTTTCAAATTCGTAGAATACCTACATAGAACTTTAACACCATACAGGCACCGATAGAGTTCTGTTTTTTTGCTTTTTGACAAATTATAGCAGGTCAAGGGGAGGTATGTACGCTTTCCCTTCTCCAACGGTCCAAACTCAGTCCTTATCCCCATTTCCACCATTTCACGGCGAACTTTGATACCATCTGTTGTCTTTCCTGGAATGTTCAATAACAAATCAATCAAATTGTCACAAATATTTTTTTCTACATGCATGACATCAATGCAATGTCTAACATGTAAGTGCTCCCAGTATGGTAGATCCCAAAGAATTGATCTCTTCTTCCAAACATTCTTTTTCAATGTTTAGAACATTTACCGAACTCAAATTTTATGTCCTTCATGCACAACTAAAGCTCCTTACCAGTCACAAACACTAGGGCTGATCCTTTCTCAAGCTTCCCATTAAATGATTTCCCCTTCTTACAGTAGGCGTGATGCATCGGAAGAAACTTGATGTGACCCATGTACACTGTTTTTCTGGAGTTCTGTAACCACATGCTCTCAGTTTCATCTACGCAAAAAGGGCAAGCCTTGCCTCCTTTCATACTATAGCCCAACAAATTTTCGTAGGCCAGGAAATCATTTATGGTGCAAAATATCATGGCCCGCAAGATGAAATTCTCTTGCTTATATGCATCCCACGCCTGCACCACTTCACTCCACAATTTCTGTAAGTCCTCGATTAAAAGTGCTAGAAACACATCAATATCATTTCTGGGTTGTCTGGGTCCTAAGATTAGTAATGACATCATGATGTACTTGCGCTTCATACATAACCAAGGAGTAATATTGTAGATGCATACAAGAACCGGCCAAGTGCTATGCCGACTACTCATATTTTTGTGTGGACTCATACCATCTGTACTCCGCCCAAACCTTATATTCCTCACTCCGCCACCAAACTCATCAAATGTTCTGCTAATGTTTATCCATTGAATAGAATCAGCTGGATATCTAAGTTTTCCGTCTTGTTTCCGACCTTCAACATGTCAACGCAAGTACTTCACATCTTTCGAATTTGCAAACAGCCGTTTCAATCTAGAAATCACAGGAAAATACCAAACAGTTTTGGCCTAAGGTCCTTTCTTTACCTCGTCACGTTCACTGTCAATTCAGTCCCTATGCTTATACTGCGATGCACCGCATCTTGGACAAACATGCAAATCCTCATGCTCGTTACAGTATAGCACACAATCATTTCGGCATGCATATATTCTTTCGATTTCCATTCATAATGGACACAACAGTTTTTTGGCTTGGTAAACTGATCTTGGCAACTCATTTCCCTCTGGAAGCATGTCTGGTAAAAGATCTAATAGTGTAGTGAAACTGTTAGTGCTCCAACCGTTGCTTCCTTCAAGTTATATAATCTCAGCACAAAAGACAGCTTTATAAATTTTGCACATCCAGGGAACAAAGGCTTCTCAGAATCAACAATCAATTTCTCAAATTTACCGAAGTCGTTTTCACTGTAATCTTCTACATCACGTAACATTTCATCTAAATTGTCATCTTCTACATGCACATCCGAATGAACATTATCAAAATTTTGATGATCATCATTACTGCAATCCACTTCCGGGTCCTGCTGATTAGTAGCGTGCTTGTTTCCTCAAGATCTTCACCATGTCATATCCAACGGGTATATTGTACGTTAAAACCATGACAAATCAAATGGCTCTTAATCTAATCAGAGTTGCTAAACCTCTTTAAGTTCATACAATCTGTACAAGGACAATGCATATCTTTTTCTCCCTTCTTCGCTTTTTCTTGCTCAGCAAATTTAATAAAGTCATTCACACCCTCCAAATACTCAAGAGTAGTACATTTTATTTCATACATCCAATATTCTCGATCCATCTATCATTCACAAAATTGACAAAATAAAAAAAATAATGAGTCATGCATGCATGAAACCTGGCCAATTAAGCTATATATATGCATACAACTACTTACAACTGATATATGAAACCCTAAATTAAGTGATGAAATACTAACCTAACTACACAACGCAAGCTAGTGAGCTCATAAATCATGATGCGTTGTGGAGTAGAGAGCGTGAGAGTGGACAATCTCACAATGAACTTGTCGACGATTCGGACTCAGGGTCCTCAGCCGAACTTATGCAGAATTTGTAATTGTGAGACCTTTCAAGATGACCCTCCGGGAAGGTATGCTGAACAATGGTGAACAGGAGCACAGAGAGTTTAGACAGGTTCGGGCCCTCGATGGTGGGAGTAATAGCCCTACGTCCTGTTGAGATTTTACTAAGTATGGTAAAAGGTTTACAAATGGAGGGAAAAGTCCTCACAGGCGAGGATTTTCCCTGTAAGGGTGTACAAGGAGAAGCTATAGGAGACTCGTAAGTGTTGTTTAATCTAAGCCGTAGACTTGGCTGTTTGAATGATCGAGATATCTTGTATCTTGATTATTCTTTTGAGTCCGGTTCCTCCGAAAAATGTCTTGGATCCCCCGTTTGATGTACTTTGCCACCTTTTTATACTGGTCGAAAAGGTGCCATATGAAGAAAACTGCATCAAACGGTTAGATGCAGTTGTTGGAGAACTGCTGTTAACTTCCACGGAGGTTATTAACACGTGTTAATCATGAATAACCGCATATAATAACCTCTGACGGTTGGTCTTCAACGTGGAGGAATCCTCGGGATGCCTGGAATATCCTGACATAAGGATAACCGAATAAACCCCAAGCACCCTGGTCGAGAACGTTCTGACCGCGGAATGTAGGCTGATCGCACAACATCCCGGATATCCAGTCCGCGTATAGCATACGAACTTCTGACCGCACAAGGCTGTCGGTCTGATCGCACGAAACCCGCGACCTGATCGCGTAAAGCTTGCGACCTCATGGTGATGCCCCTCAGAATAGCTTGAGTTCGCATCACCAGATACATGTCTGGTTCGAACCTGTCTTGAACCAAAAGTTTATTAGAAGTGAACCGGGTGTCAATCCTCGTCAGCTAGCCCCCAAATTCGAAGAAAACGAAGAGACGTGTTTATTTCGAATTTAAAAAAAACCGTGCATTGGATTTTTAACCCGGCTCTTCAATTTTTCCCACTTAGTGGCGCACTAAGTGAAAACGGTTGGTTTCCCAAGACGGGTTCTGACATTACGTGACGGGCAATGATAGCGCTGTAGAACTGTTTTTATCTCGAGGTAAAATTGTAAATGCTTTAACGAAACCCGAGGCGTCTGGAATGCAAACCGTCACCCAGGCAGCTATAAATACCAGGCTCCTGGATTTGTAAAATTTCACAATTTCCCTCCACGCCTAAGTCCTTTTCTTGTTATCCTGCCTTCTTCCTTTTCACATACTCCTCCCAATGGCAGATCACGATATCATCGAGATTGAGAGTGATGAAGAGGAAGTTGTCGAACAAGGGTCTCAAACGAATGAAGTCCTGTCTCCCTTAGGGAAGAAACCCAAGGTTGACGAAGGATCTTCCAGTGGAACAAAGGTGAAGAACGTAGCGAGTTTCTTTCTTCCTTCAGTTCCTTTGACCCTCCCCGTTCATGCCTCTCGGCAAGTTAGGCCTTTATCCTTAGAGAAAGATCCCATCACATTCAATTCTCCCATCCTTTTGGGTGATCAACATCCTGGTCGGCAAGCGGTGACTATCCCTCGATCAGATGATTGCCATATTGGGTTGGCGAAGCAATCTTCTGATGGGAAGGTTGCTCTTCCACCATATGATGATCTTCCTCCCAAGATGGGTGTATCAACGGGTTATGCACCGGGACAGGTAACAATTCTTCTCCCTTTTTGCTGATAATTTTAGTTAGTATGAATAACTTTTGCAAAATGCAGGAGGTAGGAGGCTCCAGCTATCAGCCTTCTGCTGCTCCATCTCTTCCTTCCGGACAGACTCTTCTGGAAGAGAAGAATGCCCTGGAGAAGAAGACCGAGGAGATGGCCTCGAAGATTCTGCGTTTAGCAGAATGTCTTGATCGATCCCGAGAAGAGGCGCACCATTTCCGTCGAGAGAGGGACTTCGCTCAGCAACAGCGAGAACTCTCTGACTTGATTAGGGACAATAGTGCGTCTGTTGTTAGGGACGATATAGATAGACTTAGGATAGTTGCTAGTTCCCTGGGGGTTGCCAGTGTAAATTCTACTGACAACAACATGTCCTTTGGGGAACTTTGTAAACTTCTTTCGGAACAGGTCGATGCTTTTATCGACCGTATCCCTTTTGTATGTAAAGAATGCAATAAATAAAGTTTCTTTTATTCATATGAACATTCTTCATACCTTCTGTGTGAAATTATGGCCAAAAGCTTAGTTCGCGACCATTCATACACAGGAAATTTCAGTTCTGCGATTAGAATTGCGCTTTAAAAGATCACCGTGACCTGCCCTGATGCCACGATCAGACTTAAGGCCGTGGTTAGAACTGAATTGCGACTAGAGTCGAACGTTCGGTTAGACCATTACTTCGATCAGAAACGAAGTTAAATAACATGGTTTTAACCAAACCATAACCCAGTTAGAATATATCCGTACGTCAAAATTTGAATTACATGATATTTTTCACAAAAATGTTCAAGTAAAAAGAAAGGTAAATAACCCTCAAAAAGCCTTAGCAGACTTCTCGAGTTTTAGCCCTTTCAGCTTCCGAAATAAAGAAGTCTTTTTGTTTCAGATCCAATACCCGAAACGCTTTAAAGGGTTTATCATAGAATATCCATTATGGGAAATGAATAAAATATTTAAGAGGACGTTTGAGTGGAACGTTACTCACAGTGGCGTGACTCCTCGAGTCTATAAAAGTAGTAGGTAGCTTCTTGAGGAAGCTATTCAGCCGCGAAAAACCCTTAGAGTTCCCGCCGCACAAAACCCTCATCTTCTTGCCTTTATCTTCCACAAAATCATCGACTTTTTTGACCGATCTACCTCAAAAAATGGCATCTTGGAGTAGATCCAACCACCATTCTGAGGAGACTCTGGTGGCGTTGGAGAAGGAGGAGATCCTTCCATCGCGGCTGCTGATCAATTGGCGGCCTGCGGAGAAGGACCAAGAAACTCCAACCGTCCGAGAGGGCGAGTTGGTAATCTTCGAGGAGTATCTGCGCTGCGGGTTCCGATTCCCTGAGAGTCGGTTCCTAAAGGACATCCTCGAACATTATGGGTGGGAACTGATCAACCTCTACCCAAATGCGATGCTGATCCTGGCGGTGTTTCAGCATCTTTGTGAGGCCTTCGTCGGAGTATATCCTAGCGTGGACCTCTTCCGACGGTTCTACTTCTCGGCATGGTCGAAGAGCACCAATGCCGCCGGATGCATCTACTTCCGGCCGAGGGACAAGAAGGAGTATCCCTCCCCACCTCTGCGGGATTCGGTGCACGGGTGGCACCAGAGGTGGTTTTACTGCTCTCCGCCGTCCGAGAGTAGTTTATGGTTTGAGAACTCGTGACCAGAGAAGTCAAGCGAGTTGGATGCTCCCCCGACGCTGGGCGTGGAGCACCTGAAGCACGCCGAGGTGATTCTTCACTTGGTGGGTCAAGGATTGACAGCGAGGGATGTCATCCGAGACTTTGTGAAGAACCGAGTGAGCCCCCTGCGCGAAAGGGCTCATCCTGCTTGGGAAATCAAGTCCATGGCGGATGGAACCCTGGACTACAATGAAGGTACTCAACCTTTTAGCACTGTGCTTTGTCATTTCTGAAATTTATGTTTTCTGATTTGAATTTGGGAACAGTTCTGCCCTCAGCCGAAATTGAGAGGCGAACTAATTCCCTCCTTAGGGCCTACAATGCTGATGTAGAGGGCCCTAAGGGATCACCTCGCCCGCAGAGCTTGATTCATGCCAGTGATGACCTCAGACAGGAGCGCCGAAAGGTAATTTCCTTGTCCGGCTTTGGTTCTGCAGGTCTTGTGTGTGTCCAGCGCTAATCCATTGTAATGGACTGTGAACCAGCTCCTAGGGAAGTTTGCTGATGCGACGTTCCCAAGCGAAAATGTCGGCACTCTGGGGAAGCCGACGGCGAAGAATGTGAAGAAGGTCTCTCAGAGACCCAGGACAAAGAGTCCTGCCCCCAAGAAGACCAAGCTGAACCCTGGGGAGGGGTCTTCACGAAGCATTCCTCGTCCCGCAAGAAAGACTGCGGTAAGATATCGCATTCCTTCTACTTTTTCAGGCGCGACATGGAATCACTTCTTCGTCGTACAGGGAGAGGGGAGCGAGGAGGAAGAGGACGATGATGTGCCTCTAGTCATCAAAAGGAAGAGGACCGGGGAGTCCCCTGCTGGTGACGCCCCAAGCTGTCCCGTAGGGACCACAGCTACCGAAGAGGTGGCCGTGGCTGACCCTGCGACCACCGAAGATCTTGTGGTCGCAGGTGACCTTCCAATTCCTGAAGCCCCCGAGGTTTCAGGGTCAATTATCTCTGCTTCCCTGGTCGAAGGGACGACCAAGGTAAGGAATCTTTTCGACCGTTCTTTCTATGACTCTTTCTGCACATTTGACAAGTTAATGTACATACAGGGAGGAGAGCTTCCCCCTGGGACCACTGGGGGTTCCAGGGAGGAAAATCCTCCTCCTCCGCGGACAGAGGAGGAGGTAGATGAACAAAGGCCGGCTGTGACGGTCCCAGCAACTCTGGAGTTTCCAAGGCCTTCGGATGTAGCCCCACCAGTTAGTCCAGTGGCCCAGGTAAAGACTTTTCTATGTGTTTTTACCTGTTCCCTAAGAATATGCTTATAACAGGACATTTCCAGGGGGGTGCTGCCTATTTGCCATAAGGAAGGCAAGAACCGATGATGGTTCTTCTTCCCAAGGGGAACCTTCCCAGAAATCCTAGGAGCGAATGGGATTTCAAATAAGGTAAGAACCTTAAATTTGGCAATAATCTTAAATAAAAACTGCTCAAATTGTCCTTCATGTCAGGCAAAGAAAGACGGCGCCCAGCTCTTCAATCGCCTCCGGAGAGGTTGAAGTCGCAGCTGGTGCAGGAGCTTCCAACGAAGAACGCTCCACCCCTGTGGTCCAGGAAGTCGTCCAGACCGCGGGGGAAAGAATAAATGTAGGGACCCAGTCACCACCGATGACTACTGGGGGTGGCGTCCAGCCGGCACTCCCACCAACTGTCCCTGTAGTGAGCGCGTCGGAGGCTCTAGCGAGGATTCCCGCTGAACTGAATGATGCTGTTTTACAAAAGTTTATGAAGGTATAATAAAACTCTGCTTTCGTGCCTGAATTGTACTTAGGACACCTTTGATCCTCTTCCTTTGCATCACAGGGGTTATCCTGGCTAACAGGCCAGTCGCATGCTGTGATGGCCAGTACAGAAGCCATTCAGAAAGAACGCGACAGCTTGCGCAGGTGAGGATCATTACCCTTTGGTCAGTATGGGTGCTTTTTGGTTGTGACTGCCTTGATTTCGCTGCAGAGAGGTTACATTTTTGAAGAGAGAGGTGGCCAAAATGAGGCTCAATTCAGTCTCGATGATTAAGAAACAAGAGACCGAAATCAACAAACTTCGATTAGAAAATGCTGGTAAGCCAATTCCTGATTAAGAAGACTTGAATCCATAACATGCAAATAATCTCCTCTCTCTGTACAGCGCAAGCGGGTCGAATTACACAGCTTAGTCGGGACAAGGGGATTCTTGAATCCTCGATTCGCCACACCGATCGGGCGATCAAAGAGCTGAGCCTCCTGGTCTTCGAAAAACTGAAGGCCGTGGCTGATCTTCTGAAAACCGATGTGGTGGAACCAAAGAAAGACAACCTCAGCGTAAGTGACTGGACATCGCTGCTCACTGCCCAGGCAGAATCACTGCTTGAGTATCTCCCTGGAGATGTACGGCGACGCGAAGAGGTGATCAGAACCAGGGTTCGATCAGCCGCAGCAGCCGTACTCAGCCGGGTTCGACTTCACCATGGCCCAGATGCAGATCTGAACGCATTGGTGGGTCCGGTTGAGGTCGAGAGTGAAGAGCTGCTCGATGCAGTCATAGAGGAAGTCAAGCCCCTAGTAGATAGACTCCTGACTGAGCTGGGGATCGAATGATCCTTATTTTTGTACTTAGAAACTTGTGTATAATGCAAATGTATGTAAAAAATTATTTTTGACAAGAAAATATATATATTTCGTGTTTTCGTAATATGAATTCCATATTATGAGCATATCCCCCCCAGCCCCCGCCTCTGCTTATGAACACTAAAGCCTTGGTGTTATAAGCAGAGAAGAAAATATAAGCGTAACGACCAAGGATATGCATATTAAACCAACGACCAGGGATCAATATAACATCTAATCTTATTGCGAACTGGTAGCCACTCGGATGACCAAGGACTTATCAGATAATCCCGTATGCGTTGAGAAACGGCTTATTTAGGAATGACTTATCTGTAAGTGATCATGAGATCGACCAGCGAATCCAATTAGATTGTTGTGATGATCTAACCGTCGGCGATCAGCCCCCAGGTCGAATGCATATGATACGGGCTTAAAGAGAAAAACTCATTGTATGAAAGCAAAACATTTTTTGTTTTGGCAAAAGATGCTAATTGAACAGGAAAAAAGTGATTGGAATACTTACACGTAAAACTTGCGAAGTTGATCGATGTTCCAAGTATTGGACAAAATCCGACCATCCTCCATAGCTAACCACGCCGATCCTGTCCGCGGCACTGAGACAACAGTATAAGGACCTTCCCATTTTGGGGAGAATTTGTTGCGATTAGACTGGTCTTGAATTTTTCGTAAAACCAAGTCGCCAACGTTGAGATCACGTGGTCGCACCTTTTTACTGTGATACTTGCGTAGAGCCTGCAAGTATACCGCGGACTTGATCAGGGCGCGATCACGCCGTTCTTCCAGGAGGATGAGATCTTGCGATCGCTGTTCGGATTGGTTGACCTGTTCGAATTGATTTGTGCGAACAGATCCAATACTAACTTCCATAGGCAACACAGCCTCGGCCCCATAGACCAAATGGAAGGGTGTCTCACCGGTGGCTCGACTAGAGGTAGTCCGTAGTGCCCATAGAACAGTATAAAGCTCGTCTGCCCAAGCCCCCGAGCGGGTCTTGAGGCGATCAAAAACACATTTTTTGATGCCTTGCAATACTTGCCCATTGGCCCGTTCTACGGCACCATTGCTTTGTGGATGTGCCACAGAAGCAAAGCACACCTTGGTCCCAATCTGATCGCAGTAGTCTAGGAAGAGACCGCTAGCGAACTGAGAACCATTGTCTGTGATGAGACGGTTTGGAACACCAAATCGTGCCACAATGTTCTTGTGAAAGAACTTTTGTGCGGCTGATGCAGTAATATTTCGTACTGGTTCGGCCTCAATCCACTTTGTGAACGTGTCAATGGCTACGAACAGAAACTTGTACCCATTGACCGCTTGTGGCATAGGACCGACGATGTCCATTCCCCAGATCGCGAAGGGCCATGCGAGAGGAATAGTTTGCAATGCATAAGCAGGTTGATGAACCTGTCTTGCATGAAACTGACACTGTGGACACATCTTGACCATAAGCTTGGCATCATCGAGTGCCGAAGGCCAGTAGAATCCCTGTCGAAAAACTTTTCCGACCAGTGTTCGGTATGACGCGTGTGCATCGCATACACCGGCATGTATTTCTTTCAAGAGGGATTTTCCTTCCTCCTGAGATATGCAGCGCATGAATACTCCTTGAGTACCCTTTCTGTACATAACCCCATCTATGAGTTTGTACAGACGCGCCTTTCGAATTAACCGATCGCTTTTGGTTTCGTCCTCGGGTAGGGTCCCATGTTCAAGATAGACCCTCAATGGATGAGTCCAATCTTGTTCCTGACCGAGGTTGGCAACGAAGGCTATTGCCGGATCATCCTCGACCGGAGTCATGATCGAAGGATGGTCCAAGTGTTCAATGAACACTCCTGCCGGAGCGGATGAGCGTGAGGATCCAATTTTGGATAATTGGTCTGCGAGAATATTGTCCTTTTGCGGGATGTATTGGACTTCGAAGTGACTGAAGTGTTTTTCCAATTTCCTCACTTCCCCCAGGTAATGAGCCATTGTCTCATCGGAGGTGCTGTACTCCTTGTTTACCTGGTTTACGACTAGCTGTGAGTCCCCCCTCACCACTAATCGACGGACTCCGAGGAATTTTGCTGCCCGGAGCCCTGCAAGAAGACCTTCATACTCTGCTGCGTTGTTGGTTGCAACAAAGTGTAGTTGAATGACATACTTAAGCTGTTCGCCCTGGGGCGTAACTAAGACTATTCCAGCCCCCGAGTGTTGAAAACCACGGGAGCCGTCAAAGTACATTGTCCAATAATCGGGGCACTCCAGTTCCTCTGCCAACTGCACGGGTGGCTCAGGGTTGGTCCATTCGACCACAAAGTCGGCCAAAACCTGAGACTTAACCGCCGTGCGAGGGATGAAATGGATCTCAAAGGCACCGAATTCGACCGCCCATTTGGCGATTCGACCAGATTTTTCTGGATTTCGGACAATATCCCCTAAAGGAAAAGAGGAGGGTACTGTGATCTTGTGTGCTTGAAAGTAATGTCGTAGCTTACGGGAAGCCATCAGTAGCGCGTGAAGTATCTTCTGGACCTCAGGGTAGCGCTCCTTAGGACCATGAAGTACTTCGCTCACATAGTAGACGGGTCTGTGTACTCCTTCCCTTTCCGCGATCAGAACTGTGCTGACCACGTGTGGGGTGGCCGCCAAATACAGAAGTAATGGTTCTTCCTTTTCTGGAGACACCAATACTGGCGGACTGGACAGATATGTTTTTACCTCCTGAAACGCTTTTTCGGCCTCGTCGGACCACGTGAAGTTATGATGTTTCCGCAAGGCTTTAAAGAAAGGTAGTCCCCTTTCGCCTAATCGCGATATAAAGCGACTTAAAGCCGCCATGCGACCAGCCAGGCGTTGAACATCCTTCATGGTCGAGGGCGACCTCATTTGTTCAATAGCTCTGATTTTCTCAGGATTAACCTCAATGCCCCTGGAACACACAAGGAAACCAAGAAGCTTCCCTGAAGAAACCCCGAAAGAACATTTCTCTGGGTTCAATTTTATTCCAAAGCGATTCAAGTTACAGAAGGTTTCAGCAAGATCGTCCAAATGAGACAATCTTTTGGTGCTCTTTACAACCAAGTCGTCTACATATGCTTCGAGATTACGCCCTATCTGGGAAAGAAAGGTCTTTTGCATCAAGCGCTGGTACGTGGAACCTGCGTTCTTGAGACCGAACGGCATTCTGACGTAGCAGTATGTGCCGAACGGGGTGATGAAGACAGTTTTCTTTTCATCGTCTTCTGCCATGCTAATTTGATGATATCCTGAGTAGGCATCCAGAAAACTCATCAGTTCGCAACCCGCAGTGGAGTCAACCAGCTGGTCGATGCGGGGAAGGGGAAAGTCATCCTTCGGACAGGCACTGTTAAGGCTAGTGTAGTCGACGCATATGCGCCACTTGCCATTTGACTTGCGGACCATGACCGGATTGGCGAGCCAGTCCGGGTGATTCACTTCGCGGATAAACCCGGCTTGTAAGAGTTTGTCTAACTCTTCTCAGATGGCTTCCTGTCGGTCGGTGGCAAAACGCCTGAGCTTTTGCTTTATTGGTCGTTGTCCAGGTCGAATTGCTAACCTGTGCTCAATTACTTCCCTTGGGACAACGGGCATGTCGGACGGTTTCCACGCAAACACGTCTGCGTTAGCCCGGAGGAAAGCAACGAGGTCGAGTTTCTATTTGTCATCCAGGGCTGACACAACCCGAATTGTCTTGGATGGGTCATCTGGGTACAGAGGAACTTGTTTGCGTTTCTCATCTGGTCGAGGAGCAGCCCTGATCGCATCGGTGGCAACGGTGGCGACCTGAGCGTCCCGGAGGGGAAGTTGATCGACCATCTCCAAAGATAGCCGGTCGCACGTGAGCGCCACGTTGCGACTACCTCGGACCGAAATGACACCTTTGGGGCCAGGCAATTTCCCGCACTGATAAGCATAGTGCGTTGCCATCATGAACTTAGCAAGAGTCGGCCTGCCAAAGATTAAGCTGAATCACAATCGATTACATCGAAAGTAACCAATTCTGTTCGGAAGTTATCTGGTTCTCCCAGAGTGACCGGGAGGACCACTTGTCCCAATGGCATCATGGAGGGGCCTGGGATTATCCCATAAAACGGATGGATTATGGGCTTGATCTTCGAACGAGGAATTTGCATCTCGTCGAGTGTCTTGACCAATAAAAGATCAAGGGAACTTCCCCCATCAATCAGGACCCTTTCGACTCTCGCGTTACTGATGATTGGGGTAATAACCAGAGGTAGCCTCAATGGTCGAGTTAGCCCCACAGGACAGTCAGCACGATCGAACGTCAAAGGCATATCCGACCAACGAGGATATTGAGGTTCGCCAAGGGATGTCTCCGTTTGGTTAACCTCTCGGCAAAAGGTTTTAAACTGCCTTTTGGAAACGAAAGAGGAGGAACCTCCGAAAATGACATTAACATGATTTTGAGGTACCTGGTAAGCCATTTCTTCGTCTCCGTCGACGTCTCTAATCCCGCACGCCTGATCTTTAGGCGGTAATGTTGGCATTGGCCCAGCTCCTTGGTAGAAATCATCCAGCTGTTTCAACCAACTCCTGCAGTTTTTGAGATCGTGGCCTGCGGAGTTGTGGAGTGGACACCACCTCTTGCCCTCCTGCGGATTAGTTGATTTTTCTGGCTGGTCGGAATCCCGGCCACCAGAAGCAGTTTTACTTTTAAAAGAAGACTTATTACCTTTGGTCAAAGGTGGTTTCTCCGCGACTGCGACCTCACGGTACTGTCCAGAGCGGTTCCTCTTCGACTTTTTTGACTTCCCACCCGGTGAAGACTCCAACTTTTTGCTTGAATCTTCTTTCCTGGCGTCCTTGAAGCCTGCTTGGGGCGGTAGGTCCCCCTTGTCAACCATTCGGTTCCATTCGACTGCCTCGGCTGCATCGGAGTATCGATCAGCCATATCGAACAGATCGGCCACTGATCGAGGAGGGTGGATAAGCACGTCTTCAGTGAATCTCCGGTATCGAACGGCATGCTTAAATGCCCTGATTACGGAGCCATCAGATATGTTCGGGATGGTATTTCTTACCCCGACAAACCTCTTGACAAACTGCCGAAGTGTTTCGGTCGAAGTTTGCCGCAGTCTATGCAGGTCGTCCTCCTTACCCGGCTTTTGGTAACAGTTTTGGAAATTGCTGAGGATGGCATCGCATAGCATTTCCCAATTGTAGATGGAACCCTCAGGCTGATTAAACAACCAGGTTCTAGCCGGTCCTGCGAGGACTGTTGGCAGGTAGTTGGCCATGACCTTGTCATCGCCTCCTGCTGCTTGGATGGCAGTAATATAGATCTGAAGGAACTCGGATGGGTTCTGAGTTCCATCAAACCTCTCAATGGCCCCTGGTCGAAACTTATCGGGCCAAACGACTGCTCGTAGGCCAGGCGAGAAAGCTTTGCAACCAACGTAAGGACCGTGAACCGTCCTGCGACTTTCGGTTGGGTTTCGAGCAAACTCACATAATGGCGAGGTTACTCGTGGTCCCAAAAGAGAGTGAACGGGAACTCGATCCCTACTACGAGAGTCCTGCATTCGCCGGTATTTGTCCTGTCGGGATGGTACAGGCGGCGGGTAACTCCGTCAGCCAGAGCCAAAATGAGGACCATCCCGTTCACGGGAATGTGTTACTGAGCGGGAAGAGGCTGTTGGGGTTGCCTCGGATGCAACCTCATCCAGTTTTTCCGCCAGGATCCTGAAAAAGGCCGGTCTCTGCGCATCCGTGACCGTAGGAGGAAAATTGCGCATGACTTCCGCGATAGATCGCAGTCGACCATGGGTACTTCTCCTAGGGGCACCAGGTGTTATTGTTTCTTCGTCCACTGGGAAATGCTCCGGTGGTAAGGAAGGAGTCTGGTCACGTCTACGACCACGCGACCGTCGAGAAGAACTCGGGGCAGCATCGTAACGAGCCTGCTCATCTTGAAGAGCCTCTAGGGCAATTCTGCGTAGTTCGTTGTTCTGTTGCTCGAGATCTTGCTCCTCCTTCTGTTTGCGATCTTGTTCTTCCCTGGCAGCCTGTTGATCGGGAGTTTCTTCCGACAACGCAGCAAACTGCCTAGGGAGAGAGGTCGCCGATGGGGAGAACATCTCGGTTTGTTCCGAGTCGGACTCGAAATCAAAGAGACGGTGGAGGTTATCAGGGTCGAACCTTCCTGGGCTAACTTCAGGGTCACCATCATATTTTCCCTCAGAGGGATCGTATGACGGGCCGGATTCATCACCTAGCACATTAAGAACCTCTGCGGGTTCTGACCTTGTGCCAGTTACCTCCTGGTCGATTAACATGACTTGGGGAGATGATTCAACCTGTGGAAGATTCTGGCCCTCGACCTCTTCCATCGGAACAGGATCGCTTGGAGAAGGCATTGGTATATGGGCATAATCCTCGAGATCGAAATCATTCTCGGAATCATATGCTCCAGCCATGTTTCGGTGAACCTCCGAATTTCAATTAGGACGCCTTGAGAAAGGCCCCACGGTGGGCGCCAGCTGTCGACGATTCGGACTCAGGGTCCTCAGCGGAACTTATGCAGAATTTGTAATTGTGAGACCTTTCAAGATGACCCTCCGGGAAGGTATGCTGAACAATGGTGAACAGGAGCACAGAGAGTTTAGACAGGTTCGGGCCCTCGATGGTGGGAGTAATAGCCCTACGTCCTGTTGAGATTTTACTAAGTATGGTAAAAGGTTTACAAATGGAGGGAAAAGTCCTCACAGGCGAGGATTTTCCCTGTAAGGGTGTACAAGGAGAAGCTATAGGAGACTCGTAAGTGTTGTTTAATCTAAGCCGTAGACTTGGCTGTTTGAATGATCGAGATATCTTGTATCTTGATTATTCTTTTGAGTCCGGTTCCTCCGAAAAATGTCTTGGATCCCCCGTTTGATGTACTTTGCCACCTTTTTATACTGGTCGAAAAGGTGCCATATGAAGAAAACTGCATCAAACGGTTAGATGCGGTTGTTGGAGAACTGCTGTTAACTTCCACGGAGGTTATTAACACGTGTTAATCATGAATAACCGCATATAATAACCTCTGACGGTTGGTCTTCAACGTGGAGGAATCCTCGGGATGCTTGGAATATCCTGACATAAGGATAACCGAATAAACCCCAAGCACCCTGGTCGAGAACGTTCTGACCGCGGAATGTAGGCTGATCGCACAACATCCCGGATATCCAGTCCGCGTATAGCATACGAACTTCTGACCGCACAAGGCTGTCAGTCTGATCGCACGAAACCCGCGACCTGATCGCGTAAAGCTTGCGACCTCATGGTGATGCCCCTCAGAATAGCTTGAGTTCGCATCACCAGATACATGTCTGGTTCGAACCTGTCTTGAACCAAAAGTTTATTAGAAGTGACCCGGGTGTCAATCCTCGTCAGAACTGATCAAATACCTTGCTTGGAGCTAAATTCCTAGCTTAACTTCAGCCAGCCAGCTAGCTAGCTAGCTTCCTAGCTTCAAGCTACAGCTAGATTGCAAGTAGAGAGAGACAGACAGACAGAGGTGAGAAGCTTACATTAGAGAGTGGAACTTCCTTCCAGCTTGCCCTGGTCTTTCTAACTTGGAGCATGGAACAGAAGGAATAGAGAGAGAGATGGGCAGCAAGGGTTGAGTGGGTTTGACTTATAGTGGAATATTTACTAACGGTTTGTAACACTAGAATAGTTAGAAGATAGCACAATTTTTCTAATGGTTATGTATCTATATCTGTTAGAATAAAACAAAATCTATTCTAACGGTTCCAAAAAGAATCGTTACTATAATTACGTTTCTTCTAATGATTATTTATTAAAAACTGTTAGAATAAAATCAAATCTATTCTAATGGTTCCAAAAATAAAACCGTTAGTATAAGTATGTTTCTTCTAATGGTTAATATATTAAGAACAGTTAGAATAAATCATGTGGTTTTTACTAACGGTTTCTCACAACCCAACCGCTAGTACAAATGCTCTTCTCCACTGTGCACCATGTACACTAACGGTTTTCTTCCAAATTGCGTAAAACCATTAGAAAATAGGGGTTAATAGACTGCATTTATGTAGTAGTGTATGTAGGAGATTTGACAAATGGGGCCAGCTTTTAAGATGGAAAGTTGAAAAGTTGGAAAAGTCAGAAAATTTGACGTGACAACCCAGGTAGGCTTTTGTGACCAAAAGTGAAAAAGTTGGAAAAGTTGAGGAGACAACTTGGGTAGGCTTTTGTGACCGAAAGCGATAAAGTTGGAAAAATCAATGTGACAACTCTAGCAGGTTTTTATGACGTATTCATCTACAACATACAATAAATTGGTACGATGAAATCATTTATGATTCATCCGTCGTTAGTAGGACAGTAACAAAAACACATGTTTGTAAATAATTTAAAATAATTATTTGATTGATGACTATATTACGATGAGGTTATGTGGGGCGCCCAGGATAGGGGTTACCGGGGGCCTTGTCCCGGGTAAATGGCGGCGCCCGAGATAGGGGTCACCGGGGGCCCCGGGACGGGGGGTCACCGGGGGCCTTATTCCCGGGTAAATGGCGGCGCCCGGGACGGGGTCACCGGGAGCCTTGCCCCTTACCTGGACTTCATCCCACGGAGATTTCCCACAACAGCAGCCCCCCATGTCCTCCGGGGACACTGTTCGGCTCCCCGGAGGGGATGGCTCACATAACTGGGAACATCTCCTCCGGAATGGATTTTCGGCGCCTCGTCGATACTTCAAACCTCACGCCAAATACTTATGGCGGTGCCATCGGTCATCTTGACGCCGCCGCCTTGATCGCCGCATGCCACCGGCAATAAATGCCTCCCGCGGTTCGAACCGTCGTATCTTCGTCTCCCGTGCACGCGTCCTTTCGGTTTGTGCACGTCGTTTCAAACGGACGGCCGAGATTGATCAAGGTGAGCCACGTGGTGCCCATCGGAGCCGTGCAAGAGCTCTATAAATAGGGCTTCGTGGGCCCCGGGAGGGTTCATTCCAAACTTCAAGCCTTCCTCTTCTCTCCGGCGCTCTAGCCTCCCGGTAGCTTAGTTTCCAGAACCCCAGGTACCTGAGGATCCCGATGGCTCCGAAGGGTCGCGGCAAGGTTGTTGATGTTCCTCCGGAGGAAGTTACCACGGACTTCCTCTGGGTCTCGGAGTTCACTGCGGGGGACTTGGAGTCCCTCGTGGAGCGGGGGGTGGTCGTGGACGGGGACGTCTGGATCCCCTCAAAGGAGACCACACCACGCCCCCGGCCCGAAGAGGTCATCGCCTTCGAGGTGTTCCTCGAGGCTGGCCTCCAGCTCCCCGCTCATCCTTTGCTCTGGGAGTTCCTCCAGGAGTACGAGGTGGTGTTGAACCACCTCACTCTCAACACACTCGTCCGGTTGGGTCTCTTCATCTGGCTGTTCGAGACGGCCACCGGGCGAGAGCCGATGATTCGGCATCTCAGGTATTTCTATGAGCCTTCCGCGAGAGGCTCGTGCATCGTCCGAGGAGGACCGAAGTCCGCCTACGGCTGCATCATGATGCAACTTCTCCCTTCCCGAGTAGAGGAGTACCCGGTGGCGGCCTCCCGGGATCATTGGGGTGACTGGCTTCAAAGATGGTTCTATCTCTGGGCGTGAGACTCCGGGCTCACCTACTCCCCAGAGCCCCCTTCCTACTGTCGTTCGTCTGCTCCCAAGCCCCCGGTGTGGACTCCCGAGGAGTTGAAGCTCCTCGGCAAGGTCATTAGCGCCCAGGGCCGAAGGTCCATGAGGGATGCCGCCGAGGAGCTGGCGCTCCTCAAGCTCTCCCCCCTTCTCCCACGGGTGGAGAGGGATCGGGCTGTGCCCGGCACTTCGGCCTCCGCAAAGGCCGGTCACCCGGCGTAAGTATCCGATAACTCGCCTCTTTACTTAAGTTTTTTGACTAACACTCGTTCTTGCAGTTCGGCCGTACCCGTCCGCCCGGGAGAAGGCGGAGAACCTCCTCGGGAGGTACTACGCTGACGAGCACAAGAGGGTCGTGTGCGTCATCGAGGAGGGCCCTCCCCGCAACTTGGTGGCAGAAGCCTTCGGGTTGACACTGCTAGTGAGGCAGCCCCTCCCTACCCCCGGATCCCACAAGCGAGGGAAGGATGATCTGTTTGAGACCTAGCCTTGGTTTTCGCACTAGGCTCGCCCAAATTCTAATATGCGGAATAACGGGATCTTATTCAGAAATACCGAAACCCAAAGTAATTGCACAACTCTTTATTTCAAAGAGGGCTTTACACATCGAACGTTAGACACACTTGCCTACGTCGAAGGAATTATAAGTGTCTAAAACTCAAATAAGTTCTATGACTCTTCGATTATCTAAACTAGACCTATTACAAGGTATTTATAGTCCAATCGTATGAGTACGTATCAGACTTAGTAACCTAAACGTATTAGACTCATATAACTAACTAACTAATCCCTAAACAGATAAGCTTAGTTACATATATTCGGATCGGATTACAATTCCTAACAGAGAACAAATTCCTTTTCATGGTCGCGAACCAATCCATGATCGTGAAACCTTTCCGAACACGGTTAAGGTCACAAAGCCGTATGCGATCAGGACTTGGTCGCGAATCCATATGCGATCAGGACATGGTCGCGAATCCGTATGCGATCAGGACACGGTCGCGAATCCGTATGCGATCAGGACTTGAAGATCCTCCCGGATCAAAGGGGGTCACCGGGGTGCCCGAGCCGAAGTGTGCTAAGGTGCGAAAGGCCCCCAGTCTGGCGACTGTGTCAGACAGTCCGCCCGGGGGGACACCTAAGGTGAACCTAGGGCCCGGACGCGCGCAAGCCACGCCAAGGATCTGGGAGACGTCCCCCCGCCCAGAGGTGGAGCCCGGCACGCCCCTTGGTTTGGGCGAGAAGGCGAGGGCCGTGAACGAGGCGGCCCACTCCGACTCGGTGGATTACCTTCCGTCCCCTTCTCCGGCGGCTGCTTCCCCGGTAGAGCCGGAGCCAGTGGCTCCAGAACGTCCGGAGGTTTGGTTTGCGGAGGTCTTGCCCCCACGTGTTGAATGGCCGATAGATGAGGGGGCAAGTCCTTCTGCCTGTCCGGACCACCGCGCCTTGGGGGCTCCGCAGCCCGGGCGGGGAAAAGGGCTCCTCATTCCCCCCAGGGGCCCTGTTCTTCCAACGAGTTCGTTCTCCGATTCTTCGGAGACCGAATCCTCGGCGCCCGTGGCCTTGGCTGAGGCCAGCCTGGTCCGCATCGTCCCCGGGGACACTTATAGGGGGCCCTCAGACGGGGACCGGGTTAGTGCCGCCGGGAGAGAGACCCTGATGCTATCTCTGGACAAGGCCCGAAGGTTCGCCGCGGGTCTTCAAACCCGGAAGGTCATCGACTACGTCCAACGGGGAACCATTCGCGAGCGCAGCTCCGAATTGGTTTCTCTCCACCTCCAGGTAAGTTAGTTTTTCGGGTGTTTTAGGCGCTTTCCCTGGTAGATCATCTGAAGACCCGGGTTTGCAGGCGGCGGCCCTCGCCCAAGGTGTCAAGAACTGCTACGAAGCGGCTCTATAGGACGTGCGGGACAAAACCGCGGCCTCGGCGGCCGAGAGGGACGAGGCTCTCAGGGAGCTTGCCCACCTTCGAGCTCAGCTCGTTGCCTCAGAGGACGCCAACGCCCGACTCTGAAGAGAGGCTAAGGCGAGGGAGAGTGCTCACCGGGAGCTCAAGAGCTCTTACTCCCGGGAGGTCGTGGAGGCGGGCCGCTCCGTTCGCTCGGCCCTCAAGGGGCTCGGGCTGAGTCTTGGCCCGGGAGGTGGCTCGGGAGTGGCTCCGGCAACATTTACAAAGGCTATGCGCTTTCTCGATGCGCAAGTCTCCATCATCCCGGAGGCCGCCGACGCGTGTGCCCGGGGTTGGGCTATCCCGGTGGTGGTCGCGGCCGCGGCCCTTGTCGAGCACTGGGGGACCGGTGCCCGGGTTATCGAGGGTCGGCTTCCCCGGAGCTTCCCCAACTTCTTCGAGACACAACGGCGGGAGTTAGAGGAGTTGGCGGGTGACTGTAGCTTCTAGGACCCTATAGGATGTTTTAATAATTAATGACAACTACAAATGCTATACTAACGTTACGTGTCTAGTTGTGTCAAGAAGATTCTTAAAAGATAGGTTAATGAAAGGCGAAGAAAGGGCGCATTGATCAAAAAGGCAAAGGTACGGAATAGGGTCTTTTCCTTTTTACCGGTCTAAAGTGATTAGAGAAGAATTTTGACAGGATTTTAGGATAGTTGCGGTATTATTAAGAGGAGCATGTGGTGTATCACTATATACTTCATCTTTGTGCCACAAATCATAAAATCAGCATGCATTGCATACTAGAAGGTCACATCCTTTGACAATGCTTGTTTCAGCTCTTTTCTGCTCAGCATTGTCTCAGTCGGTCTGACCGTATGTTGGACCGGTCTGACCGAATTCACGGACTGACCGATTAAAATCTCGGACTGACCAACGTGTAGTCTAAGCATAGTGCATTCTTTTTATAGGCCGGTTTGTCCGTAGTTGAGACCAAGGTTTGTCTCCTGGAACTTCTTGATTTACCCCTTCTGGTGTTTTGAGCTTTACGGTCTGACCGTTTGTTAGACTGGTCTGACCGCGAAATCGGTCTGACCGTGTTTTTGAACTACGGTCTGACCGTTTGGCCGGTCTGACCGTATAAGGTGTCCAGAAACTATGTCGTCTCTGGACAGTTTCACGGTCTGACCGAAATATACTCCGGTCTGACCGTATGTGTGCCTGACAAGGGCAGTTGAGCATTTATTGTGCCTGTTTAATGCCGTTGCAATTGCGGCGGTCTGACCGAGCTTGTGCCTGCGGTCTGACCGCCAAGTGATCTTTTTCTCCCAACGGCCTGTAACGGCTATATTAATTGTGGGGGGTATATATACTCCCTTGCCCGGCCCTGTTCATAACTTTTGGCATAATCTTGAGCATTGTCATCATCCTTGAGAGCCTAAGCTTGTTTCATACACTCTAGGGTTCAAATTCTCGAATTTGTGAGAGTGTGCATTTAAGATCTTCTAGTGCATTGCATTTAGATCATTAAATCAATCTTGTGGCACTAGAAGAAGGCTAAGTGATCATCACCGGCTTGTTACTCTTGGAGTTTGCCGGCTCCTAGACGGCTAGGAGAAAGGTTTTGAAGAGCTCTTCAAGGAAGATTGTGAAGAAGCCTCAAAACGTCTTGTGAAAGGTTTGAGCACGCCTTGCCGGAGCGGTAAAGTGCATCCTTAGTGAAATCGAGGTTTGGATAACTCATCACACTAATCCGGCTCAAGATCTAGGTCACTTCTCGAGAGAAGGTTGACTAGATAGAGGAGCGGTTAGAGATTTGAGTTTGCCTCAACGTGGATTAGGGGTGATCGGCAAATCACCGAGACCACGGGATATATCCCTGTGTTGGAATTGTGCTTTATTCATATTGTGTTATTTATTTGCTCTCATTATCTTTAAATTGTTTGATTATTTGCTAAATTGCTAAAATCGCCTATTCACCCCCCTCTAGTCGATATCCTAGATCCCTTTCAGTGACTTCTATGACATGGTCGTTCGGGCCTGATTCCCAACCTCGTGCTTGGTATGAAAGACTTAGAGGCTTTTTAATTTCAAAAGGTTTTAAAATTGGGAAAGTTGATACTACATTGTTTACTAAGAAAATTGGAAATGATTTCTTTGTATGTCAAATTTATGTTGATGACATCATATTTGGATCTACTAACCAAGATTTTTGCGAGGAATTTGGTAATATGATGTCCAGGGAATTTGAGATGTCTTTGATAGGTGAATTAAGTTTCTTTCTCGGACTTCAAGTTAAACAACTCAAGGAAGGAACTTTCATCAGTCAAAACAAATATGTGAAGGACCTACTCAAGAAGTTTGGACTTGAAGAAGCAAAGCCAATCAAGACACCAATGGCTACAAATGGTCACCTTGTCTCTGACGAAGGAGGTAAACCGGTAGACTCAAAGCTTTATAGATCTATGATTGGTAGTCTATTGTATCTTACTGCTTCTAGGCTCGATATTATGTTTAGTGTGTGTATGTGTGCAAGATTTCAAGCCTCTCCTAAAGAAAGTCATTTAATGGCCGTTAAGCGCATTTTGAGGTATCTAAAATATTCTTCTAGCATAGGGTTGTGGTATCCTAAAGGTGCAAAATTTGAATTAATTGGATATTCTGATTCCGATTATGCGGGTTGTAAAGTGGATAGAAAAAGCACCTCAGGCAGTTGTCAACTATTAGGAAGATTTTTAGTATCTTGGTCCTCTAAGAAACAAAACTCTGTAGCCTTATCAACCGCCGAAGCGGAATATATGTTTCCGCGGGTAGTTGTTGTGCACAATTGCTTTGGATGAGGCAAACATTGTTGGATTATGGAATAAAATTTGAAAAAGTGCCTCTTTTGTGTGATAATGAGAGTGCGGTGAAAATAGCCACAAATCCGGTTCAACACTCTCGGACCAAGCATATAGATATTCGACACCACTTCCTTAGAGATCATGTTAGCAAAGGTGATGTGGTGGTGGAAAATGTGAGAACCGAAGATCAATTAGCGGATATATTCACTAAGCCCTTATATGAAAGTCATTTTTGCAAACTTCGAAATGAGCTTAACGTCATTGATGTCTCAAATGTGGCTTGAAATGTTGAACTCATATGAAATGTGCTTAGAGTATCACTTGGTTGCTTGAACTTCCTCTTTTAGAGGTTTTTAGGCTCCTTCATCGGCAATTGAGTAAAATGAACCAAAAAATTTGTTAAGTTGTAAGATAAATACTTCCCCTTTGGTGATATTTCCCATATCTTACTTATAATCATCTTATAGTTATATATCTCTCTATCCAAATCTCTTGAGCTTCAAATCAATCAAAATCTTCCAAGAATTTTAGTCCTTCCAGCGGTCTGACCGAACCATATGCGGTCTGACCGAATGCATCTCCAGAGAGCATCTTATATTCCTACTTCCAGCGGTCTGACCGGTACCCTTTCTACGGTCTGACCGAATTTTCATGACCAGAGACCTTTTAAACCCGAATCTCTTGTCTTTTTCACTTTCTTCCCCACCTGTCTCTTTCACGTGCGCCTCAAATCCTTGGATTCTTTCTCTCCGGTCAAACCCTCGTCAAGCTCGGACAAACCGTGGTTCAAGATCATCACCAAATCATGTCTTCTAGGTACATTGCTCAGATTCTTCTTCGTTTTCCTGTTCTCTTCTGTTCATCCTGAGGTTTACGGTAAAATGTGGTGAATCTTGTTTAAATTCTGTCAATATCCTGAAATTGACTCATCCAGTTGATGCAATGAGTATTCCCTCACATATATCTATCTACATTGCACCCTAAAATCAAGTAAATCCCAGAAATCATGCCAAACCCTAACTCTACGGTTGCGCCGGTCTGACCGCCCCTGTTTCGGTCTGACCGACTGCAACAGCAGAGCCAGGATGTGCAGTTCTATTGTCATCTCTAGTCTCGTCATGCTTTCCTGTTTTCCTGTATCTTACCTGCTGCATATCTTCCAAATTGTATAGTGGTCGAGGTACTCAAGGCACTGCCTCCATTCAGACCAACAAGAAGAAATTGGCTAAGCGGCCGAAAAGGGTTCTACCCTCGAGTAGCAGCGACAGTCACGATGACGATTGGGTGCCCTCGGCCGGTGATTCAGAGACAGAGCAGTCGTCTCATCGTGGTGGATCTTCTCATGTGGGCATGGACATAGAGAGTGAGGACGATGAAATAAACGTCCACGCTTATCAAGGCCCGAAGAAAAATTGGACGTCAAGCGACTACACGAAGGCGAGGACCATCTATGCCTACAATCATGCAAATGACGCCATGACTCCTCATTTCCACACGATGACACAGCAGGATGCCTTCTACGGTCATTTGGTCCACAAAAACATCTTCGAACACAAATGGATCGAATGGGCCTATGTTGTGAATCAGCCCATCATGGCTCCCTTGGTGCAGATCTTCAAGGATATAGGGCTGTATGACTTTGTGGAGCACAAGTGCCCATGGAACGCCACTGCCATCAGACAGTTCTATGCTACAGTTGAGATCAGATGGGCGGACCAGCAGATTATATGGATGACTGGGTCTAGGCGCTATGAGGCCACCTTTGAGGAGTTTGCTGCGGCAAACAAGCTAAACTATGAGGAGCTGAAGGAGGGGATCGATATGGAGGAAGAGGATTACCTCCATGAGGACGACTGGCTCCAGTTCTATGAGCAGCCGGGAGGTGGACAGCGGATTGTACCCGGTACTGTTACCGGTCTCAAAGTCCTCCCTGCTGTAGTCAACAAAATTGTACGAGCCACGATCCATCCAAAGAGTGGAAACCGAGAAGCGGTCTGGGATTACTACTGGAACTTCATCGACCACATTCTCAAGAGTCATCGGATCAACATTGTCTCTTTTATATTGAAGACAATTGAGGATGTCTCGGCGACCACTCTGCCGAATCTCTACTATGCTCCATTTATCATGTCCTTGCTGCTCCAGAAGACAAAGTTTCCTTGCGGTTCTTGCGACATCAGACATCTTGGCTATAAGCCATTCAGTGTCAACCCACGCGTCTTAGCTCGAGGCCAAGGAGCACAGCATCAGCATCAGCCGGCTCAGCCTATGCCTCCTCCTCCTCCACCTCAGGCTCAGTAGGCACCTCAGTCGAGCCAAGCCCCCGCCTGGTTTTCTCAGTTCCAGCAGCAGTTCCATCAGCCGATGATGGATCAGTTTGCTACTCTTCTCCAGGGGCTTGAGCTCGCTCGCTCGGACTTGGCGGCCTTGCATGATCAGTTCCAGACTTTCTCTTCGCGCCAGGATCAGTTCGAGCAGCGCTTCGACGCCTTCTCCACTCACTTCTACACTCGTTTCCCTCAAACTCCTCCTCATCCCGATGATGATGCTCCAGCCGCTCCTTAGCTTTTATGGCAATTGATGCCAAAGGGGGAGAGAGAAGAGAGTAGAAGAGTAGGAGAGAGATGATGAACCTTAAATGTAAATGAAAAACTTTTGGATGAAAGAACTTTTGGTGTGTGTATAGAAGTTTTAATTTAGCTTGTTTAAATTGAATGTCTCTTTTATGACTTATATTGAATGACTCTATTGTGAGATTGGTACTTCATTGTATATGAGATGTGCTTATGATGATGATATCATGTGTAGAATTGAATGTCTTATTTGTGATATTTCATGATTCTATAGTGAATGAATTGAGATTGCATCTTATACACATGCTTGAACTCCACTAAAATGTCAAAATTCTCTTATTCATACATTTAGGGGGAGTGTCTTATTTTTCGATGCTTATTGTAAAATTCCCTTTATGCTTAAAACTCTTTCATCTACTCTTTATGTTGTCATCAATTACCAAAAAGGAGGAGATTGTAGCTTCTAGGACCCTATAGGATGTTTTAATAATTAATGACAACTACAAATGCTATACTAACGTTACCTGTCTAGTTGTGTCAAGAAGATTCTTAAAAGACAGGTTAATGAAAGGCGAAGAAAGGGCGCATTGATCAAAAAGGCAAAGGTACGGAATAGGGTCTTTTCCTTTTTACCGGTCTAAGGTGATTAGAGAAGAATTTTGACCGGATTTTAGGATAGTTGCCGTACTATTAAGAGGAGCATGTGGTGTATCACTATATACTTCATCTTTGTGCCACAAATCATAAAATCAGCATGCATTGCATACTAGAAGGTCACATCCTTTGAAAATGCTTGTTTCAGCTCTTTTCTGCTCAGCATTGTCTCAGTCGGTCTGACCGTATGTTGGACCGGTCTGACCGAATTCACGGACTGATCGATTAAAATCTCGGACTGACCGACGTGTAGTCTAAGCATAGTGCATTCTTTTTATAGGCCGGTCTGTCCGTAGTTGAGACCAAGGTCTGTCTCCTGGAACTTCTTGATTTACCCCTTCTGGTGTTTTGAGCTTTACGGTCTGACCGTTTGTTAGACCGGTCTGACCGCGAAATCGGTCTGACCGTGTTTTTGAACTACGGTCTGACCGTTTGGCCGGTCTGACCGTATATATCGGCCTGACCGTATAAGGTGTCCAGAAACTATGTCGTCTCTGGACAGTTTCATGGTCTGACCGAAATATACTCCGGTCTGACCGTATGTGTGCCTGACAAGGGTAGTTGAGCATTTATTGCGCCTGTTTAATGCCGTTGCAATTGCGGCGGTCTGACCGAGCTTGTGCCTGCGGTCTGACCGCCAAGTGATCTTTTTCTCCCAACGGCCTGTAACGGCTATATTAATTGTGGGGGGTATATATACTCCCTTGCCCGGCCCTGTTCATAACTTTTGGCATAATCTTGAGCATTGTCATCATCCTTGAGAGCCTAAGCTTGTTTCATACACTCTAGGGTTCAAATTCTCGAATTTGTGAGAGTGTGCA
This sequence comes from Pharus latifolius, assembly GCA_019359835.1. NCBI lineage: Eukaryota > Viridiplantae > Streptophyta > Magnoliopsida > Poales > Poaceae > Pharus > Pharus latifolius. The sequence goes on from CM033323.1 coordinate 70,313,167, forward strand.
TTTGAGATCTTCTAGTGCATTGCATTTAGATCATTAAATCAATCTTGTGGCACTAGAAGAAGGCTAAGTGATCATCACCGGCTTGTTACTCTTGGAGTTTGCCGGCTCCTAGACGGCTAGGAGAAAGGTTTTGAAGAGCTCTTCAAGGAAGATTGTGAAGAAGCCTCAAAACGTCTTGTGAAAGGTTTGAGCACGCCTTGCCGGAGCGGTAAAGTGCATCCTTAGTGAAATCGAGGTTTGGATAACTCATCACACTAATCCGGCTCAAGATCTAGGTCACTTCTCGAGAGAAGGTTGACTAGATAGAGGAGAGTTAGAGATTTGAGTTTGCCTCAACGTGGATTAGGGGTGATCGGCAAATCACCGAGACCACGGGATATATCCTTGTGTTGGAATTGTGCTTTATTCATATTGTGTTATTTATTTGCTCTCATTATCTTTAAATTGTTTGATTATTTGCTAAATTGCTAAAATCGCCTATTCACCCCCCTCTAGTCGATATCCTAGATCCCTTTCAGTGACTTCTATGACATGGTCGTTCGGGCCTGATTCCCAACCTCTGCGCTCTCGAGGGCGAGTACCCCGGCTACAGAGGGGACTCCCTGGGGGGGGGGGCGGGACGGCCACGAGCAAGTATGAACCTCGCCCACCCCCCCGGGCCTTTAGATAGGTCCTCTTTCTTTTGCTTAGGACTTTTGCTCCCGGTAGCTTCTTAGAGGAAGCCCCAGAAATTGGTAAAGCTCTTTGCTCAATCAATGGAACAATATTTTTTGCTAAGTCTCAACTTGTCGTGACAGGTCCTCCGGGAGCCGGCTCCCGGAGGAGGGTTTTCGGGACCTGGACGTCTTAAACTGGGGGGAGCCCCGGTGACAAGGGGGATCGCCCCCGGGGCGAGGCATCTGGGCCCGGTGAGGCACGGTATGGCTGAGGCCCAGGTGGCCTTGGCTTTGCTTAGTCTCGCCGCCGGGGACTTTCACCGTTGTACTCCCCGGGAGCCACTCCAGTTGCGGTGGCTCCCAGAATGGCACTTGGACAATTTTGACAATCACCACGCCGAATTATCCCCTCCACGACCGGGGTCCCGGAGGGTTCCGCCACTTCGAATACTCCCACCGGCGGGCTACGAGTATTGGCCCGAGAACCTGCTTCGAGAGGCCCAGCGACGCATACGGAGCTTGTATCGAGACCTGGCCCGGGAGCTACTAGAGGGCCTCCGGGATTATTAGGTGTAGGAGCCCTCCGGGTTGTATCTTGCATTTAATGTACCGATACCCACCGGAGGGGGATATGTCCTCCGGTTAAATATTTCAATAAAGCTAAGTTTGCTTGTTAACTTGTTTTTGAACTTTACGAATTCTCAAAGGATGGTCCGGAAGAGGGCAATCCCTGGGCAGAAGTTACCCCCCCTCCCCACAGCGGGTTGGACCGTGGCTCCGCGCGCTGTGGGGGAGAAGTGAAAAGCCCGGATGCTAATGATTTCCGGGGTAAGAATTCTCCAAGAAGATTTTCCAAATGTCTTGGTGAGAAATCCTCCGGTCGCCATGAGAAGGGGGATCGGGGTAAAAACCTCCGGGAACAGTTTTTCAAAAATCCCGGTGAGAAATCCTCCAGTCGCCGTGGGAACAGGGAGCTGGCTAAAAACTTCAGGGAAGAATTTTTCGAATATCCCGGTGAGAAATCCTCCAGTCTTCGTGAGAACGGGGAGCGGGGTAAAAACCTCCGGGGACAGTTTTTCGAAAATTCCATCTCGTCAGGGAGAGTTTTGCTCCCGAGGAGGATGAACCCTGTAACACCCTGAGTTTAGGGGTAAAAACTTTCTTTTTAATAAAAGTCATGCATGCATGTATCTCTGTAGTAGTAGCAAGATCAATTCAACCCAAATCTATCCTAAGCCCCAAATATCTCAAAATCTTCCCTGTGAGTCCAAATCAAGATCTGACTTTCCAGTTATGATCTACTATTTATCCTGAGAGTAAAAGCCTTCAGAATCCAGATTCAATTCCATCTCTAACTCCCAGATTGGTCAATTCTTTCTGTTTTCGAAAACATAAATTATTTAAATACCCTAATTACCCTGAATACCCCAAATCCTGATTTAATCAAATCTTGACCAAATCCAGTCTAGATTATTCTTGAATTATGATCAAGGGTATGCCAGAACCTTAATCCGAAAAAGTTGGCAACCAGATTCCATCATCCAAGCCCTTTTAGCAGATCAGTCCAAATTTTACTACGAATTAGTCCTTTTCCAGATTGTGAGGACCCAAAAAGGCTAAAAGCCACAAATCAACTCCAAATTCAAATTTGTTTCTGGGAACACCTCCCAAATGCTAATTAATACAAAATCTTCTTTTATCAGAACACCCAAATCTCTCTCCAATTATCTTGAATTCAAAATCGACAAAACTCAAGATTTAATTTACCCTAAATACCCTATTTTTGGTTTATATCGAAAATCATCAAATCATGCCAAATTTCACCAAATTTCTTGCTGGATGAGCATAAGGTATAAGTTTATACTCATGTGTGAAATCAGATTGCAGATTACCGCTCTCTAAACCAGAAATTACAAATCAGTCCAGAATTCAATCAAAGATCCTTGCAACCAGGTCCCTGGATTGACCAGAGCTGCAGTTCGCGACCAGAGCTCCCAGCTCCTTCAACCACAGCCGGCACAGTGCTCGATCGCGACTGGAACTCACGACCGCTTTGATCAGCGCCACTGCGACCGCGACTAGGTGTGCTGTGTCATCGTGATCGTCGCCGCCGACCTTCGCAGTGCTCGTGTTCACCTGAGTTTGCATGGGTGCACGTGTCTGCACCTCAGTCATTGTCGTGGCAGTCAATGTCCAGCGCATCAGCAGCGCGCGCGCCAGAGAGAAGATTGAACCTACACACTTGCTTGCCGTTGCTTCAATCCGAAGACTTTACCGGCGCAAGCTTCTTAACCTTCAAGCAGTGAGCTTCGTCCTGTCCTATGCCTATAAATAGCAGCCCCAGAGTAGCTTCTTCATGTCCAGCACTTCTCTCCAGGACTTCTTAGCAAATTAAACTAAATTCTCTTGACTTGTCTTCTTCTCCGGCGAGCCGCCGAGGAGGAGCTCGACGCCAGGCCGATTCACTATACCAACTTCCAAATTGAAGTGACCAGTACGTGTCTCATGTCTAAGTTCTCATGCTATAGCATTTAATCGAGTTTTAGTGAACCACAACGCCAGTGATTGCCGTATTTTGAAAATGTCCTGTTCCAGCAATTGCGTCTGCTCCAGTCCAAATTGATCTTTCCTGTAGTAGAAGAAATTGATCAATGAAGTTTTCTCAGCAAGCCTAAGCATCAAGATTTCAAAATTCAGTTCAGATTGAAGTTTTCCCCTTTTCTGTGCGCCACCGGCGATGGGTCACGTCGCCAGGCCGTGCCACCGTTCCTCCGATCCAATTGACCATTTCAGAAGTTTTACCTCACTTCCCTACGACTCTCATAGCAAACAATTGACCTCTGAAGCAGTATGTTGATTTTGCCCAATTCGGTGCTTTCTTCTCCGGCCGCGGTGTTGACTTCCTCGCCGATGCCGCCTTAGGCCGATTCTCTTCATCCACACTATCTGAAGCTGCCCAGGAACTCAACTGTGCCTTCAAATTGGAGTTTGAATCACTACAACGCTCTGTTGTCGTTGAAGCCGTCTTCTTCTCCGGCGCAACTCGTCGCCGTTCGCCGCCATGCCATCTCCAGTCGAGCCACTGCATCAAACAGTACCACTTAGCTCTAGCTAGCTTCAGCAACCTCAAGTCTTAGCAGCGCAGCACCAAATCCTGATTTGAGTGTTTTACCCTTCGCTGCCGTACTGCCAGCGTGTCGCCCGGTTGCCGCTGGCCACCGCGTCGCCCGGTTGCCGCTGGCCACCGCCGTCGATGCCACCTTGTCTAGAATCTTCATCTTGATCTCCTGAACACTTTCCTCTACTAGGTCGATCTCTGAATCTGCACAGAAATGCCAGATATCGCTGTGCCAAGATCTTGTCCAGTGGCTTCACTGTGTCGTGTCACCACCGTGTTCTTCGCCGATTTTCATCACTGTCCGGCCATCTTCAGCCTTGAAACCTGTTGTATCATTTGTTTCTGTTATCAAGGCCTATCTCCCAGACAAAGTGGTGCATCAATTGGAGCCCTAGATCAAAAGTTATGACAAGCCCTAGTTTCTAGCCATGTCAGTCCAATGCTAGTTTATGCCAGCCAGTGCCATTAGCCCTTTTCACCTTCCTCCAGACAGGAATCTTGAAAATGACTTTGTCTCTTAGACTCCTGATGTTGTGATCTACATTTTCTTCTTCTGTCACAACTTGAGTTGAGCCCTCTATCAACCATTAATCCTTTGTCGATGCCTTAAACCGAATGTCGACCTAAAGACGTTCGTCATTTTTGGGCATTTCATCTTTGCATTATTGCATGTAGTATAATAATGTATTGAAAAGGTTGTAATTCTTGGTTGCTTGCTTGATCTTTGCTCAGAGCCGGAGCCAGAGTTCGAGGACTTCACTGCCGACCCGACATCAGCTGCTGTCTCTTACGACGCGGAAGGCAAGTCATAGTCTTGATCATCTTGAACCTATATTTTATGAGTTGCTATGATATGACCTTGAGTATAAATAATATTGCATGTGAAAGAATGGTTGAATTATGAATTGGCAGTACTAGGATGGATGCCTGTGAAATGTGAAATGATCAAATACTGAGCCATGAACTATTATATATGTACTTATATATATATTCATGAAATAAAACCCCTAGCCGTGACCAAGGTTTTGGTATAGAATGGTGGTACTAGCACTGGATGTGCTTGGCTGCAGTGGATGTGCAGGCACTGAAGGTGCATGGTTTGTGGTATGATCTGGTCATTGGCATATAAGGACTAGAACCTTGTGTTGTGCGTCTAGTGGAATGAAAAACGTGCTAACCGCAAGCCTGGTATGGGACAGGCCTGAACAAGTACTTATGCGGATCGCACATGAAACCCCTGCATGAGATGGAAAGTGATGCACGAATTTCACGGAGTGCGGCTCCTACACATATCACTGAATGTGATCATGCATGCTGACCCAGTAATGGGAAGAGGCTTGGGGGTGGGGGTATAGCCCGCCACAACTGTGGTTCGTGAGAGATCCACAAGGTCAGGGGTGAATTGTGAATGAAACATAACAAAAGTTCTTATTATCTCCACCTTGCCACTCACAGTATGCAGTGACAAAGGGTCTAATCATATTGATAGGATGGGCATGAAAGTGGAATATCTTGCGGGTAAATTGGTACCTCTCTACAGAGTTAAAAACGCATTCGAATACTCCGAGCTCCCGAGTTTATAGGAGTCTGCTGCGGTGGATTAAATCCACAGGGTGTGGCACAAGTATGTTTTCTAAATAAAATTTGATAAGTCAAGATTACCTAAATGACATGTGTTGTCATGATAAGGGGTGCTGCCGTGGACTGTCGTGTGTCAACGTGTCACGCTATAATTTAGTGAACATGAATAGCGACGCTATGTTATGAAAAGTGCGGCCATGAGATGAGATATAAAAGAAAAGATTATTTACAAACATCCACACTTCTTTACTAGCATAGGTTCATATCATCACTACTATATATATCTACTCTTACCTATGACTTGCTGAGTACGTAAGTACTCATCCTTGCCAACTTCAATCCAGAAGATGGAGTATTTCACGACCAAGAAGAAGGCGTGGAGAACTTCTTGGACCCAGATGGAGGAGAGCCAATTCCGCCAGAACCCTGATGCGTGTTGTTCTACCATCAACTTCTTGCTGTGGGAGGGTCACCTATCTTCTGCTGTGTAGATATTATTTTGCTAAAACCCGTAAGCCGCAAAGGCATTGTAATATTTTTAAGTTGTAAGGCCAGCAGGCCTCACTACTTAATATTTTGTAAGTTTTGCTGCTGCAATGTGAATATACTCCTGTGCTTGACTTATCCTGGGAAGTCAATGGTATGCATATATGGGACCAGCTGCAGAGGGCTGGGTCTCCACAGGAGTAGTCGTAGTCCCAAACTCGGGGCGCGACAAAATTATGGTATCAGAGCAGCTTGAGAACTTGACTGTAGGACGACACCTTTAGGAGTTGGCTCGCCAGGAAGGCGTAAATTATTTAAAAACTATTTCTCTAAAAACTCTATTTTGGTAAAAATGAGCTTTGTAGCTCCTAAAAACCTTTATTTCAAAATCTTGTTGGTTTTCTAAAAAGAATCAGTAAGATAGGAAAAGTGTGTTTTGTTTAGCTGGTGGTGGTATAGATAGAGCTGGTAGGTGCTCTTGATAGCCTTGTGATTCGCTGTTGCTTATGCAATGGTTAACTTGTGTATTATGGCTAGTAGCCTAAGTATTTCAGGCACTAAAGTAGTTTGCATTAATTTCTGCACTGTTGTCTTAGTTGGCCATAGTTAGTTAGATCGGTTTGAACCCTTTTCAGAGCCACCATGGTTGATACAAGAAGGAGATCCCGAAGCGGTGGAGAAGGTAGAGAACAGACTCCACAGGAAAAAGATCCTATGGCGAGAGACCCTTTATTTCAGCAAGGATCCCAGAGTTCCAATTCTCCCCAGAATGAACAACCCAGCATTCAAGAAATTCTCCTATCCATGGAGAAAAATCGCCAAGAAGCCCAGATAGCTCATACCCAACTGTTGGCTCAAATAGTTCAGAGAATGCCTACTGGAACCACAGAAGGAACTACTGTAGGTGCCAGACTAACAGATTTTCAAAAGACCCACCCACCAACATTCTCTAGTGCGACCGATCCCATGGTTGCTGATGACTAGTTAAGGGATATCGAGAGGAAACTGGACACAATCCGATGTAGCGACCAAGAGAAGGTTTTGTTTGGATCTCACTAGTTAGCAGGAGCTGCAGCCGCATGGTGGATGAATTATCAGGAGGCTCACCTTGACAAAGATAACATTTGTTGGACGGAATTTAAAGAACAATTTCCGAAATTCCACATACCTACCGGCGTCATAGCTGCCAAACATCGGGAATTCCATAATTTGATTGAAGGAAACAAGACGGTTACCGAATATCTGCATCAGTTCACTCACCTAGCTCGGTATGCACTGGAGATGTCGATACCGAGGAGAAGAAAATAGAACGCTTTGCAGAAGGACTTCAATACTACTTGCAGTACCAAATCGCCTCCCATGAGTTTACTAAATTTCAAACACTAGTGAACAGGGTTTTAAAGATAGAGGAGAAGAGGAATATGGGAGAAGAAAGCCGAAAGTGAAGGATGCTCCAGCAAGCGCGGCCACAGACAAACCCAACCAGAGGAAGAGCCCCTATCGCCTCTAGTTTTTGACCATCGTACCAGACCCCTAGACCAGCAATGACACTGTGCCCCAATTGCAAAGGAAACCATCTCCAAAAGGACTGCCCTCACACGAGCACCCATTCTTTCCACTGCGGACAGTGTGGACATCATAGAGAATTCTGTCCATGGATTCAACTTCCATCATCCATCGCCAGGTCACAGGCAGGAACACAATCAGCAGCACCCAGAGTACCGGTGTCACCATCACAAAAGTTTAGAGGAACTTCACCAGGAAGAGGAGGAAGCATGGCGAACCGAGGAAGAGGAAGAGGTAGAACACCAATTGCAACTCAAGGAGGAAAGCTAAACTACACTTCCATCCAAGAAGTGAGAAACGCCACCGACATTCTTCTAGGTAGATTTCTGATCCAGTCTACATCTGCCTTAATATTGTTTGATCCTGGTACTACAAACTCCTTTATGTCAAAAGAATTTGCATCTGAGATTGAAATGCATATAGCACCATTAGAATACCCCATGATTATACAAACTCCAAGGGCTAGATTATCTGTCTACTCGATCTGCCCAAATGTAACCTTCAATATAGAAGGGGTAGAATTCGAGGCAAATCTGCTAGTTTTAGAACTGCAAGGTCTAGACATTATATTGGGCATGGATTGGTTGTCCCAACATAAAGGTCTAGTAGATTGTGAAGAGAAAAACTTAAGCCTTGTCAGTAGCCAAGGGGAAAAAGTTTTATTCTATGCGGAAAGATCATCAACCAAGGAACCGCTAGGATCTATTCAAGCATTGCAGAAGATATGCCTCGAACAACCTATACTACAGCTATATTCTGATGTATTTCCAGAAGAACTTCCAAGAATGCCACCCGATAGGGACATAGAGTTCTCTATTGAGCTTAAACCAGGAGCAGCGCCCATAGCAAAATGACCCTACCGGATGTCAGTTTTTGAATTAGAAGAGCTCAAGAGCCAATTGGAAGACTTGGAAAATAAAGGATTCATCAGACCCAGTGCTTCACCATGGGGAGCCCCGGTATTATTTGTAAGGAAGAAGGACAGAAGTTTACGAATGTGTGTAGATTATCGAGCCTTGAATGAAGTTACCATAAAGAACAAGTACCCATTACCAAGAATTGACGATTTGTTCGATCAACTTCGAGGAGCCAAGGTATTCTCCAAGATAGACTTGAAGTCTGGATACCATCAACTGAAGATCAAGAAAGAAGATATATCGAAGACTGCTTTCACCACTAGATACGGGCTGTATGAGTTTACAGTAGTACCATTTGTCTTAACCAATGCCCCAGTAGCCTTCATGAATGTCATGAATAGCACATTTATGGATTTCCTTGACAAGTTTGTCATAGTGTTCATAGATGACATTATGTATATTCCAGGAATACAGAAGAGCATGAGCAACATCTACATCTAGTCTTGGAAAAGTTACGAGAGAGGCAATTTTATGCCAAGTTTGATAAATGTGAGTTTTGGACGTCAAGGATTGCATGTCTTGGACATTTAATGACAGCAGAAGGAATTTCAGTGGATCCAGTTAAAAATTCTGCTATCAAGGAATGGAAACAGCCCACCACAGTTCCAGAAATCAGAAGTTTCTTAGGATTGGCAGGTTACTACAGAAGATTCATAGAAGGATTCGCCCAGATTGCTAAGCCTCTTACAAACCTGCTAAAGAAGGATGTTGCATTTGAATGGACCACTAAATGCGAAGAAAGTTTTCAGAAGCTAAAGCATAAATTGACAATAACACCAGTCCTTACCTTGCCAGATAGCAAAGAAGATTTTGTAGTTTATTGTGATGCTTCGAAGCAAGGAATAGGCTATGTGTTAATGCAACAAGGTCGGGTAGTAGCTTACGCTTCACGCCAATTCAGGCCACATGAGGAAAACTATCCAACTCATGACTTGGAATTGGCAGCAGTAGTACATGCCTTGAAGATATGGCGACACTACCTCATTGGAAATAAATGTGAGATTTTTACAGATCATAAGAGTCTCAAGTATATCTTCACTCAGACGGAGCTCAACATGCGTCAATGACGATGGTTAGAGTTGATTAAAGATCATGACCTTAGCATCTAGTACCATCCAGGAAAGGCTAACGTAGTAGCAGATGCCTTAAGAAGGAAGGTTTACAACCTGCAAGAAACAGTCATACTAAGGAATTCTTACCTACAACGAGAATTGCAGAATCATCAAGTGGAAGTAGTACCACAAGGAACAGTAGCTACTCTAATAGTAAAGCCTCAACTTGAAGAATAGATAGGGAATGCCTAGAAGGAAGATGAGGAGATTTGCAAGATCAAGAGCCGAATCAAGTTAGGAAAAGCTCAAGGTTTTACTGAAGACGACCAAGGAATTGTGTGGTATCGAGGAAGGATCTGTGTACCACAAAGCGCAAACCTTAAGGAATCAATTCTCCATGAAGCGCATAAAACTCCATACTCGATACACCCTGGTAACACAAAGATATATCAGGACCTGAAAACTCGATTCTGATGGGATAATATGTAGAGAGAGATTGCAAAATATATTGCAAACTGTGATACATGTCAGCAAGTTAAAGCAGAGCACCAGAAGACAGCCGGAAAGCTACAACCTCTACCAATACCATTATGAAAATGGGAAGAAATCGGCATGGATTTCATTACAGGATTACCTAAAACTCGAGGAGGATATGACTCCATATGGGTCATTGTGGACAGACTCACCAAGGTAGCTCACTGAGGGCATCCTCGCGGGGAGGGCATCGCCATGAGAGACGGTAATGTAGGGACCTACAGTGAGCCCAAGCTAAGGAAAACCAATTGTATTAACAAGGAATTGAGATACAACACCTCCCCCCGCAAGATCGTGATGGGGGAGGGAACGATGAGTACAATGTCTCCCTCCCCTCTGGCGTAATCGCTCCGGGGGAGGGGACGAGCCCGTAGGCTAGATGTAGAACTTGCGAAGCAAGCGTGCGTTCCATGTGTGCTTCAGCCCCTGCTCTTGAAGGTTGGAGAGCTTGTAAGCCCCCGAGCCCAGGACTGCTGAGATCTTGTAAGGGCCCTCCCACTTGGGGGAGAACTTGCCCTGGGCTTGGGGGTTGGTTACGCACTTGAGGACAAGGTGCCCTAGACGGAATGCTCTCTCGCGGACACGCTGGTTGTATGCGCACGCCATTTCGCTCTCGTAGATGGCGTGGCGGAGGAGCGCTTGGTCGCGTTCCTCTTCGATGAGGTCGACCTCCAGTCGCTGATTTGCCTCGTTGGCTTGGTACGTTGTGGTCGTACCTCTATCGAGGAGCTCGACCCGCAGCAACTGGAAGCCAATCTCTGGGGGGAGAACCGCCTCTGCCCCGTACATGAGGGAGAAGGGTGTGCGTCCCGTCGCCCGGCTCGGGGTCGTATGTATGGAACAGAGGATGCTGGGAAGCTCCTCCACCCATGCGCCCCATTTGGAGGCAGCTTGTTCGAGTCGTCGGCGTAACCCCTGTAGGATTATGCCGTTGACCCTTTCAACGGCACCGTTGACCCTTTCAACCGCCCCGTTGCTCTGGGGGTGAGCTACCGAGGCGAAGTGGACGATGAGCCCCAAGCCTTCGCAGAATTCTCAGAAATGTGCCGAGTCGAATTGGGTCCCATTATTGACAGTGATTTCCCGGGGGACCCCAAAACGACATACGACATTCTTCCAGAAAAACTGTTGTACTGCCCGGGACGTGATGCTGGCCAGAGGCTTGGCCTCTACCCACTTGGTGAAGTAGTCGACTGCGACCACCGCATACTTGTAGCCCCCAGGCCCTGGGGGGAAGGGGCCCAGGAAGTCCATCCCCCAGCTCACAAAGGGCCAAGTAATGGGATAGTCTGCAGTGTCACAGAGGGGAGGTTGGAACCCTTGGTCATCTTCTGGCAGGCCTCGCACGTAGAGACAAGGTCTCACGTGTCACGGACTACTGTGGGCCAATAAAAGCCCTGACGAAGGGCCTTGGCCGCAACGGTGTGCAGAGCCAGGTGAGACCCGCAACTCCCCGAGTGGATGTCCTCTAGGAGTTGGAGCCCTTCCTGCCGTGGGAGGCAGCAGAGCAGGGCGGAGGCCCCCCGCTTGTAAAGCTTCCCCTCCAGCAGGAGATATGCCCAAGCCTTGGCTCGACGGCACTTGGCCTTGGTCTCGTTGGGAGGGTCCCCCTCCCCCTTGATGAAGGAGATAAGGGGGTCCATCCAAGATGCGACTCGGGAAATCTCGGAGACTTCCGAGACGCGGGACCCATTGTCCGCGTCCGGGGAGGTCACCGAGGGCTTCGCGATGATCTCCAAAAAAGCTCCCCTGGGGAGCGGTTCCCGAGCGCTGGCTGCCCAGGCCAGGGCATCGGCCCGGTCATTGTCCCTCCGCGGGATGTGCCGGGCCCCTAGGCCGTCGAAGTGCTTCTCCATCTTGCGTACCTCCTGCAAGTAGAGACTCAAGTTTGCGTCATGGCACAAGTAGGAGTTGTCCATTTAGCAAACTACGAGCGGGAGTCTCCTTTCACGAGGAGGCGACGAATCCCCAGGGAGCGCGCGAGGCGCAACCCGAGGAGCAAAGCCTCGTATTCGGCGACGTTGTTCGTGGCGGGGAACTCGAGCCGCGCCGCGTACTCCAGTTCCCTCCCCTCGGGGCTTCAGAGGACTACCCCCGTGCCGGCCCCAGCGAGACACAAGGAGCCATCAAACATGAGCGTCCAATGGTCACGGTGCCGGGGGGGTTCGGGGAGGCTCTCGTCTCCGGACCCAAAGGCAGGGGTCCACTCCGCCACAAAGTCGGCAAGGACTTGTGACTTGATGGCTGAGTGCCCAGTGAGGGAAAGGGAGAAGGGAGCAAGCTCGGCCCCCCACTTTCTGATCCGGCCGATGGCTTCTTTGTTCCAGAGTACCTCTCCCAAAGGGAGGGACGACGGGACAGTGATCGGGTGTCCCAGGAAGTAGTGACGAAGCTTCTGGGACGCCGTTAGGAGGGTGTAGCAGATCTTCTCCATCTCTGTGTATCAAGTTTTATCCCCTTGGAGGGCCTTACTCACGTAGTACACGAGACGTTGTTGCCCATCCTGCTCCTTTGCCAACACCGCGCTTACGGCGACCGGGGTCGCGGCGAGGTAAAGGAGCAAGGGTTCTTCCGGAGACGGGCTCACGAGCATTAAGGGCTCGTGAGGTACTTCTTCAGGTTGTCGAAGGCCTCCTGGGCCTCGGGAGTCCACTGGAACCCTTCGAGGCCCTGGAGGATTTTGAAGAACTGGAGGCCAGTTCCCCCGATTGCAAGACGAAGCGACTCAGCGAGGCCAAGCGGCCGGTGAGTCGCTGCACGTCTTTGACCGAGTGCTGCGGGGACATATCCAGGAATGCCCGGATCTTTTCAGAGTTGGCTTCTATGCCCCACTGGGACACGAGGAAGCCCAGGAGCTTCCCCCACGTATGCCGAAGGCGCATTTTTCCAGGTTGACCTTCAACCCGTATGCTTGAAGGTTGCGGAAGGTCTCCGCTAAGTCGTAGATGTGAGCGGCCGTGCGGAGGCTCTTGACGACTGCGTCGTCAACATAGACTTCGATGTTGCGGCCGATTTGGTCCTTGAGGACCAGCGTCATGAGTCGTTGGAAGGTCACTCCAGCGTTCTTCAACCCGAAGGGCATATGGACGTAGCAGAAGGTTCTGAGGGGAGTTATGAAACTCGTCTTTTTCTCGTCCCCTTTCGCCATCCGGACTTGGTGATAGCCCGAATACGAGTCTAAGAAGCTCATCAACTCGCACCCCGTGGTCGAGTCGACCAGCTGGTCGATCCACGGGAGCAGGAAGTTGTCTTTGGGGCAAGCGCGGTTGAGGTCAGTGAAGTCCACGCACATTCGCCACTTGTTGTTCGACTTCTTCACGAGGACGGGGTTCGCGAGCCATTCGGGGTGCAAAACCTCCCGAATGAACCCCGCCTCTCTGAGCTTGGCGATCTCGGCCTTGATTGCTTCTTGGCGTTCAAGGGAGAGTTTTCTCAGCTTCTGTTTGAGCGGGGGGTAACCGGGGGGTCACTGCTAGTTTGTGCTCGATGACTTCCCGGGCGACGCCTCGCATGTCGGAGGGCTTCCAGGCGAAAACGTCGGAGTTCTTGCATAAGAAAGCCGCGAGTTGCTCTGTGTGCTCTTTATGGAGATCTGCCCCGATCTTGACGGTCCTGCCTCCGTCGTCCGGGGACAGCGGGACCTTCCAGAGATCCCCTTCCAGACGCGGCTTGGGGGGAGACCTCCTGGAGGGTACGGCGGTGGCGTCCAATGCTAGGGAAGAGGTCTCTCCCCCCGGGGTCTTGATCATGTTGACGTTCCCAATCATCGCGGCGGCACGCTCGTATAAAGCGCGGGCCACATCTTGGTTGCCCCGGGCGGTGATCACATCGTGAGGTCCAGGGATCTTCACGCAGAGATAGCTTTGGTGGATTGCGGCCCCCAAGCGGTTGATTGTGGTCCTCCCCATGATTGCGTTGTATGAGGAGGGGAGGTCCACCACGTCGAACCGGACCATCTCCGTCCGGTAGTTGTCTGGGGTACCGAAGGTCATGGGGAGATCCACCTTCCCCACCTGGTGGATCGTCTTCCCCGGGATGAATCCCTACAAGCGCCCTGCTGCGGGCTGCAGTAGCTTCTCGTCGACTTGCATCTCCCTAAACGCCTTCAGGTACAGGACGTCGGCGGAGCTTCCACCATCGACGAGGATGCGTGCCTGGTGGCAGTTGTAGATGATGGCGGAGACGATGAGCGCGTCGTCATGGGGGAAGTGAACCCCGCGCGCGTCTTCGTTTATAAAGGTGAGGGGGACTTCCGACCACTTCGGTGGTCGGGATGTATGCAGCACCCCCTCTACCTTTACTTCACGCGCGTACTCCTTGTGCTGGCGCTTGGAGTCTCGCCCAGAGGCAGACCCTCCCGTGATGACGTTGACACGCCTTTAGGAGGTTTGGAAGGGGAGCGTTTCTGACGGGTCCCCTTCCCGCGCTTGTCCTTGTTGGCCCCCCCCCCCCCCCCCCCCGCGGGGGCAGGAAGGGCCGGTAAAGCCGGCTGAGAAGGCAAGGAGGCAGGGATCTCCCCCCCTTGCCCATGCTGGTCGAGGAATGCGGTGAAGTGTTGGAGAAGTTGGTGGCATTCCCGAGTAGCGTGGGTATTGGACTTGTGGAAAGTACACCACAGGCCTTCCTTGCCTCCCGCTGTGGCGCCTTCACAGTTGCGGGACGACTGCCCCCCCCCCCCCCCCCCCCGACCTTTCGGCTTGGGGAAGGGGCGGTTGCCCTTGGAGGCATCGCGCGAGCCGCCTTTGCCCTCGAGGACAAAGGTGTCCCGAGGCTGTGGCTCACTACGATTGCCCCTCTTGGGGCGCTTGAGGGGGTCCCTAGCCTCCCGGTCGACGGGGACGGGAACTCCCTAGTTTTTCTTTCAGAGGTCATCCTCTACCGCCCTAGGATACTTCTCGAGTATAGTGAAGAGCTCGTCAGCGGAGGAGGGGCAGCTTTGGGAGAGCCTTTGATGGAGCACCCCGGGGAGGTTCCCGCTCTTGCACGCCTCAATGACTGTGGAGTCGGGGACGTGAGCTACTTCGCTCTTGACCTGAGCAAAGCGCTTGAAGAAGCTGCGGATGGTCTCCCCCGTCCTCTGTCAGACAGTGTATAGCTGCGATAAATCCAGGGGACGCACGTAGTTCCCCTGGAAGTTCGTACAAAACTCACGTTTGAGCTGCACAAAAGACTTGATGGAGCCGGCCTTCAGATTGTAAAACCATGAGCGGGCGATCCCGGTCAGGTAGAGGGGAAAGACATTTCACTAGACTGTCTCGTCCCCCCCCCCCCAGCCGCTGAAATGGCCGTGGAATACACCTGCACAAACTCATAGGGGTCGGCCTCACCATTGTAGTGTTCGATGTGCGGCGGTTGGTAAGGCCACGGCCATCGAAGGCACCGGAGCCGGCGACACAGTGGTTGGTTAGCGCCCTCCACTTCCCGGGAGGAGTCCCGGTCGCTGTCCCCTTTGACGGGGGACACGTGTTTGTTGTCGGAGTCGAGAAGGGGCCCAAGGGGTCCACCGATGTGGCGGTAGCGCCTCTTCTCCTGCGGGTTAGTCGAGCTAACCTCTTGGACGTCTGGGCACCCCTCCGCGACGGCGGTTTCTTCTTCAGCAGGCCTCTTTCCTCGGTCGGGACGGGAATGCGGTTCACCGCATCTGCGAACCGGGGGAGGCTCCGGCCGGCCACTTGAGGGTGCCCCTCCAGACTTGGTGGTACGCATTTGCTTGACCTCCTCCCAAGTAAAGCAGACCTGATCCGCTGGGGGAGCCCTCAGGGGTGGCCCCGGGGGAGGAGGGAGCTCGTGCGTAGCGGTCATGGGCGCGGGAGGTACTGCCGGGATGTGGGCGGAACCCACCACCGGGCAGTCCTGGGAGTCCCGCCCGGGACCAATGAGGGGGGCACCCACGGGGGAGATCCGGCGGTGGCGCAGGAGCTGTCCGGCGGGCCGCTTCCGGCGTGGCGGACGCGACCGGCTGGGGGAAGCTGGCTCTCGGGCTTGGGAAAACCCTTGGTGCGGGGTGAACCAACGACATGGGGAAGGCTCCGGGGACGGGGTAAACCCCCGGCATCGGGAACGGTCCCGGGGTCGGGAAGGCTCCAGACGCTGGGCCCGCCGGGGGAGAGTAACCCCCGGTGGAATCGTAGGTCCTGGGAGCAATCTGGCCTCCGAGAGTCAGAGGGGCTACCGGGTGTCCCATAAACGGGGGCATTGCCCCCATGAATAGGAATTGCGGCAGATAGATGGGGGCCACTGGCCGCGCTAGGACGCAGAGGAGTTCATCCATCGAGCGTTGGGCGCAGAGCTGGCCTTCCACAAGAGCTTCGAGTAGGGCGTCCTGGGCGACCGGAGGAGCCACCGAGGGAAGAACAGGCCCCCTCCCCCCGGGGCGTCCACGGTCACCGGGCCGGACCCAGACGCCTGCCCACCAGAGACTACCAGAAGGGTTAAAGGTGGTACCTGGGTTTGGCCGTGTCCGGGCGGGTGCATCGGGACGACCGTGCTTTGGAGGGGTGGGGCCGGGTCACCGGGACCGGCGTCACCGGGTAGGGCGCGAGCCCTCGTTCTTGGGGGAGCCATGGCGATTTGTCATGAAGTCCCCACGGACGGCGCCAACTGTCGTGGTATTGCGAATACCCCGACAGGTTTTGTGGAGGTTTCTAGCGAAGAAAAGACGACGCGAGCTGACTGCGTGACCAGTCCTCTCCCGTCGAGCAAATGCAGCAAGTGACATGAAGATTTATACAGGTTCAGGCCTCAGTGGAGACCCTAGTCCTATCGACGTGCTCCCAACAAGAGTTGGCTAGGGGAGCTCTCTCTCGGGGAGAGTGCTCCTAAGCACGCCTCTGTGATTTTGTGTATTGGTGTAAATGAGTTGTTCTTAGGTTACAAGAGGGGTTACAAGGGCTTATATAGGCCCAAAAGATGCAAAAAGACTAAACTACCCTGGCTATAGCCGTTGGATCAGAGGGCATAGACGTCTTTCTCCAGGCCGAGGGACTTGGATGCTTGACAAGTGTCCTCGCCAGTTCCCGAGGCGCTCCTCACCCAATCGCGCCCGGGACGGGGTCACCGAGTAAATGGCGGCGCCCGGGACAGGGTCACCGGGGGCCTTGCCCCTTACCTGGACTTCATCCCGCGGAGATTTCCCCCAACAGGTTATTAAATTGTTTTGTTAGTGCGTAAGGATTAAAATTATGTGCCGGCCCTCTAAGATTGTTGCTTAAAACCAACTGTGGTTTTCAGCAATGAAACGATGCATTTGATAAAAGAAATAGCAGAGAACATTAAATAATTAAAGATGTTCATACATGTTCGAAATGTAAAATAAAACATACACTAAGGGTTCAAGCGGCCCCTCTTATGTGCCGACCTATCTCTCTAAAAAGACGACAGAGAATATGAATCAGGCAACACATGTGATCGCCGCCCAACCGCTGGAGAAGGACTGTACTGCTCCACGTGGCCGTACCCCTGAGATGCTTGTGTCGGTGGAGGAAGATCTCCGAGCGAGCTCAGCCCTAGCTCATTAGGTGGGTAGTACTGATGTGCATGAGGGTCATGCATCCCTAGCATGCTCGAGACCTAGTCATCATTTTCTCATTGTTGTGCTACCCACTCGGCCTCGTCTCCTTGTGAAGTGTATATGTTGTGCTAGTCCTGGTGAAAACTCGAGTGGTCGAAGGGCTCCCCCCAGCTCGGCTACAAAGGCATCCAAGGTATTGTGTGTCCTTGGGCTATCTGCTCAATATGAGTTTAGTCCCAAGACTCATCAACTGCTAGCCACTCCGCTAATGCCCCAAACCGCAGCCTCCTGGGCTCAACAAATGTCATCCCGTCGTCAGAGTCATCTGAGCCATCTCCAGCTGGAGTGGGATGTCTCGATGAGCCTCCTATCTACAGATTTCCACGTCGACAAGTGTACATCGACGATGAACACGGGAGAAGAGATGGGCCAACAGATGTACCCAGTACGTGACCTCCCCAAGTCGACGATGTATCGTGTGGAGTAGGCCGTGCCCCAGAGGTACTGGGCTATGCCAATCAAAAGAGTTTTCAACACGTTTTCACTAGCAAACCTTGGGTAAAAGCATTACCAATTTAGCACTTATCATGCGTCATCTAGCAATCGTGGCCCGCAGTGCACTACATGGAAATGCCATGCGGTGCAACCTGAGATATGAGCTCCGGTGTCCACAATATTCATATAACGTGTGCGTCTTGTAGGAGATCAAACTCTCCCTAGTACGACACATAACATCGGTGAACCTGAGATGCTGACCACCTAGGCTGACCTCCCAACCAACTAGCTCCCATGATGGGTCGATCAACCTAATCATGGTAATCCACTGGCATACCATATGGATGAATGGGCCACTCCAAGCGTGGCCTACCGACGGGGAAGTGCACCCATGACCAAAGCTGGAGCAATACGAGGCATGCAGACAGCAAAGACCCCGACAAGGTCCTGACACATGCCTCGCACAGTCCCCTGTAGGTAGCACACAACACTGCCATCGCCCAATTGTACTATGGCATGGCCCTTGAGTGCGTATCAACTATACTCTCCACCTAGGGAGTGAACCACGTGTACACTGTGTCGCCGTGCGTAGAAGGGAATAGAATGTACTGCAATGTGACGAGCAAGTATGCAAAAAGATGTCACCGTACGACATCATCCGAGGCATCAGGTGGGTACTCACGATAACGTGTGAGAAATCTGTGAGGGACAGCATGTTCTCATTACCATGGTGCTCAATGTTGAATCAGAGGTGCATGTGCGTGCGCCAATATACAGGCGCAGGTGGGGGAGGGGACGATGGGATGTTCACGGGCAAGTACACTAAGGAGCATGGTCACATCCTCTAGCGTTACCATCGTCTCCCCCCAGCCGAAGTGGAAAGTATGGGTCTCTGGACGCCATTGATCTACCAATGCGGTGATCAACGACCTATCCAGCGTGAGCCCGTGACCAATCTATAGCATACGAGCAAATGGTAATAAACCTACATCCTTAAGGATGGGGATGTATCCCTGATGGAGAGGCTAGTAGTCCACGGGACCCCACACTATAAGCGGCTCGAGGTCTCATCCCTCCAATAACATACGGTAGTGATTTGGGAGTGTTTCGAGCTTGTTTGGACAAGTTATGATGAAAAACACAAAAATCGAACAAAAAAGAGCCCGGGAGGGGCCTGGTCGAGCACGACTCTGTTTTGTCGATTTCTCCTGCATGTTTAGACTTTTATTTGGACACGTTATCTTATTGTAATATAAATAAAGAAACTTTTGGCTCAATTAGGTATGCTTTTAGGGTGCTTTTGATATGAACACACCGATGAAGGATGCATTCACAGAGGGTGGCCCAATCTTCATGACGTAGAACCTGGATAACTAGTATCTGAAGATACCTGGATAATTAATATGACATGATGAAATGAGATAGCCAGTCATTTGTAGAACAAGGACCTGCGTAGCAATGAATTCGTCCAACCACACTCTGAATTACCTATCCACACGGCCACGCATGGAGTTGGCGCATAGATAGGGTGATCACAAAGATCGTTCGTGCACTTCTAGAGGAATCACAAGAACAAAGGATGAAGAGCTTCAACTCTCAACTAAAACTAAGGTTTCAATATGAAAATATCAATTATCAATATTCATGTCTTGTTCTAAAAATTATGACCATGCCTCTCATTTATAGAGGGTGGTATTTACAAAAGATAGAAGGTTTAAACTAGAATTTCAATCTAAATCTAATTCAAAACAGAATAAAAATCCTAACATACTATGAAGATGAAAGAGTCCAGTCCACATTTAATGATTCTTGATTGTTTGAAAGCTCTTTTGAATTCCTTTCCAACAAGTACTCACACGATCAACTTGAACATCTGTGTTGAGAATGGCACTTGGTCGAATTTGCTGGTCGAATGTCAGACTGTCACTTGATCGGCAGACTACATGCTAAGCAAAGTTCTTTTGGTTGTAGAGGTTGCAATCCTTGATGAAATCAAGTGATCTCGGGCTTGTTGGAAAGCTTAGGAAAGCCTCTTTCCACCAGATTTGATGAAGTCATTTAGCTCATACGTGGCTATGTCCTTCCGTTATGCTCTCCCAATTCATTTCTAATCAATGTTAAACAAGAGCTATTAGGTAGCAACATATTCTCATTATAATTTAATTCTTTAAGGAACAAAGTCACATGTTGATTTAATTGTTTGGCCTTCACTCGAGTGATTGGTCATGTATGTTCCTCTGGTCGAGCGCTAGTGCTAGTTGTGCTAGAGATATCTTCATCATTCTCCCCTTCTTGAAAAGGACTCATCCTCGAGTCTGATAGCGTAGAACTGAAGAACGGAGAAAGATCCGAAACGTTGAATGTAGCACTGACTCCATATTCCCCTGCTCTATCTTGTAGGCATTGTCATTGATCTTCTCCAATACTTTGAAAGGTCCATCTCCACGTGGCATGAGTTTTGATTTGCATTGTTCGGGAAATCTATCATTTCGCAAGTGTAGCCATACAAGATCACATGGTGAAAACACCATCTTCCTCCTCTTTTTGTTTGCCTTGGTCGCATATTGCTGGGTCATCTTCTCAATATGTTCCTTCGTCTTTGCATGGAGGTTCTTCACGTATTTAGCATGCTTAGATGCATCCATGTTTATTCGTTCTAGCATAGGCAAAGGCAACAAATCAATAGAAGCAATAGGTTTAAAGCCATAAACAATTTCAAAAGGACACATATTAATGGTCAAATGTAGCGCCCTGTTGTATGCAAACTCCACGTGGGGCAAACATTCTTTCCACTCTTTCAAGTTCTTCTTGATCATCGTCCTTAGTATGGTCCACAATGTACGGTTGACAACCTTGGTCTGCCTTTGTATTTCCTTAATCTCTGCAGGATTGGTGCGGTATGGTGGTCGATTTGGCAGTGCTGCTCCAAGTATTAGATCAATTTGATGCTCGATTCCTCGTAAAGGAGGAAGTCTGGATGGTACCTGTAATATCCCAAAAATAGAGCATAAATTTTTTTTTAAAAGACCTACTCCTGAATGATTTTCTTTTGTTTTAACCCCAGAAGCTAAACCCTAATTTACAAAATAATCTACAACAATTATTTACCCTAATTATATTTATCCAAAGGCTAGGTTATTAAGTTCATTTGAAAACATTTACAAACTGGTCCAGCCTCCTAATTTTCTTAACTGCAGTTCAGTCCTTCCAGGCCCACAATTAGCCTAATTTCCCCAGATAGCTCAGAACTACAATCAGACTGAACAAATAGGATGTCCTACCTATCTTATCCAGATTTGTCTTCAGCGTCGAGATCAAATTCAGTTCCTAAGACCCAGAAACTCAACCTAGTTCTGTTTTCGAAAACCAGAATACTAAATTACTCTAATTACCCTGCTTGACTTTTCAGCCTTCAGTTCGGATGATTCCAGAGTAGATTTCTTCTGGATTTCCTTGGAACCCTAAATCTTAATATTCTTGCATACCAGTCCTAAAACTTCTCAGCCAAACAAGTTCATTTGACAAATTTTCACGATTCAGTCCAGATTTTATCGCAAATCAGTCCTTTTCCTATTTCCAAAAGCCCAAAATGGCTAAATTCTCCAATTCATCTCCGAATTCCAATCTGATTGAACCATCATGTTTCTTCAGCTATTCAACAAGTTTCCCAATTGTACCAAGTTTAGATTCAGCCCTGAGAACTAGTTATTCGCGTTTCCACTCGTTTTCGGTAAAAATACTATTCCCTTTTACCCTAATTCTATTTTCGTTTTCGTTTTCATTCTTACCTTAATCCAATTCATCCCTAATTTGATTACCCAACCAAAACCTATGTATTGAACTAAGTCCAAGCTAACCTCCAAATGACGACTATTTACAATTCAGTCTAACCCAAATTTCAAAATCGCAATTCAGTCCTTCCACCACTTCTTGCCGCCACCTTCTGATCATCTTCAATTCTCATGCACAGATCATTGTTTATACACCTATATACATATGTGGTTATCTAGAAGAACACATATACACATATGTATATAAAAATATATATGCACCCAGTTACACATACATGCATACTTCTGTTAGGACCATATCCAGCCACATATACACAAACATACACACATGTATTGCAAATATATATACACATAGTCATACATATACAAAGACATATACATGTATACAACAATCCACACACACACTCATATATGGACAGTTCAGTATACACATATACAAATACACATACAAATACACGAAGAAACACCTACATAAACATTTTTAACTCCAAAGACATATACATGTACATCCACCACCATTGCTTAACCATGAAGTCATTGGATAGCAGCAAACATACACACGTCAACAGCTGCAATCCCACACCCTCTTGCACTTGTTCCTTTTCCCACCTGAGCAACCTTCACATATCTTCTTCCCTGGACAGCAGCTATTTCGAACTTACAGATATACATGTATTCCTACATCTGCAGCAGTAGCAGCAGTGTCCTTCGCCTCTTTGTTCTTCTTCTTCTTCCTCTAGTGTTTCCTCCAGCGAAAACAGCAGCACAGACAATAAGGCTCAAGGAAAAGCCAGAGTAACAGCAGGAATTAACCAGGAGCAAGGAGGAGGAGCCCAAGAACAGCAACCAGGTGATAATCGAACCCAATCTCAAGTTTCATCATATCCTAGTTACTAAGTTTTATAACTCAATTAGTTCTTTATTGCTTAGTTAGAGAATGAGCAGAAGATAGTAACAATTGCACCAGAATCACCCAAACCACCAGAAACCTTCAGACCGTTGCTGCCACATGAGATGCATACATCCAGTAACAATCACCTCAGTCATAGTCATCACAAAATCACAAAATCACATAGATAGCAGCAGTAGGACACTTCATCTAGCACCTCCAGTCATCACAGAGCACAAATACATGAACACAAGTATCACAGCACACAAGAACAAAGCAGCCAAGACCTAAACCAGAGACCAGAATATCCAAACCCAAGTGAAGGAGACTCACCTGAGACACGAGCGCGCGGGATAAGGTGGCGTCTCGGGCGGCGTCGAGCGGCGCTGAGCAGGATCGGCGGGGAGGCGTGGCGGCGGACCGGCGGACCGGCGACCAGGCGGGTGGCGGTGGCGCGCCGCCAGGGCACGGCCCGCCACCGGCGGCGATGTGGCCAGAGGAGTGGAGGAGATTTGGGGAGAAGAAAGAAACAAAGAAAGAAGAAGGGAAAAGAAAAAAAGAAAAGAGAGGCAGTAGGGGAGTGGCGGCCAGTAGGGCAAAAAGGGCTTTTGGCCACTTTGCAAGAAGGCCCTCCAAAAGGTAAGAATAGCAACTGAGTCCTTTTTAAGTTTTAGTTCTGATCTAGGCCCCTGGGAACTGCGATTTCAGCGCGGTCAGTTCCTATGCGACCGTAGAATCGTGCACTTCTATCTGAAATCGACCGAGGATCAGTTTAGTTGATGAGAAGCATCCAATAACCAAAATCTATCCACCGGCACCGCACTTCGCAGTGTCGCCGCGTTCGTGTTCAACCTAGAATTTCTCTACACCCTAATAATCGTGACTCTCAACGAAAGCACCAAACTTCGACCATCCAACCAAAGCCCTATATATGTATTCGAGCCTCGACGAAAACCCTAAAAGGCCAACCTAAGCTTTGTCAGCCTACATCCAACGTCGCTCTGGTCGACATGCTTACGTCGCTCGTAACCCTAGGAGCCTCAGATCGAAAATCTGTTCGCATCAACTTGTCCGCCTTATCTCTAACCTTGCACATATATAATCTGATCGTCCATCCAAACACTAGATAAAGTTTTCCCTATTTTCTAAATTAATCCAGCCAAGACCAAGCTTATCAATCACCTTTCGACCATTCTTTTAATCCTATTTCAGCATTCGACCACTTACACCCTATCAATCATAAACACATATATATTCATAAACAAATATACTAACTATTATTTTGCTTGCTTATTGATTGACATCAAAATAGATACCAAGTGAAGTGAGTTCCATGACGTCAGTGCCCTAGTAGATCTTTCAACTGGATCTCTCGAAGAGCAAGGCAAGTCCCTATTTCTTGATCATATTGAACCTGTATATTATAAATGCGTATATATGTTGTTTTGATAAAGTATGAGTACATGCATGAAAATGACTAATCACAAGCAGTTGATGGTAGGATTTTTACAAATAAATTTGATCAGTTGAGATAGTAAGGATCCGAGCCACCGTGAGTGGGACATCCTTACTGATCGGTTGAGATAGCAAGGATCTGGGCCACCGTGAGTGGAATATCCTTGCTGATTGGTTGAGGCAGTAAGGATCCGAGGCCACCTTGGGTGGAACATCCTTACTGGGCCTTAAAAGTATTTTGAATAATGATGCTTATTTGAAAACCAATGAATATTGGTGGTGAGGATGGTATGATTGGTGGGCAACTTTTGCTTAAGTGGGACAGTGGCTGAGTACCTCACCCTAATAAATAAGGATATAACCAATTGTGCTAAACGACCATGGGCATATTAACGTGCCAACCACATGATCAAGGAATTGAACTCGGCCAGTAGACTACTGCGTATCGATTTTATCCCTGCAAGGTGGTCATTCTCATTCAGGCTCCAAACTGAGATGTTTGGGGGGTGGAACTTTCTAAGTTTAGTTGTCTAAACTTAAGGCCGAATGGGTGAGTGGGAGATGTGAGGGGAGAGTTCGTGCGATTACTCTGACCTTGAGTAACTCGTGAATATTAGTGTGAGGGTACTTCTCGCTGAGGGTACCTCACAACGACAAGACGACCAGTGCGGTCGAATTGTCGGGCAGGGATATTATTAATACAATGTATTTGAGAGCCTTGTTTCCTCAATCTAGTCGCATGCAATAATGTGCGTGTAATTGGCCTGACTGGGAAGATTGATGGACTCATGTGGGTAAAGCAGTGCCCCTCTGCAGAGTGTTAAAAAGTATTCGAGTACTCCGTATCCCCGGACAGGGATATGCCATGGGTAGTAACTGGATAGCACAATAGTAATAAAGTATTAGACAAAAAGGGGCAAACTAAGAGGTTTTGCCCAGATTTAACTCTTGGATCATATAAATGTTTTCTACCATCATTTTGCTAATCAATTGTATTTCAATTTCCTTTGGAAATGTGTTTGTGAAATTTACTATTCTATACCACATAGACTGTTAAAGTAGACATAGCCTATCATGCATTGGATAAATTCTTATATAGAGACTTGCTGAGTACTTTGTACTCATCCTTCCTTAATAACGAAAATACAGTTGAAGAGAAGCTAGAGATGAGCGAAGTAGGATCACCCGGAGTTTAGAAGGGTTACATGCTGCACTCGAGTTTTTGCCTGTGGGATGGTCTTGGAGACCAGATAAAACTACTTTCATAAAATCTAGTAGTTGGCCTTGTTGGCCTTTGTATATCGGTGTGTATTAAGGCCTGACGGTCATATATGGCTTTTGTCTATAAACCAAGTTGAGCTGGTTGTCTATTTATTACTCTGTGCACGACTGCATCCTGAGCAGTCGGGGTAAGTGCACACCTGGGGCCCACTACAGCGGGTGGGTCCCTGACAGTACCTCTACTGGAAATACAGTCTTATATTCCTACAAAACAGCGGTAGCAACACTAGGAAGAGCGGTTAAGTCATTAGTAGAAATCAAAGGATTCCTTGTACAAGAGTACAAAACAATCCGGCAATCGGTTGCTCACAACTCTCAAATCTGATTTTGTAGCTATTAAAGCTAAGCTATCTTTCTCTCTTTTCTTTTTCTCACTCATATTTGGTTTGTGGTGCTCACTCACCGATATGTGGCACTCACTCTTATGTTCACTCATACTATCAAGCCTACTGTTAGAAAGTTTTTGCATCTCTGGCGATATGATTTGCTCAAAAGTCATAGGAAGAAGAGTGATGTCCTTGCCCTTGAACTTGAAGAAGTATTTGTTAGTTCGACCACAATGCTGTGAATCGCAATCATATTGCCATGGTCGTCCCAATAGTAAGTGGCAAACTTTCATAAGAACCACGTCGCACATGACAACATCAGTGTACCCCTTAATGGTAAATTGAACTTTCACTACGGAGGTAATTTTGATCTCACCACAAGAATTAAGCCAACTAATGCGGTATGGATGAGGATGTTTGAGCACTGTAAGTCCAAGTTTGTCCACCATCTCCTTACTAGCAAGATTATGACAACTACCTCCATCAATGATGAGCTTGCATACCTTGTCTTGGACCTTACATCGAGTTTTAAAAAGATTATGTCGTTGTCTTTGTTCTGCTTCCATCATTTGAACACTGAGCACAGTCTTGACCACAAGAGTTTGACCTTGCTCAAAAGAAAAACCTCCATTGACTTCAACTTCTTCTGTGGCATCTTCGATAACGTCTACGTCACTTTGAGAATCATATTCTCCATCTTCTTGCACAATCATAGCTCGCTGATAGGACACTGAGATGCCACATGTCCTCGCCCTAGGTATCTAAAGCATATAATTTGGCTTGATCAAGCAGAAGAACCAATGGATGATGTACTTGTTGTAGGCTTCTTCTCGTTGATCGAAGCATTGTTGTTTGGTCGAAACATTGAAGAGAACAAATTGGACTTGCTTGAAACATTATCGTTTGGACTTGGTCGAAGAATTGTTGTTTGGTCAACCCATTAGAGGAGTCAAGGTTGAAGAATTATTTCTTGGTCGATGCCATGTAGAGGCATTGGCTGTCCACGAATACATCTTGTGTTCAGCGTTTTCCTTTCCGCCTTTCTTGATATATGGACAAGTTACTCAATATCCTAGTACTGCTGATAATTGACAATCCTCTGGACGTCTCTATTCAAGCCATTATAAAACCGAGCAATGGACTGGTTATGTGTCTCTCCTAATGTCACATCTCATCAAAAGAATCTCCATCTCTCCTAGTGGTATTCATCAACACTTCGTGGACCTTGTTTAAGACCTTGCAGCTTGATGAATAAGTCTCGAGTGTAGTAAGATGGCACAAACCTTCTTTTCATGACATTCTTCATCTCATCCCATGTAGCAATTCGAGGTCGATTTTCTTGTCACCTCAACTCATGATACTAATGCCACCAAATCAATGCATAACCTTCACATTCTGCTGAAGCAGCGTCTACCTTTTCTTGTTCACTATCATTGCACATGAGAAAAATTTTATCCATCTTTAGCTCCCAATCAAGATAAATTTCTGGATCCGATAAATCATTAAACTTAGGAATGGTGAACTTGATCTTTGCAAGTCTTCTGCCATCGTGGTCGTGATGATGATCACCGCCACGATGTCAGTTATGAGCACAGTATCCTAGTTGATAATCAGCATCCACGTGCGGTGGCCAATTACCATAATGATAGTTGTCGCCTTCAAGGTGATGGTCGTACTGGAAGTTCTCATCATAGTCATCACCACCTCC
Organism: Pharus latifolius; assembly: GCA_019359835.1. Lineage (NCBI taxonomy): Eukaryota > Viridiplantae > Streptophyta > Magnoliopsida > Poales > Poaceae > Pharus > Pharus latifolius. The sequence goes on from CM033323.1 coordinate 70,340,532, forward strand.
GCCACATCGCCCTTCTTGCTGCCCTTGGCTAGCGTTTGGATAACCAGGGACAGAACTACGAACAACTTTATCATCTCCTCCTCGACCACCATGCCAACCAAATTGAGGTGGGTGAAAAGCATGACCATTACCAGTTTGACGTGGTCGAAAAGCTGGAGAACCATGATGGTTCTCGCCTTCTACTGAACGTGCATCTTCCCGATATCCTTCATGTTGTATAGCACATACGTTTTTCCCCTGAGGTGGAGCTTCCGGGTTTACGACCGCAACTCGGAGTTGCTACAGTTCTTCAACGATGGAATCAAACTGTCCCTCAACAAATGTTCAGAGTGCAGCATGTTCAGCTTGAGTAACATAAGCTTCTGGATTGATTGATGAAGTAGATGATCCATTCCCTGCCATCGATTAATGAAACAAAGACAAAAATATGTGGAATAGGAAATATATGTGGAATCACTCAATCTCACCTGCTCTTACCAATCCAAAGTTCTTATGCTTTCCTGGGGAATGCTTAGCGCGTTCCAGCAATAACCAATGGTGGCTCAATAGATGTTGGTGTGGCGAATTCACAGTGAGGCCTTTATGCTAACAAGTGGTTTTATCTGTGGAGCTAGGTTAGGTAACAAACGATATAATCTGTAATTTAGCAATGCAAAATCGAAGAATAATCCAATGGTTTGGCAGTCCTAAGTTGCTGATCACAAGAGAGATGATGCGCCAAAAGATAAGAACCAACAATTGCTCTACTTCGAGCAAATTTTCTTTGATATTAGATGATATTTGACCCAAAGGATGGTCGATGATTATCAGACTAGATATATCTTCTTCTTTTCTTGTTTTATAATGCTTCAAAAACTGAACGAAAAGGCTCAGACTTGAGGCACCAAGATTGACTCGACCAACAACAAGAACTAAACCATAAATTAAAACTCGATAAAGCAAACTAAATTAATAGATTAAAATATGAAGCTTGGTGATATATTTTTGTTGGCAATTTTCTGGACTCTAGGACTGAAAAACCTAAACTACTAATCAACAGAATAAAAGAAAGATTATACCTGGAAACTGAATCTCTTATACTAACTGATATGAACACAGTGGTGAATGACGCGTTCACCGAGGGTGGCCCGATCTTCATGATGTAGAACCTGGATAACTAGTATGACCTGACGAAACGAAATAGCCACTTGTAGAACAAGGACCTGCGTATCAATGAATTCGTCCAACCACACTCTGAATTACCTATCCACACGGCCACGCACGGAGTTGGTGCACAGATAGGGTGATCATGAAGATCGTTCGATCAATTCTGGAGGAAATCACAAGAACAAAGGATGAAGAGATTCAACTCTCAACTAAAACTAAGGTTTCAATATGAAAATATCAATATGAATATTCATGTCTTGTTCTAAAAACTATGACCATGCCTCTCTTTTATAGAGGGTGGTATTTACAAAAGATAGAAGACTTAAACTAGAATTTCAATCTGAATCTAATTCAAAACGGAATAAAAATCCTAACATACTATAAAGATAAAAGAAGTTCAGAATCAATCTTCTCAGATTCGGACTGAACTTTTTCCTTCTGTGCAGTCATTACTCTTTTGGATCTCCTGGTTGCATACGATGTTGGAATTTAATGATTCTTGATTTGTTGGAACGCTCTTTTGAATTCCTTTCCAACAAGTACTCACAAGATCAACTTGGACATCTATGCTAAGAATGGCATGTGGTCAAATTTTCTGGTCGAACATCGGACTGTCACTTGATCGGCAGACTACATGCCGAGCAGAGTTCTTTTTGTTGTAGAGGTTGCAATCCTTGACGAAATCGAGTGATCTTGAGCTTGTTGGGAAGCTTAGGAAATCCTCTTTCCACTTAGTAGGTGTACGACCAGATTTGATGAAGTCATTAAGCTCATATGTGGCTATGTTCTTCCTATTATGCTCTCCATCTTAATTTTCAATCAATGTTAAACAAGAGCTATTTGGTAGCAACATATTCTCATCATAATTTAATTCTTTAAGGAACAAAGTCACCTGTTGATTTAATTGTCTAGCCTTCGCTCGAATGATTGGTCCTATATGTGCCTCTGGTCGAACGCTAGTGCTACTTGTGCTAGGAATGTCCTCATCAGCTTTTTAGATTCTTTCTTGTTTTTATTTTAGATTTAGAAGCTAGGTTTAAAAGAGCCCCCTTCTCTATTTTGTTCTAGTTTTCACGTCTATAATCCGGCGTGGATGCTAGACCAATTCTTGGATCCAATTGCGTAAGTTTTCATTTAATTCTTATAATTTGTGTATTTTTATGACTTTTTAAGAGTAATTCCCTTCAAGGTTAGGGATGCCTAATCCAGAAGTCGTAATTCTTCCTCGGTCTCGATTTCAAGTTTTGCCACTTAGTTTCTTATGTTTTCTTCCTCTAAAACATAAATTCTGTCCCTGACAATAGATGTAATAGTTGAGCCTAAGCAAGAATTTTAGGGCAGTTCTGGAGTCCTTTCGTGCCTTAATGCAGGACCCTAAATAAAAGAGAGGCTTTTGCCAGACTTAATCATGGAAGTGATCCTTTAACTGTTGTACCGGCGACTGTACCGGTAATTTAATCTGTCTTGGAAAACACTTGAAACTAAATCACAATTCACTGGCCTTGGTTAGAATTATGCCCAATGGTTATGGAATTCCCAAAACCCTAGGTTTTCTATCTCATTTCTAAAACCCTAATTTTCATTCTTACTTTTTTACTACTTTTAAACTCTAGATTAATAGCTTTTAGTTGTAAAACTTAATAGTAGATAAACAAACCCCCATATTCGCTTAGACTTAATCATCAATGTTTTAACCTAAGAGACGAATACGCTTGTTCCTCGTGGAATTTGGCCCTCAAATTCTCAACATCAACTGTTTGCTTGCGGTATTACTCAAACATGACCCCTCGGTTAGTGGTCAATTATTGACCTACATTTTGGTTGCAACGCTTCTATTGTTGAAGTACTCTACTGTACGGTACCATGTCATCTCCACTATCATAGTCCCTGGCAAGCATTGCACTCCCTTCAACACATAATTACACACTTCTGATAAGTTGGTCATCATTATCCCATACCTCGCGCCATCATCATCATGCAACAAGGACCACTTCTCTATGTCCTTGTCCTGAATCCACTCTGAGAATTTGCTTAAGTTCACATCATCGGTCGCATTGGTACCTCTTTTCGTGGAGTTCTTCACTGTCAATGCCTCCAGTTTGTCAAACACAACCTGAAACTTGCTCAGTTGGTTTTACGAGTAAAGCCTTTTGAAAAGATCCATGATCTGTTTGCTGCAAAATTGGTGAAAATGTTTGCGGCAATGTGCCACATGCACAATGACTCCGCACATCCTCCCACTTGTAGGTGCATTTGGGGCACCCCACATGACCTCAATGGCTATGAGCAGCCCTTGGTGTTGGTTCGAGATGATGCAAAGTCATTGATCGATCGCCGACAACCACCCGCTTCATGTTGACCAGAAACCACAACCAGCTTTTTATGCTTTCTGTCTAAACAATTGCATATGCCAATGGAAACAATTGGTCATTACCGTCTACAGTAACAGTAATGAGAAGCATGCCCTTGTACTTGCCAGTCAAGAATGTACCATCCATGCATATGACCAGACAACAGTAAGCAAATACCTCGATGCACTGCAGGTATGACCAGAACAATTGATAGAGCACTCGAGTGTTCTCTATGGGTTTGCAATCTTGACCTACAGCGGGTTGATTGAAGACATCCACAAATGTGCCTGGGTTGGTCCGAGTGATGTTACGAAGCAACCTCATTACAATGCTGTAGGCATTGTCGAATGTGCTGAACATGTCCTCAATCGCCTTCTGTTTTTCTCTCCATGCCTTGTGTACCTGATAGTGTATCCACACCTATCGGCTACTTGCTTCATAATTTCTCTTGGCATTATGGATGTCGTGGTATTAAAAATACCCCGGCAAGTTCGATGACGTGTTTGACACATGTTCGACAATGCGAGATGACCGTGCGATGGGTCACCCTGTGTTGGGCAATCACAGAGATTGACACGAAGATTTATATAAGTTCAGGCCCCAGTGGAGGCCCTAGTCCTGTCGACATGCTCCCGACACGAGTTGGCTAGGGGGACTCTCTCCCGGAGAGAGGGTTCCCAAGCACACCTATTTGTTTTTGTGTATTGAGTACAAATGAGAGTCTTAGGTTACAAGAGAGGGGTACAAGGGTATATATAGGCCCCAAAAGACACAAATTACTAAACTACCCTAGCCGCGACCATTGGATCGAGGGCGTTGTAGTCTTTTGTCAGGGCATGGGGCACTGATCTTGGACACATGGCTACCCTCGGTTTCAGTGCCCCAGCTCCAGAGAGCGGAGGGCTAGAGGGACAAAGCTTCACCTCTGGAGGTCGGGGGACCGGAGGGGGCGCCATCAACTCCATAGGTCGGACGACCAGAGAAGGTGCCGCAAACTCTGGAGGTTGAAGGACTGGAGGTGGGACCTCCTACTCCGGAGGTCAGAGGATCGGAGGTGGGGACCTCCTACTCTTGAGGTTAGAGGACCGGAGGTGGGGACCTCCTACACCAAAGGACGAAGGACCGGAGGAGGCACCTCCTACTCCGAAGGTCGGAGCACCGGAGGTGGGACCTCCTACTCCGGAGGATGAAGGACCAGAGGAGGGTGCCTCCTATTCTGGAGGTTGGAGGACCAGAGGAGGCGCCTCCTACTCCGGAGGTCGGAGCACCGAAGGTGGGACCTCCCACTCCGGAGGATGAAGGACCGGAGGAGGGTGCCTCCTATTCTGGAGGTCAGATGATCGGAGGAGGCGCCTCCTACTCCGGAGGTCGGAGCACCGGAGGAGGCCGACCGGAGGAGGCACCTCCTACTCTGGAGGTCAGAGGAGCAGAGGAGCGAGGGCTCTTTCCCAGTCCCAGAGGAGCAAGGCTCCTCCCCCGGCTGGAGGAACGAGGTTCCCCAGCCGGAAGACTGAAGGCCGGGGAGAGTGGATACCCTCCCAGCCTGGGCTGGCGCATATGATCCTCGGCAAATATTTTCCCCCAACAGCAGCTCCCCGCATCCCGGAGGTCTTTGATGTCATTGGGGGGTGCGACTAGCCAGCACTTCTTGGAGAAAAATCCCTCCCCCGGAGAGCTCTTCGGGAGGCAAAACATCCCTCTCCCAAGGGAAGGAAACGCTATTTAAGCCGACCACGTGTCACCTCAATCCTCGTGCACACCTTCATATTCACAGCTCGGATCTCTCGAGCTGACACATGGCGACCATTGAAGCCTCCTTCATTGTCTATATAAAGCAAGGCCCACCCCTAGAGAGGCTAAGCCCTTCTCCCCCACTTTCATTCTCTAGCCAACGTCTCCCTGAGTGATTTCTCTCCCGGCCGGGAGGCCTCTCTGGAGAAGATGCAGAAGATGTTGAAGGCGCGTGGGAAAACTGCGGTCATCCCTCTAGACGAGGTGACCTCTGTTTTCCTAGGGCTCTCAGAGTTCGCTACGGGGGACTGGGACAACCTCATCTCCCGGAGGATCCTCGCGAAGGGGGAATCCGCATCCTAGGAGCGGGGGAGATTATTCTGGATCCCAGAGATGGGGAGGTAGTGGCCTTCGCGGCCTTCGTGGAGGTGGGCCTTCGGGTCCCGGTCCATCCCGTGCCTCGGGACTTTCTTCGTGAACATGGGATTGCATTAAACCACTTGACGCCCAACGTCATCATCAGGATGGGGCTGTTCTTATGGTTGTGTGAAACCGCCACAAGGGTGGAGGGGACCCTCTGCCTCTTCCACTACTACTACTGGGTGATGGCGAAGAGCTCCCCAGTAGTCAAACATGGGCCAAAGTCGACTTGTGGCTCGGTCATGTTGAAGAACGTCCAATCCTGGGCAGAGGAGTACCCGATGGCGGCCTCCCAAGATCACTGGGAGGATTGGACTCGAAGGTGGTTCTACCTCCAGGCTCGGGACCTGGAGGTGACCTACTCCTCACGGCCTGCCACCCTAGGCCGCTCCTACGGTCCCCCGGCCCTGACCGTGGATGAGATGATCTTCGTTGCCAAGATGGCGGGGGCCCGCTCCCAGAGGAACATGAGGGATTTAGCGGAGGAGCTGCTTCTCCTCTGGCTCAGCCCCTTCATCCGAAACCGGAGAGGGCTAGGACTCAGCCTAGAGTACCAGCCTCCGAGGTTCCCAGTGTCACGACGTAAGCTCTTCTTCTCTAGGGAACGGGAGGGTTCCCCCGGCCAGAGGTCCGGAGGGTGGAAATAGCCCCCTTGTTCCAGTGTTCTCCGGGATGAGGAGAGCCTTTATCTTGAGGGCGCCCGGAGTTGGCCGTAATTTGCCCCACTAAGTCTATCTTTTGCATTTTGCAGTTAGGTCCTACGAGTCGACCCGAGAGAAAGTGAAGCATCTCCTCGGCCGATATTACGAAGACGAGCACGCCTGGTGCGTCGCCCACCCCTACAGGGGACGGCGGCTTTAGTACTCCGCTCCTGGAGGATATCCCTCGAGGCCCCGGAGGCGGTGACGATCTCCCAAGCTGAGGTGGCGACGGGGGGGTGGGGGGGCTTGGGCCTTGCCGATGGGTGGCAACCCCCGTTCCCCTACAAGGGGGCGTTCCTCTTCTCCTCGGAGGAGATGCGCATACTTTCCATGAGCCTTGTTACCCCCAAGGTTCGAGCCCACGTCTGGGAGGGGGGTATCGATGAACGCTACGGGGAGGTCATCTCCTTGGCCCTACAGGTAAGGATTTTCCTCCCGCCTATCTTACCTTGTTTGCTTTGGCTGCCGCTAACCACCACTCCCGACTATAGACAACCGCCGTGGCACGCGCCGTCCGGACTCGCCTCGCCCGAGACAACGAGGACACGAACTCGGTTATGGCCGCCCTTGAGGTCGAACGCGACGCGATGGTCCAGGAGCGGGACGCGGCCGTCCAGGCCCAGGAGGAGTCCATCCGGGAGCAGGACGCGGCCGCTCAGGAGTTGGAGCACATCCGCGCAGAGCAGCTGGCTCCTGTGGAGTCTGAACGGGATGCCGCAATCCGAGAGTTGAGGAGTGTCTAGGAGCAGTTGGCCGCCTCCGAAGATGCCAACTCCTGGGCGCTCCGAGAGGCGGAGTTGGTGGGAGCCCGTGCTCTCGTCTCGGCCGGGAACTGACTCCGGGCTACACTGATCGAGCTCGGGAGTTCAGTCTGGAGGAGAATCCCCACAACTCATTGCTGTCTTTGGCAGAGGCCCGGCACATCGCCACAATCCCGGAGGCAGCAGATGTCTGGGCCTGGGCCATGGCGACCACCACCGTCGCAATCGCGGCCTCCCTAGTTGAGTACCACAGGATCGGGGCCCGAGCGATCGGGAGTCTCATTCTGCAGAGCTTGCGCGACTTCTATGAGCCCCGCTAGAGGTCGCTTGAGGAGCTCACCGGGGCTTTTTATGACCGGGTGATCGGACCTCCAAGGGCGAGGCGCCCCCCAAAGGGCGGACGAGGGAACTCCAAACGATGCCTCCTCTGGGGGGGATGAGCCTTCTGTCCCCCTTGGTAGCATTAGGGAATTTTTATTTTTGCTCCCGGTAGTTCCGTAGGGGGAACCCCCAGGAGTTTGGGAAGTTTTCTCGGTGCAAATCTGGCCACCAGCAAGGTATGAGTATTGGCCGGGGGACGCATTGAATGCAGCAAGTCGGAAGATCCAGAGTTTGTACAGGGACATGTGGTGGGAGCTTGAGGAGGAACTTGGAGAATGATAGTTTTCCTCCATCTTAGCCGGAGTAGGTTGTCCTATGAATTAGTCCCCCGGGAGAACTCAACTCCCGGTAATGTACACCCTCGGCCTACCGGGAGAGGCTGTCTCCCGGCTTGTTTTCTATCAATAGTGGCGGCACTTGGTGCCTTGTCTTTCTCTTATTGTCAACATGCTTTTCCGGGAGTGAATAAAGGTTGCGCATCGGAGGTGGGGAACCTCTGGGCCGAAGGAGTCTTCCCCCGGGAAAGGGTCATCATGGTGAAAAAAGAAAACGACTGCGTCCGGGCAACACAAAGCCCACAGACCGGAGAAGCCCTCTCCCGGGAAACAACCCCCGAGAGAGAAAAATGTCTGCACCAGGGTGGCGCGGAGCCCCCGGACAAGAGAAAGCCTCTCCCGGGAAACATCCTCTGCGAGAGAAAAATGTCCGCGTCCGGGTGGTGTGGAGCCCCAGGACTGGAGAAGGCCTCTGCCGGGAAACAACCTCCAGGAGAGAAAAATGTCCGCGGCCGGGTGGTGTGGAGCCCCCGGACCAGAGAAGGCCTCTCCCGGGTAACAACCTCTGGGAGAGAAAAATGTCCACGTCCGGGTGGCGCGGAGCCCCAAACCGGAGAAGCCCTCTCTCGGGAAAGGATCATCTGGGAGAGAAAAATGACCCCGTCCGGGTGGCGCGGAGCCCCCGGACCGGAGAAGCCCTACTCTAGAGAATTGGAGGAGCTAGGCTCTAACTCTAGAGGACGACGGGCTAGAGAAGCCCTCTCCCGGGAAAGGACAATCCGGGAGAGGAAAAGACAGCATCCGGGTGGTGCGGAGCCCCCAGACTGGAGAAGCCCTACTCCGGAGGATGAGGGACCGGAGGACTGGTGGAGCCAGGCTCCTACTCCGGAGGATGAAAGTTGGAGGAGGGCATCCAGGAGAGAAAAGGTACCCATGCTAGGTCATAAGATCCCATCACGCCTCAAGAAATCCCAAGCCTACTCGGATTTAGGCAAGATTTGGTCGAAAAAATCCCAGATGTCTCCTCAGAGCCCGTGGGGCATTTTCACTCGTGTGGTGGCCCAATTTGTCCCCTCCCCCCCTAGTGGGGGGTGGCTTAATTTAGGCGACCCGCGCCGGTGTTGTGAGAGAAGTCCAAGCCACTTCCTTTCAAGAGGAGGGCACCCGCAGGGGGTTAAAAATAGGCCGGAGAAGATGTTCTTGTGTAGACGAGCAAGGGGATTCAGTTAGAATTCCACCGGTCAAATGTGACCTAAATCGCTCCCAGAGGAGGAAGAGCACAAGGATGAGCTCTGGAGTGTATGGAGGGGACTAGTCCCCCAAAGTGACACCTCGGTTCTTTGGGAACAGGGTTGCCGCTTATGCCCTCAGTCCACGAGGAAATATTGTAAGCCGCCCTAGGGGATTCGGGGCTCCCTCCATCGGGATTTTTAAGGGCTATGCCAGAGCCCATGACATCCTCGTAGCGAGGGCATCCTCGAAGGGGCATCCTCGCGGGGAGGGCATCCTCAAAATGAGGGCGTCGCTTCAGGGGCTGTTACAAAAAATATTCTACAGAAGAAAATACAGTAGGGAAAATTAAAAACCATTTGCATTAATTTGAATGAGCTGGTAGAACACCTCCTCCTTGCGAAGTCGCGAAAGTGAGAGGGAAAGGCCCTGAGGCCATTGTTAAAACTCGCCGCGCCTTCCCCCTACGAGGTCGTGAGAGGGCAAGGGGGAAGGCTCAGAGAATAAGTGTAGAACTTGCGAAGCAAGTCCACGTTCCACGTGTGCTTCATTTCTTGGTCTTCGAGAGTGGAGAGCTTATAAACCCCCGAGCCAAGGATCGTGGTGATCATGTATGGCCCTTCCCACTTTGGGCTGAGTTTCCCTTGGGCTTGAGGGTCGGTGATGCGCTTGAGGACGAGGTCCCCCAAGCAAAAAGCTCTTCCCCGAAAGCGCTTATTGTCAGCGCACGCCATCTCACGCTTGTAAATGGCGTTGCGGAGAAGGGCTTTGTCCCGCTCTTCTTCAACAAGATCTACTTCCAGCCTTTGGTTTTCTTCGTTCGCCTGGAACGCAGCGGCCAAAACTCCCTCAAGGATCTCGACTCGCAGTGATCGGAAATCGTTTTTCGGGGGGAGTACCTATCGCGCCCTGAAACTGGGACTACGACTACTCCCGTAGAGACCTAGCTTGCTGTAGCTAGTCCCATATATGCATACCTTTGACTTCCCAGGATAAGTCAAGCACAGGAGTATATTCACATTGCAGCAGAAAAACTTACAAAATATTTAAGCAGTGTGGCCTGCTGGCCTTAATATTACATAAAGAGATTACAATACCTTCGCGGCATACATGGTTTAGCAAAATAACATCTACACAGCAAAAAATAGGTGACCCTCCCACAATGAGAAGTTGACGGCAAAACAACACATCAGGGATCTGGCGGAACTGGCTCTCCTCCTTCTGGATCCAAGAAGTTCTCCATGCCTTCATCTCGATCATGGAATGCTCCATCTACTGATTTGTAGGTGGCAAGGTGAGTACTTACGTACTCAGCAAGTCATAGGTAAGAGTAGATACATATAGCAGTATTGTTATGAACCTAGACTAGTCAAGAATTATAGATGTTTGTAAAATAATCTTTTCTTTCATATCTCATCTCATGGCAGCACTTTTCATAACATAGCATCGCTATTCATGTTCACTAAATTATAGCACTACCGTGACACGTCGACACACGACAGCCCACGACAGCACCCCTTATCATCACAACACATGTCATTTGGGTAATCTTGACTTATCAAATTTTATTTAGAAAACATACTTGTACCACACCCCGTGGATTTAATCCACCGCAGCAGACTCCTATAAACCCGGGAACTCGGAGTATTCGAATACGTTTTTAACTCTGCAGAGAGGTACCAATTTACCCGCAAGATATTCCACTTTCATGCCCTTCCTATCAAAATGATTGGACCCCTGGCTCACTTCATACTGTGAGTGGAAAGGTGGAGATAACAAGAACTTTTGTCATGTTTCACACACAATTCACCCCTGACCCTGTCGATCTCTCGCGAAGCACAGTTGTGGTGGGTTGTACCCAAACCCCCACCCCGAATGCCTCTTCCCATTACTGGGTCAGTGTGCAATCACATTCAGTGATATGTGTGGGAGCCGCACTCCGTGTAAAATCGTGCATCACTTCCCATCTCATGCAAGGTTTCATGTGTGATCCGCATAAGTACTTGTTCAGGCCTGTCCCATACCAGGCTTGCGGTTAGCACGTGTTTCATGCCACTAGACGCACAACACAAGGTTCTAGTCCTTATATGCCAGTGACCAGACCATCCACAACCATGCACCTTCCGTGCCTGCTATCCTTTGCAGTTAAGCACCTCCCATGCTACAGCCATCCATACCAAAATTCTGGTCACGGCTAGGGGTTTTATTTCATGAATATATATAAATACATATATAATAGTTCATGGTTCACTATTTGATCTTTTCACATTTCACAAGCATCCAGCTTAGTACTGCCAAATTATATCTCAACCATTCTTTCACATGCAATATTACTTATATTCAAGGTCATATCATAACAACTCTTAAAATATAGGTTCAAGATGATCAAGACTATGACTTGCCTTCCGCGTCGTAAAATACAGCAGCTAATGTCGAGTCTGCGACGAAGTCTTCGAACTCGGGCTCTTGATCTACTCTCTAATCAAACAAGCACAATGATCACAAACTATTTTAAATACTTTAAAATCTATATGCAACATGCTTTTACGAGAAAAGATCTTGGCGATGATGAAACGGACTGAGATTGCAAGCTGATCTGGATCAAAACCCTGGAATTTATAGAATCTGAGCTAAGAATGGTGTTAGAAATTCTTAGGGCTTCAAGGCTGCAATATGGACATCAAGTCCGCGGCTGGTTTGCCCAAAAACAGCGAATGTCAACAGATCGACATTCGGTTCACGGCCTAACATAGCTTCAGAGAAAGCTAAAGGACTTATCTCAAGATGTTATAGTTGAAGGAAATGTAGAGCATGGTCCTATAAACTTGGTGGACAAAGTTGTTTTCAGTTTTCATAACCAGAAGTAGTCAAATTGGGCTAATGCCACTGGCTGACATTGAGATGACACAAGCTGACATTGTCAAGGATTGGCATTGGCATGGTTCTGGAGATTCTCAGTAGGCAAAATATGTTTTGTTTCAAGCATTGGGTGCATAATGCTATGAGGTAGCTATTTGACAAGGTGGTTTTCACAGAAAAGGTCTAGAGGTCAAGGATTTTGCAAAGACACCCCTGGACACAGTGAACTGGATGTCAGTGCATTGTCAAGATTAGGGCTTTGATGCTTTGTCTGATTCAGGGTTTGATTGCTTCGCCAATTATGTCTGGGAGGTAGGCAAAGATGACAGGAACTTGTTGATGGTGGTTTTAGGAACTGAGATGGCCGGACGGCGATGAACGGCGATGATGAACTACGGTGGTGACATGGCACAATGAAGACCCACTGGACAAGATCTTGGCATAGCGATAACTGGCAATTCTGTGCAGATTCAGGGATCGAATTAGTAGAGGAAAGTGTTCAAGAGATCAAGGCGAAGATGCTAGACAAGGTGGCATCGACGGTGGTGGCCGGCGGCGACCAGGCGGCACACTGGCGGCATGGCAACGAAGGGTAAAACACCTAAGTTGCAATCTGGTGATGCGCTGCTGAAGCTTGGCATTGCTGGAGCTAGCTAGGGCCAAGAAACACTATCTGCTGCACTGGACTTGGCTGAAGGTTGAACGGCAGCGAGCGGCGACGAGCGGCGCCGGAGAAGAAGACGGCTTCAACGGCAACAGGGCGATGTAGTAAATCAAGCTCCAATTTGAAGGCACAGTTGAGTTCCTAGGCAGCTTCAGTTAGTGTGGATGAAAGGAATCGGCCTAAGGCGAAGTCGGCAAGGAGAACAACACCCCGGCCGGAGAAGAAGACATTGATTTGGGCATATCTGCTGTGGGGCTTTGGAATTCAATTCCTTGCTGTGAGAGTGAAAAGGAGATGTGGGACAGCTATGGGTGGAGTCAATTTGGTCGGAGGCTCGCCGGCGTGGCCTGGCAACGTGAGCCGGTCACCGGTGGCTCGCGAGGAAGGGGAAACTCCAATTCGAGCTTAATTTTGAAATCTTGATGCACAAGCTTGTTGGGAATACTTCATTGATCTATTTCTTCCACTACAACGAAAGCTAATTTGAACTGGAGTAGATGCAATTGCTGGAACAGGGCGTTTGCTAATTACGGCGATCGCCGGCGATAGAATTCACTGGGGCTCGATTAAATGCTGTAATATGATAAGGTAAACAGGAGACACGTACTAGTCACTTCAATTTAGAGGTTGATACAGTGAAATGGCTTGGCGGCTTGCTCCTCCTCGGCAGTTCGCCGGAGATGAAGAAGATGAAGAAAAGGTGGATTTAACGGCTAAAATAGCTCTGAAGTGCAATGGTGAAGACGAAGTCGATTTGGGCGGGTATTTAAAGGCGCGGGATGAAGCTTGCTACGCTAGAGACTAAGGAACTTGTGCCGGTGAAGCTTCGAGTTGAAGCAACGGCGGCAATGGAGCACATGCACGCGTGCAGGTTCAACTTTCCCGCTGGCGCGCGCGCCGCTGTTGCGCTGGACATTGACTGCCACGGCGATGACTGAGGTGCAGACACGTGCACCCATGCAAACTCAGGTGAACATGAGCACTGCGAAGGTCGGCGGTGACGATCACGACGACGCAGCACTCTAGTCGCAGTCGCAGCAGCGCTGATCGAAACTATGCACTGCAGGCAGTGGTCGATGTCGAAGGGGCTGGTGATCTGGTCACAAATGGTTGCTCTGGTCGTGAACAGCTGCTCCGGTCGAAGAAGCTGAGCCCTGGTCGATGGCGGGCTGGTGGTTGTTGGTCGAAAATAGCCAATTGGACAGGATTGCAAAATCTGAAAATTGGCTTTGGACTGATTGTAATTTTTGACTTAGAGATAGTTAATTTGCAATCTGATTTCATAGATGAGTATAAACTTAATCCTTGTACTCATCTAGCAAGAAATTTGATAAAATCTGGCATGATTTGATGGTTCTTGATATAAATTGATAATAGGGTATTCTAAGGTAATTAAGATCTGAGTTTTGGTCGATTTCGAACTCTGGCCTCTAGGATGAGATTTTGGAATCTGGACAGAAGGGAAAATTGTATTAAATAGCATTTGGAAGAGATTTGCTGAAGAAATTCTGAATTTGGAGTTAATCTGAAGATTTCAGCCTTTTTAGGTTTCCAGATATGAGAAAAAGGACTGATTTGCGATATAATTTGGACTGATCTGTGAAAAAGGCTTAAATGAAGAAATCTGACTGCCAACTTTCTGGATTAAGGTATTGGCATACCCATGATCATAATCCAAGAATAATCTGATCTGGATTAGGTCAAGATTTGGCTAAATCTGAGTTCAGAGTATTTAGGGTAATTAGGATATTAATTAGAATCCTGTTTTCGAAAACAGAAAGGGATTGTAAGATCTGAGAGTTAGAGATGGAATTGAATCTGGCTTCTGAAGGCTTTTAGGTTCAAAGTAACTGATAGATCATATCTGAGCAGTCTGATCTTGATTTGGATTCACACGAAAGATTTTGAGATTTTAGGGCTTAAGATAGATTAGGGTTGAACTTATCTTGCTACTACTACAGATCCATGCATGCATGATGTTCATGAAAAAGAAAGTTTTCACCCCTAAACTTAGGGTGTTACAGTACCGCCTCAGCCCCATAGACCAGTGAGAAAGGGGTATGTCCTATCGCGCGACTTGGGGTTGTGTGCATGGAGCAAAGAATGCTCGGCAGCTTGTCTGCCCATGCTCCGCGCTTGGAGGCGCTTTGCTCCAGGCGGAGACGAAGCCCCTGGAGGATGACCCCATTGACACGCTCGACCGCCCCATTGCTTTTGGGGGTGAGCCACCGAAGCGAAATGGGGGGTCATTCCCAAGTTCTGGCAGAACTCGTGAAAGATCGCGGAGTCGAACTGGGTTCCGTTGTCGATGGTGATCTCCTGGGGACCCCGAAGTGACACACTATGTTCTTCCAAAAGAACCTTTGCACCGCCTGGGACGTAATGCTGGCTAGGGGTTCCGCCTCTACCCACTTGGACAAGTAGTCCACAGCCACAATCATATACTTGTATACCCCGGCGCTAGAGGGAAAGGACCTAAGAGTCCGATCCCCCCGCAGCGTGAAGGGCCAGGTGATGGGGATGGATCGCAATATAGCGGAGGGTAGGTTGGAACCTTTTGCCATCTATTGATAGGCCTCTCACGCGGAGACAAGGTCTCTCACTTTGCGGGCCACTGTAGGCTAGTAGAAGCCTTGCCGGATAGCTTTCGTAGCGATGGCCCGTGGGCCAAGGTGGAAACTATAGCACTCGAGGTGAATGTCCTCGAGAAGTTTGATCCCCTCCTCCTGCGGGAAGCAGCGGAGTAGTGCGGAGGCCCCCCGCTTGTAAAGCGTCTCTAGTATCAAGACGTACGCCTACACCTTGGCGCGAAGGCGCTTAGCTTCAACATCATTGAGCGGCTCCCCCTCTCCTTTAATGCAAGAGATGAGGGGGTCCATCCAGGATGTGGCCCAAACGATCTCCATGATGTGAGGGTCACTGGACCTGGAGTCCGGATCAGGGGCCACCACGGAAGGCTTCCAGATGTTCTCCAAGAAAGCCCCCTCAAGGAGGGCCCTCAGGCACTCGCCACCCTTATGAGGGCGTCAGCGCAGTCGTTGTCCCTACATGGGATACGCCTCGCCTCGAGGCCTTCGAAGTGATTCTACATTTTTCGGTCTTCCTCGAGGTAGAGGCTCAGGTTTGTGCCATAGCACAAGTAGGACTTGTCAATTTGGTAAACCACGAGCTGAGAGCCCCCTTGTCGGATTCCCAGGGAGAGGGCTGAAAGGGATCTAGAATATCGACTAGAGGGGGGGTGAATAGGCGATATTGACAATTTAACACCTAATCAAACAATTAACAACAAATGAGAGCAAATAGCTAAAACAAGATGAACAATAATCAAATTATCACAAGGATATATCCCGTGGTCTCGGTGATTTGCCAATCACCCCTAATCCACGTTGAGGCAAACTCCACTAGTACAGAAATGCAGTCTTCTATCGGTAAAAAACACCCTTCTACTATCGGTTTTTGTACCGATAGAGATAGACACGATAGAACAAGACTGGACATTTTCTATCGGTAAATAACCGACAGAAGAAGTTCACTATTCTATCGGCATATTATGAATCTACCGATAGAAAACCCGTCGTAGTCTTACGTCCAGCGGCAGGGAAAGTACCATTATTCTAACGGTTAATTACAAGATTACCGACAGAAAAAATCATAATATTCTATCGGCATATTAGGAGTGTACCGATAGAAAACTCGTCGTTAGCGGTTGGAAAAGTACCACTATTCTAACAGTTAATTACAAGTTTACCGACAGAAAAAAGCATAATATTCTATCGGTATATTTGGAGTGTACCGATAGAAAACTCGTCGTCAGCGGTTGGAAAAGTACCACTATTCTAACGGCTAATTATAAGTTTACCGATAGGAAAAATCATACTATTCTATCGGCATCGTACAAGTTTACCGATAGAAAACTCGTCAATAGCGGATTGAAAAGTACCACTATTCTAACGGTTAACTACAAGATTACCGACAGAAAAAATCATACTATTCTATCGGCATATTAGGAGTGTACCGATAGAAAACTCGTCGTCAGCGGTTGGAAAAGTACCACTATTCTAACGGTTAATTACAATATTACCGACAGAAAAAAGCTTAGTACTCTATCGGATATGTATGAGTTCACCGGCAGGAAAGGTCACACTCTTCTAACGGTTAATTTTGATTGTACCGATAGAAAAAAGTACAGTAGTCTCTCGGTTGTTGATGAATTTACCGATAGAGCATTCACATATACAGTACTTTATTTGCATTCACAATACAGTACATTCACATATACAATACAGATGCAATACAGTATAGATTGGATACACAATACAGTACAGATGCAAGGTAAATTCACAGAACAAATTGACACATTAGGCAGTTATTCACATTTATTCACATATGTATGGACAAATACAGATTGCAATCCAATGTGGACATTTATTCACATATATATATTTATTCACATGTATATGAACAGTCTATGCAGAGTACACAAAAAGGAGAAAATTGTCATGCTGGATGGTTGGGCGCTACTTCCTCCATGACATATTGTGCCCAGATTTGTCGAAGATATATAATCTTTGCATTTTCATATTGGTCTTTCGACATGGCGATCTGCAAGCATGTGTGCATACTGAGTAACTAACTTCGATCCTAATTTAGAACGTGACACCCATTTTTGAAATTTGAGTTAGCTATCGATGCTTACCTGGGGGAATCGGGAAAAGTTTGTCTGCACTAGGTCGTACATGTAGCGCAGCACATAAAACCCGCATTCCCACGATTGCGGCTGCTGATGGCACTGAGATAATTGCATATGCAAAGACATGTTAGCTATATATTGTTTCCATAAACTAATTAAGCATAAACAAAAAGTCTCGTGAGTACCTCATATTCTTTCCAAGCTAGTACGGAGCCCCGCGGTGCGGCATGCCTCCCTCCAGCGGACACATATTTATCAAAAGCCCTGCATTTCAATTAGTATTGCCAGTTAATGTATTATCATTAGCTAGTGAGGTCAAAATATAAATCAAACATATAAGTTACTTACGCCTCCATATTCCCCTTGAGCACATATTCCATCGATAATCTGTCACGCATCGAATCGAGGTAGTACACCTCGTTCCTCGGCGGACAGATCACGATGAGGATCCAGTGGCCCCTGCATTGTACGTAAAAGAGGACCGCTAGCTCAAAGTACATCTCAGGTGTAACATACAAGATTGAGTTAAATTAGTACGAAATGCACTAACCTTTGGTGGTACGGCACCAGAATGAAGTCCCTGTCCTGCTGCGCCATCAACGCGCTGGATATGTACTGCTCAGCGTGCGCGGCGTCCTGCTCTAGCATCGTGAGGCTTATTTTCTCTGGGTCGAGGAAACCCACCTTGTCACACGCAGCCTCCGATGCTAGCCTGTACATGCACCTACATGCGAAGGACGAGATTAATATTAATTTCACAGAAAGTTACTCAGTATTCAAATGAACTGCAACATTAATGCAGAGTTAGCAAACAGAGTTAGAAAACAGCAATACATAGCATCAGCAAACTCACAGGACTCCAGTCCGTATGATGGACATATCGAGCTCCCGCCAGTTGTAGAGGTCGAACAGATCCTCGTGTGCCACGGATATAGTCCCGGGCTCACGGTGGAACTGCCCAGGCCTGTAGGGAACTAAGAAGTTCATGCTGCGCCGAGCTCGATGTAGGTACCAGTCGTGGAGGTCTCTGGTTGATCGATCCAATTTCCGCAAAGATGCCTCCGACAGGAGTGGGAGCGCGTTCGTGAACGTCCGCGGCAGTCCCTGTCGCCCTTTGCCCTTGCCTTTGCCGCCCTTGCCTTTTGCCGGGGACTGAGCGCGTACCTTCAAAGGCAAGGGCGAGGTGATGGCGGCTTTCTTCCGAGGTGGAGGTGTGGATGCGCTGGGTGGGGTCGAGGCCGTCTTTGATGTGTCCAGGTTCGCACGAGATCGGCCCTCATGCCCCGAGCTGGGGGCGCAGTCCCCTGGTAGCCCCGCGGCAGGCCACTTCAATTAATGAGCACGTATGTTAGATTATGCAAGTTGAGTGTACTGAGTAGGATGTAATCTAAAATGTGTAGGATTTACCGGTTGTATTACAAGACACTTCTTGGGCCACTGTACGTAGGAGCCCACTGCCTCAGCAAGTGTCTGCAGTTCCTCTGTTGGGACTGGCAACGGAGAATCGTTGTAGCCCGGCATGGCCATGTCCACCTGTACCTTTGCGAAACCCAACCGCAGAGGTACACAGTGGACCCGGACATCCGGCCTAGACGGATATACGAAGCCGTGTCCAACCACTTCCTGCCCGGCGCCTACATGATTCTGTAGGATGCAGCCCTCCGGCCCCTGCAAATTTGTAACAATTAAGTGCACAGATGAAGGCTTGCATCAACTTAAGTGCACAGATGAAGGCTTGCAGTACCTCAAGTAGATCCACTGGATCCTCGAGTACCTTCGAAGCGCAACTGCTTATCCGACCCCGCGGGGTACCGTCGTCCTGGGGATTCGCATCTGCACTCTTGGCCAGCAATGCTTGTCTCAACCGTGCAAACTCTTCCCTCATTTGTGCGACCTCGGTCTGCACCTCAGACTGTACCTCAGCCCGTATCTCAGCCCGCATCTCCGCCCGTATCTCCTCCCGTACCTCAGCCCGTATCTTATCGGAGAGGTCAGCTTCCTTTTCCTTCCAGGTGCGAGCCTTCTTCCTCGGTGGAGCCGGATCTACGAAACCGGCCTTCCACGACACAATGGCTCCCACGGCCCGTGTCCGCCCGGGATGCTCCTTATTTCCTAGAGCCCGGGTGAGGATGTCGTTCTCCCTCTGCGGGGTAAACAATCCCTCCGCTGCCTCCTTCTCAAAAGAGATCTGTTACATTTGAAGGTACCTTGTGACACAAATTGCCTTATATACACTTGTGCGCACACAGTTTACGAGGTTAGCCAACTTACCATTCGCCTCACAACATCGGCGTCCCCAGGGGTTGCGAACTGCACAGACCCCGTGGACGACACGGACCCCCTCCCCCTCCACCATCGCTTGCACCTCTCATCCCGGATCTCGGAGAGCGGCAACTCAGGGGTGTCGATGACAGGATTTTGTTCGTCTTCCTTCTTCCACTGTTCCTCCTTCCCCGCATAGCCCCGGGATCCGAGCCGATGCGGGTGGTCGTTCCTCTTCTGGATCGCCCTATTCTTCTCGCTAAGGGCCTTGAACTCCTCAGTCCCCTTCTGCTTGGTGAATTCCTCCCATACCTCCTCCAATATGAAGGGGTACTTCTCGCAAGGAGATTTCCCCGCAGCTAGGAAGTTACTGACGAGCCAGCTCTTAAAGGTTTTCCATGTTCCGTTCATGTCCTTCAAGCAGGCAGTCCTAGGTGTATCGTCGGGGATGTTCCACTTAGCCTGTTTCCGAAAAATGCATACAATTAATCACGAGTTAGTTAAACTTTAGTATAAGCCAAGAGAACGTGATTACGAAAGAGTTCAGCGATTTCAGTTCATTTAACCTTCACTTCCGCCCACAACCTATCCCTCTCGTCCGCCGTCACGTCCTTCCAGCTCTGGACGGTGATCTTCACCCTTTCTTTCGCCAACAGCCCAACGTAGGCCGCGTACCTCCCAGCATTCTTTCCAATCGGCCTCCCAAATTGGTTGAACTCACAAGAAAGATCAGTGCGTTTGGCCAAACGCCCCACCGTCGTCGCGCCTCGCCCCACCCTCTTGCGCTGGGATGTAACAGCCCCATCTTCAGTAGTTACGATGGGGTTGGCCCTAGTCGAACCACTAGTACCATCCGATGAAGACGACGACATGTCTTCCCCTACAAAACCTTCAACAAACCATATATATGGCAATTAATTCGCCTTGGAGTTCCATAACTCAGCCCAGGACTGGAGACTAACTAGGGCGGCAAAAGGGAAAATAATACAAAAAGAAAGACATGCATAAATTACTTACTGAACTCTTCAGAAATATTTTCTATCGGTAAACACATGAGCTGCCGATAGACCATAACAATTACCTCCACACAAGACAATTTTTCTATCGGCAAACACGTGAGATACCGATAGAACATAACAATGTTCTCTACATATGGAATTTTGTTGACAAGCCACCATTCACTGTCATCACATAACATTCTCGATGATTTGCTACACTAATATTCATGGGCCAGCATTATTATTTCACACGTAAATATGCACACAAGCATCTAAGTGCCACTGTGCATAATCTTTAGCCTAGCCTGTATGTGAGTCATCAGGATTTCACAGCTATTAGGTTGGGAAAAGTCATGTATATAGGCATTTGAAACATATACATCGAAGACCCATCCACATTGCCATATATTCATACGAAGTGACTAAAAATTCCCAACCAAACTAGTACATTGCATGGCTCATGTCCTTCCAGATCCAAATTAAGTTTTACTACTTGTGCAGAAAAATTTTCTATCGATAAACACATGAGCTGCCGATAGAATATGTGTAAGAACACCTCCAACATATAATCTGCATTACATGGCAGTTGGATACAATTGATCACACATACAGCAGTATAGAGAAGTTAAAATCTCAAAACAGGTTCATTACAGCACTGGAACATATTATGTAAACTCTAATTAAAATCAACATTGCCTGCGGAATGTACATAAGCCAACACAATAGGGAACCCTAGTGTAATTGCAAAACTCGAAGAATTAGTACGTGCAAAACACTAGGATCAAATAAAGAAGATGCTGGAAATAGAACGACGAATTAGGGTATTTACGGCGGCGATCAGTTCTGGTGATGGAGAGGCGGTGTAGAACGCAGCAGCGGCGGGCGAAGGACGAAAATAAGAACCGGTGGCAGTGACGAACCAGTGTCCAGCCGGCGATCGTCGTGTGGGAGAGAGGAAGTGAGTGCTCACGGCGGAGGTTGGGGTTTTCTTCGCTCTCGAAGAGACGCAGTGCTCTAAGGTGGAACTGTTCGAGTGGAGGGAAACTAAAGGGCCGTGTACGAGTAATAAAGTAGCGGAGGAACTTTTCTATCGGTATAACAAAATGATACCGATAGACTTATGTAATTTTCTATCGAAACAACAAAATAATACCGATAGAAAAAGTAAATTTCCCGGAAAAATATTTGAATTAGTGGATGCATTTTTCTATCGGTATAAACAATAAAATCCCGTGAGACCAATTTTCCACAGAAAATTTTTTTAAAGTGCTTGAGATTGGGTGCCATTTTTCTATCGGTAAAAACAACAAAATACCGTGAGAGTAATGAAAAGGTGCCCTTTTCTATCGGTATAAACAAAAAAATCCCGTGAGCCCAATTTTCCCCAGAAAATTTTTTTGATTAAGTGCTTGAGATTTGTGTGCCCTTTTTCTATCGGTAAAAACAACAAAATACCGTCAGAGTAATGAAAAGGTACACAATTTAACATCAAACAAACCGTGGTTGAAAGCTGCAGAATGTTAAAGAAAGAGGGAAGATAGCTGGAAAATTGGAAAATTGACATAAAAAGAAATTGTTCTTTCATTGTTGTTTTATCACTTACAAAAAAAATAAAACCCAAAATGCTAGGTCAAGGGGTGGTCTTAGCCCTGGCTGCATGTAGAACAGAGTCAGTTAGACTTGCAGCCAGGACGCAGGACTCCTCTAGCGACAAGTTGTCCCTAGGATCAACTACTACCGCGTCAAGAAGGCCTGCGACCTCCCTCAGCTTCGCTATGGTATCCTTCATAGTCAAACCGCAGCCAGCGATGGTCATATCCGCGGCTTTCTTCTCCTCGCGAAGACGCCTCGTCCTCGCCCTAGCATTATCACCATCCGTCTTCATGCGCTTAATGCGCTGGAGGAGATCGTCAAGGTCAAGCCGTAGCTGAGTGTGCTTGTCTGTAAGGAGCTTGTGCTCCTCCTGGAGGGCCCTCAGGTCAGCCTTCACTTTGGCAGTGTCTTCCACGGCTACCATTCCCTGTGCAAATCAACAGGTCAAGAATGAACTGAACATGGATTAACAATACAGGGGTAAACCGAGGAGATTTAGAGTTCTTACCGGGGAGGCCGTGGATGACGATCCCATGGAGGTTGCCATTGTGAAAGAGAAGATGAGGAGTCCAACCGTTCGAGAATTAGAAAAACAACAAAATACCGCGACGCATGGCTAGGTACTTATAGAGTTTCCAAGGCGACGCATGGCGACACGTTTGAGAATTCAAAGCGGCAGAGTCTTCTTCTATCGGTAAAAACAGGAAAAAACCGTCAGACAACAAATACCGTGAGACAAACGAATTTATTCTAACGGTAAAATAGAACAATACTGATAGAAAACGTTTTGAAGTGCCTGAGAGAAGATGTCCTTCTCTATCGGTATAAATAACAAAATACCGTCAGAAAAAAGGGATTTTTGCTGAACTTAATTTGAAGAGGCTGCGATGAGATTTTTGCAAGTGCTATTTGAAGGGAAGAATTAAATATTTACAGGATAAAGGTACTGTACATGTTAGAACTCATGCTGTGGAGTAAAATTGAGATGTATTAATGCTGTGAGCTAGCTTATCATTAAATTCTAAAGAAAAATGAACTGCCTGATGTATTAATGATAAGTTCCTCACCTTGCTGCAGAACTTGTGGGCTGTTTGCTTGGCATTTATCCCTGAAATAGAAATTAATCATCAATGGTTCTCAACCCATAATCCTTCTTCGTGGTCATCTCGCAGATACGTTGTTTCGTCGATATCTTCAGTACGGATAGATTGAATGTCCTCTAAAAATGGAGGTATTTCATCGAATTGGTTATACTCCTCTTCGTCGACAACATCTTCGACCCCAACAATACGTCTCTTGCTGTGGAGGACAACATGCAAGTTTGGATTGGCCGGGTCAACGATGTAGAATACCTGCGTGGCTTGCTTTGCAAGTATGAATGGATCGTCTTGGTGTCCGACTCTACCAAGATCGACGAGAGTAAACCCGTAACTGTCAACTTGAACACCTCGAGGGATTTCGACCCATTGGCATCGAAACAGGGGAATCTTAAGTAATCCGTAATCGAGCTCCCATATTTCGTCAATAACACCGTAATATGAGTTCAGCGCCCTTACTGACCTGGCATCCTCGGAAATAGCAAACAGTGTCACTCCGCTACATTGCGTGCTACTCTTGGCGTCTTGAGCTCTTGTGTAAAATGAATACCCAATGATGTCGTACCCCTGCCAAGTCCCTACAGTGAATCTTGGGCCTCTAGCCAACCATGTCACAGTTTCACTTACGGAGCCCTCGGCAGCTCGCGTGACTCTTTCTTGGATCCACTCAGCAAATTTCCTGTTATGTTCTCTGCTTACCCAAACGTCTGACTTCGAAGGATTCTGTGACCGTAACATTACCTTGTGCTCGTATATGTATGGCTCGACCTCCGTCATGTGTTGTAAGACCCAAAAATGTGATTTTGCGTACACATCACGAGCGGGGACGATAGCTTTGAATCCAATCGTTCCAATTCCCTCAAGCCTACCCTCGTGTCGGGACCTAGGAACACCAATTGGGTCAACCCCGGCCATATAATCTGTGCAAAATTCAATCACCTCCTCGGCGGCACAACCTTCCATGATACTCCCCTCGGGTCGACGACGAGTCCTTACGTATCCCTTCAATACACCCATAAATCTCTCAAATGGATACATGTAGCGCAGGCACACAGGTCCACAAAACTTAATTTCTCTGATAAGGTGAACAATCAGATGGACCATAACATCAAAAAAGGATGGAGGGAAATACATCTCGAGCTGACAAAGAGTTGTAACCACGTCGCGTTGCAAAGCGTCCAGTCCATCGGGATCAATTACCTACGAGGACACAGTTGCGCCAAATATTCATATCAGAAAAATCTTCTAATTAAGCTCCACAAATGGAGGTAGTGAACTTATAGTACGAGTGCACGTACTTACCTTGCAAGATATTGCGTTGAAGAAATAACATAGGTTTGTGATTGTCTCTCTGACTTTAACTGGGAGAATGCCTCTGATAGCAATGGGAAGCATCTGTGACATCAAGACATGACAGTCGTGGGACTTCATGCCAACCAGTCTTAGGTCCTTCATAGACACAAGTTTTTTCAAGTTCGCGGAGTACCCACATGGAACTTTAACACCGTGCAGGCACCGACAGAGTTCTGTTTTTTCGCTCTTGGACAACGTGTAGCAGGCCGGGGGGAGGTATGTACGCTTTCCATTCTCTAAAGGTGCAAGCTCAGTCCTTATCCCCATTTCCACCATGTCACGACGAGCTTTCACACCATCCTTTGTCTTTCCTGGAATGTTCAACAACAAACCAATCAAACTGTCACAAACATTGTTCTCTACATGCATGACGTCAATGCAATGTCGAACTTGTAAGTGCTCCCAGTACGGTAGATCCCAGAGAATCGATCTCTTCTTCCAAACATTTTTTTCTCGAGGTTTAGAATGCTTACCGAACTCAACTTTGATGTCGTTCACACGCGAGTAAATCTCCTTACCGGTCAGAAACACTGGAGCTGATCCCTTCTTAGGCTTCCCGTTAAATGATTTCCTCTTCTTACGGTACGTGTGATGCACCGGAAGAAACCTGCGGTGACCCATGTACACTGTTTTCTGGCAGTTTCGCAGCCACATGCTCTCAGTTTCATCTAGGCAAATAGGGCAAGCCTTGGCTCCTTTCGTACTATACCCCGACAAATTGCCGTAGGCAGGAAAATCATTTATGGTGCAAAATATCAGGGCCCGCAAGATGAAATTCTCTTTCTTGTATGCATCCCACACCTGCACACCCTCGCTCCACAATTTCTGTAAGTCCTCGATTAAAGGCGCTAGAAACACGTCAATATCATTTCCGGGTTGTCTGGGTCCTGAGATTAGTAACGCCATCATGATGTACTTGCGCTTCGTGCATAACCAAGGAGGAAGATTGTAGATGCATAAAAGAACCGGCCAAGTGCTGTGCCGGCTGCTCATATTACCATGTGGGTTCATACCATCTGTACTCAGCCCGAACCTTACATTCCTAAGTTCGCCGCCGAACTCAGCAAATATTCTGTTGATGTTTCTCCATTGAATAGAATCAGCTGGGTGTCTCAGTTTTCCGTCTTGTTTCCGGGCTTCAGCATGCCAACGCAAGTGCTTCGCGACTTTCGGATTTGCAAACAGCCGCTTCAATCTAGGTATCACAGGCAAGTACCACACAGTTTTTGCCGGGGGCCCTTTCCTTACCTCGTGACGTTCACTGTCAATCCGGTCCCTACGCGTATACCTCGATGCGCCGCATCTTGGACAAACATGCAAACTGGAGTACTCGTTACGGTACAACACACAATCATTTGGGCATGCGTGTATTCTTTCGATTTCCATTCCCAATGGACACAACAGTTTTTTGGCTTGGTAAGTAGATCTTGGCAACTCATTTCCCTCTGGAAGCATGTCCGCTAGAAGATCTAATAGTGCCGTGAAACTCTTATCACTCCAACCGTTTCCTGCCTTCAAGTTATATAATCTCAGCACAGAAGACAGTTTTATAAATGTTGCACATCCAGGGAACAGAGGCTTCTCAGAGTCAGCAATCAGTTTCTCAAATTCACAGAAGTCATTTTCGTTGTAATCTTCCTCTACATCACGTAACATCTCATCTAGATTGTCATCATCATCATCTACGTGCACATCGGAATGAACATTACCAAAATTGGGATGATCATCGATATTATTGCAATCCACATCCGAGTCGTGCTGATTGGTAGTAGTGGTGCTTGTTTCCTGAAGATCTTCGCCATGCCATATCCAACGGGTGTATCGCGCGTTAAAACCACGACGAATCAAATGACTCTTAATTTGATCAGAGTTGCTAAACCTCTTCAAGTTCATACAATCTGTACAAGGACAGAGCATATTTTTCTCTCCCTTCCTCTCCTTTTGTTGCTCAGCAAATTTAATAAACTCATTCACACCATCCAAATATTCAAGAGTAATACGTTTTATTCCATACATCCAATATTTCCTGTCCATCTACAATTAACAAAATTTAACGAGTAAGCCATGCATGAAACCTGCCCGATTAAGTTATGTATATGTACATGTACAGCCTCTTACAACAGATACATGTGTTGAACCCTAGCCTGACGAAATTAACACTAATTAACCTAGCTAACTACACAATACAAGCTAGTTAGCTCCTAAAACATGACGCATTTCCAGCTACCAAGCTCCCAAGCTTAGAGCTACAAACTTGGAACTACACAATACAGCTAGCTTGCAAGTAGAGAGGAAGGGAGATCTAGAGGGAGAGAGAGATAAGTGTCGACGATTAAGCATACCTTAAAGAGAGCGGCGCAATCAACTTCCCTCCAGCCTGCGCTGATCACCCTAGCAGTGTAGCTGGAACTTTCGTCACAAACAGAGGGACACAGAGTGCAACAGAACAAATTAAAGAGCAGCTCAGCAATGGTCGAGTGGGGTTTTCCTTATAATGGACATTTTTCTAACGGTAAATACATGAAATAACCGTCAGACTAACTTAGGTAATTTGCCGCTCACATATTCTATCGGTAAAAACACACACATACCGTTAGAGAATATACATTACTAAGCAAATATATGTGTTTTCCTATCGGTAAATATGTGTACTTACCGTT
Source organism: Pharus latifolius (assembly GCA_019359835.1). NCBI lineage: Eukaryota > Viridiplantae > Streptophyta > Magnoliopsida > Poales > Poaceae > Pharus > Pharus latifolius. Next base: position 70,367,704 of record CM033323.1, read on the forward strand.
AGATCATGCATGACACAGCACGCACATGAGTTTTTCTATCGGTAAATATGTGTACTTACCGTTAGAATATGCATGACTGAACAAATATATGTATTTTTCTATCGGTAAATATGTGCATTTAACGTTAGAATATGCATGACTAAACAAATATATGTGCTTCCTATCGGTAAATATGTGTATTTACCGTTAGAATATGCATGACTGAGCAAATATATGTATTTTTCTATCGGTAAATATGTGCATTTACCGTTAGAATATGCATGACTGAACAAATATATGTGCTTTCTATCGGTAAATATGTGTATTTACCGTTAGAATATGCATGACTGAACAAATATATGTGTTTTCCTATCGGTAAATATGTGTACTTACCGTTAGAGGAGGTACTGTTACCAAACTGGGACAAACATGCACATGCCATTTCTCACATTCAAGGAATCATATCAATGTAACATCAAACAGATCTTACATCAAACGGATCTTAACTAGAAGATAAAGCAATATATTAAATGCTAATTTGTGGATTAACTAGGAGACACAAAAATACTTTTCGTAGGTAGTTGGGACTTCATCTTGCCAAAGAAATTACAGATGCCAGTTCACAAATTCAGGTACAAACATACACATGCCAGTTCACCAATACAAATTCAGGTACAAACATACACATGCCAGTTCACAAATTGAAGTGCATGTCTGAAACAGCAGTACAAATACACACCTACCTACCAATACAATTAAATACACAAATGCTCCCTGCACATTCAAGTTCATGTCCCAATTAGCAATACATGATACACAAATATACAACAATATACAAATACAACAATTCACACATTCGATGTATATTACAAAAGCCACGTCTGAAATTAACAACAGATCACGACGAGGACCCAGTGGCCCATACATGCATTTTACATAAAAGGGAACCTTTGCAGGTTGCCACAATGCAACTACCGCCTACAAGTTAGACCTGATACATCACAAATCCATTCATCCAAAACAGCAAATGTCTGAACCACATTGGACTTAACCATAGGAGTTCAGTTCGAAGACGCCCGAGGAGCTGGAACTGCCGTCGACATACATTTGTACGTATTGGTGATTTCCTCGGACTCAAACTCGATCAACTCAACTCAACTCAACTCAACTCCATTAACAAAAAGAACCTACCTTCCAAGATGTTGTTCTGTGTAGTGATGGTGTAGAATGGCTGTGCAAATAACAACAATTCTTCTTCTCCAAGCAGGTAAGCATCTGGCCACAAACTGGTGCATGCAAAAACATGTAAGATGCTTTCTATAGGTCCTGATTTGAGAAACACGCCAGGCTTAAGCATCTTCTCGACCGAGCCAACCAAGATCTCGCCCTTCACGTCCTTCCAGCTCTCGACGGTGATCTTCACCATTTCTTTCACCAACAAGCCAACGTAGGCAGCGTACTGCGATGAAGAACCGTGAAATACGTTGCCCCTCACGAGCATCATCCAAGGACCTGAACAGATCATAATCATATTGAAAAGAAGACACATCAAAATGAAGGATACAAAAAAAGCAGAATTATTGCCATGATCGGATTAGAATAATCTAACAATATTGCGGAAATTTTACGTACCTTCCTTGGGATGCCGACGTCTAGAGGGCGTCGATGGAGGTGCGGAGGTGCAGCGGTCCCCTGTAGAGGTGCGCCGGCCGTCCATGGAGCTTACGGGTTAGGACTACGAGCCCCAGATGAACTGTGAGAATGAAAGAGACATACCCGTGTATTTATACAATTATATATTTTCTATCGGTAAGAAAACAGAATACCGTTAGTAATAAAAACATCTGTAGAAGCCGAATGGTTCTATCGGCACAATAAATATTACCGATAGGAATTTTTGTCCATACTCTATCGGTGTGTACGTACATTACCGATAGAATATTACTAGTTGTAGAAGGCCAACAGTTCTAAGATATTTTGTGCAATATTCTACCGGTATAAACATTCATTACCGATAGAATAAAACTATTAGAAGACGAACAGTTCTAAGCAATTTTCTATATATTCTAACGGTAAAAGAATCCATTACCGATAGAATAAAAATATTTGTAGAAGGTCAACTATTCTATCGGCGAACTACATATTGCCGATAGGAATTTTTAATATACTCTGTCGGTATATTCATACAGTAGCGATAGAATAAGTCTAGTTGTTGAAGTCGACCAGTCCTATCGGCGCACAACATTCTTCCATCAGTACTTATGCATCTCTTCTAACGGCAAATATGTTCATCACCGCTAGAGTAAATCATACTATTTATTCTATCGGTAAGTTTCTTAGAAACCGATAGGGAAAATACATCCGTCGGGCTTTTATGACCGCGAGGGACATTTTCTATCGGTTTTGTGCTGTTTCGCTAATAACCGATAGAAGATAGGGGTTAGTAGACTGCATTTCTGTACTAGTGCTCAAATCTCTAACCGCTCCTTTATCTAGTCAACCTTCTCTCAAGAAGTGACCTAGATCTCGAGCCGGATTAGTGTGATGAGTTATCCAAACCTCGATTTCACTAATGATGTACTTTACCACTCCGGCAAGGCGTGCTCGACCCTTTCACAAGATGTTTTGAGGCTTCTTCACAATCTTCCTTGAAGAGCTCTCCAAAACCTTCTTCCTAGCCGTCTAGGAGTCGGCAAACTCCAAGAGTAACAAGCCGGTGATGATCACTTATCGCTCTTCTAGTGCCACAAGATTGATTTAATGATCTAAATGCAATGCACTAGAAGATCTCAAATGCACACTCTCTCAAATTCAAGAATTAGAACTCTAGAGTATATGAAACTTGCTTTAGCTCTCAAGGATGATGACAATGTTCACAAATATGCCAAAAGTTATGAACAGGGCCGTGCATGGGAGTATATATACCCCCCACAATAAATATAGCCTTTACCAGCCGTTGGGAGAAAAAGATCACTTGGCGGTCAGACCGCAGGTATAAGCCCGGTCAGACCGCCGCAATTGCAATGGCATTAAACAGGTGCAATTAATGCTCACCTGCCCTTGTCGGGCGCATACACGATCAGACCGGAGCCAATGGCGGTCAGACCGTGAAACCGTCCAGAGACGACATAGTTTCTGGACACGTTATACGGTCAGGCCGATAAATACAGACAGACCGGCCATACGGTCAGACCGTAGTTCAAAAACTCGGTCAGACCGATTTCTCGGTCAGACCGGTCTAACAAACGGTCAAACCGTCATAACACAATATGATTCAGAAAGATAGATCATGAAGTTCTAGGAGACTGACCTAGGTCTTAACTACGGACAGACCGACCTCATTAAGAAATAAAAAACACTTTAACAACTTCGGTCAGTCCGAGTAAACATTCGGTCAGACCGGCTAACAATCGGTCAGACCGACTGAGACTGAATTTGTCTGAAATGAATGAAACACTGCATTTTCAAAGTATATGACCTTCTAGTATGCAATGCAAGTTGATTTTATGATTTGTGGCACATAGATGAACTATTTCGTGATACACCACATGCTCCTCTTAATAGTACGGCATTTATCCTAAAATCCAGTCAAAATTCTTCTCTAATCACCTTAGACAGGTAAAATGGAAAAAGATCCTATTCCGTACCTTTGCCTCTTTGTTCAATGTCTTTTCTTCATCCTTTGCCTTTAATTATCCTGTCTTTTAAGTTTGATCTTGACACAACTTAACAGGTAACGTTAGTTCAACATTTGTAATTGTCATTAATTACCAAAACACTCTTTAGGGGCCTAGAAGCTACAATCTCCCCCTTTTTGATAATTGATGACAACATAAAGAGAAGATGATTGAGTTTTGAGCATTAAAAGGATTTTTCAATAAGCATAGTAGAGAAAGACACACTCCCCCTAAAAGTATGAATATGAGAATTTTGGCATTTTGGTGGAGTTCAAGCATGTATATAAGATGATATCTCAATTCATTCTCTATATAATCATGAAGTATCACAAGTGTTTTTAAAACATCACATAGGTCACGAATAAGACATTCAATTCAACACATGATATCAACATCACAAGGTCATATGAAAATAACATAAACACATCTCATATATCATGAAGTAACAATCTCACAAAAGTGTCATCCAACATAAATGTCATCCACATAGGTTAACCAAACATCACAAAGAAGTTAAAACTTTACATCAAATCTCTCCCCTACTCTCTTCTCTCCCCCTTTGGCATCAATTGCCATAAAATCTAAGAATCGGCGGGAGCATCATCATCTGGAGGATGGAAAGGAGGAGTCTGAGGGAATCGAGTGTAGAAGTGAGCGGAGAAGGCGTCGAAACGCTGCTCGAACTGATCCTGGCGCGACGAGAAGGTCTGGAATTGATCATTCAACGCCGCCAAGTCTGAGCATGCAAGCTCAAGCCCCTGGAGAAGAGTAGCGAACTGATCCATCATCGGTTGATGGAACTGCTGCTGGAACTGTGTAAACCAGGCAGGAGCTTGGCTAGACTGTGCTGGCTGCTGAGCCTGAGGCTGAGGAGGAGGAGGCATAGGCTGAGCCGGCTGCTGTTGCTGCTGAGGCTGTGGCTGTGCTCCATGGCCTCGAGCTAAGACACGCGGATTGACACTAAACGACTTATAGCCGAGATGTCTGATGTCACATGATCCGCGAGGGAACTTCGTCTTCTAGAGCAGCAAAGACATGATATATGGAGCAAAGTATAGGTTCGGAAGAGTGGTTACTGAGACATCCTCAATTGTCTTCAAGATGAAAGAGACAATGTTGATCCGATGACTCTTGAGGATGTGGTCGATAAAGTTCCAATAGTAATCTCGGACCGCTTCTCGATTTCCACTCTTTGGATGGATCGTGGCTCGTATGATTTTGTTGACCACAGCATGGAGGACTTTGAGACCTGTAACGGTGCCAGGTATGATCCGCTGTCCACCTCCCGGCTGCTCATAAAACTGGAGCCAGTCATCCTCATGGAGGTAATCCTCATCCTCCATATTGATCCCCTCCTTCATTTCCTCATAATTTATCTTGTTTGCCGCAGCAAACTCCTCAAAAGTGGCCTCATACCGCCTAGAGCCTGTCATCCACATGATCTTCTGGTCCGCCCATCTGATCTCGATCGTAGCATAAAACTGTCTGATAGCAGTGGCGTTCCATGGGCATTTGTGCTCCACAAAGTCATAGAGACCAATGTCCTTGAAGATCTGCACCAAGGGAGCCATGATGGGCTGATTCACCACATACGCCCATTCGATCCACTTGTGCTAGAAAATGTTCTTGTGGATCAGATGCCCATAGAATGCATCCTGTTGGGTCATCGAGTGGAAATGAGGAGTCGTGGAGTCATTTGCATGATTGTAGGCGTAGGAGGTCCTCGCCTTCGTGTAGTCACTTGACGTCCAGTTCTTCTTCGGGCCTTGATAAGCGTGGACGTTTATTTCATCGTCCTCACTCTCGATGTCCATGCCCACATGCGAAGATCCGCCACGATGAGACGACTGTTCTGTTTCTGAATCTCCGGGCGAGGGCACCCAATCATCATCGTGACTGTCGCTACTGCTCGAGGGAAGAGCCCTTTTTGGCCGTTTCACCAATTTCTTCTTGTTCGTCCGGATGGAGACATTGCCTTGAGTTCCTCGACCACTATAAGATTTGGAAGATATGCAGCTGGTAAGAAACTAGGAAACAAGAATGTATGACGAGAATAGAGACAACAACTGAACAGCAAACTCTGGCTCTGCTGTTGATGTCGGACAGACCGAAACAGGAGCGGTCAGACTGGCGCAACTGTAGAGTTAGGGTCTGTCAAGATTCCAGGGATTTAGGAGAATTTAAGGTGCAATGTGGACAAATAAACGAGTAAAGGCAATCAGTGCATCAATAGGAAGAATCAATTTTAGGTTTTGAAAGGATTTAAACTTGATTCACCATAATTGCCCTAAATCCCAAGATGAACAGGAAACAAATTTATTCACGAAGAAGAATCTGAGAAATATACCTAGAAGACATGGTTTGGAGGTGATCTTGATCCACGGTTTGTCCGGGGGATCGCTAGGGTTTGACCGGAGAAGAAGAATACAAAGATTTGAGGCGCACGTGAAAGAGACAAGTGGGGAAGAAAGTGAAAAAGGACAGAGATTCGGGATAAAAAGGTCTCTGGTCGTGAAAATTCGGTCAAACCGTGGGTAAGAGACCGGTCAGACCGCTGGAAGCAGGGATTTTGAGATGCTCTCTGGAGATGCATTCGGTCAAACCACTGGAAGGACTGAAAAACTTGGGGGAATTTGTTTGATTTGATGCTCACAAGAGATTTTGATAAGGTAAGATATATATATAAGATAACTATAAGTAAGATATAGACAATATCACCAAAGGGGAAGTATTTATCTTACAAATTAACATATTTTTGGTTCATTTTACTCAATTACCGATAAAGGAGCCTAAAATGCTCTAAAATGAGAAGTACATGTAATCAAGTAACAATTTAAGCACAACCAATATGAGTTCAACATTTCAATCCACATTTGATATATCAATGACGTTAAGCTCATTTCGGAGTTTACAAAAACGACTTTCATCTAAGGGCTTAGTGAATATATCCGCTAATTGATCTTCGGTTCTCACATTATCCACCACCACATCACCTTTGCTAACATGATCTCTAAGGAAGTGGTGTCGGATATCTATATGCTTGGTCCGAGAGTGTTGAACTGGATTTGTGGCTATTTTCACCGCACTCTCATTATCACACAAAAGAGGCACTTTTTCAAATTTTATTCTATAATCCAACAAGGTTTGCCTCATCCAAAGCAATTGTGCACAACAACTACCCGCGAAAACATATTCCGCTTCGGCGGTTGATAAAGCTACAGAGTTTTGTTTCTTGGAGGACCAAGATACTAAAGATCTTCCTAAAAGTTGACAACTGCCAGATGTGTTTTTTCTATCCACTTTACATCCCGCATAATCGGAATCAAAATATCCAATTAATTTGAATTTAGCACCTTTTGGATACCACAACCCTATACTAGATGAATATTTTAGATACCTCAAAATGCGCTTAACGGCCATTAAATGACTTTCTTTAGGAGAGGCTTGAAATCTTGCACACATACAAACACTAAACATAATATCGGGCCTAGAAGCAGTAAGATACAGTAAACTACCAATCATAGATCTATAAAGCTTTGAGTCTACCGGTTTACCTCCTTCGTCAGAGACAAGGTGACCGTTTGTGGTCATTGGTGTCTTGATTGGTTTAGCTTCTTCAAGTCCGAACTTCTTGAGTAGGTCATTCACATATTTGCTTTGACAGACCAAGCCAGAGTTCCAGGAGCTTAGTGCGAAGGGCCAGGCTAACCAAGCCAAGAATACCCACCCACACAGACTAGGCAGTGGTGGGTATGTGGGGAAGAAGGCGTTGTGGAGGAAGCAGGACGAGGAGGCTTCCCAGTCTTCGGCCGGCAATCCTTATGCGGGCATAATGGACGTGCGCGCCCGCAATTGGTGCCGAGCAAGATCGACGATGACCTCCTCCGGAAGCGTCTCTTTGAATAACCCTGCGGACAGGGAAGTGATCGACCGGCTGGTAAGATTGTCCGATCACGTACTATCCTCGTAACACACATGCAATGGGTTGTATTGCTAAGTTCTCCTGTTGCAGGTGACGCTGAGTGCGCAGGCGGCATCCGGAGAGTTCAACCCGAGGAGGGACAGGGATATCCTCACAGCGGCGCTAGGAAACAAGGAGTATCCAGGCCGCGTGCGCGGCCTCGGTGCCATTGTGCCTTGGAGGCATGGTTTCCCTGATGATGAGGAGGCGGCTAAGAGGAGAAAGAGATCCACCAAGCCCGCGATGAACGGCTCAAGGAGGAGATGCGATCGGAGTTCGCTGTTCGGGACAAAGCACTCCTGCAGCAGTTGTCGGAGATGCGGTCCATGTATGAAGAGCTAAGAAAGGCGACCCAGGGCACCCCCCTTCTAGCAGCGAAAGTACCGACCTCCATTCTTGGCCACCGTAGTAGCTGCGCATCTGCGCTGGGGTCTTCGCAGACGGAGCCCTCTCCAAAGTATCCGGTGGACTTTCTGCAGGTAATGACCGTTTGTCTATGTTAATTCATTCGAAAGTGAAAAGCGGTGAAATTCAATATGTTAATGCGCACTGTTTGTAGGAACCCGCCTCCTGCAAGCTTATGGTGCTGGCTGGTCTCTTCCCGATCGAGGCTGGCCGTGGGATGGTGCAACCATGCACGGCGGGGGCCACAATTCACGGTGCCCCTCTATGTGAGGGTTTTGCACGGGTCCAGGTAGACAGTGTCTTTGACCATTGGAAGGGTTTTCCGTTGGAGAAACCGCCGAACAACGAGATTACCACTCTCGAGGATGCGGTGCACACGTTCATGCAATGGCCCAAGAAAGACATCGTCCTGGATGAGGTAATTCCCCCACCAGTTTCATAATTCGTACTGGTAATAATAGCCCTCAGAGTTAGTGTCCTAATACGTAGGTTCTTACATAACAAACATCACAGACCAACACACGGCCCACTAGCCAGCCGACCCCTTCGAGAAGCCAACCAACGAGTCCGATGACGAAGCTGACTCCGACTAGGAGGCAACCATTCAAGAAGCTGGCTAGTAGGGGAAAAGCAAAGAAGAGCCCGGCGAAGGAGAGCGAGAAGAGTGCACCAGCTCTCATGCCATTCGCTCTGGGGATGCCCATGGCCTCCGATACCACAATTTCGAGCATGGGGTTAGCATGCCAGAGCCTGCATGCATAGTACATGAGGAGAACAAACCAGACCAGGACGCAACGTCCGACGCACATCATGGTCAAGTACACAGTGGCAGAGTTCCATAACGACGTTGGACCTACCCGGTGACCTTCGAAGACCTGCACAATTTACTGAACAAAGATGCGCTCGACTTGTCAATCCTACGGTCTTGGGTGCTGTAAGTATCCTACTATCCTACGCCTGTTCGTGCATATACGGATATATGTCATTTATTAATTGGTTACTTCCGTGCAGCTGCATGACTAGCTATGCCAAATCTAAGGGCATACCTGTTGGTTTCTTGGACCCCCAGATGGTCGCCGAGGTGATGTTTAGGACCGACGCAGACTTCGTTGTCGACTACATCAAAAGAGGGTTGCTTGCTCAGGTCGACAAGGAGTATATACTTGTACCCTACAACCAGAGGTGAGTGCTTTCATCAGTACTTCATCCGTAGATTAGTGTCTCCATGTGCACACCCCCAAACTTAGATTAATTTTTAATTCTTGACGTGTAACATGTAGCTACCACTGGATCCTGCTGCTACTTATTCCGAAAAGGAACAAGGTGTTCTACCTTGATTCATTGCAGAGGAAAGGGTGCTCGTATTGCGGTACACGAGATGTATTCGAAAGGTGATGATATGCATGTGGACCTGTCTTGCATGCATCTAGATTTACTGTCCTCAAATTGTCAATTTCAACTATCCTCAAACTGTCAATTTTGACTATCTACAGGGCTTTCACGAACTACTTTGCCGAGGGAGGGCGACAACATGAGCGGCGAGACGATAAGTTTCAGTGGTTACAATTTTCGGTACAAATTTCAACTGGCATCTGTTTTACTTTATAACGTGTCCCCAGCTAACTCTCGGTCTGTAAATTGGCAGTGCCATCAGCAGCCGGACGACAATACATGTGGGTTCTACATGATGCGCCACATATATGACCTGATCATCACCCCTCACCACCCAGATTTCCCCGAGGTATACAACTGCTCCCCTTTGTATCGATTTGGCAGAATTTACAACTGCATTAAGCTAATTTCTTTCTGTACCAACTCTTGCTGTAGGGGGTCGACTTCCCTTCGGAAAGCTTTGACCCTCGGGAGATTGGTATTGTCCGAAGGATGCTCGCTGAGTTTTTCCTTATGGAGGTCATATCAACCAAGGGGAAGTTTAGGGATCCGCAAGGTTAGTATTAGTGCGGTCTCACATTTCTTTGTACATCTAACACACTGACTTTAATTGTCGATTACATTTATTTGTTCAATCTTAATTGTACATATTTGTGAGTTCTGTGCTGTATATATGAAATGCTATTGTACATGTTTCTAAGTTGTGTGCATGTATATATGAGACTGTATATATTTGAGTACTGTGCAAGTATGAAATTCATGAACTGTATATATGAAATGCTATTTGTACAGACGGTTTTGATCTTACAAACCGTCTGAAATTATAACCGTCACCGATAATGACACTATCACAGATGGTTTTGACCTCAGAACCGTCTGTGATATCACACTATCACAGACGGTTCTAAATTATAACACTATCACAGATGGTTTTGACCTAAAAACCATCTGTGATATCTCACTATTACAGACGGTTCTGAGATTATAAACCGTCTGTGATAAGGAAACAATCACAGACGGTTCCAAGATTACCACCGTCGCTGATAATGACAATATCGCAAATGGTTTTGACCTCAAAGTTGTCTGTGATACTCTAAATACACAGACGGTTCTGAAACAACCGTCTGTGATAAGGACGCTATCACAGACGGCTCCTAGGTCATAACCGTCTCTGATAATATAAGTATCACAGACGGTTTTGATCTCAGAACCGTCAGTAATAATGTGAGTATCGCAAACGGTTCTGAGGTCATAACCGTCTCTGATAATTTGAGTATCACAGACAGTTTTGATCTCAAAACCGTCAATAATCACAGACGGTTATGAGGTTATAACCGTCTCTGATAATTTGAGTATCACAAACGGTTCTGAAGTTATAACCGTCTCTGATAATGTGATTATCGCAGACGGTTCTGATTTCATAACCGTCTGTGATAATGTGAGTATCCCATATGGTTTTGACATCAGAACCGTCTGCGATACTCATATTATTACTGACGGTTCTGAGATCAGTACCGTTTGTGGTAGTATGAGTATCTCAGACGACTTTGATGTTATAACAGTCTGTGTAGTATGAGTATCACAGACGGTTCTGATGTTATAACAGTTTGTATAGTATGAGTATCACAGATGGTTTTGATCTTATAACAGTCTGTGAAGGGAAAGATCACAGACGGTTCAAAACCGTCAGTGATAGTACATGATTATCACTGACTCGAATATCACTGACGGGTAAGAACCGTCTGTGATGACTGTTTTGACCCGACTGTGATAATGAATTCTGTAGTAGTGTACATTTAAATGCCCGTGCAAAAAATGCTCTCTTTGCCGGTTTGTCTTTAAATGAGTTCAACCGTGTGAGTAATCTTACGACCGCTCACAAGGTTTGGACCACCCTCGAAGAAATCTACGAGGGCACAACTAAAGTCAAAGAGGCAAAGTTACTCATGGTAAGGCAACAATATGAGACATTCACAATATCGTCAACCGAGTCCGTTGATTCCATGTTCACTAGGTTGAACAATATAGTAAATGAACTCAAGGGGCTAGGAGTTGTTTTTTCTGACCTTGATATTGTAAGAAAGATGCTCAGGGTGCTTCCAGAAAGCTTCGACACTCTAGTCATGGTGCTCACCAACTCCGATCTGTCGACCACCACGCCTACTGATCTCTATGGGAACCTCATCACCCATGAGATGCATCGGAAGAAAAAGAAGGAAGCGGCCGAACCTTCGGAAACAAAGAAGAAGGCATTGGCTTTCAAAGCCAGCTCCAAAATGGACTCAAGCGACGGCTCCTCTGACGAAGATCTAGCTCTAATGGTAAAAAATACTCAAAACCTTCTTCGCAGGTTACACAAGAAGGGTGTCAACATCCACACTCGACCAAAGGGGCCGAAGCAAACAAACTTCGAGGACATCATATGCTACGAATGTCACGAAAAGGGACATATAGCATCAAGATGTCCCAACAAGAACAAGACTTTGAATAACAAGAAGAAATTCTTCAAGAAGATAAATGAAGCAACAAAAGAAGCCTGCTTCGGAGAATGGATGTCCAGAGGTGAGAGCTCCGACTCCGACTCCGACGATGAAGGAGGTTGCTCCCAAAAGCTAGCCAGACTAACTCTCGGCAACATTTCTACTAGTCCGGCAACATTTCTACTAGCCGGACTAGCTCCCAAAAGGTACACTCTAACGATCCTTCATATGATGAATTAGTTGAAATGATCACTGAATTAAATGAAGTTTATGGAGCTACTAAAAAGAAGTATAAAGCGCTTAAAGAAGAACATTCTTCTCTACGCACTCAATATTCTGAATTGAAAGAATCATATGAAAATCTGCTCATTAAAGATATTACAAATGATCCACCTAAAGTAGATGTAGCCATTTCATGTCATCTAGATTCTGATACTATTCCTACTAGTCATCATATACCATGTGCTTCAAATGATACTATCTTAAATGAGAATAATGAACTTAAGGCACAAGTTGAAAAACTTGGTAAAGGGTTAGAAAATTGCTACAAAGGTAAAGTATCCCTTGAGCTCATTCTGAGCAAAAAAAAAGTGTTCATTTAGAAAAGAAGGTCTTGGACACTTTCCGAAGAAAGGAAAGAAACCAAATACTAAAATTACTTTTGTAAAAGCATGCAACACATTTTGTTTTAAATGTCATGAAACTGGTCATTCGCATGAAGCATGTCCTTTATTGACTCCAAATTATTTTGATACTTGCTACATGCTTCAAAAGTCGAAGAAGGGATATGCTATAGCAAAGTATGTTGGTGCACCCATGCTAAATAAAAAGAAGAAAACAATTTGGGTGCCCAAAGCTTTGATTGCTAACATTGAAGGACCCAAAAAGGTTTGGGTACCTAAAAAGACTTGATTCTTTTGTTTATGTAGGTGAACTACAAGACCGGTGAAAAACATTGGGTACTTGATAGCGGATGCTCCGAACACATGACCGGCAACAAGAAATTGTTCACCTCAATAGAAGACAACTCAAGCGAAAATCAAAAGATCACCTTTGGCAACAATCATCAAGGAAATGTGGTAGGCTTGGGTAAAATTGCTATATCCATTGATCTCTCTATCTCAAATGTTTTATTGGTTGAATCTCTGAATTTTAATTTGCTTTCCATTGCACAAATTTGCGATCTTGGATTTCGTTGCACATTTTATCCTAAAGAAGTTTTAGTTGAAAGTTTGAAAGACAATTCTTTGATTTTTAAAGACTTTCGTTTTGGAAATCTTTATTTGGTTGATTTTCACTCCAAAGATGCATCTCTTTCAACATGTCTTGTCTCTCAAACCTCAAAAGGTTGGCTATGACATAGAAGACTTGCACATGTTGGAATGCATCAATTGAAAAAGCTTTTAAAACGTGATTTGGTTATTGGCTTAAAGGATGTAAATTTTGAAAAGGATAAACCTTGTAGCACCTGTCAAGCTGGCAAGCAAGTAGCTACTTCACATCCGATTAAGCGTGTTGTTTCGACTTGCAAACCTTTAGAACTATTGCATATGGATTTATTTGGACCTTCTGAGTTCCAAAGTATCAGGGGTAGCAATTATGGTTTTGTGATTGTTGATGATTTTACTCGCTACACTTGGGTTTTCTTTATTTATCAAAAATCTGAAACCCCCGATGTTTTCAAAAGTTTTGCAAAACGTGTTTCAACTGAATTCGAACTTTTCATTAAGAAAATCCGTAGTGATCATGGTGGAGAATTTATTAATTCAACTTTGGTTGATTTTTGTGATTCTCTTGGAATTAAACACAAATTTTCAACTTCTTACACTCCACAGCAAAATGGAGTCGTAAAAAGGAAAAATCGAACACTAATAAAAATGGCAAGAACAATGCTAAGTGAGTATGATACTCCTACTCGCTTTTGGGCTGAAGCCGTGCATACCGCTTGCTATTCTATTAATCGGCTCTATTTGCATCCACTTCTGAACTTAACTCCTTATGAACTTCTTCTTGGGCGTAAGCCAAATATTTCTTATTTCCGAGTTTTTGGATGCAAATGTTACATTCTTAAGAAAAGAAATTTTGGTGGTAAATTTCAAAGAAGAGTGGATGAAGGCTTTTTAGTCGGATACTCTACCACTAGCAAAGCCTATCGTGTTTTTAATAAGAATACAAGTTGTATTGAAGAATCTTGTGATATAGAATTTAATGAAACTAATGGCTCGCAAAAGGAGCAAGTCTCTCATGAAGTTTCAGGTGAGGATCTTCAAGAAGCTGTGAAGGACATCGCCATTGGAGACATCAAGCCAAGAGAAGATGTTGAGAACATTGAGAATGATGATCAAAATGTATCATCATCTCATGTTAATCCTCCAGAACCAAGTCAAGAAGAAGCAACACAAGAAGAAGCAACAAGGCAACATCAAACGATCACCAAGGATCACCCTCTAGATCAAATCTTGGGTGATGTCAGTAAGGGTCTTCAAACTCGCTCTCATATTGCAGCATTTTGTGAACATCATTCTTTTGTATCATCTTTAGAACCTAAACATGTTAATGAAGCTTTAAATGATCCTGATTGTGTAAATGTCATGCATGATGAACTTAACAATTTTTCTAGGAATAAAGTTTGGACTTTAGTTGAAAGACCCAAGGATTATAATGTAATTGGAACAAAATGGGTTTTTAGAAATAAGCAAGATGAAAATGGTGTAGTAATTAGAAATAAAGCTCGTCTTGTTGCACAAGATTTTACTCAAGTCAAAGGTTTAGACTTTGGTGAAACTTTTGCACCTGTAGCAAGACTTGAAGCTATTCGTATTCTTCTTGCTTATGCATCAAACTTTAATATTAAGTTATTTCAAATGGATGTTAAAAGTGCATTTTTAAATGGTGAGATATCTGAACTAGTATTTGTTGAACAACCTCCCAGTTTTGAAGATTCAAAATTTTCAAACCATGTGTTTAAATTGTCTAAAGCTCTCTATGGTCTCAAGCAAGCTCCTCGAGCTTGGTATGAACGACTTAGAGACTTTCTTTTATCAAAAGATTTTAAAATTGGGAAAGTTGATACAACTTTGTTTACAAAGAAAATTGAAAAAGATTTGTTCATTTGTCAAATATATGTTGATGATATTATCTTTGGATCTACTAATGAACATTTCTGTCATGAGTTTGGAGAAATGATGTCTAGGGAATTCGAGATGTCAATGATTGGCGAGCTAAGCTTCTTCCTCGGACTTCAAATCAAGCAACCCAAGAACGGCACGTTCGTGAGTCAAACAAAGTACGTGAAGGACTTGCTCAAGCACTTTGGGATGGAAGATGCTAAGGCGATCAAAACCCCCATGGCAACAAATGGACAACTCAACTTGGACAACAATGGAAAATCGGTCGATTCTAAACTCTATAGGTCTATGATTGGTAGCTTGTTGTATCTCACTGCATCTAGGCCTGATATCATGTTTAGTGTGTGTTTATGTGCTAGATTTCAGTCAGATCCTAAGGAATGTCATTTGATTGCTCTTAAAAGAATCCTTAGGTATTTAAAATGCTATCCCAACCTAGGTCTTTGGTATCCGAAAGATGCAAACTTTGAATTAATTGGATATTCGGATTCTGATTATGCTGGGTGTAAGATTGATAGAAAAAGTACATCTGGTAGCTGTCAACTGTTGGGGAGATCATTAGTATCATGGTCATCTAGGAAACAGAATTCTGTAGCTCTCTCCACAGCTGAAGCTGAATATGTGTCTGCAGGAAGTTGTTGTGCTCAATTATTATGGATGAAGCAGACATTTTTGGATTATAGAATTAAATTTGATAAAGTGCCACTCTTGTGTGATAATGAAAGTGCCATTAAAATTGCAAATAATCCTGTTCAACATTCTAGAACTAAGCATATTAAAATACGGCACCATTTTATTAGAGATCATGTGGCAAAAAGAGATATTGATGTAAGTTATGTTAGAACAGACATACAACTAGCAGATATTTTCACCAAACCCCTAGATGAAACTAGATTTTGCTTTCTCAGAGGTGAACTGAACATAATTGATATATCTAATGCTAGTTGATGTGTTATTTGTGTTAAAATATATTATAATATAATTTTATTCCCTCTGTGGTCAAATCCTGCTTCTAGTCGAATTTGCCCAAACTGACAGTCAGTTCCTTTGCTTAGGAGCCTGTTCTTAGCCTCTGGTCGAAGTCATTGACCATGCTGACAGTCGGTTTTACAAACTGACTGTCAGTTATGTGCATTCGTCTTTGGTCGTAGCTCCTGGTCGTTTTTGAGACTCAAACTGACAGTTAGTTTCATAAACTGACTGTCAGTTTCAAAACTCAGTTCTATGAACTAACTGTCAGTGTTGTACACTGATTGTCAGTTCCATTTTTCTGGGTTTGGAACTGACTGTCAGTATATCATACTGACTGTCAGTTTGTGTCTCCAAAACCCTAAAAACCCTGTTTCTTTTCCTCATCCTTTTGTCTCCTCCTCGCCACCGCTGTTCTTTTCGCCGCCTCCTCGCCGTTCCGTTTTGAACCTCACTGTGCCGCATTACCACCTCACCGCCAGCGCCGCCACATCGTCTTGTTGCGCCACCACCTCTCCGCGCCACCACCTCGTTGTGCGTCGTCGCACTTCGTCGTGCCTAGCCTCGCTGCTTCACCGTGCGTCGCTGTGCCAAGGCTCGTCGTTATTTTGTAGCACCTTGTCACCTCTCCTTGCCGTGTCCTCTCTCTCCAGCCGTTCTGATTGACGTCGTTGCTTCGTCGTTCGTCGGTTCCTCTGTTTGGTTCGGCTTCTCTGCTCAGGTCCTTTTCTCTCTATCTCTATTTTCTATTTTGTGATCACTCTGATCAACCGTCGTCTTCTCGTCGTGTGGCCCGTCGGAAGAACGCTGCAAACAGCAGTCGTTCAACGGGTCAGACGTCCGAGACCTGGCCTTCGCCTCCACCTGAGCGCGTGCCCGTGGATTATTCCCAGTGGCACGCGAGTCGCCTTCGCACCCTTCGCTCCACCAACCCCTGTCTCTTGCTGCGTCCCACTGGTCCTGACGCGTGCGATGTCCTCACCTTCTACACAAACCTCTGGCTCAACCTTTTCACCAGCATTTATAGCCGCGTCCCCATATTCGCCCACCGCTCTCTCTCCTGGCAGACGATCGCATCTCGCACAGGCATTGTGTCCCTGGCGGACTCTTTTGCTTCTGTCGGGATCTGCGATCTTGTCACCGATTCCTCCCTCCACTAGGCTGATGAGCCCATCTGCCAGTTCTACTCCACCGTCTTCATCTCTCCCTAGCGCAGCTGCTGACCCTGATTCTCCCGCATCTGATGATGATGCTGCGGGGGAGTCAGAGGACGAGACTCCAGCTCAGGAAACTGATCCGGCTCCAGCTGCAGATGTGAGCATCGGGTCCTCCTCATCTCAGCTCCAGCAGATCATTCAGACACAGCAGCAGATTTTGCACACTCAGGAGGAGCATCACCAGATATTGCTTCGTCTGATTGCCCAGCAAGAGCAGATTCTGGCCCGATTTCCTTTGTCCAGTACCTCAGTTCCTCGCAAGAGGGCCCACCAGGCTGCATCTTCATCTAATACAGCTTCAGGTCCTGCTGCTCCGACTCCTGCTGCACCAGCTTCTCCATCTCCGGCCGCTACTCCTCCGGTGTCCCCAGTCGTCGATGCGACTGGATCTCCTGCAGGCTCTGGGGATACAGCCGTGCTAGGCTTTTCTGATGATGAGCCTTAGGCTCTGATTTGTATCTTGACTCCCTTTTTGTGCTTGATGCCAAAGGGGGAGAAGTATTTTCTATATTTGATTCTAGATGTATGACTTTTTATTTTTATGTCATGGAGATATTGTTATGATTTGGATATGACTTTTTATTATGATTGGATATATTTGGATATGGATGAGTTGAGTTTCTTATATGATGTTTTGTGATACTCTAATACTTCTGTTGATTTATGATTGGTTTATGAGTATGATGTGATATATATGCATGTATGCTCTGGATCTGTGATTATATGTATCATTCTTATGCTCAGGGGGAGAATTATAATCTTATGCATACACTCAGGGGGATTTATTCATTTCTTTTATTATTATCGAACACTTGTTGTCATCAATCATCAAAAAGGGGGAGATTGTTGCATCTAGGCCTTTATGTCTAACCCTAATTTTGATGATTAATGAAAACAAAGTGTTTTAGACTAACTGTGCTTTTGAGACTTTTTGATACAGAGCTCCGTTGGGAAGAAATGCAAGATGATCAACATAAACTCGACGTAAAATGGATCAAGCACAAGTCGCAAAGATGAGAAGAAAATCGAGAGATGCAAAGGACCTAAGGTAATATTGTTTTTATTTCTACCGATCTCGGCGTATGGAGTTGATCGGTGTAGGATTTTATTTTTAGATTTAACCGTAATATAAAAAGGGGTTGCAAGTCCTATCTACACCTCTGAATAAACTGAGAAATTACTAGGTCATTGCATTGCATCTTTTCGGTTAGATTTGATTTGATTCTGTTTTAAAAGATTTGGTTTTCAGTTGAGTTTTTGATAGTAGAAGAGTTTTTCAATTTTTTAGAAAGAACTAGACAGATCTAGTTTTTACTTCTGTTGACAAAAATGTAGCCCTTAAAATTATATTTCAAACAAGCTATTAAACTCTCAATTTGGACTTATGGTTTTAAAGTTATGACTGTTTTTATCCAAGCTGACTGTCAGTTTGAATGTCAGTTCAGTTAAACTGACAGTTGTCCAGAGAGTGTGTTTTTTGAGCTGAAAATTTTTGAACTAAAATGACTGTCAGTTTGTATTTTGACCTCAAACTGATTTGCTTGTGTTTCTATTTGATCTGGACGTTTTGTGGTCGAACTGACTGTCAGTTTGTATTATCAGTTTCCATATACGACCACAAACGGCTAGCTAATTTTTATCCGTAAATTTTGTCAGCCGTTGAGTTTGGAACTGACTGTCAATTCCTCATACTGACTGTTAGTTTGCATTAATTTGTTTCCTTTTTGACCTCAAACGGCTAGCTGTGTTTTCTCCGGATTTTACTTCTTTATGGTCGTGACCCAAACTGACTGTCAGTTTGGTGAACTGACTGTCAGTTTGAGCTGCTGATTTTCAGCCTTAGCTCCAACGTCTCTTTTGAGACTTGAGGCTATAAATAGGGGTTTTTGGCATGTGCTTTTCATCATCCAGCAGCCTCACAACCTTATACACTCTTGAGATTTAGTTCTTATACAAAATCTTGATCTTTTGATCAAGTCGAGTGCTTTTCAGGTCCACCGAGTGCTTTCAGTTCGCATCTTTTACATCCTATTAGTTTCTCAGTGATTGTTAGAGATCTAGGGAAGACCTTGCTGCTTATTACTCTTGGTGAGCGCCCTCACCTAGACGGTTTGGAGGTGTGGCCGTTGATCTCTCCAGTTCGGATTTTGTCGGAGAGACTCGGCGTGTTGTGAAAGGCATCAGTGCTCGCCTTTCCGGAGTGGACAAGGAGCAACCACTAGTGAGAAATATCCTTCGTGGATATTGAAGCAAGACTCAATTCACTTGAGTGCTTCAACGAGGATTAGGGGAGACCAGGCGTGTCTCCGAGACCTTGGGAAAAATCTTGTGTTCGTTCTCTCTATCTTTTCATTTCAATATACTAAATTGCTTTTGGTTCTTCTCTTTTGCAACATTTGTTTTTAATTGAAAAGTTTTAAAGCCTCCTATTCACCCCCATCTAGTCAGCATCCTTGATCCTACATGTTCATCATGTTTCAGGGAATAAACGTACCAAATTTGGAGATATTTCAACATCGTTTGGATATGAAACAAACTGGAGAAAGAAACTGCTGAAAATCTAAAAAATAGGGATTTGGATCCGAAATCCGAAACCCGAATCCCGAATACGAAACAAACCCATTAATCCGTTTGACGCGTGCCCAGACCTGTTAGTCCGTTTAAGGCATTCCGCAGTTTGAATCTGAGTCAGTTTCCTTCCTAAACAAGTCTTGAGTTGTAATTGATTAATTCTAGAACTTATGTACTATAAATAGAGAAACTTTTGACTCATATAGACATGCTTTCTTTAGACTTTAGTAGTAGTTTTTAGTTACTTATTAGTTTAGTTTTCTTAGAAGAGCCCCCTTTATTTTTTTGCTGCTTTTGTAAGCCGGCAAGATGACAACTTCAATTTTTCAGCAATCAAGTAATTTTTTATTTAATTCTTATTATTCCAGTATTTTAATGGCTTTTTACAATTAGATCTCTTCTAGGGTTAGGGATGACCTAATCCGGAAGGCGTGATTCTTCCTTGGTTTCAATCTTAAGTGTTGCAATTATTCTTGATGTTTTCTTTTTCTAAACTCTAAATTATTGTTTCGACAACAGATGTAACATTTGAGTCTTAGCAAGAATTTAGTGGAGTTTTTGAGTCCTTAGCGCTTTGACGTGGGATCTTAAACAAGAGCCAAATATAACAGTGGAAGCAATCCTTTGACCGTTGTACCAGTAACCGTACTGGAAACTTAATCTGTCTTCAAAAGAAATTAAAATTAATTTGCAATTTTCAGACTTTGGATAAAATTACGTCGGATGGATATGGAATCCCTGAAACCCTAGCTTTTCATTCTTGCTTTTAAACCCCAAATTTCATACTTTCAATTTACCGCTTTAAACCCTGATTGATAGATTTAGTAGTAGATTTAGTTGTAGACAAACAAACCCCAAAATCTTTTAGACTTAATCAATGATCCATTAACCTAAAAGACGAATACGCTTGTTCCTCGTGGAATTCGACCCTCAAGTGCTCAACGATCAACCGTGCACTTGGGGTATTACAAAATCACACCATTTTAGGTGTGATCAAAGGCCATCCAATACCTTACATACATCCACGCGAGTGTGGTAGAATACATCTGACCATTCGCTAGCCTTGAATATTGTTAGACTGGACACGTTGCTTGCGTCACCTTCAAGGTCACGCTCGGCTGGTTCTATGTTGCAGAATTGCGCATATATCAAGTCTGCCATAGGAGTCTTTCACTATTCGAACAAAAGAGCTCCACAATTTGTCCCCTTTGACTTCGCACAGCATCTAGTACGCCCCATTGTCGGTCTCCCTGACAATCAGCCCTTCAATTAGAACTATTTCATGATGAGGGTTCTTCTCGAACAGATTCTGGATCCATAATTCACATCTAGGAATGATGTGTTTTGTAAGCTCAGTTCACCCATCACATATTTGCAGCGGCTCATATCTACACTGTTTGGCCCGTTGCGAACTAAGCCATTGCCGTAAAATATGCAATTTTTTTTGGGGGCTCCATTCTTGGGCGCATTTAAGCCACATAAATAACACTATCTAAATACGTATATGTAACACCCCAAAAACTAGGGCATGAAAATTTTGTTTAAGTACGAAAACCATACATGCATGTATTTTCATTAATTACAGTTAGATCTTTTTATATCCCAAAAAATTCTAAATCCTTCTTAACAGTATACTTTTTTAGATCTCAAAGCAGATTGCACATATGTGGATTATTATATATCTTATACAAATTTGCCTTTGAAAAGCAAATCAAATTCAACTCGTAAAGCCCAGAAACCATACCCAACTACTCTAATTACCCTAACACTACATTTTTTAGTTGTACTAGTTCTTGTACATATTTTGTCTATGATATTTCTGAAACTCTGAATTATATTATACTTACATAACAATCCTAAAAGTTCTTAACCAACCCAATCATATGATCACTTTTTGCAAATTAGTCCACCATTCATGACATATTAGTCCTTTTCCATATTTCAGATGACATAAATGTCTAAAATCTCCAAATTATCTCCAAATTCAAATCTGATTGAACGAGCACTATCCTTATACTGTTTAACACAAGTGAAATACGTCTAAGTATAAACTAATTATGTCTTCATTATTTCATGCACACAGAAAAAAATAATAAGACTCTCTCCATTAACCTAGCCCTAAAAAACAAAAATATGTTCTAAATAAATATAACTCTAAATATAATTTAAATAAGTTAGTTTAGTTTGTTACTTTAATATTATTCTATTGCAAAAAAAATTTTTGGAAAACACTACAATTTTTCCGACCTACGACGCGCTCTATTACTCTAAGTGATATTTTATTCTATTACAATGTAAATGGAAATATTACGTTTTTTAATGCACCTCTAACATGCTGTGAAATATGGTTGCATGTCAATTTTTTTCAAACTGCACTAGTCATATTTTCTTCTATTTCCTATACCTAAATAAATTACTCTCTTAACAAATTACGATTTTATTATTTCGCGCACAATGAAATAAAAAAAAACTCACTTAACAAAACTTATATCTAAAATTAACCTACCATACTATATTCTAAATGTTTTTTTTCACTTCACAGTTTTTAAGCTTAAATCATAGAGTTTGTATGAGTTAAGGTTTCTTGAATTTAGTAAAGACAATTTGCTCATTATATAATTCAGTAGATTTTTTCCAACCAAATGGACACTACACTAAATATTTTCTTTTTCTTTTGGCAATGTGCATGCAAAAAAATCACATGCAACCATATGGTAGCCTCCAACAATAATTTTTTCACACATACATGCAGTATACAACATAATTTTTTTCTTTTATTTCAATGCACATGCAAAAAAATTAATTAACGGCTCAATTATACTGTGCTCTCCAACATGCTTATTGTCACTAATGACATCGTTAACATAGTCATTAACATAAATATTGTTGCGTGCAAATCAAATTTATATTGTTTTGAAGAGTTTCCCTCGAACTATAAGTTTGATACTTCAAACTGAAAATTATGGCTAAATATCAATATATTTTAATTTAAAGTAAGCTCATATATGTACATACATAAGAAAAAATTATGACATTATTAGTTTGTCTCATTTATCAACACATTTTTTTCACCCCACCAAACATTACATTCATTGATTTTTTTTCTTTGTTTCGGATGTACACATATTTTTCACACATAATATATGGTTTATACCACTAATGATATCATTAACATAGTCATTAACAAAATTATGATTGCATGTAAATGAAATTTATCTTGTTTTGAAGCCTTTCCTACCAACTATAATTTTGATAATTGCACTAACTGAAAATTACGGCTAAATATTAATACATTTCAATTTAAGTAAGCTAATATACGTACATACACAAAAAAAATTTAATGACATTATTAGTTCACATATTTTATCAACACATTTTTTTCACCCTAGCAAACATTACATTCACTGATATTTTTTTTCTTTTTTTCTATGTACACACAAATTTTACATATATAATATATGGTTAACACCACTAATGACATCATTAACAAAAATATGTTTGCATGTAAATGAAATTTACATAGTTTTGAAGTTTTTCTCACGAACTTTTATTTCGATAATTGCACCAATTGAAAATTACGGCTAAAAATTAATATATTTCAAATCAAAACATACTAATTACATCTAAATTCAGAAAACCTAATTCCTAAACATACACATACACATGCACAAAACTCTAATTCCTAAACATTACAAAGATTAAAACTCTAATTCTTCCTCTTCCGCATTATTACTAATGATATGATTAACAAATTATTTAACAAAATTATAATTGCTTTTGAATTAAAATTACCTCGTTTTGAAGAATTTGCAAATCTCTACAAATTTGCTTTTTGTACCAACCAAATTTAATGGTTAAATTTTGCTAGATCTATAGAATAAGAACCAAATATGAGAGGGAGAGAATAAACTACTCTCAGGTAGGTGAGAGAGGGAGAGGAGAGAAATGAGGGAAGAGAAAGGGGAGAGGGAATCTGAGTTGAACGCGTAATGTAGTGGCTTGTTGCGGCTCTAGTAGTATTCAACAAGTCATTGAAATTGAGTTGTAGTATGATATATCATTTGTCGATTCTTTAAGATACGACAAGTTGACGTAGTGTACTATTTTTTTTTTTTGTAAAATACGACAAATGTGATCATTTCGGTAATTATTTTTTGGTTATTTATAAAAAAAATTCACAGGATGGCACAAAATTTTGGCTTACACGAATCAAGCATACCCCAGCTCCGTCGCCTCTGCCTCCGTCGCCACCGCCACCGCCACCGCCGCCTCCGCCTCCGCATCGCTCGACGCCTCCGCCTCCGTCGCCACCGCCGCCTTCGCCTTCGCATCCCGCCGCCTCCGCCTCCACATCCCTCGGCGCCACCGCATCCGCATCCGCATCCCGCCGCCTCCGCCGGCCGAGCCCGAGCCCGAGCCTCGTCGCCGTCGCCGACTCCGCATCCCTCGCCGCCGCCGCCTCCGCCTGAGCCCGAGCCCGAGCCTCGTCGCCGCGTCCGACCGAGCCAGTTTCATCCAACCAAACAACATCTCTATTGGATATCAGAACCTGTTTCATCTAGCCTGTCCCACTGATAAAGACCAGTCTTACCTCGTACAGAAAACCAAACGCACCCTTAGCACATTCATGTCTTCATCTCGTACGCTTTCTCGACTAGAAGTAAAAGCAGAGGCTAGGGTTTATCCCCTCGAGCACCACACCCACCCCGCCTCCCTCCTCCGGGCGCCTGCGAGCCTCTGAGGAGAAGCGCCCAGAGCTGGCATCGACTCCTCCGTGGGTCACCGAAGTAGAAAAGGAGAGGGAAAGAAAAAGGAGAAGTGTAGAAAGGTCCATCCCAAACTCTTTCATCTTTTAGCTCAATTGGTAGCTGTCGATCCGGAAGCAAATAGGATTTGCTTTATAAACCTTTATCCTTTTAGCTGTCGACCCAAAAATTCCTTCCTGTTGAATTGGAATTGGAATTGCAATTGAGAAGAAAATTCGGGCAAAATTTTTGTTCAGGCGTGATCTGAATTTACCATCTTTCGCCGGCGAGATGGTTTACTGTACTCATTGCGGCGATTACTGCCCCTACATCAAAGACCCCGACAAGGGATACATGTGAGCAATGTTTGTTTGTACTTGTAATTTGATGCAAAGGAAATGAAGGATTGGTCTGTATGTTTGATGTTGTGATTCGGTTATGATTCTTTGTGAGCAGATGTTGCGGTTATTGCGGCAAGGTTCTTGACCAGGAGATTTACACCGATGAGCCTACTTTTGTTAAGGACAGCTCAGGACACGTTAGTCTCGCCACTTGTGCTTCTTGAGATGTTGTTTCTTGATTTGTTATATGTCGTTCGTAGTTTTATTTTTGTTTATTTGTTTATATTTTGGGGGGCTGTGTAGAGCCGATTGGCGGGAAATATACTGACCAGCATCGAGAGCGGCTATTCAATATCTCATGAAAGAACTTTGATGAAAGGTATGGATGGCTTTTAGCACATTTTCTTCTTTTATTGTTCATGTCGTTCAGTGGGCTATGTTTTGTCCTATTTCATCAGGGAGAGATGAGATTAGGCAGATTGTCTATAGCTTGCATGTGGGTGGTGGAGATACTATCATTGACAAGGCTCATCGGTTTTACCAAGTATCAATCTTTTTATCACTCAACAGCTCTTTTTTTTAGCTACATGATTTATCATGAAAATGATGTTTATTTTTTTGTTGAGGTGAAGTTAGCCGTAGATAAGAATTTTACAAGGGGTCGTAGAACAACACATGTTGCAGCTGCTTGTCTTTACATTGCCTGCCGGTAAGCAACTGTCTAATGCCGTGCTTTATTAAAAGCATTCTTATCAGTTATCAATTTTCTTGTTTCTTAGCCAAACTAACTTGTACCTGCTTTCTCCTGCACATTGGGGTGCAGTTTCAATGTTGTGTTTTTTTTTATTTATTGAAGCACTTTTGGTCCTATTTCATTTTTTTCCTCTGAAAAATCTGCAAAAAGATTCCTCTATTGTTATTCTTGAAAAATTGCAATATTTAACTGCATGAATACCGCTTGATGTTTCACTTTGTCATCTAATAAAGGTCTTGCAGTCTATAAGCAGTAAAAAGATGACCTACTGTTTAGCATATGCTTCTCTTAATCGTGTTCTCCAAAGTCTAGTTTAATTAACTTTGTTTTCTGTACTTTTGGTTGGGTGCTTCAAATATCATTATTTCCTTCACTTTTTTTGGTACTTCTTTCTCAGCGAAAGTCCAGCTCATTGTCTTCATATTTGGTTTGGAGATGTATAGTGATAGCCATTTTTGCTTTTTGTATGCTCTCTGGATGAAACTAACCCAAAATAATCTACCTTCCTGATCAGGCAAAGTAAAAAAGCTTATCTTCTTATTGATTTCTCGGACTACTTGCGTGTAAGTGTGTAAGTACTCTCTTCTCCTGTCGTTTATCTGGTAGTCCTTGGTGGAAATGCTCATCCAAAATTTTGTTTCAGTTATGTCCTAGGTGCTGTTTTTCTGCAGCTTTGCCAAGTTTTACTTCTATCAGAACATCCAATTGTACAAAAGCTCATAGATCCTAGCCTATTCATCCATCGGTTTACAGAACGTAAGTCGGATCATATATTCTTCTGTTGTTTTCTAATGCCTATTTTGTCTGTAGTGATTTTCCCCATTTTTGCATTTGTCTATATGTATATAGACAATCCTTTCCTGTACTTTTACTCTATGTGACTTATTGAGGGAGAGAGGTTGTTTACAAGCAAGCCATCACGAATATTCACTAGACCTAGTCAAGCACTGAGTTGGGATGGGCACTGGGGCTAAGGTTGGGCTTGACCTCAAGCAGCCTGCCAAACAAAATGTAGGTGATAGCTAGCCCAGAAACTGCAATTAATCTTAAAGCTTGGTCTAAAGCCCAGTAGTTTTATATCAACATAAATTTTCCTATAATATGTAAATTCATATTT
Source organism: Pharus latifolius (assembly GCA_019359835.1). Classification (NCBI taxonomy): domain Eukaryota; kingdom Viridiplantae; phylum Streptophyta; class Magnoliopsida; order Poales; family Poaceae; genus Pharus; species Pharus latifolius. The sequence goes on from CM033323.1 coordinate 70,394,440, forward strand.
GAATTTTTGTAATTAACGAATAGTTCAAAAACATGGTAATAGAGTGGTCAGGAGCACTTTGGCTAGGTTGAGCAGGGTAGGCACTTCAAAATTTTCAGATGCTTGTGCCTAAGCCTGCTCAACTTTGAAGCCCAAGCTCAGAAAAATCAAGCTGGGCTCAGCAAGCCAGGCTGCACTGGATTTGAATTGGCTTATTGCTTACAGGACAGCAACATGTTCTCTTGTGTGTGCATACTTGTAGGGAAATGGAAGTGGGAGCTACATCCATTAACATCTTATGGGCTAGTTATATTTGTTTCATATATTTATGAATTTTAGGGTTGTGAGTTTACTTAGGTGCAAAGCTTGCATCTAAATGGATCAAGTATGACAAGAGTGTTCTTCATTCTCCACAAGCTTCTATTTGTAATAGACTAATAGTTTAGTTCTTTGTGTGGCATGCTAGTAGGCTACCAGCTGGTAGATTTTACTTAGCAAATATTCTTTGCAAAATACATGGGATTTCAATCTTGTTTCTTTATTTTTGGTTCTCTGTAGGTTTACTTGGACAAAGGGATAATGCCATTTCTGATACAGCTTTACGCATTGTAGCTAGCATGAAGCGAGACTGGATGCAGGCTAGCATCTTCTTCCTTCTATTTTTTCTCTAGTTTCTTTTGTAACATGTAATAACTTGTTTGGTGTTGCAGACTGGGAGGAAGCCAAGTGGACTATGTGGTGCAGCATTATATATTGCTGCACTTTCTCACGGGTATGATTACACCAAGGCAGATATTGTAAGCTCAATTACTCCTAAACTGATCCAATACTTATTGCAGACATTTATTTTGAATGTCCTTTTGTATTTTCTTATGGATATGAACAGTTTGCACATACAATATTTCTTTTTGTGATCTAATGGAAGCAATTCTGTTGTATGTTTTATCAGGTTGCTGTTGTGCATGTCTGTGAGGCAACACTGACTAAACGCTTGATAGAGTTTGAAAATACAGATTCTGGCAGCTTGACAGTACGTATCAGCTTTTGCATGAAATTTCCAAAATTTAAAATTGCTCTAGTTCATATAATATGCATACCAGATTGGTGTTTGGCATATATTTGTTTTGTTTCATTTGTGCATGTGATTGACCAGCAATCTATTGGTACAGTATTGTTCCTCTTTGAAGAACATCATTCATGATCTGTCCATGTGTAGCATACTGAATTAAATATAGGGATAAAGGCATTTTTGGTCTCTCTATTTTGTACAAAAGCTCATTTTGATGCCTCTACTTTCAAAAGGATCAAATTGATCCATCTACTTTCTAAACTAGGTTAAAATAGTATTTTTTATTTTAAACCCAGAATTAAAAATATGACTTGGCACTGATGTGATGGACTAGGACATCATCTAGCTTACACACCTAACACAATATGTAGACCTGTCTTGTTAATCCTTAACACTTGGTTTGTTGGTTGTTAACTTCACTGGGCGGGCCCCATCGAATCCGGGCCACAAACACACGCCCATCTGCATCGACCTCAACGCTGCTGGATTAGTAGACCAAGAGAGTGGTAGTGGTAGTGTAGAGGTGATCAAGGATGGTGCAGAGGCCGGTGGTGATGGCCTCGTTGCTGCTGGCGAGGCTGAACCACACTTGGCTCTCGGCGGTCGCCAGACGGAGCCGCTCCTCCAGCTCAGCATCGTGCTGGCACGTGGCGTCCAGCTCTGTCTCTGCCTTTGCCGTGCACGCCACCGTGAGTGTGTCGATCTCCACATTGTGCCGGTACATCTTGGCCACAAGCCCGTCGGTGACGGACGTTGCTGCCGCCACCACCGGCGGAAGGCCGCTGGTGGATGTCAACGCTGAGTCCATCATGCGTGCACAGGTTGAGAGCTTATGTGTTCTTCCACGTCACCAAACACATATGCCATGTCATACAATAAAACAGGGTTTTTAATCTTGAGAAATATTGTGACCTGGTTCGCAAAATGACCAATTTGTCTTTTTTGAAAGTAAAGGGGCCAAAACGAGTTTTTGGGCAAAGTAGAGGTACCAAAAGTGTCCTTATCCCTTTGATATATTGTATTGATGTATGTTGGTCTTGAATGGTATGGAGAGTATACTGTGCCAGCGTAAAAACATTGCAGTTTCTGGTTATACCAAGTGAAAGAAAAAAGGGGCATAAGGCTTGAGGATGGAAGGGGTCTACACATTTGATTGACCTGTTGCATTTTCGGCTTTAACATTTTATTTATTTAAACTCCAGCATATTTATATGCATTTCTTTTAAGAGATGGCCTCACATAAATTGTCCTACTCTACTATTAGATTGAAGAATTTTTGGCAAAGGCTGATGAACTTGATCATGAACCTTTTTCAAAACGTTCACCTAAGCCTGGTGAAGTCCTTTGCAAGCACAAGGATAGAGGTGCAGAACATTTTGCTCATGGACTTTGTGAAAAATGCTACAACAAAGTAACACATTTTACCATTTTTTTAATGTATTGTTTGAGACTTCAGTCACCTTTGATGCATGCTCTGATTGTTCCAGTTTACTAAACTGTCGGGTGGACTAGAGGGTGGTGCTGACCCTCCAGCTTTCCAGCGAGCTGAAAAACAAAGGCTGGAAGCTGCTAAAAAAGCTAAGGAAGCTGCTGCAGTTAAGGAGGCAGAGCTGAGAGAATCAACATGTGATACTCAGAATTCTGATGTCGACAATAGCATCTCAACTCCTACAAAGGCAAAGTTCTTTAACTTGCCTGCAATGATGCTTAGTTTATTATTTGATATTCTGTTCTTTTATAACTGTAACTCCAATTAAATTAAGCACTAATCTAGCACATTATTTTGAATTATTTGGCGTTTCTGCTGCTGAATTATTTGCTTGTTCTTTTTTCCTCATGGTAATCTAATCTGCTAATTGTTACTGTTTTAATTATATTGGTGAGTTGTTTTGGCGTACTTTGGAAATGCATCCACTTTCATCTACATCATAGCTTAGCTCATGTTCCTGTGGTGTAATTTGGAGGATTGGAGTCAAGTTCCTAATTAATCTCAGCCATTTCCTTGCGTTTGGTTTCCAACTTAAAAACTGGTCTGTGATATGACTACTAAAAATGGTCTGCTGCTATAATCTTCTAGTGGAACATTTGGACCTGCAATATCTACTTGTATTACTGATTTTGGAATGTATTGCATTCTGGATGCATCTCCTGACATCTTGCTTGATCATTTTCTTTACTGAATCTATGTTATTTGTTTCCATGTACTTCAATCTTTTGCTCCATTTTTATTGTTCTCTAGAAACTCAATTTACCTTCTTTTGAACAGGATAAAACTGGAGACAAGTTTTTGGAACAAACTACTGAGGAAATTACAAATGATTCTGTTGCCTCCAAAGATCCTGAAGGGGAAGGTCTGTTGTTTCCTGTATCATAATACTTCATAACAGCTGTTCTATTTTGGTTTCCCCCCTTTTCTGGTCCTTGGAGACAAAACTAACAGCTGCTGTAAATGCTATGTTAAATCATTAGGCGAAAATGAGGAAGCTGATGCTGATCCAGAAAGTCTTTCTGACATTGATGACGCAGAGGTGCTATCCATGCATTTTTCCCTCAGACTTTTCAGCTACTACTATTTTACATTTCTTGTTATAGCTTAAGTAATGAGGTTCTTTTATTCATATGTCTAATGCAATGAATTTTGCAGGTTGATGGATATCTTCACAATGAGGAGGAAACACAATACAAAAAGATTATATGGGAGGAAATGAACAAAGAATACCTAGAGGTAGTTGTGTCTGTGTGAATTTCTTAGTCTGACACTGGATGATGTAACCAATGATTCTGCTTTTGCAGGAACAGGCAGCAAAGGAAGCTCTAGCAGCTGAACTGGCAGCTAAAGGTGTGGAAGATGGAAAGAGGAAGGTATGAGATGTTTTTTGTATCAACCTTGCTTGCCATGTATATTTCTTATAGTTTTCTGTTGTAGGTTTTGTTCTTAATTGATCACTTATGGGTATCTTGAATCTAGAAACGGAGACGTAGTGAAGACACTAAGAACTCGACGCCTGCTGAGACACCAGCAGAAGCAACATACAACATGTTGAAGCGTAAGGTATTGACCTTCCATTTAACTTAAGGCATTTTAATATAAAGTTGATTCTATGAGCAAAATATATGTAAACTTTCCTGAAGATACTTCTTGCAGGGACTAGGGTCAAAGATAAATGTAGAAGCTGTGGGTGGGTTGTACTCGGTATGTTTTCTTTTATAAGTTTATTACATCTATAAATCCATTGCTGTTGCGAGCTCAATCGGTTCATTACACACACTGATGTCCTTTTCTTCTTTCGACTTTATATGATTCTGTTGACTCAAAATACTTTTTTGATTCTGCAAGCAGACTAAAGATGATGAAGATGGCAATGCAAATAAGAAAGAAGAGTTGGACTGTGGGGAATACACTCAAGGTATTGGTGCAGGTGAAACATTTGAAGATGGGGACGAATATGTTGATTTCAACTATGATGGCCACAACAATGGTGGTGGAGCCTATGATGAATACGATGACATTGATTTTGACTAGCAGCATTGGGATAATAGCAAGCTGACCAATATCTGTTGAGATGGCCAGAATTCTGCTCTATCCGAGCTTGAAGAAATCATTGCGAAATTCTTCATTTCATTATTATCTATTAAAAGAAACAGGTGAGTGTTCTAATTAATGATAACTCAGCTAATGGATAGTCACTGTTAACTGTTTGAATTATGGTGTGGTGAGTGACATTTTTCTTTGAATGAGTTGGGAGGATTTATAAGCTGTAAACTTTGTCCAGGCTCCCAGCCAACCATTTTGTAATTTGGATATGTACATGGAAATCGATCTGTCATGTGGTGTTCAAGAATTTATTTTTGCCCCCGATTGGCTATGATCCAGCTCATGGCTTAGGCAAAGTCTCGGCAAGTTTTGGCTTCTTTGGAGCCCAGTTGGCGTTGGAGCCAATTTCAATATAAATTTTAGAGTATCTCTTCAGTGGCTCCATCAGCTCTGCAAACTAGCGGTAAGAGTATTTATATGGTATGCTATTGATAATGTATCATATCATTTGTAAAAATATCAAGTACAACTTTAAAATAGAGAAGTTGGAGTTACATGTCAAACATCTGACTCAAGCTTCTCAATTTCAAGGAGTTGGAGATTCATGGCTCCTATTTCTACAGGATAGACGGTAGAGTATTTAAACCTTATTTTGGAGTCCTGGGCAGGACATATGAAAGAGAGAATTTCGATGCCAACCACCTAGGTTGTGAATAGTTCAGGTAGGCAACTTGAGATAAAAAATCAGAATCAAGGACATGATCGAAACCAGTGATGAATGCTTCATCCTCAGAGCTCTTAAAAAACTTCCTTTTCGTTGAGAAGCAGAACAAAGTACCTTTAGGAGACCTAGTTAGCGACAGGGCAGTTGTGATGTAAAAACTGTTTGGATACGAGTAGGCTGCGGCTGCACTGGTTAAATTTTAAAAAATTTTACTCGAAAATTGTAAGGCATTAGACTAGATTATTTTGATACCGGCAACAAAAAAGAAGTTAGAGAAGCAACAAATCCAATAACATGCACATTCAACAACCGACAATCATTCGTAGATCACTGCGACTACTCGTGGATCGTCTGAATCAGCACAACAATTTGATAGAGATATGTCCTAGAGATAATCATAGAGATGATTGTATCATGATATGTTTATGAATTGTTACGAATAAAATATTGTTGCATTCTTTTAATAAAATATCATTTTTATTGATCAAATAAGTATGTGACTTGTTTGTGGAATTTTTTATTATGATATATATATTGTTGGCATTATCAGTCATACTTATTCTAAACACCCCTGACTTTCGGCATTACATGGAATAATAATGTAAGATAAGTCAGTACAATCATTAATTGATAGTCAAGTTTCAGGGACCATAGATATGAGATATCAACTCAATGTTGTGGACACATGTTGGAGAACATGTTGGTTGGATTGACCCATCTTGAGACACTATTGGGTTTTTTATGTGTCAACAGTTGGTTTCTAACAGTTATTTTGGTTTATCTTTAGACATGAGATCATCACGGTTTCATATATGTGTAGTAGCATACTAGGTATCATCAACCGCTACTTTTAGTCGAGTAGTCATTAACGTGACATACAGATATGTTATGAACTATGTGATTGAGAGTGAATGGCCAAAATAGAATTTTCCCCTCTCATATCTTGAGAGAGATATCTCTGAGCCCTTTGATGTAATTGGACTAAGAAAGTGCATGGCCGTGCCGAATATAGTTGAGAGTCAACTATGGAAAGGTTAGCCTATTACAAGATCAAGAAAGGACTAAACTATTCAAGGATGATACGTTCATCACCTTGAGTTCAATCTGGTATCGTGAGGCAAAGAGATAATTCATGATAAATTGTATAGGTTCATCGGATATGATTTTCATGTACATGCGGATAGTCATAATGTCTTGGTAGGGACCGCTTATGACATGTGATTCGGGAAGTTGTTTCCGGTCGAGTCCGAATATACACGAACCTATAGGGTCATACACTTAACGGGTTGGAGTATTAATTCAGATAGGATCCAAAATGGGTAATGAGATTACCATTAGGATTAGGATTCGCATTTGGGTAGAACTTATCTACAAGACCCTATAAAAGAAGGTGCGGTTGGCATGCATTGATCATCTGATCTATTCTGGCTGCCACCACCATCCACGAGATAGATCTCATGAAACCCTAACCGCGTGTGCTGGTGCTAGCACATGAACACACGGTGCTCCTTCCCCGGACGTGTGGACCTCCGTAGAGGTGTGGCTGTTATTGTTGCACTGCTGATCACGATCTGGTTGCGACATCGACTCTTCTTCCGTTGCTACGTTGTCGTATCTGCGCGTCTAGTGGTAAATCTCTTGATCTATGATCTATTGCTTGCAAGCTTCTTGGGATTGTGGGTAAAATTATTGAAATTGCACTAGAGTAGCGAGCCTGTTCCCCAACAGTAGTATCAGAGCCTCCTTGTATAGCATAGATCTAGATTGTTAACATATATGTGTTATATGCATATGTGAAAGGGATCTAGGATATCGACTAGAGGGGGGTGAATAGGCGATTTTAACAAATTAACAATTAATCAAGTAATTAATAGTAAATGAGAGCAAATAACTAAACCAAGATGAACAATGAACAATTTAACACAAGGATATATCCCGTGGTCTCGATGATTTGCCGATCACCCCTAATCCACGTTGAGGCAAACTCAAATCTCTAACTGCTCCTCTATCTAGTCAACCTTCTATCAAGAAGTGACCTAGATCTCGAGTCGGATTAGTGTGATGAGTTATTCAAACCTCGATTTCACTAATGATGCACTTTACTGCTCCGGTAAGGCGTGCTCGACCCTTTCACAAGACGTTTTGAGGCTTCTTCACAATCTTCCTTGAAGAGCTCTCCAAAACCTTCCTCCTAGCCGTCTAGGAGCCAGCAAACTCCAAGAGTAACAAGCCGGTGATGATCACTTAACCTTCTTCTAGTGCCACAAGATTGATTTAGTGATCTAAATGCAATGCACTAGAAGATCTCAAATGCACACTCTCACAAATTCAAGAATTAGAACCCTAGAGTGTATGAATCTTTCTTTAGCTCTCAAGGATGATGACAAGGTTCACTAATATGCCAAAAGTTATGAACAGGGCCGTGCATGGGAGTATATATACCTCCCACAATAAATATATCCGTTACCAGCCGTTGGGAGAAAAAAGATCACTTGGCGGTCAGACCGCAGGTATAAGCCCGGTCAGACCGCCGCAATTGCAACGGCATTAAACAGGCGCAATTAATGCTCACCTGCCCTTGTCAGGCATACACACGGTCAGACCGGAGCCAATGGCGGTCAGACCGTGAAACCGTCCAGAGACGACATAGTTTCTAGACACGTTATACGGTCAGGCCGATAAATACGGACAGACCGGCCATACGGTCAGACCGTAGTTCAAAAACTCGGTCAGACCGGTCTAACAAACGGTCAGACCGTCATAACACAATATACTTCAGAAAGATAGGTCATGGAGTACCAGGAGACTGACCTAGGTTTTAACTACGGACAGACCGACGTTTATAAAAAGAAAACACACTTTGACATAACGTCGGTCAGTCCGAAACCCAATTCGGTTAGTCCGTCTATTCGGTCAGACCGGACAACCATCGGTCAGACCGACTGAGATAGAGTTTGGCAGAAATGAGTTGAAACAAGCAATTTCAAAGTATATGACCTTCTAGTATGCAATGCAAGTTGATTTTATGATTTGTGGCACATAGATGAAGTATTTTGTGATACACCACATGCTCCTCTTAATAGTACGGCGACTATCCTAAAATCCGGTCAAAATTCTTCTCTAATCACCTTAGACCGGTAAAAAAAAAGGAAAAAGACCCTATTTCGTACCTTTGCCTCTTTCCTCATTGTCTTTTCTTCATCATGTAGCTTTTTTTTTGTCTTTCATTATCCTGTCTTTTGAGTTTGATCTTGACACAACTTAACAGGTAACGTTAATTCAACATTTGTAATTGTCATTAAATACCGAAACACTCTTTAGGGGCCTAGAAGCTACAATATGTTTAATAGATTATATCTATTAATAATTGTTAACAACATGTTAGATCTGATTTGATAGATTAAATCTATTAATAATTGTTGATAACATGTTAGATCAGAATTAATAGAATTAGATCTGTTGGTGTTTCATGTGATGAAACATATTCTGACCTATGATAGATGTGATCTATCATTTTCAGCAGAATCGTAGAAGATGATATCTCATAAAGTGGATTCGTTAAATTGACATGATCAATTTTATATGAGTCCATATCTAATCCGATTGTTACTATGAATCCTTGCACGGGCCAGTGGGAGGTGGTGTAAAGGCTAGCATTGTAGTGACATGATCGAAGACTAGGATATTTCTGTTAGATTGGATCTAAAAGATTTGGTACATCTTTAAAAATATCATCTTCGGGGATTAATGGAAATCTTAACTAATTAGATTGGTTCGGAAGTTGGTTGATATGATCAATCCGATGAGATTTTGTATGGACGGATATGCCGATTCATACTGAAAATCAACAAAAATTTCCAAGGGCGGAGCTACCCCCCCTCCGAACCCTCCACGAAGGGGGCGGCTCCCCCCTTTGAACCCCCCGCAACTGTCAAAGCCTTTTATTGTTTTAGGCTACTTCTCTCGCTAGCGGGACCGCCGAAGGTCACTGTCAGGCTTTTATTGTTTTAGGCCACTAAGGTGTATGATGGGATGAGATTCTTTTCCTAACTTGTTTTTGTAGGAATTTGTATGAGAAGTACGGCCCTTATGCATGTTTATGTGATGTGATCATGTAATCATCACGATTTGCGAATTGTTTATTTCGACTATGGTTGAGATGGTCATCTCTTTTTGTATAACGGCCTGCGTGCCGACATGTGTGATGATTAGCACTCTAATGTAAATTCATATCTAGATATTAGTGTAGTAGCTTGGATCTCGCTCCATGATTTTTCAAGCATAGTGGATTGGACCCATGAAGATGGAGATGGAGATCACCATATTAAAGGGCCATACTATCTCATAGATTGATTAGAAAATCTAACTGATGGTTATTTTCTTCACCCCTCATAACACATAAAGATTATACTTGACAACCAAAATCTGTTAATTATAGTGTCTAAGGAAAGAACACATCATAAGATTTTTCTTAATAAGCCCCGCTCAACAGAACGCTTTCCTTCATGGTATGAGCGAAAATAGTTGCGGTCTTTCCTGGCTCAGGTTACTACCAACGGAAGTTAAATATAATCGCAGTTGTGCCTGTTAGATCGTCTAGTAGATGATTATTTTGATTGTTGCTTGAAAGTTCTAAACATTGTTAAGTTCCTAAAATTAAGTTGTTTTGATGCCCTTTTCAATTGCTACAACTGTCAAAGCCTCCATCGTTATTTGGTAGGTTTGACAAATCAAGGTGCCATCAACTATCTTTGTAAGGCAGGATAAGTGTTGGACACTTATACGCATAGAATTGATTTCACTTAACAAGGCCATCAAAACGGTTTTGGGCCTTGGGGCATGGTGTTGGGAGCCAGGACATATTAATGTCACTTAACAAACAAGTGTCATATATGATATGATTAGCAAAATTTGCTTACCTAAATAACTAGGTTTCTAGCAGTGATGCCAAAGCTCACTAGGACTTAGTGAAATATGGACCTTGACCCACTATATGTCATTCTAGGGACCATGTTTTTAAACATATAGTGGAAGATATTTTATTAAATGTTAATAAAATATTGTTTATAAACATGATGTCTTTTGCATGTTTTTCTGTTGTAGATAATGGCCGATAACTCCTCAACCAGCTTTAATTTGCGATCTGTACTCAATAAAGAAAAACTAAATGGAACAAATTTCATTGATTGATTTTGTAACTTGAGAATCGTTCTCAAGCAAGAGAAAAAGGACTATGTTCTAGAGTCCCCAGTTCCTGATGAACCTTTGACTAGCGCTCCACGATCTCAACGAGATGCTTACAAGAAGCATATTGATGACGATCTTTATGTCAGTTGCCTCATGTTAGCAACAATGGGTTTCGAATTACGAAAACAATTCGAGAACGCCAATGCTTATGACATGAGTGTGGCTCTTCGAAACTTGTTCGAAGACCAGACAAGGGTGGAAAGATATGAGACCACCAAGAAACTGCATGCTTGCAGACTGGCAGAAGGAAGCGCAGTTAGCCCTCATGTAATCAAGATGATTGGTTACATTAAGAGCTTGGTTAAACTTGGTTACCCATTTAGCCGAGAGTTGGTTACTGATGTGATTCTCCAATCGCTCCCTCCGAGCTACGATCCTTTCATATTGAACTTCAATATGAATAAACTGGAGAAGACTCTACCTGAATTGCATGGGATGTTAAAGACGGCAGAGTAGAACATCAAATAGAATCCTGACAATGTGTTGATGGTTCAAAAGGAAAAGAATTTCAACAAGAAGGGTAAGGGAAAGGCTAAGGGCAAAGGCAAGGCTCGAGATGAGAGCTCAAGCAGCTATCATAAGCCCAAAGGAAAGTCCAAGCCTGGCCCTACCGCTGCTTCTGAGTGCTTCTATTGCAAGGAATCTGTCCATTGGAAGATGAATTGCAAGAAGTATCTAGAAGATCTGAAAAAGAAGAAGGGAAGTGAGACTTCCGCTTCAGGTATTTATGTTATAGAAGTCAATATGGCTACTTCTTCTGATTCTTGGGTATTTGATACTGGTTCAGGAGCTCATATTTGCATTTCGATGTAGGGGCTTAAAAGGAGCAGAAGTTTGACAAAGGGTGAAGTTTAGCTTCGTGTAGGCAATGGAGCAAGAGTTGCTGCTTTAGCAGTTGGGACTTTTATATTGGCTTTACCTTCAGGATTGATTTTGGAGCTTAATAATTGTTATTATGTTCCTGCCATAAGAAAAACATTATTTTTGTTTCGTGTTTGGATAAGAAAGGTTTTGAATTAAGAATAAAGAATAATTGTTGTTCATTTTATTTGAATGATATGCTTTATGGATCAGCCCAATTGACGTATGGGCTTTATGTTTTAAATCTTGAAGTTCGTGTTTACAACATAAATACTAAAAGGCTCAAAACAAAAGATTTGAATCCAACCTTTATATGGCATTGTCGTTTAGGTCATATAAATGAGAAACGCATCATGAAGCTCTATAAAGATGGACTTCTAGACTCATTTGATTTTGAATCATAAGATACATGCGAATCTTGTTTACTTGGCAAAATGACAAAGATACCTTTTACCAGTTCAGGTGACAGAGCAAGTGATTTATTGGCCTTTGTACATTCTGATGTATGTGGACCATTAAGCACTATGGCTAGAGGTGGATTCTAATACTTCATAACTTTCCCTGATGATTTTAGTAGATATGGTTATATCTACTTAATGAGGCATAAGTCTGAATCTTTTGAAAAGTTCAAAGAATATCAGAATGAAGTATAAAGTCATCTTAGTAAGAAAATTAAATTCCTACGATCATATCGTGGAGGAGAATATTTGAGCCAAGAATTTAGCAATCATTTAAAGCAATGTGGAATTGTTCCATAGCTAACACTGCCAGGGACACCTCAATGGAATGGTGTGTCTGAACGACAGAATCAAACCTTGTTGGACATGGTTCAATTAATGATGAGCCAAGTCGATCTTCCATTATCATTTTGGGGATATGCTCTAGAAACTGCTATGTTCAACTTAAATAGGGCACCGTCAAAAGCGGTAGAGAAGACACCATATGAGATATGGACTGGGAAGCGACCTAATTTGTCTTTTCTCAAGATTTGGGGCTGTGAGGCATATGTGAAACATTTGATGTCTGACAAACTCACACCCAAATCAAACAAGTGCTTCTTCATGGGGTATCCCAAGGAAACGAAGGGATACTTCTATAAGAAGGACAGGAACAAAGTGTTTGTTGCTCGTAATGGTGTATTTCTTGAGAAAGAGTTTCTTACAAAAGAAATTAGTAGGAGTACAGTGTGACTTGAAGAAATTCAAGAACCATTGCAAAATGTTTCAGCTCGTACTGAGTTTCAAGAAGAACCACAAATTGTTCAAGAAACAGTTGTGGGACCACCAGCCCCGCATAGGTCTAAAAGGGTCCATAATGTACCTGAGAGGTACATGTTCCTTACCACGGAACGATGGGATATATTATTGTTAGACAATGATGAACCCAAGACTTATGAGGAAGCAATGATGAGCCCAGACTCTGAGAAATGGCTTCATGCCATGAGATCCGAAATAGACTCCATATATACTCATCAAGTTTGGAACTTGATTGATTTACCTGATGGTGTAAAACCCATTGAGTGTAAATGGGTCTTTAAGAAAAAGATTGATATGAATGGAAATGTTGACATTCATAAAGGACGATTGGTTGCGAAAGGTTTCAAACAAATTCAAAGAATTGATTATGATGAAACTTTCTCACCGGTCGCTGTGCTAAAGTCAATTCGGATCATCCTAGCAATAGCTGCCTACCATGGTTATGAGATATGGAAAATGGATGTTAAAGCAGCTTTCCTCAATGGAAATCTAAGTGAGGATGTGTACATGACACAGCCTGAAGGTTTTATTCATCCACAAACTACTGGGAAAGTATGCAAGCTTTAGAAATCCATTTATGGATTGAAGCAAGCATCTCGGAGTTGGAATATTCATTTTGATGAGACAGTTAAACAATTTGGCTTCATAAAAAATGAAGATGAACCTTGTGTTTACAAGAAGGTTAGTGGGAGCGCACATGCATTTCTGGTTTTGTATGTAGATGACATACTATTGATCGGAAATGAGATTCTTATGCTTGAATTTGTCAAGTCTTATTTGAGAAATAGTTTCCCTATGAAAGACTTGGGAGAGGCATCATACATACTGGGTATTAAGATCTATAGAGATAGATCCAAATGGCTAATTGGATTAAACCAAAGTACATACATTGACAATGTGTTGAATCAGTTCAACATGTAAGACTCCAAGAGAGGTTTCTTACCTATGTCACATGGCCTTAAGTCTTAGCAAGAGTCAATGTCGTATGACATCTGATGAGCAAGACCGAATGAGTAAGATTTCATACGCTTTGGCTATTGGTTCTATCATGTATGCCATGCTTTGTACACGTCCAGATGTTTCTTATGCTCTAAGTTCTACGAGCTAATACCAATCAAATTTTGGTGAGAGTCACTAGATAGCTGAAGTACTTGAGAAGAACTAAGGATGTGTTCCTGGTTTATAGAGGTGAGGAAGAGCTCATTGTAAATGGTTACACTGATGCTAGCTTTCAAACCGACAAGGATGATTACCGATCGCAATCTGGGTTTCTGTTTTGCCTCAATGGAGGAGCTGTAAGCTGGAAGAGTTCTAAGCAATAGTTGGTCGCTGATTCTACAATAGAAGCCGAGTACATAGCTGCTTCTGAAGTAGCAAAGGAAGCTGTTTGGATAAGAAAGTTCATCTCCGAACTTGGTGTGGTACCTAGCATTGTTAGTCTGGTGCATCTCTGTTGTGATAATAATGGAGCCATCGCTCAAGCTAGGGAACCAAGGTCACATCAAAAGTCCAAGCATATACATCGGTGATATCACCTAATACGAGAGTTATCAATAGAGGTGATGTGAAAATATGCAAAGTAAATACAGACTTCAATGTGGTAGATCCTTTGACGAAGCCTCTCCCGCAACTAAAGCATGAGGCGCACACTAGAGCAATGGGTATTCGATACCTATATGATTGACTCTAGTGCAAGTGGGAGATTGATAGAGATATGCCCTAGAGTAATGGGTATTCGATACCTCTATGATTGACTCTAATGCAAGTGGGAGATTGATAGAGATATACCCTAAAGGCAATCATGGAGATGATTGTATCATGATATGCGTACGAATTGTTACGAATAAAATGTTATTGCATTCCTTGAATAAAGTATCACTTTTATTGATCAAATAAGTATGTGACTTGGTTGTGGAATTCTTTATTTTGATATATGTATTGTCGGCATTATCAGTGATACTTATTCTAAACATCCCTGACTTTCGGCATTACATGGAATAATAATGCAAGATAAGTCAGCACAATCATTGATTGATAGTCAAGTTTCACGGACCATAGATATGAGATATTAACTCAATGTCGTGGACACATGTTTGAGAGCATGTTGGTTGGATTGACCCATCTTGAGACACTATTGGGTTTTTTATGTGTCATCAGTTGGTTTCTAACAGTTATTTTGGTTTATCTTTAGACCTGAGATCATCACGGATTCATACATGTGTAGTAGCATACTAGGTATCATCAACCGCTATTTTTAGCCGAGTAGTCATAAACATGACATATAGATATCTTATGAACCATGTGGTTGAGAGTGAATAGTCGAGATGGAATTTTCCCCTCTCATATCTTGAGAGAGATATCTCTGGGCCCTTTGATGTAATTGGACTAAGAAAGTGCATGGCTGTACTGAATATAGTTGAGAGTTAACTATGGAAAGGTTAGTCTATTACAAGATCAAGAAAGGACCGAGCTATTCAAGGATGACACATTTCTCACCTTGAGTTCAATCTGGTATCGTGAGGCAAAGAGATAATTCATGATAAGTTGTATAGGTTCGTCGGATATGATCTTCATGTACATACGGGTAGTCATAATGTCTTGCTAGGGACCGCTTTTGACTTGTGATTCGGGAAGTTGTTTCCAGTCGCGTCAAAATATACATGAACCTATAGGGTCACACATTTAACAGGTTAGAGTATTAATTCGGATAGGATCTGAAACGGGTCCCCAATTGGTAATGGGTTACCATTAGGATTAGGGTTCGCATTTGAGTAGGATTTATCTACAAGGCCCTATAAAAGGAGGTGCGGTTGGCATGCATTGATCATCTGATCTATTCTGGCTACCACACCATCCATGAGATAGATCTCGTGAAACCCTAGCCGTATGTGATGGTGAAAGCACACGAACACACGGTCTCCTTCCCTGGACGTGTGGACTTCTGTAGAGGTGTGACTGTTATTGCTGCACTGCTGGTGTGGATCCATTTGTGACATCGACTCTTCTTCCACTGCTGCGTTGTCGCATCCGTGCATCTAGTGGTAAATCTCTTGATCTATGAAGTATTTCTTGCAAGCTTCTTGGGATTTTAGGTAAAATTATTGAAATTGCGCTAGAGTAGCGAGCCTGTTCCCCAACACAATTGCAGTTGCGTTTCTATCGATATCCACTCATTTTGGGATGAAACACTATTCTTTGGTGTGCTAACACCGACACACACGGCAAGAGTTTAGAGATTGTCACTCTGATGGAGGTGGTGGCTAGAGTTTCTCTTAATTTATATCGAAAATACACCACACCTCCCTTTATATAGAGCCCCACAGGAAGAGTTCTACTACGTTAGGTTTTCTAATATAATATAAAATCTCATAACAAATCTTATCTGAACTGTAGGTGGAGTTCTACGTTGGGTCTCCTAATGTGATACGTGACAAGAATTGTTAGCCGTTTTTAGAGCTCCCATGGTTGCGCTAGCGTCACATGGTCGCACATAACTATGGCCGCGGTCCTCCATATTGTCGCTTATGGCCATAAGGAAGAATATCAGGTAATCCAAGGGCATTCTAGATATAACTCAAAAATCATACTTATTTCATGCAAATTCAAGACACTTGTTATCGCAAAACCCATGTCTTATGCTGTATCCGAGAATAGTATGAGCACAGAGATAGTCCCTACGACCATCCTCTCTTGCAAAAACGAGGGCTAATCTCATCACCGTGGTCGTAGTATTACGCGATCACCCCTTAAAACATTACCTCACTATGATCCTTATGATTATTCTCGAGATAATCATGAGTCCCTGACAAGGTAACCGTCGAAGGAGGTTAAGATGGCAAGGTAGTTCCACGACGACTGAGTCAAGACTGCCAAACCGCCACGTACCCATGATCTACGGCAACTAACATGCACCCACGACCTCACAGCTACCACTTTAAGGCGGTTAGGAGAGATTGTGGGGCGTGCCTTCAGGAGAACAACTGACAACCTCTTCGACAAGTATAAAAAGGCCTTCAAGGGAAGGATCAGGGGAACAGACGATCGATGACAGAGAGAGCAAAGATAGGATTAGCTAGCACACATTGTAACCAACTCTCTGTAACTCTGTTTCCCACATAGTCAAATACACAGGATGTAGGGTCGTTACCCAGCTAAAGGGGGCCTGAACCTAGATAACTCTTTCCCGTGTTTTAGATTCATAGATACCTTGAATTTCTTGAGAATCTGTCTGATTGGCCTCATGCCTTCTTACTCCCTTCTTTGCATAAGATTGACAGAGGGACCCAGAGTTCCAATTGTCGACAGCTGGCGCCCCACCATGGGGCCCTGAAGACATTTTCATCAAGATTCATTATATTCATGGATCCTTTCTCTTGCCTACACAATTCTGAGAATGAGTTTGATTTCGAGGATCACGTAGATGCTATGGATGAAGATGCTGTCCCCATCAATGGTGACGACACTACCCTCACAGTTTGTCTTGGGGAAGCATCATCCTCGATTCCAACCGTGTCTTCGGAACAAGGACTGGAGCAGGCAGTTCACTCGCCCTCAATAGAGGACGAGTATGTGCCAAAACCCATTGCCCCAGACAATGTGGAGGAGGATGATCTTGACATTCGTCTGGAAAACTTCTCCCCAGACAATCTGAAATCTCTCTTTGATTTTGAGTCAGACTTAGACAAAGACGAGATGATTTCTCCATCTGTGAACTCAATCCCTAGAGAAATCGCTGCACTTTCAGAGGAAACTCTAGAGCAGTGTGACACTAGGCAAGAACGAGAAAGCAAACTGAAAGAGGACCAAGAATGCAGATAGCGAGAGGCTGAGGTTCGCAAGGTCATAAAGGTCGCCGAGGTACCTTTTTTGCGACCCTGGTCCTGGAACGTCTCGACAACCCTCTTTGGGAGGTCGCGGGCGTAATTACACACCTATTCCCTCGCTGAACTATTCACCACCGGCAGAGGCAACCTCACCAGGAACTCCATCGGTACCCGGGAGGAATTCAGAGGATCGTATATGAAGGATTGCTTATGCACTCCATAATCTGCCCTCTAGCCTCGCGAACGACGACAGGATTATATTCGCAAGAGTGCTTGTAGATAATCTTGATGAGGTTGCCCTTGGATTTACTTTAGAGGCATCATCGCGTTCGACGACCATAGGACAGGCCGGTTACCTCCAAGGTCACAAGAGACGTCACCCTACACATTCCCGACGCGACAAGAGCAGATGAATTGGTACTATTCGTGACCATAATTGCTTACTAGTACAGTCACATTTGGGACCACGTCGTGAGCCTTCCTAGGTCAATAACTTCCGCGACCATGGTGTTAGTCGCGATGATCTATGACCACGCAGTACGTATGTGGGTTGTAAAGCTTTTTCACCTAGATTACGGAATGTGGTCTGGCCTGATAAGTTCAAACCCGGTACGATTGAGAGATTTGATGGGACTCAAAATCCAACCAAATTTCTTCAGATCTATGTTACTGCCATCCAAGCGGCCGGAGGAGATGAACGGGTAATGGTAAATTATTTGCCAATGGTTTTGGAAGGTCCGGCACGGATCTGGTTGTTCAACCAACCGGAAGGATCGATCTACAATTGGAAGATGTTGTGTGATGCTATCCTCATCATCTTCCAAAACTGCTATGAGAAGCCTGGAAAAGAAGATGATCTTCACCTCTTGCGCCAGACTTCGATGGAGACCCTTTGGTAGTTCATCAAGAGATTTGTGGGGGTGAGGAATACCATTCCCAACATCTTTGATTCTTCAGTTATCAGGTCGTTCAAGCATGGCGTTAGATATCGAAGGTTTATAGAGGATTTGAGTATCCATCCCCCATGATTAGTGTCAGATCTCTTCAACATGGTAGATCAATATTTCGACGCGGCGGAAGCTGTGGAATGGAATAGAATGGTGGATAAGGGTAATCTACCTCCTCAACCGGGCTTAAAAACCAAAAAGAAGGAAGATTCGAACAAGAAAACTATGTTCTCTGCAGGTGGAAGATCAAAGAAACCCAACAGGAATGGAGCAAGCCGATTCCGCGAGGTCGCAGTCTTGGACAAGCAACCACAAGAGAAAGGTAAAAAAGTTTCATTCAAATCTACTAAGCTTCCCTACAATGGTCGAACTTGTGACCGCCCAGAAAAATAGACTAACCCACAAGGAAACAAGAAATGGTGTCCGTCGCACAATGCTTCTGGACACAACCTCAAGAATTGCCACGCCTAGTTGAAGCGCCTGGATGATTTCTATCAAGGAACTGCGCCCATGCCAACTATACCAGAGAACGGACAATCTCAAGGAACCAAAGAAGTCGATGGAGTTGAGGTAATGCCATACCAGGTACCTAGCAATCACGTTAATGTTATTTTTGACGGTTCTTCATCTTATTATTCTAAGCGTCAATTTAAAGCTATCCACTGAGAGGTGAATACTGTTGAAGCTCCCTTGGGGGAGCCTCAGTTCCCCCGTTGGTCGGAAACCACTCTGACGTTCAACAGGGAGGATTGTCCCAAAGCATTGTCACACCAACGACGACTCCCTTAGGTGATCACCCCCATTATTAGCAACGCTAAAGTGGGGCGAGTATTGGTCGATGGAGGTAGCTCACTCGACGTATTGTTCGCCAAGCTCTTGATGAAATGCAAATACCTCGTTCCAAGATTAAACCAGTGGCACCCCCATTTTTTGGGATTATACCTGGCTTCATGATGATGCCCATCGGGTAAATAGTGTTACCAGTAACACTTGGAGAACCAGAGAACTTCGAACATAATTAATTACTTTTGATGTGATTGATTTTGATTCAGGTTACAGTGCCATCTTTGGTAGGCCATCTCTCACCAAGTTCATGGCGGCGACACACTACGCTTATCAGTGCGTCAAATTACTAGGGCCAAAAAGTGTCATCACGGTCAGAGGCAGTTAAAATATGGTTTTGACCTGTGATCGCATTTATTTGGAATTGGTCGACCAATTACCCCTATGGGACATCAAGTTGGTGACCAAAGAACCTGATGCGGTCAAGACAACTCCGCGGTCAGATGAAAAACTAAAGCAAGTTCCTCTATTTCGAGACGACCTGACCAAGACTGTTCGGATTGGGTCATTGCTGGATGCTAAATAGAAACTCGCGCTAATTTGGGTGGATCTCAGGCTGAGTTCGGAAAGGATTCGTGACCATGAAGAGGAGAGCGACTTTAGAAAGGTTTACGACCTTGGAAAGAATTCGATCTCTGGTCAGAATTGTAATCCGATCCAAATATATATAACTGAGTCCTATCTGTTTAGGGTTAGTTAGTTGTCCGAGGCTAATACATTTAGGTTATTAAGTCTAATACATATTCATATGATTGGACTATAAATACTTTGTAATAGTTCTAGTTTAGATCATCGAAGTATTGAAGCCTTGGATCATATATCCAGCTTATAGTTCCTCGACGTAGGCGAGTGCATCCTAACGTTTGACGTGTAAAGATCCCTCTTTGAAATAAAGAGTGTGCTATCTTTTGAACTGTGTTTTGATCAACTTTTGAGTTTCGGCAACTCTGAGTAAGATCCCGTTTGTCATGGTATAAAATATACTACCGGCAGATTTCACGGAAAGACTTGACACGCAAACAGCGGCGCGACCTGACGGAGTGACCGGTCACCTCCCGCCGGGCAACGCAGCAATTGACACGGCGATTTTTATACAGGTTCGGGTCCCGGTGGGGGCCCTAGTCCTGTCGGCACCCTCCGGATGTGAATCCGCTGGGGAGGAGCTCTCTCGGGGAGAGAGGTCTCCAAGGGAGCCTATTGTTTGAGTGTGTTGAAAATGAATTGGAGTCCCCTTACAAATGAGGTACAAGGGGGTATTTATAGGCCTCAAAACACGCAAAAGACCAAAAAGCCCTAGCTATGACCGTTGGATCGAGGGGTGCTGGCTGTAGGATCAAGGATGCCGACTAGAGGGGGGGGGTGATTAGGAGGCTTTTAAAATTTCTTTTCAATTAAGCAATTTTAAAGAATAATTGAGAGACCTAAATTATACAATGAGGCTTAAAACAATTCAATCAACTAGTTGCATTCAACCATATGAAATATTTAACAATACATGCAACAATAGTGATATAAGCAATTGTGTCAAGATGAATATAAAGCAAATAAGAATTATGCAATTGACACAATATTTTTACCGAGGTCTCGGAGACTCGCCCGGTCTCCCCTACTCCTCGTTGAAGCGCTCTCTCGGAGCCTCGCTTCTATATCCACGAAGGATATCTCACTAGGGTTGCTCCTTCTCCACAACGGATAGGCGAGCACCACACCTTTCACAATCTTTTGCCGGCCTCTCCGACAAACTTCAATTAGAGAGATCTCGGCTCTCCTCCGGCACCGTCTAGGCGAAGGCGATCGCCAAGAGTAACAAGCCGGATGCGCTTTCACTTGAATCAACCACGTGCTAGAAACTCAATGATGTAAATGATATGCTCAACACTCTAGCACTAGCAATCTAATGGAGATGAAGTGCACTAAACACTCACAAACTCTCCCTCAAGCTTTCTCTCAAATCTACTCAAGATTTGGGCTCAATTCTAGCCTCTAAATGCTATAACACATATGCAACTCAATTGGCTATGTTTTCAGCTGAAGAATGAAGTCTTTGAGCACCCAAAAATGAAGCCAAACACGAAATATTTATAGCCTCAATGAAAAACTAGCCGTTTGCAAGAAACCGGGCCAAAAGTTGTACAGGCCGGACATTGTCCGGCCACTTCAGACACTGTCCGGCCAGTACAAAAATTTCAGCCGTTGCAAATGTGTCAGTGACCGTTGGGCGAAATTTGTGAAGGCCGGACGGATACCATTTGTCCGGACAAAACGTCCGGACAAATGGATATGTCTCTGTTAACGCTTAGCTCAAAAAACTTGTACAGGCCGGACAATGTCTGGCCATTTCGGACAAAGTCCGCCCATAACGGACAAATGCCTCAGACGGATGCATTTGTCTCTGTTTCATTTTTCGGCTCAAAAAATTTGTACAGGCCGGACAATGTCCGGCCATTTCGGACACTGTCCGGCCACTTCGGACAGATAGCC
This sequence comes from Pharus latifolius, assembly GCA_019359835.1. Classification (NCBI taxonomy): domain Eukaryota; kingdom Viridiplantae; phylum Streptophyta; class Magnoliopsida; order Poales; family Poaceae; genus Pharus; species Pharus latifolius. The sequence goes on from CM033323.1 coordinate 70,416,205, forward strand.
CCGAACGGATGCATTTGTCCGGCCACTGCACACTGATAGTAAAACATGTATAACTTTTGATCCAGAGATCCGATTGAGGTGATTTTTGGCTTGTTAGAAAGATAACTCAGAGCTCTACAATTTTGTCAACAGGAGCAAGACCTAGAAAGGTCTAGAAACTTCTAGAAAACTCATAAACTTTCCTGCTGTCAAAATGTTCAAGCCAAAATCATCTCAAATGCAATTTTAAAGTATTTGCACATACGGATTTGCCGTTTTCTCGCGGATGTGATTTGTGTCACTTAGCAACGACCACGACCACACAGGTCTTGACATCCGATCGAAAACAGGTGGTCGATAGGGTTTGTCGAGCATACGCAAGCGAGTCGAAGACTGGTACGACCAGTCCGAACTCCTACGACCACGCCCAAACCCTAAACAGAAAGCGGCCAAACAAGTGACACGACCACGACCACGTATCAACACTGATACGATCAGAACATGCAAATACGACCACGACCAGCTCTAGATAAATAAACCAATTTAAACAGCTGGCGATCACGACTAAGTGCAGTTTTCAAAACATTTAATCTAATACACATGAACTACACTTAGACTCACTAACAATGCAAGACACTAGTGCAAGATGATATGAATGCATCTGAGCTTCCGCACTAGATAGATTCAAGTTACTAGTTTCCGACCCCTCTTAATAGTACGGTCAAACTAGTAAAAAGAAACCTATCAACCTGGTTTGTCTCCAAACACCGAGACCGGTAAAACCCTAAGAAAACAATCCTTAGTCTTGGATTTTACCTTAGGTGAAGTTCGACCTCGTGAAGTTCGACCGCTCGACGCTTGTCCCCGCAAGGCTCGACCTCGCTAAGCTTGACCTCGCGAAGCTCGACCACTTGACACTTGTCCTCGCAAAGCTCGACCTTGCTAAGCTCGACCTCACTCGAGATGTCTCATATCGACTTCATCCTCTTCACACCCTTGCTTGCTTTTATCCTGCAATCAAACTGAGACTACAATACATACACTCAATGCACAACATTAGTCTCATATATAAGTCGTCATTAATCACCTCCAGAGAAGCTACTCCACACAGGAGTTAGCTCAATGGTTTCTCTTTCAAATGACATGACAAACTATATTCAACGAGTAGCAAATGAGTATAAGATAAAATACAATCATATAGATCGTAGATGATAAACACATACGCACACGATCTATACTACTCATATCATGATATCAATCAACCTAGATGACCAAAGTGATGAGCTCCCCCTCAACATGTGCATCGATATAAAATCCACAACTGGAGTCATCAGTCTCAGATTTAACGTATTACCTTTTGATCAATCAATCAGCACAAGCTTGATGTAACCACTGAGCTCATCCTCTACATATGCATCACTATCAAACCCGCAATCGAGAAAAACATCCAATTCAGGGTTTACCGATAATCAATTCAATTTACTTGTGCTAAATCAGGATTTATCTAAATTGTCATTTAATCATCAAATTTGATATCTTCAGATTAATTTTAATCATCATGGATTTATCCAAAATGTCATTAATCATCAAAACCTAGATACTAAGATCTACCTAGATCCAACACTGGCGTCATTTCATCGGCCGAAGGGCTTGGATGCTTGACAAGTGTCCTCACTGGTTCCCAAGGGACCCGGGCCCGGAGGCTCAGGGACCCACCGGGGACCTTCTTCGCACGAAGGGCCGAGACGCTCCGGAGACCCTGCGGGACCCGAGGCCCTGAGGCCCTGGGACCCATCGGGACCTTCTTCGCACGAAGGCCCGAGGCGCTTTGGAAGTCCCCTGGGACCCAGGGCCCAGAGACCCTGGGACCCGTCAGGGACCTTCTCCGCACGAAAACCCGAGGCTCTCCGGAAGTTCCCTAGGACCCGGGGCCTGGAGGCCCCGGGACCAGTTAGGGACCTTCTCCGCACGAAGGGTCGAGGGGCTCCGGAAGTCCCCTGGGACCCAGGGCCTTGAGGCGCTGGGACCCGCCAGGGACCTTCTCCGCACGAAGGCCGTGGCACTCCAGAGACCCCGTGGGGCTTAGGGCCCAGAGGCCCAGGGACCCACCGGGGACTTTCTCCGCATGAAGGCCCGAGGCGCTCCGGGACCCGCCGGGGACCTTCTTCGCACGAAGACCCGAGGCGCTCCGGAAGTTCCCCAGGACCCGGGGCCCAGAGGCCTCGGGACCCACCAGGGACCTTCTCCGCACGAAGGGCCAAGACGCTCCAGAGACTCCGTGGGACCCGGAGGCCCAGGCCCGGGGACCCACCGGGACCTTCTCCACACGAAGGCCCAAGGCACTCCGGAAGTCCCCTGAGACTTGCCGGGGACCTTCTCCGCACAAAGGGCCGAGGCGCTCCAGAGACCCCGTGGGGCCCAGGGCCCAGAGGCCCAGGGACCCATCGGGGACTTTCTCCGCACGAAGGCCTGAGGCACTCCGGAAGTCTCCTGGGACCCGGGGCCCAAAGTTTCCGGGACCCGAAGGCCCAGAGGTCCCAAGACCCGTAGCCCGGAGGTCTGGGGACCCGCTGGGGACCTCCTCGGCGCGAAGACCTGAGGTGCTCCAGAAGTTCCCTGGGACTCGGGACCTGAAGAGCTTCGGAGACCCCACGGGACCCGAGGCCCGGAGGCCCAGGGACTCGCCAGGGACCTCTGCACGAAGCCAAGGCTCCTAAGTCCCCTGGGACCCGGGGCCCAGAGGCCCAGTGACCCGCCGGGGACCTTCTCCGCATGAAGGGCCGAGACGCTCCGGAGACCCAATGGGACCCAGGGCCCGGAGGCTCGGGCACCCTCCGGGGACCTTCTCCTCACGAAGGCCCGAGGCGCTCCGGAAGTCCCTCGGGACCCGGGGCTCGGAGGCCCAGGGACCTGCCAGAGACCTTCTCCGCACGAAGGGCCGAGATGCTCCGGAGACCCACGGGACTCGTGGTCCAGAGGCCTGGGGACCCGCCAGGGACCTTCTCCGCATGAAGGCCCGAGGCGCTCCGGAAGTCCCCCAGGACCCGGGGACCCGCCGGGGACCTTCTCCACACGAAGGGTGGAGGCGCTCCGGAGACCCCACGGGACCCAGGGCCCAGAGGCCCGGGTACTCGACGAGAACCTCCGCCCGAAGGGCCGAGGTGCTCCGAAGACCTCACGGGACCCTGGGCCCGGAGGCCCTGGGACCCACCAGGGACCTCCGAATGAAGGACCGAGGGCGCTCGGGAGCCCACTTTGAAGACTGCCCAGAGGTACGGGATTTCCCCCAATAGGAGCCCCCAGGCCCTCGGGGACACGTCGTGGCCCCGGAGGGTATGTGTAAAACCCTTCCCCTGATGACACTGAGGTCTTCGGAGTAATTTTCCCGCACGGTGTTGCGATAGAACCCTTTCGCTTCCGAGGGACCGGGGATCTCCGGGCGGAAGGATCTGAACTTGGATGTAAAGTCGCTATGAGGAAGAGAAAACCGCCCCAGGGGGGCTTGGAGCCCTAGAACGGAAGAAACCCTCTCCATTGGCCCTGGTCCCCGGGCAAAAGGGGTCACCGAAGGCCTTGTCCCCGGTCAAATGGCAGCACCCAGGACGGGGTCATCGGGGCCCTGGTCCTCGGGCAAATGGCGGCGCTCGGGACGAGGGAGCCGGGGCCCTTGTCCTCGGGCAAAAGGCGGCGCCCGGAATGGGGTCATCGGGGGCCTTATCCCCGGGCAAAAGGTGGCGCCCATGATGTGATATGCCCATGAGAACCATTCATGGTAAAATCAGAATACAACAAGCATGTCGCCATAGAGATATGGTTTGTGTGAGAAAATATAAGGGATATGGATCTTGGAGCGATGGCATTCAACCAAGGTTCGAACAACCAAAGGTTGATCGTTCAAAGAGAAATCAAAGGATGAGAAATCCATGTCTCATTGCTAATGTTTAGAGGTATTTTAGTGCTGCAGAAGAATGGAATCACGGTGTAGCACAACAAAGGAGGTGGACATCATATTGGCGCCCAAAGGAAAGGGGATCATGTGACTATGATTCATCCAATTCTGTCCGTCCTTTTGCAGGACATTTCAGGCCAGATTCTGGCGTTCCACCTAGGAATAGGCCACATGGTTGGAAAGCTAATGAAGTCTAGTTTCCAACGCATCAAACCATGCATCATTTCGACTTCCGAGTCAAAAGTTATGGTCATTTTAGTGGAAGCTGCACAACCAGTCCAACCTGCACGAGAATTGAAGCAACTCTTTTCCAAACGAATTGGTCTATTGGATATCCAAGGAAACTCTTCATCTAATGGGTGCCTTCACAGCTTAATTAGGAGGGTTGGTTGTTCAAGAAAACTTTTCATCTAATGGTTGCTTTCACACCTAAACTAGGAGGGTTGTTCCTAGTATAAATACATATGTAATTCTCTCATTCCAGAGGACTTTTAATCATGAGATGAATAAAAATTCAGAAAAAGGCTCTTCGAGCGCTATAGCTTTGGCTATGTTGAAGTTGTGAGTTATCATGAGAGTTAGAAATCATATGATCTTTGCGTAAACTGAGAATACCCAATTCTTAGGTTATACGAGACACTATCTACTTGCAATTCGATCAACTCCGATCTGTTTGCAAGTCCCCATTCGAGGTACCGTGAAAGATCGGGCAACCCATGCGCCATTCGGTGTTAGTCGCTGGTTGGTGCTTATCATGATGGGGTCACCGGGGGCCTTGTCCCCGGTCAAATGGCGGTGCCTGGGATGAGGGACCCGGGGCCCTTGTCCCCGGGCAAAAGGCGGCGCCCGGGACGGGCAAAGCCTTCCCCCGGGACAAAGTCCGCCCGGGAGAGAAAATTACCGTGTCTGGGCGGCGCGGTTGAGAAAATCCTCCTCCCGGGACAAAGTCCACCTGGGAGAGAACGTAGTCGTGTTCGGATGGCGCAGAGCCCCTGGACGGGAGAAAACCTTCTCCTGGAACAAAGTCCCCCGTGGAAAGAATGTTACCATACCCAGGTAGCACGGAGCCCCCGGATGGGAGAAACCTTCTCCCAGGACAAAGTCCACCCGGGAGAGGGAACCTTCCCTCGGGACAAGGTCCACTCGGGGGAGAAAACCTTCCCCCAGGAGAAAGTCCACCGGGAGAGGATGTTAGCTCACCGCGGGGCTACTCTAAATCAGATCTGCAAGAAGGTTGCAGAACCAAGCTTTTAAGCCGCGATGAGTAATCTGCTTGCAGCCTTAGCTATTCTGGTATGGTCCAGAGACCAGGCTCGAGTGAGTGTATGAACACTCACACCTCTGCACAATTGTCGTGGGAGGCCAACTAACAAACACTAATAAAAGGATTTAGACTTTCAGTTCTCCACACTAGTACAGAAATGCAGTCTACTAACCCCTATCTTCTATCGGTTATTAGCGAAACAGCACAAAACCGATAGAAAATGTGCCTCGCGGTCATAAAAGCCCGACGGATGTATTTTCCCTATCGGTTTCTAAGAAACTTACCGATAGAATAAATAGTATGATTTACTCTAGCGGTGATGAACATATTTGCCGTTAGAAGAGATGCATAAGTACTGACGGAAGAATGTTGTGCGCCGATAGGACTGGTCGACTTCAACAACTAGACTTATTCTATCGCTACTGTATGAATATACCGACAGAGTATATTAAAAATTCCTATCGGCAATATGTAGTTCGCCGATAGAATAGTTGACCTTCTACAAATATTTTTATTCTATTGGCAATGGATTCTTTTACCGTTAGAATATATAGAAAATTTCTTAGAACTGTACGTCTTCTAATAATTTTATTCTATCGGTAATGAATGTTTATACCGGTAGAATATTGCAAAAAATATCTTAGAACTGTTGGCCTTCTACAACTAGTAATATTCTATCGGTAATGTACGTACACACCGATAGAGTATGTACAAAAATTCCTATCGGTAATATTAATTGTGCCGATAGAACCATTCGGCTTCTACAGATGTTTTTACTACTAACGGTATTCTGTTTTCTTACCGATAGAAAATATATAATTGTATAAATACACGGGTATGTCTCTTTCATTCTCACAGTTCATTTGGGGCTCGTAGTCCTAACCCGTAAGCTCCATGGACGGCCGGCGCACCTCTATAGGGGACCGCTGCACCTCCGCACCTCCGCACCTCCATCGACGCCCTCTAGACGTCGGCATCCCAAGGAAGGTACGTAAAATTTCTGCAATATTGTTAGATTATTCTAATCCGATTATGGCAATAATTCTGCTTTTTTTGTATCCTTCATTTTGATGTGTCTTCTTTTCAATATGATTATGATCTGTTCAGGTCCTTGGATGATGCTCGTGAGGGGCAACGTATTTCACGGTTCTTCATCGCAGTACGCTGCCTACGTTGGCTTGTTGGCGAAAGAAATGGTGAAGATCACCGTCGAGAGCTGGAAGGACGTGAAGGGAGAGATCTTGGTTGGCTCGGTCGAGAAGATGCTTAAGCCCGGCGTGTTTCTCAAATCAGGACCTATAGAAAGCATCTTACATGTTTTTGCATGCACCAGCTTGTGGCCAGATGCTTACCTGCTTGGAGAAGAAGAATTGTTGTTATTTGCACAGCCATTCTACACCATCACTACACAGAACAACATCTTGGAAGGTAGGTTCTTTTTGTTAATGGAGTTGAGTTGAGTTGAGTTGAGTTGATCGAGTTTGAGTCCGAGGAAATCACCAATACGTACAAATGTATGTCGACGGCAGTTCCAGCTCCTCGGGCGTCTTCGAACTGAACTCCTATGGTTAAGTCCAATGTGGTTCAGACATTTGCTGTTTTGGATGAATGGATTTGTGATGTATCAGGTCTAACTTGTAGTCGGTAGTTGCATTGTGGCAACCTGCAAAGGTTCCCTTTTATGTAAAATGCATGTATGGGCCACTGGGTCCTCGTCGTGATCTGTTGTTAATTTCAGACGTGGCTTTTGTAATATACATCGAATGTGTGAATTGTTGTATTTGTATATTGTTGTATATTTGTGTATCATGTATTGCTAATTGGGACATGAACTTGAATGTGCAGGGAGCATTTGTGTATTTAATTGTATTGGTAGGTAGGTGTGTATTTGTACTGCTGTTTCAGACATGCACTTCAATTTGTGAACTGGCATGTGTATGTTTGTACCTGAATTTGTATTAGTGAACTGGCATGTGTATGTTTGTACCTGAATTTGTGAACTGGCATCTGTAATTTCTTTGGCAAGATGAAGTCCCAACTACCTACGAAAAGTATTTTTGTGTCTCCTAGTTAATCCACAAATTAGCATTTCTTGAAATATATTGCTTTATCTTCTAGTTAAGATCCGTTTGATATTACATTGATATGATTCCTTGAATGTGAGAAATGGCATGTGCATGTTTGTCCAAGTTTGGTAACAGTACCTCCTCTAACGGTAAGTACACATATTTACCGATAGGAAAACACATATATTTGTTCAGTCATGCATATTCTAACGGTAAATGCACATATTTACCGATAGAAAAATACATATATTTGCTCAGTCATGCATATTCTAACGGTAAATACACATATTTACCGATAGGAAGCACATATATTTGTTTAGTCATGCATATTCTAACGGTAAATGCACATATTTACCGATAGAAAAATACATATATTTGTTCAGTCATGCATATTCTAACGGTAAGTACACATATTTACCGATAGAAAAATACATATATTTGCTCAGTCATGCATAGTCTAACGGTAAATGCACATATTTACCGATACAAAAACTAATGCTCGAGTGTCATGCATCATCTAACGGTAAGTACACATATATACCGATAGAAAAACTCATGTGCGTGCTGTGTCATGCATGATCTAACGGTAAGTACACATATTTACCGATAGGAAAACACATATATTTGCTCAGTAATGTATATTCTCTAACGGTTATTTCATGTATTTACCGTTAGAAAAATGTCCAATATAAGGAAAACCCCACCCGACCATTGCTGAGCTGCTCTTTAATTTGTTCTGTTGCACTCTGTGTCCCTCTGTTTGTGACGAAAGTTTCAGCTACATTGCTAGGGTGATCAGCGCAGGCTGGAGGGAAGTTGATTGCGCCCCTCTCTTTAAGGTATGCTTAATCGTCGACACTTATCTCTCTCTCCCTCTAGATCTCCCTTCCTCTCTACTTGCAAGCTAGCTGTATTGTGTAGTTCCAAGTTTGTAGCTCTAAGCTTGGGAGCTTGGTAGCTGGAAATACGTCATGTTTTAGGAGCTAACTAGTTTGTATTGTGTAGTTAGCTAGGTTAATTAGTGTTAATTTCGTCAGGCTAGGGTTCAACACATGTATCTGTTGTAAGAGGCTGTACATGTACATATACATAACTTAATCGGGCAGGTTTCATGCATGGCTTACTCGTTAAATTTTGTTAATTGTAGATGGACAGGAAATATTGGATGTATGGAATAAAACGTACTACTCTTGAATATTTGGATGGTGTGAATGAGTTTATTAAATTTGCTGAGCAACAAAAGGAGAGGAAGGGAGAGAAAAATATGCTCTGTCCTTGTACAGATTGTATGAACTTGAAGAGGTTTAGCAACTCTGATCAAATTAAGAGTCATTTGATTCGTCGTGGTTTTAACGCGCGATACACCCGTTGGATATGGCATGGCGAAGATCTTGAGGAAACAAGCACCACTACTACCAATCAGCACGACTCGGATGTGGATTGCAATAATATTGATGATCATCCCAATTTTGGTAATGTTCATTCCGATGTGCACGTAGATGATGATGATGACAATCTAGATGAGATGTTACGTGATGTAGAGGAAGATTACAACGAAAATGACTTCTGTGAATTTGAGAAACTGATTGCTGACTCTGAGAAGCCTATGTTCCCTGGATGTGCAACATTTACAAAACTGTCTTCTGTGCTGAGATTATATAACTTGAAGGCAGGAAACGGTTGGAGTGATAAGAGTTTCACGGCACTATTAGATCTTCTAGCGGACATGCTTCCAGAGGGAAATGAGTTGCCAAGATCTACTTACCAAGCCAAAAAACTGTTGTGTCCGTTGGGAATGGAAATCGAAAGAATACACGCATGCCCAAATGATTGTGTGTTGTACCGTAACGAGTACTCCAGTTTGCATGTTTGTCCAAGATGCGGCGCATCGAGGTATACGCGTAGGGACCGGATTGACAGTGAACGTCACGAGGTAAGGAAAGGGCCCCCGGCAAAAACTGTGTGGTACTTGCCTGTGATACCTAGATTGAAGCGGCTGTTTGCAAATCCGAAAGTCGCGAAGCACTTGCGTTGGCATGCTGAAGCCCGGAAACAAGACGGAAAACTGAGACACCCAGCTGATTCTATTCAATGGAGAAACATCAACAGAACATTTGCTGAGTTCGGCGGCGAACTTAGGAATGTAAGGTTCGGGCTGAGTACAGATGGTATGAACCCACATGGTAATATGAGCAGCCGACACAGCACTTGGCCGGTTCTTTTATGCATCTACAATCTTCCTCCTTGGTTATGCATGAAGCGCAAGTACATCATGATGGCGTTACTAATCTTAGGACCCAGACAACCCGGAAATGATATTGACGTGTTTCTAGCGCCTTTAATCGAGGACTTACAGAAATTGTGGAGCGAGGGTGTGCAGGTGTGGGATGCATACAAGAAAGAGAATTTCATCTTGCGGGCCCTGATATTTTGCACCATAAATGATTTTCCTGCCTACGGCAATTTGTCGGGGTATAGTACGAAAGGAGCCAAGGCTTGCCCTATTTGCCTAGATGAAACTGAGAGCATGTGGCTGCGAAACTGCCGGAAAACAGTGTACATGGGTCACCGCAGGTTTCTTCCGGTGCATCACACGTACCGTAAGAAGAGGAAATCATTTAACGGGAAGCCTGAGAAGGGATCAGCTCCAGTGTTTCTGACCGATAAGGAGATTTACTCACGCGTGAACGACATCAAAGTTGAGTTCGGTAAGCATTCTAAACCTCGAGAAAAAAATGTTTGGAAGAAGAGATCGATTCTCTGGGATCTACCGTACTGGGAGCACTTACAAGTTCGACATTGCATTGACGTCATGCATGTAGAGAAAAATGTCTGTGACAGTTTGATTGGTTTGTTGTTGAACATTCCGGGAAAGACAAAGGATGGTGTGAAAGCTCGTCGTGACATGGTGGAAATGGGGATAAGGACTGAGCTTGCACCTTTAGAGAATGGAAAGCGTACATACCTCCCCCCGGCCTGCTACACGTTGTCCAAGAGCGAAAAAACAGAACTCTGTCGGTGCCTGCACGGTGTTAAAGTTCTATGTGGGTACTCCGCGAACTTGAAAAAACTTGTGTCTATGAAGGACCTAAGACTGGTTGGCATGAAGTCCCACGACTGTCATGTCTTGATGTCACAGATGCTTCCCATTGCTATCAGAGGCATTCTCCCAGTTAAAGTCAGAGAGACAATCACAAACCTATGTTATTTCTTCAACGCAATATCTTGCAAGGTAAGTACGTGCACTCGTACTATAAGTTCACTACCTCCATTTGTGGAGCTTAATTAGAAGATTTTTCTGATATGAATATTTGGCGCAACTGTGTCCTCGTAGGTAATTGATCCCGATGGACTGGACGCTTTGCAACGCGACGTGGTTACAACTCTTTGTCAGCTCGAGATGTATTTCCCTCCATCCTTTTTTGATGTTATGGTCCATCTGATTGTTCACCTTATCAGAGAAATTAAGTTTTGTGGACCCGTGTGCCTGCGCTACATGTATCCATTTGAGAGATTTATGGGTGTATTGAAGGGATACGTAAGGACTCGTCGTCGACCCGAGGGGAGTATCATGGAAGGTTATGCCGCCGAGGAGGTGATTGAATTTTGCACAGATTATATGGCCGGGGTTGACCCAATTGGTGTTCCTAGGTCCCGACACGAGGGTAGGCTTGAGGGAATCGGAACGATTGGATTCAAAGCTATCGTCCCCGCTCATGATGTGTACGCAAAATCACATTTTTGGGTCTTACAACACATGACGGAGGTCGAGCCATACATACACGAGCACAAGGTAATGTTACGGTCACAGAATCCTTCGAAGTCAGATGTTTGGGTAAGCAGAGAACATAACAGGAAATTTGCTGAGTGGATCCAAGAAAGAGTCACGCGAGCTGCCGAGGGCTCCGTAAGTGAAACTGTGACATGGTTGGCTAGAGGCCCAAGATTCACTGTAGGGACTTGGCAGGGGTACGACATCAATGGGTATTCATTTTACACAAGAGCTCAAGACGCCAAGAGTAGCACGCAATGTAGCGGAGTGACACTGTTTGCTATTTCCGAGGATGCCAGGTCAGTACGGGCGCTGAACTCATATTACGGTGTTATTGACGAAATATGGGAGCTCGATTACGGATTACTTAAGATTCCCCTGTTTCGATGCCAATGGGTCGAAATCCCTCGAGGTGTTCAAGTTGACAGTTACGGGTTTACTCTCGTCGATCTTGGTAGAGTCGGACACCAAGACGATCCATTCATACTTGCAAAGCAAGCCACACAGGTATTCTACATCGTTGACCCGGCCAATCCAAACTTGCATGTTGTCCTCCACAGCAAGAGACGTATTGTTGGGGTCGAAGATGTTGTTGACGAAGAGGAGTATAACCAATTTGATGAAATACCTCCATTTTTAGAGGACATTCAATCTATCCGTACTGAAGATATCGACGAAACAAGGTATCTGCGAGATGACCACGAAGAAGGATTATGGGTTGAGAACCATTGATGATTAATTTCTATTTCAGGGATAAATGCCAAGCAAACAGCCCACAAGTTCTGCAGCAAGGTGAGGAACTTATCATTAATACATCAGGCAGTACATTTTTCTTTAGAATTTAATGATAAGCTAGTTCACAGCATTAATACATCTCAATTTTACTCCACAGCATGAGTTCTAACATGTACAGTACCTTTATCATGTAAATATTTAATTCTTCCCTTCAAATAGCACTTGCAAAAAATCTCATCGCAGCCTCTTCAAATTAAGTTCAGCAAAAATCCCTTTTTTCTGACGGTATTTTGTTATTTATACCGATAGAGAAGGACATCTTCTCTCAGGCACTTCAAAACGTTTTCTATCGGTATTGTTCTATTTTACCGTTAGAATAAATTCGTTTGTCCCACGGTATTTGTTGTCTGACGGTTTTTACCTGTTTTTACCGATAGAATAAGACTCTGCCACTTTGAATTCTCAAACGTGTCGCCATGCGTCGCCTTGGAAACTCTATAAGTACCTCGCCATGCGTCGCGGTATTTTGTTGTCTTTCTAATTCTCGAACGGTTGGACTCCTCATCTTCTCTTTCACAATGGCAACCTCCATGGGATCATCATCCACGGCCTCCCCGGTAAGAACTCTAAATCTCCTCGGTTTACCCCTGTATTGTTAATCCATGTTCAGTTCATTCTTGACCTGTTGATTTGCACAGGGAATGGTAGCCGTGGAAGACACTGCCAAAGTGAAGGCTGACCTGAGGGCCCTCCAGGAGGAGCACAAGCTCCTTACAGACAAGCACACTCAGCTACGGCTTGACCTTGACGATCTCTTCCAGCGCATTAAGCGCATGAAGACGGATGGTGACAATGCTAGGGCGAGGACGAGGCGTCTTCGCGAGGAGAAGAAAGCCGCGGATATGACCATCGCTGGCTGCGGTTTGACTATGAAGGATACCATAGCGAAGCTGAGGGAGGTCGCAGGCCTTCTTGACGCGGTAGTAGTTGATCCTAGGGACAACTTGTCGCTAGAGGAGTCCTGCGTCCTGGCTGCAAGTCTAACTGACTCTATTCTACATGCAGCCAGGGCTAAGACCACCCCTTGACCTAGCATTTTGGGTTTTATTTTTTTTTGTAAGTGATAAAACAACAATGAATGAACAATTTCTTTTTATGTCAATTTTCCAATTTTCCGGCTATCTTCCCTCTTTCTTTAACATTCTACAGCTTTCAACCACGGTCTGTTTGATGTTAAATTGTGTACCTTTTCATTACTCTGACGGTATTTTGTTGTTTTTACCGATAGAAAAAGGGCACACAAATCTCAAGCACTTAATCAAAAAAATTTTCTGGGGAAAATTGGGCTCACGGGATTTTTTTGTTTATACCGATAGAAAAGGGCGCCTTTTCATTACTCTGACGGTATTTTGTTGTTTTTACCGATAGAAAAATTGCACCCAATCTCAAGCACTTTAAAAAAATTTTCTGTGGAAAATTGGTCTCACGGGATTTTATTGTTTATACCGATAGAAAAATGCATCCACTAATTCAAATATTTTTCCGGGAAATTTACTTTTTCTATCGGTATTATTTTGTTGTTTCGATAGAAAATTACATAAGTCTATCGGTATCATTTTGTTATACCGATAGAAAAGTTCCTCCGCTACTTTATTACTCGTACACGACCCTTTAGTTTCCCTCCACTCGAACAGTTCCACCTTAGAGCACTGCGTCTCTTCGAGAGCGAAGAAAACCCCAACCTCCGCCGCGAGCACTCACTTCCTCTCTCCCACACGACGATCGCCGGCTGGACACTGGTTCTTCACTGCCACCGGTTCTTATTTTCGTCCTTCGCCCGCCGCTGCTGCGTTCTACACCGCCTCTCCATCACCAGAACTGATCGCCGCCGTAAATACCCTAATTCGTCGTTCTATTTCCAGCATCTTCTTTATTTGATCCTAGTGTTTTGCACGTACTAATTCTTCGAGTTTTGCAATTACACTAGGGTTCCCTATTGTGTTGGCTTATGTACATTCCGCAGGCAATGTTGATTTTAATTAGGGTTTACATAATATGTTCCAGTGCTGTAATGAACCTGTTTTGAGATTTTAACTTCTCTATACTGCTGTATGTGTGATCAATTGTATCCAACTGCCATGTAATGCAGATTATATGTTGGAGGTGTTCTTACACATATTCTATCGGTAGCTCATGTGTTTACCGATAGAAAATTTTTCTGCACAAGTAGTAAAACTTAATTTGGATCTGGAAGGACATGAGCCATGCAATGTACTAGTTTGGTTGGGAATTTTTACTCACTTCGTATGAATATATGGCAATGTGGATGGGTCTTCGATGTATATGTTTCAAATGCCTATATACATGACTTTTCCCAACCTAATAGCTGTGAAGTCCTGATGACTCACATACAGGCTAGGCTAAAGATTATGCACAGTGGCACTTAGATGCTTGTGTGCATATTTACGTGTGAAATAATAATGCTGGCCCATGAATATTAGTGTAGCAAATCATCGAGAATGTTATGTGATGAAAGTGAATGGTGGCTTGTCAACAAAATTCCATATGTAGAGAACATTGTTATGTTCTATCGGTATCTCACGTGTTTGCCGATAGAAAAATTGTCTTGTGTGGAGGTAATTGTTATGGTCTATCGGCAGATCATGTGTTTACCGATAGAAAATATTTCTGAAGAGTTCAGTAAGTAATTTATGCCCTAGTTAGTCTCCAGTCCTGGGCTGAGTTATGGAACTCCAAGGCGAATTAATTGCCATATATATGGTTTGTTGAAGGTTTTGTAGGGGAAGACATGTCGTCGTCTTCATCGGATGGTACTAGTGGTTCGACTAGGGCCAACCCCATCGTAACTACTGAAGATGGGGCTGTTACATCCCAGCGCAAGAGGGTGGGGCGAGGCGCGACGACGTTGGGGCGTTTGGCCAAACGCACTGATTTTTCTTGTGAGTTCAACCAATTTGGGAGGCCGATTGGAAAGAATGCTGGGAGGCACGCGGCCTACGTTGGGCTGTTGGCGAAAGAAAGGGTGAAGATCACCGTCCAGAGCTGGAAGGACGTGACGGCGGACGAGAGGGATAGGTTGTGGGCGGAAGTGAAGGTTAAATGAACTGAAATCGCTGAACTCTTTCGTAATCACGTTCTCTTGGCTTATACTAAAGTTTAACTAACTCGTGATTAATTGTATGCATTTTTCGGAAACAGGCTAAGTGGAACATCCCCGACGATACACCTAGGACTGCCTGCTTGAAGGACATGAACGGAACATGGAAAACCTTTAAGAGCTGGCTCGTCAGTAACTTCCTAGCTGCGGGGAAATCTCCTTGCGAGAAGTACCCCTTCATATCGGAGGAGGTATGGGAGGAATTCACCAAGCAGAAGGGGATTGAGGAGTTCAAGGCCCTTAGAGAGAAGAATAGGGCGATCCAGAAGAGGAACGACCACCCGCATCGGCTCGGATCCCGGGGCTATGCGGGGAAGGAGGAACAGTGGAAGAAGGAAGACGAACAAAATCCTGTCATCGACACCCCTGAGTTGCCGCTCTCCGAGATCCGGGATGAGAGGTGCAAGCGATGGTGGAGGGGGAGGGGGTCCGTGTCATCCACGGGGTCTGTGCAGTTCGCAACCCCTGGGGACGCCGACGTTGTGAGGCGAATGGTAAGTTGGCTAACCTCGTAAACTGTGTGCGCACAAGTGTATATAAGGCAATTTGTCTCACAAGGTACCTTCAAATGTAATAGATCTCTTTTGAGAAGGAGGCAGCGGAGGGATTGTTTACCCCGCAGAGGGAGAACGACATCCTCACCCGGGCTCTAGGAAATAAGGAGCATCCCGGGCGGACACGGGCCGTGGGAGCCATTGTGTCGTGGAAGGCCGGTTTCGTAGATCCGGCTCCACCGAGGAAGAAGGCCCGCACCTGGAAGGAAAAGGAAGCTGACCTCTCCGATAAGATACGGGCTGAGGTACGGGAGGAGATACGGGCGGAGATGCGGGCTGAGATACGGGCTGAGGTACAGTCTGAGGTGCACACAGAGGTCGCACAAATGAGGGAAGAGTTTGCACGGTTGAGAGAAGCATTGCTGGCCAAGAGTGCAGATGCGGATCCCCAGGATGACGGTACCCCGCGGGGTCGGATAAGCAGTTGCGCTTCGAAGGTACTCGCGGATCCAGTGGATCTACTTGAGGTACTGCAAGCCTTCATCTGTGCACTTAAGTTGATGCAAGCCTTCATCTGTGCACTTAATTGTTACAAATTTGCAGGGGCCGGAGGGCTGCATCCTACAGAATCACGTAGGCGCCGGGCAGGAAGTGGTTGCACACGGCTTCGTATATCCATCTGGGCCGGATGTCCGAGTCCACTGTGTACCTCTGCGGTTGGGTTTCGCAAAGGTACAGGTGGACATGGCCATGCCGAGCTACAACGATTCTCCGTTGCCAGTCCCAACAGAGGAACTACAGACACTTGCTGAGGCAGTGGGCTCCTACGTACAGTGGCCCAAGAAGTGTCTTGTAATACAACCGGTAAATCCTACACATTTTAGATTACATCCTACTCAGTACACTCAACTTGCATAATCTAACATACGTACTCATTAATTGAAGTGGCCTGCCGCGGGGGTACCAGGGGACTGCGCCCCCAGCTCGGGGCATGAGGGCCGATCTCGTGCGAACCTGGACACATCAAAGACGGCCTCGACCCCACCCAGCGCATCCACGCCTCCACCTCGGAAGAAAGCCGCCATCACCTCGCCCTTGCCTTCGAATGTACGCGCTCAGTCCCCGGCAAAAGGCAAGGGCGGCAAAGGCAAGGGCAAAGGGCGACAGGGACTGCCGCGGACGTTCACGAACGCGCTCCCACTCCTGTCGGAGGCATCTTTGCGGAAATTGGATCGATCAACTAGAGACCTCCACGACTGGTACCTACATCGAGCTCGGCGCAACCTGAACTTCTTAGTTCCCTACAGGCCTGGGCAGTTCCACCGTGAGCCCGGGACTATATCCGTGGCACACGAGGATCTGTTCGACCTCTACAATTGGCGGGAGCTCGATATGTCCATCATACGGACTGGAGTCCTGTGAGTTTGCTGATGCTATGTATTGCTGTTTTCTAACTCTGTTTGCTAACTCTGTATTAATGTTGCAGTTCATTTGAATACTGAGTAACTTTCTGTGAAATTAATATTAATCTCGTCCTTCGCATGCAGGTGCATGTACAGGCTAGCATCGGAGGCTGCGTGTGACAAGGTGGGTTTCCTCGACCCAGAGAAAATAAGCCTCACGATGCTAGAGCAGGACGCCGCGCACGCTGAGCAGTACATATCCAGCGCGCTGATGGCGCAGCAGGACAGGGACTTCATTTTGGTGCCGTACCACCAAAGGTTAGTGCATTTCGTACTAATTTAACTCAATCTTGTATGTTACACCTGAGATGTACTTTGAGCTAGCGGTCCTCTTTTACGTACAATGCAGGGGCCACTGGATCCTCATCGTGATCTGTCCGCCGAGGAACGAGGTGTACTACCTCGATTCGATGCGTGACAGATTATCGATGGAATATGTGCTCAAGGGGAATATGGAGGCGTAAGTAACTTATATGTTTGATTTAAATTTTGACCTCACTAGCTAATGATAATACATTAACTGGCAATACTAACTGAAATGCAGGGCTTTTGATAATTATGTGTCCGCTGGAGGGAGGCATGCCGCACCGCAGGGCTCCGTACTAGCTTGGAAAGAATATGAGGTACTCACGAGACTTTTTGTTTATGCTTAATTAGTTTATGGAAACAATATATAGCTAACATGTCTTCGCATATGCAATTATCTCAGTGCCATCAGCAGCCGCAATCGTGGGAATGCGGGTTTTATGTGTTGCGCTACATGTACGACCTAGTGCAGACAAACTTTTCCCGATTCCCCCAGGTAAGCATCGATAGCTAACTCAAATTTCAAAAATGGGTGTCACGTTCTAAATTAGGATCGAAGTTAGTTACTCAGTATGCACACATGCTTGCAGATCGCCATGTCGAAAGACCAATATGAAAATGCAAAGATTATATATCTTCGACAAATCTGGGCACAATATGTCATGGAGGAAGTAGCGCCCAACCATCCAGCATGACAATTTTCTCCTTTTTGTGTACTCTGCATAGACTGTTCATATACATGTGAATAAATATATATATGTGAATAAATGTCCACATTGGATTGCAATCTGTATTTGTCCATACATATGTGAATAAATGTGAACAACTGCCTAATGTGTCAATTTGTTCTGTGAATTTACCTTGCATCTGTACTGTATTGTGTATCCAATCTATACTGTATTGCATCTGTACTGTATATGTGAATGTACTGTATTGTGAATGCAAATAAAGTACTGTATATGTGAATGCTCTATCGGTAAATTCATGAACAACCGAGAGACTACTGTTCTTTTTTCTATCGGTACAATCAAAATTAACCGTTAGAAGAGTGTGACCTTTCCTGCCGGTGAACTCATACATATCCGATAGAGTACTAAGCTTTTTTCTGTCGGTAATCTTGTAGTTAACCGTTAGAATAGTGGTACTTTTCAATCCGCTATTGACGAGTTTTCTATCGGTAAACTTGTAAGATGCCGATAGAATAGTGGTACTTTTCCAACCGCTGACGACGATTTTTCTATCGGTACACTCCAAATCTACCGATAGAATATTATGCTTTTTTCTATCGGTAAACTTGTAATTAACCGTTAGAATAGTGGTACTTTTCCAACCGCTAACGACGAGTTTTCTATCGGTACACTCCTAATATGCCGATAGAATATTATGATTTTTTCTGTCGGTAATCTTGTAATTAACCGTTAGAATAATGGTACTTTCCCTGCCGCTGGACGTAAGACTACGACGGGTTTTCTATCGGTAGATTCATAATATGCCGATAGAATAGTGAACTTCTTCTGTCGGTTATTTACCGATAGAAAATGTCCAGTCTTGTTCTATCGTGTCTATCTCTATCGGTACAAAAACCGATAGTAGAAGGGTGTTTTTTACCGATAGAAGACTGCATTTCTGTACTAGTGCCATAGCCAATTTTCCGAATTAGATTCTGAAATGAGAGGCAACTTTTGGTACTAATCTGATTCAAACAATCCAGGAACTTCCATATTGGCGTGATTTAGTTTGAGCAACAGATATGCTATTAGTAAGCATTCCTCCTCTACCTTTTCATAGAGAGATACTAACTGTCGTGGTATTACGGATACCCCGGCAGGTTTCTTCGGACGTGCGTAGCACGTGTACAGCGGCGCGAGCTGACCGAGTTACCGGTCACCTCCCGCCGGGCAACGCAGCAATTGACACAGCGATTTTTATACAGGTTCGAGTCCCGATGGGGGCCCTAGTCCTGTCGGCACCCTCCGGATGCTAGTCCGCTGGGGAGGTGCTCTCTCGGGGAGAGAGGTCTCCAAGGGAGCCTGTTGTTTGAGTGTGTTGTAAATGAATTAGAGTTAGTCACAAATGAGATACAAGGGGGGTATTTATAGTCCCCAAAACATGCAAAAAACCAAAAAGCCCTATCTACGGCCGTTGGATCGAGGGGCGCGGGCGTCATTTCGTCGACCGAAGGGATTGGATGCTTGACAAGTGTCCTCGTCAGCCTTCCAAAGGCTCCTTCGGTCAGCAGCCATCCTCCCGAAGCCCCGGGAGTCACTGGGGGCCCGGTGACTCTTCGGGTCTCACCGGGGGTCCAGTGACCCTCTTGGACTCACCGGGGGCCCGGTGATGCTCCGGATCTCACCGGGGGCCCGATGACTCTTCGGGTCTTACCGGGGGTCTGATGACCCTCTGGGACTCACCGGGGGCCCGGTAATGTTCTGGGTCTCACCGGGGGCCCGGTGATGCTCCAAGTCTCACCGGGGGCCTGGTGATGCTCCGGGTCTCACCGGGGGCCCGGTGACTCTTCGGGTCTCACCGGGGGCCCGGTGAATTTTTGGGACTCACCGGGGGCCCGGTGATCCTTCGGGCCCAGTGATCCCCCGGGTCTCACCGGGAAATCTTCAGGACTTCGTGGAGCCCCTGGGAGTCCCCCCAATAGTAGCCCCCCAGGCCCTCAGGGGTACTAAGTGCCTCTGACGGGTATGTGAAACTCCCAATGATGACGCTTCATCTTCCACGGAGTGCCTTGCGCCGTAGCGGCGTTCCGGCTCCCGATCCATTTTTTCCTGGGACACGCCTGTCCGCGAACCGACGCGCCGTTTCGAAGCGTCCACCTTCGCGTCGCCTCATCTTGCGCATGACGGTTCAGCTCTGTGGCCTTGATGGCCTTGTGGACACGTGGCGGGCATCCGGGTCCCCCTCCACCGCCTATAAATAGGAGGGGGACCCTTTAGTTTGAGAACGTCCACAAGCCCCCAGGCCACAAATCCCTTCTCTCAGCGACTTCTTCCGGTGATTCATCCCGGTAGCTTCCAGTGGTAGTTTCCGGTAGCGTTCGGTGACCTGTCCCGGTGGTTTCCGGTAATACTTTCCGGTAGTATCCGGTAGCGTCCGGTGACTTCCCGGTAGCTTCCGGTGAGTTTCTCCCGGTGATCCCCAGTGACATCCCGGTAGCGCCCGGTGACTTCTGGTGACCTTCGTCGAGTCCACTCCCGATGGCGCCGAAGAGCCGCGCCAAAGTCTCCGAGTTGCCCCCAGAGGAGGTGACCTCCGACTTCCTCGGGGCCACCGAGTTTTCTTCGGGGGCCCTTGAGGCCTTCCTGGAGCGCGGTTATTTCCGAGCGGGAGACATCAGGATTCTTGGACCAGTGGAGCAGCTGCCGATCCCCCGGGACGGGGAGGTGGTGGCCTTCGAGGCCTTGGTGGAGGCGGGCTTCCGACTCCCGGTCCACCCGCTGCTGCGCGAGTTCCTACAGGTGTACGGCCTCTCGCTCAACCATCTCACCCCGAACACTCTCGTTCGGATGGGTTTGTTCATTTGGTTGTGCGAGATGGCCGCCGTGACGGAGCCCACTCGCGGCTCCTGCGGTACCTCTACGAGCCATCGGCGAGGGGCCCGGTGGTGAGGAGAGGCGGCCTTAGGTCGGCTTTCGGCTCTATCATGATCCAGTTGACACCGGGTCGCGCCGACAAGTACCCGGTGCTAGCCTCCCGGGACCATTGGGGAAACTGGCTCCGGCACATGTTCTACCTCCGGGTAGGAGATCCGGGGTGACGTATTCACCAGAGCCTTCCACGTACTCGCGGTCCGGCGGCCCGTTGGCCCCAGAGTGGACCGTGGCGGAGGCCCGATTTCGGCGGTCCATGCAGGATCTGGTGGATGAGATGGCTGTCCTCCGAGTGGCGCCGTTCTACACCCGCCGGGGGAGGGGGATGTCGGCGGCGCACAGGCCACCCCGGATGGTGGTGGCGGACCGTAAGTACTTAGACCCTTCCCCCTGCCGGGAGATTTCTCCTAACCCTTGCTTCCTTTCCTTTTTGCAGTCAGGTCCTATGGTTGAGCCAACGAGGTCGCGGTGACCCTCCTTGGGCGATACTACGAGGACGAGCACGAGCGGGTGGTGGCTTCAACGGGGAGGGTCCTCCCCGGAACGTCGTCGTGGAGGCATTCGGGCTGAGGCTCCCGGCCCGGGTGCCTCTTCCCACCCCTGTTTCACGTAAGCGGGGGAAGGAGGTTGCTGGCGGGCCCTCGAAGCGGCCTCGGCCGCCGGGTAGCTGTGGGACCCTCATTTGAGGAATCCGGTGGCAACCGCCCAGGTGGGTTGCACTCAGAAAAGGTACATTGCAGCTCAAAACAACAAGATGCATTATATAAAAATGTGAGTAATTAAAAACAAGTGCTGATCACAGGGACCAACATTACAATAACTTAGCGCCAAAATGACGCACTTAAATGTTGATACAAAATTAAGGAGTTTTCGACACAAAGGTCGGCACAAAATGAAACAATAATAATAAGCAAAAGGACTTCATCAGTCTTCTTCTTTCGTAGCAACGGTGTTGCACGGGCCTTCTCCACATCGGACTCCACTTTGGTGCGTAACCCTCTAACAAGCTGGGTCTTCAGTTTCTTCTTCTTGTTCCACATTGGGTTCAAGACCGTAAGATTCAGGGTCGATGAATCCTTCTTCTAAATTTGTTGTAAAGCAAGGGTGAGCACATTGTCCACATGGTTCTCAACAAGTCCCAAATAAGAATGCAAGTATATGTAGATGAGGGGGAATTTCTCAAAGAATAGCTCTTTGGCTTTATATATGCATATAGAATAGATTTTCACACACAGCTTTGAAGAAAAGGTCTTTATTTTCGAAAGCGAGGCTTTTAAAATCCTAAGCTAGGTTTTCAGAAAATGTTGTGTGTGGCGGTCTTTCATGAGTCACCACTTTATTCAGATTTTGTGAAAAACTTTCCAAGAGCTACTTGTGCTGCATCGACGTGGATAGAATCCA
Source organism: Pharus latifolius (assembly GCA_019359835.1). NCBI lineage: Eukaryota > Viridiplantae > Streptophyta > Magnoliopsida > Poales > Poaceae > Pharus > Pharus latifolius. The sequence continues at coordinate 70,438,411 of CM033323.1, forward strand.
CCGCGCGCAGACTCCACAACCTGGGAGCTCAGAGTGTCCGATACTTTTTAAACTTTGCAAAGGTGTACCACCTTAATCCACCGATCATTCGGCTTTCAAGTCAGTACCTCTCCATGCGACTTTTACGCATGTGACAAGGCCGAGATGACACAACAGTTTACAGTCCTAGCATTAACAATTCCTTGCCCGGTAAATAGACAGTTAAGTCTCAAGTACCGTTGTGGGTCCTCCCCACTGCCTTACTTCCTAGCCTGGGTCTATGTTCTCGCAAGACACATAGCCTCTCTTGATTACAGCCGCGCACGACTTAATCTGGCATAGGGCGTCTTCCTTCTTTCCACCTTTTCCTCTCATGATTTTTCTGAACTCACATCACTCATGGCCCTCAGCGGCCCACCAGTTCTCGCAAGAAACCGGATCGACAACCATTGCAGGGAAAAGCTAATACTAAAGAAAGCTACTAAGTTGCGCCTGTTCCATTCCGGGCAAGTGGTTGGTACGTTTTTCATGCCGCATGGAAGTACAACACAAGGTTCTAGTCCTTATGAATATTTAGTGAGGAGTCTTTCACATTCCCAGTGCGCACACAGCACCATCCAATCAAACCATCCTCACTATTGATTCCAATCACATTTTCTTTCACAAAAAAGGGGTTTTGAATATGCTTTTCTCATATGTGACCATTCAGCATTTAACATATAATCTCGAGCATAGCATAACCTAAGCATGATATTCTAGGGTGACAAGGGTGCATGGATAATCAATCACAAAAGGGGCTTTACAGTTATTTAGGTCATATCTATCACTTCATTGAAACATAACTCTTATTTGAATCTAAGGCATGCATACACTTGAAAACAGTTAACATACTTCATTTCAAAATAATAGGCTAGACATGATCAATGGTTTGAGACTTGCCTTGCAGTGATGGGTCTAGCTGCTCAGATGAATTCTCGAAGATCTCTTCTGCTCCTTCAACGTCTGGTTCCACGGCGGATAAAACAACACATACACACTACATAAGCATACAAGTACTAGAAAATAATACGTAAATATATCATGCATGCAGGGGAAAGGGTTTGGGCAAGGTTACTTGATGTTGATTGAAGAGATAGGCTCAAAAGGACTTGAATGTCGAAGGGCTGACATTCGGCTCATGGCTTGACATAGCCCTAAATTGGTTCTAGGTCTGTTTTCTGGAGATGTGACAGTAGGGAATGTTGTAGAACATGGCTCAAAAGGCTTAGTGGACAAAGTGGCATTTCAATAGCTCAAATGTAACAGGTCTAAATCATCCAATGCCACTGGTGGACATGCACTAACATAGTGCTGGACATAGCCAGAAACTAGGGCATTGCATAACTTTTGACCTAGGGCACCCATTGATGCACAACTTTTTCTGGGTTTAGGCCTTGATGACAGGAACAAATCACTCAACAGGCTCAAGGGCAGAAAGTGGCCGGACGGCGGTGAACAGCGTCGATGAACCACGGTGGCGACACAGCACAGACATGGTTCTGGACAAAACTTGGCATGATCATAACTTTTGATCTAGGCCAATTCAGGGTTCGAGCCAGTGCAGTAAAATACTCAGGGGGTTGAGGCCTAGCTAGATGACAAGGTTGCATCAGTTGGTTCGGCCAGAAAACAAACTCTGGTGATCGGAGTCGAAGACGAAGGCATTGATTTGGACGTTTTTGTTCTAGGGCGTTTGAACTCAATTCCACGCTCAGGAAGCATCTAGGGTTCAACACGAAGCTACTGGTGTGCTCAATTTTGCCAGGGGATGGCTGGAGAAGCACGGCGGCGTTCTCCGGCGAACTGCCGAAGCTCGAATTTGGGGATTCGACGCTCGGGGCAAAATTGGGGATTCTAAACTTGCAGGCATACTTCTCCTAGCTCACTGATTGTTTTTCTCTACTAGCACGAGGATCAATTTGACTTGAATCACTCGGCATTAGGGGAATAGGGCAAAAGACAATTTCGGCGATTGCCGGCGCTAGGTCTCACCGGGGTTCGATTAAAGGCTATGGCACAGAGAGGAAGGTGAGGGGAACTCACTGGTAGCTCTGGATTGAAGAGAGGTGTTGCAGTTGAGGCTGGCACCGTGAACTCCAGAAGCGGCTCGTCGGGGAAGAAGACGAAGGCGAGCTCTGGTGCTAATGCTACGGGGTTTCTGTTGAGCTTTGGTGTGAAGTGAAGCACTGGCGAGAGGGGGCTTTATATAGCCGTGGGGTTGAGTCCTCGGGAGTGGCAGCAAATCGACGGGGATTCTCTCTGGCGCTGGAGCGGTCAGCGAGGCGCATTGGGACATGGCAGGAGCTCTGCCAGAGACGGAGTATCACGCGAAACCTGGATTCGTCAGGACGACGGGATTGCGAGTCTCGGCATGGCAGCCATGTGGCAGTAAAGTTCTGACAATGGCAGGCACGCGCGTGCGAATGGTGAAGCTACGGTCTCCAGTCATCGCCACGGTGGAGCTTCTTGGCGCGACGCGAGCACGTGCGGTCACATGGGATTTGGCCGTTGGCGGAGGCACAACTGGCCGGTGGTGAAGGCTACAGTGGTTCACGGTGAACGATGGCAGCAACCGCGGTCGAACGTCCTCAGGTTGTGGTCGTGCACGTGGGCTCTAGTCGTGGTCGAAGAAAAGAAGCCAGGGACTAAACCGTGAGGCAAAAGGGCTGATTCGTGAGGGTTTGGACTGAATTGCGAGGGTTCTTCTCGGGATTTTGGACCTGATTGCAAATTTGGAAATCCAAGGGGCTGATTTGCAATCTGTCTTTGCAGATGAGTATTACCAAAATACTTGGACTCACCCAGCAGGGAAAATGGCAAAATCCGATAAGATCTGAGGGTTTCGACAAAAATCAAAAATAGGGTAAAATAGGGTAGTTAGGGTTTGACATTTTGCCGGGGCTGAAACTAGGGTTTTGGTTGAGATTCTTGAGTTCTTCCAGAAGGGAAAAACGTTCAGAAAGATGAAAGAAAGATAATCACTTGTTCAGATTTGAATTTGGAGATGATCTAGGACTTTTAGCCTTTTTGGGCTTTTTGAAAATTCTGAAAAGGACTAAACTGAAATACTTTTGGACTGAAATGTGAAAATGATCTGGGAGATGAAGCTTAGCTGCCAACTTTTTAGGTTAAGGCAGTGGCACACCTAAGATCAAAATAGGGTTGAGACATCTGGGATTCCAAAGAAGATATGCTGAGTTGTGAGCAGAAAAGATAGCCAAAAACTGGGATGTTACAGCAGCCCTGCGGGATCCCGAGCTCGGAGGAGTCCCGTGAGGCCTCGGGCTTCGCCTCGGGCTTCTCCCGCGAAGGACTCCGCGGCAGCGCCTGCTGGGGCGTCGGGTGCAGCCCTAGACACTCCTGGTGGGCCGGATCCCCCGGGCGGCGTTCCGGCTGGGGAGGGCCAGGGCTCAGACTCGGAGATGTATGCCCCGAGTCATTCGCCGCCTCCTATCCCCGCGGGGGTCCAGCCGCAGCCTTCGTCCAGCAAGGTTTCGGTTCGGTTTCGGATGCTGGGTGGCCTGCCGATGGCCTCGATCCTGGCCTCGGAGACGGGCTCCTCGGTGGTCCGGCCTGCAGCGGCGGCGCTCCCTGTACCCGGGAGGGGTAAGGGTCTGTTTGTCCGCCCCGGTGTTCCGGCGCAGCCGATGGACCAGGCTTCCGGCTCCTCCGATGGTGGGACTCCGGACGAGGGCGCTCTACTAGGTGGGGAGGCCTCTTGAGGGAGCGACCCAGGGGGCGACGAGGGTGACGTCGACGCTGTGATTGCCTCCGGGCTTCAGGTGAGTTGTTTGAATCTCGTACTCATCCGTCCTTTGTCTTCTGACCATTGCGTTCTTGCAGACGGTTGCATTGGCCCAAGGCTTCCGGGCTCGGCTCGCCACGCGTCTCTGGGCCGCCGAGGATATAGCAGCCTTCGAGCATGTCGGGAAGGAGAAGGCACTCAGGGACATGGCCTCGGAGTGCTTCGAGAAGGAGCGGGTGCTTGGGGAGCTTGTCGCTATCTAGGCCCGACTCGCTGCCGTCGAGGACACGGATTCTCGGCTCCGGAGGGAGCTGCAGGCGGAGCGGGACACCACTCGGGAGGCTGCGGCTTCGGGCGTCCTGGCTGTAGTCTCGGGGGGTAGGGCGATCCGCTCTGCCTTAGAGGAGCTCGGGATCGAGCTCGGGCTGGGAGCGGGCCCCGATCCGGCGCCGGCATCGGTCGGGGAAGCCGCGCGCTTTCATGGTGCGCAGGTTTCCTTGATCCCGGCTACCGCGGAGGCTCGGGCGCGAGGCCTCGCCGTCTCGGTGATCGCGTTAGCTTGGCTCTCGTCGAGTACCGTGGCGAGGGTGCCCGGGTCATCGGGGAGCTTGTCCCCCGGAGCTTTCCTACCTTCTTCGACCCTCGGCGGGCGGAGCTGGAGCGGTCTGCCGAGGCCCTCTTCGACCGAATTACCGGTGCCATGGAGATGGGCGGCCGGCGCTCGGAGTAGGATGCGACAGCCGGCGCGGAGGTCCCCCAGGGGGGGAGCAAGGACGGGCAAGTATGAGCTCCTCCCCCCGGTTAGATTAGGTTTTTCTTTTCAGGCCTTTTTTTGCTTCGAGTAGCTTCTTTAGAAAGGGCCCCGAGACTTGTAAATTTCTTGTTATTGGAATGAAAAGTACTTTTGCTAAGTGTGTTCAACTTATTAGCAGGTGTCTTTAGATATCACTTTCCCGGGGTTTTCCCGTTCTGAGGGACGTCTCTCGGAGAGTGTTCGAAGGTCGCCCGGGAGGCCTAGCCTAGGTAGCGCCCAGGCGGCCTCGATTTTACTAAGTCTGGCCGCTGAGGGAGCGTCTGATGGGCTAGTCCCCGGGCCCGTTTGTGCCAACTCCGCGATGGCAGGTGGGGAATTTCGACGATTGCCGTGCCGAGTTATCTCCACCGAAGCTGGGGTCTCTAAAGGCCCCCCCGCTCAGGATACTCCCCCCAGCCGGCTACGAGTACTGGCCGAAGGATCTCCTTCGGAGGGCCCTCTGGCGCGTAAGGGGAATGTACAAGGATCTTTCTCCGGAGATTATTAGGTGTAGTTGCTTCTTGGGGGTCATCCTTCAAAGTAGTTTCCCGCGGGAGCCTGACTCCCCGGGCTGTATCCGCGCGCCCTGGCCTTATCTCGGGGGCACTTTAGCCCACCAGGGGGGGTTGTCCCCTAGTGCGATGTTGTATTAATAAGGTTGTAGACTTGTTTATTTGCCATGTCTTTAGGGTTTCTTCGAGGTTGTTGAGAATATCTTTGTTTCCGAAATTTCAAAATCTTCTGCGTTAGGTCGTTGTTTTTTTGTCCGGGCCCGGGATCCCCCCCACAGCGGGGTGCAGCTCAGCTCCGCGCGCTGTGGGTAAGGATTGAAAAGACCCGGACTGCAGTGGCTGCTTAACTTATGTAGCCCCCAGTCAGGAGTCCCGGGGGCTAGTGGAGGTGCCCGACCGAGAAACCGGACAGGAGGCGGGGAACTTATCGGAAGGATTCCCGGTCTCGGTCTTTTGAGATAATGAATTCCGAAAGCCGACTTTTACTGCCTGCCCCAGGGGGCAAAGGATATTTCCTTAGGAGGGTTCCGTGACCCAGTAGCGGGTGTAGAGTGTTCAAGGGGGGACTAGTCTCTCGAAGTGACTCGTTACCGCAGTTCGTGAGAACTGGGTTGCCGCTTACCCCCTCAGTCCACGAGGGGTTACGGTAAGCCGCCCTATGGGAGCAGGGCTCCCGTTGTCGGGACTTTAGGCCGTGATAGCCTACATCCTCACGGAGAGGGCATCCTCGCGGGGAGGGCATTTTCATAAAGGAGGCGTCGCCTTTTAGGCAGAAGGATAAACTCCTGTAAGAAATTCCAACATTGAAGTAAAAGAGGCCATTCGAGTTAATGAAAACATAACACCCTCCCCCCCGCGGGGTCACAGCGGGAGAGGGACACAAAATCCCAGAGTTGAACAAAAAATCCATTTGTATTAGTAAAGGATGAGATACAATGCCTCCCCCCGCGAAAACGCGGCGGGGGAGGGAACAGTGAGTACAAATGCCTCCCCCCGCGGAACCGCGGCGGGGGAGGTGGCGAGCCTGGAGGCTAAACATAGAACTTGTGGAGCAAGTTTATGTTCCAAGTGTGCATCAGCTCCTGGTCTTCAAGTGTGGAGAGCTTGTAAGCCCCCGAGCCCAGGACGGCGGAGATCCTGTACGGGCCCTCCCACTTGGGGGATAATTTGCCGTGGGCTTGGGGGTCAGTCACGCGCTTGAGGACCAAGTCTCCGAGGCGGAAGGCCCTTTCGTGGATGCGCTGGTTGTATACACGCACCATCTCGCTCTCGTAGATGGTGTGGTGGAGGAGTGCTCGGTCGCGTTCTTCTTCAACGAGGTCGACTTCCAGTCGTTGGTTGGCCCCATTGGTTTGGTGCACTGCGGTCGTGGCTCCGTCTAAGAGCTCGACCCGCAGCGATCGAAAACCAATTTCCGAAGGGAGAACTGCTTCGGCCCCGTACACGAGCAAAAAAGGCGTGCGCCCTGTCGCTCGGCTCGGGGTTGTGCACATGGAGCAGAGGATGCTTGGAAGCTCCTCCGCCCATGCACCTCGCCTTGAGGTGGTCTGTTTGAGCCGTCGACGTAGGTCTTGCCGGATCACGCCGTTGACCCTTTCAACGGCTCCGTTGCTCTGGGGGTGAGCCACGGAGGCGAAATGGAGGGTAGTCCCTAAGCCTTCACAGAACTCCCGGAAATATGCCGAGTCGAATTGGGTCCCGTTGTCGACGGTGATTTCTTGGGGGACCCCGAAGTGACATACGATATTTTTCCAGAAGAAACGCTGCACCACATGGGAGGTGATGCCGGCCAAGGACTCAGCCTCCACCCACTTGGAGAAATAATCCACAGCGACCACCGCGTACTTGTAGCCCCCAGGTGCCGGGGGGAAGGGACCAAGGAGATCCATCCCGCAGCGCACGAAGGGCCAAGTAACAGGGATGGTTTGCAGCGTCGCGGAGGGCAGCTTGGTGCCCTTCGCCATCCTTTGGCAGGCCTCGCACGCGGAGATCAGATCCCGCTCGTCGCGGACTAGCGTGGGCCAATAAAACCCTTGACGGAGGACCTTCGCCGCGACCGCCCGCGGGGCTAGGTGGGATCTGCAGTTCCCCGAGTGTATATCCTCGAGGAGCCGGAGTCCCTCCGCCCGTGGTTGGCAGCGGAGAAGGGCAGAAGCTCCCCGCTTGTAAAGCTTTCCCTCTAGCAGGATGTATGCCCGGGCCTTGGCACGGAGGCGCTTCACCTCGGCATTGCTGGAAGGTTCCCCCTCACCCCTTATGCAGGAGATGAGGGGATCCATCCATGATGCGGTCCGAGTGATCTCGGAAATCTCTGGGACGCAAATCCCAGGGTTCATGCCCGGAAGAGTTGTCGAGGGCTTCGCGATGATTTCCAGAAAAGTGCCCTTGGGGAGAGACTCTCCGGCACTGGCCGCCCGGGCCAAGGCATCGGCTCGGTCGTTATCCCGTCGGGGGATATGTCGGGCCTCCAAGCCTTCGAAGTGTTTTTCCATCTTCCGCACGTCCCCCAAGTAAAGACTCAGGTTCGCGTCATGGCACGAGTAGGACTTGTCCATTTGGTTGATCACAAGTTGGGAGTCTCCTTTCACCAGGAGGCGGCGGATTCCTAAGGAGCGCGCGAGGCGCAATCCCAGGAGCAAGGCCTCATACTCGGCAACATTGTTCGTAGCTGGGAACTCGAGACTGGCAGTGTACTCTAGCGTCTTCCCCTTGGGACTCCGGAGAACCACCCCCGCGCCGGCCCCGGCGAGGCATAAGGAGCCATCGAACATGAGTGTCCAGTGGTCCTGGCACCGGGGGGGTACGAGGGGAGTCTCCCCGTCTGACTCGGTGGTCGGGATCCACTCCGCCACGAAGTCAGTGAGGACTTGTGACTTAATGGCGGAGCGGCCCGTGAAGGTGAGGGAGAAAGGAGCCAGCTCGGCTCCCCACTTCCCAATTCGGTCGGTGGCCTCCTTGTTCCTCACCACTTCCCCCAGGGGGAGAGATGATGGGATCGTGATTGGATGTCCGAGGAAGTAGTGGCGGAGCTTCCGTGACGCCATGAGGAGGGCGTAGCACAACTTCTCCACCTCTGTGTACCACGTCTTAGCCCCTTGAAGGGCCTCGCTTACGTAGTACACGGGGTGTTGTTGCCCATCTTGCTCTCTTACAAGCACCGCGCTCACAGCGACTGGGGTCGCAGCGAGGTAGAGGAGTAAGGGTTCCTCCGGAGATGGGCTCATGAGCATTGGAGGGCTCGCGAGGTACTTCTTTAGCGCGTCGAACGCCGTCTGGGCCTCGGAGGTCCACTTGAAACCCTCGAGGCCCCGAAGGATTTTAAAGAACTGGAGTCCACGTTCCCCCGACCGCGAGACGAAGCGACCCAATGCGGCTAAGCGGCCGGTAAGCCTCTGTACGTATTTCACGGAGCGCAGAGGAGGCATGTCCAGCAGGGCCCGAATTTTTTCAGGGTTTGCCTCAATACCCCGCTGGGACACAAGGAAGCCAAGCAGCCTCCCTCCGCGTACGCCAAAGGCGCATTTTTCTGGGTTTAGTTTCAACCCGTACTTGCGGAGGCTGTAGAAGGTCTCCGCCAGGTCGTCGACGTGGGCGGCCGCGAGAAGGCTTTTGACGACCGCGTCGTCAACGTAGACCTCAACGTTGCGGCCGATTTGGTCCTTCAGGACCAGTGTCATGAGGCGCTGGAAAGTCACCCCAGCGTTCTTCAACCCGAAGGGCATGTGGACATAGCAGAAGGTGCCGAGGGGAGTTATAAAACTCATCTTTTCCTCGTCCTCCAATGCCATTCGAACCTGATGGTAGCCCGACTATGCGTCGAGGAAACTCATCAATTCGCACCCCACGGTCGAATCAACTAATTGGTCAAGTCGTGGGAGTGGGTAGTTATCCTTTGGGCAAGCGCGGTTAAGGTCGGTGAAGTCCACGCACATCCTCCACTTGCCGTTTGACTTCTTCACGAGGACGGGGTTTGCCAACCATTCGGGATGCAAGACTTCTCGCACAAACCCCACCTCTAGAAGCTTGGAGATCTCAACCTTGATGGCGTCTTGGCGTTCGAGGGAGAGCTTCCTCAACTTTTGTTTGACCGGGGGGCGGCCGGGGGTCATTGCGAGCTTATGCTCGATGACATCTCGGGCGACGCCTTGCATGCCCGAAGGTTCCCACGCAAAAACGTCTGAGTTTTCACGGAGGAAGGCCGCAAGTTGCTTCGCGTGTTCTTCGGGGAGGTCTGCTCTGATCTTGACGGTCCTCTCCTCATCTCCTGAGGACAGTTGAACTTTCCGGAGGTCCCCCTCGGGGCGTGGCCTCGGGAGTGGCCTTTCGGAAGAAACGGCAAAGGCATTAGGCTCGGGGGGGGGGGGGGGGGGGTCTCTCCCCCCGGAGCCTTGATCATGTTGACGTTTCCAATGGTAGCGGTGGCGCGCTCATAAAGAGCGCGGGCCACGTTCTGGTCGCCTCGTCCCAGCTCTACACCGTGAGGCCCAGGGATCTTCACGCAAAGGTAGTTCTGGTGAATTGCCGCCCCTAGATGGTTGATCGTGGTCCTCCCCATAATGGCGTTGTATGAAGAGGGGAGATCCACAACATCGAACCGGACTATCTCCGTCCGGTAGTTCTCTGGGGTGCCGAAGGTCATCGGGAGGTCGACCTTCCCCACCGGGTGGATGGTCTTCCCGGGGACGAAGCCTTGCAGCGGCCCGAGTGTGGGCTGCAGCAACTTTTTGTCGACTTGCATCTCCCTGAACGCCTTCAGGTATAGGATATCGGCGGAGCTTCCGCCGTCGACGAGGATGCGCACTAATTGGCAGTTGTAGACTGTGGCCGAGACGATGAGCGCGTTGTCATGTGGGAAGCGAACCCCGCGTGCGTCTTCCGCTGTAAAGGTGAGGGGGACGTCTGACCATTTTGGTGGCGGAGGCGTATGCAGCACCCCCACAACCTTCACCTCTCGAGCGTACTCCTTGCGCTGACGCTTGGAGTTCCGTCCCGAAGCGGATCCCCCCGTAATGACGTTTATACGCCTTTGGGAGGTTTGGAAGGGGAGCTCCTGAGCTGAGCCCCCTTCTTGTGTCTGTCTCTGCTGCTCACCCGCGGGAGCAGGGAGCGCTGGCAAGGCCGGCGAGGGAGGCAAGGAGGTAGGGCCCCCTCCCCCCTGCCCGCGCTGGTCGAGAAAAGCCGCAAAGTGCTGTAAAAGCTGATGACATTCTCGAGTAGCGTGGGTACTTGACTTGTGGAAGGCACACCACACGTTGGCTGTGCCCTCTTTGCCTTCCTTGGAGTGGTCCTCGCGCCCACGGGATGACTGTCCCCCCCGTAGCCTTTTGACTTAGGGGGAGCACGACTACCTTTGCCGCCGTCGCGCAAGCCGCCTCCGCCCTCGAGGACGAAGGCGTCTCGAGGCCGTGGCTCGCCGCGATCGTTTCTCCGGGGTCATTTGTTGGGGGGATCTCTAGCCTCCCGGCCAGCGGGGTAGGAGCCCCCTAGTTTTTCTTCCAAAGATCGTCCTCCTCCGCACGGGCGTACTTCTCGAGTACTCGTCGGCGGAGGTGGGGCAGCTCCAAGAAAGTCTCCGGTGGAGTTCCCCGGGGAGTATCCCGCTCTTCCACACTTCAATGACTGTGGAGTCGGGGACGTGCGCCACTTTGCTCTTTACCTGAGCGAAGTGCTTAAAGAAGCTGCGGATGGTCTCCCCCGTCCTTTGCCGGACGGTGTAGAGCTGGGACGAGTCTAAGGGGCGTACGTAGTTCCCCTGGAAATTCGTGCAAAATTCGTGCTTCAGCTGCGCGAAGGAATTGATGGACCCAGCTCTCAGGTTGTAGAACCATGAGCGGGAGATGCCCGTGAGGTAGAGGGGGAAGACATTGCATTGCACTGTCTCGCCCCCCCCAGCCGCCGAGATGGCCGTGGAGTACACCTGCACGAACTCATAAGGATCGGCCTCATCGTTGTAATGCTCGATATGCGGCGGGCGGTAAGGCCGCGGCCAGCGGATGCACCGAAGGTGACTGCACAGCGGCTGATTGGCCCCCTCCACTTCCTTGGGGGATTCATGGTCGGGTGCCAGCGGTCCGCCGGTGCGACGTTATCGCCTCTTTTCCTCGGGGTTAGTCGAGCTGACCTCTTGAGCATCGAGGTATTCCGTGGGGATAGTAGCAGCTTCTTCAAATGGTCTCTTCCCCCGGTCGGGTCGGGAGTGCGTCTCCACGCGCTCGCGAGCTCGGGGGAGCCTTGACCGATGGCGGGGGGTGGTTTCCCCGGCCTTAGCGGTACGCATTCGCTCGATCTCCTCCCTAGCGAAGCGGGTCTGATCCGCCGGGGGTGCCCTCAAGGGCGGCCCTGGAGGGGGAGGGAGCTGATGCTTGTTTGCCATCGTCCCGGTGGATGCCGCCGGTGCGCGGATCGGGCCAGGCGCCGGGTCCGCGCTCGGGACAGCGATGGGAGCAGCCGCGGTTCGGGTCTGCGGCGTGTTCGCAGGAGCAGGCACCGCATCGGCTCCGGTGTTGGCCCCCGAAGGCTCTCGGGCCTAGGCGCGGAGGTTGTCTCTGGTGTGAGGGAGGCCCCTGGCACGTCGGTAGCCGCTCGCGGGGGTTCCGGGCCTGGAGCCGGGTAACTCCCCGGAACAGGGGAGGACTCGGGGACGAGTTGGCCCACCGGCGCGGGGAGCATTCCCGGGACCGGAAATGTCCCAGGTGCGGGTGCACCTCCGGGAGTGCGGAACATTCCCGGCCTGGGAAAGGTGGGGTGCCCCATGAAGAATTGGGGCGGTGCCCCCATAAACGGATACAGGGGTGGGTAGACAGGAGCCGGGGGTCGCGCTAGGACGCGCAGTAGCTCCTCCAGAGTGTGTTGGGTGCGGAGCTGGCCCTGGATCAAAGCCCCCAGCAGAGGATCTCTGGAGATCGGGACGGAGAGTTGGGTGCACTAGGCCCTGCAGGCTCGGTTGCGGTCACCAGGTCAGAAATGGGGACCCTTCTACCAGAGACCGCTGGTGGAGGAGACAGCTCCTCCCCCTGGGCGACCCCGGGTGGTAGGGTCATGGAGGCATCATCTCGCGGGGGTGGCGCTGGATTGCTGGGGCCAGCGCCATCGGGAGATGAGAGGGCTTGAGCTCTGGTTCTTGGGGGAGCCATGGCGATTCGTCATGAGGTCCTCATGATCGGTGCCAACTATCGTGGTATTATGGATACCCCGACAGGTTTCTTTGGACGTGCGTAGCACGTGTACAGCGGTGCGAGCTGACCGAGTTACCGGTCACCTCCCGCCGGGCAACGCAGCAATTGACACAGCGATTTTTATACAGGTTCGGGTCCCGGTGGGGGCCCTAGTCCTGTCGGCACCCTCCGGATGCTAGTCTGCTGGGGAGGTGCTCTCTCGGGGAGAGAGGTCTCCAAGGGAGCCTGTTGTTTGAGTGTGTTGTAAATGAATTAGAGTTACTCACAAATGAGATACAAAGGGGGTATATATAGTCCCCAAAACATGCAAAAGACCAAAAATCCCTAGCTACGGCCGTTGGATTGAGGGGCGCGGGCGTCATTTCGTCGACCGAAGGGCTTGGATGCTTGACAAGTGTCCTCGTCAGCCTTCCAAAGGCTCCTTCGGTCAGCAGCCATCCTCTCGAAGCCCTGGGCGTCACCGGGGGCCCGATGACTCTTCGGGACTCACTGGGGTTCCGGTGACCCTCCGGGTCTCACCAGGGGCCCGGTGATGCTCCGGGTCTCACCGGGGGCCCGGTGACTCTTCGGGTCTCACCGGGGGCCCGGTGACCCTCCGGGACTCACAGGGGGCCCGATGACCCTCCGGGACTTACCGGGGGCCCGATGATCCCCCGGGTCCCACCGGGAAATCTTTAGAACTTCGTGGAGCCCCTGGGAGTCCTCCCAACACTAACTAAGTGGAAGTTTTTGATTTGACTGGTCCATAATCGTATTCTGTTGAAACTAGAATAAGTGAATGAGAGGCCGAGACACCGCCCCTAAAGCAGATTCAAAGCGCAGATAAGGGAAATAATAGGTAATCGGAGTATTAGCATTCTCTTTCTAGTCTGCCTTTGTTAGTTCTTCCATGGATTTCTTTTTCCCGTCTAAAGCAGTTACCCTGTTGAGGGGGGACATACTGGACGTAACAACTCCCGTCGGTTGGGGGCTCTGCCGCCCTGCCTTTCGATCGATACACAGTTGAGGAGGCCGATCACGAACGTGACAGGTGTGGGAGCGATCCTGGGAAGGATCATTTCTTGACTAAATGCTCATCAGAAGCCAAAAAGCTTGCTTCAAAAACAATACAAAGGGCCGTCGAAATAAAAATCGGATTGCATGCATACATCCATAAGTAACGTAGTGCAACATGGAAAATTTCATTGAGAGGAATCAACAAAGAAAAGAAATCTTCTCCAGTGGAACAACCTGTTCTTCCTGAATACCCTGATTCAACGACAAAGAATTTCCTGCTGCTATCATATAATATTCATCTTTATTTGGTATCGTCTTTCCCATTCTTTCCCCCTATCCTGCTATGAAGAAAGACGTTCATTTCTTAAAATATCCGAAAATAATCCACCACCATTTAGTAGAACTATCTACTACTTTCAACTATAAAGTATTAATCTTCGAGCGGTGCGGAGCCCCCGGACGGGAAAAACCTTCTACCGGGACAAAGTCCACCCGGGAGAGAAAACCTTCCCTCGGGACAAAGTCCACCAAGGGGAGAAAACCTTCCCCCAGGACAAAGTTCACCGGGAGAGGAAACCTTCCCTCGGGACAAAGTCCACCGGAGGGAGAAAACCTTCCCCTAGGACAAAGTCCACCGGGAGAGGATGTTACCTCATCTGAGCGGCGCGGAGCCCTCGGACGGGAAAAACCTTTTCCCGGGACAAAGTCCACCCGGGAGAGAAAACCTTCCCTTGGGACAAAGTCCACCGGGGGGTGAAAACCTTCCTCGGGACAAAGTCCACAGGGAGAGGATGTTACTCATCCGAGCGGCTCGGAGCCCCCGGACGGGAAAAACCTTCTCCCGGGACAAAGTCCCCCCGGGAGAGAGATGCAGTCGCATTCGGATAGCATGTAGAAAATTGCTCTGGTCGCCGTGAGAACTGGGGACCGGCAAAGAATGTCCTGGTCAAAAAGTTCTGAGACCCGGTAAAAAATTCCCCCATTCACCGTGAGAACGGGGAGCCGGTCAAGAAATTTTGGGTCCGAAAATGTGCTCCCGGAGGAGAGTGAGCGCCATGATAGGCTCTGGAGTATTTGAGGGGGGACTATTCCCTCAAAGTGACTCGTTACCACAGTTAAAAAATTGGGTTGCCGCTTACCCCCTCAGTCCGCAAGGGGTTATCGTAAGCCGCCCAGGGAGAGAGGCTCCCGTTGTCGGGACTTTTGGAGTATTAGAGGGGGGGACTCACCCCTCAAAGTGACATGTTACCGTGGTTTCTGGGAACTGGGTTGCTGCTTACGCCCTCAGTCCATGAGGGGGATTGTAAGCCGCCCTAGGGGAGCAGGGCTGCCGCCGTCGGGACTTGGGCTAAGCAGGAGCCCGTGACCCTCATTCAAGGGCATCCTCTGAGGGGCATCCTCCAGGGAGGGCATCCTCTTAAGGGCATCCTAGTGGGGAGGGCATCCTAGCGGGGAGGGCATCCTCTCGGGGAGTAAACTCCCGGTGTGGGGGGAGGCCCTGGCGCAAGGAAGGCTCCCACCACGGAGTGAGCCCCCAGTGCGATGAAAGACCCTGCGTTGTTGGGATGGTGTTAGCGTCTGAGACGCGAGGACGCCCATCACCAGGACGCCTCTCATCAGGAGACAGTGACAGCGCCCAGGACACGGGGACACCTGCCCCCGGGGCGCTTATCACCAGAGTGGTGGCCGCCTGGGACGCGGGTCACCGAGATCTATCGGGCGGAGATTTCTCCCAACACCCCGGAAGATCATCCTCGCTGGGAGGGCATCCTCTAAGTGAGGGCATCCTTGCTGGGAGGGCATAGCCTTGGAGGCGGTGAAAAAAAAAACACCCTGCAAGAGAAGATTGATACGGGAACGACTAATTTGCATTAATTAATTAAATTGATACAGCGCCTCCCCCCGCGAAGCACGAGAGGGTGAGGGGGAGGCCCAGAGGCCAAGTGCAGACATTCCCGCCGAGAGGGCATCCTCACGAGGAGGGCATCCTCGCGGGGAGGGCCTTGCCTCGACGGTCCAGCGCAGGGCTCGCGGACAGGATCCCCCCAAGTCAGGAGACATGTCCCTGAGAGTTTTGGAAAGGGGGAACGTTGGTTGAGCCCCTTTCTTGGGCTATCTCCCGGTGTCCCCCATAGGTAGCTGGGGGGGGGGGGCGAATGTCGCGAAGTGTTGACGAAGCACGTTACATTCTCGAGTGGCATGGGAAGTGGACTGGTGGAAGGCGCACCATAAGTCGGCCCCAACCTCGTTGCTTCCCAGTGTGGGATTGTCCCGAGCACGGGAGGGCTGGCCTCCCCCCCTTTGTGAGAGCCGCCTCCTTCTTCAAGAATGAAGACATCTCGAGATCTCGACTCGCTGTGATGCCCCTCCTTGAGACGTTTGCGGGGTGAGTCCCCAACATCCCTCTTTACGGGAGGGGGGGGGACCCCTTGGTCTTCCTTCCAGAGGTCATCCTCCTCTGCCCTTGCATACTTTTCAAGTATGTTGAAGAGCTCATTGGCGGATGAGGGGCAGCTCCGGGAGAGCCTCCGATGGAGCTCCCCGGGGAGGATCCCGCTCTTGCACGCCTCGATGATTGTGGAGTCGGGGACGTGCGCCACCTTTCTCTTGACCTGAGCAAAGCGCTAGAAGAAGCTTCGGATGGTCTCCCCTGTCTTCTGCCGAATGGTGTAGAGCTGCGACGAGTCCAGGGGATGCACATAGTTCCCCTGGAAGTTCGTGCAAAACTCACGCTTGAGTTGCACGAAGGACTTGATGGAACCGGCCCTCAGGTTGTAAAACCATGAGTGGGCGATCCCGGTGAGGTAGAGGGGGAAGACGTTGCATTGCACCGTCTCATCCCCCCGGCTGCTGAGATGGTTGTGGAGTACACCTGTACAAATTCATAAGGATCGGCCTCACCACTGTAGTGCTCGATGCGGGGCGGGCGATATGGCTTTGGCCATCGAACGCGTCGGAGCCGGCGGCACAAGGGCTGGTTGGCCCCCTCAACTCCCCGGGAAGGTTCCCAGTTGATGTCCCCCCTTGCAGGGGAGACGTGCTCGTTATCGGAGTCGGGGAGAGGCCCCAGTGGTCTGCCTGAACGGTGGTAGCACCTCTTCTCCTCAGGGTTGGAGCTGGCTTTGTGAACCTCCAGGCTTTGTCGATTGGTCTCCCTCTCCGGTTGGTCTGGCAGCGTGTCCCCGGCCTGTCCTGAGAGGGAGCTTCGCTAGGTTTCATGGCACGCATGCGCTCCACCTCCTCCTGAGTTAGTTGGGTCTGATTCACCGGGGGAGCCGGGAGCTGATGCACGTCGGCCGCTGGTCCGGAGGACGTTGCTGGCACGCAGGCAAGGCTCGGCGTCGGGCGTGTCTTCGGGGCCGTCCCGAGTTCGGTGGAAACCGCCGGCCCAAGAGCCGCTTCGGACGCACTGGCAACCATCCGCGGTGCGGAGCCAGGGAGAGCCACCGGCGCGGGGAAGGCTCCTGGTGTGAGGTAAGGCCCCAGCGCGGGGAAGTCCCCGGCGCGGGGTAAGGCCACGGCGTGGGGAGAGCTCTCGGCGTGGGGAAGGCTCTCGGCGCGGGGTAAGGCCCCGGTGCGGGGACAGGGGTCAGTCCCCGGCGCGGGGAAAGCTCCCGGCGCGGGGTAAGGCCCCGGCGTTGGGATGGCTCCCGGTGCGGGCGCGGGGAGAGCTCCCAGTGCGGGCGCGGGGAGAGCTCCGGTACGGGTGCGCGGAGAGCTCCCAGCGAGGGGTAAGGCCCCAGCGCGGGGTCAGCCCCCAGCGCGGTGAACATGCCCGGCGCCAGGAAGGCCGCCGGGTGTCCCACAAAAAATGGAGGCGGCGACCCCATAAATGGGAATGAGGGCGGATAGACGGGAGCTGGAGGCCGTGCTAAGGCGTGCAACAACTCCTCCAAGGTGCGCTACGCACGGATTTGGCCTTCGACCAAAGCTTCGAGCAAGGTGTCCCGGGGAACTGGGTGTGCCATCGGGGGGAGACTAGTCCCCGCCGAGGCGGCCGCGGTCACCAGGGTTGACTCGGAGGTCGGCCCACCGAAAGTAATTGGAAAGGTGAGAGGCGGTACCTGGGTCTGGCCGCCTCCGGTCGAAAGCGCCGGGGTGGTCGTGTCTCGAGTGGGTGGCGCAGTGTCACCGGGTAGAGCGCGAGGTCCCACAATCGCGGTCGTGGTCGCCGAGCTGGAAACGGGAACACCTCTAGCGGATATTTCGGGAGAAGAACGTGGCACCTCTCTCCGGGTGTTCCCGGACGGTAGCGTCACGACGGCGACGTCTTGCTGGGGCGGCGCCGGGTCGCTGGGACTGTCAAGACAGGAAAGGGAGAGAGCTTGAGCTCTCATTCTTCGGGGAGCCATGGCGATTCGTCACGAGTCCCCACAGACGGCCCCAACTGTCGTGGTATAAAATATACCACCGGCAGATTTCACGAAAAGACTTGACACGCGAATAGCGGCGCGACCTGACCGATTGACCGGTCACCTCCAGCCGGGCAACATAGCAATTGACACAGCGATTTTTATATAGGTTCGGGTCCCGGCAGGGGCCCTAGTCCTGTCGGCACCCTCCAGATGCAAATTCGCTGGGGAGGAGCTCTCTCGGGGAGAGAGGTCTCCAAGGGAGCCTATTGTTTGAGTGTGTTGAAAATGAATTGGAGTCCCCTTACAAATGAGGAACAACGGGGTATTTATAGGCCCCAAAAACATGGAAAAGTGCAAAAATACCTAGCTATGGCCGTTGGATTGAGGGGCGCTGGCGTCATTTCACCGGCTGAAGGGCTTGGATGCTTGACAAGTGTCCTCGCTGGTTCCCAAGGGACCCAGGGCCCGAAGGCCCAGGGACCTGCCGGGGAACTTCTCCGCACAAAGGGTCGAGATGCTCCAGAGACCCCGTGGGACCCGGGGCCCAGAGGACCTGGGACCCACCGGGACCTTCTGCACGAAGGCCCGAGGCGCTCTGGAAGTCCCCCGCGACCCGGGGCCTAGAGGCCCAGGGACCCGCTGGGGACCTTCTCTGCACGAAGACCGGAAGCGCTCCGGAAGTTCCCTGGGACCCGGGGCCCTGAGGCCCTTGGACCCGCCAGGGACCTTCTCTGCACGAAGGGCCAAGGGGCTCCGGAAGTCTCCTGGGACCCAGGGCCCTGAGGTGCTGGGACCCGCCTGGGACCTTCGCCGCACGAAGGCGGTGGCGCTCTAGAGACCCCTCGGGGCTTAGGGCCCAGAGTCCCAGGGACCCGCCGGGGACTTTCTCTGCACGAAGGCCCGAGCTGCTCTGGGACCCGCCAGGGACCTTCTCCGCATGAAGACCCGAGGCGCTCCGGAAGTTCCTCGGGACCTGGGGCCCGGAGGCCTCGGGACCCACCAGGGATCTTCTCCGCACGAAGGGCCGAGACGCTCCGGAGACTCCGTGGGACCTAGAGGCCTAGGCCGTGGGACCCGAGGACCGGAGACCCCATGGGACCCGAGGACCAGAGACCCAGGGACCCACCGGGGACTTCTGCACAAAGCCGAGGCTCCAGAAGTCCCCCGGGACCTTCTCCGCAAGAAGGGCTGAGACGCTCCGGAAACCCCACGGGACCCGAGGTTCGGAGGCCCAGGGACCCACCGGGGACCTTCTCTGCACGAAAGCCCGAGGCGCTTTGGAAGTCCCCTGGGACCCGGGGCCCGAAGGCCCAGGGACCCGAGGTCCAGAGTCCCAGGGACCCACCGGGGACCTTCTCCGCACGAAGGCCCGAGGCGCTCCGGATGTCCCCTGGGACCAGTGGCCCGGAGGCCCGGGGACCCGCCAGAGACCTTCTCTGCACCAAGGGCCGAGACGCTCCGGAGACCCCGCGGTTACCGGGGCCCGGAGGCCTAGTGACCTGCCAGGGACGTTCTCTGCACGAAGGCCCGAGGCGCTCCGGAAGTTCCCCGGGACCCAGGGCTCGGAGGCCCAGGGACCCGCCATGGACCTTCTCCACACGAAGGGTGGAGGTTCTCCGAAGACCCCCGGGACCTAGGGCCCGAAGGCTCGGGGACTCGACGTGGACCTCCGCGAGAAGGGCCGAGGTTCTCCGGGGATCTCACGGGACCCAGGGCCCAGAGGCCCTGGGACCCACCGGGGACCTCCACATGAAGGACTGAGGGCACTCGGGAGCCCACTTCGAAGACTGCCTAGAGGTATTGGATTTCCCCCAACACCGTTATTCCGCATATTAGAATCTGGGCGAGCCTAGTGCGAAAACCAAGACTAGTTCTCAAACAGATCAAGTTGGTATCAGAGCAACTATCCTGTCCTGTGGATGGTGAAGATTCACCAGGGTTACAAAACCTTCGGCAAAACTCCAGGCGATAATTCAACAGTTCCTACAGTTGCGTCTCCGAAGATGTCTGACAATACATCCGTTCAAGCTAACCTAGCTAATCAAGTGGCTAAGCTCTCCACTGACATGGATACCGTGCTTGCTTGGATTAAGCAGCAGGCCATGGCTGTACCTTCTGAAGTTGATGCTTCAAAAGGCAAGGTTAGGGGTGTAAAGATTGGTGAAGGCTTGCGCAGGACAGACGAAGATGTAGACGAAGATGACCATAAGGCCGACGACCTCGCCCACACCTCCTTAGCTATTGGATCTTTCAAGGTCGACGCTAAGATTTATATACCCATATATGATGGGGTGATCGATGCCGAGAAGCTGGATTCTTGGATCGACCAGCTTGAGACCTACTTTGACATGAAAGAGTTCAGTAGCGCTCAAAAGGTAAAGTTTGTACCTTTGAAGATGAAGGACCACGCCAAGACATGGTGGAAGGCTCTTGTTGCCAATGGTGAAGCTGACGACCTTGCATGGGGTCAATTAAAGCGACTCCTGCGACAAGAATTCTATCCGATGGATTACCTTGAGGAGAGATGGGAACGGTGGCATAGATTGTACCAACAATGTGACCAATCTATCCAGGACTACACGACGGAGTTCCGGAGACAAGCAATGGTCATTGGCATCTCGCTGTTTGATCCTCAAGTATTCCAGAAATACACGTCTGGACTTCAAAAATTGATCAGTGTTGAGTTGAGCCTGTTCGGCATCCAAGGCATCGCGATTGTGAGCACAATTGCTATGGCGATAAAAAAGAAGAATAAATCCCGCAGTGACAAAAGCACGAAGGAGAGTGCCACCTCGACAAAAAGAAAGCCGAGTCTGAAGAACGCTTTGAAATCAGTCACGGTGCCTTTTGCAAGCATTGTCAAGTCGCGGAACACATCAAGGATAAATGCTACAAACTTCATCCTGAGCTTCGACCAAAGAAGAATGGACCAGGGAAAAGAACAGCTACATCTACTACGGTTCCACCGGAAGAAGGAGTTGTCCGAGTAAATTTGGTTGATGAGGCGGATACGACCTTGTCTTTGATGGGAATGCCGAAGGAGAAAGGATTGGATTCACCTGATGACCATCACTGTCGTGGTATTACGAATACCCCAGCAGGTTTTCTGGTTGTTCCTAGCAAAGAAAAGATGACGCGAGCTGACCGCGTGACCGGTCCTCTCCCGTCGGGCAAACACGAAGAATGACACGAGGATTTATACAGGTTTAGGTCTCAGTGGAGACCCTAGTCCTGTCGACGTGCTCTCGACTTGAGTCGGCTGGGGGAACTCCCTCGTGGGGATAGTGCTCCAGAGCACACCTATTGGTTTTTGTGTATTTATGTAAAAATGAATTGTCCCCCTCACATTAGAGAGCTACAAGGGCTTATATAGGCTCAAAAGATGCAAAAAGACTAAACTGCCTTGGCCGTAGCCGTTGGATCAGAGGGCACTGACGTCTTTCTACCGACCGAGGGACCTGGATGCTTGACAAGTGTCTTCGCCAGTTCCCGATGTGCTCCTTGTGTGACCCTCTCGGTGACCGTGCCCGGGACGGGGGTGACCGTGCCCGGGACGGGGGTCACCGGGAGCCTTGTCCCTGGGCATATGGCAACTGGCGGCGCCCGAGCCTTGTCCCCAGGCAAATGGCGGCGCCTGAGGCGGGGGTCTCTTACTTGGACTCAATCCCGTGGAGATTTCCTCCAACAGCAGCCCCCCATGTCCTCCGGGGATGCTGCTTGAGTCCCCGGAGGGGATGGCTCACATTACCGGGAACATCTCCTCCGGGATGGATCTTCGGCGCCTTGTTGACGCTTCAAATTTTGTGCTAGATACTCACGGCGGCGCCGTCGGTCATTAAGTCACCCCTTGTCTCGATTGGTGCACGCTGCTTGGTCATAATGGCCTCGCGCGGTTCGAACCGACGATGCGCCACGACCGCCCCTTCGATTCGCGTGTGCCGTTTGAATTGAGTGGCACGGATTCACCACGAGGGGCCACGTGGCGAGCATCGGGGCCACGTTCGAGCCCTATAAATAGGGCTTCGAGGGGCCCGGAGAAGTCACTCAAACCTTCGATCCTCAAATGCGACCAGTGCCCTAAGCTCTCCCGGTAGCCTACTCCCGGAAGCTTAGCCTCCGGAAACCTAAGCCCCTCAGTTCCCCAAGAGCTCAACACACCGGAGAAACAAAATGGGTCCCAAGGGTCGTGCCAAGGCAGCCGGGTGCCTCTGGAGGAAGTCACCGCGGACTTCCTCTGGCCTCCGAGTTCACTTCGGGGGACTTAGAGTCCCTCGTGGACCGGGGAGTTGTCACGGACAGGGACATCCGGATCCCCTTCAAGAAGGACGACGCCCCCTGCTCTAGGCCCGAAGAAGTGGTTGTCTTTGAGGCCGTCCTCGAGGCAGGGCTTCGGCTCCCGGTGCATCCGTTGCTCCGGGAGTTTCTCTGGGAATATGGGGTGGTGCTCAACCACCTGACACCGAACACTTTCGTTCTGATGGGGGCTCGTCATCTGGCTGTTCGAGACAACCACCGGACGGGAGCCGACGCTCTGGCTGTTCCGGTACTTCTATGAGCCGATGGCGAGGAGCTCCCATCTGGTGAGGGGAGGGCTGAAGTCTCTGTTCTGCTCTGTCATGATACAGCTCCTACCGTCGCGGGTGCAAGAGTACCCGGTGGCTGCTTCCCGGGACCACTGGGGGGACTGGGTTCGGAGGTGGTTTTACCTCCGGGTCCGGGACGCCGAGGTGACCTACTCACCAGAGCCCCCCTCCTACAGCCAGTCATCCGGCCCCAAGCCCCCGGTGTGGACCGAGGAGGAGCTCAAGCTCCTCAGCAAGGTGGTTGGCTCCCGGGGGGTCCGTTCCATGAGGGACGCCGCCGAGGAGCTGACGTTACTGAAGGTTTCCCCCTTCTCGTACGGGAGGAGGGGATCAGAATGTGCCCAGCGCAGCGGCCCCTGCAAAAGCCGGTGACCCGACGTAAGCGCCCGGTGACTTTCTTCATTTTTTGTTAATTGCTCTAACTCCCTTCACTTTTGTAGTCCGGCCATACCCTGCCGCCCAGGAGAAGGCGGAGAATCTCCTCGGGAGGTACTACGCCAACAAGCACGAGCGTATTGTGCGTGTCATCGGGGAGGGTCCTCCCCGGAACTTGGTGGCCGAGGCCTTTGGGCTAAGGCTGCCGGAGAGGACGCCTCTCCCGACCCCCGGCTTTCACAAGTAGTGGAAGGAGGCCGCCGGGGGTTCCGAGCTGAAGCGTGCCAAGGCTCAGAAGACCCCGGTCCGGCAATGACGCCGGGTTCCTTGCTCGTGAAGGCCCAGGACGCCACCCCCGGGTTAGGACGTGTGCGAGCGCCTATCAGGCGCGAGGTGACGCCGCCCCCCCGGAAGAAAACTAAGGGGGGGCGGCGAAGGCGCAAGGGTTCGCGCGTGATGAGGACATCACTCCTATGGATGCGTCAACTTCTCCAACACCGCTTGTGCAAGGACCAATTACAAGGGCACGCGCACGTCAACTAAATTACCAGGTGAGCTCGTTCCTAAGTTTATGTGAAACTACCGTAGAGGGCGAGTTACTACCTAATGATATTGTTCTTGTACTTAGGAATCATGGTTTGGATCAGCGAGGATGTCACGACGCACCGAGACGAGCCAAGGTTTGAGTTGATCCCGAGATGGACGCCGGTTCGGCCTGCAGCGACACGTCTGTCTTGAAATGGACACGAGGCCACGTACGAAGTCCGTTTTTGACGTTCTACCACTTCACGGAAAGCTTAGGAGATAAGCTTTCCAACGCATCTAGTCCTGCACCAAACTCTTTGCAACTCACCAGGAATCGTCCAAACAGTGCGTGTGAGACAGAGTCAGACTGGTGCTGCATCACCTCTTTTTGGGCCTTCGGCCTATGTATCTTAGTTAGGCTGCGACCTAAACCCTAGCCGCCGCCTCTCTCTCTTATATACATACTCTGTAGCCGTAACAGGGAGACTTGGGTTTTGCTTAGATTATTCTGCCTTTGCAGTTTCGCCGTAGATCGGTTTGTGGAACCCCAACTTGTGAGCTTAATTCAATTTGATTTGCAATTTCCAGATTGCTTCTTCTACGTTTTTGCTTGTGCTCTCGATTCGCTCTTGGCATGGTTGATAACCAACGGAGCAGTGGTGTAGTGATTGCTGGGTTCGATCAGTTCTGATCGGAAGCCGGATCGTCAACGTCGAGATCTTCACCAAATCGACTTATCATCTACCTGACGGAAGATCGGGCACCCCATGTTTCATCAGCGTGCCTTCTTGAGGCCGCCGGAGAGGCCCGGGGGAAGGAGCCGGCTGGTGACGAGGGGGTGTCTGACTCAGCGAATTATGCCCCCTCTCCGCCTTCGGCGATCGCACCTCCGGTGGCACCGGGACTACCGGAGCCGGAGCGGCCGGAGGTTCATTTCGCGGAGGCTTCCCCTCCGCGTGTCGAGTGGCCGGTGGACGAGGGGGGAGCCCCTCGGTTTACGAGGTCCCTGCGGTGACGGAGGTCCTGGCGCCCCACGGCCCGAAAAGGGGAAAGGCTCCTCATCCCTCCTCGGGGTGGCACCCCCTCGGAGAGCTCGTCCACTTCCTCTTCGGCCACCTCTTCAGCGGCAAGGACTCCGGCTGCTACCACTCCGGTTCACATCACCCCCTCGACCTTTGTGAGGGGGCCCACCCGCTCGGACGGGTCCAGAGCCGTTGGGAGGGAGACCCCCCTGCTGTCCGTGGGGGAGGTCTTCCGGTTCGCGGAGGGGCTCCAGACCAGGAAGGTGCAGGAGTACGTCTCACAAGGGACTCTCCGCGACCGTTGCGGGGAGCTGCAGTCGCTCCATATCCAGGTTCGTTCCAGGATTACCAGGTCATTTCTTCCTAAGATTTTACCAACTCTTGGGCTTCGAATAACTTTCGTGCTCGTAGGGGGTGGCCCTCGCCTGGGGCATCGAGGCTCACTTTGACAAGGCGCTGAAGGAGGTGGAGGGGAAGGCCGATGCCTTTTCCGAGGAGCGGGACGACGCACTCTCGGAGCTGGCTCGAGTCTGGGCCCAGCTCCACTCCTCTGAGAACACCAACAACCAGCTCCAGAGGGAGGCAAGGGCAAAGGAGGATGCCCTCCGGGAGCTTGAGGGCTCCAGCGCTCGAGCGGTGGTGGAAGCGGGTCGCTCCATCCGCTCGGCCCTCGAAGGGCTTGGGGCGAGCCTCGGCCCAGGGGGCAGCTCTGACGCAGCACCGGCGACACTCGCGGAGGCTGTGCGTTTTCTCAACGCACAATTCTCTGTGATCCCGGAGGCCGCCGATGCTTGGGCACGGGGCCGGGCAATCCGAGTGGTGGCCGCCGCCGCGGGGCTTGTGGAACTCTGGTGGATCGGCGCCCAGGCGATTGGGGGCCGTATCCCCCGGGGCTTTCTCGAGTTCTTTGAGCCGCTCCGGCGAGAGGTGGAGCAGCTCGCCGAGGGCTTCTACGACCGGATCGTGCGGGTGCGATTCCTGGCTTCTGCGCCTCCGAGGGCGGACACTACGGCTCCGGCGGAGGCCTCCCGGGGGGAGGACAACAATGAACAAGTATGAGCCTCCCCCCGGGCCCTTAGATAGGTCCTTTTTTGTTTTAGGATTTTTGCTCCCGATAGCTTCTTAGAAGAAGCCCTGGAGACTTGTACAAAAGACATTTTGATGCAATAGAATGAATTTTTTGCTAAGTCTTGAATTGAATTTACCTGGCGCCTCGGGAGGTTACTTCCGCGAGAGAGCCCTCGAAAGTTGTGCGCAACCTTAGAGGCGCCCCAGCGTTGCGAGGAGCCTCCCCTGAGATAAGGCCTCTGGGCTCCGGCGAGTATCACTCGGGTGATGCCCAAGCCGCCTTAAGTTTGCTAAGTCTCATCTCCGGGGGACATGGTAGGGGGTCTCCCGGGAGCCAATCAGGTTGCAGTGGCTCCCGGAGTGGCACCTAGACAACTTCGACAACCACCACGCCGAATTATCCTCTCCGCAACCGGGGTCCCGGAGGGTTATGCCGCTTCGAATACTCCCACCGGCGGGCTACGAGTATTGGCCCGAGAACCTACTTCGGGAGGCCCAACGACGTATACGGAGCTTGTATCGAGACCTGACCCGGGAGCTATCAGAGGGCATCCGGGATTATTAGGTGTAGAAGCCCCCCGGGTTGTATCTTGCATTTAATGTACCGATACCCACCGGAGGGGGAAGATGTCCTTCGGTTAAATATTTCAATAAAGCTAAGTTTGCTTGTTAACTTGTTTTTGAAAATTTCCGAGTCCAAAGGATGGTCCTGAAGAGGGCAATCTCTGGGCACAAGTTACCCCCCCCCAACAGTGGGTTGTAGCGTAGCTCTGCGCACTGTGGGGGAGGAGTGAAGTGCCCGAATGCTAATGATTGCCGGGGTAAAAATTTCCCAAGAAGATTTCCCAAAGGTCCCGGTTGGAAATTTTCTGGTCGCCGTGAGAATCGGGGAGTCGGGTAAAAATCTCCGAGAACAATTTTTCGAAAGTCCCGGTGAGAAATCCTCCGGTCGCTATGAGGACGGGGAGCCGGGTAGTAACAATTCTCCAAGGTTTTCCAAAGGTCCCGGTGGGAAATTTCCCGGTCGCCGTGAGAACAGGGAGCCAGGTAAAAACTTCCCGGAACAATTTTTTGAAAATCCCGGTGAGAAATCCTCTGGTTGCCGTGAGGACGGGGAGTCGGGTAGTAACTCCCCGGGGAAATTTTTCGAATATCCCGTCTCGCTAGGGAGACAATTTCGCTCCCTGAGGAGGATGAGCCCGATGATGGGTCTGAGTGTTTGAGGGGGGACTAGTCTCTCAAATTGACTCGTTACCTCAGTTCTTGAGGACTGGGTTGCCGCTTACCCCCTCAGTCCACGAGGGGTGATTGTAAGCCGCTCTACGGGAGCGGGGCTCCCGTCGTAGGAACTTTTAGGCAGCGGTAGCCTACGTCCTCACGGGGAGGGCATCCTCAATAGGAGGGCATCGTTTGAGAGACGGTAAGGTGAGGACCTATAACGTACTCGAGTTGGAGAAAAAATCCGATTGTATTGATAGAACTTGAAATACAATGCCTCCCCCCGTGAAGCCGTGGTGGGGGAGGGAAAGTGAGTACAACGTCCCCCTGTGTAACCGCGGTGGGGGCAGTATCTCCCCCTGTGAAGTCGCGAGGGGGAGGAACATGGCCCGGAGACTAGACATAGAACTTGCGAAGCAAGTCTACGTTCCATGTATGCTTCAGCTCTTGATCTTGGAGATTGGAGAGCTTGTAAGCCCCTGAGCCCAGGACTGCAGAGACCTTATAAGGGCCTTCCCACTTGGGGGAGAGTTTGCCCTGGGCTTGGGGGTCGGTCACGCACTTAAGGACAAGATCCCCAAGGTGGAAAGCTCTTGCGCGGACGCGCCGGTTGTATGTGCGCGTTATTTCTTGCTCGTAGATGGCGTGGCGGAGGAGCGCTCGGTCGTGTTCTTTCTTCGACGAGGTCGAGTTCCAGTCGTTGATTGGCTTCATTGGCTTGGTACGCTGTGATCGTAGCTCCATCCAGGAGCTCGACCCACAGCGATTGGAAGCCGATCTCTGAGGGGAGAACCGCTTCAGCCCCATACACGAGCGAGAAAGGCATGTGTCCCGTCACTCGACTCGGCGTCGTGCGCATGGAACAGAGGATGCTCAGGAGCTCCTCCGCCCATGCGCCCCGCCTGGAGGTAGCTTGCTCGAGCCTTTGGCGTAACCCTTGTAGGATCACACTGTTGACCCTTTCGACGGCCCCGTTGCTCTGGGGGTGAGCCACAGAGGCGAAGTGGAGGGTGACTCCCAGGCCCTCGCAGAATTCCCAGAAATATGCTGAGTCGAATTGGGTCCCATTATCGATAGTGATTTCCCGGGGGACCCCAAAACGGCACACGATATTCTTCCAGAAAAACCGCTGTACTCCTCGGGACGTGATGTTGGCCAAAGGTTCGGCCTCTACCCACTTGGTGAAATAGTCGACTGCGACCACTGCATACTTGTAGCCCCCGGGTGCATGGGGGAAGGGACCTAGGTGGTCCATCCCCCAGCGCGTGAAGGGCCAAGTGATGGGGATAGTCTGTAGCGCTACGGAGGGGAGGTTGGAACCTTTGTCCATCTTCTGGCAGGCCTTGCACACGGAGACAAGGTCTCGCACGTCACGGACCACAGTGGGCCAATAAAAGCCCTGGCGAAGGGCCTTGGCTGCGATGGCGCGTGGAGCCAAGTGAGACCCGCTACTCCTCGAGTGGATGTCCTTGAGGAGTTGGAGCCCTTCCGACTGTGGGAGGCAACGGAGAAGGGCGGAGGCCCCCTGCTTGTAAAGCTTCCCCTCCAGCAGGAGGTATGCCCGGGCCTTGGCTCAGAGACGCTTAGCCTTAGTCTCATTGGGAGGGTCCCCTTCCCCCTTTATGAAGGAGATGAGGGGGGTCCATCCAAGATGTGACCTGGGTTATCTCGGAGACTTCCGGGATGCAAGATCCATTGTCCGCGTCCGGGGAGGTCACCGAAGACTTCGCGATGATCTCCAAGAAGGCTCCCCCGGGGAGAGGTTCCTGGGCGCTAGCTGCCCGGGCCAGGGCATCGGCCCGGTCGTTGTCTCTCCGGGGGATGTGCCGGGCCTCTAGGCCGTCGAAGTGCTTCTCCATCTTGCGCACCTCTTGCAAGTAGAGGCTCAAGTTTGCGTTATGGCACAAGTAGGATTTGTCCATCTGGCAAACTACGAGCTGGGAGTCTCCTTTCACAAGGAGGCGACGAATCCCCAGGGAGCGCGCAAGGCGCAACCCAAGGAGCAAAGGCTCGTATTCGGCGACGTTGCTCGTGGCGGGGAACTCTAGCCGTGCCGCGTACTCCAGTTCCTTCCCCTTGGGGCTCCGGAGGACTACTCCTGCACAGGCCCCAGTGAGACACAAGGAGCCATCAAACATGAGCGTCCAATGGTCACTGCATCGTGGCGGTTCGGGGAGGCTCTCGTCCCCAGACCCGGAGGCAGGGGTCCACTCCGCCACAAAGTCGGCGAGGACTTGTGACTTGATGGCTGAGCGCCCAGTGAGGGAAAGGGAGAAAGGAGCGAGCTCGGCCCCCCACTTTCTGATCCGGCCGGTAGCTTCTTTGTTCTGGAGTACCTTCCCCAAAGGGAGGGACGACGGGACAGTGATCGGGTGTCCCAGGAAGTAGTGATGAAGCTTTCGGGACGCCATTAGAAGGGCGTAGCAGATCTTCTCCATCTCCGTGTACCGAGTTTTAGCCCCTTGGAGGGCCTCACTCATGTAGTACATGGGACGCTGTTGCCCATCCTGCTCCTTTACCAATACCGCGCTTATGGCGACCGGGGTCACAGCGAGGTAAAGGGGCAAGGGTTTTTCTGGAGATGGGCCCACGAGCATTGGGGGGCTCGTGAGATACTTCTTCAGGTCGTCGAAGGCCTCCTGGGCCTCGGGAGTCCATCGGAACCCCTCGAGGCCCAGGAGGATTTTGAAGAACTGGAGGCCACGTTCCCCCGACCTCGAGATGAAGCGACTCAGCGCGGCCAAGCGGCCTGTGAGCCATTATACATCTTTGACCGAGTGTGGCAGGGGCATATCCAGGAGTGCCCAGATCTTTTCGGGGTTGGCCTCTATGCCCCGCTGGGACACGAGGAAGCCCAGGAGCTTCCCCCCACGCACGCCAAAGGCGCATTTCTCCGGATTGAGCTTCAACCCGTATGCGCGGAGGTTGTGGAAGGTCTCCGCTAAATCATCGATGTGAGCAGCCGCGCGGAGGCTCTTGACGATCGCGTCGTCGACGTAGACTTCGATGTTGCGGCCGATCTGTTCTTTGAGGACCAGTGTCATGAGTCGTTGGAAGGTCGCTCCAGCGTTCTTCAGCCCGAAGGGCATATGGACATAGCAGAAGGTTCCGAGGGGAGTTATGAAACTCGTCTTTTCCTCATCTCTTCCGCCATCTGGACTTGGTGATAGCCCGAATACGCGTCCAGGAAGCTCATCAACTCGCACCCCGCGATCGAGTCAGCCAGTTGGTCGATCCGCAAGAGCGGGAAGTTGTCTTTGGGGCAAGTGCGGTTGAGGTCGGTGAAGTCCACGCACATTCGCCACTTACCATTTGACTTCTTCACGAGGATGGGGTTCGCGAGCCATTCAGGGTGCAAAACCTCCCAAATGAACCCCTCCTCTCTGAGCTTGTCGATCTCGGCCTTGATTGCCTCTTGGCGTTCAAGGGAGAGTTTTCTCAGCTTCTTTTTGACCGGGGGGTGACCGGGGGTCATAGCGAGCTTATGCTCGATGACTTCCTGGGCGACGCCTTGCATGTCTGAGGGTTTCCACACAAAAACGTCAGTGTTCTTGCGCAGGAAAGCCGCGAGTTGCTCCGCGTGCTCTTCGGGGAGATCCGCCCCGATTTTCATGGTCTTGTCTGCGTTGACCGGGGATAGTGGGACCTTCTGGAGGTCCCCCTCCAGACGCGACTTGGGGGGAGACCTCCCGGAGGGGATGGCCGTGGCATCCGGCACCGGGGAAGAGGTCTCTCCCCCTGGGGTCTTGATCATGTTGACGTTCCCGGTCATCGTGGCGGCGCGCTCGTACAAAGCGCGGGCCAAGCGTTGGAAGGTCTCTCCCCCTGGGGTACCGAAGGTCATGGGAAGATCCACCTTCCCCACCGGGTGAATCGTCTTCCTCGGGACGAATCCCTGCAAGGGCCCTGCTGCGGGGTGCAGTAGCTTCTCGTCGACCTGCATCTCCCTAAACGCCTTTAGGTACAGGACATCGATGGATCTTCCACCACCGACGAGGATGCGTGCTAGGTGGCAATTGTAGACGGTGGCAGAGACGATGAGTGCGTCGTCATGGGGGAAACGAACCCCACACGTGTCTTCCGCTGTAAAAGTGAGGGGGATGTCCGACCACTTTGGTGGCCAGGACGTATGCAGCACCCCCACAACCTTTACTTTACGCGCGTACTCCTTGTGCTAGCTCTTGGAGTCTCGCCCCGAGGCAGACCCTGTCGTGATGATGTTCACACGCTTTTGGGAGGTTTGGAACGGGAGCACTTCTGATGGGCCTCCTTCCCGCGCTTGCCCTTGCTGCTCTCCCGCGGGGGCAGGAAGGGCCGGGAAAGCCGGCTGAGAGGACAAGGAGGCAGGAGTCCCCCCCTGCCCATGCTGGTCGAGGAATGCGGCGAAGTGTTGGAGAAGTTGGTGGCATTCCAGAGTAGCGTGGGTATTGGACTTGTGGAAAGTGCACCACAGGCTCTCCTTGCCTCCCATCACGGGGCCTTCACCGGCGCGGGACAATTGCCCCCCCCCCCCATGGCCTTTAGGCTTGGGGAAGGGATGATTGCCCTTGGGGGCATCGCGTGAGCCGCCTCCGCCCTCGAGGACAAAAGTGTCCCAAGGCCGTGGCTCGCTACGACTGCCCCTCTTGGGGCGCTTGAGGGGGTCCGTGGCTTCCCAGTCGACGGGGGCAGGAACCCCCTGGTTTTTCTTCCAGAGGTCATCCTCCTCCGCCCGAGCGCACTTCTCGAGTATAGTGAAGAGCTCGTCGGCGGAGGAGGGGCAGCTTTGGGAGAGTCTTCGATGGAGCTCCACGGGGAGGATCCCGCTCTTCCACACCTCAATGACTGTGGAGTCGGGGATGTGGGCTACTTTGCTCTTAACCTGAGCAAAGCGCTTAAAGAAGCTGCGGATGGTCTCCCCAGTCCTCTGTCGGATAGTGTATAGCTCGATGAATCCGGGGACGCACGTAGTTCTCCTAGAAGTTCGCACAAAATTCGCGCTTGAGCTGCGCAAAAGACTTGATGGAGTCGGCCTTCAAGTTGTAAAACCACGAGTGGGCGATCCCTGTCAGGTAGAGGGGGAAGACATTGCACTGCACCGTCTCATCCCCCCCAGCCGCTGAGATGGCTGTGAAATACACCTACACAAACTCGTAGGGATCGGCCTCACCATTGTAGTGTTCGAGGTGCGGCGGTCGGTAAGGCCGCTGCCATCGAATGCACCGTAGCCGGTGGCATAGCGGTTGATTAGCCCCCTCCACCTCCCGGGAAGAGTCCCGGTCACTGTCCCCTTTGAGGGGATGCGCGTTCTTTGTCGGAGTCAGGAAGGGGCCCAAGGGGTCGACCGACGTGGCAGTAGCGGCTCTTCTCCTCTGGGTTAGTCGAGCTAACCTCCTGGACGTCTGGGCACCCCTCCGCGATGGTGGTTTCTTCTTCAGCAGGCCTCTTTCCTCGGCCAGGATGGGCATGTGGTTCACCGCATCCACGAACCGGGGGAGGCTCCAGACTTGGTGGTACGCATTTGCTCGACCTCCTCCCGAGTAAAGCGGACCTGATCCACCGGGGGAGCCCTCGGGGGTGGCCCCGGGGGATAAGGGAGCTCATGCGTTGTGATCGTGGGCTTGGGAGGTACTACCGGGGTGTGGGCGAAACCTGCCATCGGGCAGTCCTCAGGAGTGCCGCCCGGAACCAGAGGGGGGGGCCCTCACTGGGGAGATCTGGCGGCGGCGTGGGAGCCGTCCGGCGGGCCGCTTCCGGCGCGACGGACGCGACCGGCAGGGCAAAACAAGCCTCGGGCCTAGGGAAGACCCCCGGTGCGGAGTGAGCCACCGGCATGGGGAAGGCTCTGGGGACGGGGTAAGCCCCCGACGTCGGGAGTGCTACCGGGATCGGGAAGGCTCTGGATGACGGGCTCGCCGGGGGAGCGTAACCCCCGATGGAATCGTAGGTCCCAGGAGCGACCTGGCCTCCGAGGGTCGGAGGGGCCACCGGGTGTCCCATGAACGGGGGCATTGCCCCCATGAACGGGAACTGGGGAGGATAGATGGGGGCCGGCGGCCGCGCCAGGACGAGGAGGAGTTCATCCATCGAGCGCTGGGTGCGGAGTTGGCCCTCCACAAGAGCTTCGAGTAGGGCGTCCTGGGGGGCCTGGGAAGCCACCGGGGAAGGCCAGCCCCCCTGTGGCACCCACGGTCACCGGGTCAGACTCGGAGGCCTGTCCACCGGAAACTACTGGGAGGGTCAGAGGTGGTACCTGGGTTTGGCCGTGTCCGGGAGGGAGCACCGGAGCGGCCGTGTTTCGGAGGGTTGGCGCCGAGTTACTGGGACCGGCATCACCGCGTAGGGTGCGAGCCCTCATTCTTGGGCGAGCCATCGCGATTTGTCGCGAAGTCCCCACGGACGGCGCCAACTGTTGTGGTATTACGAATACCCTGGCAGGTTTTCTGGTTGTTCCTAGCGAAGAAAAGATGATGCGAGCTGACCGCGTGACCGGTCCTCTCCCGTTGGGCAAACACGAAGAATGACACGAGGATTTATACAGGTTTAGGTCTCAGTGGAGACCCTAGTCCTGTCGACGTGCTCCCGACTTGAGTCGGTTGGGGGAACTCCCTCGCGGGGAGAGTGCTCCAGAGCACGCCTATTGGTTTTTGTTTATTGATGTAAAAATGAATTGTCCCCCACACATGAGAGAGATACAAGGGCTTATATAGGTCCAAAAGATGCAAAAATACTAAACTACCCTGGCCGTAGCCGTTGGATCAGAGGGCACTGACGTCTTTCTCCTGGCCGAGGGACCTGGATGCTTGACAAGTGTCTTCGCCAATTCCCGATGTGCTCCTTGTGTGACCCTCCCGGTGACCGCCGCCTTGTCCCCGGGCAAATGGTGGTGCCTGGGACGGGGGTCACTGGGAGCCTTGCCTCTTACTTGGACTCGATCCCGCGGAGATTTCCCCCAACAATCACTCAACGGAGGACTTGTTCACTATCAATATCCAGGTGAAGCACGAAGTGGTCGCAGCCATATTCGATCCCAGAAGTCAGAAGAATTTGGTTTCTGCTAAACTGGTTCGGCGACTTGGTTTGAAGACGACCACACACCCGCGACCGTATCCGCTGGGTTGGTTTACATCCGACGTGAACCAATAGATTACAAGTCAATGTGTGTTGAAGTTTGTGATCTCTGCTCGATATATCGATGAGGTCCAATGCGACGTTGTTCGTATTGATATTTGTCAGGTGATCTTTGGGAGTCCGTATCTGTATGATTTTGACGCCCCACTTCCATTGGTGAGTGCAAGAGTACGAGCTCACCGAAGACGGAGTTAAGTTCGTGATCAGTAGAGATACCCACGTCAACACTTCGAACTTGATATTATCAATGCATGTCACAAATACGTGCTTGTTATGATTCGACTGGTTGGTCAAAGTGATAGAACTCGAGCAGCATTGGCATTGGCGTGCCGAGAAGATTCTGATCGTTTGTTAGGACTACTGAAGAAATATAGTGATCTGTTTGAGAGTACCTAGGGTCATCCACCAAAACGTCTAGTCGAGCACGAAATTCAACTCGTGTTCGATGCGACACTTCCCAATCTGAGTTCGCAACTCGGTATTCGAGAATGAAGAGATCAAAAGACAGCTTGGTGAAGTGTTAAGAGATGGAGTAATCCAACCAAGTAGTTCACCTTGTGGATCTCTTGTGGTGTTAATAGTGCCAAAGAAAGATGAGACTTGGTGTATGTGCATTGACTACCGAGCACTGAACAAGATCACCATCAAGAATTGGTAACCCCTACCTTGTATTGATGACCTACTAGACCAATTGAAGCATGCTACTGTCTTCTCAAAATTGGATCTAAAGTTAGGGTATCATCAAGTCAGCATTTGAGAGGAGGATGTCGATTATTCGGATTCGGGGTGCTTAGCCGAACTTATGCAAAATTTGTAGGTTGTAAGACCTTTCAGGGTGTCCCTCCGGGAAGGTATGATCAATTAAAGGGAACTAGAGCACATAAAGGTTTATACAGGTTCGGGCCCTCGATGGTGGGAGTAATAGCCCTACGTCCTGTTGGGATTTCACTATGTATGGTAAAAGGATTTACAGAGTTATGGAAAAGATCTTCACATGAGAAGATTTTTCCTATGTGTTTGTACAATACAATGCTTAGAAGGCTTATGAGAGCTATCTAACTTAGACTACTGTCTTCGGGTTGCTTTTGTTTGATCTGGTTCGATCAATCCCCCCTGATCCGATGCATTGGGCTATCCCTTTATACTGGTCGAAAGGGTGCCAAGTCATAACGGCATCAATCAGTTATTTGGATGCAGTTTTTAGGAAACCGCCTCTAACCCCCACACAGGTTTAACATGTGTTATTCATAGATAACCACATGTATTAACCTCCTGATGGTTGTCCTCCTACGTGGAAGAATCTTCGGGGTACTCGGGATATCCCTGTCGTAGGGACAGAATGATCCCATTTCCTCTGGTCAAAGATGTTCTGACCGCGCGATGTTGGCTGACCGCGCACCATCTGCAGTCTTCTGTCTGCGTATAGCATACGAACTCCTGACCGCGCACTAGCTACTGTCTGATTGCGTAAAGCTTGTGACCTCGTGCCTGTGTTTCTCAGAATGACATGAGTTCGCACCACCAGGCGCTTGTCTGGTTCGAATCTAACCTGAACCAGCCGTGCATTTATTTGAACTGACTCGGGTATCAATCCTCGTCAGCTAGCCCCCAAATTTGAAGAGAACGAAGGGACGTGTTTACTTCAAATTTCAAGACTTATATCGAACATTTAACCCGACGCTTCAAATCCTCCACTTAGTGGCGCACTAAGCGTGGCGGTTGGTTCCCCGAGACGAACTCTGCGCAATACGTGACGGGTAATGATGGCGCCGTTGAAAACGTTTTTTAACCCGAGGTTAAATTGCAAATGCTTTCAAAACTCGAGGCATTCGGAAACTGAACGGTCACCCTGGCGGCTATAAATACCGAAGCCTTCGGATTTCAAAGCTTCACAATTCCTCTTTCTGACTAAGTCTCTTTCAAAGCCATATTGACTTTTCTTCTCATACACTTCTCGATGGCAGGCCACAACATCATCGAGATTGAGAGTGATGAAGAAGTTTTCGAGCAGGATTTACAGATGCCCGAAGATCTGTCTCCTTCAAGGAAGAAACCCAAGGTTGACGAGGGATCCTCCAGCATAACAAATGTGAAAGACGCATCATTGTTCTTTCTTCCTTCAGTTCCTCTAGTTCTTCCTATCCATGCACCTTGTCGAACTTTCATCTCCACCTTTGGAGGGACATTCTTCTCAGCTTTCTCCATTTCATCCCAATACTCCCCATTTTTGTTCGGGTGATCAATCTCCTGGTTGGAAGGCTGTTCCTCCTTGACCAGATGATCCTCAACTTGGGTTGGGGAAGCAATCTTATGGTGGGAAGACCGCACTTCCACCATATGATGATCCTCGAACTTTATCGGGTGATCTACTTTCTGGGATGCCTATATCAACCTGTCACTTGCAAAGACAGGTGATTATCTCTATCTCCTTTTGCTCATCATTACAATTAATGCAACTAATATGTGCAAATGTAGGAGATCGGAGCCCCCAGCGATCAGCATGCTGAGATCTTACCTCCCCCCCTCGGACAGACTCTCCAAGGGGAAAAAGAGGCTCTAGAGAAGAAGACCGAAGAGATGTCTTCGGCGATTCTGCATCTAGCAGAATGTTTTGAAAGATCCCGTGAAGAGGCGCACCAATTCCGTCGGGAGAGGGATCACGCTCAGCAACAGCGAGAACTCTCCGATTTGATTAGGAATAACAGCGCATCTCTTATTAGGGATGATGTAGATAGGCTTAGAGTAGTTGCTAGTTCCCTGGGGGTCACTAACGTAGATCATACGGATGACAACATGTCCCTAGGGGAACTTTACAAATTGCTCTCAGATCAGGTCGACGCTCTGGTCACCGGTATCGCTTTTGTACGTAAAGAATGTCAGAAATAAAGATTTCTTTCTTTTCATATCACATGAATATTCTTTACAACTTCTGTGTGAAAATATGGCCACAAGAAACATCTTTACGACCACTCATACACAGGTAAACTCCAGTTCTGCGACCAGAATCGTATTTAAATGTTATACCGCAACTAGTACTGATACTGCAATCAGACTTAAAACCGCGGTTAGAACCAAAGTTTGATCTGGATGATTACTGCGGTCAGAACCGAAATTCGATCAGACTATCACTTCGACTAGAATTGGAGCTCAGTCAGAGACATAGTTCTAATAACACAGTAACCTGATAAAAAAAAACATCCGTACATCCAACAATTGGGCCATAGGATATTTTCATGATCGATTCGTGAAGGTTTACAAGAATCATGAAGGAAAAAAGTCCTCCGAAAACCTTTGTAGAACTCTTCACGTTTTTGTACCCTCAAATCTGAAAACAAAGAAGTCCTTTTCTTTCGGATCCGATGCAGGGAACGCCTAACGGGTTCGCCAGAGAGAATATCCATTATGGGAAATGAATAAAATATTCAATGGAACGTTACCCTCAGCGGAGTGTCTCCTTGGGCCTATAAAAGGAGCAGATAGCTTCTTGAGGAAGCCACGCACCCAGCCCCCCAGCCTTAGAAATTCCACCGCACAAAAACCCTCATTTCTCGATCGTCCATCGCCCTCAAAGCCACCAGCTTTCTCCTCCAATCCCTTCCAAAAGTGGCATCCTGGAGCCGATCGGTTCATCACATGGAGGAGAGCTTGATAGCACTAGAGAAGGAAGAGATTCTTCCCCCAAGGTTGCTGATCAACTAGCGACCCGCGGGGAAGGATCAAGAAACCCCAAACGTCCAAGAGGGCGAGTTGGTGGTTTTTGAAGTATACTTGAGGTGCGGGCTCCGATTCCCTGAGAGTCGGTTCCTGAAGGGGATCTTGGAGCATTACGGGTTGGAGTTGGTGAATCTCCACCCGAATGCGGTCTTGATCTTGGTGGTCTTCCAACACTTGTGTGAAGCCTTCGTTGGAGTGTATCCCAGTGTGGACCTCTTCCGACGTTTCTATTACTCGGCGTGGTCCAAGAGCGCCAACGCCGCCGGATGTATCTACTTCTGGATAAGGGAGAAGAAAGAGTATCCCTTCCCACCCCTGTGAAACTCCATGCACGGGTGGTACCAGAAATGGTTTTACTGCACCCCTGCATCTGAGAGTGGGTTGTGGTTTGTGAACTCACGGCCAGAGAAGCCTAGCGAGTTAGATTCTCTCCCCGCTCTGAATGCAGAGTACCTGAAGCAGGCCGAGGTGATTCTTCACTTAGTCCAACAGGGACTAACGGCTCACGATATCACTCGTGACTTCGTGGAGAATCAGGTGAGCCCCCTGCGCGAAAGGGCTCATCCAGCTTGGGACAGTCCATGGCAGACAGCACCTTGGACTACAACGATGGTATGCGACTTAGCCAACGAAGCCTTATGTTTTTCTGTTATAACTTGCTAACCGGTCTGCTGGTGACACAGTTTTGCCTTCGTCCGAAATCAAAAAACGGACGAACTACCTCCTCAGGACATACAGTGCCGAGGTGGAAGGACCCAAGGGATCGCCTCACCCTCAAAGCTTGATCCATGCCAGCGATGACCTTAAACAGGAACGTCGAAAGGTATGTTACCCTTCGTCAAGTTCTGTCTGTAAGTCATGTGTATATCTTGTACTAATAAGGGCCCCGGAACGTCATAGCTTTTGGGGAGATTTGCCGAGGCGACGTTCCCGAGTGAAAAAGTTGGTTTCCTGGGAAAGCAGATGATGAAGAGAGTCTCTTCAAGGTCTGGAGCGAAGGAACCTGCCCTCAAGAAATCCAAGAAAATTCTAGGGGAAGGCTCTTCGCGCAGAACCCCCATTACCGCGAACAAAACTGCGGTAAGATACCATGTGACTCCTGTTACCCCAAGTACAAACTGGAATCACTTCTTCGTCGTACAGGGTGAAAGGAGCGAGGAGGAGGAAGACGACATTCCTCTAGTTCACCGGAAGAGGAAGGTGGCAACTTCTCAATCCGGTGAGACACTGCCTTGCCCTGCCGAGACAGAGGCAGCTGCAGCGAACCCAGCGACCACTGGGAATCCTGTGGTCGCAGGTGAGATCCCTGCTCTTGAAGACCTGGAGGCTTCAGGGTCTGTAACTTCTCCCTCCTTGGTCGAAGGGACGACCATGGTAAGATTTCTCGCGGTCCTGAATTTACAATTTCTTCTGTATGCTTGTTCATTGTGCCACGCTTGTACAGGGAGAAGAAATTCCTCCTACGACCCTTGTGAGTCCTAGGGGGGCGAGTACTTCACTCCTGGCGACAGGAGCAGAAATAACGGAGCAAGATTCCGTGACCAACCTCAAGGTTGCGGACGAAGTGCTAGCTCTAGCGGTTCAGGAGACACCCAGACTTTTGGGCCCATCCCTGCCAACCGAGCAGGTTACCCCGGTATGAGTTCTTCATCATTCCTTATATATATGCTTACAGGGTGATATACATAGGGAGAAAAGGTTTTGTTTACGAAGAGAAAGACCACGACGAACAACGACTGTCTTCTTTCTCTTGGGGAACCACCTTCGAAGTCCCAAAAGCTAATGGGATTTCAGTTAAGGTAAGAATTCCGTTCTGTTTGTTCTGGATTAGGTTGTGACAACCATCAGTGGAACTGACAGCTTCTTTTTCCTGCTTAGGCGTAGAGATTCAGTGCCGAACCCTCCAACGGCCTTGGCGAGGGTTGAAGTTCCTGCTGGTGCTGAAGCCTCCGGCGAAGAAAGCTCTGTCCCTCCTGTTCAGGAAGTCGTCCGGGCCGTTAGGGGCGAGTTAGGTGTGGAGGCCCAATCGCAGGTATTGAAACCTGCAACCGAGGTTCAGCACGCGTATCCACTTGCTGCTCCCGTCGAGAATGAGGCGAGTCCATCGACTAGGCCTCCAGCCATCCCGAAGGATAAATCATTCCGGGAATATACCGAGGTATGTTGAACATCCCTCATGATATCTGAGCTTTGCATAGAGTACTCGGAATTTGCAACTGACTTCCCTCTGTGTCACAGGAACTGTCCCGTATGACGGCCAGATCGATAGCTATGGTAGAAAGCATCGAGGCCATACAAGAGGAGAAGAATTGCTTGCAAGAGTAAGAAAAAGGTTCTTTGGTTCGCTTGAATACAAACTTGCTATAACCATTGTCTTTTTCATTGCAGGAAGTCGCTTCCCTGAAGAAGAGCCTTGTCGATCGGGAAAATGACGAGCTTAGGGCAGCCACCACGATTTCACATCTAGAGGCCGAGCTCAAAGAACTGCGATCACAGCTCTCAGGTAAGTTAACTTCTGACCAGAACGACTTAACTTTGTCATTTGGACTGTTTGTAACGATCTCCTTATTGCAGCGCAAGCAAGTCAAATAAACCAGCTTGGACAAGAGAAGGTATTCCTCCAGATGACCATTGACTCTATCCGAAGGGCCAATAGAGACTTGAGCCTATCCATCTTCGAAAAGCTGAAGATGGTAGCCCGTCTTCTAAGGGCTGATGTGGTCGAGACCACAACAGACGACCTTAGCCCAAGTGACTGGTCTAAACTGGTCATAGCCCAAGTGGAATCACGCCTCGAGTATCTTCCTGAAGATACCAGGCGACAACAAGAGGTGATCAGAACTAGAATCCGATCAGCTGCCTCCGCCATTCTCTGCCGGTTTCGTCTCCACCATGGCCCAGATCTGGATCTGAATCCAATGGTAGGAACGGTAGAGATCGAGAGTGAGGAACAACTTGAGGCTATCATGGAGGAAATTAGACCTCTCGTAGATAAACTCTTGACCGAGCTCGGGATTATGTAAACCTTGTACCTGTACAGGTACAATTTATAGAATGCAATGCATGCAATTTTTTGGTTTTACCCCGAAAGAAAAAAGTGCTTTGTTGTTTCATATAACCATATTCCCCTAGCCCCTGCCTGTGATTATATATACTGGAGACTTAGTAGTATAAGCACAGGAAAAATATGGGTGTAACGACCAGGGATATGCGATCAGGCCAGCAATTATACTCGATGCAACGTCTAACCTTGTTGCAAACCGGTAGCCATTCGGATGACCAAGGACATGTCAGCAAGCTCCGTATGCGTTGAGAAATGGCTTATTGAGGAGTGTCTTGTCTGGAAGTGGTCATGACATCGGCCAGTGAATCGGATTAGGGCATTGTGGCGATATAACCACCGGCGACCAGCCCCTGAGCCAAATTCGTAACACATGGGCATAAAAGGAAATATTTGTCGTATGAAACAAAAAGGTTCTCGTTTTATTAAACAATGCTAATTGAAAAGGAAAAGGGATTAGGTACTTACACGTAAAACTTGCGTAGTTGATGATGTTCCAAGTATTGGACAAGATTCGACCATCCTCCATTGCTAATCGAGCTGATCTTGGTCGCGGCACCGAAACAACAGTATAAGGGCCTTCCCATTTTGGGGAGAATTTGTTGTGATTGGATTGGTCTTGAATTTTTCGTAAAACCAGATCGCCCACGTGGAGACTACGTGGTCGCACCCTTTTGTTATGGTACTTGCGCAAATCTTACAAGTATACCGCGGACTTGATCAAAGCGCGATCACGCTTTTCTTCCAGGAGGATGAGGTCTTGTGATAGCTGTTCGGCCTGATCAACTCGTTCGAATTGTTCTGTCCGAACAGATCCAATACTAACTTCCATAGGTAATACGGCCTCGGCCCCATAGACCAGATGGAAGGGTGTCTCACCGGTGACTCGACTAGAAGTAGTTCGCAGTGCCCATAGAACGGTGTAGAGCTCATCTGCCCAAGCCCCCGAGTGAGTCTTAAGGTGATCAAAAACACGTTTCTTGATGCCTTGCAATATCTGTCCGTTGGCACATTCCACGGCACTATTGCTCTGTGGATGAGCCACAGAAAAAAAAGCACACCTTGGTTCCAATCTGATCGCAGTAATCCAGAAAAAGACCACTCGCGAACTGAGAACAGTTGTTCATAATGAGACGATTCGGAACACCAAATCAAGCAACAATGTTCTTATGGAAGAACTTTTGTGCTGCTGCTGCAGTGATATTTCATACCGGCTCGGCCTCAATCCACTTTGTAAATGTGTCAATAGCTACGAACAGAATCTTGTATCCATTGACCGCTTGTGGCATAGGACCGACAATATCCATTCCCCAGACCGCAAAGGGCCATGCAAGGGGAATGGTTTGCAACGCATAGGCAGGTTGATGAACCTGTCTCGCATGAAACTGACACTGAGGACACATCTTGACAATATTCTTGGCATCATCGAGTGCCGAAGGCTAGTAGAATCCTTGTCGAAAAGCTTTTCCGACCAATGTCCGATATGATGCGTGCGCACTACATACACCGTCATGTATTTCTTTCAAGAGGGATTTACCTTCCTCCTGAGATACACAGCGCATGAATACTCCTTGAGTACCCTTTCTATACAAAACTCCTTCTACGAGTTTGTATATACGCGCTTTTTGAATTAACCGATCACTTTCGGTTTCATCCTCGGGCAAGGTCCCATGTTCAAGATAAACTCTCAATGGATGAGTCCAATCTTGTTTTTGACCGAGGTTGGTAACGCAGACTGTTACCGGATCATCCTTGCCGCGCCCCGCACAGGGTACCACGACTACTCCCGTGGAGACCTAGCTCGCTGCAGCTGGCCTCATACATACATACCACTGACTTCCCAGGATAAGTCAAGCACAGGAGTTCATTGCAGCAGAGTAACTTACAAAATATCATTGATAAACAGTATGGCCTGCTGGCCTGATACAACAAGAGTAATACAATGCCTTCACGGCACAAATGGTCTAATTAAAACAAAAGACAACTACTCGGCGGAAGCTAGGCGAAACCCCCACAGTCGTAAGAAGTTGACAGCAGAACAGCACACTTCAGGGTTCTGGCAGAACTGGCTCTCTTCCTTCTGGATCCACGAAATCTTCCAAGCCTTCATCTTGGTATTGTAGCACTCCATCTATTGTTGATAAGTTGCAAGGGTGAGCACTTACGTACTCAGCAAGTCATAGGTAAGAGTAGAGATACGTATAGTAGAGATGACATGATCCTATGCTATTGAGGGAAAAGAGGTGAGAGGGTTTTTTCCAAAAATACTTTTCTTCCAAGCTTTTCAAATCTCATGCTCATGGCAGCATTTCATATACTTAGGGCACAATCCACATGCCCCTTAGATATCACATGATCACTAAATTATGGTACTACCGCGACACGTCAACACATGACAGCCCACGGCAGCACCCCTTATCATGACAACACATGTCATTTGGGTAATCTTGAACTAACAAATTTTAATTTATAAAGAAATACTTGTGTCACACCCCGTGGATTTAATCCACCGCGGCATACTCCTAAAACTCGGGAGCACGAAGTATTCGAATACATTTTTAACTCTGCAGAGGGGTACCAATTTACCCGCAAGATATATCCACTTTCATGCCCTTCCTATCACAAGGATTGGACCCCTAACTCACTTCATACTGTGAGTGGCAAGGTGGAGATAACAAGAACTTTTGCCATGTTTCACACACAATTCACCCCAGACCCCGTGGTTTTCTTCACGCAAACCACAGTTGTGGCAGGGTTTCACAACCCCCACTAATTGGCGTCTTCCCCTCAGGGTCAGCGTGCATGATCACATCCTGTGATATGTGTTGGAGCGCACCCCGTGTTAATCGTGAGTTTGTCATATAGGGGTTTCATGTGTGATCCACATACTACTTGTTCAGGCCTGTCCCATACCAGGCTTGCGGTCAGCACGTTAATCATGCCACTAGACGCACAACACAAGGTTCTAGGTCCTTATATGCCAGTGACCAGCTCATACCACAATCCATGCACTTCCAGTGCTGGCACATCTTGTGCGACCAAGCACCTCCAGTGCTTTTACCATTCCATACCAAAATACTGGTCACGGCTAGGGGTTTTATTTCATGAATATAAATATACATAATATATTAGTTCATGGCTCATTATTTGATCAATTCACATTTCACAGGCATCAGCCTGATGCTGCCATTTCATAATTCAACTATTCTCAATCTTTCTCATGCAATATTATTATTTTATAATCAAGGCATATTCTAGCAATTCATAAAATATAGGTTCAAGATGTTCAAGAATATGACTTGCCTTCCGCGTCGTAAGAAACAGCAGTTGATGTCGGGTCTGCGACGAAGTCTTCGAACTCGGACTCTTGCTCTGAACAAGGGTCAAACAAGCAAACAGGCATTACAATCAATCCTACTCTTACTATTCGACTATATGCGATAATGCAAGGAGAAACACTTAGGCGATACAAGATTTGAGAGTTCTGGGAAACGATTAGGGTTAAACTATGGAAACCAAGGTTAAGATTAATCGTCAAAGGTTTAGAAGGTTCCAAAGGTTCCAAAATATCAGAATGATATCAAGGCTGCGGCTGGTTCGCTCAAAAACAGCAAACGTCTTTAGGTCGACATTCGGTTCAAGGCATCGACATAGGGTTGATGGATGATAGAGGGCTCAACTCAAGTTGTGACAGTAGAATAAAATGTAGATCACAACATCAGGAGTCTAAGGGACAAAGTTATGTTCAGTTTGCATACCCAGAAGGGGTCAAACTGGCCCAATGCCATTGGCTGACATAGGCTGACAAGGGCTGACAATGCCGAAGAATGGCATTGACATGGTTTGAATAGTTCCCAATGGCCAAAATGAGTTTTGATTCAAGCATATGGTGCACAAGGTAGTGAGGCAACTATTAGACAAAGTATTTTCTGTTTTTCATGACCAGAGGTGGGTGAACAGGGCTAATGCCACTGACTGGCATAGTTTGACATAGAGTTGACATGGCCAGAAACTAGGGTTTGCCATAACTTTTGATCTAGGGCTCCAAATGATGCACCACTTTGTCTGGTAGTTAGACATTTGTAACAGGAACAAATGTCTCAACAGGATCTAGGGCAGGAGATGGCCGGAAAGTGATGAAAACCGGCA
This sequence comes from Pharus latifolius, assembly GCA_019359835.1. NCBI lineage: Eukaryota > Viridiplantae > Streptophyta > Magnoliopsida > Poales > Poaceae > Pharus > Pharus latifolius. The sequence goes on from CM033323.1 coordinate 70,482,830, forward strand.
AGGAAGTTGACTGGCCTGGAGCACATGCAACATAAACAGTGCAGCCAACTAGGGCATAGCTATATCTCACAATCTAGGCCGAATTGGAAGTCGTGATAGAAGACAAAGTTGCTCAGAATGGTCCAAAACATCTAAATGGCAAAGTGGTTAGGGCTAGATCGGCTGGATTTGGAAGATACTGGCTGGAGAAAAGATGAACTCAAATCTAATTTGGGCATTTCTGATTTAAAGTGATTGAACTCAATTCCTTGCTTGTGTATGGTCCTCAGGGTACTAGAAATGCATTGGTGAAGTTAGATTAACAGATTGCTCAACAGAGGAGCTAAATCAGTAAGTACAATTTCATGTTCATGGCTGGAAATTGGGGGTTTTTGTTTTACAACGAATTTGTTCAAACCAATAGCTCAGGGGTCTTAAGTGAGCTATTCTAAGCATCTTTCACTACTGGCTCGAAGATCAAATCGATTTGGTTAAGGATTAATTGCTCGTCGGAGTTCTAGATGAAACACGGCGATTGCCGGTGACAGAAGGCATTTGAACTAAATTCCAATCTCGAGAAGCATGAGGGGGATGAGGGAAGCTCACTGGGGGTGTTGGATCGAAGGATGAAGCAGTGGTTGAAGCTAGCACCGTGCTCCCTCTTTGCTGCTCACCGGGGAAGAAGAAGACACTGTGCTGCTGTTGATTTTCTAGCGTTTTGGAGTGTACGAAGTAAAGCTAAGCTCCAGGGGGTATAAATAGGCGAGCTGGAGGTGCTTCAACGGTTGGAAATGCTCGGGAAGTTGTAGCCGGCAAGAATTGACAGGATTGTGACTTCACGGCGAGCTGGCGTCGAGGTGACTGGTTCAGCGGCCGTGAGGGCTTTTGCAGCTGGAGCTGCTGCGAAATGGAGGCGACTCGATGGCTGGCCGCGGTAAGAACTCCACGTGGCTAAGCTTTCCTGCTGGAGCCGTTGCCGGTGGCGTGCAAACGGGAGAACTAGCTGGTCGCGATCCTCGCTGGAGAAGATCCACAGTGGCCAACGCCGGGCACACACGTGGCAGCAGGCGAAGCAAACGGCAGTGGCGCGCTCGTGGTCGAAGGCTCCCGTGCTCGTGCGCTGTAACCAGGTCGTGGTCGAAGTCCCAAGCACTGGTCGAAGTAGCAGCTGGTCGGTTGCACTGGTTCCGGTCGAGAACTGAGGTGCTGGTCGAACCAGGGGCTAAATTGTAATGATTTCGGTTGAAAGATGGACTAATTTGTAATTTTGATCTTAGAGAGGTTTAATTTGGAATTTGATTTAATGGATGAGTATAATATTTCTATTAATACTCATTTAGCTCAAATCTGGAGAAAATTTGATAAGGTTTGAGGGATTTCACCTATTTTCGAAAATAGGGTAAAATTAGGGTAAAATAGATCTGGATTTTGTCAATCTCGAATTCTGGTAATTAGGGTGAGATTTTGAAGTTTAAACAGAAGGGAAATCTGTATCAAATAGTATTTGGGAGGTGTTCCCTGAAGAAATTCTGAGGTTGGAGTTGATTTGTGAATTTTAGCCTTTTCAGGCTTCCAGGTAAACAGAAAAGGACTTATTCGCAGTAAAATTTGGACTAAACTGCGAAAAGTGTTTAGATGAAACAATCTGGTTCCCAACTTTTTGGAGTAAGTTGAGGGTATACCTAGGAACATATTCCAAAAGTTACTTGAGTCTGGATAGGGTTAGATCATGATAACTCAATTATTTGGAAACTGGGGTACTTAGGGTAAATCTGAATTTCCTGTTTTCGAAAACAGAAAGAGATTTAGATACTGAGAGTTAGGGTTAGAATTCAATCTGGTTTCTGAAGACTTTTATCTTCAGAATAACTGATAGGTTAAATCTAGATGGTCAGATCTTGATCTGGATCTAGAGAATAGATTTGGAGATTTTTAGGGTTTGAGAGAGAGATTAGGGTTCAGCTGATCTGGCTACTGCTACAGGGATACATGCATGCAGGATTTTATGCAAAAACTTTTCACCCCCCCAAAACCAGGGTGTTACAAGCCTACCCTCCTTAAAGAAATCTCGCCCCGAGATTTACCTAGAGAAAAGAAAAGATGGGGATAGGTCTGAAGCCAATCTTCCTCTTTTTCCATTGAACTTTGCATAGCTTGATCCTCTTTCTTTGAAGTTGACGCTCATCTCTGGCTACAATCCGGAGTGGTTGCTCAAGGTAGGTGAGGTTCTTCTGCAACGAAATACCAAGAGTTTCTACCCGGTCCGTGGGTTCTTCCAGGCATTTCCAAAGTTGAGAGACATGGAACACATCATGTACTCCTCCTAGTTCTGATGGTAGTTCCAGTTTATAGGACACTTCTCCTCTTTCTCTTGAGTATCTTGAATGGTCCGATACGTTCCTTCCTCCTGACTGGTTCCAATGTAATGGGGTTCTGCACTTATGTTCATATAAAGCTCCCAAATGGTGCCATTTACAGACTAGCCTGATAACTGTTGTTATAGGTAAATTCTGTAAGTGGTAAGCATTTTCCCCATGAAATCCCATTATCCAAAATGCAAGCTCTTAGCAAATCTTCCAGGATCTGATTGACTCTCTCAGTTTGCCCACCTGACTGTGGGTGATATGCAGTGCTGATCTGCAACTGGGTTCCCAAGGTTTCATGAAGTTGGTCCCAAAACTTTGATGTAAACTGACTTCCACGATCTGAGACTATCTTCTGAGGGTTGGCCTTGATCCTATGGCACGTGTCACCTCTTATAATGTATGCCGCAATTTCTTTCCTCATATCGACCTACCAAAATCGAGTTTTCAAGTCCTGATACATCTTGATGTTACCAGGGTGTAGTGAGTATGGTGTTTTATGAGCTTCACGCAGAATCAACTCCTTGAGGTCTGCGCTTTGAGGTACACAGATCCTTCCTTGGTACCATACAATTCCTTGTTCGTCCTCAGAAGAATTCTGAGCCTTACCTAACCTGATTCGGCTCTTGATCTTGCAGATCTTTTTTTTTTCTCTTTTGAGCACTCTCTATTTGTTCCTTGAGTCAGGATATTACTGTGAGAGTGGCTAACCTCCCTGACGGTACCACTTCTATCTCTAGTCCTTGCAATTCTTGCTGTAAGTGTGGGTTATTCAACACAACTTCTTGTAAAGTGTAGGCCTTTCTCCTCAAAGCGTCTGCTACCACATTGGCTTTTCTTGGGTGGTAGAGAAAGCTGAGGTCATAGTCCTTGATTAGCTCTAGCCAACGATGTGGGCGCATGTTGAGTTTGGCCTGGGTGAAAATATACTTGCGATTCTTATGATCCGTGTAGATTTCACACTTATTCCCAAGCAAGTAATGTTGCCATATCCTCAAGGCATGTACTACCGCTGCTAACTCCAAGTTATGAATAGGGTAGTTTTCCTTATGCAGCTTTAGCTGTCGTGAAGCATAAGCTACCACTTGGCCTTTTTGTATCAACACACAGCCTATGCTTAGTCTTCAAAGCATCACAGAACACTTCGAAGTCATCCTTACTATCTGGCAATGTGAGGACTGGTGTGGTTGTTAACTTTTCCTTAAGTTTCTGGAAACTTTCCTCGCACTTGGTGGTCCATTCGAATGTGACTTCCTTCCTAAACCGATTGGTAAGTGATTTAGCAATCTGAGAAGATCCTCCAATAAATCTCTGATAGTAACCTGCTAATCCCAAAAAGCTTCTGATCTCTGACACGCTGGTAGGTTGCTTCCATTCCTTGATCACAGCGATCTTGGCCGAGTCCACTAAAATTCCTTTTTCTGTCAAAACATGGCCGAGAAATGCAATCTTCGTCATCCAAAATTCACACTTGTCGGATTTGGCATAGAACTTGCACTCTCTTGGTCTTCTCAAGTCTTTGTGCAAGTGCCGCTTATGTTCCTCTGGACTTCTGGAGTAGATGAGGGTGTCATCTATGAGCACAATGACAACTTATCGAGATGATCCATGAATGTGTTGTTCAAGATGTTCATGAAGGCTGCAGTAAACTCGTACAGCCCGTATCTTGTAGTGAAAGCAGTCTTTGTTATGTCCTTCTTCCTGATTTCCAGCTGGTGATAGCCGGGCTTTTGGGCTATCTTGGAGAATATTCTGGCTCCTCGAAGTTGGTCGCATAGTTCATCATTCTTTGGCAGTGGATTCTTGTCCTTAATGGTCACCTCACTCAGTGCTTGGTAATCCACGCACATTCTTAGAGTTCCATCTTTCTTCAACAGCATTGGGGCTCCCCAAGGTAAAGCACTAGGTCAGTAAATCCTTTACTCTCTAGCTCCTCTAGCTGACTTTTCAACTCTTCTAAGTCTGCTACCGGCATCCTACATGGTCTCTTAGCTATAGGTGCCGCTCCTGGTTTAATCTCAATGGTAAACTTTATCTCCCTATCAGGTGGCATCCCTGGGAGTTCTTTTTGGGAATACGTCCGAGTATTCCTGTACTATGGGCAATTGATCCAAGCATATCTTCTAAAGTGCTTGAATAGACCCTTGTAGTTTCTCGACTAATGACTTGTCCATATGGAACAAGACTTTCTTTCCTTGGTTACTTACTAACAAGGCTTAGAGTTTTCCTCTCACAATCCACTAGACTTTTATGTTGGGATAACCAATCCATTCCCAATATAATATCTAGGCCTTGCAGTTTTAGGACTAATAGGCTAGCCATAAACTCTTCCCCTTCTACTCTGAAGGTTATATATGATGGCAAGCTGAATATACAGGCAACTTAGCTCCTGGGGTCTGTATAACCATAGAGTACTCTAGAGGTACCATATTTATTCCCACTTTAAATGCAAAATCTTCTGATATGAATGAATTTGTAACTCCAGGATCAACAGTATTAAAGCATATGCAGACTGGATCAAGAATCTACCTAGGAGAATATTGGTGGCGTTGTTTGCTTCTTGAAGAGAGGTGAAGTTTAATCGGCCTCCTCGGCTTGACATTTGTCCTCTTCCTCTTTCTCGTTCTCGGCCTGCTATGGTTCCTCCTCTGTTGGGCGAACTTCCTCTGGGGCTCTGCAATGGTGGTGAAGCTGTGGTCCTGGATGTCATCGTCGGTGTTCCAGCTTGCGATCTTGCTATTGACGTTGGGAGCTGAATCCAAGGACAGTTGTCTTTGCGGTGTCCATACTGCCCACAGTGAAAACACTGAGTTCTAGCATGAGGGCAGTCCCTTTGGTAGTGAGCTCCTTTGCAGCTTGGACATGATGGTGTTGCTGGTGATCTTGGTGCTTGGTAGACTGGTCGGAAATTGGGAGATGTTGGGGCTCTTCCCCTGGTTGGGTTGGCTGGCGGCCGTGCTTGCTGTAGTATCTTTCTTTTTCGACTTTCTTCTCCTATGCTCCTCTTTTCTTCCACCTTCAATACCCGATTGACTAAGGTTTGGAACTCTGAAAATTCGTGGGAGGCAATCTGGTACTGCAGATAGTGCTGAAGTCCTTCGGTGAAGCGCTCAATCTTTTTGTCTTCCGTGTCGATGTCTCCTGGCGCGTAGCGAGCTAGATGGCTGAATCGGTGCAGATATTCTGTAACGGTCTGGCTCCCTTGTACCAAGTTTCGGAACTCTCGGCGTTTAGCGGCTATGACACCGATGGGTACATGAAATTTCCGAAATTGTTCTTTAAATTCTGTCCAGGATATGTTATCCTTGTCAGGGTGAGCCTCTTGATAGTTTATCCACCATGCGGCTGCTGCTCCTGTGAGTTGGTGTGATCCGAATAAAACTTTCTCTCGGTCGTTACAACGAACTGTATCCAATTTCCTCTCGATGTCCCTGAGCCAATCATCGGCGACGATGGGATCAGTTGCACTAGCAAATGTTGGTGGTCGGGTCTTCTGAAAATCCGATAGTCGGGTTCCAACAGCAGTTCCTTCAGATGTCCCTCCTGGCATCTTTTGAATGATCTGGGCCAACAACTGGGTGTGGGCAGCTTGTGCCTCCTGCCTGCTCTTTTCCATGGAGAGAAGAATTTCTTGGAGGGTTGGCTGATCTTCCTGAGAAAGGTTTGATTCCTGGGGTCTCTGTTGAGATGAAGATCCTCTCCTTGCTGGGTCTTCCCTGGGCGAAGCTTGCTCTCTGTCCTCTTGACTACCTTGCGATCTTCTCTTCGTGTACACCATACTGATTCTTCTGAAGAAAGAGCAGATAGGTCTAACTAACTAAGAGAGAGAACTAGGGCACTAATGCGGAAATTAATGCAACTATTTAATGCACAAAACACTTAGGCTTCTAGCCATAGTAAACAAATTAACCATTGCGAAAGCAACGGCGGAGCACAAAAGCTAGCAAGAGCATCCACCTGCTCAATCTATACTACTCTTTTCCCGGCTAATGACTAACTACTCAACCAGGGTTCTACCAGAAGAACTAGGCTATATGCCGTAGCAACGTAGCCCAACTCCTGAGGCACTCTATAAAAGCAGAACGCTCTCTCGGCATCTTGCCGAATTTTTAGAAAAGCCAAGTAAGACTTTTGAAATCCAAAACTTTTAGAAGCTACAAGGCTCCTGTTTTCAAAAATAGTGTTTTTAGAAAATAGATTTTTAAATAAACTACGCCTTCCTGGCGAGCCAATTCCTAAAGGTGTCGTCCTACAGTCAAGTTCTCATGCTGCTCTGATACCACTTTTCTTTGCCGCGCCCCGCACAGGGTACCACGACTACTCCCGTGGAGACCTAGCTCGCTGCAGCTGGCCTCATACATACATACCACTGACTTCCCAGGATAAGTCAAGCACAGGAGTTCATTGCAGCAGAGTAACTTACAAAATATCATTGATAAACAGTATGGCCTGCTGGCCTGATACAACAAGAGTAATACAATGCCTTCACGGCACAAATGGTCTAATTAAAACAAAAGACAACTACTCGGCGGAAGCTAGGCGAAACCCCCACAGTCGTAAGAAGTTGACAGCAGAACAGCACACTTCAGGGTTCTGGCAGAACTGGCTCTCTTCCTTCTGGATCCACGAAATCTTCCAAGCCTTCATCTTGGTATTGTAGCACTCCATCTATTGTTGATAAGTTGCAAGGGTGAGCACTTACGTACTCAGCAAGTCATAGGTAAGAGTAGAGATACGTATAGTAGAGATGACATGATCCTATGCTATTGAGGGAAAAGAGGTGAGAGGGTTTTTTCCAAAAATACTTTTCTTCCAAGCTTTTCAAATCTCATGCTCATGGCAGCATTTCATATACTTAGGGCACAATCCACATGCCCCTTAGATATCACATGATCACTAAATTATGGTACTACCGCGACACGTCAACACATGACAGCCCACGGCAGCACCCCTTATCATGACAACACATGTCATTTGGGTAATCTTGAACTAACAAATTTTAATTTATAAAGCAATACTTGTGTCACACCCCGTGGATTTAATCCACCGCGGCATACTCCTAAAACTCGGGAGCACGAAGTATTCGAATACATTTTTAACTCTGCAGAGGGGTACCAATTTACCCGCAAGATATATCCACTTTCATGCCCTTCCTATCACAAGGATTGGACCCCTAACTCACTTCATACTGTGAGTGGCAAGGTGGAGATAACAAGAACTTTTGCCATGTTTCACACACAATTCACCCCAGACCCCGTGGTTTTCTTCACGCAAACCACAGTTGTGGCAGGGTTTCACAACCCCCACTAATTGGCGTCTTCCCCTCAGGGTCAGCGTGCATGATCACATCCTGTGATATGTGTTGGAGCGCACCCCGTGTTAATCGTGAGTTTGTCATATAGGGGTTTCATGTGTGATCCACATACTACTTGTTCAGGCCTGTCCCATACCAGGCTTGCGGTCAGCACGTTAATCATGCCACTAGACGCACAACACAAGGTTCTAGGTCCTTATATGCCAGTGACCAGCTCATACCACAATCCATGCACTTCCAGTGCTGGCACATCTTGTGCGACCAAGCACCTCCAGTGCTTTTACCATTCCATACCAAAATACTGGTCACGGCTAGGGGTTTTATTTCATGAATATAAATATACATAATATATTAGTTCATGGCTCATTATTTGATCAATTCACATTTCACAGGCATCAGCCTGATGCTGCCATTTCATAATTCAACTATTCTCAATCTTTCTCATGCAATATTATTATTTTATAATCAAGGCATATTCTAGCAATTCATAAAATATAGGTTCAAGATGTTCAAGAATATGACTTGCCTTCCGCGTCGTAAGAAACAGCAGTTGATGTCGGGTCTGCGACGAAGTCTTCGAACTCGGACTCTTGCTCTGAACAAGGGTCAAACAAGCAAACAGGCATTACAATCAATCCTACTCTTACTATTCGACTATATGCGATAATGCAAGGAGAAACACTTAGGCGATACAAGATTTGAGAGTTCTGGGAAACGATTAGGGTTAAACTATGGAAACCAAGGTTAAGATTAATCGTCAAAGGTTTAGAAGGTTCCAAAGGTTCCAAAATATCAGAATGATATCAAGGCTGCGGCTGGTTCGCTCAAAAACAGCAAACGTCTTTAGGTCGACATTCGGTTCAAGGCATCGACATAGGGTTGATGGATGATAGAGGGCTCAACTCAAGTTGTGACAGTAGAATAAAATGTAGATCACAACATCAGGAGTCTAAGGGACAAAGTTATGTTCAGTTTGCATACCCAGAAGGGGTCAAACTGGCCCAATGCCATTGGCTGACATAGGCTGACAAGGGCTGACAATGCCGAAGAATGGCATTGACATGGTTTGAATAGTTCCCAATGGCCAAAATGAGTTTTGATTCAAGCATATGGTGCACAAGGTAGTGAGGCAACTATTAGACAAAGTATTTTCTGTTTTTCATGACCAGAGGTGGGTGAACAGGGCTAATGCCACTGACTGGCATAGTTTGACATAGAGTTGACATGGCCAGAAACTAGGGTTTGCCATAACTTTTGATCTAGGGCTCCAAATGATGCACCACTTTGTCTGGTAGTTAGACATTTGTAACAGGAACAAATGTCTCAACAGGATCTAGGGCAGGAGATGGCCGGAAAGTGATGAAAACCGGCAAGGAAGTTGACTGGCCTGGAGCACATGCAACATAAACAGTGCAGCCAACTAGGGCATAGCTATATCTCACAATCTAGGCCGAATTGGAAGTCGTGATAGAAGACAAAGTTGCTCAGAATGGTCCAAAACATCTAAATGGCAAAGTGGTTAGGGCTAGATCGGCTGGATTTGGAAGATACTGGCTGGAGAAAAGATGAACTCAAATCTAATTTGGGCATTTCTGATTTAAAGTGATTGAACTCAATTCCTTGCTTGTGTATGGTCCTCAGGGTACTAGAAATGCATTGGTGAAGTTAGATTAACAGATTGCTCAACAGAGGAGCTAAATCAGTAAGTACAATTTCATGTTCATGGCTGGAAATTGGGGGTTTTTGTTTTACAACGAATTTGTTCAAACCAATAGCTCAGGGGTCTTAAGTGAGCTATTCTAAGCATCTTTCACTACTGGCTCGAAGATCAAATCGATTTGGTTAAGGATTAATTGCTCGTCGGAGTTCTAGATGAAACACGGCGATTGCCGGTGACAGAAGGCATTTGAACTAAATTCCAATCTCGAGAAGCATGAGGGGGATGAGGGAAGCTCACTGGGGGTGTTGGATCGAAGGATGAAGCAGTGGTTGAAGCTAGCACCGTGCTCCCTCTTTGCTGCTCACCGGGGAAGAAGAAGACACTGTGCTGCTGTTGATTTTCTAGCGTTTTGGAGTGTACGAAGTAAAGCTAAGCTCCAGGGGGTATAAATAGGCGAGCTGGAGGTGCTTCAACGGTTGGAAATGCTCGGGAAGTTGTAGCCGGCAAGAATTGACAGGATTGTGACTTCACGGCGAGCTGGCGTCGAGGTGACTGGTTCAGCGGCCGTGAGGGCTTTTGCAGCTGGAGCTGCTGCGAAATGGAGGCGACTCGATGGCTGGCCGCGGTAAGAACTCCACGTGGCTAAGCTTTCCTGCTGGAGCCGTTGCCGGTGGCGTGCAAACGGGAGAACTAGCTGGTCGCGATCCTCGCTGGAGAAGATCCACAGTGGCCAACGCCGGGCACACACGTGGCAGCAGGCGAAGCAAACGGCAGTGGCGCGCTCGTGGTCGAAGGCTCCCGTGCTCGTGCGCTGTAACCAGGTCGTGGTCGAAGTCCCAAGCACTGGTCGAAGTAGCAGCTGGTCGGTTGCACTGGTTCCGGTCGAGAACTGAGGTGCTGGTCGAACCAGGGGCTAAATTGTAATGATTTCGGTTGAAAGATGGACTAATTTGTAATTTTGATCTTAGAGAGGTTTAATTTGGAATTTGATTTAATGGATGAGTATAATATTTCTATTAATACTCATTTAGCTCAAATCTGGAGAAAATTTGATAAGGTTTGAGGGATTTCACCTATTTTCGAAAATAGGGTAAAATTAGGGTAAAATAGATCTGGATTTTGTCAATCTCGAATTCTGGTAATTAGGGTGAGATTTTGAAGTTTAAACAGAAGGGAAATCTGTATCAAATAGTATTTGGGAGGTGTTCCCTGAAGAAATTCTGAGGTTGGAGTTGATTTGTGAATTTTAGCCTTTTCAGGCTTCCAGGTAAACAGAAAAGGACTTATTCGCAGTAAAATTTGGACTAAACTGCGAAAAGTGTTTAGATGAAACAATCTGGTTCCCAACTTTTTGGAGTAAGTTGAGGGTATACCTAGGAACATATTCCAAAAGTTACTTGAGTCTGGATAGGGTTAGATCATGATAACTCAATTATTTGGAAACTGGGGTACTTAGGGTAAATCTGAATTTCCTGTTTTCGAAAACAGAAAGAGATTTAGATACTGAGAGTTAGGGTTAGAATTCAATCTGGTTTCTGAAGACTTTTATCTTCAGAATAACTGATAGGTTAAATCTAGATGGTCAGATCTTGATCTGGATCTAGAGAATAGATTTGGAGATTTTTAGGGTTTGAGAGAGAGATTAGGGTTCAGCTGATCTGGCTACTGCTACAGGGATACATGCATGCAGGATTTTATGCAAAAACTTTTCACCCCCCCAAAACCAGGGTGTTACAAGCCTACCCTCCTTAAAGAAATCTCGCCCCGAGATTTACCTAGAGAAAAGAAAAGATGGGGATAGGTCTGAAGCCAATCTTCCTCTTTTTCCATTGAACTTTGCATAGCTTGATCCTCTTTCTTTGAAGTTGACGCTCATCTCTGGCTACAATCCGGAGTGGTTGCTCAAGGTAGGTGAGGTTCTTCTGCAACGAAATACCAAGAGTTTCTACCCGGTCCGTGGGTTCTTCCAGGCATTTCCAAAGTTGAGAGACATGGAACACATCATGTACTCCTCCTAGTTCTGATGGTAGTTCCAGTTTATAGGACACTTCTCCTCTTTCTCTTGAGTATCTTGAATGGTCCGATACGTTCCTTCCTCCTGACTGGTTCCAATGTAATGGGGTTCTGCACTTATGTTCATATAAAGCTCCCAAATGGTGCCATTTACAGACTAGCCTGATAACTGTTGTTATAGGTAAATTCTGTAAGTGGTAAGCATTTTCCCCATGAAATCCCATTATCCAAAATGCAAGCTCTTAGCAAATCTTCCAGGATCTGATTGACTCTCTCAGTTTGCCCACCTGACTGTGGGTGATATGTAGTGCTGATCTGCAACTGGGTTCCCAAGGTTTCATGAAGTTGGTCCCAAAACTTTGATGTAAACTGACTTCCACGATCTGAGACTATCTTCTGAGGGTTGGCCTTGATCCTATGGCACGTGTCACCTCTTATAATGTATGCCGCAATTTCTTTCCTCATATCGACCTACCAAAATCGAGTTTTCAAGTCCTGATACATCTTGATGTTACCAGGGTGTAGTGAGTATGGTGTTTTATGAGCTTCACGCAGAATCAACTCCTTGAGGTCTGCGCTTTGAGGTACACAGATCCTTCCTTGGTACCATACAATTCCTTGTTCGTCCTCAGAAGAATTCTGAGCCTTACCTAACCTGATTCGGCTCTTGATCTTGCAGATCTTTTTTTTTTCTCTTTTGAGCACTCTCTATTTGTTCCTTGAGTCAGGATATTACTGTGAGAGTGGCTAACCTCCCTGACGGTACCACTTCTATCTCTAGTCCTTGCAATTCTTGCTGTAAGTGTGGGTTATTCAACACAACTTCTTGTAAAGTGTAGGCCTTTCTCCTCAAAGCGTCTGCTACCACATTGGCTTTTCTTGGGTGGTAGAGAAAGCTGAGGTCATAGTCCTTGATTAGCTCTAGCCAACGATGTGGGCGCATGTTGAGTTTGGCCTGGGTGAAAATATACTTGCGATTCTTATGATCCGTGTAGATTTCACACTTATTCCCAAGCAAGTAATGTTGCCATATCCTCAAGGCATGTACTACCGCTGCTAACTCCAAGTTATGAATAGGGTAGTTTTCCTTATGCAGCTTTAGCTGTCGTGAAGCATAAGCTACCACTTGGCCTTTTTGTATCAACACACAGCCTATGCTTAGTCTTCAAAGCATCACAGAACACTTCGAAGTCATCCTTACTATCTGGCAATGTGAGGACTGGTGTGGTTGTTAACTTTTCCTTAAGTTTCTGGAAACTTTCCTCGCACTTGGTGGTCCATTCGAATGTGACTTCCTTCCTAAACCGATTGGTAAGTGATTTAGCAATCTGAGAAGATCCTCCAATAAATCTCTGATAGTAACCTGCTAATCCCAAAAAGCTTCTGATCTCTGACACGCTGGTAGGTTGCTTCCATTCCTTGATCACAGCGATCTTGGCCGAGTCCACTAAAATTCCTTTTTCTGTCAAAACATGGCCGAGAAATGCAATCTTCGTCATCCAAAATTCACACTTGTCGGATTTGGCATAGAACTTGCACTCTCTTGGTCTTCTCAAGTCTTTGTGCAAGTGCCGCTTATGTTCCTCTGGACTTCTGGAGTAGATGAGGGTGTCATCTATGAGCACAATGACAACTTATCGAGATGATCCATGAATGTGTTGTTCAAGATGTTCATGAAGGCTGCAGTAAACTCGTACAGCCCGTATCTTGTAGTGAAAGCAGTCTTTGTTATGTCCTTCTTCCTGATTTCCAGCTGGTGATAGCCGGGCTTTTGGGCTATCTTGGAGAATATTCTGGCTCCTCGAAGTTGGTCGCATAGTTCATCATTCTTTGGCAGTGGATTCTTGTCCTTAATGGTCACCTCACTCAGTGCTTGGTAATCCACGCACATTCTTAGAGTTCCATCTTTCTTCAACAGCATTGGGGCTCCCCAAGGTAAAGCACTAGGTCAGTAAATCCTTTACTCTCTAGCTCCTCTAGCTGACTTTTCAACTCTTCTAAGTCTGCTACCGGCATCCTACATGGTCTCTTAGCTATAGGTGCCGCTCCTGGTTTAATCTCAATGGTAAACTTTATCTCCCTATCAGGTGGCATCCCTGGGAGTTCTTTTTGGGAATACGTCCGAGTATTCCTGTACTATGGGCAATTGATCCAAGCATATCTTCTAAAGTGCTTGAATAGACCCTTGTAGTTTCTCGACTAATGACTTGTCCATATGGAACAAGACTTTCTTTCCTTGGTTACTTACTAACAAGGCTTAGAGTTTTCCTCTCACAATCCACTAGACTTTTATGTTGGGATAACCAATCCATTCCCAATATAATATCTAGGCCTTGCAGTTTTAGGACTAATAGGCTAGCCATAAACTCTTCCCCTTCTACTCTGAAGGTTATATATGATGGCAAGCTGAATATACAGGCAACTTAGCTCCTGGGGTCTGTATAACCATAGAGTACTCTAGAGGTACCATATTTATTCCCACTTTAAATGCAAAATCTTCTGATATGAATGAATTTGTAACTCCAGGATCAACAGTATTAAAGCATATGCAGACTGGATCAAGAATCTACCTAGGAGAATATTGGTGGCGTTGTTTGCTTCTTGAAGAGAGGTGAAGTTTAATCGGCCTCCTCGGCTTGACATTTGTCCTCTTCCTCTTTCTCGTTCTCGGCCTGCTATGGTTCCTCCTCTGTTGGGCGAACTTCCTCTGGGGCTCTGCAATGGTGGTGAAGCTGTGGTCCTGGATGTCATCGTCGGTGTTCCAGCTTGCGATCTTGCTATTGACGTTGGGAGCTGAATCCAAGGACAGTTGTCTTTGCGGTGTCCATACTGCCCACAGTGAAAACACTGAGTTCTAGCATGAGGGCAGTCCCTTTGGTAGTGAGCTCCTTTGCAGCTTGGACATGATGGTGTTGCTGGTGATCTTGGTGCTTGGTAGACTGGTCGGAAATTGGGAGATGTTGGGGCTCTTCCCCTGGTTGGGTTGGCTGGCGGCCGTGCTTGCTGTAGTATCTTTCTTTTTCGACTTTCTTCTCCTATGCTCCTCTTTTCTTCCACCTTCAATACCCGATTGACTAAGGTTTGGAACTCTGAAAATTCGTGGGAGGCAATCTGGTACTGCAGATAGTGCTGAAGTCCTTCGGTGAAGCGCTCAATCTTTTTGTCTTCCGTGTCGATGTCTCCTGGCGCGTAGCGAGCTAGATGGCTGAATCGGTGCAGATATTCTGTAACGGTCTGGCTCCCTTGTACCAAGTTTCGGAACTCTCGGCGTTTGGCGGCTATGACACCGATGGGTACATGAAATTTCCGAAATTGTTCTTTAAATTCTGTCCAGGATATGTTATCCTTGTCAGGGTGAGCCTCTTGATAGTTTATCCACCATGCGGCTGCTGCTCCTGTGAGTTGGTGTGATCCGAATAAAACTTTCTCTCGGTCGTTACAACGAACTGTATCCAATTTCCTCTCGATGTCCCTGAGCCAATCATCGGCGACGATGGGATCAGTTGCACTAGCAAATGTTGGTGGTCGGGTCTTCTGAAAATCCGATAGTCGGGTTCCAACAGCAGTTCCTTCAGATGTCCCTCCTGGCATCTTTTGAATGATCTGGGCCAACAACTGGGTGTGGGCAGCTTGTGCCTCCTGCCTGCTCTTTTCCATGGAGAGAAGAATTTCTTGGAGGGTTGGCTGATCTTCCTGAGAAAGGTTTGATTCCTGGGGTCTCTGTTGAGATGAAGATCCTCTCCTTGCTGGGTCTTCCCTGGGCGAAGCTTGCTCTCTGTCCTCTTGACTACCTTGCGATCTTCTCTTCGTGTACACCATACTGATTCTTCTGAAGAAAGAGCAGATAGGTCTAACTAACTAAGAGAGAGAACTAGGGCACTAATGCGGAAATTAATGCAACTATTTAATGCACAAAACACTTAGGCTTCTAGCCATAGTAAACAAATTAACCATTGCGAAAGCAACGGCGGAGCACAAAAGCTAGCAAGAGCATCCACCTGCTCAATCTATACTACTCTTTTCCCGGCTAATGACTAACTACTCAACCAGGGTTCTACCAGAAGAACTAGGCTATATGCCGTAGCAACGTAGCCCAACTCCTGAGGCACTCTATAAAAGCAGAACGCTCTCTCGGCATCTTGCCGAATTTTTAGAAAAGCCAAGTAAGACTTTTGAAATCCAAAACTTTTAGAAGCTACAAGGCTCCTGTTTTCAAAAATAGTGTTTTTAGAAAATAGATTTTTAAATAAACTACGCCTTCCTGGCGAGCCAATTCCTAAAGGTGTCGTCCTACAGTCAAGTTCTCATGCTGCTCTGATACCACTTTTCTTTGCCGCGCCCCGCACAGGGTACCACGACTACTCCCGTGGAGACCTAGCTCGCTGCAGCTGGCCTCATACATACATACCACTGACTTCCCAGGATAAGTCAAGCACAGGAGTTCATTGCAGCAGAGTAACTTACAAAATATCATTGATAAACAGTATGGCCTGCTGGCCTGATACAACAAGAGTAATACAATGCCTTCACGGCACAAATGGTCTAATTAAAACAAAAGACAACTACTCGGCGGAAGCTAGGCGAAACCCCCACAGTCGTAAGAAGTTGACAGCAGAACAGCACACTTCAGGGTTCTGGCAGAACTGGCTCTCTTCCTTCTGGATCCACGAAATCTTCCAAGCCTTCATCTTGGTATTGTAGCACTCCATCTATTGTTGATAAGTTGCAAGGGTGAGCACTTACGTACTCAGCAAGTCATAGGTAAGAGTAGAGATACGTATAGTAGAGATGACATGATCCTATGCTATTGAGGGAAAAGAGGTGAGAGGGTTTTTTCCAAAAATACTTTTCTTCCAAGCTTTTCAAATCTCATGCTCATGGCAGCATTTCATATACTTAGGGCACAATCCACATGCCCCTTAGATATCACATGATCACTAAATTATGGTACTACCGCGACACGTCAACACATGACAGCCCACGGCAGCACCCCTTATCATGACAACACATGTCATTTGGGTAATCTTGAACTAACAAATTTTAATTTATAAAGCAATACTTGTGTCACACCCCGTGGATTTAATCCACCGCGGCATACTCCTAAAACTCGGGAGCACGAAGTATTCGAATACATTTTTAACTCTGCAGAGGGGTACCAATTTACCCGCAAGATATATCCACTTTCATGCCCTTCCTATCACAAGGATTGGACCCCTAACTCACTTCATACTGTGAGTGGCAAGGTGGAGATAACAAGAACTTTTGCCATGTTTCACACACAATTCACCCCAGACCCCGTGGTTTTCTTCACGCAAACCACAGTTGTGGCAGGGTTTCACAACCCCCACTAATTGGCGTCTTCCCCTCAGGGTCAGCGTGCATGATCACATCCTGTGATATGTGTTGGAGCGCACCCCGTGTTAATCGTGAGTTTGTCATATAGGGGTTTCATGTGTGATCCACATACTACTTGTTCAGGCCTGTCCCATACCAGGCTTGCGGTCAGCACGTTAATCATGCCACTAGACGCACAACACAAGGTTCTAGGTCCTTATATGCCAGTGACCAGCTCATACCACAATCCATGCACTTCCAGTGCTGGCACATCTTGTGCGACCAAGCACCTCCAGTGCTTTTACCATTCCATACCAAAATACTGGTCACGGCTAGGGGTTTTATTTCATGAATATAAATATACATAATATATTAGTTCATGGCTCATTATTTGATCAATTCACATTTCACAGGCATCAGCCTGATGCTGCCATTTCATAATTCAACTATTCTCAATCTTTCTCATGCAATATTATTATTTTATAATCAAGGCATATTCTAGCAATTCATAAAATATAGGTTCAAGATGTTCAAGAATATGACTTGCCTTCCGCGTCGTAAGAAACAGCAGTTGATGTCGGGTCTGCGACGAAGTCTTCGAACTCGGACTCTTGCTCTGAACAAGGGTCAAACAAGCAAACAGGCATTACAATCAATCCTACTCTTACTATTCGACTATATGCGATAATGCAAGGAGAAACACTTAGGCGATACAAGATTTGAGAGTTCTGGGAAACGATTAGGGTTAAACTATGGAAACCAAGGTTAAGATTAATCGTCAAAGGTTTAGAAGGTTCCAAAGGTTCCAAAATATCAGAATGATATCAAGGCTGCGGCTGGTTCGCTCAAAAACAGCAAACGTCTTTAGGTCGACATTCGGTTCAAGGCATCGACATAGGGTTGATGGATGATAGAGGGCTCAACTCAAGTTGTGACAGTAGAATAAAATGTAGATCACAACATCAGGAGTCTAAGGGACAAAGTTATGTTCAGTTTGCATACCCAGAAGGGGTCAAACTGGCCCAATGCCATTGGCTGACATAGGCTGACAAGGGCTGACAATGCCGAAGAATGGCATTGACATGGTTTGAATAGTTCCCAATGGCCAAAATGAGTTTTGATTCAAGCATATGGTGCACAAGGTAGTGAGGCAACTATTAGACAAAGTATTTTCTGTTTTTCATGACCAGAGGTGGGTGAACAGGGCTAATGCCACTGACTGGCATAGTTTGACATAGAGTTGACATGGCCAGAAACTAGGGTTTGCCATAACTTTTGATCTAGGGCTCCAAATGATGCACCACTTTGTCTGGTAGTTAGACATTTGTAACAGGAACAAATGTCTCAACAGGATCTAGGGCAGGAGATGGCCGGAAAGTGATGAAAACCGGCAAGGAAGTTGACTGGCCTGGAGCACATGCAACATAAACAGTGCAGCCAACTAGGGCATAGCTATATCTCACAATCTAGGCCGAATTGGAAGTCGTGATAGAAGACAAAGTTGCTCAGAATGGTCCAAAACATCTAAATGGCAAAGTGGTTAGGGCTAGATCGGCTGGATTTGGAAGATACTGGCTGGAGAAAAGATGAACTCAAATCTAATTTGGGCATTTCTGATTTAAAGTGATTGAACTCAATTCCTTGCTTGTGTATGGTCCTCAGGGTACTAGAAATGCATTGGTGAAGTTAGATTAACAGATTGCTCAACAGAGGAGCTAAATCAGTAAGTACAATTTCATGTTCATGGCTGGAAATTGGGGGTTTTTGTTTTACAACGAATTTGTTCAAACCAATAGCTCAGGGGTCTTAAGTGAGCTATTCTAAGCATCTTTCACTACTGGCTCGAAGATCAAATCGATTTGGTTAAGGATTAATTGCTCGTCGGAGTTCTAGATGAAACACGGCGATTGCCGGTGACAGAAGGCATTTGAACTAAATTCCAATCTCGAGAAGCATGAGGGGGATGAGGGAAGCTCACTGGGGGTGTTGGATCGAAGGATGAAGCAGTGGTTGAAGCTAGCACCGTGCTCCCTCTTTGCTGCTCACCGGGGAAGAAGAAGACACTGTGCTGCTGTTGATTTTCTAGCGTTTTGGAGTGTACGAAGTAAAGCTAAGCTCCAGGGGGTATAAATAGGCGAGCTGGAGGTGCTTCAACGGTTGGAAATGCTCGGGAAGTTGTAGCCGGCAAGAATTGACAGGATTGTGACTTCACGGCGAGCTGGCGTCGAGGTGACTGGTTCAGCGGCCGTGAGGGCTTTTGCAGCTGGAGCTGCTGCGAAATGGAGGCGACTCGATGGCTGGCCGCGGTAAGAACTCCACGTGGCTAAGCTTTCCTGCTGGAGCCGTTGCCGGTGGCGTGCAAACGGGAGAACTAGCTGGTCGCGATCCTCGCTGGAGAAGATCCACAGTGGCCAACGCCGGGCACACACGTGGCAGCAGGCGAAGCAAACGGCAGTGGCGCGCTCGTGGTCGAAGGCTCCCGTGCTCGTGCGCTGTAACCAGGTCGTGGTCGAAGTCCCAAGCACTGGTCGAAGTAGCAGCTGGTCGGTTGCACTGGTTCCGGTCGAGAACTGAGGTGCTGGTCGAACCAGGGGCTAAATTGTAATGATTTCGGTTGAAAGATGGACTAATTTGTAATTTTGATCTTAGAGAGGTTTAATTTGGAATTTGATTTAATGGATGAGTATAATATTTCTATTAATACTCATTTAGCTCAAATCTGGAGAAAATTTGATAAGGTTTGAGGGATTTCACCTATTTTCGAAAATAGGGTAAAATTAGGGTAAAATAGATCTGGATTTTGTCAATCTCGAATTCTGGTAATTAGGGTGAGATTTTGAAGTTTAAACAGAAGGGAAATCTGTATCAAATAGTATTTGGGAGGTGTTCCCTGAAGAAATTCTGAGGTTGGAGTTGATTTGTGAATTTTAGCCTTTTCAGGCTTCCAGGTAAACAGAAAAGGACTTATTCGCAGTAAAATTTGGACTAAACTGCGAAAAGTGTTTAGATGAAACAATCTGGTTCCCAACTTTTTGGAGTAAGTTGAGGGTATACCTAGGAACATATTCCAAAAGTTACTTGAGTCTGGATAGGGTTAGATCATGATAACTCAATTATTTGGAAACTGGGGTACTTAGGGTAAATCTGAATTTCCTGTTTTCGAAAACAGAAAGAGATTTAGATACTGAGAGTTAGGGTTAGAATTCAATCTGGTTTCTGAAGACTTTTATCTTCAGAATAACTGATAGGTTAAATCTAGATGGTCAGATCTTGATCTGGATCTAGAGAATAGATTTGGAGATTTTTAGGGTTTGAGAGAGAGATTAGGGTTCAGCTGATCTGGCTACTGCTACAGGGATACATGCATGCAGGATTTTATGCAAAAACTTTTCACCCCCCCAAAACCAGGGTGTTACAATCCTCGACCGAAGTTATAATCGAAGGATGTTCCAAGTGTTCGACGAACACTCCTGCCGGAACGGATGTACGTGAGGACCCAATTGTGGATAATTGGTCTGCGAGAATGTTGTCCTTTCGCGGGATGTATTGGACTTCGAAATGACTGAAGTGTTTTTCCAATCTCCTCACTTCCCCAGGTAATGAGCCATTGTCTCATCGGAGGTGCTGTACTCCTTGTTTACCTGGTTTATGACTAGCTGTGAGTCTCCCTCACCACTAATCGACGAACTCCGAGGAATTTTGCTGCCCAGAGCCCTGCAAGAAGACCTTCATACTCCGCTGTGTTATTGGTCGCAACAAAGTGTAGTTGAAAGACAAACTTAAGCTGTTCGCCCTGAGGCGTAACTAAGACCACTCCAGCCCCCGAGTGTTGAAAACTACGGGAGCCGTCGAAGTACATTGTCCAGTGATCGGGGCATTCCAATTCCTCGGGCACCCGCACGGGTGGCTCAGGATTGGTCCATTTGACCACAAAGTCGGCCAAGACCTAAGACTTAACCGCAGTGCGGGGAGTGAAATGGATATCGAAAGCACCGAGCTCGACAGCCCATTTTACGATCCGACCAGATTTCTCTGGATTGCAAACAATATCCCCCAATGGAAAAGAGGAGGGTACTGTGATCTTATGTGCTTGAAAGTAATGTCGTAGCTTACGGGAAGCCATCAGTAGTGCGTAAAGTATCTTCTGAACCTCAGGGTATCGCTCCTTAGGGCCATGAAGTACTTCACTTACATATTAGACGGGTCTGTGTATTCCTTCTCTATCCGTGATTAGGACAGTGCTGACCACGTGCGGTGTGGCCGCCAAGTAGAGAAGTAATGGTTCCCCTTTGTTGGGAGACACCAAGACCGGCGGACTGGATAAATGTGCCTTCACCTCCTGAAATGCTTTTTCGGCCTCATTGGACCACTCAAAATTGTGATGTTTCCGTAGGGCTTTGAAGGAAGGTAGTCCCCTCTCGCCTAGTCGCGATATGAATTGACTTAAGGCCGCCATGCGACCTGCCAGGCATTGACCATCTTTCATGGTCAAGGGAGACCTCATCTGTTCGATAGCCCTGATTTTTTCAGGATTGACTTCAATGCCTCTGGAACAGACAAGAAAACCCAGAAGTTTTCCTGAAGAAACCCCGAAAGAACATTTCTCTGGGTTCAATTTTATTCCAAAGCGATTCAAATTACAGAAGGTTTCCGCGAGATCGTCCAAATGAGACAATCTCTTAGTGCTTTTTACAACCAAGTTGTCTACATATGCTTCGAGATTACACCCTATCTGGGAAAGAAAGGTCTTTTGCATCAAGCGCTGGTACGTGGAACCTGCGTTCTTGAGACCGAACGGCATTCTGACGTAGCAGTAGGTGCCGAACGGGGTGATGAAGGCAGTCTTCTCTTCATCTTCTTCTGCCATGCTAATTTGATGATATCCTGAGTAAGCGTCCAGGAAACTCATCAGTTCGTAGCCCGCGGTTGAGTCGACCAGCTGATCGATGCGGGGAAGGGAAAAGTCGTCCTTCGTACAGGCACTATTGAGGCTAGTGTAGTCGACGCACATGCGCCACTTACCATTTGACTTGCGGACCATAACCGGATTTGCGAGCCATTCCGGGTGATCGACCTCGCGAATAAACCCGGCCTTTAGGAGCTTGTCCAACTCCTCTCGGATGGCCTCCTGCCGGTCAAATCGAAACTCCTGAGCTTTTGCTTTATTGGTCGCTGTCCAGGTCGAATTGCTAACCCGTGCTCAATTACTTACCTTGGGACACCGGGCATGTCGGACGGTTTCCACGCAAACACATCTGCGTTAGCCCAGAGGAAAGTAATGAGCTCGAGTTCCTATTTGTCATCTAGGCCTGATCCGACCCGAATTGTCTTGGATGGATCATCTGGGTACAACGGAACTAGTTTGAGTTTCTCGTCTGGTCGAGGAGCAGCCTTGATCGCGTCAGCGGCGACTGTGGCGACCTGAGCGTCCCGGAGGGGAAGTTGGTCCACCATCTCCAAACACGTGAGTGCCACATTACGACTGCCTCGGTTCGAGATGACACCTTTGGGGCCAGGCAAATTGCCGCACGGATAAGCATAGTGCGTTTCCATCATGAACTTAGCAAGAGTTGGCTTGCCAAAGATTGCATTGTAAGTCGAATCACAATCAATCATATCAAAAGTAACCAATTCTGTTCGGAAGTTATCCGGTTCTCCCAGTGTGACCGGGAGGACTACCTGTCCCAACGGCATCATGGAGGGACCAGGGATTGTCCCATAAAACGGGTGGATTATGGGCTTAATTTTGGAACGAGGAATTTGCATCTCGTCGAGCGCCTTGACCAATAGAATGTCCAAGGAGCTTCCTCCGTCGATCAGGACTCTTTCGACTCTTGCATTACTGATGATCGGGGTAATGACCAGAGGAAGTCTCAATGGTCGAGTAAGCCCTGCGGGACAATCAGAGCGATCAAACGTCAAAGGTGTATCTGACCAACGGGGGTACTGAGGTTCACCAAGGGATGTCTCCGTTTGGTTAACCTCTCGATAAAAGGCCTTAAACTGCCTTTTGAAACAAAAGAGGAGGAACCTCCGAAAATAACATTAACATGATTATGAGGTACCTGGTAAGACATCTCTTCGTCCCCATCGGCCTCTTAGCCCGCATGCTTGTTCCTTAGTCGGTAAGGTCGGCATCGGTCCAACCCCCTGGTAGAAGTCATCTAACTGCTTCAACCAACTCCTGCAGTTTTTGAGGTCGTGGCCTACGGAGTTGTGGAGTGGACACCATTTCTTGCCCTCCTGCGGGTTAGTCGACTTCTCTGGTTGGTCGGCACTACGACCACCAGAAGCAGTTTTATTTTTGAACGAAGACTTGTTACCTTTGGTCGAAGGAGGCTTCTCTGCAATTGCGACCTCGCGGTACTGCCCAGAGCGATTCCTTTTCGACTTCTTTGACTTCCCGCCCGACGAAGATTCTGGCTTCTTACTTGAATCTTCTTTCCTACCGTCCTTGAGACCTGGTTGAGGCGGTAGGTTACCTTTATCGACCATCCGGTTCCATTCGACAGCCTTGGCTGCGTCGGAATATCGATCAGCCATATCAAAGAGATCGGCTACTGATCGAGGAGGATGGATGAGCAAGTCTTCGGTGAATCTCCAATATCGAACGACATGTTTAAATGCCCTAATAACGGAGCTATCAGATATGTTCGGGATGGTATTCCCCACCCCAACAAATCTCTTGACAAACTGACGAAGGGTTTCAGTCGAAGTTTGCCGTAGTCGATGGAGGTCATTCTCTTTACCCGGCTTCTAATAACAATTTTGGAAATTACTGAGGATAGCATCGCACAGCATTTCCCAGTTATAGATCGAACCCTCAGGTTGATTAAACAACCAGGTTCTTGCCGGTCCTTCGAGGACTGTTGGCAGGTAGTTGGCCATGACCCGGTCATCGCCTCCTGCCGCTTGGATGGCAGTAATGTAGATTTGAAGGAACTCGGATGGGTTCTGAGTTCCGTCGAACCTTTCTATGGCCCCTGGTCTAAACTTGTCTGGCCAAACAACCGCATGAAGGCCGGGCGAGAAAGCTCTACAACCAACGTAGGGACCGTGAACTGTCCTGTGACTTTCGATCGGATCCCGGGCGACCTCACGCAATGGAGAAGCCACTCGTGGTCCTAAATGAGAGTAGACAGGGACTCGATCCCTATCACGAGAATCCTGTGCCAGCCTAGACTTGTCCTGGCGGGATGGCAAGGCGGCAGGTAACTCCGTCGACTAGAACCGGAGTGAGAACGCTCTCGGTTGTGGGAACGTGTACCGGGAAGAGGCCGTAGGGGTTGCCTCAGAGGCGACCTCATCCAACCTCTCCGCCAGGATTCTGGTGAAGGCCGATTTCTGCGCATCCGTGACCGTAGGAGGAAAATTACGCATGACCTCTGCAATAGATCGAAGCCGGCCATGCGTACTTCTCCTAGGGGCACCAGGTGTTACTGTTTCTTCATCCACTGGGAAACACTCCGGAGGCAAAGAAGGGGTCTGGTCGCGTTTGTGACCACGTGATCGTCGGGAAGAACTCGGAGCAGCATCGTAACGAGCCTGCGCATCTTGAAGAGCCTCTAGGGCAGTTCTGTGTATTTCGTTGTCTTGTTGCTCGAGATCTTGATCCTCCTTTTGTTTGCGTTCCTGTTCTTCCCTAGCAGCCTGTTGATCAGGAGTTTCCTCCGATAAGGCAGCGAACTGTCTAGGGAGAGAGGTCGCCGAGGGAGAAAACATCTCGGTCTGTTCCGAGTCAGATTCGAAATCAAAGAGACGATGGAGGTTATCAGGGTCGAACCTCCCCGGGCTGATTTCCTGGTCGATATCATCCTTCCCCTCAGCAGGGTCGTATGACAGACTGGATTCACCCTCTAACGCATTAAGAACCTCAGTGGGTTCTGACCTTGCGTTAGTCGTCTCCTGGTGGATGGACATGACCTGGAGAATTGATTCAACCTCAGGGAGATTCTCGCCTCCAATTTCCTCCATCGGGACAGGATCGCTAGGAGAAGGCACTGGAATGTGAGCATAATCCTCGATATCGAAATAGTTCTCGGAATCATATACTCCAGCCATAATTCAGTGAACCTCCGGATGAAAATTAGGACGCCTTGAGAAAGGCCCCACGGTGGGTGCCAGTTGTCGGCGATTCAGACTCGGGGTCCTTAGCAGAACTTGTGAAAAATTTGTAGGTTGTGAGACCTTTCAGGGTGTCCCTCCGAGAAGGTATGATGAATTAAAGGAAACTAGAGTACAGAAAGGTTTATACAGGTTCGGGCCTTCGATGGTGGGAGTAAAATCCCAACGTAAAGGATTTACAGAGTTATGGAAAAGATCTTTCCTATGTGTTTGTACAATACAATTCTTAGAAGGCTTATGAGAGCTATCTAACTTAGACTACTGTCTTCGGGTTGCTTTTGTTTGATCTGGTTCGATCAATCCCCCCCTGATCTGATGCATTGGGCTATCCCTTTATACTAGTCGAAAGGGTGCCAAGTCATAACGGCATCAATCAGTTATTTGGATGTAGTTTTTAGGAAACCGCCTCTAACCCCCACGCAGGTTTAACACGTGTTATTCATGGATAACCGCACGTATTAACCTCCTGACGGTTGTCCTCCTATGTGGAAGAATCTTCGGGGTATTCGGGATATCCCTGTCGTAGGGACAGAATGATCCCACTTCCTCTAGTCGAAGATGTTTTGACCGCGCGATGTTGGCTGACCGGGCACCATCTGCAGTCCTGTCCGCGTATAGCATACGAACTCCTGACCGTGCACTAGCTACAGTCTGATCGCGTAAAGCCTGCGACCTCGTGCCTGTGTTTCTCAGAATGACTTGAGTTTGCACCACCAGGCGCTTGTCTAGTTCGAATCTAACCTGAACCAGCTGTGCATTTATTTGAACTGACTCGGGTATCAATCCTCGTCAGAGGATACTTGGAAAACCATGTTCAAAACGCGACAAGGTTTGTTTGAATGGCTGGTCATGCTGTTTGGCCTCTGCAACGCCCCAGAAAATTTCATTCGTCTTATGAATGACGTATTGCGATAGTTCACCGATGACTTTTTGATCGTTTACCTCGCTGACATAGTGGTTTATAGTCGTTCGTGGGACGAGCACCTCATTCATGTCAAAAAGGTATTCAAACAGCTTCGGCAACATCGACTTCGCCTCAACTATAAGAAGTGCGAGTTCGCCCAACAAACTCTACTGTACCTGGGATTCGTGGTCGGCAATGGTATGTTGCAAATCGACCCGGATAAGGGAAATGTGATTCAAGAGTGGCCTCGACTGCGAACAGTTACGGAAGTGCGTAGTTTTGTGGGAGCATGCTAATACCTTGGGAAGTTCATATGACACTTCTCGATAGTGGCTTCTTCGTTGCATACATTAACTAGGATCGATAGAAGTTCGAGTGGACAGGGAAACATGAGGACACGTTTCTCTTGTTGAAGAGGAAGATCAGTGAAGCTCTTGTTCTAGCTGTGTTGAATCTATAGAAACCATTCGAGCTAGAAACCAATGCCTCAGGTTATGCAATGGGCACAGTGCTCATGCAAGAAGGTCAACCAGTAGCTTATCACTCCGAGTTATTCCAAGGAGCTAGAAAGAACTAACTGACTTATGACAAGGAGTTGTGTGCACTGCATCAGGCTGTAAAACATTGATGGTGCTACCTTTTGGGTAAAGAGACTATTGTCCATATCGACCACCAACATTTGCAACATCTACAAACTTAATCGAAGCTACAGCAAGCTAACATATGAAGTGGATGTTGTATCTGCAGTTTTTTAATCTGGTGATTAAGTACAAGAAGGGCGTACAAAATAAACTGGCCGACATGTTATCACGACCATCAGTTATGACCCTCTGCTTATCAGCGTTCATGCAGATTGAGCCCTCATGTCATGATGACTATGCAACAATGTATAGTGAAGATCCTGATTTTTTATCAACACTGGATAAGCTCGAAACAAGGAAACCTACAGAGTTCGTTCATCGAGAAGGACTCTTGTACAAAGGCAATTTTCTTTGTATATCTCGTGGAGCACCTTGAATTCAATGGCTACGAGAAGCCCATACGTCGAAGGTTGCTCGTCACTTCGGGGTTACGAAGACTTTGCAAAATCTTCATTGACATGTGTTCTGGCCGCTGATGCAGCAAGATGTGGCTAGTTTTGTTCGAGGCTATGGTCTTTGCAACATCTCGAAACCAGCAAACTAGAAATTAAGTTTGTACACTCCTTTGCCCATTCCATCGTGACCATGGGAAAGCATATCCATGGATTTCTTGGGAGGATTGCCAAAGACCCGATGTGGCAACAACTATCTCTATGTGGTCGTTGATTGGTTCTCCAAAATGATAATTCTCATACCTTGTCGAAAGATTATCATGGGAGAAGAGGCAACTCGGGTATTCTTTCAGCACGTTTGGACACATTTCAGACTACCGACTTCTAATGTGTTTGATCATGATACCCAGTTCCTTAGTCACTTTTGGTGATCACTCTTGGACGATGATGGACACCAAGCTAAAGAGGAGTACTACTTTTCATCCTCAAACTGATGGTCAAATTGAGGTGGTAAATTGAATAGTCATTCATCTCTTGAGAGGATATAACTCTAAGCATCCGAAGACCAAGGATGAAAGCATACCATATATGCAGTTTGCTTTTAATCGAGCAGTGCATGGTTCGACTAAAAAGTCGCCCTTTGAGGTTTGTTTGGGATTTTTACCATAGAGTCCATTCGACATAAAGTTTGTGATCCCTACCTCAGCGCAGAATAGCAAGGAAGCATCTGATCAAGATCAAGCACAAAAGTTCCTGGAAGGTATTCAACGGCTCCATGGTGAGGTTGGATAGAACTTACTGAAAGCTCAACTCAAGTACAAGGCGTGACATGATCGGCATCGAGTTGATGCTCAATTTCATGAAGGTGATATGGTATGGCTACATTTGAGTAAGGAGAGACTTAAAGGTGAAGGTAAAAAGTTAAAACCAATTCATTATGGTCCTCTTCGGATTTTGCATAAATTTGATAATAATGCTTGTCATCTTGAGTTACCTCCGTACATGGATATTTACTCGGTTGTCAATGTGGAGCACCTTAAACTCTTTGAGCCTTCAATACTGGATGATGAGCCATATACCATCGTACCATCTGTTGACGACGTGGTCTATCCACGAGAAGAACCTCTACCTGACGACATGATCTTGGAGAAGAAGGTGACGACCACCCGCAGCGGTACACGAGGGTCTTTTCAAATCGGATGGAAAGGTCAGTGAGCACTGCGGCAAAGTTTTACACCCGAGAAGATGGTCAAGATCAATTTCCGCATCTCCAGTTTTGATTGCAAGTCGGAACGGGAGTTGGCTCCTTCTCAACATGGGAGTCATGATCCAGGTAGATCTCAAGTCGAGTTTGGAAAGGATTCACGACCATGAAGAGGAGCACGACCTTGGAAAGGTTTGCGACCTTGGAAAGGATTTGATCTTTGGTCAGAGTTGTAATCCGATCCAAATATATATAACTGAGTCCTATCTGTTTAGGGTTAGTTAGTTGTCCGAGCCTAATACATTTAGGTTATTAAGTCTGATAGGTATTCATATGATTGGACTATAAATACTTTGTAATAGTTCTAGTTTAGATCATCGAAGTATTGAAGCCTTGGATCATATATCTAGCTTACAGTTCCTCGATGTAGGCGAGTGCGTCCTAATGTTCAACGTGTAAAGATCCCTCTTTGAAATAAAGAGCGTGCTATATTTTGAACTGTGTTTCGATCAACCTTTGGGTTTTGGCAACTCCGAGTAAGATCCTGTTATTCCGCATATTAGAATCTATGCGAGCCTAGTGCGGAATCCAAGACTAAGTATCAAATGGATCACACGCTCATTACTTTTTTTTGAGCTAACGCAGATGTGTTTGTGTGGAAACCATCCGACATGCCCGGAGTCCCAAGAGAAGTGATAGAGCATAGGCTAGCTATTCGATCTGGACAACGACCAATAAAGCAAAAGCTCCGATGCTTTGCTCTTGATCATTAGGAAGCCATCTGTGCGGAGTTGGCCAAACTCCAGGAGGCTGGTTTCATCCGCAAGGTTAACCATCCCGAATGGCTCGCGAACCCGGTCATGGTCCTTAAGTCCAATGGTAAGTGGCGCATGTGTGTCAATTACACCAGTCTCAACAATGCCTGCCCGAAGGATGACTTCCCCTTCCCCACATCGATCAGTTGGTCGATTCCACAGCGGGTTGCGAACTGATGAGTTTCCTGGATGCTTACTCAGGCTACCATCAAATTAACATGGCAGAAGTAAATGAAGAGAAAACTGTCTTCATCACACCCTTTGGCACTTACTACTATGTCAGAATGCCATTTGGCCTAAAGAACGCTAGTTCCACGTACCAGCGCTTGATGCAGAAGACCTTTCTATCTCAATTAGGGTGTAACTTAGAAGCTTATGTTGACGATCTAGTTGTAAAGAGCTTACAAAGTTCTAATCATGTAAATGATCTCACTGAGACTTTCTATAATTTGAATAAACATGGAATCATGTAAATGCTCTTTTGTAGTTTCTTCTGGCAAACTTTTAGATTTTCTTGTTTGTTCACGAGGCATCGAGGTTAATCCCGACAAAATACTGGCCATTGAGAAAATGCGATCCCCTTCATCAACGAAGGACGTTCAAAGCCTAACTGGTCGAATGGCGGCCCTAAGCTCTTTCATATCGCGGTTAGGTGAATGTGGTCTACCTTTCTTTAAGGTACTACGTAAGCACAATGATTTTCAGTGGTCGGATGAGGCCGAAAAAGCCATTCAAGAAGTCAAAGCATATTTATCAAGTGCTCCAGTGTTGGTATCTCCACAAGCAGGAGAACCATTACTCATTTACTTAGCTGCAACCCCATGCGCGGTCAATGCAGTATTAGTTGCCGAACGGGAAGGCGTACAATGACCAGTTTATTACGTAAGCGAAGTGCTCAACGGACCTAAGGAGCATTACTCTGAAGTCCAAAAACTACTTTATGCCCTCTTAATGGCTTCCCGAAAGCTGCGACATTACTTTCAAGTGCACAAGATCTCCGTGCCATTGTCCTTTCCCTTAGGGGACATACTCCATAACCCGGAAGCAACTAGTTGAGTCGCGAAATGGGCAGTCAAACTAGGAACATTCGATCTCCACTTCACTGCTCATGTCGCGATCAAATTTCAAATTCTTGCTAATTTTGTAGTCGAATGGACTAATCCCGAACCACTTTTGCAAGAACCAACTGATTTGTCTACAAATGACCTTTTGATGATGTACTTCGATGGTTCTCATGGTTTTTCGAACTCGGGGGCTGGAGTGGTCTTAATCACGCCCTAGGGCGACCAACTCCAGTACGTCATACAACTCCACTTTGTCGCAACTAACAACACAGTAGAATATGAAGGTCTTCTCACTGGGCTTCGAGCAGCCAAATCCCTTGGAGTCCATCGGCTAGTGGTGAGGGGAGACTCACAGCTAGTCGTAAACTAGGTAAACAAGGAGTACAACACCGCCGACGAGGCAATGGCTCATTACTTAGGCGAGGTGAGGAAATTAGAAAAATACTTCAGAAATTTCGAAGTCCAGTTCATACCAAGAAGAGATAATGCTCTCGCTGACCAGTTATCAAAACTTGGGTCTTCACGCACATCCGCTCCAGCAAGAGTGTTCATCAAACACTTAAAATATCCCTCAATCAGTGGCGATGACTAACGTCGCCTCCCTCGAGCAAGAAGCAGATTGGATCAAACCATTGAGAATCTATCTTGCGCATGTTGTTAGTTAGAAAAGCGCGCATGTACAAATTGGTCGAAGGAACTATGTACAAAAAGAGCACGTAAGGCGTACTCATGTGTTGCATTCCTCAACAAGAGATATTCATGAAGGCATGTGTGGCGCACATGCCTCTTACTAAACACTGGTCAGAAAAAATTTTTGACAAGGGTGAAGGATCGAGGATGCCGACCAGGGGGGTGAATAGGAGGCTTTAAAAATTCTTTTCAACTAACACAATTTTTGCAAGATATGAAGGTAAACCGAGTTTTCGCAAAAGGGTCTAAAACAATCTAAGATCAAGTTGCATTTAACAAGATAGAAAATGCAATACAACGTACAACAAGAGTAAGTGGAAGCAATTGTGTCAAGGTAAATACAAATTGTGCAAGAGAGAAACAATTGACACAACAATTTTTACCGAGGTTTTGGAGACTCGCCCGGTCTCTCCTACTCCTCGTTGAAGCGCTCATGCGTGAGTCGCTTCTATATCCACGAAGGATATCTCCACTCGGGTTGCTCCTTCTCCACTTCGGATAGGCAAGCACCAATACCTTTCACACGTTTTTGTCGGCCTCTCCAACAAACTCCAATGGAGAGATCGTGACTCTCCTCCAACAACCGTCTAGGCGATGGCAATCACCAAGAGTAATAAATTGAACGCCTTCACTTGAATGAATCAAGTGCTAGATGCTCAAATGATGCAAATGAATGCCCACACTCTAGCACTAACTTGCAAAATGATGGATGATGTGCACTAAGCACTCTTAGCCTCTCACAAATGATTCTCTTCTCAAATGCTCTCAAAGATTTTGGCTCAAATCTTGGCTCTAGATGCAAGAGATTGAATTCAAAGGATTTGGCTAGCTTTTGCACAGGATTTTTGAGTTTTTGAGCACCTCAAATGTTGGCCAAGTCAAGTTATATATAGCCCTCACAAAGAAACTAGCCGTTTGCAAGAAGCTGAGCCAATTTTGTACAAGCCGGACAATGTCTGGACAGTACATGTCAATATGACCATTGCAAATGTGTTAGTTACCGTTAAGCTACTTTTGTGAAGGCCGGACAAATAACCTTTTGTCCAGAAAAAAGCCTGGACGGATGTAAACATCTATGGTTCACTTTTTAATTTTGCCTCAAAATGGATTTGTACTTGGCGGACATTGTCCACTCACACCGGACAAAGTCCACTCAGTCTCGGATAGATGTGCCTGGACAAATTCATTTGTCTCTGGTTCACTTTTATTTAATACTCACAAATTTTGTACTGGCTAGATATTGTTCGGCCATCACAGACAATGTCCGGCCAAATCCAGACAAAAGCCCCCAGACGGATTTATGTGTCTCTAGTTTCATTTTACACATAACTAGAATAGTTTTGTACTGGCCAGACAATGTCCGGTCACCACAGACAATGCCTGGCCTATGCAAACTGAAAACAGGACTTAGGAATTTTTACTCTAACTTGATTTGAGGCTGTTTGCAAATGCAATTTGTTTGTGTCCACTCGGATATGCATGCTGACAGTTAGCATAGACCACGACCAGTTTTGATTGAAGAACTCTAAGCCACTGGTCGAATATCCTATTGAAAGCAGGTGGTCGAATGGATATGGTCGAAAGTCCATATTCGAGTTGTGAACTGGTAAGACTAGTTTGAACTTCTATGACCACGACCAGTTCCAAATACTGAATCAGTTTGTTTTCTCTTGTGAGACCACGACTAAGTGTAGTTTTCAAATATTATCTCTAATTCAAACAAACTACACCTATTTTTCTAGCAATGCAAGAGGTGAATAAGCACTAGTGCAATATGATATGAATGCATTTGAGCTTCCACACTAGATCGACTCAAGCTACTAGTTTCTAACCCCTCTTAATAGTATGGTTAAACTAGCAAAAAGAAAACTATCAACTCAGTCTATCTCCAAACACCGAGACCGATAAAATCCTAAGAAAAGGATCCTTAATCTTACCTTTGGTAAAGCTTGACCTCGCTCAAGGTAGCTCATATCAACATCATTCTCCATACGCCCTTGTTTGCTTTCATCGCGCAATATACTTTGAGACTACAACACATACACTCATTAAACAACGTTAGTCTCATAGTTGGGTTGTCATTAATCACCAAAATAATTACTCCAAAAGGAGTTGACTCAACAATTTCCCTTTTTGTTATTTAATGACAACCATTTTCGATAAACCACAAAAGGGTAAGAGATGAAATATACAGTCACATAGATCCACACATGATAAGAAGTAAGCACAAGACCCATACTACTCGTGTCATGATAATAATTAGCATAAGATTAATGCAGGCACATATGACTGATATGATGAGCTCCCCCTCAACATATGCATCGATATTAAAACCACAACAAGGGAGACATCAACTTCAAATTCAAGATAAGGAAACTCCAAAATAAGGGTTTAGCAAATAACATTTCAATTACTTCTACTAAAACAGGGTTTATCCAAATTGTCATTAATCATCAAAATCTCGATCCAACAAAGGGTATTATTGGCTTACGGCACTCAATGATGCCAGACACTTGGTCAAGACGTGCCCCCAATGTCAATTTCTTGCTCGGCAAACTCATCAGCCGGCATATGCATTACAAACTATCCCATTAACATGGCCATTTGCCGTATGGGGGATAGATATTCTGGGGCCAATGCCCCAAGCCGTCAATGGATACAAGTTCCTATTCGTAGCCATTGACACATTCACCAAATGGATCGAGGTTGAACCAGTTCGAACCATCACTGCCGCTGCGGCGGAAAAGTTCTTTCACAAGAACATCGTAATGCTATTTGGTGTCCCAAATCGCCTCATTACAGACAATGGTTCCCAATTTGTTAGTGGTGTTTTCCTCAACTATTGCGACGATATTGGTACCAAAATTTGTTTCGCCTCCGTTGCTCATACGCAAAGCAACGGAGCAGTAGAACATGCCAATGGGCAAATCATTCAAGGGGTTAAGAAACGCGTTTTTGATCGCCTTAAGATACGCTTGGGGGCTTGGGTAGATGAACTTTACTCCATTCCCACAGGCGACACGCCTTTCCAACTAGTTTTTGGTGCCGAAGCCATGTTGCCAAGTGATATACAACTTGTCTCCCCTCGCGTGCCCAGTTTCGATACTACCAATTCAACTAAAACACGCGAAGATGAACTTGCCCTTTGGAAGAAAAGCGCAATTAAGCATTATTTAGGTTTGTCGCATATTTACAAATTCTGCGTAAATATCACAGCAAAAGGGTGCGACCATGTAGCCTTCATATGGGAGACTTAGTTTTGAGAAAGATCTTCTCCTCCCAATGGGAACGTCCCAATACTGTGGTTTCCATACTGCGACCTGGATCGGCAAGATTAGCTGTGGAAGATGGCAGAGTTATGTCCAATACCTGGAACATCGACCAATTACACAAGTTTTACATGTAAGTACATTTTCCCTTTCCCTTTTCCATTATCAATACTTCATTTTATGTTACGATTACATTCCCATTTTCCCTTCTTTGAATCGCACCCGGGGGCTGATTTCCCTAAGCACCATACTATAATGATTAAGCCGATTCGCTGGTCGATCTCATGGTCATATCTAGATAAGACATTTATTAATAAGCCACTTCTCAATGCCTAAGTGACGAGGATTATTACCCGAGCTAGTCATTTATTTAATGTAACATGTCTAAGATACTTTGGATATGATATGATAGATTGAGTTCTAGCAAAATATTCTGACCGCAGAGGTTATTTTCCTGCGACCAGAATAATGTGAACTCGAGACCAGAGTATGGTCGCAGGTTATGCGTGACCAGGATGTTGTTCAGTGACTGAGTCTTCCGGTCACGAATCAAGCACTACCTGGTTCTTTCTCCCACATTTGTAGACAACCGTCAGGAGGTTAAGATTTGCAGTTATCTATAATTACATATATTAATCAATGAGGAGATTGGTGCAGTTATACAATTGCATAGCAGCAACCGTCCAAACTGCTTCACATTGGCATCCTTTCATCCAGTATAAAAGGATTACAGATGTACAGATAAAGAAAGGGAAGAGTTGAATAACTCAAGCAGTAGACAATAGATAGTAGTACATAGAGGGGTTATTAATCCTTAGAACAATCTCCTTTTCCCCTTTAAATTCTCTCATACATAGTGAAACCACCACATGATGTAGGGCTGTTACTCAATCTTTTGAGGGCCTGAACCTGTATAATTCTTTGTGTCTCTATTTCATACTTATCTTAACTTACCTGATAAACACCCTAAATGGTCTCACATCCAACTCACAAATTTGTGTAAGATCGACTAAGGACCCCGAGTTCGAATCGTCAACAGCTGGCGTCCACCGTGGGGCCTTTCTCAAGGTGTTTTCTTTCATTACGAATTCTGATAAGCTATGTCAGGGGCTGTTGGGGGAAATCTCCGCACGATCAAACCCGATCATTAGCCTCGGTGACCCCTTGTCCCGGGCACCTCCTTCGGCCGGGGTCACCGGTGCCACTTTAGGCCTGGGGACAAGGGCCCCGTTGACCTCCGACCCGGGCGGGGTCACGCAAGGAGCGCTTCGGGAACCGACGAGGACACTTGTCGAGCATCCAGCCCCCTCGGCTGGGAGAAGGACGCTAGTGCCCTCTGATCCAACGGCTGCAACCGGGGTAGCTTAGTCTTTTTGCATCTTTTGGGCCTATATAAGCCCTTGTATCCCTCTCTTGTAACTAAGGACAATTCATTTGCATCAATACACAAAAACGAATAGGCATGCTTAGGAGCACTCTCCCCACGAGACAGCTCCCCTAGCCAACTCTTGTTGGGAGCACGTCGATAGGACTAGGGTCTCCACTAAGACCTGAACCTGTATAAATCCTCGTGTCACTTGTTGTGTCTGCACGACAGGAGAGGACCGGTCGCACGGTCAGCTCGCGTAGTCTTTGCTTAGCTAGGAACCTCCACTAAACCTGCCGTGGTACTCGCAATACCACGACAGTTGGCACCGACTGTGGGGACGTCGTGAAAAATCGCCTTGGCTCCCACAAGAACGAGGGCTCGCGCCCTACCCGGTGACGCCTGTCTCAGTGACCCGACGCCACACCCTCGAGACACGACCGCCCCGGCACTTTCAGCCGGACGCAGCCAAACTCAGGTACCACCTCTAACTCTTCCGGTTATTTTCGGTGGACAAACCTCCGGGCCCAACCCGGTGACCGCGGATGCCTTGGCGGGGACTAGCCTCCCCCCGATGGCACCCTCGGTTTCCTGGGACACCTTGCTTGAAGCTTTCATCAAGGGCCAACTCCGCACCCAACGCTCCATGGATGAACTGCTCCGCGTTTTGGCGCGGCCGTCGGCCCCCATCTATCCGCCGCAGTTCCCGTTCATGGGGGCAATGCCCCCGTTTATGGGGCACCCGGTAGCCCCTCCGCTTCCCGGAGGCCCGGTCGCTCCCGGGACCTATGATCCCACCGGGGGCTATGTCCCTCTGGCGGGCCTGTCGTCCAGAGCCTTCCCGATGCCTGGGACTTACCTTATACCCGGGGCTTTCGCCATGCGGGGGGCTCACCCCGCATCGGGGATATTCCCGAGACCGGGGGGCCATCTCGCGCCGGCAGTTTTCCCCACGTCGGGAGCCGGTTCCACCCCGCCGGTCACGTCTACCGCGCCGAAAGCGGTCCGCGGGATGGTCTCCACTCCACTGTGAGACCTCCCCCGTGAGGAACCCCCCTCTCCTATTCCGGACGTCGCTCCGGGGGCCTGCCCGACGGCGGATCCCGCCCGCGTCTTGGTAGCACCCTCCGGGCCGGTAATCGCCGCGGATGAGCTCCCTCCCCCCAGCCGCCCCCAAGGGCTCCCCCGACGGATCAGGTCCGCTTTACCCGGGAGGAGGTTGAGCAAATGTGTACCACGAAGTCTGGAGAGGCTCCCTCACACTACCGGATGGAGCTTCCCCCGGCTCGCGGTCGTGGTGAGCCACACTCCCCTCCCAGCCGAGGGAAGAGACCCGCCGAAGAAGCAACCGCCGCTTCCGGGGAGTGCCCGGACGTCCAAGAGGTTAGTTCGACTAACCTGGAGGAGAAGAGACGCTACCGCCGCGCCGACAGACCTCTTGGACCCCTCCCCTACTCCGACAACGAATGCGCGTCCCCCGTCAAGGGGAGAGCGTCGGGACTCTCCCTGGGAGGTGGAGAGGGCCAACCAACAGCTGTGCCGCCGACTCTGGTGCATTCGATGGCTGCGACCTTACCGCCCTCCACACCTCGAGCACTACAATGGTGAGGCCGATCCTTACGAGTTTGTGTAGGTGTACTCCACGGCCATCTCAGCGGCTGGGGCGGATGAGACAGTACAGTGCAATGTCTTCCCCCTCTACCTTACCGGGATCACCCACTCGTGGTTCTACAACCTGAAGGCCGGCTCCATCAAGTCTTTCGCATAGCTTAAGCGTGAATTCTGCGCAAACTTCTAGGGGAATTACGTGCTCCCCCTGGACTCATCGCAGCTCTATACCGTCCAGCAGAAGACGGGGGAGACCATCCGTAGCTTCTTCAAGCGCTTCGCTCAAGTCAAGAGCAAAGTGGCTCATGTCCCTGACTCCACGGTCATAGAGGCATGCAAGAGCAGGATCCTCCCCAGGGAGCTCCATCAAAGACTCTTTCGGAGCTTCCCCTCCTCCACCGACGAGCTCTTCATTATGCTCGAGAAATATGCTCGGGCGGAGGAGGGAGACCTTTGGAAGAAAAACCAGGGGGCTCCCGCACTAGCTGATCGGGAGGCTAGGGACCCCCTCAAGCATCCCAAGAGGGGCAACCGCAGTGAGCCATGGCCTCGAGACACCTTTGTCCTCGAGGGCGGAGGCGGCTCACGCGATGCCCCCAAGGGAAACCATCCCTTCCCCAAGCCGAAAGGCCGTGGGGGGGACAGTCGTCCTGCTGTCGTGAAGGCCTCACGGCGGGAGGCAGGGAGCGCCTGTGGTGCACTTTCCACAAGTTCAATACCCGCACTACCCGGGATGCCACCAACTTCTCCAACACTTCGCCGCATTCCTCGACCAGCGTGGGCAGGGGGGACGGAGTCCTACCTCCTTGCCCCCCCCAGTCGGCCTTACTGGCTCTTCCTGGCCCCTCGGGGGTGCAGCAAGGACAAGCGCAGGAAAGAGGCTCAATAGAAGAGCTCCCCTTTCAAACCTCCCAAAGGTGTGTCAACGTCATCATTGGGGGTCCGCCTCAGGGCGAGACTCGAAGCGCCAGTGCAAGGAGTACGCGCGGGAAGTAAAGGTTGTGGGGGTGCTACACACGTCTCGGCCACCGAAGTGGTAGGACGTCCCCTCACTTTTATTGCGAAAGACGCGCGCGGGATTCGTTTGCCCCATGATGACACGCTCATCGTCTCCGCCACTGTCTACAACTGCCAGCTAGCACGTATACTCATCGACGGCGGGAGTTCCACCGACGTCCTGTACCTGAAGGCATTCAGGGAAATGCAGGTCGACGAAAAGCAGCTGCAGCCCATGGCTAGGCCCTTGCAAGGCTTCGTCCCTGGGGAGACGATCCACTCGGTGGGGAAGGTCGATCTCCCCATGACCTTTGGCTCCCTGGACAACTACCGGACTGAGCGGGTCCGGTTTGACATTGTGGACCTCCCGTCTTCATAAACACGATCATGGGGAGGACCACCATCAACCGTTTGGGGGCCACAATCCACCAAAACTACCTCTGCGTGAAGATCCCCGGGCCTCGTGGAGTGATCACCGCTCGAGGCAACCAGGACACGGCTCGCGCTCTTTATGAGCGCGCCACCGCGGCAATCAGGAGTGTCAACATGATCAAGGCCCTGGGAGAAGAGACCTCTTCCCCGGCGCCGGACGTCACGGTCGTCCCCTCCGGGAAGTCACCCCCAAAGCCGCGTCGGGAAGGGGACCTCCGGAAGGTCTTGCTGTCCCCGGACAATGGGGACAGGACCGTCAAGATCAGGGCGGACCTCTACAAAGAGCACACGGAGCAACTCAGGGCCTTCCTACGCAAGAACTCCGATGTCTTCGCGTGGAGGCCCGCCGACATGCAGGGCGTTGCCCGGGAGGTCATCGAGCATAAACTCGCTGTGACCCCCGGTCACCCCCCGGTCAAACAGAAGTTGAGAAAGCTCTCCCTTGAATGCCAAGAGGCTATCAAGGTCGAGATTACCAAGCTCCGAGAGGCAGGGTTCATTTGGGAGGTCTTGCACCCCGAGTGGCTCGCGAACCCCGTCCTTGTGAAGAAATCGAACGGCAAGTGGCGGATGTGCGTAGACTTCATCGAGCTCAACCACGCTTGCCCAAAAGACAACTTCCCACTCCCGTGGATCGACCAACTAGTCGATTTGACCGCGGGGTGCGAGCTGATGAGCTTCTTGGACGCGTATTCGGGCTATCACCAAGTCCGGATGGCGGAAGGGGACAAGGAAAAGATGAGTTTTATAACTCCCCTTGGGACCTTCTGCTACGTCCACATGCCCTTTGGGCTAAAGAACGCTGGAGCTACCTTCCAGCAACTCATGTCACTGGTCTTTAAGGACCAAATCGGCCGCAACGTCGAGTTCTACGTCTACGACTTGGTTTCCTCATGTCCCAACGGGGCATAGAGGCCAACCCTGAGAAGATTCGGGCCCTGCTGGACATGCCTCCACCGCGTTCCATCAAGGACGTACAACGGCTGATCGGCCGTATGGCCGTGCTGAGCCGCTTCGTCTCACGGTCGGGGGAACGCGGCCTCCAGTTCTTCAAGCTCCTCCAGGGCCTCGAGGGGTTTAGGTGGACTCCCGAGGCCCAGGAGGCCTTCAATGACTTGAAGAAGTATCTCACGAGCCCCCCAATGCTTGTGAGCCCATCTCCGGGGGAACCTCTGCTCCTCTACCTTGCCGCGACCCCGGTCACTGTGAGCGCGGTGTTGGTGAAGGAGCAAGATGGGCACCAGGGCCCCATGTACTACGTGAGCAAGGCCCTTCAGGGGGCTAAGACCCGATACACAGAGATGGAGAAGATCTACTACGCCCTCCTCATGGCGTCCTAGATGCTTCGTCACTACTTCTTGGGACACCCGATCACGGTCCCGTCATCCCTCCCTTTGGGGGAGGTGTTGCGGAACAAGGAGGCCACCTGCCGGATAGGGAAGTAGGGAGTTGAACTCACTCCGTTCTCCCTCTCCCTTGCAGGGCGTTCCACCATCAAGTCACAAGTCCTTGCTGACTTCGTGGAGGAATGGACCCCCGCTCCCGGGACAGAGGGGGAGAGTCTCTGCGAGCCACCCCGGCGCAATGACCTTTGGACGCTCATGTTCATGGCTCCTTGTATCTCGCTGGGGCCGACGCGAGGGTGGTCCTTCGGAGCCCCGAAGGGAGGACGCTGGAGTACGCAGCAAGGCTCATGTTCCCTACCACGAATAACGTCGCAGAATATGAGGCCCTTCTCCTGGGACTGCGCCTCGTGCGCTCCCTGGGGATTTGTCGCCTCCTTGTCAAAGGAGATTCCCAGCTCGTGGTTTGCCAAATGGACAAGTCTTACTTGTGCCATGACGCGAACCTGAGCCTGTACTTGGGGGAGGTGCGCAAGATGGAAAAATACTTCGAGGGCCTAGAGGCCCGGCACATCCCCCGGAGGGATAACGACTGGGCCCAAGCCCTGGTCTGGGCAGCCAGTGCACGGGAACCTCTCCCCGGAGGTGCCTTCCTGGAGATTATCACGAAGCCCTCGGTGACCCCCCCGGACACGGACCCTGAGTCCTGTATCCCAGAGGTCTCCAAAATCTCCCGGGTGGCGTCCTGGATGGATCCCCTCATCTCCTTCATAAGGGGAGAAGGGGACCCTCCCAACGAGACCGAGGCGAAGCGGCTCCATGCCAAAGCACGGGCATACCTTCTACTAGAAGGGAAGCTCTACAAGCGGGGAGCCTCCGCCCTGCTCCGCTGCCTCCCACGGGCGGAAGGACTTCAACTCCTCGAGGATATCCACTCGGGGAGCTGTGTGTCTCACCTGGATCCACGTGCCATAGCGGCAAAGGTTCTTCGCTAGGGCTTCTATTGGCCCACAGTGGTCCACGACGCACGAGACCTTTTCTCCGTGTGCGAGGCCTGCCAGAAGATGGCCAAGGGTGTCAATTTGCCCTCCACAGCACTGCAGACCATCCCCATCACTTGGCCTTTCGCGCGCTGGGGGATGGACCACCTAGGTCCCTTCCCCCAGCACCCAGGGGCTACAAGTACGCGGTGGTCGCGGTCGATTACTTCTCCAAGTGGGTGGAGGCTGAACCCTGGGACAGCATCACCTCCCGAGCAGTACAACGGTTTTTCTGGAAGAATATCATTTGTCGTTTTGGGGTCCCCCGGGAAATCACTGTCGATAATGGGACCTAATTTGACTCTGCGCATTTCTGGGAATTCTGCGAAGGCTTGGGGGGCTACCCTCCACTTCGCCTCTGTGGCTCACCCCCAGAGCAACGGAGCTGTTGAGAGGGTCAACTGCGTGATCCTGCAGTGGTTACGCCAAAGAGTCGAGCAAGCCGCCTCCAGGCGGGGTGCGTGGGCAGAGGAGCTTCCGAGCATCCTCTGTTCCATGCGCACAACACCGAGCCGGGCGACGGGGTGCACGCCTTTCTCACTCGTGTGCGGGGTTGAAGCAGTTTTCCCCTCAGAGATTGGCTTTTGGTCGCCGTGGGTCGAGCTCCTAGATGGAGCTACGACCACGGCGTACCAAGCCAACGAAGCCAACCAGCGGCTAGAAGTCGACCTCATCGAAGAAGAACGCGACCGATCGCTTCTCCGCCACGCCATCTATGAGCGCGACATGGCGCACTCGTACAACCAGCGGGTCCGTGCGAGAGCTTTCCGCCTTGCGGACCTTGTCCTCAATCGCGTGACTGACCCCCAAGCCCAGGGCAAGCTCTCCGCCAAGTGGGAAGGCCCCTACAGGGTCTCTGCAGTCTTGGGCTCGGGGGCTTACAAGCTCTCCAACCTCCAAGATCAAGAGCTGAAGCATACATGGAATATAGGCTTGCTTCGCAAGTTCTATATCTAGCCTCCTGGCCCGCTCCCTCCCCCGTCGTGACTTCGCAGGGGGAGGCGCTGTATCCCCCACCGCGGTTTCATGGGGGGGGATGTTGTATTCACTTTCCCTCTCCTACCGCGGCTTTGCGGGGGGGGGGGGCGTTGTATTTCAAGTTCTATCAATACAAGTGGTTTTTTTCTCCAACTCGAGTTTATTGCAGGTCCTTGCCTTACTGTCTCTTAAGACGATGCCCTCCTATCCAGGATGCCCTCTCCGTGAGGATGTAGGCTATCATAGCCTAAAAGTCCCTACGACGGGATCCCCGCTCCCGTAGGGCGGCTTACAATCACCCCTCATGGACTGAGGGGGTAAGCGGCAACTCAGTTCTAAAGGACTGTGATAACGAGCCAATTTGAGAGACTAGTCCCCCTCAAACACTCAGACCCGTCATCGGGCTTACCCTCCTCTGGGAGAAAATTGTCTCCCAAGCGAGACGGGATTCTCGGAAAATTTTCTTCCCAGAGTTTTTACCTAACTCCCCGTTCTCACGGCTGATCGCACCTAAAACGGTGTGATTTTTGTAATACCGCAAGTGGACGGTTGAACGTTGAGCACTTGAGGGTTGAATTCCACGAGGAACAAGCTAGAATAATGGATCACTGATTAAGTCTAAACGAGTTTTGGGGTTGTTTTTCTATAACTAATTCTACTACTAAAGCTATCAATCTAGGGTTTTAAAACAGTAAATTGCAGGTATGAAATCTGAATTTATAAAGCAGGAATTAAAACCTAGGGCTTTGGGAATTCCATAACCATCCGGCGTAATTCTATCCAAGGTCCGAGGATTGTGAGTTAATTTCCATTGTTTTTCAAGACAAATTAAGTTTCTAGTTCGGGGCGCTGGGTCAACTGTTAGAGGATCGCTTCCACTATCACGTTTGGTGAGAGCCTCTCTCCTGTTCAGGGTGACGCGTCAAAGCGCTAAGAACTCAAGAACTCCCTTAAATTCTAGCTAAGACTCAACTGTTACGTCTGTTGCTGAAACGGAAATTTAGGGATTAAAGGAAGAAAACATTAGAAAATAACTCCCAAACTTGAGATCAAAAACAAGGAAGAATCACCTCTTCCTGATTAGGTCATCTCTAACCCTAGAAGGGATTTACTCGTAAAAAGCCATAATAATGCAGAAATAATAATAAGAAATAAATAAAAACATACTTGATTGCTTGAGAATTGAAGTTGCCGTCTTTGCTGACTTACAAAAGCAATAAAATAGAGAAGGGTTTTACTAAATTAAAACTAAACTAAACCCTAATGGCTAGTATGTAAAAAGCATGTCTAATTGAGCCAAAAGCTTCTCTATTTATAGTACATAAGTCTTAGAATTAACCAATTACAACTCAAGACTTATTTAGGAAGGAAATCGTCTCAGATTCCGACTTTAAACCGACTAACGGGTCTGTTTTGGATTCGGAAATTGGGTTTCGGGTCGGATTGCTGTTTTTTCAGATTTTCAGCATCTTCTTTCTCTACTTCCTTTCATATCCAAACGATGTCGAAATAACTCCAAATTTGGTAAATTTGTTCCCTGAAACATGAAGAACACACTCGTGAAAGAGGATTGTAAAAATGTTACAAAAATTCGCATAAAATGACGTATCAAAGAAATTTTAAGCATCATTTTTACACATTTTTAATACTAAGCCTAGGGTAAAATTCTACCAAATTAAGACTTATCAAATTCCCCCAAGCTAGCATTTTGCTTGTCCTCAAGCAAAGAATCTAAATAATTTTTCAAAAATTGAGATGCCTTGGTAAATTTGATTCTCTATAAACAATTTTCCGAAGATTAACAACACATCTATGCATATGAGGCAATTGATCTTAGCAATTTAAAATTTTCAAATGCATATATTAAGATTATCAAATTTCAACCTTAGAAAAGAGAGCTTAATCAATTAAATTGTCTTAACAATCTTCTTTCATATAGGATTTAAAATAAACCATGCAAAGAAAACACTCATTATGCTACAATTTATACAAAGTTGCTAAATTGCCCTCTTCTAAAGAAAAACACTTATTTTCTTTCTTTTGTTGTTTGTTTGTTTGCCTCTTTTTTTTTTATTCTTCAACTTTTTTGTGCTCTTGGCCAGAATATTTTTACTGGATCATTCCGTCGCGGCGAGAGGAGACACAGCTGAAAACGCTTACTTAAGTGCACTTACAGAAAGGCAGCTTTGTCGGTTTCCCGAGCCCCTGTAAGCAACC
Organism: Pharus latifolius; assembly: GCA_019359835.1. NCBI lineage: Eukaryota > Viridiplantae > Streptophyta > Magnoliopsida > Poales > Poaceae > Pharus > Pharus latifolius. The sequence continues at coordinate 70,526,576 of CM033323.1, forward strand.
TCAATGCTCTGTATACCTTCCCTTCATCAGCTGGTCGACGATTCACCACCGCCTCCCCCCAGCGGGTCGCATATACGTTACACGAGATTAGACAAAGCCGCAGCTTAAGCAACCGTTTAATTGAAAATATTATTTTTTTTGTATGCATAAGTTAAGTAAATCTTCCCTTCCCCAGCTGGTCGACGATTCACCACCGCCTCCCCCCAGTTGGTCGATTATACTTACTTTTACACATTTTTTTATTTTTAAAGAGAAGGGCAATTAGCAATCTAGGCATAAAGAGTAACACAAGAGAGTTAATTGCAAAAAATGGTTCTATTAGAAATCTTCAATTTGGAAGAAGTTGAGTACAATTTAATGGATAAGTTCAAACTTTAATGGTTACTTTAAGATAAAAACTAAACATAGGCAATGAAAATCTTTAAAAGATCTAAGTTCAATGGATCATATGCAAAGATGTGATAGAATAATCATCTAAATGCTTAAAGATCATCTTGAAAACCAGGCATTCCAAGTGATAAATCTTTTTTTATTTTTCAGTTTATGATGGAATGTGGTGGAATGATGATTTGCTGAAGACTAAACAATTGGTGAAGTGAACATCCCCCAAGCTAAATCAGACTAAGCAAATGGTTAAGTAAACACCCCCAAGCTAAATCAGACATTGTCCTCAATGTATGGAGATAGATACAGATTATCGTTTGCGGTTGTGGTTCAAGTTGATGGATGTTGTGGATGATGATGTGGTGGAAGAAGATGTTGTGGTCTACATAGATCCAATGGTGCAATCCAAGGCGTCGCAAGTGAAAACCTAAAAAAATGAAAAAAAAGAAAAAAAGAAAAACTTGCGCACCGTGTGGATCAACCATCAGAGTTTGGGTAACTGGGTTGCCTCCAAGCTAGCGCTGGTTTAACGTCCCACTCGACGGAACGTCCTTGACCGTTCAAAAATATATAGAATCAAAAGAACCGACCGAGTTTAGTGTACTTACCTGGTCTCCCACATTGTATAGCTTGATACAGTGCATGTTTACCTTGAAAGTGGTGCCGTTTTGTGCTCGAAGTTCGATGGCACCATACGGAAAGACCTTTTCTATCGCATATGGCCCAGTCCATCGCGATTTCAATTTCCCTGGGAACAATTTCAACCGAGAATTGAACAATAGAATCAAATCACCTGGTTTAAATTCATGGTTGAGGATCCGTTTGTCATGCCACTTTTTCCTGTTGTCTTTATAGATCAAGGCCCTCTCATAGGAGTTGTTCTGAAGCTCTTGTAGCTCATGCAATTCAAAAATTCGCCTTTACTCCGCTTTGTCAAAGTCCCAATTGAGTTCTTTTAATGCCCATAACGCCCTGTGTGACAGTTCAATAGGCAAATGGCAGTTTTTACCAAATACAAGTTTGTAAGGTGTCATACCTAGTGGAGTCTTGAATGCAGTGTGATATGCCCAAAGGACATCTGGAAGTTTGAGTGCCCAATCTGTACGAGACGGTGCCACTACCTTCTGCAAGATCGACTTGATTTCCCTGTTTGAGACTTCAACCTATCCAATTGTCTGAGGGTGATATGCAAGAGCAACTTTAATTGTGAATTACCCCATATTTCATCAACAATTTTTGAAATTGGTAATTAGTGAAATGCACACCACCATCACTAATTACTGCTCGCGATATACCAAATCGAGGAAAGATAACTGTTTTGAAAAGCTTTATCACATGTTTTTACTCCTTTGTTGGCGTAGCAATAGCCTCTACCCACTTTGAAATATAATCAACCGCAACTAAGATGTAGGAGTTATCCATAGAAGATGGAAAAGGTCCCATATAATCTACCCCCCATACATCAAAGAGTTCAATTTCAAGAATACTTGTTAAGGGCATTTCATGTCTTTGACTTAAATTTCCTGAACGTTGGCAAGGATCACATTTTTGCATAAAGGCATAAGCATCTTTAAATAAAGAAGGCCAAAACAAACCTGATTGCAATACCTTAGTCGCTGTTTTTGAAGCTCCGGTGTGTCCACCACATGGAGATGAATGACAATGTTCAAGAACGCTTTGGATCTCGTGGTCGGGCACGCATCTTCGAAATATGTTGTCAACTCCTTTTTTGAAAAGATTCGGATCGTCCCAGTAGTAGCGTCGGATGTCGTGGAGGAAGCGCTTTCGTTGTCTACTTGTCAACCCTGGAGGAAGTTCATGGTTAAATAAAAAATTTGCAATATCAGCATACCATGGTTCTTGTTGAATCAAGTAAAGGTGCTCACCGGGTAAAGCGTCATTAATGTGAATGTTGGCGATGTCGGTCAAGAGTCGCGAGAGATGATCGGCGACGACGTTCTCAGCACCTTTCTTATCTTTGATCTCCAAATCAAATTCCTACAGCAGTAAGATCCATCGTGCAAGATGTGGCTTTGTTTCTGTCTTGCTCAAAAGATACTTAAGAGCAGCATGATCAGTATGCACAATTACTTTTGAACCAATCAAATATGGACGGAGTTTATCTAGGGCATAGACTATAGCAAGCAATTCTTTTTCGGTTTTAGTGTAATTATTTTGAGCATCATCCAAACTTTTGCTTACGTAGTATATAGCATGTAAGAACTTATTTGTTCTTTGCCCTAGAACAGCGCCAATTGCATAATCACTAGCATCACACATCAATTCAAAAGGTTCTTTCCAATTTGGAGGTTGTATGATGGGAGCAGTAGTTAATGCATGTTTCAGTTGATTAAAGGCATCAAGGCATTTTTCAGCAAAATCAAAAGGCACATCTTTACCAAGCAAATGAGTGAGAGGTTTAGCAGTTTTGGAAAAATCCTTAATAAAACAACGGTAAAAATTTGCATTTCCCAAGAAACTGCGTATGCCCTTCATGTTGGTTGGTGGTGGAAGACTTGCTATGACTTCGATTTTTGCCTTGTCGACTTCAATCCCTCATTCAAAAATTACGTGGCCAAGCACCACGCCTTCTTGAACCGTGAATTGACACTTTTCCCAGTTTAGCACAAGGTTGACTTCTTCGCACTTGCTTAAGACTCGAGAAAGATTTTGGAGACAAGCATCAAAAGAGGAACCATAAACACTAAAATCATCCATGAAGACTTCCATTATTTCTTCGATTAAATCTGAAAAGATAGCCAGCATACATCGTTGAAAGGTTGCAGGCGCGTTACATAATCCAAACGGTATGCGCCTATAGGCAAAAGTACGGAAGGGACATGTAAACTTCGTCTTATCTTGATCATCGGGATGAATTGGGATTTGAAAGAACCCCAAATACCCATCAAGAAAACAAAAGTATGCATGTTTGGCTAATCTTTCCAACATTTGATCAATGAAAGGTAATGGAAAGTGATCCTTCCTAGTGACACTATTTAATTTATGATAATCAATGCAAATGCGCCATCCAGTAACAAGTCTAGTGGGGATCAATTCATTATTAGCATTGTTGACCACAATCATACCTTCTTTCTTTGGAACCACATGAATAGGGCTAACCCAATTACTATCAGAAATAAGATAAATGATACCAGCATCTAATAGTTTAGAAATTTCAGCTTTTACAGTTTCCTTCAAGTTCGGGTTTAATCTACGTTGACGCTCAACAAAGGTTTTAGTTTCATCAACTAGAGAGATCCTATGCATGCAAATTTTAGGGCTAATCCCTTTGATATCATCAATAGAATAACCAAGAGCATTGCGATGCACACAAAGTAAAGAAATCACTTTTCGAGTTGCGAATTGGTCAAGTTTGCATTAACAATGATAGGTTGCATTGCATCATCATCCAAAAACATATATTTTAGCGAGGAAGGAAGAGTTTTGAGTGTAGGTTTACTTACCTTTTCCTTACCTGTGACGTTGGAATCCAAGATGTCCTCTTTGGATGGTTCTTTTGTTGGTTCGTCTTTGTTTTGTTTGTTTTCTTCACTGCTGTCTGTTTTTTCATTTTTGAATAGTTCATCCGTTCCTTCTCCAGAAGTGAGTCGAAGTGGTGACTCCTCTTCCAAGACTTCTTCTAGAGCATCCACGCTACAAATTTTCTCTTCATACATAGGGCAGTCAACAAGTTTAGGCATTTTAAATAAAATTTTCTCCTCCCTTATGCGAAAAGTAATTCGTCCTTCACGAACATCGATGAGGGCACCTGCTGTCCTGAGCATGGGTCGTCCCAATATAATAGGTATAGCAACATCTTCATCCATATCAAGAACGACAAAATCAATTGAAAGATAAAATTTACCGACTTGAAGAGGCACATCTTCCAGGATTCTTTCCGGATGCGTGTAGGCTTAATCTCAGCCATGCTCAAACGTTGTGCGATGGTAAGAGGCATCACACTAATGCTTGCGCCAAGGTCACAAAGAGCTCAATTGATATGTATCGTACCTATATTACAAAGGATGGAGAAGCTCCCTTGATCCTGTAGCTTTGCTGGCATCCTGTTCTGAATTAAAGCACTACAATTTTCGGTTAAAGCAACAGTTTGAAATTCACTCAAATCCCTCTTTTTAGTAAGTATATCTTTCAAGAATTTTTCATAAGAAGGCATTTGAGTTACTAAATCAGTGAAAGGCACAGTCACATTAAGCTTTTTCAAGATCTCAACAAATTTTTCAAATTGCTTATCGAGTTTTGCTTTTACGTACCTTCCCGGAAAAGGTGGAGTTGGATTATAAATACGTGTTACCTGATTTTCTCCACTTTCCTTTTCTTGTGGTTCAGCGGCCTTTTCATCATCCTTTGCTACCTGTGATGGTACTTCTTCAATTTCGCTTGTCGGCGCAGGTTCGGTTGGTGGTGTTCGTTCCGGTACCTTTGTTCCACTCCTTAAGATCACTGCATTAGAACCAAGAGAGTTAGAACAAACTATGGAATTAATATGCTTAGAATTGCGAGGATTAATAGGTTGAGAAGGAAGAGGGTTATCGTTTTTCGGTGCAGGATTCGCCAATTGTGCTATTTGAGTCTCAAGCATGCGGACGTAAGTCGATATGGAGTCGATCTTTTGGTTCATGGACGTCTTGTCTTTCTCTTGATTTGCTAGAAAGTTCTCTAGCATGCGCTCCATGTTCGATTGCTCGGGTTTGTAAGATCGAGGATGCCGACTAGAGGGGGGGTGATTAGGAGGCTTTTAAATTTTCTTCCCCGCTAAGCAATTTTAATCACGATAATTGTTTGAGCTAAATTATACAATGAGGCTTAAAGGCAATTTAAACAATTTGTTGCACTCAACTAAATGAACTATTCAATATGACAAGCAAGAATAGTGAATTTAGCAATTGTGTCAAGATGAATATAAAGCAAGTATGAAATACGCAATTGACACAATATTTTTACCGAGGTCTCGGAGACTCGCCCGGTCTCCCCTACTCCTCGTTGAAGCGCTCTCTCGGAGCCTCGCTTCTATATCCACGAAGGATATCTCACTAGGGTTGTTCCTTCTCCACACCGGATAGGCGAGCACCACACCTTTCACAATCTTTTGCCGGCCTCTCCGACAAACTTCAATTGGAGAGATCTCGGTTCTCCTCCGGCACCGTCTAGGCGAAGGCGATCGCCAAGAGTAACAAGCCGGATGCGCTTTCACTTGAATCAACCACGTGCTAGAAGCTCAATGATGCAAATGATATGCTCAACACTCTAGCACTAGCAATCTAATGGAGATGAAGTGCACTAAACACTCACACAATCTCCCTCAAGCTCTCTCTAAAATCTACTCAAGATTTGGGCTCAATTCTAGCCTCTAAATGCAATAACTCAAATGCAAATCAATTGGCTAGGTTTTCAGCTGAAGAATGAATTCTTTGAGCACCCAAAAATGAAGCCAAACACGAAGTATTTATAGCCTCAACGAAAAACTAGCCGTTTGCAAGAAACCGGGCCAAAAGTTGTACAGGCTGGACATTGTCCGGTCACTTCAGACACTGTCCGGCCAGTACAAAAATTTCAGCCGTTGCAAACGTGTCAGTGACCGTTGGATGAAATTTGTGAAGGCCGGACGGATACCATTTGTCCGGACACCATTTGTCCGGACAAAACGTCTGGACAGATGGATATGTCTCTGTTAACTCTCGGCTCAAAAAACTTGTACAGGCCGGACAATGTCCGGTCACTTCAGACACTGTCCGGCCACTTCGGACAGATAGCCCCGGATGGATGCATTTGTCCGTTTCATTTCTTGGCTCAAAAAATTTGTACAGGCCGGACAATGTCCGGTCACTTCAGACACTGTCCGGCCACTTCGGACAGATAGCCCCGGACGGATGCATTTGTCCGGCCACTGCACACTGACAGTAAAACAAGCATAACTTTTGATCCAGAGATCCGATTGAGGTGATTTTTGGCTTGTTAGAAAGATAACTCAGAGCTCTACAATTTGGCCAACAAAAGAAAGACTTAGAAAGGTCTAGAAACTTCTAGAAAACTCAGAAACTTTCCTGCTGTCAAAATATTCAATCCAAAAATCATCTCAAATGCAATTTTAGAGTATTTGCACATACGGATTTGCCGTTTTCTCGCGGATGTGATTTGTGTCACTTAGCAACGACCACAACCACACAGGTCTTGACATCCGATCGAAAACAGGTGGTCGATAGGGTTTGGTCGAGCGTACGCAAGCGAGTCAAAAACTGGTACGACCAGTCCGAACTCCTACGACCACGCCCAAACCCTAAACAAAAAGCCGCCAAACAGCGACACGACCACGACCACGTATCAACACTGATACGATCAGAATATGTAAATATGACCACGACCAGCTCTAGATAAATAAACCAATTTAAACAGCTGGCGATCACGACTAAGTGCAGTTTTCAAAACATTTAATCTAATGCACATGAACTACACTTAGACTCACTAGAAATGCAAGACACTAGTGCAAGATGATATGAATGCATCTGAGCTTCCGCACTAGATAGATTCAAGCTACTAGTTTCCGACCCCTCTTAATAGTACGGTTAAACTAGTAAAAAGAAACCTATCAACCCGGTCTGTCTCTAAACACCGAGACCGGTAAAATCCTAAGAAAACAATCCTTAATCTTGGATTTTACCTTAGGTGAAGTTCGACCTCGTGAAGTTCGACCGCTCGACGCTTGTCCCTGCAAGGCTCGACCTCGCTAAGCTTGACCTCGCGAAGCTCGACCACTTGACACTTGTCCTCGCAAAGCTCGACCTTGCTAAGCTCGACCTCGCTCGAGATGTCTCATATCGAGTTCATCCTCTTCACACCCTTGCTCGCTTTTATCCTGCAATCAAACTGAGACTACAATATGTACACTCAATACACAACATTAGTCTCATATATAAGTTGTCATTAATCACCTCCAGAGAAACTACTCCACACAGGAGTTAGCTCAACGGTTTCTCTTTCAAATGACATGACAAACTAAATTCAACGAGTAGCAAATGAGTATAAGATAAAATACAATCATATAGATCGTAGATGATAAACACATACGCACACGATCTATACTACTCATGTCAAGATATCAATTAATTAATCTAGATGACCAAAGTGATGAGCTCCCTCTCAACATGTGTATCGATATCAAATCCACAACTAGAGTCATCAACCTCAGGGTTTGACGTATTACATTTTGATTAATCAATCAGCACAAGCTTGATGTAACCACCGAGCTCCTCCTCTACATATGCATCAATATCAAACCCGCAACTGAGGAAACATCCAATTCAAGGTTTACCGATAATCAATTCAATTTACTTGTGCTAAATCAGGATTTATCTAATTTGACATTTGACCATCAAAACTGACATCTTCAGATTAACTTTAATCATAATGGATTTATCCAAATCGTCATTAATCATCAAAAGCTAGATACTAAGATCTACCTAGATCCAACAGGGTTGTCATTGGTTTGGAGGTCGATAAGGTTGCTGATTTGTGGTTGAAACGGTGGCCTTTGAGCTTGATATTGGGGATTTTGTTGATGTATTTGCTGCTGTCCAAAATTTGGTTGTTGGCGTTGAGGTTGCTGATTTTGTCCTGACCATGCAAAATTTTGATTGCTGCGCCATCCAGAGTTATTCAAATTAGGAAAAGTATTACTTTGCCGTTGTTGCATACCCTGAAAAGTGTTTGCCTGCTCCATGGATGGGTTAAATTGGCATTCATGGCCATAGTGGCCCTGTATGCCACACAGTTCACATATAGGTGCAATTGCATTAACAGATGAAGTAGCAGAAGATCCAAGAATTGATAATTTATCGGTCAAGAGTGCTACCTACTCGGCTAATTGCGACATTACACTTACCTCCATGTTGTTGGTCAGAGCTTGTTGAGCAGCTCGTTTAGTTCCCCATTGAGTATAGTTTTGAGTGATTCCTCCGATGAGGTCGTATGCTTCATCTAAACTTTTGTTCATTAGTGCGCCGCCAGCTGCGGCGTTTATGGCCATCCGTGGATTGTAGTTCAATCCGTTGTAGAACGTTTGAACTACAAGACACTTCTCTAGTTCGTGATGCGGACATTTGATCAGCAAATCCTTGTACCATTCCCAAGCGTCATAAAGTGATTCACCTACCTGCTGAGAAAAAGATGAAATCTGGTTGCGAATTTGAACAGTTTTAGCAGGAGGGAAAAGCTTACCAAGAAACCCGTGAGAGTTCATCCCAAGTAGTGATTGACACAGGAGGAAGAGTGTATAGCCATGCCCTCGCTTTCTTGCGAAGCGAGAAAGGAAAGAGCCTCAAATGAAGTGCATCCTGTGTTACTCCATGAATCTTGAAAGTATTACAATGCTCAAGAAACATATGTAAATGTAGTGATGGATCTTCAGCAGGAAGACCACTGAATTGGTTTTGTTGAACCAAATTCAAAAGCGCAGGTTTTATCTCAAAATTGTTTGATTCAATCGGTGGTCTAAGAATACCTGATTGCAATCCCATGCTGAGTGGGGTTGCATAATCCTTGAGTCTTTTTTGGTCCTCCATTGTTGGTTTTTGTTCGATGTCTTCGAAAAGCTGCGACTTTTCCTCCGATCTTACCTGTCTTGCCTTGTACGAAAGTTGGCGTGCGGTTTTGACAGGTTCGTCTGAGCTATCCAGCTTTGCACTACTATCCCTGAAAGGTTAGTGGTGCAAAGAAAACAAAAAGCAAAAGAAAAATAGAAGCAAGATTGAGAAGTGAGATTGACTTACATTAGCGAAAAATTACTCTAAAAAGATGAATTACCGTTGTTCCCCGGCAACGGCGCCAAAAACTTGATCGCACCTAAAACGGTGTGATTTTTGTAATACCGCAAGTGGACGGTTGAACGTTGAGCACTTGAGGGTCGAATGACACGAGGAACAAGCGTATTCGTCTTTCTAGCTTAATGGATCACTGATTAAGATTAAACGAGTTTTGGGGTTGTTTTTCTATAACTAATTCTACTACTAAAACTATCAATCTAGAGTTTTAAAGTAGTGAAGTGCAGGTATGAAATCTGAATTTATAAAGCAGGAATTAAAACCTAGGGCTTTGGAAATTCCATAACCATCTGGCGTAATTCTATACAAGGTCCGAGGATTGTGAGTTAATTTCCATTGTTTTCCAAGACAAATTAAGTTTCCATTTCAGGGCGCTGGGTCAACAGTCAGAGGATCGCTTTCACTGTCACGTTTCGCGACAGTCTCTCTCCTATTCAGGGTCCCACGTCAAAGCGCTAAGGACTCAAGAACTCCCCTAAATTCTAGCTAAGACTCAACTGTTACGTCTGTTGCCGAAACGAGAATTTAGGATTTAGAGGAAGAAAACATTAAAAAATAACTCCCAAACTTGAGATCAAAACCAAGGAAGAATAACGCCATCCGGATTAGGTCATCCCTAACCTTAGAAGGGATGTTGTCGACGATTTGGACTCGGGGTCCTTAGTCGATCTTACGCAAATTTGTGAGTTGCAGGACCTTTTAGGATGCTCCTCCGAAAGGGTAGGGTGAATCAAGTCTGTAGAGGCACAAGAGATTTTATAAAAGTTCGGGCCCTCGATGGTGGGAGTAATAGCCCTACGTCCTGTTGTGATTTCACTATATGTAATAAAATATTTGTACAAAAGGGGTAGAAGAGAAGATCACAGGCGATGATCTCTTCTATGTTAGTGTCTACCTAACTATATCTAAGCCTTCAGGTCTGGTGAATTCCTGGTGGTGCTTGTGTGTTTGACCGAATTAGTCACTTATCACTTGCTGCCTTTGGAACGTGCATTGACTACCTTTTTATACTGGACAAAAGGGTGCCAATACGAAACAGCATCGGATAGTTGTTAAGATGCATTTTTGTTAACCGCACCTAACTCCCACGCAGGCTTAACACTGTAATCAAGGGATAACCGCACATGTTAACCTCCTGGCAGTTGTCTTCATACGTGGAAATATCTTCATGATTCTCGGTATATGCCCATTCAAAGTGCTAGGCCTTCCCTGATTATCCTGGTCGCAGACAATCAACGACCCTCTGACCATGCACTGTCTGGAGTTTCCTGACCGCACACTGTCTGCGACCTCATGATCGCACAGGAGCTACGACCATGAAGTGTCACTGTATCCGTGCCCTTTAGATCGTCTGAGACCATAGCAACGGACTTATTGACATACGTCTAGTCTGATTCCGTCCTAAACCAGATGTACAATACTTTGAACTAGCTCGAGTGATAATCCTCGTCAGCTAGCCCCCAAATTTGAAGAAAATGGAAGAACATATTTACTTCAAATTTTTATCTTGCATCGAATTATGAACCCGACGTTTTAACTTCAGCTGATACTGTTCCGCCGTGTGACGGTTCATATCCCGAGAAAAACCCTAACTTTCTCTTGGCTGGTAATGATGATTTTGGCGACATCGTAATGGCAACCGTAAGTGCGGTTTAAGAACTCGAGACGTGTGTGGAAACGAACCGACGCCTTTAGGCCTATAAATTAAAGAGCCTTTCGGTTCTTTGTATTTACGAGTTTCCTTGCCATGACTAAGTCTTTTCCAGAACAACTTCTCCTCTCCAATTACTCCCTCTAAGCCTTAGTTCTTGTTCCAATGGCAGATCAAGACCCCAAGAACATCGTTGAGATTAAGAGTGATGAAGAGGAAGTGATACCCGAACTTGACCAGGACTTCCAGAAGGTAAGTCTTTTCTGGAACTTTTGGTTCAAGTCATCATTTTATATTCTGATCATTTCCAAAATGCTTTTTGGGAACTCACAGGTGACTGAAGAGCTGGTTCCCTCAAGGAAGAAACCCAAAGTTGACGAGGGATCCTCCAACGGAGCTTCATTCATGGGTACAAAGGTTGGGGATGTATCATTGCACTCTCCTTCCTTGTCTCATGTAGTTCCTCCTGTCCATGCAACTCGGCAGGTCGAACCCTCATCTCCACCTTTGGAGATCCATAATACTGCTTCAAGGCTTTCTTCTTCTTCTCATCTTTCTTCATTGCGATCAAGCAATCCCCATCTTTTGATGGGTTATCAATTTTCTGGTGGGAAAGTTGCACTCCCACGACCTGATGGTCCTCGACTTTTGTCGGGTGATCTACTTTCTGGGGGAAACACTTCATCCTCCTGTCCAATCTTACTGCGAGGATTGGTAATTATTTTCATTTCCTCTGCTGGTCTTTTTTTCTTGTAAAACTAACACATCATGTGCAGGAGATGAAAATTTCTGGAGCCCCCAGCGACCAGCCTGCTGAGGTCCAACCTCTTTCCCTCGAACAAACTCTCCAGAAGGAAAAAGACGCTCTGGAGAAGAAGACCGAAGAAATGTCTTCAGCCATTCTACACCTGGCAGAATGTTATGACAACTCCCACGAAGAGGCGCACCAATTCTGCTCGGAGAGGGACTACACTCGGCAGCAGCGAGAACTCTCCGATACAATAAGGAATAATAGCGCTTCTTTGATTCGGGATGATGTAGATAGGCTTAGATCCATAGCCAGTTCTCTAGGGGCAGCCAGTGTTGATCCCACTGATGCTAATATGTCCCTGGGAGAACTTTGTAAAATGCTATCAGACCAGGTTGACACTTTGGTCGCCTGTGTCTCTTTTGTATGTAAAGACTGTCAGAAATAAAGAATTTCTTTTCCTCACATACTTGATCTTTTTAAAAGGATTATGTAGAACTTATAATCCAATTTATGGTTCGTTACATTTTGTGAACAATAGTTACACGGGAACGCTTCTGCGACCAAAAACTGGTTCAGTTCTTTGGTCTCAGAATAGCATTAAGATCGTAAACTGCGATCAGAACTAGAGTATCGATCAGAAAACAATTCTCTGATCCCAGAATAGCATTGAGACCATAGACTGCAGTCAGAATGATCACAGAACAAAAATCCTTTTGACCATACAGTGACCATAGCTGTCGTGATCACACATATCATAGGAATATGTTGCAATCAGTGTAAAGACTATAAACTTATTCCACAGTCAAAAAGAATTATTCCGATAATAAAGATTTAGGAAATCTCCAATATTTTTATCTGTACCATAGCCCCCAAATGCGGAATAAAATGATAAGAACACATTTCATTTCGGATTCATTACTGTGTAGGGATAACGGGTTTCAAGAGGAAAGAGACCCATTATGGGAAATTAATAAAATATTCGACGAAGGGCTGCCTCGGACATATAAAAGGAAGAGGTAGCTTACTAAAGAAGCCAAAAACCCTTCGTTGCCTTAGACCCTCCTGCCGCACAAAACCCTCTTCTGTATTCCTCATCTTCATCGTCTCCAAAGTCACCACTTTTTTCCTCAATCCTTCATAGTAATGGCATCCTGGAGCCGATCTTTCCACCATACAGAAGAGAGTCTGGTGGCTCTAGAAAAAGAAGAGATTCTCCCCCCACGGCTGCTGAGCAATTGGTGGCCAGTGGAGAAAGATCAAGAAACCCCAATCATCCAAGAGGGTGAATTGGCTATCTTCGTGGAATACCTGCGCTGCGGGTTCCGATTCCCAGAAAGCCAGTTTCTGCGGAGAATCTTGGACCACTATGGGCTGGAGTTAGTGAATCTCCACCCAAATGCAGTCCTTATTTTGGCAATTTTCCAACACCTCTGTGAAGCCTTCGTCAGAGTGCTTCCAAGCGTGGAGCTTTTCTGACGCTTCTACTTTTCGGCATGGTCGAAAAGTGCCAATGCCGCTAGGTGCATCTACTTCCGTATAAGGGAGAAGAAAGAGTACCCATTCCCGCCCCTACGGGATTCTGTCCATGGGTGGTACCATAAATGGTTCTACTGCATCCCTTCATCGGAGAGCGGACTATGGTTCACGAACAACCGACCGGAGAAAGCCAGTGAGTTAGACTCCCCGTTCTGAGCGCAGAACAAAAGAAACAAGCTCAAGCTATTCTTCACCTAGTCCAGCAAGGCTTGACCGCGCGTGATATCATATGCGACTTCATGAAGAATCGGATAAGCCCCCTGCGTGAAAGGGCACATCCAGCTTGGAAGTTAAGTCCATGGTGGACAACACCCTGGACTATAATAATGGTATGTCCTTTAATAAAAAAAACATACATTCTTACTGACTAAAAAAATGTTGTATTTGTTAACATTCTTATTTGTGACATAGCTCTATCTTTGTCCAAGATCGAGAAATGGACAAACTACCTCCTTCGGGCGTATAACGCCACTGTGGAGGGAGCTAAAGGATCGCCTCGCTCCCAGAGCTTAATTAACGCCGGCGACAATCTTAAGCAAGAGCGCCGAAAGGTGTGACTTTTTTCAAACAAGCTCTGTTGTAAATCATCCATTTGTCTTGTATTACCAAAAGCATGTTGAATAATACAGCTTCTGGGAAAATTTGCTGAGGCAATGCGTCCAACTGAGGACGTTGGTCCTTCGGGAAGACCGACTGCGAAGAGGGTGAGGAGGACCCCTTTGACACACGTAGCGAAGGAGTCCGCTCCAAAAAACCTAAGAAGATTCTAGGAGAGGCTTCTTCACAGAAGATTGCGGTAAGATTCTCGGTTCCTCTTGTACCCCCAAGTACGAGCGGAAATTACTTCTTCGTCATACAGGGTGAAGGGAGCGAGGATGAGGAAGACGACATTTCTCTAGTTTGTTGCAAGAGGAAAATGATTGACCTTCTAGGAACAAGCGTCCCAGAGAGGTCAACTTCCCTTGTGGTCGACGAAGTCTTGTCCCTGGCCGTAGGTACAGAAATGGCTATGGTGGGCCCCGTGTCCACTGATAATCCAGTGGTTTTGGGTGGAACCCTGGTGCCTAAAGCTCATGAAGCCTCAAGACTTGCAACACCTCCCCTTCCGATAGAAGGAGTGATTGTGGTAAGATTTCTCATAATCCTGCATGTTTTCATCCCTCTGTGCACATCTATTGAGTTGTGTTCATACAGGGAGAGGAGGATATCGTCCTCTTTAAGAGAAGGAAAATGAGGACGGATGAAGACTCTTCCCCGAGAGCAGCCATCAAGCTCTTCTCCCTCGGGAGCACTTCATCGAAACTCAAACCGTGGGTGGGGTTTCGGATAAAGTGAGAACTTTTATAATCGTCATCTAAATATGACTGACCAGAGGTTTCTTCACCTTTCAATGTGTCTGTTTGTTGGCGCAGGGATGCTGCACCCAGTATCCCGGTGACCTCGACAAGCCATGGTACACCCACTACGGAGGTCGCGGGAGGCCAAGCCCGATTCCTGTGGCCGAAGAGGTTCTTCGGGCCATCGTGGATGGAATGGCAGCGGAAATCCATTCCCAAGGGACGAAAACCGAAGTCCCGGCCATAGAGGGGGAACAATAGGAAAAGTCATTTGCTGCACCTACCGCGGACACAACAGGTCCTGAGGTTAGACCTCATGCTGATGTTGAGAGTGACTCAATCAGCGATTACATAGAGGTATGAACAATTTTTATTTTCCAACCCGCAAAATATTCTGGAACATTCAAGTCTCAAGAACAATTTCTTATTGTGTTCCAGGACTTGACCCGAGTGGCGACCAAGTCAACAGCTATGGCAAAGCATATTGAAGTCGCACAATGGAAGATCAGCCGGCTAGAACAGTAAGTATAATGCTCTTTATTCATGTTAACTTGAATCCGTATTTAAGCGTAACTGGTTGTCCTTCTTGACACAGAGAAAATGCCTTTCTGCACAAGAGCATGGCTGATCGAGAGAATCAAGAAGAGGCTGCAACTACGAGATATTCTTCTTTGGAGAAGGAACTTCGCGACGCGCAGTCAAAGCTTGCTTGTAAGTACACTCCTGACCAGAAGAAAACTTCACATCATATGAGCTTTACTTATAGTAAATGTTTATTGTGTTTGTACAGCACAAAAGGATCAAATAAGCCGTCTTTCAGAAGAGAATAGAAACCTTCAGACGACCATCGGGTTGCAAAGCTTGAGAATTGATACTGCCAGCATGGAGAATAAGGGACTGAACGAAACAATTTCCTCCTGCAGCGGTTTTCAATCAGACATCTTCGAAAAGCTGAAGATGGTGGCCACTCTGCTAAAAATAGATGTGATCGAGTCGCAAAGGGACAATCCAAGCCTTAGCAAGTTGGCCACACTAGTCGCAGCCCAAGCCAAATCACTTCTCGAGTATCTTCCTAAAGATACCAAATGGCAGGAAGAGGCGCTAAGGTCAAATGTCAGATCCGTAGCCTCTGCCATTCTCTGCAGATTATGGTTCCACCACGGCCCAAATTTGAATTTGAAGCCGGTGGTAGGAGATGCAGAGATCGAGAGTGATCGATTTAAAGCCATCTCTGAAGAAGTCAAGCCTCTAGTCGAAGATCTACTGAAAGAGCTTGGCCTCATTTGATTTTTTTGTAATGATATCTCTCAGTAACTATACCTGTAAAATTACATTTATAACATGCGAATGCGTGCCTTAAATTTTTGGAAAAGAGTGATACTTTCTTCGTTTCATAGCATGATCATATCCTCTTAGCCCCCTTCTAAAAAATCACCAATACTCCAGATTTAGTATTATAATTTCTGGAAAAATATGGGCATGATGAATATCCAGGAAAATGCTTTCATTTAGATATAATCAGCCGATCGAACCGATACTGACCCCAATACAACATTCTACCATATTACGAACTGGCAGCAACTCGAATGATCAGGAACATGCCAGTAAGTCTAGTGTGCGTTGAGGAACGGCTTATTGAGGGATGCCTTAGTTGGATGCGACCATGAGATCGGCCAATGAATCCGGTCAAGATATTTGTACCAAGATGATCATCAGCGATCAGCCCCTGAGCCGGGCTTGGTATAGGTATGGCAAATAAAGAAAACGGACATAACATGAAGTGAAGAAGAGTATGCACGAAGTTTTTCTTAAACCATGCTAATTGAACAGGAAAAAAGATTGGGAAACTTACATGTAAAACTTGCGCAGTTGATCAATGTTCCATGTATTGGAAAAGATTCTACCATCCTCCATTGCTAACTGGGCCGATCCTGGTTGCGATACTGAAAGGACAACATAAGGGCCTTCCCACTGAGGAGAGAACTTATTGCGGTTAGACTGGTTTTGTATTTTTCGTAAAACCAGATCACCCACGTGAAGACTACGCGGCTGCACCCTTCTGCTGTGATATTTTTGCAAAGCCTGCAAATATATCGATGACCGTATCAACGCTTGATCACGCTTTTCTTCGAGAATGGTCAAATCCTGGGTACGTTGTTCGATCTGATCAATCTGGTTGAATTGATCTGTTCAGATAGAACCAATACGGATTTCTGTAGGTAACACCGCCTCAGCGCCGTATACCAATTGGAAAGGTGTCTCACCAGTGGCCCGACTACAGATAGTGCGTAGTGCCCATAGAACGGAGTAGAGTTCATCCATCCAAGCTCCCGAGTGCATCTTAAGGCGATCAAAAACATGTTTCTTGATGCCTTGTAATATTTGCCCATCGGCACGTTCGACAGCACCATTGCTCTCTGGATGAGCTACAGAGGCAAAGCACACCTTGGTTCCAATTATTATCGCAATAGTCCAGAAAGAGGCCACTAACGAATTGGGAACCGTTGTCAGTAATGAGACGACTTGGAACACCAAATCGAGTAACGATGTTTTTGCTAAAGAACTTCTGTGCTGCAGCAACGGTGACATTGCGGACTGGCTTAGCTTCAATCCACTTTGTGAACGTGTCAATGGCTATGAACAAGAATTTGTAACCATTAATAGCCTGTGGCATAGGTCCTACAATATCCATCCCCCAGACAGCGAAGGGCCACGCTAATGGGATAGTTTGCAAGGAATTCGCGGGCTGATGAACATGTCTGGCATGAAATTGACACTGGGGGCATGTCTTGACCAAATTCTTGGCATCATCGAGTGCCGAAGGCCAGAAAAAGCCCTATCGGAAAGTTTTTCTGACCAGTGTACGAAATGACGCGTGTGCACACACACACCATCATGGATTTCTTTCAAGAGGGACTTACCTTCTTCTTGAGTAGTGATATTTACTTGATCCGCCTTATTTTTCTGTACATTTTCCCCATGTTTTTGCACATATTAGTCATATACCTCGGCATATATACCTAGACTATTCCAGATTTGCTGCCAAATCGACCGGATTACTTGTTTTGCAATTTTTATCGCAGGTCGGCGCCAGCGGATGGATTTCTGGCTAGCGGTCATGCCTCATTGACTTATTCAGACCTTCGGTCGATTCTGGATGGAAGTGCACGTTCCCGCGGTCGCGTAGAAACTGACCGCACCGAAATCGGATTCTCCGGGGGCCCGGAATCCCAAACCCTAGCCACGAGGTCACATTTCTAATGCTCCAAAACCTAGAGGGCTTTTTCGCAAAAGTGCCAAATTGCCCTTTCTTTTCCTTGCCGCCGGCCATCTGAGGATTTTCGAGCCCGGTTTTTTTATTTTTTTACCTTCTTTTCTTTCTCCCCCAAATCCTCCTCCACACCTCCGTCCACCTCGCCGCCGGTGGCCGGGCCGTACGCCGGCGACGCTCCACCTTCTTTACCTCCCTCAACTTCCCTTCTCCTCCCCCCTTCTTTTTCTTCTTCCTCCTTTCTTCTTCCTGCCTCTTCTTTTCCCCAAATCCTCTGCTTCTCTCTTCCTCCAGCGCCGTGCGCCTCCATCCCGCGTCGCCTAGCCGCCTCATGCCTCTCCCACGACCGGCCACGCCTCTCCCTCTGCCTCCTAGATCTACTCCCGCCGTAGATCTAGGCTTCATCACGCCGCTCTCCCTCGCGCTCCCCTGGTGCTCCCGCCGCACCGCTCCTGATCCAGCGCCGCCGGGGATTTCGCGCCATCACCGCCTCCACACAACCGTCTCCTGTCGCCGAACCAGCACCACGCCACTGGACCAGCAGTCCTCGCCACCGATCTGCCGCCACGCCGGTGGTTCGCCCAATTCCACAGCCGCGCTGCGCCACCACCGGATCTCCACTGGCACCGCCGCCGGATTTGGCCAAATCCGCGCCGGAGCCGCCTCTGCCTCGTGCCGCGCCGCCGTTCCAGCACCGCGCCGAGCAGTCTTCTTCGCGCCACTACCTTCCCGCCGCCGCCCCTCACCGGTGACTTCCACAACCTCGAGCTCGACCACAACCCCGGCTTCATCACCTGCTGCGCATCAGCTTGTACTTCCACGACAGCTCCACGGGCGCCTTCTTCCTCTGTTGTGGAGTCGACATCTTCTTCTCCGTGAAGCTCCACTTCGACGTCTTCCTCGACACGGTGCAGCTCCCTCGACCAGCAACTCCAGCGGCTGTAATTACTGGTTCAATCCTTCTCACCTTCTTTGTTCTTGAATTCTGATGAACTGATGAAGAGGAACAATGCATGTATGAGATGATGAATGCCTGTAAAGAACCAAATTGAATTTTGATTGATTTCCCATCCAACTACACTTCTATTTCTTCAGGTTGATTAGAAATTTCTGCATTGCTATGTATTATATTGGCTGAATGCTTGCTGGAGGTTGAACTGAATTAATAGTGATAGACTGAAATTGTTCTTGATTAGTTCCATCTTCTGATTGATTTGCAATGTTCTGAGTGGCTTAGTTCAGAGTTCTGTTGAATGAGCTTGACAGGTTCTTCTCTATCATGATAAATTGTGATGGTGAATTGTTGATCACCTTTTTATGTAACTTTGATTGCTGTTAGTAATTGATGTTTAATCAGTGTGTTTATTCCTGCACGAGTGTGTTTTGGGTTGAGTTGAACTGAATTCTTATGATTGTCTCACTGTTGAATCTCTGTGTGATGCTTGAGTAATGATCTACATATTTGAGTTGTATTACATGTTCTTTGATCCATCTTCTGGTCAACTGTTCATTGTTGCAATTGGCATTGAGCTGTAGTTTACTTGAATTGCATTTCTGAATTGAATTGACTTGATCCCCTCCTGTGCTGAATCTATTTGCAAATTATTTTGGATTGTGATTTTCACAAAGTTGGCTGTTTGAGGTTGAGTTGTCGAGTGGAGTTGGCAGGGCTTTAGTGTTTACTTTGTACTTGTGTTTCGTAGATACTTGCCGTAGATTGCGATCGATGATGGTAGTTTGCGCTGCCTCGCGCGCTACTACTACACGATTTCTTTTTATTGCTTGTATTGCGAACACTAGTCCAGAATAAACATTAGTCGCCTGTCGCGGCGAGATCACCTCCATTTCTTTGCATTCTTCTGACATCTCTCTCTTTCGTCCTATTTATTTTCATTTGCCATCAAATTAGTCTAGTTTTACATGATCTGTTTTCTCTAGTCCCTGTGGAAAGAACGACAGAATACTCGCCTACTGCATCGTCCTCGTTCTATTGCGAGACGGTCTAGGCCGGTATCAAGTAATATAACGCATGAATACTCCTTGTCCGAGGTTGGTAACGAAAATTGTTACCTAGTCATCTTCGACTGTAGTCATGATCGAAGGATGCTCTAAGTGTTCAACGAACACCCCTACCGGAGCAGATGTACGTGAGGACCCAATTTTGGATAATTGGTCTGCGAGAATATTGTCCTTTCACGGGATGTATTGGACTTTGAAATGACTGAAGTGTTTTTCCAATCTCCTCACTTCCCCCAGGTAATGAGCCATTGTCTCATCGGAGGTTCTGTACTCCTTATTTACCTGGTTTACGACTAGCTGTGAGTCTCCCCTCACCACTAATCGACAGACTCCGAGGAATTTTGCTGCCCGGAGCCCTACAATAAGACCTTCGTACTCTGCTGCGTTGTTTCTAGCAACAAAATGTTATTGAATGACATACTTGAGTTGGTCACCTTGAGGTGTGACTAAAACAACTCCAGCTCCTGAATGTTGGAAACTTCGAGAACCGTCAAAATACATCGTCCAATGGTCGGTGTACGACAAATCTTCGAATTCTTGCATTGGAGGGTCAGGGTTAGTCCATTCAACCACAAAATCTGCAAGGATCTGAGACTTGACTGTAGTGTGAGGGGTGAAATGGATGTCAAACGCTCCAAGTTCCATAGTCCACTTCGCAATTCGACCAGATTTCTCAGGGTTTTGAATTATATCTCTCAAGGGGAAGGATGAGGGCACTGTAATTTTATGTGCCTGAAAGTAATGTCATAATTTGCGGGAAGCCATCAGTAGCGCGTAAAGTATCTTCTGGACCTCAGGGTAACGCTCCTTAGGACCATGAAGTACCTCGCTTACGTAATAGATAGGTTGTTGCACACCTTCTCTTACTGCGATCAGGACGGCGCTGACCGCATGAGGTGTGGCCGCCAAATAAAGAAGTACTTGTTCCCCTATGGCCGGGGAAATCAACATCGGTGGACTAGATAAGTATGCTTTAACTTCTTGGAATGCTTTCTCGGCTTCATCCGACCAGGAAAAACCATGGTGCTTGCGGAGAGCTTTGAAGAAAGGTAATCCCCTTTCACCTAGTCACGATATAAATTGACTTAAGGCCGCCATGCGACTTGCTAGGCACTGGACTTCCTTCATGGTCGAAGGAGACCTCATTTGCTCGATGGCCCTGATTTTCTCGGGATTAACCTCTATCCCTCTAGAACAAATGAGAAAACCTAACAGTTTACTAGATGAAACCCCAAAAGAACACATTTCTGGGTTTAATTTTATCCCGAATCGGTTTAAATTACAAAAGGTTTCAGCAAGATCATATAAATGAGTCAAGCATTTTAAGATTTTTACAACCAAGTCATCTACGTAAAGCTTCAAGATTACACCCCATCTGGGAAGAAAAGGTCTTTTGCATCAAGCGCTAGTACGTGGAACCGGCGTTCTTGAGACCAAATGGCATTTTGACGTAGCAGTAGGTGCCAAATCGTGTGATGAAGGCAGTCTTCTCTTCATCTTCTTCTGCCATGCTAATTTGATGATATCTTAAGTAATCATCCAGAAAACTCATCAGTTCGCAACCCGCAGTAGAATCGACCAACTGATCGATGCGGGGAAGGGGAAGTCATTCTTCGGGCAGGCACTGTTTAGGCTGGTGTAATTGACGCACATGCGCCACTTACCATTTGACTTACGGACCATGACCGGATTTGCAAGCCACTCCGGATGTTCGACTTCTCGAATAAACCCAACTGCTTGGAGCTTATCTAACTCCGCGCGGATAGCTTCTTGCCGATCAACAGCAAAGCGCCTAAGCTTCTGCTTTATTGGTCGCTGTCCAGGTCGAATTGCTAACCTGTGCTCAATTATCTTCCTTGGGACACCGGGCATGTCGGATGGTTTCCACGCAAAAACATCTGCATTAGCCCGGAGGAAGGTAACGAGCTCGAGTTCCTATTTATCGTCCAGACCTGACCCAATCCGAATTGTTATAGACGGATCATCTGGGCATAATGAAACCAGTTTTAGTTTTTCCTCTGGTCGAGGGGTGACCTTGATTGTATCAGCACCCGTGGTGGAAACTTTGACATCCCGAAGGGGAAGTTGATCCACAAGCTCCAGTGATAACCGATTGCAAGTCAATGCCACGTTACGGCTACCTCGGACCGAGATCACGCCTTTGGGGCCAGGTAACTTGCTGCACTGATAGGCGTAGTGCGTTTCCATCATAAATTTAGCAAGAGTTGGCCTGCCAAAAATTGCGTTATAAGCCGAATCACAATCAATTACATCGAAAGTAACTAACTCTATTCGGAAATTATCCGGTTCACCTAGCGTGACCGGGAGCACCACCTGTCCCATTGGCATCATCGAGGGACCAAGAATTATCCCATAAAACGGATGGATTATGGGTTTGATTTATAAACGAGGGATTTGCATCTCGTCCAATGCCTTGACCAGTAAAAGGTCTAAGGAACTGCCTCCATCGATCAGGACCCTTTCGACTCTTGCATTACTGATTATTGGGGTAATGACCAGAGGTAATCTCAGTGGTCGAGTAAGCCCAACGGGACAATCAGAACGATCAAATGTCAAAAGGGTGTCTGACCAACGGGGGGATTGAGGTTCACCAAGGGGAGCTTCCGCTTGGTTAACTTCTTGATGAAATGCTTTAAACTATCGTTTAGAAACAAAAGAGGAGGAACCTCAAAAAATGACATTAACATAGTTACGAGGTACCTAGAAGGACATTTCTTCATCCCTGTCGGCGTCTCTAAGCCCGCAAGTCTGCTCTTTCGATGGCAAAGTAGGCATTGGCCCAATTCCCTAGTAGAAGTCATGTAGTTTCTTCAACCAGCTCCGGCAATTTTTGACGTCATGTCCCGGAGAGTTGTGAATTGGACACCATTTCTTGCCTTCCTGCGAGTTACTCGGTTTTTCTGGCTGGTCAGAATTGCGACCACCTGAGGCAGTTTTATTCTTAAATGAAAACTTATTACCATTCGCCGGCAGTGGCTTTTCCGTGACTGCGACCTCCCGGTACTGTCCGATTCGATTCTTTTTGGTTTTCTTTGACTTTCCGCCCGATGAAGACTCTGGCTTCTTGCCCACATCCTCTTTTTTCACATCCTTGAGACCTGGTTGGGGCGGTAGGTTTCCTTTATCGACCATCCTATTCCATTCAACGGCCTCAGTCGTGTCTGAATAGCGATAAGCCATATCAAAGAGATCGGCGACTGATCGAGGGGGTTGATAAGAAAATCTTCCGCAAATCTCCGATATCAAACAACGTGCTTAAACACCCTGATAACAGAGCTATCGAATATGTTTGGGATGGTATTTCTCACCCCGACAAACCTTTTGACAAACTATCGGAGAGTCTCCGTGGAAGTTTGTCGTAGACGATGAAGATCGTCTTCTTTCCCAGGTTTTTGATAACAATTTTGGAAATTGTTGAGGATGGCATCGCACAACATTTCCCAGTTATATATTGAACCCTCGGGCTGATTGAAGAGCCAGGTCCTTGCCGGCCCCTCGAGAACCGTCAGCAAATAGTTGGCCATGACGCAATCATCCCCACCTGCTGCTTGGATAGCGGTAACGTTAATTTGAAGGAACTCCGACGGATTCTGGGTCCCATCAAACCTCTCAATAGCCCCTGGCTAGAAGTTATCCGGCTAGACGACTGCACGAAGGCTTGGCAAAAAAGCCTTGCAGCCTACATATGGACTGTGGAGAGTTCTGCGATTTCCAGCATACCCACGAGCGGTTTTGCGCGACGGGGAGGCGCCACGTGTTTTCAGACGAGAATGCACAGGAATTCGATCTTGATCCCGAGAGCTTCCTACGCGCCTGGATTTGTCATGCCGAAGTGATCAGGATGGTAATCGATTACGCCTACCATGACCGGGGTAAGAATACTCCCTTTCATGGGAACGCATCGTAGACTGGGAGGAAGCTGTAGGGGTTGCCTCAGATGCAACCTCATCCAGTTTCTCCACCAGGATCCTAGCAAAAGCTGGTTTGTCCGCGTCAGTGAGGGTAGGAGGAAAATTACGCAAGACCTCCGCGATAGATCGAAGTTGGCCATGCGTACTCCTCTCTGGTGCGCCTGGTGTAATCGTCTCGTCATCCACCAGTAAATGCTCCAACCGTGAAGAAGGCGTCCGGTCGTGCCTGCGACCATGTGGGCGACGGGAGGAACTAGGGGCGGCGTCATAACGAGCCTGCGCATTTTGGAGAGCCTCTAGGGTTGTCCTACGGAGTTCGTTATCTCGTCGCTCGCGGTCTTGATCCTCCTTCTGCTTGCACTCTTGTTCCTCCTTTTGTCTGTGCTCCTGTTCTTCCCTAGCGATCCGCTGATCAGGATTTTCTTTCGACAAGACGGCGAACTCTTTGGGGAGCAAAGCTACAGAAGGAGTGAACATATCTGTTTGCTCCAAGTCGGATTCGAAGTCAAAGAGAGAGTGGAGGTTGTCGAGATCAAACCCCCCTGGACTGAGTTCCTAGTCATTGCCATCCTGGTTCCTCATGGAAACACATGGCGACCGAGACTCGATTTTGCAAATAGTGGAACTGACATCAAGTTCCGGACTTGTCTCTCCCATTCCCTGGTCGATGGACATGACCCGCGTAGGGGAAAACGTGTCCTCTTGATGTTCCTTCGGAATGTCTTCACAACTGACCTCTTCCATGGGAACGGGGTCACTGGGTGAAGGCATTTGTATATGGGCATAATCGTTGAGATCAAAGTCGTTCTCGGAATCACATGCCCCAGACATTGTTCTCCAAAACGACAGATGAAGGGAAAGCACCTTGAGAAAGGCCCCACGGTGGGTGCCAGCTGTCGACGATTTGGACTCGGGGTCCTTAGTCGATCTTATGCAAATTTGTGACTTGCAGGACCTTTCAGGGCGCTCCTCCGGAAAGGTAGGGTGAATCAAGTCTGCAGAGGCATAAGAGATTTTATACAGGTTCGGGCCCTCGATGGTGGGAGTAAAAGCCCTACGTCTTGTTGTGATTTCACTATATGTAATAAAATGTTTGTACAAAAGGGGTAGAAGAGAAGATCATAGGCGATGATCTCTTCTATGTTAGTATCTACCTAACTATATCTAAGCCTTCAGGTTTGGTGAATGCCTGGTGGTGCTTGTGTGTTTGACCGAATTAGTCACTTATCACTTTCTACCTTTGGAACGTGCATTGACTACCTTTTTATACTGGACAAAAGGGCGCCAATACGAAACGGCATCAGACAGTTGTTAAGATGCAGTTTTGTTAACCGCACCTAACTGCCACGCAGGCTTAACACGTGTAATCAAGGGATAACCACACATGTTAACCTCCTGGCAGTTGTCTTCATATGTGGAAATATCTTCGTGATTCTCGGGATATGCCCATTCAAAGTGCTAGGCCTTCCCTGATTATCCTGGTCTCAAACAATCAACGACCCTCTGACCGTGCACTGTCTGGAGTTTTTTGACCACACACTGTCTGTGACCTCATGATCGTGCAGGAGCTACGACCATGAAGTGTCACTGTATCCGTGCCCTTTAGATTGTCTGAGACCATAGCGACAGACTTATTGACATACGTCTAGTCTGATTCTGTCCTAAACCAGACGTGCAATACTTTGAACTAGCTCGGGTGATAATCGTCGTCAGATGTACTCGTAAAAAGCCATAATAATACAGAAATAATAATAAGAAATAAATAAAAAGTTACTTGATTGCTTGAGAATTGAAGTTGCCGTCCTTGCCGGCTTACAAAAGCAATAAAATAGAGAAGGGGGCTCTACTAAATTAAAACTAAACTAAACCATAATGGCTAGTTTGTAAAAAGCATGTCTAATTGAGCCAAAAGCTTCTCTATTTATAGTACATAAGTCTTAGAATTAACCAATTACAACTCAAGACTTATTTAGGAAGGAAATTGTCTCAGATTCGGACTTTAAACCGACTAATGGGTCTGTTTTGGATTCGGAAATCGGGTTTTGGGTCGGATTGGGGTCGGGTCGGATTGCTGTTTTTTCAGATTTTCAGCATCTTCTTTCTCCACTTCGTTTCCAATCCAAAAGATGTCGAAATAACTCCAAATTTGGTACGTTTGTTCCCTAGAACATGATGAACACACTCGTGAAAGCGGATTGTAAAAATATTACAAAAAGTCACATAAAATGACGTATCAAAAGAATTTTAAGCATCATTTTTGCACATTTTGAATACTATGCCTAGGGTAAAATTCTATCAAATTAAGACTTATCAACGGCGACCGGAGGATTTCTCACCGGGATTTTCGGAAAATCTTCCCGGAGAATTTTTACCCGGCTCCCCGTTCTCACTGTGACCAAAGGATTTCTCACAGGGATTTTCGGAAAATTTTCTTCCCGGAGAAGTTTTTACCCGGCTCCCCGTTCTCACAGCGACTGGAGGGTTTCTTACCAGGATTCTCGAAACATTTCCAAGTCCCAAAAATGGGTGTGACCCTAGTAATCATTAATGTCCGGGCCCCTTCGTTCCTTCCCCACAGCGGGCGGAACCAAGCTGCAACCCACTGTGGGCGGGGGGGGGGGGGGGAGGGGACAACTCATGCCCAGACTATCCATCGGACTATCCTTGGAAAATTCCAAAAAACAAGGAAGTTTATGGAAGAAGCAAACTCAGCTTTATTAATACTTTTAACCGGAGGACATTCCCCCCCCCCGGTGGGTATTGGTACAACGTCTAACCTGGGGACAACCCCCCCCCCCCGGTGGACCAAGACGTCCCGAGGATGAAAGCCTTGGGCAAATGCAAGATACAACCCAGGGAGCTAAACCCCCACAGGAAAGATAATGGGGGACAGCCCCCCCCCCCCCCCCGGGGGGGGTTCCTACACCTAATAATCCCGGAGGCCCTCCGATAGCTCCCGGACGAGGTCTCGGTACAAGCTTCTTTTGCGCCACTGGGCCTCTCAATGCAAGTCCTCGGGACAATACTCTTGGCCCGTCGGTGGGAGTATCCGAAGCGGCGGACCCTTCGGGACCCCGGTCGTGGAGGAGACAACTTGGCGCGGTGGTTGTCGAAGTTGTCAAGGTGCCACTCTGGGAGCCACTGCAACCAGATCGGCTCCCGGGAGGCACCCCTGCCGCGCCCTCCGGAGACAAGGCTCAACAAAACTAAGGCCGCTTGGGCATCCCCCGGGTGATACCCTCAGGAGCCCAGAGGCCCTATCTCTGGAGCGGCCCCTTGCCCCACCGGGGCACATTTAAAGTCAAAGCGCTCAACTTCGGGGAGCGTTCAACTTCGGGAGCAACCTCCCGAGGCACCTAACAAATCGATCCAAGACTTAGTAAAAAATCCGCTTCATTTCATTGAAGCAAAAGTTTTTGTACAAGTCTCCGGGGCTTCCTCTAAGAAGTTACCGGGAGCAAAAATTCTAAAAAACAAAAAACTAACCTATCTAAAGGCCCGGGGGGAGACTCATACTTGGTCATTGTTCTCCTCCCCAAGGGAGGTCTCCTTCGCCGGAGCCGCGATGTCCGCCCTCGGGGGCGCCGGAGCCGGGAACCGCACCCTCACTATCCGGTCGTACAAGCCCCTGCGAGCTACTCCACCTCCCGCCGCAGCGGCTCGAAGAACTCGGGGAAGCCTCTGGGGATCCGGCCTCTGATCGCCCAGGTGCCAGTCCCCCAGAGTTCCACGAGTCACGCGGCGGCGGCCACCACCAGGATAGCCCGGCCCCGGGCCCGAGTGTCGACGGCCTCCGGGATCACGGAGACTTGTGCATTGAGAAAATGTACAGCCTCCGAGAATGTCGTCGGCACCGCACCGGAGCTGCCCCCCGGGCCGAGGCTCACCCCGAGCCCCTCGAGGGCCGAACGGACGGAGCGACCCGCTTCCGCTACCGCCTGGGTGCTGGAGCCCTCGAACTCCCGGAGAGCGTCCTCCTTCACCTTCGCCTCCCTCCGGAGCCAGTCATTGGCACCCTCCGAGCCGTGGAGTTGAGCCCGGACCTGGGCCAACTCCTGGAGCGCCTCATCCCGCTCCTTGGAAAAGGCGGCGGCCTTCCCCTCCACTTCTTTCAGCGCCTTCTCGAAGCACGCCTCTATGCCCCGGGTGAGGGCTGCCCCCAATAAATGCGAAGGTTAATCGAAGCCCAAAAGAGTTAATGAAATCCTCAAAAGAAAGCGGCCGGATGCTCCGGTAACGAACCTGGATGTGGAGCGACTACAGTTTGCCGCACAGGTCACGGAGCGTCCCTTGCGAGATGTATTCTTGCACCTTCCGGGTCTGGAGCCCCTCGGTGAACCGGAAGACCTCACCTGCGGACAGCAAGGGGGTCTTCCTCCCGACGGCTCCGGACCCGTCTCCGCCGGCGGGCCCCCTTACGAGGGTCACAGGGGTAATGTGGACCGGTGTGGCGCCGGCCGTAGTCCTCACGGTCGAAGAAGAGGTGGACGAGCACCACGAGGGAACACCGTCTTGGGGGTGGATCAGGAGCCCTTCCCCTTTTTGTACCGCGGAGCCCCTGAGGGACCCTCGTCCACCAGCCACTCGACGTGCGAGGGGGAAGCCTCTGCGAAGCACACCTCCGGGCACTCCGATTCCGGTAGCTTCGGGGCCACCGGAGGTGCCACTACCAGGGGTGGCGAGGGGGCGTAGTTTGCCGAGTCGGACGCCCCCTCATCGCCGGCCGCCTCCTTCTCCCCGGCCTCGCCGAAGGCCTCGAGGAGGCGCATGAACTCTCCAATTCCTGCCGCCCCCTCAGACTCCTCCGGGAGGGGCGGCGTCATCCCACGCCTAGGGGGGGCTTGTGTGCACCCCGGGCCGGGGGCTGCGTTCTGGGCCTTCGCGGGCATAGGGTCCGATGTTACCACCGGACTAGGAGCCTTCTGCGCCTTGGCGCGATTTTGCTCGGTGCCCCCGGTGGTCTCCTTCCCCCGCTTGTGGGAGCCGGGGGTCGGGAGAGGCGTCCTCTCCGGTAGCCTTAGCCCAAAGGTCTCAGCCACCAAGTTCCGGGGAGGACCCTCCCTGATGACGCGCACGATGCGCTCGTGCTCGTCGGCGTAGTACCTCCCAAGGAGGTTCTCCGCCTTCTCCCGAGCGGCTAGGTATGGCCGAACTACAAAAATAAAAGGAGTTAGCAAAATTGACGAGAATCAAAGTGGGTTACCGGATGCTTACGTCAGCTCACCGGCTTCTGCGGGGCCGCTGCGCCGGGCACATTCCAATCCCCCTCCTCCCATGAGAGAAGGGGGAGAGCTTGAGGAGCGCCAATTCCTCTGCGGCGTCCCTCATGGAACGGACGCCCCGGGCGCCCACCATCTTGCTGAGGAGCTTCAGCTCCTGTTCGGTCCACACCGGGGGCTTGGGGGCTGATGACCGGCAGTAGGAGGAAGGTTCCGGAGAGTAGGTCACTCTGGAGTCCCGGACCCGGAGGTAGAACCACCTCCGGAGCCAATCCCCCTAGTGGTCCCGGGAGGCCACCACCGGGTACTCCTCCGCCCGAGACAGCAATAGCTGCATTATTATGGACCCGAAGGCTGACTTCGGCCCCCGGACAATATACGAGCTCCTCGCAATGGGCTCTTAAAAGTACCGGAGCAGACAAAGCGTCGGCTCCCGCCCGGTGGCCGTCTCGCACAGCCAAATAAAAAGCCCCATCCGTACGAGGGCATTGGGCGTCAGGTGGTTGAGTGCCACCCCGTACTCCTGGAGAAACTCCCGGAGCAATGGGTGCACTGGGAGCCGGAGCCCAGCTTTGAGGAACGCCTCGAAGACAACCACCTCTCTAAGCCAGGGGTGAGGCGTGGTCTCCCTCCTCGGGGGGATTCGGACGTCCTCGTCCGCGGTGACCCCCTGGTCCACGAGAGACTCCAAGTCCCCCGAGGTGAACTCGGAGGCCCAAAGGAAGTCCCCGGTAACTTCCTCCAGAGGCACGTCAGTGGCCTTGGCATGACCCTTTGAAGCCATTTGGGTTTCCGGTGGGCTAAGCTACCGGGGAGCTAAGTTTGGGGAATTTGGGTTTCCAGAGATTAGGCTTCCGGGAGAGGGCTATCGGGAGAGAGCTTTCGGTGGTGTTTGAGGCTCGAGGGTTCAAGTGTCCTCTCCGGGCCCCTCGAAGCCCTATTTATAGAGCTCGAACACGGCCCCGATGAGCGCCACGTGGACCCTCATGATAAATCCACACCATCCAGTTTAAACGGCGCGAGCAAATCGAAGGGGCGCGCGGGAAACGACGCATCAGCGGTTCAAACCGCGCGAGGCCATTATGGCCGATGGTGCACTACAACCTAGACAAGTGGTGACATGATGATCGACGGCGCCACCACAAGTGCTTAGCGCAAGAATCAAGGCATCGACGAGACGCCGGAAATCCTTTCCGGGGGAGATGTTCCCGGTAGAGTGGGCCATCCCTCCGGGGACTTAAGAAACGTCTCCGGAGGACATGGGGGCTGCTGTTGGGGGAAAACTCCGCACGATCAAACCCAGTCATTAGCCTCGGTGAACCTCCGTCCCGGGCGCTGCCTTTGGCCCAGGGACGCTGCCTTAGGCCCGGGGACAAGGGCTCCGGTGACCTCCGACCCGGGTGGGGTCACGTGAGGGTCACGCGAGGAGCGCCTCGGGAACCGATGAGGACACTTGTCGAGCATCCAGCCCCCTCGGCTGGGAGAAGGACGCTAGTGCCCTCTGATCCAATGACTGCACCCGGGGTAGCTTAGTCTTTTTGCATCTTTTGGGCCTATATAAGCCCTTGTATCCCTCTCTTGTAACTAAGGACAATTCATTTGCATCAATACACAAAAACGAATAAGCGTGCTTAGGAGCACTCTCCCCACGAGAGAGCTCCCCTAGCCAACCCTTGTTGGGAGCACGTCGACAGGACTAGGGTCTCCACTGAGACCTGAACCTGTATAAATCCTCATGTCACTTGCTGTGTCTGCATGACAGGAGAGGACCGGTCGCACAGTCAGCTCACGTCGTCTTTGCTCAGCTAGGAACCTTCACTAAACCTGCTGGGGTATTCGCAATACCACGACAGGGGCATATGATTCCGAGAACGATTTTGATCTCAATGATTATGCCCATGTTCAGATGCCCTCACCTGACGATCCCATTCCTATGGAAGAGGTTGATCGTGAGATGTCCTTGAAGAACATCCTGAGGATGCATCTTCTCCAACTCTGGTCGTGTCCATTGACCAAGAGCCAAAGAAGATAGAACCGACGCCTCGTGTGAGTCCTACCACATCAGAGGCTGAATATGTACCACAACACATCACTTCAGAGGATGTGGATGATGGTAATCTGGAGCTTAGTCCTAGGAAGTTTGACCCGGACAATCTCCAATCTATCTTTGATTTCGAATCTAATTTGGAGCAAGGAGGGATGTTTTCCCCATCTGTGACCTTGGTTCCTCAAGAATTTGCTGCGTTGTCAGAGGAAACTCCTGAGCAGCGAATTGCTAGGGAAGAATAGGAACACAGATAAAAGGAGGAGAATGAACGAAAACAAAATGAGGATCAGGATCGCGTGCAACGAGAAAATGAGATTCACAGGGCTACTAAGGAAGCCTTGCACCTTGCGTAATCTTGTTATGATGCCGCTCCTAGCACCTCCCGTCATCTGCATGGTCACAGGCGCGACAAAACACCTTCTTTAGCCTCGGATTTTCCTCGGGCGGTTAAAGAAATGGTGACACCCTTGGCTCCCAGGAGGAGTACACAAGATCGAATTCGTGTTATCGCAGATCCCCTGCGTAATCCTCCTCCTAATCTCGAAGATGCGGATAGGCTGACCTTTGCCAGAGTCCTGGCGGACACGCTTGATGAAGTTGCATCTGATGCAACTCCAACGGTGTCATCCCACTCTACGATTCGCTCCCATGAGAGAGATTACTCTCACTCTAGTCATGGCAGGCACATTCGATTGCCATCAAGACCAGTTCGGCATGATAAGGTCAGGCAGGTTGGAAGTTCCCGTGATCGAGATCGCGTACCAATCCATTCTCGCCTGGGGATGCGAGGTGTATATCCTCAGGGTGATGTCACCCACGACCATGTCGAAGGTCTCGGATATTTTCGCAGTTCTTACATTGGTTGCAAAGCTTTTTCACCAGGACTCTGTGATGTGGTCTGGCCGGATAAGTTTAAAAAGGAACGATCGAGAGGTTTGATGGAACTCAAAACCCATCTTAGTTTCTTCAAATCTACATCACTGCCATTCAAGTGCAGGAGGAGATGACCGCGTCATGGCAAATTATTTGCCAACAATTCTCAAAGGACTGGCGAGAACCTGGATGTTTAATCAGCCAAAAGGGTTAATTTACAATTGGAAAATGTTGTGTGATGCAATACTCAACAATTTTCAAAATTGTTACCAGAAGCCTAGCAAGGAGGATGATCTTCATCGGTCACACCAGACTTCTATAGAAACTCTTTGGCAATTCATCAAGAGATTTGTTGGAGTGAGAAATACCATTCCAAACATCTCTGACAACTCCATTATCAGGGCATTCAAACATGCCATGTGATATCAGAGGTTCACTGAAGATTTACTTATCCATCCACCACGGTTAGTGGATGATCTCATCGACATGGCTAACCGCTATCCCGATGCGGCCGAGGCCGTGGGATGGAATAGGATGGTAGATAAAGGAAATTTTTGGCCTCAACTAGGTCTCAAGGATGACAAAAAGGATGATTCTAGCAAGAAACTAGAATCATCATCTGGCAGGAAATCTAAGAAGTTCAAGAAGAATTGGGCTGGATAGTATCGGGATGTCTCCATCGCCGAAAAACCACCACCAGGAAAAGGTAATAAGTTTTCATTCAAAAGTAAAACTCCTTCTGGTGGCCACAGTAGCGACCATTCGAGAAAACAAACTAACCCACAGGGAAACAAGCAATGGTGCCCATTCCATAATTCTTCGGGACATGACCTCAAGAATTGTCGCAATTGGTTGAAGCAATTGGATGACCTCTATCAAGGAATTGGACCTATGCTGGCCATACCACAAAAGGATCAAACCTGCTGGGTTAGAGAGGCTGATGGAGATGAAGAAATGTCTTAGCAGGTACCCAAAAATCATGTCAATATTATTTTTGGTGGTTCTTCTTATGTTTCTAAGCATCAATTCAAAACTTTTTACCGCGAGGTAAATAAAGTTGAGACTCCCCTTGGAGAGCCTCAATATCCTTGTTGGTCGAAAACTCCTTTGACCTTTGATTGGGCTGATTTTCCCAAGGGGCTCACACAACCATTACTGCTTCCTTTGGTCATTACTCCTATAATTAGCAATGCCAGGGTCAAAAGAGTCCTGATCGACGGGGGTAGTTCCTTGGACCTATTATTGGTCAAGGAACTGGACGAGATGCAAATTCCTCATTCGAAAATTAAACCCATAATTCACCCGTTTTATGGGATAATCCTTGGTCCCTCGATGATGCCAATTGGGTAGATTGTATTACCGGTAACATTGGGAGAACCAGACAATTTCCGAACAGAATTGATTACCTTTGATATTATTGATTGCGACTCGACATATAACGCTATTTTTGGCAGGCCGACACTTGCTAAATTCATGGTGACGGCGCATTACGCTTATCAATGCTTCAAGCTACCAGGCCCTAAAGGCGTTATTTTGGTCCGAGGCAGCCAGAACACGACACTTACTTGTGATCGGCTATCTCTGGAGTTGGTGGATCAGCTTCCCCTTTGGGATGTTAAAACCACGACCACAGCCTCAGATACGATCAAAGTTGCCCCACGGCCAGATGAAAAACTGAAGTTAGTTCCGTTGTACCCAGATGATCCATCCAGAACCATTCGGATTGGATCAGGTCTGTACGACAAATAGGAACTCGAGCTCGTTACTTTCCTCCAGGCTAACGTAGATGTGTTTGCGTAGAAATCATCCGACATGCTTGGAGTCCCAAGGCAAGTGATTGAGCACAGGCTAGCGATTCGGCCTAGACAAAGACCAACAAAGCAAAAGCTCAGATGCTTTACTATTGACCGACAAGAAGCCATCCGTTTGAAATTGGACAAACTCCAGAAGGCAGGATTTATTCCCGAAGTCGATCATCCTGCATGGCTTGCGAACCCGATCATGGTCCTAAAGTCAAATGGTAAGTGGCGCATGTGTGTCGATTACACCAGCCTAAACAATGCCTGCCCAAAGGATGATTTTCCCCTTCCTCACATCGATAAGTTGGCCGATTCTATAGCGGGTTGCGAACTGATGAGCTTCCTGGATGCTTACTCAGGGTACCATCAAATTAGCATGGCAAAAGAAGATGAAGAGAAACCTGCCTTCATCACACCATTTGGCACCTACTGCTACATCAGAAGCCATTTGGTCTCAAAAATATTGGTTCCACATACCAATGCTTGATACAAAAGACCTTTTTTCTCAGTTGGGGCGTAATTTAGAAGCTTACGTCGATGATTTGGTTGTAAAGAGCTTGAAAAACTCTAATCACATAGATGATCTTGCTGAAACCTTCTATAATTTGAACAAGCATGAAATAAAATTGAATCCTGAAAAATGTTCCTTCGGGGTTTCTTCTGGTAAAATTTTGGGTTTGCTTGTTTTTTCAAGAGGAATTGAGGTTAATCCTGAAAAAATAAGGGCCATTGAGCAAATGAGATCTCCTTTGACCATGAAGGATGTCCAGAGCCTAACAGGTCGCATGGCAGCTTTAAGTCGTTTCATATCGCGACTAGGCGAACTCGGTTTGCCTTTCTTTAAGGTTCTTTGCAATCACAATGGTTTTACCTAGTCGGATGAAGCCAAAAAAGCCTTTCAAGAGGTCAAAGCATATTTATCTAGTCCGCCAGTACTGGTCTCTCCAAATTTGGGGGAACCATTACTCCTCTATCTGGCAGCCACCCCTCACGTGGTCCACGCAGTTTTGGTCGCGGAGAGAGAAGGTGTACAACAACCAATCTACTACGTAAGTGAAGTACTTCATGGACCAAAGGAGCATCACCCTGAAGTCCATAAGTTACTTTATGCACTTCTGATGGCTTCCCGTAAGCTACGACATTACTTTCAAGCACATAAAATTACTGTGCCTTCGTCCTTTCCATTGGGAGATATTGTCCGAAATCCGGAGAAATCTGGTCGCATTGCGAAGTGGGAAATGGAACTTGGAGTATTTGACATCCATTTCACCCCTCGCATCATAGTTAAATCTCAAATTCTTTCATATTTTGTGGTTGAATGGACTAATCTCGACCCTCCTGCGCAAGAATCTAAAGACTTACAATGCACTGACAATTGGATGATGTATTTTGACGGCTCTTGCAGTTTTAAACACTCGGGGGCTGGAGTGGTCTTAATTATGCCTCAGGGCGACCAACTCAAGTATGTTATTCAATTACACTTTGTTGCGACCAACAATGCAGCAGAGTATGAAGGTCTTATTTTAGGGCTTCAAGTAGCAAAATTCCTTGGAGTCCGTCGATTAGTGGTGAGGGGAAACTCATAGCTAGTTGTAAAATTCAGGTAAACAAGGAGTACAACACCTCCATTGAGACAATGGCTCATTACCTCGGGGAAGTGAGGAAATTGGAAAAACACTTCAGTCATTTCGAAGTCCAATATATCCCGCGAAAGGATAATGTACTCGTAGACCAATTATCAAAAATTGGATCCTCATGTACATCCGCTCTTGCTGAACACTTAAAACACCCTTCGATCATGACTGCGATTGAGGATGATTTGGTGACAGTTCACGTCGCCGACCTTGGACATGAAGAAGATTGAACCCGACCATTGCGGATCTATCTTGAACATGGGACCTTGCCCAAGGATGAAACCGAAAGTGATCGGTTAGTTCGAAAGGCGCGTCTATATAAAATCATTGATGGAATTTTGTATAGGAAGGGTACTCAAGGAGTATTCATGCGCTGTATATCTCAAGAGGAAGGGAAATCTCTCTTGAAAGAAATTCATGATGGTGTGTGTGGTGCACATGCCTCTTATTGGATGCTGGTCAGAAAAGCTTTCCGACAGGGATTTTACTGGCCTTCGGCACTTGATGATGCCAAGCATTTGGTCAAAACATGCCCACAGTGTCAATTTCATGCAAGGCAAGTTCATCAGCCTGCATACGCTTTACAAACTATTCCTCTAACCTAGCCTTTTGCGGTCTGGGGAATAGATATAGTGGGTCCTGTGTGCCAAGCAGTTAATGGGTACAAGTTCTTATTCATAGCCATTGACACGTTTACTAAGTGGATTGAAGCTGAACTAGTCCGCAACATTACCGCCGCTGTGGCAAAGAAATTCTTTCATAAGAATATAGTCACACAATTTAGTGTTCCAAGTCGTCTTATTATCGACAACGGTTCTCAGTTCATTAGTGGTCTCTTTTTGGACTATTGTGACGACATCGGGACCAAAGTGAGCTTTGCATCTGTGGCTCATCCACAGAGCAATGGAGCCATTGAACGTGCCAACGAGTAGATATTACAAGGCATCAAGAAGTGTGTTTTCGATCACCTTAAAATGCACTCGGGGGCTTGGGTAGATGAACTCTACTCCGTTCTATGGGCACAACTCACCACTTGTAGTCGAGCTACAGGTGAGACGCCTTTTCAACTAGTATATGGTGCAGAGGCTGTCTTACCTATGGAAATTTGTATCGGTTCTATTCGTGTAAATCAATTTGATCATTCTGATCATCATGAACAACGTGCCCAAGATATTACCCTCCTTGAGGAGAAACACAATCGGGCGTTGATTAAGTCTGCAGTATATTTACAAGCTTTGCGTAAATACCACAGTAAACGGGTGCGACCTCGTAGTCTTCACGTGGGCGACCTAGTTTTACGAAAGATACAAAACCAGTCTAATCGCAATAAATTCTCCCCTCCGTGGGAAGGCACTTATACTATGGTCTCAGTGCCGCGACCAGGATCAGCCTGATTAGCAATGGAAGATGGAAGGATCTTATCCAATGCTTGGAACATAGATTAGTTATGCAAGTTTTACGTGTAAGTTTTTCCCATTTCTTTTTTCCTTTTCAATTAGCATGATTTCATTAGAAATAACATGTACTTTTCCTCGCATTGTGTTATGGTTGACTTCTTTTGCCCCATCCTTTTCAAGCTATGCTCGAGGGCTGGTTGCTGATGATCATCTTATTATAGTAACCAAGTTGGATTTGCTGGCTGATCTCATGATCACATCTAGATAAGACATCCCTAAATAAGCCGTTCCTCAACGCATACGGGATTTACTAGTATGTTTCTGATCATTCGAGGGGCTGCTAGTTTGTAATAAACTTCGGTATTATATTAAGATCAGTATTGGTGTGGCCAGATGATCATATTTAGTTGAGACATTCCTTTATAAATCGTTTCTTAACGTATAAGGAACTCGCTAGATATTCACTAATCATTATTAACCCATATTTCTCCTGGGATTATAATACATTGCCTTCTATATGTATAATCACAGGTGGGGGCTAGGGGAATATGGCCATAATATAAGACAAAAATTAAGTACATCTTTTCCAAAAATGGAAGGCATGCATTTGCATATTTTTCTACTATAATTGTATATGTGTAGGTACAATTTTAACGGAGGACCATTTTTCATTACAATGAAATCACAGTAAGCCAAGTTCTTTCAAGAGATCTTCAATCAATGGCTTGACTTCTTTCATTATGGCCTCAAGCTGTTCTTCACTCTCAAATTCTACATCTCCCACCAACGGATTCAAATCTAAATTTGGGCCGTGGTGGTGCCTTAATTTGCACAAAATGGCAGAGGCTATAGATCTTGTGTTGGTCTTCAATGCCTCTTCTTGCCGTTTCGTATCTTCAGGAAGATACTCGAGAAGTGATTTAGCTTGAGTTGCAACCAGTCTGCATGATTCGCTGAGGCTTAAGTTCTCCTTTTGAGGATTGATGATGTCAGCCTTCAACAAATCTACAACCATCTTCAGTTTTTTAGAAACTTCCGAATGAATGCTACTACAGGATGAGATTATTGCCTTCAGGGTTTCCCTGTCCTCGCAGATAGTGTCGGTCATCTTTTTAATGAATCGATGGTTGCACGAAGTTACCCGTTCTGAGCTTCAGCTTGGGCATACTTCTTATCTGTTCCTCTTGTACTGCATGAGCAAAGTAATTGAATTTACAACGGTTCATGTAAAGAAATAACTCCTTTTGGTCGGAAGTGAACTTACAGGAAAGCTTTAATTGCGCCTCGTGGAGCTTTTTCTTCATAAAAGAAAGTCTCGTGGCTGCAGCTTCTTCCTGATCTCGCCGATCAGTCATGCTCTTTGTCAAGGAAGAATTTTCCCTGCGACAAGAAAGGCAATCGTTATACTTAAATAAAGTTCAGGATAAACAAGTATAGGGGTGCTTACTGTTGTAACTAGATGATCCCCTTTGCGTGACCTCAATGTGTTTTACTAGAGCTTTTGACCTGGTTTCCACGTGAGTCAGATCCTAAAACACAGTAAAACCTGTTGCTTAAACCTGAACATTCCTAAGATCTTCAATCCCAGAGAATTTAAAAAAGTTTTTCACTTGCCTCTAAAAGGTCGTTGATTGTGGTCTTCAATGAGCCCTCGGGTTCAGTTGAGGAGCCAACCATTAGATCAGTCTTTTCCTTGACAACAGAAGCGGAGAATGTTGTTTCTTGCTGATTTTCTCCTATTGTCGAAAATGATGTTGCGATCTCCATCTAATCGGATTGGAGATCCCTAATTATTTCTTATACAATGGCCTGAGGGGCTATCTCATCCACTGTACCTGGACCTGTGTCCCTTGCGACCTCCACGGTAGATATTGTGCCGATTTTTGGTGAGGTCGGCAGGGTGCTAGGCACAAGGTTCCTGGAGAGATTACGATTTGTCATAATTCTGTTTTTGAAAAACACGATTTGGCAAGTTGTGATATCCTTACTTGATTTGAAACTCCATCCAAGTTTTGGGTTTTGGTGAGGAGCTCTGGGGAGAAAGAAGCACACTGTGCGCCCTTGTTGAATGTTATCAACACCTGTCCTTGTTCTTCTTTTCTTGAACATGATAGTAGCTTCCTCTTCCTGCATGTTCAAAAGATAATTGGGATATGCAATGGAGTAAAAACTCTTAAAATGTGAAGTTCTTACCACAGCAACTCCTTCAGTGTTTGAAGGAGGTGTCACCAGCCCTGAAGTGGTTGAAACCACGACTTCAGTGTCTTCTGCAATCATGGTTGCTGAAATATTGGCCTCAGGATTGGGAATTTCCTCCATGACCGCAAGTTCTCCTACGACCACGTGATCCCCTGCCTCAACAGTTGCCTTTTCCATTGAGGACAATATGTTGGCTAGGGTAGGGGAGGATGGCCTCTTTAGAATGTCAATCTCCAAAAGGCTCATTGCTTTTCTCTTTTGGTGAATGAGAGGGATGTCGTCTTCCTCATCCTCGCTCCCCTCGCCCTGTATGATTAAGAAGTGACTTCTATTCATACACGGTATAACTGGGGGAAGGGAAAACCTTACCGCAGCGGTTTTCGCGGTAGTTTTCTTAGCCCTTGATGAAGCCCCTCCTGTGGTCTTTGCTTTTGATGATCCAGGAGTTAGCTCTTTCATCTTCCTGGTTTTTGAAGAGATTACCTTTATTCTCTTCGATGGAGCTTTCCCAAAGGGTCCCACATCCTCAGCAGGACGTTATGTGCTGATGGTTTGCCTCTCAAGTAGTTGTGCAACACAACAGATCATTTTTTGATGCTCGGCATATCAATGCAGTCCAGAGATAAGTTTTCCAAGAGAGGCTTTACCTTTTGACGTTTGTTGTTTCAAGTCGTTGCTGCAGTTGATTAAGCTTTGAGGTCGGGGAGAACCTTGAGTTCCTTCTGTCACCGCATTTTATGGTTTCAGAAGGTTGTTCATCATCTTGTCAATCTCAGATAAGGACAGAATTGTGCCACAAAAGCAAAATTATTGATATAGCATGTTTCATCAGTACTTTTGCATACTTCGTTAAGTCGAAGAGCATATCAGTGTTGTAGTCCAGGGTGTTGTCCGCCATGGACAAAACCTCCTAAGATGGATGTTCCCTTCTCTTCAAGGGACCTATCCTATTCTTCACAAAGTCACGAATGATATCTCATGTAGTTAACCCCTGGTGGGCTAAGTGAAGAATTACCTGAGCTTGTTTCTATAAATCCTGGCTCAAATTGGGAATGATGTCCATTTCACTGGTCTTCTCTGACTGATGGTTCTTGAACCAGAGATTGCTTTCTGAATGAATGGCACAGTAAAACCATTTTTGGCTCCATCCATGCACGGAGTCCCGCAGAGGAAGAAAGGGATAGTCTTTCTTCTCCCTTATGCAGAAGTAAATGCATCCGGTAGCGCTGGCACTCCTCGACCACGCAGAGAAGTAGAATCGCTGGAAAAGATCTATACTTGGTAAAACTCCAATGAATGCTTCGCACAAATGCTGGAAAATTGACAAGATCGGGATGGCATTTGGGTGACGATTTACCAGTTCCAGCCCAAAATGCGCCAATATATCATGAAAAAACTTGCTTTCTGGTAGACGAAATCTACATCACAAGAAGTCTTCGAAGATTACCGGTTCATTTTCATGAATGTCTGGGGTTTCTTCCTTTTTCCCTGCCTTCCGCTAGTTGATCAGTAGCTGTGAAGGAAGGATCTCCTCCTTCTCTAATGTTTCCAAGCTCTCGTCATCGCAAAAGTTTGATCGGGTCCATGAAGCCATTTGTGATGATGAAAATTTTAACAAAGATAAGAGCTTTTTTGGTGGCGGAGAATGCAGCAGTTGGAGCTGGGGGTTTTTTGCGGTGAAGCAGCTGCTAAGCAAGAAGGGTTTTTCCTGAGGCTTATCAAGCACGGTAACTCCTTTTATAGGGCCAACAACCCACTACCAGCTGCATTTAATTTTTTAGTATTTCCTCTTTACGGGTTTTTCTCATGAATTGCACCCGAAAAACGCTTCATTTCCTTGTTGGAATTTGAAACAAAATGAATCTTTTTTGGAAATCCAAACGTCATTTTATTTCAAATTCGGGGGCTACGATTCAAGTGATTATATGGAATTTTTTGCGGCTTAAATATCCTATGATTTTAGGATAATTTTGTAATTCTAGTACTATGATGATCTCAAAGTATATTATGTGATCTCAGTGCTATGTATGGTCGCAATGCTATTCTATGACCTTAGTGCTTCTTGTGGTCTCAATGATGTTCTTTGACCTTAGGACTGTCGCTATTCGATCATGGACAAAATACTTATTACCTGTGTATATTTTGGTCACAGAAGTATTTACCTGTAACCATTTTTCACATAGAGAATTTAAAAACTCCACCTGATGATTATAGGTTATGCGTAATCATTAAAAAACAGGGAGTTAAGATGTGAAGAAAAGGAATTTTATTTATTGCATTCTTTACATTGAAAAGGGATGTAGGCGACCAAAGCGTCGACTTGACCCGTAAGCAAATTACAAAGTTCCCCTAGAGTTAAGTTCATGTTGGAAGGATCAACACTAACTGCTCCAAGGGAGTCTGTGACATTCCTCAGGCTGTCTACATTGTTTCTCATTGAAATAAAACAATGAGCCCTGATCGCGTCAGAGAGGTCTCTTTGGTCTTGCGCAAAGTCTCTCTCCTTGCTGGTCAACCTTATTTCTTGACGTGCTCTCTGAAGGCTCTCTGTCAAGCACTCGATCACTGTCAAGGTGGTCCTGAGATAGTGTTCTAGGCTGGCAAGGCGCATCTCGAGAATCTCTTGGTCATCTTGGAGGGTTTTGCATAAGGCAGTTTTCTCTCCAAGGATAACCTGGATCTCAGCAAGTTGTTCACTGAGGACCCACAAAGCCTTCTCATCTTGTGAGATCAAGAGTTAGTCATAAGACATATCCAGCAAGGTTAAGGGTAATGTTTACCTTGGAGGCAGCAGATGGTCGAGAAATTGAAGGAATTGGCTCCAGAATGGTACCAATGTTCCTGTATTTTCAAAACAAGGTTGAGCCATACTTATCTATGCAATTCAGTTAAGAGGTAATACCAAAAATCTTACAACCTTGGTCCTGAGGAATTTGGTGTTAAAGACACTGTTGGCACAATGGCTGTTGACACATCCGCAGATGAGTGTGGAACAGAAGTGTAGAGCAATGGGATAGTCTAATCCTTGGTCTTCATCAGTTTTTCCGATGAAGTTCCACTTGATGACCTAGCATCATCTCCAAAGCACTTCTTCGAAGATGATGAATCGCCAAATACCTAAAGTATTTCGGAATGCATTACTCTGAAGAATTTTACTAAAAAGAATGAGGATTCGAATAGATGTTTTGAAGGAAGATTACCTTCTGAATCATCTCCGCAATAGTTTCTTCAATGTTTGAGTCTTCTCCATCATTTTCTATAACTCGTTTCAAATTTTGGTTCACCATTGAGAATGAGAATAGGGGAGAAGATTTGGAGTTGGAAGGTGCAAGGAAGTTCTTAAGACTTGGCAGGTGCAAACTATTGCATCAAGGTCATTATGCCTGATTTTGATGATTAATGAAAACAAGAATTTCAGACTAACTGTATTTCTTGAGCTATTTGGATACAGAGTTCTTTTGGCACAGATATGCAAGATGATCAAGAAAGAAGTCTTAAGAACCTAAAAAGATGAGACGTAAATCGCAAGATTGTAGTTGCAAACGATGTAAGGTAAAATCTGTTTTTATTTTTACCGATCTCGGTGTTTGGAGTTTGATCGGTTTAGAAATTTGTTTTAGTTTTAAACTATAATATAAAGAGAGGTTGCAAATTCTCTCTACATTTCCAGCATAAACCGATAAACTATTAGGTCACTGCATTTCATTCTCTTCGGTTGGATTTGATTTGATTTGATTTTTCAGATGAGTTTTTGGCAGTAGAAGTGTTTTTTGCATTTTCTAGAAAGATCTAGGCTTATCTGGGTTTTGCTAATTTTGACAAAAATACAGCCCTTTAAATTATCTTTCAAACGAGCTATAAAACTCTTAAATCGAATCTCTGGATCAAATGTTATGATTGTTTTTAGCCACGCTAACAGTCAGCATGTGATGCTGACAGTCAGCCTGAATGTAAGTTTGTTTAACTGCCATTTGTCCAGAGAGAGTGTCTTTTGAGAAAAAATTTTTTTTGCCTATGCTGACTGTCAGGATGTGTTGTTGACTGTCAGCATGAGTTTTTACCTCATCTGTTTTGTTTCTGAGTTTGTTTTAACTAGTCATTTTTGTGGTCGATGTTGACTGTCAGCATGAGCTACTTCTTTCCATATGCGACCACAAACGGCTAGCTAAGTTTTATCTGTGATTTTTTTCGAGTTGTGGTTGTGGATGCTGACTGTCAATATGTGCTGTTTTGTTTCCTTTTTCGACCACAACGGCTAGCTGAGTTTTCTCTGAGATTTACTGTTCACTGCTCGTGGTCTATGCTGTGCTAACTATCAGCGTGTGCTGTCACTTCTCAGCTCGAGCACAACGGCTCTTTTGTTCATTTGGACTATAAATAGAGGTTTTGAGCAGTTGTTTTAGATACCAAGTAGCCTCATTCTCTTCTACACATTTGAGCTTTAGTTCTTAGCATAAAAATCTTGATCTTTTGATCAAGTCGTGAGTTTTGTGATCTACCGAGTGTTCTGTTCGCATCATTTGCATACTTTTAGTTTCTTGGTGCTTGTTGGAGGTCTAG
Source organism: Pharus latifolius (assembly GCA_019359835.1). Lineage (NCBI taxonomy): Eukaryota > Viridiplantae > Streptophyta > Magnoliopsida > Poales > Poaceae > Pharus > Pharus latifolius. The sequence goes on from CM033323.1 coordinate 70,570,019, forward strand.
AAGAGACCTTGCAACTTATTACTCTTGGTGAACACCCTCACCTAGACAGTTTGGTGGCGTGGCCATTGATCTCTCCAGTTCGAAGATTGTCGGAGAGACTCGGCGTGATTGTAAAAGGCATCGGTACTCTCCTTTCCAGAGTGGACAACGAGCAACCACTAGTGAGAAATATCCTTCGTAGATATTGAAGCAAGACTCATTCATTTGAGTGCTTCAACAAGGAGTAAGAGAGACCGGGCGAGTCTCCAAGACCTCGGGAAAAATATTTGTTTTTGTTCTCTCTCTCTCTCTCTCTCTCTCTCTCTTTCTTTTTAGTTGTGCAATTTATTATTCCATTGTTTCAGTTCTCATTCTTTGCAAAATTTGTTTCATTTGAAAAGTTTTAAGGCCTCCTATTCACCCCCCCTCTAGTCGGCATCATCGATCCTACACGTGGTATCAGAGTGTGGTCTCTCCTTGAGTAGGCTTCACTGCCTAGAGAGAGGATGATGTCAAATGAGGGTTTTCATCTCGGTCATACCGGACGTGCGCCTATCTTTGATGGGACTAACTATCCTTATTGGAAAGTGCGCATGTCGGTATTTCTAGAGGCCAAAGGGCTTGATGTTTGGGACATAGTTAAGCTTGGGTTTACTCCTCTGGATGATCCGGCAAGTCACTCTGATGACGATAGGACAAAACTCCACCTAAACGCCCGTGCCAAAAATGCTCTCTTTGGCGGTTTATCTTTAAATGAGTTCAACCGTGTGAGCAATCTTACCACCACTCACAAGGTTTGGACCACCCTTGAGGAAATATACGAGGGCACTACTAAAGTCAAAGAGGAAAAGTTACTCATGATAAGGCAACGATACGAGACATTCACCATGTCGCCAACCGAGTCCGTGGATTCCATGTTTGCTCAGTTGAACAGCATTGTGAATGAACTCAAGGGGCTAGGAGTTGTTTATACTAACTTTGAAATTGTGAGAAAAATGCTCAGGGCTCTTTCAGAAAGTTTCGACACTCTCGTGACAGTACTCACCAACTCCGACCTGCCGACCACCACACCTACTGATCTCTATGGGAACCTCATCATCCATGAGATGCATCGAAAGGAGAAGAAGGAAGCGGCCGAACCATTGGAGACGAAAAGGAAGACGTTGGCTTTCAAAGCCGGCTCCAAAGATGACTCAAGCGATGGATCCTCCGAAGAGGATGTAACCCTTATGGTACAATACACTCAAAAACTTCTTCGCAGGTTGAACAAGAAGGGAGTCAACATCGACACACGACCAAAGGGGTCAAAGCAATCAAACTTCAAGGAAATCATATGCTATGGATGTCACAAAAAGGGACATATAGCCTCAAGATGTCCAAACAAGAACAAGATTTGGGACAAGAAGAAGAAATTCTTCAAGAAGAACAATGGTGCATCCAAAGAAGCTTGTTTCGGAGAATGGATGTCCGGAGGAGAAAGCTCTTATTCTGACTCCGATGATGAAGGAGTTTGTTCCAAGAAGCTAGCCGGACTAGCTCTCGGCAACATTAACACATCGACGAGTCCATCCCTTTGTCTTATGGCTAAAGGTGATGAAAAGGTATATTCTCATGACCCTTCATATGATGAACTAGTTGAGATGATTAGTGAACTGAATGAAGTTTTTGGAATGACAAAGAAGAAGTATAGATCGCTTAAAGAAGAGCATTCTTCGTGACGCACTCAATACTCAGAGTTAAAAGATTCATATGAAAGTCTTCTCATTAAAGATATCACTAATGCACCATCTAAGGTAGTGTAGCTATTTCTTGTGATCTAGTTGATAATTCCTCTAATGTTAATATGACTACAAGTTCTCTTGATATACCATGTGCTTCTAAAGAAATAATTTTAAATGAAAATAATGAACTTAGGCACAAATTGAAAATTAGAAAATTGTTACAAAGGAAAAGTATAGCTTGATCTTATTCTTAGCAAACAAAAATGCTCATTTAGAAAAGGACTTGGATACTTTCTGAAGAAAGGAAAGAAGTTAAATACAAAAACTATCTTTGAAAAAGCATGCAACACATTTTGCTTTAAATGCCATGAAACTGGTCATTCACATGATGCTTGTCCTTTAATGACTTCAACTTATTTTGATACTTGTTATATGCTCAAAAAGTCAAAGGAAGGATATGATATAGCAAAGTTTGTTGGTGCACCCATACTAAATAAAAAGAAGAAATCAATTTGGGTGCCCAAAGCTTTGATTGCTAACATCGAAGGACCCAAAAGAGTTTTGGTACCTAAAAGGACTTGATTCTTTTGTTTTTGCAGGTGAACTACAAGACCGATGGAAAACATTGGGTGCTAGACAGTGGATGCTCTGAACACATGACCGTAACAAAAATATATTCACCTCACTGGAAGATAACTCAAGTGAAAATCAAAAGATCACCTTTGACGACAATCGTCAAGGAAATGTGGTAGGCTTGGGTAAAATTCCAATATCCAATGATCTTTCAATTTCAAATGTTTTACTTGTTGAATCTCTGAACTTTCATTTGCTTTCTGTTGCACAAACTTGCGATCTTGGATTTCATTGCATTTTTTATCCTAAAGATGCTTCCCTTTCAATATGTCTTGTCTCTCAAACTTCAAAAGGTTGGCTATGGCATAGAAGGCTTGCACATGTTGGAATGCATCAACTTAAAAAGCTTTTAAAACGTGATTTGGTTGTTGGCTTAAAAGTTGTGAATTTTGAAAAGGATAAAACCTTGTAGCGCTTGTCAAGTTGGCAAGCAAGTAGCTACTTACATCCAATTAAGCATGTTCTTTCAACTTGCAAACCTTTGGAACTACTGCATATGGATTTATTTGGACCTTCTGAGTTCCAAAGTATCGGGGGTAACAACTATGGTTTTGTTATTGTTGATGATTTTACTCGCTACACCTGGATTTCTTTATTTCTCAAAAATCTGAAACCCCCGATGTTTTCAAAAGTTTTGCAAAACGTGTTTGCACTGAATTCGAACTTTCCATCAAGAAAATCTGCAGTGATTATGGTGGAGAATTTGTTAATTCAACTTTAGTTGATTTTTGTCACTCGCTAGGCATTAAACATAAATTTTCTACTTCTTGCACTCCACAGCAAAATGGAGTTGTGGAAACAAAAAATCGAACACAAATAGAATGGCAAGAACAATGCTAAGTGAGTATGACACTCCTACTCGCTTTTGGGCCGAAGCCGTGCATACTGCTTGCTATTCTATTAATCGGCTTTATTTGCATCCTCTTCTAAATTTAACTCCTTATGAGCTTCTTATTGGGCGTAAGCCAAATATTTCTTATTTTCAAGTTTTTGGTTGTAAATGCTATATCCTTAGAAAAAGAAACTTTGGTGGTAAATTTCAAAGAAAAGTAGATGAAGGCTTTTTAGTCGGATACTCCACCACTAGCAAGGCCTATCGAGTCTTTAATAAAAATTCTAGTTGTATTGAAGAATCATACGACATAGAATTTGATGAAACTAATGGCTCGCAAAAGGAGCAAGTCTCTTGTGAAGTTTCAGGTGAAGATGTTCAAGAAGCTGTGAAGAACATTACCGTTTCAGGTGAAGATCTTCAAGAAGCTGTGAAGAACATTACCATTGGAGACATCAAACCAAGAGAAGATGATCAAGAAGATGATGAAAATATTGAGAATGATGATCAACATACATCATCACCTCATAAGGATCCACCAGAACAAAGTCAAGAAGAAGCAGCACAAGAAGCACCAAGGCAACATCAAACCATTACCAAGGATCACCCTCTAGATCAAATACTGGGTGATGTCAGTAAGGGTGTTCAAACTGGCTCTCGTATTGCTTCTTTTTGTGAACATCATTCTTTTGTACCATCACTAGAACCTAAACTTGTAGATGAAGCTCTTAATGATCCTGATTGGGTAAATGCTGTGCATGATGAACTTAATGATTTCTCTAGGAATAAAGTTTGGACTTTAGTAGAAAGACCCAAGGATCTTAATGTGATTGGAACAAAATGGGTTTTAGAAATAAGCAACATGAAAATAGTGTAGTAATTAAAAACAAAGCTCGTCTTGTTGCATAAGGTTTTTCTCAAGTTGAAGGTTTAGACTTTGGTGAAACCTTTGCACCAGTGATATTTACTCGATTTGCCTTATTATTCTGTACATTCTCATGCTTTCACACATATTAGTCATTTTCTTCGGTATATGCCTAGATTATTCCAGATTAATTGCCAAATCGACCGGATTACTCGTTTTTCCAATTTTTATCGTAGGTCGGCGAGGATTGGATGGATTTTTGGCTAGCGGACGTGCGTCCTCGACTTAATCTGGGCATCGGATGATTCTTGATGGAAGTGCGCGTTCTCGCGAACGCGTAGGATCTGACCGCACCGAAATCGGAGTCTCCGGGGGCCCGGAATCCCAAACCCTAGCCACGAGGTCACATTTCTAAATTTCCCAAACCTTGAGGGCTTTTCTGCAAAAGTACAAAATTGCCCTTTTTACCTTGATGTCGGCCATCTGAGGCATTTGAGCCCGGTTTTGTTTTCTTTTTGCTTCTTCTTCTTCCTCCCTCAAACCTCCTCCACACCTCCCTCCACCTCGCTGCCGGTGGTGCTCCATCCCCTCGCCACTCCACCACTACACCCGATCCGGTCTCCGCTTCCATCCCGCCGCCATCTAGACCAACCCGCGCCTCCCATCGCCGCCTCCGCACCTCCACAGCGCCATCCTTCTTCACCAACTCCGGCGCCTTCTTCGTTTTCGGTCTCCTCTGCTAAAGACTGCTTCATCGCCTCTGCCTCAGCCGTCGGCGACTTCTTCATCTTCTTCCTCAACCCCGAGCTGCTACAGCTTCGACGACTACGGCCACATCTTCATCGACTCCGGCCGTCTTCTTCCACAGCTCCGGCGACCTCTGCGCCCGGCTTCTTCTTCGACTTCAAACTCTTGGCAACGATTCCCCTCTCTCAACCTCATTCTCTTCTCCCCCTAATCTGTTATTCCTGTGATGCTTGTATATAAACAGAGCTCAGTTGTGGATGATCAATTTAGTACTTGAGTAAATTTCAGTTAGATGTGTGTTAATTTCTCTGAAGTTGTAGTTCTTGGTGATCTTTCTACTTTTGTTTGTTTGATTGGGATTTAGAATTCTCCTTCCATTTCTGTTGATGGTGAATTGTGACTGTTGATTGGATCGCTGGACTGAATGGAATTGATTTGCTGTTTCTCAATTTTGGTAGTTGTATTTGCTCTGGTGTTCAACCTGGACTAGTTTCGGTAGTTGGGAAATTTTGAATCAATCTTCGGTCTGATTGTTGAGAGAAATAGATTCTAAGGCACCATTTTCCTGACTTTGTGCAATTTTCCACCGCTCGCCTGAGATACGATTGCAGAACGTTTCTTGTTAATCGTGTTTCAGTTGGTAAGACAAGTCGAGGCGAACCAACCCACATCCCTCTTTGCGGTTTTGTTTGATTTTCTGATTTGGATTTAGTTAGACATATTTTGCTCTCATCTAGTCCTTTGGGAGAGAACGACATACTCGCCTTCTACTGCAACCTCGTCCACTTGCGAGGCCTCGTTTTAGGTGGTATCAACCAGTAGCAAGACTTGAAGCTATTCGTATACTTCTTGCTTATGCATCAAATTTTAATATTAAGTTATTTCAAATGGATGTAAAGAGTGCCTTTTTAAATGGAGAAATATCTGAACTAGTTTTTGTTGAACAACCTCCCGGTTTCGAAGATTCCAAATTTCCAAACCATGTGTTAAAGCTATCTAAAGCTCTCTATAGTCTCAAGCAAGCTCCTCGAGCTTGATATGAACGACTTAGAGACTTTCTTTTATCAAAAGGTTTTAAATTGAGAAAGTAGACACAACGCTTTTTACAAAAATGATTGAAAAAGGTATTATTTTTGGGTCTACTAATGAATATTTTTGTCATGAGTTTGGAGAAATAATGTCTAGGGAATTTGAGATGTCAATGATTGGCGAGCTAAGCTTCTTTCTTGGACATCAAATCAAGCAACTCAAGAACGGAATATTCGTGAGTCAAACGAAGTATGTGAAAGACTTGCTCAAGCGCTTTGGGATGGAAGATTCTAAAGCAGTCAAAACTCCCATGGCCACAATTGGACATCTGGATATGGACAACAATGGAAAATCGGTTGATTCTAAACTCTATAGGTCTATGATTGGTAGCTTGCTATATCTTATTGCATCTAGGCCTGATATCATGTTTAGTGTTTGCTTATGTGCTAGATTTCAGTCAACCCCTAAGGAATGACATTTGATTGCTATTAAAAGAATCCTTAGGTACTTAAAATGCTACCCCAACCTAGGTCTTTGGTATCCGAAAAATGCAAACTTTGAATTAATTGGTTATTCGGATTCAGATTATGCGGGCTGCAAAATTGATAGAAAGAGCACGTCTGATAGCTGTCAACTTTTGGGGAGATCTCTAGTATCTTGGTCATCTAAGAAACAAAATTTTGTAGCTCTCCACTGCCGAAGTGGAATATGTGTCGGTGGGTAGTTGTTGTGCTCAAATTTTGTGGATGAAACAAACATTTTTGGATTATGAAATTACTTTCGAAAAAGTGCCACTCTTGTGTGATAATGAAAGTGCCATTAAAATTGTAAATAATCCTGTTCAACATTCTAGAACTAAGCATATTGAAATATGGCACCATTTTATAAGAGATCATGTGGCAAAAGGGGATATAGATGTAAGTTATATCAGAACTGAGATGCAGCTAACAGATATTTTCACCACACCTGTATATGAGACTAGATTTTTCTTTCTCAGAGGTGAATTAAATATATTTGATATTTCAAATGCTAGTTGATATGTTAAATGTCGTTGTATTGCAAATACCCCGGCAGGTTTTGTGGAAGATCCTAGCTAACGAACAATGACGTGAGCTGACCACATTACTGGTCACCTCCCGTCGGGCAAGCACAGAGAGTGACACAAGGGTTTATTCAGGTTTAGGTCTCAATGGAGACCCTAGTCCTGTCAATGTGTTCCCGACGTGAGTCGGCTGGGGGAGTTCTCTCGGGGGAGAGTGCTCCAAAGCATGCCTATTGGTTTTTTTTGTGTATTGAAGCAAATGAATTGTCCTTGGTTACAAGAGAGGGGTACAGGGGCATATATAGGCCCAAAAGAAGCAAAAAGACTAGACTACCCCGGCAGCGGCAGTTGGATCGAGGGGCATCAACGTCCTTCTTCTGGCCGAGGGGGCTGGCTGCTTGACAAGTGTCCTCGCCGATTCCCGAGACGTCCCTCACGTGACCCCCATGTGATCCTACCCAGGGCGGGGTCACCAGGGCCCTTGTCCCAGGGCCAATGGCGGCGCCTGAGACAGGGTCACCGGGGCCTTTGTCCCCGGGCCAATGGCGGCGCCCGGGACGAGGCTACCTAGGCTCTTGTCCTCGAGCCAAAGGCCGCGCTTGGGACGGGGTCACCGGGACCTTTGTCCACGGGCCAAAGGTGGCGCCCAGGACGGGGTCACCGGGACTTTTGTCGCCGGGCCAATGGCGGCGCCTGGGACGGGGCTACCGTGGCTCTGGTCCTTGGGCCAAAGGCAGCGCTCGGGACGGGGCTACCGGTGCTCTTCTCCCCGGCCCAAAGGCAGCCCCTGGGATGGGGTCACCGTGACCTTTGTCCCCGAACAAAAGACGTTGCCCAGGACGGGGTCATCGGGACCTTTGTCCCCGGGCCAATGGCGGTGCCCAGGACTAATCACCGGGACTGATCGAGTGGAGATTTCCCCCAACAGCAGCCCCCCATGTCCTGCGGGGACATGCCTGTCGTCCTGTGAGGAAATGGCCTGCATTACCGAGAACATCTCCCCTGACAAAACCTTTGGGCCCGAACGGCGCTTTGATTTTTGTGCTCGAGCTTTATGATGGCGTCGCCGATAATTACGACATCGCCTCGATTAGCGTACGCTATCGGCCATCATGGCCTCGTGCGGCTCAAAAATCGGTGCGTCATTTCGCGCGCGGCGTTTGAAAAGGATGGCTCGGATCAATCCTGAGGGGCCTACGTGTCCCCCATCGGGGCCTCGCAGGGGCTCTATAAATAGGCCCTTGGGGGCCCAGAGAGCTCACACCGAACCCTCATCTCCCAGTTTTTCACCGGCACTCTGGTCTCTCCCAGTAGCCTTCTCCCGAAAGCCTAGCCCCCGGTAGTGGAACCTTCTTGAAACTTAGCCACCGAAGTTTTTAACCGTCGAAAGTTGAACCAATGAATTAACCAATGAATTATTGCTACCATGTGAACTAGAAGTGTGTGACTCTAGAAATGGATCAATAGGGGAGTCACAAGAAACTCTAACATCTAATACACATGTTGAGCTAATAGAATTCTTGGCAAGCAAGGAGTCATAAGAATTTTTCAATTCTTGATGCTTCACTTTCAAAGATGAGTAATCATTCCTTAAAGTGCTAAGATTTTTAGTCATATTGCCAAGCAAGCCTTTTAACTCTATAATTATATCCACGAGCTCATTATTAGAGAGTTTAGAATTTGATACCGTCGAGTCGGATGCCGAATGGCATATAGAATTGTCTTGAGATGAAGATTCCGACTTTGACCCTTTCTTTCTACCTTTTCTTGAGCTCTTCTTGCTTGGTTTCGCCTTAGTCTTGCTAGGGCAAACCTCATCGTTTACGTCCTTGAGCTCGCTCGAAGATTCTTGATCCTCCGCATTTAAATCATTGTCCTCAATATGCTCGGAGGTGGAACACATGTCCTTTTCTTTGGACATTGCCTCATTTGACATAAGCATGTCAATGAGCTCGCTCGGTGTAGTGTTGGAAAGATCACCATTTTCAAGATCGGTGATGAAGTCTCCATAGCAACCCTCCGGCAACACTTGGAGCAATTTTCTGCAAATCTCTAGATCGGAAATATTAGCACCAAGGGCTTTGAGCTCATTTGTGATGTTGATCAAGCGATCATATATGGTGGAGAGTGTGTCATGCTCCAACATCACAAATACCTCATAGTCCCGCAATAATATACGCATCTTAGCGTGCTCATAGCTAGATGTGCCGATAAATAATGACTCAAGAGTCGACCAAACTTCGTGAGCGGTCGAACAATCACTCACTAGTTCTAGCACATCATGGCTAAGAGAATCAAGAAGCACACTTTTAGCATTTGTATTTAAAAGAAGAGTATGGTTATCCGAAGATAATGAGCTATCCATACCCTTTTGCACTAATCTCCATAATTTCAAATTTAATGCCTCAAGATGAGTACTCATCATGATTTTCCAACGTGTATAATTTGAGCCATCAAATTTAGGAGCAATCAATCCAAATTTCTCTAGCGAATTCATCCTTTCTCTCTAGCGGTTAAGCCGATAAATGAGAGACCTTGCTCTGATACCAATTGTAGGATTAAGGATGCCGACTAGAGGGGGGGGATTAGGAGGCTTTTAAAATTTCTTTTCAATTAAGTAATTTTAAAGAATAATTGAGAGACCTAAATTATACAATGAGGCTTAAAACAATTCAATCAACTAGTTGCATTCAACCATATGAAATATTTAACAATACATGCAACAATAGTGATATAAGCAATTGTGTCAAGATGAATATAAAGCAAATAAGAATTATGCAATTGACACAATATTTTTACCGAGGTCTCGGAGACTCGCCCGGTCTCCCCTACTCCTCGTTGAAGCGCTCACTCGGAGCCTCGCTTCTATATCCACGAAGGATATCTCACTAGGGTTGCTCCTTCTCCACACCGGATAGGCGAGCACCACACCTTTCACAATCTTTTGCCGGCCTCTCCGACAAACTTCAATTGGAGAGATCTCGGCTCTCCTCTGGCACCGTCTAGGCGAAGGCGATCGCCAAGAGTAACAAACCGGATGCACTTTCACTTGAATCAACCACGTGCTAGAAGCTCAATGATGCAAATGAGATGCTCAACACTCTAGCACTAGCAATCTAATGGAGATGAAGTGCACTAAACACTCACACAATCTCCCTCAAGCTCTCTCTCAAATCTACTCAAGATTTGGGCTCAATTCTAGCCTCTAAATGCAATAACACATATGCAACTCAATTGGCTAGGTTTTCAGCTGAAGAATGAAGTCTTTGAGCACCCAAAAATGAAGCCAGACACGAAGTATTTATAGTCTCAATGAAAAACTAGCCGTTTGCAAGAAACCGGGCCAAAAGTTGTACAGGCCGGACATTGTCCGGCCACTTCAGACACTGTCCGGCCAGTACAAAAATTTCAGCCGTTGCAAATGTGTCAGTGACCGTTGGGCGAAATTTGTGAAGGCCGGACGGATACCATTTGTCCGGACAGATGGATATGTCTCTGTTAACTCTCGGCTCAAAAAACTTGTACAGGCCGGACAATGTCCGGCCATTTCGGACAAAGTCCGCCCATAACGGACAAATGCCCCGGACGGATGCATTTGTCTCTGTTTCAATTTTCGGCTCAAAAAATGTGTACAGGCCGGACAATGTCCGGCCATTTCGGACACTGTCCGGCCACTTCGGACAGATAGCTCCGGACGGATGCATTTGTCTAGCCACTGCACACTGACAGTAAAACATGTATAACTTTTGATCCAGAGATCCGATTGAGGTGATTTTTGGCTTGTCAGAAAGAAAACTCAGAGCTCTACAATTTTGTCAACAGGAGCAAGACCTAGAAAGGTCTAAAAACTTCTATAAAACTCAGAAACTTTCCTGCTGTCAAAATATTCAAGCCAAAATCATCTCAAATGCAGTTTTAAAGTATTTGCACATACGGATTTGCCGTTTTCTCGCGGATGTGATTTGTGTCACTTAGCAACGACCACGACCACACAGGTCTTGACATCCGATCGAAAACAGGTGGTCGATAGGGTTTGGTCGAGCGTACGCAAGCGAGTCGAAGACTGGTACGACCAGTCCGAACTCCTACGACCACGCCCAAACCCTAAACAGAAAGCCGCCAAACAAGCGACACGACCACGACCACGTATCAACACTGATACGATCAGAACATGCAAATACGACCACGACCAGCTCTAGATAAATAAACCAATTTAAACAGCTGGCGATCACGACTAAGTGCAGTTTTCAAAACAATTAATCTAATACACATGAACTACACTTAGACTCACTAACAATGCAAGACACTAGTGCAAGATGATATGAATGCATCTGAGCTTCCGCACTAGATAGATTCAAGCTACTAGTTTCCGACCCCTCTTAATAGTACAGTCAAACTAGTAAAAAGAAACCTATCAACCCGGTTTGTCTCCAAACACCGAGACCGGTAAAACCCTAAGAAAACAATCCTTAATCTTGGATTTTACCTTAGGTGAAGTTCGACCTCGTGAAGTTCGACCGCTCGACGCTTGTCCCCGCAAGGCTCCACCTCGCTAAGCTTGACCTCGCGAAGCTCGACTACTTGACACTCGTCCTCGCAAAGCTCGACCTTGCTAAGCTCGACCTCGCTCGAGATGTCTCATATCGACTTCATCCTCTTCACACCCTTGCTCGCTTTTATCCTGCAATCAAACTGAGACTACAATACGTACACTCAATGCACAACATTAGTCTCATATATAAGTCGTCATTTATCACCTCCAGAGAAGCTACTCCACACAGGAGTTAGCTCAACGGTTTCTCTTTCAAATGACATGACAAACTATATTCAACGAGTAGCAAATGAGTATAAGATAAAATACAATCATATAGATCGTAGATGATAAACACATACGCACACGATCTATACTACTCATATCATGATATCAATCAACCTAGATGACCAAAGTGATGAGCTCCCCCTCAACATGTGCATCGATATAAAATCCACAACTGGAGTCATCAGTCTCAGATTTAACGTATTACATTTTGATCAATCAATCAGCACAAGCTTGATGTAACCACCGAGCTCATCCTCTACATATGCATCAATATCAAACCCGCAATCGAGAAAAACATCCAATTCAGGGTTTACCGATAATCAATTCAATTTACTTGTGCTAAATCCGGATTTATCTAAATTGTCATTTAATCATCAAATCTGATATCTTCATATTAACTTTAATCATCATGGATTTATCCAAAACGTCATTAATCATCAAAACCTAGATACTAAGATCTACCTAGATCCAACAATCTCCCCCTTTTTGATGATTGATGACAACACCTTTTATAATCTTAATAAATCCAAAACAGATTATTCAGCTCCCCCTCAATATATGCAATAGTATATCGGAACTGAACACACACTACTACAGAAGTGCATTCCACTAACCCTTATTTTCTAACGGTTGTAAGCAATCTAGGAAAAATCCGATAGAATAGGACGACAGCGGCGGAAAACCATCATTTTACTATCGGTTACACACTAATCCAACGTTAGTGAAATGCAAATACTTTTTACTATCGGTCATTACTGTACAAACCGATATAATATATTAAATAGTACTATCGGTTTTCCTTTTGTAACTGATAGTAAAATTGCGAACTTTATACTATCGGTTATTACTGTACAAACCGATATAATATATTAAATAGTACTATCGGTTTTCCATTTTTAACTGATAGTGAAATAACTGACTTTTTACTATCAGTTATTACTGTACCAACCGATATAATATATTACAATAGTACTATCAGTTTTTCGTTCGTAACAGATAGTAAAATTACTCACTTTATACTATCGGTTCGTACTGTATTAACCGATATAATATATTGAATAGTACTATCAGTTTTTTTCGGGTAACTGATAGTGAAATTACTGACTTTTTACTATCGGTTATTACTGTACTAACCGATACAATATATGAAATAGTACTATTGGTTCAACAACACAAACCGATAGTAAAATGACTTCATATACACTAATGGTTATGACAGGGGGACCTTATTTTACTATCGGTTAGTTTTGTTGAACCGATAATAAAATTGGACAACTTAATTAGGTCGACCCCTGCTCTGCGCTCTACATGTTGGAATCATTTCAGCCGCGCACAACTCCAAGCTAGAGTGATCTGGAGAAGCTAGTTGAGAGGTTGATCATATTTCCATCCCCCTCGGTATTGTCATCTTCTCATCACCTCTCTCTCTCTCTCGATCACTCTTTCACACTCTCCCTCTCTCTCTCTACTTGCAATTCATTAAACTAGATACATGTATCTCCAAGCTAGCTAGAAGGTTGGGTTGGCTAGCTAGCTATAGCTTGCTGAATTTAAGCAGCTAGCTAGCTGGCTCTTCCAATTAATGCATGCATCAAGTTAATTAGGGTTTCACATATACAAATCCATTTAATGTAATTAAACAGCTCATGTACACACATATGGCCTAGCTAATTATGTTTCATTCATATATGCATGCCCTGAGTCATTAATTATTTATTTGAATTTGTCAATTTTGTGAAATAATTGTAGATGGACCGAGAATATTGGATGTATGGAATAAAACGTACTACTGTTGAGTATTTGGAGGGTGTGAATGGATTTATTAAATTTGCTGAGCAAGAGAAGGCGAAGAAGGGAGAGAAAGATATGCATTGTCCTTGTATAGATTGTATGAACTTAAAAAGGTTCGGCAACTCTGATCAGATTAGGAGTCATTTGATTCGTCGTGGTTTTAACGCACGCTATACCCGTTGGATATGGCATGGTGAAGATCTTGAGGAAACGAGCACTACCGCTACCACTCAGCAGCACCCGGAAGTGGATTGCAGTAATGATGATCATGATCAAAACATTGATAATGTTCATTCGGAAGTCCATGTAGATGACGACAATTTAGATGAAATGTTACGTGATGTAGAAGAGGACTATAGCGAAAACGATTTAGCTAAATTTCAGAAATTAATTGTTGATTCTGAGAAGCCTTTGTTCCCCGGATGTGAAACATTTACAAAGTTGTCTTCTGTGTTGAGATTATATAACTTGAAGGCAAGCAACGGTTGGAGCGATAAGAGTTTCACGGCGCTATTGGATCTGTTAGCGGACATGCTTCCAGAGGGAAATGAGTTGCCAAGATCGGTTTACCAGGCCAAAAAACTATTGTGTCCGTTGGGAATGGAAATTGAAAGAATACATGCATGCCCAAATGATTGTGTTCTGTACCATAACGAGTACGAGGATTTGCATGTTTGTCCAAGATGTGGTGCATCGCGGTATAAGCATGGGGACAGAATTTATCACAATGGATGTGATGAGGTAAAGAAAGGGCCTCCGGCCAAAACTGTGTGGTATTTGCCTGTGATTCCCAGATTGAAACGGCTGTTTGCAAATCCGAAAGATGCGAAGTACTTGCGTTGGCATGTTGAAGGTCGGAAACAAGATGGAAAACTAAGACATCCAGCTGATTCCATTCAATGGAGAAACATTAACAGAACATTCGGTGAGTTTGGCGGCGAAGTGAGGAATATAAGGTTTGGGCTGAGTACGGATGGTATGAATCCACATGGAAATATGAGCAGTCGACATAGCACTTGGCCGGTTCTTTTATGCATCTACAATCTTCCTCCTTGGTTATGTATGAAGCGTAAGTACATCATGATGTCGTTACTAATTTCAGGACCCAGACAACCCGGGAATGATATTGACGTGTTTCTATCACCGTTAGTCGAGGACTTACAAAAATTGTGGAGAGAAGGGGTGCGGGTGTGGGATGCACATAAGCGAGAGAATTTCATGTTGCGGGTCATGATATTTTGTACCATAAATGATTTCCCGGCCTATGGAAATTTGTCGGGGTATAGTACGAAAGGAGTCAAGGCTTGTCCTATTTGCCTGGATGAAACTGAAAGCATGTGGTTATCGAACTGCAGAAAAACAGTGTACATGGGTCACCGCAGATTCCTTCCGATGCATCACGCCTACCGTAAGAAGAGGAAGTCATTCAATGGGAAGCCTGAGAAAGGATCAGCCCCAGTGTTTGTGACTGGTAAGGAGCTTTACTTGCGCGTGAAGGACATCAAAGTTGAGTTCGGTAAATGTTCTAAACCTCCAGGAAAAAATGTTTGGAAGAAGAGATCGATTCTTTGGGATCTGCCATATTGGGAGCACTTACAAGTTCGACATTGCATTGATGTCATGCACGTAGAGAAAAATGTTTGTGACAGTTTGATTGGTTTGTTGTTGAACATTCCAGGAAAGACGAAAGATGGCATCAACGTTCGCCGTGACATGCTCGACATGGGCATAAGGACTGAGCTTGCACCGTTGGAGAAGGGAAAGCGGACATACCTCCCCCCGGCCTGCTATACTTTGTCAAAAAGAGAAAAAACAGAACTCTGTCAGTGCCTACATGGTGTCAAAGTTCCATGCGGGTATTCTGCGAACTTGAAAAAACTTGTGTCCATGAAAGACTTGAAACTGGTTGGTATGAAGTCCCATGATTGTCATGTACTGATGTCACAAATACTTCCCATTGCTATCAGAGGCATTCTCCCAGTCAAAGTCAGAGAGACAATTACAAAGCTATGTTATTTCTTCAACACAATATCTGGCAAGGTACGTAAGCGTGTACTCCTAGCAAGTTAATTAGCTCCATTCGTGGAACTTGTCAGATTTTTTGGATCTGAATATTTGCTGCAACTGTGTCCTTGCAGGTAATTGATATGGATGGACTGGACAATTTGCAACGCGATGTGACTACCACTCTTTGTCAGCTAGAGATGTATTTCCCTCCATCCTTTTTTGATGTTATGGTCCATCTAATTGTTCACCTTGTCAGAGAAATTAAGTTTTGTGGACCCGTGTTCTTGCGCTACATGTATCCATTTGAGAGATTTATGGGTATCTTGAAGGGATATGTAAGGAATCGACATCGGCCTGAGGGCAGTATCATTGAAGGTTATGCCGCCGAGGAGGTGATCGAATTTTGCACCAACTATATGGCCGGGGTTGACCCAATTGGCGTTCCTACGTCTCGGCATGAGGGCAGGCTTTAGGGCATTGGAACGATTGGATTTAAAGCAGTCGTCCCCTCTAGTGATCTGTATGCAAAAGCCCATTTTTGGGTCTTACAGCACATGACGGGGGTGGAGCCATACATACACGAGCACAAGGAAATGTTACGGAAACGAAATCCCTCGAAGCCAGAGATTTGGGTCACCAGAGAACATAATAGGAAGTTTGCTGGGTGGATCGAAAATAGAGTCCTGCAAGCTTTTGAGGGCGATGTAGATGAAGATGTTACATGGTTGGCCAGAGGGCCTAGATTTACTGTAGGGACTTGGCAGGGGTATGACATCAACGGCTATTCATTTTACACAAAAACTCAGGACGAGAAGAGTGCTATGCAATGTAGTGGAGTGACACTACTTGCTATTTCAGAGGATGCCAGGGCAGTAAGAGCACTCGACTCATATTACGGTGTTATTGAGGAAATATGGGAGCTCGATTATGTATTACTTAAGATTCCTCTGTTTCGATGCTAATGGGTCGAAATCCCTCGAGGTGTTAAAGTCGACAATTATGGGTTTACTCTAGTCGATCTCAGTAGAGTCGCACACAAAGATGATCCATTTATACTTGCTGAGCAAGCCACACAGGTGTTCTACATCGTTGACCCGGCCAACCCAAAGTTGCACGTTGTCCTTCACAGTAAGAGACATATTGTTGGGGTCGAAGACGTTGTGGATGAAGAAGAGTACGATCAGTTCGACGAACTACCTCCATTTTTAGATGGAATCCTTCAATCTGTCCCTACCGAAGATATTGACGAAACAAGTTACCTGCGAGACGACCACGAAGAAGGATTATGGGTGGACAACCATTCTTGACTAATTTGCAATATGTAAGTGACGTATATTACTTGGATCGAAGAATGTTCAAATCATTTTTCAAAAATTCTTTGGGAAAACATACGTGATGCATTGAGAATCATTTCTGCAAATTTTCATTTCAATTGGAGTATATACTTGATTTGAGCAATAATTGATTCTTTTCACAAATATTTATGAAAACTGTAAATTTTCATTCCATGATTGGTCTTTACTGTTATTTTATTTCAAAATTATTGCAAGCCATTTGCATGGGGTTTCAGGTGTCTTTACAAGTGCAAAATGATGTACTGAGACCCATCTGTATTTGTTCTTAGGAAATACCTTTAGATCAATTTAACAGCATTATACTATCGGTTTCAACCTCCAAACCGATATGAAATTAACATATACTATCGGTTTATTGTCATAACCGATAGTAAATACAATACAAAATGATGTACTGAGATCCTCTGTAATTCTTCTAAGGGAAATCCTTTAGGGTCAATAGCATTGTATTTTACTATCGGTTATAACTGTGAAACCGATATGAAATTAAACGATACTATCGGTTTAGTGTTCACAACCGATAGTGATTTACACTGTGTTATGATCCCCTGTTCTTAGTTTACTATCGGTTTAGTGTTCACAACCGATAGTGATTTACACTGTGTTACGAAAACCCTAACTTACATTTTTTACTATCAGTTTTGTGGTGATGAACCGATAGTAAAGATTCATTTATTAGGTTATAACCTGCACGATTTTCCCTCCAGTGCAACTGATCACATTCCAAATCGAAAAATACTCGCGCGGAAAACCCTAGAATCGCCGACGTTCGCTTCTTCGCTCCTCTGCGCCACTAGTTCTCCACCGCCTCCGGCATTGCATTGCGCCACCGCCTCCGGCATTGCATTGCGCCACCGCCTCCGGCCACTCCACGATCCACTGTAAGTGTTCTTGACCAAATCGCTCGCGTGTATTGCTTAATTTTGTATGCAATGGTTCATATCCCGTTCCATGGATTACAAATAGAAACCTAGAGTAAAATTCATGAACTACAAACTTGATAGCTATGAGAATGACAGAATTGATGAAAATCATAGCAATTTGTCATACAGTGTAGTTCACTCTCGGTTTCTTACTCAGAACCGATAGTAAATACCCTAAAACTAAATTTTCTGTTAATTATATCCCATTTCTAATTTTCATCTGAAATTTTGGTTCATTTATATTTTAACATACCTTATGTTCCTGCTGAGCAATTACTTTATGTTCCTGCTGAGCAATTTTGGAAATTTTTCCTAATTCAGACTTGATTACTATCGGTTTGACTTGGAAAACCGATAGTAAATAGTAGTGCCATCATATTTTGCACAGCTAATTTGAATTTTCTGTGAATTACTTCCCATTTTCTAATTTTCATCTCAAATTTAGGTTCATTTAAATTTTAACAGACTTTATTTTCCAGCAGAGAGATTAGCATAGTTTGCACTGCTAATCTTTTAAATTTTCCTGAATATAGACCTTAGTACTATCGGTTTTCCTTTCAAAACCGATAGGAAATATAGTATTTGTTAGTTTGCACTGCTCATCTAAATATTCTGTGAATTACTTTGTCATGTACCTTTCTTCATATCAATTGGATGGTTTGTTCATGGTATTTTAGGTAAAGCCATGTCGGCATCTTCCTCGGCTGATACTAGTGATTCGGCGAGGGCGAACGTAGATGGCGCTGCCTCGTCCCAGCGCAAGAGGAAGGCGCGAGGCGCGACGATGTTGGGTCGTTTGGCCAAATGCGCGGATCTTTCCTGTGAGTTCAACCAGTTCGGGAGACCGATCGGGAAGAACGCCGGGCACTATGCTGCCTATGTTGGCTTGTTGGCGAAGGAAAGGGTGAAGATCACCGTCCAGAGCTGGAAGGACGTCAAGGCCGACGAGAGGGATAGGCTGTGGGCGGAAGTGAAGGTAAAATTAATCAAAATCACTGAACTCTTGAGTAATCACATTCCCTTGGTTTATCCTAGAGATTAGGTAAGTCCTACTTATATGCACCATTTGAAACAGGCCAAGTGGAACATCCCGGACGATGGTCCCAAGATAGCTTGCTTGAAGGACATGAACAACACGTGGAAAACCTTCAAGAGCGTCCTCGTCAGTACCTTCCTCGCTAAAGGCGAATCTCCATGCGAGAAGTACCCCTTCATAACGGAGGAGGTATGGGAGCAATTCGCCCAACAGAAGGGGACTCATGAGTTCAAGGTATGAATGGTTCCTTTGCTTGGTTACACCATTGTATGCAGTAAGTAGTGTGCATTAATTTTCTTGTTTCTGGTACGAAGGCCCTCAGCGAGAAGAACAGGGCCATCCAGAGGAGGAACGACCACCCACACCTGCTCGGCTCTCGCAGCTATGCGGGGAAGGAGGAGCAGTGGAAGAAGGGTGAAGACGAGGCGTCGCATTTCATCGACTCCCCTGACCTACCACTCTCCGAGATCCGCGATCAGCGATGCAAGCGCTGGTGGCTGGCCAGAGGGACCGTGTCGGCCACGGGGACTGTGGCATTCCCAAACCCCAGGGACGTCGAGGTCATGCAGCGACTCGTAAGTTGGCTAACTATGATCACTAGTGTGCACACAAGTTTGTATATATTTCTTCCTCACAATGGAGAGCTTTCAATGTAACAGATCTCTTGCTCGAAGGAGGCGACCGAGGGATTGTTCAGTCCCCATAGGGAGAACGACATCCTTACCCGGGCTCTAGGGAACAAGGAGCATCCAGGGAGGACGCGAACCATGGGGGCTGTGGTGCCATGGAAGGAAGGCTTCTCGGACCCCGGGCAAAAGGCGAAGAAGCCTGGCAGCTGGAAGGAAAGGGAAGTGGAGCTATCTCAGAAGATACGGGCAGATGTGACTACACAATTCGCGGACATGTTCACTCAAATGAACGAGAAATATGAACGCCTAAGACGAGTTGCACAGTCCAAGGGTTTAGATCCAGCTGCCGAGGTCGACGCTGCCGGCCGAGTAGTGTTGGCTCGAAGGTTCACGTGGATCCGGTGGACCTGATCGAGGTATTGCAACTCTTGAGCTATATATGCAGTTCGTCTGATGCCACTCCCGTTACGTTAGAATTGTTTCGCTAACCTGTTATAATTGTTGCAAATTGCAGAAGCCGGAGAGCTGTACCCTATTGATCAACATAGGCGACAAACCTGTTGCGGTTGCAAACGGGGTCGTATACCAGTCTTGGGAGGATGTCCGGATCCACTGTGTACCTCTGGAGCCTGGATTCGCAAAGGTACAGGTGGACATGGCCCTCCCGGGCTACAGCTCTTTTCCGTTGCCCGTCCCAACGGACGAAATGCGGACAATTGGCGAGGCATTGGGCTCGTACATACAGTGGCCCAAGAAGGGTGTTAGACTACAGGAGGTAAACCCTAGCCATTCTAGCTTACAACTCAGTTAATATACTTAATTTGCAAAATCTAATTTAAGCGTTTGTACTTAAAGTGGACGATGGATACCAGCACACTTCCTGAGGACACCACCCCCGCCACAACGCATGAGCGAACTCCTTCGGCCCCCATGCCTCCTCCGACGGCCTCAAACCCTTCGCCATCAAATGAGGCCGACGGCACCACACCCCAACCTTCGAAGGTATACACTCGCTCCCTGCCCAAAGGCAAGGGCAAGGCCAAAGGCAAGGGCAAGGCCAAAGGCAAGGCCAAACAAAGCCAGCCGGGTACGTTCAAGAACGGGTCCCCACTCGTGTCGGAGTACCTTCTGCGCAATATGGATCAAATAACCAGAAGTCTCCACGAGTGGTACCTGACCCGGTCTAGGCGCCACATCAACTTCTTGGTTCACTTCAGGCCAGCCCATTTTCACCGTGAGCCCGGGAGCATATCGGTGGCCCACGAGGATTTGTTCGACCTCCTCAACTGGCGGGAGCTTGATATGTCCATCATACGGACTGGAGTCCTGTGAGTGTGCTGTTGTCTGAAGTTATCACAGTTCGTTTCATAAATCTAATCACTTTTTGTATGCACTACTTACTAATGTCTACTTTGCATCCAGGTGCATGTATAGGCTGGCGTCGATGAGGGCATGTGACAAGGTGGGTTTCCTCGACCCAGAGAAAATAAGCCTCACGATGCTAGAGCACGACCAAGCACATGCGGAGGAATACATATCAAGGGCACTACTAGCGCAGCAGGACCGAGAGTTCATCCTTGCGCCGTACCACCAAAGGTTAGTGCATTTCCTACTAATTTAACTCATTCTTGTATGTTACGCCTAACATATGTATGAAACGGTTCGCTTATATATGCAATGTAGGGGCCACTGGGTCCTCGCCGTCATTTGCCCATGGATGAATGAGGTCTATTACCTCGATTCGATGAGCGACAAGGTGGTGCATGTTTTCACCCTCACATGGCACATAGACGCGTAAGTAACATAGTTGTCTTAAATTTTTCTCTGACTAGCTAATTAATGATAAGATATTAATCGGCAATGCTAAATTAAATACAGGGCTTTCAAAAATTATGCTAGTGCTGGAGGGAGGCATGACGCGTCGAAGGGCACAACAATTTCTTGGAAAGAATATGAGGTAATTAATACGGATGGAAGTACTCATGATGAGTCTTTTAATTTAAGCTTAATTAGTTCTTTCGAGTTAATGTGGGTTTATGTCTTTGCATATGCAATTTTTCCAGTGCCATCAGCAGCCACAATCGTGGGAATGTGGCTTCTATGTCATGAGATTCATGTATGACCTGATCAGGAGAAACTTTGCCCAATTCCCTAAGGTAACTATTTTTCCTGACTCAAAGTCGAACTTTAATTGGATGTGACGTACGATCCTAACTTCATACACGCATATATGCAGAGCAACATGTTGAAAGAGCAATATGAGTTGCCTCAATTGAAGGAGCTGCGAACAATTTGGGCTCAATATGTCATGGAAGAAGTGGCTATCAACGATCGATAGTAACTGACTTGTGTTGATTGTTGTATTTGTGAATATATATTGAATGTGTTGATTCATTGATTTGTGAATATATGTGAATAGATTCATTGATGTATTTGTGAATAAACTCGATCAATATGTGCATAAATTCAGTCTGTCCAATGCATGTGTATATTACTGTATTAGTGTATTTGTGAACAAATTCAATATGTGAATATTGGTGAATATTTGTAAATATTGGTGTATTTGTGAATGATCCAATGTATCTCTGTATTGCTGTTTGTATATTGCTGCATGTATCTCTGTATTGCTGTATGTATATTTGTAAATATTTAGTACTAACCGTGCCACTACATAACCGATAGGAAAAACTAATATTACTATCGGTTATATACTACAACCGATAGAATAAAGTTTTCAGTACTAACTGTGTCTACACAATACTATCGGTTCATATTCAGAAATCGATAGAATAAAGTTTCCTGTACTAAACGAGTCTATAAAATACTATCGGTTATATAATATAACCGATAGAATAAATATTTCAATACTATCGGTTATATACTACAACCGATAGAATAAAGTTTCCAGTACTAACTGTGTCCACACAATACTATCGGTTTATATATAACAACCGATAGAATAAAGTTTCCAGTACTAAATGTGTCCACAAAATACTATCGGTTTATATAAGAGCCGATAGAAAAAAACGTTTATATTACTATCGGTTTAGATCCTAGCCGATACAAAAGGCCTAAACAATACTATCGGTTTATATACGAGCCGATAGAAAAAACTTATACAATACTATCGGTTTAAAACCGAGCCGATAGAAGAAATAGTCGATAGCGATTAGTGAACGTTGGGATTGTAGATGTTTTACTAACGGTTTTTGAACCGATAGAAGTGTGCTGTCCTCTACTATCGTGCCGACCACTATCGGTAAGAGAACCGATAGTAGAGTGGATTTTTAACAGATAGTGAAAAGCATTTCTGTAGTAGTGACAATATATAATTATATGAGTTTAGAGATATAAATGACAATTGAGCACAAGTTCAATCAAGTCATTTTCCAAAATATCAACTATCTCAATTTTCTCTAACTCAAATATCTCTTCCAAAGATTGATGTTAATGATATCAAATAATATCTCTCCCCAAATATCATTTATCATCCTCAAATATCATTTATCAATCTCAATTTACTTCTATCATCTTTCTCAGATATCAATGTCAATTCTATCAAATACCAATCTGTACCAATTTGATATCTATCTCTCCCCCTTTGTCAATTAACTCTACTGACTCTAATGTCTCCCAAATTCTCTCTAAATCTCTTCCCCTAAGGCTTTCTCTAAGGCTTATCTCTAAAACACTCTCTCAAATACTATCATTCTCTCTCAAATACTATTTCTCCCCCTTTGTCATCAAGCACAAAAAGGAAGTATTGAGAACTTAAATTTGGAGAAACGATATTTTCTAGGGCATGAGATTTTATATGAAATGGTTTTTATGCAAAGGCATGATTTCAAGAAGGTTTGTTTCAAGGGATTTTGAAAATCACATTCAAAATATGGAGAAGATATCAAAACAATTAACATACAATGAATATATCGATGTCATTTATCTCTACGGCATTTGATCCATTTTCAATCATTCAAAGTCTTGATGCATTTAATAGTTTGATGTGAACATATCCGCTAGATGCATATTTTTCATATCATGATTGATCTCTAAATCTCTTTAAGCCACAAAGTCTCTTAGACAATTATGTCGTATATCAATATACTCTAATTAAGAGTTTTGAATCAAATTGTTCACCATTTTTACGGCACTTTCAATATTTCATAAGTGGCATTAATTCGAAGGCAATTCTATAATCCAATGTTTTGTTTCATCCATAAGGATTTAAGCATAACAACCACCGAATGTACTCTTTTGAATTTTCTTGCAAATCATAGGATCCGAATCCAAATAATCAAGTAATTCAAAATTTGTATTTTTGGATATCAAAGATCTATCTAGGATTGCATTTCAATTACCTAAGAATGCATTTCATGGCAATCATATGACATTCCTTAGGAGATAATCGAATTCCAGTATATTTGCAATCACTAAATATGATGACGAGTCTAAATGCGGAAAAATAAAGCAAAACTATCAATCAAGAATCGATAGAGTTTAGAATTGACCGCTTTTTCGTGTTTGTCCATGTCGAGATGTTTATTTGTAGCCTTGAGAGTTGTAATGGCTTGATCATCTTCCATTTCTAGGCTTTTGAGCGATTGCGTCACATGCTTGAATTTACTCTTGAACATCGCATTCTTGAGTTGCTTGATTTGTCGTGCATGGAAGTGACTTTGCTCTTGGATCATCTTGCTTTCCCTAAGTATCATCTTTGAAACAAGTTCTTGACAGAGGGATTCATTAGTGGTAATGATAATAATGTCATCAATAAATTTGATTCACAAGAGAATATAATGTTTCGATTGAATGTTTAATGATGATTGCTTCAAACTTCTCATTTTGAAAATCATTTGATATAAGAGAGGATTTTGAGCTTTTAAAACCACTCAATTGGAAACAATAGATTCAATCCTCAAAATTCACTTCTTTTGGCATTTAACTCAAAAAGAACATACAAATGAAGGATATGCCAAACTAAGGTTTGTCGAAACATTTTTAGGTCACAAGGTGAGAGAAATGCATATGACCTATTGAAAGTTCAAATTTTCACAAAAACACTCAAATCTCAAATTCATGCGAATCATGCTTCAAATTCATAAGAACCATATTTGTTTTGGATATGCAAAAACACAATCACAAGGCCTTTCCAAAATCCCATCATAGGAACAATGCCGAGTTGCAAATATAGGAAAAATGGGAGCAAAGATGTAACCAAAACAGGAAAGGAGAAGAACCAGCTGAAACTTCTGAAATTTGTGATTTTTTGCAATTTTGCTTCAACCATTGATTCAAGTTCCATAAGAGGTTTGAATATCATGACATGAACTTAGTTGAATACCAATTGAATGAATTTTATTTGAAGGAGATCATGAAATCAATTTTTGAAAAGTGATTTTTGGGTAAAAGAGTAAAACAAAAATGATTTTCATGAAAAGCTTCAATTCTTGAAGAATCTCGGATTTTTCTGAAGTTTTGGACTTAGATGAGTTTGAAATACCATTTCAAACCAAGACATGGAAGAAAGTTTAGTCCAAATAGTCAAAATCACAAAAATGCACTTTTGGGTATTTTCGGGTCAATAGCCATTTTCGGGCGACCTAGGATATGTGATAATTTGAAAACCATAGGCCTTTTGAAGTTCAATATGAACTATCTTCGGGTGAGTGAGTTCTAAATGTTTCATGTAGAAAGCTTTTATCAAATCTCAACACATCTTGTTTTATGGAAATAAATCTTTTTAGGCCAAAACAAGATCCCGAAGACTTCAATTTTGTCCAAATTTTGCATTTTAGCTCGAAACTCTTTTGTTTCACTTTCAAAACCTTTGAAATCATATTTCAAACATATTTATGAAGGTTTTGAAGTAATTTTGAACATTTTGAAGGTTTTGAGCTCTTTTTACATTTTTGCTCGTAAAAGACTCTTCTTACCAAAAGCATGCACTCTTTGATACATATGCACAATTAGGGTATGCAAGGATTCAATAACTTTGAATTTGCTCCCCCTAAATGTGTCAACCAAGTTTTGTCATGAAAAATATGCAAGAGATGAAAATGATCCATTTGAAAATCAAGAGCTCAACAATAATCCAAAATGACTCAAATCGAGAAGACATTCAAATAAGCACTAAAACACATGAAAAGTTTCATAGAGATAGAACACATCAACACAAGAACTTTCCATGAAGATCTAAGATTCAAATATTTTAGTCATTTGAAAGAATTGAGAGATTAACATCCAAATAGATTAAAATTTTCTTAAACATGTTGGCTTCTTTATAATCATTAAAACATATGCAAACAACTTCCAAAAATACCAAAATAAATTTTGGAGATAGATAATGCAATGAGGAACAATATTTCCTTTTATAGTGAAGCCAAATTCTGATCCAACAAAGAGATATGAAAAAGACAAAATTTGATCAGATTAAAGATTCAGATTTCAGGTTTCAGGTTTCAGAAATTTATTTTACACTTTTAAACACACCTGAAAATCTATGAAAATGACTTCCAATAATTTTGAAATAAATTGTCAAGAAAGACCAATCATAGAGGATAAAATTTAATATAGAAACTTTCTTCAAATAGTCAACCAATAAAGAGATATGAAAATGACAATTCAGCCCAAAACCACGAGAAAACTGAATTTTGCAGATTTCTTTTTCAATTTGTGAAAAGTGTCAATTTTTCTCAAATCAAGTCTAATTGGGATGAAAATTTGCAGGAATGAATTTCAATGCATCAAAAACATTTTCCAAAAAGAATTTTCCAAAAAGGATTTTTTAATTGAGAGTTATGGTCTAATGAACCTTGTGTTAAGCAAAAAGGTTGAAAATCGATAAACTTTTGCAAATTGAGTTCAAATTTGATTTTCATTGGATTTTTGACATGAAAGGGCTTACATGAGTTGAACATATCATTTTGAACCAACACTCGCAAATATGGACCATCAAAATAGCTAAACTCATGTTTTGCATATTTAGGGTATTTTGTGTCAATTCAAGTTTTTCGGTGAGATTCAATTACCCATAACTTTCAAATGAGAACTCTTTTGAGAAAGTTTTCAATTTCAAACTTCTTCGGATTAAGAGTATCTAGGAGTTTTGTAAAGCAAGTTTTTGCAAATTCCAAATAGATTGTGATTTGCGTTTGAAAACGATTTTGTTGAAAAACAAGATAATCGAAGATCCTTTTGAGGCTAATTTTCAATAGAAATACTTTTTAACATCATTTCTTCATCCAAAGCCTCTAAAAACCTTTTAAATACGTTTTGAAGACCATTTAGATAGAAAATGATGATTTTGGGCCTTTTGAATGGAAATTTGCCATTTTGACCAAATGAGCTCATTTTAAAACTTATAATTGTAATTTTGAAATATTTCACATAAAGGGTTGTGATGAGCAACGGAAGCATTTTAAATTACAACCCTTAGAGATGCAACAATGTAAGATTTAAATTTTCATTCTTTTGCAAAATTTGCCATATGGATTAAAACAACAAAGAATAAAGGAGAAGATGCAATGCAAATGTTTTTATTAAACACATCAAAAAGATTTAAGCTCTTTTTGGTACCCAAACCATACGAGGCCCTCTAGCCTTGTCGCATAGGTCTTTTGGTACCCAAATTGCTTTATCTTTAGGTTTTTGAAAATGACAATGAATAGGTTTTGCAATTAAACCCTTTTTAGAGCAAGAAATCAAATAAGAGCCAAAAGAACCAATTTCAAAAACATTAGATGCACACTTATACGAATGTTGCCCTTTTAAGTGATATGATAAACATGAAGTATGAGAGGGCTTTTTGAATGAATTTGTATGAGTGTGATAAAGTATATAATGCCTCTTACTAGTTGAGTATGAATGATTTAATTTTCCCTTTCTAAATGATTTTTTATGATCTAAAGGGGGTTTAGTAAGCATGGCACTCCTCATATGACATCTAGTAAGGTTATTGCCCAATCTATTTACTATAGTCTTTAGTTCATCATTTTCAATTTTACGTTCTTGAGATGATTCCGTGTTAATACATGACTTATGATAGGAACATGGCGGCATCTCATCACTAGTTGATGAACTAGAAGGCATAGCACAAAAATCACTAGATGAATCATGGTATGAGTTACTAGTATCGTCCTTACAAGCATGTGAATCTATAAATGAATCATTTGACAACTTATGACATGAAGTACTAGTGTTCACAAAGCTAGCATTTGAATTTAACCATGAATTAACCAATGAATTATTGCTACCATGTGAACTAGAAGTGTGTGACTCTAGAAATGGATCAATAGGGGAGTCACAAGAAACTCTAACATCTAATACACATGTTGAGCTAATAGAATTCTTGGCAAGCAAGGAGTCATAAGAATTTTTCAATTCTTGATGCTTCACTTTCAAAGATGAGTAATCATTCCTTAAAGTGCTAAGATTTTTAGTCATATTGCCAAGCAAGCCTTTTAACTCTATAATTATATCCACGAGCTCATTATTAGAGAGGTTAGAATTTGATACCGTCGAGTTGAATGCCGAATGGCATATAGAATTGTCTTGAGATGAAGATTCCGACTTTGACCCTTTCTTTCTACCTTTTCTTGAGCTCTTCTTGCTTGGTTTCGCCTTAGTCTTGCTAGGGCAAACCTCATCGTTTACGTCCTTGAGCTCGCTCGAAGATTCTTGATCCTCCGCATTTAAATCATTGTCCTCAATATGCTCGGAGGTGGAACACATGTCCTTTTCTTTGGACATTGCCTCATTTGACATAAGCATGTCAATGAGCTCGCTCGGTGTAGTGTTGGAAAGATCACCATTTTCAAGATCGGTGATGAAGTCTCCATAGCAACCCTCCGGCAACACTTGGAGCAATTTTCTGCAAATCTCTAGATCGGAAATATTAGCACCAAGGGCTTTGAGCTCATTTGTGATGTTGATCAAGCGATCATATATGGTGGAGAGTGTGTCATGCTCCAACATCACAAATGCCTCATAGTCCCGCAATAATATACGCATCTTAGCGTGCTCATAGCTAGATGTGCCGATAAATAATGACTGAAGAGTCGACCAAACTTCGTGAGCGGTCGAACAATCACTCACTAGTTCTAGCACATCATGGCTAAGAGAATCAAGAAGCACACTTTTAGCATTTGTATTTAAAAGAAGAGTATGGTTATCCGAAGATAATGAACTATCCATACCCTTTTGCACTAATCTCCATAATTTCAAATTTAATGCCTCAAGATGAGTACTCATCATGATTTTCCAACGTGTATAATTTGAGCCATCAAATTTAGGAGCAATCAATCCAAATTTCTCTAGCGAATTCATCCTTTCTCTCTAGCGGTTAAGCCGATAAATGAGAGACCTTGCTCTGATACCAATTGTAGGATTAAGGATGCCGACTAGAGGGGGGGGATTAGGAGGCTTTTAAAATTTCTTTTCAATTAAGTAATTTTAAAGAATAATTGAGAGACCTAAATTATACAATGAGGCTTAAAACAATTCAATCAACTAGTTGCATTCAACCATATGAAATATTTAACAATACATGCAACAATAGTGATATAAGCAATTGTGTCAAGATGAATATAAAGCAAATAAGAATTATGCAATTGACACAATATTTTTACCGAGGTCTCGGAGACTCGCCCGGTCTCCCCTACTCCTCGTTGAAGCGCTCACTCGGAGCCTCGCTTCTATATCCACGAAGGATATCTCACTAGGGTTGCTCCTTCTCCACACCGGATAGGCGAGCACCACACCTTTCACAATCTTTTGCCGGCCTCTCCGACAAACTTCAATTGGAGAGATCCCGGCTCTCCTCCGGCACCGTCTAGGCGAAGGCGATCGCCAAGAGTAACAAGCCGGATGCACTTTCACTTGAATCAACCACGTGCTAGAAGCTCAATGATGCAAATGAGATGCTCAACACTCTAGCACTAGCAATCTAATGGAGATGAAGTGCACTAAACACTCACACAATCTCCCTCAAGCTCTCTCTCAAATCTACTCAAGATTTGGGCTCAATTCTAGCCTCTAAATGCAATAACACATATGCAACTCAATTGGCTAGGTTTTCAACTGAAGAATGAAGTCTTTGAGCACCCAAAAATGAAGCCAGACACGAAGTATTTATAGCCTCAATGAAAAACTCGCCGTTTGCAAGAAACCGGGCCAAAAGTTGTACAGGCCGGACATTGTCCGGCCACTTCAGACACTGTCCGGCCAGTACAAAAATTTCAGCCGTTGCAAATGTGTCAGTGACCGTTGGGCGAAATTTGTGAAGGCTGGACGGATACCATTTGTCCGGAGAAAACGTCCGGACAGATGGATATGTCTCTGTTAACTCTCGGCTCAAAAAACTTGTACAGGCCGGACAATGTCCGGCCATTTCGGACAAAGTCCGCCCATAACGGACAAATGCCCCGGACGGATGCATTTGTCTCTGTTTCAATTTTCGGCTCAAAAAATGTGTACAGGCCGGACAATGTCCGGCCATTTCGGACACTGTCCGGCCACTTCGGACAGATAGCCCCGGACGGATGCATTTGTCCGGCCACTGCACACTGACAGTAAAACATGTATAACTTTTGATCCAGAGATCCGATTGAGGTGATTTTTGGCTTGTCAGAAAGACAACTCAGAGCTCTACAATTTTGTCAACAGGAGCAAGACCTAGAAAGGTCTAAAAACTTCTATAAAACTCAGAAACTTTCCTGCTGTCAAAATATTCAAGCCAAAATCATCTCAAATGCAGTTTTAAAGTATTTGCACATACGGATTTGCCGTTTTCTCGCGGATGTGATTTGTGTCACTTAGCAACGACCACGACCACACAGGTCTTGACATCCGATCGAAAACAGGTGGTCGATAGGGTTTGGTCGAGCGTACGCAAGCGAGTCGAAGACTGGTACGACCAGTCCGAACTCCTACGACCACGCCCAAACCCTAAACAGAAAGCCGCCAAACAAGCGACACGACCACGACCACGTATCAACACTGATACGATCAGAACATGCAAATACGACCACGACCAGCTCTAGATAAATAAACCAATTTAAACAGCTGGCGATCACGACTAAGTGCAGTTTTCAAAACAATTAATCTAATACACATGAACTACACTTAGACTCACTAACAATGCAAGACACTACTGCAAGATGATATGAATGCATCTGAGCTTCCGCACTAGATAGATTCAAGCTACTAGTTTTCGACCCCTCTTAATAGTACGGTTAAACTAGTAAAAAGAAACCTATCAACCCGGTTTGTCTCCAAACACCGAGACCGGTAAAACCCTAAGAAAACAATCCTTAATCTTGGATTTTACCTTAGGTGAAGTTCGACCTCGTGAAGTTCGACCGCTCGACGCTTGTCCCCGCAAGGCTCCACCTCGCTAAGCTTGACCTTGCGAAGCTCGACTACTTGACACTCGTCCTCGCAAAGCTCGACCTTGCTAAGCTCGACCTCGCTCGAGATGTCTCATATCGACTTCATCCTCTTCACACCCTTGCTCGCTTTTATCCTGCAATCAAACTGAGACTACAATACATACACTCAATGCACAACATTAGTCTCATATATAAGTCGTCATTTATCACCTCCAGAGAAGCTACTCCACACAGGAGTTAGCTCAACGGTTTCTCTTTCAAATGACATGACAAACTATATTCAACGAGTAGCAAATGAGTATAAGATAAAATACAATCATATAGATCGTAGATGATAAACACATACGCACACGATCTATACTACTCATATCATGATATCTATCAACCTAGATGACCAAAGTGATGAGCTCCCCCTCAACATGTGCATCGATATAAAATCCACAACTGGAGTCATCAGTCTCAGATTTAACGTATTACATTTTGATCAATCAATCAGCACAAGCTTGATGTAACCACCGAGCTCATCCTCTACATATGCATCAATATCAAACCCGCAATCGAGAAAAACATCCAATTCAGGGTTTACCGATAATCAATTCAATTTACTTGTGCTAAATCAGGATTTATCTAAATTGTCATTTAATCATCAAATCTGATATCTTCATATTAACTTTAATCATCATGAATTTATCCAAAACGTCATTAATCATCAAAACCTATATACTAAGATCTACCTAGATCCAACAGAGACCGGCTCCCGGTGTGGGGAAAACTCCCAGCGCAAGATGGCCCCCCGGTCTTGGGAAGATCCCCGATGCGGGGTGAGGCCCCGACATGGCGAAGGTTTTGGGCATAAGGTCAGCCCTCGGCATTGGGAAGGCTCCTGTCACGGGGAAGGCTCCGGACAGAGGACCCGCCGGAGGGACGTAGCCCCTGGCTGGGTCGTAGGTCCCGGGAGCGACCGGGCCTTCGGGTGTCCCATAGACGGGGGCAAAACCCCCATGAACGGGAACTGCGGCGGATAGACGGGGGCCGGCGGCCGCGCCAAAATGCGGAGTAGCTCATCCATGGAGCACTGGGCGCAGAGTTGGCCCTCGACAAGAGCTTCGAGCATGGTGTCCTGGGAAACGGAGGGTGCAGTCGTGGGGTGACTAGTCCCCGCCGAGGCGTCCATGGTCACCGAGCTGGGCCAGGAGGTCTGTCTACCGGAAATAACCAGAAGGGTTAGAGGTGGTACCTGGGTTCGGCCGCATCCGGGTGGAAGCGCCGGGCCGGTCGTGTCTCAAGGGGGTGGCGCTGGGTCACTGGGACCGGCATCACCGAGTAAGGTGCGAGCCCTCGTTCTTGGGGGAGCCATGGAGATTCTTCACGAAGTCCGCATGGTCGGCGCCAACTGTTGTTGTATTGCAAATACCCCGACAGGTTTTGTGGAAGATCATAGCTAACGAACAACGACACGAGTTGACCGCGTTACCAGACACCTCCCGTCGAGCAAGCACGGAGAGTCACACAAGGGTTTATAAAGGTTCAGGTCTCAATGGAGACCCTAGTCCTGTCGATGTGCTCCCGACGTGAGTCTGCTGGGGCAGTTCTCTTGCGGGGAGAGTGCTCCAAAGCACACCTATTGGTTTTTTTGTGTATTGAAGCAAATGAATTGTCCTTGGTTACAAGAGAGGGGTATAGGGACATATATAGGCCCAAAAGACGCAAAAAGACTAGACTACCACGGCAGCGGCCGTTGGATCGAGGGGCATCAACGTCCTTCTTCTAGCCGAGGGGGCTGGATGCTTGACAAGTGTCTTCCCCGATTCCCGAGACGTCCCTCAGGTGACCCCCACGTGACCGTACTTTGGGCGGGGTCACCGGGACCTTTGTCCTCGGGCCAATGGCGGCTCCCGGGACGGGGTCATTGGGACCTTTGTCCCCGGGCCAATGGCGGCGCCCGGGACGAGGCTACCAAGGCTCTTGTCCTCAGGCCAAAGGCGGCGCCCGGGATGGAGCTACCGGGGCTCTTGTCCCCGGGCCAAAGGCTGCGCCTAGGATGGGGTCATCAGGACCTTTGTCCTCGGGCCAAAGGCGATGCCCAGGATGGGGTCACCTAGACCTTTGTCGCCGGGCCAATGGCGGCGCTCGGGATGGGGCTACCGTGGCTCTTGTCCCCGGGCCAAAGGCAGCGCCCGGGAGGGGTCACCGAAACCTTTGTCCACAGGCCAAAGGCAGCGCCCAGGACGGGGTCACCGGAACCTTTGTCGCCGGGCCAATGGAGACGCCGCTGACGGTGCTATCGGGGCTCTTGTCCCTGGGCCAAAGGCGGCACCGGACGGGGTCACCGGGACCTTTGTCCCCGGGCCAATGGCGGCGCCCGGGACGGGGTCACCAGGACCTTTTTTGTGGGACCCTCATTTGAGGAATCCGGTGGCAACTGCCCAAGTGGGTTGCACTCAGAAATGGTATATTGCAGCTCAAAACAACAAGATGCATTATATAAAAATGCGAGTAATTAAAAACAAGTGCTGATCACAGGGACCAACATTACAATAACTTAGCGCCAAAATGACGCACTTAAATGTTGATACAAAATTAAGGAGTTTTCGACACAAAGGTCGGCACAAAATGAAACAGTAATAAAAAGCAAAAGGACTTCACCAGTCTTCTTCTTCAGCAGCAGCAGTGTTGCACGGGCCTTCTCCACAGCGGACTCCACTTTGGTACGTAACCCTCTAACAAGCTGGGTCTTCAGTTTCTTCTTCTTGTTCCACATTGGGTTCAAGACCGTAAGATTCAGGGTCGATGAATCCTTCTTCTAAATTTGTTTGTAAAAGCAAGGGTGAGCACATTGTTCACATGGTGCTCAACAAGTCCCAAATAAGAATGCAAGTATATATAGATGAGGGGGGAATTTCTCAAAGAATGGCTCTTTGGCTTTATATATGTATATAGAGTAGATTTTCACACACAGTTTTCAAGAAAGGTCTTTATTTTAAAAAGCGAGGTTTTTAAAACCCTAAGCTAGATTTTCAGAAAATGTTATGTGTGGCGGTCTTCCATGAGTCACCACTTTATTCAGATTTTGTGAAAAACTTTCCAAAAGCTACTTGTGCTGCATCGACGTGAATAGAATCCACAGCGCGCAGACTCCATAACCTGGGAGCTCAGAGTATCTGATACTTTTTAAACTTTGCAAAGGTGTACCGCCTTAATCCACTGATCATTCGGCTTTCAAGTCGGTACCTCTCCATGCAACTTTTACGCATGTGACAAGGCCGAGATGACACAACAGTTTACAGTCCTAGCATTAACAATTCCCTGCCCGGTAAATAGACAATTAAGTCTCAAGTACCGTTGTGGGTCCTCCCCACTGCCTTACTTCCTAGCCTGGGTCTATGTTCTCGCAAGACACATAGCCTCTCTTGATTACAGCCGCACAAGACTTAATCTGGCATATGACGTCTTCCTTCTTTCCACCTTTTCCTCTCATGATTTTTCTGAACTCACATCACTCATGGCCCTCAGTGGCCCACCAGTTCTCGCAAGAAACCGGATCGACAACCATTGCAGGGAAAAGCTAATACTAAAGAAAGCTACTAAGTTGCGCCCGTCCCATAACCGGGCAAGTGGTTGGTACGTTTTTCATGCCGCATAGAAGCACAACACAAGGTTCTAGTCCTTATGAATCTTTAGTGAGGAGTCTTTCACATTCCCAATGAGCACACAGCACCATCCAATCAAACCATCCTCACTATTGATTCCAATCACATTTTCTTTCACAAAAAGGGGTTTTGAATCATGCTTTTCTCATATGTGACCATTCAACATTTAACATATAATCTTGAGCATAGCATAACCTAAGCATAATATTCTAGGGTGACAAGGGTGCATGGATATTCAATGTCAAAAGGGGCTTTACAGTTATTTAGGTCATGTCTAATCATTTCATTGAAACATAGCTCTTATTTGAATCTAAGGCATGCACATACTTGAAAACAGTTAACATACTTCATTTCAAAATAGTAGGCTAGATATGATCAAGGGTTTGAGACTTGCCTTGCAGTGATGGGTCTAGCTGCTCAGATGAATCCTCGAAGTTCTCTTCTGCACCTTCAACTTCTGGTTCCATGGCGGACACAAACAACACATACACACTATATAAGCATACAAGTACTAGAAAATAATACGTAAATATATCATGCATGCAGGGGAAAGGGTTTGGACAAGGTCACTTGATATTGATCGAAGAGATGGGCTCAAAAGGACTTGAATGTCGAAGGGCTGACATTTGGCTCATGGTTTGATATAGCCCTAAATTGGTTCTAGGTACGTTTTCTGGAGATGTGACAGTAGGGAATATCGTAGAACATGGCTCAGAAGGCTTAGTGGACAAAGTGGAATTTCAATAGCACAAATGTAATAGGTCTAAATCATCCAATGCCATTGGTGGACATGCACTGACATAGTGCTGGACATGGCCAGAAACTAGGGCATTGCATAACTTTTGACCTAGGGCACCGATTGATGCACAACTTTGTTTGGGGGTTAGGCCTTGATGATAGGAACAAATCACTTAACAAGCTCAAGGGCAGAAAGTGGTCGGACGGCGATGAACAGCGTCGATGAACCACGGTGGCGACACGGCACAGACATGGTTCTGGACAAAACTTGGCATGATCATAACTTTTGATCTAGGCCGATTCAGGGTTTGAGCCAGTGGAGTAAAATACTCTGGGGGTTGAGGCCTAGCTAGATGACAAGGTTGCATCAGCTGGTTCGGCCAGAAAACAAACTCCGGTGATCGGGGCTGAGGACGAAGGCACCGATTTGGGCATTTTTGTTCTAGGGTGTTTCAACTCAATTCCACGCTCGGGAAGCATCTAGGGGATAACAAGAAGCTACTGGTGGGCTCAATTTTGCCAGGGAATGGCTGGAGAAACACGGCGGCGTTCTTCGGCGAACTGCCGTAGCTCGAATTTGGGTATTCGATGCTCGGGGCAAAATTGATGATTCCAATCTTGCAGGCTTACTCCTCCTAGCTTACTGATCACTTTTCTCTACTAGCACGAGGATCAATTTGGCTTGAATCACTCAGCATTAGGGGAACAGGGCAACAGACAATTTCAGCGATCGCTGGCGCTAGGTCTCGTCGGAGTTCAATTAAATGCTATGACACGTACAGGGGAATGAGGGGAGCTTACTGGTGGCCTTGGTTTGGAGTGGGAAGCAACGGTCGAGGCTGGCACCATGAGCTCCAGAAGCGGCTCGTCGGGGAAGAAGACGAAGGCACGGCAACAGCAAGCTCTAGAGCTAAGTCTCGGGTTGCTGGTGAAGTGTGGGTGTGGAGTGAAGCACTGGCGAGAGGGGGCTTTTTATAGCCGTGGGGTTGAGTCCTCGGGAGCGGCAGCAAATCGACGGGGAGATGCTCTCTGGCACCGGAGCGGTCAGCGAGGCGCATTGGGACACGGCGGGAGCTCTACCAGAGACGGAGTATCGCGCGAAATCTGGATTCGTTAGAACGACGGGATGGCGAGTCTCGGCATGGCAGCCATGTGGCAGTAAAGCTCTGACAATGGCAGGCACGCGTGCGCGAACGGTGAAGCTACGGTCTCCGGTCATCACCACGGTGGAGCTTCTTGGCACGACGCGAGCACGTGCGGTCACGTGGGATTTGGCCGTTGGCGGAGGCACAGCTGGCCAGCGGTGAAGGCTACGGTGGTTCACGGCGAACGGTGGCAGCAACCGCGGTCGAACGTCCTCAGGTCGTGGTCGAAGAAAAGAAGCAAGGGACTTGTTTGCGAGGAAAAGGGCTGATTTGTGAGGGTTTGGACTGAATTGCAAGGTTCTTCTCGGGATTTTGGACCTGATTGCAAATTTGGAAATCTAAGGGGCTGATTTGCAATCTGATTTTGCAGATGAGTATTACCAAAATACTTGGACTCATCCAGCAGGGAAAATGGCAAAATCTGATAAGATCTAAGGGTTTCGACAAGAATAAAAAACAGGGTAAAATAGGGTAATTAGGGTTTGACTTTTTGTCGAGGCTGAAACTAGGGTTTCAGTTGAGATTTTTGAGTTCTTCCAGAAGGGAAAAACGTTCAGAAAAATGAAAGAAAGATAATCACTTGATTAGATTTGAATTTGGAGATGATCTGGGACTTTTAGCCTTTTTGGGCTTTTTGAAAATTCTGAAAAGGACTAAACTGAAATACTTTTGGACTAAAAGGTGAAAATGATCTGGGAGACGAAGTTTAGCTGCCAACTTTTTAGGTTAAGGTAGTGGCATACCTAAGATCAAGATTCTGAGATAAGAGATCAAAATAGGGTTGAGACATCAGGGTTTCCAAAGAAGATATGCTGACTCATGAGCAGAAAAGATAGCCAAAAACTGGGATATTACATTTGTCCCCGGGCCAATGGCGGCACTCGGGACGGGGCTACCGGGGCTCTTGTCCTCGGGCCAAAGGCGGCGCCCGGGACGGGGCCACCAGGACCTTTGTCCCCGGGCCAATGGCGACGCCCAGGACAAGGCTACCGGGGCTCTTGTTCCTAGGCCGAAGGAGGCACTCGGGACGGGATCATCGGGACCATTCACTACCACAGAAACAGATATCCAGGACGGCACATCACAACGGTTATAAACAAAACCGTCTGTGAAGGCCTGTCGGGAGAAAATGTTAAGTTATCACATACGGTTCTAAGGTCAAAACCGACTGTGAGGTCAAAACTGACTGTGATATTCTAATTATCACAGACGGTTCCGAGCTCAAAACCGTCTGTGATAATCTATCACTATCACAGTAGGTTCTGACCTCAGAACCGAATGACATTTTTTCTATTCCACTGCGGAATTCGGCCACGCTGCCGTAAAACAGCCATAACTTTTGCATACGAGCTCCGATCGGGGCGTTCTTTGGCCCGTTGGAAAGCTTACAAAAAGCTATTTTTGAAAATCCATAAGTCCAAAATCAGTGCTCTTTTGACAGAAAACTCATGGCCATGTACACGCAGCTGAACGAACCCCAAAAAACGTCGTTTAGGGCCTCAAAATAGCCTCCGAAGTTTCGGCAACCATTTTTGTCGATCTTTTGCATATAATTTGAGTTTTTCTTGCTTCAAATTTGTGTAATCCTTGTCTTGACCTTAATCTTGTGATTCCTTGGTCGGATCGCAAAAAAAAGAAAAAAAAGAAGAAAGAAAAAAAAAGAAGTGAAGTGATTGCCTCTTTCGAGTCTTTTGTTGAGTTGTGTGCTTCGTGTTGCTTGAACTGGGTCACAAACAAGTTTAGGCCAGCAACGGCATAGACTAGCTTGGGACTACTTTTCAGTCTTGCAATTTCTAAATTGAATTATAGATAATCTAGCACTATCACAGACAATTCTAAGCTCAAAACCGTCTGTGATAATCTAACACTATCACAGTAGGTTCTGAGCTCAGAACCGTCTGTGATAGTGTTGGATTATCACAGATGGTTTTGGTCTCAAAACCATCTGTGATAGTTTACAATCTAAACCATGCTCTATAAAATTTAAGGCGGGCTTCGTACCGCTCATTTCCACGCTTTGCCACTTTTCACTTCACTTGCCCTAGCTCTCCCTACCTCTGGCGCCTCCTCCTCCGTCTACTCCTCCCGACCTCCGGCGCCTCCTCCTGGCCACCTCTGACCCAACCTCCCTACCTCCGACATCTCAGGTGCCCCTCCTCCCTCTCCCTCTCCCTCTCCTCCTCCTCCTGTATGTTAGCAACTAATAAAATTCCATATGCTAGGTTTGTGTACTACAATTCGTGTGGTGGACACTTTGAGCAAATTGGGGTTGAAAGTTTCAGGATTTGGGATGCTGATGACTCAGACGCCAAAATGAACCAGTCGGGGACTCAGAGCAACGTACCTGGCGATGAGAGCTCGTAAAATGTTGATGTCTTGTTTTCTAAGTGCATCTTGCAATATGTTATCTTGTCATAGATTTGTAAATTTCTTCCCAGATTATTGAAATGTATATATACTGAAATTCATGAAATGTATATGTGCAAGTGCTGGTTGTGTGTATATATATATCTGACATGCTGAAATGTATATGTGCAAGTGCTGGTTGTGTGTGTATATATATCTGAAATGCTAATGTACAAAGGGCATGGCTAGCATGATTCCTGAGGCTAGCCAAGAAAACAAAGCAATCATAAAAAAATTATCAACATCACAGACGGTTCTGAGTTTAGAACTGTCTGTGAAGATAAGTTATCATAGACGGTTTTGAGCTCAAAACCGTCTATGATAGGCAATATCACTGACGGTTCAAAACAGTCAGTGATAGTACTCGGACTATCATTGACTCGAATATCACTGACGGTTCAGAACCGTCTGTGATGACTGTTTTGAACCGATTGTGATATTGTATTCTGTAGTAGTGATTGTCCCCGGGCCAAAGGCGGTGCCCGGGATTGGGCCACTGGGGCTCTTGTCCTCGGGCCAAAGGCGACGCCCAGGATGAGGCTACCGGGCCTCTTGTCCCCAAGCCAAAGGCGGCGCCTGGGACGGGGTCATCGGGACCTTTGTCCCTGGGCCAATGGCGGCACCCCGGGGCTCTTGTCCCCCGGCCGAAAGGCGCCCGGGACAGGATCACCGGGACCTTTGTCCCCGGGCCAAAGTCAGCGCCCGGGACGAGGCCACCGGGGTTCTTGTCCCCGGGCCAAAGGCGGTGCCCCGGACGGGGCCACTGGGGCTCTTGTCCTTGGGCCAAAGGCGGCACCCAGGATGGGGTCAACGGGACCTTTTTCCCCGAGCCAATGGCGGCACCCAGGACGAGGCTACCGGGGCTCTTGTCCCCGGACCAAAGGCGGCGCTCGGGACAGGGTCACCGGGGCTCTTGTCCCCGGGCCGAAGGTGGCGCCCGAGACGAGGTCACCGAGGCTCTTGTCCCCAGGCCAAAGGCGGCGCTCAGGACGGGGTTACCAAGACCTTTGTCCCCGGGCCAATGGCAGCGCCCGGGACGAGGCTACCAGGGCTCTTGTCCCCGGGCTGAAGGCGGCGCCCGAGACGGGATCACCGGGAGCTTTGTCCTCGGGCCAATGGCGGCGCTCGGGACTAATCTCCGGGACTGGTCGGGCGGAGATTTCCCCCAATATTAAATATATTAAATTATCTTTTATTCCCTCTCTGGTCTGAATTTGCTATCTGGTCGAAGTCATTGCCCATGCTGACACTAAGCATCACAAACTGACTGTCAGTTCTTTGCTTAGGAGCCTGGTCATAGCCTCTGGTCAAAGTCATTGACCATGCTGACAGTCAGCTTCATACACTGACTGTCAGTTATATGCTTCAACATTTGGTCGTAGCCACTGGTCAAATTAGTGACCCCACCCTGACTGTCAGTTTCAAAATCCATGTCTTTGTGCTGACTGTTAGTGTGTGACCCAAAAAACCCTAAACCCCTATTTTTTCCTCGCTGACTTCGTGGCAGAGTGGACTCCTGTCTCTGGACCCGGGGACGAAGACCTCCCCGCGCCGCCCTGAGCGCGTCTTCGGGCCAGTACTCGTAGCCCGCTAGTGGAAGTATCTGAAGAGGGGGGATCATCCGGGACCCCGGACGCGGAGGGGATAATTCGGCGCGATGATTATCGAAGTTATCCAAGTGCCACTCCGGATGCCATCTCAATAGGATCGGCTCCCGGACAACGTCCCCGCTGCGCTTCCTGGAGATGAGACTTATCAAGATCAAAGCGGCTTGGGAGTCCCCCGGGGGACACCTACCTGGGGAACTTCTTCCGGACCTTCGCCTGGGAGTAACCTCCCGGGAATCCTGGTAACAATGTATTCATTCAAGACTTAGAAAAATTTTCAATTCCATTGCATTTCAAAATGTCTTTTTACAAGTGTCCGGGGCTTCTTCTAAGAAGCTACCGGGAACAAAATTCTAAGAAAGCAAAAAAAGGGTCCTATCTAAGACCCGGGGGGGGCTCATATTTTGTCATTGGCGTCCTCCCCCCGGGGGGCTTCCGCCGGGGCCGGGGCCGGGGTCGGGGCCGGGGCATCCGCTCTCGGACGCGCCGGCGCCGGGAACCTTACCCGGACGATCCGGTCGTAGAAGCCCCCGGTGAGCTGCTCCACCTCCCGGTGAGAGGGCTCGAAAAACTCGCGGAAGCTCCGGGGGATGCGGCCCCCGATCGCCCGGGCGCCCACCCCCCGGTGCTCCACGAGCCCGCCCGCAGCCGCAACCACGGGGATTGCCCGGCCTCGCGCCCGAGCATCTGCGGCCTCCGGGATCACGGAGACTTGTGCGTTAAGAAAATGCACAGCCTCCGTGAGTGTGGCCGGGGACGGCTCTGAGCTGCTCCCGGAGCCTAGGCTCACGCCAAGGCTCTCGAGGGCCGAGCGGACGGAGCGGCCCACGTCCATCACCGCCCGGACGCTCGAACCCTCGAGCTCCCGGAGGGCTTCCTCCTTCTCCTTGGCCTCCCACCGGAGGCGATCGTTGACGACCTCGGAGACATGGACTTGGGCCCGGACCCGGGCCAACTCCTGGAAGGCTTCATCCCGCTGCCCTAGGAAGGCGGCGGCCCGGTCCTCCACATCCTTCAGCAGCTGGCCAATGCGCCGCTCAAGCCCCCAGGTAATAGCCGCCCCCTACAAACTCCAGAGTTAGAAAAAATTCAAGTGTAGGGGGCCGAAAGAAAGCGTCATTGATACGGGTAAGTACCTGGATCTGGAGAGACTGAAGCTCCCCAAAACGCTCACGGAGCGTCCCCTCCGAGATGTAGGCCTGGACCTTTCGGGTCTGCAGGCCCTCCGCGTAGCGGTCGACCTCCCCCGCGGAAAGCAGGGGGGTCTCCCGCCCGACGCCGGTTCCGTCGCGGCCGATGAGGGGCCCCCGGACCTGAGCGCCCGGCATAATGTGGGCCGGGTGGCGGTGGTCGGCGTCTTCGTCGCCGAGGAGGTGGCCTCCGAGGAAGTGGCCGAAGAGCTCTTGGAGGGGGTCCCTCCCCGGGGAGGCACCATCATCCCTTTTCCCTTCCCGGGCTGGGGGCCCCCGTGACCTCCACTTCCGGAGGGACCTCATAGACCGAAGGGCTCCCCCCCGTCTACGGGCCACTCCACCCGTGGAGGTGAGGCCTCCGCGAACCTCACCTCTGGCTTCTCCGGCTCCAAAGGCACCAGGGGCGCCGAGAGGGCCGCCACCGAAGGCAGCGAGGGGGCGTAGTCCACCGAATCGGACGCCGCCCCTCCCGCCGCCGGTCCCTTCCCCAGAGCCTCAACGGGGCTCTCCGGGGGAGGCGGTGTTGCTTCCTTCCGGGCCGGCGCCCGGGCGAGCCCGGTCCCGGGGGTCTCGTCCCGGGCCTTCGTCGACGTCGAGGCCGGCGTTGTCAAGGGGCCGGGGGCTTTCTGAACTCTGGCCTTCTTAGGCTTAGAGCCCCCGGCAGCTTCCTTCCCCCGCTTGTGCAATCCGGGGGTGGGGAGGGGCTTCCTCTCCGGTAGCTTTAGCCCGAAGGCCTCGGCTACCAGGTTCCAGGGAGGGCCCTCCCCCACGACGCGCACGATGTGCTCGTGCTCGTCGGCGAAGTACCTCCCTAGGAGGTTCTCCGCCTTCTCCCGTTCCGCCGGGTACGGCTGGACTACGAAAGGTAAGAGTTAGTAAAATTTTGAAAAATTTGTAAATGTAATGAACCAGGTAATCGAAGACTTACGTCGGGTCACCGGTTTCACTGGGGGCCGTTGCTCCGGGCACATCTTGGTCCCCCTTCTCCCGCACGAGAAGGAGGAGATCCTCAAGAGCATCATCTCCTCAGCGGCGTCCCGCATGGAGCGGGTGCCCCAGGAGATGATGACCTTCCCGAGGAGCTCCAGCTCCTCGTCCGTCCACACCGGGGGCTTCGGCGCGGATGACTGGCAGTAGCGGGGGCCTCCGGGGAATACACCACCCTGTTGTCCCGAACTCGGAGGTAGAACCACCTCCGGATTCAGTCGCCCCAGAGGTCCCGGGACGCCGCCACCGGGTAATTCGCTACCCGGGACGGTAGCATCTGCACCATCACCGAGCCAAAGGGGGACTTGGGTCCCCCCTTCACCATGTGGGAGCTCCTGGCCGCCGGCTCGTAGAAGTACCGGAAGGCTCGCAGCGTGGGCTCCCGTCCGATCGCCGTCTCGAAGAGCCATATAAATAGGCCCATCCGGACGATGGCATTCGGTGTGAGGTGGTTCAAAGCCACCCCGTACTCCTTCAAGAACTCCAGGAGCAACGGCTGCACCGGGAGCCGGAGCCCCGCCTCCAAGAAGGACTCGAAGGCTACGACCTCTCCGGGCCTGGGGCGGGGGGCTCCATCCTTCTTTACGGGGACCCTGATGTCCCCGTCCTCGACGACTCCCCGTTCGACCAGGGACTCTAAGTCCCCGGCCGTGAACTCGGAGGCCCACAGGAAGTCCGGAGCGACTTCCTCCGAGGGCACCTCCGTGGTCTTCGCTCGACCCTTGGGCACCATCAAGTTTTTTCCCGGTGGCTAAGGCTTTGGGAGCGGGAGGGACCTAAAGCTTCCGGGAGTTAGCTATCGGGAGGGGGCTACCGGGAGAGCTAAGGGCGCTAGAGTTTGAAAAGTTTGGAATGAGCTTCCCGGGCCCCCCAAGGCCCTATTTATAGGGGTGAAGCGTGGCCCAGATGGGCCACGTGGCACTTCACGGTACATCTGTGCTGTTAGAATTCAAACCGTGCGCGGGAAAGGAAGGTACGGGCGCGCAAACTGAGGCACCGGTTCGAACCGCGAGCGCATTTATGGCCAAACGGCGCGGTCATAAGCGCGCGGCACGGGAATCAAAGCATCACGGCTCCGGTAGCTTGGCCCGGAGATTTTCTCGGTGACATGTACCATACCTACCGGGGACTCGAGCATTGTCCCCGGGGGGCATGGGGGGCTGCTGTTGGGGGAATCTCCGCGAGACTAAGTCCAGGTAAGTTGCGCCACATTCGCCCAGGGACATGGCCTCCGGTGCCTGCCCCGGGTGCCGCCTTTCGTCCGGAGACCAGGTCTCCGGTGCCTGCCCCGGGCGCCGCCTTTGGCCCCGGGGACCTGGCCTCCGGTGCCTGCCTCGGGCGCCGCCTTTTGGCCGGGGACCCGGCCTCCGGTGCCTGCCCAAGGCGCCGCCTTTGGCCCCGGGGACGTGGCCTCCGGTGCCTGCCTCGGGCGCCGCCTTTCGTCCGAGGACCAGGCCTCCGGTGCCTGTCCCGGGCGCCGCCTTTCATCCGAGGACACGACCCCCGGTGCCTGTCCCGGGTGCTGTCGTCCTTCTGGGGGCAGGAGCCCTTGGTTCCGTGTCACGTGCGGGTCGCGTGATGAGCGCCTGGGTCACGTGCGGGTCACGTGGCAAGCGCCTCGGGAATCAGTGGCCACCTGTCAAGCATCCAAGGCACCTGACCGGGAGAAGGACGTTGCTACCCCTTGATCCGACGGTAGCGTTTGGGGTAGTTTAGTCTTTTTTACTTCTTTTGGGGCTATAAATATCCCTTGTACCCCCTGTTGTAAAGACAAGTCATTCATTATTGCTAGAATAGCCAAACTAACAGGTGTGCTCCGGAAGCCTCTCCCCGAGAGAGCCTCCCCAGCCGACTCCGGTCGGGAGCACGCCGACAAGACTAGGGCCCCCACCGGGACCCGAACCTGTATAAATCCTCGTGTCACTTGTTGTGTTTGTCCAGCAGGGAAGGACCGGTCACCCGGTGAACCCGCGTCGCGTTTTCTTCGCTAGAATCGTTCACAAAACCTGCCGGGGTATTCGTAATACCACGACATATTTTTATTTTTACCAATCTCGGTGTTTGGAGTTTGATCGGTTTAGAAATTTGTTTTAGTTTTAAACCGTACTATAAAGAGGGATTGTAAATTCTCTCTACATTTCCAGCATAAACCAAGAAACTATTAGTTCACTACATTTCATTCTCTTCAGTTGAATTTGATTTGGTTTTTCAGATGAATTTTTGGTAGCAGAAGTTTTTTGCATTTTCTAGAAAGATCTAGGCTGATCTGTGTTTTTCTTCTGTTGACAAAAATATAGCACTTTAAATTATCTT
Source organism: Pharus latifolius (assembly GCA_019359835.1). Lineage (NCBI taxonomy): Eukaryota > Viridiplantae > Streptophyta > Magnoliopsida > Poales > Poaceae > Pharus > Pharus latifolius. The sequence continues at coordinate 70,614,853 of CM033323.1, forward strand.
TCAAATGAGCTATAAAAATCTTAAATTGAATCTCTGGATCAAAAGTTATGGCTATTTTTATCCATGTTGACAGTCAGCATGTGATGCTGACAATCAGCCTAAATGTCAGTTTGTTTAACTGCCATTTGTCCAGAGAGCGTGTTTGTTGAGCCAAAATTTTTTTTTGCCTATGTTGACTGTCAGCATGTGTTTCTGATTGTCAGCATGAGTTTCGACCTCATCTGTTTTGTTTTTGAGTTTGTCTTAACTGGTCATTTTTGTGGTCGATGCTGATTGTCAGCATGTGATGCTGACTGTCAACATGAGCGACTTCTTTCCATATGCGACCACAAACGGCTAGCTATGTTTTATCCGTGATTTTTGTTGAGCTGTGGTTGTGGATGCTGACTATCAGTATGTGCTATTTTTTTTCCTTTTTCGACCACAACGGTTAGCTGAGTTTTCTCCGAGATTTGTTGTTCACTGCTCGTTGTCTATGCTGATTGTCAGCGTGTGCTGTCACTTCTCAGCTCAATCATAACAGCTCTTTTGTTCATTTGGGCTATAAATAGAGGCTTTGAGCAGTTGTTTTAGATACCAAGCAGCCTCATTCTCTTCTACACATTTGAGCTTTAGTTTTTAGCATAAAAATCTTGATCTTTTGATCAAGTCGTGAGTTTTGTGATCCACCGAGTGTTATGTTCGCATCATTTGCATACTTTTAGTTTCTTGGTGCTTGTTGGAGGTCTGGAAGAGACCTTGAAACTTATTACTCTTGGTGAACGCTCTCACTTAGATGGTTTGGTGGCGTGGCCATTGATCTCTCCTGTTCGAAGATTGTCGGAGAGACTCGGCGTGATTGTAAAAGGCATCGGTGCTCGCCTTTCTGGAGTGGACAACGAGCAACCACTAGTGAGAAATATCCTTCGTGGATATTGAAGCAAGACTCATTCATTTGAGTGCTTCAACGAAGAGTAGGGGTGACCGGGCGAGTCTCCGAGACCTCGGGAAAAATCTTTGTGTTTGTTCTCTCTCTCTCTCTCTTTTTAGTTGTGCAATTTATTATTCCATTGTTTCACTTCTCATTCTTTGCAAAAGTTTTTTCATTTGAAAAGTTTTAAAGCCTCCTATTCAACCCCCTCTAGTCGGCATCATCGATCCTACACAAACTTGTGAGTCTAAGGAACCAATAAAGGTTGGCTATTTATAAGTGCCAGACGCGACAGTTTGTATTCAACAGGTGCTTCAAAATCTTAAAATGCACTAACATTTTGCCTTGATTAAGTAGTCAAAGATTTGATGATTACTTGTCATGATAAACCCGAAGTTCTTCTCGGGGAACTAACCATTGTGCGGTACATAGTGCAACTGAAGAAGGCGAAGCGTCGGGTACTATATCCAATAATCTTTAAAAATTTGAAGTAATAACCTACTTATGTCTTCAAATTTGGGGGCTAGCTGACGAGGATTATTACCTGAGTTAGTCATTTATTTAATGTATCATGTCTAAGATACTTTGGATATGATATGATAGACTGAGTTCTAGCAAAATATTCTGACCGCAGAGGTTATTTTCCTGCAACCAGAATAATGCGAACTCAAGACCAGAGTATGGTCGTAGGTTATGCGCGACCAGGATGTTGTTTAGTGACTGAGTCTTCCGGTCACGAATCAAGCACTACCTGGTTCTTTCTCCAACATTTGTAGACAACCGTCAGGAGGTTAAGATTTGATGTTATCTATAACTGCGTATATTAACCGACGAGGAGATTGGTGCAGTTATACAATTGCATAGCAGGAACCGTCCAAACTGCTTCACATTGGCATCCTTTCATCCAGTATAAAAGGATTGCATATGTACAGATAAAGAAAGCGGAGACTTGAATAACTCAAGAAGTAGACAATAGACAGTAGTCCAAAGAGGGGTCGTTCATCCTTAGAACAATCTCCTTTTCCCCTGTAAATTCTCTCATACATAGTGAAACCTCCACAGGACGTAGGGTTGTTACTCAAACTATTGAGGGCCTGAACCTGTATAATTCTTTGTGTCCCTATTTCATACTTGTCTTAACTTACCTGATAAACACCCTGAAAGGTCTCACATCCAACTGACAAATTTGCATAAGATCGACTAAGGACCCCAAGTTCGAATAGTCGACACTAAGAAACTTACTAGCATGTTCTGGTCATTCGGGTGATTGCAGTTAGCAATAAACTTATGACTTTATATAAATGTGCTCTCAAGTCAATCAGTCCATGACATCTCATTCACACATCCTGTTGTGACTCATTTCTTAGGTTGTCAATGCTAATGTTAGCCGCAAAAAATCTAATCTTGTGATCAACACACTAAGTCTCCAGTATCACCAATCGCAGGAGGGGGCTAGGGGAATATGATTGTAACATTCAGTTTTAAGTTCAAGCATTTTTACATAGTTTTTGTTAAATCCTACTAATCATATGAATTTGCAAGGTACAATAACTAAAGAAAAGTCATTAAACTTGAATATTCATTGTCATAAGGTACAATAAGAAACAATACTTCAAGGAAGGCCGAGATCTTGTAACAGTTTTTCTACAAGAACCTTAACCTCGACCCCGGTCACATCCAGTTGATCCTCGCTGTTGAACGCAATGCTTTCCACCACTGGCCTCAATCCAATGTCGGGCCGTGGTGATGTCTGAGTTTGCAAAGTATAGCAGAGGCCACTTCACTGACATCAGTCTTAAAAGTCTCGCTGCGCTTCCTTACAAACTCTGGGATGTTAGCGACAAGCGAGTCAGACTGGGTGGCAACCAGGATGCAGGACTCAGTAAGTGATAAGTCATCCTCGTCATGATTGACAACCTTTGCATCAAATGAGTCCGCAACTCCCTTCAATTTGGCCAACTTTCTTTTCTCTACGAGACAACAGCTTCTGATGATCTCCTCCAAACTTTCCCTCTCGTCGAGGGCTCATTTTGTCATCTCCTTGGCCTTGTCACTGGCCGACCGGAGGTGGTTAATGATGTTGTGAAGTTTCTCAAGGTCGTGTCCTCGCCTGATAAACTTCTCTTCCAATTGATCCCTCTCCTCGGTCAGCTTGTGATTTGTTTCTCTTTGACCTGATCGAAGAAGGAAACACATTCAGTATCATATGTTCTTAAATTCACATAAGCAATAATGCATTCTACTGAGTTGAACTTAAAATCAACATCAGCTTGCAATTTACTGCAAACCGACGTGAGGTTCTCTTTTTCCCCTTGGAGAGAATCATGTAATCATGTCTTCTCCTCCAAGGATGCAATTAAGGGTGTTTGAGAGTTTCTCATTATTCTCCCTCAGAGCCTCAGTCATTGCAATTTCTTCACCGTTGCGCACTGTAACACCCTGGGATTGGGGTTAAAATTCTTTTTCATAAAAAGTCATGCATGGATATGTCTCTCCAAGATCAGCAAAATCAGCCCAGACTCATTCTATCCTAAGACATAAAATCTCAAAATCTTTCCTATCAACCCAAATCAAGATCTGACTTTCTAGATATTACCTACTATTTATCTTGAGAATAAAAGCCTTCAGAAGCCAGATCCAATTCGGTCTCTAACTCCCAGATATATCAACTCTTTATGTTTTCGAAAACAGAAAATTAATTAGTATCCTAATTACCCTAAATACTCTGAACACTGATTTAATCAAATCTTGACCTAATCCAGACCAAATTATTCTTGGATTATGATCAAGGGTATGCCAATACCTTAATCGAAGAAGTTGGCACCCAGATTCTATCATCTAGACCATTTTCACAAATCAGTCCAAGAAGTATCGCAGTTCAGTCCTTTCCAGAAGCCTGAAAAGGCTAAAGGTTGTAAATCAACTCCAAATTCAAATCTGATTCAGGGAACACCTCCCAAAGGCTATTCATACAAAATATTCTTCTATGATGATCTCAAAATCTCATCCTAAATCCCAGAATTTCATCTTTGATAAAGTTCAGATTTTAAATACCCTAAATTACTCTATTTTCATTTTATCCGAAAACTATTCAAATTTGCCAGATTTTACCAAATATCCTTGCCAAATTATCTGTTGAATAAAGTTTGCCAGATTTGTGAATTCAAATCAGCCCTAATCCTTTAAATCTCAGAATTTACAAATCAGTCCAAAGCCAAAATCCAGATTTTGCAATTAGGTCCAATCCCTGTTTCGACCAACAACGCCAGCATGCCTTCGACCAGCGCCAGGCTTCACCTTGTTTTCTCGCCGCCTGCCAAGCTTCGCCTTTGCCTGTGCCCGTGCTCGGTTGTGCTTGCATGTGCGCACGTGTCCGCGCCAAAACTGTTGCCGTGGCAGCACCAGCGACCAGCAACCACGCGCGCGCGACCAGCAGCGACCGCAGCAGCAACTATGTCAGGAGCTTCATGGCACGTCGCCATGTCGTGCCAGCTTTGTCGCCCTCGCTTCGCATTGGCCAATGCCAAGTTCCAATGTACCGACCATTTGAGCAGTTGCAGAGCCGTTGTCGTCGTCGTGTCGTATCCGCCGCTGTTTCTTATGCGCTGGCCAATCTCATCCCCAGCGCAAATTTTGTTGTTGTTCCCTCGTCGCCATCTCCGTCCTGTGCCTATAAATAGCCACCCTCATCCAGTTTCATCTTCACTCCACTCCAGAACCAGCTAAATCACAGACCAACCGTCTTTGTCTTCTTCTCCGGCGAGCCGCCAGTGAGGGAAACGACGACAAGGCGTGCTGCTACACCAAGTCTCAAATTGATTCCACCAGTAAGTATCTTGTACTCACTTCATCATGTTGTAGCTTCTAATTGAACTCTGGTGGACCTAAACACCGATGATCACCGGATTTTGGATTTGCCCTGTTCCGGCAATTGAACCCTTTCCAGCTGATTTCAGTACCCCTTTTAGTAGAACCAAATGATCACCCGAACCTCTTGAGCAAGTCTGTTCAGCCAGAATTTGAATTGGAGCTTGAGTTGGAGTTTTCCTGTTCTTCTCACACAGCCGTGGATGCCACACGTCGCTGGCGTGCTCCACCGAGTCTCCGACCAAAATAACTACACCAAATCATTTCTTTTATCCCTGTAGATGGTGTAGCCGAGCCTAATTGTCCAGCACTGCTTTGTAGCAGTTGCGCCCTCTTTGCCGTCTTCTTCGAGTCCAGCGTCAATGCCGACGAGCCCCAGACCTCCACTGTAATCAAATTGCTCGCTCCAGTACCATCTGTGCAGTACGAGGAGCATAAATCTTTGATCAAATGCAAGTTCCATCATCTATAGCTTGCTATCGCCGTAGCTTGCCTTGTTTCTGAAAACCGACATGTTCGACCTCGCCATTCGCCGTCGTCTCACCGCCGTTGTTCAATCCACTCTGTCCAGTAGATTCGCCTTGACCTCCTGAGTATATCACTCCACTACATCGCCCTTCAATGTTGTACAAAATCACAAGATATTCCTATGCCAAGATCTTCTCCAGTAGCTGTACTTTGCCGTGTCGCCGCCGTGTTTCTTTGCCGCCGTTCGCCGCCGTCCGCCGCCGTCCGTCCACTCCAGTGCTCAAAACCACCCTTGTTGTATTCCTGTTGCTTTTGCCTACCTCCTAGACATAGTTGGCGAAGCAATCAAAGCCCTAAATCGATTATATGCTTAAGCCCTAATTCTTGACAGTGCACAGACACTCAATTCACTTTGCACATGGATCTTTTGCTAAATCCTTGAACTTCTAGACTTTTCTGTAAAAACCTCTATGTTAAACAGATTCCTTGCTTCATTTTGCACCAAATGCTTTGATCCAAACATGTTTTACTCATTGAAAATTTTCTAAACCACTCCTATGCCATTCTTGGCTATGTCAGGCCGCAAACCGAATGTCAATCGGCTGACATTCACTATTTTTGAGCAAGCCAGCCATGAACTCAATGTCAATATGATGTCTTGAAACTCTAGTAACCTCCAGTACTCAATCTTAACCCAGATTCCTTGGAACTCTAGATTCTCGCCTCAATTCAGTTTGCAATCTCAATCAACTCCAACATCGTTCAGTTATTCTTTTTAAAGCATATCTCCATATAGATCATAAAACATTTTAATATAGTTAGTAATCATTGTGTGTTTGATTTGTTGTTGAGTAGATCCAGAAGCTGAGTTCGAGGACTTCACTGTCGACCCAACACCAACTGCTGATTTTTACGACACAGAAGGCAAGTCATATTCTTGAACATCTTGAACCTATATTTGACGAGTTGCTATAATATAACCTTGAATATAAGTAGTATTGCATGTGAAAGAATGGTTGAGATGTGAATTGGCAGTGCTAGGCTGGATGCCTGTCAAAATGTGAAATAATCAAGAAATGGGCCATGAACTATTATGTATGTACTTATGTATATTCATGAAATAAAACCCCTAGCCGTGACCAGAGTTTGGTATGGAATGGTGGTGGCACTGGATGTGCGTGGCTGTGGATGGTCTGGTCACTGGCATATAAGGACTAGAACCTTGTGTTGTGCGTCTAGTGGCATGAAAAATGTATTAACCGCAAGCCTGATATGGGACAGGCCTGAACAAGTAAGTATGCGGATCGCACATGAAACCCCTGCATGAAATTGAAAGTTGTGCACAATTGGCACGGAGTGCGGCTCCTACACATATCACTGGATGTGATGATGCATGCTGACCCAGTAATGGGGAGATGCAGTCGGGGTGGGGGTATAGCCCACCACAACTGTGCTTTGTCCGACCACAAGGTCTGGGGTGAATTGTGAGTGAAACATAACAAAAGTTCTTGTTATCTCCACCTGTCCACTCACATTATACAGTGAGGAAGGGTCTAATCATATTGATAGGATGGGCATGAAAGTGCAATATCTTGCGGGAAAATTGGTACCTCTCTGCAGAGTTTAAAAACATATTCGAATACTCCGAGCTCCCGGGTTTATAGGAGTCTGCTGCGGTGGATTAAATCCACGGGGTGTGGCACAAGTATATTTTCTAAATAAAATTTGATAAGTCAAGATTACCCAAATGACATGTGTTGTCAAGATAAGGGTGCTGCCGTGGGCTGTCATGTGTCGACGTGTCGCGGTAGTACTATAAATAGTGGAACATGAATATCGATGCTATGCTATGAAAATACTGCCATGAGATAAGATATAAAGTAAAAGACTATTTTACAACCATCCACACTTCTTTACTAGCATAGGTTCATATCATCACTATTATTTGTATATACTCTTACCTATGACTTGCTGAGTATGAAAGTACTCACCCTTGCAACCTATCATCAAATAGATGGAGCGTTCCATGATCAAGATGAAGGCGTGGAGAACTTCTTGGATCCAGAAGGAGGAGAGCCAGTTCCTCCAGAGCCCTAATATGTGTTGTTCTGCCGTCAACTTCTTGCTGTGGGGTTCACCTATCTTCCGTTGTGTAGTTGTTATTTTGCTAGACCATGTATGCCGCGAAGGCATTGTAATCTCTTCATGTTGTATTAAGGCCAGCAGGCCACACTGCTTAAAATATTTTGGAAGTTACTCTGCTGTAATATAAATATACTCCTGTGCTTAGCTTATCCTAGGAAGTGAATGGTATGCATGTATGGGATCAGCTGCACTGAGTTGGGTCTCCACAGGAGTAGTCATAGTCCCCAAGGCGGGGCGTGACACAATTCCTAAACATAAATTGAAAAATTGACATGAGAAAAAACTATTTTTTTCATTGATATTTTTTCCATTATTTACAAAAACAAAAAGTAAATATACAAAGGGCTTGGTTAAGGATCGGCCTTAGCCCTAGCTGCATCTAAGATGAAGTCAGTTTGACTTGCAGCCAGGACGCAAGACTTCTCCAGTGACAAGTTGTCTTTCTTATGACCAACTACATATGCTTCGAGGAGCCCAGCGACCTCCCTCAGTTTTGCGAGGGTATCCTTCATGGTGAGACTGCAGCCGGCGATGGTAACATCCATGGCATGCTTCTCTTCGCGCACAAGCTACTCCTTTTGTCGAGCTAGCCTCGCGGTCTGTCGCGCCCCGCCTTGGGGACTACGACTACTCCCGTGGGGACCCAGCTCGCTGCAGCTGCTCCCATATATGCATAACATTGACTTCCCAGGATAAGTCAAGCACATGAGTACATTTACATTACAGAAGAGTAACTTACAAAATATTTTAAGCAGTGTGGCCTGCTGGCCTTAGTACAATAGAAAGAGTTACAATGCCATCACGGCATAAATAGATTGTCTAAAGCAAAATAACAACTACACATCAGAAGCTAGGCGAACCCCTACAGCAAGAAGTTGACAGCAGAACAACACACATCAGGGCTCTAGTGGAACTGGCTCTCCTCCTTCTGGATCCAAGAAGTTCTCCAAACATTCATCTTGATCATGGAACACTCCATCTATTGGATTATAGATTGCAAGGGTGAGTACTTACGTACTCAGCAAGTCATAGGTAAGAGTATATACATATAATAGTGATGATATGATCCTATGCTAGTAAAGAAGTGTGGATGGTTGTAAAATAGTCTTTTCTCTTCACAACTTATGCTTATGGTAGTACTTTTCATAACATAGCATCACTATTCATGTTTCACTATTTATAGTACTACCGCAACACGTCGACACACGACAGCCCACGGCAGCACCTCTTATCATGACAACACATGTCATTTGGGTAATCTTGACTTATCAAAATTTATTTAGAAAATATACTTGTGTCACATCGACATGGATTTAATCCACCGTAGCAGACTCCTATAAACCCGGGAGCTCGGAGTATTCGAATATGTTGTTAACTCTGCAGAGGGGTACCAATTTACCCGCAAGATATTCCACTTTCATGCCCATCCTATCAATATGACTAGACCCTTCCTCACTGCAATATGTGAGTGGCTAGGTGGAGATAACAAGAACTTTTGTTATGGTTCACTCACTAGTCACCCCTGACCCTGTGGTTAGACTACCAGACCTTCCACAGTTGTGGCGGGCTATACCCCCACCCCAATTGCCTCTTCCCATTACTGGGTCAGCATGCAATCACATCGAGTGATATGTGTTGGAGCCGCACTCCATGCCAAATCGTGCATCACTTTCCATCTCATGCAGGGGTTTCATGTGTGATCCGCATACTTACTTGTTCAGGCCTATTCCATACCAGGCTTGCGGTTAGTATGTTTTTCGTGCCACTAGAAGCACAACACAGGTTCTAGTCCTTATATGCCAGTGACCAAACTGTAACATCCCTGTTTTCTTCAAACCTTGACCCAATCTTTGTTGTCTCAGAATTATAACCCAGGGTATGCAAATACCTTAACCCAAAAAATTAGCAGCAAAACTCCATCGTGCAGTCCTTTTCACAAATCAGTCCAAAAGTATCGCAGATTAGTCCTTTCCAGACTTTCGAGAAACCCAGAAAGGCTAATAGCCACCGATTAACTCCAAATTATGATCTGATTCAGGGAATATCTCCCATTCTCTATTCTGAGCAAATTTCCCTTCTGTGAGAATTCCAAAATGTCATCCTAAGTCCCTGTTTTCAGCCTCACCATTTTCCAAACCCTAATTACCATATTTTACCCTGTTTTCGTTTCAACCCAAAACCCTATTAAGATCCCATATTTTATATCTTCGCTATAAAACTATTTGTTAATTTTAGTAAGACACCCTGGTGAAATTATTTTCAACTCAATCCATTTAATTCTCCAGATTTACAAATTGGTCCTAAAACCAAGTTTCTCAAATTGTAAATCAGCCCTATTGCATTTTTCCAGCCCTTTTCGACCAGAACTCCGGCTACTGTTTCGACCAGAGCTCTAGCGCCTATTTCGAACAGTGTGTTCAGTGTGTTTGCTCGTCGTCGGCCAAGATTTGACGTCGCCTGTGCTCGTGGTCGCCTGTGCTTGCATGTGCGATCGTGTCTGCGCCAAACCGTTCCCGTGGCAGCCCCTTCGACCACCACCAGCAACAGCTTCAGTGTGCGCGCCCGAGGAAGGATTTAAGTTGCATGCATGTACGCATCATCGCCAGAGCAACTTTGCCGCCTCCGCCTCTGCATCGGCCTGGACCAAGTTCCAACGACCCCGATAGCCGCCTGCACGCCGTCACATCGCCGTTCGCCGCTGTTTCTCCTGCACCTAGCCAGTCTCGTCCCCGGCGCAAATTTCATTGCTGTTCCCCTTTGTAATCTCCATCCTTCGCCTATTTAAACCCCTCTCATCCAGAACTATCTTCACACCACCAGAAATCAGCTAAGTCCCAGTTTTAACTATTTTTTTCTTCGTCCCCGGAGAGCCGCTGTTGAGGCAATCATCGCTAGAGAAATTCTCAGCACCAAACTCCACTTTGATCACACCAATAAGCTCCCTATGCCTATCTCTCTGGGTCATAGCAACCAATTGAACTCCGGTGATCCTCATCGCCGGTGATTGCCGAAAAAACCCAAATACCCTATTCCTGGAATTAAACTCTCTCCAGCCATTTTCAAGACTCCTCCTTGTAGAACAAATTGATCCTCTGGAGATTCTAAGCAAGCCTGTTCAGCCACATTTTGAAATTAGCCCAATTCGAAGAGTCTCCCGATTCTTCGCGCGCCGCCGTGAACACCTCACATCGCCGGCACGTCTAGCCATACCTCCAACCAAATTAACTCAACCTACACCTTCCCTGTATTCTCTAGATTGTGTACCGCAAGCCAATTGTCCAGCATTGTTGTGTATCGACAGCGCCTCTTTCACCGTCATTCCCGAGCCCGGCGTCAACACCGGCGAGCCTCCAATCACCTCTGCAGCTAGATTCCTCACTCCAGCACCATCAGTGAAGTCCCAGGAGCAAAACCCCTCAATCAATTTTAAGAATCTTCAACCCCAGTTCTCTGTCACCGTAGCCCATCTTTGTTTCTAGCGGCCGACAACTTTAACTTCGTCGTTCACCACCGTCAAGCCACCTCTGTCCAATTCACTTCACTAGTAGCTTCACCATGATCTCGCCTACATGTTTGGCAAAGTTGGCAAAGCAGTGCATGCGTGGATTGTCCAGACGCACAAGCCCTAGTGTGTTGCAGTGCACTGGCATTCGATTTTCCTGTGCCAAGGACTTTGCTGCAATTTTCTTTAATTCCTGGACTTTTCTGTTAAAACTAATTTTTCAATTAGATGCCTTACTGTGATTGGCACCTAATGCTTCAATTTGTAATCATTTTAACCTTTTGGAAACTCCAGATCAACTCTATGCCATTCTCAGGCAATGTCAAGCCGTGAACCGAATGTCAGCCTGCAAACATTCGTCGCATCTGAACCCTCTGAGCCAAGCTCAAGTATCTTCGACCAGATCTCTTCTCTTGCATACATGTTTATACTTTACTTCTTAATTTCTATAACAAATAGTTTTTGAATGCTTATGTGTTGTGTTGTTTCATTGTTTGTGTGCGAAAGTAGAGCCAGAAGCGAAAGGATCAGAAAGAATCTTTGAAGACCCAGCAGAGCAGTTAGACCCCGCATTTCAAGGCAAGTCTCATTCCGTTGACCATATCTCTCCCAATATTTTAAGATGAACTAGATTAAATTCTGTTTTGAATATATGCATGCTTTATCTTCAAGTTAAGCACTATATTGGAAGAATGTGAGTAGGTATAACCTAATTTCTTGTAAAGCCTCTTTATATTTGTGTATCACCTGCACCCTTGTCACCCTACGACATCATGCTTAGATTGTGCTTATACTTAAATGTATACGTTAAATGTTAAATGGTCAATTATATGAGAAAAGTGCTCAAAACCCTTTTTGTGAAAGAAAATGTGAATTAGAATCAATAGTGAGGATGATTTGAATGGTTGGCTGCTGTGTGCGCATCGGGAATGTGAATGTCTCCTCACTATTGGTTCATAAGGACAAGAACCTTGTGTTGTGCCTCTATGCGGCATGAAAATCATACCAACCACTTGCCTGGTATGGGACAGGCACAACTTAGTAGCTTTCTTGGTATTAACCATTCCCTGCATGGTTTTTCGATCCGGTTTCTTGCGTGGAAACTGGTGGGCCACAGAGGGCCATGAGTGGTGTGAGATCAGAAAAATTATGAGAGGATAAGGTGTAAGAAGGAAGTCGCCCTACGCCTAGATTTGAGTCGTGCCGGCTGCATCCTTAGGCTATGTGTCTTGCGGGACCATAGGCCAAGGCTAGGTAGTTTGGTAGTGGGGAGGACCCAACACGGTATTTTAGACTTAATTGTCTATCTACCGGGCAGGGATACTGTTAATACTAGACTGCAAAACCGTTGTGTGATCTCGGCCTTGTCACATGCGTATAAGTCACAGGGAGAGATACCGACTTGAAAGTCGAGTGAAGAAGTGGATTTAAAGGGGTACACCTTTGCAAAGTTTTAAAAAAGTATCAGATACTCTGAACTCCCAGGTTATGGAGTCTGCTCGCGGTGGATTCTATCCATGTGGTTACAGCACAAGTAATATTTGGAAAGTTTTCATAATATGGGTTAATAAAAGTGGTGATTCATGAAAGACCGCCACATATAATGTTTTCTTAAAGTCTATCTTAAGATTTTCAAAGTCTGCTTTTGGAAATAAAACCTTTTCTTTAGAACTTTAGAGTGAAAACCTATCATACTCTTATCTATAAAACAAAGATCTCATTTCTTGAAAACCCCTCATCTATGTATCTGCATTCTCGTAACGAGAATTGCTGAGCATCGTGTAAAAACTTGCTCACCCTTGTCTTTGTAAACTAATCCAGAAGAGGGATTCGTCGATCCTGATTCCTTTGGTTTCGAATATCAAGAAGAAGAAGGAAGTGCTTCAGATGATTCAATCTTCTAGCAGGGTCATGCGCCAAGTTGAGTTAGATGCGGTGGAAGCCCCTCCTGCACCGCTGTCGACTGAAGTGAAGATCTTTGTCATTGCTTTTTGTGTTGTTTTTTGTGTTCGGTATCTTGATACCGATTCCTGTTTTGAGAAACTCATTATTTTTTAGCAACTCTAATTAGTGTCATCCTTGGCGTTATGATATTGTAATATTGATCCTCGTGACCTTGTACCTGTTTAATTATCTCTACTGTAGTTTAATGTATTTCTTGTTGTTTTGAGCTTATGTTGTACCTTTCTGAGTGCAACTCACCTGGGCGGTTGCCACCAGATTCCTCAAATGAGGGTCCCACACAGACCATCCACAACCCTGCACATCCAGTGCCACCACCATTCCATACCAAATTCTGGTCACGTCTAAGGTTCTATTTCATGAATATACATATATACATATATATTAGTTTATGGCTCATTACTTGATCATTTCACATTTCACTGACATCCAGCCTAGTACTGCCAAATCATATCTCAACCATTCTTTCACATGCAATAGTACTTATATTCAAGTTTATATCATAGCAACTCATAAAATATAGGTTCAAGATGTTCAAGAATATGGCTTGCCTTCTGCGTCGTAAAAATCAGCAGTGGGTGTTGGGTCGGCAGTGAAGTCTTCGAACTCTGCCTCTGGATCTACTCAGCAACAAATCAAACATGCAATGATTACTAACTATATTAAAATGTTTTATGATCTACATGCATATATGCTTTAAAAACAATAGTTGAACGATGCTGAAGTTGATTGAGACTGCAGGCTGAATTGAGTCGAAACTCTAGAGTTTTGAAGAATCTAGCTAAGATTGAGTACTGGAGGTTATTAGGGTTTCAAGGCATCAATATTTACATTGGGTTTGCGGCTAGATTGCTCAAAAATAGCGAATGTCAGCCGATTGACATTTGGTTCGCTGGCTGACAAAGTCAAGAGTGGCATAGGTATGGTTTAGAGGATTTCCAATGGACAAAACAAGTTTAGCTTAAGGCATTGGGTCCACAATGAAGCAAGACAACTAATTGACATACTGGTTTTTTGCAGAAAAGTCCAGAAGTTCAAGGAATTTGCAAAAAGAACCCTGTGCACAGTGAACTAAGTGTCTGCGCACTGCCATTTTCTAGGGTTTAAGCATTTGATCAATTTGCTCAAATGTTGCTTTGCCAACTTTGTCAAATGGGTAGGCGAGATCAAGGTGAAGTTGGTGGCGAAGTTAATTTGGAGATGGTGGCCAGACAATGGCGAACGGTGAGGTCAAAGTCGTCGGCTTTGAAGACCATAAGTGGGCTACGGTGGCGGCGAGCTACAAATGATAAAACCTGAAATAACTCGAGGGCTTTTGCTCCTGAGGTAGTGCTGATGGTGCTGGAGCAAAGAATCTGGTTGCGGTTGAGGTTTGGGGCTCACCGGCGTTGGCACCGGACTTGAAGAAGATGGCAAAAGGGGCGATACTGATTTAGGACAATGCAAAATGATTGGGCTCGGCTACACCATCTACGAGATACAAAGATTGAGTTGGTGCAGTCAATTTGGTCGGAGGTGAGGTGGAACAGGCCGGCGATGTGAGCTGATCTCAACGGCGCGCCGAGAACAGGAAACTCTCAACGACGGGTTTGACGAGGATTGACACCCGAGTCAGTTCAAAATAAGTGCACGACTGGTTCAAGATAGATTCGAGCCAGACATGTGCCTGGCGGTGCGAACTCAAGACATTTCGAGAAGTACCAGCCCAAGGTCGCAGGCTATGTGCGACCAGATCACAGTCTTTATGCGATCAGAACATAGCTAGTGCGCGGACAGAAGGCCGAAGGTGTTGCGCAGTCAGCCAACATCGCGCGGTCAGGATTCTTTCGACCAGGGAACTTGGGAGAATTTTGTCCCTATAACAGGAATATCCCAAGTATCCCTAAAATCCTTCCACGTGGGGGATCAACCGTTAGGAGGTTAATACGTGTAGTTATCCACGAATAACACGTGTTAAACCTGCGTGGGAGTTAAGAGCGGTTCTCCAAACCTCATCCAAGCAACCATTTGATGCAGTTACGACTTGGCGCCCTTTCGGCCAATATAAAAGGGCGGCATGGTGCATCAAACAGAGGGATCGATCGAGAGATCAAGACACAACATATACCACTTGAAGAATCAAATAGCCAAGGCTACGGCTTAGATTAGATAGCTTCCATAAAGCCCTCTAAGCTTCTTTTTTGTACACTCGTACAGGGAAAACCTTCGCCTGTGAAGGTCTTTCCCGTCACTTTGTAACTCTTTACTACACATAGTGCAATCCCAACAGGACGTAGGGCTTTTACTCCCACCATCGAGGGCCCGAACCTGTATAAATTTCTCTGTGCTCCAGTTCTACATAATTCTACATACCTTCCCGGAGGGTCACCCTGAAAGGTCTCACTATTTATAAATTCTGCATAAGTTCGGTGAGGACCCCGAGTCCGAATCGTCGACAGCTGGCGCCCACCATGGGGCCTTTCTCAAGGCATCCTAATTTTCATCCGGAGGTTCGCTGAAATATGGCTAGAGTATATGATTCCGAGAACGATTTTGATCTCGAGGATTATGCTCACATTCTAATGCCTTCTCTAAGCGATCCTGTTCCGATGGAGGAGGTCGGAGGTGAAAACCTCCCGGAGGTCAAATCATCTCTCCAGGTCATGTCCATCGACCAGGGAGCAACTAGCGCAAGGTCAGAACCCACCGAGGTTCTTAATGCGCTAGAGGGTGAGTCTGGTCCGTCATACGACCCCGCTGAGGGGAAGGATGATATCGACCTGGAAATCAGCCCGGGGAGATTCGACCCTAATAACCTCCACCGTCTCTTTGATTTCGAGTCCGACTCGGAACAAACTGAGATGTTTTTCCCATCGGCGACCTCTCTCCCTAGACAATTTGCTGCCTTATCGGAGGAAACTCCTGATCAACAGGCCGCTGGGGAAGAACGGGAACGCAAACAGAAGGAGGATCAAGATCTCGAGCAACAAAACAACGAACTACGCAGAACGGCCCTAGAGGCTCTTCAAGATGTGCAGACTCGTTACGATGCTGCTCCGAGTTCTTCTCGACGATCACGTGGTCGCAGACGCGACCAGACCCCTTCTTTGCCTCCGAAGCGTTTCCCGGTGCACGAAGAAACGGTAACACCTGGAGCCCCTAGGAGAAGTATACATGGTCGACTGCGATCTATCGCAGAAGTCATGCGTAATTTTCCTCCTACGGTCACGGATGCGCAGAAACCTGCCTTCACCAGAATCCTAGCAGAAAGGTTGGATGAGGTCCCATTTGAGGCGACCCCAATGGCCTCTTCCCAGTCGGTAACACGTTCCCGCAAATAAGAGTGTACTCACTCTGGTTCTGGTCGACGAAGTTACCCGCCGCCTATACCATCCCGCCAGGACAAGTACAGGCAGACACAGGATTCTCGTGGTAAGGATTGAGTCCTTGTCCACTCTCGTTTGGGACCGCGGATAACTTCACCGTTGAGTGAAGTCGCTCGTGATCCGGTCGAGAGTCACAGGGCAGTTCACGGTCCCTACGTTGGTTGTAAAGCTTTCTCGCCCGGCCTCCGTGCGGTCGTTTGGCCTGATAAGTTTCGACCAGGGGCCATAGAAAGGTTCGACGAAACTCAGAACCCATCCGAGTTCCCTTCAAATCTACATTACTGCCATCCAAAAGGCAGGAGGCGATGACCGGGTCATGGCCAACTACCTGCCTACAGTCCTCGAAGGACCGGCTATAACCTGGCTGTTTAATCAGCCCAAAGGTTCCATCTACAATTGGGAAATACTGTGCGACGCTATCCTTAGCAATTTCCAAAACTGTTATCAAAAGTCGGGTAAAGAGGACGATTTTCATCGACTACGATAAACTTCGACCGAAACCCTTCGTCAGTTTGTCAAGAGATTTGTCGGGGTGAGGAATACCATCCCGAACATATCTGACGGCTCTGTTATCAGGGCATTTAAACATGTTGTTCGATACCGGAGATTCACCGAAGACTTGCTCATCCACCCTCCTCGATCAGTGGCCGATCTTTTTGATATGGCCGACCGATACTCCGATGCGGCCGAAGCGGTCGAGTGGAATTGGATGGTTGATAAGGGTGACCTACCACCTCAGCCAGGTTTCAAAGACGCTAGGAAAGAAGATTCGAGCAAGAAGCCGGAATCTTCGTCAGGTGGGAAGTCAAAAAAGTCGAAGAGGAACCGCTCTGGACAATACCACGAGGTCGCAGTTGCAGAGAAGCCTTCTTCGACCAAAGGTAACAAGCCTTCATTTAAGAATAAAACTGCTTCTGGTGGTCGTAGTGCCGACCAGCCAGAAAAGTCAACTAATCCGCAGGAAGGCAAGAAGTGGTGTCCACTCCACAACTCCGCAGGCCACGACCTCAAGAACTACAGGAGTTGGTTGAAGCAGTTGGATGACTTCTACCAGGGAGTTGGACCAATGCCGACCTTACCGGCTAAAGAACAAGCATGCGGACTTAGAGACGCTGACGGAGACGAAGAGATGTCCTACCAGGTACCTCATAATCACGTTAATGTTATTTTCGGGGGTTCCTCCTCTTTTGTTTCCAAAAGGCAGTTTAAAGCCTTTTACCGAGAGGTTAACCAAACGGAGACATCCCTTGGTGAACCTCAGTACCCCCGTTGGTCGGATACACATTTGACGTTTGATCGCACTGATTGTCCTGTGGGGCTTACACGACCATTGAGGCTACCTCTGGTCATTACCCCGATCATCAGTAATGCGAGAGTTGAAAGAGTCCTGATCGACGGAGGGAGTTCCCTTGACATTCTATTGGTCAAAGCACTCGACGAGATGCAAATTCCTCGTTCGAAGATTAAGCCCATAATTCATCCGTTTTATGGGATAATCCCACGTCCCTCCATAATGCCGTTGGGACAAGTGGTCCTCCCGGTCACACTGGGGGAACCTGATAACTTCCGAACAGAATTGGTTACTTTCGACGTAATTGATTGTGATTGAGCTTATAATGCAATCATTGGCAGGCCAACCTTGCTAAGTTCATAATGGCAACGCACTATGCTTATCAGTGCGGCAAATTGCCTGGCCCCAAAGGTGTCATCTCGGTCCGAGGCAGTCGCAACGTGGAACTCACGTGCGACCGGCTATCTCTGGAGATGGTCGACCAACTTCCCCTCCGGGACGCTCAGGTCGCCACTGTCGCCACCGACACGATCAAGGCTGCCCCTCGACCAGATGAGAAACTCAAACTAGTTCCATTGTACCCAGATGATCCATCCAAGACAATTCGGGTCGGATCAGGCCTGGATGACAAATAGGAACTCGAGCTCATTACTTTCCTCCGGGCTAATGCAGATGTGTTTGCGTGGAAACCATCCGACATGCCCAGTGTCCCGAGGGAAGTAATCGAGCACAGGTTAGTGATTCGACCTGGACAACGACCAATAAAGCAAAAGCTCAGGCGTTTTGCTGTTGACCGACAGGAAGCCATCCAAGAGGAGTTGGACAAACTCCTAAAGGCCGGGTTTATTCGCGAGGTCGATCACCCGGAATGGCTCGCCAATCCGGTCATGGTCCGTAAGTCAAATGGCAAGTGGCGCATGTGCGTCGACTACACTAGCCTCAATAGTGCCTATCCGAAGGATGACTTTCCCCTTCTCCGCATCGACCAGCTGGTCGACTCAACTGCAGGATGCGAACTGATGAGTTTCCTGGACGCTTACTCAGGATATCATCAAATTAGCATGGCAGAAGAAGATGAAGAGAAAACTGCCTTCATCACCCCGTTCGGCACCTACTGCTACGTCAGAATGCCGTTCGGTCTCAAGAACGCAGGTTTCACGTACCAGTACTTGATGCAGAAGACCTTTCTTTCCCAGATAGGGAGTAATCTCGAAGCATATGTAGACGACTTGGTTGTAAAAAGTACCAAGAGATTGTTTCATTTGGACGATCTCGCTGAAACCTTCTGTAATTTAAATCGCTTTGGAATAAAGTTGAATCCGGAGAAATGCTCTTTTGGGGTTTCTTCAGGAAAACTTCTTGTTTTCCTTGTTTGTTCTAGAGGCATTGAGATCAATCTTGAGAAAATCAGGGCCATCGAACAAATGAGGTCGCCCTCGACTATCAAAGATGTTCAACACCTGGCTGGTCGCATGGCGGCCTTAAGTCGTTTCATATAGCGACTAGGTGAAAGGGGGTTACCTTTCTTCAAAGCCTTGCGGAAGCATCACAATTTCACATGGTCCAATGAGGCCGAGAAAGCGTTTCAGGAGGTAAAGACATATCTATCCAGTCCGCCAGTGTTGGTGTCTCCCGACAAAGGAGAACCATTGCTCCTTTATCTAGCGGCCACACCGCACGCGGTCAGCGCTGTCCTAGTCGCGGATAGGGAAGGAATACACAGACCCGTCTACTATGTGAGCGAGGTACTTCATGGTCCTAAGGAGCGTTACCCTGAAGTCCAGAAGATACTTTACTTACTACTGATGGCTTCCCGTAAGCTACGACACTACTTCCAAGCTCACAAGATCACAGTACCCTCCTCCTTTCCTCTGGGGGATATTGTCTGAAATCCAGAGAAATCTGGTCGAATCGCCAAATGGGTGGTCGAACTCGGTACTTTCGATGTCCATTTCACGCCCCGCACAGCTGTTAAGTCTCAGGTTTTGGCCGACTTTGTGGTCGAATGGACCAACCCTAAGCCACCCGTGCAGATGCCTGAGGAATTGGAATGCCCCGATCACTAGACAATGTACTTTGACTATTCCCGCAGTTTTCAACACTCGGCGGCTGGAGTGGTCTTAGTTACGCCTCAGGGCGAACAGCTTAAGTATGTCATCCAATTACACTTTGTTGCGACCAACAACGCAACGGAGTATGAAGGTCTTCTTGTAGGGCTCCGGGCAGCAAAATTCCTTGGAGTCCGTCGATTAGTGGTGAGGGGAGACTCACAGCTGGTCGTAAACCAAGTAAACAAGGAGTACAGCACCTCCGATGAGACAATGGCTCATTACCTGGGAGAAGTGAGGAGATTGGAAAAACACTTCAGTCATTTCAAAGTCCAATACATCCCACGAAAGGACAACATTCTCGCAGACCAATTATCCAAAAGTGGGTCCTCACGCACATCCGCTCCAGCAGGAGTGTTCATTGAACACTTGGACCGTCCTTCGATCATGACTTCGGTCGAGGATGATCCGGTAACAGCCTGCATTACCAACCTCGGTCAGGAATAGGATTGGACTCATCCATTGAGAGTCTATCTTGAACATGGGACCCTACCCGAGGATGAAACCAAAAGCGATCGGTTGATTCAAAAAGCGCGTCTATACAAGCTCATAGAGAGGGTTTTGTATAGAAAGGGTACTCAAGGAGTATTCATGCGCTGCATATCTCAGAAGGAAGGTAAATCCCTCTTGAAAGAGATACATGACGGTGTATGCGGTGCGCACGCGTCATATCGGACACTGCTCGATTTGGTGTTCCAAACCGTCTCATCACAAAAAATGGTTCTCAGTTCGCCAGCGGTCTTTTCCTGGACTATTACGATCAGATCAGGACCAAGGTGTGCTTTGCTTCTGTGGCACATCCACAGAGCAATGGTGCCGTGGAACGGGCCAATGGGCAGATATTGCAAGGCATCAAAAAAAGTGTTTTTGATCGCCTTAAAAGTCGCTCAGGGGCTTGGGCAAACGAGCTCTATACCGTTCTATGGGCACTACGAACTACCTCTAGTCGAGCCACCGGTGAGACTCCATTCCATCTGGTCTATGGGGCCGAGGCTGTACTACCTATGGAAGTTAGTATTGGATCTGTTCGGACAGAACAATTCGATGAATTGATCAGGCCGAATAGCGATCACAGGATCTTATCCTCTTAGAAGAAAAGCGTGATCGCGCTTTGATCAAGTCCGCGGCATACTTGCAAGCTTTGCACAAGTACCATAATAAAAGGGTGCGACCACGTAGTCTTAACGTGGGCGACCTGGTTTTACGAAAAGTTCAAGACCAATCTAGTCGCAACAAATTCTCCCCGAAGTGGGAAGGCCCTTACACTGTTGTCTCAGTGCCGCGACCAGGATCAGCGCGATTAGCCATGGAGGATGGTCGAATTCTCTCCAATACATGGAACATCGATCAACTACGCAAGTTCTACGTGTAAGTACCCAATCCTTTTTCCTGTTCAATTAGCATTTTTTCATAAAACAAAAAAGTGTTTTGGTTTCATATGATGAACATTTCCCTTCATGCCCATGTGTTACGAATTTGACTTGGGGCCTGGTCGCCGGCGGTTAGATCATTACAACATTCTAGTCGGATTCGCTAGCCGATCTCATGACCGCTTCCAGACAAGTCACTCCTAAATAAGCCGTTTCTCAACGCATACGGCGCTTTCTGGTAAGTCCTCTGTCACCTGAGTGGCTGCCGGTTTGCAAGAAGGTTAGGCGTTACTTTGATCATAATTGTTGATCTGATCACACATCCCTAGTCATTATATTCATATTTCTCCTGTGTTTATAAAACTAAGTCTTTAGTATCTATAATCACAGGCAGGGGCTAAGGGGAGATGCTTATAATATGATACAACAAAAAACAAAAATATATTTACTTTCTTTCAAAATCAATTTGTACATACATTTGCATTCTATATGTTATTTTTGTACAGATATAGGGATTACTCAATCCCGAGCTCAGTCAGGAGCTTATTTACAAGGGGGGTGACCTCCTCCATGATCGCGTCTAGTTGGTCCTCACTCTCGATCTCAACCGGTCGCACCAGTGGATTCAGATCCGCATCTGGGCCATGGTGGAGACGAAACCGGCAGAGAATGGCGGAAGCTGCTGATCGAACCCTGGTTCTGATCGCCTCTTCTCGTCGCCGTGTATCTTCAGGAAGATACTCGAGAAGTGACTCCGCCCGGGCTATGACCAGTGTAGACCAGTCACTTGCACTAAGGTCGTCCTTTGTGGTTTCGACCACATCAGCCCTCAGGAGACGAGCCACCATCTTTAGATTTTCGAAGATGGACTGGCTCAGGTCTCTGTTCGCCTTCTGGGAGGAGTTAATGGAGCCTTGGAGGATCACCTTGTCCTGACTAAGTTGTTTTATTTGACCTGCTTACGCTGCAGTAAGAGGAAGTGTTATTCACTTATTAAGAACTTAAGTCTTCCTAATCGGGAATTGACTTACGAGAAAGTTTTGACCGCAGCCTGTTAAGCTCGATCTCTTGATTTGAAACCACGGAGATCGAATGGAGCTTGACCGCGGCCACTTCCTTCTTCAGAAACGCCACCTCTCTGTAACAAAACAAAAGAAGTGGTCATAACGAATTTGTATCTATGCAAGTCGGAGGGTATTGATCCTTACCTGCGCAAGCTGTCTCGTTCTTTTTGTATGGCCTCAACGCTCGCTACCATAGCGATCGACCTGGCCGTCATCCGGGATAATTCCTGTGATACAAAGAGAAATTAAGGGTATCCTATGCACAATTCAGGTACCAAAAGAGAAGTTCATCATACCTTTGTATACTCCCGGAACAAAACATCCTCCGGGATGGCAGGAGGTCTCGTCGAGGAACCCGTTGCGACCTCGACGGAAGCAGCAGGCGGATGTGCCTAGTGGGCATCATCCCCAGTTGCTGTTGCCTGCGACTGGGTCTCCGCGCCTGCTTCATCCCTCACAGCCCGGACTACTTCTTGGACCAAAGGAACGAAGCGCTCCTCACTGGAGGCTCCGGCACCTGTAGCGACCTCAACCCTTCCCGGAGTGGCTGAAGGGTTTGGTGCTACCTCTTTTAGCCTGCCAAGAAAAAAAAAGGAACCGACGATCACGTCGGTAATCGTCACAGTTCAATTTGGGAAAGCCAGAATAGGGTTCTTACCTTATCTGAAATCCCATCAGCTTTTGGGATTTCAGGGAAGGCTTTCCCCGAGAAAGGGGACAGTCGTTGTCTGTCCTAGTCTTCCTCTTGGTGAACAAAGTTCTTTCCCCCTATGTGTGTTCTCCTGTAAGTACATTCATAAGGGAAGATAAAGACTTAAGTGGTAAGAATTCATACCTGAGCAACCTGTCAGGTTGGCGGGGTTGCGTCTGAAGGCCTGGGTGGCTCCTGGACTTCTGGAGCCGGCACTTCATCCGCAACTCCCACGGGGTTTTGTTCACACACCTACTCTCCTGCCCGCGAGAGTGGAGGATTTTCCTCCCTGGGACTCACAGGAGTTGCAGGGGGAAGCTCTTCTCCCTGAATAAGCGGTAATTCAATAAACGAGTATACAGAGGGAATTGAGAAAATAAGACCATGAAGGGATCTTACTGTGGTCACCCCTTCGTTCAGGGAAGCAGAAGCAACTGACCCTGAAGCCTCGAGGGCTTCAGGAGCAGGGATTTCGCCCGCAACCACGGGAGTCTCGGTGGCTGCGGGGTCCACTGCAGTTTCTTCTATTTCTGTAGGATGAGCTGGAGTGTCGCTGGATGGAGAGCCCGCTACCTTCCTCCTCCGGCGGATTAGGGGGACGTCATCTTCCTCCTCCTCCTCGCTCCTCTCCCCCTGTACGACGAAGAAGTGATTCCAGTCTGCACCTGGAAAAACAGAAGGGACGTGATATCTTACCGTAGTCTTCCTTGTGGTAGGAGGAACGCTCCGTGAAGACCCCTCCCCAAGAGCTTGCTTGGGTTTCTTGGGGGCAGGATTCCTCGTCCTGGGCTTCGAGGAGATCTTCTTCACGTGCTTCATCGTCGGCTTTCCTAGGGAACCGACCTTCTCGCTCGGGAATGTCGCCTCGACGAATCTCCCCAAGAGCTGTTAGGCTCCGACAAAATTGTTAGTGCTGGGCATACATAAGACCTGCAAACAGAAGCTGGGTGAAAGATGACATACCGTTCGGCGCTCCTGTTTGAGGTCGTCGCCGGCGTGAACCAAACTCTGCGGCTGAGGCGATCCCTTGGGGCCCTCTACCTCGGCGTTGTAAGCCCTGAGGAGGTAGTTTGTCCGCCTCTCGATCTCGGACGAGGGCAGGACTGTTCCCAGAATGCAAGTTAGACAATGCATCGCAAAAGTAAGAGAGTTCAGTGCCAAAAACAGATACCTTCGTTGTAGTCCAAGGTGTTGTCTGCCATGGACTTGATCTCCCAAGCCGGATGAGCCCTTTCACGCAGGGGGCTCACCCGGTTCTTCACAAAGTCTCGGATGACATCGTGAGCTGTTAGTCTCTGTTCGACTAGGTGAAGAATTACCTCGGCGTGTTTCATGAACTCCGCGTTCATCGCCGGGAGAGAGTCACGCAGGGGTGCAGTAAAACCACTTATGGTGCCACCCGTGCACCGAATCATGCAGGGGTGGGAAGGGATACTCCTTCTTCTCCCTTATCCGGAAGTAGATACATCCGGCGGCGTTGGTGCTCTTCGACCACGCCGAGTAGTAGAAGCGTCGGAAGAGATCCACGCTGGGATACACTCCGACGTACACCTCGCACAGATGCTGGATCACCGCCAGGATCAGGACTG
Source organism: Pharus latifolius (assembly GCA_019359835.1). Lineage (NCBI taxonomy): Eukaryota > Viridiplantae > Streptophyta > Magnoliopsida > Poales > Poaceae > Pharus > Pharus latifolius. Next base: position 70,639,185 of record CM033323.1, read on the forward strand.
CATTTGGGTGGAGGTTGATCAACTCCAACCCATAATGCTCAAGGATGTCCTTAAGAAACCGACTCTCAGGGAATCGGAACCCGCAGCGCATGTATTCCTCAAAAACCACCAGTTCGCCTTCTCCGACGACTGGGGTTTCTTGGTTCTTCTCCGCGGGCCTCCAGTTCATTAGCAGCCGCGGAGGAAGGATCTCCTCCTTCTCCAGCGCCAGCAGGCTCTCCTCAAAACGGTGGATCGATCTGCTCCAAGACGCCATTTCTTATGAGGAATCGTAAGAAAAGTTGGCGACTTTGGGGAAGATGGAGGCTAAGGGAAATGAGGGTTTTGTGCGGTGGAAGTATTGAGGAAGGGTTTTTGGCTGTGTGGCTTCCTCAAGAAGCTAACTGTTCCTTTTATAGACTCGAGGAAGCGCACTAATGTGAGTAACGTTCTACTCAAACGTTCCACTGAATATTTTATTCATTTCCCATAATGAATACTATCTCTGGCGGACCCGTTAAAGTGTTCCTGGTATTGGATCTGAAACAAAAGGACTTCTTTGTTTCAAAGTTTGAAGGTACAAAAACATGAAAAGTTTTTCAGGGGTTGTTGGAGGACGTTTCCCTTCATGTGCCTTGTAAATTTTCATGAGAAAATCCTATGGCCAAGTGTTTGGACGTACGGATATGTTTGATCAGATTGCGGTATGGTCAGAACCATGTCTTCGACTAGACTCCGATTCTGATTGGAGTGATGGTCTGATCGAATTTCGGTTCTGATTGCAGTAATTTTTCAAATTGAACTTCGGTTCTAACTGCGGCTTTAGGTCTGATCGCGGTATCAGTGCTGGTCGCGATACTCTTATGAAAATGCGATTCTGGTCGCAGAGCTGAGGTTTACCTGTGTATGAATGGTCGTAAAGACATTGCTTATGGCCATGATTTCGCACAGAAGATGCAAAGAATATTCATGTAAAGAAAGAGATTTTATTTCTTACATTGTTTACATACAAAAGGGATACCGGCGACCAGAGCGTCGACCTGATCCGAAAGAAGTTTGCAAAGTTCTCCTAGGGACATGTTATTGTCAGTAGGATCTACACGGACAACCCCCAGAGAACTAGCGACTAATCTAAGCCTATCTACATCATCCCTAACAAGAGATGCACTATTGTTCCTAATCAAATCAGAGAGTTCTCACTGTTGCTGAGCGTGATCCCTCTCCCGACGGAACTGGTGTGCCTCTTCACGGGATCTTTCAAAACATTCTGCCAGATGCAGAATCGCCGAAGACATCTCTTCGGTCCTCTTCTCTAGGGCCTCTTTTTCCCCTTGGAGAGTTTGTTCGAGGGAAGGAGGTGGAATCTCAGCAGGCTGGTCACTGGGGGCTCCCACAACTTTCGTCTCCTACATTTGTAAATATTAGTTTTCTTAAACTATGACAGACAAGCAAAGGGAGACATAAGTAATTACCAATCCTAGCAAGCGATAGGTTGGTATATGCATCCTGGAAAGTAGATCATCCGACAAAAGCAGATGATCATTGGATGGTGGAAGTGCAACCTTCCCACCATAAGATCGCTTCCCCAACACAGATTGAGGATCTTCTGGTCGGATAGTCACCGCTTGCCGACCAGAAAATCGATCACCCAAACAAAGGTTGGGAGCATTGGGGTGAAATGGAAAAGACTGAGGAGAACGTCCCTCCAAAGTTGGGGATGAAAGTTCAATCTGCCTAGGTGCATGAGGAACAGAAGGAAGAAAGAACAACGTTGCGTCTTCTACCTTTGCTCTGCTGGAGGATCCCTTGTCAACCTTGGGTTTCTTCCTTGAAGGAGATGGATCTTCAGGCATCTGAGGCCCTTGTTCGAAAATTTCTTCTTCATCGCTCTCAATCTCGATGATGTTGTGATCTGCCATCGGGAAGTGGATAAAGAGAAGGATGAAGGAAGCTTTGGAAGAAACTTAGCCGTGAGAAGAAGTTGTGGAGCTTTGTAATTTGAAGGCTTCGGTTTTTATAGCCGCCAAGGTGACGGTTCACCTTCCGAACGCCTCGGGTTTTTAAAAGCATTTACAATTTCACCTCGGGTTAAAGAACGTTTCAACAACGCCATCATTACCCGTCACATAATTCCCAGAGCTTGTCTCAGGGAACCAACCGTCACACTTAGTGCGCCACTAAGTGGGGGTTTTGAAGCGTCGGGTTAAAAATCTGATGCATGTCTTAAAATTCGAAATAAACACGTCCCTTCGTTTTCTTCGAATTTGGGGGCTAGCTGATAAGGATTGACACCCGAGTCAGTTCAAAATAAGTGCACGACTGGTTCAAGATAGATTCGAGCCAGACACGTGCCTGGCGGTGCGAACTCAAGACATTTTGAGAAGTACCAGCCCAAGGTCGCACGCTATGTGCGACCAGATCACAGTCTTTATGCGATCAGACCGTAGCTAGTGCGCGGTCAGAAGTTCGTATGCTGTGCGCGGACAGAAGGCCGAAGGTGTTGCGCGGTCAGCCAACATCGCGCGGTCAGGATTCTTTTGACCAGGGAACTTGGGAGCATTCTGTCCCTATAACAGGAATATCCCAAGTATCCCTAAAATCCTTCCACATGGGGGATCAACCGTCAGGAGGTTAATACGTGCAGTTATCCACGAATAACACGTGTTAAGCTTGCGTGGGAGTTAAGAGTGGTTCTACAAACCGCATCCAATCAACCGTTTGATGCAGTTACGACTTGGCGCCCTTTCGGCCAATATAAAAGGGCGGCATGGTGCATCGAACAGAGGGATCGATCGAGAGATCAAGACATAACATATACCACTTGAAGAATCAAATAGCCAAGGCTACGGCTTAGATTAGATAGCTTCCATAAAGCCCTCTAAGCTTCTTTTTTGTACACTCGTACAGGGAAAACCTTCGCCTGTGAAGGTCTTTTCCCGTCACTTTGTAACTCTTTACTACACATAGTGCAATCCCAACAGGACGTAGGGCTTTTACTCTCACCATCGAGGGCCCGAACCTGTATAAATTTCTCTGTGCTCCAGTTCTTCATAATTCTACATACCTTCCCGGAGGGTAACCCTGAAAGGTCTCACTATTTATAAATTCTGCATAAGTTCGGCTGAGGACCCCGAGTCCGAATCGTCGACAGGGTTAATTTCAAATTTGGGTTGAGTAGGCTTGCTCCAAAGGCTTTGGTGATCATTTTGTTCTACTAAATGGAAGGCTAATTTGGACGAGAGTGAGTTCAATTGCTGGAACAAGGAAAATTAGAATCCTAGAGATCACCGGCGCTCAGGTCCACCGAAGTTCAATCAAAGGCTACAGCATGATGAGGTGAGAGAAAGGCACTTACTGGTTGAATCAATTTGGGATTCAGTGCAGCGAATCATTCTGGCATCGTGCTCCTCCTCGGCGGCTCGCCGGAGAAGAAGAAGAAACGAAGAAGACGACGGCTTAAGTGGCTAAGGAAGCTCTGGAGAGAAGTGTGAAGCTACACCGGTGAGGGCTGCTATTTATAGGCACAGGACGGAGTTGGCGAGGTTGGGGCAGTGAAAATTGTGCCGGCGAAGCGGTTGGTTGAAGCAAACAGCGGCAGCAACGGGACGGCGATAGCGGCTCTGCAACTGCCAAACTGGTTGGTTCATTGGGACTTGGCGCTGGCTGGTGCAAAGCGGAGGCAACAAGGTTAGCACGGCGTGGCGATGTGGCGCAAAACTCCTAACAAAGTTGCTACTGTTGGAGCGTGGTTGCTGCTGGTCGCTAGTGTTGCCACGACGATGGTTCTGGCGCGGACACGTGCGCACATGCAAGAACAAACGAACACACGCACATGCGAAGGCTACGGCGAAGAAACACGGCGAGGCTCGGAGCAACAGCGTGCCGGTTGAGGAAATTGACATTTGGACTGAATTGCAAGTTCAGAAAATATCTGGACTGAATTGCAATTTTGGTGAAATACTTAGATAGAGCTGAATTTGATTCTGAAGATCAATTAACTTAACAAGTAATTTGGTAAAGACATAAGATAAAATTTAGGGTTTCTGATCAAATTTTGAACGAAAACGAAAACAGGGTATTTAGAATCTAAGTTTTGTCGAAACTGAAAATCTGGGATTTATGACAAGATTTTGAGATCCTCATAGAAGAAAATTTTGTATTGAATAGCATTTAAGAGGTATTCTCTGAATCATATTTGGATTTGGAGTTGATTTGAGGCTTTTAGCCTTTTTAGGCTTTTGGAAATCTGAAAAGGATCAATTTGCAATACTTTATGGACTGATTTGCGAAATGGTCTTAATAGTGGAATCTGGTTGCCAACTTTTTGGATTAAAGTATTGGCATACCCTTGATCATAATCCAAGAATAATTTGGTCTGGATTAGGTCAAGGTTTGATTGAATCTGAGTTCTGAATCTCAGTGTATTTAAGGTAATTTGAATATTCAATTAAATTTGTTTTCTAAAACGGATTAAGACTGATAATTCTGGGAGTTTAGAGATCGAATTTGATCTGGTTTCTGAAGGCTTTCCTACTCAGGATAAATAGTATGTCATATCTGGATAGCCAGATCTTGGTTTGGGTCCACAAAGAAGAGATTTTTAGGGCTTAGGATAGAATGAGTTTGGGCTGATTTTGCTGATCTTGGAGAGACTGATATTTACCTGATTTGCTTGATTTTTCTACCTATTTTTCCCCATGCTTATGCACATATTAGTCGTATGCCTCATTATATATCTAGATTATTCCAGATTTGTTGCCAAATCGATCGGATTACTTGTTTTGCAATTTTTATCGCAGGTTGGCGCGAATCGGATGGATTTTTGGCTAACAGACGCGCCTCATCGACTAAACCCGACCCTCAGTCGATTCCAGATAGAAGTGCATGTTTCTGCGGATGTGTAGGAACCGACCGCGCTGAAATTGGAGTCTCCAGGGGCTCGGAACACCTAAACCTAGCAGACAAGGACCTAGTTGTCATTTCCAATTTTGTCGAGGACCTTTCTGCAAAAATGTCAAATTCTCCCACCTAACAGTCGCCACTGGGAAAACTTGAGCCTGATTCTTTATAGTTTACCTTCTCCTTCTCTCTTTACCCCTAATTTCCACACTTTCATCCACCACACCGACGACCACCAAACCGTAGACCGCCGGTGCCCTCCACTTAGCATCTCCTGTTTTCTTCTTCCTCTTTCCTTCTTTCTTCTCCATATTTCTTTCCACCTCTCCAGTAGCTCCTCCAATCCTTTTTTGCCGCCACCACAGCCGCCCGATCCTTCATCCCGAGCTAGCCGATCCCGCGCCGCCCTCTCCCACTCGTGCGCCGCCGCAGATCTGCCATCGCGCCTCCACAGCTCCCGCGCCCGGAGCCGTCCCCGATTTCCATCCCACCCGATTTGCTCTGGCGCTGCGCCGCCGCGCCTCCACCGCCTAGATCCAGTGGCCACTCGCCGTGCTGCGCCCTCGAGCTCGCCATCTCGCCGCCACCACGCGGATCCGCCCGAGCCGGCACCGATCTGTCCTCTCCTCGCCACTCCACGCCGCGATCCACTCGCTCCACAGCGCCGCCTTCGCCGGATCCGACCTCTCCTCCAAACGGCGCCGCCTGATCCAGATCTGCCCGATCCCGCGTGCCTCCACGACTTCACCACGTCGGTGTCCTCTTCTTCATCCCGAGCTGCTGCAGCTTCGACGACAGCCACGTCTTCATCGTCCCCGGCTGTCTTCTTCCACTGCTCCGGCGATATCAGCGACCGGCGACTTCCTCGACTTCTCTGTAGTCAACAGCCACGAATTCTTCATCGATAGCTTCATCAACACCCCTTCAGTGACCGAATTCTCCTCTCAGTTCCCCTTCTCTTCTCCCCCTGATCTGTTTCCTGTGATGCTTGTATATAAACAGAGCTCAGTTGTGGATGATCAATTCAATACTTGAGTAAACTCCAGCTAGTTGTGTGTTAATTTCTCTGGTGTTTGATTCCTGCTGCTGTTCAGATGCTGTTTCTGTTGTCATCTCATGCTTGATTCCAGTGCAGCTTAGTGTTGTTAATTTTTGTGAACTGAGTTCCACCATCCAGCATTTTTCAAAGTTGTTGCCGTCCTGAAAATTCATGATGCATGTTTGATTTGGGCATTGATTGGATCATATGAATGGAATTGCAATCCTGTTTCTTAGTCTCTGTAGCTGAGAAATATTGAATCAATCTTTTGTCCGACTATTGAGAGAAATAGATTTCTAAGGCAGTAGTTTCCTGACTTTGCGCAATTGTACACCGCTCGCCTGGGACACGATTGTAGAACAATTTTTTGTTAATCGTGTTTCAGTTGGTGAGATGAGTCGAGGCGAACCAACCCGCATTCTCTGATTCGACTTCAGTTAATCACAATTTTCTCTCATCTAGTCCCTTGGGAGAGAACGACATACTCGTCTACTACTGTGACCTCGTCCGCTTGCGAGGCCCCATTTTAGGTGGTATCAGACACATATGCATGCATTATTTTCTATGAAAAAGAATTTTCACCCCAAATCCAGGGTGTTACACGCACTAGTACAGAAAAGTTTTCTTCTATCGGTAAAAAAAACCCTTCTACTATCGGTTTTCGTACCGATAGAGATAGACACGATAGAACAAGACAGAACATTTTCTATCGGTAAATAACCGACAGAAAAAATTAACAATTCTATCGGCATATTAGGAGTGTACCGATAGAAAACCCGTCGTAGTCTGACGATTAACGGTGGGAAAAGTACCACTATTCTAACGGTTAATTACATGATTACCAACAGGAAAATATTACTATTCTATCGGCACCTTATGATTGTACCGATAGAAAACCCGTCGTCGTCTAACATTTAGCGATGGGAAAAATACCCATATTCTAACGGTTAATTATAAGTTTACCGACAGAAAAAAGTGTAGCACTCTCTCGGTTGGAAATGACATTATCGATAGAAAAAATCTTAGTACTCTCTCGGTTGTGTATGAGTTCACCGGCAGGAAAAATCACACTCTTCTAACTGTTAATTATAGGTTTACCGATAGAAAAAACCACAGTAGTCTCTCGGTTGTGGATGAGTTCACCGGCAGGAAAAGTCACACTATTCTGACGGTTAATTTCAAGTTTACCGATAGAAAAATGGGTAGTAGTCTCTCGGTTGTGGATGAGTTTACCGATAGAAAATTTGTAGTGGTCTGTCGGCTATGAATGAATTTACCGATAGAACATTCACATATACAGTACGTTTACATTTACAATACAGTACATTCACATATACAGCACAGATGCAATACATTATAGATTGGATACACAATACAGTACAGATGCAAAGAAGGGTAAATTCACAGAACAGATTGACACATTAGACAGTTATTCACATTTATTCACATATATATGGACAAATACAAATTTCAATCCAATGTGGACATTTATTGACATATATATTTATTCACATGTATATAAACAGTCTATGCACAGAGTACATGAAAAAGAGAAAATTATCATGGCGGATGGTTGGGCGCAACTTCCTCTATGACATATTGAGCCCAGATTTGTCGAAGATCTCTAATCTTTGCATTTTCGTATGAGTCTTTCGACATGGCGATCTGCAAGCATGTGTGAATACTTAGTAACTAACTTCCTAATTTAGAACGTGACACCCAATTTTCAAATTTGAGTTAGCTATCGATGCTTACCTGGGGGAATTGGGCAAAGTTTGTCTGCACTAGGTCGTACATGTAGCGCAACACATAAAACCCGCATTCCCACGATTGCGGCTGCTGATGGCACTGAGATAATTGCATATGCGAAGACATGTTAGCTATTGTTTCCATAAACTAATTAAGCATAAACAAAAAGTCTCGTGAGTACCTCATATTCTTTCCAAGCTAGTAGGGAGCCCTGCGGTGCGGCATGCCTCCCTCCAGCGGACGCATATTTATCAAAAACCCTGCATTTCAGTTAGTATTGCCCGTTAATGTATTATCATTAGCTAGTGAGGTGAAAATTTAAATCAAACATATAAGTTACTTACGCCTCCATATTCCCCTTGACCACATATTCGATCGATAATCTGTCACGCATCGAATCGAGGTAGTACACCTCGTTCCTCGGCGGACAGATCACGATGAGGATCCAGTGGCCCCTGCATTGTACGTAAAAGAGGACCGCTAGCTCAAAGTATATCTCAGGTGTAACATACAAGATCAAGTTAAATTAGTACGAAATGCACTAACCTTTGGTGGTACGGCACCAGAATGAACTCCCTGTCCTGCTGCGCCATCAGCGCCTTGGATATGTACAGCTCAGCGTGCGCGGCGTCGTGCTCTAGCATCGTGAGGCTTATTTTCTCTGGGTCGAGGAAACCCACCTTGTCACACGCAGCCTCCGATGCTAGCCTGTACATGCACCTGCATGCAAAGGACGACATTAGTATTGCACAGAAAGTTACTACATTTCAAATGAACTACAACAATGCAGAGTTAGCAAACAGAGTTAGAAAACAGCAATACATAGCATCAGCAAACTCACAGGACTCCAGTCCGTATGATGGACATATCGAGCTCCCGCCAGTTGTAGAGGTCGAACAGATCCTCGTGTGCCACGGATATAATCCCGGGCTCACGGTGGAACTGCCCAGGCCTGTAGGGAACTAAGAAGTTCAGATTGCGCCGAGCTCGGTGTAGGTACCACTCGTGGAGGTCTCTGGTTGATCGATCCAATTTGCGCAAAGCTGCCTCCGACATGAGTGGGAACCCGTTCTTGAACCTCTCCGGCTGTCCCTGTCACCCTTTTCCCTTGCCTTTGCCCTTGCCTTTTGCCGGGGACTGAGCGCGTACCTTCGAAGGCAAGGGCGAGGTGATGGCAGCTTTCTTCCGAGGTGAAGGCGTGGATGCGCTGGGTGGTATCGAGGCCGTCTTTGATGTGTCCAGGGTCGCACGAGATCGGACCTCATGCCCCGAGCTGGGGGCGCAGTTCCCTGGTAGCCCAGCGGCAGGCCACTTCAATTAATGAGCACGTATGTTAGATTATGCAAGTTGAGTGTACTGAGTAGGATGTAATCTAAAATGTGTAGGATTTACTGGTTGTATTACAAGACACTTCTTGGGCCACTGTACGTAGGAGCCCACTGCCTCAGCAAGTGTCTGCAGTTCCTCTGTTGGGACTAGCAACGGAGAATCGTTGTAGCCCGGCATGGCCATGTCCACCTGTACCTTTGCGAAACCCAACCGCAGAGGTACACAGTGGACCCAGACATCCGGCCCAGACGGATATACGAAGCCGTGTCCAACCACTTCCTGCCCGGCGCCTACGTGATTCTGTAGGATGCAGCCCTCCGGCCTCTGCAAATTTGTAACAATTAAAATAGGTTAGCGAAACAACTCTAACAGAATGGGAGTGGCATCAACTTAAGTGCACAGATGAAGGCTTGCAGTACCTCAAGTAGATCCACTGGATCCGCGAGTACCTTCGAAGCGCAACTGCTTATCTGACCCCGCGGGGTATCGTCGTCCTGGGGATCCGTATCTGTACTCTTGGCCAGCAATGCTTCTCTCAACCGTGCAAACTCTTCCCTCATTTGTGCGAACTCGGACTGCACCTCAGCCCGTATCTCAGCCCGCATCTCCGCCCGTATCTCCTCCCGTACCTCAGCCCGTATCTTATCGGAGAGGTCAGCTTCCTTTTCCTTCCAGGAGCGGGCCTTCTTCCTCGGTGGAGCCGGATCTACGAAACCGGCCTTCCACGACACAATGGCTCCCACGGCCCGTGTCCACCCAGGATGCTCCTTATTTCGTAGAGCCCGGGTGAGGATGTCGTTCTCCCTCTGCGGGGTAAACAATCCCTCCGCTGCCTCCTTCTCAAAAGAGATCTGTTACATTTAAAGGTACCTTGTGAGACAAATTGCCTTACATACACTTGTGCGCACACAGTTTGCGAGGTTAGCCAACTTACCATTCGCCTCACAACGTCGGCGTCCCCAGGGGTTGCGAACTGCACAGACCCCGTGGACGACACGGACCCCCTCCCCTCCACCATCGCTTGCACCTCTCATCCCGGATCTCGGAGAGCGGCAACTCAGGGGTGTCGATGACAGGATTTTGCTCGTCTTCCTTCTTCCAGTGCTCCTCCTTCCCCGCATAGCCCCGGGATCCGAGCCGATGCGGGTGGTCGTTCCTCTTCTGGATCGCCCTATTCTTCTCGCTAAGGGCCTTGAACTCCTCAGTCCCCTTCTGCTTGGTGAATTCCTCCTATACCTCCTCCGATATGAAGGGGTACTTCTCGCAAGGAGATTTCCCCGCAGCGAGGAAGTTACTGACGAGCCAGCTCTTAAAGGTTTTCCATGTTCCGTTCATGTCCTTCAAGCAGGCAGTCCTAGGTGTATCGTCGGGGATGTTCCACTTAGCCTGTTTCCGAAAAATGCATACAATTAATCACAAGTTAGTTAAACTTTAGTATAAGCCAAGAGAACATGATTACGAAAGAGTTCAGCGATTTCAGTTAATTTAACCTTCACTTCCGCCCACAACCTATCCCTCTCGTCCACCGTCAGTCCTTCCAGCTCTGGACGGTGATCTTCACCCTTTCTTTCGCCAACAGCCCAACGTAGGCCGCGTACCTCCCAGCATTCTTTCCAATCGGCCTCCCAAATTGGTTGAACTCACAAGAAAGATCCGTGCGTTTGGCCAAACACCCCAACGTCGTCGCGCCTCGCCCCACCCTCTTGCGCTGGGATGTAACAGCTGCATCTTCAGTAGTTACGATGGGGTTGGCCCTAGTCGAACCACTAGTACCATCCGATGAAGACGACGACATGTCTTCCCCTGCAAAACCTTCAACAAACCATATATATGGCAATTAATTCGCCTTGGAGTTCCATAACTCAGCCCAGGACTGGAGACTAACTAGGGCGGCAAAAAGAAAGACATGCATAAATTACTTCCTGAACTCTTCAGAAATATTTTCTATCGGTAAACACATGAGCTGCCGATAGACCATAACCTCCACAGAAGATAATTTTTCTATCGGCAAACCCGTGAGATACCGATAGAACATAATAATGTTCTCTACGTATGGAATTTTGTTGACAAGCCACTATTCACTGTCATCACATAACATTCTCGATGATTTGCTATACTAATATTCATGGGCCAGCATTATTATTTCACACGTAAATATGCACACAAGCATCTATGTGCCACTGTGCATAATCTTTAGCCTAGCCTGTATGTGAGTCATCAGGACTTCACATCTATTAGGTTGGGAAAAGTCATGTATAGGCTTTTGAAACATATACATCGAAGACCCATCCACATTGCCATATATTCATACAAAGTGAGTAAAAATTCCCAACCAAACTAGTACATTGCATGGCTCATGTCCTTCCAGATCCAAATTAAGTTTTACTACTTGTGCAGAAATATTTTCTATCGGTAAACACATGAGCTGCCGATAGAATATGTGTAAGAACACCTCCAACATATAATGTGCATTACATGATAGTTGGATACAATTGATCACACATACAGCAGTATAGATAAGTTAAAATCTCAAAACAGGTTCATTACAGAACTGGAACATATTATGTAAACCCTAATTTAAATCAACATTGCCTGCGGAATGTACATAATCCAACACAATAGGGAACCCTAGTGTAATTGCAAAACTCGAAGAATTAGTACATGCAAAACACTAGGATCAAATAAGGAAGATGCTGGAAATAGAACGACGAATTAGGGTATTTACGGCGGCGATCAGTTCTGGTGATGGAGAGGCGGTGTAGAATGCAGCGGCGGCCGGCGAAGGACGAAAATAAGAACCGGTGGCAGTGGCGAACCAGTGTCCAGCCAGCGATCGTCGTGTGGGAGAGAGGAAGTGAGTGGTCACGGCGGAGGTTGTGGTTTTCTTCGCCCTCGAAGAGACGCAGTGCTCTAAGGTGGAACTGTTCGAGTGGAGGGAAACCCAAGGGCCGTGTACGAGTAATAAAGCAGTGGAGGAAATTTTCTATTGGTACAACAAATTGATACTGATAGAATTATGTCAGTTTCTATCGGTACAAAAAAATAGTACCGATAGAAAAAGTAAATTTCCCGGAAAAATATTTGAAGTAGTGGATGCTTTTTTCTATCGGTATAACAATAAAATCCCGTGAGACCAATTTTCCCCAGAAAATTTTTTTAATTAAGTGCTTGAGATTATAGTATTGGGTGCCCTTTTTCTATCGGTACAAACAACAAAATACCGTCAGAGTAATGAAAAGGTACACACAATTTAACATCAAACAGACCGTGGTTGAAAGCTGCAGAATGATAAAGAAAGAGGGAAGATAGCCGGAAAATTGACATAAAAAGAAATTGTTCATTCATTGTTGTTTTATCACTTACAAAAAAAAATAAAACCCAAAATGCTAGGTCAAGGGGTGGTCTTAGCCCTGGCTGCATGTAGAATAGAGTCAGTTAGACTTGCAGCCAGGACGCAGGACTCCTCTAGCGACAAGTTGTCCCTAGGATCAACTACTACCGCGTCGAGAAGGCTTGCGACCTCCCTCAGTTTCGCTATGGTATCCTTCATAGTCAAACCGCAGCCAGCGATGGTCATATCCGCGGCTTTCTTCTCCTCGCGAAGACGCCTCGTCCTCGCCCTAGCATTGTCACCATCCGTCTTCATGCGCTTAATGCGCTGGAAGAGATCGTCAAGGTCAAGCTGTAGCTGAGTGTGCTTGTCTGGAAGGAGCTTGTGCTCCTCCTGGAGGGCCCTCAGGTCAGCCTTCACTTTGGCAGTGTCTTCCACGGCTACCATTTCCTGTGCAAATTAACAGGTCAAGAATGAACTGAACATGGATTAACAATACAGGAGTAAACCGAGGAGATTTAGAGTTCTTACCGGGGAGGGCGTGGCTGACGATCCCATGGAGGTTGCCATTGTGAAAGAGAAGATGAGGAGTCGAACCGTTCGAGAATTACAAAAACAACAAAATACCGCGACGCATGGCGAGGTACTTATAGAGTTTCCAAGGCGACGCATGGCGACACGGTTGAGAATTCAAAGCGGCAGAGTATTCTTCTATCGGTAAAAACAGGAAAAAACCGTCAGACAACAAATACCGTGAGACTAACGAATTTATTCTAACAGTAAAATAGAACAATACCGATAGAAAACGTTTTGAAGTGCCTGAGAGAAGTGCCTGAGACACATGAAAGTAGCGGATGTCCTTTTCTATCGGTATAAATAACAAAATACCGTCAGAAAAAAGGGATTTTTGCAGAACTTAATTTGAAGAAGCAAGAGGCTGCGATGAGATTTTTGCAAGTGCTATTTGAAGGGAAGAATTAAGTATTTACAGGATAAAGGTACTGTACATGTTAGAACTCATGCTGTGGAGTAAAATTGAGATGTATTAATGCTGTGAACTAGCTTATCATTAAGTTCTAAAGAAAAATATACTGCCTGATGTATTAATGATAAGTTCCTCACCTTGCTGCAGAATTTGTGGGCTGTTTGCTTGGCATTTATCCCTGAAATAGAAATTAATCATCAATGGTTCTCAACCCATAATCCTTCTTCGTGGTCATCTCGCAGATACGTTGTTTCGCCTATATCTTCAGTACGGATAGATTGAATGTCCTCTAAAAATGGAGGTATTTCATCGAATTGGTTATACTCCTCTTCGTCGTCAACATCTTCGACCCCAACAATACGTCTCTTGCTGTGGAGGACAACATGCAAGTTTGGATTGGCCGGGTCAACGATGTAGAATAACTGTGTGGCTTGCTTTGCAAGTATGAATGGATCGTCTTGGTGTCCGACTCTACCAAGATCGACGAGAGTAAACCCGTAACTGTCAACTTGAACACCTCGAGTGATTTTGACCCATTGGCATCGAAACAGGGGAATCTTAAGTAATCCGTAATCGAGCTCCCATATTTCGTCAATAGCACCGTAATATGAGTTCAGCGCCCTTACTGACCTGGCATCTTCGGAAATAGCAAACAGTGTCACTCCGCTACATTGCGTGCTACTCTTGGCGTCTTGAGCTCTTGTGTAAAATGAATACCCATTGATGTCGTACCCCTGCCAAGTCCCTACAGTGAATCTTGGGCCTCTAGCCAACCATGTCACAGTTTCACTTACGGAGCCCTCGGCAGCTCGCGTGACTCTTTCTTGGATTCACTCAGCAAATTTCCTGTTATGTTCTCTGCTGACCCAAACGTCTGACTTCGAAGGATTCTGTGACCGTAACATTACCTTGTGCTCGTGTATGTATGGCTCGACCTCCGTCATGTGTTGTAAGACCCAAAAATGTGATTTTGCGTACACATCACGAGCGGGGACGATAGCTTTGAATCCAATCGTTCCGATTCCCTGAAGCCTACCCTCGTGTTGGGACCTAGGAACGCCAATTGGGTCAACCCCGGCCATATAATCGGTGCAAAATTCAATCACCTCCTCGGCGGCATAACCTTCCATGATACTCCCCTCGGGTCGACGACAAGTCCTTACGTATCCCTTCAATACACCCATAAATCTCTCAAATGGATACATGTAGCGCAGGCACACGGGTCCACAAAACTTAATTTCTCTGATAAGGTGAACAATCAGATGGACCATAACATCAAAAAAGGATGGAGGGAAATACATCTCGAGCTGACAAAGAGTTGTAACCACGTCGCATTGCAAAGCGTCCAGTCCATCGAGATCAATTACCTACGAGGACACAGTTGCGCCAAATATTCATATCAGAAAAATCTTCTAATTAAGCTCCACAAATGGAGGTAATGAACTTATAGTACGAGTGCACGTACTTACCTTGCAAGATATTGCGTTGAAGAAATAACATAGGTTTGTGATTGTCTCTTTGACTTTAACTGGGAGAATGCCTCTGATAGCAATGGGAAGCATCTGTGACATCAAGACATGACAGTCGTGGGACTTCATGCCAACCAGTCTTAGGTCCATCATAGACACAAGTTTTTTCAAGTTCGCGGAGTACCCACATGGAACTTTAACACCGTGCAGGCACCGACAGAGTTCTATTTTTTCGCTCTTGGACAACGTATAGCAGGCCGGGGGGAGGTATATACGCTTTCCATTCTCTAAAGGTGCAAGCTCAGTCCTTATCCCCATTTCCACCATGTCACGACGAGCTTTCACACCATCCTTTGTCTCTCCCGGAATGTTCAACAACAAACCAATCAAACTGTCACAGACATTTTTCTCTACATGCATGACGTCAATGCAATGTCGAACTTGTAAGTGCTCCCAGTACGGTAGATCCCAGAGAATCGATCTCTTCTTCCAAACATTTTTTTCTCGAGGTTTAGAATGCTTACCGAACTCAACTTTGATGTCGTTCACGCGCGAGTAAATCTCCTTACCGGTCAGAAACACTGGAGCTGATCCCTTCTCAGGCTTCCCGTTAAATGATTTCCTCTTCTTACGGTACGTGTGATGCACCGGAAGAAACCTGCGGTGACCCATGTACACTGTTTTCCGGCAGTTTCGCAGCCACATGCTCTCAGTTTCATCTAGGCAAATAGGGCAAGCCTTGGCTCCTTTCGTACTATACCCCGACAAATTGCGGTAGGCCGGAAAATCATTTATGGTGCAAAATATCAGGGCCCGCAAGATGAAATTCTCTTTCTTGTATGCATCCCACACCTGCACACCGTCGCTCCACAATTTCTGTAAGTCCTCAATTGAAGGCGCTAGAAACACGTCAATATCATTTCCGGGTTGTCTGGGTCCTGAGATTAGTAACGCCATCATGATGTACTTGCGCTTCATGCATAACCAAGGAGGAAGATTGTAGATGCATAAAAGAACCGGCCAAGTGCTGTGCCGGCTGCTCATATTACCATGTGGGTTCATACCATCTGTACTCAGCCCGAACCTTACATTCCTAAGTTCGCCGCCGAACTCAGCAAATGTTCTGTTAATGTTTCTCCATTGAATAGAATCAGCTGGGTGTCTCAGTTTTCCGTCTTGTTTCCTGGCTTCAGCATGCCAACGCAAGTGCTTCGCGACTTTCGGATTTGCAAACAGCCGCTTCAATCTAGGTATCACAGGCAAGTACCACACAGTTTTTGCCGGGGGTCCTTTCCTTACCTCGTGACGTTCACTGTCAATCCGGTCCCTACGCGTATACCTCGATGCACCGCATCTTGGACAAACATGCAAACTGGAGTACTCGTTACGGTACAACACACAATCATTTGGGCATGCGTGTATTCTTTCGATTTCCATTCCCAACGGACACAACAGTTTTTTGGCTTGGTAAGTAGATCTTGGCAACTCATTTCCCTCTGGAAACATGTCCACTAGAAGATCTAATAGTGCCGTGAAACTTTTATCACTCCAACCGTTTCCTGCCTTCAAGTTATATAATCTCAGCACAGAAGACAGTTTTGTAAATGTTGCACATCCAGGGAACAGAGGCTTCTCATTGTCAGCAATCAGTTTCTCAAATTCACAGAAGTCATTTTCGTTGTAATCTTCCTCTACATCACGTAACATCTCATCTAGATTGTCATCATCATCATCTACGTGCACATCGGAATGAACATTACCAAAATTGGGATGATCATCGATATTATTGCAATCCACATCCGAGTCGTGCTGATTGGTAGTAGTGGTGCTTGTTTCCTCAAGATCTTCGCCATGCCATATCCAACGGGTGTATCGCGCGTTAAAACCACGACGAATCAAATGACTCTTAATTTGATCAAAGTTGCTAAACCTCTTCAAGTTCATACAATCTGTACAAGGACAGAGCATATTTTTCTCTTCCTTCCTCTCCTTTTGTTGCTCAGCAAATTTAATAAACTCATTCACACCATCCAAATATTCAACAGTAGTACGTTTTATTCCATACATCCAATATTTCCTGTCCATCTACAATTAACAAAATTTAACGAGTAAGCCATGCATGAAACCTGCCCGATTAAGTTATGTATATGTACATGTACAGCCTCTTACAACAGATACATGTGTTGAACCCTAGCCTGATGAAATTAACACTAATTAACCTAGCTAACTACACAATACAAGCTAGTTTGCTCCTAAAACATGACGCATTTCCAGCTACCAAGCTCCCAAGCTTAGAGCTACAAACTTGGAACTACACAATACAGCTAGCTTGCAAGTAGAGAGGAAGGGAGATCTAGAGGGAGAGAGAGATAAGTGTCGACGATTAAGCGTACCTTAAAGAGAGGGGCGCAATCAACTTCCCTCCAGCCTGCGCTGATCACCCTAGTAGTGTAGCCGGAACTTTCGTCACAAACAGAGGGACACAGAGTGCAACAGAACAAATTAAAGAGCAACACAGCAATGCACGAGTGGGGTTTTCCTTATAATGGACATTTTTCTAACGGTAAATACATGAAATAACCGTTAGACTAACTTAGGTAATTTTCCGCTCACATATTCTATCGGTAAAAACACACACATACCGTTAGAGAATGTACATTACCGAGCAAGTACAGGACTTCTTCTTTCGGTAAATATGTGTATTGACCGTTAGATCATGCATGACACAGCACGCACATGAGTTTTTCTATCGGTAGATATGTGTACGAACCGTTAGATGATGCATGACACACGAGCAAGAGTTTTTCTATCGGTAAATATGTGTATTTACCGTTAGAATATGCATGACTGAGCAAATATATGTGTTTTCCTATCGGTAAATATGTGTACTTACCGTTAGAGGAGGTACTGGTACCAAACTGGGACAAACATGCACATGCCATTTCTCACATTCAAGGAATCATATCAATGTAACATCAAACAGATCTTACATCAAACAGATCTTACATCAAACGGATCTTAACTAGAAGATAAAGCAATATATTTCAAGAAATGCTAATTTGTGGATTAACTAGGAGACACAAAAATACTTTTCTTAGGTACTTGGGACTTCATCTTGCCAAAGAAATTACACATGCCAGTTCACAAATTCAGGTACAAACATACACATGCCAGTTCACAAATTCAAGTGCATGTCTGAAACAGCAGTACAAATACACACCTACCTACCAATACAATTAAATACACAAATACTCCATGCACATTCAAGTTCATGTCCCAATTAGCAATACATGATACACAAATATACAACAATATACAAATACAACAATTCACACATTCGATGTATACTAGAAAAGCCACGTCTGAAATTAACAACAGATCACGACGAGGACCCAGTGGCCCATACATTTTACATAAAAGAGAACCTTTGCAGGTTGCCACAATGCAACTACCGACTACAAGTTAGACCTGATACATCACAAATCCATTCATCCAAAACAGCAAATGTCTGAACCACATTGGACTTAACCATAGGAGTTCAGTTCAAAGACTCCCGAGGAGCTAGAACTGCCGTCGACATACATTTGTACGTATTGGTGATTTCCTCGGACTCAAACTCGATCAACTCAATTCAACTCAACTCAACTCCATTAACAAAAAGAACCTACCTTCCAAGATGTTGTTCTGTGTAGTGATGGTTTAGAATGGCTGTGCAAATAACAACAATTCTTCTTCTCCAAGCAGGTAAGCATCTGGCCACAAGCTGGTGCATGCAAAAAAATGTAAGATGCTTTCTATAGGTCCTGATTTGAGAAACACGCCGGGCTTAAGCATCTTCTCGACCGAGCCAACCAAGATCTCGCCCTTCACGTCCTTCTAGCTCTCGACGGTGATCTTCACCACTTCTTTCGCCAACAAGCCAACGTAGGCAGCGTACTACGATGAAGAACCGTGAAATACGTTGCCCCTCATGAGCATCATCCAAGGACCTGAACAGATCATAATCATATTGAAAAGAAGACACATCAAAATGAAGGATACAAAAAAAGCAGAATTATTGCCATAATCGGATTAGAATAATCTAACAATATTGCAGAAATTTTACGTACCTTCCTTGGGATGCCGACGTCTAGAGGGCGTCGATGGAGGTGCGGAGGTGCAGCGGTCCCCTGTAGAGGTGCGCCAGCCGTCCATGGAGCTTACGGGTTAGGACTACGAGCCCCAGATGAACTGTGAGAATGAAAGAGACATACCCGTGTATTTATACAAATATATATTTTCTATCGGTACGAAAACAAAATACCGTTAGTAATAAAAACATCTGTAGAAGGCGAATGGTTCTATCGGCACAATAAATATTACCGATAGGAATTTTTGTACATACTCTATCGGTGTGTACGTACATTGCCGATAGAATATTACTAGTTGTAGAAGGCCAACAGTGCTAAGATATTTTTTGCAATATTCTACCGGTATAAACATTCATTACCGATAGACTAAAACTCTTTGAAGACGAACTCTAAGCAATTTTCTATATATTCTAACGGTAAAAGAATCCATTACCGATAGAATAAAAATATTTGTAGAAGGCCAACGATTCTATCGGCGCACTACATATTGCCGATAGGAATTTTTAATATACTCTGTCGGTATATTCATACAGTACCGATAGAATAAGTCTAGTTGTAGAAGTCGACCAGTCCTATCGGCGCACAACATTCTCCCGTCAGTACTTATGCATCTCTTCTAACGGCAAATATGTTCATCACCACTAGAGTAAATCATATTATTTATTCTATCGGTAAGTTTCTTATAAACCGATAGGAAAAATACACCCGTCGCCCTTTTATGACCGCGAGGCACATTTTCTATCGGTTTTCAACTAAATCGCTAATAACCGATAGAAGATAGTGGTTAGTAGACTGCATTTCTGTACTAGTGACGGTCTCCCTAGCCCGAACAAAACTTGCCTTCAAATGCTCAACGCGCTTGAAGAAGTCATCCAGGTCAAGCCCCCGCTGAGTGTACTTCTCCTCAAGGCGCTTGTGCTCCTCCTGGAGGGCCCTCAACTCGGACTTCACCTTGCCCAGCTCTTCCCCGGATTCGCTTCCCTACACAAGATCATCAACTTACTCTGAGGTAAGGATTTACTAACTAGAATGAGCCCAGAAAATCAAGAGGTCTTACCGGGGAAGACAAGGTTGAAGCAGCTACAATGGGGCCTAGGGCTTCCTCATCCTCCGTTGAG
Source organism: Pharus latifolius (assembly GCA_019359835.1). NCBI lineage: Eukaryota > Viridiplantae > Streptophyta > Magnoliopsida > Poales > Poaceae > Pharus > Pharus latifolius. Next base: position 70,659,213 of record CM033323.1, read on the forward strand.
AAGGGAGAATGAGGCAAAGCTTGTGTCGCCCTAGGTTGCACTGGCACCACAGTGGTAGAGGATGGCCGGGATGAAGCCTGATGAGCAACTAGCTCATCAAGCTGCGTCAGCCTTTTCGATGAAGATCCCCCACAAGATCCAAGATCATTACCACCTCGTTTTCTTGAGGCAGTCGGACGATCAAGCTGCTGCATAAGGTGAAAGGACTTAACTACATTTCAAGAAAAGCTTACACCAATCTACCAAGAGAAGATTACCTCTTGAGACAAACACGTTGCACTGGTTCCTTGCACTCCCAAAACCTCAACATTCTCTTCTCCAACTTCCTCACTGAATCAGTCTTGGTTCGGGGATGCCACTGGCATAGAAGGATAAGGAGACGAAAAGTTTGAGACTTAGAGAAATTTGTGAAGAAGTTAGAAATTCCACAGCAAAGGAACGGCTATTTATATACTTACCCAGGAGAAACTTTGAGTTCCCGGGCTAGGGCATAATGCAAAAATCTCGAGATCCTCCCTAATGCCTACAGCTCATTCCCCGAGACGTATTGAAGCTCTCACCAGCGTAATGTAACATGGGAATTCGAAGCGACGAAGCACTGTTAAGAATTCTAAGAGACAGACCACTAAAGTGGATCTTTGTCACTTCAAATTCGGGGGCTAACTGACAAGGATTGGTAGCCTTTTTTAGAGCTCCCATGTTCGCGCTAGCGTCCCATGGTCACACATAACTATGGCCGCGGTTCTCCATATGGTCGCCTAGGGACAGAAGGAAGAATATCGGGTAATCCAAGGGCATTCTGGATATAACTCAAGAATCATACTTATTCCGCGCAAATTCAAGAACTTGTAATCGCGAAACCCATGTCTTATGCTGTATCCGAGTACAATATGGGCTCAAAGATAGTCCCTACGACCATCCTCTCTCGTAGAGACAAGGACTGATCTCATCACTGTGGTCGTAGTACTACACGATCACCCCTTAATCATTACCTCACCATGATCCTTATGATTATTCCCGAGATAATCATAAGTCCTTGACACGGTAACCGTCGAAGGAGGTTCCGATGGCAAGGCAATTCCACGATGACCAACTCAAGATTACCAAACCGCCACGTACCCATGATCTATGGCAACTAACATGCACCCACGACCTCATAGCTACCACTTCAGGGTAGTTAGGAGAGATCATGAGGCGTGCCTTCAAGAGAACAACCGACAACCTCTTCGACAGGTATAAAAAGGCCTTCAAGGGAAGGATTAGGGGGACAGACGATCGACAATAGAGAGAAGACTAGGCTTAGCAAAGATAGGATTAGCTAGTTACACATTGTAACCACCTCTCTGTAACTCTTTTTCCCACAGAGTCAAATACACAAGACGTAGAGTCGTAACCCAGCTAAAGGGGGACCTGAACCTGGATAACTCTTTCCTATGTCTTAGATTCATAGATACCTTGAACGTCTTGAGAATCTATCTAATTGGCCTCATTCCTTCTTACTCCCTTCTTTGCATAAGATCGATAGAGGGACCCAGAGTTCAAACCCCATAACAAATTCTATCCGAACTGCAGGTGGAGTCCTACGTTGGGTCTCCAAATGTAATACAAAACCCCCTAACGAATCCTATTCAAACTGAATTGTTCTAACACGTTAATTGTATGATCTTGTAGGTTCATGTATACTTGGTTGTGATATGGGAACGCTCACTCAAACTGCGAGTTGATAGTGGCCCTTAGGAGAACATAATGACTACTCTAAGATATATATGAAGATCATATCCAACGAACTTATATGATGTACTCATCGATAAGTCTTAATTTGGTAGAATATTTACCCTAGGTTTAGTATTGAAGATGTGCAAAAATGATGCTTAAAATTCCTTTGACACGTCATTTTATGTGACTTTTTATAACATTTTTACAATCCACTTTCATGAGTGTGTTCTTCATGTTTCAGGGAACAAACGTACCAAATTTGGAGTTATTTCGACATCGTTTGGATAGGAAACGAAGTGGAGAAAGAAGATGCTGAAAATTTGGAAAAAACTGCAATCCGACTCGAAACACGAATTCCGAATCCAAAACAAACCCGTTAGCGGTTTAAAGTCCGAATATGAGACAATTTCCTTCCTAAATAAGTCTTGAGTAGTATTTGATTAATTCTAAGACTTATGTGCTATAAATAGAAAAGCTTTTGGCTCAATTAGACATGCTTTTTTACATACTAGCCATTAGGGTTTAGTTTAGTTTTAATTTAGTAGAACCCCCTTCTCTATTTTATTGCTTTTGTAAGCCGGAAGGACGGCAACTTCAATTCTCAAACAATCAAGTAAGTTTTTATTTATTTCTTATCATTATTATTTCTGCATTATTATGGATTTTTGCGAGTAGATCCCTTCTAGGGTTAGGGATGACCTAATCCGGAAGGCGTGATTCTTCCTTGGTTTTGATCTCAAGTTTTGGAGTTATTTTCTAATGTTTTCTTCCTCTAAACCCTAAATTCTCGTTTCGGCAACAGACGTAACAATTGAGCCTTAGCTAGAATTTAGGGGAGTTCTTGAGTCCTTAGCGCTTTGACGCGGGACCCTGAACAAGAGAGAGGCTCTCGCCAAACTTGACAATAGAAGCAATCCTCTGACTGTTGATCCAGCGCCCCGAACTGGAAACTTAATTTGTCTTGGAAAACAATGGAAATTAACTCATAATCCTTGGACCTTGGATAGAATTACGCTGGATGGTTATGGAATTCTCGAAGCCCTAGGTTTTCATTCCTGCTTTATAAATCCAGATTTCATACCTGCAACTTACTGCTTTAAAAACCTAGATTGATAGCTTTAGTAGTGGAATTAGTTATAGAAAAACAACCCACAACTCATTTAGACTTAATCAGTAATCCATTAAGCTAGAAAGACGAATACACTTGTTTCTTGTGGAATTAGACCCTCCTGTGCTCAACGTTTAACCTTCCACTTGCGGTATTACAAAATCACACCGTTTTAGGTGCGATCAAGTTTTTGGCACCGTTGCCGGGGAACAACGGTAATTCATCTTTTTAGATTAATTTTCGTTGATATAAGTCAATCTCACTTCTCAATCTTGCTTCTATTTTTCTTTTTTGCCTTTTTCTTTTCTTTGCACCACTAACCTTTCAGGGACAGTAGTGCAAAGCTGGATAGCTCGAACGAACCTGTCAAAACCACGCACCAACTTCTGTACGAGGCAAGACAGGTAAGATCGGAGGAAAACTCATAGCTTTTCGAAGACATCGAACAAAAACCAACAATGGAGGACAAAAAAAGAATCAAGGATTATGCAACCCCACTCAGCATGGGCTTGCAATCAAGTATTCTTAGACCACCGATTGAATCAAACAATTTTGAGATAAAACCTGCGCTTTTGAATTTGGTTCAACAAAACCAATTCAGCGGTCTTCCCGCTGAAGATCCATCACTACATTTACATATGTTTCTTGAGCATTGTGATACTTTCAAGATTCATGGAGTAACACAGGATGCACTTCGTTTGAGGCTCTTTCCTTTCTCGCTTTGCGAGAAAGCGAGGGCATGGTGATACACTCTTCCTCCTGTGTCAATCACTACTTGGGACGAACTCTCACGGGTTTTTCTTGGTAAGTTTTTTCCTCCTGCTAAAACTGTTCAAATTCACAACCAGATTGCATCTTTTTCTCAGCAGGTAGGTGAATCACTTTATGACGCTTGGGAACAGTACAAGGACTTGCTGATCAAATGTCTGCATCACGTACTAGAGAAGTGGCTTGTAGTTCAAATGTTTTACAGCGGATTGAACTACAATGCACGGATGGCCATAGACACTGCAGCTGGTGGCGCACTAATGAACAAAAGTGTAGACGAAGTATACGACCTCATCGAAGGAATCACTCAAAACTACACTCAATGGGGAACCGAACGAGCTGCCCAACAAGCTCTGACCAACAACATGGAGGTAAGTGTAATGTAGCAATTAGCCGAGCAGGTAGCACTCTTGACTGATAAATTATCAATTCTTGGATCTTCTGCTACGTCATCTGTTAATGCAATTGCACATATATGTGAACTGTGTGGCATATAGGGCCACTATGGCCATGAATGCCAATTTAACCCATCTATGGAGTAGGCAAACACTTTTCAAGGTATGCAACATCGGCAAGGTAATACTTTTCCGAATTCGTATAACTCTGGATGGCGCAACAATCAAAATTTTGTATGGTCAGGACAAAATCAGCAACCTCAACGCCAACAACCAAATTTTGGACAGCAGCAAATACATCAACAAAATCCCCAATATCAAGCTCAAAGGCCACCATTTCAACCACAAAATCAGCAACCTTATCAACCTCCAAACCAACGACAACCCGAGCAATCAAACATGGAGCGCATGCTAGAGAACTTTCTAGCAAATCAACAGAAAGAGAAGATGTACATGAACCAAAAGATCGACTCCATATCGACTCACGTCCGCATGCTCGAGACTCAAATTGCACAATTGGCGAATCCTGCACCAAAAAATGATAACCCTTTTCCTTCTCAACCTATTAATCCTCGCAATTCTAAGCAAATTAATTCTATAGTTTGTTCTAACTCTCTTGTTTCTAATGCAGTTGTCGTGGTATTATGAATACTCCGACAGGTTTTGTGGAAGATCCTAGCGAAGAAAAGACTACGCGAACTGACCGTGCGACCGGTCCTCTCCCGTCGGGCAAATTGAACAAGTGACACGAAGGTTTATACAGGTTCGGGCCTCGGTGGAGGCCCTAGTCCTGTCGGCGTGCTCCCAACCGGAGTTGGCTAGGGGAGCTCTCTCTGGGGAGAGAAGGCTCTGGAGCACACCTATTTGATTGTCTATTAGAGTAAAAATGAACTCTCCTCCTCACATCAGGAGTTACAAGGGCTTATATACCCCCAAAAAATGCAAAAAGACTAAACTACCCTGCCTGCCACCGTTGGATCGAGGGGCAGCGACGTCTTTCTTCCGGTCAGGAACCTTGGATACTTGACAGGTGTCCGCCGATTCCCGAGGCGCTTCTCGTGTGATCCTCATGTGACCCGGGACCGGAGACCCTTGTCTTCGGAAGGCGGCACCCGGGACAAGCCACCGGGCTTGTCCCCGGGCAAAAGGATGGCGCCCGGGACAAGCCACTGGGGGGTCTTGTCCTCGGGCAAACGGCGGCACCTGGGACAAGCCACCGGGGGGCCTTGTCCCCTGGCAAAAGGCGGCGCCCGGGACAAGCCACCGGGGGGTCTTGTCCCCGGGAAAAAGGACTTGCCTCTCACCAGGACTTGGTCCCGTGGAGATTTCGCCCAACAGCAGCCCCCATGCCCTCCGGGGACGATGTTCGAGTCCCCGGGGGGATGGTCCGTGTTACTGGGAACATCTCCTCCGGGACATATCTCCGGGACTGTGACGTTTCGATTCCCGCACCCCGCATTTATGGCTGCGCCGTCGTTCATTAAGGCTTCGTCTCGATGGGAGCAGCCGTTCAGCCATAATGGCCACTCGCGGTTCGAATTAGCGACTCCTCATTTCGCGTGCCCGTCCCTTCGTTTCCCGCGCGTTGTTTGAATTGAGCGGCGCAGATGCACCACGAAGGGCCACGTGGCACCCATCGGGGCCGCGTTTGGCCCCTATAAATAGGGCCCTAAGGGGCCCGGACAAGCCACTCCAACCTTCAAACCTCAAACTCCATCAGCGCCCTTAGCTCTTCCGGAAGCTCAGTCCCAAAAGCCCAGCCACCGAAAACCCTAAGCCCTTTTCTTTAGAGCTTAAGCCACCGGGAAGACCCATGGGACCCAAGGGCCGCGCGAAGGCTGCTGAGGTGCCTCCGTGGGAAGTCACCGCGGACTTCCTCTGGGCCTCCGAGTTCACGTCAGGGGACTTAGAGTCCCTCGTGGACTGGGTGTGGTCGCGGACGGGGACGTCCGGATCGCCCCCGAAGAAAGACGGTGCCCCCCGCCCTAGGGCTGGGGAAGTGGTGGTCTTCGAGGCCTTCCTCAAGGCCGGGCTCCGACTCCCAGTGCACCCATTGCTCCGGGAGTTCCTCAAGGAGTACAGGGTGGTGATGAACCACTTGACGCCGAATGCCTTCGTTCGGATAGGTCTCTTCATATGGCTGTTGGAGATAGCCACTGGACGGGAGCCGACGCTCTGGCTGTTCCGGTACTTCTACGAGCCGGCGGCGAGGACCTCCCACTTGGTGAAGGGAGGGCTGAAGTCGCCGTTCGGCTCGGTGATGATCCAGCTCCTGCCATCCCGGGTAGCGGAGTACCCGGTGGCAGCCTCCCGGGACCACTGGGGGGATTGGGTCCGGAGGTGGTTCTACCTCCGGATCTGGGACGACGAGGTGACGTACTCACCGGAGCCTCCCTCCTACAGCCGGTCGTCCGCCCCCAAGCCCCTGGTGTGGACCGAAGAGGAGCTGAAGCTCCTCAGCAAGGTGGTGGGCTCCCGGGGCGTCCGCTCCATCAGGGACGCCGCTGAGGAGCTAACGCTCCTGAAGATCTCCCCCCTCGCGCACGGGAGGAGGGGGATCGGGATGTGCCCAGCATAGCGGCCCCGCAAAAGCCGGTGACCCGACGTAAGTCCCCTGCTACTTTGCTCACTTTCGTTAATTTTTCTAACTCTTACCTTTTGCAGTTCGGCCGTACTCGGCCGCCCGGGAGAAGGCGAAAAACATTCTTGGGAGGTGCTACACCGACGAGCATGAGCGGATCGTGCGCGTCATCGGGGAGGGTCCTCCCCGGAACTTGGTGGCCGAGGCCTTCGGGCTGAGGCTACCGGCGAGGACGCCCCTCCCCACCCCCGATTCCCACAAGAGGGGGAAAGAGGTCACCGGGGGTTCTGAGCAGAAGTGAGCCAAGGCTCAGAAAGCCCCCGGCCCATCAACGACGCCGGGCTCTACGCCTGTGAAGGCTCAGGACGCAGCCCCTGGGTCAGGGTGCGCGCGGGTACCTCCCAGGCGCGAAGTGATGCCGCCCCTTCCGGAGAACTCCGGGGGGGTGGCGGAGGCGCAGGAAATCGCGCGCCTCCCCGAGGCCTCCGGAGAGGCTCGGGGAAAAGGGCTAGCTGATGACGGGGGGGTATCCAACTCGAAGGATTATGCCCCCTTGCTTCCTTCGGCGATCGCTCTCCCCGTGGCCCCGGCACCGCCGGAGCCGAAGAGGCCGGAGGTTTGGTTCGCGGAGGTTTCCCCTCCGTGCGTCGAATGGCCGGTAGATGAGGGCGGGAGCCCCTCAGTCTATGAAGTCCCCCCGGCAACGGAGGTCCCGGGGGCCCCACGGCTCGGCAAGGGGAAAGGGATCCTTGTCCCCCCCGGGGAGGTACCCCCTCGGAGACCTCGTCGGCCTCCTCCTCGGAGACTTCTTCGCCGGTGACGACGCCGGCCACCACAACTCCGGTCCTCATTACCCCCGCGACCTTCACGAGGGGGCCCGCTGTCGGTCCCGATGGGTCCGGCGTCGTCTGGAGGGAGACCCCCTGCTGTCCGCGGGGGAGGTCTTCTGGTTCGGGAGAGCCTACAGACCCAAAAGGTCCAGAACTACATCTCGCAAGGGACGCTCCGCGAGCGCTGCGGGGAGCTTCAATCTCTCCATATCCAGGTTCATGCTCGAACTGGTAGCTTGTTTCCTTCCTTCGGGACTCCAGTTCAAATTTTGACTAACTCTTGCGTTCGCAGGGGCGGCCATCGCTTGGGGGATTGAAGCGCGCTTCGACAAGGCGCTGAAGGAGGCAGAGGGGAAGGCCGCCGCCTACTTGGAGGAGTGGGACGGCGCCCTCTGGAAGTTGGCCTGGGTCCGGGCCCAACTCCACGCCTCCGGGATTGCCAATGACAAGCTCCAGAGGGAGGCGAAGGCCAAGGAGGATGCCCTCTGAGAGCTCGAGGGCTCCAGTGTCCGGGCGGTGACGGACGCGGGCCGCTCCGTTCGCTTAGCCCTCGAGGGGCTTGGAGTGAGCCTTGGCTCGGGAGGTGGTTCCGAGGCGGCGCCGGTGACGCTTAAGGAGGTTGTGCGTTTTCTTAATGCACAAGTCTCCATGATCCCGGAGGCTGCTGACGCCCGGGCACGGGGTCGGGAGATCCTGGTGGTGGCTGCCGCGGCTGGGCTCGTGGAGCACCGGGGGGTTGGCGCCCGGGCGATCGGCAGCCGGATCCCCTGTAGCTTTCTGGAGTTCTTCGAGCCATCTCGACTAGAAGTGGAGCAACTCACCAGTGGCTTCTACGACCGGATAGTACGGGTGCGATTCCCGGCGCCGGCGCTGCCGGGGGCAAACGTTGTGGCTCCGGCGGGAGCCTCCCGGGGGGAGGACGCAAATGAACAAGTATGAGCCTCCCCCCCAGGCCCTTAGATAGGACCCTTTTCTGTTTTAAGGTTTTTGCTGCCGGTAGCTTCTTAGAGGAAGCCCCGGACACTTGTACAAAAACATTTTGAGGCAATAGAAATGAAATTTTTTTGCTAAGTCTTTTTTATTAAATGTACCAGGTTTCCCGAGAGGTTACTCCCGGGGCTCGGGGAGTTACTTCCGGGCGAAGACCCCCGAGGTTGGAGCTCAACCTCAAGGGCCTCCCGATGTTATAGGGAGCTTCTCCGAGGTGCAGCCCCCGGTCTCCGGCGGGTATCACCCGGGGGAAGCCCATGCCGCCTTCATTTTGTTAAGTCTTTTTTCTGGGGGACATGGCAGGGGCGTTTCCCGGGAGCCAATCCGATTGAGGTGGCATCCGGAGTGGCACTTGGACAATTTCGACAACCACCGCGCGGAATTGTCCCCTCCGCGACCGGGGTCCTGGAGGGTTGCCCCGCTTCGAATACTTCCATCGGCAGGCTACGAGTATTGGCCCGAAGATTTGCTCCGAGAGGCCCAATGTCGTATACGAAGTTTATATCGAGATCTGGCCTGGGAGCTATCAGAGGGCCTCCGGGATTATTAGGTGTAGGAGCCTTCCGGGTTATACTCTGGGTTGTATCGTGTTTAATGTAATGATGCCCACCGGAGGGGGAAGTTGTCCTCCGGTTGTGTTTTTAATAAAGCTAAGTTTACTTGTGTACTTTATGAATTTTCGATGGTCCGGAATAGGGTGATTCCCGGGTGCTCCTTATCCCCCCCATCCATAGCGGGCCGGAGGGTAGCTCCGTGCGCTGTGGAGGTGACAAAGCCCCCGGGGTAAGAACCCTTCAATTAAGAATTTCTCAAGTTTTCTCAAGGTTGGGAAAACTCCCGGGAACAATTTTTCGAAAGTCCCGGCGGGATCCTCCGGTCGCCGTGAGAACGGGGAGCCGGGAAAGAACTTTCCGGGAGGGAACTCTCCGGTCACCATGAAAACGGGGAGCCGGGGATGAGGTTTCCTGTGGAGAACATCCAAAATATCCGAATTTCCTAGAAATTCTCTCCGGGATAAAAACCCTCCTGTCGCCATGAAAACGGGAAACCAAGAAAGAGCTTCCGGGAGGCCGAATATTTCTGGGAATTTTCCCGGGAGAAAACCCTCCGGTCGCCGTGAAAACGGGGAGTCGAGAATGAGATCTCCCGGAAAGAACATCCAAGAAAATCCGAGGAAGTGAAATTCCCGGGGATAGTTTTTCCGGGAGACAACCCTCCGGTCATCGTGAAAACGGGGAGTCGGGAACGAGATCTCCAAGAAAGAATATCCGAGAATTCCGTGTCGCTAAGGAGACAACTGAATCCCGGAGGAGGATGTGCCCGATGACGGGTCTGAGTGTTTGAGGAGGGGACTAGTATCTCAAATTGACTCATTACCACAGTCCCTGAGGACCGGGTTTCCGCTTACACCCTTAGTCCACGAGGGGTGATCATAAGCCACCCTACGGGAGTAGGACTCCCGTTGTAGGGACTTGTTGGGTCGTGGTAGCCCACTTCCTTGCGGGGAGGGCATCGTCGCTAAGAGGGTATCCTCACGGGGAGGGCATCGCCGTGAGAGACGGTAATGTAAAAACCTGCAATGAACCAGAGCTGAGGAAAGAACCAGTTGTATTGATAATGAATTAAGGTACAACGCCTCCCCTCACAAAATCGCGATGGGGGAGGGAACGGTGAGTACAATGTCCCCCTCCCCTCCGTTGTAATCGCTCCGGGGGAGGGGACGAGCCCGTAGGGTAGACGTAGAACTTGCGAAGCAAGCGTACGTTCCACGTGTGCTTCAACTTCTGCTCTTGAAGGTTCGAGAGCTTGTAAGCCCCCGAGCCCAGGACTACCGAGATCCTGTAGGGGCCCTCCCACTTGGGGGAGAGTTTGCCCTGGGCCTGGGGTCAGTGACACGCTTGAGGACAAGGTCCCCGTGGCGAAAAGCCCTCTCGCGGACGCGCTGGTTGTATGCGCGAGCCATTTCGCGCTCATAGACGGCATGGCAGAGGAGCGCTCGGTTGTGTTCCTCCTCCACAAGTTCGACCCCCAGTCATTGATTTTCCTTTTTGGCTTGGTATGTCACGGTCGTGGCTCCGTCTAGGAGCTCGACCCGCAGTGACCAGAAACCAATCTCCGAGGGAACGACCGCCTGAGCCCCGTATACAAGGGAAAAGGGGGGTGCGTCCCGTCGCCCGGCTCGGAGTTGTGCGCATGAAATAGAGGATGCTAGGGAGTTCCTCTGCACAGGCACCCCGCTTGGAGGTAGCTTGTTCAAGCCGTCAGCGTAACCCTTGTAGGATTACGCCGTTGACCCTTTCAACGGCCCCGTTGCTCTGGGATGAGCTACCGAGGCGAAGTGGATGGTGAGCCCCAAGCCTTCGCATAATTCCCGAAAATATACTGAGTTGAATTGGGTCCCATTATCGATAGTAATCTCTTGGGGGACGCCGAAACGACATATGATATTTTTCCAGAAAACCACTGTACCGCCTGGGACGTGATGCTGGCCAGAGGTTCAGCCTCTACCCACTTAGTAAAGTAGTCGACCGTGACCACTGCATACTTGTAGCCCCTGGCGCTGGGGGGAAGGGGCCTAGGAGGTCCATCCCCCAGCGTGCAAAGGGCCAAGTGATGGGGATAGTCTGCAATGCTACGGGGGGAGGTTCGAACCCTTTGCCATCTTCTAGCAGGCCTCGCACGCGTAGACAAGGTCTTATGCGTTGCGAATCACCATGGGCCAATAGAAACCTTGGCGAAGGGCCTTGGCCATGATGGCACGCGGGGCCAGATGAGACCCGCAGCTTCCCGCGTGAATATCCTCGAGAAGCCAGAGCCCTTCCGGCCGTGGAAGGCAACGGAGCAAAGTTGAAGCCCCCTGCTTGTAGAGCTTCCCCTCCAACAGGAGTTACGCCCGAGCCTTGGCCCGAAGGCGCTTGGCCTCAGTCTCGTTGGGAGGGTCCCCCTCCCCCTTGATGAAGGAGACGAGGGGATCCATCCAAGATGAAGTCCGGGTGATTTTGGCGACTTCCGGGACGCGGGGCTCATCACCTGCGTCCGGGGGGGGGGGGGGTCACCGAGGTCTTCGCGATGACCTCCAAGAAAGCCCCTTTGGGGAGCAGTTCCCGGGCGCTAGCTGCTTGGGCTAGGGCATCGGCCCGGTCGTTGTCCCTTCGCGGGATGTGTCGGGCCTCTAGGCCATCGAAGTGCTTTTCCATCTTGCGCACTTCCTGCAAGTAAAGGCTCAAGTTTGCGTCATGGCACAAGTAGGACTTGTCCATTTGGCAAACTATGAGCTTGGAGTCTCCTTTTACTAGGAGGCGTCGAATCCCCAGGGAGCGTGTGAGGCGCAGCCCAAGGAGCAAGGCCTCGTATTCGATGACGTTGTTCGTGGCAGGGAACTCGAGCCGCGCCGCGTACTCTAGTTCCCCCCCCTCGGGGCTCCGGAGGACTACTCCCGCGCCGGCCCCGGGGAGACACAGGGAGCCATCGAACATGAGTGTCCAATGGTTGCTGTGTCGGGGTGGTGCGGGGAGGTTTTCGTCCCCGGACCCGGAGGCAGGAGTCCACTCCGCCACAAAGTCAGCGAGGACTTGCGACTTGATGGCGGAGCACCCAGTGAGGGAAAGGGAAAAGGGGGCGAGCTCGGCCCCCCACTTTCCTATCCGGCCGGTGGCTTCCTTGTTCCGGAGCACCTCCCCCAGAGGAAGCAACGATGGGACAATGATGGGGTGCCCCAGGAGGCAATGACGAAGCTTCCGGGGCGCCATCAGAAGGGCGTAGCAGATCTTCTCCATCTTCGTGTACCGAGTCTTGGCCCCATGGAGGGCTTCACTCACGTAGTACACGAGACGCTGTTGCCCGTTTTGCTCCTTTACCAATACCGCACTTACGGCGACCGGGGTCGCGGTGAGGTAAAGGAGCAAAGGCTTTTCTGGAGACAGGCTCACGAGCATTGGGGGGCTCGTGAGATACTTCTTCAAATCGTCGAAGGCCTCTTGGGCCTAGGGGGTCCACCGGAACCCTTCGAGCCCCCGGAGGATATTGAAGAATTGGAGGCCGCGTTCCCCCGACCGCGAGACAAAACGAGTCAGCGCAACAAAGCGGCCGGTGAGTCATTGAACATCTTTGACCGAGTGCGGCGGGGGCATGTCCAGGAGTGCCTGGATCTTTTCGGGGTTGGCCTCTATGCCCTGCTGGGACACAAGGAAGCCCAGGAGCTTCCCCCCACACACGCCGAAGGCGCATTTCTCCGGGTTGAGCTTCAACTCGTATGCACGGAGGTTGTGGAAGGTCTCCGCTAAATCGCCGACGTGAGCAGTCGTGCGGGGACTTTTGACGACCTCGTCGTCGACGTAGACTTCGACGTTGTGACTGATCTGGTCATTGAAGACCAGCGTCATGAGTCGCTGGAAGGTCGCTCCAGCATTCTTTAGCCCGAAGGGCATGTGGACGTAGCAGAAGGTTCTGAGGGGAGTTATGAAACTCGTCTTTTCCTCATCCCCTTCCGCCATCCGAACTTGGTGATAGCCCTTATTTGCGTCTAGGAAACTCATCAACTCGCACCCCGCGGTGGAGTCGACCAACTGGTCAATTCGTGGGAGCGGGAAGTTATCTTTTGAGCAAGCGCGGTTAAGGTCGGTGAAGTCCACGCACATTCGCCACTTGCCGTTCGACTTCTTCATGAGGATGGGGTTCGCTAGCCACTCAGGGTGTAGGACCTCCCGAATGAACCCTGCCTCTCGGAGCCTAAAAATCTCGACCTTGATCGCCTCTTGGCATTCAAGGGAGAGTTTCCTCAGCTTCTGCTTGACCGGGGGTGGCCGGGGGTCACTGCGAGCTTATGCTCAATGACGCCCTGGGCGACGCCTCACATGTCGGAGGGCATCCAGACAAAAATGTCGAAGTTTTCACGCAGGAAAGCCGCGAGTTGCTCCGCGTGCTCCTCATGGAGATCCGCCCCGATCCTAACGGTTTTGTCCTCGTCGTCCGGGGACCGTGGGATCTTCAGGAGGTCCCCTTCTGGGCGCGACTTGGGGAGGGACCTCCCGGAAGGTATCACAACGGCGTCTGACTTCGGGGGAGAGGCCTCCCCCCCGGAGTTTTGATGATGTTGACGCTCCCGATCATTGCGGCGGCGCGCTCGTATAAAGCGCAGGCCACGTCTTGGTCTCCCCGGGCGGTGATCACGCCGTGAGGCCAGAGGTAGCTCTGGTGGATTGCAGCCCCCAAGCGGTTGGTCGTGGTCCTCCCCATGATCACGTTGTAAGAAGAGGGGAGGTCTACCACATCAAACCGGACCATCTCTGTCCGGTAGTTGTCCAGGGTGCCGAAGATCATGGGGAGATCCACCTTCCCCACGGGGTAGATCGTCTTCCCCGGGACGAACCCTTGCAAGGGCCCTGCTGCGGGTTGCAAGAGCTTCTCGTCCACCTGCATCTCCCTAAACGGCTTTAGGTAGAGGACGTCGGCAGAGCTTCCGCCATCCACGAGGATGCGGGCCAGATGGCAGTTGTAGATGGTAGCGGAGACGATGAGTGCGTCATCATGGGGGAAGCGAACCCGCGCGCATCTTCTGCCGTGAAAGTGAGGGAGACGTCTGACCACTTGGGTGGCCGAGACATAGGCAGCACCCCCACCACCTTTACTTCGTGCGCGTACTCCTTGCGCTGACGCTTAGAGTCCCGCCCGGAGGCGGACCCTCCCATGATGACGTTGACATGCCTTTGGGAGGTTTGGAAGGGGAGAGTCTCTGATGGCTCCCCCTCCCGCGTTTGTCCCTGTTGTCCCCTCGCTGGGGTAGGAAGGGACGGTAAGGCCGGCTGAGGGGGCAAGGAGGCCGGAGTCCCCCCCTGCCCATGCTGGTTGAGGAATGCGGATAATTGTTGGAGCAGTTGGTGGCATTCCCGGGTGGCATGGGTATTGGACTTGTGGAAGGTACACCACAGACCTTCCCTACCTCCTGCTGCGGGGCTTTCTCGACCGCGGGACGATTGTCCTCCCCCACGGCCTTTCGGCTTGGGGAAAGGGCGGTCGCCCTTGGAGACGTCGCGCGAGCCGCCTCTGCCCTCGAGGACAAAGCTGTCCCAAGGCCATGGCTCGCTACAATCCCCCCTTGGGGCGTTTGAGGGGGTCCTTGGCTCCCCGGTCGACGGGGGCGGGGCCCCCTGGTTCTTCTTCCAGAGGTCATCCTCCTCCACCCGAGCGTACTTTTCAAGTATGTTGAAGAGCTTGTCAGCGGAGGAGGGGCAGCTTCGGGAGAGTCTCTGGTGGAGCTCTCCCAGGAGGATCCCGCTCTTACATGCCTCAATGACTGTGGAGTCAGGGACGGGAGCAACTTTGCTCTTAACTTGAGCGAAGCGCTTGAAAAAGCTGTGGATGGTCTCCCCCGTCCTCTGCCGGACGGTGTACAGCTGCGAGGAATCCAGGGGACGCACATAGTTCCCCTGGAAGTTTGCGCAGAACTCGCGTTTGAGCTGCGCAAAGGACTTGATGGAGCTGGCCTTCAAGTTGTAGAACCACGAGCGGGCGATCTCGGTCAGGTAGAGGGGCAAGACATTGCACTGTACCGTCTCGTCCCCCCCAGCCGCCGAGATAGGTGTGGAATACACCTGCACAAATTCATAAGGATCGGCCTCACCATTGTAGTGTTCGATGTGCGGCGGGCGGTAAGGCCGCGGCCATCGAATGCACCAGAATCTGCGGCACAGTGGCTGGTTAGCCCCTTCCACATCTCGGGGGGAGTCCCGATCGCTATCCCCTTTGACAGGGGACGCGCGCTCGTTGTCAGAGTCGGGGAGGGGCCCAAGAGGTCCGCCGGCATGGCGGTAGCACCGCTTTTCTTCCGGGTTGGTGGAGCTGACCTCCAGGACATGTGGGCGCTCTCCAGGAGAGGTTGGCTCTTCGGTAGGTCTCTTCCCCCGGCCAGAGCGGGAGCGAGGCTCTCCGCGTACACGACCCGGGGGAAGCTCCTCCCCAGACTTGGTGGTACGCATTTGCTCAACCTCCTCTCGGGTGAAGCGGACTTGGTTCGCCGGGGGTGCCCTCGGGGCGGCCCCGGGGGAGGAGGGAGCTCATGCGCTGCAGCTACCGACCCAGTTGCTACCGGAGCCGCTGAGGGGGAAACCCCTGTGGCATCCGGAACCAGAAAGGGGGAAACCCCTGTGGCGACGTCCAGAACCGAGGTGCCGTTGCGGGGGGAGGCCTGCTGTGACGCGGGAGCTGCTATGTCGACATCCCCCAGTGTGGTAAACGCGACCAGCGGGATGGGACTAGCTCCCAGCGCAGGGAAAGCCCCCGGCATGACGTGGGCCCCCAGTCTCAGGAAGAAACCCGGAGTAGGGTGACCCCTGGTGCAGCGAAGGCCCCGGGGATGAGATAACCCCCAGGCACCGGGAAAATTCCCAGCGTCGGGAGGGCTTCGGACGGGGGACCCGTCGGGGGAGGATATCCTCCGGTGGGATCGTACGGAGTGATCGGCCCTCTGGGGACCAGAGGGGCCGCCGGGTGACCCATGAACAGGGCCATATCACCCAGGAATGGGTACTGTGGCTGATAAATGGGGGCCGGTGGCCGTGCCATGACACGGAGCAGCTCATCCATAGAGTGCTGGGCGCAGAGCTGGCCCTCCACTAAGGCCTCAAGCAAGGTGTCCCGGGGAGCCAGGGAAACCGTCGGGGGGAGGCTGGTCCCGGTCGAGGCGGCCGCGGTCCCCGGGATTGACCCAATGGTCAAACCACCGAAATTAACAGGGAAGGTGGGAGGTGGTACCTGGGTTTGGCCATGTCCAGACGTCGGTGCTTGGACGGCCATGCTTTAGACGGGTGGTGCCGGGTCACTGGGACCGGCGTCACCGGGGAGGGTGCGAGCCCTCGTTCTTGGGGGAGCCATGGCGATTCGTCACGAGTCCCCACAGTCGGCGCCAACTGTCGCGGTATTACGAATACCCCGACAGGTTTTGTGGAAGATCCTAGCGAAGAAAAGACGACGCGAGCTGACCGTGCGACTGGTTCTCTCCCGTCGGGCAAACTAACAAGTGACATGAAGGTTTATACAGGTTCGGGCCTCGGTGGAGGCCCTAGTCCTGTCGGCGTGCTCCCAGCCGGAGTTGGCTAGGAGAGCTCTCTCGGGGGAGAGAAGGCTCTGGAGCACACCTATTTGATTGTCTATTAGAGTAAAAATGAACTCTCCTCCTCACATGAGGGGTTACAAGGGCTTATATACCCCCAAAAAATGCAAAAAGACTAAACTACCCTACCTGCCACCGTTGGATCGAGGGGCAACGACGTCTTTCTTTCGGTCAGGAACCTTGGATACTTGATAGGTGTCCGCCGATTCCCGAGGTGCTTCTCGCGTGATCCTCACGTGACCCGGGACCGGAGACCTTTGTCTTCGGAAGGCGGCGGCCGGGACAAGCCACCGGGGGGCCTTCTCCCCGGGCAAAAGGCAACGCCTGGGACAAGCCACCGGGGGGCCTTCTCCCCGGGCAAAAGGCAACGCCTGGGACAAGCCACTGGGGGGCCTTGTCCCCAGGCAAATGGCGGCGCCCGGGACAAGCCACCAGGGGGTCTTGTCCCTGGCAAGTGGCTGCGCCCTGGACAAGCCACCGTGGGGCCTTGTTGTAACACCCTGATTTTCCCAAATCTTGGCTTACCTCGTCCCTCCCTATATCAGAATGAGATCCCAGTTATGCCAGTATCTTACCCCAAAAAGTAGGCAATCAAACCCTTTCGTTTAGATCTTTTTCACAAATCAGCCCTTTTCAGAATTGTCAGAAGCCCAAAAAGACTAAAAGTCTCAGACCACCTCCAAACTTTGATCTGATTCAGTGAATATCTCCCATTCACTATTCTGAACATTTTTCCCTTCTGGAAGAATTTCCAAATCCTGCCCTAAACCTGAGTTTCGACCCTCGCCGTTTTTGAAACCCTAATTACCCTGTTTTACCCTAAGGTCGTTTTCCCCACTTTTGTCGAAACCCTTCAGATCTTGCCCGATCTTGTCAAACTTTGGCTAGATGAGTTCCATTAATCTTATGCAACTCATTCCTGAAATCAGATTTCAGATCAGCCCCCTAGATCTCCAGATTTACAATCAAGCCCATTTCCAATTCAACTTTTCCTCACAGATCAGTCCCTGGAGCAAGTTTCGAAATTGCATTTCGGCCCGAGCTATTCTTTTTCGGTCCCTGTTCGACCAGGCCCGTTCGACCAGTGCCCCGCCACTTTGCCTCGCCGTGTTTCCTCGCCGCCGGTCATCTTCTCCGGTCACCTGTGCTCGTGATCAGTTGAGCCATCCCGCGCGCACGTGCCAGTGACCAAAGACCCTGCTAAACCCAGCGGTTAATCGCCCGCGCTCCAGCAGCGTTTTCGCGCGCGCACGCCCATGGCCGTGACACTTGCATGCGTGTACGTGTCATCGCCGGAGCTGTGTTGCTGCCTCCGCATCCGCACCGTTTCAAACCTAGTTCCAAGGCGTCCCGACAACGCTGGCAAAGCAACTGCACAGCCCGTGCACATCACGTCGTCGTCGCCGTTGTCGCACCTACGCCCAGCCATCCTTGTCCCTGGCTCGATTTTCCCCGCTGTTTTCCTCTCGCTAGCTTTGCCCCAGAGCCTATTTAAACCCCAGTGCTGTGCAAATTCCTTATCTCAGGACTTAGTCAAATCTTTTCCAGTGCCCTCGCCGCTCCCTTCTTCTTCTCCGGCGAGCTGTTTTTGAGGCCACCGTCGCCAGAGCAAACCGTGGCTTCTCCTTCCAATTCAACTGCACCAGTGAGTTCCCCATACCTATCTCGTTGTGTAGTAGCTCCCAATTGGCCGCCGGTGAACCCCATCGCTGGTGATCGCCGTAAACGGCCGTTTGCCCTGTTTCCCCAATGCTGTTCATTTCATCCCAAATTGGTTTCCCCTCCAGTAGAGTTTCTTGATCAGTAGGCCCCATCTAGCAAGCCTGTGTTCTCAGATTGCATAATTGAGCTGAAATTGAAGTTTTCCCGTTCTGGCTCGCCGCCGATGATCTGGCTCTCGTCGCCAGGCCGTACCAGCTGTTCCCCAGCCAAATTGACTTATCCATTAGCTTCCACACTTCACCCTATCACTCTCTGAGCAAGCAATCGAGTTCAAATGCTTTGTATCAAAAACCCCCAATCTCCAGTGTCGTCTTCTCCAGCACCGGTCCCCGGAATTATTCCCCGGCCGATCTAGCTCCTGAAACTTTGTCCCTTAGCTTTGCCTCACCTCCCTGAACATTTTCTTCCACTAGCTCGACATCTGGATCTGCCTGGATTGTAAGTTATGCCCTTGCCAAGATCACTGTCCAGAAGCCCAGTTCATGTCCAGATCACAGCAGTTCATCACTGAATTTCATCACCTTCCAGCCACTTTCAGCCCTTGATCCTGTTAAGTATTTTGTTCCTGTTATCAATGCCTACCTCCCAGACAAAGTTGTGCATCAATTGGAGCCCTGTATCAAAAGTTATGTCAAGCCCTAGATTTTGGCAATGTCTGCACTATGTCAGTGCATGTCAGCCACTGGCATTAGCCTTGTTTGACCCCTTCTGGTTGAGCAATAGAAATGTCACTTTGTCCCCTAGATTCCTGGAGTGGTGTTCTACATCTTTCCCTTCTATCACTTCTCCAGAAAACCATCCTAATTCCAGTTTAAAGCTATGCCAAAGCCGTGAACTGAATGTCGACCCTTTGACGTTCAATCCTTTTTAGCCGTTTCTTCGACCAGAACCCTTGTGACCTTGCCCTAACCTTTTCCCCTGCATGCATGTCTTATTTACTCAATATTTTCTATGGAAACTATTTTATGTATGCTTATGTAGTGTGTGTATTGTATTGCTTGTGTCCGCCGCAGTGCCCGAAGCTGAAGGAGCGGAAGAAGTCTTTGAAGATTCGTCCGAGTAATTAGACCTAGCAGTGCAAGGCAAGCCTCATTCCTTTGATCATGTCTCACCCAATATTTTCATATGAAGTATATTCACTGTTTCTTACTATGCATGTTTAGTTGAAATACAAGTTATGTTTGAATGACATGAGTAGATATTCCTTAATGAATCATGAAACCCCTCTTGTTATTGAACCTTCATATATATGCTTTTGTCACCCTAGGACTCATATATTGAATATTCACATTAAATTTGAAATGGTCAAATACATGAGAAGTTATAATGAAAACCGTTTTGACAAGAAAACCGATAAAAAGGATCAGTAGTGAGGATTGGATTGTATGGAGAGGGTGCGGTGCGCACCAGGGAATGTGAATGTTCCTCACTATTGATTCATAAGGACAAGAACCTTGTGCTGTGTCTCTATACGAATTGTAAACGTACCAACCACTTGCCTGGTATGGGACAGGCACAACTTAGTAACTTTTTGGTATTAGCAGTTCCCTGCATGGTTTGACGATCTGGTTTCTCGCGTGGAAACTGGAAGGCCAAGGTTCGGCCACGAGTGATGTGAGTCAGAAAAATGATGAGAGAAAAAGGCGTAAATGAAGGAAGGCGCCCTAGACCTGATTAAGCCGTGAGCGGCTGTAATCTTAAATGGTCGTATGTCTCGCGTGGACATAGACCAAGGCTATGTGTCCTGCGGGAACATAGACCAGAGAGGCTAGGAAGTAAGGCAGTGGGGAAGACCCACAACGGTACTTGAGACTTAATTGTCTATTTACCGGGCGGGGATACTGTTAATACTAAACTGCAAAAGCGTTGTGTGATCTCGGCCTTGTCACATGTGTATAAGTCACATGGAGCTGTACCGACTTGAAAGCCGAGTGAACCAGTGGATTTAAAAAGAGGTACACCTTTGCAAAGTGTAAAAGAAATATCAGATACTCTGTACTCCCAGGTTCAGGAGTCTTTTCGTAGTGGATGATATCCACGGGTTATAGCACAAGTAATGATTTGGAATGTTTTCATAATACGGTTGATAAAAGTGATGACTCATGGGAGACCATCACACATAACGATTTCCAAAGTATAACTTAAGATTTACAAAACCCCGTTGCTGAAAACAAAACCCTCATTTGAGAGATCAAAGAATTGAAATCTATACTATTTATAATTATAAGTCTTAAACCCTTTTCTTGATCACTCCTCATCTATATACCTACTTTTTTGTAATGAGACTTGCTGAGCATTGTGTAAAAACATGCTCACCCTTGCCTTTGCAAACAAATTCAGAAAAAGACTTGGAGAATTCCGATTCCCCTGGCCTTGAGCACCAAGAAGAGGAAAGAGTCTTTCCAGACGATTTGAGCTTCTAGGAGGGTCATGAGCCAAGTTGAGTCCGATGTGGAGGAAGCCCTTCCAGAGCCGCTGCAGAAGGAAGTGAAGACCCTTGTGGTTGCTTTTTGTGTTATTTTTCTGTGTTCGGTACTTCAATACCGATTCTTGATTTTGAAAAACTCTCTACTTTTGTATCAACTTTAATTAGTGCCACCCGTGGCATTATGATATTGTAATAGAGGTCCTCGTGACCTTGTACTTGCTTTATCTACCAGCTTTATTATTGCAAGTGAATCCTGTTGTTGTGAGCTTGTGATGTACCTTTCTGTGCGCAATCTACCTGGGCGGTTGCCAAGGTGACCCTCAAATAGGGGTCTCAAAGCGAATGGTATCAGAGCAAAGGCTCGACTGTAGGTCGTGACCCTATAGACATTGGCGTCCCTAGAAAGAAAATCGTTAGTTTATTCGACTAAAATCTAATTACAAAAATCTAATTTGTCTAAGAAAAATATATTATGTAGTTATCCTTTTTGATTATTTGAAAAAGCTTTAAATATTATTTCCAACTTTTAGGTGTTTTTGTGTTATGTCTCCTTAGATAGCTTTCGTGCTGCGTGGTAGTCTACGAAATCCCAGAACTTGGAATTGAACCTGATGGGCGCAGATGAAGATCAGGAGGAGGACTCAGAGGAAGTAGAGCCTCACGGTTCTTCCAATACCGACGTGTGATCCCAGACTTTCCCCTGGTTTAACCTTTTGTGCCTAACCACAGCAGACGTTAGATCTTTTGTGTAGTAGTTACTTGTCTTGATGTGTGTTGGTTGCTGAATATTCTTGTAAGCCATAGAGGCAAAACTATGTATTTTATAAAAATTTAATTTATGAAAAACATCTTGCACTTTCCAATCCTTGTCTCACGGATTGATCCCAGCTTTCCGCTTGTACACTATCTGTGTTTCCCTTTGAATCAGCAATCTTTTCTTTGACCGCCTGTTAGAGTAGATGGGTTAACTCAAGAGGAAGATCTCATGGAATAGAACCCGAGGAAGATACCAGTGACATGAGGAACACATCTGAAAGAAGAGCCCGTACCAATTAAGATCAACCCGGATCACCAACCCCCATGTCATAAGGAGGAAATATCAATGATATGTTAATATGGATGCAGTGAGAATCCCAATCAAATCCAGCTGTAGAAATATTGCCTTTTTGTATCGGCAACCTAGGATTCCTAGCAGTTTTGCTAGTTTTGAATCTTAAAGAGTTAGACATCATCCTTGGAATGGACCGGATAGCCAAAAACACAAAGGTCAGATAGATTGTAAGAAGAAGACCGTCATTCTAACCAACGTCAAAGGAGAATAAGTCACATTCAGTGCAGAATGGAAAAGAAAAGAACAGAACAGAGCAGAACAGAACAGAAAAGAAGAGAAGAAGAAAAGAAAAGAAAGATCTCCATTAATTGACCATATGGACAGCTTGAACAGTGTTGAAGAGATCAAAGAAAAGAATATCCCAAAGACTGTATTCATGACAACATATGGATTATATGAGTTTACAATGATGTCATCCGGATAAATGAATGCACCGGCATTGTTCATGAATTTAATGGAAAAAGTTCTCATGGAATACTTATGCAAGTACATTATCGTGTTTGTGGACGATAT
Organism: Pharus latifolius; assembly: GCA_019359835.1. NCBI lineage: Eukaryota > Viridiplantae > Streptophyta > Magnoliopsida > Poales > Poaceae > Pharus > Pharus latifolius. Next base: position 70,681,482 of record CM033323.1, read on the forward strand.
TTCCATCTTTTCCTCGAGAACGAGGAGGAGCATAATTAGCATCTAAGTTTAGTGCTAAGGAGGTTAGCAGATCACCAATTGTACGCCAAGATTGATAAGTGTACTCTCTGGTTGAAAAAGATTCTTTCTTAGACCACATTATATCAAGTGAAGGAATATTCATGCATTCATCAAAGACTCAAGCAGCACCACAATATCAGTTAAGTCTACAGTACCCAAGACCCATGACAGCCAAGTGCCTGGCTTGTCACAAAAGCCACTGTTAACGTAATTGTCCCCACACTGCTACCATCAGGGACAAATTGGTCATTGTCAAGAGAAATCCCCTAGAGGAATCTGTCAAATCCAATAGCCAAGAGAAGAAGTGAAGGTCAACAACAACCTGCAGTTCAGACACTAATCCCAATGCCTGCCCCGATACAACAGTATGGATAAGAAACTCCAGCTGCAAGAAAAAGATTTCCAACTAACCATAGAAGAAGTTGAGGAAACCCGGTACCAACTCAAGGCAGACTCAACTATGTCACATCAGAAGAAGAAAGAGGATCATCAGACAAAAATCTTTGCTATTTAAAGTGGACTGAATATGACGTATCTAGAGTACCCTATCACTACTCAGTTTCCCGGCTCTAGGATGCCAGTAAAGTCAGTGTGCAAAGGAGTAAAATTTAATATAAGTGGAAAGGAGTTCTCTGCTAAACTACTGGCACTAGAACTACAAGGATTGAGAGGTTACACCTAGAATGGACTGGTTGTCGGAGCAAGAAGGACAAATGGATTGTGAGTGTAAGGCCGTTGCCCTTACTAGTCCTAATGGAAAAGAAGTTTTGTTCCAACCCTGAGAGGATGTTAGTAGAACACCCAGCCCAAAATCCGCACAGTTCGAAGAAAGAGGTGAACCAGATCCCTGAAGTTGGAAGATACCCAAGCGTGTTTCCAAAAGAGTTACCAGAAGTGCCCTGATTAAGGTTTTGAACTCAATGTTGAACTGAAACCTAGAACAGCAACCGTATCAAAAATACCATATCGGATGTCATTCAAGGACCAAGAGGAGTATCCTGACCACCTACGAAAAGTCTTGGATAAACTAAGGGAGCAACAATTTAATGCTAAGCCGGATAAGTATGAATTTGGACACAGGAAGTTTCGTTTTTAGGTCACCTGACAACAGCCGAAGGAGTGCAAGTGAATCAAGTTAAAAGTCGAGACCGTGAAAGAGTGGTAACAACCAGAATCAGCGACAGATATCAGAAGTTTTCTTGGATCAGCTGAGCACTATCACCGATTCATTGAAGGATTTTTCCAAGCTAGCCAAACCGCCCACTAGTTTGTTGAAAAAGGATGTCCAATTTGAGTGGACAGAAGATTGTCAGAAGAGCTTCGAAGAAGTTGAAACGAAGGCTAACAACCACACCGATCCCAGTACTCCCTGATGATAGGAAGAATTATGAGATGTAGCGTGATGCATCTAGGCATAAACTGAGTTGTGTCTTAATGCAAGGAAGAAGAACAGTCGCATCTGCATCGAGATAACTGCAGTCTCATGAGAAGAATTACCCGAACCGTGATGTGAAGTTAGCACCAATGATTCACGCACTCAAGATTTGGAGACATTATCTACTAAGGAATCGATGTGCAATCCACTTAGACCACAAGAACTTGAAGTATGTCTTGCCTAGCAGAATTTGAACATGAGGCAACATCGATGGCTAGAGTTAATAAAGAACCATGGCCTAGACATGCGTTACCATTTTGGTAAAGTTAATGTCATTGCAGACGCCTTGAGCAGAAAGGTTTACTGCAGCACCATTGTTACACCAAAGTTAATGGAGGACTGCATCGGCAGATGATTAAATCAGTAGATCAAGGTTCTGTGACCATGTATGTTGTCAGTTACACCTACTTTAGAAGAAGAGATTCGAAAATCACAAGGAAGTGATGAAGGAACTCGGAGGATCAAAGAGGATATGAGGATCAGAAAGATAGTGAAATTTCGGGAAGATGAGCAAGGTGCAATTTGGCAAGATAAGAGGATGTGTGTTCCAGAGGTTAAGGAGATCAAGACACTAATTTTGAAAGAAGCTCATAACACTCCATACTATATTCACCTCGGAAGTACTCGGATGTGTTAGGACTCGAAGAATCAATTTTGGTGAAGTCACATGGATAGAGATTGCCGAGTAAGTGGTAAAGTGTGACACATGTCAAGAGGATGAAGATCAAGCATCAAAGGCTAGCAGGATTGTTACAGCCACTAGCCATACTGGAATGGAAATGAGAAGAAGATGGAATAAACTTTATCACAGGACTTCCGAAGACTAAGAATGGATATAACTCCGTGTGGATGATCGTGGACAGACTGGCGAAAGTAGCGCACATCGTACTAGCGCAGATGACTTATGATGGCGCCAAATCAGCAGGAGTTTACATGACTAGGACTGTGACTCTACATGGTATAACCAAGAGGATTGTATCAGATCACGGAGCACAACCCACTTCAAGATTTTGGAAAAGTCTGCATGAAGCCCCAACAACAAGGTTGAACTTCAGCACAGCCTCGAACTTCAGCACAGCTTACCACCCTTAGACTAGAGAATGGACGGAACTAGTGAATCAAATACCGGAGGATAAGTTGCAAACCTGTGTGCTCAAATATAGAATTTCAGGAGAATTATACTGCCATACACAGAATTCACCCACAGCAGTAGCTACCATACAAGTTTATAGATGTTCCCACTTGAAGCTCTATACAGCCGCAAGTGCAGAATGCCTTTACATTAGTCAGAAATTGGAGAAAGGAAACTAATCAGCTCGGAAATAGCTCAAGATATAGAAGCTCATGTACGGATCATTAAGAAGAGGTCAAAAACTGCACAGCCCAGACAAGAAGAGTTATGCTGATAACCGACAGAGCAGACATCTCCCAAGGAAGTAGAGGTCCAATCAGACTCATTCTACCAAGAATACCCCATCAAGATATTTGAGGTCAGGAGAATGAAATCAAGGACCATTTGATTCTGCAGAATTCAATGGAACAACCACTCAGAAGGTGAGTCGACATGGAAAAGGGAAGAAGGACTGCATCAAGATTTCCCTTATCAATTTTCAGACCTATCAGAATCTCGAGGACGAGATTGTTTTTAAGGAGGTTAGATTTGTAACACCCTGATTTTCCCAAATCTTGGCTTACCTCGTCCCTCCCTATATCAGAATGAGATCCCAGTTATGCCAGTATCTTACCCCAAAAAGTAGGCAATCAAACCCTTTCGTTTAGATCTTTTTCACAAATCAGCCCTTTTCAGAATTGTCAGAAGCCCAAAAAGACTAAAAGTCTCAGACCACCTCCAAACTTTGATCTGATTCAGTGAATATCTCCCATTCACTATTCTGAACATTTTTCCCTTCTGGAAGAATTTCCAAATCCTGCCCTAAACCTGAGTTTCGACCCTCGCCGTTTTTGAAACCCTAATTACCCTGTTTTACCCTAAGGTCGTTTTCCCCACTTTTGTCGAAACCCTTCAGATCTTGCCCGATCTTGTCAAACTTTGGCTAGATGAGTTCCATTAATCTTATGCAACTCATTCCTGAAATCAGATTTCAGATCAGCCCCCTAGATCTCCAGATTTACAATCAAGCCCATTTCCAATTCAACTTTTCCTCACAGATCAGTCCCTGGAGCAAGTTTCGAAATTGCATTTCGGCCCGAGCTATTCTTTTTCGGTCCCTGTTCGACCAGGCCCGTTCGACCAGTGCCCCGCCACTTTGCCTCGCCGTGTTTCCTCGCCGCCGGTCATCTTCTCTGGTCACCTGTGCTCGTGATCAGTTGAGCCATCCCGCGCGCACGTGCCAGTGACCAAAGACCCTGCTAAACCCAGCGGTTAATCGCCCGCGCTCCAGCAGCGTTTTCGCGCGCGCACGCCCATGGCCGTGACACTTGCATGCGTGTACGTGTCATCGCCGGAGCTGTGTTGCTGCCTCCGCATCCGCACCGTTTCAAACCTAGTTCCAAGGCGTCCCGACAACGCTGGCAAAGCAACTGCACAGCCCGTGCACATCACGTCGTCGTCGCCGTTGTCGCACCTACGCCCGGCCATCCTTGTCCCTGGCTCGATTTTCCCCGCTGTTTTCCTCTCGCTAGCTTTGCCCCAGAGCCTATTTAAACCCCAGTGCTGTGCAAATTCCTTATCTCAGGACTTAGTCAAATCTTTTCCAGTGCCCTCGCCGCTCCCTTCTTCTTCTCCGGCGAGCTGTTTTTGAGGCCACCGTCGCCAGAGCAAACCGTGGCTTCTCCTTCCAATTCAACTGCACCAGTGAGTTCCCCATACCTATCTCGTTGTGTAGTAGCTCCCAATTGGCCGCCGGTGAACCCCATCGCTGGTGATCGCCGTAAACGGCCGTTTGCCCTGTTTCCCCAATGCTGTTCATTTCATCCCAAATTGGTTTCCCCTCCAGTAGAGTTTCTTGATCAGTAGGCCCCATCTAGCAAGCCTGTGTTCTCAGATTGCATAATTGAGCTGAAATTGAAGTTTTCCCGTTCTGGCTCGCCGCCGATGATCTGGCTCTCGTCGCCAGGCCGTACCAGCTGTTCCCCAGCCAAATTGACTTATCCATTAGCTTCCACACTTCACCCTATCACTCTCTGAGCAAGCAATCGAGTTCAAATGCTTTGTATCAAAAACCCCCAATCTCCAGTGTCGTCTTCTCCAGCACCGGTCCCCGGAATTATTCCCCGGCCGATCTAGCTCCTGAAACTTTGTCCCTTAGCTTTGCCTCACCTCCCTGAACATTTTCTTCCACTAGCTCGACATCTGGATCTGCCTGGATTGTAAGTTATGCCCTTGCCAAGATCACTGTCCAGAAGCCCAGTTCATGTCCAGATCACAGCAGTTCATCACTGAATTTCATCACCTTCCAGCCACTTTCAGCCCTTGATCCTGTTAAGTATTTTGTTCCTGTTATCAATGCCTACCTCCCAGACAAAGTTGTGCATCAATTGGAGCCCTGTATCAAAAGTTATGTCAAGCCCTAGATTTTGGCAATGTCTGCACTATGTCAGTGCATGTCAGCCACTGGCATTAGCCTTGTTTGACCCCTTCTGGTTGAGCAATAGAAATGTCACTTTGTCCCCTAGATTCCTGGAGTGGTGTTCTACATCTTTCCCTTCTATCACTTCTCCAGAAAACCATCCTAATTCCAGTTTAAAGCTATGCCAAAGCCGTGAACTGAATGTCGACCCTTTGACGTTCAATCCTTTTTAGCCGTTTCTTCGACCAGAACCCTTGTGACCTTGCCCTAACCTTTTCCCCTGCATGCATGTCTTATTTACTCAATATTTTCTATGGAAACTATTTTATGTATGCTTATGTAGTGTGTGTATTGTATTGCTTGTGTCCGCCGTAGTGCCCGAAGCTGAAGGAGCGGAAGAAGTCTTTGAAGATTCGTCCGAGTAATTAGACCTAGCAGTGCAAGGCAAGCCTCATTCCTTTGATCATGTCTCACCCAATATTTTCATATGAAGTATATTCACTGTTTCTTACTATGCATGTTTAGTTGAAATACAAGTTATGTTTGAATGACATGAGTAGATATTCCTTAATGAATCATGAAACCCCTCTTGTTATTGAACCTTCATATATATGCTTTTGTCACCCTAGGACTCATATATTGAATATTCACATTAAATTTGAAATGGTCAAATACATGAGAAGTTATAATGAAAACCGTTTTGACAAGAAAACCGATAAAAAGGATCAGTAGTGAGGATTGGATTGTATGGAGAGGGTGCGGTGCGCACCAGGGAATGTGAATGTTCCTCACTATTGATTCATAAGGACAAGAACCTTGTGCTGTGTCTCTATACGAATTGTAAACGTACCAACCACTTGCCTGGTATGGGACAGGCACAACTTAGTAACTTTTTGGTATTAGCAGTTCCCTGCATGGTTTGACGATCTGGTTTCTCGCGTGGAAACTGGAAGGCCAAGGTTCGGCCACGAGTGATGTGAGTCAGAAAAATGATGAGAGAAAAAGGCGTAAATGAAGGAAGGCGCCCTAGACCTGATTAAGCCGTGAGCGGCTGTAATCTTAAATGGTCGTATGTCTCGCGTGGACATAGACCAAGGCTATGTGTCCTGCGGGAACATAGACCAGAGAGGCTAGGAAGTAAGGCAGTGGGGAAGACCCACAACGGTACTTGAGACTTAATTGTCTATTTACCGGGCGGGGATACTGTTAATACTAAACTGCAAAAGCGTTGTGTGATCTCGGCCTTGTCACATGTGTATAAGTCACATGGAGCTGTACCGACTTGAAAGCCGAGTGAACCAGTGGATTTAAAAAGAGGTACACCTTTGCAAAGTGTAAAAGAAGTATCAGATACTCTGTACTCCCAGGTTCAGGAGTCTTTTCGTAGTGGATGATATCCACGGGTTATAGCACAAGTAATGATTTGGAATGTTTTCATAATACGGTTGATAAAAGTGATGACTCATGGGAGACCATCACACATAACGATTTCCAAAGTATAACTTAAGATTTACAAAACCCCGTTGCTGAAAACAAAACCCTCATTTGAGAGATCAAAGAATTGAAATCTATACTATTTATAATTATAAGTCTTAAACCCTTTTCTTGATCACTCCTCATCTATATACCTACTTTTTTGTAATGAGACTTGCTGAGCATTGTGTAAAAACATGCTCACCCTTGCCTTTGCAAACAAATTCAGAAGAAGACTTGGAGAATTCCGATTCCCCTGGCCTTGAGCACCAAGAAGAGGAAAGAGTCTTTCCAGACGATTTGAGCTTCTAGGAGGGTCATGAGCCAAGTTGAGTCCGATGTGGAGGAAGCCCTTCCAGAGCCGCTGCAGAAGGAAGTGAAGACCCTTGTGGTTGCTTTTTGTGTTGTTTTTCTGTGTTCGGTACTTCAATACCGATTCTTGATTTTGAAAAACTCTCTACTTTTGTATCAACTTTAATTAGTGCCACCCGTGGCATTATGATATTGTAATAGAGGTCCTCGTGACCTTGTACTTGCTTTATCTACCAGCTTTATTATTGCAAGTGAATCCTGTTGTTGTGAGCTTGTGATGTACCTTTCTGTGCGCAATCTACCTGGGCGGTTGCCAAGGTGACCCTCAAATAGGGGTCTCACACTTGTCCCCGGGCAAATGGCGGCGCCCGGGACAAGCCACCGGGGGGCCTTGTCCCCGGGCAAAAGGACGCGCCTCTCACAAGGACTTGGTCCCGTGGAGATTTCCCCCAATAGCAGTGATCTTAAGAAGTGGAACAAAGGTACCGGAACGAACACCACCAACCGAACCTGCGCCGGCAAGTGAAATTGAAGAAGTACCATCACGATCGGCAAAGGATGATGACAAGGTCGCTGAACCACAAGAAAAGGAAAGTGGAGAAAATCAGGTAACACGTATTTATAATCCAACTCTACCTTTTTCGGGAAGGTACGTAAAAGAAAAACTTGATAAGAAATTTGAAAAATTTGTTGAGATCATGAAAAAGCTTAATGTGACTGTACCTTTCACTGATTTAGTAACTCAAATGCCTTCTTATGGAAAATTCTTGAAATATATACTTATTAAAAAGAGGGATTTGAGTTAATTTCAAACTATTGCTTTAACCGAAAATTGTAGTGCTTTAATTCAGAACAGGATGCCGACAAAGTTACGTGATCAAGAGAGCTTCTCCATCCCTTGTAACATAGGTACGATACATATCAATCAAGCTCTTTGTGACCTTGGCGCAACCGTTAGTGTGATGCCTCTTACCATCGCACAACGTTTGAGCATGGGTGAGATTAAGCCTACACGCATGGTTTTGCAACTTGCCGATCGTTCAGTAAAGCATCCGTAAGGAATCCTGGAAGATGTACCTCTTCAAGTCGGTAAATTTTATCTTCTGGTTTATTTTGTCGTTCTTGATATGGATGAAGATGTTGCTATACCTATTATATTGGGATGACCCATGCTCTGGACAGCAAGTGCCCTCATTGATGTTCGTGAGGGAGGAATTACTTTTCGCATAGGGAAGGAGAAAATTTTATTTATGATGTCTAAACTTGTTGACTGCCCTATGTATGAAGAGAAAATTTGCAGCGTGGATGCTCTAGAAGAAGTCTTGGAAGAGGATTCTCCACTTCGACTCACTTTTGGTGAAGGAACGGATGAACTATTCGAAAATGAAAAAATGGACAGCAGCGAAGAAAACAAACAAAACGAAGATGAACCAACAAAAGAACCATCCAAAGAGGACATCTTGGATTCCAACGTCACAGGTAAGGAAAAGGCAAGTAAACCTACACTCAAAACTCTTCTTCCTCGCTGAAATATATGTTTTTGGATGATGATGAGATGCAACCTGTCATTGTTAATGCAAACTTGACCAATTCACAACAAGAAAAATTGATTTCTTTACTTCGTGTGCATCGCAATGCTCTTGGTTATTCTATTGATGATATGAAAGGGATTAGCCCTAAAATTTGCATGCATAGGATCTCTCTAGTTGATGAAACTAAAACCTCCATTGAGCGTTAACATAGATTAAACCCGAACTTGAAGGAAACTGTAAAAGCTGAAATTTCTAAACTATTAGATGCAGGTATCATTTATCCTATTTCTGATAGTAATTGGGTAAGCCTTGTTCATGTGGTTCCAAAGAAAGGAGGTTTGACTGTGGTCAACAATGCTAATAATGAATTGATCCCCACTAGACTTGTTACTGGATGGCGCATGTGCATTGATTATCGTAAATTAAATAGTGTCACTAGGAAGGATCACTTTCCATTACCTTTCATTGATCAAATGTTGGAAAGATTATCCAAACATGCATACTTTTGTTTTCTTGACGGGTAATCGGGGTTCTTTCAAATCCCAATTCATCCCGATGATCAAGATAAGACGACATTTACATGTCCCTTCGGTACTTTTGCCTATAGGCGCATGCCGTTTGGATTATGTAATGCGCCTGCAACCTTTCAACGATGTATGATGGCTATCTTTTTAGACTTAATCGAAGAAATAATGGAAGTTTTTATGGATGATTTTAGCGTTTATGGTTCCTCTTTCGATGTTTGTCTCCAAAATCTTTCTCGAGTCTTAAGTAGGTGCGAAGAAGTCAACCTTGTGCTAAACTGGGAAAGTGCCAATTCATGGTTCAAGAAGGCGTGGTGCTTGGCCACGTAATTTCTGAACGAGGGATTGAAGTCGACAAGGCAAAAATTGAAGTCATAGCAAGTCTTCCACCACCAACCAACGTGAAGGGCATACGCAGTTTCTTGGGACATGCAGGTTTTTACCATCGTTTCATTAAGGATTTTTCCAAAACTGCTAAACCTCTCACTCATTTGCTTGGTAAAGATGTGCCTTTTGATTTTGATGAAAAATGCCTTAATGCCTTTAATCAACTGAAACATGCATTAACTACTGCTCCCATCATACAATCTCGAAATTGGAAAGAACCTTTGGAATTGATGTGTGATGCTAGTGATTATGCAATTGGCGCTGTTCTAGGGCAAAGAACAAATAAGGTCTTACATGCTATATACTATGTAAGCAAAACTTTGGATGATGCTCAAAATAATTACACTACCACCAAAAAGAATTGCTTGCTATAGTCTATGCCCTAGATAAATTCCATCCATATTTGATTGGTTCAAAAGTAATTGTGCATACTGATCATGCTGCTCTTAAGTATCTTTTGACCAAGACAGAAACAAAGCCACGGCTTGCACGATGGATCTTACTGCTATAGGAATTTGATTTGGAGATCAAAGATAAGAAAGGTGCTGAGAACGTCGTCGCCAATCATCTCTCGCGACTCTTGACTGACACCGCCAACATTCACATCAATGACGCTTTACCCGATAAGCACCTTTACATGATTCAACAAGAACCATGGTATGCTGATATTGCAAATTGTTTATTTAACCATGAACTTCCTCCAGGGTTGACAAGTAGACAACGAAAGCGCTTCCTCCACGACATCCGACGCTACTACTGGGACGATCTGAATCTTTTCAAAAAGGGAGTTGACAATATATTTCGAAGATGCGTGCCCGACCACGAGATCCAAAGTGTTCTTGAACATTATCATTCATCTCCATGTGGTGGACACACCGGAGCTTCAAAAACAGCGGCTAAGGTATTGCAATCAGGTTTGTTTTGGCCTTCTTTATTTAAAGATGCTTATGATTTTGTGCAAAAATGCGATCCTTGCCAACGTTCGGGAAATTTAAGTCAAAGACATGAAATTCCCTTAACAAGTATTCTTGAAATTGAACTCTTTGATGTATGGGGGGTAGATTATATGGGACCTTTTCCTTCTTCTATGGGTAACTCCTACATCTTAGTTGCGGTTGATTATGTTTCAAAGTGGGTAGAGGCTATTGCTATGCCAACAAATGAGTCAAAACATGTGATAAAGCTTTTCCAAACAGCCATCTTTCCCCGATTTGGTATACCGCGAGCAGTAATTAGTGATGGCGGTGCGCATTTCACTAATTACCAATTTCAAAAATTGTTGATGAAATATGGGGTAATTCATAAAGTTGCTCTTGCATATCACCCTCAAAGAAGTGGACAGGTTGAAGTCTCAAACAGGGAAATCAAGTCGATCTTGCAGAAGGTAGTGGCACCATCTCGTACGGATTGGGCACTCAAACTTCCAGATGTCCTTTGGGCATATCGCACTGCATTCAAGACTCCGCTAGGTATGACACCTTACAAACTTGTATTTGGTAAAAAACGCCATTTGCCTGTTGAATTGTCACACAGGGCGTTATGGGCGTTAAAAGAACTCAATTGGGACTTTGGCAAAGCGGGGAGAAGGCGAATGCTTGAATTGCATGAGCTAGAAGAGCTTCGGAACAACTCCTATGAGAGTGCCTTGATCTATAAAGACAACACGAAAAAGTGGCATGACAAATAGATCCTCAACCGTGAATTTAAACCAAGTGATTTGATTCTATTGTTCAATTCTCGGTTGAAGTTGTTCCCAGGGAAATTGAAATCGCGATGGACTGGACCATACGTGATAGAAAAGGTCTTTCCGTATGGTGCCGTCGAACTTCGAGCACAAAACGGCACCACTTTCAAGGTAAACATGCACCGTATCAAGCTATACAATGCGGGAGACCAGGTAAGTACACTAAACTTGGTCGATTCTTTTGATTCTATATATTTTTGAACGGTCGAGGATGTTCCGTCGAGCGGGACGTTAAACCAGCGCTAGCCGGGAGGCAACCCGGTTACCCAAACTCCGATGGTCGATCCACACAGTGCACAAGTTTTTCTTTCTTATTTATTTATTTATTTATTTTCATTTTTTTTAGGTTTTCACTTGCGACGCCTTGGACTGCACCATTGGAGCTACGTGGACCGCAACAACTTCTTCCACCACATCATCATCCACAACATCCATCAACCTGAACCACAACCGCAAACGGTAATCTATATCTATCTCCATACATTAAGGACAATGTCTGATTTAGTTTGGGGGGTGTTCACTTAACCATTTGCTTAGTCTGATTTAGCTTGGGGGATGTTCACTTCACCAATTGTTTAGTCTTTAGCAAATCATCATTCCACCACATTCCATCAAAAAGTGAAAAATAAAAAAAAAGATTTATCACTTGGAATGCCTGGTTTGAATATGATCTTTAAGCAATTAGATGATTATTCTATCACATCTTTGCATATGATCCATTGAACTTAGATCTTTTAAAGATTTTCATTGCCTATGTTTAGTTTTTATCTTAAAGTAACCATTAAAGTTTGAACTTATCCATTAAATTGTACTCGACTTCTTCCAAATTGAAGATTTCTAATAGAACCATTTTTTAGAATTAACTCTCTTATGTTACTCTTTATGCCTAGATTGCTAATTGCCCTTCTCTTTAAAAATAAAAAAATGTGTAAAAGTATGTATAATCGACCCACTGGGGGGAGGCGGTGGTGAATCGTCGACCAGCTGGGGAAGGGAAGATTTACTTAACTTATGCATACAAAAAAAAATTTCAGTAAAACGGTTGCTTAAGCTGCGGCTTTGTCTAATCTCGTGTAACGTATATGCGACCCTCTGGGGGGAGGCAGTGGTGAATCGTCGACCAGCTGGTGAAGGGAAGGTATATGGGGCATTGAGGTTGCTTACAGGGGCTCGGGAAACCGACAAAGCAGCCTTTCTGTAAATGCACTTAAGTAAGCGTCTTCAGCTGTGTCTCCTCTCGCCGCGACGGAATGATCCAGTAAAAACATTCTGGCCAAGAGCACAAAAAAGTTGAAGAATAAAAAAAACAAAAAAAAAGTGGCAAACAAACAAAACAATAAAAGAAAGAAAATAAATGTTTTTCTTTACAAAAGGGCAATTTAGCAACTTTGTATAAATCGTAGCATAACGAGTGTTTTCTTTGAATGGTTTATTTTAAATCCTATATGAAAGAAGATTGTTAAGACAATTTAATTGATTAAGCTCTCTCTTTTGTAAGGTTGAAATTTGTTAATCTTAATATATGCATTTGGAAATTTTAAATTGCTAAGATGAATTGCCTCATATGCATAGATGTCTTGTGAATCTTTGGAAGAATGTTTATAGAGAATCTAATTTACCAAGGCATCTCAATTTTTGGAAAATTATTCACATTCTTTGCTTGAGGACAAGCAAACTGCTAGCTTGGAGGAATTTGATAAGTCTTAATTTGGTAGAATATTTACCCTAGGTTTAGTATTGAAAATGTGTAAAAATGATGTTTAAAATTCCTTTGAAACGTCATTTTATGTGACTTTTTGTAACATTTTTACAATCCTCTTTCACGAGTGTGTTTGTCATGTTTCAGGGAACAAACGTACCAAATTTGGAGTTATTTCGACATCTTTTGGATAGGAAACGAAGTGGAGAAAGAAGATGCTGAAAATCTGAAAAAAAACAGCAATCCGACACGACCCGAATCCGACCCGAAACCCGAATTACGAATCCAAAACAGACCCGTTAGCGGTTAAAAGTCTGAATCTGAGACAATTTTCTTCCTAAATAAGTCTTGAGTTGTATTTGATTAATTCTAGGACTTATCTGCTATAAATAGAGAAGCTTTTGGCTCAATTAGATATGATTTTTTACATACTAGCCATTAGAGTTTAGTTTAGTTTTAATTTAATAGAGTCCCCTTCTCTATTTTATTACTTTTGTAAGCCGGCAAGGACGGCAACTTCAATTCTCAAGCAATCAAGTAAGTTTTTATTTATTTCTTATCATTATTATTTCTTCATTATTACGGCTTTTTGTGAGTAGATCCCTTCTAGGGTTAGGGATGACCTAATCCGGAAGGCGTGATTCTTTCTTGGTTTTGATCTTAAATTTTGGAGTTATTTTCTAATGTTTTCTTCCTCTAAACCCTAAATTTTTGTTTCGGCAACAAACGTAACAGTTGAGTCTTAGCTAGAATTTAGGGGAGTTCTTGAGTCCTTAGCGCTTTGACGCGGGACCCTGAACAGGAGAGAGGCTCTCGCCAAACGTGACAATGGAAGTGATCCTCTAACTGTTGATCCAGCGCCCCGAACTGGAAACTTAATTTGTCTTGGAAAATAATGGAAATTAACTCACAATCCTTGGACCTTGGATAGAATTATGCCGGATGGTTTTAGAATTCTCGAAGCCCTAGGTTTTAATTCCTGCTTTATAAATCCAGATTTCATACCACTACTTTAAAAACCTAGATTGATAGCTTTAGTAGTAGAATTAGTTATAGAAAAACAACCCACAACTCGTTTAGACTTAATCAGTGATCCATTAAGCTAGAAAGACGAATACGCTTGTTCCTCGTGGAATTTGACCCTCAAGTGCTCAACGTTCAACCGTCCACTTGCGGTATTACAAAATCACACCGTTTTAGGTGCGATCACTCATGTCGATCGTTTTGCTGTACGATACTAGATTAAACATAAGACAAAATACATGTCATCCTTACACAATTCAATTCTTTTTTTATCTCGTAATGAATTGACTTTTCGATAGTTGACACTCAACCACATATGGCATGAGCATGCACTTCTCATTTAATCTATATCGAGAGACCCAAAGATATCTTTCTCGTTATATGAGAGAGGCAAATTGCATCTTAACCATTCACATTCTTTCGGATGATTCATAACATACCTGACAATTATCATTATGAAAGAATAATATAGCGAGTCAAGAGGGGGTGTGAATTTGTTTTGCAAATTTAATCCCCCAAGAAAAAACAAAGGAACCAAGAGATAGTATGGTGATGTTAGGGGTGCTCGGATACTTCAAGTACAATTGTCCTCAATCATGGCATCACCTTTATTAGTATCCAAAAATCTTCATATAATAAAAGGTAAAAGGAGAAACAAAAGGAAAACAAAGCATACAAGAATTACAGGGTTAGCTTGCAAGAAATAAGAAAAAAATAGCAAATATTTAAATAATCAATTGCGAGTATTTAAACAAACATGAGCAAAAATTTAAACAACCATAAAAGATGCAAATTAAATAAAAATAGAAAGTTTAGTTCTTCCAATGAGAGAATTTAAAAGATTTTATTTTTTGCAAAATATCTAAGAACCAAGTAAAAAACTCTTGAATACAACCCTCAAGCTCTCAAAGAGGCAAAGTATAATAGCCAATAAGCTCTTCAAAAAGATTGAGTTATGTCGACTATGATCATTGTCGCCATCCACGTGGTGAACATCCGGTGTGCACAACGGTCGTAAGAAGGGCTCCTCATTGCCACACATGTGGCAAGGATTAGGCCGAAGCAGAACTACCAAAACCCTGACATCACGGTCCCACTTGTCAGTGAGGATAGTAGTTTTGCACCTACGATATCTCTACAGATAAGGCATTAAAAACCACTGCCCCCAGATTTGCCGCTCGAATGGTAATTGTCTGGCGGTTACTCTGTGACATTCTGAAATCTTAGGGAATTTGATTCAGCAGTTGTAAGCTTTAAGTAGAGAAGATCAAGACAACAAGAAGAGGAGGAAAAAAAAGATCAAAAGATGAGTTAGACACTTGATATTGGCACTCGAGGACGGGACCTGTCTGTTCCAGTGTTGAAACTATGTAATTCCAACACCCGAAAAAGGATCGGCTTCCTTACCCATCACTCGGCTATTGCTGTACCTCTTTTTACAGTATAGTCTCGGTATTCCTGGACCTTTTGGCTTCTCCGTAAAGCCCCTGGACAGTACCCTAGGATGTAGGGAAGGATCCGTTCCACCCGAACCTACGAAAATCCCTTTGTGTCATTGTTTCTCTTCACTTGGATCAGCATACGCGTGTTCTGCCACCTAACAAACAAATCTACTTGCCGGGGCAATCCCTCGACAGTTGGCGCTGACTGTGGGGAACGATGTTATTTTCTAATCCTTTGAAGATGCCAAAGAAAAGAGTTTCCCAAGCCGGTGAAGTTCCTCCCAATCTTTTTATGGGAGTGAATAAGCGCGGAGAAGTGGATCCCAATCTTGCAACCTCTGAGGTGCAGGAAACTCCAGACTTGGCAACATTAGCCTAGATGGTGCGGAATTTGACAGGCACTGTTCAAATCGTACAATAGGAGGTTCAATAGATAATACTACCACCTGTGGTACCGCCGCATTTGCTAGTCCGGAGTAGCAATGATCCGGGAGGATCTCCAAGTCCTGATCGCATGTGGCTTCGCGACCAAGTCCTGATCGCATGCGGCTTCGCGACCAAATCCTAATCGCATACGGCTTCGTGACCTTAACCGTGTTCGGAAAGGATTCGCGACCATGGATTGGTCCGCGACCAGGAAAAGGAATTTGTTCCCTGTTCGGAATTGTAATCCGATCCGAATGTGTATAACTAAGCTTATCTGTTTAGGATTAGTTATATGAGTCTAATACGTTTAGGTCTCTAAGTCTGATACGTACTCATACGATTGGACTATAAATACCTTGTAATAGGTCTAGTTTAGATCATCGAACTCAATCGAAGAGTCATAGAACTTATTTGAGTTTTAGACACTTATAGTTCCTTCGACGTTGGCAAGTGTGCCTAACGTTCAACGTGTAAAGCCCTCTTTGAAATAAAGAGTTGTGCAATTACTTTGGGTTTCGGTATTTCTGAGTAAGATCCCGTTATTCCGCATATTAGAATCTGGGCGAGCCTAGTGCGAAAACCAAGGCTAGGTCTCAAACGGATCAAGTTGGTATCAGAGCAACTTTCCTATCCTGTGGATGGTGAAGACTCGCCAGGGTTACAAAACTTCCGGCGAAATTCCAGGCGATCAATTGACGGTTCCTACAGCCGCGTCTCCAACAATGTCTGACGATACCCCCGTTCAAGCTAACCTAGCCGAACAAGTGGCTAAGCTCTCCACCGACATGGAAACCGTGCTTGCTTGGATTAAGCAGCAGGCCATGATTGTACCTCCTGAAGTAGGGAAGGTTATGGGTGAGAAGACTGGTGAAGACTTGCACAGGGCAGACGAAGATGAAGACGAAGGCGACCACAAGACCGACGACCTCGCCAACACCTCCTTAGCTGTCGGATCTTTTAAAGTCGACGCTAAGATTGATATACCCATATATGATGGGGTGATCGATGCCGAGAAGCTGGATTCTTGGATCAACCAACTTGAGACCTACTTTGACCTGAAAGGGTTCAGTAGCGCTCAAAAGGTCAAATTTGCACCTTTGAAGATGAAGGACCACGCCAAGACATGGTGGAAGGCTCTTGTCGCCAGTGGTGAAGCTGACGACCTTGCGTGGGGTCAATTCAAACGACTTCTGCGACAAGAATTCTATCCGATGGGCTACCTTGAGGAGAGATGGGAGCGTTGGCACAGACTGTACCAACGACGCGACCAGACCGTCCAAGACTATACGACAGAGTTTTGGCGACAAGCAATGGTCATTGGCATCTCACTATCCGACCCTCAGGTATTTCGGAAGTACACATCTGGACTTCAGAAATCGATCAGTACTGAGCTAAGTCTGTTCGGCGTCCAAGATATCGCGACCGCGAGCACAACTGCTATGGCGATCGAGAAGAAGAACAAATCCCGCAGCGACAAAAGCACGAAGGAAAGTGCGACCTCGACAAAGAAAAAGCCGAGTCCGAAGAAGAACGCTTCAAAATCGGGCACGAGTGCTTTCTGCGAACATTGTCAAGTCGCGGGACATACGAAGGACAAATGCTACAAGCTTCATCCTGAACTTCGACCAAAGAAAAACGGACCAGGGAAAAGAACAACCACGGCTACTGCGACTTCACCCGACGAAGAAGTTGTCCGAGTGAATTCGGTTAATGAGGCGGATACGACCTTGTCTCTGATGGCAATGCCGAAGGAGAAGGGTTCGGATCCACCGAACGACCATCATCCGACGGAGGACTTGTTCACCATCAACATCCAGGTGAAGCACGAAGTGGTCGCAGCGATATTCGATCCAGGAAGTCAAAAGAATTTGGTCTCCGCTGGACTGGTTCGGCGACTTGGTTTGAAGACAACCACACACCCGCGACCATATCCGCTGGGTTGGTTTACATCCGACGTGAACCAACAGATTACGAGTCAGTGTGTGTTGAAGTTTGCGATCTGTGCACGGTATATCGATGAGGTGCAATGCGATGTTGTCCCTATTGATATCTGTCAGGTGATATTTGGGAGTTCGTATCTGTATGATCGAGACGCTCACTTCCATCGGCGAGCGCAAGAATACGACCTCACCAAAGACGGAGTTAAGTTTGTGATCAGTAGAGACATCCACGTCAACACTTCGAACTTGATTACCGCAAATCAAGCCAAACGAATTGTTAATGCATGTCACAAGTATGTGCTTGTCATGATTCGACCCATTGATCAAGGTGAGGGTACTCGACCAGCATTGTCGCTGGCATGCCGAGAGGATTCTGGTCGTTTGTCGGGACTGCTGGAGAAATACAATGATCTGTTCGAGACTACCCAGGGTCGTCCGCCGAAACGTCCAGTCGAGCACGAAATTCAGCTTGTGTCCGATGCGACACTGCCCAATCTGAGTATGTATCGCAACTCAGTATTGGAGAATGAAGAGATCAAGAGACAACTTGGTGAGTTGCTGAACAATGGTGTCATTCAACCGAGTAGTTCACCTTGTGGATCTCCTGTGGTGTTAGTACCAAAGAAAGATGGGACTTGGCGTATGTGCATCGACTATCGAGCACTGAACAAGATCACCATCAAGAACCGGTACCCCCTTCCTCGTATTGATGACCTGTTAGACCAATTGAAGCATGCTGTTGTCTTCTCCAAATTGGATCTTAAGTCAGGATATCATCAAGTCCGCATCCGAGAGGAGGATACGTGGAAGACCGCATTCAAAACACGACAAGGTCTGTTCGAATGGCTGGTCATGCCGTTTGGTCTCTGCAACGCCCCGGCAACTTTCATGCGTCTTATGAATGACGTATTGAGACCGTTCATCGACGACTTTGTGATCGTGTATCTCGACGACATATTGGTTTATAGTCGTTCGTGGGACGAGCACCTCATTCATGTTGAAAAGGTGTTCGATCAGCTTCGGCAACATCGACTTCGCCTCAACCGTAAGAAGTGCGAGTTCGGCCAGCAAACTCTACTTTACCTTGGATTCCTGGTCGGCAACGGTACGTTGCAAATCGACCCAGATAAGGTAAAAGTGATTCGCGAGTGGCCGCGACCGCGAACAGTTACGGACGTGCGTAGTTTTGTGGGAGCATGCCAATATCTTCGGAAGTTCATCCGACACTTCTCGATTGTGGCTTCTCCATTGCATGCGTTAACCAGGATCGATCAGAGGTTTGAGTGGACAGGGAAACATGAGGACACGTTTCTCTTGCTGAAAAGGAAGATCAGCGAGGCGCCTGTGTTAGCTTTGCCGAATCTACAGAAACCATTCGAGCTAGAAACCGATGCCTCAGGTTACGCGATGGGCGCAGTGCTCATACAAGAAGGTCGACCAGTGGCATATCACTCCGAGTTATTTCAGGGAGCTCAGAAGAACCACCCGACTTATGATAAGGAGTTATGCGCACTGCATCAGGCCGTGAAACATTGGCGGTGCTACCTCTTGGGTAAAGAGACGGTTGTCCACACCGACCATCAACCATTGCAATATTTGTAAACTCAGTCCAAGCTACAGCAAGCTCGGCACATGAAGTGGATGTCGTATCTGCAGCAGTTCAATCTGGTGATTAAGTACAAGAAGGGCGTACACAACAAATTGGCAGACATGTTGTCGCGACCACCAGTTACGGCCCTCTGTTTATCAGCGTTCATGCAGATCGAGCCCTCATGTCATGATGACTATGCCACTATGTACAGTGAAGACCCTGATTTTCAAACAGTACTGACTGAGCTCGAAATAGGGAAACCTACGGAGTTCGTTCGTCGAGAAGGACTCTTGTACAAGGGCAATTTACTTTGTATACCTCGTGGAGCACCTCGAATTCAATGGTTGCGAGAAGCGCACACATCGAAGGTAGCTGGTCACTTTGGGGTTACGAAGACGTTGCAAAATCTTCATCGACATGTGTTCTGGCCGCGTATGCAGCAAGATGTGGCTAGCTTTGTTCGAGGCTGTGGTCTCTGCAGCATCTCGAAACCGGCAAACCGAAAATTAGGTTTGTACACTCCTTTGCCAATTCCATCGCGACCATGGGAAAGCATATCTATGGATTTCTTGGGAGGATTGCCTAAGACCCGACGTGGCAACGACTATCTATTCGTGGTCGTTGATCGGTTCTCCAAAATGATTATTCTTATACCTAGTCGGAAGACTATCACGGGAGAAGAGGCAGCTCGGGTATTCTTTCAACACGTTTGGACACACTTCGGACTGCCGACTTCTATTGTGTCTGATCGCGATACCCGGTTCCTTAGTCACTTCTGGCGATCGCTCTGGACGATGATGGACACCAAGCTAAAGAGAAGTACTGCTTTTCATCCGCAAACTGATGGTCAAACCGAGGTGGTTAATCGCACAGTTGTTCATCTTTTGAGAGGATATAACTCGAAGCACCCGAAGACCTGGGATGAAAGCATACCGTACCTGCAATTTGCTTTTAATCGAGCAGTGCATGGTTCAACTGGAAAGTCACCGTTTGAGGTCTGTTTAGGATTTCTACCACAGAGTCCATTCGATATGGAGTTTGTGATCCCTACCTCAGCACAGAACAGCAAGGAAGCATCTGATCAGGATCGAGCACAAAAGTTCCTGGAAGGTATTCAACGACTCCATCGTGAGGTTGAACAGAACTTCCTGAAAGCCCAACTCAAGTACAAGGCGCGACATGATCGGCACCGAGTTGATGCGCAATTTCAAGAAGGTGATATGGTATGGTTACATCTGAGTAAGGAGAGACTTAAAGGTGAAGGTAAGAAGCTCAAACCCATTCGTTATGGTCCTTTTCGGATTTTGCGGAAAGTGGGTAATAATGCTTGTCAGCTCGAGTTACCTCCATACATGGATATTTACTCGGTTGTTAATATTGAGCACCTCAAACTCTTTGAGCCTTCAATGCTGGATGATGAGCCAGATACCATAGTACCATCTGTTGAAGATTTGGTCTACCAACGAGACGAACCTCTACGTGAAGATGTGATTCTGGAGAAGAAGGTAACTACCACCCGCAGTGGCACCAAGGAGACTTTTCGAATCGGTCGGAAAGATCAACGAGCACGTGCGGCAAAGTGGTACACCAAAGAAGATGGACAACCCAATTTCCACATCTCCAGTTCAATCGAGAGGTCGCAACAGGGGTTGGCTCCTTCTCAACAAGGGAGTCATGATCCGGGAGGATCTCCAAGTCCTGATCGCATGTGGCTTCGCGACCAAGTCTTGATCGCATGCGGCTTCGCGACCAAATCCTAATCGCATACGGCTTCGTGACCTTAACTGTGTTCGGAAAGGATTCGCGACCATGGATTGGTCCGCGACCAGGAAAAGGAATTTGTTCCCTGTTCGGAATTGTAATCCGATCCGAATGTGTATAACTAAGCTTATCTGTTTAGGATTAGTTATATGAGTCTAATACGTTTAGGTCTCTAAGTCTAATACGTACTCATACGATTGGACTATAAATACCTTGTAATAGGTCTAGTTTAGATCATCGAACTCAATCGAAGAGTCATAGAACTTATTTGAGTTTTAGACACTTATAGTTCCTTCGACGTAGGCAAGTGTGCCTAACGTTCGACGTGTAAAGCCCTCTTTGAAATAAAGAGTTGTGCAATTACTTTGGGTTTCGGTATTTCTGAGTAAGATCCCGTTATTCCGCATATTAGAATCTGGGCGAGCCTAGTGCGAAAACCAAGGCTAGGTCTCAAACGGATCAAGCAATAATGACCAAGAAGGAGGCTCCGGGCCCATTGGCACCCTCCGACAGACACGCCAACGCACAAGGAGGCATGCAAGTGTCTTTGAGAGAGTTCGAACTCTGGTTCCACCCTTAGAGCACTCTTGTGAACCATCCGTTGCTTTGTCATTGTGGAACTCGGGTTCCTCTAATGAGTCCAATGGTGATCACCAACCTCGTCACAGGTGAAAGGCAGCTCTCCGGACCTCACGTAGCTATCGAGCATTGGTTGCACCCCTCCGGGAGGTGCCCTAGCCATGTGGGTTCTGTCTTTCCCTTATCGAAAGGTATAGCGGAAAAATCAACCCTGAGGAGTTCTTACAAGTCTATGCTACTGTCATACTCGTAGTTGGTGGAGACGAAACAACCGTGGTGCACTTTTTGCCTACAGTGTTAGAAGGTGCTGCAAGATTCTGGATCTTCAATCTTCGATTTGACTCGATCAGATCATGAGAACAATTATACAAGAAATTCTGCATGAATTTCCAAGGTAGCTACCAATGCCTGAAGTACATGAATGAGCTATTCTATGTGCACTAGGGAAAGGAGTCATTGCACTAGTTTCTTCGTCGATTCTCGGAAGTCCGTGCCTCAATCCCAGACATTGAGGAGAGTAGCATCATCGATGCTACTATTGTGGGCATCGAGGACGAGCACCTCACCCATAAGTTCATCATGACCAAGGCATCATTTGTGGGGGGTCTTGTTAGCATCATTGAAAAGCACGCCGTAGGTAACGAGGCCGTAGAGTGGAAGAAGAAGAACTTGGGAAAGAGGAAACTGGCAAGCCCAAGCCTTCAAAGAAGAAGGACGATCATGGAGAGGGGTGTCGACGGTTGGAACCGAAGGTACCTCTACCAAGCTTATGCAAAGAAGAGAGTGAGGAAAAGATGGAGCCAATCAGACAAATTCTCACGATGTTCAAGGTATTAATGAATCTGAGGACACGGGAGAAGGGTTTATCCAGGTTCAGGCCCCCTTTAAGCTGGGTCATAGCCCTACGTCCTGTGAGATTGATTATGTGGAAAAAAGGTTTACAGAGAGGTTCTTTACAGTAAGTAGCTAGTCTTCTCTCTACCGCCGATCTGTCTGTCCCTTGATCCTCCGTTTGAAGGCCTTTTTGTACTTGTTGAAGAGGTTGCAGGTTGTTCTCCTGAAGGCATGCCCCACGATCTCTCTTAATCATCTAGTTGTGGGGGTAGTGAGATCGTGGATGGTGGTTGCCATGAATCATGGGTACATGCGGTTTGGACAGCCTTGACTGGGTCGTAGTAGAACCGCCTTACCGTCTCGACCTCCTTCGACGGTTACCTTGCCAGGGACTCATGATTGTCTCGAGGTCAATCATAAGGACCAAAGTGAAGTCATGCCTTAGGAGTGCTGGCGTATTACTGCGACCACAGTAATGAGGTTGATTCTTGTATCTGTGAGGGCGAGGACAGCAGGAACTGCCTCCGCAACCTTGTCTCTCTTAGATACAGCATAACAAATAAGTTTTGCGATAACAAATGTTTTAAATTTTGCGTGAATTAGGTATGGTTTTTCGGTTATATCCACAACGTCCTTGGATTACTCTACATCCTTCTTTCCGGCCTTGGGTGACCATGGTTAAGGCTGCGACCATGGTCACCTGCGACCACGCAGAGCTGGTGTGACCTTTGAGGCCTTAAAAGAGTAACTAAAAATCCTAGTCAGCTAGCCCCCGAATTTGAAGTGACAAAAAGGCTTATTCAGCAGCGTGTCGCTTCGAATTCATAACAGTGCCCTGTCGTTTCGAATTCCCATACTGCATTGTATTGGCAGTAGTTGCGATGCGCTTTGGGGAGCGAGCTGCAAGCACTAGGGAAGATTTCAAGACTTTGGCCCCAGGCTCGAGGTCCGAGAAGCCAAAGCATCTCCTGAGGAGTCTATAAATAGTTGCTCACCTGCGGTGGAAACTTCGACTCCTTCAGGAATTTTTCTAAGTCAAAAAATCTTTCCAGCTTCTTAGTCTTGGTTCTAATGGTGTCTCCCAGCCGAGAGTGTTTCCACGAAGAGGACGAAATGGAGTTTATTGGTCCTCAACAGGTAATTCTCTCTTGGTTGTGTGAGCTTCTTTGTAGAATGTGGTTTTCCTAAGGTTCGTTGTATTATGCAGTCACCTGAGTGTTCGACTTCTTCAAGAAAAGAAGTTGGGGATGATCTTTGGTCATCTGGTGGATCTCCATCAAAAAAGCTAATGTCTGAAGTGTACCAGGCTTCATCCCAAGCACACCCATCCAGTGCCAAACAAGCTTCGCATCATCCTTCCTTCTCAACGGGGGATGAGGAAGCTCTAGGCCCTGATGTGGCTCTGGCACAGCCCATGGCCATGCAAGTTTTGCATCATCCTCGTCTCTTAACAAAGGATGAAATTTCTTCGCCCTTGTCCTCCTCGGTAAGGATTTTCTAACTTTTTAGACTCATTGTAGTTGGTAGATCTTTTTCCTTAACGCAAGCTGATGGCGCTGAACAGAGCCATGATTCCCGAGAAGAGTTGGACAAAGTGAAGGCCGAGCTTTGAGCTCTCCAAGGGGAGAACAAACTCCTTGGGGAGAAGTACGCCCGGCTTCAAGCGCGTCGAGCGCTTGAAGGCAAGTTTTGATCGGGCCAGGGAGACCGCAAAGCTTGCTCGACAAAGGGAGCAGCTTGTGCGCGAGGAGAAGTACGCCGCGGATGTAACCATCGCCGACTGTGGTCTCACTATGAAGGATACCCTCGCAAGACTGAGGGAGGTCGCAGGGCTTCTTGAGGAATATGTGGTTGATCCTAAGGACAACTTGTCGTTGGAAGAGTTCTGCGTCTTGGCCGCTAGCCAAATTGACTTCATTTTAGATGTAGTTAGGTGTAAGGCCGATCCTTAGTTGGGCCTTTTGTATTTATTTTTATGTAAATGAAAAAATTTAATAAAGGAAGTTATTTTTCCTTATGCTATATTTTCATGAATGTCGTCTAGTATTCTCTTAGACTATTGTGTTATCTCTTTCCTTAGCTTTTGGCTACTGTAGATGGGTATGCGCTTCATGCGCAATCACGGAATGACTATCGTGATCATGGAAAGGTAAGTGCACTACATGCGATCACGAAATGACTCACGATCATGCTTATTGCAGCGTGGTTACGTGCGATCATGAGAGCGGCAATCTTTATCTGCTAGCCCCCGAAGTCGAGAGAAAAGATCCGTTCACTGGAAAAGGCGTTTTTTTTCTGGAAAAGGCGTTTTTGTATATGAAAAGATGACTTGTCGGTTCGACTTCCCGTTGAACGCCTGCGGGACTGTGGGTGCGCGCCTTAGGTTTGTTTTGGCGTGCATTTAATGCGAAAACCATTTTTTCCGCGCGGCGTGAACTGTGGTGAAGGAACCGAGGGAAGTGAGTTTTTAAACCTTTCGTCTCTAGCCCTAGCTTCCCACAGAAGCTTCATCACAACCCAAGCGTTAGCTAAGTTCTCACAGAGGCCTTTTGTGTGTTTCCCCAAAAATCCATCTTGATGGTGTGCTGGACAAGATCGAGCCACTGACCGGAGGAGAGCTTGCAGGCGTTGGAAGCTGATGGTTTTCTTCCCTCAAGTTCGTTGATACCATCACAGCCTGTTGGGGAGGACGAAGAGAGCCCTGTTGTGAGGGAGTGTGAGTTGGTTTTGTCTGAAGATTTCTTATGCTGTGGCTTTCGTCTGCCGGAGAGCGATTTTGTTCAAGAGGTTTTCGCCCATTTTGATTTGTAGCCGGTGAACCTGAATGCCAATTCTGTTTTGATTCTTGCAACATTCCAACATCTGTGCGAGGCGTTTATTGGTGTCTTTCCTAGTGTGGCACTATTCCGCCAGTACTACTTCTTGGCCATGTCGAAAGGCATGGCGACACCGGGTTGCATGTACTTTCGTTTGTGGTAGAAGGATTTTCTCCCCTTTCCTCTACACAACTCGCTGCATAAATGGTACCAGAGATGGTTTTGTTGCACCACGCCAGAGGAAAGTCATCTTTGGTTTGCCAATCGGCGGCCAGAGAAGATAAAGGAAAAAGATGTTGCCCCTGCCCTTGATGAAGAGCAAAAGAGGCAAGTCCAAGCGCTGAGGTGCATACTTGATGCGGGCTTGACTGCCCGGGATGTGATCCTTGATTTTGTGAAAAATTGAGTTAGTCCGTTGAAGAAGAGGGATCACCCTGCATGGGAGATCAAGGCCAAGGGGGACGCAACAAGGGACGGTAGCCCTGGTACGTTGATGTGTTATTGTTTGTTAAATTCGACTGTCTAAGGTGTATTCTTGAATAGGTAATGTTGTCCAGAGTTGTCTGCTTCTGATGTCGCGGTTAGAGCGAATTATTTGCTGAAGGCTTTTAACCCGGTGGAGGAAGGTGACCCAAGTGCGTCGAGGCCAGAGAGCCTGGTCGGGGGCGCCGATGATCTGTTGCAGGGGCGCCGATGATCTGTTGCGGGCACGCCGAAAGGTATGTGTGTCATACAAGTCGCGGTGTTTATGTAAATCAACCAACAATTATCATAGCTTATGTAGCTGGCTGAGGACCAAGTGGCGAGGACGAAGAGGCCCTTGGGCGATGAAGGCCCTTCAGGTAGTTCCTCCAAGAGGGCGAGGACAACCCCAAAGTCCAAACAGCCCAAGGCGCCAGCCCCCAGCAAAGTTAAACTTCCATCTGCTGGGGCTTCCTTGTCCAAGGCAACGGCGACTAGCGCTAAGGCGACCGCAGTAAACATCTCTACCTCTTACGCCCCAACAAGGAGGATGGGGAGTTACATTTTGCATGTACAGGGGGAAGGAAGCGAGGAGGAGGATGACGGGACTCCCATATTTTTTCGAAGGAGAAGGTTAGTGGAGCCACCGAAGCAACCTGCGCTTAAAGTGCTGTCTTCGCTGCTGCCTCCCCAAAGTGGTGTGTCGAGTTCCCGTAAACCTTTGGGACTCAGCATCAAGTAAGGAGTTTAATAGTTAACTAAGTCATTTGGTTAAACATTCGTTTTGATCATGGAGTGGCCGTACAAGACTCCTTCGACCGTGGCTGTGACGACTGCAACGAATGTGATTGTGCTGGCCATGGCCTCTGGGGAAGAGGTCGCAATAGTAGTTGAGGTTGCTGTGTGTGGTAGCACAGTAGATTTGGCAGTGACAGGTGAAGTCGTTGTGGCCACTGACGCCGCCCCACCACCGTGCGACCTGGACGTCCTGGCGCACATCCTTGGTGAGGTGGTGCCAGATATTGCGGACACCGAGGCCTGCAGGGATGGTGATACTGAGGTCACGGCGGTGGCCAAGATGCCGGGGGCAGATAATCAGACAGAGGTTGTACAGCCCGTGGACCCCCAGTGATCTGCTTCGGAGAGGTAGACGCTTGAAGTGTCAACCTCTCGTAGCTCAGGCAATGGGTCCGGGAAGTTGTTCTTCGACTTTTTGGAGGTAAGTAACATTTTACCCCATGCCAGTCTGGTTGGGTTATCTTTTGCATGACCTTCTGTTTGTCGCAGGAGCTTGCTCGCAGCGTGGCCATGGTTGGTCGGCTGATAGAACAATTGAAGGTCGCACAAGTAGAGCGTGATCGTGTAAAGCAGTAAGTGCTTTGCTATACTGTTTAGCCTAGAAAATGTTCCTAGATGGCCATTTATTGCCGTTTGTTTGTCACAGGGAAAACTCTGCTTTACTGGAGAAGATCTCCATCGTGCGCAGTGAGGAGGACGCTGCAGTGGCTGAGGCTATAAAGGAAAAGGAGAGCCTCGTGTCGGCGTGCAACAAGTTGCAGGCTGAAGTTGACTATGAGTCCATCTCGACTATACTGATGATGGTTGTTTGGACCACGCAAGTGTAAATTATCCTGAATTTGTTTCTCTATCCTAATCAAGTCAAAGGGAAGCAATCTGAAAGCTGACCGAGGAGAGGGAGCAATTCGAAGAGAAGTTCATACGGTGAGGCAGGGACCTCAAGAAACTTCACGAGACTATTGGCTCTCTTCGGTCAGTCCATGAGAAGGCCAAGGAAAAAGCCAAGGCAGCTTTCGACGAGAAGGTGCATTTGGAAGGGGTCATCAGCAGCTACCTTCTCTTTGGGAAAAGCACTTTGGGCAAGCTGAAGGAGGTTGCGAACTCATTTGACACAACAATCATCGCCTCTGAGGGAGATGACTTATCACTCGCCGAGTCCTGTGACCTGGTGGCAGCATAGGCTAATTCTCTTTTTGCCAACATCCCAGAGTTTGTGAGGAAGCGCAGGGAGGCACTAAGGACTGATGTTAGTGAAGTGGCCTCCTCCATGCTCTACAAATTGAGGCAGCACCATGGGCCGAATTTGGACCTGTGGCCTGCGGTGGGAGAAGTTGTCTTTGATAGCGAGGATCAGCTAGATGCGACCAGGGCCGAGGTCAAGATACTTGTGGATAAGTTGTTGCATGATCTCGGCCTTCCTTGATGCTTGAATGTATTGCTGTACTTTTTGAGCTCTTTTTTTTTATTTGAGAAAACGAATATACAATGGGTTTTCTTTAAGTGTGGTACCTTGCAAATGCACATAGTTAGTATAATGCTGAATGAGAAAGACTATAAACTATATGAAATGCTTATAAGTTGATAATATAGTTAAATCATATTTCTCCTAGCCCCCTCCTACGATCTGTGTTACTTGAACTTAGTACGTTGATTGCAGGATGTAGAAAATCTATGCTAGTAGATGATCGGCTTACGGAGCACGTGAATACGAATTCATAAGTGTATTTTGAACTGAAAGCCACTTGAATGGTCAAAACAAGTAGTAAGTTTCTAAGGTGTTGAGAAACGGCTTACGAAGAAAGGCTTAGCTAGATGCGACCATGACATCGGTCAGCGAATCCGCTTAATCATCATAGGTGGGTGCGTTGTGGCGATCAGCCCCCAAGCGTGGCTCGAGGATGGGTGAATGAGAATGTAACTTTCAATATCAAGCAATGTGTTAAAGATTTGAAAGAAAAGAAGGGAAAAGAAAGATTTACACATAGAACTTGCGTAGTTGGTCAATATTCCAAGTATTGGAGAGAACTCGGACGTCTTCCATAGCTAATCTTGCAAATCCAGGTCGTGGTAGTGAGGTTACAGTGTAGGGTCCTTCCCATTGGGAGGAAAACTTATGGTGATTGGACTGATTTTGGATTTTTTGCAAAACTAGGTCACCCATGTGAAGACTACGTGGTCGCACCCTTTTGGAATGATATTTACATAGGACTTGTAAATATGTCGTGGACCTGAATAATGCTTGATTTCGCTTTTCTTCGAGGAGAGCGAGTTCATCTTCGTGGGTGTTGGTTGGATCGGTTGCATTGAAGTTATTTAAGCGAGACCCAAGTTGTATTTCACTTGGTAACATGGCTTCGGCACCAAACACCAGTTGGAAAGGTGTGTCACCTGTCGCTCTACTAGGTGTAGTGAGTATGGCCCAGAGAACGGAGTAGAGTTCGTCTACTCAAGCCCCCAAGTGTATCTTAAGGCGATCAAAGACATGTTTCTTTACCCCTTGAATGATCTGCCCGTTGGCTCATTCAACTACTCTGTTGCTCTGTGGATGAGCAACGGATGCAAAGCAGACTTTTGTACAATTATCATTGCAATAGTCTAAGAAGAGACCACTGATCAATTGGGAACCGTTGTCTGTGATAAGGCGGTTTGGGATGCCAAATCATGTTACAATGTTCTTATGTAAGAACTTTTGGGCTGCTGAGGCGGTGATGGTGCGGACTGGTTCGGCCTCGATCCATTTAGTGAATGTATCAATGGCTACGAATAAAACTTGTATCCATTGACTGCTTGGGGCATTTGCCCCAGAATATCTATCCCCCAAACGGCGAATGGCCACATCAGCGGGATAGTTTGTAATGCGTATGATGGCTGGTGATATTGCCGAGCATGAAACTGACACTAGGGCATGTCTTGACTAGTTGTTTGGCATCATTGAGTGCCATAGGCCAATAGTACCCTTGGCGAAAGGCTTTTCCGACCAGTGTTCGAACAGAGGAATGTGCACCACATATGCCTTCATGAATTTCTCTCAAAAGGGATTTTCCTTCTTCTTGGGGGATGCAACGCATGAGTACGCGTCGCGTACTTTTCTTGTATAGAGTGCCATCCACTAGTACAGAAATGCAGTCTACTAACCCCTATCTTCTATTGTTTATTAGCGATTTAGTAGAAAACCGTTAGAAAATGTGCCTCGCGGTCATAAAAGGCATATGGGATGTATTTTTCCTATCGGTTTATAAGAAACTTACTGTTAGAAGAAGAAGTATGATTTACTCTAGCGGTGATGAACATATTTACCGTTAGAAGAGATGCATAAGTACTGACGGGAGAATGTTGTGTGTCGATAGGACTGGTCGACTTCTACAACTAGTCTTATTCTATCGGTAATGTATGTATATACCGACAGAATATGTACAAAAATTCCTATCGGTAAAATGTAATGTGCCGATAGAACTGTTCTCCATGTACAAATAGTTTTATTCTATCGGTGAAGTATGTTTATACCGACAGAATATCTCAAAAATTCCTATCGGCAATATATAGTGTGCCGATAGCACCATTCGCCTTCTACAAATATTTTTATTCTATCGGTAATGGATGTTTGTACCGTTAAAAGATATCGAAAATTGCTTAGAACTGTTCATCTTCAAATAGTTTTATTCTATCGGTAATGTATGTTTATACCGTTAGAAGATAGTGCAAATATCTTAGAGCGGTTCGCGTTCTACAACTAGTCTTATTCTATCGGTAATGTATGTCTATACCGACAGAATATGTCAAAAAATGCCTATCGGTAGGATGTAGTGTTTCGATAGAACTGTTCTCCTTCTACAAATAGTTTTATTCTATCGGTAATGTATGTTTATACCGTTATAATAGATCAAAAATTACTAACGGTAGGCTGTTGTGTACCGAGAGAACTGATCTAGTACTATAAATACCCGATGTGTCTCTTTCATTCTCATAGTTCATCGGGCGCTCGTAGCCCTAACTCGTAAGCTCCATGGACGGCCAGCGCACCTCTACCGGCGACCGCTGCACCTCCGCACCTCCATCGACGCCCACTAGATTTTGGCATCGCAAGCAAGGTACGTAAAATTTTGGCAATATTGTTATATTATTCTAATCCGATTATGGAAATTATTCTACAATTTTTGTATTCTTCATTTTGATGTGTCTTCTTTTCAATTTGATTATGTATGGTGTCTTGTTCCTATTTTTTATTAAAACAACTACATAATATCACTGTGGGACTGATAATGTTCAATTGCTTGCTGATCCTATCAAATGAAGAAAATTATCAGGATATATTTGCAATACAAACTCTATCTAACATAGTGAAATGCCAATAAGAGTATAAATGTAATATCTTCATCTCTCAGTAGGTTGCTCAATGCCAACTTGGACTTAGTAATAATTGAAATTGAAAGATCATGAAATTGAAATTGAAATTGAAAGATATTTGTAATTGAAATTGAAATTGAAGTTGAAATTGAAAGATCATGAAATTGAAAGAACATTAATGTCAAGATATTTACAAATATCATGAGATACACAAATATCTTGATCTTCTCTGTAGGTTGTTCAATGCCAATAACATAGTCAAATTCCAACTAGCTTGCTCAATGATCAAGTGCATGTAAAAAGTTCATTAAATAATTAATATATGTATATTGGCAAGGAAATTTATTCTGATGAAATAGAGTAGAAATGTAATATCTTGATCTCCAGTTGCAAGTTGATGTTACTATGACGAAGCACAACCTAACCTTCAGTTGGTAGTCTTTCTTGGATAGGGAGTCATGTAGGAAACAGTAAACAATCTTAATTTTCTCTAGAATGCCTATTTATGATCTGTGTAGGTCCTTGGATGATGCTCATGAGGGGCAACGTATTTCACAGTTCTTCATTACAGTACGCTGCCTACGTTGGCTTGTTGGCGAAAGAAACGGTGAAGATCACCATTGAGAGCTGGAAAGAAACGGTGAAGATCACTGTCGAGAGCTGGAAAGAAACGGTGAAGATTACCGTCGAGAGCTGGAAGGACGTGAAGGGTGAGATCTTGGTTGGCTCGGTCGAGAAGATCCTTAAGCCCAGTGTGTTTCTCAAATCAGGACCTATAGAAAGCATCTTACATTTGTATCGGTGTTTCAGCCATTTTTTTGCATTCACCAGCTTGTGGCCAGATGCTTACCTGCTTGGAAAAGAAGAATTGTTGTCATTTGCACAACCATTCTACACCATCATTACACAGAACAACATCTTGGAAGGTAGGTTCTTTTTGTTAATGGAGATTGGTTGAGTTGAGTTGAGTTGAGTTGATCGAGTTTGAGTCCGAGGAAATCACCAATACAAGTGTAACTCGACGGCAGTTCCAGCTCCTCGGGCGTCTTCAAACTGAACTCCTATGGTTAAGTCCAATGTGGTTCAGATATTTGCCGTTTTGGATGAATGGATTTGTGATGTATTAGGTCTAACTTGTAGTCGGTAGTTGCATTGTCGCAACTTACAAAGGTTCTCTTTTATGTAAAATGTATGGGCCACTGGGTCCTCGTCATGATCTGTTGTTAATTTCAGACGTGGTTTTTCTAATATACATCGAATGTGTGAATTGTTGTATTTGTATATTGTTGTATATTTGTGTATCATGTATTGCTATTTGGGACATGAACTTGAATGTGTAGGGAGTATTTGTGTATTTAATTGTATTGGTAGGTAGGTGTGTATTTGTACTGCTGTTTCAGACATGCACTTGAATTTGTGAACTGGCATGTGTATGTTTGTACCTGAATTGCTGTGTCATACATGACTCAGCTTGCTTTTATTTTCAGCCATTAACTAAAATGAGTTTAAATAGTACTCATTTTTTATGTTTCCTCTTGCATTTTCTTAAAGGAATGGAGGAAAATCAAGATCTCATGTAAGTAGAGATTTTTAATTTCTTTGGCAAGATGAAGTATCAAGTACCTAAGAAAAGTATTTTTGTGTCTCCTAATTAATCTACAAATTAGCATTTCTTGAAATATTTCTTTATCTTCTAGTTAAGATCTGTATGATGTAAGATCTGTTTGATGTTACATTGTGTTTATATATGATTCTTTGGATGTGAGAACTGGTGTGATGTGTGTCATGCATTATCCAGTTTGGTACTAGTACCTCCTCTAACGGTAAATACACATATTTACCAATAGAACAACACATGTATTTGGTCTATCATGCATCATCTAACGGTAAATACACATATTTACCGATAGAAAAACACATGTATTTGCTGTGTGATGCATTACCCAGTTTGATTTTGTTTCAGCCATGTACCCTACCTTTTCTAACGGTAAATACACATATTTACCGATAGAACAACACATGTATTTGTTGTGTCATGCATCATCTAACGGTAAATACACATATTTACCGATAGAAAAACACATGTATTTGCTGTGTCATGCATCATCTAACGGTAAATACACATATTTACCGATAGAAAAACACAATATTTGTTGTGTCATGCATTACCCAGATTACTGTGTCATGCATTACCCAGTTTGGTTTTGTTTCTTGTACCAGTACCTCTTCTAACGGTAAATACACTTATTTACCGATAGAAAAACAACTGTACCTGCTCAACAATGCACCAGTGCATTCTCTAATGGTATATGTGTGTTTTTACCGATAGAATATGTGAGTACAAAATTACCCGCACTTAGTCTAACAGGCATCTCATGTATTTACCGTTAGAAATAGGTCCAGTATAAGAAAAAACCCCACTCGACCATTGCTAAACTGCTGTTTTGTTCTGTTGCACTCTATGTCCCTCTGTTTGTGATGAAAGTTCCACGCTCGCAGCTACACTGCTAGGGTGATCAGGGCAAGCTAGAAGGAAGTTGGTTGCACCCCCTCTTTAAGGTAAGCTTAATTGTCATCACTTATTTCTCTCTCCCTCTAGATCTTCCTCCCTCTCTACTTGCAAGCTAGCTGTATTGTGTAGTTCCAAACTTGTAGCTCCAAGCTTGGGAGCTAGCTAGCTGGAAATGCTTCATGTTTTAGGAGCTC
Organism: Pharus latifolius; assembly: GCA_019359835.1. Lineage (NCBI taxonomy): Eukaryota > Viridiplantae > Streptophyta > Magnoliopsida > Poales > Poaceae > Pharus > Pharus latifolius. The sequence continues at coordinate 70,714,900 of CM033323.1, forward strand.
ACTAGGTTGTATTGTGTAGTTAGCTAGGTTAATTAGTGTTAATTTCGTCAGGCTAGGGTTTGAGACCTCAGTTGTAAGACGCTGTACATGTACATATACATAACTTAATCGGGTAGGTTTCATGCATGCTGACTCGTTAAATTTTGTTAATTGTAGATGGACAGGAAATATTGGATGTATGGAATAAAACGTACTACTCTTGAATATTTGGATGGTGTGAATGAGTTTATTAACTTTGCTGAGCAACAAAAGGAGAGGAAGAGAGAGAAAAATATGCTTTGTCCTTGTACAGATTGTATGAACTTGAAGAGGTTTAGCAACTCTGATCAAATTAAGAGTCATTTGATTCGTCGTGGTTTTAACGCGCGATACACCCGTTGGATATGGCATGGCGAAGATCTTGAGGAAACAAGCACCACTACTACCAATCAGCAGGACTCGGATGTGGATTGCAATAATCACTAGTATAGAAAAGCTTTCTTCTATCGGTAAAAAACACCCTTCTACTATCGGTTTTTGTACTGTTAGAGATAGACACGATAGAACAAGACAGGTCATTTTCTATCGGTAAATAACCGATAGAAGAACTTCACTATTCTAACGGAATCTTAGGCGAACACCGGTAGAAAACCTGTTGTAGTCTGATGTTTGTGAAAGAGTTTACCGATAGAAAAAATATAGTACTCTCTCGGTTGTGAATGATTTTAACGGCAGGAAAAGTAACACTCTTCTAACGGTTAATTTAGAGTATACCGATAGAAAAACATTAGTATTCTCTCGGTTGGAAATGTGTTTACCGATAGAAAAAACGATTGTACTCTCTCGGTTGTGTATGAGTTTACCGGCAAGAAAAGTTAAACTCTTCTAACGGTGAATTACGTGTGTACTGATAGAATAAAGTATAGTACTCTCTCGGTTGTGAAAGAGATTATCGATAGAAAAAATCATAGTACTCACTCGGTTGTGTATGAGTTCACCGGCAGAAAAAGTCACACTCTTCTAACGGTTAATTACGAGTGTACCGATAGAAAAAACGATAGTAGTCTCTCGGTTGTGGATGAGTTTACCGATAGAAAAAATGATAGTAGTCTCTCGGTTATGAATGAATTTACCAATAGAAATACAGTACAGATGCAAGACAGTACATTCACATATACAGTACATTATTTACATTCACAATATAGTATATTCACATATACAGTACAGATGCAATACAGTATAGATTGGATACACAATACAGTACAGATGCAAAAAAGGGTAAATTCACATATACATTGAACAGATTGACACATTAGACAGTTATTCACATTTATTCACATATATATGGACAAATACAAATTGCAATCCAATGTGGACATTTATTCACATATATATTTATTCACATATATATAAACAGTCTATGCACAGAGTACACGAAAAAGAGAAAATTATCATGGCGGTTGGTTGGGCGCAACTTCCTCCATGACATATTGAGCCCAGATTTGTCGAAGATCTCTAATCTTTGCATTTTCATATTGGACTTTCGACATGGCGATCTGCAAGCATGTGTGAATACTGAGTAACTAACTTCCTAATTTTGAACGTGACACCCAATTTTCAAATTTGAGTTAGCTATCGATGCTTACCTGGGGGAATTGGGCAAAGTTTGTCTGCACTAGGTCGTACATGTAGCGCAGCACATAAAACCCGCATTCCCACGATTGCGGCTGCTGATGGCACTGAGATAATTGCATATGCGAAGACATGTTAGCTATTGTTTCCATAAACTAATTAAGCAAAAACAAAAAGTCTCGTAAGTACCTCATATTCTTTCCAAGCTAGTAGGGAGCCCTGCGGTGCGGCATGCCTCCCTCCAGCGGACACATATTTATCAAAAGCCTTGCATTTCAGTTAGCATTGCTTGTTAATGTATTATCATTAGCTAATGAGGTCAAAATTTAAATCAAACATATAAGTTACTTACGCCTCCATATTCCCCTTGACCACATATTCGTTCGATAATCTGTCACGCATCGAATCGAGGTAGTACACCTCATTCCTCGGCGGACAGATCACGATGAGGATCCAGTGGCCCCTACATTGTACGTAAAAGAGAACCGCTAGCTCAAAGTATATCTCAGGTGTGACATACAAGATTGAGTTAAATTAGTATGAAATGCACTAACCTTTGGTGATACGGCACCAGAATGAACTCCCTGTCCTGCTGCGTCATCATCGCCTTGGATATGTACTGCTCAGTGTGCGCGGCGTCGTGCTCTAGCATCGTGAGGCTTATTTTCTCTGGGTCGAGGAAACCCACCTTGTGATACGCAACCTCCGATGCTATCCTGTACATGCACCTACATGCAAAGGACGACATTAGTATTGCACAGAAAGTTACTACATTTCAAATGAACTACAACAATGCAAAGTTAGCAAACAGTGTTAGAAAACAGCAATAGAGAGGATCAGCAAACTCACAGGATTCCAGTCTGTATGATGGACATATCGAGCTCCCGCCAGTTTTAGAGGTTGAATAGATCGTCGTGTGCCACGAATATACTCCCGGGCTCACGGTGGAACTGCCCAGGCCTGTAGGGAACTAAGAAGTTCAGATTGCGCCGAGCTCGGTGTAGGTACCACTCGTGGAGGTCTCTGGTTGATCGATCCAATTTGTGCAAACCTACCTTCGACACGAGTGGGAACCCGTTCCTGAACCTCTCCGTCTGTCCCTTTCGCCCTTTGCCCTTGCCTTTGCCCTTGCCTTTTGCCGGGGACTGAGTGCGTACCTTCGAAGGCAAGGACGAGGTGATGGCCTCTTTCTTCCGAGGTGAAGGCGTGGATGCGCTCGCTGGGGTCGAGGCCGTCTTTGATGTGTTCAGGGTCGCACGAGATCCGGCCTCATGCCCCGAGCTGGGGGCGCAGTCCCCTGGTAGCCCGCCGGTAGGCCACTTCAATTAATGAGCACCCATGTTAGATTTTGCAAGTTGAGTGTACTGAGTAGGATGTAATCTAAAATGTGCAGGATTTACCTATTGTACTAGAACACACTTCTTGGGCCACTATACGTAGGAGCCCACTGCCTCAGCAAGTGTCTGCATTTCCTCTGTTGGGACTGGCAATGGAGAATCGTTGTAGCCCGGCATGGCCATGTCCACCTGTACCTTTGCGAACCCCAACCGCAGAGGTACACAGTGGACCCAGACATCCAGTCCAGACGGATATATGAAGCGTGTCCAACCACTTCCTGCCCGTCGCCTAGGTGATTCAGTAGGATGTAGCCCTCCGGCTTCTGCAAATTTGTAACAATTAAAACAGGTTAGCGAAACAACTCTAACAGAATGGGAGTGGCATCAACTTAAGTGCACAGATGAAGGCTTGCAATACCTCAAGTAGATCCACTGGATCCGCGAGGACCTTCGAAGCGCAACTGCTTATCCGACCCCGCGGGGTACCCTCGCCCTGGGGATCCGCATCTGCAGTCTTGGCCAGCAATGCTTCTCTCAACCGTGCAAACTCTTCCCTAATTTGTGTGACCTCAGACTGCACCTCAGCCCGTATCTCCGCCCATAGCTCAACCCGTATCTTGTCGGAGAGCTCCGCTTCCTTTTCCTTCCAGGAGCGAGCCTTCTTCCTTGGTGGAGCCAGATCTGCGAAACTGGCCTTCCATGACACAATGGCTCCCACGGCCTGTGTCCGCCCGAGATGCTCCTTATTTCCTAGAGCCCGGGTGAGGATGTTGTTCTCCCTCTGCGGGGTAAACAATCCCTCCACTGCCTCCTTCTCAAAAGAGATCTGTTACATTTAAAGGTACCTTGTGAGACAAATTGCCTTATATACACTTGTGCGCACAAAGTTTATGAGGTTAGCCAACTTACCATTCGCCTCACAACATCGGCGTCCCCAGGGTTTGTGAACTGCACAGACACCGTGGACGACACAGACCCCCTCCCCCTCCACCATCGCTTGCACCTCTCATCCCGGATCTCAGAGAGCGGCAACTCAGGGGAGTCGATGATAGGATTTTGCTCGTCTTCCTTCTTCCACTGCTCCTCCTTCCTCGCATAGCCCCGGGATCCGAGCCGATGCGGGTGGTCGTTCCTCTTCTGGATCGCCTTATTCTTCTCACTAAGGGCCTTGAACTCCTCGGTCCCCTTCTACTTGGTGGATTCCTCCCATACCTCCTCCGATATGAAGGGGTACTTCTCGCCAGGAGATTTCCCCGCAGCGAGGAAGTTACTGACGAGCCAGCTCTTAAAGGTTTTCCATGTTCCGTTCATGTCCTTCAAGCAGGCCGTCCTAGGTGTATTGTCGGGGATGTTCCACTTAGCCTGTTTTCAAACAATGCATACAATTAATCACGAGTTAGTTAAACTTTAGTATAAGCCAAGAGAACATGATTACGAAAGAGTTCAGCGATTTCAGTTATTTTAACCTTCACTTCCGCCCACAACCTATCCCTCTCGTCCCTCGTCACGTCCTTCTAGCTCTGAACGGTGATCTTCACCCTTTCTTTCGCCAACAGCCCAACGTAGGCCGCGTACGTCCCAGGATTCTTTTCGATCGGCCTCCCAAATTGGTTGAACTCACAAGAAAGATCTGTGTGTTTGGCCAGAAGGCCCAACGTCGTCGCGCCTCGCCCCACCCTCTTGCGCTGGGATGAACCAGCTGCATCTTCAGTTACGTTGGGGATAGCCCTAGTCGAACCACTAGTACCATCCGATGAAGCCGACGACATGTCTTTCCCTACAAAAGCATCAACAAACCAACAAAAATTTAATGGAAACACAAACCAAATCATTTTACAAAGCAAAAGGACCTATTTTATATATTTTTTCTATCGGTAAACACAGAAACTACCAATAGAAGATAAGATTCTATTTCTGAGCAATTTCATCTACACATTTTCATATAGGAAGCAGGCAACATATGGCAATTAATTCTTCTTGGAGTTCCATAACTCAGCTCAGGACTGGAGACTAATTAGGGCTGCAAAAGGGATGTTCGAAGAAAATAATACTAAAAGACATGCAAAAATTAATTGCTGAACTGTACAGAAATCTTTTCTATCGATAAACACATGAGCTGCCGATAGACCATAACAATGTTTTCCATCGGCAAAGATACGAGATACCGATAGAACATATTGTTATGGAATATTGTTGATAAGCCGCCATTCACTGGCATCACATAGTCTTGGTTTAAGTCAACATTCTCCATGATTTTCTATACTAATATTTATGGGCCAGCATTATTATTTCACACATAACAATATTTTCTATCGGTAAACACATGAGCTGCCGATAGAACAGAACAATTTTTTCTATCGACAAATACAGGAGATACCGATAGAAGATGTGTAAGAACACCTCCAACATATAGTGTGCATTACATGGTAGTTGGATACAATTGATCACACATACAGCAGTATATATAAGTTAAAATCTCAAAATAGGTTCATTACAGCACTGGAACATATTATGTCAACCCTAATTTAAATCAACATTGCCTGCGGAATGTTCATAATCCAACACAATAGGGAACCCTAGTGTAATTGCAAAACTCGAAGAATTAGTACGTACAAAACACAAAGATCAAATAAGGAAGATGCTGGAAAAAGAACGAAGAGATAGGGTATTTACGGTGATCAGTTGTGGTCATGGAGAGGCGGTGTAGAACGCAGCGGCGGCCGGCGAAGGACGAAAATATGAACCAGTGGTAGTGGCGAACCAGTATCCAGCCGGCGATCGTCGTGTGGGAGAGAGGAAGTGAGTGGTCACTGCGGAGGTTGTGGTTTTCTTCGCTCTCGAAGAGACGCAGTGCTATAAGTTGGAACTGTTCGACTGGAGGGAAACTCAAGGGCCATGTACGTGTAATAAAGTAGTGGATGCCCTTTTCTATCAATACAACAAAATAATACGGATAGAAAAAGTAAATTTTTCCCAGAGCAATATTTGAAGTAGTGGATGCCCTTTTCTATCGGTACAAACAATAAAATACCGTGAGACCAATTTTTCCCAGAGTAATTTTTGAAGTGCCTGAGATTAAAGTAGTGGATGCCCTTTTTCTATCGGTACAAACAAAAAAATACCGTCAGACTAATGAATTTATTCTAATGGCAGAACATAATAATATCGATAGAATAAGTAAATTTTTCGCAGAGAAATTTTTGAAGTGCTTGAGACACATTAAAGTAGTGGACACACATGACACATCTGTATTTACCGTTAGAACATGTGATGTTACGTGGCTGAAACAAAGCAAACTGGGTAATGCATGACACACACGACACTAGTTGTCACCTTCAAGAATCATATATGTACACACAATGTAACATCAAACAGACCGTGATTGAAAGCTGCAGAATGATAAAGAAAGAGGGAAGATAGCCGAAAAATTGGAAAATTGATATAAAAACAAATTGTTCATTCATTGTTGTTTTATCACTTATAAAAAAATAAAAATCCGAAATGCTAGGTCTCGCTATCATATGCAGGACCCCTTGACCTAGCATTTTGGATTTTTATTTTTTTTATAAGTGATAAAACAACAATGAATGAACAATTTTTTTTATAAGTCTACATATGAAACAAAGCAAACTGGGTAATGCATGACACACACGACACTAATTGTCACCTTCAAAGAATCATATGTACACACAATGTAACATCAAACAAACCGTGCTTGAAAGCTGCAGAATGATAAAGAAAGAGGGAAGATAGCTGGAAAATTAGAAAATTGACATAAAAACAAATTGTTCATTCATTGTTGTTTTATCACTTATAAAAAAAATAAAAATCCAAAACGCTAGGTCTCGCTATCATATGCAGGACCCCTTGACCTCGCTATCATATGCAGGACCCCTTGACCTAGCAAAAGGACCTATCGAAAAGAATGCTATCTTATCTTCTATTGGTAGTTTCTGTGTTTACCGATAGAAAAAATATTTAAAATAGGTCCTTTTGCTTTGTAAAATGATTTGGTTTGTGTTTCCATTAATTTTTGTTGGTTTGTTGATGCTTTTGTAGGGAAAGACATGTCGTCATCTTCATCGGATGGTACTAGTGGTTCGACTAGGGCCATCCCTAACGTAACTGAAGATGCAGCTAGTTCATCCCAGCGCAAGAGGGTGGGGTGAGGCGCGACGACGTTGGGCCGTTTGGCCAAACGCACAGATCTTTCTTGTGAGTTCAACCAATTTGGGAGGCCGATCGAAAAGAATGCTGGGAAGTATGCGGCCTACGTTGGGCTGTTGGCGAAAGAAAGGGTGAAGATCACCGTCCAGAGCTGGAAGGACGTGACGGCGGACGAGAGGGATAGGTTGTCGGCGGAAGTGAAGGTTAAATTAACTGAAATCGCTGAACTCTTTCGTAATCATGTTCTCTTGGCTTATACTAAAGTTTAACTAACTCGTGATTAATTGTATGCATTGTTTGAAAACAGGCTAAGTGGAACATCCCCGACGATACACCTAGGACGGCCTGCTTGAAGGACATGAACGGAACATGGAAAACCTTTAAGAGCTGGCTCGTCAGTAACTTCCTCACTGCGGGCAAATCTCCTTGCGAGAAGTACCCCTTTATATCGGAGGAGGTATGGGTGGAATTCACCAAGCAGAAGGGGACCGAGGAGTTCAAGGCCCTTAGCGAGAAGAATAGGCGATCCAGAAGAGGAACGACCACCCGCATCGGCTCGGATCCCGGGGCTATGCGAGGAAGGAGGAGCAGTGGAAGAAGGAAGACGAGCAAAATCCTATCATCGACTCCCCTGAGTTGCCGCTCTCTGAGATCCGGGATGAGAGGTGCAAGCGATGGTGGAGGGGGAGGGGGTCCGTGTCGTCCACGGTGTCTGTGCAGTTCGCAAACCCTGGGGACGCCGATGTTGTGAGGCGAATGGTAAGTTGGATAACCTCGTAAACTTTGTGCGCACAAGTGTATATAAGGCAATTTGTCTCACAAGGTACCTTTAAATGTAACAGATCCCTTTTGAGAAGGAGGCAGTGGAGGGATTGTTTACCCCGCAGAGGGAGAACGACATCCTCACCCGGGCTCTAGAAAATAAGGAGCATCTCGGGCGGACACGGGCCGTGGGAGCCATTGTGTCGTGGAAGGCCGGTTTTGCAGATCCGGCTCCACCGAGGAAGAAGGCCCGCTCCTGGAAGGAAAAGGAAGTAGAGCACTCAAATAAGATACGAGCTGAGCTACGGGCGGAGATACGGGCTGAGGTGCAGTCTGAGGTCACACAAATTAGGGAAGAGTTTGCACGGTTGAGAGAAGCATTGCTGGCCAAGACTGCAAATGTGGATCCCCAGGACGACGGTACCCCGCGGGGTTGGATAAGCAGTTGCGCTTCGAAGGTCCTCGCGGATCCAGTGGATCTACTTGATGTATTGTAAGTCTTCATATGTGCACTTAAGTTGATGCCACTCCCATTCTGTTAGAGTTGTTTCGCTAACCTGTTTTAATTGTTACAAATTTGCAGAAGCCGGAGGGCTGCATCCTACTGAATCACCTAGGCGACGGGCAGGAAGTGGTTGGACACGGCTTCATATATCCGTCTGGGCCGGATGTCTGGGTCAACTGCGTACCTCTGCGGTTGGGGTTCGCAAAGGTACAGGTGGACATGGCCATGCCGGGCTACAACGATTCTCCATTGCCAGTCCCAACAGAGGAAATGCAGACACTTGCTGAGGCAGTGGGCTCCTACGTATAGTGGCCCAAGAAGTGTGTTCTAGTACAACAGGTAAATCCTACACATTTTAGATTACATCCTACTCAGTACACTCAACTTGCAAAATCTAACATGCGTGCTCATTAATTGAAGTGGCCTACCGGCGGGCTACCAGGGGACTGCGCCCCTAGCTCGGGGCATGAGGCCGGATCTCGTGCGAACCTGAACACATCAAAGACAGCCTCGACCCCAGCCATCGCATCCACGCCTTCACCTCGGAAGAAAGACGCCATCACCTCGCCCTTGCCTTCGAAGGTACGCGCTCAGTCCCCGGCAAAAGGCAAGGGCAAAGGCAAGCGCAAAGGGCGAAAGGGACAGACGGAGAGGTTCAGGAACGGGTTCCCACTCGTGTCGAAGGCAGGTTTGCGCAAATTGGATCGATCAACCAGAGACCTCCATGAGTGGTACCTACACCGAGCTCGGCGCAATCTGAACTTCTTAGTTCCCTACAGGCCTGGGCAGTTCCACCGTGAGCCCGGGAGTATATCCATGGCACACGAGGATCTATTCAACCTCTACAACTGGCGGGAGCTCGATATGTCCATCATACGGACTGGAGTCCTGTGAGTTTGCTGATCCTATGTATTGCTGTTTTCTAACTCTGTTGGCTAACCCTGCATTGTTGTAGTTCATTTGAAATGTAGTAACTTTCTGTGCAATACTAATGTCGTCCTTTGCATGCAGGTGCATGTACAGGATAGCATCGGAGGCTGCGTATGACAAGGTGGGTTTCCTCGACCTAGAGAAAATAAGCCTCACGATGCTAGAGCACGACGCCGATGGCCCAGCAGGACATATCCAAGGCACTGATGGCACAGCAGGACAGGGAGTTCATTCTGGTGCCGTACCACCAAAGGTTAGTGCATTTCGTACTAATTTAACTCAATCTTGTATATTACACCTGAGATATACTTTGAGCTAGCGGTCCTCTTTTACGTACAATGTAGGGGCCACTAGATCCTCATCGTGATCTGTCCGCCGAGGAATGAGGTGTACTACCTCGATTCGATGCGTGACAGATTATCGAACGAATATGTGGTCAAGGGGAATATGGAGGCGTAAGTAACTTATATGTTTGATTTAAATTTTGACCTCACTAGCTAATGCTAATACATTAACAGGCAATGCTAACTGAAATGCAAGGCTTTTGATAAATATGTGTCCGCTGGAGGGAGGCATGCAGCACCGCAGGGCTCCCTACTAGCTTGGAAAGAATATGAGGTATTCACGAGAGTTTTTGTTTTTGCTTAATTAGTTTATGGAAACAATAACTAACATGTCTTCGCATATGCAATTATCTCAGTGCCATCAGCAGCCGCAATCGTGGGAATGCGAGTTTTATGTGCTGCGCTACATGTACGACCTAGTGCAGACAAACTTTGCCCAATTCCCCCAGGTAAGCATCGATAGCTAACTCAAATTTGAAAATTGGGTGTCACGTTCAAAATTAGGAAGTTAGTTACTCAGTATTCACACATGCTTGCAGATCACCATGTCGAAAGTCCAATACGAAAATGCAAAGATTAGAGATCTTCGACAAATCTGGGCTCAATATGTCATGGAGGAAGTTGCGCCCAACCAACCGCCATGATAATTTTCTCTTTTTCGTGTACTCTGTGCATAGACTGTTTATATATATATGTGAATAAATATATATGTGAATAAATGTCCACATTGAATTGCAATTTGTATTTGTCCATATATATGTGAATAAATGTGAATAACTGTCTAATGTGTCAATCTGTTCAATGTATATGTGAATTTACCCTTCTTTGCATCTGTACTGTATTGTGTATCCAATCTATACTGTATTGCATCTGTACTATATATGAAAATGTACTGTATTGTGAATGTAAAGAATGTACTGTATATGTGAATGTACTGTCTTGCATCTGTACTGTATTTCTATCGGTAAATTCATTCATAACCGAGAGACTACTATCATTTTTTCTATCGGTAAACTCATCCACAACCGAGAGACTACTATCGTTTTTTCTATCGGTACACTCATAATTAACCGTTAGAAGAGTGTGACTTTTTCTGCCGATGAACTCATACACAACCGAGAGAGTACTATGATTTTTTCTATCGATAATCTCTTTCACAACCGAGAGAGTACTATACTTTATTCTATCAGTACACACGTAATTCGCCGTTAGAAGAGTTTAACTTTTCCTGCCGGTAAACTCGTACACAACCGAGAGAGTACAATCATTTTTTCTATCGGTAAACTCATTTCCAACTGAGAGAGTACTAAGGTTTTTTCTATCGGTATACTCTAAATTAACCGTTAGAAGAGTGTTACTTTTTCTGCCGTTAAAATCATTCACAACCGAGAGAGTACTATATTTTTTCTATCGGTAAACTCTTTCACAAATGTCAGACTACAACAGGTTTTCTACCGGTGTTCGCCTAAGATGCCGTTAGAATAGTGAAGTTCTTCTATTGGTTATTTACCGATAGAAAATGACCTGTCTTGTTCTATCGTGTCTATCTCTAACGGTACAAAAACCGATAGTAGAAGGGTGTTTTTACCGATAGAAGAAAGCTTTTCTGTACTAGTGATTATTGCAATCCACATCCGAGTCCTGCTGATTGGTAGTAGTGGTGCTTGTTTCCTCAAGATCTTCGCCACGCCATATCCAACGGGTGTATCGCGTGTTAAAACCACGACGAATCAAATGACTCTTAATTTGATCAGAGTTGCTAAACCTCTTCAAGTTCATACAATATATACGTGGACAAAGCATATTTTTTTCTCTCTTCCTCTCCTTTTGTTGCTCAGCAAATTTAATAAACTCATTCACACCATCCAAATATTCAAGAGTAGTACGTTTTATTCCATACATCCAATATTTCCTGTCCAACTACAATTAACAAAATTTAACGAGTCAGCATGCATGAAACCTACCCGATTAAGTTATGTATATGTACATGTACAGCCTCTTACAACTGAGGACTCAAACCCTAGCCTGACGAAATTAACACTAATTAACCTAGCTAACTACACAATACAAGCTAGTGAGCTCCTAAAACATGAAGCATTTCCAGCTAGCTAGCTCCCAAGCTTGGAGCTACAAGCTTGGAACTACACAATACAGCTAGCTTGCAAGTAGAGAGGGAGGGAGATCTAGAGGGATAGAGAGATAAGTGATGACAATTAAGCTTACCTTAAAGGGAGGGGTTCAACCAACTTCCTTCTAGCTTGCCCTGATCACCCTAGCAGTGTAGCTGCGAGCGTGGAACTTTCATCACAAACAGAGGGACATAGAGTGCAACAGAACAAAACAGCAGTTTAGCAATGGTCGAGTGGGGTTTTACTTATACTGGACCTGTTTCTAACGGTAAATACATGAGATGCCTGTTAGACTAAGTGCGCGTAATTTTGTACTCACATATTCTATCGGTAAAAACACACATATACCATTAGAGAATGTACTGGTGCATTGCTGAGCAGGTACAGGTGTTTTTCTATCGGTAAATAAGTGTATTTACCGTTAGAAGAGGTACTGGTACATGAAACAAAACCAAACTGGGTAATGCATGACACAGTAATCTGGGTAATGCATGACACAGCAAATATAGGTACGGGTAAATGGATGAAACAAAATCAAACTGGGTAATGCATCACACAGCAAATACATATGTTTTTCTATCGGCAAATATGTGTATTTACCGTTAGATGATGCATGATAGACCAAATACATGTGTTGTTCTATTGGTAAATATGTGTATTTACCATTAGAGGAGGTACTGGTACCAAACTGGGTAATGCATGACACACATGACACCAGTTCTCACATCCAACGAATCGTATATAAACACAATGTAACATCAAACAGATCTTACATCAAACAGATCTTAACTAGAAGATAAAGAAATATTTCAAGAAATGCTAATTTGTAGATTAATTAGGAGACACAAAAATACTTTTCTTAGGTACTTGGTACTTCATCTTGCCAAAGAAATTAAAAATCTCTACTTACATGAGATCTTGATTTGCCTCCATTCTTTTAAGAAAATGCAAGAGGAAACATAAAAAATGAGTACTATTTAAACTCATTCTAGTTAATGGCTGAAAACAAAAGCAAGCTGAGTCTATATGACACAGCAATTCAGGTACAAACATACACATGCCAGTTCACAAATTCAAGTGCATGTCTGAAACAGCAGTACAAATACACACCTACCTACCAATACAATTAAATACACAAATACTCCCTACACATTCAAGTTCATGTCCCAAATAGCAATACATGATACACAAATATACAACAATATACAAATACAACAATTCACACATTCGATGCATATTAGAAAAGCCACGTCTGAAATTAACAACAGATCACGACGAGGACCCAGTGGGCCATACATTTTACATAAAAGAGAACCTTTGCATGTTGTGACAATGCAACTACCGACTACAAGTTAGACATGATACATCACAAATCCATTCATCCAAAACAGCAAATGTCTGAACCACATTGGACTTAACCATAGGAGTTCAGTTCGAAGACGCCCGAGGAGCTGGAACTGCCGTCGAGTTACATTTGTATTGGTGATTTCCTCGGACTCAAACTCGATCAACTCAACTCAACTCAACTCCATTAACAAAAAGTACCTACCTTCCAAGATGTTGTTCTGTGTAGTGATGGTGTAGAATGGCTATGGAAATGACAACAATTCTTCTTCTCCAAGCAGGTAAGCATCTGGCCACAAGCTGGTGCATGCAAAAAAATGTAAGATGCTTTCTATAGGTCCTGATTTGAGAAACACGCTGGGCTTAAGGATCTTCTCAACCGAGCCAACCAAGATCTCGCCCTTCACGTCCTTCCAGCTCTCGACGGTGATCTTCACCGTTTCTTTCCAGCTCTCGATGGTGATCTTCACCGTTTCTTTCACCAACAAGCCAACGTAGGCAGCGTACTACGATGAAGAACCGTGAAATACGTTGCCCCTCATGAGCATCATCCAAGGACTTGCACAGATCATAAATAGGCATTCTAGAGCAAATTAAGATTGTTTACTGTTTCCTTCATGACTCCCTATCCTAGAAAGACTACCAACTGAAGGTTAGGTTGTGCTTCGTCATAGTAACATCAACTTGCAACTGGAGATCAAGATATTACATTTCTACTCTATTTCATCAGAAGAAATTACCTTGCCAATATACATATATTAATTATTTAATGAACTTTTTACATGCACTTGATCATTGACCAAGCTAGTTGGCATTTGACTATGTTATTGGCATTGAACAACCTACAGAGAAGATCAAGATATTTGTGTATCTCATGATATTTGTAAATATTTTGACATTAATGATCTTTCAATTTCAATTTCAATTACAAATATCTTTCAATTTCAATTTCAATTTCATGATCTTTCAATTTTAATTATTACTAAGTCCAAGTTGGCATTGAGCTACCTACTGAGAGATGAAGATATTACATTTATACTCTTATTGGCATTTCACTATGTTAGATAGAGTTTCTATTGCAAATATATCTTGATAATTTTCTTCATTTGATAGAATCAGCAAGCAATTGAACATTATCTTTCCCACCGTACATAATCATATTGAAAAGAAGACACATCAAAATGAAGGATACAAAAATTACAGAATAATTGCCATAATCGGATTAGAATAATCTAACAATATATTGCCAAAATTTTATGTACCTTGCTTGCGATGCTGAAATCTAGTGGGCGTCGATGGAGGTGCGGAGGTGCAGCTGTCGCCGGTAGAGGTGCGCCGGCCATCCATTGAGCTTACGGGTTAGGGCTACGAGCACCTGATGAACTGTGAGAATGAAAGAGACATACCAGGGTATTTATAGTACTAGATAAGTTCTATCGGTACACAACCTCATACCGTTAGTAATTTGATATCTCTTCTAACGGTATAAACATAAATTAACAATAGAATAAAACTATTTGTAGAAGGAGAACAGTTCTATCGGCACACTACATCCTATTGATAGGAATTTTGGTACATATTCTGTCTGTATAGACATACATTACCGATAGAATAAGACTAGTTGTAGAAGGCGAACAGTTCTAAGATATTTGCGCTATATTCTAACGGTATAAACATACATTACCGATAGAATAAAACTATTTGAAGACGAATAGTTCTAAGCAATTTTTGATATATTCTAATGGTACAAATATCCATTACCGATAAAATAAAAATATTTGTAGAAGGCGAACGTGTCGCGCCCCGAAATTGGGACTACGACTACTCCCGTGGAGACCTAGCTCGCTGCAGCTAGTCCCATATATGCATACCCTTGACTTCCCAAGATAAGTCAAGCACATGAGTATATTACATTGCAACAGAGTAACTTACAAAATATTTAAGCAGTGTGGCCTGCTGGCCTTGATATTACATAAGAAGATTACAATGCCTTCACGGCATAAATGGTCTAGCATAATAATAACTACACAGCAGAAGATAGGTGACCCTCCCACAATGAGAAGTGGACGGCAGAACAACACACATCAGGGCTCTGGCGGAACTGACTCTCCTCCTTCTGGATCCACAAAGTTCTCCATGCCTTCATCTTGATCATTGAACGCTCCATCTACTGATTTGTAGGTTGCAAGAGTGAGCACTTACGTACTCAGTAAGTTATAGGTAAGAGTAGATACATATAGTAGTGATGATATGAACCTAGATTAGTCAAGAATTATGGATGTTTACAAAATAATCTTTTTCTTTCATATCTCATCTCATCTTATCTCATGGCAGCACTTTTCATAATATAGCATCACTATTCATGTTCACTAGATTATAGTACTACCGCGACACGTCGATACACGACAGCCCACGGCAGCACTCCTTATCATGACAACACATGTCATTTTGGTAATCTTGATTTAATAAATTTTATTTAGAAAATATACTTGTGTCACACCCCGTGGATTTAATCCACCGTAGCAGACTCCTATAAACCCGGGAGCTCGGAGTATTCGAATACATTTTTTTTAACTCTGCAGAGGGGTACCAATTTACCCGCAAGATATTCCACTTTCAAGCCTTTCCTATCAAAATGATTGGAACCCTGGCTCACTTCATATTGTGAGTGGCAAGGTGGAGATAACAAGAAATTGGCGCCGGTGACTTGACTGGCTAGGCGCAGGTGCGACAACGGTGAACGGTGATGCGATGGCGCACAGGCGGTGCAAAGCTGATCAAATTGTTGCTTCATCGGGACTCAACAATGTTGGGCGGTGCAAACGGTGGCAACAAGAGCTGGCACGACGAAGCAACGTGGCATGGAGTTGCTGGCAACAGTTGCTACCAGTCGCGCGCAAGAGCAAATGCTGGTCGTTGGCGCTGCCACGGCGATGGCTGAAACGCGGACGCGTGCGCAAAAGCAATCACAAACATGCACGAGCACAAGTATAGGTGGAGCTTGGCCAGCGGCGAGCGAAAACGGCGCAAAGATCATGGCGAGGCTCTGGTCGAGAACTAGCTGCTGCCCTGGTCGAATCTGGACTGATTTGTGATTTCTAAATCTTAACTTTGGGCTGAATTGTAAATCTGGAGATTTAGATGGTTAGAGTTGAATTTGATTCTGCTGATTTGGCAAACTTAATTCAACAGATAATTTGGCACAGATAGATGATGAAATTTGAAATATTTGAATGGTTTTTGATATAAACTGAAAATAGGGTAGATTAGGGTAAAATAGATCTAAATTTTGTTGATCTCAAATTCTGGGATTTATGATTTGATTTTGAGATACTCATATAAGAAGATTTTGTGTTGAAAAGCATTTGGGAGGTGTTCCCTGAATCAGATTTGGATTTGAGATTTGGAGATGATTTGTAATATTTTGCCTTTTCAGACTTCTAGAAAATCTGGAAAAGGACTGATCTGCGATAATCTTGGACTGATTTGTGAAAAAGGTTTATATGATGAAATCTGGCTGCCAACTTTTCGGATTAAGGTATTGGCATACCCTTAATCATAATCCAAGAATAATCTGGTTTGAACTTGGTCAATATTTTGATTAAATCTGAATTTCTGAAACTTAGGGTATTTGGGGTAATATAAGATATTTCTGTTTTCGAAAACAGAAAGGAGTTGATAAATCTGAAAGTTAGAGATAGAATTGAATCTGGGTTCTGAAGGCTTTTATACTCAAGATAGATAGTAGATCAAATCTGAAAAGTCGGATCTTGATTTGGGTCTACAGGATAGATTTTAAGATTTTGGGCTTAGAATAGAATAAAGCTGGGGCTGATTTGGTTGATCTAGAAGAGACATATGCATGCATGACATTTTAAGAAAGAAATTTTCACCCCTAAACTCAGGGTGTTACAGAACAGTTCTATCGGTACACTACATATTGCCGATAGGAATTTTTGAGATATTCTGTCGGTATAAACATACTTCATCGATAGAATAAAACTATTTATACAAGGAGAACAGTTCTATCGGCACACTGCATACTACCGATTGGAATTTTTGTACATATTCTGTCGGTATATACATACATTACCGATAGAATAAGACTAGTTGTAGAAGTCGACCAGTCCTATCGGCGCACAACATTCTCCCGTCAGTACTTATGCATCTCTTCTAACGGTAAATATGTTCATCACCGCTAGAGTAAATCATACTGCTTCTTCTAACAGAAGTTTCTTACAAACCGATAGGAAAAATACATCCCATTGGCCTTTTATGACCGCGAGGCACATTTTCTAACGGTTTTCTACTAAATCGCTAATAACTGATAGAAGATAGGGGTTAGTAGACTGCATTTCTGTACTAGTGAATATCGATGATCATCCGAATTTTGATAATGTTCATTCCGATGTGCACGTAGATGATGATGATGACAATCTAGAGGAAGATTACAACGAAAATGACTTCTGTGAATTTGAGAAACTGATTGCTGACTCTTAGAAGCCTCTATTCCCTAGATGTGCAACATTTACAAAACTGTCTTCTGTGCTGAGATTATATAACTTGAAGGCAGGCAACGATTGGAGCGATAAGAGTTTCACTGCACTATTAGATCTTCTAGCAGACATGCTTCCAGAGGGAAATGAGTTGCCAAGATCTACTTACCAAGCCAAAAAACTGTTGTGTCTGTTGGGAATGGAAATCGAAAGAATACACACATGCCCAAATGATTGTGTATATCGTAACGAGTACTCCAGTTTGCATGTTTGTCCAAGATGCGGCGCATCAAGGTATACGCGTAGGGACCGGATTGACAGTGAACGTCACGAGGTAAAAATAGGACCTCCGGCGAAAAATATGTGGTACTTGCCTGTGATACCTAGATTGAAGCGGCTGTTTGCAAATCCGAAAGTCGCGAAGCACTTGCATTGGCATGCTGAAGCCCAGAAACAAGACGGAAAACTGAGACACCCAGCTAATTCTATTCAATGGAGAAACATCAACAGAACATTTGCTGAGTTCGGCTGTGAACTTAAGAATATAAGGTTCGGGCTGAGTACAGATGGTATGAATCCACATGGTAATATGAGCAGTCGGCATAGCACTTGGCCGATTCTTTTATGCATCTACAATCTTCCTCCTTGGTTATGCATGAAGCGCAAGTACATCATGATGGCGTTACTAATCTCAGGACCCAGACAACCCGAAAACGATATTGACGTGTTTCTAGCGCCTTTAATCGAGGACTTACAGAAATTGTGGAGTGAGGGGGTGCAGGTGTGGGATGCATACAAGAAAGAGAATTTCATCTTGCGGGCCCTGATATTTTGCACCATAAATGATTTTTCGGCCTACGGCAATTTGTCGGGGTATAGTACGAAAGGAGCCAAGGCTTGCCCTATTTGCCTAGATGAAACTGAGAGCATGTGGTTGCGAAACTGCTGGAAAACAGTGTACATGGGTCACCGCAGGTTTCTTCCGGTGCATCACACGTACCGTAAGAAGAGGAAATCATTTAACGGGAAGCCTGAGAAGGGATCAACTCCAGTATTTCTGACCGGTAAGGAGATTTACTCACGCGTGAAGGACATCAAAGCTGAGTTCGGTAAGTATTCTAAACCTCAAGAAAAAAATGTTTGGAAGAAGAGATCGATTCTTTGGGATCTACCGTACTGGGAGCACTTACAAGTTCGACATTGCATTGACGTCATGCATGTAGAGAAAAATGTCTGTGACAGTTTGATTGGTTTGTTGTTGAACATTGCGGGAAAGACAAAGGATGGTGTGAAAGCTCGTCGTGACATGGTGGAAATGGGGATAAGGACTGAGCTTGCACCTTTGGAGAAGGGAAAGTGATAGGGGTGCCCGATCTTCACGACGTAGGATTGTTGATAACTCGTTGTTTCGTGTAACCTGACGAACCGATGGCGCCAACCACTGTCAATACAGCAACCTGCGACAAAAGAATTCGCCCAACCACACGCTTTGATCGTTGTCTACTTGACCACGCAAAAGTAGACGCACTGTTCTTGCAATCGACGAAGAAATTATAAGAACAATAGTAAAGAGAATAACTCTCAATTCTAGGCGGTGGCTTATGGCACAAACCCTAGAACAAGAGCAAAAGCTTCTCTGAAAATATTTGTGTATTCAATTCGTGGTTGTCTCAAAACTATGACCATGCCTCTCTTTTATAGAGGGTGGTATTTACAAAAGATATAAGGTTTAAACTAGACTTTCAATCTAAATCTAATTAAAAAACGGAATAAAAATCCTAATATACTATAAAGATAAAAGAAGTCCGGAATTAATCTTCTCGGATTCGGATTCGCACTCGGACTCGGACTCGGACTGGACTTTTTCCTTCTGTGCAGTCGTTACTCTTTTGGGTCTCCTGGTTGCATACGATGTCGGAATTTAATGATTCTTGATTTTTTGGAAAGCTCTTGTCAATACCTTTCCAAAAAGTACTCATGCAATCCAATTGGACATCTGTGATGATAATGATGCTCGGTTGAAGTTGCTCTTTCTCACGGATCCGAACAGGACTCTTTCCTCTCGTGCACTTGACATTCTTTCGGGGCTCCTGGTTGCATACGATGTCCAATTTTGATGATTCTTGATGCGTTGGAAAGATCTTTCGATTAACTTTCTAACAAGTGCTCACACGACCTACTTGAATATATGTGCTGAAATTGGCGCTTGGTTGAAGTCGCTGAACAATTATGCTTGATCCGCAGACTGGATGGTCTTCAGGTTTCGACCATGTGTCTTCAAACTTGATCGGTTGCGACCATGAGCAGTGTTGTGACCTTGAGCAATACTGATTATGCGCAGAGTTCTTTTGATTGAGAGCAAAGTTCTTTTGATCGATCGTTGATGCGAAGGATGTCCTCATCATACTCCCCTTCTTGGAAAGGACTCGTCCTCGAGTCCAACAGTATAGAATCGAAGGACAAAGAAAGGTCTGAAACGTGGAATGTGGTGCGAAGAATGTCCTCATCAAGGCTCCAGGGATGAGGTCAATTTGATGCTCAATGCCACGCATGGGAGGGAGACTAGCAGGTATATCCCTTGGAAACACATCCTTAAAGGCCTGCAAAACAATAGAAATAGCACTAGGAAGAGAGGTTAAGTTGTTAGTCGAAAGTAATGCATCTTTGCACAAAAGTACAAAATGCATTAAATCTGGGTTATTCCTCACTCCTCTCAGATCAGATTTGGTGGCTAACATTACTAGCTTCTTTGTTTTACCTCTCAAATATGGCCTGTGGCTCTCACTCACCGATTTTTGGATCTCACTCAGATTTGTTTTCGCTCTATCCTTTCCATCATTCACTCTTTGCATATTGTCAACTAAAATTTGATTTGGAGACATTGGTCGAAATGCAATGTCTTTGCCCTTCCACTTGACGATATAAGTATTGGCGCGACCATCATGATGCACTGATCGATCAAATTGCCATGGCCTTCCCAACAGTAAGTGACACACCGTCATTGGCACCACATCGCATTCCACTGTGTCTTCATAATCTCCAATTTGGAATTGCACCTTAACCATTGCACATGATATGGATGAGGGTGTTGGAGCAATTTAAGGCCAAGTTTAGTGCACAATTCTTGACTAGCTAAGTTATGACTACTACCACCATCAATAATGACTTTGCATACCTTGCCATCAACTTTAGCCCGCGTGTAGAACAGATTGCATCGTTGTCCATTGTCTTCCTTGACTTGCACACTTAACACCTTTGTGACCACAAGTACGGGTCCTTGCTCAAAACCAAAATAGGTCAGCCCCTCATTCTTACCTTCTTCTTCTGGTGCTTCTTCATAGTTTTCTGGATGAGCTAGCTGTTCTAGGTCATCTTCACTTGCGGAATCATACTGTCCTTCGTCGGTGACAAGCATAGCACGATTATTTGGGCATTCCTTGGCGATGTGACCACGCCCCAAACATTTAAAGCATTGAATAGCATTACTCTTGGCTGTGGAGCCAATTGAAGAGGTAGTGGATGCCGAAGACTTTTTCTCATGTGTAGTAGATGCTGATTTTGCAACCGAGGAAGAAGGAGCAGTAGTAGTGGAACTAGTACTAGTTGGATATGTACCTCGTCCCAAATTGAAGCGTGCTTTGGTTGCATTGGATGATGGAACTCTCAAGTTGAAGGATGGAATCCGCGCGGTTGGTTGAGCATCTTCGAGCAACTGCTTTTCCGTCTTTTGAGCTTGGTGCACCAATTCCACAACAGTGTTGTAGGGCTGATATACCACAACGCGTTTAATGTTTTGGTTTAGGCCAAACAGAAAACGCGCAATGGTTTGCTCTTCATCTTCATGCACTCGGGCCCTAATCATAGCTTGCTCCATCTCCTTGTAGTATTCCTCCACCGAGCGGCCTCCCTGTCTCAAATTCTGCAATCGATCAAAGAGATCACGTTTGTAATGTCTAGGGACAAAACGTGCTCTCATCTCTCACTTCATCTCAGCCCACGAAGCAATTGGAGGCTCCCCGTGCTCGTATCTTTGGTTCAGCACTTGTTCCCACCAAATCAGCGCGTAGCCATCAAACTCAAGTGAGGCCATGTGTAGCTTCTTTGCATCCGAATAGTTATGCATTCGAAATATCTTCTCTACCTTGAGCTCCCAAGTGAGATAGGCATCAGGATCAGAGTTGCCTTCAAATTTTGGAATGTGGAACTTGAGTTTGCCAAACTTCTCTTCAGGATGATCATCATGGCAGTGACCACGGCGTTGATAGTCATCATCGCGGTGCAGCATGTAGTTGTTGTCGATGTCATCTCGTCCACGGCCTCTCCCTAGACCATGGGCAGCACCACGGCCTCCTCCTCCATGCCCTGGAGGTGGTGGTCGAACCGCGTTGGCAGCGGCTCGATCTCTCCCCACTTGGACCTCACGTGCCAAACGAGCAAGGATCTCTTCGTCAGTCTCATCATGGTCTAATCCTCCTCCATGAACACTAGCATCACCTGGTGTTCGTTCTCGACGTAGCTCCTTCAGTTTCTTGTTCAATTCACTGGCCATCTCTGAAGCGATCTCCCTTCGCAAGATGCTCATGTTCTCATTCAATTGTACATTGAAAACATGGGTCATCTTGTCTAGATCAGCCTGGGTCATCTAGGGTGTCGGTTCCTCTTCTTCTTGTCTTGCCATGGTGAGTACACACAGAAACAACAAGAAATATGGAATTTTTTTTTGTGGTAGCAGTCAACCTCACACTCTCCTTACCAACAAAAATTCTTATGTTTTTCTTCACTAGATTGAGGTGTTGTACGCACTCTGGTGGCAGTAGACGATCAAAGGTGATGGATCAAGCGAATTCACTGTCCAAGTACTGTAACAACAATGGCTTGTATGTGGAGCTTGGAAAGTTAACTGTTATCCTATTCAATCCAAAATTCTTGATATTGTAAAGTTAGGTAACAATCCAAACTAGAGCCAATGCCTAGTTGCTGATCTCAAGATATTAATTCAAGTGTGCACAGCCCAAATACAATTCTCAACAACTAGTTTTATGTAGGTTCAAAGTTTTCACAAAGGATAGATTAGCTGTCAAAGGATATACGTGATTTGAATTTTTTTTTTTAACTCAACGAAAACAAAAGATACGCAAAGAAGTCTGGATCAGCCAACTAAACAAAGACTCTAATGGACTAAGACCTAACAAAACTCACAGAAATTTCAGATTGAATCTAAGGCGAAAGAAAAAAAACAAATTTTTTTTTTGGCTTTTTTTTGGTGTATAGGCTGAAAACAGATCTAAACTAAGGGATAAATAATCCTACCGTGTAAACCGAAGCTCTGATACCAAGATGATACGGGGTGCCCGATCTTCACGACGTAGGATCGTTGATAACTCGTTGTTTCGTGTAACCTGACGAACCGATGGCGCCAACCACTGTCAATACAGCAACCTGCGACAAAAGAATTCGCCCAACCACACGCTTTGATCGTTGTCTACTTGACCACGCAAAAGTAGACGCACTGTTCTTGCAATCGACGAAGAAATTATAAGAACAATAGTAAAGAGAATAACTCTCAATTCTAGGCGGTGGCTTATGGCACAAACCCTAGAACAAGAGCAAAAGCTTCTCTGAAAATATTTGTGTATTCAATTCGTGGTTGTCTCAAAACTATGACCATGCCTCTCTTTTATAAAGGGTGGTATTTACAAAAGATATAAGGTTTAAACTAGACTTTCAATCTAAATCTAATTCAAAAATGGAATAAAAATCCTAATATACTATAAAGGTAAAAGAAGTCCGGAATTAATCTTCTCGGATTCGGATTTGCACTCGGACTCGGACTCGGACTGGACTTTTTCCTTCTGTGCAGTCGTTACTCTTTTGGGTCTCCTGATTGCATAAGATGTCGGAATTTAATGATTATTGATTTTTTGGAAAGCTCTTTTCAATACCTTTCCAACAAGTACTCATGTAATCCAATTGGACATCTGTGATGATAATGGTGCTCGGTTGAAGTTGCTCTTTCTCACGGATCCGAACACGACTCTTTCCTCTCGTGCACTTGACATTCTTTCGGGGCTCCTGGTTGCATACGATGTCCAATTTTGATGATTCTTGATGCGTTGGAAAGATCTTTCGATTAACTTTCCAACAAGTACTCACACGACCTACTTGAATATATGTGCTGAAATTGGCGCTTGGTTGAAGTCGCTGAACAATTATGCTTGATCCGCAGACTGGATGGTCTTCAGGTTTCGACCATGTGTCTTCAAACTTGATCGGTCGCGACGATGAGCAGTGTTGCGACCTTGAGCAATACTGATTATGCGCAGAGTTCTTTTGATTGAGAGCAAAGTTCTTTTGATCGATCGTTGATGCGAAGGATGTCCTCATCAGAAAGCGTACATACCTCCCCCCGGCCTGCTATACGTTGTCCAAGATCGAGAAAACAGAACTCTGTCGGTGCCTGCACGGTGTTAAAGTTCCATGTGGGTATTTCGCGAACTTGAAAAAACTTGTGTCCATGAAGGACCTAAGACTGGTTGGCATGAAGTCCCACGACTGTCATGTGCTGATGTCACAAATGCTTCCCATTGCTATCAGAGGCATTCTCCCAGTTAAAGTCAGAGAGACAATCACAAACCTATGTTATTTCTTCAACGCAATATCCTGCAAGGTAAGTACGTGCACTCGTACTATAAGTTCATTACCTCCATTTGTGGAGCTTAATTAGAAGATTTTTCTGATATGAATATTTGGCACAACTGTGTCCTCGTAGGTAATTGATCCAGATGGACTGGACGCTTTGCAACGCGACGTGGTTACAACTCTTTGTCAGCTCGAGATGTATTTCCCTCCATCCTCTTTTGATGTTATGGTCCATCTGGTTGTTCACCTTATCAGAGAAATTAAGTTTTATGGACCCCTGTGCCTGCGCCCAATGTGTCCATTTGACAGATTTATGGGTGTATTGAAGGGATACGTACGGACTCGTCGTCGACCCGAGGGGAGTATCATGGAAGGTTATGCCGCCGAGGAGGTGATTGAATTTTGCACAGATTATATGGCCGGGGTTGACCCAATTGGCGTTCCTAGGTCCCGACACGAGGGTAGGCTTCAGGGCATCGGAACGATTGGATTCAAAGCTATCGTCCCCGCTCGTGATGTGTACGCAAAATCACATTTTTGGGTCTTACAACACATGACGGAGGTTGAGCCATACATACACGAGCACAAGGTAATGTTACGATCACAGAATCCTTCGAAGTCAGAGATTTGGGTCACCAGAGAACATAACAGGAAATTTGCTGGGTGGATCCAAGAAAGAGTCACGCGAGCTGCCGAGGGCTCCATAAGTGAAACTGTGACATGGTTGGCTAGAGGCCCAAGATTCACTGTAGGGACTTGGCAGGGGTACGACATCAATGGGTATTCATTTTACACAAGAGCTCAAGATGCCAAGAGTAGCACGTAATGTAGCGGAGTGACAATGTTTGCTATTTCCGAGGATGCCAGGTCAGTAAGGGCGCTAAACTCATATTACGGTGCTATTGACGAAATATGGGAACTCGATTACGGATTACTTAAGATTCCCCTGTTTCGATGCCAATGGGTCAAAATCCCTCGAGGTGTTCAAGTTGACAGTTACGGGTTTATTCTCGTCGATCTTGATAGACTCGGACACCAAGATGATCCATTCATACTTGCAAAGCAAGCCACACAGGTATTCTACATCGTTGACCCGGCCAATCCAAACTTGCATGTTGTCCGCCACAGCAAGAGACGTATTGTTGGGGTCGAAGACGTTGTCGACGAAGAGGAGTATAACCAATTCAATGAAATACCTCCATTTTTAGAGGACATTCAATCTATCCCTACTGAAGATATCGATGAAACAACATATCTGCTAGATGATCACGAAGAAGGATTATGGGTTGAGAACCATTGATGATTATTTTCTATTTTAGGGAAAAATGCCAAGCAAACAGCCCACAAGTTCTGCATCAAGGTGAGGAACTTATCATAAATACATCAGGTAGTACATTTTTCTTTAGAACTTAATGATAAGCTAGTTCACAGCATTAATATATCTCAATTTTACTCCACAGCATGAATTCTAACATGTACAGTATATATCTCAATTTTACTCCACAGTATGAGTTCTAATATGTACAGTACCTTTATCCTATAAGAACTTAATTCTTCCCTTCAAATTTTCTTGCCAAAATCTCATTGCAGCCTCTTGCTTCTTCAAAAATTAAGCTCTCCAAAAATCCCATTCCCTGAAACATCATTTTCCAATGCCCTGCCCACTTCAAAAATTACTTTGGGAAAAATTTACTTATTCTATCGGTATTATTATGTTCTACCGTTAGAATAAATTCATTAGTCTGACGGTATTTTGTTGTTTGTACTGATAGCAAAGGGCATCTACTACTTTAATGTGTCTCAGCCACTTCAAAAATTACTCTGGGAAAAATTTACTTTTTCTATCGGTATTATTATGTTCTACCGTTAGAATAAATTCATTAGTCTGATGGTATTTTGTTGATTGTACCAATAGCAAAAGGGCATTGACTACTTTAATCTCAGGCACTTCAAAAATCACTCTAGGAGAATTGGTCTCATGGTATTTTGTTGTTTGTACTGATAGAAAAGGGCATCCACTACTTTATTACACCTACATGGCCCTTGAGTTTCCCTCCAGTCAAACAGTTCCAACTTATAGCACTGCGTCTCTTCGAGATCAAAGAAAACCACAACCTCCGCAGTGACCACTCACTCCCTCTCTCCCACACGACGATCACCGGCTGGATACTGGTTCACCACTGCCACCGGTTCATATTTTCGTCTTTCGCCGGTCGCCGCTGCGTTCTACACCGCCTCTCCATCACCACAACTGATTGCCGTAAATACCCTAATTAGTAGTTCTTTTTCCAGTATCTTCCTTATTTGATCTTTGTGTTTTGTACGTACTAATTCTTCGAGTTTTGCAATTACACTAGGGTTCCCTATTGTGTTGGATTATGTACATTCCACAGGCAATGTTGATTTAATTTAGGGTTGACATAATATGTTCCAGTGCTGTAATGAACCTATTTTGAGATTTTAACTTATATATACTGCTGTATGTGTGATCAATTGTATCCAACTGCCATGTAATGCACATTATATGTTGGAGGTGTTCTTACACATCTTCTATCGGTATCTCCTGTATTTGCCGATAAGAAAAATTGTTCTATTCAATCGGCAGCTCATGTGTTTACCGATAGGAAATATTTCTGAACAAGTATTAAAACTTTGGATCTAGAAGGACATGAGCCATGCAATGTACTAGTTTGGTTGGGAATTTTTACTCACTTGGTATGAATATATGGCAATGTGGATGGGTCTTCGATGTATATGTTTCAAATGCTTATACATGACTTTTGCAAACCTAATAAATGTGAAGTCTTGATGACTTGCATACAGGTAATGCTAAAGATAACTAAGAGAGGGTTCTATAAACCATATTATTCCTTTTTTGGTTGTGACCTACTTTCTGTGCTACTTCAATATCTTTATATTCCATTAGCATTAGGTTTGTCAGATTATGCACAGTGGCACTTAGATGCTTGTGTGTATATTTACGTGTGAAATAATAATACTGGCCCATGAATATTAGTATAGCAAATCATGGAGAATGTTATGTGATAACAGTGAATGGCGGCTTATCAACAAAATTCCATATATAGAAAACATTGTTATGTTCTATCGGTATCTCACGTGTTTGCCGATAGAAAAATTGTTATGTTCTATCGGCAGCTCATGTGTTTACCGATAGAAAACATTGTTATGTGTGAAATAATAATGCTGGCCCATGAATATTAGTATAGCAAATCATGGAGAATGTTGACTTAAACCAAGATTATGTGATGCCAGTGAATGGCGGCTTATCAACAATATTCCATAACACAGAGAACATTGTTATGTTCTATCGGTATCTCTTATCTTTGCCTATAGAAAACATTGTTATGGTCTATCGGCAGCTCATGTGTTTACCGATAGAAAAGATTTTTGAACAGTTCAGCAATTAATTTTGCATGTCTTTTAGTATTATTTTCTTCGGACATCCCTTTTGCAGCCCTAATTAGTCTCCAGTCCTGAACTGAGTTATGGAACTCCAAAAAGAATTAATTGCCATATGTTGCCTGCTTCCAATATGAAAATGTGTAGATGAAAATGTTCAGAAATAGAATCTTATCTTCTATTGGTAGTTTATGTGTTTACCGATAGAAAAAATATTTAAAATAGGTCCTTTTGCTTTGTAAAATGATTTGGTTTGTGTTTCCATTAAATTTTTGATGGTTTGTTTATGGTTTTGTAGGGAAAGACATGTCGTCGTCTTCATCGGATGGTACTAGTGGTTCGACTAGGGCCAACCCCAACATAACTGAAGATGCAACTGGTTCATCCCAGCGCAAGAGGGTGGGGTGAGGCGCGACGACGTTGGGCCGTTTGGCCAAACGCACGGATCTTTCTTGTGAGTTCAACAATTTGGGAGGCCGATCGGAAAGAATGCTGGGAAGTACGTGGCCTACGTTGGGCTATTGGCGAAAGAAAGGGTGAAGATCACCGTCCAGAGCTGGAAGGACGTGACGGCGGACGAGAGGGATAGGTTGTGGGCGAAAGTGAAGGTTAAATTAACTGAAATCGCTGAACTCTTTCGTAATCACATTCTCTTGGCTTATACTAAAGTTTAAGTAACTCGTGATTAATTGTATGCATTGTTTGAAAATAGGCTAAGTAGAACATCCCCAACGATACACCTAGGACGGCCTGCTTGAAGGACATGAACGGAACATGGAAAACCTTTAAGAGCTGGCTCGTCAGTAACTTCCTCGCTGCGGGGAAATCTCCTTGCGAGAAGTACCCCTTCATATCGGAGGAGGTATGGGAGGAATTTACCAAGCAGAAGGGGACCAAGGAGTTCAAGGCCCTTAGCGTGAAGAATAAGGCGATCCAGAAGAGGAACGACCACCCGCATCGGCTCAGATCCCGAGGCTATGCCGGGAAGGAGGAGCAGTGGAAGAAGGAAGACAAGCAAAATTCTGTCATCGACTCCCCTGAGTTGCCACTCTCCGAGATCCAAGATGAGAGGTGCAAGCGATGGTGGAGGGGGAGCGGGTCCGTGTCGTCCACGGGGTCTGTGCAGTTCGCAAACCCAGGGGACGCCAACATTGTGAGGCGAATGGTAAGTTGGCTAACCTCGTAAACTGTGTGCGCACAAGTGTATATATGTGTTTGTCTCACAAGGTACCTTCAAATGTAATAGATCCCTTTTGAGAAGGAAGCAATGGAGGGATTGTTTACCCTGCAGAGGGAGAACGACATCCTCACCCGGGCTCTAGGAAATAAGGAGCATCCCAGGCGGACACGGGCCGTGGGAGCCATTGTGTCGTGGAAGGCCGGTTTCGCAGATCCGGCTCCACCGAGGAAGAAGGCTCGCTCCTGGAAGGACAAGGAAGCGGAGCTCTCTGATAAGATGCGGGCTGAGGTACGGGCGGAGATACGGACTGAGGTGCAGTCTGAGGTCGCACAAATGAGGGAAGAGTTTGCACAGTTGAGAGAAGCATTCCTGGCCAAGAGTGCAGATGTGGATCCCCAGGACGACGGTACCCCGCGGGGTCGGATAAGCAGTTGCTCTTCGAAGGTCCTCGCGGATCCAGTAGATCTACTTGAGGTATTGCAAGCCTTCATCTATGCACTTAAGTTGATGCCACTCCCATTCTGTTAGAGTTGTTTCGCTAACCTGTTTTAATTGTTACAAATTTGCAGAAGCCGGAGAGCTGCATCCTACTGAGTCACCTAGGCGACGGGCAGGAAGTGGTTGCACACGGCTTCGTATATCCGTCTGGGGTGGATGTCCGGATCCACTGCGTACCTCTGCAGTTGGGGTTCGCAAAGGCACAGGTGGACATGGCCATGCCGGGCTACAACGATTCTCCATTGCCAGTCCCAACAGAGGAAATGTAGACACTTGCTGAGGCAGTTGGCTCCTACGTACAGTGGCCCAAGAAGTGTGTTCTAATACAATAGGTAAATCCTACACATTTTAGATTACATCCTACTCAGTACACTCAAGTTGCAAAATCTAACATACGTGCTCATTAAGTGAAGTGGCCTGCCGGCGGGCTACCAGGGGACTGCGCCCCCAGCTCGGGGCATGAGGCCAGATCTCGTGCGAACCTGAACACAGCAAAGACGGCCTCGACCCCAGCAAAAGGCAAGGGCAAAGGCAAGGGCAAAGGGCGAAAGGGATAGCTGAAGAGGTTCAAGAATGGGTTCCCACTAGTGCCGGAGGCAGTTTTGCGCAAATTGGATCAATCATCCAGAGATCTCCACGAGTGGTACCTACACGGAGCTCAGCGCAATCTGAACTTCTTAGTTCCCGATAGTCCTGGGCAGTTCCACTGTGAGCCCGGGAGTATATCCGTGGCACACGAGGATCTATTCGACCTCTACAACTGGCGGGAGCTCGATATGTCCATCATACGGACTGGAGTCCTGTGAGTTTGCTGATGCTATGTATTGCTGTTTTCTAACTCTATTCGCTAACTCTGCATTGTTGTAGTTCATTTGAAATATAGTAACTTTCTGTGCAATACTAATGTCGTCCTTTGCATGCAGGTGCATGTACAGGCTAGCATCGGAGGCTGCGTGTGACAAGGTGGGTTTCCTCGACCTAGAGAAAATAAGCCTCACGATGCTAGAGCACGACGCCGCGCACGCTAAGCAGTACATTTCCAAGGTGCTGATGGCGCAACAGGACAGGGAGTTCATTCTGGTGCCGTACCACCAAAGGTTAGTGCATTTCGTACTAATTTAACTCAATCTTGTATGTTACACTTGAGATATACTTTCAGCTAGCGGTCCTCTTTTACGTACAATGTAGGGGCCACTGGATCCTCATCGTGATCTGTCCGTGGAGCAATGAGGTGTACTACCACGATTCGATGCGTGACAGATTACCGAACGAATAGGTGGTCAAGGGGAATATGGAGGCGTAAGTAACATATATGTTTGATTTAAATTTTGACCTCACTAGCTAATGATAATACATTAACAGGCAATGCTAACTGAAATGCAAGGCTTTTGATAAATATGTGTCCGCTGGAGGGAGTCATGCCGCACCGCAGGGCTCCCTACTAACTTGGAAAGAATATGAGGAACTCACGAGACTTTTTGTTTATGCTTAATTAGTTTATGGAAACAATAGCTAACATGTCTTCGCATATGCAATTATCTCAGTGCCATCAGCAGCCGCAACCGTGGGAATGCGGGTTTTATGTGCTGCGCTACATGTACGACCTAGTGTGGACAAACTTTGCCCAATTCCCCCAGGTAAGCATCGATAGCTAACTCAATTTTCAAAATTGGGTGTCACGTTCAAAATTAGGAAGTTAATTACTCAGTATTCACACATGCTTGCAGATCGCCATGTCGAAAGACCAATATGAAAATGCAAAGATTAGAGATCTTTGACAAATCTGGGCTCAATATGTCATGGAGGAAGTTGCGCCCAACCAACCGCCATGACAATTTTCTCTTTTTCGTGTACTCTGTGTATAGACTGTTTATATATATGTGAATAATGTCCATATTGGATTGCAATTTGTATTTCTCCATATATATGTGAATAACTGTCTATTGTGTCAATCTGTTCAATGTATATGTGAATTTACCCTTCTTTGCATCTGTACTGTATTGTGTATCCAATCTATACTGTATTGCATCTGTACTGTATATGTGAATGTACTGTATTGTGAATGTAAAGAATGTACTGTATATGTGAATGTACTGTATTGCATCTGTACTGTATTTCTATCGGTAAATTCATTCACAACCGAGAGAGTACTATCATTTTTTCTACCGGTAAACTCATCCACAACCAAGAGAGTACTATCCTTTCTTCTATCCGTACACACGTAATACACCGTTAGAAGAGTTTAACTTTTCCTGCCGGTAAACTCATACACAACCGAGAGAGTACAAACGTTTTTTCTATCGGTAATTCATTTCCAACCGAGAGAGTATTAAGGTTTTTTCTATCGGCACACTCATAATTAACCGTTAGAAGAGTGTGACATTTTCTGCCGGTGAACTCATACACAACCGAGAGAGTACTATCATTTTTTCTATCGGTAATCTCTTTCACAACCGAGAGAGTACTATACTTTATTCTATCGGTACACACGTAATTCACCGTTAGAAGAGTTTAACTTTTCCTGCCGGTAAACTCATACACAACCGAGAGAGTACAATCATTTTTTCTATCGGTAAACTCATTTCCAACCGAGAGAGTACTAAGTTTTTTTCTATCGGTATACTTGTAATTAACCGTTAGAAGAGTATGACTTTTCTAGCCGGTAAACTCATTCACAACTGAGAGAGTACTATACTTGTTCTATCGGTAAACTCTTTCACAAACGTTAGACTACAACGGGTTTTCTACCGGTTGTCGCCTAAAATGCTGTTAGAATAGCGAAGTTCTTCTATCAGTTATTTACCGATAGAAAATGACCTGTCTTGGTCTATCGTGTCTATCTCTAACGGTACAAAAACCAATAGTAGAAGGGTGTTTTTTACCGATAGAAGAAAGCTTTTCTATACTAGTGAATGGTCTTGGATGGACCACCTGTGGTACAAAGGAACTAGCTTCAGCTTCTCGTCTGGTCGTGGGGCAACTTTGATTGTATCTGTGGCTATGGTCGCAACCTGAACATCCCGAAGGGGAAGTTGATCCATCAATTCCAGAGATAGGCGATCACAAGTAAGAGCCGTGTTTTGGCTACCCCTAACTGAAATAACGCCTTTTGGGCCTGGTAGCTTGACACATTGATAAGCGTAATGCACCACCGCCATGAACTTAGCAAGTGTCGGCCTACCAAAAATAGCATTAGAAGCCGAATTGCAATAAATCTCATCAAATGTAATCAACTACGTTCGAAAATTGTTTGGTTCTCCCAATATTACTGGTAACACAATTTGTCCAATCAGCATTATAGAGGGACCAGGGATTATCCCATAAAAAGGATGAATTATGGGTTTGATTTTTGAGCGAGGAATTTGCATCTCGTCAATAGTTCTGACCAATAATAGGTCCAAAGAACTACCCTCGTCGACCAGAACCCTTTCGACCCTAGCATTGCTGATTATCAGGGTGACGACCAAAGGAAGACGCAATGGTCACGTAAGCCCCTTGGGACAATCGTCCGGGTCGAAGCTTATGGGACTTTCTGACCAACGAGGATATTGGCGCTCTCCAAAGGGAGCCTCAATTTTATTTACCTCACGGTAAAAAGTTTAAACTGACGCTTAGAATCAAAAGAAGAGGAACAACCAAAAATAATATTGACATGGTTTTGGGGTACCTGGTAAGACATTTCTTCATCTCCATCAGCATCCCTAACCTTGCAGGCTTGTTCCTGTCGTGGTATGGTTGGCATGGGTCCAATTCCTTGATAGAAATCATCCAATTGCTTCAACCAATTGCGACAGTTCTTGAGATCATGTCTTGAAGAATTATTGAACGTACACCACTTCTTGCTTCCCTACGGGTTAGCTTGTTTCCCGAATGGTCTCCGTCGCGGCCACCAGAAGGAGTTTTATTCTTGAATGGAAACCTATTACCTTTACCCGATGGCGGGTTTTTGGCAATGGCAACATCCCGATATTGTCCAGCCCTATTCTTCTTTGATTTCTTAGATTTTCCACCCGATGATGACTCCAGTTTCTTGCTAGAATCATCCTTCTTGTCATTCTTAAGACCTAGTTGAGGTGGCAAATTCCCTTTATCCACCATCCTATTCCATTCCATGGCCTCGGCTACATTGGAATAACGATCAGCCATATCAAAAACATTAGCCATTGATCAAGGTGAATGGATAAGTAAATCCTTGGTGAATCTCTGATATCGCACGACATATTTGAATGCCCTGCTAACAGAGCTATCAGAGATGTTTGGAATGGTATTTCTCGCTCCAAAAAATCTCTTGACTAACTGCCGAAGAGTTTCCGTAGAAGTCTGGTGCAAGTGATGAAGATCGTCTTCCTTGCCTGGCTTCTGATAACAATTTTGGAAATTGTTGAGTATTGCATCACACAACATTTCCCAATTATAATTGACCCCTCTGGTTGATTAGACAACCAGGTTCTAGCTGGTCTTTCAAGAACCATCGGCAAATAGTTTGCCATAACGCGGTCATCCCCACCTGCCGCTTGGATGGCAGTGATATAGATCTAAAGAAACTCCGATGGATTTTGAGTTCCATTGAACCGTTCGATCATTCCTGGTTTAAACTTATCTGGATAGACCACAGCACGGAGGCCCGGCGAGAAGGCTTTACAACCAACATAAGAATTGCGGAGATGTCCGCGACCTCCGATCTGGTCATGGGCGACATCCCCCTAAGGAGATATACCTCGCGGCCCCAGGCGGGAATGGACTGGCACACGATCTCGATCGCGAGAACTTCCAAATCGTCTGACCTTGTCATGCCAGACCAGCCCTGGTGGCCATCGATTGCGCCTTGCATGACTAGAGTGAGAATAATCTCATTCATGGGAGCGAATCGTAGAGCGGGACGACGCTGTTGGAGTTGCATCAGATGCCACTTCGTCAAGCATGTCTGCCAGGACTTTGGCAAAGGTTGTCGTATCCACTTCCCCCAAGTCAGGAGGAGGATTACACAGTGTATCTGCGATCACATGAATTCGGTCTTGTGTGCTCCTTCTGGTGCCATGGGAGTCACCATCTCTTCAACTATCGGGGAATACTCCGGGGCCAAAGGAGGTGTTTGGTCGCGCTTGAGACCATGCGGATGACAAGAGGTACTAGGATTGAGATATCGAGCAGTGGCATCATGACGAGATTGCGCAAGGTGTAAGACTTCCTTACTAGCCTTGTGAACCTCGTTTTCTCGTTGCTCGCGGTCCTGATCCTCCTTTTGTTTGCGCTCTTGTTCTTTTCTAGCAATTTGTTGCTCAGGAGTTTCCTCTGATAGTGCAGCAAATTTTCGAGGAACTGAGGTCACAGATGGGGAAAACATCCCTCCTTGTTCCGAATCAGATTCAAAATCAAAAAGAGATTGGAGATTGTCCGGGTCAAACCTTCTAGGACTAAACTCCAAACCACCATCATCCACATCCTCTGGAGTGATGTGTTGTGGCACATATTCAGCCTCTGATGTGGTAGGACTCACATGAGGCATTTGTTCTCTCTTCTCTAACTCTTGGTCGATGGACATGACCGGAGTTGGAGAAAATGTATCCTCAAGATGTTCTTCGAGGACACCCTCGTGATCAACCTCTTCCATAGGAATGGGATCGTCAGATGAGGGCATATGAACATGGGCATAGTCGTCGAGATCGAAATCATTCTCAGAATCGTATGCTCCTGACATAGCTTATCAGAACTCCTAATGAAAGGAACACCCTAAGAAAGGCCCCACAGTGGGTGCCAGCTGTCGACGATTCAGACTTGGGGTCCTTAGTCGATCTTACACAGATTTGTGAGTTGGATGTGAAACCTTTTAGGATGTTTATCAGGTAAGTTAAGACAAGTATGAAATGGAGACACAAAGGATTATACAGGTTCGGGCCCTTGATAGATTGAGTAATAACCCTACGTCATGTGGTGGTTTCACTAGGTATATGAATGTTTACAGGGAAGAGAGATTATTATAGGGGCGAGTCAATCTCTCCAAATACTTCTACCTATTGTCTATTGCTTGAGTTGTTTAAGTCTTTGATCTGTGCATCTATCTCTCTCTGCTTCTGCACATCTGTCATCCTTTTATACTGAATGAAAGGATGCCAACGTGAAGCAGTTTGGGCAGTTGCTGCTACGCAGTTGCATAACCGCACTGATCTCTTCTCTGGTTAATACATGCATTTATAGATAACCACACATCTTAACTCCTTGACGGTTATCTTCATACGTGGGAGAAGAAGTTATCTTTATTCCTGGAACGTGTTTGGTAAAGCTCAAACACACTCAGGTCACCTTGATCGTGCATAGCCTACGACCTTATGGTCGCGTAAGTTCTGCGACCATAGACTGGTTCTGCACCAGCGACCATAGTGGCTGCTAGGGCACAAGTTTACATATCATATCCGAAATATCTTGAATATGATATATTAAATAAATAACTAGCTCGGGTGATAATCCTCGTCAATCCATGTACATATAATTAAGTCTTATGTATTCATGTTTAGTTAGTTGTCCAAGTCTAATACGTTTGGGTTATTGAGTCTAATATGATCTCAATCGATTGGACTATAAATACTTTATAATAGGATAGATAGATTATCTACCTAAGTATCTACTTTTGCATAGATTAGATCGAGTCTAGTTCATTGACGTAGGCGAGTGCGTCCTATTGTTCAACGTGTACAAGATCCCACTTTTCAATAAAGAGTTATGATATCTTTTGAACTATGTTTTCAATCAACTTAGGTTTCGGTATTTTCGAGTAAGATCCCGTATTCCGCATATTAGTATCTGGGTGAGCCTAGTGCAAAAACCAAGGCTAGGTCTCAAACAGATCAAATAGAGAGTTGTGCTATCTTTTGATGATCCGGGAGGATCTTTAGGTCGAGTCGCATACGGCTTCGCGACCTTAACCGTGTTCAGAAAGGTTTCGCTATCGTTCCGTGTTCGGAATTGTAATCCAATCCAAATATAGATTACTAAGTCTATCCGTTTAGGATTAGTTAGTTATACGAGTCTAATACGTTTAGGTTACTGAGTCTGATACATATTCATACGATTGGACTATAAATACCTTGTAATAGGTCGAGTTTAGATCATCGAAGAGCCATATAACTTATTTGAGTTTTAGACACTTATAATTCCTTCGACGTAGGCAAGTGTGTCTAACGTTCGACGTATACAACCCTCTTTGAAATAAAGAGTTGTACAATTACTTTGGGTTTCGGTATTTTTGAATAAGATCCCGTTATTCCGCATATTAGAATCTGGGCGAGCCTAGTGCGAAAACCAAGGCTAGGTCTCAAACGGATCAAGTTGGTATCAGAGCAACTTTCCTATCCTGTGGATGGTGAAGACTCGCCAGGGTTACAAAACTTTCGGTGAAACTCCAGGCGATCAATTGACGGTTCCTACAGCCGCGTCTTCGACAATGTCTGATGATACCTCCGTTCAAGCTAACCTAGCCGAACAAGTGGCTAAACTCTCCACCTACATGGAAACCGTGCTTGCTTGGATTAAGCAGCAGGCCATGATTGTACCTCTTGAAGTAGGGAAGGTTATGGGTGAGAAGACTGGTGAAGACTTGCGCAGGGTAGACGAAGGCGACCACAAGACCGACGATCTCGCCAACACCTCCTTAGCTGTCGGATCTTTTAAGGTTGACGCTAAGATTGATATACCCATATATGATGGGGTGATCGATGCCGAGAAACTAGATTCTTGGATCGACCAGCTTGAGACCTACTTTGACCTGAAAGGGTTCAGTAGCGCTCAAAAGGTGAAGTTCGCACCTTTGAAGATGAAGGACTACGCCAAGACATGGTGGAAGGCCCTTGTCGCTAGTGGTGAAGCTGACGACCTTGCATGGGGTCAATTCAAATGACTTCTACGACAAGAATTCTATCCGATGGGTTACCTTGAAGAGAGATGGGAGCGTTGGCATAGATTGTACCAACGGCGCGACCAGACCGTCTAAGACTATACTACGGAGTTTCGGCGACAAGCAATGTTCATCGGCATCTCACTGTCCGATCCTCAAGTGTTTCGGAAGTACACATCTGGACTTCAGAAATTGATCAGTACTGAGCTAAGTCTGTTCGGCGTCCAAGACATCGCGACCGCAAGCACAACTGCTATGGCGATCGAGAAGAAGAACAAATCCCGCAGCGACAAAAGCACGAAGGAAAGTGCGACCTCGACAAAGAAAAAGCCGAGTCCGAAGAAGAACGCTTCAAAATCGGGCATGGGTGCCTTTTGTGAACATTGTCAAGACATGGGACATACCAAGGACAAATGCTACAAGCTTCATCCTGAACTTCGACCAAAGAAAAATGGACTAGGGAAAAGAACAACCACGGCTACTGCGATGTCACCCGACAAAGAAGTTGTCCGAGTGAATTCGGTTAATGAGGCGGATACGACCTTGTCTCTGATGGCAATGCCGAAGGAGAAGGGTTCGGATCCACCGAATGACCATCACCCAACGGAGGACTTGTTCACCATCAACATCCAGGTAAAGCACGAAGTGGTCGCAGCAATATTCGATCCCGGAAGTCAAAAGAATCTCGTCTCTGCCGGACTGGTTCGGCGACTTGGTTTGAAGACAACAACACACTCGCGACCATATCCATTGGGTTGGTTTACATCCGACGTGAACCAACAGATTACGAGTCAGTGTGTGTTGAAGTTTGTGATCTCTGCACGATATATCGATGAGGTGCAATGCGATGTTGTCCCTATCGATATCTCTCAGGTGATCTTTGGGAGTCCGTATCTGTATGATCGAGACACTCACTTCGAACTTAATTACCGCAAATCAAACCAAACGAATTGTCAATGCATGTCACAAGTATGTGCTTGTCATGATTCGACCCATTGGTCAAGGTGAGGGTACTCGACCAGCGTTGTCGTTGGCATGCTGAGAGGATTCTGGTCGTTTGTCGGGACTGCTAGAGAAATACAGTGATCTGTTCGAGACTACCCAGGGTCGTCCGCCGAAACGTCCAGTCAAACATGAAATTCAGCTTGTGTCCAATGCGACATTGCCCAATCTGAGTATGAATCGCAACTCAGTATTGGAAAATGAAGAGATCAAGAGACAACTTGGTGAGTTGCTGAATGATGGTGTCATTCAACCGAGTAGTTCACCTTGTGGATCTCCTGTGGTGTTAGTGCCAAAGAAAGATGTGACTTGGCGTATGTGCATCGACTACCGAGCACTGAACAAGATCACCATCAAGAACCGCTACCCCCTTCCTCGTATTGATGACCTGCTAGACCAATTGAAGTATGCCGTTGTCTTCTCCAAATTGGATCTTAAGTCAGGTTATCATCAAGTCAGCATCTGAGAGGAGGATACGTGGAAGACCGCATTCAAAATACGACAAGGTCTGTTCGAATGGCTGGTCATGCCGTTTGGTCTCTGCAACGCCTCGGCAACGTTCATGCGTCTCATGAATGACGGATTGAGACAGTTCATCGACGACTTTGTGATCGTTTACCTCGACGACATACTAGTTTATAGTCGTTCGTGGGATGAGCACCTCATTCATGTCGAAAAGGTGTTCGAACAGCTTCGGCAACATCGACTTCGCCTCAACCGTAAGAAGTGCGAGTTTGGCCAACAAACTCTACTTTACCTCAGATTCATGGTCGGCAATGGTACATTGCAAATCGACCCTGACAAGGTAAAAGTGATTCGCGAGTGGCCACGACCGCGAACAGTTACAGACGTGCGTAGTTTTGTCGGAGCATGCCAATATCTTCAGAAGTTCATCCGACACTTCTTGATTATGGCTTCTCCATTGCATGCATTAACCAAGATCGATCAGAAGTTCGAGTGGACAAGGAAACATGAGGACACGTTTCTCTTGCTTAAGAGGAAGATCAGCGAGGCGCCTGTGTTAGCTTTGCCGAATCTGCAGAAACCATTCGAGGTAGAAACCGATGCCTCAGGTTATGCCATGGGTGCTGTGCTCAAGCAAGAAGGTCGACCAGTGGCATATCACTCCGAGTTATTCCAAGGAGCTCAGAAGAACTACCTGACGTACGATAAGGAGTTGTGCGCACTGTATCAGGCCGTTAAACATTGGCAGTGTTATTGTCGTGGTATTGCGAATACCCCGGCAGGTTTTGAGAGTGATCCTAGCGAAGATTACGCGGCGCGGGTTGACCGGATGACCGGTCCTCCCCCGCCGGACAAGTACAAAGAATGACACACGGGTTTATACAGGTTCGGGTCCCGGTGGGGGCCCTAGTCCTGTCGACGAGCTCCCGACCGGAGTCGGCTGGGGAGGCTCTCTCTGGGGGAGAGGCTTCCGGAGCACGCCTGTGAGTTTAGCTATTCCAATAAATGAATCGATCTTTTACAACAGAGGGGTACAAGGGCTATTTATAGCCCCAAAAAGCAGCAAAAAACCTAAACTACCCCGGAAGCCACCGTCGGATTGAAGGGCAAGACCGTTCTTCTCCCGGTCAAAAGCCTTGGATGCTTGACAGGTGGTCGCTAGTTCCCGAGGCGCTCCTCGCGTGACCTGCACGTGATAAACAGTTCAATACTTTACCTTTAGGAGGGTGATGAGGCCCGGGACGGCGCCGGAGGCCATGTCCCGGGAGCCAAAAGGCGGCGCCCGGGGAGGCCCCGGAGGCCACGTCCCCGGGCAACTGGCGGCGCCCGGGAGGGCACCGGAGGCCACGTCCCGGGAGCCAAAAGGCGGCGCCCGGGGAGGCCCCGGAGGCTACGTCCCCGGGCAAATGGCGGCGCCCGGGAGGGCACCGGAGGCCACGTCCCGGGAGCCAAAAGGCGGCGCCCGGGGAGGCCCCGGAGACCACGTCCCCGGGAAAATGGCGGCGCCCGGGAGGGCACCGGAGGCCACGTCCCGGGAGCCAAAAGGCGGCGCCCGGGGAGGCCCGGGAGGCCACTTCCCCGGGAAATGGCGGCGCCCGGGAGGGCACCGGAGGCCACGTCCCGGGAGCCAAAAATGCGGCGCCCGGGGAGGCCCCGGAGGCCACGTCCCCGGGCAAATGGCGGCGCCCGGGAGGGCACCGAAGGCCACGTCACGGGAGCCAAAAGGCGGCGCCCGGGGAGGCCCCGGAGGCCACATCCCCGGGTGAATGGCGGCGCCCGGGAGGGCACCGGAGGCCACGTCCCGGGAGCCAAAAGGCGGCGCCCGGGGAGGCCCCGGAGGCCACGTCCCCGGGAAAATGGCGGCGCCCGGGAGGGCACCGGAGGCCACGGCCCAGGAGCCAAAAGGCGGCGCCCGGGGAGGCCCCGGAGGCCACGTCCCCGGGCAAATGGCGGCGCCCGGGAGGGCACCGGAGGCCACGTCCTGGGAGCCAAAAGGCGGCGCCCGGGGAGGGCCCGGAGGCCACGTCCCCGGGTAATCGTGACACATCTTACCTGGACTTAGTCTCGCGGAGATTTCCCCCGACAGTTATCTCTTGGGTAACGAGACTGTTGTCCACACCGACCATCAACCGTTGCAATATTTGCAAACTCAGTCCAAGTTACAGCAAGCTTGACACATGAAGTGGATGTCGTATCTGCAGCAGTTTAATCTAGTGATTAAGTATAAGAAGGGCGTATACAACAAATTGGCGGACATGTTGTCGTGACCACCAGTTACGACCCTCTGTTTATCAGCGTTCATGCAGATCGAGCCCTCATGTCATGATGACTATGCCAATATGTACAGTGAAGACCCTGATTTTCTAACAGCATTAACTGAGCTCGAAACAGGGAAACCTACAGAGTTCGTTCGTCGAGAAGGAGTCTTGTACAAGGGCAATTTACTTTGCATACCTCGTGGAGCACCTCGAATTCAATGGATGCGAGAACCGCTCACATCGAAGGTAGCTGGTCACTTTGGGGTTACAAAGACGTTGCAAAATCTTCACCGACATGTGTTTTGGCCGCGTATGCAGCAAGATGTAGCTAGTTTTGTTTGAGGTTGTGGTCTCTGCAGCATCTCAAAACCGGCAAACCGAAAATTAGGTTTGTACACTCCTTTGCCAATTCCATCGCGACCATGGGAGAGCATATCCATGGATTTCTTAGGAGGATTGCCTAAGACCCGACGTGGCAACGACTATCTATTCGTGGTCGTTGATCGGTTCCCCAAAATGATTGTTCTTATACCTTGTCGAAAGACTATCACGGGAGAAGAAGTAGCTCGGATATTCTTTCAACACGTTTGGACACACTTCGAACTGCCGACTTCTATTGTGTCTGATCACGATACCCGGTTCCTTAGTCACTTTTGGCGATCGCTCTGGACGATGATGGACACCAAGCTAAAGAGGAGTACTACTTTTCATCCGCAAATTGATGGTCAAACCGAGGTGGTAAATTGCACAATCGTTCATCTTCTGAGAGGATATAACTCGAAGCACCCGAAGACCTGGGATGAAAGAATACCATACCTGCAGTTTGCTTTTAATCGAGCAGTGCATGGTTCAACTGGAAAGTTACCGTTTGAGGTCTGTTTAGGATTTCTACCACAGAGTCCATTCGACAAGGAGTTTGTGATCCCTACCTCAGCACAGAACAGCCTGGAAGCATCTGATCAGGATCAAGCACAAAAGTTCCTGGAAGGTATTCAATGACTCCATCGTGAGGTTGAACAGAACTTGCTGAAAACTCAACTCAAGTACAAGATCGACACCGAGTTGATGCGCAATTTCAAGAATGTGATATGGTATGGTTACATCTGAGTAAGGAAAGACTTAAAGGTGAAGGTAAGAAACTCAAACCCATTCGTTATGGTCCTTTTCGGATTTTGCGGAAAGTGGGTAATAATGCTTGTCAGCTCGAGTTATCTACATACATGGATATTTATTCGGTTGTCAATGTTGAGCACCTCAAACTCTTCGAGCCTTCAATGCTGGATGATGAGCCAGATACTATAGTACCATCTGTTGAAGACTTGGTCTATCAATAAGACGAACCTCTACGCGAAGATGTGATTCTGGAGAAGAAGGTGACTACCACCCGCAGTGGCACAAAGGAGACTTTTCGAATCGGTCGAAAAGATCAACGAGAACGTGCGGCAAAGTGGTACACCAGAGAAGATGGACAAGCCTAATTTCCACATCTCCAGTTTGATCAAGAGGTCGCAACAGGGGTTGGCTCCTTCTAAACAAGAGAGTCATGATCTGGGAGGATCTTTAGGTCGAGTCGCATACAGCTTCATGACCTTAACCGTGTTCATAAAGGTTTCGCGATCGTTCCGTGTTCGGAATTGTAATCCAATCCAAATATAGATTACTAAGTCTATCCGTTTAGGATTAGTTAGTTATACGAGTCTAATACATTTAGGTTACTGAATCTGATACGTATTCATAGTATTGGACTATAAATACCTTGTAATAGATCTAGTTTAGATCATCGAAGAGTCCTATAACTTATTTGAGTTTTAGACACTTATAATTCCTTCGACGTAGGCAAGTGTGTCTAACGTTCGACGTATACAACCCTCTTTGAAATAAAGAGTTGTGCAATTACTTTGGGTTTCGGTATTTTTGAATAAGATCTCATTATTCCACATATTAGAATCTGGGCGAGCCTTGTGCGAAAACCAAGGCTAGGTCTCAAACGGATCATTTGAATTGTGTTATCAATCACCTGGGTTTCGGTTATTCTGAGTAAGATCCCATCTTTCCACATATTTTAGCATCTGATCGAGTATAGTTGAAATCTGTCTATATCTCAATCAGATCAATAGGATAGCTAGATTATCGAACTCAAATCGAGTCTAGATTGAAGTCTTAGATACATAGCTCATCGACGTCAAGATCGAATATGTTCAACGTGTACAAGTTCCTCTTTTCAATAAAGAGTTGTGCTATTACTTTGAACTGTATTTTCGATCACTTGGGTTTCGGTAATTCTGATTAAGATCCCGTATTCCACATATTTAGCATCTGGTCGAGTATAGTCAAAACCCGTCTATATCTCAATCGGATTAGGGAATTCCATTAATAACTCAATGGAATGAATTCGCTTCCCTCCTGCAAAACCCCATTGTAAGCAATGAAGTTAGGTCAAGGGTGGCTATGGGCAAAGGTTCCCAAGAATCATTAGCATTAAAACCAAGAGAGGATGCTATGTGAGTTATTAAACCACCTAAGACTATGGGTGAGGTTTTGCATAAATCCTTGCCGATAAGTTCAAGGAGATGGGCAAAATAGGCAGCTGATGAAACATGAATTTTGCCTAACATAGCCCAATTAATTCAACCTCAGTTTCTAAAAATTTTTCGTGATTACTACCGCTTCCAAAAAATTGTCCCGGCCATGAGACACTGCAAATAGCAAAATGCCGGATTGCAAATTTTGGCTGCCTTTGATTTATCGGATCAAAAAGGATGTTGCCCTTCCTCGATTATAGCATTCCAAATTTTTCTGGGGGTGGAAATTATAGAACCATGAAAAGTGCCCCCGTGTTTTAACCCTAAAATATTTACAAATTCATCTATTGAAAAATCATAATCCTCATTTGCAAACTTAAATCTCACGCCTTCTATTTCGTCGGGAGGAATGCATAAGGTATTCTATTCAAAGGAGACTAGAATCTTCCAAACGACTTCGTGAAAAGTCAAAATTGATACCCCTATAAGTGTATCCCAACACACATTATGAATTAGGCGGAGCACATCATCTTCTATTCCTAGAGACCTAATGGCATGAACATCTAAATATCTAGTTGGACACATGGGTCTCTTTTTCAAGTGCATAAAACAAGTAAGATGATCAGGATTAGTAAAATAGATGTGCGGAAAATTAGGGTTAGAGAAGGTTTGTGCAGGCATACCTATTTGGCGCTTCGTGTTCTTCTTTATGTTGTGTCGAGGCATCGTCATTGGCATAGAAACTTCAAATCCAGAGGTGTTGAGGTGTGAGGAATCATAATCTGCAGTCGGACAGAAGTTTTGATGGTTGGATGAAGAGATCTAGGGCTTGGTTGGTGGTGGTTTTGAGGAGTTTGGGAGCTCAACAATGGTGTTTGTGTTGTTTGGAGAAGATGGGTGGCTTTATATAAGGTGGTAGGTAGGAGTTATGGTGGTATGGGAGAAGAAAAATACAAAAGAAACAAGTTTCAGCACAAAACATCCAAAAACAGAGAGGAAACCAAGCTTGGCACGACCATGGGCATGGATCATGCTCGGCTCTGTTGGAAATTGGTTTCGAGCAGTTGGTCGAACCAAGCCTGGCACGACCACGAGCACGGGTCGTGCTCGGCTCTGTTAGAAAAAGAATTTTTATTTCTTGAAATCGATCAAACTGAGCCCAGCATTGGTCGTGCCACAGGTGACAAGTCGTGCTCAGTTCAGTTGAAAAAGAAAAACTTTGTTTTTTTGAAATTGACCAAACTG
This sequence comes from Pharus latifolius, assembly GCA_019359835.1. Lineage (NCBI taxonomy): Eukaryota > Viridiplantae > Streptophyta > Magnoliopsida > Poales > Poaceae > Pharus > Pharus latifolius. Next base: position 70,759,642 of record CM033323.1, read on the forward strand.
AGCCTAGCACTAGTTGTGCCATAGGTCATGCTCAGTTCGGCTGAAAAAGAAAAATTTTGTTTTTGTGAAATTGACCAAAACCAGCCCAGCATGGGTCATGCCATAGGTCATGCTCGGTTCAGGTGGTTTTGAAAATTTTATATTTTTTTGGTTTTTTTGGTTTTTTTCAAAAGTGTCAGCCCTAGTCTATGACAAATAGGTTTTGAGTGGTCAAACGACGTCAAAATTGAGTGATTCTTGTGCCTCTGTATTTATAAAAGAGAAAACTACGTGTTAGTATACTGGGTTGACTCCCAGCTAGCACTCGTTTAACGTCCCACTCGATGGAACATTCTCGGCTGTTCAGAAATATATAGAATTGAAAGAATCGACTGAGTTCAATGTACTTACCTAGTCTCCTGCATTGTATAACTTGATGCGATGCATGTTTACCTTAAAAGTTGTGCCGTCTTGCGCTTGAAGCTCTATGGCACCATACGGGAAGACTTTTTCTATCGTGTATGGCCCAGTGCATTGCGATTTGAATTTTCCTAGAAACAATTTCAACTGCGTATTGAATTATAAAATTAAATCAACTAGTTTAAACTCACGGTTGAGGATCCACTTCTTTGTGTTGTCTTTGTAAATTAAGTTTGAGCGCCCAATCCATACGTGACGGTGCCACCACCTTCTGCAAGATCATCTTGATTTCTTTGATCGAGACTTCAACCTGTCCACTTGTTTGAGGGTGATATGCAAGAGAAAATTTATGAATAACCCCATATTTCATCAACAATTTCTGAAATTGATAATTAGTGAAATGCGCACCACCATCACTAATTACTGCTCGCGGTACACCAAATCGGGGAAAGATGACTATTTTGAAAAGTTTAATTACATGTTTTGATTCATTTGTTAGTGTTGGATGATCTGGGTGGATCTTCAGGTCAGACGTGTCAGCAGGTCAAATGCGATTCGAACTCTGTCTGATTGTCTGATTCGGTTGGTAGTCCAATATACATATAACTGAGTCCTATATGATTAGGTTTAGTTAATTGTCTGAGTCTAATACGTTTAGGTTGATAGGTTATTGAGTCTGATACGTATTCATATGATTGGACTATAAATACTTTGTAATAGATCGAGTTTAGCATCGAACTTGTTTAAGTCTTAGATACATAGTTAATCGACATAGGCGAGTGCGTCCTAACATTCGACGTGTACAAGATCCCTCTTTTCAATAAAGAGTTGTGCTATCTTTTGAACTGTGTTTTCAATCAACCTGGGTTTCGGTAATTCTGAGTAAGATCCGGTATTCTTCATATTAGTACCTGGTCGAGTATATATAGTCGAAGCCCATCTATACCTCCATCAGAGCAATCAGCATCAGAGCAAGTCTAGTCCAAAGCCTGGTCTATACTTGAATCTAATCATTGCAACAGCCTCTACCCACTGTGAAACAAAATCAACCACAACTAAGATGTAGGAGTTGCCCATAGAAGATGGAAAAGGTCCCAAATAGTCTACTCCCCATACATCAAAAAGTTCAATTTCAAGAATGTTTGTTAAGGGCATTTCATGTTGTTTACTCAAATTTTTAGAATGTTGGCAAGGATCGCATTTTTGAACAAAGTTATAAGCATCTTTAAATAAATAAGGCAAAAACAAACCTGATTACAATACCTTTGCTGTGGTTTTTGAAGCTCCGGCGTGTCTGCCACATGGAGATGAATGACAATGTTCCAAAACGCTTTGAATCTCGTGGTCGGGCACGCATCATCGAAAGATTTTGTCAATTCTCTTTTTGAAAAGGTTCGAATCGTCCTAGTAGTAGCATCAGATGTCATGGAGGAAGCACTTGCGTTGTCTATGCATCAATCTTGGAGGAAGTTCATGGTTAAATTAATAATTTGCGTAATCAGCATACCATGGTTCTTGTTGAATCAAGTAAAGGTGCTTGTTGGGTAAAACATCATTGATGTGAACGTCGGCGGTGTCGATGAGGAGTCGTGAAAGATGGTCGGAGATGACGTTCTCAGCACCTTTTTTATCTTTGATCTCCAAATCAAATTTTTACAGCAGTAAGATCCATCGTGCGAGTCGGGGCTTGGTTTCTGTCATGGTCAAAAGATACTTAAGAGTAGTGTTGATGATTCGGACTCGGGGTCCTTAGTCGATCTTACACAGATTTGTGAGTTGTATGTGAGACCTTTCAGGGCGCCCTCAGGTAAGTTAAAATAAGTACAAGCCAGAGACGCGAGGATTTATACAGGTTCAGGCCCTCAATGGAGTGAGTAATAACCCTACGTCCTGTTGTGATTTTACTCTGTAAGTAAGAGTTTACAGGGAGGAGAGATTGTTATAAAGGCTAATCAATCTCTCTATGTACTTTTGTCTAATATCTATTGTGCGACAAGATCCTTAATCTAGGTGTAGATGTCAGATCTCCGATGTGTATATCCGATCTCTCAGATATTCGCCGTAGTTGACAGTCCCTTGCTCCTATACATCTGTCATCCTTTTATACTGAATGAAAGGATGCCATGGAAAGGTAGTTCTGGACGATTGCCATAGTGCAGTTTGTGTAATTACACTTATCTCTTCACCGGTTAACATATGCAGTTATAGATAACCGCACATCTTAACTCCTTGACGGTTGTCTTCACACGTGGGACAAGTTATCTTAGTCCTTAGAACGTGTCCAGTAAAGGCTCAAACACTCCCAGGTTATCTTGGTCGCGCATAGCCAGCAACCTTCTGATCGCACATAGCCTGCGACCTCATGACCACACAAGTACTGCAATCATAAACTGACTTGGTGCCCGTGACCTTCTGGTGCACAGGAAGCTGTCCGTCTGCGACCATAGTGGCTGCTAGGGCACAGGCTTATATATCACATTCGAAAATGTTATGAACATGATATATTAAATAAATGACTAGCTCGGGTGATAATCCTCGTCATCTAGCCCCCAAATTTGAAGAGATAAAGGGATTATTACTTCAAATTTTAATCCTCATTGGATAAAGAACCCAACGCTTCGACTTCTCCAGGTGCACTGTACACCGTGTGTCGGTTCATTTCCCGAGGAAATCTCTGGGTTTATCTTGACAGGTAATCATGAAGTTATTGACTTCAAAAAAATTACAAGTGCATTTAAGAGCTCGTGGCATCCGCGAATGCGAATTGTCGCCTCCAGGCTCTATAAATAGAGGAGCTTTTCAGTTCTAAGACTCACAAGTTTCTTTGACTAAGTCTTTTAGAACCTTTTCCCAATTCCTTACTTCACATTTCCTCTTCTACTCTCATCCTAATGGCGAACCGAGACTCCAAAAAGATTGTTAAGAGCGATGAAGAAGATATGGAGATAGGAGATGAAGTTAATCAGGATCTTCAGAAGGTAATTCTCTTCTGGAATATCTGTGTAAATCTTTTCCTTGTAGCTTGACCATTTCCAAAGTAATGCATTTTGGAACTTACAGGTGCTCGAGGAACTGATCCCTCCAAAGAAGAGATCTAGAAATGATGAAGGATCCTCTAGTGGAGCGTCATCAAAAATGCTAATGGGGGCAGAGGTCTAGGTGACCACATTACCTCCTTCTCCAGCCCCTGCAACCCATCCAGTTGCATCTTCATCACCTTCTTCAGCACCTGTAGGGCCTTTCGATCAAGTCCCCTTCCATGCTTTGCTTTCTCCTCTGCTTCTTAGGTAATTATCTTCATCCTCTCTGTTTGCTACACGTTTTAGGAACTAACCCATGTATGTACAGAAGGAGAAGGCTCTTGGAGCCCCCAGCGATCAGCTTGCTGAGATGCAAGCTCTTCTGAGGGAGAATTCTAACTTGGTCAGAACCCTCAGAGAAGAAAAAGAGTTGCTGGAGAAGCGTATTGATAAAATCTTCCCAATTACTCTGCGCCAGGCAGGGTGTTATGATGGAGCTCGCGAAGAGGCACACAAGTTTCACCTGGAGAGGGATCATGCCCGAGAGCAGCGAGACCTCTCCAGTGCAATTAGGGACAACTGCTCCTTCACAATAAGACGAGGTCCACAGGCTGAGAGACGTCACCAGTTCTCTTGGGGCGGCCAGTGTTGATCCCACTGATGCCAACATGTCCTTGGGAGAACTTTGTAAATTACTTTCAGATCAAGTCGATGCTTTGGTCGCCTGTGTCCCTTTTGTATGTAAAGATGGCAAGAATTAAAGGGTTTTTTCTTTATATCATGACTCCTTAATGATCATGTATATCTTATAATCATCAATTGGATTTCTTTACATTATCTGTGTAAAAAATGGTTACATGAAAATACTTCTGCGACCAAAGCATACATAGGTAATAAGTCCTCTGTCCGAGATCAACTTAGGACAATACTTAGGTCTCAGAATAGCATTGAGGCCATAAAAAATATTGCAGTCACAGAACAACATTGAGACCATACATAGCACTGAGGTCACAGAATAGCACTGAGACCACACACAGTACTGAGATCATAGAATAGCATTGCAATCATACATGGTACTACGATCACAAAATTTTTTGCTTTCGAGATCGTAACAGTGGTAAAAATATGAGATTACCCTGGAATCATAGGGTATTAAATTCCTCAAAAAATTCTCATATAATTATCTGTACCGTAGCCCCCGAATGTAAAATAAAATGACCTTTTAACTTCAAAAAAGATGCATTTTGTTTCAAATTTTAACAGAGTTAAAGATATGATACCGGGTTCCATTCGAGAAAACACCCATTATGAGAAAACATTACAATAATGAACCTGGCGAGTAGTGGTCTTAGGCAAATAAAAGGCAGAGGTAGCTTGCTTGAGAAGCTTTAGAGAATACCCTCTTTTTTCCTTAGCCATTTTCGCCGCAAAAAACCCTCTTTGTGCACCTTGCTCTCATCGTCACCAAAGCCGTCATTTTTCCACTGATCTTAACAGCAATGGCATCCTGGAGTCGATCAATCCACCACAATGAGGAGAGCTTGATAATTCTAGAGAGAGAGGAGATCCTTCCCCCGCGGTTGCTAATCAACTGGCAGCCGGCGAAGAAGAACGAGGAAAACTCCAATCGTTCACGAGAACAAAATGGTGATCTGTTCTTGCGATGTGGGTTTCAGCTCCCAGAAAGCAAGTTCCTTCAAGATATCTTGGGAAATTATGGGCTGGAACTAGTGAATTTACACCCCAACGCTATTTTGATCCTGGCGATTTTCTAGCACGTGTGTGAGGCCTTTGTCGGAGTGCTACCCAGTGTAGATCCACTACTACAGAAGTGCATTCTACTAACCCATATTTTCTAATGGTTATAAGCAATCTACGAAAAATCCGATAGAATAGGACGACAGCGGTGGAAAAGAGGCATTTTACTATCGGTTACACACTAGTCCAACGTTAGTGAAATGCAAATACTTTTTACTATCGGTCATTACTGTACAAACTGATATAATATATTAAAAAGTACTATCGGTTTTCCATTTTTAACTGATAGTAAAATGACGCACTTTATACTATCGGTTATTACTGTACCAACCGATATAACATATTAAATAGTACTATCGGTTTTTCATTCGTAACTGATAGTAAAATTACGCACTATATACTATCGGTTCGTACTGTACTAACCGATACAATATAGTAAAGTTTACTATCGGTTATATAAAACAAACCGATAGTAAAATGACTTCATATAAACTAATGGTTATGATAGTGGGGACCTTATTTTACTATCGATTTGTATTTTTGAACCGATAGTAAAATTGTACAACTTAATTAGGTCGACCCCTGCTCTGCGCTCTGCATGTTGGAATCATTTCAGCCGCGCACGACTCCAAGCTAGAGTGATCTGGAGAAGCTAGCTGAGAGGTTGATCATATTTCCATCCCCCTCGGTATTGTCATCTTCTCATCACCTCTCTCTCTCTCTCGATCACTCTTTCACACTCTCCCTCTCTCTCTCTACTTGCAATTCATTAAACTAGATACATGTAGCTCCAAACTAGCTAGAAGGCTAGGTTGGCTAGCTAGCTATAGCTTGCTGAATTTAAGCAGCTAGCTAGCTGGCTCTTCCAATTAATGCATGCATCAAGTTAATTAGGGTTTCATATATACAAATCCATTTAATGTAATTAAGCAGCTCATGTACACACATATGGCCTAGCTAATTATGTTTCATGCATATATGCATGCCCTGAGTCATTAATTATTTATTTGAATTTGTCAATTTTGTGAAATAATTGTAGATGGACCGAGAATATTGGATGTATGGAATAAAACGTACTACTGTTGAGTATTTGGAGGGTGTGAATGGGTTTATTAAATTTGCTAAGCAAGAAAAGGTGAAGAAGGGAGAGAAAGATATGCATTGTCCTTGTATAGATTGTATGAACTTAAAAAGGTTCGGCAACTCTGATCAGATTAGGAGTAATTTGATTCGTCGTGGTTTTAACGCATGCTATACCTGTTGGATATGGCATGGTGAAGATCTTGAGGAAACGAGCACCGCTACCACTCAGCAGCACCTGGAAGTGGATTGCAGTAATGATGATCATGATCAGAACATTGGTAATGTTCATTCGGAAGTCCATGTAGATGACGACAATCTAGATGAAATGTTACGTGATGTAGAAGAAGACTACAGCGAAAACGATTTAGCTAAATTTGAGAAATTAATTGTTGATTCTGAGAAGCCTTTGTTCCCCGGATGTGCAAAATTTACAAAGTTGTCTTCTGTGTTGAGATTATATAACTTGAAGGCAAGCAACGGTTGGAGCGATAAGAGTTTCACGGCTCTATTGGATCTGTTAGCGGACATGCTTCCAGAGGGAAATGAGTTGCCAAGATCGGTTTACCATGCCAAAAAACTATTGTGTCCGTTGGGAATGGAAATCAAAAGAATACATGCATGCCCAAATGATTGTGTTCTGTACCGTAACGAGTACGAGGATTTGCATGTTTGTCCAAGATACGGTGCATCGCGGTATAAGCATGGGGACAGAATTTATCACAATGGATGTGATGAGGTAAAGAAAGGGCCTCCGGCCAAAACTGTGTGGTATTTGCCTGTGATTCCCAGATTGCAACAGCTTTTTGCAAATTCGAAAGATGCGAAGTACTTGCGTTGGCATGTTGAAGGTCGGAAACAAGACGGAAAACTAAGACATCCAGCTGATTCCATTCAATGGAGAAATATTAACAGAACATTCGGTGAGTTTGGTGGCGAAGTGAGGAATATAAGGTTTGGGCTGAGTACGGATGGTATGAATCCACACGGAAATATGAGCAGTCGACATAGCACTTGGCCGGTTCTTTTATGCATCTACAATCTTCCTCCTTGGTTATGTATGAAGCGCAAGTACATCATGATGTCGTTACTAATTTCAGGACCCAGACAACCCGGGAATGATATTGATGTGTTTCTATCACCGTTAGTCAAGGACTTACATAATGTTGGGGGAAATCTCCACGCGGTCAAGTCCAGGTAAGTTCATGATTGCCCGGGGACAGTGGCCTCCGGTGCCTGCCCCGGGCGCCGCCGTTTAGGCTCCCGGGACCGTGCCTCCAGGGTATGTCCGGGGCGCCGCCTTTTAGGCTCCCGGGACCTTGCCCCCCGGGCGAGTCCCGGGCGCCGCCATTCGCCCGGGGACAGTGGCCCCCGGTGCCCGCCCCGGGCGCCGCCTTTTAGGCTCCCGGGACCGCGCCTCCAGGGTATGTCCCGGGCGCCGCCATTGGCCCGGGGACAGTGGCCTTCGGTGCCTGCCCCGGGCGCCGCCATTTGGCCCCCGGGACCGCGCCCCCCGGCCATGTCCCGGGCGCCGCCATTTGGCCCCCGGGACGACGCCCCCCGGCCATGTCCCGGGCGCCACCATTTGGCCCCCGGGACCGTGCCCCCCGGGCATGTCCCGGGCGCCGCCATTTGGCCCGGGGACAGTGGCCTCCGGTGCCTGCCCCGGGCGCCGCCATTTGGCCCCCGGGACCGCGCCCCCCGGCCATGTCCCGGGCGCCGCCATTTGGCCCCCCGGGACCGTGCCCCCCGGGCATGTCCCGGGCGCCGCCATTGGCCCCCGGGACCGTGCCCCTCGGGCATGTCCCGGGCGCCGCCATTTGGCCCGGGGACAGTGGCCTCCGGTGCCTGCCCCGGGCGCCGCCATTTGGCCCCCGGGACCGTGCTCTCCGGGTATGTCCCGGACGTCATCGCCCTCCTAAAAGGTAAAACCCCTGTTTGTTTATCACGTGCAGGTCACGCGAGGGACACCTCGGGAATCAGCGACCACCTGTCAAGCATCCAAGACGTTTGACCGGGAGAAGGACGGTCCTACCCTTCAATCCGACGGTGGCTTCCGGGGTAGTTTAGGTTTTTTGCTTCTTTTTGGGGCTATAAATAGCCCTTGTACCCCTCTGTTGTAAAGGATCAACTCATTATTATTTGGAATAGCTAATCTCACAGCCGTGCTCCGGAAGCCTCTCCCCCGGAGAGAGCCTCCCCAGCCGACTCCGGTCGGGAGCGCGTCGACAGGACTAGGGCCCCCACTGGGACCCGAACCTGTATAAATCCTCGTGTCTTTTCTTGTGTTTGTCCGGCGGGGGAGGACCGGTCGCCCGGTCAACCAGCGCTGCGTAATCTCCGCTAGGATCGTCTTCAAAACCTGCCGGGGTATTCTTAATACCACGACAGTTGGCGCCGTCCGTGGGGACTCCGTGACGAATCGCCATGGCTCCTCCGAGAACAAGGACCCGCGCCCTTCCCGGTGACGCCGGTCCTGGTGACCTGGCGCCGCCCGTCCGGGACACTGCTGTTCCGGCGCTTCCATCCGGAGGCGACCATTCCCAGGTACCGCCTCCCACCTTTCCTCTCAATCTAGGTGCCTCCACCTCCGGGTCGCTCCCGGAGGCCGCGGGGACCTCGGCCGGGACAAGTTTCCCCCCGACGGCCCCCCCGGCTCCCCGGGACGCCCTGATGGAGGCTCTCGTAGAGGGCCAGCTCCGCGCCCAGCGCTCTATGGACGAGCTCCTCAGTGTGTTGGCGCGGCCCCCGGCCCCCACATTTTCGTCGCACGCATATCCGGGGATCATGCCCCCGTTTGTGGGATACCCGGCGGCCCCTCCAGTCTCTGGGGGGCTGTCTACCCCGTATGATCCGGCCGGGGGGTTCCCTCCCCCCGCGGGATATACTTCCGGACACTTCTCAGCACCCGGGCCTATCCCGGTGCCGGGAGGCTTTTTCATGCCCGGGCCCTTCGTGGCACCAGGGGGGTACCCCGTCCCCGGCCCGCTTCCGGGGCTGGGGGGTCATTTCATGCCGGGGGTTATTCCTACGCCGGGAGCCAGTCCCGCCCCTCGCGTTGCGTTTACCGCACCGGGGCCGGTCGACAGAGCAGCTCCCCTGCCTCAGCGAATTTCCCCCCGCATTGGCTCCCCAACCCCGGACGTCGCCGAGGGGGCTCACCCCCCACTGGTTCCGGATATCACAGGGGCTTCCCCCTTTCCAGTCCCAGTCGTTGCCGCAGGGGCCCCCTCTTCGGATCCAAGCGCCGCCCCGGGCGCCCCCTCCCCGGTTCCGGATGGCGCAGGGGCTTCCCCCTTTCCGGTCCCGGGGGCCGTCGCAGGGGGCTCCCCCCAGCAGGCCCCGGTAGCTTCCGGACCGGCTGCTACAGTGCAGGAGCTCCCTCCCCCGGCGAAGCAGGTCCGCTTCTCCCGGGGGGAGGTCAAGCGAATGCATTCTCCCAGCCGCGGGGAAGAGCTTCCCCCCGGTCGTTGTCGCAGGGAGCCTCGCTCTCGCACCGGTCGGGGGAAGAGACCCGCCGAAGAACCATCCTCCCCGGAGGGAAGCCCGGACGTCCGGGAAATCAGTCCCGGCCCCGAAGAGAAGCGTCGTCACCACCACTCTGGCGGCCCTCTTGGGCCGCTACCTGACTCGGATAATGAGGGGTCGTCCCCCGTTAAAGAAGACAGTGACTGGGGCTCCCCCCGGGAAGTGCAGGGGGCGAACCAACCTCTGTGTCGAAGACTCCGCAGCATCCGATGGCCGCGGCCCTACCGTCCCCCGCACATCGAACATTATAATGGCGAAGCGGACCCTTACGAGTTCGTGCAGATCTATTCCACAGCCATCTCCGCGGCGGGGGGGGACGAGAGCGTCCAATGCAACGTCTTCCCCCTCTACCTCACCGGCATTGCCCGCTCCTGGTTTTACAATCTGAAGGCGGGCTCCATCAAGTCTTTCTCGCAGCTGAAGCGGGAGTTCTGCACCAACTTTCAGGGAAATTACGTACGTCCCCTGGATTCTTCACAGCTATACACAGTGCGCCAGAGAACCGGGGAGACCATCAGAAGCTTCTTCAGGCGCTTTGCCCAAGTAAAAAGCAAAGTGGCCCACGTCCCGGACTCCACAGTGATCGAAGCCTGCAAAAGTGGGATCCTCCCGGGGGAACTCCACCGAAGACTCTCTCGAAGCTGCCCCTCCTCCGCCGACGAGCTCTTCAACGTACTCGAAAAGTACGCTCGCGCGGAGGAAGACGACATCTGGAAGAAGACCCAGGGGGCTCCTGCCCCCGCCGAGCGGGGGGCCCGGGATCCCCATAGGCGCCCCAGGCAGGGGGGCCGTAGCGAACCACGGCCTCGGGACACTTTTGTCCTCGAGGGCGGAGGCGGCTCGCGCGACCCCCCGAAGGGCAACCGCCCCTTTCCCAAGCCGAGAGGCCATGGGGGAGGACAGTCTTCGCGCGGCCGCGAAGGCCCCGCGGGGAGAAGCCGGGAAGGACCGTGGTGCAGCTTCCACGGGTCCAGTACCCACGCCACCCGAGATTGCCACCAGCTGCTGCAGCACTTCGCGGCGTTCCTCGACCAGCGCGGGCAGGGGGGGGGACCCCGGCCTCCTTGCCCCCTCGGCCAGCTGTTCCGGCCCTTCCCGCTCCCGCGGGGGGGTAGCAGGTGCAGGAGGGGGAGCCTTCAGACTGCTCTCCCCTTTCAAACTTCTCAGCGCCGCATCAACGTCATCGTGGGGGGGTCCGCCTCCGGGCGGGATTCCAAGCGCCAGCGCAAGGAGTACGCGCGAGAAGTTAAGGTAGTGGGGGTGCTACACGCGTCCGTGCCGCCCAAGTGGTCGGACGTCCCCCCCACCTTTACGGCGGAAGACGCGCGAGGGGTTCGCTTCCCCCACGACGACGCGCTCATTGTCTCCGCGACAATCTACAACTGCCACTTGGCCCGCATCCTCGTGGACGGCGGAAGCTCCGCCGACGTCCTGTTCCTCAAAGCCTTCAAGGAAATGCAGGTGGATGAGAAGCTCCTGCAACCAGTGGCAGGGCCTCTGCAAGGGTTTGTCCCGGGGAAGGCGATCCACCCCGTGGGCAAGGTAGATCTCCCGATCACCTTCGGCACCCCGGAGAACTACCGGACCGAGCTAGTCCGCTTCGACGTAGTGGACCTCCCCTCCTCCTACAATGTGATTATGGGGAGGACTACGATCAATCGGCTGGGGGCTGCCACCCACCAAAACTACCTGTGCATGAAGATCCCCGGGCCGCATGGCGTGATCAACGTCCGGGGGGATCAAGACATGGCCCGTGCTCTATACGAGCGAGCTGCTGCCACAATAGGAAGCGTCAACCTGATCAAGGCACCCGGGGGGGAGGCTCCCCCCCCCCGGACGTAGACGTCGCTGCGCCATCCCCTGGGAGGCCCCTCCTCAAACCGCGTCCGGAAGGGGGCCTCCGGAAGGTCCCGCTGTCCCCGGGCAGCAGGGACAAAACTGTCCAAATCGGGGCAGAGCTCCCCCAAGACCATGCAGCGCAACTCGCAGCCTTTCTGCGCGAAAACTCCGATGTTTTTGCGTGGAAGCCTTCGGACATGCGGGGCGTAACCCCCGGTCACTCCCCTGTCAAGCAGAATGTGAGACCCCCATTTGAGGATCACCTTGGTAACCGCCCAGGTAGGTTACACACAGCAGGATGTCACATGAGCTCCAAACCACACAAGCACAGTAATAACATTAAACAAGTATCAGGCCAACATGGCCAATATTACATAGCCAAAGCACCGAAAATGGCGCTAAGTAGAGTTGCTAAGAAAATAGCTAGTTTATCAGAACCAGAATCGGTATCCAAGTACCGAACACACAACATACAGCACAAAGCGACAACAAAAAGCTTGATTTCCATCCGCAGCGAGGTTGGAGTGGCTCCTCCCACATCTGACTTGACTTGGTGCGCAATCCTTCTAGAACGTGGGCTCGTCCGGGGCACTTCCATCTTCTGCCGGGAACTCATAACTGAAGGAATCGGGATCCTCGAATCCCTCTTCTACAGTTGGATGTAAATGCAAGGGTGAGCACTTGGTGCTCAGCAATACTCATTCCGGAGATTATTGTAATTATACTTATATGAGGGTGAAACATATGATTCAGGGGTTTTAGTTTCATAAGGATAGAGATATATAGATTTCCAAGTCATTTATTCAGTAAAACAGTACTTTTGTCATGAAAATGATACTTTAAACATTAAACAGGTTTTCAATAAAACATTAGATGTAGTGGTCTCCCATGAGTCACTACTTTGTTAACCGTATTATGAAAACATTCCAAAACATTACTTGCGCTATAACCCATGGATAACATCCACTACGAAAAGACTCCTGAACCTGGGAGTACAGAGTATCTGATACTTCTTTTACACTTTGCAAAGGTGTACCTCTTTTTAAATCCACTGGTTCACTCGGCTTTCAAGTCGGATCAGCTCCATGTGGCTTATACACATGTGACAAGGCCGAGATCACACAACGCTTTTACAGTTCAGTATTAACAGTATCCCTGCCCGGTAAATAGACAGTTAAGTCTCAAGTACCGTTGTGGGTCTTCCCCACTGCCTTACTTCCTAGCCTCTCTGGTCTATGTTCCCTCAGGACACATAGCCTTGGTCTATGTCCACGCGAGACATATGACCATTTAAGATTACAGCCGCTCACGGCTTAATCAGGTCTAGGGCGCCTTCCTTCTTTTACGCCTTTTCCTCTCATTATTTTTCTGAACTCACATCACTCATGGCCGAACCTTGGCCTTCCAGTTTCCACGCGAGAAACCAGACCGACAAACCATGCAGGGAACTGCTAATACCAAAAAGCTACGAAGTTGTGCCTGTCCCATACCAGGCAAGTGGTTGGTACATTTACAATTCGCATAGAGACACAGCACAAGGTTCTTGTCCTTATGAACCAATAGTGAGGAACATTCACATTCCCTGGTGCGCACCGCACCCTCTCCATACAATCCAATCCTCACTACTGATCCTTCTTATCAGTTTTCTTGACAAAACGGTTTTCATGTAACTTCTCATACGTTTGACCATTTCAAATTTAAGGTGAATATTCAGTATATGAGTCCTAGGGTGACAAAAGCATATATATACAGGTTCAATAACAAAAGGGGTTTCACGATTCTTTAGGTAATATCTATTCATGTCATTCAAACATAACTTGTATTTCAATTAAGCGTGCATAGTAAGAAACAGTGAATATACTTCATATGAAAATATTGGGTGAGACATGATCAAAGGAATGAGGCTTGCCTTGCGATGATGTGTCTAAAAACTCAGACGGATCTTCAAAGACTTCTTCCGCTCCTTCAGCTTCTGACTCTGCGGCAATCAACCAACACACAAACACATACCATAAGCATACAGAAAATAGTTTCTATAGAAAGTATTAAGTAAATAAGTCATGCATGCAGGGGAAAAGGTTAGGGCAAGGTCACAAGGGCTCTGGTCGAAGAAACGGCTAAAAAGGATTGAACGTCGAAGGGTCGACATTCAGTTCATGGCTTTGGCATAGCTTCAAACTGATCTTAGGATGGTTTTCTGGAGAAGTGATAGTAGAGAAAGTTGTAGAACACAACTCCAGGAATCTAGGGGACAAGGTGGCATTTCAATTGCTCAAACAGAAGGGGTCAAACAAAGCTAATGCCAGTGGCTGACATGCACTGACATAGTGCTGGACATGGTCAGAAACTAGGGCATGGCTTAACTTTTGATCCAGGGCTCCAATTGATGCACCACTTTGTCTGGGAGGTAGGCATTACTAACAAGAACAATATACTCAACAGGCACAAGGGCTGAAAGTGGCCTGAGGGCGGCCAAATCCGGCGATGAACTACGGTGGCTGGACATGAACTGAGCTACTGGACAGTGATCTTGGCATAGGCATAACTCACAATCTAGGCAGATCCAGGTGTCGAGCTAGTGGAAAGAATTGTTCAGGGAGGTGAGGCGAAGCTAAGGGGCAAGGTTTTAGGGGCTAGATCGGCCGGGAAACAATTCCGGCGACTGGCGCTGGAGAAGACGACACTGGAGCTTGAGGATTTTTGATACAGGGCAAAAGAGCTCAATTCCAAGCTTGGGAATGATCTCTAGGGTACAGCAAAGCTACTGGAGGGGTTAATTTCATTGGAGATCGGCCGGAGAAGCTTGGCGTCGAAGTCCGGCGAACGGCCGAGGTTCCAATTTGGGATTTCTTCGATTTGAGCTCAATTGGGGATTCTGATTCTACAGGCTTGCTCTACTAAGCTTACTGATCAACTTCTTCCACAGGATTGAGGGTTAATTTGGGCTGAATCGAACGGCATTGGGGGAACAGGGCAAATCGGGAATCCGGCGATCACCGGCGATGGGGATTGATCTGGTACAATTGGCTGCTATGACACAGAGAGGGGAACGAGGGGAACTCACTGGTGAACCTGGATTGGAGAAAGGGGCTGTGGAATGGGCTAGCACCGTGAGCTCATTCACTGGCTCGTCGGAGAAGAAAGCGAAAACGGCGAGAAACTGGAAATTTGGCTAAGTCCTGAGGTTGTGCTTCTTCACAGCACTGAGGGGGTTTAAATAGGCACGGGGACGGAGCTTGCGAGGGAAAACGCGACAACGGTTGCTTGCGCCGGGGAGAAACTTGTCAGGCGCAGGCGCAACGACGGCGACGGCGACGTGATCGCGTTTCAGGCGGTGCTGCAGCTTTGCCAGTTGCCTTGGAACTTCACCTGGAACGGCGCAGATGCGGAGGCAACAGCAAGGCTCCGGCAATGACACGTACACGCATGCAACTGCCACGGCTACGGGAGCGCGCGCGAAAATGCTGCTGGAGCGCGGCCGTTTATCCGCTGGGCGAGGCGATGCAACTGTGCTGGCACGTGCGCGGGAGGTGGCTCAGTTGTTCACAACACTGGCAACAAGAGGCGGTGGCCAGCGGCGAGCAAGCACGGCGAGAACACGGCGCGGCAACGGTGGCTCGTGCACTGGTCGTGGCAACGACCAGGCGCTGGTCGAAAGGACCTAAAAAGAAGTTTGGGCCGATTTGCAATTTCTGAAACTTGTTCCAGGGGCTGTCTTGTGAAGAAAACTTGAATAGGACTTGGGCCTGTTTGCAAATTTGGAGATCTGAGGGTCCGATCTGAAATCTGATTTCGCAGCTAAGTTGCAAAAGATTAATAGAACTTATCTGGCCAAAGTTTGGTAAGATCAGGCAAGATCTGAAGGGTTTCGACAAAATTGGGGAAAACGGTTTAGGGTAAAATAGGGTAATTAGGGTTTTAAAAATGGCGAGGGCTGAAACTCAGCTTTAGGGTGAGATTTTGGAGATGGTCCCGAAGGGAAAAATGCTCTGAACAACATTTAGAAGGGAATGGCTGAAGCAGATTAGGGTTTGGGGTCCAGATGTGGATTTTGGCTATTTTAGGGTTTGGCAAAAACAGGGGTGTTACAAATCTACCCACCTTAGAAACAATCTCGTCCTCGAGATTAGGGCAGGTCAGAGAATAGGAAGGGAAATTCTCGTCGGAGATCTTCTTCTTTTTCCCAAGTTGACTCCTCCTCTGAGTGATTGTTCCACTGAACTCTGCAGAATCGGATGGTTCTTGACTTCAGCACTTTCTCTCTGGTTTCCAGAACTCTAACAGGGTATTCTTGACAAGATAAGTCTGGTTGAATCTCAATCTCTGCAGGAGATATTTGTTCTGTTGGCTTTCTCAAGCATTTCTTTAGCTGAGACACGTGAAATACGTCATGAATTTCGGTCAGTTCTAGTGGTAATTCCAACTTGTATGCCATTTCACCTCGCTTTTCCAGAATTCGATATGGTCCCACATATCTAGGTTTTAACTTTCCTTTCATCTGGAATCTTCTAACTCCTTTGTATGGCATAACCTTGAGATACACATAATCGCCTTCTTCAAATGATAGCTCTCTTCTACGATTATCTGCATAGCTTTTCTGTCTAGATTGAGCTGTCTTCAGTTTTTCTTGTATGATCCTGACGTGGGCTGTGGCTTCTTCTATCAACTGAGGTCCTAGATGTTGTTTTTGACCTATTTCTGTCCAATACAGAGGCGTACGGCATCTTCTTCCATATAGAGCTTCATATGGTGCCATTTGTAAGCTTGCTTGGAAACTGTTGTTGTATGTGAATTCTGCATAAGGTAGAAATAACTCCCAAGAGTCTCCATAATCCAAAACACAAGCCCTCAACATATCTTCCAAAACTTGGTTTACTCTTTCAGTCTGACCTCCAGTTTGAGGGTGGTAAGCGGTACTGAACTTTAACTTTGTGCCCAGGGCTTTTTGCAATTCTTGCCAAAATCTTGAAACGAACTGGGCTCCTCTATCGGAAACGATAGCCTTTGGCACTCCGTGCAAGACAACTATTCTGTTGAGATACAGCTCTGCTAAGTCCTTAGCTGTATATAGGGTCTTCACTGGGAGAAAATGTGCTACCTTTGTTAATCTATCTACTATGACCCATATAGAATCAAATCCTTTTTTCGTCCTTGGTAGTCCCACAATAAAATCCATTCCGATTTCATCCCACTTCCACTCTGGGATTTGTAGAGGTTGTAGCGGTCCCGCAGGCTTTTGATGTTCCGCTTTCACTCTTTGGCATGTGTCACAAGTTGCGACAAACTTGGCAATTTCTCTCTTCATTCCTTTCCACCAAAAATTTTTCTTCAAGTCCTTGTACATTTTGGTGCTGCCTGGGTGTATGGAATATGGGGTTTGATGAGCCTCTTGCATGATCAGGCCTTTGATCTCGTTGTCATTTGGAATGCAGATACGGTCATTGTACCATAGGATTCCTTGTTCATCTTCTCGAAGGTTGGTTGTATCTTTGCTCTTCATATCCTCCTTCATCTCTTGAAGGTCTGGGTCAATTGCTTGAGCTTGTCGGATCTTATTCTTCAACTCACATTCCATTTTCAGGGTAGTGATGGTTCCTTGATCCACTAATTCTAATTGCAACCTTTCGAAGTCCTTGATCAGCTGTGTTGGCACTTCCAGCTGTGTTATCTGGTTGTAACGAGACTTCCTGCTCAAAGCATTAGCTACTACATTGGCTTTTCCTGGGTGATAGTGGATCTCTAGATCATAATCTTTGATCAGTTCTAGCCATATTCTCTGCCTCATATTCAACTCCTGTTGCGTGAAGATATACTTCAGGCTCTTATGATCCGTATAAATTTCGCACTTACTGCCTAGTAGGTAGTGTCTCCATATCTTCAGTGCATGTACGACAGCAGCTAACTCCAAATCATGTGTTGGATAATTCTCCTCATGAGGTCGTAGCTGTCTAGAAGCATAAGCTATCACCTTCCCTTCTTGCATCAATACGCATCCCAATCCTTGTTTGGAGGCGTCACAGTAGACTTGAAAATCCTTTTTGACGTCTGGCAGTATCAGGATTGGTGCAGTTGTCAGTCTTTTCTTTAATTCCTCGAAACTTCTTTCGCACTCCTCGGTCCAATTAAAAGGGGCATTCTTCTTCAGTAGCTGGGTCAGCGGTTTGGTGATCTTCGAGAATCCTTCTACGAATCTTCGATAATATCCCGCTAATCCCAAGAAACTTCTAACTTCTGTTGCGGTTTCAGGTTGTTTCCACTCAGTAACAGCTTGTATCTTCAATGGGTCCATAAATATTCCCTCTCCTGAGATGATGTGTCCCAAGAAAGAGATCTTCTTCAACCAAAAAGCACATTTGCTAAACTTGGCGTATAGCTGGTGATCTGCCAGTTTCTGTAGCACTATCCTCAAGTGATGTGCGTGCTCCTCCTCTGTCTTAGAATAGACAAGGATATCATCTACAAACATGATGATGCACTTATCCAGGAATTCCATAAGGATCTTATTCATTAGATTCATGAATACCGCGGGTGCATTGGTTAATCCAAAGGGCATCACTGTGAACTCATGCAACCCATATCTGGTCACGAAAGCAGTTTTAGGAATATCCTGTTCTCGGATCCTTAACTGGTGGTATCCTGATCTCAGGTCTATTCTTGAGAACACTTTTGCTTCTCTGAGCTGGTCAAAAAGGTCATCTATCCTTGGTAAGGGGTATTTGTTCTTAATGGTCATGTCGTTTAGCTTGCGGTAGTCTATGCAAAGTCGCATGCTACCATCTTTCTTCTTAACAAAGAGCACTGGGGCTCCCCATGGTGATGAGCTTGATCTGATGAATCCTTTTTCTTCCAATTCAGCTATCTGCTTCTTCAGTTCCTCTTGCTCATGACCTGTCATCCGAAACAACTTCCTAGCATACGGAGCAGATCCGGGTTTTAGTTCAATAGTGAACTCTATATCTCTATCTGGTGGTAATCCGGGAAGCTCTTCTGGAAAGACTTCTGGGTACTCATTGACAATCGGTACCTCTTCAAGCTTCACTTCTTCAATGCAGTTCAATCTCTGCAGGTGGTCGCAGATTGGAGTTCTGTCTGCATGGAATGTAACTTGCTTTCCAATAGCATTTGTCAGGGTGATTGTTTTCTTTTCACAATCCATTAATCCTTTATGCTTGGCCAGCCAATCCATTCCAAGAATGACATCTAATCCTTGAAGGTTTAGAACTAGCATGTCTGCCAGGAATTCTAGATTGCCGATACAGAAGGCAACATTTCTACAGATAGAATTAACAATCATCCTAGCACCAGGTGACTGAATGATGATAGGATGTTCTAAAGCAACCACAAGCAAGTTATTACTCAACAAGCAATCTTTTGACATGAATGAATGAGTTGCACCGGGATCAAATAAAACAACTGAAATCTGAGAGGAGATCAAGAGTCTACCGATCACGACGTCAGTTGCCTCTCCTGCTTCTGCAGCAGTCACGAAGTTGAGTCTTCCTCCGGTGGTTGGTGTTCCTCTTCCTCTGCTGATTTGGAACCTTCCTCCTCTGGCTTGTGGTGCTCCTCTGGCGATAGTTCGTGCAGGTGCGGGAGATTTGGCTGCCTGAGCTTTAGCAACATTGGGAGGTAAATGCCGAAATGGACAAGTCTCTCTGTGGTGTCCTCTTCTGCCACAATGGAAACACTCTGCATTCTTCAGCGTGCAATCTCTATAGAGGTGACTCCCTTTGCATCCGGGACATGTGAGAGTTGTTGGTGACGGAGTCCTCTGGGGTCTTGGTGGTGCGGGTGGTCTGAAAGTGGCTCTGGCATATGGCGTTGGTCTTCCTCGGCTAGAATTTCCTTGAAAAGGGTATGCTATACTTTTCCTCTTGCGGTCCTCTTCTACTATGCCTCTTTTCTCCTCCATTTTGAGCACTCGATTCACAAGGACTTGGAAGTCCGTGAACTCATGCGTTGACAAGTGATACTGATATGAGTTTTGTAGACCTTCACAAAATCTGTCGATCTTCCGCTCTTCTGTCATAATATCTTCTGGTGCATACCTGGCCAATTTGATGAATTCATGCAAATACTGCTTCACCGTCCTTCCTCCTTGCCTTAAATTCAAGAATTCTCTGCGTTTGGCTTGAATAGCTCCTTTGGGGACATGGTATTTACGGAACTGTTCCTTGAATTCATTCCAGGTAATAGAATTCTGATTAGGGTGTACCGTCTTGTAATTCTCCCACCATGCTGCAGCCGATCCTGTGAGCTGATGGGGTCCATACAGCAGCTTCTCTTCATCATTACACCTGACAGTGTCCAATTTCCTTTCAATTTCCCTTAACCAATCGTCTGCCACAATCGGGTCTTCAGTGCAAGAGAAAGTTGGAGGACGCGTCTTTTGAAAGTCTGTCAGTCTTGCTCCAATGTTCGAACCTTCCTCGCGTCGTGTCGCGGAGTTTTGCATCAACTGTTCCAGAATTTGACTCTGTACCTCTGCGGATCTCTGTCTGTTTTGCTCCATCCATATTAATATTTCTGTCAGATTTCCTCCTTGCGGTACTGAGGTCGATGAGTTTGGCTGATCTGAGTCATCTCTAGTCCTTCTCGTTGATGTGTTCCTTGGGGCTTCTTCCGAACCTTGGATTCTACCTCTGGTGTTCACCATTCTGTTCTGACAAGATAATTGAGAGAAAACTACTAATTCAAGAGAGCACAGATTGAACGCAAGCTGAAATGAAAGATCAATCCAAGAGATTGGATTGGAACATGCGATTGCTATTTTCAAAGGTTTTCCAAAGATACAAGGTTTTCACCTTTACAGCTTTAGAGTTACCAACAAACAATACAAACAAAGCAACTACCACAACAAGAGCTAAAACTAACGATTACAAGGGTTAGAGCAGAAGGGTCAAGCTGAAGAGAAAACTAGGATCTCCTCTCGGTCTTGGAAGAACTGCAAGGTTCCACTTCTTCAGGGTCTTCCTCTTCTTGATCTTCGTCGGCATCCATAGGGTCCCATTGCATATCATTGTCTTCTTCTTCCTCAGATGAATCGTTGGTGTTGCATGTAGCGATCTCTTTTCCTTTGCCTTCAGGAACTTCCTTCCCTTTCGCGAGAGTAGGATATTCTGGTGCAGGGGTGTTGATCACAATGCCACGCGAAGCAGGCGTGAAATAACCCAGGTAATCCCTAGGTCTTCCCACACTCTTGCGGGCTGTGAGTCTTATCTTCAAGCGATTCTTCTTGTTCACCGATCCTTCATCTTCGACTTCTCGTGCTCTGCTAGGTTCAGCCAACTCCTGAATTTGTTTCTCTTTCTCTTGGAGTTCTGAGCGAACCTTCGCAAGCGCTCCTTCGAGATAGTGACGGTCATCCCGAGCATTTTCATGCTCATGCAGCAACCGAGTGTAGCTCGACTCCAAAGCTTGGACTACATCTCTGGTTTTGGTCAGGATGGCATCTCTCTGGTTGGTGGAGGGATGAACAGTTCGACGATCCGATCCGGGAACTTGGTAGGGTACAAAGCAGAAAGGAGAACCTATAAGAAAATCATCGTACAGCTGGCGGATGGTACCTATAGCACGACGAGCAGCGTCTTGGATAGCATCTTCTTCTTCTTCTCTACGAGCTTCCTTTCTTGTTGATCCTCTCCCGATCTCTGGAATCTCGTACACAATCACCGAGGCACGGAAACCAAAAGGTCTACCATCGACTTCTTCTCGACGGACGTAGTATACGGGTCGCTGGTTGTCTCTTGCTCCCAGAAATTGTAACATCATCCAAAGCATCAATGCCCATGATCCCAACTCGTCTCCGTGAATCAGCTTCTTACCAGGGGCCATCTGCGATGATGAGACACGGAACACTTAAAAGTAGGAAAACGGTTTTGAAAATTTTCAAATAATACTCATTATGCTTTTCTTAAACAAATTAGGTTTTTCACAATTAGATTTTTACCAAATAATCTAGCGATTCTCTACTTTAGGGACGCCCATTCTAGTAAGGGTCACGACCTACAGTCAAGCTTCATGCTCTGATACCATTCGCTGTGAGACCCCCATTTGAGGATCACCTTGGTAACCGCCCAGGTAGGTTACACACAGCAGGATGTCACATGAGCTCCAAACCACACAAGCACAGTAATAACATTAAACAAGTATCAGGCCAACATGGCCAATATTACATAGCCAAAGCACCGAAAATGGCGCTAAGTAGAGTTGCTAAGAAAATAGCTAGTTTATCAGAACCAGAATCGGTATCCAAGTACCGAACACACAACATACAGCACAAAGCGACAACAAAAAGCTTGATTTCCATCCGCAGCGAGGTTGGAGTGGCTCCTCCCACATCTGACTTGACTTGGTGCGCAATCCTTCTAGAACGTGGGCTCGTCCGGGGCACTTCCATCTTCTGCCGGGAACTCATAACTGAAGGAATCGGGATCCTCGAATCCCTCTTCTACAGTTGGATGTAAATGCAAGGGTGAGCACTTGGTGCTCAGCAATACTCATTCCGGAGATTATTGTAATTATACTTATATGAGGGTGAAACATATGATTCAGGGGTTTTAGTTTCATAAGGATAGAGATATATAGATTTCCAAGTCATTTATTCAGTAAAACAGTACTTTTGTCATGAAAATGATACTTTAAACATTAAACAGGTTTTCAATAAAACATTAGATGTAGTGGTCTCCCATGAGTCACTACTTTGTTAACCGTATTATGAAAACATTCCAAAACATTACTTGTGCTATAACCCATGGATAACATCGACTACGAAAAGACTCCTGAACCTGGGAGTACAGAGTATCTGATACTTCTTTTACACTTTGCAAAGGTGTACCTCTTTTTAAATCCACTGGTTCACTCGGCTTTCAAGTCGGATCAGCTCCATGTGGCTTATACACATGTGACAAGGCCGAGATCACACAACGCTTTTACAGTTCAGTATTAACAGTATCCCTGCCCGGTAAATAGACAGTTAAGTCTCAAGTACCGTTGTGGGTCTTCCCCACTGCCTTACTTCCTAGCCTCTCTGGTCTATGTTCCCTCAGGACACATAGCCTTGGTCTATGTCCACGCGAGACATACGACCATTTAAGATTACAGCCGCTCACGGCTTAATCAGGTCTAGGGCGCCTTGGGGACCTTGTCCTCAAGCGCGTCACAGACCCCCAAGCCCAGGGTAAGCTCTCCCCCAAGTGGGAGGGCCCCTACAGGATCTCCGCTGTCCTAGGCTCGGGGGCCTACAAGCTCTCCAACCTTCAAGAGCAGGAGCTGAAGCACACCTGGAACTTGCGTTTACTTCGCAAGTTCTACGTCTAGCCTTACGGGCCTGTCCCCTCCCCCGGAGCGATCACGCCGGAGGGGGAGGAGGGACACTGTAGCTTCCTTTTTCCCCCCTCCTTCGCGGTTTCGCAGGGGGGGGCTTTGTATATTTTGTTAATAAATGCATAGCCTTTGTTCTTCAACTGCCTCATTGCAGGTTTTTCTCATTACCGCCCCTAGCAGGCGATGCCCTCCCCGCGAGGATGCCCTCTCCGCGAGGATGCCCTCCCCGCGAGGAAGTGGGCCAGCCCCAACAAGTCCCTACAGCGGAGCCTGCACTCCCGTAAGGTGGCTTACGATCAGCCCTCGTGGACTGAGGGTGTAAGCGGCAACCCGGTCGCAGTGGCCGTGGTAACGAGTCACTTTGGGAGACTAGTCCCCTGCCCAAACACTCAAGTCCCGTCTTCGGGCATTTCCTCCTCCAGGAGTCGACATTATTCCCGGCTCCCCGTTCTCACGGCGACCGGAAGATCAGCCCCTTGCGGCTTGATTGGATCTATCTTCCTCCTCCGGGAGTCGACGTTATTCCCGGCTCCCCGTTCTCACGGCGACCGGAAGATCAGCCCCTTGCGGCTTGATTGGAAATACCTTCCTCCTCCGGGAGTCGACGTTATTCCCGGCTCCCCGTTCTCACGGCGACCGGAAGATCAGCCCCTTGCGGCTTGATTGGATCTACCTTCCTCCTCCGGGAGTCGACGTTATTCCCGGCTCCCCGTTCTCACGGCGACCGGAAGATCAGCCCCTTGCGGCTTGATTGGATCTACCTTCCTCCTCCGGGAGTCGACGTTATTCCCGGCTCCCCGTTCTCACGGCGACCGGAAGATCAGCCCCTTGCGGCTTGATTGGATCTACCTTCCTCCTCCGGGAGTCGACGTTATTCCCGGCTCCCCGTTCTCGCGGCGACCGGAAGATCAGCCCCTTGCGGCTTGATTGGATCTATCTTCCTCCTCCGGGAGTCGACGTTATTCCCGGCTCCCCGTTCTTACGGCGACCGGATGATTATCTCTCGAAGACCTTATTCCCGGCTCCCCGTTCTCACGGCGACCGGACAATTGCTTTACGAAGATATGGGTTTCTCAGATATATTTTCCCCCGGAAACATTATTCCCGGTTCCCCGTTCTCACGGCGACCGGATGAAGTCTCCCGGGAAGCTCCCCTCCGGAGGTCTTATTGGCTTTTCATGAGCCCCTTCCGCGCCTTGTTCCCGGTTCCCCGCTCTCCCGGCGGCCGGATGAACCTCTCCCGGTGCCCCCGGGCACCCCGGAAGGTCCCTCCCTCGGAAATCCTGTTTTTACAATTTTCTAACTTAGAAAATATTTCTACAGGTTATGCTCCCCCCGGGGACCCTGTTACCCCCACAGCACGCGGAGGCCTCCTCCCACCCGCTGTGGGCGGGGGGGGACAGGGGGCCCCCGGGTCACCCACGAAGAAACTTAGCTCATCCTTGTTAAGATGAGTCGTCCAGACCATCCAAGAAGAAGAAAATAAAGAGGCGCAATAAAAGGAAACAATGCGCTTTATTGATCAACAAACCCGGAGGACATCTTCCCCCTCCGGTGGGTTTCGGAAATGATACAACCCGGGTCCTAACCCGGGGGATTTTCTACGAGCCTAAGGCCCCTTCGCCTAAAGCTCCCGGAGGCGCTCCCTCAGCTCCCGGGCCAAGTCCCGGTACTGCGCCTGGATGCGACGCTGAGAGTCCCGAAGTACGTCTTCGGGCCAAAACTCGTACCCAGCCGGCGGAAGTATCTGGAGAGGAGGTATCATCTGGGCCTTCGGGCGCGGGGGAGTTAATTCAGCACGGCTGTTGTCAAAATTATCCAAGTGCCACTCCGGGCGCCACCTCAACCGGACAGGCTCCCGGGCAGTACCCCCGTCGCGCTCCCCGGAGACAAGGCTCAGCAAAATCAAAGCCGCTTGGGCGTCCCCCGGAGAGCCTCTCCCGGACCGTTGCCCGGGAGTAACCCCCCGGGAACCCTGGTAACATTTCATTGCAAAGAGAAAAATTTCAAATATATTTCATTGCAAAATGTTTTTGTACAAGTGCCCGGGGCTTCTCCTAAGAAGCTACCGGAATCAAAGTGTCTAACAAAATAAAAAGGGGTCCTAGCTAAAGACCCGGGGGAGGCTCATACTTTAGCATTGGGGTCCTCCCCCCGGGGAGCTTCCTCCGCGGCCGGGGCAGGGGCATCCGCGGCCGGAGGCGCCGGTGTCGGGAACCTCGTCCGGATGATCCGGTCGTAGAACCCCTCCGCCAGCAGCTCCACCTCCCGGCGCGTTGGCTCGAAGGCCTCCGGGAAGCTCCGGGGGATGCGGCCCCCGATCGCCCGGGCGCCGACCCCACGGTAGTCAACGAGCCCCGCGGCGGCAACGATGACGGGGATCGCCCGGCCCCGTGCCCGGACGTCCACAGCCTCCGGGATGGCGGAGACCTGTGCGTTAAGAAAACGCACAGCCTCCGCGAGGGTCGCCGGGAGCACCTCCGGGCCGCTCCCGGAGCCCAGGCTAACGCCAAGGCTTTCCAAGGCCGAGCTCTCCGCCTCCTTGAGCAGCCGGGTGACCCGCTGCTCAAGGCCCCAGGTAACAGTCGCTACCTACAAAATACATAAAGAGTTAGAAAATTCTCAAGTGCAGGAAAAAAGCCAAGGTGTTGAGAGCTCGGGTTACCAGGGCTCCGAGGGACTCGAGCCCCTCAAAACGCTCGTGGAGCGTTCCTCCTGCTACGAAGGCCTGCACCTTCCGGTTGTGCAGGCCCTCCGCGTAGCGGGCCACCTCCCCCGCGGGAAGTAGGGAGGTATCTTGCCCGGCCCTCCTGTCGCGGCCGGGAGAGGGCCCCCGGACCTCGGAATCCGGGAGCACGGCCGGCGTCGCCGGCGTCTTTGTCGACGAAGTTTCCTCCAAAGACGAAGACGAAGATCGGGTGGGGTTCTCCGCCCGGGGGGGGATCATCGGGCCTTTCCCCGCCCCAGGCCGGAGGGCCCTCGGAGCCTCCTGCTCCGGGGGGACCTCGAAGACTGAGGGGCTCCCCCCCTCCTCATCAACCGGCCAGAGGCACGGAGGCGCCGCCTCCGAAAACCTCACCTCTAGCCTCTCCGGCGCCAATGCCGCCGGGAGAGGCGAGAGAAGCGTCACTCGAACTGGCGACGGGGCGTAGTCCGCGGAATCGGACCCCGCCCCGCCGGTAACAACCTCCTTCCCCCGGGCCTCGACGGGGGCCTCCGGGGGCGGAGGCGTCGCCTCTGCCCGGGGCGCCGCCCGGGCATGTTCGGCTCCGGGAGCCGCGTCCCGGGCCCTCACCGGCGTCGTCGCCGGCGTCGTCGTCGGGGCGGGGGTCTTTTGGACCCGGGGCCTTTTGGGCTCCGAGCCCCCGGCCGCATCCTTCCCCCGCTTATGAGACCCGGGGGTGGGAAGGGGCTTCCTCTCCGGAAGCCTGAGCCCGTAGGCCTCGGCCACCAGGTTCCGGGGAGGCCCCTCCCCCACGAGGCGCACGATGCGCTCGTGTTCGTCGGCGAAGTACCTCCCCAGGAGGTGCTCCGCCTTGTCCCTCGCCGCCGGGTACGGGCGCACTGCAAGAGGTAAAAAGTTAGTCAATTTCTCATAAAAAACTGCAAGTACAAAAATGCAGGGGACTTACGCCGCGTCACCGGCTTGACCGGAGGCCGCTGCTCCGGGCCCATGCCGATCCCCCTTCCCCCGCGTGAGAAGGGGGAAAGCCGCAGGAGCGCCAGCTCCTCCGCGGCGTCCCGCATCGAGCGGGCCTTCTTCGTCAGAACCACCTTCCCGAGGAGCTCGAACTCCTCGTCCGTCCACACCGGCGGCTTCGGTGCGGATGACCGGCTGTAGGTGGGAGGCTCCGGGGCGTAGACCACCGCCTCGTCCCGGACCCGGAGGTAGAACCACCTCCGGAGCCAGTCCCCCCAGTGGTCCCGGGAGGCTGCCGCCGGGTAGTCCGCCACCCGGGAGGGCAGCATCTGGACCATCACCGAGCCGAAGGGGGACTTCGGTCCTCCCTTCACCAGGTGGGAGCTCCGCGCCGCCGGTTCATAGAAGTACCGGAAGGCGCGGAGGGTGGGCTCCCGCCCGGTCGCTGTCTCGTAGAGCCATATAAAAAGGCCCATACGGACGAGCGCGTTCGGGGTGAGGCGGTTGAGAGCCACCCCGTACTCTTTGAGAAACTCCCGGAGCATCGGATGCACCGGGAGCCGGAGCCCCGCCTCAAGGAAGGCCTCGAAGGCCACGACCTCTCCGGGCCTGGGGCGGGGGGCTCCGTCCTTCTTTAGGGGGACCTAGATGTCCCCCTCTTCAACGACGCCCTTCTTGACCAGGGACTCCACGTCCGAGGCCGAGAACTCGGAGGCCCAGAGGAAATCCACGGGGATTTCCTCCGGGGGCACCTCCGTGGTCTTCGCTCGACCTTTGGGCGCCATTAGGTCAGTTCTTTCTTTTTTGGGTGGCTAAGTTTTCAGGTGGCTAAGTCAACAACTCCCGGACGCTCGCTACCGGAGAAGGCTACCGGAGAAGCTACCGGAAGAGCGCTACCGGGAGAGCTGAAGCTGGAGTTGAAGATTTGGAATGAGCTTCCGGGGCCCCCTAAGGCCCTATTTATAGAGGCTGGCCGTGATCTAGATGCGCGCCACGTGGCCCCCTCGGGGCAATCTGGACCACTGAAATTCAAACCGTGCACGGGAAACGAAGGGACAGGCGCGTAAATCGAGGTGCCGGTTCGAACCGCGCGTGCATTTATTGCGAAAACGGCGCGGCCATAAAGCGCCCGGCACAGAAACCGAAGCGTCGCCGGGGGTCCGGTGATTTTCGTCCAGAGGTTTCGCCCGAAGATTTTCCCGGTACCGTAACCATTCCCTCCAGGGGCTCAAACTTCATCCCCGGAGGGCATGGGGGCTGCTGTTGGGGGAAATCTCCACGCGGTCAAGTCCAGGTAAGTTCATGATTGCCCGGGGACAGTGGCCTCCGGTGCCTGCCCCAGGCGCCGCCGTTTAGGCTCCCAGGACCGTGCCTCCAGGGTATGTCCGGGGCGCCGCCTTTTAGGCTCCCGGGACCTTGCCCCCCCGGGCGAGTCCCGGGCGCCGCCATTCGCCCGGGGACAGTGGCCCCCGGTGCCCGCCCCGGGCGCCGCCTTTTAGGCTCCCGGGACCGCGCCTCCAGGGTATGTCCCGGGCGCCACCATTGGCCCGGGGACAGTGGCCTCCGGTGCCTGCCCCGGGCACCGCCATTTGGCCCCCGGGACCGCGCCCCCCGGCCATGTCCCGGGCGCCGCCATTTGGCCCCCGGGACCGTGCCCCCCGGGCATGTCCCGGGTGCCGCCATTTGGCCCCCGGGACCGTGCCCCCCGGGCATGTCCCGGGCGCCGCCATTTGGCCCGGGGACAGTGGCCTCCGGTGCCTGCCCCGGGCGCCGCCATTTGGCCCCCGGGACCGCGCCCCCCGGCCATGTCCCGGGCGCCGCCATTTGGCCCCCGGGATAGTGGCCTCCGGTGCCTGCCCCGGGCGCCGCCATTTGGCCCCCCGGGACCGTGCCCCCCGGGCATGTCCCGGGCGCCGCCATTTGGCCCGGGGACAGTGGCCTCCGGTGCCTGCCCCGGGCGCCGCCATTTGGCCCCCGGGACCGTGCTCTCCGGGTATGTCCCGGACGTCATCGCCCTCCTAAAAGGTAAAACCCCTGTTTGTTTATCACGTGCAGGTCACGCGAGGGACGCCTCGGGAATCAGCGACCACCTGTCAAGCATCCAAGACGTTTGACCGGGAGAAGGACGGTCCTACCCTTCAATCCGACGGTGGCTTCCGGGGTAGTTTAGGTTTTTTGCTTCTTTTTGGGGCTATAAATAGCCCTTGTACCCCTCTGTTGTAAAGGATCAACTCATTATTATTTGGAATAGCTAATCTCACAGCCGTGCTCCGGAAGCCTCTCCCCCGGAGAGAGCCTCCCCAGCCGACTCCGGTCGGGAGCGCGTCGACAGGACTAGGGCCCCCACTGGGACCCGAACCTGTATAAATCCTCGTGTCTTTTCTTGTGTTTGTCTGGCGGGGGAGGACCGGTCGCCCGGTCAACCCGCGCTGCGTAATCTCCGCTTGGATCGTCTTCAAAACCTGCCGGGGTATTCTTAATACCACGACA
Source organism: Pharus latifolius (assembly GCA_019359835.1). Taxonomy (NCBI): domain Eukaryota; kingdom Viridiplantae; phylum Streptophyta; class Magnoliopsida; order Poales; family Poaceae; genus Pharus; species Pharus latifolius. The sequence goes on from CM033323.1 coordinate 70,788,721, forward strand.
CATAAATTGTGGAGCAAAGGGGTGCGGGTGTGGGATGCACATAAGCGAGAGAATTTCATGTTGCGGGCCATGATATTTTGTACCATAAATGATTTCCCGGCCTATGGAAATTTGTCGGGGTATAGTACGAAAGGAGGCAAGGCTTGTCCTATTTTCCTGGATGAAACTGAAAGCATGTGGTTATCGAACTGCAGAAAAACAGTGTACATGGGTCACCGCAGATTCCTTCCGATGCATCACGCCTACCGTAAGAAGAGGAAGTCATTCAATGGGAAGCCTGAGAAAGGATCAGCCCCAGTGTTTGTGACTGGTAAGGAGCTTTAGTTGCGCGTGAAGGACATCAAAGTTGAGTTCGGTAAATGTTCTAAACCTCCAGGAAAAAATGTTTGGAAGAAGAGATCGATTCTTTGGGATCTGCCATATTGGGAGCACTTACAAGTTTGACATTACATTGATGTCATGCACGTAGAGAAAAATATTTGTGATAGTTTGACTGGTTTGTTGTTGAACATTCCAGGAAAGACAAAAGATGGCATCAACGTTCACCGTGACATGCTCAACATGGGTATAAGGACTGAGCTTGCACCGTTGGAAAAGGGAAAGCGGACATACCTCCCCCCGGCCTGCTATACTTTGTCAGAAAGAGAAAAAACAGAACTCTGTCAGTGCCTACATGGTGTCAAAGTTCCATGATTGTCATGTACTGATGTCACAAATGCTTCCCATTGCTATCAGAGGCATTCTCCCAGTCAAAGTCAGAGAGACAATTACAAAGCTATGTTATTTCTTCAACACAATATCTGGCAAGGTACGTAAGCGTGTACTCCTAGCAAGTTAATTAGCTCCATTCGTGGAACTTGTCAGATTTTTTGGATCTGAATATTTGCTGCAACTGTGTCCTTGCAGGTAATTGATATGGATGGACTGGACGATTTGCAACGCGATGTGACTACCACTCTTTGTCAGCTGGAGATGTATTTCCCTCCATCCTTTTTTGATGTTATGGTCCATCTAATTGTTCACCTTGTCAGAGAAATTAAGTTTTGTAGACCCGTGTTCCTGCGCTACATGTATCCATTTGAGAGATTTATGGGTATCTTGAAGGGATATGTAAGGAATTGACATCGGCCTGAGGGCAGTATCATTGAAGGTTATGCCGCCGAGGAGGTGATCGAATTTTGCACCAACTATATGGCCGGGGTTGACCCAATTGGCGTTCCTACGTCCCGACATGAGGGCAGGCTTTAGGGCATTGGAACGATTGGATTTAAAGCAGTCGTCCCCTCTAGTGATCTGTTTGCAAAAGCCCATTTTTGGGTCTTACAGCACATGATGGGGGTGGAGCCATACATACACGAGCACAAGGAAATGTTACGGAAACAGAATCCCTCGAAGCCAGAGATTTGGGTCACCAGAGAACATAATAGGAAGTTTGCTGGGTGGATCGAAAATAGAGTCCTGCAAGCTTCTGAGGGCGACGTAGATGAAGTTGTTACATGGTTGGCCAGAGGGCCTAGATTTACTGTAGGGACTTGGCAGGGGTATGACATCAACAGTTATTCATTTTACACAAGAACTCAGGACGAGAAGAGTACTATGCAATGTAGTGGAGTGACACTACTTGCTATTTCGGAGGATGCCAGGGCAGTAAGGGCACTCAACTCATATTACGGTGTTATTGAGGAAATATGGGAGCTCGATTATGTATTACTTAAGATTCCTCTGTTTCGATGCCAATGGGTTGAAATCCCTCGAGGTGTTAAAGTCGACAATTATGAGTTTACTCTCGTCGATCTCAGTAGAGTCGCACACCAAGATGATCCATTTATACTTGCTGAGCAAGCCACACAGGTGTTCTACATCGTTGACCCGGCCAACCCAAAGTTGCACGTTGTCCTTCACAGTAAGAGACGTATTGTTGGGGTCGAAGACGTTGTGGAAAGAAGGAAGACGCCCTATTCCACATTAAGTCGTGCGCGACTGTAATCAAGAGAGGCTATGTGTCTTGCGAGAACATAAACCCAGGATAGGAAGTAAGGCAGTGGGGAGGACCCACAACGGTACTTGAGACTTGATTGTCTATTTACCGGGCAGGGAATAGTTAATGCTAGGACTGTAAACTGTTGTGTCATCTCGGCCTTGTCACATGCGTAAGAGTCGCATGGAGAGGTACCGACTTGAAAGCCGAATGATCGGTGGATTAAGGTGGTACACCTTTGCAAAGTTTAAAAAGTATCGGATACTCTGAGCTCCCAGGTCATGGAGTCTGCGCGTTGTGGATTCTATTCATGTCGATGCAGCACAAGTAGCTCTTGGAAGATTTCTCACAAAATCTGAATAAAGTGGTGACTCATGAAAGACCGCCACACACAACATTCTCTGAAATTCTAGCTTAGGATTTGAAAAGCCCTGCTTTTGAAAATAAAGATCTTTTCTTCAAAGACTTAGCGTGAAAATCTATTCTATGTACTTATATAAAACTAAAGAGCCATTCCTTGAGAATTTCCCCCCATCTATATATACTTGCATTCTTATTTGGGACTTGTTGAGCACTATGTGGACAACGTGCTCACCCTTGCTTTTACAAACAAATTTAGAAGAAGGATTCGTCGACCCTGAATCTTACGGTCTTGAACCCAATGTGGAACAAGAAGAAGAAACTGAAGGCCCAGCTTGTTAGAGGGTTATGTACCAAAGTAGAGTTCGATGTGGAGAAGGCCCGTATAACACCACTGCTGCAGAAGAAGAAGACTGATGAAGTCCTTTTGTTTATTATTGTTGTTTTATTTTGTGCCGACCTTTGTGTCGAAAACTCCTTAATTTGTATCAACATTTAAATGCGTCATTTTGGCGCTAAGTTATTGTAATATTGGTCCTTGTGATCAGCACTTGTTTTTAATTACTCGCATTTTTATATAATGCATCTTGTTGTTGTGAGCTGCAATGTGCCATTTTTGAGTGCAATCCACCTGGGCGGTTGCCACCGGATTCCTCAAATGAGGGTCCCACAATTGGCGAGGCATTGGGCTCGTACATACAGTGGCCCAAGAAGGTTGTTAGACTACAGGAGGTAAATCCTAGCCATTCTAGCTTACAACTCAGTTAATATACTCAATTTGTAAAATCTAACTTATGCGTTTGTACTTAAAGTGGACGATGGATACCAGCTCACTTCCTGAGGACACCACCCCCGCCACAACGCATGAGCGAACTCCTTCGGCCCCCATGCCTCCTCCCACGGCCTCAAACCCTTTGCCATCAAATGAGGCCGGCGGCACCACACCCCAACCTTCGAAGGTATACACTCGCTCCCCGCCCAAAGGCAAGGGCAAGGCCAAAGGCAAGGCCAAACAAAGCCAGCCGGTTACGTTCAAGAACGGGTCCCCACTCGTGTCGGAGTACCTTCTGCGCTATATGGATCAAATAACCAGAAGTCTCCACGAGTGGTACCTGACCCGGTCTAGGCGCCACATCAACTTCTTGGTTCACTTCAGGCCAGCCCATTTTCACCGTGAGCCGGGGAGCATATCGGTGGCCCACGAGGATTTGTTCGACCTCCTCAACTGGCGGGAGCTTGATATGTCCATCATACGGACTGGAGTCCTGTGAGTTTGCTGTTGTCTGAAGTTATCACAGTTCGTTTCATAAATCTAATCACTTTGTATGCACTACTTACTAATGTCTACTTTGCATCCAGGTGCATGTATAGGCTGGCGTCGATGAGGGCATGTGACAAGGTGGGTTTCCTCGACCCAAAGAAAATAAGCCTCACGATGCTAGAGCACGACCAAGCACATGCGGAGGAATACATATCAAGGGCACTACTAGCGCAGCAGGACCGAGAGTTCATCCTTGCGCCGTACCACCAAAGGTTAGTGCATTTCCTACTAATTTAACTCATTCTTGTATGTTACGCCTAACATATGTATGAAACGGTTCGCTTTTATATGCAATGTAGGGGCCACTGGGTCCTCGCCGTCATTTGCCCATGGATGAATGAGGTCTATTACCTCGATTCGATGAGTGACAAGGTGGCGCATGTTTTCACCCTCACATGGCACATAGATGCGTAAGTAACATAGTTGTTTTAGATTTTTCTCTGACTAGCTAATTAATGATAACATATTAACCTGCAATGCTAAATTAAATACAGGGCTTTCAAAAATTATGCTAGTGCTGGAGGGAGGCATGACGCGTCGAAGGGCACAACAATTTCTTGGAAAGAATATGAGATAATTAATACGGATGGAAGTACTCATGATGAGTCTTTTAATTTAAGCTTAATTAGTTTTTTCGAGTTAATGTGGATTTATGTCTTTGCATATGCAATTTTCCCAGTGCCATCAGCAGCCACAATCGTGGGAATGTGGCTATGTCATGAGATTCATGTATGACCTGATCAGGAGAAACTTTGCCCAATTCCCTAAGGTAACTATTTTTCCTGACTCAAAATCGAACTTTAATTGGATGTGACGTACGATACTAACTTCATACACGCATATATACAGAGCGCCATGTTGAAAGAGCAATATGAGTTGCCTCAATTGAGGGAGCTGCGACCAATTTGGGCTCAATATGTCATGGAAGAAGTGGCTATCAACGATCGATTGTAACTGACTTGTGTAATATATATTGAATGTGTTGATTGTTGTATTTGTGAATAAACTCAATATATATGTGAATAGATTCATTAATGTATTTGTGAATGAACTCTATCAATATGTGAATAAATTCAATTTGTCCAATGCATGTGTATATTACTGTATTAGTGTATCTGTGAATAAATTCAATATGTTAATATTGGTGTATATTTGTAAATATTGGTTTATTTGTGAATGATCCAATGTATCTCTGTATTGCTGTATGTATAGGTGCAAGATTCCAGTACTAACCGTGTCGAGTACATAACTGATAGGAAACACTACACAGTACTATCGGTTATATACTACAACCGATAGAATAAATATTACAGTACTATCGGTTCATATACAACAACCGATAGAATAAAGTTTCCAGTACTAAACGTGTCTACACAATGCTATCGGTTTAGATCCCAGCCGATAGAAAAAACATACACATTACTATCGGATTAGATCCTAGCCGATAGAAAATACCTACACAATACTATCGGTTTATATTTGAGCCGATAGAAAAAACCTACACAATACTATCGGTTTAGATCCGAGCCGATAGAAGAAATAGTCGATAGCGATTAGTGAACGTTGGGAATGTAGATGTTTTACTAACGGTTTTCAACCGATAGTAGTGTGCTACGTTTCTACTATCGTGCCGATCACTATCGGTAAGAGAACCGATAGTAGAGTGGATTTTTAACCGATAGTGAAAAACATTTCTGTAGTAGTGATATCTTCCGACGCTTCTACTTCTCGGCATGGTCGAAGAGCGCCAATGCCGCTCGATGCATATACTTCTGCAGAAGGGAGAAGAAAGACTACCCCTTTCTTCCTCTGTGGGATTCTGTGCACGGATGGATCTAGAAATGGTTCTACTGCACCCCTCCATCGAAGAGTAGTATGTGGTTCGAGAATCATCAATCGGAGAAGAGCAGTGAGATGGACACCGTTCCTGCTTTGAGCCAAGAGTTGAAGAAGCAGGCCCAAGCAATTCTTCACTTAGTTCACCAAGGGTTAACTGCACGAGATATCATTCGTGACTTCGTGAAAAATACGATGAGTCCCCTGCGGAAGAGGGAACATCTCGCTTGGGAGGTGGAATCCATAGCGGACAACACCTTGGATTATAATACTAATATGTTCTCTGATCCACAAAATGTGCAATGTTACTAACGAAAAACTTCATATCAAGTAATTTGCTCTTTGTGATGCAATTATGTCCTTGTCCGAGATTGAGAGAAGGACAAACAACCTTCTGAGGCCATATAATGCGACGACAAAAGGAGCTCGAGGATCACCCCGAGCTCAGAGTTTAATCAACAGTGGTGATGATCTTAGACAAGAACGTCAAAAGGTAAATCTTCTTTCAAGTAACGTGGCCAAGAACGCCTATTGATTTTAATCATCAAATCAAAATTTTTGAAATGATGTAGCTGCTGAAGGGGCAAATTGCCAAGAACAAGCGTTCTGGTGATGATGCTGGGCCTTCTGGGAGGTCAGCATCGAAGAGGGTAAAAAGTACCTCTTCTAAGTCGAAGAAGGAGAAGGAGCCGTTCCCTGAAACATCCAAGAAGATCATAGAATGGGCTTCTTCAAAGAAAAAGAAAACAACCGCGAAAGATACTGCAGTAAGATTTTCTCTTCCCCCTATTATAACAAATACGAATATGAGTCACTTCTTAATCGTATAGGGTGAGGGGAGCGAGGATGAGGAAGACAAAGTTCCTCTCATCCATCGTAAGAGGAAGGCGACAAGCCCTCTAGAAATTGACATTCTAGAAAGGCCATCCTCTCCTACCGTCGCCGATATCTTGTCCTCCATGGCGGAGGGAACCATTGCGGCGGTGGATCTAGTGATCGCAAAAGAACTTGCAGTCAGGGAAGAAGACCCCAATCCTGAGATTGCAGTTTTAACTACCTCATGGTTGGTAACACCCCCTTCGAATACTAAAGGGATAGCTATAGTAAGAATTTCACAACTACACAAGTTTTTACTTCCTTGCATATACCAATTGTATTTTGAACATGCAGGAGGAAGAAGACACTGTCTTGTTCAAAAAGAGGAAAACAAGGATAGACGACGATGACACTTCAATAGGGGCACCCAGTGGGCTTCTTTCTCCCCAGAGCGCATCACCGAAATGCATAGCTATGATGGGGTTTTGACTCAAGTAAGGATATCACATCTTGCCACATCATGTTTGTTTGAAAATATGGATGTCACAAGTCATAATATTTTTAGGACCCCTGTGTCTAGCGCCCTACCGACCTCCTCAAGAACCGATGCAACAACTTTGGAGGTCGAGGGAGACACAAGTGTGAGCACAATGGCTGAGGCAGCCTCTTAGCTCATTGTGGAGGAAATAATTGCGGACCTCCAATCTCAAGGGATGGAAACCGCAGCCTTGACCGCATGAGTGGACCAGCAAGAACAACTATTTGCTGCTCCTGTTGTCAAGGAAAGAACTGGTCTCGAGGTTCAACCTTTGAATTAACCCGAGGATACTTCTTTCAGCAATTTCATAGAAGTAAGTAAAATTCATTTACCTTTTTTGGAATTGCAAATCTTAGGAATGTTCAAGTTTAAACAACAGGTATTACTGTGTTTCAGGATCTGACCCGTGTGGCGACCAAGTCAAAAGCTCTAGCGAAGCACATTGAGGTCACGCAGCGGGAGATCAGCCGACTACAACAGTAAGTATCCATATACTGTTTATACCAATTTGAACTTCATCTAAGTATAACCACTGCCTTCCTTGTCACAGGGAAAATGCTTCCTTGACAAAGAGCATGGCTGATCGGCAAAATCAGGGAGAAGTTGCGGCCGCGAGACTTTCTTCTACTAAGTAAGAATGTCACGAGGTGTAGTTAAAGCTTTCCTATATGTTTGCTTCCGGTCAGAAGGAATTATTTCTTTACATGAACTGTTGTAAAATCAATTACTTTGCTCATGTAGTACAAGAGGACCAGATAAACTCCCTTTCAAAAGACAAAAATGACCTTCATGCGACCATTGAGCTCCAAAGCTCAAAGATTGACACTGTTTGCTAGGAGAATGGAACCTTGAAGGCAATAATTTCATCCTACAGCAGCGTTCAGTCGGAAACCTTCGAAAAACTGAAGATGGTTGCGAATTTGCTGAAGGTTGACATCATTGAGCCTCAAAAGGACCAACTAAGCCTCAGCGAATCATGCAAACTGATCGCAGCACAAGCTGAGTCACTTCTCAAGTATCTTCCTGAAGATATCAAACGGCAGGAAGAGGCCATGAAGACCAATGCAAGATTTGTAGCCTCTGCCATTCTCTACAAATTAAGACATCACCACGGTCCAAATTTGAATTTGAATCTGGTAGTGGGAGATGCAGAGATCAAGAGTGAAGATCAACTTGAAGCTATCTTAGAGGAAGTCAAGCCTCTAATTGAAGGTCTTTTGAAACAAATGGGCTTACTGTAACTCATTGTAATGAACAAGGATCCTCTATGTTAATTGTACCTGTATATATACAATTGTAATATGAAATGTGCAAATGCATGCCTTATATTTTTTGTAAAAAAATATACTCGATTTCATTTTACATTATGTCCATATTCCTCTACCCCCCTCCTGAAGACATGGTATTATAATCTCAGAAAAAATATGGGTTACTAATGATTAGGAAATATCTGGCGAGTTCCTCATACGTTGAGAAATGGTTTATAAAGGAATGTCCCGACCTAGATACGATCATCTAGTCGCACCAATATTGATCTTAATACAATACCAAGATTTATTACGAACCGGCAGCCCCTCGAATGATCAAAAACATGCTAGTAAGTCCTGTATGTGTTCAGAAATGACTTATTTAGGAATGTCTTATTTAGATGTGACCATGAGATCGGCCAGAGAATCCGACTTGGTTATCATAGCAAGATGATCATTGGCGACCAGCCCCCGAGCATTACTCTGTCAGGATGGGACAAAACAAATCAAACCATAACATAATGCGAAGAAAAGCACACATAATTTTTTAACAAAATCATGCTAATTGAAAAGGATAAAAGAGATGGAAAACTTACACGTAGAACTTGCGTAATTGATCTATGTTCCAAGTATTGGACAAGATCCTTCCATCCTCCATTGCTAATCGGGCTGATCCTAGTCGCGGTACTGAGACCACAATATAGGGGCCTTCCCACTGAGGGGAGAATTTGTTGCCATTAGACTGATTTTGTATTTTTCGTAAAACCAAGTTACCCACGTGAAGACTACGAGGCTGCACCCATTTACTACGGTATTTACGTAAAGCTTGTAAATATAATGCTGACTTGATCAACGCCCAATCGCGTTTCTCCTCAAGGAGGGTAATATCTTGGGCACGTTGTTCATGTTGATCAGAATGATCGAATTGATTCACACGAACAGAACCAATGCGAATTTCAATAGGTAAGATAGCCTCAACATCGTATACTAGTTGAAAAGGTGTCTCACCCATAGCTCGACTACAAGTAGTGCGTAGAGCCCATAGAACGGAGTAAAGTTCATCTACCCAAGCCCCTGAGCGCATCTTAAGGAGATTGAAAACATGTTCTTGATGCCTTGTAATATCTACCCGTTGGCACGTTCAGCGGCGCCATTGCTCTGTGGATGAGCTATAGAGGCAAAGCACACTTTGGTCCCAATATCGTCGCAATAGTCCAAAAAGAGACCACTAACGAACTGGAAACCATTGTCGGTAATAAGATGACTTGGAACACCAAATTGTGTGACAATATTCTTATGAAAGAATTTCTTCACCGCAGCGGCGATAAAGTTGCAGACTGGTTCAGCTTCAATTCACTTGGTAAATGTGTCAATAGCTACGAATAGGAACTTGTATCCATTGACCGCTTGGGGCATAGGGCTCACGATGTCTATTCCCCAGAATGCAAAAGTCCATGTTAGAGGAATAGTCTGTAAGGCATATGCAGGCTGATGAACTTGCCTTGCATGAAATTGACACTGTGAGCATACCTTGACCAAATACTTGGCATCATCAAATGCCGAAGGCCAGTAAAACCCCTGCCGGAATGCTTTTCCGACCAATGTCTGATAAGATGCATGTGCGCCACACATCCCATCATGAATCTCTATCAAGAGGAATTTACCTTCTTCCTGAAATATGCAGCGCATGAATACTCCTTGAGTACCCTTTCTATACAAAATTCCATCAATGATTTTGTACAAATGTGCCTTTCGAACTAACCGATCACTTTCGGTTTCATCCTTGGGCAAGGTCCCATGTTCGAGATAGATCCGCAATAGACGGGTCCAATCTTCTTCATGTCCAAGGTTGGTGACGCAAACTATCACCTGGTCATCCTTGATTGAAGCCATGATTGAAGGGTGTTTTAAGTGTTCAACGAACACTCCTTCCGGAGCGGATGTACGTGAGGACCCAATTTTTGATAATTGGTCTGCGAGTATATTGTCCTTTCGCGAGATATATTGGACTTCGAAATGATTGAAGTGTTTCTCCAATTTCCTCACTTCCCCCAAGTAATGAACCATTATCTCATCGGAGGTACTGTACTCCTTGTTTACCTGGTTTACGACTAGCTGTGAGTCTCCCCTCACCATTAGCCAACGTACTCTGAGGAATCTGGCTGCCCAGAACCCTACAATAAGACCTTCATACTCTACTCCACTGTTAGTCGCAACAATGTGTAATTGAATGACGTACTTGAATTGGTCGCCCTGAGGCATAATTAAAACCACTCCAGCCCCCGAGTGTTGAAAACTGTGAGAACCGTCAAAATACATCGTCCAATGATCAGTGCATTGTAAATCTTTAGATTCTTGCGCAGGAGGGTTGGGATTAGTCCATTCGACCACAAAATCTGCAAGAATTTGAGATTTAACTGCTATGCGAGGGGTGAAATGGATGTCAAATGCTCCAAGTTCCACTGTCCACTTTGCGATATGACCAGATTTCTCTGGATTTCGAATAATATCTGCCAATAGGAAGGACAAAGGCACAGTAATCTTGTGCGCTTGAAAGTAATGTCGTAGCTTACGGGAAGCCATCAGAAGTGCGTAAAGTATCTTTTGGACCTTAGGGTAACACTCCTTTGGACCATGAAGCACTTCACTTATGTTATAGATTGGTTGTTGTACACCCTCTCTTTCCGCGACCAGAATTGCACTGACTACGTGTGGGGTGGCCACCAAGTAAAGGAGTAGTGGCTCCCCTAAATTTGGAGAGACCAATACTGGCAAGCTAGATAGATATGTTTTAATCTCTTGAAAGGCTTTCTCGGCTTTCATCCAACCAGGTAAAACCATTGTGTTTGCGAAGAGCCTTAAAGAAAGGCAGTCCTCATTCGCCTAGTTACGATATGAAACGGCTTAGAGCTGCCATGCGACCTGTTAGGCTCTAGACATCCTTCATGGTCGAAGGAGACCTAATTTGCTCAATGGCCCTGATTTTTTCAAGATTAACCTCAATCCCTCTCGGACAAACAAGGAAACCCAAAAGTTTGCCAGAAGAAACCCACGAAGGAACACATTTCTGGTTTCAACTTTATTCCATGCTTGTTTAGATTACAAAAGGTTTCAGCAAGATCATCTAAATGATTCGAGCATTTCAAGCTTTGACGTAAGCTTCGAGATTACGCCCCAACTGGGAAAGAAAGGTCTTTTGCATCAAGCGCTGGTACGTGGAACCGGTGTTCTTGAGACAAAATGGTATTCTGATGTAGCAATAGGTGCCAAATGGTGTGATGAAGGCAGTTTTCTCTTCATCTTCTTCTACCATGCTAATTTGATGATATCATGAGTAAGCATCCAGGAAGCTCATCAGTTCACAACCCGCTATAGAATCGACCAACTGATCGATGCGGGGAAGGGGAAAATCATCCTTTGGACAAGCACTGTTTAAGCTGGTGTAATCGACGCACATACGCCACTTACCATTTGACTTTAGGACCATGATCGGGTTTGCAAGCCACTCAAGATAATCGACATCACGAATAAATCCTGCTTTCTGGAGTTTTTCCAACTCCGAACGGATGGCTTCTTGCCAGTCAATAGCAAAGCGTCTGAGATTTTGCTTTATTGGTCGCTGTCCAGGTTGAATTGCTAACCTGTGCTCAATTACCTCCCTTGGGACTCCAGGCATGTCGGATGGTTTCCACGCAAACACATCTACGTTAGCCCAGAGGAAAGTAATAAGCTCGAGTTCCTATTTGTCGTCCAGGCTTGATCCAATCCGAATGGTTCTAGATGGATCATCTGGGTACAATGGAACTAGCTTTAATTTTTCATCTGGTCGCGGGGTAACTTTGATCGTATCTAAGGTTGTGGTCTCAATCTTAACATCCCGAAGGGGAAGCTGATCCACCAACTCCAAAGATAACTGATCACAAGTGAGTGCCATGTTCCAGCTGCCTCGAACCAAAATAACTCCTTTGGTGCTCGGCAACTTGGTGCATTGATAAGCATAATGCATTGCCGCCATGAACTTAGCAAGAGTTGGCCTGCCAATAATAGCGTTATATGCTGAATCGCAATCAATTACATCAAAGGTAATCAATTTTGTTCAGAAGTTGTCTGGTTCTCCCAATGTTACCGATAACACAATCTGTCCCATCGGCATCATTGATGGACCAGGGATTATCCCATTAAACGGATGAATTATGGGTTTAATCTTTGAACGAGGGATTTGCATCTCGTCCAGTGCCTTGACCAATAAAAGGTCTAAGGAGGTGCCCCCGTCGATCAGAACTCTTTCAACTCTAGCATTGCTGATTATCGGGGTAATGACCAAAGGAAGTCTAACTGGTCGTGTGAGCCCAATGGGACAATCAGCACGATCGAAGGGCAAAGCAGTTTCTGACCAACGAGGATATTGAGGCTCACCAAGGGGAGCCTTAGCTTGATTTACCTTGCGGTAAAAATTTTTGAATTGACGCTTAGAAACAAAAGAAGAGGAACTACCAAAAATAATATTAACATGGTTTTGTGGTACCTGGTAAGACATTTCTTCATCTCCAACAACGTCTCTAACCCCACAGGCTTGATCTTTTTGTGGTGTGGTCAGCATAGGTCTGATTCCTTGGTAGAAGTCATTCAATTACTTCAACTAATTGCGGCAATTCTTGAGATCATGCCTCGCTGAATTGTGGAACAGACACCACTTCTTGTTTCCCTGCAGATTAGTTTGTTTTCCCGAATAGTCACTATCGCAGCCACCAGAAGTAGTTTTACTTTTGAACGAAAACTTGTTATCTTTCCCTGGTGGTGATTTTTCAGCGACGACGATCTCTCAGTACTGTCCAGCACGGTTCTTTTTGGACTTCTTTGATTTCCTACCTGATGATTCAGGTTTATTGCTAGAATCATCTTTTTGTCATCCTTGAGACCTGGTTAAGGCGGCAAATTTCCTTTATCCACCATCCTGTTCCATTCCACGGCCTCAGCCGCATCAAAATAGCTGTCAACCATGTCGAAAAGATCGACCACTGACCAAGGTGGATGGATAAGTAGATCTTCGATGAACCTCATATATCGCACAACATGTTTGAATGCCCTAATAATATAGTTGTCAGATATGTTCGGAATGGTATTTCTCATTCCAACAAATCTCTTGACAAATTGCCGAAGAGTTTCTGTAGTAGTCTGGCGTATACGATGAAGGTCATTCTCCTTGCCAGGCTTCTGGTAACAATTCTGGAAATTGTTGAGTATTGCGTCCCACAATATTTCCCAATTGTAAATCGATCCCTCTGGTTGATTAAACAACCAGGTTCTCGCTGGTCCTTCGAGGACCGTTGGCAAATAATTTGCCATGACGCGATCATCTCCACCTGCCACTTGAATGGCAGTGATGTAAATTTGAAGAAACTCGGATGGGTTCTGAGTTCCATCAAATCTCTCGATCGTTCCTGGTTTAAACTTGTTCGGCCAGACCACAGCACGGAGGCCTGGCGAGAAGCTTTACAACGGACATAGGAACTACGGACGAATCTGCGACTTTCGACTTGGTCGCGGGCGATCTCACCCTGAGGAGATACACCTCGTGGTCCTAGGCAAGAATGGACAGGCACGCGATCTCGATCACGGGAGCTTCCAACCCGCCTGGCCTTGTCATGCCGAACTGATCTTGTTAGTAATCGATTGCGCCTGCCATGACTAGAGTGAGAATAATCTCTCTCATGGGAGCGAATTGTAGACCGGGATGACACCATTGGAGTTGCATCGGATGCAACTTCATCAAGCGTATCCACCAGGATTTTGGCAAAAGTCAGTGCGTCTTTGATATTAGGAGGAGGATTATGCAGGGCATCTGCGATAACACAAAGTCGATCTTGTGTACTCCTCCTAGGTGCACCAGGTGTCACCATTTCTTCAACCGTTGGTGGATAACCCGGGGCTAAAGAAGGCGTCTGGTTGCGCCTATGACCACGCGGATGATGGGAGGAACTAGGAGCGGCATCGTAATGAGATTGTGCAAGTTGCAAAGCTTCCTTCGCAGTCCTGCGAATCTCGTTTTCTCATTGGTTGCAATCTTGATCCTCCTTTTGCTTTTGTTCTTGTTCTTCCTTTTGCCTACATTCCTGTTCCTCCCTAGCAATTCGGTGCTTAGGAGTTTCCTCTGACAAAGCAGCAAATTCTCGGGGGAGCGAGGTCACAAAAGGAGAAAATATCTCTGTCTGTTCCGAATCGGATGCAAAATCAAAGAGAGACTGGAGGTTATCAGGGTCGAACCTCCCAGGACTAAGCTCTATGTTACCATCATCCACATCCTCAGAAGCGATGTGTTGTGGTACATATTCAGCCTCCAATGTGGTAGAACTCACATGAGGTGTCTGGTCTATCTTCTCGGTCTCTTGGTCAACAGATATGACCAGAGTCGGAGAAGATGCATCCTCAGGATGTTCCTTGAGAACATCCTCGCGATCAACCTCTTCCATAGGAATGGGATCACTAGGTGAGGGCATCCAAATATGGGCATAGTCGTCGAGATCAAAATTGTTCTCGGAATCATATGCCCCAGACATGACTTATCAAAGCTCCTGATAAAAAGAAATGCCTTGAGAAAGGCCCCATGGTGGGCGCCAGCTGTCGACGATTCAAACTCGGGGTCCTTAGTTGATCTTATGTAGATTTGTTAGTTGTATGTGAGACCTTTCAGGGCACCCTCAAGTAAGTTAAAATAAGTACAAGCCAAAGACGCGAGGATTTATACAGGTTCAGGCCATCAATGGAGTGAGTAATAGCCCTACGTCCTATTTTGATTTCACTATGTAAGTAAGAGTTTACAGGGAGGAGAGATTGTTACAGAGGCTAATCAATCTCACTATTTACTTCTGTCTAATATCTATTGTGCTACAAGATCCTTAATCCAGGTGTAGATGTCAGATCTCCGGTGTGTATATCCGATCTCTCAGATATTCACTGTAGTTGGCCGTCCCTTGCTCCTGTACATCTGTCATCCTTTTATACTGAATGAAAGGATGCCAAGACAAGGTAGTTCTGGACGGTTGCCATAGTGCAATTTGTGTAACTACACTTATCTCTTCGCCGGTTAATATATGCAGTTATAGATAACCACACATCTTAACTCCTTAACGGTTGTCTTCACACGTGGGACAAGTTATCTTAGTCCTAAGAACATGTCCAGTAAAGGCTCGAACACTCCCAGGTTATCTTGGTCGCGCATAGCGAGTGACCTTCTGATCACGCATAGCCTGCAACCTCATGACCACACAAGTACTATGATCATAAACTGACTTGGTGCCTGCGACCTTCTGGTGCACAGGAAGCTGCCTGTCTGCGACCATAGTGGCTGCTAGGGCAGAGGCTTATATATCACATCCGAAAATGTCCTGAACATGATATAGTAAATAAATGACTTGCTTGGGTGATAATCCTCGTCAACTAGCATGATCAGTATGCACAATAACTTTTAAACCAATAAAATATGGACGAAATTTATCTAGTGCATATACTTTGAGCATCATCCAAAGTTTTCCTTACTAGTATATATCATGTAAAACTTTATTTGTTCTTTGCCCTAGAAAAGCGCCAATTGCATAATCACTAGCATCACACATCAATTCAAAAGGTTCATTCCAATTTGGAAGTTGTATGATGGGAGTAGTAGTTAATGTATGTTTTAATTGATTAAAGGCATCAAGACATTTTTCATCAAAATCAAATGGCGCATCTTTACCAAGAAAATGAGTGAGAGGTTCAATAGTTTTTGAAAAATCTTTAATGACACGACGGTAAAAACCTGTATGTCCCAAGAAACTACGTATACCCTTCTCGTTGGTTGGTGGTGGAAGACTTGCTATGACGTCGATCTTTGCCTTGTTGACTTCAATCCCTCATTCAAAAATCACGTGGCCAAGTACCACGCGGCCAAGTACCACGCCTTCTTGAACCATGAATTGACACTTTTCTCAATTAAGCACAAGGTTAACTTCTTCGCACCTACATAAGACTCGAGAAAGATTAAGTAGACAGGCATCGAAAGAGGAACCATAAATGCTAAAATCAACCATGAAAACTTCTATTATTTCCTCAATTAAATCCGAAAAGATGACCATCATGCACCTTTCAAAGGTTGCAGGCGCGTTATATAGCCCAAACGACATTCGCAGATAAGAAAAAGTACCGAAAGGACATGTAAATGTCATCTTATCTTCATCATCGGGATGAATTGGAATTTGAACAAACCCCGAATACTCGTCAAGAAAACAAAAATATGAAGGTTTGGCCAATCTTTCCAACATTTGATCAGTGAAAGGTAATGGAAAGTGATCCTTCCTAGTGGCGCTATTTAATTTGCGATAATCAATATACATGTGCCATCTACTAACAAGTCTAGTAGGGATCAATTCATTGTTAGCGTTCTTAACCACAGTCATACGTCCTTTCTTTGGAACCACATGAACAGGACTAACCCAATTACTATCAAAAATAGGATATATGATACCCGCATCTAGTAGTTTAGAAATTTCAGCTTTGACAATTTCCTTTAAGTTACGGTTTAATCTATGTTAACGCTCAACAGAGGTTTTTGTTTCATCAACTAGAGAGATCCTATGCATGCAAATTTCAGTGATAATCCCTTTGATATGATCAATAGAATAGCCTAGGGCATTGCAATGCACACGAAGTAAAGAAATCAATTTGTCTAGTTGCGAATTGGTCAAGTTTGCATCAACAATAACAAATTGAATCTCATCATCATCCAAAAATATATATTTCAGCGAGGAAGGAAGAGTTTCAAGTGTAGATTTACTTACCTTTTTCTTACCTGTGGCGTCTGAATTAGAGATGTCCTCTTTGGATGGTTGTTTTATTGGTTTGTCTTTGTTTTGTTCGTCTTCTTCGCTGCTGTCCGCTTTTTCGTTTTCGATTATTTCATCCATTACTTCTTCCAAAGTGAGTCGAAGTGGTGACTCCTCTTCTAGGATTTCTTCTAGATCGTCCATGCTGCAAAGTTTTTCCTCATACATAGGGCACTTAACAAGATTAGACATTTTAAACAAAATTTTCTCCTCCCCTATGTGAAAAATAATTCATCCCTCACGAACATCAATGAGGGCACCTGCTGTCTGGAGCATTGGTCGTCCCAATATAATAGTGATAGCAACATCTTCATCCATATCAAGAACGACAAAATCAACTGGAAGATAAAATTTACCTACTTGAAGCGTCTTCCAAGATTCTTTCCGGATGCTTCACTGAGCGATCGGCAAGTTGATGAACCATGCATGTAGGTTTGATCTCACCCATGCTCAAATGTTGTGCGATGGTAAGAGGCATCACACTAATGCTTGCGCCTAGGTCGCAAAGAGCTCAATTGATATGTATTATACCTATATTGCAAGGGATGGAGAAGCTCCCTTGATCCCGCAGCTTTGCTGGCATACTGTTATGAATCAAAGCACTACAATTTTCGGTCAAGGCAATAATTTGAAATTCACTCAAATCCCTCTTTGTAGTAAATATATCTTTCAAAAATTTTCCATAAGAAAGCATTTGAGTTACCAAGTCAGTAAAAGGCACAGTAACATTAAGCTTTCTCAAGATTTCTATAAACTTTTCAAATTGCCTATCGAGATTCGCTTTAACATACCTTCCTAGGAAAGGTGGAGTTGGATTATAAACAGGTGTTACCTGATTTTCTACACTTCCCTTTTCTTTTGGTTCGGTGACCTTGTCGTCATCCTCTGCCGACAGTAATGGTACTTCTTTTATTTCACTTGCTGGCGAAGGTTCGGTCGGTGGTGTTTGTTCCAATAGCTTCGTTCCACTCCTTAGGATTACTGCATTAGAAATATCAGGGTTAGAACAAGCTATAGAATTTATTTGTTCAGAATTGCGAGGATTGATTGGTTGAGAAGGAATTTATGATGTAGGATTCGCCAATTGTGCAATTTGAGTCTCGAGCATGCGGATGTGAGTTGATATGGAGTCTATCTTTTGGCTCATGGACATCTTCTATTTCTCTTGATTTGGCAGAAAGTTCTCTAGCATGCGCTCTATGTTCGACTGCTCAGTTTGTCGTTGGTGTGGCGGTCGATAAGGTTGCTGATTTTGTTGTTGGTACGGTAGCCTTTGAGCTTGATATGGGAGATTTTGTTGGTGTAGTTGCTCCTGTCCAAAATTTTGTTGTTGACATTGACGTTGCTGATTTTGTCCTGACCATGTGAAATTTTGATTATTGCGCCATCCAGAGTTGTAAGAGTTAGGAAAGCCATTACCTTGTTGTTGTTGCATACCCTGCAAAGCGTTTGCCTACTCCATAGATGGGTTGAAATGGCATTCATGCCATAGTGGCTTTGTATGCCACACAATTCACATACAGGTGTAATTGCATTAACAGATGAAGTAGTAGATGATCCAAGAATAGATAATTTATCAGTGAGAAGTGCTACCTATTCGTCCAATTGCGACATTACACTTACATCCATGTTGTTGGTCAGAGTTTGTTGAATAGTTCGTTCAGTTCCCCATTGTGTGTAGTTTTGAGTTATACCTTCGATGAGGTTGTATGCTTCGTCTATACTTTTGTTTATCAGTGCGCCGCTGGCTACGACGTCTATGGTCATCCATGCATTGTAGTTCAGCCCGCTATAAAATGTCTGAACTACAGGCCACTTCTCTAGTCCATGATGCGGATATTTGATCAACAAGTCCTTGTACCATTCCTAAGCATCGTATTGTGATTCACCCACCTGCTGTGAAAAAGATACAATCTAGTTGCAAATATGAACAGTTTTAGCAAGAGGATAAACTTACCAAGAAAAGCTCGTGAGAGTTCGTCCCATGTAGTGATTGACACAGGAGGAAGAGTGTATAGCCATGCCCTCGCCTTCTCGCGCAGCGAGAAAGGAAAGAGTCTCAAACAAAGTGCATCCTGTGTTACTCCATGAATTTTGAAAGTATCAAAATGCTCAAGAAACATATGTAGATGTAAAGATGGATCTTCAGTTGGAAGACCGCTGAATTGATTTTGTTGAACCAAATTCAAAAGTGCAGGTTTTATTTCAAAGGTATTTGATTCAATTGGTGGCCCAAAAATACCTAATTGCAACCTCATGCTGAGCAGGATTGCATTATCCTTGAGTCTCTTTGGTCCTCCATTGTTAGTTGTTCTTTAATCTCTTCAAAAATTTGTTGCGAATTTTCCTCCAATCTTACCTACCTTGCCTCGTACTGAAGTCGGCGAGTGGTTTTGACAATTTTATCCAAACTATCCAGAGTTGCACTACTTCCCTGTAAGCTTAACGGTGCACAAAAAGAAGAAAAAGAAAAATAGAAGCAAGATTGAGAAGTGAGATTGACTTATATCAGCGAAAAGTAATCTGAAAAGATGAATTACTGTTATTCCTCGGCAACGGCACTAAAAACTTGCTCACGCGGGTGGGGTCGCACGGTGGATGTCTAGTAATAATCGCAAGTGAACGGTTGAACGTTGAGCATCTGAGGGTCGAATTCCACGAGGAACAAGCGTATTTGTCTTTTTAGGTCAATGGATCACTGATTAAGTTTGAATGAATTGGGGGTTTGTTTTTCTACAACTAAATCTACTACTAAATCCATCAATCTAGGGTTTAAAAAAGTAAATAGCAAGTACAAAATCTATGGTTTAAAAAGCAGAAAGGAAAACCTAGGGTTCGGGAATTCCATAACCATCAAGCATGATTCTGTCCAAGGTTCGAGAATTGCAAGTTAATTTCAATTATTCTCCAAAACAAATTAATTTGCCAGTATGATCGCTGGTACGACGGTCAGAGGATTTCTTCCACTATTACGTTTGGCGAGAGCCTCTCCCTGTTCAGGATCTTACATCAAAGCACTAAGGACTCAAGAACTCCCCTAAATTCTTGATAAGGCTCAGCTGTAACGTTTGTTGCCAAAACGAGAATTTAGGGTTTTTTCTAAGAAAACATAAGGAAATAACTTCAAAACTTAAGATCGAGACCGAGGAAGAATAACCCTTTTCGGATTAGGTCATCTCTAACCCTAGAAGTGATCCATTTGAGACCTAGCCTTGGTTTTCGCACTAGGCTCGGCCAGATTCTAATATACGGAATAACGGGAGATCTTACTCGGGATCACCGAAACCCAAGATGATGAAAACACAGTTTAAGGTAATTGCGCAACTCTTTATTTCAAAGAGGGCTTTACACGTCGAACGTTAGACACTCTTGTCTACGTCGATGAACTATAAGTGTCTAAGACTTAGATAAGTTCTATGATTCTTCGATGATTTAAACTAGACCTTTTACAAGTTATTTATAATCCAATCGTATGAGTACGTATCAGACTCAAGAACCTAAAACGTATTAGACTCATATAACTAACTAATCCTAAACAGATAAGCGTAGTTATAAATATTCGGATCAGATTACAATTTCGAACAGAGAACAGATTCCCTTTCATGATCGCGAACCAATCCATGGTAGAGAAACCTTTTCAAACTTGGTTATGGTCGCGGACCTTATGCGACCAAGTTATGATCGCGAAGTCTTATGCGACTATGACCTGAAGATCCTCCCAGATCATGACTCCCTTGTTGAGAAGGAGCCAACCTCTGTTGCGTCCTCTCGATTAAACTGGAGATGTGGAAATTGGGCTTGTCCATCTTCTCTGGTGTACCACTTTGCCGCACGTGCTCGTTGATCCTTCTGACCAATTCAAAAAGACTCTTTTGTGCCACTGCGGGTGGTAGTCACCTTCTTCTCCAGTATCACATCTTTGTGTAGAGGTTCGTCTTGTTAATAGACTAAGTCTTCAACAGATGGTACTATGGTGTCTGGCTCATCATCCAGTATTGAAGGCTCAAAGAGTTTGAGGTGCTCAACATTGACAACCGAGTAAATATCCATGTATGGAGATAACTCAAGCTGACAAGTATTATTACCCACTTTTCGTAGAATCCGAAAAGGACCATAACGAATGGGTTTAAGTTTCTTACATTCACCTTTAAGTCTCTCCTTACTCAGATGTAATCATACCATATCACCTTCTTGGAATTGAGAATCAACTCAGTGTCGATCATGTCGTGCCTTGTACTTGAGTTGAGCTCACAGCAAGTTCTGTTCAACTTCACAATGGAGTCATTGAATACCTTCCAGGAACTTTTGTGCTTGATCTTGATCAGATACATCCTTACTGTTCTGTGATGAGGTAAGGATCACAAACTCCATGTCGAATGGATTCTATGATAGAAATCCAAAATAGACCTCAAACGGTAGTCCAAAGTGTGTCCAAACGTGTTGAAAGAATACCCAAGCTGCTTCTTCTCCCATGATAGTCTTTCGACAGGGTACAAGAATAATCATTTTGGAGAACTGATCAACGACCACAAAGAGATAGTTGTTGCCACGTCGGGTCTTAGGCAATCCTCCCAAGAAATCCATTGATATGCTTTCCCATGGTCGCGATGGAACTGGCAAAGGAGTGTACAAACCTAATTTCTAGTTTGCTGGTTTCAAGATGCTGCAGAGACCACAGTCTCAAACAAAATTAGCCACATCTTGCTGCATACACGGCCAGAACACATGTCGGTGAAGATTTTGCAAAGTCTTCATAACCTCAAAGTGACCAGCTATCTTCGATGTATGTGCTTCTCGCAGCCACTGGATTCGAGGTGGTCCCCGAGGTATACAAAGTAAATTGCCTTTGTACAAGATTCCTTCTCGACAGAAGAACTCTATAGGTTTCCCTATTTCGAGCTCAGCCAGTGCTGTGTGAAATCAGGGTCTTCACTGTACATAGTGGCATAGTCATCATGACATAAGGACTCGATCTGCATGAATGCTGATAAGCAGAGGGTCGTAACTAGTGGTCGCGACAACATGTCCGCTAATTTGTTATGTACGCCCTTCTTGTACTTAATCACCAGATTAAACTACTGCAGATATGACATCCACTTCACATGCCGAACTTGCTGTAACTTGGACTGAGTTTGCAAATATTGCAACGGTTGGTGGTCGGTGTGGACAACAGTCTCTTGACACAAGAGGTAACACCGCCAATGTTTCACGGCCTGATGCAGTGCGCATAACTCCTTATCGTACGTCGGGTAGTTCTTCTGAGCTCCCTGGAATAACTCGGAGTGATATGCCACTGGTCGACCTTCTTGCATGAGCACTGCGCCCATTGCATAACCTGAAGCATCGGTTTCTATTTCGAATGATTTCTGTAGATTCGGCAAAGCTAACACAGGCGCCTCGCTGATCTTCCTCTTCAGCAAGAGAAACGTGTAATCATGTTTCCCTGTCCACTCAAACTTCTGATCGATCCTGGTTAATGCATGCAACGGAGAAGCCACAACTGAGAAGTGTCGTATGAACTTCCAAAGGTATTGGCATGCTCCCACAAAAATACGCACATCTGTAACTGTTCGCAGTCGCGGCCACTCACGAATCACTTTTACCTTATCTTGGTCAATTTGCAACGTACCGTTACCGACCATGAATCCCAAGTATAGTAGAGTTTGTTGGCCGAACTCGCACTTCTTACGGTTGAGGCAAAGTCGTTGTCGCTAAAGTTGTTTGAACACCTTTTCGACATGAATGAGGTTCTCATCTCACGAACGACTATAAACCAATATGTCGTCGAGGTAAACGATCACAAAGTCATCGATGAACTGTCTCAATACATCATTCATAAGACGCATGAAAGTTGCCAGGGCGTTGCAGAGACCGAACGGCATGACCAGCCATTCGAACAAACCTTGTCATGTTTTGAACGCAGTCTTCCATGTGTCCTCCTCTCGGATGCTGACTTAATAATATCCTGACTTAAGATCCAATTTGGAGAAGACAACAGCATTCTTCAATTGGTCTAGCAGGTCGTCAATACGAGGAAGGGGTACCGGTTCTTGATGGTGATCTTGTTCAGTGCTCGGTAGTCTATGCACATACGCCAAGTCCCATCTTTCTTTGGCACTAACACCACAGGAGATCCACAAGGTGAACTACTTGGTTGAATGACACCATCGTTCAGCAACTCACCAAGTTGTCTCTTGATCTCTTCATTCTCCAATACCGAGTTACGATACATACTTAGATTGGGAGCTGTCGCATCGGACACGAGCTGAATTTCGTGCTCAACTGGACGTTTCAGTGGATGACCCTGGGTACTCTCGAACATAACACTGTATTTCTCCAATAGTCCCAATAAACGACCAAAATCCTCTCGGCACACCAACGACAACGCTAGTCGAGTACCATCACCTTGACCAATTGGTCGAATCATGACAAGCACGTACTTGTGACATGCATGGACGCTTCGTTTGGCTTGATTTGCAGTAATCAAGTTCAAAGTGTTGACGTGAATGTCTCTACTGATCACGAACTTAACTCTGTCTTTGGTGAGGTCATACTCTTACACTCACCGATAGAAGTGAGCGTCTCAATTATGCAGATACGGACTCCCAAAGATCACCTGACAGATATCGATAGGAACAACGTCGCATTACACTTCATCGATATATCGTGAAGAGATCGCAAACGTCAACACACACTGACTCGTAATCTGTTGGTTTACGTCGGATGTAAACCACCCCAACGGATATGGTCGCGGGTGTGTGGTTGTCTTCAAAACATCACCGAACCAATCTAGCGGAGACCAGATTCTTCTTACTTCTGGGATCGAATATCGCTGTGACCACTTCATGCTTCATTTGGATGTTGATAGTGAACAAGTCCTCCCTTGGGTGATGATCGCTCGGTGGATCCGAACCCTTCTCCTTTGGCATTTCCATCAGAGACAAGGTCGTATCTGCCTCATCAACCGAATTCACTCGGACAACTTCTTTGTCGGGTGAAGTCGCAGTAGCCATGGCTATTCTTTTTCTTGTCCATTTTTCTTTGGTTGAAGTTTAGAATGAAGCTTGTAGCATTTGTTCTTGGTATGTCCCGCGACTTGACAATGGTCAAAGTAGGTCTCAAGCTGATCAATCCATGAGTCCAGCTTCGTGGCATCAATCACCCCATCAGATATGGGTATGTCAATCTTAGCGTCGACCTTAAAAGATCCAATGGCTAAGGAGGTGTTGCCAAGGTTGTCGGTCTTATGGTCGTCTTCGTCTTCCTTGTCGTCTGGCCTGCGAAAGGCTTCACTAGTATTCACACCCATCACCTTCCCTGGTTCAGGAGGTATGATCATGGCCTGCTGCTTAATCCAAGCAAGCACGGTTTCCATGTCGGTGGAGAGCTTACCCACTTGATTGGCTAGGTTAGCTTGTACGGAGGTTCCTTCAGACATTGTCAGAGATGCGATTGTAGGTACTGTCGATTGTTCGCCTGGAGTTTCGCCGGAGGTTTTGTAACCTTGGCGAGTCTTCACTATCCACAGGATAGGAAAGTTGCTCTGATACAAACTTGATCCGTTTAAGACTTAGCCTTAGTTTTTGTACTAGACTCGCCTAGATTCTAATATACAGAATAACAGGATCTTACTCGGGATCACCGAAACCCAAGATGATGGAAAACACAGTTTAAGGTAATTGCACAACCCTTTATTTCAAAGAGGGCTTTACACGTCGAACGTTAGACACACTTGTCTATGTCGATGAACTATAAGTGTCTAAGACTTAGATAAGTTCTATGATTCTTCGATGATTTAAATTAGACCTTTTACAAGTTATTTATAGTCCAATCGTATAAGTATGTATCAGACTCAAGAACCTAAACGTATTACACTCATATAACTAACTAATCCTAAACAGATAAGCTTAGTTATAAATATTTGGATCAGATTACAATTCCGAACAGAGAACGAATTCCCTTTCATGGTCGCGAACTAATCCATGGTAGCGAAACCTTTTCAAACTCAGTTATGGTCGCGGACCTTATGCGACCAAGTTATGATCGCGGAGCCTTATATGACCATGACCTGAAGATCCTCCTGGATCAAGAAGTGAACTATTCGCAAAAAGCCATAATAATGCAAAAATAATAAGAAATAAAAGAAACTTACTTGATTACTTAAAAATTATGTCTATCGTCCTTGCTGTCTTACAAACGTAGAAAAAATAGAGAAGAGGGTTCTACTAAGAAAACTATCTAAAACTACTCAAAAGCTTGATTCAAATCGCATACTAATTGAGTCAAAAGCTTCTCTATTTATAATACATGGGTTAACGTGCCCAAAAATAACTCCTTGACGTGCAGGCAATGAAATCTAACTTCAAACGGCGTGAGAATAGATCGACTAATCTGAGTCAAAACCAACTAGATTCGATCAATTTAGCCCCTGGAAACTGAGCCGAGCACGACATAGGGCAGGAGTCATGCTCCAGGCCGAACATGAGTCGTGCCCACGATCGTGCTCCACTTGACTAAATAACCAACCAAGCGGTAGTCGGGTTCGATTGGGACTCTTTTCAACTAGATGTGTTTGTGTTCAATCGGGACTCCTTTTGACCAGATGTGTTTGTGTTCGATCAGGACTTTGTTTGAGCAGGTGTCTTCATATCCAATCAGGACTTGTTCGAATAGGTGTCTTCATATTAGATCATGGTTCTTTTTCGTCCAGTCGTGTTCGATTGAGGTTCCTTCTCCCTAAAGAGTGTTCGATCAGGTTGTTTTGACCGAGGAATTTTATGATGATTGAACTACAAGATGTTCCAATTAAATTTGCAACTGGACAAGTTGTACTGACATATGGAGTGAAGGATTGGAGATTTCTATGTAGCAGGATCCAAAGTGCTTGTGTTCTTGGTCTGACCTATTTTGATTTGAGAGAGACTAGTGCCCCTTGTCACCAGATTTGTGAAGATCTGAACAAAAGAAATTAACACAAGCAAATATGATGAGGACATCAGAGCCCAACGTTGATACGACCAAAAGAATTTTACTCAGCATGCAGTTTGCTGACCAAGCGATAGTCCAACTTCGACCAAGCACTATTCTCAACACAGATATCCAATTTGATCGTGTGAGTACTTGCTGGAAAGGTGTTCAAAAGAGCTTTCCAATGCATTAAGAATCATTAAATTCTGACATCATATGCAACCAGCAAACCCAAAAGAGTAAATACTGTACAAGAGGAAAAGTCCAGTCTGAATCCGTGAAAAATAGTTCCAGATTTCTTTTATCTCTTATAGTATGATAGGATTTATTTCGGATTTCAATTAGATTAGGATTTGATTTCTAGTTTAAAACTTCTATCTTTTATAAACACCATCCTCTATAAAAGAGAGGAATGATCATGGTTTTATGTAGATCATGAATATTGGAGATTATTTTGATTAGACACCATATGATTTTTATAAGAACCAAGAGAGAATTCTTGCTCCCATGTTCTTGTGATTACCTGTGAATTGCACCTAATTTGTGTTGTTACGCTTTCGAGCATCGTTTGTGTAGGTTAGTTTTTCGGTTTTGTAGACTAGCGATTGTTTGGATAGTAGGCTACGGTTGGCTTCCTCATCGTTGGGTCACAATTCCGCCAAGTTATCCAAGAATCCTACGCCGTGAAGATCAGAAATCCTGTTTACCAATTTTTCATGAAGTTGGTGCATATCAAAATAGATCTGTTGAAAAGAAAAGATGGAGAGAAGAATTGGAGATTGCTATGTACCTGGATCAAAGATTTCCAAGCGCTTGTGTTCTTGCTTTGATCTGCTCCGATTTGAGAGGGACTAACACCCCCTGTCACTGGATCTGTGAAGATCTATAGGAAAAAGGAGCAGCATTGGCACCAGCGCGATGCTACTCTTAGGTGGTCCTCCTCCCCAACATCAGCTAGATCTGAATGTTCAGTGCACATAAATAAAAAAATGTCTCCGAA
Source organism: Pharus latifolius (assembly GCA_019359835.1). Lineage (NCBI taxonomy): Eukaryota > Viridiplantae > Streptophyta > Magnoliopsida > Poales > Poaceae > Pharus > Pharus latifolius. Next base: position 70,815,642 of record CM033323.1, read on the forward strand.
ACCCTAGATATGTGAAACCCTAGATCTATGAAACCCTAGATGGGGAGGGGGTGATCTTACTAGAGAGGGGGTGACGGCGCTATGTAGGGAGGGGTAGGTGGCAGCGAGAGAGATCACGAGGGGAGGCATCGCGAAAGAGAGGTGGGAAAAAAATTGTCTTCACATAGTTTTTTCTCCCGGCCAATCCGGCGGGTTTGGATCGGAATTTTCCCGTTCCCAGACCTATCCAAATGCAATTTTTAGTTGGGCTGAATTTAATTCCTGGTGGGATTTTATTGCCCCATGTTGGGTTGGATCCGGCCCAATCCGGGGCTATCCAAATAGGCCCTAAGGGGTATTTGTAACATTCATTTTTAGCGAGGAGACATCTGAGATATGCTACTTTGACGAGGATACTAAGCACAATTCCCACTATATTTTACAATCAGATTGAAGAGGAAACAAAGGGAGTATCTTGTTTTGGTACAGGGATGATCAAATGCCTGGTTCTGTGGGAATCATCTTTGCGATCTGGATTCGTTTATTTAGTGGTGCCAGGTTCTGTAGGAACCATCTTTTTACTGACTGTTAATGCCTTGGTTTTTCTTTATTTTTTTAGGGAGTCAATGTCTTAAGTAGTAGTTGCATGCTACCTACTCCCTGAAATCACACTTTAAGTCTTCAAATTTGCGTCCCTATTTCATTTAGATCAAACTTGCGTTAAAATTAACTTAACAAGTTCACGAATTTATCTTTGTTAGTTAATCTGACCTTTGAATTTTTTTCTATTAGTTAATTTGATCATTCTATCAATTAAATGCCTTACATATATTTTATTAATGAATCTTTATTATCACTTTTGTAATAATTTGTAAGTATTTCATGAAATAATCCAAACCATTAAATCAATGTCAATATGTTATCCATAAAGCCGACGTGGAATGCCACATTAATGTATGATAGCATGTCAGGAATAGCATATCATGTCGAATTAGAAGTGATAATTTTTGTGACATAAGCATACTTTATCTACACTTATGTAGGTAATTTTTGTTTTCTTAAACTATATTTAAAAAATGCGTAGTGATTATAGAATTTTATCTATTACAGCACAAAAACTGAACTTCCAAGTAACATTTCCAAAAAATTTAACTGAGTAAAAAAAATATGATAATTCCTGGTTAACATTTAGAGTGTGTTTCGATTGAAGGATTCCTACAAGTTGGAGGTGGGGTTTTCTTCATAACTCCTTTAAAAATTCTCTAATCCAAACAGACTATTACAATAACAAAAAATGAAATTTGGGTGCATGATAAGAAATCCCCATTGTCTTTTACTCATAAACAAAATTTTGTCATATTTTTATATTTTCAAGAGTAAATTTCACTATTAGTCCTATCTGCAACACAACAATTTCAATTTTGTCCAACTTCTTTTAGTTTTGCACCACAAATCCCACATTGCACTTATGGATTGCAATTAAGTCTCTATATATTAAATTCAACAATGAGTGTAACTAGAAAATATTTTAAAAGGTAATAAAATTAATAACCATTGAAAACTTATAAAATATCAAACATAAAAATAGATTCAGTAAAGATACCATAAAATTATAACGTATATAAAAAAACTAACTTCAATGTATTTATAAAAAGCTACAATTCTCATATTAGTTTTTTTATTGAGGAAAAATGATCCGGGAGGATCACGGGTTGAATACGTAACAGATTTGAACTCTATTTGAATGGTTGAAGTCCGATACAAACTAGATAGCCGAGTCTGATACGACTAGTGTAGATGAGATATAGAATTCATAGATAGAGATCAAGAGCGATCAACTATTGACTTGTACAAAATTCTTTTTTTTTTGCTATAAAGAGTTGTGCTATTCTTTTATCTCAGTATTTTCGCATACTTGGGTTTCGATATTTCCGAGTAAGATCCCGTATTCATCCAATTGGGTTCAGTAGTCAATCGGTTCTAGTGCATCCGATCAGGACTTGATATCCAATCAGATCAAAAAATAATACTATACTGCAAGGTATATACAAGAAATAAAGCTAATTTTATTTTAAGTTTTAAGTTTTTGAATTTTTCTTATGAAGAATCTATAGTGATTGTTTTATTATGTTTAGTACTATTTTCTTTTCTATTTTTTATCTATTTTGTATTTTTTTTAAGTTTTCATGATATATTTATTATTTGAAAAAGGTAACATTGAACTTTTGTATATTTGTTTTACAAGTCTATGTTTTTTTGTTGGTTTCTGTATATCTTTTGCTACTTTTAGTTGTATATTTTCTTGCATTATAGTTTTTGAATGGTTTCGTTCCGTTGTTCAACTTTTCTTATTATTTTTTGGAACTTCTACATATTTCTTATTTTATATTTAAGCATAATGTAAGATTTATGGTGCAAAATTAAAAATCTTATAATGTATGTGTGAATGCAGTGAAGTTTACTCATATTTTCAACCCTTCAAATTCGTCACCGTAAAACCATCTTTTTCCTAAAAGAAATTAAAAATAGGTTCCACCGAGATTTGAACTCGGGTTACTGGATTCAGAGTCCAATGTCCTAACCGCTAGACCATGGAACCACCACAGAACATTACAAGAGGTTCAAAATATGCAATCTGGTCCTCTCCACACTACCCAGCTACAAACCACATTATGCTTACTTCTTGTGTGTGCACATGCCTGAAGCATATTTTTTGGAATTTTTTTAAATAATAAAATTAAAAAAAGATTTATAGTAATAACATGTATTGTAAAGTTTTTGCAGAATTAGCACCTAGTCATCAGGATGTTTGGCGGCAATGTAGTTTTTGGTTGTCAGTTGCCATGATGTTTGGCGACAAATCATTTTTAATAGATTGACACTAGGAAGAGTGATGACAGGGTGAAGTCGCTACGACATCCGGCGATAGATCGTATTCAATTGAATGTTGCTAGGATTCGCGGCAACTGAGACCAAGGCTTCTATATAGGCCTAAAAATTGAGGAAAAATTCATTTTAATTTGGAGACAAGAAAAATTAGAGTCAAGGAAAGGAGAGGAGAGGAAAGAGAGATTGTGAGGAGGTTCTGTTGACTACGCATAGCTGCTGATTTGCTGCAGATAGTATGAAAATAATTATGAATAATTAAATTTTTATACGATATTTGACTGTAAAGTCGAGAAGTAGCAGAACATGTGAACTTTGAGTCGCACATTGAAGATCTATTACCCCAAGAGTACTACGATCTTTCGGTTAGTAGTACATAAGTTTAACTTAGATTAATCTGGTTCAATCAACGCATACTTCAAATAAATTTATATTACAATTGAAACGAATTATTAGGTTTTAGAATTTGCCTAATGATTGAGAAACAATTTAGTGAACATTTCACTTGTATTTGTTATGTTAGTAACATAAACTTGAAGCCGCCATATATGAAAACACACATGCACCCACATATATGTCAATACAAGACTTAAATAAACCATACATGTAAAAAAAGAAGAGATTGAAAATTAAACTCATAATTTGTTTTTGTATGAACACATACTGAAACTGTCAGAATAATATTGTTGTTTTTTTGACACTATTTGGAATCATGATTACTCACAACACTTCAAGTCTTGCGTGTTCGCACGATTTGATGTCATGCGTGTTCACGTACACCATCTACACAAACTGTCTGGAATAGTAGCGGTGTTTTTTTGCTATTTGGAATCATGGTTGCTCACACCACTTGAAGTCACGCGTGTTCACACCATCTACTCACACCACTTGAAGTCATGCGTGTTCACACCATCTAAGCAAACACCTTAAAAACCAAACAGCCGCCCATCAACACCTCCCACAACCTCGCAAGAAACACACATTTCCCAACAAAGCAAAAAGCCCAGAACAAATTAGACCTGAACCAATGGCATCACTCACCATGATGGCGTCGCTCTCCCCCGTCACAATGGTCGTCGATAGGCGCATCATCCCCCTCCGTCGCAGACACATCATGGCCAGGGTTGTGAAAGTTGAGCGCGAAGAATCAGCCAAGAGTAACAACAGCTGGGTCGAGGGGCGTCGTGCTGCTATGATTACCGCCGCGGCTGGCACTGTGGCAGCCGTCGGCGGTTGGCGATTGCAGCATCTGATAAACGAGTTGGTGGGTGGAATCCAATCAAGAATGTGACGGACACGCATATACAGGAGCTAGGCCATATCGCTGTGATGGAGCACAACATTTTTAAAAACGATAACATACAATTCGGTAGGGTGGTCGATGGTATGCAGCAGTTCGTGAGCGGCATGAACTATCAGCTCACCATCAATGCGCGGGACAGCCGCAACGAAGAGGCTACATATAACGCAGAACTGTATGTACAGGATTGGACCCAAACCCTTAAGCTCAATTCCTTTGAGCGTTTACTTAAAGGGAAAGCTTAGATCGATGAAAATATTGGATGTAATAAGCTTTGTTGCTACTGTCAGCCTTGTGATCTACAGCTCTATTGTAATAAGTCCTGTTGTGACCCAACATCTATTAAAATAAAAAGGATTTGTCACTCATGGAGGCACAACCATAATTCATCTCTTTACTTCCAGTCATTCCCAAAACTCTACACTCATTTTTGATGAGAACCCATGTGTCCTAGAACAAACACAAGCACATGAACGTGTAGAAGCTAGTCAAAATCAATCTTTGAAGATTGTTTTGAAGCTTCGTGCGATAAGTTATGGCTATCAAGATGGAAGCTACATATGATGGACAAGACATTCGGGAATTATAATTGAGAGGTGTCCATACCATCAATAGAGATGGGATCAACCTAATGGTGTTAGAGGCTTATTGCTAATGAAACTGAGCAAAATCCTAATTCGAATCAAAATTGAAGCTGGAAATAAAGCTGAAAATTTTGAGTAGAACATAAGAATAACGAGAACATGGAGTATGAACACATATGAAATGAGCAAAAATAGATCAAATCAATGGTATTATGTTCTCCAAACCTCTAGGAAACTACTGGATCGGACAGAAATCAAATTGGAGTTATGTATTGGAAGTTCTAAGCTTCTAGAGTTTGGGGCATTAGTGATTCTGTCCAGATTCCATATGAATAAAGATTTCTATTCTTTATCTTTTTGTCCTAGTCAAAGTCTTAAATAGGCGCCTGATATAACTTTGTGGTAGCTTTTTTTGACATAAAATACTACACGACTGTAAAAAAATTCCATTAATACAGCTGCAACTATTATATGAACTGCTAAATCTATTATTTGCATAGCCACAATAGTCTATGTACAAAAGTTATTTTTTTTGAATTTTTGAAAGAGTAAATTTTATTCCGGATCATTCAACTTGTGCGGTTGTATTACTTATGTTAGTAAACTTGAAATTTAATTTGATAAATTTCTAAACTTACTTAGTTGTTTCATTTTTTTCCATTCATCAGTGAAATTAATAGCAAATGATGTAGCTTCGTAACATAACATTTCTAAGTTGATGCGACATGGCACATTAACTTTTCTAGTATAATATTGTATTATATGGCATGGTACATCAGCTTCATGATATGTCACGCTAAAATATAGACTTAAAATATAATATTATTTTGATTAAATTCTTAGAAATTAGTATAAAGGAAGTGATAAAAGTTCAAAAATAAAAAAGTGTGGTGCTAAAATGAAAAATTTACATTTAATTCCAATATTTAACTGAAAACATAACAAAATAGATTAATGTAGACAAATTTAGAGACCAAATTGACTAAGAAAAACAAATTAGGGATTTGGAAAGCTTAATTTCAAGTTTAGAAACATAAGTGACAAAACCGTATTAGTTTGAAGACTCATAGTGCAATTTATTCTTTTTGGAATACGACCACTTTTCTCTATATTTTTCTTCTATATTCATATTTGTTATACTTATATCTAATTAAATTTAACTCTTAGAAATATTAAATATTAGTTCTGTAGTGATACGCAGGCTTCTCTTGTCCACAATTTTGTGAATAATAATAAAAGAAATTCCCAGTTTATGTCTTACTTGTAAGCAAGTTGTGCTTGTTCCATGCAAGTTCATAACAATAGTTATACTCGGAAATTATTAATTTACTTTTGGTTCATCATTGTACAAAACAGTCGCAACTTCAAGCAATTTTCTCGATTTTAATAAGAAATTATTAATATATTTCCATGTTTGCTGTTGTCCTTAATTTTTGTAGCCAAGCATCTCTTGATTTATTATTAATGAAGATTTTTATTATTAATTTTTGTTCACGTATTTGGCTCAAACTATTACAAATCACTGTATTTTGCCTTAAAACAAAAAGAAATGACTCTGGCGGTAATTTTATCAATTAATGAATACAACACGATAATTTATGAGTTTTGGACAATTAAGAAATTGAAACGGACTCTAATTCAGGTTTAGTATTATAGAATTAACGCTTATCAAATCCTTCCAAACTAGTATTTTGTTTGTCCTCAAACAAAAAATGAGAAATTAAACACTCAAAAGTGTCAGACAAGCATGAGCTAACATAAAAAAGTTCATTTATGAACTAATATTAGCACCACAAACATATCATAAAGTATATGGCACTCGATTCTCAAAATTTGAACCCAAATGCAAATGTACAGAGTATCCTTAAGACCTCACGTTACGACATCTAAACAAAGAGTTTGAAATAAATCACTCATTGATTTGATCAATCTCAAAGCTACTAATTTTATCAAATCAATCAAGTTGCCCTAAAAATAATAAAATTAGAATTGATACATTTTTAATTGTTTTCCAACTTTTTCGTGTTTTTGCCCAAATATTGGACTGCATCATTCCTTCGTGACCATTGGAGGCACAACTAAAGATGCTTGTTTAAATGCACTTACACATAGGCAGTTTGGTCAGTGTTTTGAACCGCTGAAAGCAACATCGTAGCTCGGTGCACCTTCCATTGCTAGTTGGTCGATGATTTATCATCACCTCTCCCAGTGGGTTACATGCACTTCGTATAAGAGATTGGTCAAGACCACAAATTAAACAATCACTTTTTATTTTTTATTTTTTTCTGTTTGTTTTTAATTTTATTTTTGGGAGGAAAATACACCTTTCCTGATCAGCTGATCGATGATTCATCACCGTCTCCCTCAACAGATTGCATATACATTGCTAACAATTTTTTTAAAGAGGGCAACTAGTTTCAAAAGTATAACCGGAAACAATGAATAGTCAAATTCAGATAAGGATTTGTTAAAAACCCTAAGTGTGGATAAAAAAAATAATTAATTCTAGAAAATAGAAATCGCTTTGAGGGCCAAAATTTAGATGGCAATGTACATAGGCATTTAGACTTTACATAAATATGATTGATTAAAACATACTAAATAATATACTAGTGAAAACAAATTTATCCACAAACTCTCTCCCTCAAATACGGTACTCTTATCAATTTTTTTTTTGAAAAACAAGCAACCACTAATATTTCGTCCCCAATTTGAACAAAGAAACATTATCCTCAATGTTGGAAAGAAAAGATAAACAAATTATTGGGTGGATGGAGAGGCGGCGTAGAGGGGTTAGAGAGTGTGATGTTGTAGTTTGAAAAGTGGGTGATCCAGAAAAAGAAAGGAAAAATAAAATAAAAGAAAAGAAAAAGAAAGAGGAAGAAAAGAAAAATAAAAAGAGGAAAAAGAAAGCAATAGGTTGCCTCCCGATGACCACCAATTTAACGTCCCGCTCGACATAGAGCTTAGTATGCTCATTATGGGAGTTCCCAATTGGTGGGTTCAGTGAGATAACTGAGCCCTATTTTAGGCAAGTTGGAAATTACATGATTTAGAGGTAAGTTTAAGTGGCATTGAGGCTCAATATAGGGTGCCAGATTATCAAATAGAGATGTCTTATGCATGCAAATTTTTGGTGACTCTGATGAGATCATCACTAGAATAACATAAAGCCTTCAGATACAAAATTAATGTAGCTAATAAGTTATTTGGTCATTTGTTAATTGAATGTGCATTGATGAGCTCATGATCGTTTTTAGCATCAACAAGGAACAAAGATTTCACTATGGAGGGATAAGGTGTAAGATTGGTACCTTTTTCATGGAAGAAGTGTTAGGATTTCGTACCATTAAGGCTCACTCGGGTGCTAATGATGTGGTTGTAGTCTCATGGTTGTCCTTTTTATTGCTAGTTTTCATGTTGTCATCAAGAGTATCATCTCCAATTACTGCACCATGCAACACAGTCACAAGAGAGTTTATCCTGCATGGGGTGTCCTCATACATAGGGAGGTTAGCTATTTTAGGTAGTTTAAAAAATATTTTCTGATCCCTTATGAGAAAAGAAATTGCACATCAATTATTGTACTTGCTGTGTGAAACATTGGCCGTCTCAAAATAATTGGAATAGCCTCATCCATATCTGAGAAGAAAAATTGACAGATATGTAAAATTTACCTACTTGTAGAGATACATCTTCTAGAATTTCTTTGGGATGCTTAATGGAATGATCCACAAGTTATTGCACCATTCTCGGTTTCTTCATCTCACCTATGGCAAGGCGTTGTGGGACTGCAAAGTTCGGATGGTTGTGCCTTCCAGAGTTATAAGTATTTGAAAATGGGTTATCTTGTGTGGTTGTGTTCCCTTAAAAACATTTACTTGTCCCATTGGTTGGTTAAAATTGGATTCATGGCCATGATGGCCTTGCATGCCACACAATTCACAAATAGGTGCACTAACATTAATAGAAGATGTACATGTAGTAGGTTGTTCAAGATTTTTCAGTTTATGGATAAATAAGAAACTTAATTGCTCAGCTAATTGAGCCATCACACTTATCTTCAAACTATTTGTTGTGCCAGTTGCAACGCATTCGGTCCCTTATTGAGTGTAATTTTGCGTCATACCTTCTATTAGATCATATGCTCATCTATACACTTCTTCATCAGTGTGTTGCCAACTGCAGTGTCAACAGTCATCCATGCGGTGTTGTTCGGCTTCTTTTCAAAATTATTTGTATTAATTACTAGCCTTAAAATACCTAACTGCAACCCTCAAGTAGGGATTGCATACTCCTTTAATTTCCTCTATTCTCCATCTTTCGTAGTTTGGCTCTTCCGGTATTTAATTATCCAATCTGGCTTATTCTTTGTCATATCAAATTTTTTGGGCAAATCTGCTTAATTCTCCAAACGAAGGTTGAAGCATGCACCTCTAACCTGTAGGGTTAGTTGTGCACAAAAAGGGAAAAAATAGAAGAAAGACAGAGGAGCTAAAATGATTTAATTTAGTAATATTGCAATCTGAAAAAATATACTGTTGTTTGACACGCTCGAGAGGGGCGCGTTTAGTAATAATCGCAAGTGAACGGTTGAATGTTGAGCACTTGAGGCTCGAATCTAAAATTAATAAGCGTATTCGTCTTTGAGATTAAGAAATTGCCAACTAAATTAGAGTGAGAATTGGGTTTTGTGAGATACAACTAAAACTACAACTAAAAATCTATTAATCTAGGGTTTAGGGTTTTAGAAATAAAAAAAAGAAACCTAGGGTTTTGGGAATTCCATAACCATCGGGCGTAAGTCTAACCAAGACTAGTGAATTGTGAATCAGTTTCAAATGTTTTTCAAGATAGATTAAGTTGCCGGTATGGTCGCTGATAAGTGCTTAATTGGTATGAATTTTACCCTAAGTTTGCATCACAAAATGTGCTAAAAATTCTTTCGACATGACATTTTATGTAAAGTTTTTTATCATTTATACAATCCACTTTCACAGTTATGTTCGTTATGTTCCAGGGATCATGTTTACAAATTTTGTAGTGTTTCAAGCTCGTTTGGACAAGATATGACGAAAAACATGAAAATTGGACGAAAAAGCTGCCCCGGGGGTTCCAAACCCTAGCCTAGCTGAGCCTACCATGGGCTAGGGCACGCCCTGTGCTCGGTCGTGGGCACAACCCATGCTAGGGCTTGTGCCTAGCTCAGTTCCAGGTGTTTCTCGATTCTTTTTAATCGGTTTCGTCTGTTTCACGTGCCATTCAAATTTGGATTCCGTCACATGGACATCAAAGTTTTATTTGGTCACATTACCTTATTGTATTATAAATAGAGAAGTTTTTGGTTCAATTAGGAGTGCTTTTTAAGGTATTTTCCAGAGTTGATACAAGTTTCGAAGTTAGCTTTAGACAATGCCCCTTCTCTATTTAGTTATAGTGTACGCGTCTGTAAGATGACATGGGCGCAGACTTCATCATTGAATGCAATTAAGTAAGTTTTTCTTTAATTATTTTTATTTCTCTATTTTTATAGCTTTTTGCGAGTAATTCCTTTCGAAGGTTAGGGATAACCTAATCCAGAAGGCATAATTCTTCGTCAGTCTCGATCTCAAGTTTAGCGACTTAGTTTCTTGCGTTTTCTTCCTCTAAACCCTAAATTCTTGCCCTGACAACAAACGTAATAGTTGAGCCTTGTTTGATGAATTTTTGTAATAAAATTTGTCATGAAATGTCCTAGTTGATCAAAAAATTGAAATCAAATACACTGGTGAAACTAATCAAAACCTGGTCAAAATCCCACTAATAAAAACCCCACTGGTCGGATTCCATTGGGCCTGGTCGCATAGACAAATTGGGCCAATTGGGCCTGGTTGCACCAACAAGTTGGACTAACTGGGCTTGGTCGAGTTCAAGTCTGGATGCATCGACACATTGGGCTTACTAGGCCTAGTCGAATCAGCTCCTGGTTGGGTTCAAATCAAACTCGAGTCTAGTCGAGTCCAAGTCTGGTTGCACCGACATTCATCCCGAGCTCGAACAGGATAAGGATAAACATTAATATTATCTTTAATTTTAAATAATAGCTATTTATCTCCTATTCAAATTCAAATCCCCAAAAAATCTCTGGTTGTTGGATGGTTACAACCAACCCAAAGCCTCTATAAATAGAGAGGGGGTGCTAACCTTTTGCAAGGTACACGGGAGGCACATGAAAGCTGACAGAAGACCGGCGCCATGCAAAGAAGAAGAAGACGAAGATCAAAGGGCCTCTCTGTTCGACCAGGGAGCCCTCTTCTTCCTTTTCTTTCAGTCCCACTCAAGTCCGTGAAGGTTTCCATAGGTGAGTGTTGATCAATCATAAGCATGCATCATCATGCATTGCATTAAGAGGAAGGCCTGTTCGTTGGTGCTCGTGTGAGCCTACACCTGAAGATGGAGAAAAAGCATGGAGCAAAGGGAGCCCCGATCCAGCAAGAGCTCTAGAGAGAGCCCCATGGTGGATTTTATTTTTGCAGGTCAAAACCAGATCGAAATAGGAAACTCAATCAAACCTTTGGGTGCGATCCAGTTAGCCATTCGATATGAGCTTCAATTTGGGCACGACCAGATGGCGAATTTGACCACGACCTATTCGAAACAGAAAACTCGGTCAAGCCTTCAGATGCGATCCAGTTAGCCATTCGATCAGGGGTCAATTCAACCATGCCTAAAAGGCAGATTTGACCATGACTTGTTCGAAACAGAAAATTTGGTTAAGCCTTTAGGTGCGATCCAGTTAGCCATTCGATCAGGGGTCAATGGTATTCGCCTGTGATTCCTAGATTGAAACGGCTGTTTGCAAATCCGAAAGATGTGAAGTACTTGCGTTGGCATGGTGAAGGTCGGAAATAAGACGGAAAACTAAGACATCCAGCTGATTCTATTCAATCGAGAAACATTAACAGAACATTCGGTGAGTTTGGCAAAGAAGTGAGGAATATAAGGTTTGGGCTGAGTACGGATGGTATGAATCCACATGAAAATATGAGCAGTCGGCATAGCACTTGGCCGGTTCTTTTATGCATCTACAATATTCCTCCTTGGTTATGTATGAAGCGTAAGTACATCATGATGTCGTTACTAATTTCAGGACCCAGACAACCCGGGAATGATATTGACGTGTTTCTATCACCGTTAGTCGAGGACTTACATAAATTGTGGAGCGAAGGGGTACGGGTGTGGGATGCACATAAGTGAGATAATTTCATGTTGCGGGCCATGATATTTTGCACCATAAATGATTTCCCGCCTATGAAAATTTGTCGGGGTATAGTACAAAAGGAGGCAAGGCTTGTCCTATTTTCTTGGATGAAACTGAAAGCATGTAGTTACCGAACTACAGAAAAACAGTGTACACGGGTCACCGCAGATTCCTTCGGATGCATCATGCCTACCGTAAGAAGAGGAAGTCATTTAAGGGGAAGCCTGAGAAAGGATCAGCCCCAGTGTTTGTGACTGGTAAGGAGCTTTACTTGCGCGTGAAGGACATCAAAGTTGAGTTCGGTAAATGTTCTAAACCTCCAGGAAAAGATGTTTGGAAGAAGAGATCAATTCTTTGGGATCTGCCATATTGGGAGCACTTACAAGTTCGACATTGCATTGATGTCATGCACGTAGAGAAAAATGTTTGTGACAGTTTGATTGGTTTGTTGTTGAACATTCCAGGAAAAATGAAAAATGGCATCAACGTTCGCCGTGACATGCTCGACATGGGCATAACGACTGAGCTTGCACCGTTGGAGAAGGGAAAGCCTACATACCTCCCCCTGGCCTGCTATACTTTGTCAAAAAGAGAAAAAACAGAACTCTGTCAGTGCCTATATGGTGTCAAAGGTCCATGCGGGTATTCTGCGAACTTGAAAAAACTTGTGTTCATGAAAGACTTGAAATTGGTTGGTATGAAGTCCCATGATTGTCATGTACTGATGTCACAAATGCTTCCCATTGCTATCAGAGGCATTCTCCCAGTCAAAGTCAGAGAGACAATTACAAAGCTATGTTATTTCTTCAACACAATATCTGGCAAGGTAGGCATGTACTCCTAGGAAGTTAATTAGCTCCATTCGTGGAACTTGTCAGATTTTTTGGATATGAATATTTGCTACAACTGTGTCCTTGCAGGTAATTGATCTGGATGGACTGGATGATTTGCAACGCGATGTGACTACAACTCTTTGTCAGCTGGAGATGTATTTCTCTCCATCTTTTTTGATTTTATGGTCCATCTAATTGTTCACCTTGTCAGAGAGTTTAAGTTTTGTGGACCCGTGTTCCTGCGCTACATGTATCCATTTGAAAGATTTATGGGTATCTTGAAGGGATATGTAAGGAATCGACATCGGCCTGAGGGCAGCATCATTGAAGGTTATGCCACCGAGGAGGTGATTGAATTTTGCACAACTATATGGCCCGGGTTGACCTAATTGGCGTTCCTGCGTCCCAGCATGAGGGCAGGCTTCAGGCCATTGGAACGATTGGATTTAAAGCAGTCGTCCCCTCTAGTGATCTGTATGCAAAAGCCCATTTTTGGGTCTTACAGCACATGAGGGGGTGGAGCCATACATACATGAGCACAAGGAAATGTTACGGAAACAGAATCCTTCGAAGCCAGAGATTTGGGTCACCAGAGAACATAACAGGAAGTTTGCTGGTGGATCGAAAATAGAGTCCTGCAAGCTTCTGAGGGCAACGTAGATGAAGTTGTTACATGGTTGGCCAGAGGGCCTAGATTTACTGTAGGGACATGGCAGGGGTATGACATCAACGGCTATTCATTTTACACAAGAACTCAGGACGAGAAGAGTACTATGTAATGTAGTGGAGTGACACTACTTGCTATTTCAGAGGATGCCAGGGCAGTAAGGGTACTCAACTCATATTACGGTGTTATTGAGGAAATATGGGAGCTCGATTATGTATTACTTAAAATTCCTTTGTTTCGATGTCAATGGGTCGAAATCTCTCGAGGTGTTAAAGTCGACAATTATGGGTTTACTCTCGTCGATCTCAGTAGAGTCGCACACCAAGATGATCCATTTATACTTGTTGAGCAAGCCACACAGGTGTTCTACATCGTTGACCTGGTCAATCCAAAGTTGCACGTTGTCCTTCACAGTAAGTGACGTATTGTTCGGGTCGAAGACGTTGTGGATGAAGAAGAGTATGATCAGTTTGACGAAATACCTCCATTTTTAGATGGAATTCTTCAATTTGTCCCCACCGAAGATATTGACGAAACAAGTTACCTGTGAGATGACCACGAAGAACGATTATGGGTGGACAACCATTCTTGACTAATTTGCAATATGTAAGTAATGTATATTACTTGTATCTTTAATCGAAGAATTAATATAAATACTGATCATGTTGTGAAAATTGTGATTATTGTGGTTATGCACCCAGTCATGTTGTCAAATCATTTTTCAAAAATTCTTTGAGAAAACATACGTGATGCATTGAGAATCATTTCTGCAAATTTTCATTTCAATTGGAGTTGATTTGAGCAATAATTGATTCTTTTCACAAATCAATATGAAAACTGCAAAGTTCAGATTCCTCATGGTTTTTGGCTGGTTTGTCATTTTGATATCTCCATCTTGATTGGCTATTCGAAGAAAGTTTCCATATGTATGATTCCTTATGTTCCATGATTGGTCTTTACTGTTAATTTATTTTAAAATTATTGGAAGTCATTTGCATAGAGTTTCAGGTGTCTTTACAAGTGCAAAATGATGTACTGAAACCCATCTATAATTGTTCTCAGGAAAACCCTTTAGGGTCACTAACATTGTATTTTACTATCGGTTTCAATTTCCAAACCAATATGAATTTAAGGGCTAATATCGATTTCTTGTTCCCAATCGATAGTAATACATATTGTATTATGAGACCCTGTTCTACAATTTGGTTTGATCTTGTAGACAGTGGATTAATTTACTATCGGTTACTTAATTTTAACCGATAGTGAAATACAATGGCAATACTCCAAACCCTAACTTCCATTGTATTTTACTACCGGTTTTATTTGTAGAACCGATGGGAATATGATATCTTATATCGGTTTATGATTATTAACCGATAGTAAAGATTCCTATATTAGGTTAAACCCGCACGATTTTCCCTCCAGTCCAACCGATCACATTTCCAAATAAGTGTGTACTCGTGCACTGAAAACCCTAGCCTCCCCGACGTTCCCTTTTTTGCTCCTGCACCACCATTGCCGCTCGCATTTGGGTTCTCCACCGCCTCCGGCCACTGCATCGCGCCATTGTAGGCCACTCCACGTAAGTGTTCTTGACCAAACCGCAGTATCATTGATCTTGCCGCTCGCGTCAATTTCTTAAATTTATATTGAATAGTTCATATGTGGTTCAATGTATAACAAATATAAAACTAGATGAAAAGTGCATGAATTACAAACTTGATAGATATGAGAATTACAGACTTGATGAAAATCACTAAGAATATTTCGTTACATAGTTGTCCATTATCGGTTTCTTATTTTGAACCGATAGTAAAAGACCATAATCTGAATTTTCTGTTAATTATTTCCCATTTTCTAATTTTCATCTGAAATTTTGGTTCATTTAAATTTTCATCACAAATCCATGATTCTTTATGTTCCTGCAGAGAGACTAGTATAGTTTGCACTGCTAATCTTATCTATTATCCAATTTTGTGTAAAAAGTAGTGGCGCCTTCTTTTTTTTTTAGGTACTCTGTAGCATGCTGGGAGTTTTTTTTGTATGAACTTTAACCCAGTATACCCCTTTTTCTTTGAATGAAAATATGTAGTTCTACTGCATGTTCTAAAAAAAATTTCTATTATCCAATCTATGCAAGTATGGCTTTGTGAAAGAGCCAAATGTTTGTCAGGTCAAAGCAAGTTTTCCGGTGAGATTCAAACACCCAAAATCTATTCAAATTGAAACTCTTTTGGGAAAGTTTTCAATTTCGAACTTCTTCGGGGTAATAATATCTAGGACTTTTGTAAAACAAGTTTTGGCACAATTCAAATAGATTTTGATTAGCACTCGAAACCAATTCAGTTAAAAAACAAGATAGTCGAAAGCCTCTAAAAACCTTTTAAATACATTTTGAAGACCATGTTGATAGGAATTGATGATTTTTGGCCTTTTGAATGAAAATTTGACATTTTAACAAAAAGAGGTGGTTCATCATTGCCATTCCATTTTAGTTATGAACTTTGTCATGTACCTTTCTTCATATCAATTGATGGTCTGTTCATGGAATTTTAGGTAAAGCCATGTCGGCATATTCCTCATCTGATAGTAGTGATTCGAGGAGGGCCAACGTAGATGTCACTGCTTCATCCCAGCGCAAGAGGAAGGCGCGAGGCGCAACGATGTTGTGCCGTTTGGCCAAACGCGCTGATCTTTCATTGAGTTCAACCAGTTCGGGAGACCGATCGGAAAGAACGCTGGGCAATACGTTGCCTATGTTGGTTTGTTGGCGAAGGAAAGGGTAAAGATCACTGTCCAAAGCTGGAAGGACGTTAAGGCCGATGAGAGGGATAGGCTGTGGGCGGAAGTGAAGGTAAAATTAACAAAATCCCTGAACTCTGAGTAATCACATTCCCTTGGTTTATCTCGAAGATTAAGTAATTCCTGCTTATATGCACCATTTGAAATAGGCCGAGTGGAACATCCCCGACGATGGTCCCAAGATAGCTTGCTTGAAGGACATGAACAACACATGGAAATCCTTCAAGAGTGTCCTCGTCAGTACCTTTCTCGCTAAAGGCAAATCTCTATGCAAGAAGTACCCCTTCATAACGGAGGAGGTATGGGAGAAATTCACCCAACAGAAGGGGACCCCTGAGTTCGAGGTATGTATGGTTCCTTTGCTTGGTTACACCGTTGTATGGAGTAACCAGCGGTGCATTAATTTTCTTGTTTCTAGTATGAAGGCCCTTAGCGAGAAGAACAAGGCAATCCAGCAGTTCTCGCGGCTATGCAGGGAAGGAGGAGCAGTGGAAGAAGGCTGAAGACGAGGCGTGGAATTTTGTCGACTCCCCTAACCTACTGCTCTCCAAGATCCGCGATCCGCGATGCAAGCACTGGGGGCTGGCCAGAGGGACCGTGTCGTCCATGGGGACTGTGGAGTTCCCAAACCCCAGGGACGTCGAGGTCGTGCAGCGAATCGTAAGTTGGCTAACTTCCTGGTTGGAATCATAGAGTTTGGTAGAAAAAACTATGATCACTAGTGTGCGCACAAGTTTGTATATATTTTTTCCTCACAATGGAGAGCTTTGAATGTAACAGATTTCTTGCTCGAAGGAGGCGACCGAGGGATTGTTCACTGCCCATAGGGAGAACAACATCCTTACCCGGGCTCTAGGAAACAATAAGCATCCAGGGCGGACACGAACCGTGGGGGGTGTGGTGCCATGGAAGGAAGGCTTCTCGGAGCCCGGGCAAAAGGCGATGAAGGCTTGCAGCTGGAAGGAAAGGGAATCAGAGCTGTCTGAGAAGATACGGTCAAATGTGACTACACAATTCGCGGACATGTTCGCTCAAATGAACGAGAAGTATGAACGCCTCAGCCGAGTTGTGTAGTCCAAGGGTTTAGATCCAGTTGCCGAGGTCGACACTGGTAGGCCGAGTAGTTGCGGCTCGAAGGTTCACGTGGATCCAGTGGACCTGATTGAGGTATTGCAACTCTTGAGCTATATATGTAGTTCGGTTGATGCCACTCTCGTTACGTTAGAACTATTTCACTAACCTGTTATAATTGTTGCAAATTGCAGAAGCCGGAGAGCTGTAGCCTATTGATCAACATAGGCGACGACCCTGTAGTGGTTGCAAACGGGGTCGTATATCAGTCTTGGGAGGATGTCCGGATCCACTAAGTACCTCTAAAGCCTGGGTTCGCAAAGGTACAGGTGGACATGGCCCTCCCGGGCTACAGCTCTTTTCCGTTGCCCGTCCCAACGGACGAAATGCGGACAATTGGCGAGGTATTGGGCTCGTACATACAGTGGCTCAAGAAGGGTGTTAGACTACAGGAGGTAAACCCTAGCCATTCTAGTTTACAACTCAGTTAATATACTAAATTTGCAAAATCTAACTTATGCGTTCGTAACTTAAAGTGGACGATGGATGCCAGCTCACTTCCTGAGGACACCACCACCAGCACAACGCATGACCGAGCTCCTTCGGCCCCCATGCCTCCTCCGACGGCCTCAAACCCATCCAAATGATGCACGCCTCCTCAGAAAGCCCCTTCACCATCAAATGTGGCCGGCAACACCGAGCCCCAACCTTAGAAGGTATACACTCGCTCCCCGCCCAAAGGCAAGGGCAAGGCCAAAGGCAAGACCAAACAAAGCCAGCCGGGTACGTTCAAGAACGGGTTCCCACTCGTGTCGGAGTACCTTTTGCGCAATATGGATCAAATAACCAGAAGTCTCCATGAGTGGTACCTGACCCGGTCTAGGTGCCACATCAACTTCTTAGTTCACTTCAGGCTAGGTCATTTTCACCGTGGGGCTGGGCGCATATTGGTGGCCCACGAGGATTTGTTCGACCTCCTCAACTGGCAGGAGCTTGATATGTCCATCATACGGACTGGTGTCCTGTGAGTTTACTGTTGTGTGAAGTTATCATAGTTCATTTCATAAATCTAATCACTTTGGATGCACTAATTACTAATATCTACTTTGGATCCAGGTGCATGTCTAGGCTGGCGTCGATGAGGGCATGTGACAAGGTGGGTTTCCTCGACCCAGACAAAATAAGCCTCACGATGCTAGAGCACAACCAAGCACATGCGGAGGAATACATATCAAGGGCACTACTAGCACAGCAGGACCGAGAGTTCATTCTTGCGCCGTACCACCAAAGGTTAGTGCATTTCCTACTAATTTAACTCATTCTTGTATGTTACGCCTAACATATGTATGAAACGGTTCGCTTATATATGCAATGTAGGGGCCACTGGGTCCTCGCTGTCATTTGCCCATGGATGAATGAGGTCTATTACCTCGATTCGATGAGCGACAGGGTGGCGCATGTTTTCACCTCACGTGGCACATAGATGCGTAAGTACCACTGTTGTTTTAAATTTTTCTCTGACTAGCTAATTAATGATAACATATTAACCGACAATGCTAAATTAAATACAGGGCTTTCAAAAATATGTTATTGCTGGAGGGAGGCATGACGCGTCGAAGGGCACAACAATTTCGTGGAAAGAATATGAGGTAATTAATACGGATGGAACTACTCATGATGAGTCTTTTAATTTAAGCTTAATTAGTTCTTTCGAGTTAATGTGGGTTTATGTCTTTGCATATGCAATTATCCCAGTGTCATCAGCAGCCACAATCGTGGGAATGTGACTTCTATGTCATGAGATTTACGTATGACCTGATCAGGACAAACTTTACCCAATTCCCTAAGGTAACCATTTTTCCTGACTCAAAGTCGAACATTGGATGTGACGTACATTTCTAACTTCATACACGCATGCAGATTACCATGTTGAAAGACCAATATGAGTTGCCTCAATTGAAGGAGCTGCGAACAATTTGGGCTCAATATGTGATGGAAGAAGTGGCTATCAACGATCGATCGTAAATGACTTGTGTAATATATATTGAATGTGTTAATTGGTGTATGTGTGTACTTGTATTGGTGTATTTGTGAATAAACTCAATATGTGAATAAATTCATTGGTGTATTTGTGAATAAACTCAATATGTGAATAAATTCAATCTTTCCAATGCATGTGTATATCTTTGTATTAGTGTATTTGTGAATAAATTAAATCTCTGAATAATTAGATTCAATCTGTCCAATGTGTGTATCTCTGTATTGTTGTATCTGGTAATGATTCTTTGTAATACTATCGGTTCATATCCTACAACCGATAGAAGAAAGTTTCCAGTACTAACCGTGTCGAGTACCTAACCGATAGAAAAAACTATACATTACTATCGGTTTCCAGTGAATAACCGTTACAAGAAATATAACATCACTATCGGTTGAGATCATTGAGCCGATAGAAGAATTGTCGTTAGCGATTATTGACGTTGGAAGTGTAGGTATTTTACTATCGGTTTTTAACCGATAGAGGTGTGCTACGTTTCTTCTATTGTGCCGATCACTAGCGGTAAGAGAACCGATAGTAGAGTCGATTTTAAACCGATAGTGAAAAGCATTTCTGTAGTAGTGATTAGTCTTGATGCAACGTATTCATTCCCACATTGCGTGTAGTTCTATGTCATACCTTTAATTAGATCGTACACTTCCTCAACAATTTTGTTCATGAGTGTACCGCTAGCTGTGGCGTCAACAGTCATCCGTGCTGAGTAATTCAAAGCATTATAAAACATTTGAACTACAAGCCACTTTTCCAGGCCATGGTGTGGGCAAGACCTCAAAAGTTCCTTGTACCGCTCCCATGCTTCATAGAGTGATTCTCCTCCCTACAGAGTAAAACAAACAATCTGGTTTCGAATATGTCTAGTTTTAGATGGAGGAAAAAATTTATTCAGAAAAATATGTGTGAGTTCATCCCATGTTGCTATTGAAGCGGACGGTAGAGTGTACAACCATGCTCTTGCCTTATCTCAAAGAGAGAAAGGAAAGAGACGTAGTAGTAGCACATCCCTTGAAAATCCATTAAGTTTAAAGGTATCACAATGTTCAAGAAAAATATGGAGATGCAATGAAGGATTTTCAGTGGCAAAACCACTAAATTGATTTTGCTATATCAGATTCAATAGTGCAAGGTTAATTTCAAAATTATTTGTTTCGATTGCTGGAAGAATACCTGACTGAAACCCCATGCTGAATGGGATTCCATAATCCTTCAATTGATTCTGTTCACCCATCTTTGGTGATTCGGCTTCCCTCGATCTTTGATTGTCCAATGTGGCTCGTTCTTGATCTATAGATGCACTTCCAACCTATAGGGATTAGTCGTGCACAAAAAGAAGAACAAGAAAAATGGAAGCAAGGTTGAGAAGTGAGATTGACTTATATCAGCAAAAATTAATCCAAAAGATGAATTACCGTTGTTCCCTAGCAAAGGCGCCAAAAAGTTGATCACGCCTAAAACGGTGTGATTGTGTAATAAACCGCAAGTGAACGGTTGAATGTTGAGCACTCACTAGTACAAAAATGCTTTCTTCTAATGGTGCAAAACACACCTTTACTAATGGTTTTTGTACCACCAGTGATCGGCACGATAGAACAAGGCTAGCAATACTCTAACGGTTCGGAATCGTTAGAATAGCCTATGATATTCTAATAGTTTTTTTGAGTGAACCGTTAGAAGAGACTACTATAGCCTAACAGTCAACTAGTACTATCCATTAGAACATTATGGTATATTCTAACGGTCGTTCGCAGTATAGCGTTAGAAAATCTTACCATCTTCTAATGGTCAACATTAGGGAACCGTTATAAGAGTCTATAATATTCTTACGGTTCTTAAAGGTTAACCGTTAGAATAGGTTACTATATTCTAAACGGTCGTTCGTAGAATACCATTAGTAAATCTTACCATATTAGTCTCTTCTAACGGTTAGAATATAGTGTAATGTTCTAACAGATAGCACTAGATAACCGTTAGAAGATGGTTTAGTATTCTATCGGATAGTTGTAGTGATCTGTTAGAATATGTTGTTCTCTTCTAACTTTCTTTGTTCTTTAGACGTTTGAATAAGCTTAGATAAACAATACAGTATAGGTACAAAAAGGTACATTCACAAATACACATTCAACATACAATAGACTGACACATTCGACAGTTATTCACATATTCAATTTATTCACATACAGACCAATACAAATGCAAAAAACACCAATTCATAGAGAGTAGACGAATATAAAAAAGAGAATAATTGCAACAAGTGAGCTAAGCCAGTCATGGCAGCTGGTTGACAGCCACTTCATCCATCACATATTGAGCCCAAATTTGTTGCAGCTCTCTAATCTTTGCATTCTCGTATTTGTCTTTGGACATGGCGCTCTGTATGCATGTGTGAATAGCCAATAATTAACTTCCTACTTTTGAACGTCACATCCAATTTTCAAATTTGAGTTAGCTAAAATGCTTACCTGAGGGAATTGGGCAAAGTTTGTCCAGACTAGGTCATACATATACCACAGCACATAAAACCCACATTCCAACGATTCTGGCTGCTGATCGCACTGAGACAATTTCATATGCGAAGATATGTTAGCTATTCTTCCATAAACTAATTAAGCATAAACTAAAAGACTCGTCAGTCATTCAATCCTTACTAATTACCTCATATTCTTTCCAAGAAATTTGGTCGCCCTCCGATGCATCATGCCTCCCTCCAGTGGACACATAATTTTCGAAAGCCCTGCATTTAATTAAGCATTGCCAGTTAATATGTTATCATTAGCTAGTGAGGTCAAAATTTAAATCAAACATATTACTTACGCGTCCATATTTCCCTTAATCACGTATTCTTTCGGTAATCTTTCGCGCATCGAATCGAGGTAGTACACCTCATTCCTCCATGGATAGATCACGAGGTGGACCCAATGGCCCCTACATTGTATAGAAAAGAGAACCGCTTAAAGTATATATGTTAGGTGTAACATACAAGAATGAGTTAAATTAGTAGGAAATGCACTAACATTTGGTGGTACGACACATGAATGAACTCTCTGTCCTGCTGTGCCAGTAGTGCCCTTGATATGTACTACTCCGCGTGTGCTGCGTCCTGCTCTAGCATCGTGAGGCTTATTTTATCTAGGTCGAGGAAACCCACCTTGTCACATGCCCTCGTCGACGCCAGCCTATATATGCACCTACATGCAAAGGATGACATTACTATTGCGCAGAAAGTTTCTACATTTTAAATGAACTACAGCAATATATAGGATCAGCAAACTCACAGGACTCCAGTCCATATGATGGACATATCAAATTCTCGCCAGTTAAAGAGGTCGAACAGATCCTCGTGCGCCACGGATATGCTCCCGGGCTCACGGTGGAACTATACAGGCCTGAAGGGAACTAGGAAGTTCAAGTTGCATCGGGCCCGATGTAGGTACCACTCGTGGAGGTCTCTGGTGGTGCGATCCAATTTACGCAAAATTTCCTCCGCCATGAGTGGGAACCCGTTCCTGAACCTAGCCAGCTGTCCCTTTGCCCCTCTGCCTTTGCCCTTACCTTTGCCCTTGCCTTTGTTGGGGAGTGAGCACGTACCTTCGAAGGCAAGGTCGAGTGCTGATGGCTTTCTTTGTAGGCAAAGTGGCTTTACTGGGAGGCGTGGATCCTTTGGCTGGGGTTGAGGTCATTTTTAGAGTGTTGAGGGCCGGAGGAGATACCTCATGCCCTGCGCTGGGGGTGGGGTCCTCAGGTAGTACGCCGGTAGGCCACTTCAATTTATGAACACGTATGTTAGATTTTGCAAGTTGAGTGTATTAAGTAGGTTGTAAACTAAAATGGGTAGGATTTACTGCTATATTATAACACACTTCTTGGGCCACTGAACGTAGGAGCCCACTTCCTTAGGAACTATCCGCATTTCCTCCGTTTGGACAGGCAACGCAAAAGTGGTGTAGCCTGGGACGGCCATATCCACCTATACCTTTGCGAACCCCAACTTCAGTGGTACGTAGTGGATCCACACATCCTAATGAGGACATCATGACCACACACTCACATGCATTAACACGAGCGCATGCATGTCGCCTTGGACAACAAGTGAATTCGTTTCTTGTGTGATTTAATTATTTAATTACAGAACAAATGATATTTCCTAATAACTGTTCTTTTCTTGTTGTTACATGTGAGGGAGTTTTGGATGAAGTTGCTGATCCAACTCTTAGCCAAGGAAGAATGAACACTTTTCTGGCAACTTCGATCAATGATCATTTCGACCACATCAATCAGAAGAACTCTGCGTTTGACCAGAAAGGTTTGAGGTCGCAACATCGCCCAAAGTCGTAGCCCATGTTCGGAAGCACAAGGTCGCAGCCCATGGTCGGAAGCACATGGTCGCAGCCTGGGGACCATACAGCCTGCAGACCAAGCAACAATTGGATGTTTGTTCAGTGACTTTGACCAAACACCAATTTTATCACAGATGTCTGAGTCTGTCTTATGAGTACTTGTTGGAAATATATTCGAAAGAGCTTTCCAACGAATCAAGAATCATCAAAATCTGATGTCGTATGCAATCAAAAGACCCAAAATAATGACAAGTGCACGAGAGGAAAGAGTCCCTTCCGAATCCGCGAAAAATAGTTCCAGATTTCTTTCTATAGTTTGTTAGGATTCTATTCTGTTTTGAATTAGATTAAGATTAGAATTCTAGTTTAAACATTCTATCTTTTGTGGACACCATCCTCTATAAAAGAGAAGGCATGGTCTTAGGTTTAGGCAGACTTCGTTGATATACAGATTGTATTCTCGTGCCTTTGCCGACTTGTACAATTCGGAGTCTCACAGTTCAACTCATAATTCAGATTATTGAGTGTTGATATCCCTCCGCTGTTGCTCTTTCTTTTCTTTATTGATTTGCTTGAGTTGTTCTTCGTCAATAGGTCAATCTAGCTTTGCTCGGTTGATAACCAATTGAGGAAAGGTTTAGCGATTGTGAGGTTGCTGGTTGCATTCTTGGATCGTGGTTAGCCACCCCTTCGTCAAGGTCACAACTCGCATTTATCCACTGATTTCTCCTACGATGGAAGATCGGGACCAATCTGCATGCACGCATTTTAAGGCGAGACGTGTGCATATCACATCCTCCCTAGACGGATATAGGAATCCGTGGGCAACCACTACATGCTGGTCACCTAGGTGAGTCACTAGGCTGCAGCTCTCCGACTTCTACAAATTTGTAATAATTAAAACAGGTTAGCGAAACAATTCTAATGGAATGGGAGTGCCATCAACTTAAGTGCACAGCTCAACGCTTGCAATACCTCAATCAGCAGATCCACTGGATCCACGAGGACCTCAAAGAGAAACTACTTGGCTGACCCAGCGGGGTACCGTCGCCCTCGAGAGCAGGATCTACAAGCTTGGAGTGCATCAATTTCTCTCAGCTGTCCTAACTAATCACGCATTTCAGCGAACTGGGCCTAGAATTCTGCATTCATGTCTACTCGTACCTCTGCCCGTATCTTGTCGACTAGCTCCGATTCCTTCTCCTTCCAAGAGTGGGCCTTCTTCCTCGATGGAGCTGGATCTTCGAAGTCGGCTATCCATGGCATGATGACTCCCATGGTCCGTGTCCACTTGGGATGCTCCTTATTCCTAGAGCCTGGGTGAGGATTTCGTTTTCCCACTGCGGGGTAAACAATCCCTGCGTTTCTTCCTTCTCGGCAAAGATCTGTTACATTTAAAGGTACATTGTGAGACAAATACATACATACACTTGTCCACACACAGTTTACAAGGTTAGCCAACTTACCATTCATTGCACGACCTCGGAATCCTTAGGGTTTGGGAGCTTCACAGACCCCGTGGACGACACAGACCCTCTCCCCCGCCACCACCGCTTGCACCTCACATCGCGGATCTCAGAGAGCGGCAAGTCAGGGGCATCGACAAAGAGCATTTTCCTCATCTGCCTTCCTCCACTGCTCCTCCTTCCCCGCATAGCCCCGAGATCCGAGCCAGTGCGGGTGATCGTTCCTCTTCTGGATCGCCTTGTTCTTCTCGCTAAGGGCCTTGAATTCATCGGTCCCCTTCTGCTGGCTGAATTCCTCCCATACCTCCTCCATTATGAAGGGTACTTCTCGCAAGGAGATTTCCCCTCGATAAGGAAGGTACTGATGAGCCAGCTCTTGAAGGTTTTCCATGTGTTGTTCGTATCCTTCAAGCAGGCTGTCTTAGGTCCATCGTTGGGGATGTTCCACTTAGCCCGTTTTGAAACAATGCATATAAGCAGGAGTTAGTTAAACTTTAGGATAAGCCAAGGGAAGGTGACTACGAAAGACTTCAGGGATTTCGACTAATTTTACCTTCACTTCCGCCCACAACCTATCCCTCTCGTTCTCCTTCACGTCCTTCCAGCTCTCGACAGTGATCTTCACCCTTTCTTTCGCCGACAACCCAATGTAGACAGCATATTTCCCAGCGTTCTTTCCGATCGACCTCCCAAACTAGTTGAACTCACAAGAAAGGTCGGTGCGTTTCGCCAAACGGCCCAACGTCATCATGCCTTGCGCCATCCTCTTGCATTGGGATGAAGCAGCATCAATTATGTTGCCCTTTGTCGAACCACTACTATCAGCCGAGAAAGACGCCGACATGGCTTTCCCTAAAATTCCATCAACAAACCATCAAAAATTGAATGGAAAGAGAAAGCAAAAAAACATGTCATCTAAGGAATAATAGCAGAAAATGACACACTGAATGGAACGAGAAAGAAAAAAAACATAGAAGGGTCAACAATTGTTGAAGATAAAGAGTTCTGGGATCAGCAATTTCTTCTAACTGTTAATACATGAACTACTGATAGAAGATGTGCTTTCTTCCAACGGATAATACATAAAATACCATTAGAACAGTACATGGCCATCCATTACAAATGAACACACATGGTTCCAAACAAAATTTTCACAAAATTCAACAAATGCTACAAACAAAATTTATCCCACTTCTTCTAACGACTAACACATGAACTACCGTTAGAAGATATGCTTTCTTCTAATGGTTAATACGTAAACTACCGTTAGAACATAGTTCTGAACATTAAGCAATATATAAACTACAGTACATGGCAATTCAATACAAATGATCACACATACTTCTGTATAGATAATTTCAAATCTCAAAATAGGTTCATGAGATCACTGAAACATATTATGTAAACCCTAGTTTAAATCCTAGTCTCAATAGTGCCAGGCGGAGTTTATTAAATCATACACAATAGCGAACCCTAGTTTAAATCCTAAACAAGAGCAGCAAAAAATAGCAAACCCTAGTGTAAAAAACGTAAAGATCAAATTAGGAAGATCCTGGACAAAGAACTACGCACTAGGGATAGGGCAGGTGTACTTTACGGTGAACAGTTGTGGCCGGCAGTGGTGTAGAACGGAGTAGCGGCTGGTGATGGAGCAAAAGGGCACCCGGCGGCGGTGGCGAACCATAATCCAGGTGGTGATGGTGGTCCGGCAGTGAGGAAGTGGTCGCCGGCGAGGGTAGGGTTTTTTGCGCTCGAGGAGACACAGAGACAGAGTTGGAGTAGTTCGACTGGAGGGTAACTCCCGGGCGGAGTTTATTAAATTAGTGAGGGGCTTTTTCTAACGGTTCAAAAAAAGTAAACCTAGAAAAGTACAATTTCTTTAAGACCTGTATTTTCTATATTGCCCTTCTTCTAACGGTTAGACCCAAAAAACCATCAGACCACATGCATTGTTCTAATGGACATAGGAAAGTAACCATTAGAAAAGTTTAGGGCTACATATCTGCAGTAGTGCAGGGCACTCGAAAAGGGTTTTTGTAAGTTATATGTTTGTTCTACATTTCTTCTAAACATTAAACAAAAAAACCGTCAAACCATGTGTTTTGTTGTAACGGCAGAAGGAAATTAACCGTTAGAAAAAGTACAATTTCTTTCAGGCCTGCATTTCTACAGTTGTGCAGGGCACTGGAAAATGATATTTTAGGCCTGTTGAAGAAGCAAACGACTGCAGAAGGGATTTTGACAAGAAAATTTATTTAGAAGTTCTTAGGATTATAAGTGTACTACAATGTTAGAACTCTTGCTGTGAACTAAATTTGAGATATTGCTGTGAACTTATCATTAATTTGTAAACAAAAATGGATCGCCTGATGTATTAATGATAAGTTCCTCACCTTGATTCTACAACTTGTGGTTAGCCTGCGATTTTTTTCTTCAATTACAAAATAGTCAAGAATGGTTGTCAACCCATAATTCTTCTTCGTGATCAGGTAATTTGTTTTGTCAATATCTTCGATAGGGACAGATTGAATATCCTCTAAGAATGGAGGTATTTCGTCGAACTGGTTATACTCTTTTTCGTCGATAACGTCTTCGACCCCAACAATACGTCTCTTGCAGTGAAGGACAATGTGCAACTTTGGATTGGCCGGGTCAACGATGTAGAATACCTGTGTGGCTTGCTCAACAAGTATGAATGGGTCGTCTTGGTGTGAGACTCTATCGAGATCAACAAGAGTAAACTCGTAATTGTCAACTTTAAATCCTCGAGGGATTTCGACTCATTGGCATTGAAACAAAGGATTCTTAAATAATCCGTAATCGAGCTCCCATATTTCGTCAATAACACTGTAATATGAGTTTAGTGCCCTTACTGCCTCGACATCCTCCAAATAGCAAATAGTGTCACTCCACTCTATTGTATAGTGCTCTTCTCATCCTGACTTCTTGCGTAAAATGAATACCTATTGATGTCATACCCCTGCCAAGTCCCTATAGTAAATCTTGGGTCTCTAGCCAACCATGTCACAGTTTCACTTATTGATCCGGGAGGATCTTCAAGTCCTGATCGCATACGGCTTCACGACCTTAACCATGTTCAGAAAGGTTTCACGACCATGGATGGGTCCACAACCATGGATTGGTTCGCGACCATGAAAAGGAATTCGTTCCCTGTTAGGAATTGTAATCTGATCCGAATATATATAACTAAGCTTATCCGTTTAGGATTAGTTAGTTATATGAGTCTAATACGTTTAGGTTATTGAGTCTGATACGTACTCATACGATTGGACTATAAATACCTTGTAATAGGACTAGTTTAGATCATCGAATACAATTGAAAAGTCATAGAACTTATTTGAGTTTTAGACACTTATAGTTCCTTCGACGTAGGTAAGTGTGCCTAATGTTTGACGTGTAAAGCCCTCTTTGAAATAAAGAGTTGTGCAATTACTTTGAACTGTGTTTTCGATCAACCTTTGGGTTTCGGTATTTCTGAGTAAGATCCCGTTATTCCGCATATTAGAATCTGGGCGAGTCTAGTGTGAAAACCAAGGCTAGGTCTCAAACGGATCAAGTTGGTATCAGAGCAACTTTCCTATCCTGTGGATGGTGAAGACTCGCCAGGGTTACAAAGCCTCCGGTGAAACTCCAGGTGATCAATTGACGGTTCCTATAGCCGCGTCTCCGACAATGTCTGATGATACCTCCGTTCAAGCTAACCTAGCCGAACAAGTGGCTAAGCTCTCTACTGACATAGAAATCATGCTTGCTTGGATTAAGCAACAGGCCATGATTGTACCTCCTGAAGTAGGGAAGGTAATGGGTGTGAAGACAGGTGAAGACTTGCACAGGGCAGACGAAGATGAAGACGAAGGCGACCACAAGACCGACGACCTCGCCAACACCTCCTTAGCTGTCGGATATTTTAAGGTCGACGCTAAGATTGATATACCCATATATGATGGGAAGATCGATGCTTAGAAACTGGATTCTTGGATCGACCAGCTTGAGACCTACTTTGACCTGAAAGGGTTCAGTAGCGCTCAAAAGGTGAAGTTCGTACCTTTGAAGATGAAGGACCACGCCAAGACTTGGTGGAAGGCCCTTGTAGCCAGTGGTGAAGCTGACGACCTTGCGTGGGGTCAATTCAAACGACTTCTGTGACAAGAATTCTATCCGATGGGTTACCTTGAGGACAGATGGGAGCGTTGGCATAGATTGTACCAACGGCGCGACTAGACCGTCCAAGACTATACGACGGAGTTCCGGAGACAAGCAATGGTCATTGGCATATCGCTATCTGATCCTCAGGTATTTCGGAAATATACATCTGAACTTCAGAAATCGATCAGTACTGAGCTAACTCTGTTCGGCGTCCAAGACATCGCGACCGCGAGCACAACTGCTATGGTGATCGAGAAGAAGAACAAATCCCGCAGAGACAAAAGCACGAAGGAAAGTGCGACCTCGACAAAGAAAAAGCGAGTCCGAAGAAGAACGCTTCAAAATCGGGCACGGGTGCCTTTTGTGAACATTGTCAAGTCACAGGACATACTAAGGACAAATTCTACAGGCTTCATCCTGAACTTCGACCAAAGAAAAACGGACCAGGAAAAAGAACAACCACGGCTACTGCGACTTCACCCGACGAAGAAGTTGTCTGAGTGAATTCGGTTGATGAGGTGGATAACACCTTGTCTCTGATGGCAATGCCGAAGGAGAAGGGTTCAGATCCACCGAACGACCAACACCCAACGGAGGACTTGTTCACCATCAACATCCAGGTGAAGCACGAAGTGGTCGCAGCAATATTCGATCCCGGAAGTCAGAAGAATCTGGTCTCCGCTGAACTGGTTCGGCAACTTGGTTTGAAGACAACCACACACTCGCGACCATATCCACTGGGTTGGTTTACATCCGACGTGAACCAACAGATTACGAGTCAGTGTGTGTTGAAGTTTGCGATCTCTGCACGATATATCGATGAGGTGCAATGCGATGTTGTCCCTATCGATATCTGTCAGGTGATCTTTGGGAGTCCGTATCTGTATGATCGAGACGCTCACTTCCATCAGTGAGTGCAAGAGTACGACCTCACCAAAGATGGAGTTAAGTTCGTAATCAGTAGAGACATCCACGTCAACACTTCGAACATGATTACCGCAAATCAAGCCAAACGAATTGTTAATGCATGTCACAAGTATGTGCTTTTCATGATTCGACCCATTGGTGAAGGTGAGGGTACTCGACCAGCTTTGTCGTTGGTGTGCCGAAAGGATTCTGGTCGTTTGTCAGGACTGCTGGAGAAATACAGTGATCTGTTCGAGACTACCCAGGGTCGTCCGCCGAAACGTCCAGTCGAGCACGAAATTCAGCTTGTGTCCGATGCGACACTGCCCAATCTGAGTATGTATCGCCACTCAGTATTGGAGAATGAAGAGATCTAGAGACAACTTGGTGAGTTGTTGAACGATGGTGTCATTCAACCGAGTAGTTCACCTTGTAGATCTCCTGTGGTGTTAGTGCCAAAGAAAGATGGGACTTGGCCTATGTGCATCGACTACCGAGCATTGAACAAGATCACCATCAAGAACATATACCCCCTTCCTCGTATTGATGACCTGCTAGACCAATTGAAGCATGCCGTTGTCTTCTCCATATTGGATCTTAAGTCAGGATATCATCAAGTCAACATCCGGGAGGAGGATACGTGGAAGACCGCGTTCAAAACACGACAAGGTCTGTTGAATGGCTGGTCATGCCATTTGGTCTCTGCAACGCCCCAGCAACTTTCATGCGTCTTATGAATGACGTATTGAGATAGTTTATCAATGACTTTGTGATTGTTTACCTCGACGACATAATGGTTTATAGTCGTTCGTGGGATGAGCACCTCATTCATGTCGAAAAGGTGTTCGAACAGTTTCGGCAACATCGACCTCGCTCAACGGTAAGAAGTGCTAGTTCGGCCAACAAACTATACTTTACCTAGGATTCATGGTCGGCAACGGTGCGTTGCAAATCGACCCGAATAAGGTAAAAGTGATTCGCGAGTGGCCGCAACCACGAACAGTTATGGACGTGCGTAGTTTTGTGGGAACATGCCAATATCTTCGGAAGTTCATATGACACTTCTCGATTGTGGCTTCTCCATTGCATGCATTAACCAGGATCGATCAGAAGTTCGAGTGGACAGGGAAACATGAGGACACGTTTCTCTTGCTGAAAAGGAAGATTAGCGAGGCACCTGTGTTAGCTTTGCCGAATCTCCAGAAACCATTCGAGCTAGAAACCGATGCCTCAGGATATGCGATGGGCGCAGTGCTCATGCAAGAAAGTCGACCAGTAGCATATCACTCCAAGTTATTCCAGGGAGCTCAGAAGAACTACCCGACTTATGACAAAGAGTTGTGTGCACTGCATCAGGCCGTGAAATATTGGCGGTGCTATCTCTTGGGTAAAGAGACTGTTGTCCACACCGACCATCAACCGTTGCAATATTTGTAAACTCAGTCCAAGCTACAGCAAGCTCGGCACATGAAGTGGATGTCGTATCTGCAGTAGTTTAATCTGGTGATTAAGTACAAGAAGGGCGTACACAACAAATTGGCAGATATGTTGTCGCGACCACCAGTTACGACCCTCTGTTTATCAGCGTTCATGCAGATCGAGCCCTCATGTCACTAGTACAGAAATGCAGTCTACTAACCCCTATCTTCTATCGGTTATTAGTGATTTAGTAGAAAACCGTTAGAAAAGGTGCCTCGTGGTCATAAAAGGCATATGGGATGTATTTTTCCTATCGGTTTGTAAGAAACTTACCGTTAGAAAAAGCAGTATGATTTACTCTAGCGGTGATGAACATATTTACCGTTAGAAGAGATGCATAAGTACTGACGGGAGAATGTTGTGCGCCGATAGGACTGGTCGAGTTCCACAACTAGTCTTATTCTATCGGTAATGTATGTCTATGCCGACAGAATATGTACAAAAATTCCTATCGGTAGGATGTAGTGTGCCGATAGAACTGTTCTCCTTGTACAAATAGTTTTATTCTATCGGTAAAGTATGTTTATACCGACAGAATATCTCAAAAATTCCTATCGGCAATATGTAGTGTGCCGATAGAACCGTTTGCCTTCTACAAATATTTTTATTCTACCGATAATGGATGTTTGTACCGTTAGAAGATATCAAAAATTGCTTAGAACTGTTCGTCTTCAAATAGTTTTATTCTATTGGTAATGTATGTTTATACCGTTAGAAGATAGCGCAAATATCTTAGAACTGTTCGCGTTCTACAACTAGTCTTATTCTATCGGTAATGTATGTCTATACCGACAGAATATGTACAAAAAGCCTATCGGTAGGATGTAGTATTCCGATAGAACTGTTCTCCTTCTACAAATAGTTTTATTCTATCGGTAATGTATGTTTATACCGTTAGAAGAGATCTTAAATTACTAACGGTATGAGGTTGTGTACCGATAGAACTTATCTAGTACTATAAATACCCGGGTGTGTCTCTTTCATTCTCACAGTTCATCGGGCGCTCGTAGCCCTAACCCGTAAGCTCCATGGACAGCCGGCGCACCTCTACCGGCGACCGCTGCACCTCCGCACCTCCATCGACGCCCACTAGATTTTGGCATCGCAAGCAAGGTAAGTAAAATTTCGGCAATATTGTTAGATTATTCTAATCCGATCATGGCAATTATTCTACAATTTTTGTATCCTTCATTTTGATGTGTCTTCTTTTCAATATGATTATGTACGGTGTCTTGTTCTTGTTTTTTATTAAAACAACTACATAATATCACTATGGGACAAATAATGTTCAATTGCTTGATGATCCTATCAAATGAAGAAAATTATCAGGATATATTTGCAATACAAACTCTATCTAACTCAGTGAAATGCCAATAAGAGTATAAATGTAATATCTTCATCTCTCAGTAGGTTGCTCAATGCCAACTTGGACTTAGTAATAATTGAAATTGAAATATCATGAAATTGCAAATGAAATTGAAAGATCATGAAATTGAAATTGAAATTGAAAGATATTTGTAATTGAAATTGAAATTGAAATTGAAGTTGAAATTGAAAGATCATGAAATTGAAAGATCATTAATGTCAAGATATTTACAAATATCATGAGATACACAAATATCTTGATCTTCTCTGTAGGTTGTTCAATGCCAATAACATAATCAAATGCCAACTAGCTTGCTCAATGATCAAGTGCATGTAAAAAATTCATTAAATAATTAATATATGTATATTGGCAAGGTAATTTCTTCTGATGAAATAGAGTAGAAATGTAATATCTTGATCTCCAGTTGCAAGTTGATGTTACTATGACGAAGCACAACCTAACCTTCAGTTGGTAGTCTTTCTCAGATAGGGAGTCATGTAGGAAACAGTAAACAATCTTAATTTGCTCTAGAATGCCGATTTGGACGCGGCGGCGACGACGACGTGATGGCGTTAGACTCGACGTCAAGATGCAAGACTCAAACTAGATCAAGAACTTACTCTAAACCAGCAACAAGACGATAACGATGGATACAAATTCAACAACGCGAAACTGAAAACGAAATCGCGAAGGGCACAAAGTGGCTTGGACGATGGACATGACGGCGAACTCAAATATTTTTGTGGGGCAATTTTTTGGACTCTAGGTGAAAGATGAATAATGAACAAAGGGGATACAAGTATACCTGACGGGCAATCGAGGCTCTGATACCACTTGATGTGAAACTGGGTGCCCGATCTTCCGAAAGGTACGTGATAGATCGATTGGTGGAGCTTCGACGTAGAACGATCTGGCTTCAAATCAGGCACGATCTGAACCCCGCAATCGCAACACCACTACTCCGTTGGTTATCAATCTCACGTGAGCGTGATTGACCTCGCCAAGAAGGCTTATCCCTGCTGCGAATCGAGAACACAAGCAAGAACACGGAAGAAAGCAAACTGAATTGCAAATACGAATGATTAATCTCACAAGTTGGGGTCTTACAAACCGATCAAGCGGTAAAACTGTTCGAAGACAGAATAATCTAAGCAAAAACCCCATCCTAACTCAGATGATGGCTACTGAATATAAGGTGTTAGGGTCGGCCAAGGAACCCTGGATGCGCCCTAATGGGCTCCAACGAGGTACATGGGCCAACGGCCCAAAGACGGTGGCGCAGCACCCTGACAGATTCTGGATGCTCACTTGTTTCGATGATTCCCATTGGATCCGGTTGAATTTTGACGTGGGACCAGTTCCATTGGAAAGCTTATCTCCTTAGCTTTCCAACGGTATATAAACCGTCAAAAACGGAGTCCGTATGCGTCCTGGGAGACGATTTTAGTGCAGACTGCTCCTGGATTCCGAGGTGGACTCGAACTTCGAATTGGTGACGGGATGGGCTTCAACTCCAACTCAAATTCGACGTGGTTATTGGCCTCCTTTGCTTCCTTGCTGGTCTCCATGCCTGCGGTGATCCTCTCCATGATTCCTAAGTATAATAGCATCATTAAATAGCAATCCATCCTCGAAAATACAATGCGATTCACTTAGGAGCGAGTTCACCTGTTGAGGAAGTAGTCGTGCTCGAGCTCTTGTTATGGGACCTTCAAGGGCCGGTTCAATGCGCGTATCTGAAGGTATGATGTTCTCATTAGACTCCCCTTCTTGAATTTGAGTCGTCCTCGACTCAAGCTCACTTTCTTCTCCCATGTATGGTCGCAAATCTGCAATGTTAAATGTGGGACTAACCCCAAAATCTGCAGGCAGGTCTAACTTATATGCATTATCATTTATCTTTGCAAGAATTTTAAAGGGACCATCAGCACGTGGCATTAACTTAGACTTGCGCAATTCTGGAAATCT
Source organism: Pharus latifolius (assembly GCA_019359835.1). Lineage (NCBI taxonomy): Eukaryota > Viridiplantae > Streptophyta > Magnoliopsida > Poales > Poaceae > Pharus > Pharus latifolius. The sequence goes on from CM033323.1 coordinate 70,850,746, forward strand.
ATCCTTTCTCAAATGCAACCACACTAAATCACCCGGTTCAAGTTTTACGTCCTTTCTACCTTTACTACCAGCAATCCTATATTTTTCAGTCATCCTCTCAATATTTTCCTTAGTTGCAGCATGCATCTTAAGAATAAATTCAGCACGTTGTTGAGCATCACAATTAACTCTCTCATCGGCAGGTAAAGGCAAAAGATCAATTGGAGCACGAGGAGTAAAACCATATACTACCTGAAAAGGACTTACCTTGGTGGTGGAGTGAACCGCTCTATTGTAAGCAAACTCAACATGCGGTAGACACTCTTCCCACATCTTCAAATTCTTCTTTAGGACAGCTCGCAACATGATTGATAAAGTTCTATTAATGACCTCTGTTTGTCCGTCAGTTTGGGGATGACATGTAGTAGAAAACAGCAACTTTGTCCCCAATTTGTTCCAAAGCGATCTCCAAAAGTGGCTCAAAAATTTCGCATCGCGATCTGAAACAATAGTAATAGGCACACCATGCAAGCGAACGATTTCTCTAAAAAATAAATCAGCTATGTTTGTGGCATCGTCGCTCTTATGACAAGGAATAAAATGTGCCATCTTCGAAAATCGATCCACTATCACAAAAATACTATCCCTCCCCTTCTTGGTCCTAGGCAATCCTAAAACAAAGTCCATCGATATATCCTCCTAAGGCGCACTAGGAACAGGTAGAGGCATATAAAGACCATGGGGATTAAGACGGGACTTAGCTTTGTTGCATATAGTACAGCGTGCGACGTAGCGCTCGACGTCGCGCCGCAGCCGTGGCCAAAAGAAGTGTGTGACCAGCACCCCCTCCGTTTTCTTCACGCCAAAATGTCCCATCAATCCGCCTCCGTGTGCTTCCTGCAACAACAAAAGACGAACCGAGCTAGCTGGAACGCATAGCTTGTTAGCACGATATAGCAAACCATCATGCAACACATATTTATTCCAAGTTCGTCCCGCTTTGCACTGAGCATAAGCATCTTTAAAATCAAGATCAATGTCATACAAAGCTTTGATCGTTTCTAGGCCAAAAATTCGGCAATCAAGTTGTGACAACATGGTATATCGCCTAGATAAAGCATCTGCAATAACATTGTCTTTTCCTTTCTTATGTTTAATGATGTATGGAAACGACTCTATGAATTCAATCCATTTAGCATGTCGTTTATTCAGATTAGCTTGTCCTCTAATGTACTTCAAAGATTCATGATCAGAATGTATGACAAATTCTTTAGCCCAATGATAATGTTGCCAAGTTTGCAAAACACGCACTAAAGCATACAATTCTTTATCATAAGTCGAATAATTCAAAGATGGACCACTCAACTTCTCACTAAAGAAAGCAACGGGTTTACCTCCTTGTATGAGCACTCCTCCAATGCCAATGCCGCTCGCATCACATTCTAGCTCGAATGTACAATCAACACACATGCGCCAACTGCCGTCTTTTTTAGGAACCAAAAGAACAGGAACAGAACAAGGACTAAGGCTCTCACGTACGTACCCACGGTCCAAAAGGTCTTTGACTTGTCGCTGTATCTCCTTAGTTTCCTCGGGATTGGTCCTGTAAGTAGCACAGTTTGGCAAGCTCGTCCCTGGAATCAAATCAATCTTGTGCTCAATTCCCCTCACAGGTGGCAGCCCCGGTGGAAGCTCAGAGGGAAACACCTCCTTGTACTCCTGCAAAAGGTTAGCAACAGTGGGGGGCACCGAAAAAGACATGTCCTCAAGCGAAAACAATGCCTTTTTGCAAGCCAAAGCATAGCATATCCCATTAGGCTCATCAATTTCAGCAAGATCAATTTTATTTGCAAGCAAAGTAGGAGTTTTCAATTTAATTACTTGCTGATTTTCAGATTGTAACAGGTTCTTTTGCTTATCATTACGCATCCTATCCGTTTCATATTGCACAATTTCAGCCGGGGACATAGGAAGCAACGTAAGTTTCTTTCCCTTATGGATAAGAGTGTACTTATTAGCTCGACCATGGTGATTTGCATCAGTATCAAACTCCCAAGGACGCCCCAACAAAAGGGCACAAGCATCCATAGGTACGACATCGAAATCAGCAAAATCGTGGTAGGAGCCAATAGAAAAATGCACTCTTGCTGTTTGAGTTACCTTGACCTTGCCGCTGTTGTTGAACCACTGAATGTGGTAGGGATGGGGTGTGCTCTCGTGGTCAAGCCAAGCTTCTGGACCAAGTCGGTGTTCACCAAATTGTTGCAGCTGCCGCCATCAATGATGGTGCAGACGCGGCAGTCCTTGACAATGAGGAACATGTTGAACAAGTTGTGACGCTGCAACTTGTCATCCGTCTCAACTTGGGCACTCATCGAGCACTGCACAATGATGGTTCTGTAGGTCTCCGTTGCTGCGGTGCCAAGTACCTCCTCATCACTGTACTCCTCGTCCTCTTCTTCGCCTGCAACGTTAGTGGCTAGGGAATATTCATCTTCAACATCAGAAGCACTAACATACCCGCCATCAGCCGTAGCTATATATGCCCTTTTGCTAGGACAATCTTTCTGTACATGACCCATGCCCTTGCAGCGGTGGCACACGATCCTTGTAGAACGTCCCGTGGAAGCCACCGAAACGGAGCTCGCTGCCGGTGTCTGCAAAGTCACAGATTTGCGTACCTCAGGAGGTCGCGAAGGTGATGAAGATGGTGCTGGACGCGAGGCGCTCTTGGAAGGGACAGGTGGCTGCACAGTTTGGTTGTCGCGACCAGATTGCGTAGTCCGAGGAACAAAGTTTGTGGAGAAGTTGTTCCGCTGTCTCCGGTCCGCTAAATGTCGTCCCTGTAATTCTTTTTCTGCCAACATAGCAAGCTGGAACAAACGATTGACAGTAGTATATGCTTTGTAGTCAACAATATCCTGAATTTCACTCCTCAACCCCCCATAAAACCGACAAATTTTATCTTCGGTTTCCTCTTGTACCCCACAACGTATCATGCCCTTTTGTAGCTTAGCATAATATTCCTGGACAGACATATTACCCTGCTCTAAGCGCTGCAATTTCTTACGCAAATCACGTTGGTAGGAAGGAGGAACCAAACGTTCACGCATAGCTTCTTTTAACCTAGCCCATGTGTCAAGTTGTAAGCGGAGGGTAGCAAGTTCATTCCACCAGATGATAGCAAAGTCTTTAAATTCACTAGTGGCTTGCCTAACTCGATGTTGCTCAGGAACTAAGTGAGAACTAAACTTTTGCTCAACAGTCATCTCCCAATCTAAGTAAACCTCAGCATCATAGGCACCATGAAAAGGAGGGATGAAAAATTTCACCTTAGCAAAAGGATCATCATTGGCACGACCATGATGGTGGTTGTTATTACCTCCCATACTATGCTGATTGCGGCGAAGGCGTTGACGTAGTCGTGCCTCTTGTGTCGTCCGTTGGTTCACCTCTCCATTGTCGCCATATTCAATGTCTTGGTCATCGTCATGGAGGGGTGGCTGTTGTGGCTCCAAAGCTTCAATTCGTCCAGCAAGGGTGGACACGCGTCTGTCGAGGCCCTCAAGCTGATGCTGTGAAGTCGTGGCATGTTCACTGAGCATCTTGGCCAGCCTCTCCTCCAAACCGCCCAACAAGTCCCTAAGCTCGCTGTGCAGCACACAGTCCTCAGTAGAAACCCTGTCCTTCCCGTTGGAACTTTCTGTCATTGTGAGCAAGACAACAAAAGATAACAGAAAATATTATCCCTAGAACCTACTAGGTTATGGGGAAGTGGGATCACACACTCTCCTGCGTCTTACCAAGTTCTTACCAGGTTCTTACCAAGGCGACAGGTAGCACAACTCAGAGGTATACCAACAGTATGTGAAGCGATTGCAAGACCCAATCCGTACCTGATAAGAAGATTGTGGAGCTTGGATATGCAATATTTAGTAGCAAGGAATATGCAATCATCGAAATCAGAATAGCAAAGCGGAATAAATATCCAAAGTACTTGTCAAAGTTGCTGGCCTAAACTCGTTCTCAGACCTAGCTCAAGCAAGTAAAACGAATGACATAACACCGTCGATACAAAGGATGCAAGCACTTCTGATTTTTTTATTTCTTTTTTTTTCCTTGCTTTTTTTTTTCTTTTTTTTATATTTGTGCGGCTTCTTTTTTATGCACTTGCCTTTTTCACCTTTTTTTTTAAATATCAATAGTGCCGCATATGAGAGATTACAAGATATATACACAAACACTCAATTTTCTCTCGCTGGAAAAACAGATCTACTATGCAGAAACTTCGTATGATGTTTTCGGATTTTTGGAGGCCTCAAACGCTAAAACGTATAACAGAAAAGTTGTAGATCGTTTCGTTCTGATCAATTTGCATATATGGAACACCAATTTTTGATAACGGATCTAGGAGATATCGGCCCCGCAATACAGTCTGTGTAGGAAATCCGAAATCAAATAGATTCACTTCCAACGCGATTTTGGACTTGAAAACGGCATTTCTAGAACTTCTCACAATGGACACAGTTGTAGAGAATTTTCTGAGCTACAATTTAGACTCTGAATTTGTCCAATTTGGAGTTCAGACGAAGGAGATAAAAGCAAAATACCGAACTTGACAGATTGACACCCGATTTGGACGCGGCGGCGACGACGACGTGATGGCGTTAGACTCGACGTCAAGATGCAAGACTCAAACTAGATCAAGAACTTACTCTAAACCAGCAACAAGACGATGACGATGGATACAAATTCAACAACGTGAAACTGAAAACGAAATCGTGAAGGGTACAAAGTGTCTTGAACGATGGATATGACGGCGAACTTAAATATTTTTGTGGGGCAATTTTCTGGACTCTAGGTGAAAGATGAATAATGAACAAAGGGGATACAAGTATACCTGACGGGCAATCGAGGCTCTGATACCACTTGATGTGAAACTGGGTGCCCGATCTTCCGAAAGGTACGTGATAGATCGATTGGTGGAGCTTCGACGTAGAACGATCCGGTTTCAAATCAGGCACGATCTGAACCCCGCAATCGCAACACCACTACTCCGTTGGTTATCAGTCTCGCGTGAGCGTGATTGACCTCGCCAAGAAGGCTTATCCCTGCTGCGAATCGAGAACACAAGCAAGAACACGGAAGAAAGCAAACTGAATTGCAAATACGAATGATTAATCTCACAAGTTGGGGTCTCACAAACCGATCAAGCGGCGAAACTGTTCGAAGACAGAATAATCTAAGCAAAAACCCCATCCTAACTCGGATGACGGCTACTGAATATAAGGTGTTAGGGTCAGCCAAGGAACCCTGGACGCGCCCTAATGAGCTCCAACGAGGTACATGGGCCAACGGCCCAAAGACGGTGGCGCAGCACCCTGACAGATTCTAGATGCTGACTTTTTTCAACGATTCCCGTTGGATTCGGTGGAATTTTGACGTGGGACTAGTTCCATTGGAAAGCTTATCTCCTTAGCTTTCCAACGGTATATAAATCGTCGAAAACAGAGTCCGTATGCGTCCTGGGCGACGATTTTAGTGCAGACTGCTCCTGGATTCCGAGGTGGACTCGAACTTCGAATTGGTGACGGGATGGGCTTCAACTCTAACTCAAATTCGACGTGGTTGTTGGCCTCCTTTGCTTCCTTGCGGATGGGCTTCACCTCCAACTCAAATTCGACGTGGTTGTTGGCCTCCTTTGCTTCCTTGCTGGTCTCATGCCTGTGGTGATCCTCTCCATGATTCCTAAGTATAATAGCATCATTAAATAGCAATCTATCCTCGAAAATACAATGCGATTCACTTAGGAGCGAGTTCACCTGTTGAGGAAGTAGTCGTGCTCGAGCTCTTGTTATGGGACCTTCAAGGGCCGATTCAATGCGCGTATCTGAAGGTATGATGTCCTCGTCATGCATCATCTAACGGTAAATACACATATTTACCGATAGAACAACACAATATTTGCTGTGTCATGCATTACCCAGATTGCTGTGTCATGCATTACCCAATTTGGTTTTGTTTCAGCCATGTACCAGTACCTCTTATAACGGTAAATACACATATTTACCGATAGAAAAACACATATATTTGCTGTGTCATGCATCATCTAACGGTAAATACACATATTTACCGATAGAACAACACATATATTTGCTGTGTCATGCATTACCCAGTTTGGTTTTGTTTCAGCCAAGTACCAGTACCTCTTCTAACGGTAAATACACATATTTACCGATAGAACAATACCTGTACCTGTTCAGCAATGCACTAGTACCTGTTCTGTTGTGTCTGACTGTGACATCACCTGTGAGGAGCCCAGCTCGGTGCAGTTGGTCCCATACATCACTTGACTTCCCAGGATGAGTCAATCACAGGAATATATTGAAGCAGCAAAATATTATAGTAGACGTAATTGTATGGCCATCAGGCCTTAATACAATACGGAGTACAGTGCCTTACAAGGCACAATGGTGCAACAAAATAGAACATCTAGTCGGCGGAAGCTAGGGGCCAAAAGCAATCCACAGGAAACAGAGGTTGACAGCAAGACAGCACCACATCAGAGCTCAGGAGGAAGCTGCTCGTCTCCTTCTGTATCTGCAGCGTCTTTGGGATAATCACCAAGGTCGGAGAGCGCTCCATCTATTTATGAGTTGTTGCAAGGGTGAGTACTTACGTACTCCGCAAGTCATAGGGGAGGTAGAGATACATATAGTATAAATGACATGAACCTATGCTATTGGAGGAAAGAGTGAAGGGTTTTTAAAAATACATTTCTTTTTCATTTCTTACTCAACTTCTGATCATACTCATGGCAGTGTATAAATCATACCGAAGGCAATATATATCCCATATCTAAGGCGATATATCCTCATATCACATTACTTTTCCTCAAGCTTTTCAATCTTATGCTCATGACAATATTTCATATACTTAGGGAAAAATCCACATGCCTCTTAGTTATCATATGCTTAAGGCAAAGTCCACATGCCTCTTAGCTATCATATGTTCTCTACATTATGGTACTACCGCGACACGTCAACACATGACACTCCACGGCAACGCCCCTTGTCGTGACAACACATGCCACTTGGGTAATCTTGAACTAACAAATTTTAGTTTATAAAACAATACTTGTGTCACACCCCATGGATTTAATCCACCGCGGCATACTTCTAAAACTCGGGAGCACGAAGTATTCGAATACATTTTTAACTCTGCAGAGGTGTACCTCTTTTTAAATCCACTTCTTCACTCGACTTTCAAATCGTGCCAGCTCCATGCGACTTATACGCATGTGACAAGGCCGAGCTCACACAATGCTTTCGCAGTCTAGTATTAAAAATATCCCTGCCTGGTAAATGGACAATCTAGTCCCAAGTACCGTTGTGGGTCCTCCCCACTGCCTTACTTCCTAGACTTGGCCTATGTTCCTGCAGGACACATAGCCTCTTTTGATTACAGTCGCGCACGACTTAATCTGGCATAGGGCGACTTCCTTCTTTACATCTTATCCTCTCATAATTTTTCTGATCTCACATCACTCATGGACGAACTGCGTCCCACCAGTTTCCACGCGAGAAACTGGGCCAACAAACCATGCAGGGAACTGATAATACTAAGAAAGCTACTAGATTGTGCCTGTCCCATACCAGGCAAGTGGTTGGTACGTTTTTCATGCCACTAGACGCACAACACAAGGTTCTAGTCCTTATATGCCAATGACCAGATCATACCACAAACCATGCACCTTCAGTGCCTGCACATCCAGTGCAGCCAAGCACCTCCATTGCTACCACCATTCCATACCAGAATACTGGTCACGGCTAGGGGTTTTATTTCATGAATATAGATGTATATATATATATATGTATATATATATATATATATATATTTAATAGTTCATGGCTTGCTATCTTAACAAATTCACATTTCTCAAGTATTCAACCTATCACTGCCATAATATCATTGATCTCAACAAATGCAATATTAATGAAATATCTCATGGAATAGCATAGCAATTCATAAAATATAGGTTCAATATGATCAAAGTATGACTTGCCTTCCGCGTCGTAAGTATCAGCAGTCGATGTCGGGTCTGCGACAAGGTCTTCAAACTCGGGCTCTTGCTCTGAACAAGATCAAACAAGCAAACAGGCATTACAATCAATCCTATTCTTATTAATCCACTACATGCGATAATGCAAGGTGAAAATACTTTGGTGATACAAGATTCGAGAGTTCTGGGAAGCGATTAAGGTTAAACTATGGAAACCAGGGTTAAGATTAGTTGTCAAGGTTTACAAGGTTCCAAAATATCAGAGTAATATCAAGGTTATGACTGGTTCGCCCAAAAATAGCGAAAGTCTTTAGGTTGGCATTCGGTTCAAGGCATCGACATAAGGTCGATGGATGATAGAGGGCTCAACTCAAGTTGTGACAGTAGGAGAAAATGTAGATCACAACATCAGGAGTCTAAGGGACAAAGTTATTTTCCAAGTTCATGGCTGGAAGTAGGTGAAAAAGGCTCAATGCCACTGGCTGGCATAGGCTGACAAGAGCTGACAATGCCCAAGAATGGCATTGACATGGTTTGAATAGTTCCCAGTGGCCAAAATGGGTTTTGATTCAAGCATATGGTGCACAAGGTAGTGAGGCAACTATTTTGACAAAGTAGTTTTTGTTTTACATGACCAGAGGTGGGTGAACAGGGCTAATGCCACTGGCTGACACAGCCTGGCATAGGGGTTGACATGGCCAGAAACTAGGGTTAGCCATATCTTCTGATTTATGACTCCAAATGATGCACCACTTTGTCTGGAAGTTAGGCATTTGCAACAGGAACAATTTATTCAATAGGCTCTTGGGCAGGAGATGGCTATAGGATGGTGAAAACTGGCGAAGAAATCTGCTGATTTGGAGTACATGCAATATAACCAGTACAACAACTAGGACATAGCTATAACTTCTGTTCTAGGCCGAATCAGAAGTCGAGCTAGTAGACAAAAATACTCAGGAGGGTGGAAAACATCTAAATGGCAAGGTGGCTAGAGCTGGATCGGCCGAGATAAACGTCCGGTGACCGGCGCTGGAGAAGAAGATGCAAATTTGGTCATTTCTGTTCTTGGGCATTTCTGTTCTATGGCAAATGAACTCAATTCCTTTCTTGTGGATGGTCTCTGGGGCATAAGAAAGCTAGATGTGAAGGTAGATTAGCTGGGGAAGCACCAGAAAAGCTTAACAGCAAGCTCCAGTGTACACAAGGTTCCAATTTGGGGTTTTCCAGATGTTAGCAAGATCTTCAATTCTGGTTGCTTAGGGATGATAAGAAGGGTCTATTGAGCATATTTGATTACTGGCTCGAGAGCTAAATCGGTTTAGTTAGGGATTAATTGCTCGTCGGAGCTACTGGAGAAAATCAGCGATTGCCGGCGATGAGGTACGATGGAGTTCAATCGGCTGCTACTACACAGATAAGCGGATGAAGGTTACTTACTGGTAGCTTCAATTTGGAGTTCGGTGCAGTACATCGTCCTGGCACCGTGAGCCTCTCTTCGAGCTCGCCGAAGAAGACGACGAAGATGGCGAGGTTAGAGACTTGAGTGGTTCTGGTGTGTGTGTGTGTGTGTGTGTACAGGAAATGGCCAGGGCAAGCTTAAATAGGCAAAGTGAGCAGCAGCGGTTGAAAATGCCTGGAGAATTGGAGCTGTGAATCGATGGCGAACTGACTGGTCGGGCGGGACAGCAGCGAAGTGACGCGCTCCAGCGGCTGTGCCGGCTTTGCAGGTTGGCGTGCGCTGTCCCGGGTGATGCAATGGCAAACTGACGGGCTCCTTCGGCATGCTTGCAACGTGGCACAACTTTGTTGTTCTTATCGGGCGCACGCGAGAGAACGAAGGCAACACTGGCGCGGGCGCGGCTGCTCCACTGTGGCGAACAAGGTGCACACGCGTGGCAACGAAGCAACGACGAAGGTGGCAGTGCTGGTGATCGATGGCAACGAAGCTACAGCAGCAGCAGTAGCAGCGATTGAAGCCAAGGTCGCGGTCAAGTGCTCCTGCTCGTGAGCTGAGGTCGCGGGCGATGGAAACTGAGGACTGTGGTGATCGAAACATAGCAGTGGTCGAAAACAGGGGTTCTGGTCGAAGGCAGCAGCTCGAGGTCGAGGTCGATGCAACACGAGCACACAGCAGTGAACAGGTCGATTGAATAAGGCTGGTCGAAGTCGAAGAAGCAGATCTGGTCATGAACAGCAGCCCGTGGTCGAATCAAGGGCCTCATTGTGATGATTTTTGATTGGTTTTGGACTGAATTGTAAATCTGGTCTTAAAGATGATTAATTTGGGATTTGATTGCATGGTTGAGAATAATATTTCTATTAATACTCATCTAACTCAAATTTAGAGCAATTTGATAAGATTTGAGGGAATTCACCTATTTCTGAAAATAGGGTAAAGTTAGGGTAAAATAGATCTGTATTTGTCGATTTCGAATTCTGGTAATTGGAGTGAGATTTTGAAGTCTGATTAGAAGGGAAATCTGTATCAAATATCATTTGGGAGGTGTTCCCTGAAGAAATTCTGGAATTGGAGTTGATTTGTGGATTTTAGCCTTTTCAGGCTTCCAGATAAACAAAAAGGACTTATTCACAGTAAAATTTGGACTAATCTGCGAAAAGTGTTTAGATGAGACAATCTGGCTCCCAACCTTTTGGGGTAAGTTGAGGATGTATCTGGAAACATATTCCAAAAGATACTTGAGTCTGGATAGGGTTAAATCAAGATAACTCAGTCATCTGGAAACTGGGGTACTTAGGGTAAATCTGAATTTTCTGTTTTCGAAAACAGAAGGAGGCTTAGATACTGGGAGTTATGGTCAGAATTTGATCTGGTTCCTGAAGACTTTTATCTTCAGGGTAACTGGTAGGTTAAATCTGGATGGGCAGATCTTAATCTGGATCTAGAGGATAGATTTGGAGATTTTTAGGGTTTGAGAGAGATTAGAGTTCAACTGATCTGGCTACTACTACAGAGATACATGCATGCAGGATTTTTATGCAAAAACTTTTCACCCCCAAAACTAGGGTGTTACATGTTCTAACGGTATATGGGTGTTTGTACCGATAGAAGATGTGAGTACAAAATTACCCGTACTTAGTCTAACGGGCATTTCATGTATTTACCGTTAGAAATAGGTCCAGTATAAGTAAAACCCCACTCGACCATTGCTGAACTGCTGTTTTGTTCTATTGCACTCTGTGTCCCTCTGTTTGTGATGAAAGTTCCACACTCGCAGCTACACTGCTAGGGTGATCAGGGCAACCTGGAAGAAAGTTGATTGCACCCCTCTCTTTAAGGTAAGCTTAATTGTCATCACTTATCTCTCTCTCCCTCTAGATCACCCTCCCTCTCTACTTGCAAGCTAGCTGTATTGTGTAGTTCCAAGCTTGTAGCTCCAAGCTTGGGAGCTAGCTAGCTGGAAATGCCTCATGTTTTAGGAGCTTACTAGCTTGTATTGTGTAGTTAGCTAGGTTAATTAGTGTTAATTTCGTCAGGCTAGGGTTTAACACATCAATTGTAAGAGACTGTACATGTACATATACATAACTTAATCGGGCAGGTTTCATGCATGGCTGACTCGTAAAATTTTGTTAATTGTAGATGGACAGGAAATATTGGATGTATGGAATAAAACGTACTACTCTTGAATATTTGGATGGTGTGAATGAGTTTATTAAATTTGCTGAGCAACAAAAGGAGAGGAAGGGAGAGAAAAATATGCTTTGTCCTTGTACATATTGTATGAACTTGAAGAGGTTTAGCAACTCTGATTAAATTAAGAGTCATTTGATTCGTCGTGGTTTTAACACGTGATACACCCGTTGGATATGGCATGGCGAAGATCTTGAGGAAACAAGCACCACTACTACGAATCAGCAGGACTCGGATGTGGATTGCAATAATATCGATGATCATCCGAATTTTGATAATGTTCATTCCGATGTGCACGTAGATGATGATGATGACAATCTAGATGAGATGTTACGTGATGTAGAGGAAGATTACAATGAAAACGATTTCTGTGAATTTGAGAAACTGATTGCTGACTCTGTGAAGCCTCTGTTCCCTGGATGTGCAACATTTACAAAACTGTCTTCTGTGCTGAGATTATATAACTTGAAGGCAGGCAACGGTTGGAGCGATAAGAGTTTCACGGCACTATTAGATCTTCTAGCGGACATGCTTCTAGAGGGAAATGAGTTGCCAAGATCTACTTACCAAGCCAAAAAACTGTTGTGTCCGTTGGGAATGGAAATCGAAAGAATACACGCATGCCCAAATGATCGTGCGTTGTACCGTAACGAGTACTCCAGTTTGCATGTTTGTCCAAGATGCGGCGCATCGAGGTATACGTGTAGGGACTGGATTGATAGTGAACGTCACGAGGTAAAGAAAGGACCTCCGGCGAAAACTGTGTGGTACTTGCCTATGATACCTAGATTGAAGCGACTGTTTGCAAATCCGAAAGTCGTGAAGTACTTGCGTTGGCATGCTGAAGCCTAGAAACAAGACGAAAAACTGAGACACCCAGCTGATTCTATTCAATGGAGAAACATCAACAGAATATTTGCTGAGTTCGGTGGCGAAGTTAGGAATATAAGGTTCGGGCTGAGTACAGATGGTATGAACCCACATGGTAATATGAGCAGTCGGCATAGCACTTGGCCGGTTCTTTTATGCATCTACAATCTTCCTCCTTGGTTATGCATGAAGCGCAAGTATATCATGATGGCGTTACTAATCTCAGGACCCAGACAACCCGGAAATGATATTGACGTGTTTCTAGCGCCTTTAATCGAGGACTTACATAAATTGTGGAGCGAGGGGGTGCAGGTGTGGGATGCATACAAGAAAGAGAATTTCATCTTGCGGGCCCTAAATTTTTCACCATAAATGATTTTTCGGCCTACGGTAATTTGTCGGGGTATAGTACGAAAGGAGCCAAGGCTTGCCCTATTTGCCTAGATGAAACTGAGAGCATGTGGCTGCGAAACTGCCGGAAAATAGTGTACATGGGTCACCGCAAGTTTCTTCCGGTGCATCACACGTACCGTAAGAAGAGGAAATCATTTAACGGGAAACCTGAGAAGGGATCAGCTCCAGTGTTTCTGACCAGTAAGGAGATTTACTCGCGCGTGAAGGACATCAAAGCTGAGTTCGGTAAGTATTCTAAACCTCGAGAAAAAAATGTTTGGAAGAAGAGATCGATTCTTTGGGAGCACTTACAAGTTCGACATTGCATGGACGTCATGTATGTAGAGAAAAATGTATGTGACAGTTTGATTGGTTTGTTGTTGAACATTCCGGGAAAGACAAAGGATGGTGTGAAAGCTCATCGTGACATGGTCGAAATGGGGATAAGGACTGAGCTTGCACCTTTGGAGAAGGGAAAGCGTACATATCTCCCCCCAACTTGCTATACGTTGTCCAAGGGCGAAAAATAGAACTCTGTTGGTGCCTGCACGGTGTTAAAGTTCCATGTGGGTATTCTGTGAACTTGAAAAAACTTGTGTCCATGAAGGACCTAAGACTGGTTGGCACGAAGTCCCACGACTGTCATATGCTGATGTCACAAATGCTTCCCATTGCTATCAGAGGCATTCTCCTAGTTAAAGTCAGAGAGACAATCACAAACCTATGTTATTTCTTCAACGCAATATCTTGCAAGGTAAGTATGTGCACTCGTACTATAAGTTAATTACCTCCATTTGTGGAGCTTAAGTAGAAGATTTTTCTGATATGAATATTTGGCGCAACTGTGTCCTCGTAGGTAATTGATCCGGATGGACTGGACGTTTTGCAACGCGATGTGGTTACAACTCTTTGTCAGCTTGAGATGTATTTTCCTCCATCCTTTTTTGATGTTATGGTCCATCTGATTGTTCACCTTATCAGAGAAATTAAGTTTTGTGGACTCGTGTGCCTGTGCTACATGTATCCATTTGAGAGATTTATGGGTGTATTGAAAGGATACGTAAGGACTCGTCGTTGACCCGAGGGGAGTATCATGGAAGGTTATGCCGCCGAGGAGGTGATTGAATTTTGCACAGATTATATGGCCGGGGTTGACCCAATTGGTGTTCCTAGGTCCCGACATGAGGGTAGGCTTCAGGGCATCGGAACGATTGGATTCAAAGCTATCGTCCCCGCCCATGATGTGTATGCAAAATCACATCTTTGGGTCTTACAACATATGACGGAGGTCGAGCCATACATACACGAGCACAAGGTAATGTTACGGTCACAGAATCTTTCGAAGTCAGAGATTTGGGTCACCCGAGAACATAACAGGAAATTTACTGGGTGGATCCAAGAAAGAGTCACGCGAGCTGCTGAGGGCTCCATAAGTGAAACTGTGACATGGTTGGCTAGAGGCCCAAGATTCAGTGTAGGGACTTGGCAGGAGTACGACAACAATGGGTAGTCATTTTACACAAGAGCTCAAGACGCCAAGAGTAGCACGCAATGTAGCAGAGTCACACTGTTTGCTATTTCTGAGGATGCCAGGTCAGTAAGGGCGCTGAACTCATATTACGGTGCTATTGACGAAATATGGGAGCTCAATTACGGATTATTTAAGATTCCCTTGTTTCGATGCCAATGAAATCCCTCGAGGTGTTCAAGTTGACAGTTACGGGTTTACTCTCGTCGATCTTGATAGAGTCGGACACTAAGACGATCCATTCATACTTGCAAAGCAAGCCACACAGGTATTCTACATCGTTGACCCGTCCAATCCAAACTTGCACGTTGTCCTCCACAGCAAGAGACGTATTGTTAGGGTCAGAGACGTTGTCGACGAAGAGGAGTATAACCAATTCGACGAAATACCTCCATTTTTAGAGGACATTCAATCTATCCCTACTGAAGATATCGATGAAACAACGTATCTGCGAGATGATCAAGAAGAAGGATTATGGGTTGAGAGCCATTGATGATTATTTTCTATTTCAGGGAAAAATGCCAAGCAAACAGCCCGCAAGTTGTGCATCAAGGTGAGGAACTTATCATTAATACATCAGGCAATACATTTTTCTTTAGAACTTAATGATAAGCTAGTTCACAGCATTAATATATCTCAATTTTACTCCACAGCATGAGTTCTAACATGTATAGTATATATCTCAATTTTACTCCATAGCATGAGTTCTAACATGTACAGTACCTTTATCCTGTAAGAACTTAATTCTTCCCTTTAAATTTTCTTGCCAAAATCTCATTGCAGCTTCTTGCTTCTTCAAAAATTAAGCTCTTAAAAAATCCCATTCCCTGAAACATCATTTTCTCATTGCAGTCTCTTGCTTCTTAAAAAATTAAGCTCTTCAAAAATCTCATTCCCTGAAACATCATTTTCCAATGCCCTGCCCACTTCAAATATTACTCTGGGAGAAATTTACTTGTTCTATCAGTACTATTTTGTTGTACTGTTAGAATAAATCCATTGGTCTGATGGTATTTTGTTGTTTGTACCGATAGAAAAGGGCATCACTACTTCAAATATTATACTCTGGGAGAAATTTACTTGTTCTATCGGTATTATTTTGTCTTACCGTTAGAATAAATACATTGGTCTAACGGTATTTTGTTGTTTGTACTGATAGAAAAGGGCATCACTACTTCAAATATTATACTGCGAAAATTCACTTGTTCTATCGGTATTATTTTGTTTTACCGTTAGAATAAATCCATTGGTCTGATGGTATTTTGTTGTTTGTACCGATAGAAAAGGGCATCCACTACTTCATTACATATGGCACTTGAGTTTCCCTCCAGTTTTACCGTTTCAACTTATAGCACTGCGTCTCTTCAACAGCGAAGAAAACCACAACCTCCACAGTGACCACTTACTTCCTCACTCCCACACGACGATCGCCTGCTGGATACTAGTTCGCCACTGCCACCGGTTCATATTTTCGTCCTTCACCGGCCGCCGCTGCGTTCTACACCGCCTCCCCATCACCACAAGCAAGGTATGTAAAATATACCCTAATTCTTCGTTCTTTTTCCAGCATCTTCCTTATTTGATCTTAGTGTTTTGTACGTACTAATTCTTCAAGTTATGGAATTAAACTAGGGTTCCCTATTGTGTTGGATTATGTAACTTCCGCAGGCAATGTTCATTTAAATTAGGGTTGTCATAATATGTTCCAGTGCTGTAATGAACCTATTTTTAGATTTTAACTTATCTATACTGCTGTATGTGTGATCAATTGTATCCAACTGCCATGTAATGCACTTTATATGTTGGAGGTGTTCTTACACATATTCTATTGGTATCTCCTATATTTGCCGATAGAAAAAATTGTTATGTTCTATCGGCAGCTCATGTGTTTATCGACAGAAAAGATTTCTGAACAAGTATTAAAATTTTGGATCTGGAAGGACATGAGCCATGCAATGTACTAGTTTGGTTGGGAATTTTTACTCACTTGGTATGAATATATGGCAATGTGGATGGGTCTTCGATGTATATGTTTCAAATGCATATACATGTGACTTTTCCCAACCTAATAGATGTGAAGTCATGATGATTTGCATACAGGTAATGCTAAAGATAACCAAGAGAGGGTGCTATAAACCATGTTATTCCTTTTTTGGTTGTGACCTACTTTCTGTGCTACTTCAATATCTTTATATTCCATTAGCATTAGGTTTGTCAGATTATTCACAGTGGCACTTAGATGCTTGTGTGCATATTTATGTGTGAAATAATAATGCTGGCCCATGAATATTAGTATAGAAAATCATGGAGAATGTTGACTTAAACCAAGATTATGTATAACCAGTGAATGGCGGCTTATCAACAATATTCCATATATACACATAGAGAACATTGTTATGTTCTATGGTATCTCATGTGTTTATCGATAGAAAACATTGTTATGTTCTATCGGCAGCTCATGTATTCACCGATAGAAAAGATTGTTATGTGTGAAATAATAATGCTGGGCCATGAATATTAGTATAGCAAATCATGGAGAATGTTGACTTAAACCAAGATTATGTGATGCCAATGAATGGCGGCTTATCAACAATATTCCATAACACATGGAACATTGTTATGTTCTATTGGTATCTCGTATCTTTGCCGATAGAAAACATTATTATGGTTTATTGGTATCTCATGGGTTTACTGATAGAAAACATTGCTGAACACTTCAGCAATTAATTTTTGCATGTCTTTCAGTATTATTTTCTTCGGACATCCCTTTTGTAGTCCTAACTAGTCTCCAATCCTGAACTGAGTTATGGAACTCCAAGATGAATTAATTGCCATATGTTGCCTGCTTCCTATATGAAAATGTGTAGATGAAAATGCTCAGAAATAGAATCTTATCTTCTATTGGTAGTTTCTGTGTTTACCGATAGAAAAATATTTAAAATAGGTTCTTTTTCTTTGTAAAATGATTTGGTTTGTGTTTCCATTAAATTTTTGATGGTTTGTTGATCGTTTTGTCGGGAAAGACATGTCGTCATCTTCATCTAATGGTACTAGTGGTTCGACTAGGGCCAATGTAACATCCCAGTTTTTGGCTATCTTTTCTGCTTACGAGTCAGCATATCTTCTTTCAAATCCCTGATGTCTCAACCCTATCTTGATCTTAGGTATGCCACTACTTTAACCTAAAAAGTTGGCAGCTAAATTTCATCTCCCAGATCATTTTCACATTTCAGTCCAAAAGTGTTTCAGTTTAGTCCTTTCAGAATTTTCAAAAAGCCCAAAAAGGCTAAAAGTCCCAGATCATCTCCAAATTCAAATCTGATAAAGTGATTATATTTCTTTCACTTTTCTGAACGTTTTTCCCTTCTGAAAGAACTCAAGAATCTCAACCGAAACCCTAGTTTCAGCTCTGGCAAAATGTCAAACCCTAATTACCCTATTTTACCCTGCTTTTGATTTTTGTCGAAACCCTCAGATCTTGTCGGATCTTACCATTTTTCCTGCTGGATGAGTCCAAGTACTTTGGTAACACTCATATGCCAAGTCAAAATACAAACCAGCCCTCCGGATCTTCAGATTTGCAAATAGGCCCAAGTTCCCGAACCAAAATCCTCGCAGTTTAGTCCAAACCTTCGCAAATCAGTCCAAAACCTTGCAAAGAAGCCCCTGGCCCTTTCTTCGACCACGACTAGAGCCGTGTGCACGACCACGACCACGAGGACTTTCGACCGCAGCTGTTGCCGTTGCCGTGAACCACCGTAGCCTTCACCGCCGGCCAGATTCGCCGCCGCCAACGGTCGAAACTAGCATGTACCGCACGTGCTCGTGTCGCGCCAAGGAGCGCCACCGTGGCGATGACCGGAGACCGTGGCTTCACCGTTCGCGCGCGTGCCTGACATTGTCAGAACTTTACTGCCACATGGTTGCCATGCCGAAGCTCGCTATCCCGTCGTCCTGACGAAGTCCCGATTTCGCGCAATGCTCCTTCTCTGGCAGAGCTCCCGCCGTGTCCCGATGTGCCTCGCTGACCGCTCCAGTGCCAGAGAGCATCTTCCCGACGATTTCTGCCGCTCCCGAGGACTCAACCCCGCGGCTATATAAAGCCCCCTCGCCCAGCATCTCTTCACACCACCCCGCAGCTGTATGCTTTAGCTTCTACCACCAGAGAGCAACCAAGCACCTCAGCGTCGCCGTGAAGACCTTCTTCCCCGGCGAGCTACTTCTGAAGCTCACGGCGCCAGCTTCGCCCGCGGCTTCCCCCTCCAAACCGACACCACCAATAAGATCCCCTTATCCCCCTGTATGTGTCATAGCCGTTAATTGACCCCCGGCGAGCCTCAACGCCGGCAATCACCAGAAAAGCCGTAATCCCCTGTTCCCCTAATGCCGAGTGATTCAAGCCAAATTGATCCTCGTGCCAGTAGAGAATAATGATCAGTGAGCTAGGAGGAACAAGCCTGCAAGTTTGGAATCGCCAATTTTGCCCCGAGCGTCGAATCCTCAAGTTCGAGCCTCGGCAGTTCGCCGGAGAACGCCGCCATGCTTCTCCAGCCATTCTCTGGCAAAATTGAGTACACCAGTAGCTTCGTGATGACCCCTAGATGCTTCCCGAGTGTGGAATTGAGTTCAAACGCCCTGGAACGAAAACGCCCAAATCGGTGCCTTCATCTTCGGCCCCGATCGCCGGAGTTCATTTTTCGGCCAAAACAGCCGATGAAACCTTGTCATCTAACTAGGCCTCAACCCCCTGAGAAATTTACTCCACTGGCTCGAACCCTGAATCGGCTTAGATCAAAAGTTATGATCATGCCAAGATTACTGTCCAGTAGTTCAGGCCACCGTGTTTGCTCACCGGATTTGGCCACCCTCCGGCCACTTTCTGCCCTTGAGCCTGTTGAGAGTTTTGTAGCTGTTGTCAAGGCCTAAACCCCAGACAAAGTTTTACACCAATTGGAGTCCTGAGTCAAAAGTTATGCAATGCCCCAGTTTCTGGCCATGTCTAGCACTATGTCAGTGCATGTCCACCAGTGGCATCGGATGATTCAGACCTGTTACATTTGAGCAATTGAAATGCCACTTTGTCCACTAAGCCTTTTGAGCCATGTTCTACAATATTTTCTACTGTCACATCTCCAGAAAATAGACCTAGAACCAATTTAGGGCTATGTCAATCCATGAGCTGAATGTCAGCCCTTCGACATTCAAGTCCTTTTGAGCCCATCTCTTCGATCAATATCAAGTGACCAGGCCCAAACCCTTTCCCTGCATGCATGATATATTTACGTATTATTTCCTAGTACTTGTGTGCTTATATAGTGTGTATGTGTTGTTTGTATCCGCCATGGAACCAGAAGTTGAAGGAACAAAAGAGATCTTCAAGGATTCATCTGAGCAGCTAGACCCATCACTGCAAGGCAAGTCTCAAACCCTTGATCATGTCTAGCCTAATATTTTGAAATGAAGTATGTTAACTGTTTTCAAGTATGTGCATGCCTTAGATTCAAATAAGAGCTATGTTTCAATGAAATGATTAGATATGACCTAAATAACTATAAAGCCCCTTTTGACATTGAATATCCATGCACCCTTGTCACCCTAGAATATCATGCTTAGGCTATGCTATGCCCAAGATTATATGATAAATGTTGAATGGTCACATATGAGAAAAGTATATTCAAAACCCCTTTTGTGAAAGAAAATGTGATTGGAATCGATAGTGAGGATGGTTTGAGTGGATGGTGCTGTGTGCGCACTGGGAATGTGAAAGACTCCTCACTAGAGATTCATCCGGACTAGAACCTTGTGTTGTGCTTCTATGCGGCATGAAAAACGTACCAACCACTTGCCCAGTTATGGGACGGGTGCAACTTAGTAGCTTTCTTTAGTATTAGCTTTTCCCTGCAATGGTTGTCGATCCAGTTTCTTGCGAGAACTGGTGGGCCGCAGAAGGCCAGGAGTGATGTGAGTTCAGAAAAATTATGAGAGGAAAAGGTGGAAAGAGGGAAGACGCCCTATGCCAGATTAAGTCGTGCGCGACTGTAATCAAGAGAGGCTATGTGTCTTGCGAGAACATAGACCTAGGCTAGGAAGTAAGGCAGTGGGGAGGACCCACAACGGTACTTGAGACTTGACTGTCTATTTACTGGGCAGGGAATAGTTAATGCTAGGACTGTAAACTGTTGTGTCATCTCGGCCTTGTCACATGCGTGAAAGTCGCATGGAGAGGTACCGACTTGAAAGCCGAATGATCGGTGGATTAAGGTGGTACACCTTTGCAAAGTTTAAAAAGTATCGGATACTCTGAGCTCCCAGGTTATGGAGTCTGCGCGCTGTGGATTCTATTCATGTCGATGCAGCACAAGTAGCTTTTGGAAAGTTTTTCACAAAATCTGAATAAAGTGGTGACTCATGAAAGACCGCCACACACAACATTTTCTGAAAACCTAGCTTAAGGATTTTAAAAGCACCGCTTTCGAAAGTAAAGGTCTTTTCTTCAACTAAGTGCGAAAATCTATTCTATATGTATGCAAAAAGCCAAAGAGCCATCCTTGAGAAATTCCCCCTCATCTAAGTATATTTGCATTCTTATTTGGGACTTGTTGAGCACCATGTGGACAATGTGCTCACCCTTGCCTTTACAAACAAATTTAGAAGAAGGATTCATCGACCCTGAATCTTACGGTCTTGAACCCAATGTGGAACAAGAAGAAGAAACTGAAGACCCAGCTTGTTAGAGGGTTATGTACCAAGGTGGAGTTCGATGTGGAGAAGGCCGGTACAACACCGCTGCTGCAGAAGAAGAAGACTGATGAAGTCCTTTTGTTTATTATTGTTGTTTTGTTTTGTGCCGACCTTTGTGTCGAAAACTCCTTAATTTGTATCAACATTTAAATGCGTCATTTTGGCGCTAAGTTATTGTAATGTTGGTCCTTGTGATCAGCACTTGTTCTTAATTACTCGCATTTTTATATAATGCATCTTGTTGTTGTGAGCTGCAATGTGCCATTTCTGAGTGCAATCCACCTGGGCGGTTGCCACCGGATTCCTCAAATGCGGGTCCCACAGCCAACCCCAACGTAACTGAAGATGCAGCTGGTTCATCCCAGTGCAAGAGGGTGGGGCGAGGCGCGACGACGTTAGGCCGTTTGGCCAAACGCACGGATCTTTCTTGTGAGTTCAACCAATTTGGGAGGCCGATCAGAAATAATGCTGGGAAGTACGCGGCCTACGTTGGGCTGTTGGCGAAAGAAAGGGTGAAGATCACCGTCCAGAGCTGCAAGGACGTGAAGGCGGACGAGAGGGATAGGTTGTGGGCGGAAGTGAAGGTTAAATTAACGAAAATCACTGAACTCTTTTGTAATCACGTTCTCTTGGCTTATACTAAAGTTTAACTAACTTGTGATTAATTGTATGCATTGTTTGAAAACAGGCTAAGTGGAACATCCCCGACGATACACCTAGGACGGCCTGCTTGAAGGACATGAACGGAACATGAAAAACCTTTAAGAGCTGGCTCGTCAGTAACTTCCTCGCTGCGGGGAAATCTCCTTGCGAGAAGTACCCCTTCATATCGGAGGAGGTATGGGAGGAATTCACCAAGCAGAAGGGGACCGAGGAGTTCAAGGCCCTTAGCGAGAAGAATAAGGTGATCCAGAAGAGGAACGACCACCCGCATCGGCTCGGATCCCGGGGCTATGTGGGGAAGGAGGAGCAGTCGAAGAAGGAAGACAAGCAAAACTCTGTTATCGACTCCCCTGAGTTGCCGCTCTCCGAAATCTGGGATGAGAGGTGCAAGCGATGGCGGAGGGGGAGAGGGTCCGTGTCATCCACGAGGTCTGTGCAGTTCGCAAACCCTGGGGACGCCGACGTTGTGAGGCGAATGGTAAGTTGGCTAACCTCGTAAATTGTGTGCGCACAAGTGTATATAAGGCAATTTGTCTCACAAGGTACCTTTAAATGTAACAGATCTCTTTTGAGAAGGAGGCAATGGAGGGATTGTTTACCCCGCAGAGGGAGAATGACATCCTCACCCGGGCTCTAGGAAATAAGGAGCATCCCAGGCGGACACAGGCCGTGGGAGCCATTGTGTCGTGGAAGGCCGGTTTCGCAGATCCGGCTCCACCGAGGAAGAAGGCCCGCTCCTGGAAAGAAAAGGAAGTGGAGCTGTCCGATAAGATACGGGCTAAGGTACGGGCGGAGATACGGGCAGAGGTGCAGTCTGATGTCGCACAAATTAGGGAAGAGTTTGCACAGTTGAGAGAAGCATTGTTGGCCGAGAGTGCAGATGCGGATCCCCAGGACGACGGTACCCCTCGGGGTCAGATAAGCAGTTGCTCTTCGAAGGTCCTCGCAGATCCAGTGGATCTACTTAAGGTATTGCAAGCCTTCATCTGTGCACTTAAGTTGATGCCACTCCCATTCTATTAGAGTTGTTTCTCTAACCTGTTTTAATTGTTACAAATTTGCAGAAGCCGGAGGGCTGCATCCCACTGACTTACCTAGGCGCGGGCAGGAAGTGGTTGCACATGGCTTCGTATATCCTTCTGGGCCGGATGTCCAAATCCACTGCGTACCTCTGCGTACCTCTGCGGTTGGGGTTCGCAAAGGTACAGGTGGACATGGCCATGCCGGGCTACAACGATTCTCCATTGCCAGTCCCAACAGAGGAAATGCAGACACTTGCTGAGGCAGTGGGCTCCTACATACAGTGGCCCAAGAAGTGTGTTCTAATACAACAGGTAAATCCTACATATTTTAGATTACATCCTACTCAGTACACTCAACTTGCAAAATCTAACATACGTGTTCATTAATTGAAGTGGCCTGTCGGCGTGCTACCAGGGGACTGCGCCCCCAGCTCGGGGCATGAGGCCAGATCTCGTGCGAACCTGAACATAGCAAAGACGGCCTCGACCCTAGCCAGCGCATCCACACCTTCACCTCGAAAGAAAGCAGCCATCACCTCACCCTTGCCTTCGAAGGTACGCGCTCAGTCCCCAGCAAAAGGCAAGGGCAAAGGGCGAAAGGAACAGCCAGAGAGGTTCAAGAATGGGTTCCCACTCGTGTCGGAGGCGGCTTTGCGCAAATTGGATCAATCAACCAGAGACCTCCACGAGTGGTACCTACACCGAGCTCGGTGTAATCTGAACTTCTTAGTTCCCTACAGGCCTGGGCAGTTCCACCGTGAGCCCGGGAGTATATCCGTGGCACATGAGGATCTGTTCGACCTCTACAACTGGCGGGAGCTCGATATGTCCATCATACGGACTGGAGTCCTATGAGTTTGCTGATGCTATGTATTGCTGTTTTCTAACTCTGTTTGCTAACTCTGCTTTGTTGTAGTTCATTTGAAATGTAGTAACTTTCTGTGCAATACTAATGTCGTCCTTTGCATGCAGGTGCATGTACAGGCTAGCCTCAGAGGCTGCGTGTGACAAGGTGGGTTTCCTCGACGCAGAGAAAATAAGCCTCACGATGCTAGAGCACGACGCCGCGCACGCTGAGCAGTACATATCCAAGGCGCTGATGGCGCAGTAGGACAGGGAGTTCATTCTGGTGCCGTACCACCAAAGGTTAGTGCATTTCGTACTAATTTAACTTAATCTTGTATGTTACACCTGAGATATACTTTGAGCTAGCGGTCCTCTTTTACGTACAATGTAGGGGCCACTGGATCCTCATCGTGATCTGTCCGTGGAGCAACGAGGTGTACTACCTCGATTCGATGCGTGACAGATTACCGAACGAATATGTGGTCAAGGGGAATATGGAGGCGTAAGTAACATATATGTTTGATTTAAATTTTGAACTCACTAGCTAATGATAATACATTAACCAACAATGCTAACTGAATTGCAAGGCTTTTGAGAAATATGTGTCCGCTAGAGGGAGGCATGCCGCACCGCAGGGCTCCCTACTAGCTTGGAAAGAATATGAGGTACTCACGAGACTTTTTGTTTATACTTAATTAGTTTATGGAAACAATAGCTAACATGTCTTCGCATATGCAATTATCTCAGTGCCATCAGCAGCCGCAATCGTGGGAATGTGGGTTTTATGTGCTGCGCTGCATGTACGACCTAGTGCGGACAAACTTTGCCCAATTGCCCCAGGTAAGCATCGATAGTTAACTCAAATTTGAAAATTGGGTGTCACATTCAAAATTAGGAAGTTAGTTACTCAATATTCACACATGCTTGCAGATCGCCATGTCGAAAGACCAATACGAAAATGCAAAGATTAGAGATTTTCGACAAATCTGGGCTCAATATGTTATGGAGGAAGTTGCGCCCAACCAACTGCCATGGAAATTTTCTCTTTTTCATGTACTTTGTGCACAGACTGTTTATATATATGTGAATAAATGTCCATATTGGATTGCATTTTGTATTTGTCCATATATATGTGAATAAATGTGAATAACTGTCTAATGTGTCAATCTGTTCAATGTATATGTGAATTTACCCTTCTTTGCATCTGTACTATATTGTGTATCCAATCTATACTATATTGCATTTATACTGTATATGTGAATGTAAAGAATGTACTGTATATGTGAATGTACTGTATTGCATCTATACTGTATTTCTATCGGTAAACTCGTACACAACTGAGAGAGTACTATCATTTTTTCTATCAGTAAACTCATCCACAACCGAGAGAGTACTATACTTTCTTCTATCGGTACACTCGTAATTTACCGTTAGAAGAGTATAACTTTTCCTGCCGGTAAACTCATACACAACCGAGATAGTACTATCGTTTTTTCTATCGGTATACTCATTTCCAACCGAGAGAGTACTAAGATTTTTTCTATTGGTACACTCATAATTAACCGTTAGAAGAGTGTGACTTTTCCTGCTGGTAAACTTATACACAACCGAGAGAGTACTATCCTTTTTTCTATCGGTAAGCGCTTTCACAACCGATAGAGTAATAAGGTTTTTTCTATCAGTACACTTGTAATTAACCGTTAGAAGAGTGTGACTTTTCCTGCCGATAAACTCATTCACAACCGAGAGAGTACTATACTTGTTCTATCGGTAAACTCTTTCACAAACGTCAAACTACAACGGGTTTTTTATCAATTGTCGCCTAAAATGCCGTTAGAATAGTGAAGTTCTTCTATCGGTTATTTACCGATAGAAAATGACTTGTCTTGTTCTATCGTGTCTATCTCTAACGGTACAAAAACCGATAGTAGAAGGGTGTTTTTTACCGATAAAAAAAAGCTTTTCTGTACTAGTGTGTCATGTTGACTATGCCACTATGTACAGTGAAGACCCTGATTTTCAAACAACATTGACTGAGCTCGAAACAGGGAAACCTACGGAGTTCATTCATCGAGAAGGACTCTTGTACAAGGGCAATTTACTTTGCATACCTCTTGGAGCACCTCGAATTCAATGGTTGCGAGAAGCGCACACATGGAAGGTAGCTGGTCACTTTGGGGTTACAAAGACGTTGCAAAATCTTCACCAACATGTGTTCTGGCCGCGTATGCAACAAGATGTAGCTAGTTTTGTTCGAGGTTGTGGTCTCTGCAGCATCTCAAAACCGGCAAACCAAAAATTAGGTTTGTACACTCCTTTGCCAGTTCCATCGCGACCATGGGAGAGCATATCCATGGATTTCTTGGGAGGATTGCCTAAGACCCAACGTGGAAACGACTATCTATTCGTGGTCGTTGATCGGTTCTCCAAAATGATTATTCTTATACCTTGTCGAAAGACTATCACGGGAGAAGTAGCTCGGGTATTCTTTCAAAACGTTTGGACACACTTCGGACTGTCGACTTCTATTGTGTCTGATCGCGATACCCGGTTCCTCAGTCATTTTTGGCGATCGCTCTAGACGATGATGGGCACCAAGCTAAAGAGGAGTACTACTTTTCATCCACAAACTGATGGTCAAACCGAGGTGGTAAATCGCACAGTCGTTCATCTTTTGAGAGGATATAACTCGAAGCACCCGAAGACCTAGGATGAAAGCATACCGTACCTACAGTTTGCTTTTAATCGAGTAGTGCATGGTTCTACTGGAAAGTCACCGTTTGAGGTCTGTTTAGGATTTCTACCACAGAGTCCATTCGACATGGAGTTTGTGATTCCTACCTCAGCACAAAACAGCAAGGAAGCATCTGATCAGGATCGAGCACAAAAATTCCTGGAAGGTATTCAACGACTTCATCGTGAGGTTGAACAGAACTTGTTGAAAGCACAACTCAAGTACAAGGCGCGACATGATCGGCACCGAGTTGATGTGCAATTTCAAGAAGGTGATATGGTAAGGTTACATCTGAGTAAGGAGAGACTTAAAGGTGAGGGTAAGAAACTCAAACCCATTCATTATGGTCCTTTTGGATTTTGCGGAAAGTGGGTAATAATGCTTGTCAGCTCGTGTTACCTCCATACATGGATATTTACTCGGTTGTTAATGTTGAGCACCTCCAACTCTTCGAGCCTTCAATGCTGGATGATGAGCCAGATACCATAGTACCATCTGTTGAAGACTTGGTCTATCAACGAGACGAATCTCTACACAAAGATGTGATTCTGGAGAAGAAGGTGACTACCACCCGCAGTGGCATAAAGGAGACTTTTCGAATCGGTCGGAAAGATCAACAGGCACGTGCAACAAAGTGGTACACCAGAGAACATGGACAAGCCCAATTTTCACATCTCCAGTTTGATTGAGAGGTCGCACTAGGGGTTGGCTCCTTCTCAACAAGGGAGTCATGATCCGGGAGGATCTTCAAGTCTTGATTGCATATAGCTTCGTGACCTTAACCGTGTTCAGAAAGGTTTCGCGACCATGGATGGGTCCACGACCATGGATTGGTTCGCGACCATGAAAGGAATTCGTTCCCTGTTCGGAATTGTAATCCGATCCGAATATATATAACTAAGCTTATCTGTTTAGGATTAGTTAGTTATATGAGTCTAATACGTTTAGGTTATTGAGTCTGATACGTACTCATACGATTGGACTATAAATACCTTGTAATAGGACTAGTTTAGATCATCGAATACAATTGAAAAGTCATAGAACTTATTTGAGTTTTAGACACTTATAGTTCCTTCGATGTAGGCAAGTGTGCCTAATGTTCGACATGTAAAGCCATCTTTGAAATAAAGAGTTATGCAATTACTTTGAACTATGTTTTCGATCAACCTTTGGGTTTCGGTATTTCCGAGTAAGATCCTGTTATTCCGCATATAAGAATCTGGGCGAGCCTAGTGCAAAAACCAAGGCTAGGTCTCAAACGGATCACTTATGGTGCCCTCGGTAGTCCACGGGATTCTTTTTTGGATCCACTCAGTAAATTTCCTGTTATGTTCTCTGGTGACCCAAATCTCTGGCTTCGAAGGATTCTGTGACCATAACATTGCCTTGTGCTCGTGTATGTACGGCTTGACCTTTGTCATGTGTTGTAAGGCCCAAAAATGTGCTTTCGCGTACATATCATTGGTGGGGACGACTGTGAAGAGGATTGTTACCCGAGCTAATTCAGAATAAATGCACGTCTGGTTCAAGAGAGATTCGAACCAGGTAGTTGTCCGTTGGTGTGATCTCAGATGGCCTGAGAAGCGCGAACACATGGTCGTAGGCTTTGCGCGATCAGGCCGCAGACAGTGCGCGGTCAGGAGCCCGTGGGCGATGTATGGACAGGAGGTCGCAAACAGTGCACGGTCAGGTGATAGCAGATAATACGCGGTCAGAAGGTCATGGACTACGCTCGACCATGACGCCTCGGGGTTGCTTAGGCCCTACTACAAGCATATCCCGAGGACTTCGGAGATTCTTCCATGTGTGAAGACAACTACCAGGAGGTTAATATGTGCGGTTATCCCTTAATTGCACGTGTTAAGCCTGCGTGGAAGTTGAGTGCTGTTGCCAAAATTGCATCCGAGCAACCGTTCAGAGCCGTTGTGCGTTGGCGCCCTTTCGACCAGTATAAAAGGGTGAGCAAATGCACCAGATGAAAAGACATCCCGGATAATCTGGAACAACTTCGACAACAGCAAGATTTCATAGGCTAGTTTAGTTATTTTCTAGATAATCACATGGAAAAGATCTTCGCCTGTGATGATCTTTTCCACAACTTTGTAACTTTTTTCCTACACATAGTGAAATCCCAACAGGACGTAGGGCTATTACTCCCACCATCGAGGGCCCAAACCTGTATAAATCTTTCTGTGTTCCAACCGACTTTGGCTCATCATCCCTTCCCGGAGGGACACCCTGAAAGGCCTCATAACTCACAAATTCTGCATAAGTTCGACTAAGGACCCCGAGTCCGAATCGTCGACAGCTAGCGCCCACCGTGGGACCTTTCTCAAGGCGTTCTTATTTCTATCCAGAGGTTCGGTGGGCCATGTCTGGAGCATATGATTCAGAGAATGACTTCGATCTCGAGGATTATTCCCATATCCAGATGCCTTCACCTAGTGATCCTGTTCCAATGGAGGAAACCAAACGCGAAGACGCCCCAGAGGTCGATTCGACCACTCAGGTCATGTCCATCGACCAGGAGGTGGCCGACGCAGAACCAGAGTCCACTGTGGTTCTTAATGCATTAGAGGTTGAATTCGGTCCATCGTATGACCCTGCTGAGGGTAAGGGCGATGTCGACCAAGAATTTAGCCCAAGGAGGTTTGATCCTGATAACCTTCACTGTCTCTTTGACTTCTAGTCTGACTCGGAACAAACGGAGATGTTTTCTCCATCGGCGACCTCGCTCCCTAGACAATTCGTTGCCTTATCGGAAGAGACTACCGATCAATGGGCTGCTAGGGAAGAATAGGAACGCAAACAAAAGGAAGATCAAGATCGTGAGCAACAAGATAATGAACTTCGCAGAATAGCCCTAGAGGCTCTTCAAAGTGTGCAAGCTCGTTATGACGCTGGTCCAAGTTCTTCTCGTCGATCACGTGGTCGCAGGCACGACCAGACACCATCTTTACCCCCGGAGCATTTGCCGGCGGATGAAGAGACGGTGACACCTGGCGCACCCAGGAGGAGTACGCATGGCCGGCTTCAATCTATCGTAGAAGTCCTAGGTAATTTTCCTCCTACGGTCACAGATGTGCAGAAACCGGCTTTCACCAGAATCCTGGCGGAGAGGTTCGACGAGGTCGCATCTGAGGTGACCCCAATGGCCTCTTCCCGGTCAGCGACACGTTCCCATGATCGAGAATACTCTAATTCTGGTTCTAGTAGACGGAATCGTCCACCACCAGTACTAACTCAACATGACAAAGCCAGACGGGCGGAGAATTCTCGTGATAGGGAACGGATCCCTGTCCACTCTCGCTTGGGACCACGAGTGACCTCTCCCTCGCGTGAGGTCGCCCGAGATCATGTCGAGAGTCGTAGGTCTATTCATGGTCCTTATGTTGGTTGTAAAGCTTTCCCGCCCGGCCTTCGTGCGGTCGTTTGGCCAGACAAGTTTAAACTAGGGGCCATAGAAAGATTTGATGGAACTCAGAATCCGTCCAAGTTCCTTCAAATCTACATCACTGCAATTCAGGCAGCGGGCGGCTATCTGCCCACTATCTGCCCACAGTCCTCGAAGGACCGGCAAGAACCTGGTTATTCAATCAACCTGAGGGTTCAATCTATAACTGGGAAATGTTGTGCGATGCCATCCTCAACAATTTCCAAAATTGTTATCAGAAGCCGGGTAAAGAGGACGACCTCCATCGACTACGACAAACTTCGACCGAAACTCTTTGTCAGTTTGTCAAGAGATTTGTTGGGGTGAGAAATACCATCCCGAACATATCTGATAACGGAGCATTTAAACACGCCGTTCGATATTGGAGGTTCACCAAAGATTTGCTCATCCATCCTCCTCGATCAGTAGCCTATCTCTTTGATATGGCTGATCGATATTCCGACGCGGCCGAGGCCGTTGAATGGAATCGGATGGTTGATAAGGGTAACATACCGCCTCAACCAGGTCTTAAGGACGTGAAGAGGGAGGATTCGAGCAAAAAGTCGGAATTATCATCAGGCGGGAAGTCGAAGAAATAAAAAAGGAGTCGATCGGGACAGTACCGAGAAGTCGCGGTTGCAGATAAACCTCCACCGACCAAAGGTAACAAACCTTCGTTTAAAAATAAAACTGCTTCTAGTGGTTGCGGTGCCGACCAGCCAGAGAAGTCGACTAACCCGCATGAAGGCAAGAAATGGTGTCCGCTCCACAACTCCGCAGGCCACGACCTCAAGAATTACAGGAGTTGGTTGAAACAGTTGGATGACTTCTACCAGGGGATCGGACCTATGCTGACCTTGCCAACCAAGGAACAAACCTGCGGCCTAAGGGACGCCAGCGGGGACGAAGAGATGTCTTACCAGGTACCTAGTAATCATGTCAATGTTATTTTCGGAGGTTCCTCCTCTTTTGTTTCTAAACGGCAATTTAAAGCTTTTTATCGAGAGGTTAACCAACAGAGACTCCCCTTTGTGAACCTCAGTACCCCCGTTGGTCGGATACACCTTTGACGTTTGATCGCTCTGATTGTCCTGTGGGGCTTACTCGACCATTGAGGCTGCCTCTGGTCATTACCCCAATTATCAGCAATGCGAGAGTCGAAAGGGTCCTGATCGACGGAGGTAGTTCCTTGGACATTTTATTGGTCAAGGCACTCGACGAGATGCAAATTCCTCATTCGAAAATCAAGCCCATAATTCATCTGTTTTATGGGATAATTCCTGGTCCCTCTATGATGCCATTGGGACAGGTGGTGCTCCCGGTCACCCTGGGAGAACCAGATAACTTTCGAACAGAATTAGTTAATTTTGATGTAATTGATTGTGATTCGACTTATAACGCAATCTTTGGCAGGCCAACTCTTGCTAAGTTCATGATGGCTACGCACTATGCTTACCAGTGCGGCAAGTTGCTTGGCCCCAAGGGCGTTATTTCGGTCCGAGGTAGTCGCAACATGGCATTGACGTGTGATCGGTTATCCCTGGAGATGGTGGACCAACTTCCCCTTCGAGAAGCCCAGATCGCCACAGTGTCCACTGATACGATCAAAGCCGCTCCTCGACCAAATGAAATGCTAAAACTGGTTCCATTGTACCTAGATGATCCGTCCAAGACGATTCGAGTCGGATCAGGCTTGGATGACAAATAGGAATTCGAGCTCATTGCTTTCCTCTGGGCTAATGCAGATGTGTTTGCGTGGAAACCATCTGACATGCCCGGTGTCCCAAGGGAGGTAATCGAGCACAGGTTAGCAATTCGACCTAGACAGCGACCAATAAAGCAGAAACTCAGGCATTTTGCTGTTGATCGGCAGGAAGCCATCCGAGAGGAGTTGGATAAGCTCCAAAAGGCCGGATTCATTCGCGAAGCCGATCATTCGGAATGGCTCGCAAACTCGGTCATGGTCCACAAGTCAAATGGCAAGTGGCGCATGTGCGTCGAGTACACCAGCCTAAATAGTGCCTGTCCGAAGGATGACTTCCCCCTTCCCCGCATCGACCAGCTGGTCGGTTCTACTGCGGATTGCGAACTGATGAGTTTCCTGGACGCTTACTCGGGATATCATCAAATTAGCATGGCAGAAGAAGATGAAGGGAAGACTGCCTTCATCACACCATTCAACACCTACTGCTACATCAGAATGCCGTTTGGTCTCAAGAACGCAGGTTCCATGTACTAGTGCTTGATGCAAAAGACCTTTCTTTCCCAGATGGGGCGTAATCTTGAAACTTATGTAGACGACCAGGTTGTAAAAAGTTTAAAGAGTTCATCTCATTTAGACGTCCTTGCTGAAACCTTCTGTAATTTGAATCGATATGGAATAAAATTAAACCCGGAGAAATGTTCTTTCAGGGTTTCATCAGGAAAACTTCTTGGTTTTCTTGTTTGTTCCAGAGGGATCGAAGTCAATCCTGAAAAAATCAGGGCTATCGAACAGATGAGGTCTCCTTCGACCATCAAGGATGTTCAGCGCCTAGCAGGTCGCATGGCGGCATTGAGCCGGTTCATATCGCGACTAGGCGAAAGGGGACTACCTTTCTTTAAAGCCCTACGCAAACATCACAATTTTACATGGTCCGATGAGGCCGAAAAGGCATTTTAGGAGGTAAAAGCATATCTGTCCAATCCGCCGGTCTTGGTTTCCCCCAACAAAGACAAACCATTACTCCTCTACTTGGCGGCCACACCTCACGCGGTCAGCGCTGTCCTAATCGTGGAAAGAGAGGGTGTGCACAAACGCATCTACTACGTAAGCGAAGTACTTCATGGTCCTAAGGAGCGATACCCTGAGGTCCAGAAGATACTTTACGCACTACTAATGGCTTCCCGTAAGCTACAACATTACTTCCAAGCACATAAGATCACAGTGCCCTCATCTTTTCCATTGGGGGACATTGTCCGCAATCTGGAGAAATCTGGTTGGATCGCCAAATGGGCTGTCGAACTCGGAGCGTTCGACATCCATTTCACGCCCCTCACCGCAGTCAAGTCTCAGGTCCTGGCCATCGAATGGACTAATGCTGAGCCGCCTGTGCTGGCGCCCGAAGATTTAGAATGCCCCACCGATCACTAGACAATGTACTTTGACGGCTCTCGTAGTTTCCAACACTCGGGAGCTGGAGTGGTCTTAGTCACGCCTCAGGGCGAACAGCTGAAGTATGTCATTCAACTACACTTTGTTGCGACCAACAACGCAACAGAGTATGAAGGTCTTATTGCAGGGCTCCGGACAACAAAATTCCTCGGAGTTCGTCGATTAGTGGTGAGGGCAGACTCACAGCTGGTCGTAAACCAGGTAAACAAGGAGTATAGCACCTATGATGAGACAATGGCTCATTACCTGGGGGAAGTGAGGAGATTGGAAAAACACTTCAGTCATTTCAAAGTTCAATACATCCCGCGAAAGGACAACATTCTCGCAGACCAATTATCCAAAATTGGATCCTCACGCACATCCGCTCCGGCAGGAGTGTTCGTCAAACACTTGGAACATCCCTCGATCATGACTACGGTCGAGGATGATCCGGTAACAGTCTGCATTACCAATCTTGGACAAGAACGAGATTGGACCCATCCATTGAGGTTCTATCTCGAACATGGGACCTTGCCCGAGGATGAAACCGAAAGCGATCGGTTGGTTCAAAAAGTGCGTCTATACAAACTTATAGAAGGAGTTTTGTACAGAAAGGGCACTCAAGGAGTATTCATGCGTTGTGTATCCTAAGAAGAAGGTAAATCCCTCTTGAAAGAAATTCACGATGGTGTATGCGGTGCACACACGTCATATCGTACACTAGTCGGAAAGGCTTTCCGACAAGGATTTTGCTGGCCTTCGACGCTTAATGATGCCAAGAATATGGTCAAGACATGTTCTCAGTGTCAATTTCATGCGAGACAGGTCCATCAACCTGCCTACGCTCTACAAACTATCCCTCTATCAAGGCCCTTCGCGGTCTGGGGGATGGACATTGTCGGTCCTATGCCACAAGCGGTCAATGGGTACAAGTTTTTGTTCATAGCCATCGACACGTTTACAAAGTGGATTGAGGCCGAACCAGTACACAACATTACTGCTGCTGCTACACAAAAGTTCTTTCATAAGAACATTGTAACTCGATTCGGTGTTCCAAATCGTCTCATCACTGATAATGGTTCCCAATTCGCTAGCGGTCTCTTCCTGGACTATTGCGATCAGGTCGGAACCAAGGTGTGTTTTGTTTTTGTAGCTCATCCGCAGAGCAATGGTGCTGTCGAACGTGCCAATGGGCAAATATTACAGGGCATCAAAAAGCGTGTTTTTGATCGCCTTAAGACAAGCTCGGGGGCTTGGGTAGACGAGCTCTATACCGTTCTGTGGGTACTACGTACTACCTCTAGTCAAGCCACCGGTGAGACACCTTTTCATCTGGTATATGGTGCTGAGGCTATGTTACCCATGAAAATTAGTATTGGTTCTGTCCGAACAGAACAGTTCAAGAAAGTTGATCAGGACGGGCAACGATTAGAAGATCTCATCCTCCTAGAAGAAAAACGTGATCGAGCTCTGGTCAAGTCCGCGGTGTATTTGCAAGCCTTGCGCAAATACCATAACAAAAGGGTACGACCACGTAGTCTTCACGTGGACGATCTGGTTTTACGTAAAATACAAAACCTATCTAGTCGCAACAAGTTCTCCCCACAGTGGGAAGGTCCCTACACTGTTGTCTCAGTACCACGACCAGGATCAGCTCGGTTAGCGATGGAGGATGGTCGGATCTTATCCAATACGTGGAACATCGATCAATTATTCAAGTTCTACGTGTAAGTTCCCAATCCCTTTTCCTTTTCAATTAGCATGATTTAACAAAACTAGTGCTTCTAGTTGTTTCCTGTGATAATTATTCCTTTCACCCGTATGTTATGAGTTTGACTCGGGGGCTGGTCACCGACAATTGTAGTACTATAATACCCTGATCGGATTCGCTGGCCGACCTTGTGATCACTTCCAGACAAGACACCCCTCAATAAGCCATTTCTCAAAGCACACGGGGCTTGCTGGCATGTCCTTGGTCATCAGAGTGGCTGCCGGTTTGCAATTAGGTTGGGTATTGTATCGAATATGATTGTCGACCTGGTCGGGTATCCCTGGTCGTTGTTACACCCACATTTTTACTGTGCTTAGAATACTAAGTCTTCAGTATACATAATCACAGGCGGGGGCTAGGGGAATATGGTCGCAACATGAAACAAAAAGAAGTGCTTTCTTTCAAAAAAATGCATACATTCACATTATATAAATTGTATCTGTACAGGTACCAGATTTACATAATGCCAAGCTCTTTCAAGAGTTTTTCTACAAGAGGTTTAACTTCCTCCATGATGACCTTAAGCTGGTCTTCACTCTCGACCTCTGCCTCTCTCGCCACTGGATTC
The DNA here is from genome assembly GCA_019359835.1 of Pharus latifolius. NCBI lineage: Eukaryota > Viridiplantae > Streptophyta > Magnoliopsida > Poales > Poaceae > Pharus > Pharus latifolius. Next base: position 70,886,141 of record CM033323.1, read on the forward strand.
AAATCAAGATCTGGGCCATGGTGAAGACGAAGTCGGCAGAGGATGGCGGAGGCTGCTGATTGTACTCTGGTCTTGATCGCCTCTTTTTGCCGCCTTGTATCTTCGGGAAGATACTCGAGAAGGGACTCTGCTTGGGTCGCGACTAGCGTGGTCCAGTCGCTCGTCTATCTCGGTTTCGACCACATCAGCCCTCAGCAAACCGGCCACCATCTTTAGTTTTTCGAAGATGTCTCGTTGAGCACTGCTGCAAGTTGAGAGTGACGTACTTAAGTCTTTGTTCTCCCTGCAGGCAGAATCAATGGTCGCCTGGAGATCTTTTTTCTCTTGGCCGAGCTGGCATATTTGGTCATCTCGCGCTGCAATAAGAGACCATTACAAAACAGTTCACATGACAAAGTTAATTCACTCTGGTCGGAGGTATACTTACAAGAGAGCTGTGACCGTAGTTTTTGGAGTTCGGTCTCCAGGAATGAGATCTTGGTAGCCGCCCTAAACTCCTGGTCTTCCCGATCAGCGAGGCTCTTCATCAAATAGGCATTTTCTCTTTGACAAAAGAGACAATTGTCAAGATAGGGCTTATATTCGGGCAAATGAAGAAACGTCTTCCTCACCGCTGCAGGCAACCCGTTTCCTCTTGCGCGACCTCGATGCTATTTGCCATAGCCATTGACCTGGTCGCCATACGGGTCAATTCTTATAACATGGAAGGAGATCAGTTTTGAAACCTGGATATTCCTATGCAAATGCGAAATCACGAGGGGTGTTCGATATAACTCAACATATTCTCGGAATGAGCCACTTTCTGGTTCAATTGAAGGCTGAGTCGCTGGACTTGCCTTATCCCCTGCAGGAGCAGCGGATGAGTTTTCCTGCTGAGCCTTATTTGCTGCTGGGGTTGCAGATGCTAATAACTTCGATTGGACTTATGCGGCCAACCCATCTATAACGGCCCGAAAAACTTCCCTGGCCGAAGGGATGGAACTTTGCTCCCCAGAGACCTCGGTAGCGGGGGAAACTTCAACACTAGGCGAGGCCATTGGAGGACTTGGCGCTGTATCTCTGCGCCTAAACAAATAGAAAGACCATTGGTTAGAATCTTTTCAGTCGATCACTGTGATCCGACCCTACCCAAACAAGGAGAGATTCTTACCTTACTCGAAATCCCATCAACTTTTGGGATTTTGAAGATAGTTCCCCGAGGAAAAGAGGACAGTCATCATCTGTCCTGGTCTTCCTCTTCGTGAATAAGACCTTGTCTTTTTCTCCCTATGTGTACAAGCTTATAAGAACATACATGAGGAATGGTGAAGACCAAAGCTGTAAGAGTCCTCACCGGGGTAACTTTTTCGATCGGTAGGGATGAGGCCATTGGTCCAGACGTCTCCTGGACTACTGGCGTTGGGACTTCGTCCGCGACCATGAGGTTGGTAGTGGTCGTGGTGTCCTACTCGGTTATTCCCACTCTTGTCGGCAGGAGTGGAGTGCTCACCGCCCCAGGACTGGCAGGAGTCACTTCGTGGCGGATATGGGGGATGTCTTCTTCTTCCTGTATGAGCATAACTTAGTGGATGTACATAGACGAACAACAACATTCAGGACTGTGAGAAATCTTACCACAGTCACCCCTTTTGTCAGAAGGGGGGTGTTGCAGATCCTGAAGCTTCCGAGGCTTCAGGGACTGGGATTTCATCCGCAACCACAGGAGTATCAGTGGTCGTAGGGCCCATTGCCATCGTCTCTGTCCCTGCGGGCAGAGACTGGACTTCACTGGACGAGGGAGCGATCGTCTTCCTCTTGCGACGAATCAGAGGGATGTCGTCTTCCTCATCCTCGCTCCCTTAACCCTATACGACGAAGAAATAATTCCAGTTCATACCTGGGGTAACAGGAGGCATTGAGTATCTTACCACAGCTCTTTTCGCGGTAAGGGGAGTCTTTTGCGAGGAGGCCTCTCCTAGAATCTTCTTGGAATTCTTGGGAGCAGGTTCCCTCGCCCCGCGCTTCGAAGAGATCTTCTTCACCCTCTTCGTAGCCAGTTTTCCCAGGAGACCAACGTCCTCGGTTGGACGTGTCGCCTCGGCGAATTTCCCCAGGAGCTATGTCATTCCAATTGTTCTTGTTAATGCAAGATGAGTGAATGATCTATAAACAGAGCCTGTTGAGAAAGTCCATACCTTTCGGCGCTCCTGTTTGAGATCGTCGCTGGCATTGATTAGGCTCTGGGGGCGAGGCGATCCCCTGGTTCCCTCCACATCGGCACTATACGCCTTGAGGAGGTAATTTGTCCGCTTTTCGATTTCGGACAAAGGCAGAGCTGTGTTACAAGCAAGAAGGTTAGCAAATACGACATTTTTTCAGAAGAAATGTATGTTTTACTGGCTGGAAGACGTACCATTATTATAGTCCAAGGTGCTATCCACCATGGACTGAATTTCCCAAGCCGGATGAGCCCTTTCACGCAGGGGGCTCACCCGATTATTCACAAAGTCGTGGGTGATGTCGCGAGTAGTTAGTCCTTGCTGGACTAAGTGAAGAATCACTTGGGTCTGCTTCTTCTGCTCTGCGCTCAGAGCAGGAAGAGAGTCCAACTCGCTGGACTTCTCCGGCCGGGAGTTCTCAAACCACAACCCGCTCTCCAACAGAGGGGTGCAGTAGAACCACTTCTGGTACCACCCATGAACGCAATCTCGGAGGGGTGGGAAGCGATACTCCTTTTTCTCTCTTATCCGGAAGTAGATACATCCAGTGGCATTGGCGCTCTTCGACCATGCCAAGTAATAGAAGTGTCGGAAGAGCTCCACACTTGGGAGCACTCCGACGAAGGTTTCACACAAATGCTGAAAAATCGCCAGGATGAGGACAGCATTTGGGTGGAGATTCACCAACTCCAACCCGTAATGCTCCAAGATTCCCTTCGAGAATGGTCTCTCAGGGAATCGGAACCCACAACACAGGTACTCCTCAAAAACCACCAACTCGCCCTCTTGGACGATTGGGGTTTCTTGATCCTTCTCCGCGGGCCGCCAGTTGATTAGCAGCCGCGGAGGAAGGATCTCTTCTTTCTCTAGCGCCACCAGACTTTCCTCTGTGTGGTGAACAGATCGGCTCCAGGACGCCATTTCTTGCAAAGGATCGGAGGGAAAGGTGGCGATTTTGGAGGTGATGGAGAATGAGGAATGAGGGTTTTGTGCGGCAGAAGTTCTAATACAAGTGAAGGGTTTCTAGTTGTGTGGCTTCCTCAGGAAGCTACCTTCCCCTTTTATATACCCGAGACAACCCTTCTTTGAATACTTTATTCATTTCCCATAATGGGTGCCTTCTCTCGGGAGACCCGTTATGCACTCCCCACAGTGAATCCCAAACGAAATGTATTTTTATAATCTTTGTTTCGAATTCGGGGGCTAGGGTGTACATAAGAACGTGAAAATGTTGCAAAAATTTTCGGAGGAAGTTCTCCTTCATGTTTTTTTGTAAGTTAAATTTTCATGTATTGATCACAATGCGTTTCTGTGATCACTTTAAAGTTTGCATGTTGATCACAATGATATTCTGTGATCGTTGCAAATGGATAATCACAATACAGACGGTTATCATCCGGTCAAAGCATTATGTTTTCGCGACTTTAGTTGTGATCGGATTTCAGTTCTGATCGCGGCTTTGGTTCTGATCGCAGTACCAGTACTGGTCACGGTATGATGCATTAATGCGTTTCTGATCTCAAGATTTGTTACCTCAGATTTACCTGTGTATGTGTGGTCGTGAAGACATTACTTATGACCATATTTTCGCACAGAGATTATGAGGAGTTTTAATTCAAATTAACTCTTACGGCAAGTTATGTAAGGTAAAAGAAATCTTTATTTCTGACAATCCTTGGATACAAAAGGGATACAGGCGACCAGAGCATCGACCTGATCCGAGAGAAGTTTGCAAAGTTCTCCTAGGGACATATTGGTGTCAGTAGGATCTACACTGACCGCCCCAAGAGAACTAGCGACTACTCTAAGCCTATCTACATCATCCCGAATCAGAGAAGCACTACCATTCCTGATCGAGTCGGAGAGTTCTCGCTGCTGTCGAGCATAGTCCCTCTCCAAGCGGAATTGGTGCACTTCTTCACGGGATCTGTCAAAACATTCTGCCAGGTGCAGAATGGCCGAAGACATCTCTTCGGTCTTCTTCTCCAGAACCTCTTTCTCCTTCTGTTCGAGGGAAGGAGGTTGAATCTCAGCAGGCTGGTCACGGGGGGCTCCAGAGATTTTGATCTCCTGCACATACAAGTGTTAGTTTTACAAGTTAAAACGACCAGTAGAAGAGATGAAAATAATTACCAATCCTCGCAAGTCAGAGGATGAAGTATTTCCCCCAGAAAGTAGATCACCCGACAAAAGTCAGGAACTGTCAGATCGTGGGAGTGCATCTTTTCCACGAGAAGATTGCTCCCCCAACACAAGTTGAGGATCATCTGGTCGCGGAAGTGCAGCCTTCCAACCAGAAAATTGATAACTCGTCAAAAGAAAGGGATCACTTGGTCGCAATGGAGAAAGATGAGAAGAAGGCTTTGAAGGATTATTATGAACCTCCAAAGGTGGAGATGAACGTTTGACCTGCCAAGTTGCATGGACAGGAAGGACTACAGGGGCCAAAGGAAGAGAGAGCAATGATGCATCCCTAACCCTTGTGCTGCTGGAAGATCCCTCGTCAACCTTGGGTTTCTTCCTTGGAGTAACCAGATCTTCGGTTGTCTGTGAGTTTCCAACAGCGTTCGGGAAATGATTAGAACATAAGATGGCAACTTGAATCAGGGCATCTGGAGAGGACTTACCTTCTGGAAGTCCTGGTCGAGTTCAAGTGCTACTTCCTCTTCATCGCTTTCAATCTCAATGATGTTTTGATCTGCCATTGAGGTGGAAACAGAAGAGAAGAAAAGATGGCTTTGGAAAAGACTTAGCTGGGAAAAGACTTGTGAAGTTTTAGGGTTAAGAGGCTTCGGTATTTATAGCCCCAGGGGTGACGGTTCGATTTTCGAATGCCTCGAGTTCTTAAAACATTTACGGTTTTATCTCAGGTTAAAAGACAATTCCACGGTGCCATCATTACCTGTCAAATACAGCCCAGAGTCCGTCTCGGGAAATAAACCGCCACACTTAGTGTGCCACTAAGTGGAGGAGTTGAAGCGTCGGGTCACTTTATCTGATGTAAGATTTAAATTTGAAGTAAATATGTCCCTTCGTTTCCTTCAAATTTGGGGGCTAGATAACGAGGATTGTTACCCAAGCTAGTTCAGAATAAATGCACGTCTGGTTAAAGAGAGATTCAAACCAGGTAGGTGTCCGTTGGTGTGATCTCAGATGGCCTGAGAAGCACGGACACATGGTCATAGGCTTTGCGCGATCAGGCCGCAGACACTGCGTGGTCAGGAGCCCGTAGGCGATGCGCGGACAGGAGATCGCAAATAGTGCGCGGTCAGGTGATTGCAGATAATACGCAGTCAGAAGGTCATGGACTACGCTCGACCAGGACGACTCGGGGTTGCTTAGGCCCTACTACAAGCATATCCCGAGGACTCCGGAGATTCTTCCACGTGTGAAGACAACTACCAGGAGGTTAATATGTGTGGTTATCCCTTAATTGCACGTGTTAAGCCTGTGTGGAAGTTGAGTGCAGTTGGCAAAACTGCACCCGAGCAACCGTTCAGAGCCGTTGTGTGTTGGTGCCCTTTCGACCAGTATAAAAGGGTGAGCAAATGCACCAGACAAAAAGACATCCGGAATAATCTGGAACAACTTCGACAACAGCAAGCTTTCATGGGCTAGTTTAGTTATTTTCTAGATAATCACACAGAAAAGATCTTCGCCTGTGATGATCTTTTCCACAACTTTGTAACTTTTTTCCTACACATAGTGAAATCCCAACAAGGCGTAGGGCTATTACTCCCACCATCGAGGGCCCGAACCAGTATAAATCTTTCTGTGTTCCAACTGACTTTGGCTCATCATCCCTTCCCCAGAGGGACACCCTGAAAGGCCTCATAACTCACAAATTCTGCATAAGTTCAACTAAGGACCCCGAGTCCGAATCGTCGACAAACAGCTTTTGTAACACCCTGAGTTTAGGGGTAAAAACTCTCTTTTTCATGAACATTATGCATGCATGTATCTCTGTAGTAGTAGCAAGATCAGTTCAACTCCAATCTATCCTAAGCCCCAAATATTTCCAAATCTATCCTGTGAACCCAAATCAAGATCAGATTGCTCAGATATGATCTATCAGTTACTCTAAACATAAAAGCCTTCAGAAGCCAAATTCAATTCCATCTCTAACTTTCAGATCTATCAATCTCTTTTCAGTTTTCGATAACAGGATTCTACTTAATATCCTAATTACCCTAAATATTTTGAACTCAGATTTAGCCAAATCTTGACCTAATCCAGACCAGATTATTCTTGGATTATGATCATGGGTATGCCAATACCTTAATCCAGAAAGTTGGCAGCCAAATTATATCATCTAAGCCTTTTTCACATATCAGTCCAAATTATATCACAAATTAGTCCTTTATCTGATATCTAGAAACCCAAAAAGGCTGAAATCTTCAGATTAACTCCAAATTCAGAATATCTTCAGCAAATCTCTTCCAAATGCTATTTAATACAATTTTCCCTTCTGTCCAGATTCCAAAATCACATCTTAGAGGCCAGAATTCAAAATCGACAAAACTCAGATCTTAATTTACCCTAAAGTACCCTATTTTCGGGTTATATCAAAAGTCATCAAATCATGCCAGATTGCAAATTATCTATCTCTAGATCATAAATTACAAATCAATCCAAGTTGCAAACAAAGAATCTTGCAATCAGGTCCCTGGTTCGACCAGAGCCACTGTTCACGACCGGAGCAATCTCCTGCGACCAAATCAGCAGCAGTAGTTCACGACCAGAGCTCGCATCCCCTTCGACTGCGCCCACAATGCGCAGTGCTTCACTTTGACCAGCGCCGTTGCGACCGCGACCAGGAGCGCCTCGTAGTCGTGTTTTCGCCGCCGATCGAGCGCCGCTCTAGCCGTGCTTTTTCGCAACCGTGTCTGCATGCGCACACGTGTTTGCACCTCAGCTATTGCCGCGGCCATTCTTGTCCAGCTCACCAGTAGCTCGCGCTCCAGAGAGAAGCTTCACCTTCTTCTTTGCTCGCCGTTGCTTCAACCTGAAGCCTCCACCGGTGAATGCTCCGACCAAATTGATTGTGCCAATAGCTTCCATATGCATCCCTCTTACTCCTTGAGCTTGGAATTGAGTTCAAATCCTGTGTAGCAAAAATCCCCAAATCCAGTGTCTTCGTCTCCGGCACCGGCCACCGGAAATCTATCCCCGGCCGATCCAACTCCAGCCACCTTGTCCACCAGATACGCCTCAATCTCCTGAACAATTTTGTCTACTAGGTCGACATCCAATTCGGTCTAATCAGAAGTTATGACTATGCCCTAATCTCTGTCCAGTGCCAAGATTTGAAACTTCAGCCACCGTGTTCTTCGCCGGTTTTCACAACTTTCCGGCCATCTCCTGCCCTAGATCCTATTGAGTAAATTTTTCCTGTTATCAAAGCCTACCCCCCACACAAAGTGGTGCATCAATTGGAGCCCTAGATCAAAAGTTATGGCAAGCCCTAGTTTCTAGCCATGCTAGTCCAATGCCAGTCTGATGAGGACATCACCCCTAACGATGTGTCCATTCTTCCAACACCCGTTGTACAAGGACCAATAACAAGGGCACGTGCACGTCAACTAAATCACCAGGTGAGCTCGTTTCTTAGTACACGAGAGAATATTGACAAGAGTGAGTTACTACCTAATAATATTGTGCTTGTGCTCAGGAATCATGGTGTTGATCAGCGAGGGTGTCACTTTGCGCCAAGACGGGTCGGGAATCAAGTCTACCGCGAGCTGGAGTCAGGGTCGGCTACGGCGGAGCAGCCTGTCTTCAAACGGGCGTAGCAGATGCATACGAACTCCGTTTGGGGTGTTCAAGTATATTACGGAGAAGCCCTCGACGAGACCTTTCCAACGGATCTGGTCCCACGTCCAAACTCCTTCTGAGTCAGTCACAATCGTTGAAACAAATGGAGACCAGATTCTATTGGGCCGTGCGGTGCTGCGTCACCTGTCTATTGGGCCTCGGCCCATGTATCCTGCGTGTGGGGGGGGGGGGGGGGGGTGCGCCCCAAACCCTAGACGCCACTCCTCTCACATATTAAAACCTCGTAGCCGTCATTGTTAGACTTGGGTTTTGCTTAGAATTTTTCTGCTATCGCAGTTCACCGTCTTTCGGTTGTGTGGAACCCCAACACTTCGTGATCTTAATACATACTTGCAATTCGAGATTGCTTCTTCTGTGTTCTTGCACGTGTTCTTCGATTCGCTTGCAGGAATAGGCCTTCGTGGCTAGGTCAACCGCGCCTCGGTACGGTTGATAACGAACAGAGCAGTGGTGTAACGATTGGAGGCCTAGATCGGTTCTGGTCGAAAGTCGGGTCGTCAACGTCGAGTCTCCACCAATCGAACTATCCCCTACCTGTCGGAAGATCAGAACCCCGTTCCTCATCAAGTGGTATCAGAGCTCTGGTTACCCGTCAGGTATCCTCTCTGTTCGTCATTCATCTTCTACCTAGAGTCCAGAAAAAGCCAAAACAAAAAAAAAATTGTGATCATAGTCTTCCGTTGTCCAAACAACTTTGAGTCTTTTGCAATTTTCGTTTTCAGTTTTGCATTGTTGAATTTGTGTCCGTGGTCATCATCGTATTGCTGGTCAATTCGTGTTCTTAGTCTAGGTCGAGTATTAAATCCCAATTCTAAACCGAAACCAAATTCGAGTCGCAATCGGTTCGGATTTCTCTTTTGCGTTGCTGTTTTTATAAAGACAATATCTTTATCTTCTGAACACCAATTTGGGCGATTAAATAGTCTAAATTGTATGCCTTGAAGAGATCTACAACTTTGTTCATTGCACAAAATTCCAGAAACGCCATATTCTTGGCGAAAATCGCGCTGGAAGTTAATCTGTTCTATCTCGGAGTAATCTATACAGCCTGTATTTCGGGGGCCATATCTCCTAGTTGCAGACCCCAAATTGGGTGTTCCATACATTCAAATTGATGAGAAAGAAAAGAGCTACAACTTCCTAGTTGTAAGTTTTTGCGTTTAAGGTCTCTAAGAGCCCCAAATTATTATTGGAAGTTTCTGCAGAGCATCTTTGCTAAACTGCCGAGAGTATTGTGATAGGATTTGTGTGTAATTCTTAAATTTTGAGTTGTAATCCATCCTTTGCAGCACTTTTGGAAAAAAAAAATAATAAAAAGGCAAGTGCATAAAAAAGAGCCACACGAAAAGAAAGATTAGCCAAAAAAAAAAAAGAGATCAGAAATGCTTGCATCCTTTCATGTCCATCGCCTGTGCCGATCACTTTGCTTACTTGAACTAGTTTTAGGAACGCGTTTAAGCCAGCAACTGTGACACGTACTTTGGACACTTATTCAACTTAGCATTCTGATTTCAATTATTGTTAACCTTTGCTACCATAACTGCCTTCCAAGCTCCACATACTTTCTATCAGAACATGATTCAACCTTGCAATCGTTACACTTAAGCTCGTCATGATATCACGAACTAGCTACCGGTTGTACCTTCTGCAGCATTGGTAAGAACCTTGCAAGAGCGTAGTAAGACGCTTGAGAGGGTGTGAATCCACTTGTCTGAACCTGGTAGTTTGTAGGGATAATACTTCTTGTGTTTCTTCTACTTTCTACTAATCATGGCAGGATCTAATAAAGAGGACAACGAGTGTGTCCTTCATGCTGAGTAGAAAACCATGATGGAAGCGATAACCAAAGGTATTGAAAGATTGGAACGACGTGTTGCCCAGCTTGATGACAGGGTTCAGGTGATCGAGAACTGCCCAAGTCAGCGAGTTTACATTGCGACAGACGATGGTGGGTACATTAGTGCTTCTGATGTTGAAGATGAATATGCTCTTGCAGCTAACCTTGCAGGTAATGTTGATGACAAATCCGAACATGATGATGATGGGGAAGCTTTGGGTACGGTAGCCACACAAGAATACTGGACCATCATTGTCCAGCGGGTCCTTAGTGATCAAATGAAGCAAGCTGAGCGAGCCCAATGCCACAACTTGTTTCAAATGTTCCTCGTCGTCAACGACCGGCGCGTCCGAACAATCATTGATGGTGAGAGCTGCAACAACTTGGTGAGTTCTGATCTGGTCAAGAAGCTTGGCTTGACCACACAACCACATCCCCAACCATATCATGTTCAATGGTTCAACAACAGTGGTAAGGTTAAGGTAACGCAAACCGCAAGAGTACCATTTTTCATTGGTTCATACCATGATGTTGCTGATTTTGATGTAGTGCCTATGCAAGCATGTTCACTTTTATTAGGCCGACCTTGGGAATATGACACTAATGCAACTCATCATGGTAGAAATAATTGGTACACTTTCATGCACAAAAGAAAGAAAATAACCTTGCTTCCCATGACTCCATCTGAAATTGTGCATTTTGATAGGGAAAGACTTGAAAATGAGAAGAAAGAGAACACCACAGAATCTGAAAATCAGCAAGTAGCTAAAATTGTTTTTCCGCATAAGAAAGATAAGAATGTACCTGCTTCTAAGACTGAAGGAATTAAATTGAAGGGTGGTGTTTTTCTTGCTACAAAATATGATCTTGCTGAACCGTCATGCTTTGCTTTGATATGTAAAGAGACCTTGTTTTCATTTGATGATATGCCTGTCTCTTTTCCACCTGCTGTTACTAACCTTTTGCAGGAGTATGACGATGTGTTCCCCGCTGAGGTGCCCCCGGGACTACCACCTATTCGAGGTATTGAGCATCAAATTGACTTGATCCCGGGAGCGACGTGGCCAAACCGTAATGCATATAGGACCAATCCAGAGGAGACTAAGGAAATTCAATGACAAGTCCAAGAGCTTTTGGACCGTGGGTACGTGCGACAAAGCCTTAGTCCTTGTGCTGTTCCTGTTCTTTTAGTTCCTAAGAAAGATGGTAGTTGGCGCATGTGTGTGGATTGTAGAGCCATTAACAATATCACAATAAGGTATCGTCATCCTATTCCTAGGTTAGACGACATGCTTGATGAGTTAAGTGGTTCTATTATCTTCTCAAAAGTTGACTTGCGTAGTGGGTACCACCAAATTCGAATGAAATTGGGAGATGAATGGAAAATTGCTTTTAAGACCATGTTCGGTTTATATGAGTGGTTAGTTATGCCTTTTGGATTGACTAATGCACCTAGTACTTTCATGCGCTTGATGAACGAGGTCTTACGTCCTTTCATTGGTAAATTTGTGGTGGTCTATTTTGATGATATCTTGATCTATAGCAAGTCACTTTCTGAACATCTTGAACATTTACGTGTTGTTTTTAATGCTTTGAGAGAGGCACGTTTGTTTGGTAACCTTGAGAAGTGCACTTTTTGCACCGATCGAGTCTCGTTTCTTGGCTATGTTGTGACTCTGCAGGGAAATGAGGTTGATGAAGCCAAGATCGAAGCTATCAAGAGTTGGCCGATTCCTAAAACGGTCACACAGGTGAGAAGCTTTCATGGACTTGCTGGTTTCTACCGCCGTTTCGTGAAGGACTTCAGCACCATTGCCGCACCATTGAATGAATTGACAAAGAAGGGCGTTGCATTCCATTGGGGACAACCACAAGAGGACGCCTTCAACCTTTTGAAAGAAAAGCTAACAAATGCACCATTACTCCAACTTCCAGATTTTGGTAAGACTTTCGAACTTGAATGTGATGCTAGTGGAGTTGGAATTGGTGGTGTGCTCATGCAAGAAGGTAAGCCTGTTGCATATTTCAGCGAGAAATTAAGTGGGCCTGCTTTAAAGTACTCCACGTTTGATAAAGAGTTATACTCTCTTGTGCGAACTTTAGAAACGTGGCAACATTATTTATGGCCTAAGGAATTTGTTATTCACTCTGATCATGAGTCGCTAAAACATATTCGCAGTCAAAACAAATTGAACCGTAGACATGCCAAGTGGGTAGAATTTATTGAATCTTTTCCTTACATCATTAAACACAAGAAAGGGAAAGATAATGTAATTGCTGATGCTTTGTCTCGGAGATATACTATGTTGTCTCAACTTGACTGTCGAATTTTTGGACTTGAAACTATTAAAGAACAATATGCTCAAGATGCTGATTTCAAAGATGCTTTGATTAATTGCAAGGATGGGAGGGCTTGGAATAAATTTGTACTCAATGATGGGTTCTTGTTTAGAGCTAACCGCCTATGCATTCCAGTTGGATCCGTTCGTCTTTTGTTGTTGCAGGAAGCTCATGGAGGAGGCCTGATGGGACATTTTGGTGTCAAAAAGACGGAGGATATTTTGGCCACGCACTTCTATTGGCCAAAGATGAGGCGTGATGTTGAGCGCTTCGTGGCACGCTGCACCACGTGTCAAAGGGCAAAGTCACGATTAAATCCACACGGTTTGTATATGCCTCTTCCTACTCCTAGTGTCCCGTGGGAGGATATCTCGATGGATTTTGTTCTAGGTTTGCCTAGGACAAAGAGGGGGAGGGATAGTATATTTGTTGTTGTGGATCGATTCTCCAAGATGGCACATTTTATTCCTTGCCACAAAAGTGATGATGCCACTCATATTGCCGACTTATTTTTCAAAGAAATTGTTCGTTTGCATGGTATGCCTTCCACTATTGTTTCAGATCGCGATACAAAATTTTTGGGTCATTTCTGGAGGACATTATGGAATAAATTGGGGACAAAGTTACTTTTTTCTACTACTTTTCATCCCCAAACTGATGGCCAAACGGAGGTGGTAAATCGCACCTTGTCCACAATGTTGCGAGCTATTTTGAAGAAGAACTTAAAGATGTGGGAGGAGTGCCTTCCTCATGTGGAGTTTGCCTACAACTGTGCGCTACACTCGACTACCAAGGTAAGTCCTTTCCAGGTAGTGTATGGTTTCAACCCTCGTGCTCCTATTGACCTATTGCCTCTTCCATCATCTGAAAAGGTCAATCTTGATGCTAAAAAACATGCTGAGTTTATTTTAAAACTACATGAAACAACAAAAGAAAATATTGAGCGAATGAATGAAAAATATCGCATTGCTGGTAGTCATGGTAGAAAGGAATTGATATTTACTCCTGGAGATCTTGTATGGATACACTTATGTAAAGAGCGTTTTCCTTAGTTAAGAAAGTCCAAATTAATGCCTCGTGCGGATGGTCCATTTAAGGTGTTAGAACGAATAAACGATAATGCCTACAAACTTGAGTTGCCTGCAGATTTTGGGGTTAGCCCCACTTTTAACATTTCAGATTTGCGGCCATATTTGGGAGAAGAAGATGAGCTTGAGTCAAGGACGACTCCAATTCAAGAGGGGGAGGATGATGAGGACATCACCCCTAACGATGTGTCCATTCTTCCAACACTCGTTGTGCAAGGACCAATAACAAGGGCACGTGCACGTCAACTAAATCACCAGGTGAGCTCGTTTCTTAGTACACGAGAGAATATTGACAAGAGCGAGTTACTACCTAATAATATTGTGCTTGTGCTCAGGAATCATAGTGTTGATCAGTGGGGTGTCACTTTGCGCCAAGACGGGTCGGGAATCAAGTCTACCGCGAGCTGGAGTCCGGGTCGGCCACGGCGGAGTAGCCTGTCTTCAAACGGGCGTAGCAGATGTATACGAACTCCGTTTGGGGTGTTCAAGTATATTACGGAGAAGCCCTCGACGAGACCTTTCCAACGGATCTGGTCCCACGTCCAAACTCCTTCTGAGTCAGTCACAATCGTCGAAACAAATGGAAACCAGATTCTGTTGGGCCGTGCGGTGCTGCGTCACCTGTCTATTGGGCCTCGGCCCGTATATCCTACGTGGGGGGGTGCGCCCCAAACCCTAGACGCCACCCCTCTCGCATATTAAAACCTCGTAGCCGTCATTGTTAGACTTGGGTTTTGCTTAGAATTTTTCTGCTGTCGCAGTTCACCGTCTTTCGGTTTGTGGAACCCCAACACTTCGTGATCTTAATACATACTTGCAATTCGAGATTGCTTCTTCTGTGTTCTTGCACGTGTTCTTCGATTCGCTTGCAGGAACAGGCCTTCGTGGCTAGGTCAACCGCGCCTCGGTACGGTTGATAATGAACTGAGCAGTGGTGTAACGATTGCAAGCCTAGATCGGTTCTGGTCGAAAGTCGGGTCGTCAACGTCGAGTCTCCACCAATCGAACTATCCCCTACCTGTCGGAAGATCGGGACCTCGTTCCTCATCACAGTCTATGCCAGCCAGTGGCATTAGTCCTTTTCACTTCCTTCCAGATGTGCATTTTGAGCATGACTTTGTCCCTTAGAGTCCTAAGGTTGTGATCTACATTTTCTTCTTCTATCACAACTTGAATTGAGCCCTCTATCGACCATTGATCCTTTGTCAACGCCTTGAACCGAATGTCAACCTAAAGACATTAGTCGTTTTTGAGTAAACCAGTTGCGGACTTAATGTCATTTCCATGCTCTGGAACCCTAAAAGTCCCTAGCACCCATTTTCAGCCCTAATCAGCTTCTAAATCCAATTATTCTAGAATCATCGAGACATTTCATCTTTGCATTATTGCATGTAGTATAATAATGTATTGAAAAGGGTGTGATCCTTGGTTGCTTGCTTAATCTTTGCTCAGAGTCAGAGCCAGAGTTCGAGGACTTCACTGCTGATCCGACATCAACTGCTCTCTCTTACGACGCAGAAGGCAAGTCATAGTCTTGATCATGTTGAACCAATATTTTATGAATTTCTATGATATGACCTTGAATATAAACAGTATTGCATGTGAGAATGGATGAATTGAGAATTGGCAGTACTAGGCTGGATGCCTATGAAATGTGAAAAGATTAATTAGTGAGCCATGAACTATTATATGTATTTATATATATTCATGAAATAAAACCCCTAGCCGTGATCAAAATTTTGGTATGGATGGCTGTAGCACTGGAGGTGCTTAACTGCAAAGGATAGCAGGCACGGAAGGTGCATGGTTTGTGGATGGTCTGGTCACTGGCATATAAGGACTAGAACCTTGTGTTGTGCGTCTAGTGGCGTGAAACACGTGCTAACTGCAAGCCTGGTATGGGACAGGCCTGAACAAGTACTTATGCGGATCGCACATGAAACCCCTGCATGAGATGCGTTGTGATGCAGGATTTTCATGGAGTACGGCTCCCACACATATCACTGAAGGTGATCTTGCACGCTGACCCAGTAATGGGAATATGCGTAGGGGTGGGGGTTTGGATACAACCCGCCACAACTGTGGTTCACGAGAGATCCACAGGGTCGGGGGTGAATTGTGTGTGAAACATGACAAAAGTTCTTGTTATCTCCACCTTGCCACTCACACATGGTTGTGAGAAAGGGTCTAATCATATTGATAGGATGGGCTTGAAAGTGGAATATCTTGTGGGTAAATTGGTACCTCTCTACAGAGTTAAAAACGTATTCGAATACTCCGAGCTCCCGGGTTTATAGGAGTCTGCTGCGGTGGATTAAATCCACGGGGTATGACACAAGTATGTTTTCTAAATAAAATTTGATAAGTCAAGATTACCCAAATGACATGTGTTGTCATGATAAGGGGTGCTACCGTGGGCTGTCGTGTGTCGGCGTGTCGTGGTAGTGCTATAATTTAGTGAACATAAATAGCGATGCTATGTTATGAAAGTGCTGCCATGAGATGAGATGAGATATGAAAGAAAAGAGTATTTTACAAACATCCATAATTCTTGACTAGTTTAGGTTCATAATAACACTACTATATGTATCTACTCTTACCTATGACTTGCTGAGTACGTAAGTACTCACCCTTGCAACTTACAACCCAGTAGATGGAGCGTACCTTGATCAAGAAGAAGGCGTGGAGAACTTCTTGGACCAAGATGAAGGAGAGCCAGTTCCGCCAGATCCTTGATGTGTTGTTCTGCCGTTAACTGCTTACTGTGGAAGGGACACCCATCATCCGCTGTGTAGAAGTTTTTATTTTGCTTTAACTAAACCTTGAATGCCGCAAAGGTATTGTAATCTTTTTATGTAATATTAAGGCCAGTAGGCCACACTGCTTAAGTATTTTGTAAGTTTTTCTGCTGCAATGTGAATATACTCCTGTGCTTGACTTATCCTGGGAAGTCAATGGTATGCTTATATGGGACTAGCTACAGCAAGCTAGGTCTCCATGGGAGTAGTCGTAGTCCCAGTTTCGGGGAGTGACAGCTTTGAACCCAACATTCTGACGCCCTGAAGCCCGCCCTTGTGTCGAGACTTAGGAACGCTAATTGGGTCAACCCCGGCCATATAATTTGTGGAAAATACAATCACCTCCTCGGCGGCATAACCTTCGATGATACTCTTCTGGGGCCGATGACAAGTCCTTACGTATCCCTTCAAGATACCCATAAATCTCTCAAATGGATACATATAGCACAGGAATACGGGTCCACAAAACTTAATTTCTCTGAGAAGGTGAACAATTAGATGGACCATAACATCAAAAAAAATGGAGGGAAATACATCTCGAGCTAACAAAGAGTTGTAACCACGTCGTGTTGCAAAGCGTCCAGTCCATCTAGATCAATTATCTGCGAGGACACAGTTGCGCCAAATATTCATATCAGAAAAATCTACTAACTATTAAGTTCAACGAATGGAGCTAATTAACTTATAGTAGGAGCGCACTTACCTTGAAAGATATTGTGTTGAAGAAATAACATAGCTTTGTGATTGTCTCTCTGACTTTAACTGGGAGAATACCTCTGATAGCAATGGGAAGCATTTGTGACATCAACACATGATAATCATGGGACTTCATCCTAACCAGTTTCAAGTTCTTCATGGACACAAGTTTTTCAAATTCGTAGAATACCCACATGGAACTTTAACACTGTGCAGGCATCGACAGAGTTCTGTTTTTTCGCTTTTGGACAAAGTATAGCAGGCCGGGGGGAGGTATGTATGCTTTCCCTTCAACAATGCAAGCTCAGTCCTTATCCACATTTCCACCATGTCACGGTGAACTTTTACACCATCCTTTGTCTTCCCGGAATGTTCAACAACAAACCAATCAAACTGTCACAGACATTTTTCTCTACATGCATGACGTCAATGCAATGTCGAACTTGTAAGTGCTCCCAGTATGGTAGATCCCAAAGAATCAATCTCTTCTTCCAAACATTTTTTCTCAAGGTTTACAACACTTACCAAACTCAGCTTTGATATCCATCACACGCAAGTAAATCTCCTCACCGGTTAGAAACACTAGGGCTGATCCTTTCTCAGGTTTCCTGTTAAATGATTTCCTCTTCTTACGGTAGGCATGATGCATCGGAAGAAACCTGCGATGACCCATGTACACTGCTTTCCTACAGTTCCGCAACCACATGCTCTGAGTTTCATCTAGGCAAACAGGGCAAGCCTTGGCTCCATTCGTACTATAGCTCGACAAATTTCTATTGGCCAAGAAATCATTTATGGTGCAAAATATCATGGCCCGCAAGATAAAATTCTCTTGCTTCTATGCATCCCACACCTACGCCTCTTCGCTCCACAAGTTCTGTATGTCCTCGATTAAAGGCGCTAGAAACACATCAATATCATTTATGGGTTGTCTGGGTCCTGAGATTAATAATGATATCATGATATACTTGCGCTTCATGCATAACCAAGGAGGAAGGTTGTAGATGCATAAAAGACCCAGCCAAGTGCTATGCCGATTTCTCATATTTCCGTGTGGATTCATACCATCTGTACTCAGCTCGAACCTTATATTCCTAACTTCGCCGTCGAACTCATCAAATGTTCTACTGATGTTTCTCCGTTCAATAGAATCAGCTGGATGTTTCAATTTCTTTCTTGTTTCCAGCCTTCAGCTTGCCAACGCAAGTATGTCACGTCTTTCGGATTGGCAAACAGCCATTTCAATCTAGAGAGCACAGGTAAGTACCACACAGTTTTGGCTGGAGGTCCTTTCTTTACATCCTGACATTCACTGTCAATCCAGTCCCTACTTGTATACCTCAATGCACCGCACCTTCGACAAACATGCAAATCCGAGTACTCATTACTATACAACACACAATCATTTGGGCATGCGTGTATTCTTTCGATTTCCATTCCCAATGGACACAACAGTTTTTTGGCATGGTGAACTGATCTTGGCAACTAATTTCCCTCTGGAAGAATGTTCGCTAAAAGATCTAATAGTGCCGTGAAACTCTTATCGCTCCAACTATTGCCTGCCTTCAAGTTATAGAATCTTAACACAAAGACAGCTTTGTAAATTTTACACATCCAGGGAACAGAGGCTTCTCAGAGTCAACAATCAATTTCTCAAGTTCATCAAAGTTGTTTTCGCTGTAATCTTCTTCTACATCACATAACATCTCATCTAGATTGTCATCATCTATATGCACATCAGAATGAACATTATCAAAATTTAGATGATCATCGATATTACTGCAATCTACTTCTAGGTCCTGCTGATTGGTACCGGTGCTTGTTTCCTTAAGATCTTCACCATGCCATATCCAATGCGTATATCATGCATTAAAACCACGACGAATCAAATGGCTCTTAATCTTATCAGAGTTGCTAAACCTCTTTAAGTTCATACAATCAGTATAAGGACAAAGCATATCTTTCTCTCCCTTCCTCGCCTTTTGTTGCTTAGCAAATTTAATAAACCCATTCACACCATCCAAATATTCAAGAGTAGTACGTTTTATTCCATACATCCAATATTTTTGGTCCAGCTACAATTAACAAAATTGACAAATTGCAAAACATAATGAGTCAGACATGCATGAAACCTGGCCAATTAAGCTATATATATATATATACATACATATATATATATAGCCTCTTACAACTGATATATGAAACCCTAACTTGACGAAACACTAATTAACCTAACTACACCATACAAGCTAGTGAGCTCATAAATCATGATGCATTATAAGAGCCAGCCAGCTAGCTAGCTCCCTAGCTTGGAGCTACAGCTAGCTTGCAAGTAGAGATAGAGATAGAGATAGAGAGAGAGAGAGAGAGGTTGTTGGGGGAAATCTCTACCGCCCCGGTAGCAAGGGCCCCAATGGCCTCGTCCCGGGCGCCACCACTTGCCAGGTGGCAAAGGTTCTCGAGGTCTTTAGCCCGGGCGCCGCCATTTGGCCGGAGGCAAGGGCCCCCCGGCGACTCCGTCCCGGGAGCCACCACCTGTCCGGTGGCAAAGGCTCCCGGGGTCTTCGCCCCGGGCGTTGCCATATGCCTGGAGGAAGGGGCCCCCGGTGACCCTCTTCCCGGACGCCGCCTTTTGCCCGGAGGCAAGGGCTCCCGGTGACCCTCGTCTCGACACCGCCATTTGCCCGGGGACGAGGCTCCCAGTGACCCCCGTCCTGGGTGCCGCCATTTGCCCGGGGACAAGGCCCTTAGTGATCCTCGTCCCGGGCGCCGCCTTTGGCCCAGGGACCTGGGCCTCGGTGACCCCAGTCCCATCTGAGGGGTCGCGTGAGGTTGGCGTGCAAGGGTCCTCGGGAACCAACGAGGACACGTGTCAAGTATCTGAGCCCCTCAGCCAGTGGATTGACGAGGGTAGCCCTTGATCCAGCGGCAATTACTGGGGCAGTATAGTCAATTTGCTTCTTTTGGACCTCTATAAGCCCTTGTACCCCTCTCATGTAAAGAGACAGATCATTTGACATCAATACACAAAAACAAACAGGCATTCTTAGGAGCACTCTCCCCACGAGAGAGCTCCCCTAGCCAACTCTTGTTGGGAGCACGTCGACAGGATTAGGGTCTCCACTGAGACCTGAACCTGTATAAATCTTCGTGTTACTTGCTGTGGTTGTGCGACGGGGGAGGATCGGTCACTCGGTCACCCCGCGTTGTTTCAGCTTAGCTAGGAAACCTCCACAAAACCTGCCGGGGGATTCGCAATACCACGATAGTTGGCGCCGTCCGTGGGGACTTCGCGACAAATCGCGATGGCTCCCCCAAGAACGAGGGCTCGCGCCCTACCCGATGATGCCAGTCCCAATGACCCGGCGCCACCCCTCCGAAGCACGGCCGCCCCGGTGCTCCCGCCCGGACACAGCCAAACCCAGGTACCACCTCTGACCCTTCTGGTCGTTTCCGGTGGATAGGCCTCCGGGTCTCACCCGGTGACCGTGGGCGCCCCGGGGGGGCTGGCCTTTCCCCGGTGGCTCCCCCGACCTCCCGGGAAGCCCTACTCGAAGCTCTCGTGGAGGGCCAAATCCGCGCCCAGCGCTCGATGGATGAACTCCTCCGCGTCCTGGCGCGGCTACCGGCCCCCATCTATCTGCCCCAGTTCCCGTTCATGGTGGCAATGCCCCCGTTTATGGGACACCCGGTGGCCCCTTCGACCCTCGGAGGCCAGGTCGCTCCCGGGACCTACGATTCCATCGGGGGTTACGCTCCCCCGGCGGGCCCATCATCCGGAGCCTTCCTGATCCCGGGAGCGTTCCCGATGCCGGGGGCTTACCCCGTCCCCGGGGCCTCCCCCATGCCGGTGGTTCACTCCGCACCAGGGGTCTTCCCAAGGCCGGGAGTCGACTTCGTCCAGCCGGTCGCGTCCGTCGCGCCGGAAGCGGCATGCCGGACGGCTCCCGCACCGCTGCTGGATCTCCCCTGTGAGGGCCCCCCTCTCCAGTTATGGGCGGCGCTCCCAGGGACTGCTCCGTGGTGGGTTCCGCCCACATCTCGGTAGTACCTCCTGAGCCCGTGACCGCTGCGCATGGGCTCCCTCCTCCCCCAGGGCCGCCCCCGAGGGCTCCCCCGGCGGATCAGGTCCGCTTTACCCGAGAGGAGGTCAAGCAAATGGTCACCACCAGGTCTGGAGAGGCTCCCTCACGTGACTGGCCAAAGCCTCCCCCGGTTCATGGATGCGGTGAACCACATTCCTGTCCTAGTCGAGGAAATAGGCCTGCTAAAGAAGCAACCACTGTCGTTGGGGGGTGCCCAGACGTCCAGGAGGTTAGCTCGACTAACCCAGAGGAGAAGAGGCGCTACCGCCACATCGGTGGACCCCTTGGGCCCCTTCCCGACTCCGACAACG
The DNA here is from genome assembly GCA_019359835.1 of Pharus latifolius. Taxonomy (NCBI): domain Eukaryota; kingdom Viridiplantae; phylum Streptophyta; class Magnoliopsida; order Poales; family Poaceae; genus Pharus; species Pharus latifolius. Next base: position 70,907,329 of record CM033323.1, read on the forward strand.
AACGCGCGTCCCTCGTCAAAAAGGACAGCGACCGGGACTCTCCCCGGGAGGTGGAGGGGGCTAACCAACCGCTATGCTGCCGGTTCCAGTGCATTCGATGCCGCGGCCTTACCGACCGCCCACCTCGAACACTACAATAATGAGGCCGATCCCTACGAGTTTGTTCAGGTGTATTCCATAGCCATCTCAGCGGCTGTGGGGGGGGGGACGAAACAGTTCAGTGCAATATCTTCCCCCTCTACTGATCGGGATCACCCGCTCATGGTTTTACAACCTGAAGGCTGGCTGCATCAAGTCTTTTGCACAGCTCAAGCGTGAATTTTGTGCGAACTTCCAGGGGAACTACGTGCATCCCCTGGATTCATCGCAGCTATACACTATTTGACAGAGGACAGGGGAGGCCATCTACAGCTTCTTCAAGCGCTTTGCTCAGGTCAAGAGCAAAGTAGCTCACGTCCTCGACTCCACAGTCATTGAGGCGTGCAAGAGCGGGATCCTCCTCGGGGAGCTCCATCGAAGACTCTCCCGAAGCTGCCCCTCCTCCGCCGACGAGCTCTTCACTATACTCGAGAAGTATGCTCGGGCGGAGGAGCACGACCTCTGGAAGAAAAACCAGGGGGTTCCCGCCCCTGTCGATCGGGAAGCTAGGGACCCCCTCAAGCGCCCCAAGAGGGGCAGTCGTAGCGAGCCACGGCCTCGGGACACCTTTGTCCTCAAGGGCGGAGGTGGCTCGCGCAATGCCCCCAAGGGCAACCATCCCTTCCCCAAGCCGAAAGGCCGTGGGGGGGGCAGTCGTCCCGCGGTCATGAAGGCCCCGTGATGGAAGGCAAGGAGGGCCTTTGGTGTACTTTCCACAAGTCCAATACCCACGCTACTCGGGAATGCCACCAACTCCTCCAACACTTCGCCGCATTCCTCGACCAGCATGGGCAAGGGGGACTCCTGCCTCCTTGCCCTCTCAGCCGGCTTTACCGGCCCTTCCTGCCCCTGTGGGGGAGTAGCAAGGACAAGCGCGGGAGGGGCCCCATCAGAAGTGCTCCCCTTCCAAACCTCCCAATGGCGTGTCAACGTCATCACGGGAGGGTCTGCCTCGGGGCGAGACTCCAAGCGCCAGCGCAAGGAGTATGCGCGTGATGTAAAGGTTGTGCGGGTGCTGCATACGTCCCAGCCACCAAAGTGGTCGGATGTCCCCCTCACTTTTACAGTGGAAGACACGCGCGGGGTTCGCTTCCCCCATGATGACGCGCTCATCGTCTCCGCCACCGTTTACAACTGCCACCTGGCACGCATCCTCGTCGATGGCGGAAGCTCCGCCGACGTCCTATACCTGAAGGCGTTTAGGGAGATGCAGGTCGACAAGAAGCTACTGTAGCCTGCAGTAGGGCCCTTGCAGGGATTCGTCCCAGGGAAGACGATCCACCCAGTGGGCAAGGTGGATCTCCCCATGACCTTCGGTACCCTAGATAACTACCGGACGGAGATGGTCCGGTTCGATGTGGTGGACCTCCCCTCCTCATACAACGCAATCATGGGGAGGACCATGATCAACCTCTTGGGGCCAGCAATCCACCAGAGCTATCTCTGCGTGAAGATCCTTTGGGCCTCAAGGCGTGATCACCGCCCGAGGTGACCAAGACTTGGCCCGCACTTTGTATGAGCGCGCCGCCGCGATGATCGGAAGCGTCAACATGATCAAGACCCCAGGGGGAGAGACCTCTTCCCCGGCGCCAAACACCACATCTGTCCCCTCTGGGAGGTCTCCCCCCAAGCAGCGTCCGGAGGGGGACGTCCGGAAGGTCCTGCTGTCCCCGGATGATGCGGACAAGGCCATCAAGATCGGGGCAGATCTCCCCGAAGAGCACGCAAAGCAACTCGCGGCTTTCCTACGCAAGAACTCCGACGTTTTCGCATGGAAGACCTCCAACATGCAAGGCGTCGCCGGGGAAGTCATCGAGCATAAGCTCGCTGTGACCCCCGGTCACCCCCCGGTCAAACAGAAGCTGAGAAAACTCTCCTTTGAACGCCAAGAGGCAACCAAGGTTGAGATCGCCAAGCTCAGAGAGGCGGGGTTCATTCAGGAGGTCTTGCACCCCAAGTGGCTCGCGAACCCTGTCCTCATGAAGAAGTCAAACGGTAAGTGGCGGATGTGCGTGGACTTCACCGACCTCAACTGCGCTTGCCCCAAAGACAAATTCCCACTCCCGCAGATCAACCAGCTAGTCGATTCGACCGTGGGTTGTGAGCTGTTGAGCTTCTTGGATGCATACTCGGGCTATCACCAAGTCTGGATGGCAGAAGGGGACGAGGAAAAGATGAGTTTTATAACTCCCCTCGGGACCTTCTGCTACGTCCGTATGCCCTCCGGACTAAAGAATTCTGGAGCAACCTTCCAGCGACTCATGTCACTTGTCCTCAAGGACCAGATCGGCCGCAACGTCGAAGTCTACGTCGACGACGTAGTCGTCAAGAGCCCCCGCGCGGCCGCTCATATCGACGACTTAGCGGAGACCTTCCGCAACCTCCGAGCATACAGGTTGAAGCTCAATCCAGAGAAATGCGCCTTCGGCGTGCGTGGGGGGAAGCTCCTAGGCTTCCTCGTGTCCCAGCGGGCATAGAGGCCAATCCCGAAAAGATCCGGGCATTCCTGGATATGCCCCCGCCGTGCTCGGTCAAAGACGTACAGCGGCTCACCGGCCGCTTGGCCGCGCTAAGTCGCTTCGTCTCGCGGTCGGGGGAACGTGGCCTCCAGTTCTTCAAAATCCTTCGGGGCCGTGAGGGGTGACGAGGATTGACACCCGGGTCACTTCTAATAAACTTCTGGTTCAAGACAGGTTCGAACCAGAGCATGTGTCTGGAGATGCGAACTCAAGTTATTTTGAGAGGCATCACCACGAGGTCGCAAGCATTACACGATCAAGTCGCAGCTTTACGCGGTCAGACCGTAGGTCTTGCGCGGTCAGAAGTTCGTGGCCTATACGCGAACTACACATTCGGGATATTACGCGGTCAGCTAAATCCCGCGGTCAGAACGTCTACCGATCAGGATACCTGGGATCTATCTATTCGGTTGTCTATATGACAGGATATTCTAAGTATCCCGAAGATTCCTACACGTGGAAAATCAACCGTCAGGGGGTTAACACGTACAGTTATTCATAACACGTGTTTAACCTGCGTGGAGGTTAAGAGCAGTTTCAAAAACCGTATCTAACCGTCCGAGCAACCGATTGATGCAGTTTCCTTCACATGGCACCCTTTCAAGCAGTATAAAAGGATGGCATGAAGTATCAATCGGGGAGAGAGATCCAAGTTAGCCAAGTCTACGGCATATCTCATATAGCATTCTTAAGTCTTCTTTAGCTTATTTTTGTATACTTTTATAGGAAAAATCCTTGCCTGTGAGGACTTTTCCTCCCATTTGTAAACATTTTACCACACTTAGTGAAATCTCAACAGGACGTAGGGCTTTTACTCCCACCATCGAGGGCCCGAACCTGTCTAAATTCTCTGTGTTCCTGTTCTCCATTGTTCAGCATACCTTCCCGAAGGGTCATCTTGAAAGGTCTCACTATTACAAATTCTGCATAAGTTCGGCTGAGGACCCCGAGTCTGAATCGTCGACAGCTGGCGCCCACCGTGGGGCCTTTCTCAAGGCGTCCTAATTAAAATTCGGAGGTTCGCCGAAACATGGCTGGAGCATATGATTCCGAGAATGATTTCGATCTCGAGGATTATGCTCATATCCCAATGCCTTCTCCAAGTGATCCCGTTCCGATGGAAGAGGTCGAAGGCCAGAATCTTCCACAGGATGAATCATCTTCCCAAGTCATGATGATCGACCAGGAGGCAACTGGCACAGGGTCAGAACCCACAGAGGTTCTTAATGTGCTAGGTGATAAGTCCGGCCCATCGTACGATCCCGCTGAGGGAAAGTACGATGGTGACCCCGAGGTTAGCCCAGGAAGATTCGACCCTGATAACCTTCACCGTCTCTTTGATTTCGAGTCCGACTCGGAACAAACCGAGATGTTCTCCCCATCGGCGACTTCTCTCCCTAGGCAGTTTGCTGCGTTGTCGGAGGAAACTCCCGATCAACAGGCTGCCAGGGAAGAACAAGATCGCAAACAGAAGGAGGAGCAAGATCTCGAGCAACAAAACAACGAACTACGCAGAACTGCCCTAGAGGCACTTCAAGATCCGCAGGCTCGTTACGATGCTGCCCCGAGTTCTTCTCGACGGTCGCGTGGTCATAGACGTGACCAGACTCCTTCCTTACCACCGGAGCACTTCCCAGTGGACGAGGAAACAATAACACCCGGTGCCCCTAGGAGAAGTACCCATGGTCGACTGCGATCTATCGCGGAAGTCATGCGTAACTTTCCTCCTACGGTCACGGATGCGCAGAGACCGGCCTTTTACAGGATCCTGGCGGAAAGATTGGACGAGGTCGCATCTGAGGCGACCCCAACAACCTCTTCCCGCTCAGTGACACATTCCCGGGATCGAGATGGTCCTCATTTTGGCTCTGGTCGACGGAGTTACCCGCCGCCTATACCGTCCCGACAGGACAAATATCGGCGAATGCAGGACTCTCGCAGTAGAGATCGAGTTCCCGTTCATTCTCGTTTGGGACCTCGAGTCACCCCGCCGTTAAGTGAGTTTGCTCGAAACCTGACCGAAAGTCGCAGGACGGTCCACGGTCCTTACGTTGGTTGCAAAGCTTTCTCGCCTGGCCTACGAGCGGTCGTTTGGCCCGATAAGTTTCGACCAGGGGCCATCGAGAGGTTTGACGGAACTCAGAACCCATCCGAGTTTCTTCAGATCTATATTACTGCCATCCAAGCCGCAGGAGGCGATGACAAGGTCATGGCTAACTACCTGCCAACAGTCCTCGTAGGACCGGCTAGAACTTGGTTGTTCAATCAGCCTGAGGGTTCTATCTACAATTGGGAAATGCTATGCGATGCCATCCTTAGCAATTTCCAAAACTGTTACCAAAAGCCGGGTAAGGAGGACGACTTGCATAGATTGCGGCAAACTTCGACCGAAACGCTTCGGCAGTTTGTCAAGAGGTTTGTCGGGGTAAGAAATACCATCCCGAACATATCTGATGGTTCCGTAATCAGGGCATTTAAGCATGCCGTTCGATACCGGAGATTCACTGAAGACTTGCTCATTCACCCTCCTCGATCGGTGGCCGATCTGTTCGATATGGCTGATCGATACTCCGATGCAGCCGAGGCAGTCGAATGGAACCGAATGGTTGACAAGGGGGACCTACCGCCCCAACCAGGCTTCAAGGACGTCAAGAAAGAAGACTCGAGCAAAAAGCCGGAGTCTTCATCGGGTGGGAAGTCAAAAAAGTCGAAGAGGAACCGCTCTGGACAGCACCGTGAGGTTGCGGTCGCGGAGAAACCACCTTCGACCAAAGGTAATAAGTTTTCTTTCAAAAGTAAAGCTGCTTCTGGTGGCCGGGATTCCGACCAGCCAGAAAAATCAACTAATCCGCAGGAGGGCAAAAGGTGGTGTCCACTCCACAATTCCGCAGGCCACGATCTCAAAAACTGCAGGAGTTGGTTGAAACAGCTGGATGATTTCTACCAAGGAGCTGGGCCAATGCCGACCTTACCGCCCAAAGAGCAGGCGTGCGGGGTTAGAGACATCGATGGAGACGAAGAAATGGCTTACCAGGTACCTCAAAATCATGTTAATGTCATTTTTGGAGGCTCCTCCTCTTTCGTTTCCAAAAGGCAGTTTAAAACTTTTTGCCGAGAGGTTAACCAAACGGAGACATCCCTTGGTGAACCTCAATATCCCCGTTGGTCGGATATGCCTTTGACATTCGACCGCGCTGACTGTCCTGCGGGGCTAACTCGACCATTGAGATTACCTCTGGTTATTACCCCAATCATCAGTAACGCGAGAGTCGAAAGAGTCCTGATCGACCGGGGAAGTTCCCTTGATCTTTTATTGGTCAAGACACTCGACGAGATGCAAATTCCTCGTTCGAAGATCAAGCCCATAATTCATCCGTTTTATGGGATAATCCCAGGCCCCTCCATGATGCCATTGGGACAAGTGGTCCTCCCGGTCACTCTGGGAGAACCAGATAACTTCCGAACAGAATTGGTTACTTTCGATGTAATCGATTGTGATTCAGCTTATAATGCAATCTTTGGCAGGCCTACTCTCGCTAAGTTCATGAGGGCAACGCACTATGCTTATCAGTGCGGGAAATTGCCTGGCCCCAAAGGTGTCATTTCGGTCCGAGGTAGTCGCAACGTGGCACTCACGTGCGACCGGCTATCTTTGGAGATGGTCGATCAACTTCCCCTCCGGGACGCTCAGGTCGCCACTGTCGCCACCGATGCGATCAGGGCTGCTCCTCGACCAGATGAGAAACTCAAACAAGTTCCTTTGTACCCAGATGACCCATCCAAGACAATTCGGGTTGGGTCAACCCTGGATGACAAATAGGAACTCGACCTCGTTGCTTTCCTCCGGGCTAACGCAGATGTGTTTGCGTGGAAACCGTCCGACATGCCCGGTGTCCCAAGGGAAGTAATTGAGCACAGGTTAGCAATCCGACCTGGACAACGACCAATAAAGCAAAAGCTCAGGCGTTTTGCCACCGACCGACAGGAAGCCATCCGAGAAGAGTTAGACAAACTCTTACAAGCCGGGTTCATCCGCGAGGTGAATCACCCGGACTGGCTCGCCAATCCGGTCATGGTCCGCAAGTCAAATGGCAAGTGGCGCATGTGCGTCGACTATACTAGCCTCAACAGTGCCTGTCCGAAGGACGACTTTCCCCTTCCCCACATCGACCAGCTGGTTGACTCCACTGCGGGTTGCGAACTGATGAGTTTTCTGGATGCCTACTCGGGATATCATCAAATTAGCATGGCAGAAGACGATGAAGAGAAAACTGCCTTCATCACCCCGTTCGGCACGTACTGCTACGTCAGAATGCCGTTCGGTCTCAAGAACGCTGGTTCCACGTACCAGCGCTTGATGCAAAAGACCTTTTTTTCCCAGATAGGGCGCAATCTCGAAGCATATGTAGACGACTTGGTTGTAAAGAGTACCAAAAGATTGTCTCATTTGGACGATCTTGCTGAAACCTTCTGTAACTTGAATCGCTTTGGAATAAAATTGAACCCGGAGAAATGTTCTTTCGGGGTTTCTTCAGGAAAGCTTCGTGGTTTTCTTGTGTGTTCCAGGGGCATTGAGGTTAATCCTGAGAAAATCAGAGCTATTGAACAAATGAGGTCGCCCTCGACCATGAAGGATGTTCAACGCCTGGCTGGTCGCATGGCGGCTTTAAGTCGTTTCATATCGCGATTAGGCGAAAGGGGACTACCTTTCTTTAAAGCCTTGCGGAAACATCATAACTTCACGTGGTCAGATGAGGCCGAAAAAGCGTTTCAGGAGGTAAAAACATATCTATCCAGTCCGCCAGTATTGGTGTCTCCTGAAAAGGATGAACCATTGCTTCTGTATTTGGCGGCCACCCCACACGCGGTCAGCGCAGTTCTGATCGCGGAAAGGAAAGGAGTGCACAGACCCGTCTACTATGTGAGCGAAGTACTTCATGGTCCTAAGGAGCGCTACCCTGAGGTCCAGAAGATACTTTACGCGCTACTGATGGCTTCCCGTAAGCTACGACATTACTTTCAAGCACACAAGATCACAGTACCTTCCTCTTTTCCTTTAGGGGATATTGTCCGAAATCCAGAAAAATCTGGTCGAATCGCCAAATGGGCGGTCGAATTCGGTGCCTTTGAGATCCACTTTACCCCTCGCACGGCGGTTAAGTCTCAGGTTTTGGCCGACTTTGTGGTCGAATGGACCAACCCTGAGCCACCCGTGCAGTTGGAAAAGGAACTGGAGTGCCCCGATTATTGGACAATGTACTTTGACGGCTCCCGTAGTTTTCAACACTCGGGGGCTGGGGTGGTCTTAGTTACACCTCAGGGCGAACAGCTTAAGTATGTCATCCAACTACACTTTGTTGCAACCAAGAATGCAGCAGAGTATGAAGGTCTTCTTGCAGGGCTCCGGGCAGCAAAATTCCTCGGAGTCCGTCGATTAGTGGTGAGGGGGGACTCACAGCTGGTCGTAAACCAGGTAAACAAGGAGTACAGCACCTCCGATGAGACAATGGCTCATTACCTGGGGGAAGTGAGGAGATTGGAAAAACACTTCAGTCACTTCGAAGTCCAATACATCCCGCGAAAGGACAACATTCTCGTAGACCAATTATCCAAAATTGGATCCTCACGCTCATCCGCTCCGGCAGGAGTGTTCGTTGAACACTTGGACCATCCTTCGATCATGACTTCGGTCGAGGATGATCCGGCAATAGCCTTCGTTGCCAACCTCGGTCAGGAACAAGATTGGACTCATCCATTGAGGGTTTATCTTGAACATGGGACCCTACCCGGGGACGAAACCAAAAGCGATCGGTTAATTCGAAAGGCGCGTCTGTACAAACTCATAGATGGGGTTATGTACAGAAAGGGTACTCAAGGAGTATTCATGCGCTGCATATCTCAGGAGGAAGGAAAATCCCTCTTGAAAGAAATACATGACGGTGTATGCGGTGCACACGCGTCATACCGAACACTGGTCGGAAAAGTTTTTCGACAGGGATTCTACTGGCCTTCGGCACTCGATGATGCCAAGCTTATGGTCAAGATGTGTCCACAATGTCAGTTTCATGCAAGACAGGTTCATCAACCTGCTTATGCATTACAAACTATTCCTCTCGCATGGCCTTTCGCGATCTGGGGAATGGACATCGTCGGTCCTATGCCACAAGCGGTCAATGGATACAAGTTTTTGTTTGTAGCCATTGACACGTTCACAAAGTGGATTGAGGCCGAACCAGTACGAAATATTACTGCATTAGCCGCACAAAAGTTCTTTCACAAGAACATTGTGGCACGATTTGGTGTTCCAAACCGTCTCATCACAGACAACGGTTCTCAGTTCGCTAGCGGTCTTTTCCTAGACTACTGCGATCAGATTGGGACCAAGGTGTGCTTTGCTTCCGTGGCACATCCACAAAGCAATGGTGCCGTAGAACGGGCCAATGGGCAAGTACTGCAAGGTATCAAAAAACGTGTTTTTGATCGCCTCAAGACCCGCTCGGGGGCTTGGGTAGACGAGCTCTATACTGTTCTATGGGCACTACGAACTACCTCTAGTCGAGCCACCGGTGAGACACCCTTCCATTTGGTCTATGGAGCCGAGGCTGTGTTGCCTATGGAAGTAAGTATTGGATCTGTTCGCACGAATCAATTCGAACAGGTCAACCAATCCGAACAACGATCGCAAGATCTCATCCTCCTGGAAGAACGGCGTGATCGCGCCCTGATTAAGTCCGCGGTATACTTGCAGGCTCTACGCAAGTATCACAGTAAAAAGGTGCGACCACGTGATCTCAACGTGGGCGACTTGGTTTTACGAAAAATTCAAGACCAGTCTAACCGCAATAAATTCTCCCCAAAGTGGGAGGGACCATATACTGTCGTCTCAGTGCCGCGGTTAGGATCTGCGCGGTTAGCCATGGAGGATGGTCGGATTTTGTCCAATACTTGGAACATCGATCAACTTCGCAAGTTTTACGTGTAAGTATTCCAATCACTTTTTTCCTGTTCAATTAGCATCTTTTCATAAAAAGCATGTCTTGTTTTCATACAATGAGTGTTTTTCTTTAAGCCCAAATTATACTAATTCGACCTGGGGGCTGATCGCCGGCGGTTAGGTTATTACAGCATTTTTCAACCGGATTCGCTGGTCAATCTCATGATCACTTCCAGATAAGTCTCTCCTAAATAAGCCGTTTCTCAACGCACACGGGACTATCTGGCTAGTCTTCGGTCATTTGGGTGGCTACCAGTTTGCAATAGGGTTAAAATGTTACTTTAATCTTGACCATCAGCTTGAAGCACATATCCCTGGTCATCATACTTATGTTTTCCTCTGTTTAAAATACTAAGACTTCAGTATTCACAAAACAGAGGTGGGGGCTAGAGGAATATACTTATAGTATGAAACTTATGATGTGAATATGCACTTTGAATATGCACTTTCTCTTGAAAAAATGATTTTACATACATAGCATTGTAATTACAATTGTTTGGTTACAAAATACAAGGATCATTCGATCCTTAGCTCAGCCAAGAGCTTGTCAACGAAGGGCTTAACTTCTTCGATAATGGCGTCAAGCAGTTCGTCACTCTCGACCTCAACCGGTCCCACCAGCGCGCTCAGATTCGCATCTGAGCCATGGTGAAGTCGAACCCGGCTGAGTACGGCGGATGCGGCTGATCGGACTCTCGTCCTGATCATCTCTTCACGTCGCCGTAAATCTCCAGGGAGATATTCGAGCAGTGATTCTGCTTGAGTTGTAAGCAGTGATGCCCAATCGCTGACATCTGGGTTGTCCTTCCTCAACTCTACCACATTGGTATTCAAAAGGCTGGCTATGGCCTTCAGTTTTTCGAAGACCAGTAGACTCAACTCTTTGACCACTTGATTGGTGTGGTCGAGCGAGGACTCGAGAAGCATTTTGTCCTGGCTGAGCTGTTTAATACGACCTGCTTGCGCTGCACAAAGAAAAGAGGTTATGAACAAGAAATGTCTTTAAGTCTTCTCAAGTTGGGAATCGACTTACCAACATTCTCAGACTGAAGTCTATTGATTTCAGTCCGTAGTTTCTGAAACTCTGTAACTGAGTTCAGTTTTATCTTGGTTAACTCCTTCTTCAAGAATGTAACCTCTCTGCAGCAAAATCAGGTTAGTCACAATTAAAGCCTACTTATATTAACAGAAGGATGACGATACTCACTTGCGCAAGCCGTCACGATCTTTTTGAACAGCCGCCATGCTAGCCATTGCAGCTTGCGACTGGCTCGTCACCCATGACAAGCCCTGTGACACAAAGCAAGAGAGTCAAGTATGCTCTAAAGGCGATTCAAACGCCGAAACAGGAGTCATCATACCTTCATAAACTTATTTAAAGCAGCATCATCCATGCTAGCGGGAATCCTTGCTAGCGCGCCTGAAGTACCTGCAACGGGGACAGTTGATGGGAGTGCCGGCCGGACGCCACCCCCAGAGGCCACTGGTGGTGACCTAGTCCCTGTGCTTGATTCACCTCCCGCGGTCCGGACGATTTCCTGAACCACGGGAGTAGAGCGCTCTTCATTAGAGGCTCCCTCATTAGCCCTAGCTTCAACCTCCCCAGTGGCGGTTGAAGGTATAGGCGCTGTCTTCTTTTGCCTAACAGGAAGAGTGGGTCAGACAGTTTTTATATAAGATTACTGTCGAATAAGAGTTCTTACCTTATTCGAAATCCCATTCGTTCCTGGGACTTCTGGGACAACTCCCCTTGCGAAGGAGAGCCGTCTCCGGTTCTTGCCTTCCTTATGGTAAATAAGACAGCACCCCCCTGGAAATATCATGTTACAGGCATATTCTTAGGGAACAGTTAAAAACACATAAGTCTTTACCTGGACCACCGGGCTAATTGATGGGGCTTCATCCGAAGGCCTTGACGATTCCTGAGTTGCTGGAACCATCACAGCCGGCCTTCGTTCGTCTACTTCCTCCTCTGTCCGCGGAGGAGGAGGATTTTCCTCCCTGGAATCCCCAGTGGACCCAGGGGGAAGCTCTCCTTCCTGTATATACATTAACTTATCAAATATGCAGAAAGAGTTATGGAGGGAATGATCGAAAAGATCCTTTACCTTAGTCGTCCCTTCGACCAGGGAAGCAGAGATGACTGACCCTGAAACCCCGGGGGCTTCAGGAATTGGAAGGTCACCCGCAACCACCAGATCTTCGGTGGTCGCAGGGTCAGCCACGGCCACCTCTTCGGCAGCTGTAGTCTCTGCGGGGCAGCCTGGGACATCGCTGGATGGAAGATCCGCGATCTTCCTCCTTCGAAGGATCAGAGGAACGTCATCCTCTTCCTCCTCGCTCCCCTCTCCCTGTACGACGAAGAAGTGATTCCATGTCGCGCCTGAAAAAGTAGCAGGAATGTGATATCTTACCGCAGTCTTTTTTGCGGGACGAGGGACGCTTCGTGAAGACCCCTCCCCAGGGTTCAGCTTGGTCTTCTTAGGGGCAGGACTCTTTGTCCTGGGTCTCTGGGAGACCTTCTTCACGTTCTTCGCCGCCGGCTTCTTCAGAAAGCCGACATTTTCACTTGGGAATGTCGCATCCGCGAACCTCCCTAGGAGCTATTTTCATTCCAATGAAATTGATTAGTGTTGGACATACATAAAACCTGCAAAACAGAGGCCAAGTGAGAAGTTTACCTTTCGGCGCTCCTGTTTAAGGTTGTCGCCAGCATGAATCAAGCTTTGGGGGTGAGGCGATCCCTTGGGGCCCTCTACCTCGGCGTTGTACGCCCTGAGGAGGTAGTTAGTCCGCCTCTCAATCTCAGCTGAGGGCAGGACTGTTCCCGGATACAAGTTAAATTGGTACATTTCAAAAATAACAAAAGGATTTCTATGTCAGAAATAAGTACCTTCATTATAGTCCAGGGTAGTGTCCGCCATGGACGTGATCTCCCAAGCCGGATGAGCCCTTTCACGTAGGGGGCTCACCCGATTCTTCACAAAGTCTCGGATGACGTCACGTGCCGTCAGCCCTTGTTCGACTAAGTGAAGGATCACCTCGGCATGCTTCATGAACTCCGCGTTCATCGCCGGGAGAGTATCCAACTCGCTTGTTTTCTCCGGCCGCGAGTTCTCAAACCACAGCCCGCTCTCGGTCGGAGGGGTGCAGTAAAACCATTTCTGGTGCCACCCGTGCACTGAATCTCGCAGGGGTGGGGAGGGATACTCCTTTTTATCCCTCAGCCGGAAGTAGATGCATCCGGCGGCGTTGGTGCTCTTCGACCACGCCGAAAAGTAAAATCGTCGGAAAAGATCCACGCTGGGATATACTCCGACGAAGGCTTCACAGAGATGCTGGAATACTGCTAGAATCAGCATCGCGTTGGGGTGGAGGTTGATCAGTTCCCACCCGTAATGCTCAAAGATGTCCTTAAGGAAACGACTCTCAGGGAATCGGAACCCGCAACGAAAATACTCCTCAAAAACCACCAACTCGCCTTCTTGGACAGTTGGGGTTTCTTGGTCCTTCTCCGCAGGTCGCCAGTTAATGAGCAGCCGCGGAGAAAGGATCTCCTCCTTCTCAAGCGCCATCAGGCTCTCCTCAGAATGATGAATGGATCTGCTCCAGGACGCCATCTATGGTGTAGAATCAAAGGGGAAGCTGGCGATTTGGGGAAGACGAAGGCTGAAGAAAATGAGGGTTTTGAGCGGCGGGAATTCTAAGGGTTTTTTCGCGGCTGAGTGGCTTCCTCAAGAAGCTACCTACTGCTTTTTATAGACCCAAGGCGACGCATTAATGGGTAAACAGCTCGTTTCAAACGTTCCATTGAATGCTTTATTCATTTCCCATAATGGATACTGTTTCTGATAGACCCGATAAAGTACCCAGACGTCGGATCTGAAACAAAAAGGCTTCTTTGTTTTGGAAACTGAAAGTGCAAAAGGACTGAAAAATTTTCAGTACTTTTTCAGAAGGCGTTTTTTCTTTTTTATACTTTGAACATTTTCTTCGAAAAAATCATGTAACCCAATTTTTGACGTACTGGAATGTTTCTAATTGGGTTATGGTTTTTTCGAAATCATGTTTTAGGCTGAAACTTCGATTCTAATCGTAATGACGGCCTGACCGAGTCCTAACTCTGGTCGCACTTTAGTTCTGACCGCGGCTCTGAAACTGCTCGCGGAATCAGGGCAGGTCGCGGTGCCTTTTTCTTAAAAATGATTCTGATCGCAGAACTAAAGTTTCCTGTGTATGAATGGTCGCAAACGTAAAGTTTATGGCTATGTTTTCGCACAGAAGATGTGAAGAATATTCGTGAAAAATAAGAAACTTTTTATTTCTTACATTCTTTACATACAAAAGGGATGCAGTCGATCAAAACATCGACTTGCTCCGAAAGAAGTTTACAAAGTTCCCCAAGGGACATATTGTTGTCAGTAGGATCTACACTGACAACCCCCAGGGAACTAGCAACTACCCTAAGTCTATCTATATCATCCCTAACAACGGACGCACTATTGTCCCTAATCAAGTCGGAGAGTTCTCGCTGTTGCTGAGCGAAGTCCCTCTCTCGACGGAAATGGTGCGCCTCCTCTCGGGATCGATCAAGACATTCTGCTAAACGCAGAATCTTCGAGGCCATCTCCTCGGTCTTCTTCTCCAGGGCGTTCTTCTCTTCCAGAAGAGTCTGTCCGGAAGGAAGAGATGGAGCAACAGAAGGCTGATCGCTGGGGCCTCCTACCTCCTGCATTTTGCAAAAAGTTAGTCATATTAACTAAAATTGTCAGCAAAAAGGGAGAAGAATTGTTACCTGTCCCAGTGCAACGTTCCCAGAAGAAAATTGCTTCGCCAACCCAATACGGCAATCATCTGGTCGAGGGATAGTCACCGCTTGCCGACCAGGATGTTGATCACCCATAAGGATGGGAGAATTGAATGTGATGGGATCTTTCTCTAAGGATAAAGGCCTAACTTGCCGAGAGGCATGAACGGGGAGGGTCAAAGGAACTGAAGGAAGAAGGAAACTCGCTACACTCTTCACCTTTGTTCCACTGGAAGATCCTTCGTCAACCTTGGGTTTCTTCCTTAAGGGAGACAGGACTTCATCCGACCCTTGTTCGATAATTTCCCCTTCATCGCTCTCAATCTCGATGATTTCGTGATCTGCCATTGGGAAGAGTAAGTGAAAAGGAAGGAGGCCAGGTAACAAGAAAAAGACTTAGGCGTAAGAGGGAAATTGTGAATCTTTACATGTCCCGGGGTCTGGTATTTATAGCCGCCAGGTCGACGGTTCGCCTCCCAGACACCTCGAGTTTCGTTAAAGACATTTACAATTTTACCTCGAGATAAAAATCTCTACGGCGCCATCATTGCCCGTCACGTAGTGTCAGAACCCGTCTTGAGAAACCAACCGTTTTCACTTAGTGCGCCACTAAGTGGAGAAGTTAAAGGGCTGGGTTAAAAGTCCAATGCACGATTTTTTAAAAATTCGAAATAAACACGTCTCTCCGTTTTCTTCGAATTTGGGGGCTAGCTGACGAGGATTGACACCCGGGTCACTTCTAATAAACTTCTGGTTCAAGACAGGTTCGAACCAGAGCATGTGTCTGGAGATGCGAACTCAAGTGATTTTGAGAGGCATCACCACGAGGTCGCAAGCTTTACACGATCAAGTCACAGCTTTACGCGGTCAGACCGTAGGTCTTGCGTGGTCAGAAGTTCGTGGCCTATACGCGAACTACACATTCGGGATATTACGCGGTCAGCTAAATCCTGCGGTCAGAACGTCTACCGATCAGGATACCTGGGATCTATCTATTCGGTTGTCTATATGACAGGATATTCTAAGTATCCCGAAGATTCCTACACGTGGAAAATCAACCGTCAGGGGGTTAACACGTACAGTTATTCATAACACGTGTTTAACCTGCGTGGAGGTTAAGAGCAGTTTCAAAAACCGTATCTAACCGTCCGAGCAACCGATTGATGCAGTTTCCTTCACATGGCACCCTTTCAAGCAGTATAAAAGGATGGCATGAAGTATCAATCGGGGAGAGAGATCCAAGTTAGCCAAGTCTACGGCATATCTCATATAGCATTCTTAAGTCTTCTTTAGCTTATTTTTGTATACTTTTATAGGAAAAATCCTTGCCTGTGAGGACTTTTCCTCCCATTTGTAAACATTTTACCACACTTAGTGAAATCTCAACAGGACGTAGGGCTTTTACTCCCACCATCGAGGGCCCGAACCTGTCTAAATTCTCTGTGTTCCTGTTCTCCATTGTTCAGCATACCTTCCCGAAGGGTCATCTTGAAAGGTCTCACTATTACAAATTCTGCATAAGTTCGGCTGAGGACCCCGAGTCCGAATCGTCGACAAGGGGTTCCGATGGACTCCCGAGGCCCAGGAGGCCATCGACGACCTGAAGAAGTACCTCACGAGCCCCGTAATGCTCATGAGCCCATCTCCAGAAGAACCCTTGCTCCTTTACCTCGCCGTGACCCTGGTCGCCGTAAGCGCGGTATTGGTAAAGGAGTAGGATGGGCAACAGCGTCCCGTGTACTACGTGAGTGAAGCCCTCCAAGGGGCCAAAGCTCAATACACGGAGATGGAGAAGATCTGCTATGCCTTCTAATGGTGTCCTGAAAGCTTCATCACTACTTCTTGGGACACCCGATCACCGTCCTGTCGTTCCTCCCTTTGGGGGAGGTACTCCGGAACAAAGAAGCCACCGGCTGGATCGGAAGGTGGGGAGTCGAGCTCGCTCCCTTCTCCCTTTTCCTCACCGGGCGCTCCGCCATCAAGTCACAAGTCCTCGCTGACTTTGTGGCAGAGTGGACCCCCGCCTCTGGGTCCGGGGACAAGAGCCTCCCCGAACCGTCCCGACGCAGCAACCATTGGACGCTCATGTTCGATCGCTACTTGTGTCATGCCGGGGCCGACGCGGGGGTGGTCCTCCGGAGCCCCGAGGGGAAGGAACTGGAGTATGTGTCACAGCTCAAGTTCCCCGCCACGAACAACGTCACCGAATACGAGGTTTTGCTCCTCGGGTTACGCCTCGCGCACTCCTTGGGGATTCGTCGCCTCCTCGTGAAAGGAGACTCCCAGTTCGTGGTTTGCCAAATGGACAAGTCCTACTTGTGCCATGACGCAAACTTGAGCCTCTACTTGCAGGAGGTGCACAAGATGGAGAAACACTTCGACGGCCTAGAGGCTCGGCACATCCCGCGGAGTGACAACCACCGGGCCGATGCCCTGGCCCGGGCGGCCAGCGCCCGGGAACCTCTCCCAAGGGGAGCCTTCTTGGAGATCATCGCGAAGCCCTCAGTGACCTCCCCAGACGCGGACAATGGGTCCTGCATGCCGGAAGTCTCCGAGATCACCCGAGTCACGTCTTGGATGGACCCCCTTATCTCCTTCATAAAGGGGGAGGGGGACCCTCCCAACGAGACCGAGACTAAGCACCTCCGAGCCAAGGCCCGGGCATACCTCCTGCTGGAGGGGAAGCTTTACAAGCAGGGGGCCTCCACCCTGCTCTATTGCCTCCCACGGCCAGAAGGGCTCCAACCTGGCTCTGCGCGCCGTCATGGCCAAGGCCCTTCGTCAGGGATTTTATTGGCCCACAGTGGTCCGTGACGCGCGAGACCTCGTTTCCGCGTGCGAGGCCTACCAGAAGATGGCCAAGGGTTCCAACCTCCCCTCCATAGCGCTGTAGACTATCCCCATCACTTGGCCCTTCGCACGCTGGGGGATGGACCTCCTAGGTCCCTTCCCCCCAGTGCCCGGGGGCTACAAGTATGCGGTGGTCGCAGTCGACTATTTCACCAAGTGGGTAGAGGCCAAACCTTTGGCCAGCATCACGTCCCGGGCAGTGCAGTGGTTTTTCTGGAAGAATATCATGTGTCGTTTTGGGGTCCCCCGTGAAATCACTATCAATAACGGGACCCAATTCGACTCAGCATATTTCTGGGAATTCTGCAAAGGCTTGGGAGTCACCTCCACTTCGCTTCTGTGGCTCACCCCCAGAGCAACGGAGCTATCGAGAGGGTCAACGACATGATCCTACAGGGGTTACACCGAATGCTCGAGCAAGCCGCCTCCAGGCGGGGCACATGGGTGGATGAGCTCCCAAGCATCCTCTGTTCCATGCGCACGACGCCGAGTCGAGCGACGGGGCGCACGCCTTTCTCACTCGTGTATGGGGTTGAAGTGGTTCTCCCCTCGGAGATCAGCTTCCGGTCACTGCGGGTCGAACTCCTGGAGGGAGCTACAACCACGACGTACCAAGCCAACGAAGCCAATCAACAGCTAGAAGTCAACCTCATCGAAGAAGAACGTGATCGAGCGCTCCTCCGCCACGCCATCTATGAGCACGAAATGGCGCACACATACAACCAACACGCCCATGAGAGAGCTTTCCGCCTCGGGGACCTTGTCCTCAAGTGCGTAACCAACCCCCAAGCCCAGGGCAGGCTCTACCCCAAGTGGGAGGGCCCCTACAAGATCTCAGTAGTCCTTGGTTCGGGGGCTTACAAGCTCTCCAACCTTCAAGAGCCGGAGCTGAAGCACACATGGAACGTACGCTTGCTTCACAAGTTCTACATCTAGCCTACAGGCTCGTTCCCTCCCCCGAGCGATTACGCCAGAGGGGAGGGGGGCATTGTACTCACCGTTCCCGCCCCCGTCGCGATCTTGCAGGAGGAGGTGTTGTATCTCAATTCCTTGTTAATACAATTGGTTTTTCCTCAGCTTGGGCTCACTGCAGGTCCCTACATTACCGTCTCTCACGGCGATGCCCTCCCCATGAGGATGCCCACTTACTAAGGATGCCCTATCCGTGAGGAAGTGGGCTATCACGACCCAAAAAGTCCCTACGATGGGATCCCCCGCTCCCGTAGGGCGGCTTACAATCACCCCTCGTGGACTGAGGGGGTAAGAGGCAACCCAGTCCTCAAGGACTGAGGTAACGAGTCAATTTGAGAGACTAGTCCCTCCTCAAACACTCAGACCCGTCATCGGGCTCATCCTCCTCCAGGGGTCAATTTTCTCCTCAGTGAGATGGAATTCTCGGATATTCTTTCTCAGAGATCTCATTCCCGGCCCCCCGTTTTCACGATGATCGGAAGGTTTTCCCCCGAAAAAATTATTTTCGGGGATTTCGGAGATTTTCTCCTGGAAAAATTATTCCCGGGGATTTTGGAGATTTTCTCCCAAAAATTTTATTCCCAGCTCCCCGCTCTCACGGCAACCGGATGATTTTCTCCCGGAGACCTGATTGCCGGCTCCACATTCTCACGGCGATTGGATGATTTTCTCCCGGAGACATGACTCCCGGCTCCCCGTTCTCACAGCGACTGGATGATTTCCTCCCGGAGATCTAAGGGGGCAGCATAATGTCGGGGCCCCTTTGTTCCTTCCCTGCAACACCCGGAGCTAGCCGCTGCAGTCCTCTGCAGGGGGGGGTGGTGGGGACAAACCCGGACACCCTTTTCTTTGAATACTTCGAAGATAGGAAAACAAGAAGTGAAATGAACGAGCAATCTTAAGCTTTATTAATACATTCAACCGGCGACATTCCCCCCAGTGGCACTGATACATCTAACCGGGGGACCCCCCGGTAGGTCAAGACATCCCAGGGACGACAAGCCCCAGACAAATATGAAGATACAATTCGGGGAGTTAAGTTCCCAAGAAAAAAAAAACTATTACGAAGGAAAACCCCCTCCGGGAAGTACACACGACTAATACTCTCCGAGGTCCTGGGACATCTCCTGAGAAAGGTCCCGGTACAAAGCCCTTTATGCGTCACTGAGTTTCTTCGAGAAATCTCTCGGGCCAATATTCATAGCCGGCTGGGGGGCGTATCCTAAGAGGAGGAACCCTCTGGGCCTCCGGTCGCGGAGGAGACAACTCGGCACGGCTATTGTCAAAATTATCCAAGTGCCACTCTGGGAGCCAGCATAACCGGAGTGGCTCCCGGGGAGTACAGCGGCGAAGATCCCCGGTGGTGAGACTTAGCAAAGCTAAGGCCACCTGGGCCTCCGCCAAATCATGCCTCGTTGGGCCTAGAGGCCCCACCCCGGGGGTGATCCCCGTTGTCAGCGGGGCTCCCCCCGGGTTAAGACGTCCAGGTCCCGAAAACCCTCCCCTAGGAGCTGGCTCCCGGAGGACCTGTCACGACAAGTTGAGACTTAGCAAAAAATATTGTTCTATTGATTGAGCAAAGACCTTTACAAATTTCCAAGGCTTACTCTAAGAAGCTACTGGGAGCAAAAGTCCTAAGCAAAAAGGAGGATCTATCTAACGGCCTGGGGGGAAGTTGATACTTGCCCGTCGCCGTCACCCCCCCGGTGGCCGGGGTACTCGTCCTTGGGAGCATAGAGGTCGAGAATAGGGCCCGGACGACCATGTCGTAGAAGCCGCCCGCCAACTCTTCTAACTATCGCCGCTGCGGCTCGAAGAAGTTGGGGAAGCTCCGGGGAAGCCGACCCCCGATCACCCGGGCGCCGGTCCCCCGATGCTCGACGAGGGCCGCGGCTGTGGCCCCTAGCGGGATAGCCCGACCCCGGGAGCGCACGTCGGCAGCCTCCGGGATGATGGAGACTTGCGCATCAAGAAAACGCATAGCCTCCGTGAACGTCGCCGGAGCCACTCCTGAGCTGCCTCCCGGGCCGAGACTTAGCTCGAGCCCTTCAAGGGCCAAGCATACGGAGCGGCCCGACTCCCCGACCGCCCGGGAGTAAGAGCTCTCGAGCTCTCGGTGGGCACTCTCCCTCGCTTTCGCCTCCCTCCGAAGTCGGGCGTTGGCATCCTCCGAAGCGGTGAGTTGGGTGCGAAGGCGGGAGAGCTCCTCGAGAGCCTCGTCCCTCTCGGCTGCCGAGGTCGCGGCCTTGTCCTGCGCGTCCCTCAAAGCCGCTTCGTAGCAGTTATCGATGCCTTGGGCGAGGGCTGCCGCCTGCAAACCCGGGGGTTAGATGACCTATTGGGGAAAGCGCCTAAAACACCTGGAGACTAACTCACGTGGAGGTAGAGCGAAACCAGTTCGGAGCTGCGCTCGCGAATGGTCCCCCGCTGAACGTAGTTGACAACCTTTCGGGTTTGAAGACCCACGACAAACCTCCGGGCCTCGTTCGGAGATAGCATCGGGGTCTCTCTCCCGGTGACACTGACCCTGTCCCCGTCTGAAGGCCCGTTATAACCGTCCCCGGGGATGATGCGGACTGGGCTAGCCTCGGGCAAAGCCGCGAGCGCCGAAGACTCGGTCTCCGAAGAATCAGAGGACAAGCTCGCCGAAGGGACAGGACCCTTGGGGGGGATGAGGAGCCCCTTACCCCTCCTGGGCTGCGGAGCTCCCAGGGCGCGACGGTCCGGACAGGTAGAAGGGCTTGCCCCCTCATCTACCCGCTCGTGCTCGTCTGCATAGTACCTCCCGAGGAGGTTCTCCGCCTTCTCCCAGGCAGACGGGTACGGCCAGACTGCAAGAACGAGCGTTAGTCAAAAAACTCTAAGTGAAGGCGCGAGTTACCGGACACTTACGCCGGGTGACCGGCCTCTGCGGAGGCCGAAGAGCCGGGCACAGCCCGATCCCCCTCCACCCGTCGGGGAAGGGGGAGAGCTTAAGGATCGCCAGCTTCTCGGCGGCGTCCCTCATTGACCTCAGGCGTTGGATGCCGACGACTTTGCCGAGGAGCTTCAGCTCCTTGGGAGTCCACACCGGGGGCTTGGGGGTGGACGAGCGGCAATAGGAAGGGGGCTCCGGGGAGTAGGTTAGCCCAGAGTCACGCGCCCGGAGATAGAACCATCTCCGAAGCCAATCACCCCAATGGTCCCGGGAGGCCGCCACCGGGTACTCCTCTACTCGGGAAGGGAGAAGCTGCATCATGATGCAGCCGTAGGCGGACTTCGGCCCTCCCTGGACGATACACGAGCCTCTCACGGAGGGCTCGTAGAAGTACCGGAGATGCCGAATCGTCGGCTCCAGCCTGGTCGCCATCTCGAATAGCCAGATGAAGAGACCCAGCCGGACGAGTGTGTTGGGGGTGAGGTGGTTCAACACCACCTCTACTCCCGGAGGAACTCCTAGAGCAAAGGATGCGCCGGGAGTCGGAGGCCGGCTTTGAGGAATGCCTTGAAGGCAACGACCTCTCCGGACCGGGGGAGTGGTGCAGTCTCCTTTGAGGCTATCTGGATGTCCCCGTCCGCAACCACCCCCCGCTCCACGAGGGTCTCCAAGTGCCCCGCGGTGAACTCTGAGACCCGGAGAAAGTCCACGGTGACTTCCTCTGGGGGAACATCGGCAACCTTGCCGCAACCCATCGGAGCCATCGGGATACTCGGGAGGCTAGGTTACCGAGGAACTGGACTCGGGTGTCTGGGTTTACGGAAAGTAAGCTACCGGGAGAGAGCTACCGGGAGACTAGAGCACCGGAGAGAAGAGGAAGGCTTGAAGTTTGGAATGAACTCTCCAGAGCCCTTCGAAGCCCTATTTATAGAGCTCGTGCGCGGCCCCGATCGACGCCACGTGGCTCACCCTGATCGATCACAGCAACCGTTTCAAATGACGCGTGCAAATTGAAAGGGCGCGCGCGCGGGAGACGAAGCGACGACGGTTCAAACCACGCGAGGCATTTATTGCCGATGGCGCGCGACAATCGAGGCCGGTGGCTTCATGATGATCGGCGGTTTCGCCATAAAGGATCGGCACTAGAATCGAGGCTTCGGCTAAGCGCTGGGCGTTGCTTCTGGGGGAGATGTTCCCAGTGGTGTAGACCATTCCCTCCGAAGACTCAAAGGATGTCTCCGGAAGACATGGGGGGATGCTATTGGGGCAAATCTCCCCCGCCCCGGTGGCAAGGGCCCCGATGGTCTTGTCCCGGGTGACACCACTTGCCAGGTGGCAAAGGTTCCTGGGGTCTTCGGCCTGGGCGCCGCCATTTGGACGGAGGCAAGGGCCCCCCAGTGACTCCGTCCCGGGCGCCGCCACCTACCCGGTGGCAAAGGCTCCTGGGGTCTTCGCCCCGGGCGCCGCCATTTGCCCGGAGGCAACGGCCCCCCGGTGACCCTCGTCCCGGGCGCCGCCTTTTGCCCGGAGGCATGGGCTCCCGGGGTCATCGTCCCGAGCGCCGCCATTTGCCTGGGAGCGAGGCGCCCGGTGATGGCCCGGGGACAAGGCCCCCGGTGACCCCGTCTCGGGCGCCACCATTTGCCCGGGGACAAGGCCCCTGGTGACCCCGTCCCGAGCGCCACCATTTGGCCCGGGGACCAGGGCCCCGATGACCCCAGTCCCATCTGAGGGGTCGTGTGAGGTTCGCGTGCAAGGGTCCTCAGGAAGCAACGAGGACACATCTCATGTATCCAAGCCCCTCTGCCGGTGGATTGATGAGGGTACCCCTTGATCCAGCAGCAGTTGCTGGGGCAGTATAGTCATTTTGCTTCTTTCGGGCCTATATAAGCCCTTGTACCCCTCTCATGTAAAGAGATAGATCATTTGACATCAATACACAAAAACAAATAGTCGTGCTTAGGAGCACTCTCCCCACGAGAGAGCTCCCCTAGTCAACTCTTGTTGGGAGCACATCGACAGGACTAGGGTCTCCACTGAGACCTGAACCTGTATAAATCTTCGTGTCACTTACTGTGCTTGTGCGACGGGGGAGGACCGGTCACTCGGTCACCTCGTGTCGTTTCCGCTTATCTAGGAAACCTCCACAAAACCTGTCAGGGTATTCACAATACCACGACAGAGGTGATAACAAGCTTACATTAAAGAGAGGGATCGAATTAACTTCCTTCTAGTAGCCCTGATCACTCTAGCAGTGTAGCTTGGAGCGTGGAACTCTCATCGGAAACAGAGAGAGACAGAGCGTGGAATAGAATGAAACAGCAACTCAGCAAGGGTCCTGTGGGTTTTAGTTATAGTGGAACATTTACTAACAGTTTACAATACTAAAACTGTTAGAAGATAATGGCTATATATTCTAACGGTTGTATTTTGGAGAACCGTTAGTAGAAGTATGTTTCTTCTAACGGTAAATCTATTACGAACCATTAGAAAAAATAAAACTAACAGTTTGTAACAACCTAACCATTAGTACAAGTACATGTCTGAAACAGAAGCCAAGTTGGTACATGTCTGAAACAGCAATACAAATACACAGATATACACCAATACACATATACAAATACACCAATTCACACATTCAAGTACATGTCTGAAATAGTAATACAAATACACAAATATACCCCAAATACAAATACACCAATTCACACATGTCATCATAGCCGACTTAGAATTAATACAAAGATTAACATTTCCTAGGCACTACTATTAATAAAAGTAAAATAAGATTGCATTTAAGAAGTAACATTATATGATCTCTCCATATAATGTAGGCAAAAGGGTCATCCGCCATTGCCAAACAGTACTCCTTCTCCTAATCTTAGTACAAATGTCTGAAGCACAAGTACATGTCTGAATCAGCAATACAAATACAAAAATATACACCAATACAAATACACAAATACACCAATTCACACATTTGATGTATATTACAAAAGTCACATCTGAAATAGCATATCATGATGAGCACCCAGTGGCCCCTACATTGTACATAAAAGAGAACTGTTGCAAGTTGCAATGCTGAAATTTAGTCAAGGGTGTTGAAGCTACGATCGAGGTTCTTGGACTTGATTAGCCTAAAAGCCTAGTGGCCATCGGTGGAGGTGTGGCGGCCGTTGATGGAGGTTTCGGGTAGGGCTTGTCACGCTCGAGGAGAAAAAGAAGTGGAACAATTTCACTGGAAGCAAAATTTCAGGGCACATGTATTTGTAGAAGTGGAATGGTTCTACAGTTTGACAAATTAATCCATTAGTACAATTTCCCCTGTTCTAACGATAAATATATGAATCACTGTTAGAATAAATCATGTGGTTTATTCTAATGGTTCCCAAAATACTACCGTTAGTACTTGAGTATTTCTTCTAACGGTTAACATATTCTAAACTGTTAGAAAAAACCATTCTATTTCTTCTAACAGTAACTTGCATCACAACCGTTAGTAAATAACCTACAACATGCCTTTCTCCACTGCGCACAATGTACACTAACGGTTTTCTTCTAGATCACGAATAACTGTTAGAAGATAGGGGTTAGTAGACTGCATTTCTATACTAGTGACCTGAGAGTCAAATTCCATGAGGAACAAGTGTGTTCATCTTTTAGGTTAATAGATCACTGATTAACTTTAAACGATTTGGGAGGTTTTGTGAGCTACAACTAAAACAACAACTAAGTCTATCAATCTAGGGTTTAAAGCAATATGGAAAAACCTAGGGTTTCAGGAAATTCCATGACCATCAAGCATATATAATTCTATCCAAGGGATGAGAATTGTAAATTAATTTCAATTGTTTTCCAAGACAGATTAAGTTGTCAGTACGGTCGCTGGTACAACGATCATAGGATTGCTTCCACTATTACATTTGGTGAGAGAATCTCTCCTGTTCAGTATCCCATGTCAAAGTGCTAAGCACTCAAGAACTCCCCTAAATTCTTGCTAAGGCTCAAGTACTACGTCTGTTGCTGAAACGAGAATTTAGGATTTGGAGGAAGGAAGCATCAAGAAATAATTTCAAAACTTGAGATCAAGACCGAGGAAGAATCACGCCTTCTGGATTAGGTCATCCCTAACCCTAGAAGTGAACTACTTGCAAAAAGTCATAATAATGCAGAAATAATAATGAATAAAACAAAAGGCACTACTACTACGTGCAAACGATGAAGTCTGGCTTCATACGGTGCGAGAACAAACAAATCCGAGTCAAAACCTTTGGATATAGAGCCGAGCACGACTAGGAACACGTGTAGTGCTCCTAGCCGAACACGTGTCGTGTCCATGATCGTGCTCCGCTCGGCCAAATAATCTAACAAACAATAGTCATGATCGATCAAGACTCTTTTCGACCAGAAGTGTTCGTGTTAGATCGGGACTCTTTTCGACCAAGTGTTCATGTTTGATCAGGACTTGTTTCAAGCCGGTGTCTTCATGTTCGATCACAGCCCCTTTTCATCCAGTCATGTTCGATTGAGGTTCTTTCTCGCCTAAGTGTGTTTAACCAGGTGATTTTGTGCAAGGAATATTCGATCAGGGTTCTTTTTGTCCAGTTTTAGTATTCCTTGTTGAAATTGGCCTAAATGAAGTGAAAATTCCCTCAAATTTGGTAGGTTTCATCCCTGAAACATGGCAAACACAGCCATCAAAGAAATTTGTAAAAATAATATAAAAATATGCATAAAATGTCGCATCAAAGGAGTTTTTATCATGTTTTCACACGTTTTCAATGGCAAACTTGGGGTAAAAATACTACCAATTTGGCACTTATCAACAGGGTTGCAAATTGTGGACGCTTTTGATTTTTCGGGGAGAAATTGGTGCTGCCCCTCCTCAGTTTTTGCTTGCCAAATGTGACCAGGGGTGAAAACTAGAGAACCATGAAAAGATTCTCCAGTCTTAAACCCTAATAGATTGGCATATTCATCAATGGTGAAGCTATAATCCTAATTATCAAACCTAAATCTCATGTCTTTAGTTTGGCCGGGAGGAACACACAAGGTGTTTTGTTCGAATGAGGCTGGATCTCTCAAACGACTTCACGAAAAGTCAAAATTGGCACCCCAACAAGCATATCTCAACCCACATTGTGAATGAGGCGGAGCACATCATCCTCAACCCCTAGAGTCTTAATGGCATTAGCATCTAAAAATCTAGTTGCCCATACCGGTCTCTTTTTGATATGCATAAAGCTAGTGAGATGATCAAGGTTAGTGAAATATATGTGCGAAAAATCAGGATCTAAGTAGGTTTGAGAAGACATACATCGATGGTGCTTCGCTGTTTGCTGGATGTTGCGTCGGGGCATCGTCATTGGCATAAAAGTTGCAGATCCAGAGGAGTTGCGGCGCGAGGAGTCGAAATCCGCAATTGGATCAGATTTTATACGGTCGGATTTGGAGATTCTGTGGGTGTTTTGTGAATGTTTTTGTGGAGTTTGAAGGTCAATAATGGTGTGTTTGGTTGTTGGGAATGTTGGAGAAGATGGATTCCTTAAATAAAGAGGTTTGGTACAAGTTGGGGTTGAATTGGGAGAGGAAAAGTGAAAAAAATCAGCAAAAATCAGCCAAACAGGGCCCTTACCCGACCCTGGCACTCCCATGGGCATAGGGCGTGCTCGGCCTAGGGCATGGCCCGTGCCATGGGTCATGCTAGGCTCGGTGCTGAGTCAAAATATTTTTCTTTTTTCTGATTTTTTTTGGATTTTCAACCTTTTTTGTTATTTCATGTGTACTTTTTCTAAAAAAACAACTTTTGGAGGTCAAACGACGTCGAAATTGAGCAATTCTTTCACTGCTGCATTCATAAGAGATAAATCTACATGTTAGTACATTGGGTTGCCTCTTGGATAGCACTGGTTTAACATCCCACTCAACAAAACATTCTCAATCATTCAAAAAAAGATAGAATTGAAAAAATTGACCAAGTTCAATGCACTTACCTCGTCTCCCATATTATATACCTAGATGCGATACATGTTTACCTTGAAAGTGGTATTGTCGTACGCCCGAAGCTCTACGGCACCATACGGGAAGACTTTTTCTGTTGCGTAAGGCCCAGTCAATCGCGATTTCAATTTTCCTAGAAATATTTCAACCGCGTATTAAATAATAAAATCAAGTCACCTTGTTTAAACATACGGTTGAGGATCTGTTTGTCGTGCCACTTCTACATGTTGTCCTTATAAATTAGGACACTTTCGTAGGAGTTGTTCTAAAGCTCTTCCAGCTCATGCCATTCGAGGATTTCGCCCCGCGTTATCGAAATTCTAGTTGAATTCTTTTAGTACCCATAATGCCCTGTATGATAATTCAACAGGAAAATGGCAATTCTTATCATATACAATTATGTAAGGTAGCATACCTAGCAGAGTTTTGAATGCAGTGCAATATGCCCAAAGAACATCAGAGAGTTTGAGAGCCCAATCCGTTCGTGATGGTGCCACCACCTTCTGCAAGATCGTTTTGATTTCCCTCTTTGAGACTTCAACTTGTCCACTTGTTTGAGGGTGATATGCAAGAGAAACTTTATGAATAACCCCATATTTCATTAATAATTTCTAAAATTGGTAATCAGTGAAAAGCGTGCCACCATCACTAATCACTACTCGCGGTAGTCCAAATCAAGGGAAGATGACTATTTTAAACAGTTTTAATCACATGTTTTGATTCATTTATTGGTGTTGCAACAACTTGTACCCACTTTGAAACATAATCAACCACGACCAAGATGTTGGAATTACCCATAGAAGATGGGAAAGGACCCATATAATCAACACCCCATACATCAAGAAGTTCACTTTCAAGAGTGTTTGTCAAGGACATTTCATGTCTTTTACTCAAATTTCCCGAACGTTGGCAAGGATCGCATTTTTGCACAAAGTTATAAGCATCTTTAAATAAATAAGGCCAGAAAAAACTTGATTGCATTACCTTTGCTGGTGTTTTTGAAGCTCCGCTGTGTCCACCACATGGAGATCAATGACAATGTTTAAGAATGCTTTGAATCTCATGGTCGGGCGTGCATCGTCGATAGATGCTGTCAACCCCTTTGTTGAAATGGTTCTGATCATCCCAGTAGTAGCATCGGATGTCATGCCGGAAGCACTTGCGTTTCCTGTACGTGAACCCTAGAGGAAATTCATGGTTAAATAGATAATTTACATAATCAGCATACCATGATTCTTTTTTAATTAAGTAAAGGTGCTCGTTAGGTAGGGCATCGTTGATGCGAACATCGGTGGTGTCGATGAAGAGTCATGAAAGATGATCGGTAATGACATTCTTGGCACCTTTCTTGTCTTTTATTTCCAAATCAAACTCCTACAGTAGTAGGATCCATCGTGTGAGTTGTGGCTTTGTTTCCAAATCAAACTCCTGCAGCATGATCAGTATGCACAATAACTTTTGAATCAACCAAATATGGTCAAATTTGTCTAGGGCATATACTACAGCAAGAAATTCTTTCTCAATTGTGGTGAATTGATTTGAGGATCATCCGGTGTCTTGCTTCCATACTATATAGCATGTAAAACTTTCACTACTACAAAAATGCAGAGTACTAATGGTTCAAAAACATCTCTACTAACAGTTCTCATACTGCTAGTGATCGGCACTACAATTCCGACTAGAGATCGAATCCTTCCCAAGGTCACAACCTTTCCAAGGTCGCGCTCCTTTTCATGGTCACGAATCCTTTCCGAACTCAACCTGAGATTCACCCGGATCAACTACATAGGGAGTTTTGTGCAGTATCAAAAGGAATTACCTGAAAGAGTACTTCATGTCACACCACAGAACAATAGAAGAAAAGATTATGAGGAAATGATAAATAGATTGCTAATCCAAGGACAATTCAAGCTTTGATACTAAAGCAATAAATAATAGAAAAAAGGAGAGAGCCAACATACTATTGCCAAGACTGTTGTGAAAGCAAATGGTTGTTGCTTTTGTTAGAGCAAAACCCAGATAAGTAATAAATGCATGAATTGCCATGAGAGCCATAATCATATATACCAAAATAAGGATGGAAGCCCAATTTTTTTTCTAGGTTAGAAGTGATTTGATCCATATAAAAGTTTCTATAACTACATGTAGACAATACCCAAAGGTTGCAATAGTGATCACCTCATGTTGCAACCAATATGACCAGTGGATATCCCCAACAATGGTACTAGACATGGGCACAAAGTTTATCCCCAAACTAAACTAGACCTTTATAGATTACTTGAGCTCCAACGCACTCACTGACCAAAAAGGAAATTGTTAGAATGAGCAAACATAGATTCGTTACCCATTAC
Organism: Pharus latifolius; assembly: GCA_019359835.1. NCBI lineage: Eukaryota > Viridiplantae > Streptophyta > Magnoliopsida > Poales > Poaceae > Pharus > Pharus latifolius. Next base: position 70,936,874 of record CM033323.1, read on the forward strand.
TTTTTACAAAAAAGAAAAGGAAAAAATCAACACAAATAAGGATGTATTGGAAAACATCCGCCTGAAATGATTTAAGAGTGGAGTTGTTTTGTACATCTCAATAAGAGATCAAAAACCCAATATTGTTATCCTCATTACTCGAGAGCTAGAACGCACTATAGTAGGAAGAGAAGTGTGATTCAGGCAGTGTAACCAGACCTCAACTTTTGAGAAAAAGTAATGAAGCTTCTTTATCAGCACTTGAAGCTGCTGCCCAGTACGTAGAAGAGAATGGCATATATCTTTTAGAAAACATGGAGCAGACACATGATTTCTTCCCTGTTGACAGTAGTATGTGATAAATAGAGTTCAGAATTACCATAAAAGAGAAAGATTAAATGATGGGTCATATACTTGGATTTATGATATGAAGAACAGATTGTGATAATAGAGGAAGATCTCCGGCCAGAAGTTCAAATTAAAAGGTTCCAGAAGTAAAGTTTTACCTTGAAGGAAAAAAGGGTCGAATCATCCAAAGAACTAGACGAGATATAAGATTTAGTAGGACAACAGTCCAAATTCAATAAAATTATATATCCATATATGTAAATTTAAAAATGAATTTGAATTGCCCAACTTATAATCAAATCCTTAATAAAAACATGCTATTTTATTTGGACTGTATCATCTATTGATCTAAAAGTAGAACATCTAAATGTTCATTGAGTAAATAATGTTGGTCGAGGACGAGGAAACCGAGGTTGAGTGGATGAGACCGAGGTCGTCGCTGCTGTGCAAGTCACTGGCGGCATGGATCTAGGGCTTGAGCTCACCAAATCGAGGTCTAGTGGATCAAGCGTAGCCGTCGCCGCCACTACTGGAGGGCGCAGTGGACTCTCTTCTCGCGAAGCTATTCGCCGGCATCTCCACCGTGAAGGCAGCGTACGTGCAATTGCATCTTGCACAGTTCCCCTACGATGCTGAGACGATTTAGTCTACAAACGCCGCTGTGGTCACAGAGCTCACCAAGCTCTCGGCCATCAAACGCGGGTACCTCAAAGAACCCACCATCGCGGTGGCCAAGAACACGGCGGCGGGGCACACTGCCCTCGCGGCGCACACCGAGGAACAACGCCACCTCCTCAAGATGTACCAAATCACAGCCCGCAAGCTGGAGGCCGAGCTGCTCTCCAGCGAAGCAAAGCTGGATCGCGCCCGGGACGCGCTCCCTGGGGAGTTCCACGCCGAGTGCGCCCTGGAGGTGCGCCTCTACCCTGGCCACACCCTAGCGTCCCTCGACGACCTCCACCTCTTTGGCCTCAAGCCAACCCACGTCCTCATCGCCCTCCGCTCTGCCATCAAGTCAATCCAGATCTAGGGTTTGGAGGATTAGAGAAGAGAGCCGAGAGGGTATTTATTAAATCATGTGGTTTCTTCTGATGGTTTCAAAAATATAGCCATTAGAATAAAATCAAATCTATTCTAACGGTTCCAAAAATATAACCTTTAGTATTGTTTGATGAATTTTTTGTAATAAAAATTTGTTAGAAAATGTCCCATATGGCCAAATGGGTTAAAATAAAATATATATACTTGGGCTTAAAAAAAATGATGATAAAAACCAGGACAAAATTCCACTGGTAAAAAAAATGGTCAAAACTGGATTGGTCAAACCTGGTCAACGCTGGTCAAACGTGGTCAACCTGGTCAACGCTGGTCAAACGTGGTCAAACCTGGTCAACGTTGGCAAACCGACATGCAGACCGAGTTTGAGTTGGATTTATTTCTAATAACAAAAGTATATCTCCTTTTCAAATTAAAAAAAGATAATCTCTCTTTTTATTCTGTTGTAACAAAATATATCTCTTATTCAAATTCAAAAAGGAGATAATCCCTCCCTTTATCTTTTTCTTTATTTAAATAACAAAGTATATCTCCTACTCGAATTCAAATCCCCTAAAAATCTCTGGTTGTTGGATGGTTGTAACCAACCTGGAGCCCCTATAAATAGAGAGGGGGTGCTAACCTTTTTCACAGGCATGTAGAGGCGCAAGACAGCCACGTAGAGGCGCAAGAGGGGCACGTGAGGAGCAAGACAGATAGGCAGAGCTGCAGGGTAGATGGCCATGGGTGAGTTTTATTTATCTGCATAAACATGCATCATGCATATTTTGATCAGAGATCAAGCCCCACCTGATGCGATCGATCAAAGATCTGAAAGTACTTACTTTCGGTCTGATCACACGACATCAGGTCCCGTTGATCCGATCTAAAAACTTGCATACTCATGTTTTGATCAGAGATCAAGCCCCACCTGATGCGACCGATCAAAGATCTGACAGTACTTTTTTTCGGTCTGATCACACTACATCAGGTCCCGTTGATCCGATCTAAAAACCTGCATACTCATGTTTTGATCAGAGATCAAGCCCCACCTGATGCGGCCGATCAAAGATCTGAAAGTGCTTACTTTGGGTCTGATCACACGATATCAGGTCCCGTTGATCCGATCTAAAAACTTGCATACTCATGTTTTGATCAGAGATCAAGCCTCACCTGATGCGACCTCATGGGAGAAGATCGATGGTAACTTCTCATCCAGGAGTCCGATCGACCCCAAATTTTTATGGTGAATAGAAGACTCTATGAGAAACTTCTCCACCAAATTTCATGTCCATCAGAGATCTCTAAGGTCGAATTTGACCAGAAGAGAGGCTCTGTCCAAAAGTCGTTTCAGCTTGCCCTCATGGGAGTAGATCGATGATAACTTCTTATCCAAGAGTCCGATCGACCCCAAATTTTTATGGTGAATAGAAGACTCTATGAGAAACTTCTCCACCAAATTTCATGTCCATCAGGGATTTCTAAGGTCGAAGTTGACCAGAAGAGAGACTCTGTCCAGAAGTCATTCCAGCTTGCCCTCATGGAAGTAGATCGATGATAACTTCTTATCCAGAAGTCTGATCGACTCTAAATTTTTATGGTGAATAGAAGACTCTATGAGAAACTTCTCCACCAAATTTCATATCCATCAGGGATCTCTAAGGTCGAATTTGACCAGAAGAGAGGCTCTGTCCAGGAGTTGTTTCAGCTTGCCCTAATGGGAGAAGATCGATGATAACTTCTCATCCAGAAGTCCGATCGATCCCAAATTTTTTATGGAGAATAATAGATTCATACTGAAACTATGCCTCCAAGTTTCACTTTGATCAGATGTACAAAATATCACCAAAACCATTGCAAGTAGCTCTGTTTTGCTGAATTTCAGCTTGACATACAAGCAATGAAGATGGTTTCTAATCCGACGGTCTGATCGATCTCAAATTTTGATGAGCAATCGATGATTTGTCCAGAAACTATTGCTTCAAGTTTTAAACCTATTATAAGTCAGAAGAACTCTCATCCAAATAGTCGAATGAGGGCTAATGACTAATTGTGTAATCAAGTTGAAATTTTAATAAGTTCTTGATGGATATTCCAATGGGCTGTCTATCATGCAATGTACTTTTCCTGAAGCTAAGGAAGTCAAAGATGTTATCACAAGTCATCCATCCATAATTTACATGTTGCTGGGTACTGATGAAGTAAAGGCAACATGCTTTTTGTCCGTGACTGACGAAGCCGGACACCATTCATGCCGGGTACTGATGAGGCGAAGGCATCCATTTGTTCGCGACCGACGAGGCCGAACAACTCCTTGGCCGGGCACCGACGAGGCGAAGGCCACATCCTGTGATAACACCATAGACTGACGAGGCTATGGATTTGCATACTTGCATGCATGGGCATACGCATTGCATTTATTCATTCAAGGGCAAAGTAATTTTGAAGCTTGAAGACGACAACCATCAACACAGCTTAATCAGAGGTTTTCTGTGGACTTGTTCTGCAAATGTAATTAACCAGGAGCTTTTCAAAAGACCTGAGGAACCATGAACCATGCAATCTCCTGAAGCAAAGATATATTTTCCTTTGGCGCATTGAGAGATTGTAAATCCCAAAGGGACTTGTAACTTGTAATTCTTTTCAGAATTAATAAAGTACAGTGTTTCCAAAGATTGTGCATTCTCTACTCCTTTATTTGTATACTTATGTATACTAGCACGCCCGCACCACGAAAAAGGTGGCCAATTTCCCGGAAAAGAGATCTTCTCGGCGAAACAAGTATATGTATGTTTCTTCTAATGGTTAATATATTAAGAACCGTTAGAATACAATCAAATATATTCTAACAGTTCCAAAAATATAACCGTTAGTACATGTATATTTGTTCTAATGGTTAATATATTAAGAACCATTAGAAAAATCATTTGGTTTTTACTAATAGTTTCTCACAACCCAACCATTAGTGTAAATGTCCATCTCCGCTGCGCACCATGTACACTAATGATTTTCTTTCAGATTGCATAAAACCATTAGAAAATAGGGGTTAGTAGACAGTATTTCCGTAGCAGTGTTTATTCGTTCGTTGCCTTAGAACAGCACCAATTGCGTAATCACTAGCATCACACATCAATTCAGAAGGTTCATTCAAATTTGGAGGTTGGATGATGGGAGCAGTGGTTAAAGCATGTTTCAATTGATTAAAGGCATCAAGACATTTTTCATCAAAATCAAATGGCTCATCTTTACCAAGGAATTGGGTGAGAGATTTAGCAGTTTTTGAAAAATTTTGAATTAAATGAGGGTAAAAACCTTCGTGTCCCAAGAAACTGCATATGCCCTTTACATTGTCGGTGGTGCTAGAGTTGCGATGACGTCGATATTTGCCTTGTTGACTTCAATTCCTTGTTCAGAAATTACGTGGCCAAGCACCATGATTTCTTGAACCATAAATTAGTACTTTTCCCAATTGAGCACTAGGTTCACTTCTTCACACCTGCACAAGACTTGAGAAAGATTATGTAAACAAGCATCAAAAGAGGAACCATAAACACTGAAATCATCCATAAAAACTTCCATTATTTTCTGAATTAAATCTAAAAAGATAGCCATCATACATCTTTGAAAGGTTGCAGTGTGTTACATAGTCCAAACGGCATTCAGCGATACACAAAAGTACCGAACGGACATGTAAACGTCGTCTTGTCTTGATCATCGGGATCAATTGGGATTTGAAAGAACCCCAAATACTCATCACAAAAGCAAAAATATGAATGTTTGGCTAATCTTTCCAACATTTGATCGATGAAAGGTAATGGAGAGTTATCCTTCCTAGTAGTGCTATTTAATTTGTGATAATCAATGAACATGCTCCATCTAGTGACAAACCTAGCTAGTAGGGATCAATTCATTGTTTGCATTCTCAATCACAGTGATACCCCCTTTCTTTGGAACCACATGAACTACTATCATAAATTAGATATGTAATACTCGGATCTAATAGTTTAGAAATTTCAGCTTTAACGGTTTCCTTCAAGTTAGGATTTAGTCTACGTTGGCGTTCAATGGAGGTTTTTGTTTCATCCACTAGAGAGATTCTATGTATACTAATTTTAGGGCTAATTCCGTTGATATCATCAATTGAATAACCTAGGGCTTTGCGATGCACACTGAGTAAAGAAATCAATTTTTTTAGTTGTGAGGCTATCAAGTTTGCATTAACAATTACGGATTGCATCTCATCATCATCCAAAAACACATATTTCCATGAGGAAGGAAGTGTTTTAACTGTGGGTTTATTTACCTTTTCCTTACCTGAAGTGTCGGAGTCAGACATGTCTGCTTTGAATGGTCATCTTGTTGTTTTCGTCTTCATTTTGTTCATCTTCTTCGCTATTGTCCAGTTTTTTGTTTTCAAGAATTTCATCTTTTTCTTCTTCCAAAGTGAGTCATTTCCTCTTGCAAGACTTCTTCTAAAGTGTCCACGCTGCAAACGTTTGCCTCATACATAGGGCACTTAACAAGATCAGACATTTTAAAAAAAATTTTCTCCTCCCCTATGTGAAAAGTGATTCGTCCCTCACGAACATCAATGAGGGCACATGCTATCTAGAGCACCTACTATCGTCCTAATATTATAGGTATAGCAACATCTTCATCCATATCAAGAAAGACAAAATCAACTGGAAGATAAAATTTACCGACTTGAAGAGGCACAACTTCCAGGATTCCTTCTGGATGTTTCAATGATCGATCGGCAATTTGGAAAACCATGCATGTAGGTTTGATCTCACCCATGCTCAAACGTTGTGTGATGGAAAGAGGCATCACTGATAAAGGCCTAAACCATCTCGAAAGAGGACAAGATCGTGGCAGTAAGGCAAGTATTCCATCATTCTTCCACTGAAACTTGATCAGAAGCAAGTGTGTCGAACTAGGACTAAATCGACAAACAAATGAAAGTAACTAGGTTGAAAAAAAGAGGGGTCAAATGTCAGAAGAAAATGAAGAGAGAGGAAGTGGTCGTGTCACGACTACACTGTTGTTCAATTTGTATAGCGTTTCACTAAGACGAGTAGTAGAGAGAAATCGTGTAGTGATCACACGCGAAGCAGCACAGACAACTATCAGCGATCGCAATCTACAGCGAGTATCGATGAATCACGAGCATAGAGTCAACATCGATCATCCATATTTCCTCTCAACCGCGCATAAATATAACGAACAAAAGTCCTCACAATTATTGACTGATTGGGGTGTAACAAACAGAATATGAATTATGCAATTATGCCTCAAGCAAGCAGTGCTCAAATCCAAACCGTACAACTCAATGTCTCAATTAATCAAAGAAAGATGAATCACAAAGATGGGTCAACTTCATTAAGTAAAAGAAATCAAATCACAATTCGATTGATCCCATCCCCACGATCAAAAGTCGTGAACAAAGTAGATTAGTGACAATGCAAAATAAATTAGTGACAATGCAAAATAAGTCATTAATAGAAGCATAATTGATTGATTTCTCAAAAGCTCACAAACAATAAGCTGATTTCAACTTGACAGAAACACTTCTCAACCCAAAAGATACATTGAGACAATTAGGCCAAATCAGAAGATACTGACATTTGTTTTTCAACGTCTCAAGCAACAAGATAAAAGAGTCTGTGCAAAAATCAGTCGAAAGATTTGACTCACACTTAGTTTCTGTACATGCATTCGAGGAAACATGAAGGGGGTGAGGGGAGAAAAGGATTGAGACGAGACGAATAGTTGCCAAAGTGAGGTAGACTCGAGGAAGAACACCGGTGAAGTAGAGTCATCAGAGATGAAGCCACGGCGACAACTTTGTAGAAGGCGGAGCGTAACTTGGCCAACATTGAAGAAGAAGCTCAGGACAAGGTTGCAGAAGGGGTCGATGAAGATAGCCCGAGAAAGGTCTTGGTAGCAACTCGGTCGTTGCCATGGATGAAGGGGACACCGATGACCTTGGTTCCTGAAGAAGACCTCGACCGGAGAATACGTTGGCCCCATTGACGGCCTGGGCGCCTGATGGCGAGGCGTGGTGAGCGGTGGTGAAACCCAATGGAATCTACGGTGCGACATCTCGAGATCTGGTGTGTGAAGCGACGGAGCAGCCGAGGGAAGCATCAATGCGTTTGCAACCTTATTTTGTAAAGTTTTATACATAGATGGATCTTCAGCAGGGAGACCGCTGAATTGATTTTGTTGTACCAAGTTCAAGAGTGCAAGTTTTATTTCAAAATTGTTCAATTCAATTGTTGGCCTAAGAATACCTAACTGCAACCCCATGCTGAGCAGGATTGCATAATTCTTCTGTTTCTTTTGGTCCTCCATTATTGGGTGTTCTTTGTTCTCTGTAATGGTTCATCGCGAATTTTCCTCCAATCTTACCTGCCTTGCCTCATATCAAAGTCGGTGCACGGATTTGACAGGTTCATCTGAGCTATCTAGTTGCACTAGTTTCCTGAAGGTTAGCAGTGCACACAAAGAAGAAAAAAATAGAAGCAAGATTGAGAAGTGAGATTGACTTATATCAGAAAAAATTTGACCTAAAAGATGAATTACCATTGCTCGCCAACAACAATGCCAAAAAACACGATCACGCTCGAGAGGGGTGCGGTTGAGTAATACCGCAAGTGAACGGTTCAACGTTGAGCACTTGAGGGTCGAACTCCACGAGGAACAAGTGTATTCGTTTCTTAGGTTGAAATATTGCCGATTAAGTTTGAGCGATTTTGGGGGTTTGTTTATCTACTACTAAGTTCTATAACTAAAAATATTAATCTAGGGTTTAAAGTAGTAAAAGACAAAGTATGAAAATTAGGGTTTTAAAATGAGAGAGAATACCTAGGGTTTCGGGACTGCCATAACCATCAGGCATAATTTGAACCAAGGTCTGCGAATTGCAAATCAGTTTCAAGTGTTTTCCAAGACTAATTAAGTTGCCGGTACGGTCACTAGTACAACAGTCAGAGGATCGCTTCCACAGTTAAGTCTGGCGAGAGCCTCTCTCTTGTTCAGGGTCTTGTGTCAAGGCACAAAAGGACTCCATAACTCCCCTAAATTCTTACTTAGGCTCAACTGTTATGTCTGTTGACAAGAGAAGAATTTAGGTTTTAGAGGAAGAAAACGCAAGAAACTAATCACAAAACTTGAAATCGAGACTGAGAATGAATTACGCCTTCCGGATTAGATCATCCCTAACCCTAGAAGTGACAGAAAGCCATAAAAATAGAGAAATAATAAGAAATAAAGGAAAAATAACTTGATTGCATCAAAGAAATAGGTTTGTCGTCCTTGTCGGCTTACAAACACGAAAACTAGAATAAAATAGAGAAGGGGCTCTTCTAACTTAACTTGTAAAATCTGAAATAAAACTAAAAATAACTCCTAAAGCATCCTAAAGTATACCTAATTGAGCCAAAAGTTTCTCTATTTATAATACAATAATTCAACACATCCAAAAAAAATTCTTGACATGTAGACAATGGAATCTGGCTTCAAACGGCGCAAGAAAAAGATAAAACGGACTCAAAATGGCCCAAACAAAGCTGGCACTAGGCCTTGGAATGGGTCCTAGCACGGGCCGTGCCCTAGGCTAAGCACTGGCCGTGCCAAGGGCTGTGCCAGGCTCGGCTAGGGTCCCCTGGGCCCTTTTTCATCTGGTTTTTGTGTTTTTCCTCAAAATTTGTGCAAACGAGCTCGAAACACTACCAAATTTTGTAGGCATGATCCCTGGAACATGACAAACACAACCACAAAAGCAGATTGTGCAAATGATATAGAAAGTTACATAAAATGTCACATCAAAAGAGTTTTCAACATATTTTTACTTGCAAACCTTGGGTGAAAATGTTACCAAATAAGCACTTATCAGGCACATACTGAACGCTAAATCCATGGAAATTCCTTTCCATTTTCCTCACTTCATTCAGGTATGCAAGCATTTTTTAGTTAGAGCAATCATACTCTTTTCCCACCTGATCGATGACCAACTGTGAATCAACTTTCATGAGTAGTCATCGGACTCCAAGAGACCTGGCTGCTCGAAGCCCTATTAGAACGCCTTCATATTCTGCCGCATTGTTCGTGGTAGGAAAATGTAGTTAGACGGCGAACTAAAACTGATCCCCTTCTGGAGAGAATAGTACAGCACCATCCCCCACACCCTAAAATGCAAGGGATCCATTGAAGTGCAGTGTCTAATGATCAAAGGATTCCAAAGTTGGTTGGGGCGGTTCTGTGGGATTGGTCCATTCTACAACAAAATCAATCAAAATTTGAGATTTGATGGCTATCCGGGCGACAGATTGTATGTCAAATAACCCCAATTCCACTGCCCACTTTGCTATCCGACCAGCGGACTCTTTGTTGTGTAGTACCTCCCTCAAAGAAAATGAAGTAGGCACCATAATCTTGTGAGTCTGAAAATAGTGTCTGAGTTTTCCCGAAGTCATGAGAAACGCATAGAGCAACTTTTGTACTTCAGAATAATGTTCCTTTGGCTTGTGCAGGACTTCACTGACATAGTAGACCGGTCGCTGGACTTTATCACAAATTACAATTAGTATTGCACTAACTACCTAAGACGTGGCTGCCTGTATGGGTAGACCTCAATGCCTTAAAGCAAGGCAAACCTCGTTCACCTAACCGTGATATGAAACGATTAAGAGCTGCCATACAACCTATAAGGCGCTGGACCTCATGAGACTTTGTGGGTGAATGCATTGGGTTGATAGCCTTGATTGTTTTGGGATTAACCTCGATTCCTTGGGCTAACATGAGAAAACCAAGAAACTTTCCAGAGGAGACAACAAGACACATTTTTCTAGATTCAACTTTATTCCATTCTTCCAAAGATTACATAATGTTTCAATCAAATCCAAGATATGGTCAAAGTGCTTCCTGACTCTTAACGACCAAATCATCAACATAGACTTCAAGATTATGACCAATTTGCTCAAAAAAGGCCTCAAGAATTCCATTTTGAAACGTGGCACCAGCATTTTTTTTAACCAAAATGGCATTTTGACGTAGCAAAAGACACAGAAGGGCGTTATGAAGGCAGTTTTCTCTTCTTCTTATGCCATGCTAATCTAGTGGTACCCGGAGTACGTGTTTAGAAAGCTCATCATCTCACATCCCGTGGTTGAGTCCATGAGTTGATGAGTGATGCGTAGAAGGGGAAAATCATCCCTCAGACAGGCATGATTTAAATCAGTGAAGTCGACGCACATGCGCCACTTGCCATTGGCTTTCTTCACCATGGCTAGATTCACGAGCCACTCGAAGTGGTCGATCTCATGAATGAAACCAGCCTTAAGAAGCTTATGCAATTCTGTTCAGATTGCTTCTTGTCGGTCCAGTGCAAAGTGTCTGAGTTTTTTCTTCATGGGCCAGTGATCAAGCCGAATAGCTAGCCTGTGCTCAATTTTTTCCCTAGGGATCCCAGGCATGTCGGACGGTTTCCAGGAAAACACATCTACATTTGCTCAGAGGAAAACAATGAGCACACCTTCCTATTTACTGTCGAGGCACGAGCCAATGTGAACAATTTTGGAAGGATCATCTGGATATAATGGAATCTCGCGAATGACTTCTTGTGGTTTCGGTGTAGGTTGAACTTTTGGTCTAGAGGCCAGAGTTCAAACTGTTTGCACCTCTCAAAGGGTAGTTGGTCAACCAACTCTAGAGCCTTCTTATCGCAAGACAAGGTAGTTTTTCTATCACTGCAAACCACGATTACTCCCTTCGAGCCAGGTAGCTTGACACATTGATAATCATAATGTTCGGTGACCATAAATTTGGATGATGAATACCACCCCAACATAGCATTCTAGGCCGCTACAAAATCAACTACCTCAAAGGTAATCAATTATATCCAAAAGTTGTCAGGCTCTCCAAAGGTAATGGGTAGAGCAATCTGACCAATCAGTTTGGCTGATGACCCTAGAATCACACAATGGAAAGAGTTCGTCACCAACTTAAGTTTAGACTGGGGAATCTGCATATCATCCAAAGCACTAGTGCATAGGATGTTCAAGGAACTACCACCGTCAATCAGTACCCGACCCTCCTTACAATTATTGATCATAGGAGTTACAACCAACGGATATCGGTGAGGGTGTGATTGATTTCTTGGATAGTCAATTTGGTCAAAAGCCACGAAGGTTTCGAACCAGTTTGAAAATTGAGGCACTGCTGGAGAACCCTCAATTATGTTTACTTCCTACCAAGCGGCTTTGAATGGACACTTGGAAGTAAACACTTCCGAGTTTGCAATGGTCACATTGATGTGTCTGTCAGAGTCTTGAAAAGGCAGAACCTGGCCTTTGGATCCATGTGCTTCTTCTTCCTCGAGATGAGTAGGAAATGAACCCTTTCCAAAATAATAATCAGCAAGTTTCCGCAACCAGACATGAGCAAAGAACAACACTTGTCCTTTTAATCGCTTGGAGAAGACTTAACAACTTTCTTCTGTCGTCGGGGCGTCTATTGGCCTTCTGGCCATTCAATTGAACATTCTTATGGGATGATTTGTTCAAACAAGAGTTAGATGATCCAGACTCAGATTTCGATGTTCGTTGTTCGACGGCAGCGACCTCCTACAAAAGTTGGCCCTTTTTCTTGCTACCCTTAGAACTGGAAGCATCCTTTTTCTCTACATGCGTAGGCTCATCCTCAAGACTAGTTTGAGGAGGTTGGTCACTCTTGTCTATCACTCAATTCCACTGAACCGCTTCATGAACCATAGTGTAACAATCAACCATATCAAACAACTCTTGGACGTTCTTTAGAGGATTAATTTTTAAATCCTCCATAAACCGGGTATACCGCGCGCCTTGTTTGAAAGGCTCAAATAACCGACTGTTCGATGATCTTAGGGATCGTGTTCTGAACACGAACAAAATGTTTGGTGAATTGACGAAGAATTTCATCTTTCGTTTGCTGCAGTCGATGTAAGTCATCCTCTTTATTAGGGCGGGCATATGTACCTTGGAAATTGGCGATCAAGAGATCGCATAAATGTTCCCAGGAGTATATGGAACCAACAGTTTGATTGAACAACCAAGATCTAGCAGAACCTTCCATGACAATAGGAAGATAATTTGCCATTATCTTGTCATCACCCTAGTGACTGGAATTGCAGTGTAGTATATCTGGAGAAATTCAAAGGGATTTTTGGTCCCATTGAACCATTCCATCATAGTTGGTCAAAATTTACCTAGCCACCTAACTGCCCGAAAGTCCGTGGAAAAGGCTTTGAAACCGGTTATAGGATCGTATGATCGGTTTGAGACCTAGCCTTGGTTTTCGCACTAGGCTCGCCCAGATGTTAATATGCGGAATACGAGATCTTACTTAGAAATACCGAAACCCAAAGCTAATCGAAAACACAGTTCAAAAGATAGCACAACTCTTTATTGAAAACAGGGATCTTGTACATGTCGAACAACAGGACTCACTCGCCTACCTCGATGAACTAAACTTGATCTGATCTATGCAAAAGTAGATACTTAGGTAGATAGTCTATCTATCCTATTACAAAGTATTTATAGTCTAATCATATGAATACATATCAGAATCAATAACCTAAATGTATTAGACTCAGACAACTAACTAAACCTGAATACGTAAGACTTAGTTATATGTATATGGATCGAACTACCATTCCGACCAGAGATCGAATCGAGGTCGCAAACCCTTTCCGAGGTCGTGAATCATTCCGTGGTCGCAAACCTATTCTGAGGTCGTGATACCTTTGCAAACTCATCCTAAAGGACCCGTAGATCATCTTGGATCATGACTCCCCTGTTGAGAAGGAGCCAACCCCCGTTGGCGACCATGTGATCAAAACTGGAGATGTGGGAATTGAGCTTGACCATCTTCTTGGGTGTACCACTTTGCCGCACGTGCTTGTTGATCTTTCCGACCGATTCGAAAAGATTCTCATGTGCCGCTGTGGGTGGTTGTCACCTTCTCCAAGATCACATAGTCAGGTAGAGGTTCTTCTCATTGATAGACAAGTCTTCAACATATGGTACTATGGTATCTGGCTCATCATCCAGCATTGAAGGCTTGAAGAGTTTGAGATGCTCAACATTGACAACTGAGTAAATATCCATGTATGGAGGTAACTCGAGCTGACAAGCATTAGTACCAATTTTCCGAAAAACCTGAAAAGGACCATAATGGATAGTTGTAAGCTTCTTACCTTCACCTTTAAGTCTCTCCTTACTCAGATGTAGCCAAACCATACCACCTTCTTGAAATTGAGCTTCAACTCGGTGTCGATCATGTCGCACCTTGTACTTGAGTTGAGCTTTCAGCTAGTTCTGTTCAACCTCACCATGGAGCCATTGAATACCTTCCAGGAACTTTTGTGCTCGATCCTGATCAGATGCTTCCTTGCTGTTCTATGCTAAGGTAGGGATCACAAACTCCATGTCGAATGGACTCTGCGGGTACAAATCCAAAACAGTCCTCAAAAGGCGACTTTCCAGTCAAACCATGCACTGCTCTATTAAGAGTAAACTGCAGGTATGTTATGCTTTCATTCCAGGTCTTCGGAGCTTAGAGCTATAACCCCTTAAGAGATGAATGATTGTTTAATTTACCACCTCGGTTTGACCATCAATTTGAGGATGAAAAGCAGTACTCCTCTTTAACTTTGTGTCCATCATCGTCCAGAGTAATCGCCAAAAGTGACTAAGGAACAGAGTATCATGATCAAACACAATAGAAGTTGGCAGTCCGAAATGTGTCCAAACGTGTTGAAAGAATACCCGAGCTGCCTGTTCTCCCACAATAGTCTTTCAACAAGGTATAAGAATTATCATTTTGGAGAATCGATCAACGACCACAAAGAGATAGTCGTTGCCACGTCTGGTCTTAGGCAATCCTCCCAAGAAATCCATGGATATGTTTTCCCATGGTCGCGATGGAATTGGCAAAGGAGTATACAAACCTAATTTCTAGTTTGTTGGTTTCGAGATGTTGTAGGGACCACAGCGTCGAACAAAACTAGCCACATCCTGCTGCATTCGCAGCCAGAATACATGTCGATGAAGATTTTGCAAAGTCTTTGTAACCCCAAAGTGTGCTGCAACCTTCGATGTGTGCGCTTCTCTCATCCATTGAATTTGAGGTGCTCCACGAGATATACAAAGCAAATTTCCTTTGTACAAGAGTCCTTCTCGACGAACAAACTCTGTAGGTTTCTCTGTTTCGAGCTCACCCAGTGCTGATAAAAAATCAGGATCATCACTGTACATCGTGGCATAGTCATCGTGACATGAGGGCTTGATCTGCATGAACGCTGATAAGCAGAGGGTCATAACTGGTGATCACCACAACATGTCCGCCAGCTTGTTGTGTACGCCCTTCTGGTACTTAACCACCAGATTGAACTGCTGCAGATACAACATCCACTTCATATGTCGAGCTTGTTGTAGCTTCGATTGAGTTTGCAATTATTGCAAAGGTTGGTGGTCAGTGTGGACAACAGTCTCTTTACCCAAAAGGTAACACCACCAACATTTTACAGCCTGATGCAGTGCACACAACTCCTTGTCATAAGTCAGATAGTTCTTCTAAGCTCCTTGGAATAACTCGAAGTGATATGCTACTGGTTGACCTTGTTGCTTGAGCACTTCGTCCATTGCATAACCTGAGGCACCGGTCTCTAGCTCGAATTGCTTTTCGAGATTCGACAAAGTTAACAAGGTGCTTCACTGATCTTCCTCTTCAGCAAGAGAAACGTGTCCTCATGTTTCCCTATCCACTCGAACTTCTGATCAATCCTGGTTAATGCATGCAACAGAGAAACCACAATCGAGAAGTGTCGTATGAACTTCCGAAGGTATTGGCATGCTCCCACAAAACTAGGCACTTTCGTAACTGTTCGTGGTCGCAGCCACTCGTGAATCACTTTTACCTTATCCGGATCGATTTGAAACGTCACGTTGCCAACCACGAATCCTAGGTACAGTAGAGTCTCCTGGCCGAACTCGCACTTCTTACGGTTGAGGCGAAGTTGATGTTGTCGAAGCTGTTCGAACACCTTTTCGACATGAATGAGGTGCTCATCCCACGAACGACTATAGACTAGTATGTCGTTGAGGTAAACGATCACAAAGTCTTCGATGAACTGTTGCAATACGAGGAAGGGGGTATCGGTTCTTCGTAGTGATCTTGTTCAGTGCTCGGTAATCGATGCACATACGCCAAGTCCCATTTTTCTATGGTACTAACATCACAGAAGATCCACAAGGTGAACTACTTGATTGGATGACACCATCATTCAACAACTCACCAAGTTGTCTTTTGATCTCTTCAATCTCCAATACCAAGTTGCGATACATACTCAGATTGGGAAATGTCGCTTCAGACACAAGCTGAATATTGTGCTCGACTAGACGTTTCAGTGTACAACCTTGGGTACTTTTGAACAAATCAATGTATTTCTCCAGCAATCTCGACAAACGACCAGAATCTTCTTAGCACACCAACGATAATGCTACTCAAGTACTATCACTTTGACCAATTGGCCAAATCATAACAAGCACGTATTTGTGACATGCATTGACAATTCTTTTGGCCTAGTTTGCAGTAATCAAGTTTGAAGTGTCGACACAGTGGTCTCTACTGATGACGAACTTAAATCCGTCTTTGGTGAGATCATACTCTTGCACTCATCGATGGAAGTGAGAGTCTCAATCATATAAGAACTGACTTCCAAAGATCACCTGACAAATATCGATAGGAACAACGTCGCATTGCACCTCATCGATGTATCGGGCAAAGATCGCAAACTTCAACACACACTGACTCGTTATCTGTTGACTCACATCGGACATAAACCAACCCAGTGGATATGGTCGCGAGTGTATGGTTGTCTCCAAACCAAGTCGCTGAACCAATCCAGCGAAGACCAGATTTTTTTGACTTCCAGAATCGAATATCGCTACGACCACTTCATTCTTCACCTGAATGTTGATGGTGAACAAATCCTCCATTCGATGATGGTCGTTTGGTGAATCCATACCTTTCTCCTTCGGCATTGCCATGAGAGATAAGGTCGTATCCGCCTCATCAACCGAATTCACTCGAACAACTTCTTCTGCTGGTGGAGCCGCAGTAGCCGTGGCTGTTCTTTTTCCTGGTCCGTACTTCTTTTGTTGAAGTTCTAGATGAAGTTTGTAGCATTTGTCCTGGTATGTCCCGTGACTTGACAATGCTCCCAAAAGGCACCCGTGCCTAGTTTCGAAGCGTTCTTCTTTTTACTCGGCTTTCTTTTTGTTGAGGTCGCACTTTCCTTCATGCTTTTGTCGATGTGGGGTTTGTTCTTCTTTTCAATTGCCATAACAGTTGTGCTCACAGTCGCGATGTCTTGGACGCCGAACAGGCTTAACTCAACATTGATCGATTTCTGAAGTCTAGACATATATTTTTGAAATACGTGAGGGTCAAACAGCGATATGCCAATGACCATTGCTTGTCTCCGGAACTCCATCGTGTAGTCCTAGACAGATTGGTCACGTCGTTGATATAATCTGTGCCAACGATCCCATCTCTCCTCAAGGTAACCCACTGGGTAGAATTCTTGTCATAGGAACCGTTTGAACTGACCCCACGCAAGGTCATCAAATTCACCACTAGTGACAAAGGCCTTCCACCATGTGTTGGCGTTGTCCTTCATCTTCAAAGGTGCAAATTTAACCTTTTGGACGCTACTGAAACCTTTCAAGTCAAAGTAGGCCTCAAGTTGATCAATCCATGAGTCCAGCTTCTCGGCATTGATCACCCCATCATATATGGGTATATCAATCTTAGTTTCGACCTTGAAAGATCTGACAGCTAAGGAGGTATTGGCAAGGTCGTCAGTCTTATGGTCGTCATCGTCTTCATTGTCATCTGGCCTGCTCGAGCTTTCCCCAATCTTCACAATAGTAACCTTCCCCTTTGAAGTATCAACTTTGGGAGGCACAACCATGGCCTGCTGCTTAATCCAAGCAATCATGGTATCCATGTCGGTGGAGGGCTTAGCCACTTGTTCGGCTAGGTTAGCTTGAACGGAGGTTTCTTTAGACATTCTTGGAGACACGATTGTAGGTACCGTCGAATGTTTGCCTTCAGTTGCAAGAGTTGCTTGCAGAATTTCACCGAAATTTTGGTAACCCTAGGGAGTCTTCACCAACCACAAGACAGGATAGGTGCTCTGATACCAACTTGATCCATTTGAGACCTAGCCTTGGTTTTCGCACTAGACTCGCCTAGATGCTAATATGCGGAATACGAGATCTTACTCAAAAATACCGAAACCCAAAGCTGATCAAAAACATAGTTCAAAAGATAGCACAACTCTTTATTGAAAAGAGGGATCTTGCACACGTTGAACAATAGGACGCACTCGCCTATGTTGATGAACTAAACTCGATCTGATCTATGCAAAAGTAGATACTTAGGTAGATAGTCTATCTATCATATTACAAAGTATTTGACGAGGATTGACACCCGGGTCACTTCTAATAAACTTTTGGTTCAAGACAGGTTCGAACCAGACATATATCTGGCGATGCGAACTCAAGCTATTCTGAGGGGCATCACCATGAGGTCGCAAGCTTTACGCGATCAGGTCGCGGGTTTCGTGAGATCAGACAGACAGCCTTGTGCGGTCAGAAGTTCGTATGCTGTACGCGGACTGGATATCCGGGATGTTGTGCGGTCAGCCCACATTCCGCGGTCAGAATGTTCTCGACCAGGATGCTTGGAGTTTATTCGGTTGTCCTTATGTCAGGATATTCCAAGCATCCCGAGGATTCCTCCACGTTGAAGACCAACTGTCAGAGATTATTATATGCGGTTATTCATGATTAACACGTGTTAATAACCTCCGTGGAAGTTAACAGCGGTTCTTCAACAACCGCATCCAACCGTTTGATGCAGTTTTCTTCATATGGCACCCTTTCGACCAATATAAAAAGGGGGGGGCGAAGTACATCAAAGGGGGGATTTTTTCCAAGAAATTTTATTGGGAAGAACCAGACTCCAAAGATAAACAAGATACAAGATATCTTGATCACTCAAACAGCCAAGTCTACGGCTTAGATTAGACAACATTTACAAGTCTCCTATAGTTTCTTTTTGTACATTTATATAGGGAAAACTTTCACCTGTGAGGTTTTCTCCCTGCTGGTTTGTAAAGCTTTATCTCATATAGTGAAATCCTAACAGGACGTAGGGCTTTTACTCCCACCATTGAGGGCCCGAACCTGTATAAATCTCTCTGTGTTCCTGTTCACCATTGATCAGCATACCTTCCCGGAGGGTCATCTTGAAAGGTCTCACAATCACAAATTCTGCATAAGTTCAGCTGAGGACCCCGAGTCCAAATCGTCGACAGCTGGCGCCCACCATGGGGCCTTTCTCAAGGCGTCCTAATTGAAATTCGGAGGTTCGCCGAAACATGGCTGGAGCATATGATTCCGAGAACGATTTCGATCTCGAGGATTATGCCCATATACCAATGCCTTCTCCAAGCGATCCTGTTCTGATGGAAGAGGTCGAAGGCCAGAATCTTCCACAGGTTGAATCATCTCTCCAAGTCATGTCAATCGACCAGGAGGTAACTGGCACAAGGTCAGAACCCACAGAGGTTCTTAATGTGCTAGGTGATGAATCCGGCCCGTCATACGACCCCGCTGAGGGAAAATATGATGGTGACCCGAAAATTAGCCCAGGAAGGTTCGACCCTGATAACCTCCACCGTCTCTTTGATTTTGAGTCCGACTCGGAACAAACCGAGATGTTTTCCCCATCGGCAACCTCTCTCCCTAGGCAGTTTGCTGCGCTGTCGGAAGAAACTCCCGATCAACAGGCTGCCAGGGAAGAACAAGATCGCAAACAGAAGGAGGATCAAGATCTCGAGCAACAGAACAACGAACTACGCAGAACTGCCCTAGAGGCTCTTCAAGATGCGCAGGCTCGTTACGATGCTGCCCCGAGTTCTTCTCGATGGTCGCGTGGTCGTAGACGTGACCAGACTCCTTCTTTACCACCGGAGCATTTCCCAGTGGACGAAGAAACGATAACACCTGGTGCCCCTAGGAGAAGTACCCATAGTCGACTGCAATCTATCGCAGAAGTCATGCGCAATTTTCCTCCTACGGTCACGGATGCGCAGAGACCGGCCTTTTTCAGGATCCTGGCGGAAAGACTGGACGAGGTCGCATCCGAGGCGACCCCAACAGCCTCTTCCCGCTCAGTAACACATTCCCTTGAACGGGATGGTCCTCATTCTGGCTCTGGCCGGCGGAGTTACCTGCCGCCTGTACCGTCCCGACAGGACAAATACCGGCGAATGCAGGACTCTCGCAGTAGGGATCGAGTTCCTATTCACTCTCGTTTGGGACCACGAGTAACCTCGCCATTGCGTGAGGTTGCTCGAAACCCAACATAAAGTCACAGGACGGTTCACGGTCCTTACGTTGGTTGCAAATCTTTCTCGCCTGGCCTACGAGCAGTTGTTTGGCCCGATAAGTTTCGACCAGGGGCCATTGAGAGGTTTGATGGAACTCAGAACCCATCCGAGTTCCTTCAGATCTATATTACTGCCATCCAAGCAGCAGGAGGCGATGACAAGGTCATGGCCAACTACCTGCCAACAGTCCTCGCAGGACCGGCTAGAACCTGGTTGTTCAATCAGCCTGAGGGTTCCATTTACAATTGGGAAATGCTATGCGATGCCATCCTCAGCAATTTCCAAAATTGTTACCAAAAGTCGGGTAAGGAGGACGACTTGCATAGGCTGCGGCAAACTTCAACCGAAACACTTCGGCAGTTTGTCAAGAGGTTTGTCGGGGTGAGGAATACCATCCCGAACATATCTGATGGCTCCGTAATCAGGGCATTTAAGCATGCCGTTCGATACCGGAGATTCACTGAAGACTTGCTTATCCACCCTCCTCGATCAGTGGCCGATCTGTTCGATATGGCTGATCGATATTCCGATGCAGCCGAGGCAGTCGAATGGAACCGAATGGTCGACAAAGGGGACCTACCGCCCCAACCAGGCTTCAAAGACGCCAGGAAAGAAGATTCAAGCAAAAAGCCGGAGTCTTCACCGGGCGGGAAGTCGAAGAGGAACCGCTCTGGACAGTACCGTGAGGTCGCAGTCGCAGAGAAGCCACCTTCGACCAAAGGTAATAAGTCTTCATTTAAAAGTAAAACTGCCTCTGGTGGTTGGGATTCCGACCAGCCAGAAAAATCAACTAATCCGCAGGAAGGCAAGAAGTGGTGTCCGCTCCACAACTCCGCAGGTCACGACCTCAAAAACTGTAGGAGTTGGTTGAAACAACTGGATGATTTCTACCAAGGAGCTGGGCCAATGCCAACCTTACCACCTAAAGAGCAGGCGTGCGGGATTAGAGACGTCGACGGAGACGAAGAAATGGCTTACCAGGTACCTCAAAATCATGTTAATGTCATTTTCGGAGGTTCTTCCTCTTTCGTTTCCAAAAGGCAGTTTAAAACCTTTTGCCGAGAGGTTAACCAAACGGAGACATCCCTTGGCGAACCTCAATACCCCCGTTGGTCGGATACGCCTTTGACGTTTGATCGCGCTGACTGTCCTGTGGGGCTAACCCGACCATTGAGGCTACCTCTGGTCATTACCCCAATCATCAGTAACGCGAGAGTCGAAAGGGTCCTGATTGACGGGGGAAGTTCCCTTGATCTTTTATTGGTCAAGACACTCGACGAGATGCAAATTCCTCGTTCGAAGATCAAGCCCATAATCCATCCGTTTTATGGGATAATCCCAGGCCCCTCCATGATGCCATTGGGACAAGTGGTCCTCCCGGTCACTCTGGGAGAACCAGACAACTTCCGAACAGAATTGGTTACCTTCGATGTAATCGATTGTGATTCAGCTTATAATGCAATCTTTGGCAGGCCGACTCTTGCTAAGTTCATGATGGCAACGCACTACGCTTATCAGTGTGGGAAATTGCCTGGCCCCAAAGGTGTCAGTTCGGTCCGAGGTAGTCGCAACGTGGCGCTCACGTGCGACCGGCTATCTTTGGAGATGGTCGATCAATTTCCCCTCTAGGACGCTCAGGTCGCCACCGTTGCCACCGATGCGATCAAGGCTGCTCCTCGACCAGATGAGAAACTCAAACAAGTTCCTTTGTACCCAGATGACCCATCCAAGACAATTCGGGTTGGGTCAGCCCTGGATGACAAATAGGAACTCGACCTCGTTGCTTTCCTCCGGGCTAACGCAGACGTGTTTGCGTGGAAACCGTCCGACATGCCCAGTGTCCCAAGGGAGGTAATTGAGCACAGGTTAGCAATTCGACCTGGACAACGACCAATAAAGCAAAAGCTCAGCCGTTTTGCCACCGACCGACAGGAAGCCATCCGAGAAGAGTTAGACAAACTCTTACAAGCCGGGTTTATCCGCGAAGTGGATCACCCGGACTGGCTCGCCAATCCGGTCATGGTCCGCAAGTCAAATGGCAAGTGGCGCATGTGTGTCGACTACACTAGCCTCAACTCTGCCTGTCCGAAGGATGACTTTCCCCTTCCCCGCATCGATCAGCTGGTCGACTCCACTGCGGGTTGCGAACTGATGAGTTTTCTGGATGCCTACTCAGGATATCATCAAATTAGCACGGCAGAAGACGATGAAGAGAAAACTGCCTTCATCACCCCGTTCGCCACATACTGCTACGTCAGAATGCCGTTCGGTCTCAAGAACGCAGGTTCCACGTACCAGCGCTTGATGCAAAAGACCTTTCTTTCCCAGATGGGGCGTAATCTCGAAGCATATGTAGACGATTTGGTTGTAAAAAGTACCAAGAGATTGACATGGAAACCGTGCTTGCTTGGATTAAGCAGCAGGCCATGATTGTACCTCCTGAAGTAGAGAAGGTTATGGGTGAGAAGACTGGTGAAGACTTGCGCAGGGCAGACGAAGATGAATACGAAGGCGACCACAAGACCGACGACCTCGCCAACACCTCCTTAGCTGTCGGATCTTTTAAAGTCGACGCTAAGATTGATATACCCATATATGATGGGGTGATCGATGCCGAGAAGCTGGATTCTTGGATCGACCAACTTGAGACCTACTTTGACCTGAAAAGGTTTAGTAGCGCTCAAAAGGTCAAATTTGCACCTTTGAAGATGAAGGACCACGCCAAGACATGGTGGAAGGCCCTTGTCGCCAGTGGTGAAGCTGACGACCTTGCGTGGGGTCAATTCAAACGACTTCTGCGACAAGAATTCTATCCGATGGGTTACCTTGAGGAGAGATGGGAGCGTTGGCACAGATTGTACCAACGACGCGACCAGACCGTCCAAGACTATACGACAGAGTTTCGGAGACAAGCAATGGTCATTGGCATCTCACTATCCGACCCTCAGGTATTTCGGAAGTACACATCTGGACTTCAGAAATCGATCAGTACTGAGCTAAGTCTGTTCGGTGTCCAAGACATTGCAACCGCGAGCACAACTGCTATGGCGATCGAGAAGAAGAACAAATCCCGCAGCGACAAAAGCACGAAGGAAAGTGCGACCTCGACAAAGAAAAAGCCGAGTCCGAAGAAGAACGCTTCAAAATCGGGCACGGGTGCTTTCTGCGAACATTGTCAAGTCGCGGGACATACGAAGGACAAATGCTACAAGCTTCATCCTGAACTTCGACCAAAGAAAAACGGACCAGGGAAAAGAACAACCACGGCTACTGCGACTTCACCCGATGAAGAAGTTGTCCGAGTGAATTCGGTTAATGAGGCGGATACGACCTTGTCTCTGATGGCAATGCCGAAGGAGAAGGGTTCCGATCCACCGAACGACCATCACCCAACGGAGGACTTGTTCACCATCAACATCCAGGTGAAGCACGAAGTGGTCGCAGCGATATTCGATCCAGGAAGTCAGAAGAATCTGGTCTTCGCTAGACTGGTTCGGCGACTTGGTTTGAAGACAACCACACACCCACGACCATATCCGCTGGGTTGGTTTACATCCGACGTGAACCAACAGATTACGAGTCAGTGTGTGTTGAAGTTTGCGATCTCTGCACGATATATCGATGAGGTGCAATGCGATGTTGTCCCTATCGATATCTGTCAGGTGATCTTTGGGAGTCCGTATCTGTATGATCGAGACGCTCACTTCCATCGGCGAGCGCAAGAGTACGACCTCACCAAAGACGGAGTTAAGTTCGTGATCAGTAGAGACATTCACGTCAACACTTCGAACTTGATTACCGCAAATCAAGCCAAACGAATTGTTAATGCATGTCACAAGTATGTGCTTGTCATGATTCGACCCATTGATCCAGGTGAGGGTACTCGACCAGCATTGTCGCTGGCGTGCCGAGAGGATTCTGGTCGTTTGTCGGGACTGCTGGAGAAATACAGTGATCTGTTTGAGACTATCCAGGGTCGTCCGCCGAAACGTCCAGTCGAGCACGAAATTCAGCTTGTGTCCGATGCGACACTGCCCAATCTGAGTATGTATCGCAACTCAGTATTGGAGAATGAAGAGATTAAGAGACAACTGGGTGAGTTGCTGAACATGGTGTCATTCAACCGAGTAGTTCACCTTGTGGATCTCCTGTGGTGTTAGTACCAAAGAAAGATGGGACTTGGCGTATGTGCATCGACTATCGAGCACTGAACAAGATCACCATCAAGAACCGGTACCCCTTTCCTCGTATTGATGACCTGCTAGACCAATTGAAGCATGCTGTTGTCTTCTCCAAATTGGATCTTAAGTCAGGATATCATCAAGTCAGCATCCAAGAGGAGGATACATGGAAGACCGCGTTCAAAACACGGCAAGGTCTGTTCGAATGGCTGGTCATGCCGTTTGGTCTCTGCAATGCCCCGGCAACTTTCATGCGTCTTATGAATGACGTATTGAGACCGTTCATCGACGACTTTGTGATCGTGTATCTCGACGACATATTGGTTTATAGTCGTTCGTGGGATGAGCACCTCATTCATGTCGAAAAGGTGTTCGAACAGCTTCGGCAACATCGACTTCGCCTCAACCGTAAGAAGTGCGAGTTCGGTCAGCAAACTCTACTTTACCTCGGATTCATAATCGGCAACGGTACGTTGCAAATCGACCCGGACAAGGTCAAAGTGATTCACAAATGGCCGCCACCGCGAACAGTTACGGATGTGCGTAGTTTTGTGGGAGCATGCCAATACCTTCGGAAGTTCATCCGACACTTCTCGATTATGGCTTCTCCGTTGCATGCATTAACCAGGATCGATCAGAAGTTCGAGTGGACAGGGAAACATGAGGACACGTTTCTCTTGCTGAAAAGGAAGATCAGCGAGGCGCCTGTGTTAACTTTGCCGAATCTCCAAAAACCGTTCGAGCTAGAAACCGATGCCTCAGGTTATGCGATGGGCGCAGTGCTCATGCAAGAAGGTCGACCAGTGGCATATCACTCCGAGTTATTCCAGGGAGCTCAGAAGAACTACCCGACGTATGATAAGGAGTTATGCGCACTGCATCAGGCCGTGAAACATTGGCGGTGCTACCTCTTGGGTAAAGAGACGGTTGTCCACACCGACCATCAACCATTGCAATATTTGCAAACTCAGTCCAAGCTACAGCAAGCTCGGCACATGAAGTGGATGTCGTATCTGCAGCAGTTCAATCTGGTGATTAAGTACAAGAAGGGCGTACACAACAAATTGGCAGACATGTTGTCGCGACCACCAGTTACGGCCCTCTGGTTATCAGCGTTCATGCAGATCGAGCCCTCATGTCATGATGACTATGCCACTATGTACAGTGAAGACTCTGATTTTCAAACAGTACTGACTGAGCTCGAAACAGGGAAACCTACGGAGTTCGTTCGTCGAGAAGTACTCTTGTACAAGGGCAATTTACTTTGTATACCTCGTGGAGCACCTCGAATTCAATGGTTGCGAGAAGCGCACACATCGAAGGTAGCTGGTCACTTTGGGGTTACGAAGACGTTGCAAAATCTTCATCGACATGTGTTCTGGCCGCGTATGCAGCAGGATGTGGCTAGCTTTGTTCGAGGCTGTGGTCTCTGCAGCATCTCGAAACCGGCAAACCGAAAATTAGGTTTGTACACTCCTTTGCCAGTTCCATCGCGACCATGGGAAAGCATATCTATGGATTTCTTGGGAGGATTGCCTAAGACCCGACGTGGCAACGACTATCTATTCGTGGTCGTTGATCGGTTCTCCAAAATGATTATTCTTATACCTAGTCGGAAGACTATCACGGGAGAAGAGGCAGCTCGGGTATTCTTTCAACACGTTTGGACACACTTCGGACTACCGACTTCTATTGTGTCTGATCGCGATACCCGGTTCCTTAGTCACTTCTGGCGATCGCTCTGGACGATGATGGACACCAAGCTGAAGAGAAGTACTGCTTTTCATCCGCAAACTGATGGTCAAACCGAGGTGGTTAATCGCACAGTTGTTCATCTTTTGAGAGGATATAACTCGAAGCACCCGAAGACCTGGGATGAAAGCATACCGTACCTGCAATTTGCTTTTAATCGAGCAGTGCATGGTTCAACTGGAAAGTCACCATTTGAGGTCTGTTTAGGATTTCTACCACAGAGTCCATTCGACATGGAGTTTGTGATCCCTACCTCAGCACAGAACAGCAAGGAAGCATCTGATCAGGATCGAGCACAAAAGTTCCTGGAAGGTATTCAACGACTCCATCGTGAGGTTGAACAGAACTTGCTGAAAGCTCAACTCAAGTACAAGGCGCGACATGATCGACACCGAGTTGATGCGCAATTTCAAGAAGGTGATATGGTATGGTTACATCTGAGTAAGGAGAGACTTAAAGGTGAAGGTAAGAAGCTCAAACCCATTCGTTACGGTCCTTTTCGGATTTTGCGGAAAGTGGGTAATAATGCTTGTCAGCTCGAGTTACCTCCATACATGGATATTTACTCGGTTGTTAATGTTGAGCACCTCAAACTGTTTGAGCCTTCAATGCTGGATGATGAGCCAGATACTATAGTACCATCTGTTGAAGACTTGGTCTATCAACGAGACGAACGTCTACGTGAAGATGTGATTCTGGAGAAGAAGGTAACTACCACCCGCAGTGGCACCAAGGAGACTTTTCGAATTGGTCGGAAAGATCAACAAGCACGTGCGGCAAAGTGGTACACCAAAGAAGATGGACAAGCCCAATTTCCACATCTCCAGTTCAATCGAGAGGTCGCAATAGGGGTTGGCTCCTTCTCAACAAGGGAGTCATGATCCGGGAGGATTTCCAAGTACTGATCGCATACGGCTTCGCGACCAAGTCCTAATCGCATACGGCTTCATGACCAAGTCCTGATCGCATATGGGTCCGCGACTTTGGATTGGTCTGCGACCAGGAAAAGGAATTCGTTCCCTGTTCGGAATTGTAATCCGATCCGAATGTGTATAACTAAGCTTATCTGTTTAGGATTAGTTATATGAGTCTAATACGTTTAGGTCTCTAAGTCTGATACGTACTCATACGATTGGACTATAAATACCTTGTAATAGGTCTAGTTTAGATCATCGAACTCAATCGAAGAATCATAGAACTTATTTGAGTTTTAGACACTTATAGTTCCTTCGACGTAGGCAAGTGTGCCTAACGTTCGACGTATAAAGCCCTCTTTGAAATAAAGAGTTGTGCAATTACTTTGAGCTGTGTATTCGATCAACCTTTGGGTTTTAGTATTTCCGAGTAAGATCCCGTTATTCCGCATATTAGAATCTGGGCGAGCCTAGTGCGAAAACCAAGGCTAGGTCTCAAACGGATCAATTAAACCCGGAGAAATGTTCTTTCGGGGTTTCTTCAGGAAAACTCCTCGGTTTCCTTGTGTGTTCCAGGGGCATTGAAGTTAATCCTGAGAAAATCAGGGCTATTGAACAAATGAGGTCACCCTCGACCATGAAGGATATTCAACGCCTGGCTGGTCGCATGGCGGCTTTAAGTCGCTTTATATCGCGATTAGGCGAAAGAGGATTACCTTTCTTCAAAGCCTTGCGGAAGCATCATAACTTTACATGGTCGGATGAGGCCGAAAAAACATTCCAGGAGGTAAAAACATATCTATCCAGTCCGCCAGTATTGGTGTCCCCCGACAAAGGAGAACCGTTGCTTCTTTACCTGGCGGCCACACCACACGCTGTGAGACCCCCATTTGAGGATCACCTTGGTAACCGCCCAGGTAGGTTACACACAGCATGATGCCACATGAGCTCAAACCACACAAGCATAGTAATATCATTAAACAAGTATCAGGCCAACATGGCCAATATTACATAGCCAAAGCACCAAAAATGGCGCTAAGTAGAGTTGCTAAGAAAATAATCAGTTTATCAGAACCAGAATCGGTATCCAAGTACCGAACACACAACATAAAGCATAAGGCGACGACAAACAGCTTGACTTCAATCAGCAGCGGGGTTGGAGGGACTTCTCCCACATCTGACTTGACTTGGTGCATGATCCTTCTAGAAAGTGGGCTCGTCCGGGGTGCTTCCATCTTCAGCTGAGTACTCATAACTGAAGGAATCGGGATCCTCGAATCCCTCTTCTACAGTGGGATATAAATGCAAGGGTGAGCACTTGGTGCTCAGCAACACTCATTCCGGGGATTATTGCAATTGTACTTACATGAGGGTGAAACATATGATTCCGAGGTTTCAGTTTCATATGGATAGAGATATACAGATTTCCAAGTCATTTGTTCAGTAAAACAGTACTTTTGTCATGAAAATGATACTTTAAACATTAAACAGGTTTTCAATAAAACATTAGATGTAGTGGTCTCCCATGAGTCACTACTTTGTTAACCGCATTATGAAAACATTCCAAAACATTACTTGTGCTATAACCCATGGATAACATCCACTACGAAAAGACTCCTGAACCTGGGAGTACAGAGTATCTGATACTTCTTTTACACTTTGCAAAGGTGTACCTCTTTTTAAATCCACTGGTTCACTCGGCTTTCAAGTCGGATCAGCTCCATGTGACTTATACACATGTGACAAGGCCGAGATCACACAACGCTTTTACAGTTCAGTATTAACAGTATCCCCGCCCAGTAAATAGACAATTAAGTCTCAAGTACTGTTGTGGGTCCTCCCCACTGCCTTACTTCCTAGCCTCTGGCTTATGTTCCCGCAAGACACATAGCCTTGGTCTGTGTCCACGCAAGACATATGACCATTCAAGATTACAACCGCGCACGGCTTAATCTGAGGCATAGGGCATCTTCCTTCTTTCCACCTTTACCTCTCATTATTTTTCTGAACTCACATCACTCATGGCCGAACTGCGGCCCACAAGTTTCCACGCGAGAAACCAGACCGACAAACCATGCAGGGAACTGCTAATACCAAAAAGCTACTAAGTTGTGCCTGTCCCATACCAGGCAAGTGGTTGGTACGTTTACAATTCGCATAGAGACACAGCACAAGGTTCTTGTCCTTATGAACCAATAGTGAGGAACATTCACATTCCCTGGTGCGCACCGCACCCTCTCCATACAATCCAATCCTCACTACTGATCCCTTTTATCAGTTTTCTTAGCAAAACGGTTTTCATTATAACTTCTCATGTATTTGACCGTTTCAAGTTTAATGTGGATATTCAGTATATGAGTCCTAGGGTGACAAAAGCATATATAAGAAGGTTCAATAACAAAAAGGGGTTTCATGATTCATTAGGTAATATCTACTCATGTCATTCAAACATAACTTGTATCTCAACTAAGCATGCATAGTAAGAAACAGTGAATATACTTCATATGAAAATATTGGGTGAGACATGATCAAAGGAATGAGGCTTGCCTTGCAATGCTGGGTCTAAGTACTCAGATGATTCTTCGAAGACTTCTTCCGCTCCTTCAACTTCTGACTCTGCGGCAATCAAACGATACACAAATACATACCATAAGCATACAGAAAATAGTTTTCATAGAAATTATTAAGTAAATAAGTCATGCATGCAGGGGAAAGGGTTAGGGCAAGGTCACAAGGGCTCTGGTTGAAGAAACGGCTAAAAAGGATTGAACGTCGAAGGGTCGACATTCGGTTCATGGTTTTGGCATAACTTTAAACTGATCTTAGGATGGTTTTCTGGAGAAGTGATAGAAGGGAAAGATGTAGAACACAACTCCAGGAATCTAGGGGACAAAGTGACATTTCCATTGCTCAACCAGAGGGGTCAAACAAGGCTAATGTCAGTGGCTGACATGCACTGACATAGTGCTGGACATGGCCAGAAACTAGGGCATGGCTTAACTTTTGATCCAGGGCTCCAATTGATGCAACACTTTGTCTGGGAGGTAGGCATTACTAACAGGAACAAAATACTCAACAGGAATAAGGGCTGAAAGTGGCCGGAGGGCGGCCAAATCCGGCGATGAACTGCGGTGGTGACACGGCACAGACATTGATCTGGACAAACATTTGGCAAAGGCATAACTCAGAATCTAGGCAGATCCAGGTGTCGAGCTAGTGGAAGAAAATGTTCAGGGAGGTGAGGCTAAGCTAAGGGACAAAGTGGTGTCGGCTGAATCGGCTGGGAAAGAATTCTGGCGACCGGCGCTGGAGAAGACGACACTGGGGATTGGGGATTTTTGATACAGGGCGAATGAGCTCAATTCCAAGCTTGAGGATGATCTCTAGGGCACAACAAGGCTACTGGAGGGGTCAATTTTGCTGGGAGATGGCCGGAGAAGCTCGGCGGCGAGGTCCAGCAAACTGATGGACTTCCAGATCGGGATTTCTTCGATTTGGGCTCAATTGAAGATTTTGATTCTACAGGCTTGCTCTACTAAGCTTACTGATCAACTTCTTCTACAGAATCGAGAGCTAATTTGGAGGGAATCGAACGGCATTGGGGGAACAGGGCAAATCGGGAATCCGGCGATCACCGGCGATGGGGATCGATCTGGTGCAATTAGCTGCTATTACACGGAAAGGGTGAAGAGGGGAACTCACTGGTGAACTTGGATCGAAGAGAGGGGCTGTGGAATGGGCTAGCACCGTGAGCTCACTCACTGGCTCGCCGGAGAAGAAGGTGAAAACGGCGAGAGCTCTGGAAAAATGGCTAAGTCCTGAGATGAGGCTTAAGCATAGCACTGGAGGGTTTAAATAGGTCCAAGGGCGAAGCTTGTGAGGGGAAACGGCGCGAAACTTGTGCCGGGGACGAGACCGGCCAGGTGTAGCTACGACAGCGGTGACCGGCGATGTGATGCGCTTCAGGCGGTGTTGCAGCCTTGCTGACCTTGTCGGGTGCATTGGAACTTCACCTGGGACGGCGCAGATGCGGAGGCAGCGGCACAGCTCCGGCAACGACACGTAACGCCATGCAAATGCCACGGCAACGGGAGCGCGCGCGCGAAACGCTACTGGAGCGCGGCCGTTTAACCGCTGGGCAAGGCGACGCAACTGTGCTGGCACGTGCGCATGGGGTGGCACAGCAACTCACGGGCACAAGCAACAAGAAGCGGTGGCCGGCGGCGAGCAAACGCGGCGAAAACCACGGCGCGGCTCCGGCGACACGCGCTGGTCGTAGGCCACGACCAGGTGCTGGTCGAATGGACCTGAAAAGGATACTTGGGCTGTTCTGCAATTTTGAAACTTGCTCCAGGGACTGTTCTGTGAGGAAAATTTGAATAGAACTTGGGCCTGATTGCAAATTTGGAGATCTGAGGGTCCGATCTGAAATCTGATTTCGCAGATAAGTTGCAAAAGATTATTAGAACTTATCCGGCCAAAGTTTGGTATGATCGGGTAAGATCTGAAGGGTTTCGACAAAATTGGGGAAAAGCAGTTTAGGGTAAAATTAGGGTAATTAGGGTTCTGAGACGGCAAGGGTCGAAACTCAGTTTTAGGATGGGATTTTGGAGGTGATCCCGAAGGGAAAAATGTTCTGAACAACACTTAGAAGGGAATGGCTGAAGCAGATTAGGGTTTGGGGTCAAGATGTGGATTTTGGCTATTTTAGGGTTTGGCAAAAACAGGGTGTTACACACGCGGTCAGCGCCGTTCTGATCGCGGATAGAGGAGGAATACATAGACCCGTCTACTAAGTGAGCGAAGTACTTCATGGTCCTAAGGAGCGCTACCCTGAGGTCCAGAAGATACTTTACGCGCTACTGATGGCTTCCCGTAAGCTACGACATTACTTTCAAGCACACAAGATCACAGTACTCTCCTCTTTTCCTTTAGGGGATATTGTCCGAAATCCAGAAAAATCTGGTTGAATCGCCAAATGGGCAGTTGAACTCGGTGCCTTCGAGATCCATTTCACCCCTCGCACGGCGGTTAAGTCTCAGGTTTTGGCCGACTTTGTGGTCGAATGGACCAACCCTGAGCCACCCGTGCAGTTGGCAGAGGAACTGGAGTGCCCCGATTATTGGACAATGTACTTTGACGGCTCCCGTAGTTTTCAACACTCGGGGGCTGGAATAGTCTTAGTTACGCCCCAGGGCGAACAGTTTAAGTATGTCATTCAACTACACTTTGTTGCAACCAACAAGGCAGCAGAGTATGAAGGTCTTCTTGCAGGGCTCCGGGCAGCAAAATCCCTCCGAGTCCGTCGATCAGTGGTGAGGGGAGACTCACAACTGGTCGTAAACCAGGTAAACAAGGAGTACAGCACCTCCGATGAGACAATGGCTCATTACCTGGGGGAAGTGAGGAGATTGGAAAAACACTTCAGTCATTTCGAAGTCCAATACATCCCGCGAAAGAACAACATTCTCGCAGACCAATTATCCAAAATTGGGTCCTCACGCTCATCCACTCCGGCAGGAGTGTTCATTGAACACTTGGACCATCCTTCGATCATGACTTCGGTCGAGGATGATCCGGTAATAGCCTTCGTTACCAACCTCGGTCAGGAACAAGATTGGGCTCATCCATTGAGAGTCTATCTTGAACATGGGACCCTACCCGAGGACGAAACTGAAAGTGATCGGTTAATTCGAAAAGCACGTCTGTACAAACTCATAGATGGGATTTTGCACAGAAAGGGTACTCAAGGAGTATTCATGCGTTGTATATCTCAGGAGGAAGGAAAGTCCCTCTTGAGAGAAATACATGACGGTGTATGCGGTGCGCACTCGTCATATCGGACACTGGTCGGAAAGGCTTTTCGACAAGGATTCTACTGGCCTTCGGCACTTGATGATGCCACACATATGGTCAAGACGTGTCCCCAGTGTCAGTTCCACGCAAGGCAAGTCCATCAACCTGCCTATGCGTTGCAAACCATTCCTCTCGCATGGCCATTCGCGTTCTGGGGGATGGATATCGTCGGTCGTATGCCACAAGTGGTCAATGGGTACAAGTTTCTGTTCGTAGCCATTGACACATTTACAAAATGGATTGAGGCCGAACGGGTACGAAATATTACTGCATCAGCCGCACAAAAGTTCTTCCATAAGAACATCGTGGCACGATTTGGTGTTCCAAACCGTCTCATCACAGACAATGGTTCTCAGTTCGCCAGCGGTCTTTTTCTGGATTACTGCGATCAGGTTGGGACCAAGGTGTGCTTTGCTTCTGTGGCCCATCCACAAAGCAATGGTGCCGTAGAACGAGCCAATGCGCAAATATTGCAAGGCATTAAAAAGCGTGTTTTTGATCGCCTTAAGACCCGCTCGGGGGCTTGGGCAGATGAGCTATATACCGTTCTATGGGAATTACGAACTACTTCTAGTCGCGCCACCGGTGAGACGCCCTTCCAATTGGTCTATGGGGCCGAGGCGGTATTGCCTATGGAAGTAAGTATTGGCTCTATTCGGACAGATCAGTTCAAACAGATTAATCAGTCCGAACAACGGGCACAAGATCTCATCCTCTTAGAAGAACGGCGTGATCGCACCCTGGTTAAGTCCGCGGCATACTTGCAAGCTTTACGCAGGTATCACAGTAAAAAGGTGCGACCACGTGATCTCAACATGGGCGACTTGGTTTTACGAAAAATTCAAGACCAGTCTAATCGCAACAAATTCTCCCTAAAATAGGAAGGTCCTTATACTGTTGTCTCAGTGCCGCGGACAGGATCGGCGCGGCTAGCTATGGAGGATGGTCGGATTTTGTCCAATACTTGGAACATCGATCAACTTCGCAAGTTTTACGTGTAAGTATTCCAATCACTTTTTTCCTGTTCAATTAGCATCTTTTGCCAAAACAAAAAATGTTTTGCTTTCATACAATGAGTTGTTCTCTTTAAGCCTGTATCATATGCATTCGACCTGGGGGCTGACCGCCGACGGTCAGATCATTACAACAATCTAAATCGGATTCGCTGGTCGATCTCATGATCACTTACAGATAAGTCACTCCTAAATAAGCCGTTTCTCAACGCATACGGGGTTATCTGGTAAGTCCTTGGTCATCCGAGTGGCTGCCAGTTCGCAATAAGATTAGACGTTACATTGATCCTGGTCGTTGGTTTAATATGCATACCCCTGGTCGTTACGCTTATGTTTTCTCCTCTGCTTATAACACTAAGGCTTTAGTGTTCATAAGCAGAGTCGGGGGCTAGGGGGGATGAGCTCATAGTATGGAATTCATATTATGAAAATGCGAAATATATATTTCCTGTCAAAAATGATTTTTTACATACATTGCATTATACACAATTTTCTAAATACAAAAATAAGGATCATTCGATCCCCAGCTCAGTCAGGAGTCTATCCACTAGGGGCTTGACTTCCTCTATGACTGCATCGAGCAGCTCTTCACTCTCGACCTCAACCGGACCCACCAGTGCACTCAGATCTGCATCTGGGCCATGGTGAAGTCGAACCAGACTGAGTACAGCTACTGCGGCTGATCGAACTCTAGTTCTGATCACCTCTTCACGTCGCCGTGAATCTCCAGGGAGATACTCGAGCAGTGAATCTGCCTGGGCAGTAAGTAGCGATGT
The DNA here is from genome assembly GCA_019359835.1 of Pharus latifolius. NCBI lineage: Eukaryota > Viridiplantae > Streptophyta > Magnoliopsida > Poales > Poaceae > Pharus > Pharus latifolius. Next base: position 70,971,230 of record CM033323.1, read on the forward strand.
CCAGTCACTTATGCTGAGGTTGTCTTTCTTCGGTTCTACCACGTTGGTCTTCAAGAGATCAGCCACAGCCTTCAGTTTTTCAAAGATCCGGAGGCTCAGCTCTTTGATTGCCCGATCGGTGTGGCGAATCGAGGATTCAAGAATCTCCTTGTCTCGACTGAGCTGCGTAATTCGACCTGCTTGCGCTGTACAGAGAAAGGAGGTTATTTGCATATCATGGATTCAAGTCTTCTTAATCAGGAATTGGCTTACCAGCATTTTCTGATCGAAGTTTGTTAAGTTCAGTTTCTTGTTTCTTAAACATTGAAACTGAACTGGCCACCTCTTTCTTCAAAAATGTAACCTCTCTGCAGCAAAATCAAGGCAGTCACAACCAAAATACACCCATACTAACCAAAGGGTAATGATACTCACCTGCGCAAGCTGTCGCGTTCTTTTTGAATGGCTTCTGTACTGGCCATCACAACATGCGAATGGCTTATTAGCCAGGATAATCCCTGTGATGCCAAAGAAGAAGATCAAAGGTGTCCTAAGTACAATTCAGGCACGAGAATGGAGGTTTTTTATACCTTCATAAACTTTTGTAAGACAGCGTCATTCAGTTCAGCGGGAATCCTCGCTAGAGCCCCTGATGCGTTCACTACAGGGACAGTTGGTGGGAGTGCCGGCTGGGCGCCACCCCCAGTAGTCATCGGTGGTGACTGGGTCCCTACATTTATTCTTTCCCCTACGGTCTGGACGACTTCCTGGACCACAGGGGTGGAGCGTTCTTCGTTGGAAGCTCCTGCACCAGCTGCGGCTTCAACCCCTCCGGAGGCGGTTGAAGAGCTGGGCGCCGTCTTTCTTTGCCTGACATGGAAGACAATTTGAGCAGTTTTTATTTAAGATTATTGCCAAGTTTAAGGTTCTTACCTTATTTGAAATCCCATTCGCTCCTGGGATTTCTGGGAAGGTTCCCCTTGGGAAGAAGAACCATCATCGGTTCTTGCCTTCCTCATGGTAAACAAGGGATATGTTCAGCTATGAGCATATTTCTAAAGAACAGATAGAGACAAAAAGCAAGGTCTTTACCTGGGCTACCGTACTGGCTGGTGGGAATACATCCGAAGGCCTTAGCAACTCCTGGGTCGCTAGAGCCACCACAACCAACCTTTGCTCAATTACCTCCTCCTCCGTCTGCAGAGGAGGAGGATTTTCCCCCCTGGGACTCGCAGTAGTCACAGGGAGAAGCTTTTCTCCCTGTATGAACATTGATTTGTCAAACATACAGAAGGAATCATATAAAGAATGACAGAGGAATCCTTACCATGGTCGTCCTTTCGACCAGAGGGACAGAGACAACCGGTCCTGAAGTCTCGGGGGCTTCAGGAATTGGAGGGTCACCCGCGACCACAAGATTTTCGGTGGTCGCAGGATCTGCCACGACCACCTCTTCGGTAGTAGTGGTCTCTGCGGGGCAACTTGGGGCATCACCGGATGGGAGATCCGCGATCTTCCTCCTCCGAAGGATCAGAGGAACGTCATCCTCTTCCTCCTCGCTCCCCTCTCCCTGTACGACGAAGAAGTGATCCCAACCTGTGCTTGGTAAAACAGAAGGGATGCAATATCTTACCGCCGTCTTTCTTGTGGTAGAAGGAACGCTCCGTGAAGACCCTTCCCCATGATTTAGCCTGGCTTTCTTGGAGGCAGGACTCTTTGTCCTGGGTCTTTGGGAGACCTTCTTCACGTTTTTTGCTGTCGGCTTCCCATGAGAACCTACGTTCTCACTTGGGAAAGTCGTCTCGGCAAACCTTCCTAGGAGCTGATTCACATTTTCGATGAAAATGTTTAACGCAGGACATGCGTAAGATCTTAGATGGAGGTCAGATAGAGAATATACCTTTCGACGCTCCTGTTTAAGGTCGTCGCCGGCGTGAATCAGACTCTGGGGACGAGGTGATCCCTTAGGGCCCTCTACATCGGAGTTGTAGGCCCTAAGGAGGGAGTTGGTCCGCCTTTCAATCTCGGATGAAGGCAGGACTGTTCCCAAACTCAAGTCAGAATTTGTACAATTCGAAAATGAGAAAGTTCAGCGCCAAAGAAATAAATACCTTGACTGTAGTCCAGGGTGCTATCAGCCATGGACCTAATCTCCCACGCCGGATGAGCCCTTTCACGCAGAGGACTCACCCGATTCTTCACGAAGTCTCGAATGATATCTCGAGCCGTCAATCCTTGATTGACTAAGTAAAGAATCACCTCGGCATGCTTCGAAAGCTCCGAGTTCATCGCCGGGGGAATGTCTAACTCGCTTGACTTCTCCGGTCGCGAGTTTTCAAACCATAAACTGCTTTCGGATGGTGGAGAGCAGTAAAACCACCTTTGGTGCCACCCGTGCACAGAATCTCGCAAGGGTGGGGAGGGATACTCCTTTTTGTCCCTCAGCCGGAAGTAGATGCATCCGGCAGCGTTGGTGCTCTTCGACCACGCCGAAAAGTAGAATCATCGGAAAAGATCCACGCTGGGATATATTCCGACGAAGGCTTCACAAAGATGCTGGAATACTGCAAGGATCAGCATCGCGTTGGGGTGGAGGTTGATCAGTTCCCACCCATAATGCTCAAGGACATCCTTGAGGAACCGACTCTCGGGGAATCGGAACCCGCAACGCAGGTACTCCTCAAAAACCACCAACTCGCCTTCTTGGACAGTTGGGGTTTCTTGGTCCTTCTCCGCAGGCCGCCAGTTAATAAGCAGCCGCGGAGAAAGGATCTCCTCCTTCTCTAACGCCATTAGGCTCTCCTTAGAATGGTGGATGGATCTGCTCCAGGACGCCATCTTTGGTGGAGTCAAAGGGAAAGCTGGCGATTTTGGGAAGATGAAGGCTGAAGAAAATGAGGGTTTTGAGCGGCGGGAATAATGAGGGTTTTAGCTGTGTGGCTTCTTTGAGAAGACATCTGCTCTTTTTATAGACCCAAGGCGACGCATTAATGAGTACACGGCTCATTTCAAACGTTCCATTGAATGCTTTATTCATTTCCCATAATGGATACTGTCTCTGATGGACCCGATAAAATACTCAGGCGTCGGATCTGAAACAAAAAAGACTTCTTTGTTTTGGAAACTGAAAGTGCAAAAGGACTGAAAAATTTTCAGTACTTTTCAGAAGACGTTTTTCCTTTTCACAAGTGAAAGACCTTTCGAAAAAATCATGTAACTCAATTTTTGACGTACTGGAATATTTCTAATTGGGTCATAGTTTTATCGAAATTGTGTTTTAGGCTAAAACTTCGATTCTAATCGGAGTGATAGCCTGACCGAGTCCCAACTCTGGTCGCACTTTAGTTCTGATCGCAGCTCTGAAACTGATCGCGGAATCAGGGCAGGTCGCGATACTTTTTTCTTAAAAACGATTCTGATCGGAGAACTAAAGTTTCCTGTGTATGGATGGTCGCGAACGTAAAGTTTATGGCTATATTTTCGCACAGAAGATGTGAAGAATATTCGTGAGAAATAAGAAAATTTTATTTCTTACATTCTTTACATACAAAAGGAATGCAGTCGATCAAAACATCGACTTGCTCCGAAAGAAGTTTACAAAGTTCCCCAAGGGACATGTTGTTGTCAGTAGAATTTACACTGGCAACCCCCAGGGAACTAGCAACTACCCTAAGTCTATCTATATCGTCCCTAACAACAGACGCACTATTGTCCCTAATCAAGTCGGAGAGTTCTCGCTGTTGCTGAGCGAAGTCCCTCTCTCGACGGAAATGATGCGCCTCTTCTCGGGATCGATCAAGACATTCTGCTAAACGCAGAATCTTCGAGGCCATCTCCTCGGTCTTCTTCTCCAGGGCATTCTTCTCTTCCAGAAGGGTCTGTCCGGAAGGAAGAGATGGAGCAGCAGAAGGCTGATCGCTGGAGCCTCCTACCTCCTGCATTTTGCAAAAGTTAGTCATACTAACTGAAATTATCAGCAAAAGGGGAGAAGAATTGTTACCTGTCCCGGTGCATAACCCGTTAATACACCCATCTTGGGAGGAAGATCATCATATGGTGGAAGAGTAACCTTCCCATCAGAAGATTGCTTCGACAACCCAATATGGTAATCATCTGATCGAGGGATAATCACCGCTTGCCGACCAGGATGTTGATCACCCAAAAGAATGGGAGAATTGAATGTGATGGGATCTTTCTCTAAGGATAAAGTCCTAACTTGCCGAGAGGCATGAATGGGGAGGATCAAAGGAACTGAAGGAAGAAAGAAACTTGCTACATTCTTCACCTTTGTTCCACTAGAAGATCCTTCGTCGACCTTGGGTTTCTTCCTTAAGGGAGACAGGACTTCAATCGTTCGAGGCCTTTGTTCGACAATTTCCCCTTCATCGCTCTCAATCTCAATGATTTCATGATCTGCCGTTGGGAGGAGTATGTGAAAAGGAAGGAGGCAGGATAACAAGAAAAGGACCTAGACGTGGAGGGAAATTGTGGAGTTTTACAAATCCAAGAGCCTGGTATTTATAGCCGCCTGGGTGACGGTTTGCATTCCAGGCGCCTCGGGTTTCGTCAAAGCATTTACAATTTTACCTCAAGATAAAAACAATTCTACGGCGCTATCATTACCCGTCACATAATGTCAGAACCCGTCTTGGGAAACCAACCGTTTTCACTTAGTGCGCCACTAAGTGGAAAAATTGAAGAGTCGGGTTAAAAATCCAATGCATGGTTTTAAAATTCGAAATAAACACATCTCTTCGTTTTCTTCGAATTTGGGGGCTAGCTGTCGAGGATTGACACCCGGGTCACTTCTAATAAACTTTTGGTTCAAGACAGTTTCGAACCAGACATATATCTGGCGATGCAAACTCAAGCTATTCTGAGGGGCATCACCATGAGGTCGCAAGCTTTACACGATCAGGTCGCGGGTTTCGTGCGATCAGACCGACAGCCTTGTGCGGTCAGAAGTTCGTATGCTGTACGCGGACTGGATATCCGGGATGTTGTGCGGTCAGCCCACATTCCGCGGTCAGAATGTTCTCGACCAGGGTGCTTGGAGTTTATTCGGTTGTCCTTATGTCAGGATATTCCAAGCATCCCGAGGATTCCTCCACGTTGAAGACCAACCGTCAGAGATTATTATATGCGGTTATTCATGATTAACACGTGTTAATAACCTCCGTGGAAGTTAACAGCGGTTCTTCAACAACCGCATCCAACCGTTTGATGCAGTTTTCTTCATATGGCACCCTTTCGACCAATATAAAAAGGGGGGGGGGCGAAGTACATCAAAGGGGGGATTTTTTCCAAGACATTTTATTGGGAAGAACCAGACTCCAAAGATAAACAAGATACAAGATATCTTGATCACTCAAACAGCCAAGTCTACGGCTTAGATTAGACAACATTTACAAGTCTCCTATAGTTTCTTTTTGTACATTTATATAGGGAAAACTTTCACCTGTGAGGTTTTCTCCCTGCTGGTTTGTAAAGCTTTATCTCATATAGTGAAATCCTAATAGGACGTAGGGCTTTTACTCCCACCATCGAGGGCCCGAACCTGTATAAATCTCTCTGTGTTCCTGTTCACCATTGTTCAGCATACCTTCCCGGAGGGTCATCTTGAAAGGTCTCACAATTACAAATTCTGCATAAGTTCGGCTGAGGACCCCGAGTCCAAATCGTCGACAATATTTATAGTCCAATCGTATGAATACGTATCAGACTCAATAACCTAAATGTATTAGAATCAGACAACTAACTAAACCTGAATACGTAAGACTTAGTTATATGTACATGGATCAGACTACAATTCCGATCAAAGATCGAATCGAGGTCACAAACCCTTTCTGAGGTCACAAACCTTTTCTGAGGTTGCGAAACCTTTGCGAACTCATCCTGAAGGACCCGAAGATCCTCCCAGATTATCGTATCAGCGCCTTTATGGGCTTTCGACCAAACGATTCTGCAGGAGATTGTTGGCAAGTATTGCTCAAATTGCTAGGAGGAAGCCCCCTAGGCCCCAAGCGCTCATTCAAATGGCTCGTGATGGTAACCTTGGGTCTCATGACCATCACCCCCTGGAGGGTGGGCCCTTCTAGCAGTACTGGCAGAGGATGGCACCCCTATCCATTGAGATCGTGATTGCTACAATATCTCATATGCTTCCAGGCTGAGCGTCTCGGCTAAGTTGGCTGCAAATTGGTCAAAACCCAGCATCACTCGTAGCTTCGAGTCATGGTTTCACAACTGACCAACAACCTCCTAGAGACGGTCAGCCATCGATTCTTGCGAATTAGGCTATGTCGGGGGAAATCTCCGCGGGACTAAGTCCAGGTAAGATGTGACATTTGCCCAGGGACGTGGCCTCCGGGGCCTCCCCGGGCGCCGCCTTTTAGCTCCCGGGACAAGGCCTCCGGTGCCGTCCCGGGCGCCGCCATTCGCCCGGGGAAGTGGCCTCCGGGGCCTCCCCGGGCGCCGCCTTTTTGCTCCCGGGACATGGCCTCCGGTGCCGTCCTGGGCGCCGCCATTCACCCGGGGACCTGGCCTCCGGGGCCTCCCCGAGCGCCGCCTTGTGGCTCCCGGGAAGCGGCCTCCAGTGCCGTCCCGGGCGCCGCCATTCGCCCGGGGACTTGGCCTCCGGGGCCTCCCCGGGCGCCGCCTTTTGGCTCCCGGGACCTGGCCTCCGGCGCCGTCCCGGGCCTCATCGCCCTCTTAAAGGTAAAGTCTCGAACTGTTTATCACGTGCAGGTCACGCGAGGAACGCCTCGGGAACTAGCGACCACCTGTCAAGCATCCAAGGCGTTTGACTGGGAGAAGGACGGTCCTGCCCTTCAATCCGACGGTGGCTTCCGGGGTAGTTTAGGTTTTTTGCTGCTTTTTGGGGCTATAAATAGCCCTTGTACCCCTCTGTTGTAAAGGATCGGTTCATTTATTGGAATAGCTAAACTCACAGGCGTGCTCCGGAAGCCTCTCCCCCGGAGAGAGCCTCCCCAGCCGGCTCCGGCCGGGAGCGCGTCGACAGGACTAGGGCCCCCACTGGGGCCCGAACTTGTATAAACCCGTGTGTCATTCTTTGTGCTTGTCCGGCGGGGGAGGACCGGTCATCCGGTCAACCCGCGCCGTGTAATCTTCGCTAGGATCACTCTCAAAACCTGCCGGGGTATTCGCAATACCACGACAGTTGGCGCCGTCCGTGGGGACTCGTGACAAGACGCCATGGCTCCCCCAAGAACAAGGGCTCACACCCTTCCCGGTGATCCGGGTCTCGGAGACCCGGCGTCGTCCGCCCGGGACACTGCTGTCCCGGCGGTCCCTTCCGGAGGCGACCTGGCCCAGGTACCGCCTCCCTCCTTTCCTCTTAACTTAGGTGCTTCCACCTCCAGGTCGTTCCCGGTGACCGCGGGGACCTCGGCCAGGACAAGCGTCCCCCCGATGGCTCCCCCGGCTCCCCGGGACGCCCTGCTCGAAGCTCTCGTGGAAGGCCAGCTCCGCGCCCAGCGCTCTATGGACGAACTCCTTAGCGTGTTGGCGTGGCCTCCGGCCCCCACATTTGCTTCGCACCCATATCCGGGGAACATGCCCCCGTTTATGGGTTACCCGGCGGCCCCTCCGGCCTCGGGGGGGTTGTCCGTCCCGTATGATCCTGCCGGGGGGCTCCCTCCCCCTGCGGGATATACGTCCGGACCCTTCCCGGCACCCTGGCCCGTCCCGGTACCAGGAGGTTACTTCATGTCGGGGCCCTTCGTGGCACCAGGGGGGTACCCCGTCCCCGGAGTATTCCCGGGGCCAGGAGCCCATTTTTCGCCGGGGGTTTACCCTGCGCCGGGAGCCAGTCCCGCCCCCCGCGTCGCGTTTACCGCACCGGGGGCGGTTGACAGAGCAGCCCCCGTGCTGCAGCGGACTTCCCCCCGCACGGGCTCCCCGGTTCCGGATGCCGCCACGGGGGCTCCCCCCTTGCCGGTTCCGGGTGTTACAGGGCCTGCCCCCTTCCCGGTTCCGGTCATGGCCACTGGGGCCCCCTCTACTTCGATTCCAGGCATCGCCGCGGGCGCCCCCTCCCCGGTTCCAGATGGTACAGGGGCTCCCCCCTTTCTGGTCCCGGGGGTCGTCGCAGGGGGCTCGCCCCAACCAGCTCCGGAAGCTACAACGCACGAGCTCCCACCCTCGGCGGGACAGGTCCGTTTCGCCCCGGGGGAGGTCGAGCGAATGCGTTCACCAGAGCGCGGGGAAGAACTTCCCCCCGGCCGCGGGCGCGGGGAGCCTCGCTCTCGCACGGGCCGGGGGAAGAGACCCGCTGAAGAGCCAATCTCTCCGGCAGAGAGCCCGGACGTTCAGGAACTCAGTCCCGGTTCGGAGGAAAAGCGTCGCCACCGCCATTCTGGCGGACCTCTCGGACCGCTTCCAGACTCAGACAACGAAGGTCCCGTGAAAGAAGACAGCGACCGGGGCTCTCTCCGGGAAGTGCAGGGGGCCAACCAGCCCCTGTGCCGAAGACTTCGCAGCATCCGGTGGCCGCGGCCCTACCGCCCGCCACACATCGAACACTATAACGGTGAGGCGGAGCCTTACGAGTTTGTGCAGGTCTACTCCACTGCCATCTCCGCGGCCGGGGGGGACGAGACAGTACAGTGCAACGTCTTCCCCCTCTACCTCTCCGGCATTGCCCGCTCCTGGTTTTACAACCTGAAGGCCGGCTCCATCCAGTCTTTCTCGCAGCTCAAGCGGGAATTCTGTGCCAACTTCCAAGGGAATTATGTGCGTCCCCTAGACTCCTCGCAGCTATACACTGTCCGGCAGAGGACTGGGGAAACCATCAGAAGCTTCTTCAAGCGCTTTGCTCAAGTGAAGAGCAAATTGGCCCACGTCCCCGACTCTACAGTCATCGAAGCCTACAAAAGCGGCATCCTCCCGGGGGAGCTCCACCGAAGGCTCTCCCGGAGCTGCCCCTCTTCCACCGACGAGCTCTTCAACGTGCTCAAAAAGTACGCTCGGGCGGAGGAAGACGATATCTGGAAGAAGACCCAGGGGGCTCCCGCCCCCGCCGACCGGGGGGCCAGGGATCCCCCCAAACGCTCCAGGCAGGGGGGACGTAGCGAGCCACGGCCTCGGGACACCTTTGTCCTCGAGGGCGGAGGCGGCTCGCGTGACCCCCCGAGGACCAACCGCCCCTTCCCCAAACCGAAGGGCCATGGGGGAGGACAGTCTTCGCGCGGCCGGGAAGGCCCCGCAGGGAGAAGGCGGGAAGGACCGTGGTGCAGCCTCCACAGGTCCAATACCCACGCTACCCGAGATTGTAGCCAGCTGCTGCAGCACTTCACGGACTTCCTCGACCAGCGCGGGCAGGGGGGGGACTCCGGCCTCCTTGCTCCCTCGGCCAGCTGTTCCGGCCCTTCCCGCTCCCACGGGGGGCCAGCAGGCGCAAGAGGGGGAGCCTTCAGAAGCTCTCCCCTTTCAAACTTCGCAGCGGCACATCAACGTCATCGTGGGAGGATCTGCCTCTGGGCGGGACTCTAAGCGCCAGCATAAGGAGTACGCGCGCGAGGTCAAGGTTGTGGGGGTGCTACACGCGTCCCCGCCACCAAAGTGGTCGGACGTCCCCCTCACCTTCACGACAGAAGACGCGGGGGGGGTTCGCTTCCCCCACGACGACGCGCTCATTGTCTCCGCGACCATCTACAACTGCCGTCTGGCCCGGATCCTGGTGGACGGCGGGAGCTCCGCCAATGTCTTATTCCTGAAGGCCTTCAGAGAAATGCAGGTGAATGAGAAGCTCCTACAGCCCGCTACCGGGCCCTTGCAAGGCTTTGTCCCGGGGAAGGCGATCCACCCCGTGGGCAAGGTAGATCTTCCAATGACCTTCGGCACCCCAGAGAACTACCGGACTGAGCTGGTCCGCTTCGACGTGGTAGACCTCCCCTCCTCCTACAACGCGATTATGGGGAGGACGACAATCAACCGGCTGGGGGCGGCCACCCATCAAAATTATCTCTGCACGAAGATCCCTGGGCCGCATGGTGTGATCAACGTCCGGGGAGACCAAGACATGGCCCGTGCTCTATACGAGCGCGCTGCGGCCACGATCGGAAGCGTCAACCTCATAAAGATGCCCGGGGAGGAGGCTCCTCCCCCGGAACTAGATGCTGCTGCACCACCGCCCGGGAGGCCCCTCCTCAAGCCGCGTTCGGAAGGGGGCCTCCGGAAGGTCCTGCTGTCCCGAGGCAACGAAGACAAAACCGTCCGGATCGGGGCGGAGCTCCCCGAGGAGCACGCAGCGCAACTTGCGGCTTTCCTGCGCGAAAACTCTGATGTTTTTGCGTGGAAGCCGTCAGACATGCAGGGCGTCGCCCGGGGGGTCATTGAGCACAAGCTTGCAGTAGCCCCCGGTCACCCCCCGGTCAAACAGAAGCTGCGGAAACTCTCCCTCGAGCGCCAAGAGGCAATCAAGGCGGAGATCACCCGGCTCCGAGAGGCGGGGTTCATTCGGGAGGTCCTGCACCCCGAGTGGCTCGCGAACCCCGTCCTCGTCAAGAAATCAACCGGCAGGTGGCGGATGTGCGTGGACTTCACCGACCTTAACCGCGCCTGCCCCAAAGACAACTTCCCGCTCCCGCGGATTGATCAGCTCGTCGACTCCACTGCGGGGTGCGAGCTCATGAGCTTCCTAGACGCCTACTCGGGCTACCATCAAGTCCGGATGGCGGAAGGGGACGAGGAAAAGACGAGTTTTATTACTCCCCTCGGAACCTTCTGCTACGTCCATATGCCCTTCGGGCTCAAGAACGCGGGGGCGACCTTACAGCGCCTTATGACACTGGTTTTCAAAGAGCAAGTCGGCCGCAACGTTGAAGTCTACGTGGACGACGCGGTTGTCAAGAGTCCCCGCGCAGCCTCCCACATCGACGACCTGGCTGAAACCTTCCGGAACCTCCGCACATTCGGGCTCAAGCTGAACCCGGAGAAGCTCCTAGGTTTCCTCGTGTCCCAGCGGGGCATTGAGGCAAACCCCGAGAAGATCCGGGCATTCCTAGACATGCCCCCGCCGCGCTCCGTCAAGGATGTCCAACGGCTCTCCGGCCGCCTAGCCGCACTCAGCCGCTTTGTCTCCCGGTCGGGGGAGCGGGGCCTCCAGTTCTTCAAGATCCTCCGAGGGCTCGAGGGGTTCCGCTGGACCCCCGAGGCCCAGGAGGCGTTCGACGACCTCAAGAAGTACCTCACGAGCCCTCCAATGCTCGTGAGTCCGTCCCCGGAAGAGCCCTTGCTCCTCTACCTCGCCGCGACCCCTGTCACCGTCAGCGCGGTCTTAGTGAAGGAGCAAGGGGGGCAGCAGCGCCCGGTGTACTACGTGAGTGAGGCCCTCCAAGGGGCCAAAACTCGGTACACGGAAATAGAGAAAATCTGCTACGCCCTCCTCATGGCCTCCCGGAAGCTTCGACATTACTTCCTGGGGCACCCCATCACCGTCCCGTCGTCCCTCCCCCTTGGGGAGGTACTGCGGAACAAAGAAGCCACCTGCCGGATCGGGAAGTGGGGGGCTGAGCTCGCCCCCTTCTCCCTATCCCTTACCGGCCGCTCCGCCATCAAGTCACAGGTTCTCGCCGACTTCGTCGTAGAGTGGACTCCCACCTCTGGGTCCGGGGACGAAGATCTCCCTTTGCCGCCCCGACGCAGTGATCATTGGACCCTTATGTTCGATGGGTCGCTGTGTCTCGCCGGGGCTGGCGCGAGAGTAGTCCTCCGGAGCCCCGAGGGGAAGGAACTCGAGTACGCCGCGCGGCTCGAGTTCCCCGCAACCAACAACGTCGCCGAATACGAGGCTTTGCTCCTCGGGATGCGCCTCGCGCTCTCCCTGGGGATCCGGCGCCTCCTAGTCAAGGGAGATTCTCAGCTCGTAGTTTGCCAAATGGACAACTCTTACCTGTGCCATGACGCAAACTTAAGTCTTTATTTGCAGGAAGTGCGAAAGATGGAGAGGCATTTCGACGGCCTCGAGGCCCGGCATATCCCACGTAGGGACAATGATCGGGCCGACGCCTTGGCCCGGGCGGCCAGCGCCCGGGAATCGCTCCCCAAGGGGGCTTTCCTGGAGATCATCACGAAGCCCTCGGTGGCCTCCCCGGACACGGGCAACGAGCCTCATGTCCCGGACGTCGCCGAGATCACCCGAACCCCGTCTTGGATGGACCCCCTCATCTCCTTCATTAAGGGGGAGGGGGACCCTCCTAGTGAGACCGAGACTAAACGCCTCCGGGCTAAAGCCCGGGCGTATCTCCTGCTGGAGGGAGGCTCTACAAGCGGGGGGCTTCCGCCCTCCTGCGCTGCCTCCCCCGGCTAGAGGGACTTCAACTTCTCAAAGACATCCACGCGGGGAGCTGTGGTTCTCACCTGGCCCCGCGTACTACCGCGGCCAAGGCCCTCCGGCAGGGCTTTTACTGGCCCACGGTCATGCGCGACGCGTGAGACCTTGTCTCCGCGTACGAAGCATGCCAGAAGATGGCCAAGGGCTCGAACCTCCCCCCTATAGCGCTGCAGACGATCCCCATCACTTGGCCCTTCGTGCGCTGGGGGATGGACCTCTTAGGGCCCTTCCCCCCAGCGCCCGGGGGATACAAGTATGCGGTAGTCGCAGTCGACTATTTTACAAAGTGGGTTGAGGCGGAGCCTTTGGCCAGCATCACGTCCCGGGCCGTTCAGCGGTTTTTCTGGAAAAACGTCGTATGTCGTTTTGGTGTCCCCCGGGAAATCACCGTGGACAACGGGACCCAATTCGACTCGGCTTATTTCCGGGAATTCTGCGAAGGCCTAGGGCTCGTCATCCACTTCGCCTCTGTGGCCCATCCCCGGAGCAATGGGGCGGTCGAGAGGGTCAACGGCGTGATCCTACAGGGGTTGCGCCGGAGACTCGAGAAAACCGCTTCTAAGCGGGGTGCATGGGCGGAGGAGCTCCCTAGCATACTCTGCTCCATGCGCACGACCCCGTCCCGGGCGACGGGGCGCACTCCCCTCTCCCTGGTCTACGGGGCCGAGGCAGTCCTCCCCCCGGAGATCGGCTTCCGGTCGCTGCGGGTTGAGCTCCTGGAGGGAGCTACGCCCTCAGCGTACCAGGCCAACGAGGCCAACCAGCGTCTGGAGATCGACCTCGTGGAGGAGGAACGCGACCGAGCGCTCCTCCGCCACGCCATCTACGAGCAAGAAATGGCGCGCGCGTACAATCAGCGCGTGCGCGAGACAGCCTTCCGCCTTGGGGACCTTGTCCTCAAGCGCGTGACGGACCCCCAAGCCCAGGGTAAGCTCTCCCCCAAGTGGGAGGGCCCCTACAGGATCTCCGCGGTCCTGGGCTTGGGGGCCTATAAACTCTCCAACTTTCAAGAGCAGGAGCTGAAGCACACGTGGAACTTGCGTTTACTTCGCAATTTCTATGTTTAGCCTCCCCTCCCCCGGAGCGTTCACGCCAGAGGGGGAGGAGGGACGCTGTATTTTCCTCCCCTTTCACGGCTTTGCAGGGGGAGGTCCTGTACTTCATCTTATTAGCAATACATAGGTCTTGCTTTGCAAACTGTCTCATTGCAGGTCTTTCTCATTACCGCCCCTAGCGGCGATGCCCTCCCCGTGAGGAAGCCCTCCCCGCGAGGATGCCCTCCTTGTGAGGATGCCCTCCCCGCGAGGAAGTGGGCCAGCCCCAACAAGTCCCGACAACGGAGCCTGCACTCCCGTAGGGCGGCTTACGATCAGCGCTCGTGGACTGAGGGTGTAAGCGGCAACCCGGTCACAGTGGCCGTGGTAACGAGTCACTTTGGGAGACTAGTCCCCTGCCCAAACACTCAAGCCCCGTCTTCGGGCACTTCCTCCTCCGGGAGTCGACGTTATTCCCGGCACCCCGTTTTCACGGCGACCGGAAGATCGGCCCCTTGTGGCTCGATTGGATCTATCTTCCTCCTCCGGGAGTCGACGTTATTCCCGGCTCCCCGTTTTCACGGCCACCGGAAGTTCGGCCCCTTGCGGCTCGATTGGATCTATCTTCCTCCTCCGGGAGTCGACGTTATTCCCGGCTCCCCGTTTTCACGATGACCGGACGATTGGTCCCCAGCGGCCTTATTCCCGGCTCCTCGTTTTCACGACGACCGGATGAATGCCTCCCGGAGACCCTATTCCCGGCTCCCCGTCCTCACGGTGACCGGACGATTGTCTCTCGGAGAAGTCACGGATTTCTCGGGCATTTTCTTCCACATGAGGCCTCATTCCCGGCTCCCCGTTCTCACGGCGACCAGACGATTGTCTCCCGGAAGGTCTTCTCCTTGAAAACCTCGTTTTTAAGTTTTCTAACTTAGAAAATTTCCTATCCTACAGGTGGCCTCTACCCCGGGGGCCTTGTTACCCCCACAGCGCGTGGAGCTATTCTCGGGCCCGCTGTGGGCGGGGGGGATAAGGAGCCCCCGGGTGTCGACCGCACCGCCCACGAGGAAACTTAGCTCATCCTTGTTAAGATGAGTCGTCCAGACCATCCAAGAAGAAGAAAATAAAGAGGCAATGAAAGGAAACAACAACACAGCGCTTTATTGATTCTCAAACCCGGAGGACATCTTCCCCCTCCGGTGCGCTTCGGAAATGATACAACCCGGGTTCTAACCCGGGGGATTCTGTAAGCCCTAAGGCTCCTACGCCTAATACTCCCGGAGGCTCTCCGCTAGCTCCCGGGTCAAGTCCCGGTACAACGCCCGCACGCGGCGCCGAGCGTCCTGGAGCACATCTTCAGGCCAAAACTTGTATCCCGCCGGTGGAAGTATCCGGAGAGGAGGGATCATCTGGAGCCCCAGTCGCGGAGGGGAAAATTCGGCACGATGATTATCGAAGTTGTCCAAGTGCCACTCCGGACGCCACCTCAACCGGATCGGCTCCCGGACACTATCCTCGCCGCGATTCCCGGAGAGAAGGCTTAGCAAAATCAAAGCCGCTTGGGCGTCCCCCGGGGAGCCCCTCCCGGACCTTCGCCCGGGAGCAACCTCCCGGGAACCCTGGTAACAGTAAGTTCAATTCAAAGACTTAGAGAAAATTCTAACTTCATTGCATTAAAAATTTTTATGTACAAGTGCCCGGGGCTTCTTCTAAGAAGCTACCGGAATCAAAAAGTCCTAAAACAAAAAAGGGCCCTAACTAAGACCCGGGGGGAGGCTCATACATGTTCATTGGCGTCCTCCCCCCGGGGGGCTTCCTCCGAGGCCGGGGCTGGGGCGTCTCCCGCCGGAGGCGGCGGAGCCGGGAACCACTCCCGGATGATCCGGTCGTAGAACCCTCCGGCGAGCTGCTGGACCTCCCGGCGCGAAGGCTCGAAGGAGTCCGGGAAGCTTCGGGGGATGCGGCCCCCGATCGCCCGGGCGCCGACCCCCTGGAACTCGACGAGCCCCGCAGCGGCCACGACGACGGGGATCGCCCGACCCCGTGCCCGAACATCGGCAGCCTCCGGGATGGCGGAGACCTGTGCGTTGAGGAAACGCACAGCCTCTGCGAGGGTCGCCGGCGGGACCTCCCTGCTCCCGGAGCCGAGGCTTACGCCAAGGCCCTCGAGGGCCGTCCGGACGGAGCGGCCCGCGTCCGCCACCGCCCGGACGCTTGAGCTCTCGAGCTCGCGGAGCGCCTCCTCCCTCGCCTTGGCCTCCTCCCGGAGGCGTGCGTTGATGGCCTCGGAAATATGAACCTGGGCCCGGACCCGGGTCAATTCCGTGAGGGCTTCGTCACGTTCCCGGAGGGCCTCCTCGCGCTGCCCTACGGAGGCCGCGGCCCGGCCCTCCGCCTCCTTAAGCAGCCGGGCGACCCGCTGCTCAAGGCCCCAGGTAACAGCTGCCACCTACAAAATACATAAGAGTTAGAAAAATTTCAAAGTGCAGGGGATGAGCGAAGGCATTATCGACTCGGGTTACCTGGGCCCCGAGGGACTGAAGCCCCTCGAAACGCTCATGGAGCGTCCCTCCTGCGACGAAGGCCTGCACCTTCCGGGTATGCAGGCCCTCTGAGTAGCGGGCGACCCCCCCCCGCGGGGAGCAAAGGGGTCTCCCGCCCGGAGCCGCCGGCGCGGCCGGCGGGGGCTCCCTGGACCTCAAGGTCCGGTAACGCGGCCGGCGTCTTCGTCGACGAGGTAGTGTCCCCCGAAGACGTGGCCGAGGAGCTCTCGGCGGGAGCCTCCGCCCGGGGGGGAACCATCAAGCCTTTCCCTGCCCCGGGCCGGAAGGTCCTCGGGGCCCCCTCCTCCGGAGGAACCTCGTAAACCGAGGGGCTCCCCCCCTCGTCCACCGGCCAGACCCACGGGGGCGAGGCCCCCGCGAATCTCACCTCCAGCCTCTCCGGCTCCAAAGAGGCCGGAAGGGGCGGGAGGAGCTCCACCGTGAGCGGCGACAGGGCGTAGTTCGCCTAGTCGGACGCCGCTCCGCCCGTGGTCGCCTCCTTCCCCCGCGCCTCGACGGGGCCCTTCGGGGGAGGAGGCGTTGCTTCCTTCCGGGTCTCGTCCCGGGGCTTCGCCGGTGTCGCCGCCAGCGTCGTCGATGGGCTGGGGGTCTTTTGAACCCGGGCCTTCTTGGGCTCCGAGCCCCCGGCTGCCTCCTTCCCCCGTTTGTGCGACCCGGGGGTGGGGAGAGGCTTCCTCTCCGGCAGCTTTAGCCCGAAGGCCGCCGCTACCAAGTTCTTGGGGGGGCCCTCGCCCACGGCGCGCACGACGCGCTCGTGCTCATAGGCGAAGTACCTCCCCAAGAGGTTCTCCACCTTCTCCCGCGCCGCCGGGTACGGCCGGACTGCAAGAGGTAAAGAGTTAGTCAATTTCTTAAAAGTTTTGTAAGTACAATGCAGCGGGTTCCCGGAGCTTATGTCGCGTCACCGGCTTCACCGGGGGCCGCTGCTCGGGGCCCATGCCGATCTCCCTCTTCCCGCCGGAGAAGGGGGAGATCCGGAGGAGAGCCATCTCCTCAGCCGCGTCCCGCATCGAGCGGGTCTTTCTGGAGAGGATCACCTTGCTGAGGAGCTCGTACTCCTCGTCCGTCCACACCGGCGGCTTTGGTGCGGACGACCGGCTGTAGGTGGGGGCCTCCGGGGTGTACACCACCGCGTCGTCCCGGACCCGGAGGTAAAACCACCTCCGGACCCAATCCCCCCAGTGGTCCCGGGAGGCCGCCGCCGGGTAGTCGATTACCCGGGCCGGCAGCATCTGGACCATCACCGAACCGAAGGGGGACTTGGGGCCCCCCTTCACCAGGTGGGAGGTCCGCGCCGCCGGTTCGTAGAAGTACCGGAAGGCACGAAGGTCGGGCTCCTGCCCGGTCGCTGTCTCAAAGAGCCAAATGAAGAGGCCCATCCGGACAAGCGCGTTCGGAGTGAGGTGGTTGAGAGCCACCCCATACTCCTTGAGAAACTCCCGGAGCATGGGATGCACCGGGAGCCGGAGCCCCGCCTCGAGGAAGGCCTCGAAGGCCACGATCTCTCCCGGCCTGGGGCGGGGGGCTCCGTCCTTCTTCACGGGGACTCGGATGTCCCCGGCTGCAACGATGCCCCTTTCGGCCAAGGACTCGGCGTCCTCGGCCGTGAACTCAGACGCCCAGAGGAAATCCGAGGGGATTTCCTCCGGGGGCACCTCCGTGGTCTTCGCTCGACCCTTGGGTGCCATGAGGTTAGTTTTCTTTTTGGTGGCTAACTTTGCAGGACGCTACTACTAGAAGCTCCCGGACGCCTGCTACCGGAAAAAGCTACCGGAGAAAGCTACCGGGAGAGGGCTACCGGGAGAGCAAAAATCGTGGGGCTGAGAATTTGGAATGAGCTTCCGGGCCCCCCAAGGTCCTATTTATAGGGGCGGGCCGTGGTCTAGATGCACGCCACGTGGCACCCGCGGATCAATCTGGACCGTAGAAATTCAAACCGTGAGCGGGAAACGAAGGGACGGGCGCGTGAATCGAGGCACCGGTTTGAACCGCGAGCGCATTTATGGCGAAACGGCGCTGCTTTATGCATGGGGCACGGAAACCGAAGCGTCACGGCTCCGGTAGCTTGGCCCGGAGATCTTCCCGGTGACCTGAACCGTACCCACCGGGGACTTGAGCATCGTCCCCGGCGGGCATGGGGGGCTGCTGTCGGGGGAAATCTCCGCGGGACTAAGTCCAGGTAAGATGTGACATTTGCCCGGGGACGTGGCCTCCAGGGCCTCCCCGGGCGCCGCCTTTTTGCTCCCGGGACATGGCCTCCGGGGCCTCCCCGGGCGCCGCCTTTTAGCTCCCGGGACAAGGCCTCCGGTGCTATCCCGGGCGCCGCCATTCGCCCAGAGACGTGGCCTCTGAGGCCTCCCCGGGCGCCGCCTTTTTGCTCCCGGGACATGGCCTCCGGTGCCTTCCCGGGCGCCGCCATTCGCCCGGGGACCTGGCCTCTGGGGCCTCCCCGGGCGCCGCCTTGTGGCTCCCGGGAAGCGGCCTCCGGTGCCCTCCCGGGCGCCGCCATTTACCCGGGGACTTGGCCTCCGGGGCCTCCCCGGGCACCGCCTTTTGGCTTCCGGGACCTGGCCTCCTGCGCCGTCCCGGGCACCGCCATTCGCCCGGGGACGTGGCCTCCGGGGCCTCCCCGGGCGCCGCCTTTTTGCTCCCGGGACATGGCCTCCGGGGCCTCCCCGGGCGCCGCCTTTTAGCTCCCGGGACAAGGCCTCCGGTGCCGTCCCGGGCGCCGCCATTCGCCCGGGGACGTGGCCTCCGAGGCCTCCCCGGGCGCCGCCTTTTTGCTCCCGGGACATGGCCTCCGGTGCCGTCCCGGGCGCCGCCATTCGCCCGGGGACTTGGCCTCCGGGGCCTCCCCGGGCGCCGCCTTTTGGCTCCCGGGACCTGGCCTCCGGCGCCGTCCCGGGCCTCATCGCCCTCTTAAAGGTAAAGTCTCGAACTGTTTATCACGTGCAGGTCACGCGAGGAACGCCTCGGGAACTAGCGACCACCTGTCAAGCATCCAAGGCGTTTGACTGGGAGAAGGACGGTCCTGCCCTTCAATCCGACGGTGGCTTCAGGGGTAGTTTAGGTTTTTTGCTGCTTTTTGGGGCTATAAATAGCCCTTGTACCCCTCTGTTGTAAAGGATCGGTTCATTTATTGGAATAGCTAAACTCACAGGCGTGCTCCGGAAGCCTCTCCCCCGGAGAGAGCCTCCCCAGCCGGCTCCGGCCGGGAGCACGTCGATAGGACTCGGGCCCCCACCGGGGCCCGAACCTGTATAAACCCGTGTGTCATTCTTTGTGCTTGTCCGGCGGGGGAGGACCGGTCATCCGGTCAACCCGCGCCACGTAATCTTTGCTAGGATCACTCTCAAAACCTGCCGGGGTATTCGCAATACCACGACAAGCTAAATCCTGTTACACTGTAGAGCTGATGGTGTATCAAGATCTCTCTGGTCACCCACAAACGGAGTGTGGATAATCAGAGGAATCCCTGGTGGACCTGCTGGAGTTGGGTCTATCAGGGAATTTCAAGGAATATGTTCTGGAGGGTCGGGATTCGTCTCGGCGATATCAGCACCGGTCTGATTGTTATCACTATTTTGACCAGTGTTGACATCTTCAGGAGAAGTGGTGTTGACTCTGTCAACATTAGCTTCACCCCTTGTTGGCTGGTGGAGGGATAAGCAGGGGCTGAACCTATGGCTACGTCTTCCCGGCAATAGGTGTTATCTAGGCTTAAGGACATTCGTTCGTCCCTGGAAATAAATTCTGAGTCAAGATACATCCCTTCAGCCTCCGGTAACGACTCCTCGACATAGTCAATTTCTCGCTGGTCAGAACCACCAGGAACGGCTTGTGCCTGTTTCTCAAACTCAACATCCGGAGAGGGTAAAGTGCCTGAGGCCGACAAGACTTCTACGTCCTTTGAATTACATCCAAAGTTCAAATGAATCTAATCATCCTCGTCAACGAGGATGGGACAGTTATCATCGGCATCTTCAAAAATGAAATCAAGGTCATTCTCGCTATCATAGAGTGGCATAGCCATATGGATCTGTATGATAAGGAATCCAACACTTTAAGAAAGTGTTTCGCAGAGATCACCATAGTCGGTGCTAGCTATCAACGATCAAAAAGTATGATCCCTGAACTTACAACTTATTTAATATTGGTACCAGGTTTCCAATGCAATATCATAGAGAGAATTCATAGAATGACTATGCCACGAGAAAGAGACAAAGAGGCAAAAGATTTTATTCAGGTTCAAGCCCTCAAAAGATGAGTAATAGCCCTACATTTTGTTTGTGTTGTATTATGAGTATCTCCAGTATAAACAAGATCATTGAGATCTAAAAAGTAAGAGTCTCTGTCAAGATAGAATGAGAAAATCCCCCCATTCCTGAGATATAAGATAATATAGATCTTGAAAGGGAACCAATTGCTTCATAACCATTGATAGAAATTATCATCAGTTATTATTCTAAGAAACATTTATTGAGGTGGTTAACAGTAAACCACCTCAAACCGCCTTAAGTAATAACCGCACAAAGTAGTTACTAAATACGTGCACTTTCTACCCGGAGACCGCGGCATCATATTCCTTCGACCAAAGACTCTTGCTTTTGGGTGAGGCACTCCTCATGACCAAACAGATTGGTCGTAAGCATCTCAGCCTAAAAGAAGCTTGTTTGAAGGTACGAATTAGTGGGAGTGGGTCCCACCATTCTACGCTTTTTCAATCAAGGATGAAATACATATCCTTGACAGGTACATATAGCATTGTCGACGATTGGAACAAGGTTCCAAGTCGAACTTACACGAGTTTTGTTTGTTTAGTAGGGAAGCAATTTCTAGCAATCACCAAGGAATTAACATAAATATGGAGTCACAGAGACACAAAGTTTATACATGTTTGGGCCCTCGTAGACTGAGTAAAAACCCTACTCCTGTTGTGTTTTCATTATGACTATAATGGAATACAAGATGTTTCTTTTACACGACCTCTTTGTCTGTCCCTTCTAACCTTCCACCAAGCCCCTTTTATAGTTTACCAAAGGGCATTGGTTGTTTCATCAAAAGGACACCCAGCGGTTGTCAACGGTTGCTGCATAGCGGTTGCCAGCGGTTGCTGTTCACCGGTTATGGACGTGCGGTTATGGATAACTGCACGTTTATCCTCATCTTCTCGATGGTTACCTTGTTAGTGAAGAGGGACTTATATTATCCTAGGAATAATCAAATCCTAAGGATTAGGGAATGGTTATGGTTGATGGTAATATAACCGCATAATCTTTAGTCTGTGGTCGGTAAGTCTCGACCAAACCTTCTAGGTTTAACATGACTCTCCAATAATTTGGTTGCGTACTGATTGCAAGCATTAATTGGTATTGACTTTGTCTCCACGACCAGGATGACCGCGAGTAGATGTCTCCACGACCATAGTACTTGCGGGTAATGTAGTATATGAGACCATAGAGTTCCATGACCACAAATATTGAGACCATGGGAAAATAAACATCAGTGGTGGATTATGTCCAGAATATCTTAAACCATCCCATTATCTCTTTCCTTAGTCTCTGGGACCATGAAAAGGCACAAACAAGTAACTTAAGCTTCTTTCTGTGGTTTCCTGCGACCATAGAAAGGCATGGGTGACTAACTCGGTCAATAATCTTCATCAGCTAGCCCCCGAATTTGAAATGACAAGGCTTTTTTAAAAGCAATTCTTTGGATTATAAAAGGCACCTTTTCATTTTGGATTCTAACAAGTCTCAAGAAAAACTTTGAGTACGCCCATCAAATCCATTAGGGAGAGCATTAAATGCAAGGGACTCGCACAGTGGTTAAAAAGCCATCTCCTGTGAAATGTGACTCACAGTTGAGAACTCAAAAACTCTCTTTTGAAACCTTGCTCTGTTCGCCTTCAAACTTTCTTCAAGTCCTTCCTTTTTCTGCAATCTCAAGCCAATGGCGTCCTAGAGCCATTCTCAGCACTGCACAGTCGAGAACTTGTTGGCTTTGGAAGAGGAGGAATTTCTCCCCTCGAGATTATTAATCCCATGGTGCCCTACCAAAGATGAGGAAGAACCCTAGTTGTGCAAGAAGGCGAACTGGTGGTTTTTGAAGACTTCTTGCGCTGTGGTTTTCATCTCCCGGAGAGCGAATTCATCTTGAACATCCTCGCACATCATGATTTGGAGTTGGTAAATCTTCACCCCAATTCCATTTTGATCCTTGTTGTTTTTCAGCATTTGTATGTGGCATTTGCTGGGGTTTTTCCGTCAGTTTTATTTTCTGGTGTGGTCGAAGAGCTCCAATGCGTCTGGGTGTGTCTACTTCCGCTTGTGGGAAAAGAAGGACTACCCAGACTTCCCTCTCCACGATTCCGTCCATGGATGGAATCTGCGATGGTTCTACTGCTCGGCCCTTGAGGAGAGCCACCTCTGGTTTGAGAATCATCGACTAGAGAATAGCATTAAGAAGAATCATGCCCTTGCACTCAATGATGAGTTGCAGAAGCAAGCCCAGGTGATTCATCACCTGGCGAATGAGGGTTTAACAGCCCGAGATATTATCCGGGACTTTATTAAGAATCGGATTAGTCCTCTGAATAAGAGGGAGCATCCTGCCTGGGAGGTGCGAACAATAGAAGATGTCACCTTGGATTACAACTAGGGTAATTTCTCTGTCTCATAGATTGGTACATTTTTCTCAATTCGTTCTGATTTTTGTTGGCTAATTGTGTTTCCTCAACATCCTTGTCTTCTTCTGAGGTTGACAGGAGGACAAATTACCTCCCGAAGTCTTATAATGTGGCCATAGAAGGCGATATCGACGTGCCAAGACCGCAAAGCATGGTCAGCGGCAGTGACGACTTTGTACAGGAGCATCGGAAGGTATTTCTTTTTCGGAAAATTTGTACATGTATAATTTTGAACATAAGTTACCAAATATAATCGTTTTGGTTTCTACAGCTGCTCAAAAGCCAAGTGGTTGGAAAGAAGCAAGCCGGCGACAATGTAGGACCCTCTAGTGGGTCTTCATCGAAGAAACTGAAGAAGACCTCTTCTGCATCCAATGGCTCAGCCACATCTAGGGCCAGAAAAACTACTCTCTCCTCAGGTGCAGCGACCACAGTGGCAGCTACGACCATGGGAGTAGTGAATGTCCCAAGTCCTATTGTGGTCAAGTCAATAGCGACCGCAAGGGTTGCTGCGGTAAGGACTCCCATCCTTCAAACTCTATCAAATACAACTAGGAATTACTTCATGGTTGTACAGGGAGAGGGAAGCGACGTGGAGGAGGAAGAAGAAACTCCTTTGTTTGTTCGGAGGAAGAGGTTCGTAGTGCTTCATGAGAAACCCTCTTCAAAGGCGCTACCCTTGCTCTTATCTCCCAAAGGTGGGGCATTGAGTTCCCGGAATTTCCTAGGACTCAGCATCAGGTAAACACTTGCTTACTTTCTAACTATGTCATATTACTTAGTTAGGAATAACCTATCCAATTATGAATTGGATGTACAGGGCTCCCTCGACCATTGCAATGTCTGCTACGCTGGTTGAAATTGAACCAATTGTAGTCGAGGAGGCGGCGACTATTATGGCAGAGACACCTACCATTAGTGAGGTTGCAGCAGTTCCAACGGCTGCAAAAGAAGGTGCTGCGACCACTGAAGTCACACCTTCGCAGGACGTCGAAAAGGACCCTGCGGCCATCATTGATGAGGTGGTCCAAAATATCCAATCCACTGAGCTCATCAATGATCGAGAAACCAAGGTCGCGGCTGCCACCATGACCATGGGGACAAGTGAACAAGTAGGAACTTCTGTTTCCACTTTGGTTGAGAAATCTGTACCTCCCTCCTATTTGGGAGAGCAAGGAGAGGAGAGGCTAGAAGAAATGGCCATTCAACCCGCCGAAATCCAACGCCCTGCCCTGGAAGTGAATCTTCAATCTCAGAAAACTAGGCAGGTGTGGAATAACTTGGCTTCTACCAGGCAAGCTGCTGGTTTTGAGGACCTTGATGAGAGGTTCCTCGAAGAGTTTTTAGTGGTAAGTAAAATCTTTACCCCATAACCTCAAATGTTTATCTGAGAATTATCTTCAGATACCTTTTCTTTTATTCTTTTTAGAGCACTACTCGCAGCGCGACCAGAATCGGCTTGCTGGTGAAGAAGTTTAAGGTCGCACAAGCAGAGTGCACCAAGTTAAAGCAGTAAGTTCCTTGCTTTAAATTCAATTCTTAGTGAACTTGAACAATAATTCTTGTGGTTGTAGGGAAAACTCTGCTTTAATAAAGGAGGCTGCCAATGAGTGCAACAATAGGGAAGTTGCCATGGCTGAAGCCTAGAGGGTGGACAACGCAAAACCTGCTGAAGCCCTGGCGACCTTGGAGCAGAAGACAACATTATGCAATTCTCTCCAAGGGGAATCTGAGCGCCTCCGATTGGTCTGCAATCAACTGTGAACCAATGTGGATAGTAAGTTCATTTTGGCAGGAATTTACATTGCCTCTATGAACTTTTTATGAACAAATTCAATTGAATTTGTTTCTTCCTCTACTCAGAGCAAAGAGAGGAGAACTTCCAGTTGGTTGAAGACAAGAACTACTTCGAGTAGAAGTACATCGAGCAAGGAAATGAACTCAATAAACTTCATACTGTCGTCAACCGCTACAAGGCGGCCAGTGAGAAAGCCAGGGAGACCGCAAAGCTCACCCTTAATGAAAAGGGCGCCTTGGAAACAATCAGCAAGAGCTGTGGTCTCATTGAGAAGAATACCCTCGCAAACCTGAGGGAAGTTGTGGATGTTATCGATCCTAAGAAGTATTATTTATCCCTTAGTGAGTCCTACAACCTAGTAGCGGCTGAAGCTAATTCCCTGGTCGCAAATATCCCAGAATTTGCAAGGAAGCACAAGGAGGTACTAAAGACCGATGTCGGTGTTGTAGCCTCTGCCATCCTCTGCAAACTTAGGCATCACCATGGTCCGAATTTAAATCTAAATCGAGCGGCAGAAGATGTGGCTTTCGACAGCAAGGATCAGTTGAGCGTGACCATGGCTGAGGTCAAGCCTTTAGTAGATAAATTATTACGCGACCTCGACCTTGCTTGATGTATCACCTCTCATTGTAATTTTTGTGAAAATGACAATGGAAATGGAAATATTCACTTGGTTTATTGAAGTCTTTGTACCTTGCAAATACATATGGTTAGCAGAAAAATGAATGATAAGAAATGTAAAGTACTTAGTATTCTGACTTAATGCTATAGTTATATTCCCCTAGCCCCCTCCTGTGATCACTAATACTAAAGACATAGTATAGTGGTCGCGGGATAATTAACCTGGATTAAGAAGACTATGGCTTGAATGATCAGAAACATACTAGTAAGTCTCTTATGCATTAAGAAACGGCTTAGAAAGAGATTTCTTAACTAGAGGCGATCATAAGGTCGCAGGGATAAACAGCTTAGTACAAATGCATAAGTTTTTGCTAACTTATAGCCACTCGGATGATTAGAAACATGCTAGTAAGTCCCTTACACATTAAGAAACAACTTGAAAAGGGATGTCTTAACTAAATGCGACCATGAGCTCGGCTAATGAATCCATTTAAACATCATAGTAAGGCACTTATTGCGACCAGCCCCCGAGCGTGGCACGAGAAAAGAGTAAGGCTGAAAATGGGAATGCAACCATAACATAGAGTGAAAACAGTACTTATTGATAAGAAATTTATAATGAGAATGGAAAAACTTACACATAAAATTTACGCAATTGGTCTATGTTCCAAGCGTTTGATAAAATTCTCCTGTCTTCCATAGCTAATCGAGCCAATCCTGGTCGCGTCATGGAGACCACAATGTAGGGACCTTCCCACTGAGGTGAGAATTTGTTGTGACCAGACTGGTTTTGGATTTTATTTCTCAAAACCAAATCCCCCCACATTTAGCGTACGTGGTCGCACTCATTTACTGTGGTATTTACGCAAAGCTTATAAATACGCTACTGAGTGAATTAGTGCTTTATCGCGCTTCTCCTCAAGAAGAGCAATGTCATCTTCGTGTTTTTCACTTTGATTTATGACATCTAAGTGATCCACACGAGCAGAACCAATTTTAATCTCAATTGGAAACATGGCTTCTGCATTGTAAACTAGTTGGAAAGGTGTCTTGCCTATAGCCCTACTAGACGTAGTGCGCAATGCCCATAGAATGGAGTAGAATTCTTCTACCCAAGCCCCCGAGCGTAACTTAAGGCGGTCAAAAACATGTTTATTTATCCCCTATATTATCTGCCCATTGGCACGTTCAACTGCACCATTACTTTGTGGATGAATAACGGATGAGAAACAAATTTTAGTCCCAATATGATCGCAATAGTCTAGAAAAAGACCACTAATAAATTGGGATCCATTATCTGTAATAAGTAGACTTGGAACACCAAATCGTATTGCAATGTTCTTTTGAAAGAACTTCTTCACTACTGTGGCGGTAATACTTTGGACTGGTTCAGCCTCAATCCATTTAGTAAACGTATCAATGACTACGAACAAAAACCTGTATCCATTGATAGCTTGGGGCATATGACCCACAATATCTATTCCCCATGTGGCAAATGGCCAAGCTAAGGGAATAGTTTGTAATGCGTATGCTGACTGGTAAACCTACCGAGCATGAAATTGACACCATGGGCAAGTCTTGACCAATTGCATGGCATCATTAAGTATTGTTCGCCAGTAATAACCTTGCCAGAAGCTTTTCCGACCAGCGTTAGATAGGAAGCATGCGCACCGCACATGCCTCCATGAATCTCTATCAGAAGGGATTTGCCATCTTCTTGAGGTATACAGCACAAAAGCACTCCTTGAGCACCTTTTTTGTACATGGTTCCTTCGACTAGTTTGTACATTCACACTTTTCTAACTAACTGTTCACTCTCGGTTTCGTCCTCGGGCAAGGTCCCAATCCGCTTCATGCTTGAGGGCGGCGATGTTAGTCATCACCTCTGGTGCCTCTGCGATGGTCGCAATTGAGGGCTTTTTTAAGTGCTCAATGAACACTGCTGCCGAAGCGGATGCACGTGAGGAACCAATCTTTGACAATTGGTCTGCGATAATATTCTCTTTGTGGAACAAATTGGACTTCAAAATTACTGAAGTATTTTTCCAATTTCCTCACTTCGTTTAGGTATGGAGCCATTGTCTCGAAGGAACATTCATATTCTTTATTAACCAGGTTTATGACTAGCTATGAATCTCCCTTCATGACTAATCAATGGACTTCAAGGGATTTGGCTGCTCGAAGCCCCGCTAGAAGACCTTCATACTCTACTACATTATTTGTAACAACAAGTGTAATTGTACAACATACTGGAGTTGGTCGCCCTGGGGCGTAATTAAGACAGCTCAAGCCCTCAAGTTTGTAAAACCTCAAGAGCCATCAAAATACATCGTCCAGTGGTCGATATTTTCTAAATCCGCAGGTTCTTGCGCAAGTGGTTCGAGATTAATCCACTCGACCATGCAATCAGCAAGAATTTGGGATTTGATGGCAGTCCAGGCCGTGAAATGGAAATCAAATGCTCCAAGCTTAACCGCCAATTTTGCAACTTGACTTGTTGCCTCCGGGTTACGGAGAATATCCCCTAGGGGAAGGATGAAGGGACAGTAATATTGTGTAGTTGAAAGTAATGTCGCAGCTTCCTTGAAGCCATTAAGAGAGCATAAAATAATTTTTTGACCTCAGGGTATCTCTCCTTTGGCCCATTCAATACTTCACTTACATAATAAACTGTTTGTTGCACACCTTCCCTCTCCGCGACCATAACAGCACTGACCGCATGAGGGGTAGCAGCCAAGTAGATTAACAATGATTCTCCCAAAATTGAGGAAACCAGTATTGGAGCACTGGTGAGATATGTTTTAATTTTCTGAAATGCTTTATTAGATTCATCCGACCATTGGAAACCATTGTGCTTACGTAGAACCTTAAAGAAAGGTAATCCACGTTCGCCCAACCTCAAAATGAAATGACTTAAAGCCACCATTCGACCGATTAGGGTTTGTACCTCCTTCGTGGTTGAAGGAGGTCACATCTGCTCAAGGGGCTGAATTTTCTCATGGTTTCCTCAATGCCTCGTGAACAAACAAGGAAACCCAAAAGTTTACCAGAAGAAACTCCAAAGGAGCACTTTTCAGGATTCAACTTTACTCCATGTTTATTCAAATTACAAAAAGTTTCAACCAAATCATCTACATAACTAGAGCTTTTCAATCTCTTTACAACCAAATCATCAACATAAGTTTCTAAATTACGCCCTAATTGAGATTGAAAGGCCTTCTACATCAAGCGCTGGTATGTGCAACCAGCATTCTTAAGCCCAAATGGCATTCTAATGTAGCAGTATGTGCCAAATGGTGTGATGAAGACAGTTTTCTCTTCATCTACTTCTGCCATGCTAATTTGATGGTACCCTGAGTAGGCATCCAGGAAGCTCATCAGTTCACAACGCACTGTTGAATCGACCAACTGATCAATACGGGGAAGTGGAAAACATCCTTCGGGCAGGCAGTATTTAGATTGGTGTAATTAATGCACATATGCCACTTACCATTAGATTTTAGGACCATGACCGGGCTTGCGAGCCATTCTGGATGGTCAACCTTGTGAATAAAGCCAGCTTCTTGGAGTTTATCTAACTTTGAACGAATGGCTTCTCTCCGATCAGAGGCAAAGCGTCTGAGCTTTTGCTTTATTGGTCGCTATCCAGGCTGAATAGCTAGCCTGTGCTCGATCACTTCTCTTGGGACTCCAGGCATGTCAGATGGTTTCCACGCAAACACATCTGCATTAGCATGGAGGAAAGTGATGAGTGTAAATTCCTATTTGTCATCCAGTTCTAACCCAATCCGAACAGTTCTGGATGGGTCGTCTGGGAATAAAGGAATTTGTTTGAGTTTTTCATCTGGTTGTGGGGTTACCTTGACCGCATCTGGTTCTTTGATTTTGATCGCAGCCTTAACATCCCGAAGGGGAAGCTAATCGACCAATTCCAGGGATATGCGATCACAAGTAAGGGCCGTGCTCTGACTACCTCTGACTGTGATCACACCTTTTGGTCCTGGCACCTTGACGCATTGATAAGCATAATGCGTTGCTGCCGTAAATTTGGCAAGTGAGGGCCTACCAAGAATTACATTATATGCCAAATCACAGTCAATTACATCAAAAGTAATCAAGTCTGTTCGAAAGTTCTCTGGTTCTCCGAGCATTACCGGCAGTACCACTTAGACGATAGGACCAGGAATAATCCCAAAAAAAGGGGTGCACCACCGGTTTGATTCTTGAACGAGGGATTTGCATCTTGTCAAGAGTTCTCACCAAGAGTAGGTCAGGAGAACTACCTCCATCGACCAAAACCCTACCCACTTTCAGATTACTAATCGTGGGGGATATGACCAAAGGAAGTCACCGTGGTTGCGAAAGTCCTTTGGGGCAATCTTCTCGGCTGAAGGTCAGGGATGTCTCCAACCAACAGGGATATTGAGGCTCTCCTAGGGGAGCTTCAACATTATTCACCTCTCGGCGGACGGACTTAAAATGACGCTTGGAAAAATAGGATGAAGAACCACAAAAAATGGCACTAACATGATTATGTGGTACCTGGTATGGCATGTCCTCATCTCCATCAGCGTCCTTATTCTCACTAGGTTGCCCCTTTTCTGGTATTGTAGGCATAGGTGCTTTACCTTGGTAAAACTCTTCCATGTGCTTTAACCAGTTGCGGTAATTATTGAGATCGTGTCCTAGAAGTCCATGCAGCGGACACCATTTCTTGTCTCCCTGTGAGTTATTCTGCTTTCCTGCATGGTCGCTAGAGCGTCCACCAAAAGAAGGCTTGTTATTCTTATATGGAGCTTTGTTACCTTTATCCTACAATCATTTTTCCATGTTTGAGACCTTTTGGAATTGGTCAGCTCCATCTTTCTTCAACTTTTTGAACTCCCCCCCTCAGATGGTCCAAACTTCTTGCTAGAACCATCTTTCTTGTCGGAGTTGAGACCAGGCTAGGGAGGTAAGTCACCCTTGTCAACCATTCTATTCCATTCTACAGTTTTGGCTGCGTCAGAATAGCGATTAGCCATGTCGAAAAGTTCTGACACTGATCTCGGTGGATGAATGCTAAGGTCCTCCATGAATCTTCGGTATCGAACGCCATGCTTGAAAGCTCTTATTACTGAATTGTCAGAGATGTTACAGATAGTATTTATTACACCCACAAACCTCTTGACAAATTGCTAGACGGTCTCGGTCGAAGTCTGGCGCAAGCAATGAAGATCGTCCTCTTTGCCAGGCTTCTCATAACAATTCTGGAAATTGTAGAGGATAGCATCACACAACATTTCTCAATTATAAATTGATCCTTCTGGCTGGTTGAATAGCCAGGTCTGTGCTGGACCTTCGAGGACCATTAGCAAATAGTTTGTGTAACATCCTGGGTTTAAGGGTAAAAATTTCCTTTTTCATAAAAAGTCATGCATGCATATGTTTTATTAAGAACCAGCAAATCAGTTCATATTCACTCTTCCCTAAGCCCAAAAATCTCGAAAATCTTCACTATGGGCTCAAATCAAGATCAGACTATCCAGATATAGCCTACTAATCATCTTGAGTAGAAAAACCTTTAGAAGCCAGAACAAATTTGACCTCTAACACCTAGAATCATCAATCTCAATCTGTTTTCGAAAACAAAATTATTCTGAATTACCCTAAATACTCTGAAATTCCAAAAGCCGATTTGATCAAATTTTGACCTGGTCTAGATCAAATTATTTTAGGATTATGATCCAGGGTATGCCAATACCTTAATTCAAAAAGTTGGCAGCAGAACTTCATCATTCAGATCATTTTCGCAAATCAGTGCAGAAGTAGTATAGATTAGTCCTTTTTAGATTCTCCAAAAGCCTGGAAAGGCTAACGGCCACAAATCAACACTAAATCTTAATTTGACTCAAGGGATATCTCCCATACACTATTCAATATAGAATCTTCTTCTATGAGAATCTCAGAATCTTATCCTAGGTCTCAGATATTCGACTTCAACAAAACCCACGTTCTAAATACCCTAAATACCCTATTTTCGTTTAGTTCAAAATCTGACCAAAAGTTCCAAATTTTGTCAAATGCCTTTCCTAAATGAGTTAAATGAGCCACACTGGTAAAATTAAATTCAGCTTTAATAAAATATTTCACAAAATTTACAATTCAGTCCAAAATTTTTTAGAAATTTTGTTTCAGTCCAATCCCAAATTCAACTCAACCGACACGTTTTGAACTGAGTGCCACCTTGATTCTTGCTGCCGGTGAAGTCCACCCGTCGCCAGTACGTGTGACCGTTTGAACCTGCATGTTGTACACACGTACACGCCGGAGCAAGCCACAGTGGCAGCAGCAACGACCAGCAGACCCACCACGCGCAACAATGAGGAGCTGTCAGAAGCCTCGTGCCACGATGATGCCAGCCTGGGGCCAACTCGTCACCTCCGCCTGTGCACTAGCCAGGACCAAGTTACAAGATGCCAACCGTTCTGACAAAGCGGAAGGTGCCGCCTGTACGCCATCCCGTCGTCGCCGCTGTTTGCTCCCGCCCAGTCGCTTCAGCAGCACAAGTTCCACTGTTGCCAACCACGCAATCTCCATTCTGTGGCAATTTAAGGTCTCTTGTGACCAGCTTCATCTTCATACAATCCAGAACCCAGTTAAACCGCTGTCCAACTCGTCTTCTTCTACATCTCCGGTGAGCCGCCAAGGAGGGAGACGACGACCGGGTGCGCCGTTGCACCAATCTTCAAATTGACTCAACTGGTGATGAGGGCATCACAAGCTCAGATATGAACAAGGCTCCATCCACTCCTTCCACTCCTTCCACTACTTCATCACCACCACGAGAAGATCAAGGAGAACGGTGAGTCGGCATGAATCCATGTGCCAAGCCATTCACTACAACCACCCCGAAGGATCAGCGAGCTACATCAAAGGTGGAGCAACCCACGACGCATGAAGCCCAGCCCAAGATCAGGCCCAACTCGTCCGCGAGTCCAGCTCGGCCATCCAACAGCAGTCCAACTTCAAACGGATACCCAAGCCACGTATAGAGTCCGTTTGGGGCAAATGAGTACTTCACGGAAAAGCCCACGACGAAACCTTTCCAATGGGATTGGTTCCACAGCCAAATTCCTTCTGGATCATCCAAAATAAACGAAAACATCCATAGACAGAACCTGCCGGGTGCCGCACACCTCCACTTTGGGCCCGTACCCCTAGGGTTTCACGTCACCTCCTTGGCCGCCACCCCTGTTACATATGGCTGTCACCCTTCCCGTTCTTACTTAGGTTTTTTTTAGATTAGTTTCCCCAAGTGTGAAACTTCATCCTTGTGTTCTTGTGTCGACTAGACCAACAACTACAAGTTACACAACCTCAAATTTATCATGTGCTTCATCCATATTTGCAATTTCAGATTGCTTTTATGTTTTGCTTGCTTGTTCTTCGGTTGCTTGCAGGAATCGATCCTCGTGATTAGGTCAGCCACATCTTGGTATGGTTGATAACGACTCGTGAGTGTGGTTTAGTGATTGCCAGGGCGTCCAGTCTTGTTTGGTTGATAGCCGGATCACCAAGGTCACTCTCCATCAAATTGAAGTTATCCCTCTCACCAGAAGATCGAGCATACGTGTCTTCATCAACTGGTATGTGTCTATTTCCCATCTTCTTATTCCTTAGCAAGCAATTTGTCTCTGGTGAGCTGTATCGTCGGTGATAGCCGGAATTTGATTTTGCCCTGTTCCAGCTATCAGACTTAGTCCAGTCCAAATTAGCATCCCTTTTAGTAGAGAAAATCGATCACTAGAAGCCCCTTGAACAATCCTGTTCAATCACAATTTGAATTTAACCTGTAATTGAAGATTCCCTGTTCTTCATGCGCTACCGTGGATGGCTCACGCCACTCACACCTCGTCGTGTTTTCGACCAAATTGACTACACCCACACGTTCCTTGGATCCCATAGATAGTGTAGCAACCACCAATAGTGCAGCATTGTTCTAAATTGTGAATGCCCCTTTTTGACCGTCGTTCTCAAGTCCAACCGTAATGCCGGCGAGCCCCAAAACACCATTGCAACCAAATTCCCCTCTCCAGAACCATCAGCACTGCTCCAAGAGCAAAAGCCCTCGATCAATTTCTAGTTTCTTCAACTGTAGTTCTTTGTCACCATAACTCACCTCTGGTTCTCAAAGCTGACAAGTTCAAACTCGCTGTTCGTCGCTGTCCAGCCACCGTATTCGATTATCCTAGCCAGCAGCATCATTTCCACCTCGCCTACACGATTGGCAAAGTTGGCGAAGATATGCACGCATGGATTGACCAGACGCGGTAAACCTAGAAATCGACAGTACTCTGTCATACAAATTCACTGTGTCAGGGACTTAGCTGCAAATTCCTTGATTCCCTAGACTTTTCTGTAAAAACCAGTTTGTCAATTAATTACCTTGTTCCATTGTACACCTAATGCCTTAAACCAAACTTGTTACGACAACTAAAAATCTTCTAAACCATGCCTATGCCATCCATTGACATTGTCAGGCCGCGAACCGAATGTCAACCAGCAGACATTCGTTGCATTTTAGCAAACTAGCCGCAAACCGAACATCAAGATTTATGCCTTGAAATCCTAAGAGCCCCTAACATCCAACCTTAGTCCAAATTCTATAAATTCTAGGGTTCCGACCCAGTTTCAGCTTTCAAACCCAGTCCACTTCAGCATCTCCAAGTTCATTTCTTTTAAGAGCATACCTGCATATAGATCATAAAGCATTTAAAATAGTTAGTGATCATTCTGTGTTTGAATTGTTGCTGAGTAGATCCCGAGACAGAGTTCAAGGACGTCACCACCAACACAACACCAACAGCTGATTCTTACGAAGCGGAAGGCAAGTTATATCCTTGCACATCTTGAACCTATATTTTATGAATTGATATGATATTGCCTTGGCTATAAGCAGTAGTGCATGTGATGGAATGAATAAAGTATAATTTGACAGTACTAGGCAGTATGCCGATGAAATGTGATAAGATCCGTTATAGGATGATCAAGCTGTGAGCCATAACTAATGTGTATATATGTATATGTATGTTCATAAAATAAAAACTTCAGCCTTGATGAGAATGGTATGGAATGGTGGTGTGGCACTGCTGAGTGCAGGTTTGTGGAATAGTCTAGTCACTGGCATATAAGGACTAGAACCTTGTATTGTGCTTCTAGTGGCATGAAACCGTACCAACCACGAGCCTGGTATGGGATAGGCCTGAACAAGTAGTATGCGGATCGCACATGCACCCCCACATGGATGAGTTGGAAGGAATTGTGCATGATCGGCACGGAGTGTTACTCCACACACGTGATGCACGCTGCCCCAGTAATGGGAAGAGGCTAGTCGGGGTGGGGGTATAGCCTGCCACAACTGTTGTTTCTCCGACCACAGGGACAGGGGTGAATTGTGTGTGAACCATAAATAAAGTTCTTGTTATCTCAACCTTGTCACTCGCACATGGCTATGAAGAAGGGTCTAATCATGTTGATAGGATGGGCATTGAAGTTGAGATATCTTGCAGGTAAATTGGTACCCCTTTGCAGAGTTTGAAACGTATTCGAATACTCCATACTCCCGGGTTAATAGGAGTCTGCTGTGGTGGATTCAATCCATGTCGATGTGACACAAGTATGTTTTCAAAATAAAACTTGACATAGGATAGATTAAAGACAGTATAATTCTATTTGTGAAATGACAATGTGTAGTTATGCTAATGGTAGTACAAATATGAGTTTATAAAAAGAAAGATTATTTTGCAACCTTCCACCCTTCTTTACTTAGATAGGTTCATATCATCACTATTGTATGTATATACTCTTGTATACTATGGCTTGCTGAGTACGTAAGTACTCACCCTTGCAATCTATTATCCAATAGATGGAGTGCTCCTTGATCAAGGCGAATGCTTGGAGAACTTTTTGGAACCAGAAGGAGGAGAGCCGGTTCCACCCGAGCCCTGAAGTGTGTTGCTCTGCTTTCAACTTCTTGCTGTGGGGGTTCACCTAGCTTCCGACGAGTAGTAGATGTTTTGCCTGACACCAGACTTATATATGCCAGCAGTACTTATCGCCTAAAGTACTATGTAAATTAATCTACTGCAATGTACTCCTATGCATGACTTATCCTGGGAAGTCAGTTGGTATGTATGTATGGGACCAGCTACAGCGAACTGGGTCCCCACGGGAGTAATAGTGGTCCCCAAGGAGGGCCCACACGCCACAGTTTGCCATCAACCATTCGTTTCCTCCTGCTGCCTGGATAGCACTAACATAAATCTGGAGGAACTCGGATGGATTTTGGGTTCCATCGAATCGCTCGATCATGCTAGGCTTACATTTGTCTGGCCAAACTACTGCTCGTAGTCCTTGCAAGAAAGCCTTACAGCCCACGTATGAAGTATGTGGCTGTCGATCATCGCGACCATCACCGTGGTCGTAGGAAGAGTTGGCATGAGGGGCTTCACGGCATGCTTGGAGATCCGGGTGGATCTTCAGGTCGAATATGGAAGTCGACTTCGAAAAGGATATGCGACCTTGGAAAGAGTTCGCGACCTCAGAAAGGATTCAGGACCTCGATTTGATCTCTGGTCAGAATTGTATTCCAAGCCATATATATATATATAACTAAGTCCTATATGATTAGGTTTAGTTAGTTGTCCGAGTCAAATACGTTTAGGTTATTGAGTCTGATACGTATTCATACGATTGGACTATAAATACTTTGTAATAGTTTTAGTTTAGATCATCGAGTTATCTAGCACACAGGCATAGACCTTATAGTTCATTGATTGATGTAGGCGAGTGCATTGTAACATTCGACGTGTACAAGATCTGTCTTTTCAATAAAGAGTTGTGCTATCTTTTGAACTGTGTTTCAATCAACTTGGGTTTCGGTACTTCTGAGTAAGATCCCGTTATTCCGCATATTAGCCTCTGGTCGATTATAGACGAAGCCTATCTATATCTCAAACAGAGCAATTAGCATCAGATAAGTCTAGTCAAAAATGTGGTCTAGGTCTTAATCTGATGAAGTTGGTATCAAAGCCACTATCTTGTCCTGTGGATGGTGAAGACTCACCAGGGTTACAAAACCTTCGGTGAAACTCCACGCGATCATTCGACGGTTCCTACAGTCGCATCTCCAAAGATGTCTGACGATACCTCCATTCAAGCTACCTTAGCCGATCAAGTGGATAAGCTTTCCACCGACATGGATACCATGCTTGCTTGGATTAAGTAGCAGGCCATGGCTGTACCTTCTGAAGTTGATGCTTCAAAAGGCAAGATTAAAGGTGTGAAGATTGGTGAAGACTTGCGCAGGCCAGACGAAGATGAAGATGATGACAACCATAAGACCGGCGACCTCACCAACACCTCCTTAGCTGTCGGATCTTTCAAGGTCGAAGCTAAGGTTGATATACCCATATATGATGGGGTGATCGATGCCGAGAAACTGGATTCTTTGATCGACCAGTTTGAGACCTACTTTGACATACGAGGGTTCAGTAGTGCTCAAAAGGTGAAATTCGGACCTTTGAAGATGAAGGACCATGCCAAGACATGGTGGAAGGCCCTTGTCATCAGTGGTGAAGCTGAAGACCTTGCGTGGGGTCAGTTCAAACGACTCCTACGAGAAGAATTCTACCCGATGGGTTATCTCAAGGAGAGATAGGATCGTTGGCACAGATTGTATCAGCGTCGCGATCAATTCGTCCAGGATTATATGATGGAGTTTTGGAGACAAGCAATGATCATTGGCATCTCACTCTCTGATCCTCAGGTGTTTCAAAAATACACACCTAGACTTCAGAAATTGATCAGTGCTAAGCTAAGCCTATTCGGTGTTCAGAACACAAAGGAGAATTTGATCTCGTCAAAAGGAAAGTTGAGTCCAAAGAAGAGTACTCCGAAGTCTAGTACGAGCATCTCCTATGACCATTGTCATGTTGCTGGGCATACAAAGGATAAGTTCTATAAACTCCATCCTAAGCTTTGACCAAAGAGAAACAGACCAATGAAAAGAATAGCTACAGCTACTACGGCCACACCCGAAGGAGTTGTCCGTGTGAATTCGATCGATGAGGCGGATACGACCTTGTCTCTGATGGTAATTCTGAAGGAGAAAGGTCCGGATTCATCTAACGACCATCACTCAATGAAGGACTTGTTCACTATCAACATCCATGTGAAGCACGAAGTGGTCACAGCAATATTCGATCTCGGAAGTCAGAAGAATTTGGTTTCCGCTGGACTGGTTCGACAACTTGGTTTGAAGACGACCACACACCCGTGACCGTATCCACTGGGTTTGTTTACATCTGACATGAACCAATAGATTACAAGTCAATGCGTGTTGAAGTTTGAGATCTCTGCTCGATATATCGATGAGGTGCAATGCAACGTTGTTCCTATTGATATCTATCAGCTGATCTTTGGGAGTCCGTTCTTGATCTGGGTGGATCTCAGGTTGAGTTTAGAACAGATTCGTCACCACGAAAAGGAGCGCTACCTTGGAAAGGTTTGTGACCTTGGGAAGGATTCAATCTCTAGTCAGAATTGTAGTCCGATTCAAATATATATAACTAAGTCTTATATGTTAGGTTTAGTTAGTGTCCGAGTCTAATACATTTAGGTTATTGAGTTTGATACGTATTCATACGATTGGACAATAAATACTTTGTAATAGGTCTAGTTTAGATCATCGAATCAAAGAGCCATAGAACTTATTTAAGTCTTAAACACTTATAGTTCATTGACCGATGTAGGCGAGTGCATCCTAACGTTCGATGTGCAGAAGATCCCTCTCTGAAATAAAGAGCGTGATATCTTTTGAACTGTGTTTTTGATCAACCTTTGGGTTTCAGTATTTCTGAGTAAGATCAGGTATTCCGCATTTTGATCGAGTATAGTCAAAACCCCGCTATACTTCAATCAGAGCAATCAGCATCAAAGCGGATCTAGTCCAAACTTGGTCTAGGTCTCAATCTGATCAAGTTGGTATCAGAGAAACTATCCTGTCCTGTGGATGGTGAAGACTCGCCAGGGTTACAAAACTTCTGGTGAAACTCCAAGCAATCAATCGACGGATCCTACAGTCGCGTCTCTGAAGATGTTTAACGATACCTCTGTTCAAGCTAACCTAGCCAAGCAAGTCGCTAAGCTCTCCACCGACATGGATATCATGCTTGCTTGGATTAAGCAGCAGGCCATGGCTGTACCTTCTGAAGTTGATGCTTCAAAAGGCAAGGTTAAGGGTGTAAAGACTGGTGAAGGCTTGCGCAGGGCAGACGAAGATGAAGACGAAGACGATCATAAGACCAACGACCTCACCAACAACTCCTTAGTTGTCGAATCTTTCAAGGTCGAAGCAAAGCTTGATATACCCATATATGATGGGGTGATCGATGCCAAAAAGTTGGATTCTTGGATCGACCAGCTTGAGACCTACTTTGACCTAAAAGGGTTCAGTTCTCTTGAAAGGTGAAGTTTGGACCTTTGAAGATGAAGAACCACGCCAAAACATGGTGGAAGGCCCTTTTCGCTAGTGGTGAAGCTGATGACCTTGCGTGGGGTCAATTCAAACGACTCTGGTGACAAGAACCCAATGGGTTATCTCGAGGAGAGATGGGATCATTGGCACAGATTATACAAACGGCGCAGCCAATCTGTTCAGGATTACACGACAGAATTCCGAAGACAAGCAATGGGTCATTGGCATCTCACTCTATGATCCTCAAGTGTTCCCAAAATACACGTCCGGACTTCAGAAATCGATCAGTGCTGA
Source organism: Pharus latifolius (assembly GCA_019359835.1). Lineage (NCBI taxonomy): Eukaryota > Viridiplantae > Streptophyta > Magnoliopsida > Poales > Poaceae > Pharus > Pharus latifolius. The sequence goes on from CM033323.1 coordinate 71,010,082, forward strand.
ATTGAGCCTGTTTAGTGTCCAAGACATCGCGACCATGAGCACAACTGCTATGGCCATCGAGAAGAAGAACAAATCCCGCAGCAACAAAAGCACGAAGGAGAATGTGACCTCGACAAAAAGAAAGCCGAGTCCGCAAAAGAACGCTTCGAAAACGGGCACGGTGCCTTTTGCAAGCATTGTCAAGTCGCGGGACATACTAAGGATAAATGCTACAAGCTTCCTCCTGAGCTTTGACCAAAGAGAAATGGACCAGGGAAGAGAACAACTATGGCTACTACAGCTCCACATAAAGAAGGAGTTGTCTGAGTTACTTCGGTCGATGAGGCGGATACGACCTTGTCTCTGATGGCAATGCTGAAGGAGAAGGGTTCAAATTCACCTGACGACCATCACTCAACGGAGGACATTTTCACTATCAACATCCAGGTGAAGCACAAAGTGGTCGTAGCCATATTCGATCTCAGAAGTCAAAAGAATTTAGTTTTTGCTAGACTGGTTTGACAACTTGGTTTGAAGACGACCACACACCCGTGACCATATCCACTGGGTTGGTTTACATCCAACGTGAACCAATAGATTACGAGTCAGTGTGTGCTGAAGGTTGCGATCTCTGCTTGTTATATCAATGAGGTTCAATGTGACGTTGTTCTGATTGATATCTGTTAGGTGATCTTTGGGAGTCCGTTTCTGTATGATGGAGATACTCACTTCCATCCACGAGCACAAGAGTATGAGCTCACTAAAGATGAAGTTAAGTTCATGATCGGTAGAGACATCCACATCAACACCTCGAACTTGATTACCACAAATCAGGCCAAAAGAATTGTCAATGCATGTCATAAATACATGCTTGTTTTATTTGACCGGTTGGTCAAAGTGATAGTACTCGAGCAGTGTTGTCATTGGCGTGCCAAGAAGATTCTGGTCGTTTGTCGGGACTACTGGAGAAATACAGTTACCTGTTCGAGAGTACCCAGGGTTGTCCGCCGAACCGTCCGGTCGAGCACGAAATGCAGCTCATGTCCGATGCGACACTTCCCAATCTGAGTATGTATCATAACTCGGTATTGGAGAATGAAGAGATCAAAAGATAACTTGGTGAGTTACTGCATGATGATGTCATCCAACCAAGTAGTTCACCTTGTGGATCTCCTGTGGTGTTAGTGCCAAAGAAAGATGGGACTTGGCGTATGTGCATCGACTACCGAGCACTGAACAAGATCACCATCAAGACTGGTACCCCCTTCCTTGTATTGACCACAGGTTAGACCAATTGAAGCATGCTGCTCTCTTCTTGAAATTGGATCTAAAGTCAGGGTATCATCAAGTCAGCATCCGAGAGGAGGATACATGGAAAACCGCATTCAAAACACGACAAGGTCTGTTCGAATGGCTGGTCATGCCGTTTGGTCTCCGCAATGCCCCGACTACTTTCATGCGTCTTATGAATGACGTATTGTGACACTTCATCGACAACTTTGTGATCGTTTACCTCGATGATATACCAGTCTATAGTCGTTCGTGGGACGAGCACCTCATTCATGTCGAAAAGATGTTCGAACAGCTTCGACAACATCGACTTCGCCTCAACCGTAAGAAGTACGAGTTCAGCCAGCAAACACTATTGTACCTAGGATTCATGGCTGGCGTACCGAGAAGATTCTGTTCATTTGTCGAGACTGCTGGAGAAATATAGTGATATGTTTGAGAGCACCCAGGGTCGTTCGCTGAAACATCCAATCGAGTATGAAATATAGCTCATGTCCGATGCGATACTTCCCAATCTGAGTATGTATCGCAACTCAGTATTGGAGAATGACGAGATCAAAAGACAACTTGGTGAACTATTGAATGATGGTGTCAGCCAACCAAGTAGTTCACCTTGTGGATCTCCTGTGGTGTTGGTACCAAAGAACGATGGGACTTGGTGTATGTGCATCGACTACCGAGCACTGAACAAGATCACCATCAAGACCCGGTACCCCCTTCCTCATATTGATGACCTGTTAGACCAACTGAAGCATGCTACTATCTTCTCGAAGTTGGATCTCAAGTCAGGGTATCATCAAGTCAACATCGAGAGGAGGATACGTGGAAGACCGCGTTCAAAACACAACAAGGTCTGTTCGAATGGCTGGTCATGCCGTTTGGCCTCTGCAACGCTCTGGCTACCTTCATGCGTCTTATGAATGAGGTATTATGATAGTTCATCAATGACTTTGTGATCGTTTACGTCGATGACATACTAGTCTATAGTCGTTCGTGTAATGAGCACCTCATTCATGTCAAAAAGGTGTTTGAATAGCTTCGGCAACATTGACTTCGCCTCAACCGTAAGAAGTGCGAGTTCGGCCCACAAACACTACTGTACCTGGGATTCATGGTCGGCAATAGTACGTTGCAAATCGACCCGGATAAGATAAAAGTGATTCACAAGTGGCCTCGACCGCGAACAGTTATGGAAGTGCGTAGTTTTTTGGGAGCATGCCAATACCTTTAGAAGTTCATACGTCACTTCTCGATTGTGGCTTCCCCGTTGCATGCATTAACCAGGATCGACCAGAAGTTTGAGTGGACAAGGAAACATGAGGACACGTTTCTCATGCTGAAGAGGAAGATAAGTGAATCACCTGTGTTAGCTTTGCCGAATCTACAGAAGCCATTCGAGCTCAAAACCGATGCCTCAGGTTATGCAATGGGCGCAGTGCTCATGGAAGAAGGTCAACTGGTAACATATTACTCCGAGTTATTCCAGGGACCTCAGAAGAACTATCTGACCTACGACAAGGAGTTATGTGCACTGCATCAGGCCGTACAATATTGGTGGTGTTACCTTTTGGATAAAGAGACTATTGTCTACACCGACCACCAACCTTTGCAATATTTACAAACTCAATCGAAGCTACCGCAAGCTCGACATATGAAGTGGATGTCGTATCTGCAACAGTTCAATTTGGTGATTCAATACAAGAAGGGCGTACACAATAAAATGATTGACATGCTGTCACGACCACTAGTTATGACCCTCTTCTTATCAGCATTCATGCAGATCGAGCCCTCATGTCATGATGACTATGCCACAATGTACAGTGAAGATCCTGATTTTTGATCAGCACTGGCTGATCTCGAGACAGGGAAACCTACAGAGTTCATTCATCAAGAAAGACTTCTGTACGAAGGCAATTTACTTTGTATACCTCGTGGAGCACCTCGAGTTCAATGGCTGCAAGAAGCGCATACATCGAAGGTTACTGGTCACTTTGGGGTTACAAAGACTTTGCAAAATCTTCATTGACATGTGCTCTGGCCGCGTATGTAGCAAGATGTTGCTAGTTTTGTTCGAGGTTGTGGTTTCTACAGCATCTCGACACCGGCAAACCAAAAATTTGGTTTGTATACTCCTTTGCCACTTCCATCATGACCATGGGAAAGCATATCCATGGATTTCTTGGGAGGATTGCCTAAGACCTAACATGGCAATGACTACCTCTTTGTGGTTGTTGATCAATTCTCTAAAATGATTATTCTCATACCTTGTCGAAAGACTATCATGGGAGAAGAAGCAGCTCAGGTATTCTTTCAGCACGTTTGGACACATTTCGGACTGCCGACTTATATTGTGTCTAATCATGATACCCAGTTCATTAGTCACATTTCGCGATCACTCTGGACGATGATGCACACAAAGCTGAAGAGGAGTAACACTTTTCATCCTCAAACTGATGGTCAAACTGAGGTGGTAAATCGGACAGTCATTCATCTCTTGAGAGGATATAACTCCAAACATCCGAAGACCTGGGATGGAAGCATACCGTACCTGCAGTTTGCTTTTAATCGGGTAGTGTATGGTTCAATGGGAAAGTCACCGTTTGAGGTCTGTTTGGAATTTCTACCACAGAGTCCCTTAGACATGGAGTTTGTGATCCCTACCTCAGCGTAGAACAGCAAGGAAGCATCTGATCAGAATCGAGCACAAAAATTCCTAGAAGGTATTCAACGACTCTATGGTGAGGTTGAACAGAACTTGCTGAAAGCTCAATTCAAGTACAAGGCGTGACATGAACGACACCGAGTTGATGCTCAATTCCAAGAAGGTGATACGTATGGCTACATTTGAGTAAGGAGAGACTTAAAGGTTAAGGTAAAAAGCTTAAACCCGTCCGTTATGGTCCTTTTTGGGTCTTGCGGAAAGTTGGTACTAATGCTTGTCAGCTCGAGTTACCTCCATACATAGATATTTACTAGGTTGTCAATGTTGAACACCTCAAACTCTTTGAGCCTTCTATGCTGGATGATGAGCCAGATACCATAGTACCATCTGTTGAAGACTTAATCTATCAACGAGAAGAACCTCTACTTGACGACATGATCTTGGAGAAGAAGGTGACGACCACCCATAGTGGTACACGAGAGTCTTTTTGAATCGGACAGAAAGGTCAATGAGCACGTGCGGCAAAGTGGTACACTCGAGAAGATGGTCAAGCTCAATTTCCACATCTCTAGTTTTGATCATGGTCGCAACGGGAGTTGGCTCCTTCTCAACAGGGGAGTCTTGATCCGGGTGGATCTCATGTCGAGTTTGGCATGGATTCGCCACCACAAAATGGGGCATGACCTTGAAAAGTTTTGTGACCTTGGGAAGAATTCGATATCTAGTCAAAATTGTAGTCCGATCCAAATATATATAACTAAGTCTTATCTGTTAGGTTTAGTTAGTGTCCGAGTCTAATACGTTTAGGTTATTGAGTCTGATACGTATTCATACGATTGGATTATAAATACTTTGTAATAGGTCTAGTTTAGATCATCGAATCGAAGAGTCAAAGAACTTATTTAAGTCTTAGACACTTATAGTTCATTGATCGACGTAGGTGAGTGCGTCCTAACGTCGACATGTACAAAATCCCTCTTTAAAATAAAGAGCATGCTATCTTTTGAACGGTGTTTTTTATCAACCTTTGAGTTTCGGTATTTTTGAGTAAGATCCCGTATTCTATATTCTAATCGAGTATAGTCAAAACCTGGCTATACTTCAATCAGAGCAATTAGCATCAGAGTAGATCTAGTCCAAAACTTGGTCTAGGTCTCAATCTGATCAATTCTTGTATGATCGAGATGCTCACTTCCATCGATGAGCACAAGAGTACGAGCTTAAGTTCGTGATCAGTAGAGACATCCACGTCAATACTTCAAACTTGGTTACCGCAAATTAGGCGAAAAGAATCGTCAATGCATGTCACAAATACGTGCTTGTTATGATTCGATCAGTGGGTCAAAGTGACAGTACGCAAGCAGCGTTGTCATTGGAGTGCTGAGAAGATTCTGGTCTTTTGTCGGGACTGCTGGAGAAATACAATGGTCTGTTCAAAAGTACCTAGGGTTATCCACCGAAACGTCTAGTCGAGCACGAAATTCAGCTCGTGTCCGATGCGACACTTCCCAATCTGAGTATGTATCGCAACTCAATATTGGAGTATGACGAGATCAAAAGACAACTTGGTGAACTGTTGAATGATGGTGTCATCCAACCAAGTATTTCACCTTGTGGATCTCCTGTGGTGTTGGTACCAAAGAATGATGGGACTTGGCTTCTGTGCATCGACTACCGAGCACTGAACAAGATGACCATTAGGAACCGGTACACCCTTCCTCATATTGACAACATGCTAGACCAATTGAAGCATGCTGCTGTCTTCTCAAAATTGGATCTAAAGTTAGGGTATCATCAAGTCATCATCCGAGAGGAGGATACGTGGAAAACCTCGTTCAAAACATGACAAGGTTTGTTTGAATGGCTAGTCATGCCATTTGGTCTCTAAAACTCCCCAGCTACTTTCATGCATCTCATGAATGACAACATACTACGACAGTTCATCAATGACTTTGTGATCGTTTACGTCGACAACATACTAGTCTATAGTCGTTCGTGGGATGAGCACCTAGTTCAGGTGGAAAAGGTGTATGAATAGCTTCGGCAACATTGACTTCGCCTCAACAGTAAGAAGTGTGAGTTCGGCCAGCACACTTTACTGTACCTGGGAATTCGTGGTTGGCAACGGTACATTGCAAATTGACTCGGATAAGGTAAAAGTGATTCGCGAGTAGCCTTAACCGCGAACAGTTAGGAAGTGCGTAGTTTTGTGGGAGCATGCCAATACCTTTGGAAGTTCATACAACACTTCTTGATAGTGGCTTCTCCGTTGCATGCATTAACCAGGATCAACCAGAAGTTCAAGTGGACAGGGAAACATGAGGACACGTTTCTCTTGCTGAAGAAAAAGATCAATGAAGCACATGTATTAGCTTTTCTGAATCTGCAGAAACCATTCAAGATAGAAACTGATGCCTCCGGTTATGGAATGGGCGTAGTGCTCATGCAAGAAGGTCGACCAGTAGCATATCACTCTGAGTTATTCCAGGGAGCTCAGAAGAACGATCCGACCTACGACAAGGAGTTGTGTGCATTGTATCAGGCCGTAAAATTTTGGCGGTGTTACCTTTTGGGTAAATAGACTATTGTCCACACTGTTGGAGAATGTGCTCGCTTCTCTAGCACAATTTCAAAAATTTTACCCAAAATCCCAAGAAGCTTGCAAGCAATAGATCATAAATAAGAGATTTACCACTAGATGCGCAGATGCGACAACCCAGCAGCGGAAGAAGAGTCGATGTCGCAACCGGATTGTGACCAGCAGTGCAGCAATAACAGCCACACCTCTATAGAAGTCCACACATCCGGAGAAGGAGCACCGCGTGTTCGTGTGCTAGCACCAGCACACGCGACTAGGGTTTCACAAGATCTATCTCGTGGATGGTGCTGGCAACTAGAATAGATCAAATGATAGATGCATGCCCACCGCACCTCCTTTTATAGGGCCTTGCAGATAAGTCCTACTCAAATGCAAACCCTAATCCTAATAGTAAACTCATTACCAATAGGGGACCCATTTCGGATCCCATCCGAATTAATTCTCCAACCCGTTTAGTGTGTGACCCTGTAGGTTCGTGTATATTTGACCGCGACCTGAAACAACTTCCCGAGTCACAAGTCATAAGCGGTCCCTAGCAAGACATTATGACTACCCACATGTTCACGAAGATCATATCCGATGAACCTATATAACTTATCATGGATTATCTCTTTGCCTCACAATACCAGATTGAACTCAAGGTGAGAAACGTGTCATCCTTGAATAGCTCGGTCCTTTCTTGATCTTGTAATGGACTAACCTTTCCATGGTTGACTCTCAACTATATTCGGCACGGCCATGCACTTTCTTAGTCCAATTACATCAAGGGGCCTAGAGATATCTCTCTCAAGATATGAGAGGGGCAAATTCCATCTCAACCATTCACTTTCAACCACATAATTCATAACATATCTGTATGTCACCTTTAGACTACTCAGTTAAAAGCAGCAGTTGATAACACCAAGTATGCTACTACGCATGTATGAAACCGTGATGATCTCAGGTCCAAAGATAAACCAAAATAACTGTTAGAAACAAACTGATGACACATAAAATTTCAACAGTGTCTCAAGATGGGTCAATCCAACCAACATGTTCTCCAACATATGCCCACGACATTGACTTGATATCTCATATCCAAAATCCGTGAAACTTCACTATCAATCAATAATCATGCTGGCTTATCTTGCATTATTATTCCATGAAATGCCAAAAATCAGGGATGTTTAGAATAAGTATCACTGATCTTGTCGACAATTCATATATTATAATAAAGAGTTCCACGAACAAGTCACATACTTATTTGATCAATAAAAGTGATACTTTATTCAAGAAATGATCCGTTTGAGACCTAACCTTGGTTTTCGCACTAGGCTCGCCCAGATTCTAATATGCGGAATAATGGGATCTTACTCGGAAAAACCGAAACCCAAAGTAATTGCACAACTCTTTATTTCAAAGAGGGCTTTACACGTCGAACGTTAGGCACACTTGCCTACGTCGAAGGAACTATAAGTGTCTAAAACTCAAATAAGCTCTATGACTTTTCGATGATCTAAACTAGACCTATTACAAGGTATTTATAGTCCAATCGTATGAGTACGTATCAGACTTAGAGACCTAAACGTATTAGACTCATATAACTAATCCTAAACAGATAAACTTAGTTATACACATTCGGATCGGATTACAATTCCGAACAGGGAAACAAATTCCTTTTCATGGTCGCGAACCAATCCATGGTCGCGGACCCATATGCGATCAGGACTTGGTCGCGAAGCCGTATGCGATCAGGACTTGGTCGCGAAGCCGCATGCGATCAGGACTTGGAGATCCTCCCGGATCATGACTCCCTTGTTGAGAAGGAGCCATCCCCTGTTGCGACCTCACGATCAAACTGGAGATGTGGAAATTGGGCTTGTCCATCTTCTTTTGTGTACCACTTTGCCGCACGTGCTCGTTGATCTTTCCGACCGATTCGAAAAGTCTCCTTTGTGCCACTGCGGGTGGTAGTCACCTTCCTCTCCAGAATCACATCGTCACGTAAAGGCTCGCCTCGTTGATAGACCAAGTCTTCAACAGATGGTACTATGGTATCTGGCTCATCATCCAGCATTGAAGGCTCGAAGAGTTTGAGGTGCTCAACATTAACAACCGAGTAAATATCCATGTATGGAGGTAACTCGAGCTGACAAGCATTATTACCCACTTTCCGCAAAATCCGAAAAGGACCATAACGAATGGGTTTGAGCTTCTTACCTTCACCTTTAAGTCTCTCCTTACTCAGATGTAACCATACCATATCACCTTCTTGAAATTGCGCTTCAACTCGGTGCCGATCATGTCGCGCCTTGTACTTGAGTTGAGCTTTCAGCAAGTTCTGTTCAACCTCACGATGGAGTCGTTGAATACCTTTCAGGAACTTTTGTGCTCGATCCTGATCAGATGCTTCCTTGCTGTTCTGTGCTGAGGTAGGGATCACAAACTCCATGTCGAATGGACTTTGTGGTAGAAATCCCAAACATACCTCAAACGGCGACTTTCCAGTCGAACCATGCACGGCTCGATTAAAAGCAAACTGCAGGTACGGTATGCTTTCATCCCAGGTCTTCGGGTGCTTCGAGTTATATCCTCTCAAGAGATGAACGACTGTGCGATTAACCACCTCGGTTTGACCATCAGTTTGCGGATCAACAGCAGTACTCCTCTTTAGCTTGGTGTCCATCATCGTCCAGAGCGATCGCCAAAAGTGACTAAGGAACCGGGTATCGCGATCAGACACAATAGAAGTCGGCAGTCCGAAGTGTGTCCAAACGTGTTGAAAGAATACCCGAGCTGCCTCTTCTCCCGTGATAATCTTCCGACAAGGTATAAGAACAATCATTTTGGAGAACCGATCAACGACCACGAATAGATAGTCGTTGCTACGTCGGGTCTTAGGCAATCCTCCCAAGAAATCCATGGATATGCTCTCCCATGGTCGTGATGGAACTGGCAAAGGAGTGTACAAACCTAATTTTCGGTTTGCCGGTTTCGAGATGCTGCAGAGACCGCAGCCTCGAACAAACCTAGCCACATCTTGCTGCATACGCGGCCAGAACACATGTCGGTGAAGATTTTGCAACGTCTTTGTAACACCAAAGTGACCAGCTACCTTCGATGTGTGCGCTTCTCGTATCCATTGAGTTCGAGGTGCTCCACGAGGTATGCAAAGTAAATTTCCCTTGTACAAGAGTCCTTCTCGACGAACGAACTCTGTAGGGTTCCCTGTTTCCCCCTCAGTCAGTGCTGTTTGAAAATCAGGGTCTTCACTGTACATAGTGACATAGTCATCATGACATGATGGCTCGATCTGCATGAACACTGATAAACAGAGGGTTGTAACTGGTGGCTGCGACAACATATCCGCCAATTTGTTGTGTACGCCCTTCTTGTACTTAATCACCAGATTAAACTGCTGCAGATACGACATCCACTTCATGTGCCGAGCTTGCTGTAGCTTGGACTGAGTTTGCAAATATTGCAATGGTTGATGGTCGGTGTGGACAATCGTCTCTTTCCCCAAGAGATAACACCGCCAATGTTTCACGGCCTGATGCAGTGCGCATAACTCCTTATCATAAGTCGGGTAGTTCTTCTGAGCTCCCTGGAATAACTCGGAGTGATATGCCACTGGTCGACCTTCTTGCATGAGCACTGCGCCCATCGCATAACTTGAGGCATCGGTTTCTAGCTCGAACGGTTTCTGGAGATTCGGCAAAGCTAACACAGGCGCCTCGCTGATCTTCCTTTTCAGCAAGAGAAACGTGTCCTCATGTTTCCCTGTCCACTCGAACTTCTGATCGATCCTGGTTAATGCATGCAACGGAGAAGCCATAATCGAGAAGTGTCGGATGAACTTTCGAAGGTATTGGCATGCTCCCACAAAACTACGCACATCCGTAACTGTTCGCAGTCGCGGCCATTCGCGAATCACTTTGACCTTGTCCGGGTCGATTTGCAACGTACCGTTGCCTATTATGAATCTGAGGTAAAGTAGAGTTTGCTAACCGACCTCGCACTTCTTACGGTTGAGGCGAAGTCGATGTTGCCAAAGCTGTTCGAACACCTTTTCGACATGAATAAGGTGCTCATCCCACGAACGACTATAAACCAATATGTCGTCGAGATACACAATCACAAAGTCGTCGATGAACGGTCTCAATACGTCATTCATAAGACGCATGAAAGTTGCCGGGGCGTTGCAGAGACCAAACGGCATGACCAGCCATTCGAACAGACCTTGCCGTGTTTTGAACGCGGTCTTCCATGTATCCTCCTCTCGGATGCTGACTTGATGATATCCTGACTTAAGATCCAATTTGGAGAAGACAACAGCATGCTTCAATTGGTCTAGCAGGTCATCAATACGAGGAAGGGGGTACCGGTTCTTGATGGTGATCTTGTTCAGTGCTCGATAGTCGATGCACATACGCCAAGTCCCATCTTTCTTTGGTACTAACACCACAGGAGATCCACAAGGTGAACTACTCGGTTGAATGACACCATTGTTCAGCAACTCACCAAGTTGTCTCTTGATCTCTTCATTCTCCAATACTGAGTTGCGATACATACCCAGATTGGGCAGTGTCGCATCGGACACCAGCTGAATTTCGTGCTCGACTGGACGTTTCGGCGGACGACCCTGGGTAGTCTCGAACAGATCACTGTATTTCTCTAGCAGTCCCGACAAACGACCAGAATCCTCTCGGCACGCCAGCGACAATGCTGGTCGAGTACCCTCACCTTGACCAATGGGTCGAATCATGACAAGCACATACTTGTGACATGCATTAACAATTCGTTTGGCTTGATTTGCGGTAATCAAGTTCGAAGTGTTGACGTGGATGTCTCTACTGATCACGAACTTAACTCCGTCTTTGGTGAGGTCGTACTCTTGCGCTCGCCGATGGAAGTGAGCGTCTCGATCATACAGATACGGACTCCCAAAGATCACCTGACAGATATCGATAGGGACAACATCGCATTGCACCTCATCGATATATCGTGCAGAGATCGCAAACTTCAACACACACTGACTCGTAATCTGTTGGTTCACATCGGATGTAAACCAACCCAGCGGATATGGTCGCGGGTGTGTGGTTGTCTTCAAACCAAGTCGCCGAACCAGTCCAGCGGAGACCAGATTCTTCTGACTTCCTGGATCGAATATCGCTGCGACCACTTCGTGCTTCACCTGGTGTTGATGGTGAACAAGTCCTCCGTTGGGTGATGGTCGTTCGGTGGATCGGAACCCTTCTCCTTCGGCATTGCCATCAGAGACAAGGTCGTATCCGCCTCATTAACCGAATTCACTCGGACAACTTCTTCGTCGGGTGAAGTCGCAGTAGCCGTGGCGGTTCTTTTCCCTGGTCCGTTTTTCTTTGGTCGAAGTTCAGGATGAAGCTTGTAACATTTGTCCTTGGTATGCCCCGCGACTTGACAATTTTCGCAAAAGGCACCCGTGCCTGATTTTGAAGCGTTCTTCTTCGGACTCGGCTTTTTCTTTGTCGAGGTCGCATTTTCCTTCGTGCTTTTGTCGCTGCGGGATTTATTCTTCTTCTCGATCGCCATAGCAGTTGTGCTCGCGGTCGCAATGTCTTGGACACCGAACAGACTTAGCTCAGTACTGATCGATTTCTGAAGTCCAGATGTGTACTTCCGAAATACCTGAGGGTCGGATAGTGAGATGCCAATGACCATTGGTTGTCGCCGAAACTCTGTCGTATAGTCTTGGACGGTCTGGTCGTGCCGTTGGTACAATCTGTGCCAACGCTCCCATCTCTCCTCAAGGTAACCCATCGGATAGAATTCTTGTCGCAGAAGTCGTTTGAATTGACCCCACGCAAGGTCGTCAGCTTCACCATTGGCGACAAGGGCCTTCCACCATGTCTTGGCGTGGTCCTTCATCTTCAAAGGTGCAAATTTGACCTTTTGAGCGCTACTAAACCCTTTCAGGTCAAAGTAGGTCTCAAGTTGGTCGATCCAAGAATCCAGCTTCTCGGCATCGATCACCCCATCATATATGGGTATATCAATCTTAGCGTCGACTTTAAAAGATCCGACAGCTAAGGAGGTGTTGGCGAGGTCGTCGGTCTTGTGGTCGCCTTCGTCTGCATCTTCGTCTGCCCTGCGCAAGTCTTCACCAGTCTTCTCACCCATAACCTTCCCTACTTCAGGAGGTACAATCATGGCCTGCTGCTTAATCCAAGCAAGCACGGTTTCCATGTCGGTGGAGAGTTTAGCCACTTTTTCGGCTAGGTTAGCTTGAACGGGGGTATCGTCAGACATTGTCGGAGACGCGGCTGTAGGAACCGTCAATTGATCACCTGGAATTTCGCCGGAAGTTTTGTAACCCTGCCGAGTCTTCACCATCCACAGGATAGGAAAGTCGCTCTGATACCAACTTGATCCGTTTGAGACCTAGCCTTGGTTTTCGCACTAGGCTCACCCAGATTCTAATATGCGGAATAACGGGATCTTACTCGGAAAAACTGAAACCCAAAGTAATTGCACAACTCTTTATTTCAAAGAGGGCTTTACACGTCGAACGTTAGGCACACTTGCCTACGTCGAAGGAACTATAAGTGTCTAAAACTCAAATAAGCTCTATGACTTTTCGATGATCTAAACTAGACCTATTACAAGGTATTTATAGTCCAATTGTATGAGTACGTATCAGACTTAGAGACCTAAACGTATTAGACTCATATAACTAATCCTAAACAGATAAACTTAGTTATACACATTCGGATCGGATTACAATTCCGAACAGGGAAACAAATTCCTTTTCATGGTCGCGAACCAATCCATGGTCGCGGACCCATATGCGATCAGGACTTGGTCGCGAAGCCGTATGCGATCAGGACTTGGTCGCGAAGCCGCATGCGATCAGGACTTGGAGATCCTCCCGGATCAAGAAATGCAATAACATTTTATTCATAACAATTCATAAATATATCATGATACAATCATCTCCATAATTGCCTCTAGGGCATATCTCTATCACACACCGACCACCAACCTTTGCAATATTTGCAAACTCAATCGAAGCTACAGCAAGCTCGACATATGAGTGGATGTCATATCTACATCAGTTTAATCTGGTGATTAAGTACAAGAAGTGCATACACAATAAACTGGCTGACATGTTGTCACAACCACCAGTTATGACCCTCTACTTATTGGCATTTATGCAGATCAAGCCCTCATGTCATGATGACTACTACGCCATGATGTATAGTGAAGATCCTGATTTTTTATCAGCACTGGCTGAGCTCGAAACAGGGAAACCTACAGAGTTCATTCGTTGAGAAGGATTCTTGTACAAGGGCAATTTACTTTGTATACCTCGTGAAGCACATACATCGAAGACTGCTGGTCACTTTGGGGTAACGAAGACTTTGCAAAATCTTCATCGACATGCGTTCAAGCCACGGATGTAGCAAGATGTGGCTAGCTTTGTTCGAGGCTGTGGTCTTTGCAGCATCTCGAAACCGACAAACCAAAAATTGGGTTTGTACACTCCTTTACCAATTCGATCATGACCATGGGAAAGCATATCCATGGATTTCTTGAGAGGATTGCCTAAGACCTGACATGGCAACGACTATTATGGGAGAAGAAGCCGCTCGGGTATTCTTTCAGCATGTTTGGACACATTTCGGATTGCCGACTTCTATTGTGTCTGATCATGAAACTCGGTTCCTTAGTCACTTTTGCTGATTGCTCTGGACGATGATGGATACAAAGCTAAAGATAAGTACTGCTTTTCATCCTCAAACTGATGGTCAAACCGAGGTGGTAAATCAAACAGTCATTGATCTCTTGAGAGGATATAACTCTAAGCATCCAAAGACCTGGGATGAAAGCATACCGTACCTGTAGTTTGCTTTTAATCGAGCAGTGCATGGTTCGACTGGAAAATTGCCTTTTGAGGTCTGTTTGGGATTTCTACCGCAAAGTCCATTCGACATGGAGTTTGTGATCTCTACCTCAGCGCAAAATAGCAAGGAAGCATCTGATCAGGATCAAGCACAAAAATATCTGGAAGGTATTCATCAGCTCCATGGTGAGGTTGAACAGAACTTGCTGAAAGCTCAACTCAAGTAAAAGGCACGACATAATCAACACCGAGTTGAGGCTCAACGAGCACGTGTTTTGGTATGGTTAAATCTAACTAAAGAGGGGACTTAAAGGTGAAGGTAAGAAGCTTAAACCAATCTGTTATGGTCCATTTCGGGTTTTGCGGAATGTTGATAATAATGCTTGTTAGCACAAGTTACCTCCATACATGGATATTTACTCGGTAGTCAATGTTGAGCACATCAAACTCTTTGAGCCTTCTACACTGGATGATGAGCCTGATACCATAGTACCATATGTTGAAGACTTGGTCTACCAACGAGAATAACCTCTACCTGACGACATGATCTTGGAGAAGAAGGTGACGACCACCCACAGCGGTATACGAGAGTCTTTTCGAATCGGACGGAAAGATCAACGAGCACATGCGGCAAAGTGGTACACCCGAGAAGATGGTCAATCTCAATTTCCATATCTCTAGTTTTGATCAAAGGTCGCAATGGGGGTTGGCTCCTTCTCAATAGGGGAGTCATGATCCGGGTGGATCTTAAAGTCGAATATGGAAGTCGAGTTTGGAAAGGATATGCGACCTTGGAAAGGCTTCACGACCATGGAAAGGCTTCGCGACCTCGAAAAGGGTTCACGACCTTGATTCAATCTTTGGTCGGAATTGTATTCTGAGCCATATATACATAACTAAGTCCTATATTATTAGGTTTAGTCAGTTGTCCGAGTCAAATACGTTTAGGTTATTGAGTCTGATACGTATTCATACGATTAGACTACAAATACTTTGTAATAGTTTTAGTTTAGATCATCGAGTTACCTAGCACACAGGCATAGACCTTATAGTTCATTGATCGACGTAGGCGAGTACATCCTAATGTTCGACATGTACAAGATCCCTGTTTTCAATAAAGAGTTGTGCTATCTTTTGAACTATGTTTCAATCAACTTGGGTTTTGGTAATTCCGAGTAAGATCCCATTATTCTGCATATTAGCCTCTGGTCGATTATAGATGAAGCCCGTCTATATCTCAAACAAAGCAATTAGCATCAGATAAGTCTAGTCCAAAACTTGGTCTAGGTCTTAATCTGATCAATTGCGCTTCCTCTGGCTATAATTAGCACTATTCTCGTCCCGGGAATAGGTTACTGATCGCAATTATGCAGTTGGAGTTACATCTGATGCAACTCCATCAAGGTTTTCTACAAGACCTCTTGCGAATGTTACCCATCATCATTTGCAAAACCAACAGGAGGGTTGCGAAGAGTCTCCGCGATCACACGAATGCGATTTTGAGTACTACTTCAGGGAGCCAAAGGAGTCTTAGCCATAGTCGCCTCGGCTATTGGGGAACATTCTGGGTCCGTAAGTGGCGATTGATCGCGCCTACATCTACCAAGATGTCGTTGGTGAGATGTTCTAGGGCCAAGGTCACGACCAGTGGTGTCTTGGCAAAGTTGTGCAAGGCGTAGAATTTCCTCTATGGTCTTGCGAACTTCTTCTACTCGTTGTTCACGAGCCTCATCCCCTTGCCGTTTGTGGTCTGCCTCTTCCCTTGCAAGTCGTTGCTCAGGAGTCTCCTCAGAAATTCCAGTGACTTCCCGTGGAGCCAAGACCACAGATAGAGAGAACATCTCCTCTTTGTCTGAGTCGCACTCAAAGTCAAAGAGGGAATTCAAATTATTTGGAGTAGAATCTTCCAGATCCAACGTACGATAATCGCAGGGTTCAACCATTACTGACGTGGATACATCAGGATCCTCAACACCTGCATTGGTTAAGGCAATGGGTTGTGGCACATACTCACCTTCGGCCATGGCTAGACTCACTGAAGGTGAGTGAACTGCTTCCTCAAGTCCCTGGTCGATGGTCATGACCAGAGTCGGAGAAGTATCCTCCTCAGCATAAGGCTTGAGATCGACTTCGTCTTCTTCCATGGAGGCAGTATCATCCTCCATGAGTGGACGTAATCAGCAAGATCGAAATCGTTCTTAGAATCATATGCACAAGGCCTGTAACCGATGGATACGAGAATCCTAGGTGAAGAAGAAAAATGCTTTGATGAGAGCCCCACAGTGGGCGCTAGCTGTCGACGATTGGAACAAGGTTCCATGCGAAACTTACACGAGTTTTGTTTGTTTAGTAGGGAAGCAATTTCTAGCAATAACCAAAGGAATTAACATAAATATGGAGTCAGAGACACAAAGTTTAGATAGGTTCGGGCCCTCGTAGACTGAGTCCTACTCCTGTTGTGTTTTCACTATGAATATAATGGAATACAAGGTGTTTCTTTTACATGACCTCTCTGTCTCTCCCTTCTAACCTTCCACCGAGCCCCTTTTATATTTTACCAAAGGGCATCGGTTGTTTCATCAAAAGGACGCACGACCATTGTCAATGGTTGCTGCATAGTTGTTGCCAGCGGTTGCTGTTCGCTGGTTATGGACGTGCAGTTATGGATAACTGCACATTTATCCTCATCTTCTCGATGGTTACCTTGTCAATGAAGATGGACTTATATTATCCTGGGAATAATCAAATCCTAAGGATTAGGTAACGGTTATGGTCGATGGTGATATAACCGCATAATCCTTAGTCCGTGGTCGGTAAGTCTCGACCAAACCTTCCAGGTTTATCATGACTCTTCAATAATCTAGTCGCGTACTGACTATGACCATGAATTGGTATTGACTTTGTCTCCGCAACCAAGATGACCACGAGCAGATGTCTCCGCGACCATAGTACTCGCGGGTAATGTAGTATATGAGACCCTAGAGTTCCATGACCACAAATATTGAGACCACATGAAAATAAACATCCATGGTGGGTTATGTCTAGAATATCTTAGACCATCCAATTATCTCTTTCCTTGGTCTCTGTGACCATGAAAAGGCATAAACAGGTAACTTAAGCCTCTTTATGTGGTTTCCTGCGACCATTGAAAGGCATGGGCAACTAACTCGGGCAATAATCTTCGTCAGTAGGAGAGCTTGTACAACGTTACTAGGAGTGAACTGACGTCACTTTGCAACAAAGAGGTAGATAGTATGTTCATTTTTAAGTTTGCTCTTTCTTTGGTTTGAATCTTGTTAGCTCTTACTGTTGGATCAAGGATGCCGACTAGAGGGGGGGTGAATAGGAGGCTTTTAAAAACTTTAAAACTTAAAGCAAATAAAGAACAAATCAAGAACAAATAATATAAACAAGGGAAAGAGAACGAACACAACGATTTTTACCGAGGTATCGGAGACTCGCCCAGTCTCCACTAATCCTCGTTGAAGCACTCAAATCACTTGAGTCTTGCCTCAATATCCACAAAGGATATTATCACTAGTGGTTGCTCCTTGTCCACTCTGGAAAGGCGAGCACCAATGCCTTGTACACACTTGCCGAGCCTCTCCGACAATCTCCGAAAGGAGAGATCAACGGCCACGCCTCCGAACCGTCTAGGTGAGGGCGCTCACCAAGAGTAAAAGGCAGCGAGGTATTCTCTAGACCTCCAAACACGCACCGAGAAGCTAAGTGAATGCAAAATGCAAAGAACTGAAATGCTCGGTGGATCGGAAAAACACTCAACTTGATCAAAAGATCAAGATTCTATGTAGAAAACTAAAGCTCAAGAGTGTATATGAAATGCTGCTGCTTGTTGTGTGAAACACATGCCCAAAGCCCCTTTTTATAGCCTCAAGAATCAAATGAACCGTTGGAGCTTGGGCTGAAAATCAGCAACCCAAACTGACAGTCAGTTTGCCTAACTGACAGTCAGTTCAGTGCACAACGGCCGACAAAATTTACGGATGAAACTTTGCTAGCCGTTCGTGGTCGTTTATGGAAAGCTGAAACCCGCAACTGACAGTCAATTATGCAAACTGACAGTCAGTTCGACCACAAACTCGACCAAAATCAAATAGAAACTCAGTTAAAAGCACTGTGGTCGAAACCCCAACTGACAGTCAGTATGGACAAACTGACTGTCAGTTTAGTACAAAAAATTTGAGCCCAAAATACACCCTCTCTGGACAAATGTCAGTTAACACGAACTGACATTCAAACTGACAGTCAGCATGAACAAAACAGATATAACTTTAAATCCAGAAATCCAAAAGAGGTGTTTAATAGCTCTTTGGAAAGATAATTTCAAGGGCTACAATTTTGTCAACAGAAGCAAAAGCCAGATCTGCCTAGATCTTTCTGAAAATTGCAAATACGCTTCTGTTGTCAAAAACTGAACTGAAAAACCAGATTTTTCAAATAAGTTTAAAACCAAATCCAACCAGAAATGATGCAATGCAATGACCTAGGTTTCTCGGTTTGTGTTGGAGATAAAAAGAGGACTTTCGCTACCCCTCTTTATAGTACGGTTAAAACTAGAAAATAATTTCCCTAACCGATCATCTCCAAACTCCGAGATCGATAAAAAAATAAAAAACTCTTAATACCTGAGGTCTTTCGCATCTTCATGATTTGCGTCTTGTCTTTTATTCTTCTGCATCTTGTGCTTCACTTCAAGTCGGGTTCATCTTGATCATCTTGTATTTCTTCCCAACTGATCTCTGTATCAATCAATCTCAAAAGCACAATTAGTCCGGAACACTTTGTTTTCATTAATCATCAAAATTAGGGTTAGGCATGAAGGCCTAGATGCAACACTTACGAACTTAAGAAAACAAATAGAGAAAGAAACAAACCAGAGAAGTACATGGAAAACACCAATGGAAATCATCAGGTATGTTTGGTTTATAACTCCTTGGTGGATGAGAAGTTATATAACTATTTTCAGCTATGATAGGGATTGTTTGGATTTCTAGGTTCAGAGAGAGCTTTTGCTAAAACAGATTTTATTAGATATTTTAGAAAAATAGATTTTTTTTTATTTTTATTGGTTTTGCATCAGAAATCCTTTGATACGACATTTTATGTGCAAAGTTTCATTATTTCTACAAAATTCTTTCACAATTGTATTCTCTGTATTGCAGGGATCAGGCCTACCAAATTTAGTTTTGAAAACATGCAAAAATCATGCTTAGAACTCCTTTGATACAACATTTTATGTGCAAAGTTTCATTATTTCTACAAAATTCTTTCACAATTGTATTCTCTATGTTGCGGGGATCAAGCCTAACAAATTTAGTTTTGAAAATGTGCAAAAAATTATGCTTAAAACTCCTTTGATACAACATTTTATGTGCAAAGTTTCATTATTTCTACAAAATTCTTTCACAATTGTATTCTCTGTGTTGCAGGCATCAGGCCTACCAAATTTGAGGCAATTTGGACTTCATTTCATGCAAATTCGACCAATATTTAAATGTGACACAGGAAAAGAATTGCAGTTAAAAACTTCTTTGAAAACGAGCTGGTCGAAAGTGAAAAATGAATTGTACTTGAGTTGTAATACACGCCCGCGGTCGAAAACAACTTAGATTCGAACATAAAATGTGCCGCGGTCGAAAAGGTAGACGATTCGAACACAACCAACTTTACTTGCCGTTTGATTGAGTTTTTGGATGGTTTAGATGGCGACACGTGTTCTAGTCGACGTTGAATTTGATTCGGAGACTTTACCTGGTCAAATTTGGATATTTTTTCCCGGTTTTAACTGGTTTTGCTCCGTACTGGTCAAATAAGGCTGGTTTTAGCCTTTTTGTTGGTTTGGATAGAAACTAGTCGAATTAGGCTCGGTTTTTTGTCGGTTTTAACCAATTTTGCTCCGTACTGGTCGAATAAGGCTGGTTTTAGCTGTTTTTATCTGTTTGGATAGAATCTGGTCGAATTATTCTCGGTTTTTTTCACTTTTAACCGATTTTGCTCCATACTGGTTGAATAAGTCTTGTTTTAGCCGCTTTTTTGTCGGTTTGGATTGAAACTGGTCGAAATAGGCTCGGTTTTTCCCGGTTGTTTCGCCGAGAAGATCTCTCTTTCGGGAAATTGGCCCCCCTTTTCGTGGTGCGGGCGTGCCAGTATACATAAGTATACAAATAAAAGAGTAGAGAATGCACAATCTTAGGAAACACTGTACTTTATTAATTCTAAAAAGAATTACAAGTTACAAGTCCCTTTGGGATTTACAATCTCTCATTGCGCCAAAGGAAAGTACATCTTTGCTTCAGGAGATTGCATCATTCATAGTTCCTCAGGTCTTTTGAAAAGCACCTAGTTAATTACATCTACAGAACAAGTCCACAGAAGACCTCTGATTAAGCTGTGTTGATGGTCGTCGTCTTCAAGCTTCAAAATTACCTTGCCCTTGAATGAATTAATGCAATGCGTACGCCCATGCATGCAAGTACACAAATCCATAGCCTTGTCAGTCTATGGTGCTATCACAAAAGGTGGCCTTCGCCTCGTCGGTGCTCAGCCAGGGGGTTATTCGGCCTCGTCAGTCGTGAACAAATGGATGCCTTCGCCTCATCAGTACCCGGCATGAATGGTGTCCGGCTTCGTCAGTCACGGACAAAAAGCATGTTGCCTTTGCTTCATCAGTACCCAGCAACATGTAAATTATGGATGGAATGACTTGTGATAACACTTTTGACTTCCTTAGCTTCAGGAAAAGCAAGTTGCATGGTAGATAGCCTATTGGAATATCCATCAAGGACTTAGTATGATTTCGACTTGTCTTGACAGCTTCAGACATGATAATCATTGCACTAGCTTCTCTTCGACTAGTTGTCTGAGAGCCTTTTCTAGCCTCTGATTAGCTTGAAACTTGGAGGAATAGTTTCTGGATAGATCCTCGATTGTTCATCAAAATTTGAGATCAATCAGACCGTCGGATTAGAAACTATCTTCATTACATCACTCGTACATCAAGCTGAAATTCAGCGAGATAGAGTTGTTTGCAATGGTCTTAGTAGTCCTCTTGTACTCTGATCATCTTGAAACTTGGAGGAATAGTTTCTGGACAGATCCTTGATTGTTCATCAAAATTTGAGATCAATCAGACCGTCGGATTAGAAACTATCTTCATTGCATTGCTCATGCGTCAAGCTGGAGTTCAGCAAGACAGAACTATTTGCAATGGTCATGATGGTCTCCTGGTTCTTTGATTGAGGTGAAACTCAGAGGATATATTGCACATTGGATCTTTTTCTTGCCATGCAAATTTGGGGTCAATCAGACTTCTGGATGAAAAGTTATCATTGATTTCCTCCCATAAGACAGAATATGGTCGAATTAGACCCTCTGATCGAATGCTATTTGATCAAGCCCAGAAGGAATGATCGAAATGCAACTTCGAACAGAAAGTGGTCGAATTCTTCCCCTGATCGAATTCTATTTGATCAATCCCAGAAGGAATGATCGAAATGCAAAGTCGATCTGGTTGTTGAACAGAATGTGGTTGAATTAGACCTTCTGATCGAACGCTATGTGATCAAGCCCAGAAGGAATGATCGAAATGCAACTATGAACAGAAAGTGCTAGAATTCTTCCCCTGATCGAATGCTATTTGATCAAGCCCAAAAGGAATGATCGAAATACAAAGTCGATCTGGTTGTCGAACAGAACGTGGTCGAATTAGACCCTCTGATCGAACGCTATTTGATCAAGCCTAGAAGAAATGATCGAAATGCAACTTCGAACAGAAAGTGGTCAAATTCTTCCCCTGATCGAATGCTATTTGATCATGTCCAAAGGAATGATCGAAATGCAAAATCGATCTGGTTGTCCTATGAAGAAATCAATAGGGCTCTCTTCTGATTGAGTCTCCCTTTGCTCCATATTCTTCTCTTTTTCAGGAATGGACGGCCATGGGCACCAATGAACAGGCCTGCTTCTTAATGCAATGCATAATGATGCAAATAGATCAATGCTCACCCATGGAAACCTTCACGGACTTGAGTAGATCTGCAAAAAGGGAAGAAGATGGCTCCCTGGTTGAACAGAGAGACTCTATTCTTCTTCTTGGCCTGACGTCGGTCTCTTGTCAGCTTTCGTGCCCTTCCTTCCTGCTCTGCAACTGCTTCTGTGTTTTGTGCCTGTCGTGCTTGTGAAAAAAAGGTTAGCACCCCCTCTCTATTTATAGAGGCTCCAAGTTGGTTACAACCATCCAACAACAAGAGATTTTTTTAGGTGATTTGAATTCGAATAGGAAATATACTTTGTTATTTAAATAAACAAAAGGATAAAGAGAGATATTATCTCCTTTTTAAATTTGAATAAGAGATATACTTTGTTACAAAAGGATAAAGAGAGAGATTATCTCTTTTTTTTTGAATTTCAATAGGAGATATATTTTTGTTATTTAAATTAGAGATAAATCCAGTTGGAACTCGGGCTGCATTGTCGATTTTGACCGGGTTTGACCAGGTTTGACCACATTTGACCAGGTTTGATCAGCTTGTTGACCAGGTTTGACCAGTCCAATTTTGACCAATTTGTTGACCACATTTGACCAGGTTTGACCAGGCTGTTGACCAGGTTTGACCAAGTCAGTTTTGACCTTTTTTGACCAGTGGAGTTTTGGTCTGAGCTTTTTCATCATTTTTTTTATAGCCAAAATATACGTGTATTTTTATTGTAGCCATTTTGGTCATATGAGACTTTTCTAATGAATTTTTATTACAAAAATTCATCAAACAAATGCCCCTCGCCGAGTTGAGTTTGTGCGCGAAGCAGCTCGAACTTAACTTGGCGAAACCGACTATTGTTTCTGAGTTGCGACGCTTGAAACTAGCGTCAAGCAATGAAATCTACATGTAATTAACTTACAGATGCTTTGGTCGAAGATGAGGCGATCGAAGAAACCGTGGTCGCTGATACTGCTCGATGTGACCAAAAGTGAAGAAAGTTGTGGTCAACACTTAGTACATCTTTAATCATCTGTGAAGTCAAACATACAACTCTGCTGCGTCTGTCTAGTTGCCATGAAACCAATCAGCGAGAGGGATTGACAGTTTCATCAAAAATAATCCACTGTCATTAGTCTTCTTAAGTCATGGTGAAGGACCATGCCACAACCTAAGGCGTTTTATTAACTTTACTGCGTCCGTCTAGCAACCATGGAGCCAACCAGTAGAGTTAAAGGGTTTCACAGATCCACGTGAACCGCACTGGCACGCTTCATTGCTCCCCTCTTCCTAAGTTATGGCGAAGAACCACGCCACAACCTAAGGCCTTTTATCAACTTCACTGCGTTTGTCTTGCCACCACGAAGCCAACCAGTGGAGTTGAAGGGTTTCAGAGATCCACATAAACCGCACTGACATGCTTCACTGCTCCCATCAATGGTGGCATTGCAATCTTTGTTTGGTCAAGGCATTACATAGCCATCTTCAGACCTAACTTTGACAATGTTAACCTGCATATCAAAGAAAGAAAACAACATCTTTCTTTGAAGTGTTGGGGTAACCTTCCTAGGAGAGTATCAAAGGGGTAAAACCTTCCCATAAAGAATCATCAAAGAAAGAAAAGAAACCTCTTTCTTCTGAATACTGGGTAAACCTTCCCATTATAATGAACATCAAAGAAAGGACAAACATGTCTTTATTTAGAATATCGGGGTAAAACCTTCCCTTCATAATGAACATCAAAGAAAGGAAAAAAAACACATCTTTCTTTGGAATATCAGGGTAAAACCTTCCTTTAATAAAGAAAAAAAAATCTTTTCTTTTAAAACTTTGGGGTAAAACCCTCCCAGAACAAAGAAAGGAAAATACACCCTTCTTTAAAACTTTGGGGAAAATCATCACAAAAATTTTTTGTTTTAAAACAATTAAAGAAAGGAAAAGAGACATCTTTCTTTAAAATATTGGGGCAAAACTTTCCCAAAATAGATGATTTTGATGATTTTTTTTAAAGAAAGGAAAAGAAACAAAGAAAGAAAAAAAATCTCTCTTTAGAAAATGTTGGGAAAAAACGTCCCAAGAATTTTTGTTTTAAAATGATTACAGAAAGGAAAAGAGACATCTTTGTTTAAAATATTGGGGCAAAACCTTCCCAAAAGATATTTTATTTTGAAATATCGGCTTTTCTTTAAACATCAAGCCATGGATATCATCCCAAGATAGAGCCTCTGAAGGATTCATCGTTCTGAAGACATCGAATGTCCATGATGAGCTTCATTTACAACTTCATCCGCTCGTGATGATGTGTATGTAGCATAATGTTTCAGTAAAAGTCACCAAAGGCAGTAGGAACCTCTTCAAGTCTTTCTCTTCTGCTAGAGATCACCAAGACTTCACACACCTTGTACTAACTTCATCGAATCGGGAGTTATAGGTATGGTTGGTTTGACTTGAATAGCTGAAAGGTTGTAGGGTGAAAGGATTGCTGTAATTTTGTTTTACTTTGCCGAAGATGGTAGATGGCTTTCTTCATTGCTTTATTGGAGGATTTCTTGAATGTACTCCTTAAGATTTCTTGGAAGCTTCTTTGAGGATTGCCCATTGAGGGTTGCTTTTTTACTTTGAAACTTTGATTGATGCTTCTTTGCTTTGAGAATTCAAACTTAGCCAATCCACATCTTGTAGTGACTAAATGATCCCTGCAGGCTTGATTTTTTTTTAAAAAAAAGAACCCTTGTTAACGCCTCACAGGAGTGGCAAGTGGCTGCACATTGAACTACGACTTGTGCCGAGTCAAGTAGCCCTTTCCTGCTCTTCATCTTATAGTTTCTCTCGGGGCTTGATGTCTCCATGGATCTAAAGAAAGGCATTGGATGGAGAAGTACATGATGAACTGGTTGCTTCAGATAGGACATGAATTAGCATCCTACTGCCCTTGGTTACACATACTTCACAATTGCCATGTGCTTTGTGTGGAGGTCATTCCATTGCAAATAAAGTCAGACTGATTCATTCTTTGCTCAGCACATGAATCCTTCAGCCGAAAAATCAGAGGCGATTGACTTGACATAGTTAGAGAAAGCCTTTCATTATTGGGTATTGACACCCATAAGAGAAAAAAAAATTTTGAAGTTTTTTTTTTGAAAAGTTTTTTTTAACACAAAAAGAACTTATTCAAAAGCGAAGGGGTGAAATGAAAAGAAGAAGGGGTGAAGGAATCATGCCAAAAGCACAATCATGCAAAGTACTTCTTCAGGAACCTGCCATTGATGGGAGGCATTGGGCGGTTCCCCTATTGATCAATGAGTTGGTACGCACCACCATCATATGCCTGCTCGATGATGTACGGTCCTTCCCATTTAGGCTCGAACTTGCCTTTAACTTTGCTTGTGACCATAATGGGGAGTCGAAGAACAAGTACAAGTTCGCCTTTCCTGAAGACACGCGGCTTGACAAGCTTGTCATATGCCCATACCAAGTTTTGACGGTACAACTCGATGTCTTGAAGTGCATGAAGACGATTTTCCTCCAAGGTATCCAGCTAATGAAAACGAAGCCGAATCTGTTCGTCATG
The DNA here is from genome assembly GCA_019359835.1 of Pharus latifolius. Lineage (NCBI taxonomy): Eukaryota > Viridiplantae > Streptophyta > Magnoliopsida > Poales > Poaceae > Pharus > Pharus latifolius. The sequence continues at coordinate 71,036,044 of CM033323.1, forward strand.
GGTGAGGTCTTCTTGAGGAGCGATTCTTAATGAGGGAATCTCAACCTCTAATGGCAACAGAGCTTCACTCCCAAACACTAAGGAATAGGGTGTTGCCTATGTTGGAGTGCGCACCATGACGCGATAAGCCCATAATGCCTCAAAGAGACGATCATGCCAGTCTCTTCGGTATCTGTCTTCTTCAAGATCTTGCACAATGCTTTGTTGAATGCTTCAATCAATCCATTGGCTTGAGGATAATATCCGGTAGAATAATTCCACTGGATCTTGTACTTTGCTGCAAAATTATAGATCTTCTGTGACTTGAAAGCTTTTCCATTGTCAGAGATGATGCGGTGAGGTACCCCGAAGCAGTAAAGGATGTTGCGCTCCAAAAAGTTGATGACGTTGTCAGACTTCACTTCTCATAATGGGATTGCTTCAGCCCACCTAGAGAAGTAATCAGTTGCCGCCAAAATGAAACGATGTCCCCTGGATGAAGAAGGCTCGATGGGACCAACAACGTCAATTCCCCAAGCGTTGAATGGCCATGAAGGGATAGTGGGATGAAGAGGAACTGGTGGTCGATGCTTGATATCACCATATATTTGACAATCATGGCAAGACTTGGCCACCTTAAGACAATCAGCCATAATACTGGGCCAATAGTAACCAGCCAACTTAATGCTGTGATACATTTTTGATCCACTTTGATGGCCACCACAAACTCCGTGGTGAACTTCCTGTAGAACTTTGTCAGCCTCTCTTCGGGAAAGACATCGAAGGAGCATTTGATTAAAAGACCGTCGATATAGAACCCCCACTTTGTACGTGTATGTTGGGAGTCGTCGTTGCAGTTGACGTCTCTTCACAGGGTCATTTGGTAGAGTACCATGAGTGAAATAATCAAGGAAAGGTTTACGCCAGTCTTCCTCTTCAACATAGGAAGTGACAACAATATCAACTTCAACCTCTTCTGAGATGAGCTCCAAAACTGTAGGAAGCAACCACCTTTCTTCAATGATGACTTGCGTGGATTCCCCATCTGGAAGAGCAAGTGCTGCAGCAAGCTTTGCCAAAGAATCAGCTGATGCATTTTGACTTTGAGGTACATGAGAAATCTCAATATGCTCAAATTTCTTCATAATTCTTCGTGCCGCTTCATGGTATGGCGTTAGTTCAAGCTTCTGTACTTCATAAATGCCATTGACTTGGCGCACAATAAGCTGGGAATCACCGAATGCATGGAGGCAACGAATATCCATAGAAAGTGCCAATAAAAGGCCAAAGATAAGTGCTTTATACTCAGCTTCATTATTTCAACATTCTTCTTTTAGGAGAGAAAAAGAGTGATGTATTTGTGAGACCCCCATTTGAGGATCACCTTGGTAACCGCCCAGGTAGGTTACACACAGCAGGATGACACATGAGCTCCAAACCAGACAAGCATAATAATAACATTAAACAGGTAGCAGGCCAGCTTGGCCAATATTACATACCCAAAGCACCGAAAATGGCGCTAAGTAGAGTTGCTAAGAAAATAACAAGTTTATCAGAACCAGAGTCGGTATCTAAGTACCGAACACACAGCATAAAGCACAAAGCAACGACAAAAAGCTTGATTTCCATCCGCAGCGGGGTTGAAGTGGCTCCTCCCACATCTGACTTGACTTGGTGCGCAATCCTTCTAGAACGTGGGCTCGTCCGGGGTGCTTCCTTCTTCTGCCGGGAACTCATAACTGAAGGACTCGGAATCCTCGAATCCCTCTTCTACAGTTGGATGCAAATTGCAAGGGTGAGCACTTGGTGCTCAGCAATACTCATTCCGGGAATTAATGTGATTGTACTTACATGAGGGTGAAATATATGATTCTGGGGTTTTGGTTTCATATGGATAGAGATATATAGATTTCCAAGTCATTTGTTCAATAAAACAGTACTTTGTCATGAGAATAATACTTTGAACGTTAAACAAGTTTTCAATAAAACCTTAGATGTAGTGGTCTCCCATGAGTCACTACTTTGTTAACCGCATTATGAAAATATTCCGAAACATTACTTGTGTTATAACCCATGGATGACATCCACTACGAAAAGACTCCTGGACCTGGGAGTACAGAGTATCCGATACTTCTTTTACACTTTGCAAAGGTGTACCTCTTTTTAAATCCACTGGTTCACTCGGCTTTCAAGTCGGATCAGCTTCATGTGACTTATACACATGTGACAAGGCCGAGATCACACAACGCTTTACAGTTCAGTATTAACAGTATCCCTGCCCGGTAAATAGACAGTTAAGTCTCAAGTACCGTTGTGGGTCTTCCCCACTGCCTTACTTCCTAGCCTCTCTGGTCTATGTTCCCTCAGGACACATAGCCTTGGTTTATGTCCACGCGAGACATACGACCATTTAAGATTACAGCCGCTCACGGCTTAATCAGGTCTAGGGCGCCTTCCTTCATTTACGCCTTTTTCTCTCATCATTTTTCTGACTCACATCACTCATGGCCGAACCTTGGCCTTCCAGTTTCCACGCGAGAAACCAGATCGTCAAACCATGCAGGGAACTGCTAATACCAAAAAGCTACTGAGTTGTGCCTGTCCCATACCAGGCAAGTGGTTGGTACGTTTACAATTCGTATAGAGACACAGCACAAGGTTCTCGTCCTTATGAACCAATAGTGAGGAACATTCACATACCCTGGTGCGCACCGCACCCTCTCCATACAATCCAATCCTCACTACTGATCCCTTTTATCATTTTTCTTGTCAAAACGGTTTTTATTATAACTTCTCATGCATTTGACCATTTCAAGTTTAATGTGGATATTCAATATATGAGTCCTAGGGTGACAAGAGCATATATACACGAAGGTTCAATAACAAAAAGGGTTTCATGATCCATTAGGTAATATCTACTCATGTCATTCAAACATAACTTGTATTTCAATTAAGCATGCATAGTAAGAAACAGTGAATATACTTCATATGAAAATATTGGGTGAGACATGATCAAAGGAATGAGGCTTGCCTTGCAATGTTGGGTCTAAAAACTCAGACGGCTCTTCAAAGACTTCTTCCGCTCCTTCAGCTTCTGACTCTGCGGCAAACAATTAACACACGAACACATACCACATAAGCATACTGAAAATAGTTTCTATAGAAAGTATTAAGTAAATAAGTCATGCATGCAGGGGAAAAAGTTAGGGCAAGGTCACAAGGGCTCTGGTCGAAGAAACGGCTAAAAAGGATTGAACGTCGAAGGGTCGACATTCAGTTCATGGCTTTGACATAACTGGAAACTAGTCTTAGGATGGTTTTCTGGAGAAGTGATAGTAGAGAAAGTTGTAGAACACAACTCCAGGAATCTAGGGGACAAGGTGGCATTTCAATTGCTCAACCAGAAGGGGTCAAACAGGGCTAATGCCAGTGGTTGGCATGCACTGACATGGTGCTGGACATGGCCAGAAACTAGGGCATGGCTTAACTTTTGATCTAGGGCTCCAAATGATGCACCACTTTGTCTGGGAGGTAGGCATTACTAACAGGAACAATATACTCAACAGGCACAAGGGCTGAAAGTGGCCGGAGGGTGGCCAAATCCGGCGATGAACCACGGTGGCCTGGACATGAACTGAGTTACTGGACAGTGATCTTGGCATAGGCATAACTCACAATCTAGGCAGATCCAGGTGTCGAGCTAGTGGACAATATTGCTCAGGGTACTGGAATCTATCTAAGGGACAAGGTTTCAGGTGCTGGATCGGCCGGGAACAAATTCCGGCGACCGGCGCTGGAGAAGACGACACTGGACAAAGGGGGTTTTCGATTCAGGGCGAATGAGCTCAATTCCAAGCTTGGGAATGATCTCTAGGGTGCAACAAAGCTACTGGGGAGGTTAATTTGGCCGGAGGATCGCCGGCGTGGCCTGGCGACGAGAGCCAGTTCACTGGTGGCGCGCGATTTGGGGAGAGCTATGATCTTAGCTCGATTTTGAAAACCAGATTGGTAGGCTTGCTACAAAGAGTATGCTGATCAATTTCTTCTACTGGTACTACGGCTAATTTGGTTTAAATCAGGTAGCATTGCAGGAACAGGGGTTTTGAGCTTTTCCGGTGATCACCGGCGTTAGGGTTCGCCGGGGTGCAATTGGGTGCTATGACACGAACAGGTGGAAGAGGGGAACTCACTGGTGGCTTTGGTTTGAAGAATGGTGCAGTAGATTAGGCTGGCACCGTGAGCTCCAGAGGTTGCTCGCCGGAGAAGAAAGCAAACTCGACGGCGGTGAGAATTAACTGGGAATTTGGCTAAGTCCTGAGCTTGTGCTTCTTCACAGCGTTGAGGGGGGGTTTAAATAGGCACGGGGACGGAGTTTGCGAGGGAAACGCGACAACGGTTGCTTGCGCCGGGGAGAAAATTGTCGGGCGCAGGCGCAACGACGGCGACGGCGACGTGATCGCGCTTCAGGCGGTGCTGCAAGCTTTGCCAGTTGCCTTGGGACTTCGTCCGGGACGGCGCAGATGTGGAGGCGACAGTGTAGCTCCGGCAACGACACGTACACACATGCAATTGCCACGGCAACGGGAGCGCGCGCGAAAACGAGGCTCGGGAGCGCGGCCGTTTATCCGCTGGGCGAGGCGATGCACTGCTGGCACGTGCGCACGGGGTGGCACAGCAACTCACGGGCACAGGTGACAGAAACGGTGGCCGGCGGCGAGCAAGCACGGCGAGAAATCCACGGCGCTGCAACGGGCTCGTGCACTGGTCGTGGCAACGACCAGGCGCTGGTCGAAAGGACTCGAAAATAACATTTGGGCTGTTCTGCAATTTCTGAAACTTATTCCAGGGGCTGTTCTGTGAGGATAATTTGAATAGGACTTGGGCCTGTTTGCAAATTTGGAGATCTGAGGGTCCGATCTGAAATCTGATTTCGCAGCTAAGTTGCAAAAGATTAGTGGAACTTATCTGGCCAAGGTTTGGTAAGATCGGGCAAGATCTGAAGGGTTTCGACAAAATTGGGGAAAACAGTTTAGGGTAAAACAGGGTAATTAGGGTTTTAAAATGGCGAGGCTTGAAACTCGGCTTTAGGGTGAGATTTTGGAGATGGTCCCGAAGGGAAAAATGTTCTGAACAGCATTTAGAAGGGAATGGCTGAAGCAGATTAGGTTTTGGGGTCCAGATGTGGATTTTGGCTATTTTAGGGTTTAGCAAAAACAGGGGTGTTACAAATCTACCCACCTTAGAAACAATCTCGTCCTCGAGATTAGGGCAGGTCAGAGAATAGGAAGGGAAATTCTCGTCGGAGATCTTCTTCTTTTTCCCAAGTTGACTCCTCCTCTGAGTGATTGTTCCACTGGACTCTGCAGAATCGGAGGGTTCTTGACTTCAGCACTTTCTCTCTGGTTTCCAGAACTCTAATAGGGTATTCTTGACAAGATAAGTCTGGTTGAATCTCATTCTCTGTAGGAGATATCTGTTCTGTTGGTTTTCTCAAGCATTTCTTCAGCTGAGATACATGAAACACGTCATGAATTCCGCTCAGTTCTGGTGGCAATTCCAACTTGTATGCCATTTCACCTCGCTTTTCCAGAATTCGATATGGTCCCACATATCTAGGTTTTAACTTTCCCTTCATCTGGAATCTTCGAACTCCTTTGTATGGCATAACCTTGAGATACACATAATCGCCCTCTTCAAAAGATAGCTCTCTTCTACGGTTATCCGCATAGCTTTTCTGTCTAGATTGAGCTGTTTTCAGTTTTTCTTGTATGATCCTGACGTGGGCTGTGGCTTCTTCTACCAATTGGGGTCCTAGATGTTGTTTTTGACCAATTTCTGTCCAATACAGAGGCGTGCGGCATCTTCTTCCATATAGGGCTTCATATGGTGCCATTTGCAGGCTTGCTTGGAAACTGTTGTTGTAGGTGAATTCTGCATAAGGTAGAAATAACTCCCAAGAGTCTCCATAGTCCAAAACACAAGCCCTCAACATATCTTCCAAAATTTGGTTTACCCTTTCCGTCTGACCTCCAGTTTGAGGGTGGTAAGCGGTACTGAACTTTAACTTTGTGCCCAGGGCTTTCTGCAACTCTTGCCAAAATCTTGAAACGAACTGGGCTCCTCTATCGGAAACGATAGCCTTCGGCACTCCGTGTAGGACAACTATTCTGTTGAGATACAGCTCTGCTAAATCCTTAGCTGTATATAGGGTCTTCACTGGGAGAAAATGTGCTACTTTTGTTAATCTATCTACTATGACCCATATAGAATCGAATCCTTTTCTCGTCCTTGGTAATCCTACAATGAAATCCATTCCGATTTCATCCCACTTCCACTCTGGGATTTGTAGAGGTTGTAGCGGTCCCGCAGGCTTTTGATGTTCTGCCTTCACTCTTTGGCATGTGTCACAAGTTGCGACAAACTTGGCAATCTCTCTCTTCATTCCTTTCCACCAAAAATTTTTCTTCAAGTCCTTGTACATTTTGGTGCTGCCTGGGTGTATGGAATATGGGGTCTGATGAGCCTCTTGCATGATTAGGCTTTTGATCTCATTGTCATTTGGAATGCAGATACGGTCATCGTACCATAGAATTCCCTGTTCATCTTCTCGAAGGTTGGTTGTATCTTTGCTCTTCATGTCCTCCTTCATCTCTTGAAGGTCTGGGTCCATTGCTTGAGCTTGTCTGATCTTATCCTTCAACTCACATTCCATCTTTAGTGTAGCGATGGTTCCTTGGTCCACTAATTCCAGTTGCAACTTTTCGAAATCCTTGATCAGTTGTGTCGGCACTTCTAGCTGTGTTATCTGGTTGTAACGAGACTTCCTGCTCAAAGCATCAGCTACTACATTGGCTTTTCCTGGGTGATAGTGGATCTCTAGATCATAATCTTTGATCAGTTCTAACCATCTTCTCTGCCTCATATTCAACTCCTGTTGCGTGAAGATATACTTCAGGCTCTTATGATCCGTATAAATTTCGCACTTACTGCCTAGTAGGTAGTGTCTCCATATCTTCAGTGCATGTACGACAGCAGCTAACTCCAGATCATGTGTTGGATAATTCTCCTCATGAGGTCGTAGCTGTCTAGAAGCATAAGCTATCACTTTCCTTTCTTGCATCAATACACATCCTAATCCTTGTTTGGAGGCGTCACAGAAGACTTGAAAATCCTTCTTGACGTCCGGCAGTATCAGGATTGGTGCAGTTGTCAACCTTTTCTTCAGTTCCTCAAAGCTTCTTTCACACTCCTCGGTCCAATTAAAAGGGGCATTCTTCTTCAGTAGCTGGGTTAGCGGTTTGGTGATCTTCGAGAATCCTTCTACAAATCTTCGATAATATCCCGCTAATCCCAAGAAACTTCTAACTTCTGTTGCGGTTTCAGGTTGTTTCCAATCGGTAACCGCTTGTATCTTCAACGGGTCCATAAATATTCCTTCTCCTGAGACGATGTGTCCCAAGAAAGAAATTTTCTTCAACCAAAAAGCACATTTGCTAAACTTGGCATATAGCTGGTGGTCTGCCAGTTTCTGTAGCACAATCCTCAGGTGGTGTGCGTGCTCCTCCTCCGTCTTAGAGTAGACAAGGATATCATCCACAAATACAATGATGTATTTATCCAGGAATTCCATGAGGATCTTATTCATTAGATTCATGAATACCGCGGGTGCATTAGTTAATCCAAAGGGCATCACTGTGAACTCATGCAACCCATATCTGGTTACGAAAGCAGTTTTAGGAATGTCCTGCTCTCTGATCCTTAACTGGTGGTATCCCGATCTCAGGTCTATTCTTGAGAACACTTTTGCTTCTCTGAGCTGGTCAAAAAGGTCATCTATCCTTGGTAAGGGGTATTTGTTCTTGATGGTCATGTCGTTTAGCTTGCGGTAGTCTATGCAAAGTCGCATACTACCATCTTTCTTCTTAACAAAGAGCACTGGGGCTCCCCATGGTGATGAGCTGGATCTGATGAATCCTTTTTCTTCCAATTCAGCTATCTGCTTCTTCAATTCCTCTTGCTCATGGCCTGTCATCCGAAACAACTTTCTAGCATACGGCGCAGATCCGGGTTTCAGTTCAATAGTGAACTCTATATCTCTATTTGGTGGCAATCCGGGAAGTTCTTCTGGAAAGACTTCCGGGTACTCATTGACAATCGGTACCTCTTCGAGCTTCACTTCTTCGATGCAGTTCAATCTCTGCAGGTGGTCGCAGATTGGAGTTCTATCTGCATGGAATGTAATTTGCTTTCCACTGGCATTTGTCAGGGTGATTGTTTTCTTCTCACAATCCATCAATCCCTTATGCTTGGCCAGCCAATCCATTCCGAGAATGACATCCAATCCTTGAAGGTTTAGAACTAGCATGTCTGCCAGGAATTCTAGATTGCCGATACAGAAGGCAACGTTTCTACAGATAGAATTAACAATCATTCTAGCACCAGGTGACTGAATGATGATAGGATGCTCTAAAGCAACCACAGGCAAGTTATTACTCAACAAGCAATCTTTCAACATGAATGAATGAGTTGCACCGGGATCAAATAGAACAACTGAAATCTGAGAGGAGATTAAGAGTCTACCGATCACGACGTCAGTTGCCTCTCCTGCTTCTGTAGCAGTCACGAAGTTGAGTCTTCCTCCGGTGGTTGGTGTTCCTCTTCCTCTGTTGGTTTGGAATCTTCCTCCTCTGGCTTGTGGTGCTCCTCTGGCAATAGTTCGTGCAGGTGCAGGGGATTTGGCTGCCTGAGCTTTGGCAACGTTGGGAGGTAAATGCCGAAATGGACAAGTCTCTCTGTGATGTCCTCTTCTGCCACAATGGAAGCATTCTGCATTCTTCAGTGTACAGTCTCTATAGAGGTGACTCCCTTTGCATCCGGGGCATGTTAGAGTTGTTGGCGATGAAGTCCTCTGGGGTCTTGGTGGTGCGGGTGGTCTGAAAGCGGCTCTGGCATATGGCGCTGGTCTTCCTCGGCTAGAATTTCCTTGAAAAGGGTATGCTATGCTTTTCCTCTTGCGGTCCTCTTCTACTACGCCTCTTTTCTCCTCCATTTTGAGTACTCGATTTACAAGGACTTGGAAATCCGTGAACTCGTGTGTTGACAGGTGATACTGATATGAGTTTTGTAGGCCTTCGCAGAATCTGTCGATCTTCCGCTCTTCTGTCATGATATCTTCAGGTGCATACCTGGCCAATTTGATGAACTCATGCAAATACTGCTTCACCGTCCTTCCTCCTTGCCTTAGATTCAAGAATTCTCTGCGTTTGGCTTGGATAGCTCCTTTGGGGACATGGTATCTACGGAACTGTTCCTTGAATTCATTCCAGGTAATTGAATTCTGATTAGGGTGTACCGTCTTGTAATTCTCCCACCATGCTGCAGCCGATCCTGTGAGCTGATGGGGTCCATATAGCAGTTTCTCTTCATCACTACACCTGACGGTATCCAATTTCCTTTCGATCTCTCTTAACCAATCGTCTGCCACAATTGGGTCTTCAGTGCAGGAGAAAGTTGGAGGACGCGTCTTCTGAAAGTCTGTCAGTCTTGCTCCAATGTTCGAACCTTCCTCGCGGCGTGTTGCGGAGTTTTGCATCAACTGTTCCAGAATTTGACTCTGTACCTCTGCGGATCTCTGTCTGTTTTGCTCCATCCATATTAATATTTCCGTCAGATTTCCTCCTTGCGGTACTGAAGCTGATGAATTTGGCTGATCTGAGTCATCTCTTGTCCTTCTTGTTGATGTGTTTCTTGGGACTTCTTCTGAACCTTGGATTCTACCTCTGGTGTTCACCATTCTGTTCTGCCAAGATAATTGAGACAAAACTACTAATTCAAGAGAGCACAGATTGAACATAAGCTGAAAGAAAAGATCAATCCAAGAGATTGGATTGGAACATGCGATTGCCATTTTCAAAGATTTTCTAAAGATACAAGGTTTTCACCTTTACAGCTTTGGAGTTACCAACAAACAATACAAACAAGGCAGCTACTACAACAAGAGCTAAAGACTAACGGTTACAAGGGTTAGAGCAGAAGGGTCAAGCTGAAGAGAAAACTACGATCTCCTGTCGGTCTTGGAAGAACTGCAAGGTTCCACTTCTTCAGGGTCTTCCTCCTCTTGATCTTCGTCGGCATCCATAGGGTCCCATTGCATGTCATTGTCCTCTTCTTCCTCAGATGAATCGTTGGTGTTGCAGGTAGCAATCTCTTTTCCTTTGCCCTCAGGAACTTCCTTTCCTTTCGCGAGAGTAGGATACTCTGGTGCAGGGGTGTTGATCACAATGCCACGCGAAGCAGGCGTGAAATAACCCAGGTAATCCCTAGGTCTTCCCACACTCTTGCGGGCTGTGAGTCTTATCTTCAAGCGGTTCCTCTTGTTCACCGATCCTTCGTCTTCGACTTCTCGAGCTCTGCTAGGTTCAGCCAACTCCTGAATCTGTTTCTCCTTCTCTTGGAGTTCTGAGCGAACTTTCGCAAGCGCTCCTTCCAGATAGTGACGGTCATCCCGAGCATTTTCGTGCTCACGCAGCAACCGAGTGTAGCTTGACTCCAAGACTTGGACTACATCTCTGGTTTTGGTCAGGATGGCGTCTCTCTGGTTGTTGGAGGGATGAACAGTTCGACGATCCGATCCGGGAATTTGGTAGGGGACAAAGCAGAAAGGAGAACCTATAAGAAAGTCATCGTACAGCTGACGGATGGTACCTATAGCACGACGAGCAGCGTCTTGGATAGCATCTTCTTCTTCTTCTCTACGAGCTTCCTTTCTTGTTGATCCTCTTCCGATCTCTGGAATCTCGTACACAATCACCGAGGCACGGAAACCAAAAGGTCTACCATCGACTTCCTCTCGACGGACGTAGTATACGGGTCGCTGATTGTCTCTTGCTCCCAGAAATTGTAACATCATCCAAAGCATCAATGCCCATGATCCCAACTCGTCTCCGTGAATCAGCTTCTTACCAGGGGCCATCTGCGATGATGAGACACGGAACTCTTAAAAGTAGGAAAATGGTTTTGAAAGTTTTCAAATAATACTCATTATGCTTTTCTTAAACAAATTAGGTTTTTCACAATTAGATTTTTACCAAATAATCTAGCGATTCTCTACTTTAGGGACGCCCATTCTAGTAAGGGTCACGACCTACAGTCAAGCTTCATGCTCTGATACCATTCGCTGTGAGACCCCCATTTGAGGATCACCTTGGTAACCGCCCAGGTAGGTTACACACAGCAGGATGACACATGAGCTCCAAACCAGACAAGCATAATAATAACATTAAACAGGTAGCAGGCCAGCTTGGCCAATATTACATACCCAAAGCACCGAAAATGGCGCTAAGTAGAGTTGCTAAGAAAATAACAAGTTTATCAGAACCAGAGTCGGTATCTAAGTACCGAACACACAGCATAAAGCACAAAGCAACGACAAAAAGCTTGATTTCCATCCGCAGCGGGGTTGAAGTGGCTCCTCCCACATCTGACTTGACTTGGTGCGCAATCCTTCTAGAACGTTGGCTCGTCCGGGGTGCTTCCTTCTTCTGCCGGGAACTCATAACTGAAGGACTCGGAATCCTCGAATCCCTCTTCTACAGTTGGATGCAAATTGCAAGGGTGAGCACTTGGTGCTCAGCAATACTCATTCCGGGAATTAATGTGATTGTACTTACATGAGGGTGAAATATATGATTCTGGGGTTTTGGTTTCATATGGATAGAGATATATAGATTTCCAAGTCATTTGTTCAGTAAAACAGTACTTTGTCATGAGAATAATACTTTGAACGTTAAACAAGTTTTCAATAAAACCTTAGATGTAGTGGTCTCCCATGAGTCACTACTTTGTTAACCGCATTATGAAAATATTCCGAAACATTACTTGTGCTATAACCCATGGATGACATCCACTACGAAAAGACTCCTGGACCTGGGAGTACAGAGTATCCGATACTTCTTTTACACTTTGCAAAGGTGTACCTCTTTTTAAATCCACTGGTTCACTCGGCTTTCAAGTCGGATCAGCTTCATGTGACTTATACACATGTGACAAGGCCGAGATCACACAACGCTTTACAGTTCAGTATTAACAGTATCCCTGCCCGGTAAATAGACAGTTAAGTCTCAAGTACCGTTGTGGGTCTTCCCCACTGCCTTACTTCCTAGCCTCTCTGGTCTATGTTCCCTCAGGACACATAGCCTTGGTTTATGTCCACGCGAGACATACGACCATTTAAGATTACAGCCGCTCACGGCTTAATCAGGTCTAGGGCGCCTTCCTTCATTTACGCCTTTTTCTCTCATCATTTTTCTGACTCACATCACTCATGGCCGAACCTTGGCCTTCCAGTTTCCACGCGAGAAACCAGATCGTCAAACCATGCAGGGAACTGCTAATACCAAAAAGCTACTGAGTTGTGCCTGTCCCATACCAGGCAAGTGGTTGGTACGTTTACAATTCGTATAGAGACACAGCACAAGGTTCTCGTCCTTATGAACCAATAGTGAGGAACATTCACATACCCTGGTGCGCACCGCACCCTCTCCATACAATCCAATCCTCACTACTGATCCCTTTTATCATTTTTCTTGTCAAAACGGTTTTTATTATAACTTCTCATGCATTTGACCATTTCAAGTTTAATGTGGATATTCAATATATGAGTCCTAGGGTGACAAGAGCATATATACACGAAGGTTCAATAACAAAAAGGGTTTCATGATCCATTAGGTAATATCTACTCATGTCATTCAAACATAACTTGTATTTCAATTAAGCATGCATAGTAAGAAACAGTGAATATACTTCATATGAAAATATTGGGTGAGACATGATCAAAGGAATGAGGCTTGCCTTGCAATGTTGGGTCTAAAAACTCAGACGGCTCTTCAAAGACTTCTTCCGCTCCTTCAGCTTCTGACTCTGCGGCAAACAATTAACACACGAACACATACCACATAAGCATACTGAAAATAGTTTCTATAGAAAGTATTAAGTAAATAAGTCATGCATGCAGGGGAAAAAGTTAGGGCAAGGTCACAAGGGCTCTGGTCGAAGAAACGGCTAAAAAGGATTGAACGTCGAAGGGTCGACATTCAGTTCATGGCTTTGACATAACTGGAAACTAGTCTTAGGATGGTTTTCTGGAGAAGTGATAGTAGAGAAAGTTGTAGAACACAACTCCAGGAATCTAGGGGACAAGGTGGCATTTCAATTGCTCAACCAGAAGGGGTCAAACAGGGCTAATGCCAGTGGTTGGCATGCACTGACATGGTGCTGGACATGGCCAAAAACTAGGGCATGGCTTAACTTTTGATCTAGGGCTCCAAATGATGCACCACTTTGTCTGGGAGGTAGGCATTACTAACAGGAACAATATACTCAACAGGCACAAGGGCTGAAAGTGGCCAGAGGGTGGCCAAATCCGGAGATGAACCATGGTGGCCTGGACATGAACTGAGTTACTGGACAGTGATCTTGGCATAGGCATAACTCACAATCTAGGCAGATCCAGGTGTCGAGCTAGTGGACAATATTGCTCAGGGTACTGGAATCTATCTAAGGGACAAGGTTTCAGGTGCTGGATCGGCCGGGAACAAATTCCGGCGACCGGCGCTGGAGAAGACGACACTGGACAAAGGGGGTTTTCGATTCAGGGCGAATGAGCTCAATTCCAAGCTTGGGAATGATCTCTAGGGTGCAACAAAGCTACTGGGGAGGTTAATTTGGCCGGAGGATCGCCGGCGTGGCCTGGCGACGAGAGCCAGTTCACTGGTGGCGCGCGATTTGGGGAGAGCTATGATCTTAGCTCGATTTTGAAAACCAGATTGGTAGGCTTGCTACAAAGAGTATGCTGATCAATTTCTTCTACTGGTACTACGGCTAATTTGGTTTAAATCAGGTAGCATTGCAGGAACAGGGGTTTTGAGCTTTTCCGGTGATCACCGGCGTTAGGGTTCGCCGGGGTGCAATTGGGTGCTATGACACGAACAGGTGGAAGAGGGGAACTCACTGGTGGCTTTGGTTTGAAGAATGGTGCAGTAGATTAGGCTGGCACCGTGAGCTCCAGAGGTTGCTCGCCGGAGAAGAAAGCAAACTCGACGGCGGTGAGAAATTAACTGGGAATTTGGCTAAGTCCTGAGCTTGTGCTTCTTCACAGCGTTGAGGGGGGGTTTAAATAGGCACGGGGACGGAGTTTGCGAGGGAAACGCGACAACGGTTGCTTGCGCCGGGGAGAAAATTGTCGGGCGCAGGCGCAACGACGGCGACGGCGACGTGATCGCGCTTCAGGCGGTGCTGCAGCTTTGCCAGTTGCCTTGGGACTTCGTCCGGGACGGCGCAGATGTGGAGGCGACAGTGTAGCTCCGGCAACGACACGTACACACATGCAATTGCCACGGCAACGGGAGCGCGCGCGAAAACGAGGCTCGGGAGCGCGGCCGTTTATCCGCTGGGCGAGGCGATGCACTGCTGGCACGTGCGCACGGGGTGGCACAGCAACTCACGGGCACAGGTGACAGAAACGGTGGCCGGCGGCGAGCAAGCACGGCGAGAAATCCACGGCGCTGCAACGGGCTCGTGCACTGGTCGTGGCAACGACCAGGCGCTGGTCGAAAGGACTCGAAAATAACATTTGGGCTGTTCTGCAATTTCTGAAACTTATTCCAGGGGCTGTTCTGTGAGGATAATTTGAATAGGACTTGGGCCTGTTTGCAAATTTGGAGATCTGAGGGTCCGATCTGAAATCTGATTTCGCAGCTAAGTTGCAAAAGATTAGTGGAACTTATCTGGCCAAGGTTTGGTAAGATCGGGCAAGATCTGAAGGGTTTCGACAAAATTGGGGAAAACAGTTTAGGGTAAAACAGGATAATTAGGGTTTTAAAATGGCGAGGCTTGAAACTCGGCTTTAGGGTGAGATTTTGGAGATGGTCCCGAAGGGAAAAATGTTCTGAACAGCATTTAGAAGGGAATGGCTGAAGCAGATTAGGTTTTGGGGTCCAGATGTGGATTTTGGCTATTTTAGGGTTTAGCAAAAACAGGGGTGTTACAGTATTGTCCCGCCGTCTAGTGTCTTGAACACGAGACCTACTTCGGCTCGCCTTCTTGGCATACCATTAGGGTCTAGTTCAGTTCGAGAGGCACCATCAAAGTACAACTCACATTCTTTCATGTTGGAGGTGAAGACTTCCTCATCAGGCAAGTCGATGACCAATGGAGAATCGTCCAGCACAGGATGTGCTGCGAGAAAATCAGCTGAGGCTTGACCCTTAACTGCCTTCTGTGGGACATAAGTGATATCATACTCCATCATAAGTAAAGCCCATTTACCGAGTCGGCCCATGAGAACCGGCTGACTCAATATGTATTTCACTAGATCCGCTCTTGCGATAAGCTGGATCTGATGTGCTAACATATAATGTCATAGCTTCTTCAAAGCAAAAATAAGGGCCAAACACAACTTTTCAATGGGTGAATAATTGTGTTCAGCACCTGCCATGGTGCGGCTTAAATAATAGCACGCCACCTCCTTTCCTTCATCATCATGTTGGGCAAGAAGTGTGCCTAATAAGTTAGGTTGCGCTGCTACATAAAAGATGAGAGGTCGTCCTTTGATTGGTGCTGATAGAATGGGTAGGTTGAGCAAGTATTCTTTAATGTTGTTGAAAGCATCTTCACACATCTCGTCCCACTTGAATTCTACTCTTTTCTTCATCAACCGGGTGAAGGGTTGGATGTGACCTGAAAGGTTAGAAATAAAACGTTGTATATAAGCAAGGTGTCCTTGAAGTGACTTCAACTCCTTCAGATTCCGCGGAGGAGGCATCTGTAGAATTGCCTTGATCTTCTTTGGGTCAATCTCGATGCCACGGTGATGCACAAAAAATCCCAGAAAAACACTAGATTGGACAGCAAATTCACATTTGAGGGGATTCATCTTGAGTTGATGCTTACACAACCTTCCAAAGACAATGCGGAGGTCCTCTTGATGATGTTCATGCTTTCGAGTTTTCGCCACTAAGTCATCAACGTAACATTCTATCGAATGATGAATTAATTCATCAAAGATAAACGTCATGGTTCACTGATAAGTAGCACCAGCATTCTTCAATCCAAAGGGCATGACTATATAATAGAAATTCCCTTTAGGCGTACGAAAGGCGGTGTTGATGGCATCATGTTCGTCCATCTTGATCTGGTTGTAGCCTGATGATCCGTCCATGAAGGAGATAGCACCATAGCCCGTAGTAGCATCAATGATGATCTCCGTGATAGTCAAGGGAAAGTCATCTTTTGGACAAGCTCGGTTCAAATCCCTGAAATCAACACAAACACGTACCTGACCATTCTCCTTTCGTACCAGGACAATATTAGCCAGCCAGCATGGGTATTGCACTTCCTTGATGAAGCCAATTATGATTAGCTTATCCACCTCAGCAAAAATTTGCTCTTGTAACTTTGGATGGAAGCGTCACGGATGTTGCTTCACAGGGCGAAATTGTGGATCAATTGCCAACTTATGAGTAGCGACATGAGGGTGAAGCCCCGGTATCTCTTTATAAGACCAAGCGAAGTAATCCTTGTACTCTATTAAGAAGTTTTGGTAACTTTCACACTCTTCAGGCGTGAGGGTTGCGCTAATAAAGGTGGGGCGCAGATCCTCCTCACTTCCCAAGTTGATCTTCACGAGCTCATCAATAGTGAGTTGTCCTCTATCTTAAAGTTGTTGAGGTGCAGGTGTAGCATCTAGCACTTCTTCATGTTCAGAAGGCATTGCTTCATGTATATAGGCCAAGAGATGTTGCTCACCTCCATCCCAATGACTTTGTGGGCAGACATGAGTCACTATGGTATGACATGTGACTCTTTGCACATCATCAACTTCATCATCTTAGTAGTCAGGTTTGGCATAGCCCAAGCCATACTTTGGGCGGAGGTCACGAGACTTGTGCCCCTTTTGGATGAGCCTTTCTGATTGCTCCCACCATTCTTCACAAATTGCAGGAGGAGGTGGCAACCTTTGATTCCTTTCCAGCTTTACCCCAACCCTTTTGAGCAGATTGGCCATTCGGGGTTCAGCTTTCATGGCAATCAAAGCTGCTTCAGAATCAGTCAAAGGACTAGGCAGTTCAATGCTAGAGTCGTACTCTTGCTTCTTTGGAACTTTATAGAATATGGTGGGTGAAGCACAACCGATCAAGTCTGGTACATGCCAGACTTCCAATGGTGTTGTTACAGATATATGGCATGATGGAGGTTGCCTAAAAGTGGTACTCATCACTGTCTTTTCGAACAGTTTTATTCTTCCTTTGACGAATCCTCGCTTCTGCATGGAAACCGTTTGTGCCTCCGACTTCCCACATGCATCGAAGATGAAAGGAGATGAGGACTCATCTAGGGCCACGATTGACTTGCAATTTGCTTGAGTACCTGCAATATTTTTGTTAGTTAAAGAAATAGATGGTGGAGCCGAGTTGGCCTCCTTTAAGCTTGAGGTAAGGAGCATTGGTGATGCTTCCACTTTTGACCTTAGCAACATAGGTGCAAAGGAAAAAGATGAAGCTCCCACTTTCAACAATAACGGAGCAAAAGAGTCTTGCTCCCGCAGGGCTGATGTAGGGGTTGAAGGGCCATATAAGTAAGGGACGGCTGCGAATGATTTTTCACAACTGGAATCCCTGCCCCTATAGGCACGCTTTGCAAACTCCCTCTTCCTAGCAGGTAGGAATGGTGCAATGAGGAGATTCTCTTGTGAACTCAGTGCAATCAAAGCATCTACAGCTGGCGTCGATCTTCCTTGCTGCTTCCCATTAACTTCACTTGGAAAATAATATTTCGCATCTGCGAGATGCGACTCTTGGAAGGTATATGGATTGTTGTTGGCAACTATCCTCTACTGATCTCCATTGCCGTCTATGAACTTGAGGCATTGATGCAGAGTTGATGGAACTACCCAATACTTGTGTATCCAGGGTCTCCCTAACAGCGTGGAGTAGGAGGTGTTTACTTCGATAACAAAGAACCGCACTTTGAAACTAAAAGTGGACATTTGGAGCTTCAAAGTAATTGCCCCCATGGCCGCCCTTCCTTGATTGTCGAAGCCACATATCATTACATCTGTGGGCTCTAGATCTTCGAATGAGAAACCTGCACGAGTTAAACTTCGAATTGGAAGAATATTTACCGAAGACCCCGGATCAACCAAGACTCACTGGAGGTAGCCGCTTCCAATGTTCCCTTCTATGTAGAGAGGGCGGTTGTGATCGTCGTTCTCTATGACCTTATCCTCATCAGAAAAGGTGATCTCATTTGTATAGGCGGCGTTGCAAAGAAGACGGTGCTTCGCCATTGCCACTTCATACAACTCAGGAGCTTGTAGAGCTTTAATAAGGGCCTGCCGAAGATCGGGCACCAATATTAAAGCATCATACACACTCAAGAGTGCAGGAATGTGCTTCAGATGTGCAATGATATTATAATCAATTGCATGTTGCGCTTTCTTCTCTTCTTCAGCAGCACGGGCATCTGGAGCACCACTTGGTACATTGGCAGCCTTGTTGAGTAAGGCCTTCTCTTTTTCTTCTCTGTACAGCCGAGATTTGAGAGGTTCAGGACAGGCCTTGCCTCCTCGTAGGTTCATGTTGACTTCTTCAACTTGAACTTCTGTAGGTAAAACGTCAATACGAAGTACTTCACGTTCTTGTGCCGTAAATATCTCCTCTGAGTCAAATGTATTGGAGTTGTAACCTACAAGAATCACATTGCACGAGGCAGTGTTTAAAGAAAGTGGAGGTATTTCAGCATCAGTTGCCTCTACTTGTGCAGAGGGTTGCCCCCAGTCTTTAGGCAAGAACTATGCCAAAGTAAGAAGAGTGTGGCTCGGTAGAGGAAAAGATTTGTCTCCTTCTGACAAAGGAACAAATCTTGGTGGCATGCGTCGACGGCTGGGATCAAGTTGACTCTGTTTTGGTTGTGACTTGATCATTGAGATGGAAGTAGCATGATCCTGAATGTGGTTTTGGAGTTTATGTCGTGGGCGTGTTCGCTCCATCATCTCCCACGGTCTTCCTCCCTGTTTGGAAAGAGTTGGAACCGGCCAATGATTGACTATCTGGTGCTCTACTTGCTCAAGTGGCAACCACAAGTCTCCGTCTTCATTATTTGCTTGCATGGATGAAGGACCTTCACAAACTGTTGTAAAGTTTGCTGTACGATAATCAGGATTGATAGCTTGGGGCTCTAAAGCAATCCGCTTCTCATCAATCGCCCTTTGGAGCCACTCCTTGAAGGCAAAACAATCTTCAATTTTATGTCCAACATACCTATGGTACGGGCAATACAAAGAATTGTCTGTCATCCCAACTTGATCAAGTCTTCTTGGCTCGGGAAGATTCAAAGCTTGTTGCGCCATCAGTTGATCAAAGAACGTCTTTACTAACTCTCGGCAGAAGATATACTATTTCTTCAACATCTCTTGGACAGTTGGACGTTGAACAGCCAGGCGTTGCAGTCTTGGTGTGGGTTCATGTCTTGAACCCAACATTGGAACATTGTAATGTGCAGCTGGTGCATGCACAGCATTGTGGGATTCAGTCGTTGCATTGGTCTTGACTCCGGTGTTGGGAGGCTTGGTTGCTGAGTTGAATCTTCTTGCATTATCAGCATGACCAGCATTCTTGTACAACTCCATAATTTGAGGAGACTTCTCAAACTCCAATTTGGTTGCCGCTACCGCTGTGCCTAAAGTGCTGAAGGTCTTGGGCTCATGCCTTGAAACTTCTATGGACCAATGTTGTTGCATCCCATGGACGCACATGCGAATGGCCTCTTCTTGATGCATTTCCCTGGCAAGACGCACATAGTTATCACGGAAATGGATCAAGTAGTCATCAATCTTCTCATCACGCTTCTGCTTGACTTGGGACAACTCCAAAGCTGAGATGTCCTTTTGCACAGTCACGAAGTGTGTCTTGAAAAGTTTCTTCATGCCTATCCAATCGCGAACTGACCCAATCGGAAGACGGCTGTACCAATGGAAAGCAGAACTAGTCAAGGACCCTGAGAACTGCCTCAGAAGAAGTGAGGGCTTTTTGGTAGTGTCTCCACAAGCAGCTTCAAAGTAGGCTAAGTGCTCCCTCACATCGCTTGTTCCATCAAATTGACGGAACTTAGGTGGATGCCATCCAGACGGGAAGGGCACTAGATCATGCCATGCTTCATAAGGCTTCTCGAGCTTGGTTTCAGGAGTTTGAGGAGCTTTTTCGGTTGTAATCTGCTTCAATCTTCGGTTGATTAAGTCTTCAACATAGTTGTGGCAATCCTTCAATGTAGCAGGTGTTGGTGCAGCATTTGCAGCCATGGTGGGAATAGAAAAGAGAGGTCGAGCACCCACTACTGCGGCGTGTTGCTCACCACTATCTGTAGGGTGGGATTGTGCAGCAGCCTTCAAGTCTGCTATTTGAGGATCAATGACTGGTTGGGGTGGATCTGATGGTATTGCTCTATGACCAGGATTGGTCAGAGCTTCAACCAACTGATCAAACTTCGCTCCCAATTCACCAAACATCTTCTTGTATTCACGATCTCGTTCTTCAAAGGCACACCGTACGGAAGGATCAAGTGTAGGAGGATTAGCATCTGCCCCTTGCTCTTCACTAGCATTGGTTTCATCACCTGCATCGCCTTGACCTGTAGCCATGTTAACTGGAGCAGTGTTGTCATCACCAACACCAATTCCAAGATATTGTTCCTCATCAAAAGAATGGAAGGAGCAAAATCGGAATAGTGCGGTGAATGAGTGAGTTGCTGAAAAGAGGTTGACTCAGAGTCAGAAGACCCTCTTTCAGAATTAGACTCAACATCATCTTGCGACGGTTCAGTCATAGAACCTAAAGCAGCTCTTTGACGTGCCCTCGCCCTCAAGCGAGTCTCCATGCCTTGTCGGATTGCAACTTCCCATAATTGAACAGGATCCTTCGGAAGATGGGACGCGATGTCGACATAAGGACGAGAAGATTGCCCCTTGTCAACATCTTTTCCAGAAGTGATAGGAAGACAAAGAACTTTTGTCACCGCTTCTTTTGTTGAAGTTGGTGCGTCTTGATCTTCTTGCCTCTTGGTGGACTCTGATTGAGAATGGACATCTCCCAAGCATAGTAAGAATGCCACAGGTTTGGGGTTTGGGACAATCTCCTCATCCGAAGGGTACGAGAACTCTTGAGTAACAGGAGGAGACCTCCAGTCAGAGTCAGTATCACCCTCAAGTTGAGATGTCACCATCCCACAAACCATGGCATCTTCTCCAATGACTTGAGTAGTTGACACCTCAATCATTGGTGCAAGAGCTTCGGTAGTCTCCTGGGGAAGAGTCATCACAGCTTCTAGTGGTGCTTCCTTCATGATAACATCATTTGAAGGCTCAACTTCTTGTTTTGTAGTGGTTAAAGGAGCTTGAACTTGCACAGCTTTGGAGGGAACAATGACCGATCGGAGTTGTCTTTGTTTGGAAACTCTTGCACCCAGAGATGATGTTCCTGCAAGGGTTAATGGAGATGATGGAGATGATACCTTCTCCTTTTGCTTGCTTGGGCTTGGAACATCTCCAACTGATTGATCATGATGCCGTCTTGGAGCTAGACGGTCAAGAAGGTAATGATACCTCTGGCTCTGTTCCAGAACATGATGTTCTCATCATCAGGACGGATGCTGCCATCGGGCCGGACTCGAACTTGTACATTTTTCAATACAAGATCCTCCAACTCTTGGCGCAACATGCGACGATTCCTCCTACGCTGATCACGCTTGCGTTGATTGAACGTAGGGACATGAGGGGCCTTGGGCAGGCCAGGTGGTGTTGGAAGAAGAGGAGGAGCCTGAGAAGGAGGCATCCAAGTGCTTCTTGCTTGAGATGGAAAGTCGACCTACTTTCTAGGCGAAGTAGGTAGCTGCAAAGGGCCCCTGCCTTGCCGAGATGAAGTCGATGCAGGTGGAGAAGTCTGCACACGCCATTGTTGCTGGACACGTGGTGGTTGCTCTGGCCGACGAGACCACTGATTCCAACAGGGTGGTAGGGGTGCTTGCCTAGGCTGGTAAGTTGATGCTGGTGAAGGTTTTTGATGAGGCACCCAAGTTTGGTACATGTGCTCAGGACGGCGTCTTGAGGTGTCATGCCCCAAACTCCTTCTAAACTGAGAAGAAGAGTTAGGCATGTCATGACCTCGCATCTGCTCTTGTAGACTCTTCATTTGGGTTCGTAGTTGTTGGAGTTGTTGTTGCACTTCGTCAGTGCTGGGAGCGGGTACTTCATTCGGCAACACTGTGAACTTGTTATCGGTATTGGATAGGCCAACTTCCGTAGAAACATGGAAGCATGACTCCCAACTAGTTACTTTAACCTCGGAGGTGAAAGAACCCGTCGGACCAGGCATTCTTGCTCACTTGGTCGAATGGTGCCTCCAGAATTCCCTCATGATGGAAAGCCTCAACAAGTCCTTGATCTTTCCATTGGCCCATTCGTCAGGAAACAAGTCATAGGGCGGTGTCACTATGTAGGGATAGCGACAAGTCCTATCAATGAGATCATTCACACCGAGCGACCAATCCTCTTCAGGGATAGCAATGCGGGCAATGCGGGCACCAAGTTGTTCCTGCAAAGCACTCACCTTGCGGTACTTCCTTCTAAGGTTGCGCAGACTGTTAGGATTGAAGGCACGGCGAGCAAATGACATCTGCCTCCGTAGAGTATAGGAGGCATTCTCCAGTGAATTGAATAACTCAACCTCAGCGCGGTGCACACCTGGAGTAGGCAGTGCAGGACCGATGAGCGGAGCATCCACACAAAGAGCGGTGGCATGGTGTTGCCTATTGGTGGCTTGTTGAAGAAGCTGTTGAGAAATTTGAACGTCGCCTTGAATGTCGGTGATGACAGCATTCTTCATAAGGTTGCATGCTTCTACCATCAAGGCGCGACGCTGCTTTTTGGCTTTAGCAAAGGCACGTTTATGTGCCTTCTTCGACTCCGTTTCCTGGAACTCCACAGGCTCTTGAGTCTGGTGGAAGTAGGTTGTGTAACTATACTTGAAGATTGCCACCAGAGGCAATATCCCAAAGTGAACCATCAGAACTTCTTTGTCTGTGTGAGCAAGCTTGTTGAGGAAGGACTCACGTACAAAAGAGATTCCTTGATCAACCTTTGCATCATCACATATATGCGCTCTATAGACGAGTAGCCATATGCATGATGGATGAAAGACAGAGGGCATGCAAAAGTGAGTCAGACGACCATCGCAGCACAGCAAAGATGAGAGGAGGACCATGTCCCACTAGGCGTGCCATTATATTTCGCCGAGAAGATCTCTCTTCCGGGAAATTGGCCCCCCTTTTCGAGGTGTGGGCATGCCAGTATACATAAGTATACAAATAAAATAGTAGAGAATGCACAATCTTAGGAAACACTGTACTTTATTAATTCTAAAAAGAATTACAAGTTACAAATCCCTTTGGGATTTACAATCTCTCATTACGCCAAAAGAAAGTACATCTTTGCTTCAAGAGATTGAATGGTTCATGGTTCCTCAGGTCTTTTGAAAAGCTCCTGGTTAATTACATCTGCAGAACAAGTCCACAGAAGACCTCTAATTAAGTTGTGTTGATGGTCGTCATCTTCAAGCTTCAAAATTACTTTGCCCTTGAATGAATGAATGCAACGCGTACGCCCATGCATGCAAGTACGCAAATCCATAGCCTTGTCAGTCTATGGTGCTATCACAAAAGGTGGCCTTCGCCTTGTCGGTGCCCAGCCAGGGGGTTATTCGGACTCGTTGGTCGCGAACAAATGGATGCCTTCGCCTCATCAGTACCTGGCATGAATGGTGTCCGGCTTCACCAGTCACGGACAAAAAGCATGTTGTCTTTGCTTCATCAGTACCCAGCAACATGTAAATTATGGATGGAATGACTTGTGATAACACTTCTGACTTCCTTAGCTTCAAGAAAGGCAAGTTGCATGGTAGATAGCCCATTGGAATATCCATCAAGGACTTAGTATGATTTCGACTTGTCTTGACAGCTTCAGACATGATAATCATTGCACTAGCTTCTCTTCGACTAGTTGTCTGAGAGCCTTTTCTAGCCTCTGATTAGCTTGAAATTTGGAGGAATAGTTTCTGGACAGATCCTCAATTGTTCATCAAAATTTGAGATCAATCAGACCGTCGGATTAGAAACTATCTTCATTACATCACTCGTACATCAAGCTGAAATTCAGTGAGATAGAGTTGTTTGCAATGGTCTTAGTGGTCCTCTTGTACTCTGATCATCTTGAAACTTGGAGGAATAGTTTCTGGACAAATCCTTGATTGTTCATCAAAATTTGAGATCAATCAGAACGTCGGATTAGAATCTATCTTCATTGCATTGCTGGTGCGTCAAGCTGGAGTTCAGCGAAACAGAACTATTTGCAATGGTCTTGATGGTCTCCTGGTTCTTTGATTGAGGTGAAACTCAGAGGACATATTGCACATTGGATCTTTTTCTTGCCATGCAAATTTGGGGTCAATCAGACTTCTGGATGAGAAGTTATCATCGATTTTCTCCCATAAGACAGAATATGGTCGAATTAGACCCTCTGATCGAATGCTATTTGATCAAGTCCAGAAGGAATGATCAAAATGGAACTTCGAATAGAAAGTGGTCGAATTCTTCCCCTGATCGAAAGCTATTTGATCAATCCCAGAAGGAATGATCGAAATGCAAAGTCGATCTGCTTGTCGAACAGAACGTGGTTGAATTAGACCTTCTGATCGAATGCTATTTGATCAAGCACAGAAGGAATAATCGAAATGCAACTTTGACCAGGTTTGACCAGGTCAGTTTTGACTATTTTTTGACCAGTGGAGTTTTTGTTTGGGTTTTTTCATCATTTTCTTATAGCCAAAATATACGTGTATTTTTATTGTAGCCCTTTTG
The DNA here is from genome assembly GCA_019359835.1 of Pharus latifolius. Taxonomy (NCBI): domain Eukaryota; kingdom Viridiplantae; phylum Streptophyta; class Magnoliopsida; order Poales; family Poaceae; genus Pharus; species Pharus latifolius. The sequence continues at coordinate 71,060,983 of CM033323.1, forward strand.
GTCATATGGGACTTTTCTAATGAATTTTTATTACAAAAATTCATCAAACACCAGTTTTAAGCGGTTTTGATATGGACTGGTCGAATAGGTCTGGTTTTAGCCATTTTTTGTCGGTTTGGATTGAAACTAGTCAAAATTTTTATTCGAATTCGATTGTTCTTGTCCCAATTGAAGTTAGAGTCTGTCAAGGAGTTGTTTTTGAGCACATTTACCTGTGACGAGGATTGTTACCCGAGCTAGTTCAGAATAAATGCACGTCTGGTTCAAGACAGATTTGAACCAGGTAAGTGTCCGTTGATATGATCTCAGTTGGCCTGAGAAGCGCGGACACATGGTCGCAGGCCTTACACGATCCGGCCGCAGACAGTGCGCGGTCAGAAGCCCATAGGCGATGTGCGGACAGAAGGTCGCAGACAGTATGCGGTCAAGTGATTACGGACAATGCGCGGTCAGAGGGACATTGACTACTCTCAACCAGGGCGACTCGGGGTTGCTTATGCCCTGCAACAAGCATATCCTGAGTATTCCAAAGATGTGCATTTATCTCTTAATTGCACGTGTTAATATCCCGAGTATTCCAACAAGCATATCCGCCAGCAGGTTAATATGTGCGGTTATCTCTTAATTGCACGTGTTAAGCCTGCGAGGAAGTTGAGTGCAGTTGCCAAAACTGCACCTGAGCAACCGTTCGAAGCCGTTGTGCATTGGCACCCTTTCGGCCAGTATAAAAGGGTGAGCAAATGCACCAAGCAGGGGACGAGAGACAACACAATCAACATCGACAATCTTCCATAGGATATTTTTAGTTGTGTTTTACATAATCACACGGAAAAGATCTTCGTCTATGATGATCTTTTCCATAACCTTGTAATCATATTTTCCTACAAATAGTGAAATCCTAACAGGACGTAGGGCTATTACTCCCACCATCGAGGGCCCGAACTTGTATAAATCTCTTTGCGCTCCAACTGACTTTGGTTTATCATCGCTTCCCGGAGGGACACCCTAAAAGGTCTCACAACTCACAAATTCTGCATAAGTTTGACTAAGGCCCCAAGTCCGAATCGTCGACAGCTGACGCCCACCGTGGGGCCTTTCTCAAGGATTCCTAATTTCTATCCGGAGGTTCGATAAACCATGTCTGGAGCATATGATTCCGAGAACGACTTCGATCTCGAGAATTATGCCCACATCCAGATGCCCTCACCTAGTGATCCTGTTCTGATGGAGGAAACAGGAGGCGAAGACGTCCCGGGGGTCGATTCGACCACTCTGGTCATGTCTATCGACCAAGAGGCGACCGACGCAGATCCAGAGCCTACTGAGATTCTTAATGCGTTAGAGGTTGAATCCGATCCATCGTACGACCCTGCTGAGGGTAAGAACGCTGTTGACCAGGAGATTAACCCGGGGAGGTTTGACCCTGATAACCTCCATCGTCTCTTTGATTTTGAGTCTGACTTGGAACAAACGGAGATGTTTTCTCCATCGACGACCTCGCTCCCTAAACAATTCGCTGCTTTATCGGAAGAAACTCCCGATCAACTGGCTACTAAGGAAAAGTAGGAACGCAAACAAAAGGAAGATCAAGATCGTAAGCAACAAGACAACGAACTTCGCAGAACAGCCCTAGAGGCTCTTCAAAATGTGCAAGCTCGTTACAATGCTGCTCTAAGTTCTTCCCGTCGATCACGTGGTCGCAGACGCGACCAGACACCGTCTTTACCCCCAGAGCGTTTCCCGGCGGACGAAGAAACGATAACACCTGGTGCCCCTAGGAGAAGTACCCATGGCCGGCTTCAGTCTATCGCGGAGGTCCTGCGTAATTTTCCTCCTACGGTCACAGATGCGCAGAAACCGGCTTTAGCCAGAATCCTGGTGGAGAGGTTGGACGAGGTCGCATCTGAGGTGACCCCAACGGCCTCTTCCCGGTCAGCGACACGTTCCCATGGCCGAGAGTACTCTAACTCTGGTTCTGGTAGACGGAATCGTCCACCACCGGTCCCGTCTCGGCATGACAAAGCCAGACGAGCGAAGGATTCTCGGGATAGGGAATGAATTCCTGTCCACTCTCGCTTGGGACCACGAGTGACCTCCCCTTTGCGTGAGGTCGCTCGTGATCAAGTTGAGAGTCGCAGGTCCATTCACGGTCCTTATGTTGGTTGCAAAGCTTTCTCGCCCAGCCTTCGTGCGGTCGTTTGGCCAGACAAGTTCAAACCAGGGTCCATAGAGAGGTTTGACGGAACTCAGAATCCTTTCGAGTTCCTCCAAATCTACATCACTGCCATTCAGGCGGCGATGACCAGGTCATGGCCAACTATCTGCCTACAGTCCTCGAAGGACCGGAGAGAACCTAGTTGTTCAATCAACCTGTGGGTTCAATCTATAACTGGGAAATGTTGTGCGATGCCATCCTCAACAATTTCCAAAATTGTTATCAGAAGTCGGGTAAAGAGGACGACCTCCATCGACTACGGCAAACTTCGACTGAAACTCTTCGTCAGTTTATCAAGAGATTTGTCGGGGTGAGAAATACCATCCCGAATATATCTGATAACTCCGTTATCAGGGCGTTTAAACACGCCGTTTGATATCGGAGATTTACCGAAGATTTGCTCATCCATCCTCCTCGATCAATGGCCGATCTCTTTGATATGGTCGATCGATATTCCGACGCAGCCGAGGCTGTTGAATGGAATCGGATGGTTGATAAGGGTTACCTACCGCCTCAACCAGGTCTCAAGGACGTAAAAAGGGAAGATTCAAGTAAGAAGCCAGAGTCTTCATCAAGCGGAAAGTCGAAGAAATAAAAAAGGAGTCGATCTGGACAGTACCGAGAGGTCGCGGTCGCAGAGAAGCCTCCATCGACCAAAGGTAACAAATACCCGTTTAAGAATAAAACTGCTTCTGGTGGTCGCAGTGCCGGCCAGCCAGAGAAGTCGACTAACCCGCAGGAAGGCAAGAAGTGGTGTCCGCTCCACAACTCCGCAGGCCACGACCTCAAGAATTGCAGGAGTTGGTTGAAGTAGTTGGATGACTTCTACCAGGGAATCGGACCTATGCCAACCTTACCAACTAAGGAACAAACTTGCGGGCTAAGAGACGCCGACGGGGACGAAGAGATGTCTTATCAGGTACCTCATAATCATGTTAATGTTATTTTTGAAGGTTCCTCCTCTTTTGTTTCTAAGAGGCAATTTAAAGCCTTTTACCGAGAGGTTAACCAAGCGGAGACTCCCCTTGGCGATCCTCAGTACCCCTGTTGGTCGGATACACCTTTGACGTTTGATCGCTCTGATTGTCCCGCGGGGCTTACTCGACCATTGAGGGTCCTGATCGATGGAGGTAGTTCCTTGGACATCTTATTGGTCAAGGCGCTCGACGAGATGCAGATTCCTCGTTCGAAAATCAAGCCCATAATCCATCCATTTTATGGGATAATTCCTAGTCCCTCTATGATACCATTGGGACAGGTGGTGCTCCCAGTCACGCTGGGAGAACCAGATAACTTCCGAATAGAATTAGTTACTTTTGATGTAATTGATTGTGATTCGGCTTACAACGCAATCTTTGGCAGGTCAACTCTGGCTAAATTCATGATGGCTACACACTATGCTTACCAGTGCAGCAAGTTACCTGGCCCCAAGGGTGTTATTTTGGTCCGAGGTAGTCGCAACATGGCATTGACGTGTGATCAACTATCCCTGGAGATAGTGGACCAACTTCCCCTCCAAGACGCCCAAATCGCCACAGTGTCCACTGATACGATCAAAGCTGCTCCTCGACCAGATGAAACACTCAAACTGGTTCCATTGTACCCAGATGATCCATCCAAGACAATTCGGGTTGGATCAGGCCTGGATGACAAATAGGAACTCGAGATCATTGCTTTCCTCCGGACTAACGCAGATGTGTTTGCATGGAAACCATCCGACATGCCCGGTGTCCCAAGGGAAGTAATCGAGCACAGGTTAGCAATTCGACCTGGACAGCGACCAATAAAGCAGAAGCTTAGGTGTTTTACTGTGGATCGGCAGGAAGCCATCCGAGAGGAGTTGGACAAGATCCAAAGGGCCGGATTTATTCGCGAAGTCGATCATCCGAAATGGCTTGCAAATCTGGTCATGGTTCGCAAGTCAAACGACAAGTGGCGCATGTGCGTCGACTACACCAGCCTAAATAGTGCCTGTCCGAAGGACGACTTTCCCCTTCCCCGCATCGACCAGCTAGTCGATTCTACTGTGGGTTGCGAACTGATGAGTTTCCTGGACGCTTACTCGGGATATCATCAAATTAGCATGGCAGAAGAAGATGAAGAGAAGACTGCCTTCATCACACCGTTCGGCACCTACTGCTACGTCAGAATGCCGTTCGGTCTCAAGAACGCAGGTTCCATGTACCAGCGCTTGATTCAAAAGACCTTTCTTTCCCAGATGGGGCATAATCTTGAAGCTTACGTAGATGACCTGGTTGTAAAAAGTTCAAAAAGATCGTCTCATTTAGATGATTTTGCTGAAACCTTCTGTAATTTAAATCAATATGGAATAAAATTAAACCCGGAGAAATGTTCTTTCGGGGTTTCATCGGGAAAACTTCTTGTTTTTTTTGTTTGTTCCAGAGGAATCAAGGTCAATCCTGAGAAGATCAAGGCTATCGAACAGATGAGGTCTCCCTCGACCATCAAGGATGTTCAGCGCCTAGCAGGTCGCATGGCGGCGTTAAGTCAGTTCATATCGCGACTAAGCGAAAGGGGATTACCATTCTTCAAAGCCCTATGCAAACATCACAATTTTATATGGTCCGATGAGGCCGAAAAGGCATTTTAGGAGGTAAAAGCGTATCTATCCAGTTCGCCAGTCTTGGTTTCTCCTGATAAAGAAGAACCATTACTTCTCTACTTGGCAGCCACACCTCACGTGGTCAACGCTATTCTGATAGCAGATAGAGAGGGTGTGCACAAACCCGTCTACTATGTAAGTGAGGTACTTCATGGTCCTAAGGAGCGATACCCTGAGGTCCAGAAGATACTTTACGCGCTACTGATGGCTTCCTGTAAGCTACGACATTACCTCCAAGCACATAAGATCACAGTGCCCTCATCTTTTCCATTGGGGGATATTGTCCGCAATCCAGAGAAATCTGGTCGCATCGCCAAATGGGCTGTCGAACTCGGAGCGTTCGACATCCATTTCACGCCCCGCACCGCGGTCAAATCTCAGGTCCTGGCCGACTTCGTGGTTGAATGGACTAACCCTGAGCCACCCGTGCAGGCACCCGAAGATTTGGAATGCCTCGATCACTGGACAATGTACTTTGATGGCTCTCGTAGTTTTCAACACTCGGGGGCTAGAGTGGTCTTAGTCACGCCTCAGGGCGAACGGCTGAAGTTTGTCATTCAACTACACTTTGTTGCGACCAACAACGCAGCAGAGTATGAAGGTCTTCTTGCAGGGCTCCGGGCAGCTAAATTCCTCGGAGTCCGTCGATTAGTGGTGAGGGGAGACTCACAGCTGGTCGTAAACCAGGTAAACAAGGAGTACAGCACCTCCGATGAGACAATGGCTCATTACCTGGGGGAAGTAAGGAGATTGAAAAAACACTTCAACCATTTCGAAGTCCAATACATCCCGCGAAAGGACAACATTCTCGCAGACCAATTATCTAAAATTGGGTCCTCACGCACATCCGCTCTGGCAGGAGTGTTAGTCGAACACTTGGAACATCCCTCGATCATGACTACGGTCGAGGATGATTTGGTAACAGTCTGCGTTACTAACCTCGGACAGGAACGAGATTGGACCCATCCATTGAGGGTCTATTTCGAACATGGGACCCTGCCCGAGGATGAAACCAAAAGTGATCAGTTAGTTCGAAAGGCGCGTCTATACAAGCTCATAGAAGGAGTTTTGTATAGAAAAGGTACTCAAGGAGTATTTATGCGCTGTGTGTCCCAAGAGGAAGGTAAATCCCTCTTGAGAGAGATTCATGATGGTGTATGGGTGCGCACGCATCATATCGTACATTGGTCGGCAAGGCTTTTCAACAAGGATTTTACTGGCCTTCGACACTTGATGATGCCAAGAATATGGTCAAAACACACTACTACAAAATTCATCATCACAGTCGGGTCAAAACAGACATCACAGACGGTTCTTACCCGTCAGTGATAATCATGTACTATCACAGACGGTTTTTGATGTTTTCAACCGTCTATGATATATCCATTCACAGACTGATATAAGGTCAGAACCGTCTGTGATAAGGTCAGAACCGTCTGTGATACTCATATTTCACAGACAGTTATAAGGTCAGAACCGTCTGTGATAGTCACACTATCACAGACGGTTCTGTTCTCAGAACCGTCTGTGATATTTGAGTATACACAGCCGGTTTTGACATCAGAACCATCTGTGATACTTGTACTATCACAGACGGGTGTGAGAACAGAACCGTCTGTGATACTTTAGTATATACAGACGGTTTTGACATCAGAACCGTCTGTGTTAGTATGAGTATCACAGACGGCTTTGATGTCAGATCCGTCTGTGATAGTCACACTATCACAGACGGTTCTGTTCTCAGAACCGTCTGTGATATTTGAGTATACACAGACGGTTTTGACATCAGAACAGTACTATCACAGACGGGTGTGAGAACAGAACCGTCTGTGATACTTTAGTATATACAGACGGTTTTGACATCAGAACCGTCTGTGTTAGTATGAGTATCACAGACGGCTTTGATGTTATAACAGACTGTGATACTCATAATTCACAGACGGCTTTGATCTCACAACCGTCTGTGATACTCATATTATTACCGACGGCTTGGAGGTTAAACCAATCTGCGATATCAGCGACGGTGTTAATATTGAAACCGTCTGTGATAGTGTTATTATCTCAGAACCGTCTGTGATAGTCTGATATCACAGGCGGATCTGAGTTCAAAACCATCTGCGATGTGTTATTATCTGTGACTGTTATAATCTCAGACGGTTTGTAAGATCAAAACCGTCTGTGCATGCACAGACGGTTTTGATCTTACAAATCGTCTGAGATTATAACATTCACAGATGTCCTCTGTACAAATTGCATTTTCATATATACAGTTCATGAATTTCATACATGCATAGTACTCAAATATATACAGTCTCATGCATATATATTTGTACAATTGAACTCAGAATTATATTTGTACAGTACTCAAATATATACAGTTTCATATGCACATGCAGTACTCAAATATATTTGCACCCCTCTCTGTATAGCATTTCATATATACAGCACAGAACTCAGAAATATGTACAATTGAACAAATAAATGTAATCGACAATTAAAGTGTGTTAGATGTACAAATAAATGTAAGGCCGCACTAATACGAACCTTGCGGGTCCCTAAACTTCCCCTTGGGTGATATGACCTCCGCAAGGAAAAACTCAGCGAGCATCCCTCGGACATTACCAATTTGCCGAGGGTCAAGGCTTTCTGAAGGGAAGTCAACCCCCTGCAGCAAGAGTTGGTACATAAAAAATTAGCTGAAGTTGTAAATTCTGTCAAATCGAGACAAATTAAGGGGAGCAGTTGTATATACCTCGGGGAAATCTGGCCGGTGAGGGGTGATGATCAGGTCATACATGTGGCGCATCACGTAGAACCCACATGTATTGTCGTCCGGCTGCTGATGGCACTGCCAATTTACAGACCGAGAGTTAGGTGGGGACAAGTTATAAAGTAAAACAGATGCCAGTTGAAATTTGTACCGAAAATTGTAACCACTGAAACTTATCGGCTCGCCGCTCGTGTTGTCTCCCTACCTCGGCAAAGTACTTCGTGAAAGCCCTGTAGATAGTCAAAATTGACAGTTTGAGGATAGCCGAAATTGACAATTTGAGGACAGTAAATCTAGATGCATGCAATACAGGTCCACATCACCTTCCGAATACATCTCGTGCGCCGCAATACGAGTACCCTTTCCTCTGCAATGAGTCAAGGTAGAACACCTTGTTGCTTTTCGGAATAAGTAGCAGCAGGATCCAGTGGTAGCTACATATTACACGTAGAGAATTAAAAATTTAATCTAAATTTGGGGGTGTGCACATGGAGACACTAATCTACGGGTGAAGTACTGATGAAAGCACTCACCTCTGGTTGTAGGGTACAAGTATATACTCCTTGTCGACCTGAGCAAGCAACCCTCTTTTGATGTAGTCGACAACGAAGTCTGTGTCGGTCCTAAACATCACCTCGGCTACCATCTGAGGGTCCAAAAAACCAACAGGTATGCCCTTGGATTTGGCATAGTTGGCCATGCAGCTGCACGGAAGTAACCAATTAATAAATGACATATATCCGTATATGCACGGATAGTAGGATACTTACAGCACCCAAGACCGTAGGATTGACAAGTCGAGCGCATCTTTGTTTAGCAAATTGTGCAGGTCTTCGAAGGTCACCGAGTAGGTCCCAACGTCGTGATGGAACTCTGCCACTGTGTACTTGACCATGATGTGCGTCGGACGCTGCGTCCTGGTCTGGTTTGTCCTCCTCATGTACCATGTATGCAGGCTCTGGCATGCTAACCCCATGCTCGAAATTGCGGTATCGGAGGCCATGGGCATCCCCAGAGAGAACGGCATGAGAGCTGGCGCACTCTTCTCGCTCTCCTTCGACGGGCTCTTCTTTGCTTTTCCCCTCATAGCCAGCTTCTTGAATGGTTGCCTCTTACTCGGAGTCAGCTTCGTCGTCGAAGGGGTATGCTGGCTAGTAGGCCGCGTCTCGGTCTGTGATGTCTGCGATGTAAGAACCTACGTATTAGGACACTAACTCTGAGGGCTATTATTACAGTACAAATTATGAAACTGGTGGGGGAATTACCTCATACAGGACGATGTCTTTCTTGGGCCATTGCACGAACGTGTGCACCGCATCCCCGAGAGTGGTAATCTCGTCGTTCGGCGGCTTCTCCAATGGAAAACCCTTGCAATGGTCAAAGACACTGTCCACTTGGACACATGCAAAACCCTCACATAGAGGGGCACCATGGATTGTGGCCCCCGCCGTGCATGGTTGCGCCATCCCACGGGCAGCCTCGATCGGGAAGACACCGGCCAGCACCATAAGCTTGCAGGAGGCGGGTTCCTACAAACAGTGCGCATTAACATGTTGAATTTCACCGCTTCTCACTTTCGAATGAATTAACATAGACAAACAGTGCGCATTAACGGTCATTACCTGCAGAGAGTCCACCGGATACTTTGGAGAGGGCTCCGTCTGCGAAGACCCCGGCGCAGACGCGCAGCTACTACGGTGGCCAAGAATGGGGGTCGGTACTTCAACTGGGTCTGCGCCAGCTGCTAGAACAGGGGTGCCCTGGGTCGCCTTTCTTAGCTCTTCGTACATGGACCGCATCTCCGACAACTGCTGCAGGAGTGCTTTGTCCCGAACAGCGAACTCCGATCGCATCTCCTCCTTGAGCCGTTCATCGCGGGCTTGGTGGGATCTCTTTCTCCTCTTAGCCGCCTCCTCATCATCGGGGAAACCATGGCTCCAAGGCACAGTGGCGCCGAGGCCGCGCACGCGGCCTGGATGCTCCTTGTTTCCTAGCGCCGCTGTGAGGATATCCCTGTCCCTCCTCGGGTTGAACTCTCCGGATGCCGCCTGCGCACTCAGCGTCACCTGCAACAGGACAACTTAGCAATACAGCCCATTGCATGCGTGTTATGAGGATAGTACGTGATCGGACAATCTTACCAGTCGGTCGATCACTTCCCTGTCCGCAGGGTTATTCACGGAGACGCTTCCGGAGGAGTCCATCGTCGATCTAGCTCGGCACCAATTGCGGGCGCGCACGTCCGTTATGCCCGCATAAGGACTGCCGGCCGAAGACTGTGAAGCTTCCTCGTCCTGCTTCCTCCACAGCGCCTTCTTCCCCACATACCCACCGGTGCCTAGTCTGTGTGGGTGGGTGTTCTTGGCCTGGTTAGCCTGGGCCTTCGCACTAAGCTCCTGGAACTCAGGCTTGTCCTTCATCTCTACGAACTACTGCCATGCTTCGGGAGTCACGAAAGGGTAGTCATTGAAGGGGGTCGTCGACTCCTTCACATAGTGCCTGACAAGTTCGCTCTTGAAGTTCCTCCACGCCTTGTTTATTGACATAAGTGTCCTCCGGCGGACGGTGAAGTGGCGATCCTCCGGAATGTGAAACGCCACCTGCACTTCTTCCCACAGCGCATCCTTGCACTCTGGGGGCACTTGACCCCAGTCGGAGGTGGTGATGGGCACCCGCTCCCTTGCCACTTTGCCGCATAGTGAGCGGTACTGACCGACAAGTTTGGGCGGAGCTTTCGGCACACCATTGTCGTCGAACTGGACGTGCTGCTTTTCCCCCTTGTTCAGACGCGCGCATGTCGTCCGGCCTCGCCCCTTTCCCTTCTTCTGCGGGGTCACGGCGGACGAGGCGACCTCCGGCCCAGGCGTCTCATCGCCAGCGAGGTCACCCTGAGTCCCCGAGTGGTGCATTTCGTCACCAGACATAGTTCCTAACATAAGTGAAAGAGAGAACAGTTTAAGTAAATATGCAACTAATAATTCTATAACAAAACCCATACAAGAATGACAGAAACGGTGGGGAGGCGATGGAGGTGATCGCGTCGGAGGCGGGAGGGCGATGGAGGTGATCGCGCCTGACGGTGGAAAGGCGATGCAGGTGATCGCGACGGACGAAGAGGAGAAGGTGGGAGGCAATGGAGGTGATCGCGACGGACGGTGCGAGGGCGGAGAGAGCTAGGGCAAACAGAGCTAGGGCGAAGTAGAATGAGCGGGATAAAGCCCGCCTTGAACTATGTACCGCGTCGGTATTATCACAGTCGGTTCTCACATCTGAACCATCTATAATAGTATATATCACAGTCGGTTCTCACATCGAAACTGTCTATAATAATTGTAGTCACCAGAGAGATTATCACAGACGGTTTTGAGTTGAGAGCCGACTGTGCCTGAGATTATCACAGACGGTTTGGAATTGAGAACCGACGGTGCACGTTAAGAACTCGAAGAGTCGGACACTGTTGAAAATATCACAGACGGTTTTATATATATAACCGTCTGTGATAATATTATCACAGTCTGTGGTAATCTACATAGTGAGAGATTATCACAGACGGTTGTGAGTTGAGAACCGACTGTGCACCATCTGTGCTAGGTCAAAACCGTCCTTGATAATCTCTCTATTGAACGTTAGTTTTACAAATTGAAACTGATCTGTAGCTTTCAACTCTGAATGCTCGAAAACATGTTTTAAATGAACACTCAGATATTTCAAATGTAGTCCAAATACTCTGTAAATTGGTTACTATGTACGTATATCCAATAATTGGTTACAATGTAGTCCAAATGCTCTGTAACTTGAGCATGCTCCACATAAATTGTATGTTAAATTTACAAATGGGAAGTTTCACCGACAATTTGCACGTACACAGCCATGTTATCCTCAACTTTCCACTTGCCGCGGCCCTGCAAATACGAGAATTACAGGAGATATAAGCTATACCGATGGAAACAGAGAGATAAGACGTACAGTTGATTACCTTTAAAGTATAACCCTTCCTGGTGATCCATACGCACGTAACTGGTTTCGTCGGTGTCTTCAGTATCGACCTGTACGCCATCTCCAAATGGAGGAATCTCATCAAATTGATTGTATTCCTCCTCGTCTACGACATTTTCAACTCCAACAATCCTTCTCTTGCCATGAAGGACGATGTGCCACTTCTTATTGGCCGGGTCAGTGACATAAATGACCTGAATGGCTTGATTTGCAAGTATGAATGGCTCATCTTTATAAGCAACGCGATCCAGGTCCACAGAAGTGAAACCGTAACTGTCAACCTTCACACCCTGTGGGATTTGGACCCATCGGCATCGAAACAGGGGAATCTTGAACAGTACGTAATCGAGCTCCCAAATTTCTTCAATGAACCCGTAGTACGAGTTCAATCCACGTACTACCCTTGTTGGGCCTGTCTTGGTGAACCCCTCATGGAAAGCTTCTACGCTCACTCCACTATTTTGCACAGTGCTCTTTCGATCTTGAGCTTTCGTGTAAAATGTGTACCCATTGATGTCGTATCCCTGCCATGTCTGTACAGTAAACGTGGGCCCTTTTGCCAACCATTTAAGGTTCTCACTTGCGGACTCTCCGGTGATTCGTACCTTCATCCACGCGTTGAATCGCCTGTTATGTTGTCTCGTGATCCAAACCTCGGATCGGCGAGGATTGTCTTGTCGTAGCATCTCCTTGTGCTCGTCGATGTACGGAGACACCTCCGTCATGTGTTGCAAGACCCAAAAATGAGCTTTCGAGCACATATCAAAATCAGGAGTGATGGCTCTCCGTCCGATAGTGCCAACACCATCAAGCCTCCCCTCGTGACGAGACACAGGAACTCCTATTGCTTCTACCTCGGCCATGTAATCGACGCAGAACTCAACAACCTCTTCCGCTGCATAACCTTCGGCAATGCTACCCTCGGGCCAGGACCGATTCCTCACGTAGGCCTTAAGTACACCCATGTACCTCTCGAATGGATACATATAACGTAGGAACACGGGTCCACATATCTTGATTTCTCTGACAAGGTGGACGGTGAGATGGACCATGATATCAAAAAATGATGGAGGAAAATACATCTCAAGTTGACAGAGAGTTCGAACCACCTCGCTCTGCAAAGAATCCAGTCCATCGGGATCAATGACCTTGGAAGAAATTGCATTGAAGAAAAAACATAGCCTCGTGATCGTCTCTCTGACCTTATGCGGCAGAATACTCCGGATGGCAACAGGAAGCATTTGTGTCATCAACACGTGACAATCATGAGACTTCATACCCAGCAATTTCAAATCGCCCATGGACACAAGCTTTTTCATATTTGTGGAGTAACCCGATGGAACTTTAACACCATGGAGACACTTACAGAGTTCTGTCCTCTCAGCCTTGCTACGGCCTTTATCGTCCTCTCTCGGTGCTAGCTCGGGCCTGATTCTCATTTCGATCATGTCACGCCGCACATTGATGCCATCCTTTGTCTTCCCTGGAATGTTCAGCAATAGGCCGATTAAACTGTCACAAACATTCTTCTCTACATGCATGACATCAATGCAATGACGAACCTCTAAATGCTCCCAATACGGTAAGTCCCAAAATATCGATCTCTTCTTCCAAGTGTTCTTCGTGCGGGGTTTCAATTTACCACCCTTTCCAAACACAACGTCTATGTCCTTCACCCGTGAGTAAACATCTTTCCCGCGCGTAGGCTTCGGGGCTGAACCATCTTCGTTGTGGCCGTCAAATTCCCTCTTCCTCTTACGGTACGCGTCATTCTTCGGAAGAAACCTACGGTGACGCATGTACACTGTTTTCCTGCAATTCTTCAGCCACACGCTCTCAGTGTCATCTTCGCAGTGGGGGCAGGCTTTGGCTCCTTTCGTAGTACGGCCCGACAAATTTCCAAGGGCAGGGAAATCGTTGATGGTGCAGAATATCATAGCACGTAGGATGAAGTTCTCTCGTTTGTATGCGTCCCATACCTGCACCCCTTCGTTCCACATTGTTAGGAGATCCTCTATCAATGGTGCTAGGTACACATCAATATCGTTTCCGGGTTGTTTTGGTCCTGAGATAAGTAGAGACATCATGATGTACTTGCGCTTCATACACAACCAAGGAGGAAGGTTGTAGATACACAAAAGAACCGGCCAAGTGCTATGCCGACTGCTCATGTTACCAAAAGGATTAATTCCATCGGTACTCAACCCGAACCTTATATTCCTCAATTCTGCTCCGAAGTTAACAAATTCCCTGTCGATGTTTCTCCACTGCGAAGAATCAGCGGGGTGTCTCAACTTTCCATCCTTCTTCCGGTCTTCCGAGTGCCAACGCAGTAATTTTGCCTCTTTACGGTTTGCAAACAAACGCTGCAAGCGGGGAATGACTGGCAAATACCACAACACCTTAGCAGGAGGTCCTTCCTTTATCTCCGTGCAGTCGCCGTCGTCTGTTCGGTCCTTAGTACGCTTATAGCGGGATGCGCCGCACACCGGACAAACATGCATATTTTTGTAGTCGTTACGGTAAAGGATGCAATCATTAGGGCATGCGTATATCCTTTCTACTTCCATTCCCAAAGGACACAACAGCTTTTTCGCTTGGTAGGTGTTTTTTGGCAACTCGTTTCCTTCCGGGAGCATGTCCGCCAAAAGATCTAACAGTGCTGTGAAACTCTTGTCGGTCCAGCTGTTGCTTGCCTTCAATTTTAACAGTTCAAGCACAGAGGCCAACTTTGTGTATTTCGACTTGCAACCAGGGAACAACGGCCTCTCTGAGTCCTCAATCAAGCGCTTGAATTTGCCAAACCCCCTTTCACTGTAATTTCCTTCCACATCACGCAACATGTCATCTAAATGGTCATCCTCTGGCATATCCTCGTCGAAGTCGTTGTTTGGATCCAGCATGTCCTGTTCCTCAACCTGAGTGGCAGTTGTTTCTGCAGTTGGCTCTTCTCCATGGTGGACCCAACACGTGTACCCCTTTTTGAAACCACGTAGGATCAAGTGGGCGACAATTTGAGATGAGTTGGTGAACATCTTAATATTCTGGCAGTCTACACAAGGACAGTACATATATGGTAAACCCTTCTTCGCCATGTCTTGCACAGCAACCTTTTCGAAATCAAAAACACCTTTCATGTATTCCTCACCCACTCGGTTGTCATTATACATCCAGTCTCGGACCATCTGCAATAAATCAAATTCATACACATGCTAATTAGTAAATCAATGGAGATTGATATTGATGATGAAATCAAGTAATGTGTACGCCTTGGGAGCAAGTAACCAACCTTGGTTCGATCCTCAAATTTTTGACCCCAAATGCTCCCCCTGCCTTTCGAGATTTCGCTCTTCCTTGCCCCAAATCTCTTCGAACTGGACAGTGTACGTCGAGCAAGAGAGTACGACTAGTTCAAAACATCCGCCAAAAGACCTGTTATACCAGGTTCAGTACAGACGGTTCTATATAATACCGTCGGTAATATCGGTGCATTATTGAAGAAAAGAATATTACTGACGGTTTTCAATCTATCAACCGTCGGTAATATCGCTGCAATTTGTGTAAGTATGAAAGAAATATCACAGACGGTTATGAACTCCAAACCGTCCGCTTTACATCAGAACCGTCTGTGTATTTGATTATGACAGTCGGTTCTCACATCTGAACCGTCTGTGTTATCACATCCGACCGTCTACGTTACTATCACAGTCGGTTTTTGCCTCAGAACCGTCTGTGTATGTTGTTATCACAGTCGGTTTTTACATCAGCACCGTCTGTGATAACACAGACGGTTTTAAAGTCCGAACCGTCTTTAATATCCCGGTTTTTTTGTTTGCATTCAACTACTGGTCATCAGTTGTTCCACATGTTTTTCATATTTGGTTCTATCTTATTTCAATGTTAGTATTTACAAAAATGAACGTTCAGACTGTTTGGTTTTATCTTGTTTTTCATATTTGTTTTATATATATGTCTGAAATTAAAACCGTCTGTAATCTTTCAAGCAGAGACGGTTTTGAGTTAAAAACCGTCTTGATCGCAGCAGTATTTTCTTGTTAATATTTTTACACAGAACATCATTTGGTGATTATCAGTTACATAATCAATCGAAAGCCAGATATATAAGGAAAAGAAATTTCTTATTTCTTACAATCTTTCCATACATAAGAGATACTATTAATTAAGCGACCAATTGATTAGTGTCGACCTGTTCCGAAAGTAATTTACAAAGTTCTCCTAGGGACGTATTGGCATCAGTAGGATCTACACTGGCCGCCCCAGGAGAACTACCAATGGCTCTAAGACTATCAACATCATCTCTCACCAAAGGAGTGGATTTGGCATCAGTAGGATCATCCAAGAAATTAAAGTTGATACAACAAAGGTGGAGATGAAGCTGCAACTCAAAGCATGCACTCTGCCAAGTGCAGAATGGCAAAAGACATCCCCTCAGAATGCTTCTCCAGCACCTCTTTTTTTTTTTGGAGAGTTCTGCACAAGGCAGCTTTCTCCTCCTGCACATATGCTTCTCCAGCTTCTCCAGCTTCTCCTAGGGGCGTATGCTGGGAGGGTGAAGATGATTGCCAAGCTTCGGAGTGGATTTGGATGTGGAAGTGTGAGCCTTACCCCAGAAAAGCTGATGATACAAAGGTGTTGGAGAGGGGATATTGGAAGGATTATTGTGGATCTCCAAAGGTGGAGTCGATGCAACTGGAGGGGTTGCAAGGGGCAATGTGGCAACACAGGCCTCAGCACCCTCTAGAGTCTTCACTGCAGCTCCACTGTACGATCTTTCATCATTTCTAAGTCTCTTCTTTGGAGGGAGAATTTCCTCAAGCACCTGTGGATTTCGAAATGCATTTGTTTCGAGGTAATCAAGTCATAAAAGAAAGATCTACATTAGAGTTTCAGAGAGGACTTACTTTCTGAAGATCCTGATCGAGTTCATTCCTTATCTCTTCCTCATCACTCTCAATTTCAATAACCTCACTGGAATCTCGGCTCGCCATCAAGGTGGGAGTTGAGGAGGGAATAAAGACAGGGATTTAGGAGCCTCGCTATTTATAGAAACAGAAGGTGACGGTTCATATGCGCGGGTGCCTCGAGTTCTAAAAAGCGCACTAGTACTGGTTTTCAAGGCCAATAAATTCATGATATACAACTTCTCGGGAGATAAACTGCAACACGGCAAAGGAAGTTGAAGAGTCAGATTACATAATTCGATGCAAAATAAATTTGAAGTAAATAATTAAGTCTCTTCATCTGCTCAATTATTATGTGCGGTTATCAACAATTGCATGTAGAGAATTGCACTGTTGGGACTATCACAGACGGTTGGGAGATCAAAACCGTCTGCTTTACTACTACAGACAGTACTGATGTCCGAACCGTCTTTAATATGTCTGTTTACTATCACAGACGGTTTGGAGTTAAAAACCGTCTGTGATATTGATAGAGGTCGAGAATTCGAGGCGAGGAAGTTGAAGAGTCAGATTACATAATTCGATGCAAATTAAATTTGAAGTAAATAATTAAGTCTCTTCATCTGCTCAGTTATTATGTGCGGTTATCAACAATTGCATGTAGAGAATTGCACTGTTGGGACTATCACAGACGGTTGGGAGATCAAAACCGTCTGCTTTAATATTACAGACGGTTCTGATGTCCGAACCGTCTTTAATATGTCCGTTTACTATCACAGACGGTTTGGAGTTAAAAACCGTCTGTGATATTGATAGAGGTTAAGAATTCGAGTCGACTCGAGGACACTGTTGGGACCATCACAGTCGGGCCTTACGTAAAAACCGTCTCTAATGTGACTATCACAGATGTTTTTTACCTCAGAGCCGTTTGTGATATTTCAAAGCACATTGATATATAACTTCTATATTCTTTTTATATTATTTGCATGGGACCTGCGACCTCTATATTGTTTCTATATTATTTCAAGGGCTCCGATCACAAGCCAAAGATCGCGATAGTCGTTCCTTGATCGCACACAGTGTACATACCTTTGTATGGTCGAATGTTCGACAAAAGCCAACAAAAGATAAAGAAAGAGGGAAGATTGCATGCAGTCCAAGAATGTGCTGGAAAATTAGAAAGTTGACATAAGAACAAAGTTTTCAATAATTTGTTTCATCACTTACAAAAAAAAAGTAAAAATACAGAATGCTAGGTCAAGGAGTGGTCTTAGCCCTGGCTGCATCTAGAATAAAGTCAGTTTGACTTGCAGCCAGGACGCAGGACTCCTCCAGCGACAAGTTGTCCTTCTCAGGATCAACTACTTCAGCGTCGAGAAGGCCTGTGACCTCCCTCAGCTTCGCGATGGTATCCTTCATTGTCAAACCGCAGCCAGCGATGGTCATATCCGTGGCTTTCTTCTCCTCGCGAAGACGCCTCGTCCTCGCCCAAGCATTGTCACCATCCGTCTTCATGCGCTGAATGCGCTGGAAGAGATCGTCAAGGTCAAGCCGTAGCCGGGTGTGCTTCTCCGTGAGGAGCTTGTGCTCCTCCTGGAGGGCCCTCAGCTCGGCCTTGACTTTGGCAGTGTCTTCCACGGCTCCCCTTCCCTGTGCAAATCAACAGGTCAAGAATGTATTGAACATGGATTAACAATACAGGGGTAAGTCCAAAAGATTGAGAGTTCATACCGGGGAGGGCGAGGCTGATGATGCCATCGAGGATGCCATTGGCGCAGAGAAGCTAAGGAGTCAAACAGTCTGAGAACTATAAAAACTTGTAAAGTAAATGACAATTTTTCCACTGTCAATTTATAGAACTTCCAAAGCGATGCTTCGTGTTCTCCTAGGCGCCGCGCGCGAAGATCGGAGACAGAAATGATCACAGTTGAGAATTCGAAGCGCCGGTACTTTTCCAGTCGGTTCATACATCAGAACCGTCTGTGATAACTACACTATCACAGACGCTTCGTGGTTTACAACCGACTGTATAAATCACAGTCGGTTCTGCGTTCCGAACCGTCTGTGATAGTCTAATTATCACAGACGGTTCGGAACTCAGAACCGTCTGTATATATCACAGTCGGTTTTTAGGTTAGAACCGTCTGTGATAATTAGACTATCACAGACGGTTCTTAGCTGGGAACCGATTGTATATATCACAGTCGGTTTTTAGGTTAGAGCCGTCTGTGATAAGTATACTATCACAGACGGTTTTGTGTTCAGAACCGTCTGGTTTACTCTCACAGTTGTTTTTGACGTCAGAACCGTCTGTGATATCTGAACATATTCTCCCGCGAGGCCTTCACAGACGGTTTTCCATTGAACAGTTCATACCCGTTTGTGATCTGCCGTCCAGGATGTCTGTTTCTGTGGTAGTGACATGTCCTCAGTGTCAGTTTCATGCTAGACAGGTTCATCAGCCTGCCTATGCCCTACAAACCATTCCTCTTTCATGGCCCTTCGCGGTCTGGGGGATGGACATTGTCGATCCTATGCCACAAGCGGTCAATGGATACAAGTTCTTGTTTGTAGCCATTGACACATTTACAAAGTGGATTGAGGCCGAACCAGTATGCAACATTACTGCTGCTGCTGCACAAAAGTTCTTTCATAAGAACATTGTGACACGATTCGGTGTTCCAAATCATCTCATCACTAATAACGGTTCCCAGTTCACTAGTGGTCTTTTTCTAGATTATTGTGATCAGGTCGGAACCAAGGTGTGCTTTGCCTCTGTAGCCCATCCGCAGAGCAATGGTGCCGTTGAATGTGTCAACGGACAAATATTACAGGGCATCAAAAAACGTGTTTTTATCACCTTAAGACACGCTCGGGGGCTTGGGTTGATGAGCTCTACACCGTTCTGTGGGCACTACGTACTAGCTCTAGTCGAGCCACCAGTGAGACACCTTTCCATCTGGTATACGGGGCTGAGCCTGTGTTACCTATGGAAATCAATATCGATTCTGTCTGAACAGATCAATTCGAACAAGTTGATCAGAGTGGGCAACGATTACAAGATCTCATCCTCCTAGAAGAAAAACGTGATCAAGCTCTGGTCAAGTCCGCGGTATACTTGCAAGCCCTGCGCAAGTACCATAACAAAAGGGTGCGACCACGTAGTCTTCACGTAGGCGATCTGGTTTTACGTAAAATACAAAACCAATCTAGTCACAACAAGTTCTCCCCACAGTGGGAAGGCCCCTACACTGTTGTCTCGGTGCCGCGACCAGGATCAGCTCGGTTAGCAATGGAGGATGGTCGGATCTTATCTAATACTTGGAACATCGACCAACTACGCAAGTTTTATGTGTAAGTGCCCAATCCCTTTTCCTTTTCAATTAGCATGATTTAACAAAATTGGCACTTTTAGTTGTTTCATGTGTGAATTATTCCTTTTTTGCCCGTATGTTACGAGTCTGGCTCGGGGGCTGGCCGCCGATGGTTATATTGCCACAATACCCTAATCGGATTTGCTGGCCGATCTCGTGATCACTTCCAGACAAGACACCCCTCAATAAGCCATTTCTCAACGCACACGGGGCTTGCTGGCATGTCCTTGGTCATCAGAGTGGCTGCCGGTTTGCAATAAGATTGGGTATGGTATCTAATATGATTATTGGCCTGGTCGGGTATCCCTTGTCATCGTTACACATATATTTCTCCTGTGCTCATAATACTAAGTCTTCATTATACCATAGGCGGGGGCTAGGGGAATATGGTCGCAACATGGAACAAAAAGAAGTGCTTCCTAAACAAAAAGTGCATGCATTTGCATTGCATAAACTGTATCTGTACAGGTGCAAGGATTTACATCATGCCAAGCTCATTCAAGAGTTCTCTACAAGGGGTTTGACCTCCTCCATGATAACCCCAAGCTGGTCTTCACTCTCGACCTCTGCCTCTTCTACTGCTGGATTCAGTTCAAGATCTGGGCCATGGCAAAGACGAAGCCGACAGAGGATGGCGGAGGCTGCTGATCGAACTCTTGACTTGATCGCCTCTTTCTGCTGCCTAGTATCTTTAGGAAGATACTCGAGAAGTGACTCAGCTTGGGTCCCGACCAGCATGGTCCAGTCGCTTAGGCTAAGGTCATCCACCGCGGTTTCAACCACATCAGCCCTCAGCAAACCGGCCACCATCTTCAGTTTTCCGAAGATGTTTTCTTGAGCACTGCTGCAGGTTGAGAGTGACGTGCTCAAGTCTCTGTTCTCCCTGCGAACAGAATCAATGGTCGCCTGGAGATTTGTCTTCTCTTGATCGAACCGGCTTATTTGGTCGTCTCGCACTGCGATAAGAGGCCATTACAAACAGTTCATACGACGAAACTAACTCACTCTGGTCAGAAGTATGCTTACAGGAAAGCTGTGACCGCAAATTCTGGAGTTTGGTCTCCAGAAATGAGATCTTGGAGGCTGCCCGGAACTCTTTGTCTTCCCGATCAGCGAGGCTCTTCGTCAAATAAGCATTTTCTCTGTGACAAAAGAGATGATTATCAAGATAAGGATTTGCATTCGAACAAGTGAAGAAACGTCTTCCTTACTGCTGCAGGCGACCCATTTCCTCTTATGTGGCCTCGATGCTATCTACCATAGCCATCGACATGGTCGCCATGCGGATCAGTTCCTGTGACATGGAAGGAAATCAGTTTCAAAATCTGGATGCTCTTATGCAAACGCAAAATTCATAAGGGGTATTTGACATACCTCGATGTACTCCCATAATGAGCGCCTTTTTGGTTCAACTAAAGGTTGAATCGCTGGGCTCGCCTCATCCCCAGCAGGAGTAGTGGATGGGTCTTCCCGCTAACCCTTATTTTTTGCTAGGGCTGCATATTCCAATAAATATGATTGGACTTTTGCAGACAGCCCATCTATGACGGCCCGGAAGACTTCCCTGGCCGAAGGGATGGAGATTTGCTCCCCAGAGACCTCGGTCGCAGGGGAAGCTCCAACACTGGCCGAGGCCGCTGAAGGGCTGGGCGCTAGGTCCCTGCGCCTAAGCAAACAGAAATACCATCAGTTGGGATTTTTACAATCGATCATTGTAGTCTGACCCTGTCCCGATAGGGGAGATTCTTACCTTACTCGAAATCCCCCCAGCTTTTGAGATTTCGAAGATGGTTCCCCAAAGAAAAGAGGACAGTCGTCGTCTGTCCTGGTCTTCCTCTTCGTGAAGAGGACTCTGTCTTTTTCTCCCTGTGTGCACAAACTCATAAGCACAAACATGAGGAATGATAAATACTCAAGCTGTGATAATCCTTACCTGGGTAACCTCCTCGGTCGGTAGGGATATGGCCGTTGGACCAGGCGTTTCCTGGATCGCAGGCACTAGGACTTCATCTGCGACCACGGGGTTGTTGGTGGTCGCGGTGTCCTGCTCTGTTATCCCCACTCCTGTCTCCAAGAGTGGAGTACTCATCACCCCAGGGCTGGCAGCGGTTACTTTGCGCCGGACAGGGGTGATGTTTTCTTCCTCCTGTATGAGCATTACTTAGTGGATGTTCATGGATGGATAACAACCACTAAGACTGTGAGGAATCTTACCGCAGTCACCTCTTCTGTCAGGGGGAGAGGTGTAGCAAATCCTGAAGCTTCTTGGGCTTCAGGTACTGGGTTCTCACCCGCAACCACGGGGTTATCAGTGGTCGCGAAGCCCGCTGAGGTCGTCTCTGTCCTCGCGGGTGGAAGCGATACCCCGCTGGACGAGGAAGCAATCGTCTTCCTCTTGCGGCGGATCAGAGGGATGTCATCCTCCTCTTCCTCACTCCCTTCACCCTGTACGACGAAAAAGTGATATCAGTTTACACCTGGGATAACAAGGGGCATCAAATACCTTACTGCAGTTCTCTTCATGGTAAGAGGAGTCTTTGGCGAGGAAACCTCTCCCAGAATCCTCTTGGACTTCTTGGGAGCAGTTTCCTTCGTCCCGCGCTTCGAAGAGATCTTCTTCACCCTCTTCGGAGCCGATTTTCCCAGGAGACCAACGTCCTCGGTTGGTCGTGTCACCTCGCCAAACTTTCCCAGGAGCTATATCGTTCAAGTTGGTCTCGTTAATACGAGATGAGCAAAGGATCAACAAATGGAGCCTGTTGAGAAAGTCCATACCTTTCGGCGCTCCTGTTTGAGGTCATCGCTGGTGTTGATCAGGCTCTGGGGGCGAGGTGATCCCCTGGTTCCCTCCACATCGGCACTATACACCTTAAGGAGGTAATTTGTCCGCTTCTAGGTTTCGAACAAAGCCAGAGCTGTATCACAAACAAACAAGTTAGCAAATACGACATTTCGGAAGAAATATACGTTTTTGTTGACTGGAAGACATACCATTATTATAGTCCAAGGTGCTATCCGCCATGGACTGTATTTCTCAAGCCGGATGAGCCCTTTCACGCAAGGGGCTCACCCGATTCTTCACGAAGTCGTGGATAATGTCGCGAGCAGTTAGTCCCTGCTGGACTAAGTGAAGAATTACTTGGGCCTATTTCTTCTGCTCCGCGCTTAGAGCAGGAAGAGAATCCAATTCGCTGGACTTCTCTGGCCGGGAGTTTTCGAACCACAACCCGCTCTCCGACGGAGGGGTGCAGTAAAACCATTTCTGGTACCACCCATGAACAGAGTCCTGCAGGGGTGGGAAGGGATACTCTTTCTTCTCCCTTATCCAGAAGTAAATACATCCGACGGCATTGGCGCTCTTCGACCATGTCGAGTAGTAGAAGCACCGGAAGAGCTCCACGCTTGGGAGCACTCCGATGAAGGCTTCGCACAGATGCTGGAAGATCGCCAGGATCAGGACAGCATTAGGGTGGAGATTCACCAACTCCAACCCGTAGTGCTCCAAGATTCCCTTCAGGAATCGACTCTCCGGAAATTGAAACCCGCATTGCAGGTATTCCTCGAAAACCACCAATTCGCCCTCTTGGACGATTGGGGTTTCTTGATCCTTCTCCGCGGGCTGCCAGTTGATTAGCAGCCGTGCAGGAAGGATCTCTTCTTTTTCCAGTGCCACCAGGCTCTCCTCTGTGTGGTGAACGGATCGGCTCCAAGTCGCCATTTCTTGCAAAAGATTGTGAGGAAAGCTGGCGACTTTGGAGGTGATGGAGGATGAGGAATGAGGGTTTTGTGCGGCAGAAGTTCTAAGGCAGATGTCTGGGTGAGTGGCTTCCTCAGGAAGCTACCTACTCCTTTTATAGGCCCGAGGAAACGTTCCATTGAGGGCAACGTTCTATTGAATATTTTATTCATTTTCATAATGGATGCTTTGTCTCGGAGACCCGTTATGCACTCCCCACAGCGAATCCGAAACGAAAAGCGTTTGTTGTTTCAAATTCGGGGGCTAGGGTGTACCTAGGGACATGAAAATGTTAAAAAAAATTTCGGAGGAAGTTATCCTTCATGTTTTTTGTAAGTTAAATTTTCGCGTGTTGGTCACAATGTGTTCCTGTGATCACTTTGTAGTTTGCATTTTGATCATAATGGTATTCTGTGATCATTGCAAACGGATAATCGCAATACAGACGGTTATCGTAAGGTTAAGGCATTATGTTATCAAGACTCGAGTTCTGATCGCTACTGCAGTTCTGATCGGATTTCATTTCTGATCGCAGTTTCAGTTCTAATCTCGGTTTCAGTTCTGATCGCGGCTTCAGTTCTGATCGCGATACCAGTACTGGTCGTGGTATGACGCATTAATGTGTTTCTAATCACAGTACTCATATTTACCTGTGTATGTATGGTTGTGAAGACATATATTACTTATGACCATATTTTCGCACAGAGACTATGAAGAGTTTTCAAGTTATGTAAGGTAAAATAAATTTTTATTTCTGACAATCTTGGCATGCAAAAGGGATACAGGCGACCAAAGCATCGACCTGATCCGAGAGGAGTTTACAAAGTTCTCCTAGGGACATATTAGCGTCAGTAGGATCTACACTGACCACCCCAAGAGAACTAGCAACTACTCTAAGCCTATCTACATCGTCCCGAATTAGAGAGGCACTACCATCCCTGATTGAATCGAAGAATTCTCGCTGTTGTCGAGCGTAGTCCCTCTCCAAGCGGAATTAGTGCGCCTCTTCGTGGGATCTATCAAAACATTCTGCCAGGTGCAGAATGGCCGAAGACATCTCTTCGGTCTTCTTCTCCAAGGCCTCTTTTTCCCTTTGGAGAGTCTGTTCGAGGGAAGGAGGTTGAATCTCAGCAGGCTGGTCGCTGGGGGCTCCAACAATTTTCATCTCCTGCATAAAAATGGGTTAGTTTTACAAAGTTAAAATGACCAATAGAAGGGAGGAAAATAGTTACCAATCCTCGCAAGTGAGAGGTTGAAGTATTTTCCCCAGAAAGTAGATCACCCGACAAAAGCTGAGAATCATCAGGAGGTGGAAGTGCAACCTTCCCACCAGAAGATTGTTTCCCCAACACAGGTTGAGGATCATCTGGTTGTGGAAGTACAGCTTGCCAACCAGAAAATTGATAACCCGTCAAAAGATGGGGATCGCTGGGTCACGATGGAGAAAGCTGAGAAGAAGGCTTTGAAGGATTATTATAAACCTCCAAAGGTGGAGATGAAGGTTCGACCTGCCGAGTTGCATGAACAGGGAGGACTACAAGAGCCAAAGGAAGAGAGAGCAATGATGCGTCTCTCACCCTTGTGCCACTGGAAGATCCCTCGTCAACCTTGGGTTTCTTCCTTGGAGGGACTAGATCTTCGGTCGTCTGTGAGTTTCCAACAGCATTCGGGACATAATCAGAACATAAGATGGCAACTTGAATCAGGGCATCTAGAGAAGATTTACCTTCTGGGAATCTTGGTCAAATTCAAGCGCCACTTCCTCTTCATCGCTTTTAATCTCAATGATGTTTTGATCTGCCATTGAGAATTGTACGAAAGAGAAGAAAAGGTGGCTTTAGAAAAGACTTAGTTGGGAAAAGATTTGTGAAGTTTTAAAGTTAAGAGGCTTCGGTATTTATAGCCCCTAGGGTGACGGTTCGTTTTTTGAATGCCTCGAGCTTTTAAAACATTTACAGTTTTATCTCGGGTTAAAAGACAGTTCTACGGCGCCATCATTACCTGTCAAATACTGCCCAGAGTCCGTCTCGGGAAATAAACCGCCACACTTAGTGCGCCACTAAGTGGAGGATTTGAAGCGTCGGGTCACTTATCCGATGTGAGTTTTAAAATTTGAAGTAAATATGTCTCTTTATTTTCTTCAAATTTGGGGGCTAGCTGACGAGAATTGTTGCCCGAGCTAGTTCAGAATAAATGCACATCTGGTTCAAGACAGATTCGAACCAGGTAAGTGTCTGTTGATATGATCTCAACTGGCCTGAGAAGCGCGGACACATGGTCGCAGGCCTTACACGATCAGGCCGCAGACAGTGCGTGGTCAGAAGCTCGTAGGCGATGCACGAACAGAAGGTCACAGACAGTATGCGGTCAAGTGATTACGGACAATGCGCGGTCAGAGGGACATTGACTACTCTCGACCAGGGCGACTCGGGGTTGCTTATGCCCTGCAATGAGCATATCCCGAGTATTCCAAAGATTCTTCCACGTATGAAGACAACCGCCCGGAGGTTAATATGTGCGGTTATCTCTTAATTGCACGTGTTAAGCCTACGTGGAAGTTGAGTGCGGTTGCCAAAACTGCACCTGAGCAACCGTTCGAAGCCGTTGTGCATTGGCTCCCTTTTGTCCAGTATAAAAGGGTGAGCAAATGCACCAAGCAGGGGACGAGAGACAACACAATCAACATCGACAATCTTCCATAGGATATTTTTAGTTGTGTTTTACATAATCACACAAAAAAGATCTTCGTCTATGATGATCTTTTCCATAACCTTTTAATCTTTTTCCTACAAATAGTGAAATCCTAACAGGACGTAGGGCTATTACTCCCACCATCGAGGGCCTGAACCTGTATAAATCTCTTTG
Source organism: Pharus latifolius (assembly GCA_019359835.1). Classification (NCBI taxonomy): domain Eukaryota; kingdom Viridiplantae; phylum Streptophyta; class Magnoliopsida; order Poales; family Poaceae; genus Pharus; species Pharus latifolius. The sequence goes on from CM033323.1 coordinate 71,087,484, forward strand.
CGCTCCAACTGACTTTGGTTCATCATCCCTTCCCGGAGGGACACCCTGAAAGGTCTCACAACTCACAAATTCTGCATAAGTTCGACTAAGGACCCCGAGTCCGAATCATCGACAACCTGTGTACTATAAATAGATAAGTCTTTGGCTCAATTAGACATGACTTTTCTTAGGTTTAGAAGTCATTAGGGCTAAGGTTTTTTTCACGCCTGTGAGCCGATAAGTGTCCGATTCGCACGATACTTCTTCACTTTTTCTCGTTCTATCTCAAAGTATCCATCCATTCGATACTCATCTGCTTCTGCTTCCACTTTCTAATATGAACCCTGATTAGAAAGACAAACTTGCAATATGTTCTTGCTTCTTGAAAAAGGATGCGAGGACACATCCATTGTCCAAACCAATGGAAAGGCTTACCATAATATTGGAAAAAATTAAATAACGACAAAAGACAAAACCCATGAATGATCACATGACTCATTATGCATCACTATTACATGTGTGAATACTAGGTGGATGGGTCAGGTGCATGTAGACAATTCTTTCTGGTATGCCCAGCTTGTTTGCAAATCAAGCATTTTCTACCTCAAGTGCTCGCTTTTTGTGATTCGTGTTGCATCTAGGCCCCTATTATTGTGGATTTTGATTATTGATGACATTAAGTGTTCTTTTATCTAATCATGTCTAAGAGCTATTTCGCCTAAGGTCGCAGTATTGCCAAAGTCGCAAGCACAAGGTCGGAAAGAAGAAAGCCGCAGAGACCTAAGCTATCTGGAGGATTTGCAAGTCGCAAGCGCAAGGTCGCCAAGAATGAAGCTACAAAAGACTTAAGAGCTTTGTTGGGAAGACATGCAAGATGATCAAGATGAACCCAACGTGAAAAAGATAAAGCACAATTCTCAAGGTACAAAGACAAAACACAAATCGCAAAAGTGAAGTTGCAAAGGACCTGAGGTAAGATCGATCTTTATTTTATTACCGATCTCGGTGTTTTGGAGGTTGATCGGTTTAGGAAATTTATTTTTAGTTTTAACCGTACTATAAAGAGGGGTTGCAAGTCCTCTCTACATTTCCAGTATAAACCGAGAAACTACTAGGTCATTGTATCTCATCTGTTTCGGTTGGATTTGATTTGTTTTTCATTTGAATTTTTGACAGCAGAAGAGTTTTGCATTTTCTAGAAAGATCTAGGTAGATATGGCTTTTTCTTCTGTTTACAAAAAGATATCCCTTTAAAATATCTTTCAAACGACCTATTAAACTCTCAATTTGGATTTCTGGATTTAATGTTATGGCTGTTTTTATTCATGCTGACTGTCAGTTTGAATGTCAGTTTGTGTTAACTGACAGTTGTCCAGAAAGGTTGTTTTTTGAGCTGAAATTTTTTGAACTAAACTGACTGTCAATATGTCCATGCTGAATGTCAGTTTGCATTTCGACCTCAAGTGGTTTTATTTGAGCTTCTGTTTGATTTGGACGTTTTGTGGTTGAAACTGACTGTCAGTTTGTGAGACTGACTGTCAGTATGTGATGTTTTCTTTCCATATACGACCACAAACGGATAGCTATTTTTTATCTGTAAATTTTGTCAGCCGTTAAGTTTGAGACTGACTGTCAGTCTCCCATACTAACTGTCAGTTTGCACTGATTTATTTCCATTTTCGACCTCAAACGGCTAGTTGAGTTTTCTCCGGATTTTACTTCTTTCTGGTCGTGACCCAAACTGACTGTCAGTTTGAGCTGCTGATTTTCAGCTCGAGCTCCAACGGCTCTTTTGATTCTTGAGGCTATAAATTGAGGCTTTGAGCTATTGTTTCATACAACAAGCAACCTCATACTCTCATATACACTTGAGCATTCTTTTAGAGTTTTAAAAATCTTGATCTGTTGATCAAGTCGTGAGTTCTGAGATCCACCGAGTTTTCTGTTAACATTGTTCTTGCATACTTAGAGGTTCTCGGTGATTGTTGTAGGTCTAGAAGAGACCTTGCTGCTTATTACTCTTGGTGAACGCCCTCACCTAGACGGTTTGGTGGCGTGGCTGTTGACCTCTCTCGTTCAGAGATTGTCGGAGAGGCTCGGCGTGTTTGTAAAAGGCATCGGTGCTCGCCTTTCCGGAGTGGACAAGGAGCAACCACTGGTGAGAAATATCCTTCGTGGATATTGAAGCAAGACTCAATTCACTTGAGTGCTTCAACGAGGATTAGGGGAGACCGGGCGTGTCTCCGAGACCTCAAAAAAAATCTTGTGTTCATTCTCTATCTTTTCTCTTTAATTTATTGAATTGCAATTTGGTTCTTCTCTTTGCACAATTTGTTTTTACTTAAAGTTTTTTAAAGCCTCCTATTCACCCCCCCCCTCTAGTCGGCATCCTTGGTCCTACAATTCGTCCATGTCATTGTGCAAGCGACGCATCTTCCGACGACTAGGTCCCTTTCTCCTGAGGTTGAAAGCTGGTATCCACCTGATCTCACCAAATGGAATTACTCTGTAATCACCAACCTTCATCAAGACCCTCCAAATACCACTCCAAGTTTGCTGAAGGTTATGAAGGCTGAAGAACTCAGAAAAGTATGGAGATGGGCTTATACCAAGTGATCAGATTGAGACCTAGACCAAGTGTTGGACTAGATCCACTCTGATACCAACTTGATCCGTTTGAGACCTAGCCTTAGTTTTCGCACTAGGCTCACCCAAATTCTAATATGCGGAATAACAGGATCTTACTCAGAAATACCGAAACCCAAAAGGATGATCGAAAACATAGCTCAAAGTAATTTCACTACTCTTTATTTCAAAGAGGGCTTTACACGTCGAACGTTACGACACACTCGCCCATGTCGATAAATGAACTAGACTCGATCTGATCTATATCAAGGTAGATAGCCAGGTAGATGCTAAATAATCTACTCTAACCACTAGCATAGAAATGCAGTCTACTAACCCTTATCTTCTAATGGTTATTACAGATTTAGAAGAAAACCGTTAGAAGAGGTGATGTGCAGTCGCAAAGGCATGTTGTAGGTATTTTTACTATCAGTTTCTATGAAATTTACCGTTAGAATAAATTATCTAGTTTTTTCTAACGGTATAGAATATATATACCGTTAGAAGAGGTACACAATTACTAATGGTAGTATTTTCGTTAGAAGAAGCCGAATGATTTATTCTAGCGATGATGAATATATTTACCGTTAGAAGATATGCAGAAGTACTAACGGTAGTCTGTTGGGTATCGTTAGAATTGTTCGACGTCTACAAATAGTTTTATTCTAGCGGTGCTGCATATATTTACTGTTAGAAGAGATCTAGAAGTACTAACGGTAGTCTGTTGTGTACCGTTAGAACTATTCGACTTCTACAAATACTCTTGAATGTCTCTTCCATTCGAACCGTTCCTCAGGCTCGACAAGCCCTAACCTGTAATCTCCATGGACGGCCGCTGCACCTCCACCGACGACCGCCGCACCTCCACACCTCCATCGACGGCCATTTGTTTCTCAGGTGAATCAAGTCCAAGATGGATCATAGCCTCAACACTTTTGACTAGATTTCGGCATTGCAAGCAACGCAAGTAAAATTTCGGTATTGTTAGATTGTTCTAAACCTATGATGGCAATTATCCTATGATTTTTTTATCTTTCATTTTTATGTGTCTTATTTTCAATATGATTATGTACGGTGTCTTGTTCCTATTTTTTACTAAAACAACTAAATAATATTATTGTGGGACAGAGAATGTTCAATTGTTTGAAATTCAAATGAAAAAATGATCAAGATATTTGTAAGACAAACACTAGCTTGCTCAATGATCAAGATATTTGTAAAAAGTTCATTAAATAATGTATATTGGGAATGTAATTTCTTTTGATGAAATAGAGTAGAAATGTATTATCTTGATCTCTTAGTTGCAAGTTGATGTTATTATGACAAAGCACAACCTAACCTTCAATTGGTAGTCCTTTTCAGATAGGGAGCCATTTAGGAAGCAGTAAACAATCTTAATTTGCTCTAGAATGCTTATTTATGATCTGTGCAGGTCCTTGGACGATATTCATGAGGGGCAACGTATTTCACAGTTCTTCGTCGCAGTACGCTGCCTACATTGGCTTGTTGGCGAAAGAAAGGGTGAAGATTACCGTCGAGAGCTGGAAGGACGTGAAGGGCGAGATCTTAGTTGGCTCAATCGAGAAGATCCTCAAGCCCGGCGTGTTTCTCAAATCAGGACCTATAGAAAGCATCTTACAAGGACGACCGCTAGGTAAAGCCTCAGTTGAGTTGGGTTGAGTTGAGTTGAGTTTGAGCCCGAGGAAATCACCAATACAACTGTAACTCAACGCCAGTTCTAGCTCCTTAGGCATCTTTGAACTGAACTCCTATGGTTAAGTCAAATGTGGTTCCTACATTTGCTATTTCAAATAAATGGATTTGTGATGTATCAGGTCTAATTTGTAGTCGGTAGTTACATTGTCGCAACTTGCAAAGGTTCTCTTTTATGTAAAATGTATGGGCCACTGGGTCCTCATCATGATCTGTTGTTTCAGACGTGACTTTTGTAATATACATCGAATGTGTGAATTGGTGTATTTGTATATTGGTGAATATTTGTGTATTTGTATTGCTATTTGGGACATGTACTTGAATGTGTACATTGATGTCACTACTACAGAAGTGCATTCCACTAACCCTTATTTTCTAACGGTTGTAAGAAATCTAGGAAAAATCCGATAGAATAGGACGACAGCGGCGGAAAACCATCATTTTACTATCGGTTACACACTAATCCAACATTAGTGAAATGCAAATACTTTTTACTATCGGTCATTACTGTACAAACCGATATAATATATTAAATAGTACTATCGATTTTCCTTTTGTAACTGATAGTAAAATTGCGAACTTTATACTATCGGTTATTACTGTACAAACCGATATAATATATTAAATAGTACTATCGGTTTTCCATTTTTAACTGATAGTGAAATAACTGATTTTTTACTATCGGTTATTACTGTACCAACCGATATAATATATTACAATAGTACTATCGGTTTTTCGTTCGTAACAGATAGTAAAATTACTCACTTTATACTATCGGTTCGTACTGTATTAACCGATATAATATATTGAATAGTACTATCGGTTTTTCTCGGGTAACTGATAGTGAAATTACTGACTTTTTACTATCGGTTATTACTGTACTAACCGATACAATATATGAAATAGTACTATCGGTTCAACAACACAAACCGATAGTAAAATGACTTCATATACACTAATGGTTATGACAGGGGGACCTTATTTTACTATCGGTTAGTTTTGTTGAACCGATAGTAAAATTGGACAACTCAATTAGGTCGACCCCTGCTCTGCGCTCTACATGTTGGAATCATTTCAGCCGCGCACAACTCCACGCTAGAGTGATCTGGAGAAGCTAGCTGAGAGGTTGATCATATTTCCATCCCCCTCGGTATTGTCATCTTCTCATCACCTCTCTCTCTCTCTCTCGATCACTCTTTCACACTCTCCCTCTCTCTCTCTACTTGCAATTCATTAAACTAGATACATGTATCTCCAAGCTAGCTAGAAGGCTGGGTTGGCTAGCTAGCTATAGCTTGCTGAATTTAAGCAGCTAGCTAGCTGGCTCTTCCAATTAATGCATGCATCAAGTTAATTAAGGTTTCATATATACAAATCCATTTAATGTAATTAAACAGCTCATGTACACACATATGGCCTAGCTAATTATGTTTCATTCATATATGCATGCCCTGAGTCATTAATTATTTATTTGAATTTGTCAATTTTGTAAAATAATTGTAGATGGACCGAGAATATTGGATGTAGGGAATAAAACGTACTACTGTTGAGTATTTGGAGGGTGTGAATGGATTTATTAAATTTGCTGAGCAAGAGAAGGCGAAGAAGGGAGAGAAAGATATGCATTGTCCTTGTATAGATTGTATGAACTTAAAAAGGTTCGGCAACTCTGATCAGATTAGGAGTCATTTGATTCGTCGTGGTTTTAACGCACGCTATACCCGTTGGATATGGCATGGTGAAGATCTTGAGGAAACGAGCACTACCGCTACCACTCAGCAGCACCCGGAAGTGGATTGCAGTAATGATGATCATGATCAAAACATTGATAATGTTCATTCGGAAGTCCATGTAGATGACGACAATTTAGATGAAATGTTACGTGATGTAGAAGAGGACTACAGCGAAAACGATTTAGCTAAATTTCAGAAATTAATTGTTGATTCTGAGAAGCCTTTGTTCCCCGGATGTGAAACATTTACAAAGTTGTCTTCTGTGTTGAGATTATATAACTTGAAGACAATTACAAAGCTATGTTATTTCTTCAACACAATATCTGGCAAGGTACGTAAGCGTGTACTCCTAGCAAGTTAATTAGCTCCATTCGTGGAACTTGTTAGATTTTTTGGATCTGAATATTTGCTGCAACTGTGTCCTTGCAGGTAATTGATATGGATGGACTGGATGATTTGCAACGCGATGTGACTACCACTCTTTGTCAGCTGGAGATGTATTTCCCTCCATCCTTTTTTGATGTTATGGTCCATCTAATTGTTCACCTTGTCAGAGAAATTAAGTTTTGTGGACCCGTGTTCCTGCGCTACATGTATCCATTTGAGAGATTTATGGGTATCTTGAAGGGATATGTAAGGAATCGACATCCGCCTGAGGGCAGTATCATTGAAGGTTATGCCGCCGAGGAGGTGATCGAATTTTGCACCAACTATATGGCCGGGGTTGACCCAATTGGCGTTCCTACGTCTCGGCATGAGGGCAGGCTTCAGGGTATTGGAACGATTGGATTTAAAGCAGTCGTCCCCTCTAGTGATCTGTATGCAAAAGCCCATTTTTGGGTCTTACAGCACATGACGGGGGTGGAGCCATACATACACGAGCACAAGGAAATGTTACGGAAACAGAATCCCTCGAAGCCAGAGATTTGGGTCACCAGAGAACATAATAGGAAGTTTGCTGGGTGGATCGAAAATAGAGTCCTGCAAGCTTCTGAGGGCGATGTAGATGAAGATGTTACATGGTTGGCCAGAGGGCCTAGATTTACTGTAGGGACTTGGCAGGGGTATGACATCAACGGCTATTCATTTTACACAAAAACTCAGGACGAGAAGAGTGCTATGCAATGTAGTGGAGTGACACTACTTGCTATTTCGGAGGATGCCAGGGCAGTAAGAGCACTCGACTCATATTACGGTGTTATTGAGGAAATATGGGAGCTCGATTATGTATTACTTAAGATTCCTCTGTTTCGATGCCAATGGGTCGAAATCCCTCGAGGTGTTAAAGTCGACAATTATGGGTTTACTCTAGTCGATCTCAGTAGAGTCGCACACAAAGATGATCCATTTATACTTGCTGAGCAAGCTACACAGGTGTTCTACATCGTTGACCTGGCCAACCCAAAGTTGCACGTTGTCCTTCACAGTAAGAGACGTATTGTTGGGATCGAAGACGTTGTGGATGAAGAAGAGTACGATCAGTTCGACGAACTACCTCCATTTTTAGATGGAATCCTTCAATCTGTCCCTACCGAAGATATTGACGAAACAAGTTACCTGCGAGACGACCACGAAGAAGGATTATGGGTGGACAACCATTCTTGACTAATTTGCAATATGTAAGTGACGTACATTACTTAGATCGAAGAATGTTCAAATCATTTTTCAAAAATTCTTTGGAAAAACATACGTGATGCATTGAGAATCATTTCTGTAAATTTTCATTTCAATTGGAGTATATACTTGATTTGAGCAATAATTGATTCTTTTCACAAATATATATGAAAACTGCAAATTTTCATTCCATGATTGGTCTTTACTGTTATTTTATTTCAAAATTATTGCAAGCCATTTGCGTGGGGTTTCAGGTGTCTTTACAAGTGCAAAATTATGTACTGAGACCCATCTATATTTGTTCTCAGGAAATACCTTTAGATCAATTTAACAGCATTATACTATCGGTTTCAACCTCCAAACCGATATGAAATTAACATATACTATCGGTTTATTGTCATAACCGATAGTAAATACAATACAAAATGATGTACTGAGATCCTCTGTAATTCTTCTAAGGGAAATCCTTTAGGGTCAATAGCATTGTATTTTACTATCGGTTATAACTGTGGAACCGATATGAAATTAAACTATACTATCGGTTTAGTGTTCACAACCGATAGTGATTTACACTGTGTTATGATCCCCTGTTCTTAGTTTACTATCGGTTTAGTGTTCACAACCGATAGTGATTTACACTGTGTTATGATCCCCTGTTCTTAGTTTACTATCGGTTTAGTGTTCACAACCGATAGTGATTTACACTGTGTTACGAAAACCCTAACTTACATGTTTTTACTATCAGTTTTGTGGTGATGAACCGATAGTAAAGATTCATTTATTAGGTTATAACCTGCACGATTTTCCCTCTAGTGCAACTGATCACATTCCAAATCGAAAAATACTCACGCGGAAAACCCTAGAATCGCCGACGTTCGCTTCTTCGCTCCTCTGCGCCACTGGTTCTCCACCGCCTCCGGCATTGCATTGCGCCACCGCCTCCGGCCACTCCACGATCCACTGTAAGTGTTCTTGACCAAATCGTTCGCGTGTATTGCTTAATTTTGTATGCAATGGTTCATATCCCGTTCCATGGATTACAAATAGAAACCTAGAGTAAAATTCATGAACTACAAACTTGATAGCTATGAGAATGACAGAATTGATGAAAATCATAGCAATTTGTCATACAGTGTAGTTCACTATCGGTTTCTTACTCAGAACCGATAGTAAATACCCTAAAACTGAATTTTCTGTTAATTATATCCCATTTCTAATTTTCATCTGAAATTTTGGTTCATTTATATTTTAACATACCTTATGTTCCTGCTGAGCAATTACTTTATGTTCCTGCTGAGCAATTTTGGAAATTTTTCTTAATTCAGACTTGATTACTATCGGTTTGACTTATAAAACCGATAGTAAATAGTAGTGCCATCATAGTTTGCACAGCTAATTTGAATTTTCTGTGAATTACTTCCCATTTTCTAATTTTCATCTCAAATTTAGGTTCATTTATTTTTTAACATACCTTATGTTCCTGCTGAGCAATTTTGGATATTTTTCCTAATTCAGACTTGATTACTATCGGTTTGACTTGGAAAACCGATAGTAAATAGTAGTGCCATCATATTTTGCACAGCTAATTTGAATTTTCTGTGAATTACTTCCCATTTTCTAATTTTCATCTCAAATTTAGGTTCATTTAAATTTTAACAGACTTTATTTTCCAGCAGAGAGATTAGCATAGTTTGCACTGCTAATCTTTTAAATTTTCCTGAATATAGACCTTAGTACTATCGGTTTTCCTTTCAAAACCGATAGGAAATATAGTATTTGTTAGTTTGCACTGCTCATCTGAATATTCTGTGAATTACTTTGTCATGTACCTTTCTTCATATCAATTGGATGGTTTGTTCATGGTATTTTAGGTAAAGCCATGTCGGCATCTTCCTCGGCTGATACTAGTGATTCGGCGAGGGCGAACGTAGATGGCACTGCCTCGTCCCAGCGCAAGAGGAAGGCGCGAGGCGCGACGATGTTGGGTCGTTTGGCCAAACGCGCGGATCTTTCCTGTGAGTTCAACCAGTTCGGGAGACCGATCAGGAAGAACGCCGGGCACTATGCTGCCTATGTTGGCTTGTTGGCGAAGGAAAGGGTGAAGATCACCGTCCAGAGCTGGAAGGACGTCAAGGCCTACGAGAGGGATAGGCTGTGGGCGGAAGTGAAGGTAAAATTAATCAAAATCACTGAACTCTTGAGTAATCACATTCCCTTGGTTTATCCTAGAGATTAGGTAAGTCCTACTTATATGCACCATTTGAAACAGGCCAAGTGGAACATCCCGGACGATGGTCCCAAGATAGCTTGCTTGAAGGACATGAACAACACGTGGAAAACCTTCAAGAGCGTCCCCGTCAGTACCTTCCTCGCTAAAGGCGAATCTCCATGCGAGAAGTACCCCTTCATAACGGAGGAGGTATGGGAGCAATTCGCCCAACAGAAGGGGACTCCTGAGTTCAAGGTATGAATGGTTCCTTTGCTTGGTTACACAATTGTATGCAGTAAGCAGTGGTGCATTAATTTTCTTGTTTCTGGTACGAAGGCCCTCAGCGAGAAGAACAGGGCAATCCAGAGGAGGAACGACCACCCACACCGGCTCGGCTCTCGCGGCTATGCGGGGAAGGAGGAGCAGTGGAAGAAGGGTGAAGACGAGGCGTCGCATTTCGTCGACTCCCCTGACCTACCACTCTCCGAGATCCGCGATCAGCGATGCAAGCGCTGGTGGCTGGCCAGAGGGACCGTGTCGGCCACGGGGACTGTGGCGTTCCCAAACCCCAGGGACGTCGAGGTCGTGCAGCGACTCGTAAGTTGGCTATCTATGATCACTAGTGTGCGCACAAGTTTGTATATATTTCTTCCTCACAATGGAGAGCTTTCAATGTAACAGATCTCTTGCTCGAAGGAGGCGACCGAGGGATTGTTCAATCCCCATAGGGAGAACGACATCCTTACCCGGGCTCTAGGGAACAAGGAGCATCCAGGGCGGACGCGAACCGTGGGGGCTGTGGTGCCATGGAAGGAAGGCTTCTCGGACCCCGAGCAAAAGGCGAAGAAGCCTGGCAGCTGGAAGGAAAGGGAAGTGGAGCTATCTCAGAAGATACAGGCAGATGTGACTGCACAATTCGCGGACATGTTTGCTCAAATGAACGAGAAATATGAACGCCTAAGCCGAGTTGTGGAGTCCAAGGGTTTAGATCCAGCTGCCGAGGTCGACGCTGCCAGGCCGAGTAGTGTTGGCTCGAAGGTTCACGTGGATCCGGTGGACCTGATCGAGGTATTGCAACTCTTGAGCTATATATGCAGTTCGGCTGATGCCACTCCCATTACGTTAGAATTGTTTCGCTAACCTGTTATAATTGTTGAAAATTGCAGAAGCCGGAGAGCTGTACCCTATTGATCAACATAGGCGACAAACCTGTTGCGGTTGCAAACGGGGTCGTATACCAGTCTTGGGAGGATGTCTGGATCCACTGCGTACCTCTGGAGCCTGGATTCGCAAAGGTACAGGTGGACATGGCCCTCCCGGGCTACAGCTCTTTTCCGTCGCCCGTCCCAACGGACGAAATGCGGACAATTGGCGAGGCATTGGGCTCGTACATACAGTGGCCCAAGAAGGGTGTTAGACTACAGGAGGTAAACCCTAGCCATTCTAGCTTACAACTCAGTTAATATACTTAATTTGCAAAATCTAATTTAAGCATTTGTACTTAAAGTGGACGATGGATACCAGCACACTTCCTGAGGACACCACCCCCGCCATAACGCATGAGCGAACTCCTTCGGCCCCCATGCCTCCTCCGACGGCCTCAAACCCTTCGCCATCAAATGAGGCCGATGGCACCACACCCCAACCTTCGAAGGTATACACTCACTCCCCTCCCAAAGGCAAGGGCAAGGCCAAAGGCAAGGCCAAACAAAGCCAGCCGGGTACGTTCAAGAACGGGTCCCCACTCGTGTCGGAGTACCTTCTGCGCAATATGGATCAAATAACCAGAAGTCTCCACGAGTGGTACCTGACCCGGTCTAAGCGCCACATCAACTTCTTGGTTCACTTCAGGCCAGCCCATTTTCACCGTGAGCCCGGGAGCATATCGGTGGCCCACGAGGATTTGTTCGACCTCCTCAACTGGCGGGAGCTTGATATGTCCATCATACGGACTGGAGTCCTGTGAGTGTGCTGTTGTCTGAAGTTATCACAGTTCGTTTCATAAATCTAATCACTTTTTGTATGCACTACTTACTAATGTCTACTTTGCATCCAGGTGCATGTATAGGCTGGCGTCGATGAGGGCATGTGACAAGGTGGGTTTCCTCGACCCAGAGAAAATAAGCCTCACGATGCTAGAGCACGACCAAGCACATGCGGAGGAATACATATCAAGGGCACTACTAGCGCAGCAGGACCGAGAGTTCATCCTTGCGCCGTACCACCAAAGGTTAGTGCATTTCCTACTAATTTAACTCATTCTTGTATGTTATGCCTAACATATGTATGAAACGGTTCGCTTATATATGCAATGTAGGGGCCACTGGGTCCTCGCCGTCATTTGCCCATGGATGAATGAGGTCTATTACCTCGATTCGATGAGCGACAAGGTGGCGCATGTTTTCACCCTCACATGGCACATAGACGCGTAAGTAACATAGTTGTCTTAAATTTTTCTCTGACTAGCTAATTAATGATAAGATATTAATCGGCAATGCTAAATTAAATACAGGGCTTTCAAAAATTATGCTAGTGCTTGAGGGAGGCATGACGCGTCGAAGGGCACAACAATTTCTTGGAAAGAATATGAGGTAATTAATACGGATGGAAGTACTCATGATGAGTCTTTTAATTTAAGCTTAATTAGTTCTTTCGAGTTAATGTGGGTTTATGTCTTTGCATATGCAATTTTTCCAGTGCCATCAGCAGCCACAATCGTGGGAATGTGGCTTCTATGTCATGAGATTCATGTATGACCTGATCAGGAGAAACTTTGCCCAATTCCCTAAGGTAACTATTTTTCCTGACTCAAAGTCGAACTTTAATTGGATGTGACGTATGATCCTAACTTCATACACGCATATATGCAGAGCACCATGTTGAAAGAGCAATATGAGTTGCCTCAATTGAAGGAGCTGCGAACAATTTGGGCTCAATATGTCATGGAAGAAGTGGCTATCAACGATCGATAGTAACTGACTTGTGTTGATTGTTGTATTTGTGAATATATATTGAATGTGTTGATTCATTGATTTGTGAATATATGTGAATATATGTGAATAGATTCATTGATGTATTTGTGAATAAACTCGATCAATATGTGCATAAATTCAGTCTGTCCAATGCATGTGTATATTACTGTATTAGTGTATTTGTGAACAAATTCAATATGTGAATATTGGTGAATATTTGTAAATATTGGTGTATTTGTGAATGATCCAATGTATCTTTGTATTGCTGTATGTATATTGCTGTATGTATCTCTATATTGCTGTATGTATATTTGTAAATATTTAGTACTAACCGTGCCACTACATAACCGATAGGAAAAACTAATATTACTATCGGTTATATACTACAACCGATAGAATAAAGTTTCCAGTACTAACTGTGTCCACACAATACTATTGGTTCATATTCAGAAACTGATAGAATAAAGTTTCCTGTACTAAACGAGTCTACAAAATACTATCGGTTATATAATATAACCGATAGAATAAATATTTCAGTACTATCGGTTATATACTACAACCGATAGAATAAAGTTTCCAGTACTAACTGTGTCCACACAATACTATCGGTTTATATATAACAACCGATAGAATAAAGTTTCCAGTACTAAATGTGTCCACAAAATACTATCGGTTTATATAAGAGCCGATAGAAAAAAACGTTTATATTACTATCGGTTTAGATCCTAGCCGATACAAAAGGCCTAAACAATACTATCGGTTTATATACGAGCCGATAGAAAAAACTTATACAATACTATGGGTTTAAAACCGAGCCGATAGAAGAAATAGTCGATAGCGATTAGTGAACGTTGGGATTGTAGATGTTTTACTAACGGTTTTTGAATCGATAGAAGTGTGCTGTCCTCTACTATCGTGCCGACCACTATCGGTAAGAGAACCGATAGTAGAGTGGATTTTTAACCGATAGTGAAAAGCATTTCTGTAGTAGTGTGTTTTGTGTATTTAATTGTATTGGTGTATAGGTGTGTATTTGTATTGCTATTTTAGACATGCACTTGAATGTGTGAACTGGTGTATATGTGTGTACTTGCATTGTTGTCTCATGTATGAACCAACTTGCTTTTGTTTTAGCCATTTTAGCCATTTACTTGTATCTATTCTAACAGTAAATACACATATTTACCGTTAGAAGAAACACTTGTATTTGCATGTGTGCTTCAGACATGCACTTGAATGTGTGAACTGGTGTGTATGTGTGTACTTGCATTGCTGTCTCATACATGAACCAACTTGTTTTTGTTTTTGCCATGTACTTGTACCTATTCTAACGATAAATTCACATAGTTACCATTTGGAGAAACACTTGTATTTGCATATGTGCTTCAGACATGCACTTGAATGTGTGAACTGGTGTGTATGTGTGTACTTGCTATCTCATGCATGAACTAACTTGCTTTTGTTTAGCCATGTACCCTTACCTATTCTAACGGTAAATACATATATTTACCGTTAGAATAGATACACATATGAAACTACACACATATTCTAACGGTGATTATATGTTTTTACCATTAGAAATTGGTCCAGTATAAGTAAAACCCCACTCGACCATTGCTGAGCTGTTGTTTTGTTCTGTTGCACTCTATCTCCCTTTGTTTGTGATGAGAGTTCCACGCTCCAAGCTACACTGCTAGAGTGATCAGGGCAAGCTAGAAGGAAGTTAATTAGACCCCTCTCTTTAATGTAAGCTTGTCATCGCCTATCTCTCTCTTCCTCTAGATCTCCCTCTCTCTCTAGTTGCAAGCTAGCTGTATTGTGTAGCTCCAAGCTTGGGAGCTAGCTAGCTAGTTGGAAATGCCTCATGTTTTAGGAGCTCACTAGCTTGTATTGTGTAGTTAGGTTAATTAGTGTTTCTTCAGGCTAGTGTTTCACATATCAGTTGTAAGAGCCTGTACATCTATACATAGCTTAATTGGGCAGGTTTCATGCATGCCTGACTCATTATGTTTTGCAATTTGTCAATTTTGTTAATTGTCGATGGACCGGAAATATTGGATGTATGGAAGAAAATGTACTACTCTTGAATATTTGGATGGTGTGAATGGGTTTATTAAATTTACTGAGCGAAAAAAAGGCAAGGAAAGGGGAGAAAGATATGCTTTGTCCTTGTATAGATTGTATGAACTTAAAGAGGTTTAGCAACTCTGATCAGATTAAGAGTCATTTGATTAGTCGGGGTTTTAATGCACGGTATACTCGTTGGATATGGCATGGCAAAGATCTTGAGGAAACAAGCACCGCTACCAATCAGTAGGGCCCGGATGTGGATTGCAATAATATCGATAATCATCCGAATTTTGATAATGTTCATTCTGATGTGCATGTAAATGATGACAATCTAGATGAGATGTTACGTGATGTAGAGGAAGATTACAATGAAAACGACTTTGGTGAATTTGAGAAACTGATTGCTGACTCTGAGAAGCCTCTGTTCCCTGGATGTGCAAAATTTATAAAGTTGTCTTTTGTGCTGAGATTATATAACTTGAAGGCAGGCAACGGTTAGAGCGATAAGAGTTTCACGGCACTATTAAATCTTTTAGTGGACATGCTTCTAGAGGGAAATGAGTTGCCAAGATCTACTTACCAAGCCAAAAAATTGTTGTGTCCATTGGGAATGGAAATCGAAAGAATACACGCATGCCCAAATGATTGTGTGTTGTACCATAACGAGTGCTCAGATTTGCATGTTTGCCCAAGATGCGGCACATCGATGTATACGTGCAGGGACTGGATTGACAGTGAACGTCACGAGGTAAAGAAAGGACCTCTGGCCAAAACTGTGTGGTACTTGCCTGTATCTCTAGATTGAAACGGCTATTTGCAAATCCGAAAGTCGTGAAGTACTTGCATTGGCATGCTGAAGGCCAGAAACAAGACGAAAAACTGAGACACCTAGCTGATTCTATTCAATGGAGAAACATCAACAGAATATTTGATGAGTTCGGCGGCGAAGTTAGGAATATAAGGTTCAGGCTGAGTACAGATGGTATGAAACCACACGGTAATATGAGCACTCGGCATAGCACTTGGCCGGTTCTTTTATGCATCTACAATCTTCCTCCTATGTTATGCATGAAGCGCAAGTACATCATGATGTCATTACTAATCTCAGGACTCAGACAACCCAGAAATGATATTGACGTGTTTCTAGCACCTTTAATCGAGGACTTACAGAAATTGTGGAGCGAGGGGGTGCAGGTGTGGGATGCATACAAGAAAGAGAATTTCATCTTGCAGGCCATGATATTTTGCACCATAAATGATTTCCCGGCCTACGGAAATTTGTCGGGGTATAGTACGAAAGGAGCCAAGGCTAGCCCTATTTTCCTAGATGAAACTGAGAGCATGTGGTTGCGAAACTGCCGAAAAACAGTGTACATGGGTCACCGCAGGTTTCTTCCGGTGCATCACGCCTATCGTAAGAAGAGGAAATCATTTAACGAGAAGCAAGAGAAAGGATCAGCCCCAATGTTTCTGACCAGTTAGGAGATTTACTCACGTGTGAAGGACATAAAAGATGAGTTCTGTAAGTGTTGTAAACCTTGAGAAAAAATGTTTTGAAGAAGAGATCGATTCTTTGGGATCTACCATACTGGGAGCACTTACAAGTTCGACATTGCATTGATGTCATGCATGTAGAGAAAAATGTCTGTGACAGTTTGATTGGTTTGTTGTTGAACATTCTGAGAAAGACAAAGGATGGTGTAAAAGTTCGTCGTGACATGATGGAAATGGGGATAAGGACTGAGCTTGCACCTTTGGAGAAGGGAAAGCGTACATACCTCCCCCCAGCCTGCTATACTTTGTCCAAAAGCGAAAAAACAAAACTCTGTCAGTGCCTACACGGTGTTAAATTTCCATGTGGGTATTCCACGAACTTGAAAAAACTTGTGTCCATAAAGGACCTGAAACTGGTTGGCACGAAGTCCCACAACTGTCATGTGCTGATATCACAAATGCTTCCCATTGCTATCAGAGGTATTCTCCCAGTTAAAGTCAGAGAGAGAATCACAAAGCTATGTTATTTCTTCAACACAATACCTTGCAAGGTAAGTACATACACTCCTATTATAAGTTAATTAGAAGATTTTTCTGATGTGAATATTTGGCCCAACTGTGTCCTTGCAGGTAATTGATCCAAATGGACTGGACGCTTTGCAACGCGACTTGGTTACAACTCTTTGTCAGCTCAAGATGTATTTCCCTCCATCTTTTTTTGATGTTATGGTCCATCTGATTGTTCACCTTATCAGAGAATTTAAGTTTTGTGGACCCGTGTTCCTTCGCTATATGTATCCATTTGAGAGATTTATGAGTGTATTGAAGGGACACGTAAGGACTCGTCATCGGCCCGAGGGGAGTATCATCGAAGGTTATGCCGTCGAGGAGGTGATTGAATTTTGCACAGATTATATGGTCGGGGTTGGCCCAATTGGCGTTCCTAAGTCCCGACACGAGGGTAGGCTTCAGAGCATCGGAACGATTGGATTCAAAGCTATCGTCCCCGCCAGTGATGTGTACGCGAAATCACATTTTTGGGTCTTACAACACATGACGGAGGTCGAGCCATACATACATGAGCACAAGACAATGTTACGGTCACAGAATCCTTCGAAGCCAGAGATTTGGGTCACCAGAGAACATAACAGGAAATTTGCTGGGTGGATCCAAGAAAGTCATGCGAGCTGCCGAGGGCTCCATAAGTGAAACTGTGACATGTTTGGCTAGAGGCCCAAAATTTACTATAGGGACTTGGCAAGGGTATGACATCAACAGGTATTCATTTTACACAAGAACTCAGGACGACAAGAGCAGTACGCAATGTAGTGGAGTGACACTGTTTGCTATTTCCAATGATGCCAGGGCAGTAAAGGCGCTAAACTCATATTACGGTGTTATTGATGAAATATGGGAGCTGAATTACAGATTATTTAAGATTCCCTTGTTTCGATGCCAATGTGTCAAAATCCCTCGAGGTGTTAAAGTTGTTAATTATGGGTTTACTCTCGTCGATCTCGATAGAGTTGCACACCAAGATGATCCCATTCATACTTGCAAAGTAAGCCACACAAGTATTCTACATCGTTGACCCGGCCAATCCAAAGTTGCATGTTGTCCTCCACAGCAAGAGACGTATTTTAGGGGTCGAAGATGTTGTCGACGAAGAGGAGTATAACCAGTTCAACGAAATACCTCCGTTTTTAGAGGACATCCAATCTGTCCCTATCGAAGATATCAACGAAACAACTTACCTGCGAGATGATCAGAAGAAGGATTATGGGTTGACAACCATTCATGACTATTTTCTAATTGAAGTAAAAATGCTAGGCAAACAGCCCACAAGTTGTGCATCAAGGTGAGGAACTTATCATTAATACATCAGGCTATACATTTTTGTTTAAAACTTAATGATAAGCTAGTTCACAGCATTAATATATCTCAATTTTAGTCCACAGCAAAAGTTTTAACATTACAGTACACTTATATTCTAAGAACTTAATTCTTCCCTTGAAATTTTCTTGCCAAAACCCCATTGTAGCCTTTTGCTTCGTCAACAGGCCTGAAACATCATTTTCCAATGCCCTGCCCACTGCAAAAATGAAGCCCTTAAAAAATTGTCCTTTTCTAGTTCACAGTAGGCTATACACTTTTGTTTAGAACTTAATGATAAGCTAGTTCACAGCATTAATATATCTCAATTTTAGTCCATAGCATGAGTTCTAACATGTACAGTACACTTATATTCTAAGAACTTAATTCTTCCCTTAAAATTTTCTTGCCAAAATCCCATGACATTCTTTTGCTTCTTCAACAGGCTTGAAACATCATTTTCCAATGCCCTGCCCACTGCAAAAATGAAGCCCTGAAAAAATTGTACTTTTCTAGTTCACAGCAGGCTATACATTTTTGCTTAGAACTTAATGATAAGCTAGTTCACAGCATTAATATATCTCAATTTTAGTCCACAGCATGAGTTCTAACATGTACAGTACACTTATATTCTAAGAACTTAATTCTTCCCTTGAAATTTTCTTGCCAAAATCCCATTGCAGCCTTTTGCTTCTTCAATAGGCCTGAAACATCATTTTCCAATGCCCTGCCCACTGCAAAAATGAAGCCCTGAAAAAATTGTCTTTTTCTGACGGTATTTTTTGGTCCTACCGTTAGAAAAAGTGCGCAGGGCTGACAGTATTTTCTCAAACTACTGTTCGAAAATTGCACATACATGGTTTGACGGTATTTCTTGGTTGTACCGTTAGAAAAGGTTCTCACTACTTTATTAAACTTCGCCTGAGATTTTCCCTCCAGTTGAACTGTTCCAACTCATATCTCTGTGTCTCCTCGAGCGCGAAAAGCCCTATCCTCGCCGGCGACCACTTTCTCACTGCCACACAACCATCGCCGCCTAGATTATGGTTCACCATCACCGCCGGGCGCTATTTTCCTCCATCGCCGGCCGCCGCTCCGTTCTACAACACCTCTCCATCGCCACAACTGATCGCAGTAATATATCCCTACCCTATCCCTAGTGCGTCGTTCTTTTTCCAGCGTCTTCCTAATTTGATCTTTGCATTTTTTACACTAGGGTTCGCTATTTTTCTCCACTCATCTTTTGGATTTAAACTAGGGTTCGCTATTGTGTAGGATTTAATAAATTCCGCAGCCACTGTTAATTTAAACTAGTGTTTACATAATATGTTTCAGTGTTGTAATGATCCCATTTTGAGATTTGAAATTATCTATACAATAGTATGTGTGATCATTTGTATCGAATTGCCATATATTGTACTTTATATGTTGGTAGTGTTCAGAAACATCTTCTAACAGTAGTCCATATATTTACCGATAGAAAAAAGATTATCTTCTATCGGTAGCTCATGTGTTTACCAATAGAACAAAATTTTTTGCTTTCTCTTCACTTTCAATGTACCAGATTAGACAACAAGGCTCAAGAATGACATGAATCCCCAGGCATATCAGCTCTAACCAACAAATTTGATGTCCTGAATATTTTGTTGAATGGTTCAACAAAATATTGTTGAATGGTTCAACAAAATATTGCTAAAACACAAGTAAGTTGGTTCATGTATGATGTATGAGACAGTATGTGTGATCATTTGTATCAAATTGCCATATATTGTACTTTATATGTTGGTAGTGTTCAGAAACATCTTCTCATGGTAGTCCATGTATTTACTGATGAGGAAAGATTATCTTCTGTCGGTAGCTCATGTGTTTACCGATAGAACAAATTGATGAACCCTTCAACAATTTTTAAAGTATATTTAACCTTGAACAAATGGTTTTTTTGGCCTTTTGGTACTATTTTCTTTTAACATCCCTTTAGCAACCCTAATTAGTCTCCAATCCTCAACTGAGTTATAGAACTCCAAGAAGAATTAATCCCATATGTTGCCTTCTTCCTATGAAAATGTCTAGATGAAAATGTTCAGAAATATCTTCTAGCGGTGGTCCATGTTTTTACCGTTAGAAGAAAGCTTATCTGCTATCGGTAGTTGATGTGTTTACCGATAGAACAAATGCTGAAAATAGGTCCTTTTGCTTTGTAATACTATTTACTTTTGACAACCTTTTTAGCAATCCTAATTAGATCTAATCCTCAACTAATTAAGTTATAGAGCTCCTCCCTGAAGAATTAATTCCCATATATGTTGTCTTATGTCTATGACAATGTCTAGATCAAAAGTACACATTTCCTTCTATTCTCAACTCTAAAATTAAAAGACCAAAATGTTGCTCTAGAAAATTTCAGGATCTAAAGTACAGTCAACCTTGAACTTGAGAGACAAAATTGGTGCATGCCTTTTTTGCTTTCTGTTTCCATTCAATTTTTGATGGTTTGTTGATGGAATTTTAGGGCAAGCCATGTCGTCGTCTTCCTCGGATGATAGTAGTGGTTCGACGAGGGGCAACGTAACTGAAGATGCTGGTTCGTCCCAGCGCAAGAGGATGGGACGAGGTGCGATGACGTTGGGCCATTTGGCGAAACGCACCAACCTTTCTTGTGAGTTCAACCAATTTAGGAGGCCGATTGGAAAGAATACTGGGAAGTACGCTACCTATGTTGGGCTATTGGCGAAAGAAAGGGTGAAGATCACCGTCCAAAGCTGGAAGGACTGACGGTGGATGAGAGAGATAGGTTGTGGGCCGAAGTGAAGGTAAAATTAATCAAAATCGCTGAACACTTTCGTAATCACTTTAACTAACTCGTGCTTATATGCATTGTTTGAAACAAGCTAAGTGAAACATCCCCGACGATGGACCTAAGACGGCCTGCTTGAAGGACATGAACGGAACATGGAAAACCTTTAAGAGCTGGCTCGTCAGTACCTTCCTCGCTGCGGGCAAATCTCCTTGCGAGAAGTACCCCTTCATATCGGAGGACGTATGGGAGGAATTCACCAAGCAAAAGGGGACCGACGAGTTCAAGGCTCTTAGCGAGAAGAATAAGGTGATCCAGAAGAGGAACGACCACCCGCACCGGCTCGGATCCCAGGGCTATGCAGGGAAGGAGGAGCAGTAGAGGAAGGAAGACGAGCAAAATTCTCTCGTCGACTCCCCTGAGTTGCCGCTCTTCGTGATTCGGGATGCGAGGTGAAAGCGGTGGTGGAGGGGGAGAGGGTCCGTGTCGTCCACGGGCTCTGTGGAGTTCCCAAACCCTAAAGACGCTGAGGTTGTGCAGCAAATGGTAAGTTAGCTAACCTCGTAAAATGTGTGCTCACAAGTGTATACATGTATTTGTCTCACAATGTAGCTTTAAATGTAACAGATCTCTGCCGAGAAGGAGGCAATGCAGGGATTGTTTAGCTCGCAGAGGGAGAACGACATCCTCACCCGAGCTCTAGGAAATAAGGAGCATCCCGGGAGGACACGGACCGTGGGAGTCATCGTGTCATGGAAGGCCGGCTTCGCAAATCCGGCTCCACCAAGGAAGAAGGCCCGCTCCTGGAAGGAGAAGGAAACAGAGCTCTCCGAGAAGATACGGGCAGAGCTACGGGCTGAGGTCGAGGCCCCGTTCGCACATATGAGGGAAGAGTTTGTACAGCTGAAACAAATGATGATGTCCAAGAGTGCAGATCCAGCTCCCGAGGGCGACGGTACCCCGCGGGGTCGGCTGAGCAGTTGCTCTTCGAAGGTCCTCACGGATCAAGTAGATATGCTTGGGATATTGCTATCCTTGAGTTGTGCACTTAAGTTGATGCTACTCCTGTTCTGTTAGAGTTGTTTCGCTAACCTGTTTTAATTGTTACAAATTTGCAGAAGCCGAAGAGCTGTAGTCTAGTGATTAACCTAGGAGACCGGTAGGCAGTGGTTGCCCATGGGTTCGTATATCCGTCTGGAGAGGATGTCCGAGTCCAGTGCATACCTCTGGGGTTGGGGTTCGCAAAGGTACAGGTGGACATGGCCATCTCGGGCTACAACGCTTTTCCGTTGCCAGTCCCAACGGAGGAAATGTGGACATTTGCTGAGGCAGTGGGCTCCTACGTACAGTGTCTGTCGCGCCCCGAAACTGGGACTACGACTACTCCTGTAGAGACCTAGCTCGTTGCAGCTAGTCCCATATATGCATAGCATACACATACCCTTGACGTCCCAGGATAAGTCAAGCACAGGAGTATATTCACATTGCAACAGAGTAACTTACAAAATATTAAGCAGTGTGGCCTGCTGGCCTTGATATTACATAAGGAGATTACAATGCCTTCACGGCATACATGGTTTAGCAAAATAACATCTACACAGCAGAAGATAGGTGACCCACCCACAAAAGAGAAGTGGACAGCAGAACAACACACATCAGGGAAATGACGGGACTGACGCTCCTCCTTCTGGATCCAATAAGTTCTCCACGCCTTCATCTTGATTGTTGATCGCTCCGTCTATTGATTTGTAGGTTGCAAGAGTGAGCACTTACGTACTCAGCAAGACATAGGTAAGAGTAGATACTTATAGTAGTGATGACATGAATCTAGACTAGTCAAGAATTATGGATGTTTATAAAATAATCTTTTTCTTTCATACCTCATCTCATGGCAGCACCTTTCATAATATAACATCATCATTCATGTTCACTAGATTATAGCACTACCGCGACACGTCGACACACGACAGCCCACAGCAGCACTCCTTATCATGACAACACATGTCATTTGGGTAATCTTGATTTAAACATATTTTATTTAGAAAATAGTACTTGTGTCACACCCCGTGGATTTAATCCACCGCAGCAGACTCCTATAAACCCGGGAGCTCGGAGTATTCGAATACGTTTTTAACTCTGCAGAGAGGTACCAATTTACCCGCAAGATATTCCACTTTCAAGCCCATCCTATCATAACAAAATGATTAGACCCCTCCTCACAACCATGTGTGAGTGGCAAGGTGGAGATAACAAGAACTTTTGTTATGCATCACTTACAATTCACCCCCGACCCTGTGGCTCTCCGCGAAACACAGTTGTGGTAGGCTGTATCATAACCTCCACCCCACCTCATTTTCCCATTACTGGGTCAAATATCAGATCACCTTCAGTGATAGTGGGAGTCAGCCTCCAAGTCAATCATCACAACACAACTCATGCAGGGGTTTCATGTACGATCCACATAAGTACTTGTTCAGGCCTGTCCCATACCAGGCTTGCGGTTAGCACGTTGTTCATGCCACTAGACGCACAACACAAGGTTCTAGTCCTTATATGCCAATGACCAGACCATCCACAACCCTGCACCTTCAGTGCCTGCATTCCTTTGCAGTCTAGCACCTCCAGTGCTATAGCCATCCATACCATTTTCTGGTCACGGCTAGGGGTTTTATTTCATGAATATAAGTATATAAATACATATAATAGTTCATGGCTCAAAACTTGTTTATTTCACATTTCATAGATAACCAGTCTAGTACTGCCAATTGATAAATCAACCATTCTCAATCATTCACATGCAATATTGCCTATATTCAAGGTTATATTATAGCAACATTTAAAATATAGGTTCAAGATGACCAAGGATATGACTTGCCTTCCGCGTCGTAAGAAACAGCAGTTGATGACGGGTCAACAGCGAAGTCCTCGATCTCAGCTTCTGGATCTGCTCGACGACAAACCAAACAATACACACAAATATTACTTATATATTAAAATGATTTAGGATCTATATGCAGATATACTTTACAAGAGTGACTGAACGATACTGGAGATAATTGAGATTGTAAGCTGAACTGAGTTGAGATCTAGGGTTTCAAGGAATTGGCTAAGGATGGGTGTTAGATGCTCTTAGGATCTCAAGGTTACAATAAGAACATTAGTTTTGTGGCTGGTTTGATCAAGAACAGCGAATGTCGGCAGATTGACATTCGGATCAAGAATCTGACATAACTTCAGGGAAAGCTAGAGAGCTTATCTCAAGTTATGACAGTAGAAGAAAATGTAGATCATAACTCTACAAATTCAGTGGACAAAGTGGCTTTCAAAATGCACAATCAGAAGTGGGTAAACAAGGCCAATGCCATTGGCTGGCATGCACTGGAATAGTGTCAAAAACTAGGGTTTAGCGGCAAATATAATTCAAGGGCTCAAATCAAGTTGTGATAGAAGAAGAAAATGTTGATCACAACCTCAGGAATCTAAGGGACAAAGTTATGCCCAAAATGCACATCTGGAAGGGAGTGAAAAGGGCTAATGCCACTGACTGACATAGTCTGGCATTGATCTTGACATGGCCAGAAACTAAGGCTTGGCATAACTTTTGATCTAGAGCTCCAAATGATGCACCACTTTGTCTGGGAGGTAGGCAATGATAACAGGAACAAATCATTCAACAGGATCTAGGGCAGAAGATGGCTAGAAGGTGATGAAATTCAGTGATGAACTGAGGTGAACTAGTTGCACTGGAGCAGTTCTGGACAAGATTTTGGCATGGCTATAACTTGAATTCTGGGCAGTTTCAGAGATCGAGCTAGAAGGCAAAAATGTTTAGGAGGTTGAGGCACACTTGAATGACAAAGTGGATGAAGCTGATACGGCCAGGAATAGGTTTTCCGGTGATCGACGCCGGAGAAGAACACTGCCATTTGGGGCTTTTTGATACAGGTCGAATGAACTCGATTCCAAGCTTGGGAAGTGAAAGAGAGATAAGAGGAAGCTACCTGCACGATCAATTTGGCCGGAGGATGGCCGGAGAAGCCTGGCAACGATCGCCGGTTTCTGGAGAAGCTCAAAATTGGGGAAAGCTTCGATTGAAGCTCAATCGGGAGATCTTGATGCATAGGCTTGCTGGAAATGAGTCACTGATCATCTTCTTCCACAAAATCGAGAGCTAATTCGGGCTGAATTAAGCTACATTGCAGAAACAGGGTAATCGGCAATTCCGGTGATCGCCGGCGTTAGAGGTCACCGGTGAGCAATTAAATGGTACAGCATGATGAGTGAGATGAGAGGAACTCACTGATGCTGTTAATTTGGCAAGAGGTGCTGCAGATTGTGCTGGCACCGTAGAGCTCCTCGATGGCTCGCCGGAGAAGACGGCTGCAGCGAGAGATTTTGCAAAATTGGCTAAGTCCTGGTGAAGAGGAGATGATACAAGGCTCTGGTGGTTTAAATAGAGCAGTGGGCGAAGCTTGCAAGGATTTACAGCATTGAATTGGTGTCAGATAACAAGATTTGCCGGGCGCAGCTGCAACAACGGCGAGCGGCGACGCGACTGTGCACTGGTGAGGTGACTGCTGATCAAACCATTGCTTCATCGGGACGCAATGCTGTTGGGCGGTGCAAGGCAGTGGCGACAAGGGCTGGCAACGTGGCGCAGTATTGCTGACAAAAGCCTGTTGCTGGTCGCGCGCAGGAGCACATGCTGTTCAACGGCGCTGCCACGACGTTGCCACGGCACGGCTGAAGCAAGGACACGTACACACAAGCATGCACGGTCACGAGTGCGGCGAAGCCTCACCGGCGGCGAGCAAGCGCGGCGCAATTGCACGGCGATCTCTGGTCGTGCACAGCAGCTGCTGTCCTGGTCGAATAGGGCTGATTTGCAATTTCCAATTCTTGATTTGGACTGAATTGTAAATCTGGAGATTTGGAAGGTTTGATCTGATTTTGATTCTGCTGTTTTGGTATACTTAATTCCACAAATGATTTGGCACAGATTGAAGATAAAATTTGAGACATTTGGATGACTTTTGATATGAACTGAAAACAGAGTAGATTAGGGTAAAATAAGTCTGAAACTTATTGATCTCGAATTCTGGGATTTAGGGTTTGATTTTGAGATACTCATATAAGAAGAATTTGTATTTAAAAGCATTTGGGAGGTATTCCCTGAATCAGATTTGAATTTGGAGATGATTTGCAACATTTTGCCTTTTCTGGCTTTTAGAAAATCTGGAAAAAGGACTGATCTGCGATACTCTTGGACTGATTTGCGAAAAAGGTTCAGATGGTGAAATCTGGCTTCCAACTTTTTGGATTAAGGTATTGGCATACCCTTGATCATAATCCAGGAATAATCTGGTCTGAACTTGGCTAAGATTTTGATTAAATCTAAATTTCTGAAATTTAGGGTAAAAGGTAATAACAGATATTCTGTTTTCGAAAACAGAAAAGAGTTGATAATTCTGGAAGTTAGGGATAGAATTGAATCTGGGTTCTGAAGGCTTTTAGGTTTAGGATAACTGATAGATCAAATCTGGCAAGTCAGATCTTGACTTGGGGTCACAGGATAGATTTTGGAGATTTTAGGGCTAGAACAGAATAAAACTGAGGCTGATTTGGTTGATCTAGAAGAGACATATGCATGCATGATTTTTAAGAAAGAAACTTTTCACCCCAAAACTCAGGATGTTACAGTGTCCCAAGAAGTGTGTTGTAATACAGCAAGTAAATCCTACACATTTCATATTACAACCTACTCAATACACTCAACTTGCAAAATCTAACGTATGTGTTCATTAATTGAAGTGGCCTATCGGCGTACTACCTAGGGACCCCACCCCCAGCATAGGGCATGAGGGATCTCCTCAAGACCTCAACACTCCAAAGACGGTCTCGACCCCAACTAGAGGATCCATGCCTCCCAGTAAAGCCCCTTCACCTGCGAAGAAAGCCGCCAGTACCCCGCCCTTGCCTTCAAAGGTACACGCTCACTCCCAAGGCAAAAGGCAAGGGCAAAGGCAAGGGCAAAGGCAAAGTGGCAAAGGGACAGCCGGATAGGTTCAAGAACGGGTTCCCACTCTTGGCCGAGGCAGTTTTGCGCAAATTGGATCACACAACCAGAGACCTCCATGAGTGGTACATACACCGGGCCCAGTGCAACTTGAACTTCTTAGTTCCCTTCAGGCCTGGGCAGTTCCACCGTGAACCCAGGAGCATATCCGTGGCACACGAGGATCTATTCGACCTTTTTAACTGGCGGGAGCTTGATATGTCCATCATACGGACTGGAGTCCTGTGAGTTCGCTAATCCTATATATTGTTCTAGTTCATTTAAAATGTAGTAACTTTCTGTGCAATACTAATGCCGTCCTTTGCATGCAAGTGCATGTACAGGCTAGCATCGACGGCCGCGTGTGACCAGGTGGGTTTCCTCGACCCAGAGAAAATAAGCCTCACAATGCTAGAGCAGGACGCAGCACATGCTGAGCAGTACATATCAAGGGTGCTGATGGCGCAATAGGACAGGGAGTTCATTCTAGTGCCATACCACCAAAGGTTAGTGCATTTCGTACTAATTTAACTCAATCTTGTATGTTACACCTGAGAAATACTTTAAGCTAGCGGTTCTCTTTTACATACAATGTAGGGGCCATTGGGTCCTCCTCGTGATCTGTCCGTGGAGGTGATGAGGACATCGCTGACAAAGTTGCGACCGCCGCTCCTTCCCCTACTACTTCTTCGACGCATGGAGGCCTCAATCCACAAGTCGTGCCTTTCAAGCCTTCATCAGTAGTCCAAAGTCTCATGCCAGAAGCCTCAATGCCCCAAGGAAGGTCCAACTCCAAGCCCAAGTCACCGTCGAAGCCCAAGTCACAGAAAAGCCCGTTTCGGGGGTCCAGTAGCAGCCCAACTTCAAACGGCAGTAACTTTCGCGTCCGAAGTCCGTTTTCAACGATCCACCACTCCACCGAAAGCTTATCTCCTAAGCTTTCCAATGGTTCTGGTCCCACTGCCAGATTTGGTCAGGAACAACGGAAATCTCCAAAATACACCACGGGAGAGAAACTACCAGGTGCTGCGTCACCTCTTCTTTGGGCCAAAAGCCCATGTATTCCTAGGGTTGCGTGTGTGTGGGTACCATCGTGGCCAGCGCCCCTCCTCTGGCCACCGCTCTATTTATGGCCGCCGCTACCCTTCTTCTTGCTCGGGTTTTTGTTTTGTTTAGTTATCCACTGTGCGTGTGAGACTTCCTCGATTCCTTTTTATCGGCTAGATCATCAGGAACGAGCTCGGAACCCCAAACTGTGTGAGCTTAGTCTAATTCCAGAAAATTTAGTTGCTTTTATCTTGTTCTTGCTGTGTTTCTTTGGTTGCATCGCAGGAATCGACCTTCGTGGTCAGGTCAACCGTATTTGGCATGGTTGATAACAAATTGTGATCGTGGTTTGACGATTGTCGGCGTCCACGCCTGTCTGGATTGGTAGCCGCTTCACCTAGGTCACGTTCCACCCAACCAAACGTACCCTCTCACCAGAAGATCGGCATCCGTTGGCGCATCAGTTGGTATCAGAGCTTCTGGTTGATTGGTGAGAATTTATCTTAGTTTAGTAAATTGATTTCATACCTAGAGTCCAGATAATTGCCCTCCAAAAAGATTTATTTTCTGCTGTCCAAACCATTGTCATTAGCCTTGCATCATTCTTATTAGTTTGCATCTTTGAATTTTAGTCCATCGTTGTCGAGTGCTGGTTTTTAGTTTTAGTGTTGGTCTAATTTTAGTCTTGCATCTAGTCACGGAGTCAAATTGCACATCGATCTCCTCGTCGTCACGTCCAATTCGAATCTACCGCTGTCCAGTTCGTTGTTTTCATCATATCTTCTTCATACGAACTCGGATTTTCACGTTCTTATACTTTCTGGAAAAATCAGATCGTGCTCTACAACGTTTCTGTTGGGGATGAAGTCAGATTCGGCCTTCATCTATGAGATATTGGGCCGTTAATGACGACTGTGTAGAGTTTGAATCTAATACGTCTGTTTTGGTATTTTCATCATAACTCTTTAATCTGAACTCGGATTGGGATAAACTTATACTTTCTGGAATCGTTGTGAGAAATCTCACAAAAAGTTAGTTGGGGTAATCTTCAAATTCGGCTGTTTTTATCACACTAAAATTTAGGCAAAGTTAGTTGTGTAATCTTCAAACTCTATCCATCTCGGATTCAAATTGCTCAATCTGAGACAGTTTTGATAAAATTGCCATATCTTTTGATTCCCAACTCCATTTTTGACGTTCTTATACTTGTTGGAAAGATAAAAAGATTCTCTACAACTTTTCTGTTAGGTAGAGCTTCAGATTCGGAACTTTTGGAGTCCGAAATTGCTAAATAACATTTCTATCCTAGTTGTGCAGTCCAAAAGAAAAAGGCAAAGTACAACAAAAGCCGCACTATTCATAAAAAGGAAAGAAGTAAGAAAAAGGCAAGTGCACAAAAAAAAAAGAACCACACAAAAAAAAATTAGAGCAGAAAAAAGTGTGTAGTAAAAGAGGAGAATTTTCTATGGTGCATCTTTTGGTTCTAATCCTTTGTGTTGCTAGTTGCTTGCTTCAGCTAGGTCTGCGTCTAGGCTAGTTCCAGCACATTTGACGTTCTTATACTTGTTGGAAAGATAAAAAGATTCTCTACAACTTTTCTGTTAGGTAGAACTTCAGATTCGGAACTTTTGGAGTCCGAAATTGCTAAATAACATTTCTATCCTAGTTGTGCAGTCCAAAAGAAAAAGGCAAAGTACAACAAAAGCCGCACTATTCATAAAAAGGAAAGAAGTAAGAAAAAGGCAAGTGCACAAAAAAAAAGAACCACACAAAAAAAAATTAGAGCAGAAAAAAGTGTGTAGTAAAAGAGGAGAATTTTCTGTGGTGCATCTTTTGGTTCTAATCCTTTGTGTTGCTAGTTGCTTGCTTCAGCTAGGTCTGCGTCTAGGCTAGTTCCAGCACATTGACTATTACTTTGGACTAATTTTCAATCATGCATTATTGATCTTGAATTGTTGGTACACATATAATAGCCTATCCAAACTCCACCTTCTACTAACCAGCCAGGAATAGGGCCTTGCAATCGTTGAACTCACGTCTCAATTGGCTTGTCATGAACCAGCCACCGGTTGAATCCTTCCTCATTACGGATGGTAAGAACGAGTAAGAACTTGGTACAAGCATTAGCGTGTGAGCACTCCACGTCCTAGTAGTTGGTAGGACGCACATATATTCTGTGTTTTCCTTTGTCTCCTACTAACAATGGCAGGATCTAATACCGAAGGGGATGACGAGTGCATCTTAAGATCAGAATTCAACAGGTACGTGGAGGACAATCAAAATGCGCTGAACAACATCAGCACAAACCTCACCAAGCTTGCCCAAGACAGCGAGCAAAGGATGGAGTGCATTGAGCGGAGCATCTCCAACCTCGTCAACAGACTGGATCAGTTTGTGGGGGCACTACACGCTGCTACCCCAAGACATGCGTGTGGGACCCTCATTTGAGGAATCCGGTGGCAACCGCCCAGGTGGGTTGCACTCAGAAATGGCACATTGCAGCTCACAACAACAAGATGCATTATATAAAAATGCGAGTAATTAAAAACAAGTGCTGATCACAGGGACCAACATTACAATAAGTTAGCGCCAAAATGACGCACATAATGTTGATACAAAATTAAGGAGTTTTTGACACAAAGGTCGGCACTAATGAAACAGTAATAATAAGCAAAAGGACTTCATCAGTCTTCTTCTTCAGCAGCAGCGGTGATGTACGGGCCTTCTCCACATCGGACTCCACTTTGGTACGTAACCCTCTAACAAGCTGGGTCTTCAGTTTCTTCTTCTTGTTCCACATTGGGTTCAAGACCGTAAGATTCAGGGTCGATGAATCCTTCTTCTAAATTTGTTTGTAAAAGCAAGGGTGAGCACATTGTCCACATGGTGCTCAACAAGTCCCAAATAAGAATGCAAGTATATGTAGATGAGGGGGAATTTCTCAAAAAATAGCTCTTTGGCTTTATATATGTATATAGAATAGATTTTCACACACAGTTTTAAAGAAAAGGTCTTTATTTTCGAAAGCGGGGCTTTTAAAACTCTAAGCTAGATTTTCAGAAAATGTTGTGTGTGGCGGTCTTTCATGAGTCACCACTTTATTCAGATTTTGTGAAAAATCTTCCAAAAGCTACTTGTGCTGCATCGACGTGGATAGAATCCACAGCGCGCAGACTCCATAACCTGGGAGCTTAGAGTATCCGATACTTTTTAAACTTTGCAAAGTTGTACCACCTTAATCCACCGATCATTCGGCTTTCAAGTCGGTACCTCTCCATGCGACTTTTACGCATGTGACAAGGCCGAGATGACACAACAGTTTACAGGCCTAGCATTAACTATTCCCTGCCCGGTAAATAGACAGTTAAGTCTCAAGTACCGTTGTGGGTCCTCCCCACTGCCTTACTTCCTAGCCTGGGTCTATGTTCTCGCAAGACACATAGCCTCTCTTGATCACAGTCGCGCACGACTTAATCTGGCATAGGGCGTCTTCCTTCTTTCCACCTTTTCCTCTCATGATTTTTCTGAACTCACATCACTCATGGCCTTCTGCGGCCCACCAGCTCTCGCAAGAAACTAGATCGACAACCATTGTAGGGAAAAGCTAATACTAAAGAAAGCTACTAAGTTGTGCCCGTCCCATTCCGGGCAAGTGGTTGGTACATTTTTCATGCCGCATAGAAGCACAACACAAGGTTCTAGTCCTTATGAATCTCTAGTGAGGAGTCTTTCACATTCCCAGTGCGCACACAGCACCATCCAATCAACCATCCTCACTATCGATTCCAATCACATTTTCTTTCACAAAAAG
Organism: Pharus latifolius; assembly: GCA_019359835.1. Classification (NCBI taxonomy): domain Eukaryota; kingdom Viridiplantae; phylum Streptophyta; class Magnoliopsida; order Poales; family Poaceae; genus Pharus; species Pharus latifolius. The sequence continues at coordinate 71,119,472 of CM033323.1, forward strand.
AGGTTTTGAATATGCTTTTCTCATATGTGACCATTCAACATTTAACATATAATCTTAAGCATAGCATAGCCTAAGCATAATATTCTAGGGTGACAAGGGTGCAGGGATATTCAATGTCAAAAGGGGCTTTACAGTTATTTAGGTCATATCTAATCATTTCATTGAAACATAGCTCTTATTTGAATCTAAGGCATGCATATACTTGAAAACAGTTAACATACTTTATTTCAAAATATTAGGCTAGACATGATCAAGGGTTTGAGACTTGCCTTGCAGTGATGGGTCTAGCTGCTCAGATGAATCCTCGAAGTTCTCTTCTGCACCTTCAACTTCTGGTTCCATGGCGGACACAAGCAACACATACACACTATATAAGCATACAAGTACTAGAAAATAATACGTAAATACATCATGCATGCAGGGGAAAGGGTTTGGACAAGGTCACTTGATATTGATCGGAGAGATGGGCTCAAAAGGACTTGAATGTCGAAGGGCTGACATTCGGCTCATGGCTTGACATAGCCCTAAATTGGTTCTAGGTACGTTTTCTGGAGATGTGACAATAGGGAATATCGTAGAACATGGCTCAAAAGGCTTAGTGGACAAAGTGGCATTTCAATAGCTCAAATGTGACAGGTCTAAATCATCCAATGCCACTGGTGGACATGCACTGACATAGTGCTGGACATGGCCAGAAACTAGGGCATTGCATAACTTTTGACCTAGGGCATCAATTGATGCACAACTTTGTCTGGGGGTTAGGCCTTGATAACAGGAACAAATCACTCAACAGGTTCAAGGGCAGAAAGTGGCCGGACGGCGATGAACGGTGTCGATGAACCACAGTGGTGACACGGCACAGACATGGTTCTGGACAAAACTTGGCATGATCATAACTTTTGATCTAGGCTGATTCAGGGTTCGAGCCAGTGGAGTAAAATACTCAGGGGGTTGGGGCCTAGCTAGATGACAAGGTTGCATCTGCTGGTTCGGCCGAAAAACAAACTCCGGTGATCGGAGCCGAAGACGAAGGCACCGATTTGGGTATTTTTGATCCACGGCGTTTGAACTCAATTCTACGCTCGGGAAGCATCTAGGGGTCATCACGAAGCTACGGGTGTACTCAATTTTCCCAGGGAATTGATGGAGAAGCACGGCGAACTGCCGAGGCTCGAATTTGGGGATTCGACGCTCGGGGCAAAATTGATGATTCCAAACTTGCAGGCTTACTCCTCCTAGCTTACTGATTACTTTTATCTACTAGCACGAGGGTCAATTTGGCTTGAATCACTCGTCATTAGGGGAACAGGGCAACAGGCCATCTCGGCGATCGCCGGCACTAGGTCTCGTCGGAGTTCAATTAACTGCTATGAAACGTACAGGGGAATGAGGGAAGCTTACTGGTGGCCTTGGTTTGGAGTGGGAAGCAACGATCGAGGCTGGCACCGTGAGCTCCAGAAGCGGCTCGTCGAGGAAGAAGACGAAGGCGAGCTCTGGTGCTAATGCTACGGGGTTTCTAATGAGCTTTGGTGTGAAGTGAAGCACTGGCGAGAGGGGGCTTTATATAGCTGTGGGGTTGAGTCCTCGGGAGCGGCAGCAAATCGACAGGGGATGCTCTCTGGCGCCGGAGCGGTCAGCGAGGCGCATTGGGACACGGCAGGAGCTCTGCCAGAGACGGAGCATCGCGCGAAATCTGGATTCGTCAGGACGACGAGATAGCGAGCTTCGGCATGGCAACCATGTGGCAGTAAAGTTCTGACAATGGCAGGCACGCGCGCGCGAACGGTGAAGCTACGGTCTCCGGTCATCGCCACGGTGGAGCTTCTTGGTGCGACGCGAGCACGTGCGGTCACGTGGGATTTGGCCGCTGGCGGAGGCACAACTGGCCGGCGGTGAAGGCTACGGTGGTTCACGGCGAACGGTGGCGGCAACCGCCACTACTACAGAATTCATCATCACAGTCGGGTCAAAACAGACATCACAGACGGTTCTTACCCATCAGTGATATTCGAGTCAGTGATAATCATGCACTATCACAGACGGTTTTTGATGTTTTCAACCGTCTGTGATATATCCATTCACAGACTAATATAAGGTCAGAACCGTCTGTGATAAGGTCAGAACCGTCTGTAATACTCATATTTCACAGACAGTTATAAGGTAAGAACCGTCTGTGATAGTCACACTATCACAGACGGTTCTGTTCTCAGAGCCGTCTGTGATATTTGAGTATACACAGACGGTTTTGACATCAGAACCATCTGTGATACTTTAGTATATACAGACGGTTTTAACATCAGAACCGTCTGTGATAGTATGAGTATCACAGACGGCTTTGACATCAGAACCGTCTGTGATACTTGTACTATCACAGACGGTTTTGATGTCAGAACCGTCTGTGATAGTCGCACTATCACAGACGGACAGAACCGTCTGTGATATTTGAGTATACACAGACGGTTTTGACATCAGAACCATCTGTGATACTTGTACTATCACAGACGGGTGTGAGAACAGAACCGTCTGTGTTAGTATGAGTATCACAGACGGCTTTGATGTTATAACAGACTGTGATAGTCATAATTCACAGACGGCTTTGATCTCACAACCGTCTGTGATACTCATATTATTACCGACGGCTTGGAGGTTAAACCAATCTGCGATATCAGCGACGGTGTTAATATTGAAACCGTCTGTGATAGTGTTATTATCTCAGAACCGTCTGTGATAGTCTGATATCACAGGCGGATCTGAGGTCAAAACCATCTGCGATGTGTTATTTATCTGTGACTGTTATAATCTCAGACGGTTTCTAAGATCAAAACCGTCTGTGCATTCACAGACGGTTTTGATCTTACAAACCGTCTGAGATTATAACAGTCACAGATGTCCTCTGTACAAATTGCATTTTCATATATACAGTTCATGAATTTCATACATGCATAGTACTCAAATATATACAGTCTCATGCATATATATTTGTACAATTGAACTCAGAATTATATTTGTACAGTACTCAAATATATACAGTTTCATATGCACATGCAGTACTCAAATATATTTGCACCCCTCTCTGTATAGCATTTCATATATACAGCACAGAACTCAGAAATATGTACAATTGAACAAATATATGTAATCGACAATTAAAGTGTGTTAGATGTACAAATAAATGTAAGGCCGCACTAATACGAACCTTGCGGGTCCCTAAACTTCCCCTTGGGTGATATGACCTCCGAAAGGAAAAACTCAGCGAGCATCCCTCGGACATTACCAATCTGCCGAGGGTCAAGGCTTTCTGAAGGGAAGTCGACCCCCTGCAGCAAGAGTTGGTACATAAAAAATTAGCTGAATTAAGTTGTAAATTCTGTCAAATCGAGACAAATTAAGGGGAGCAGTTGTAATACCTCGGGGAAATCGGGCCGGTGAGGGGTGATGATCAGGTCATACATGTGGCGCATCACGTAGAACCCACATGTATTGTCGTCCGGCTGCTGATGGCACTGCCAATTTACAGACCGAGAGTTAGGTGGGGACAAGTTATAAAATAAAACAGATTCAGTTGAAATTTGTACCGAAAATTGTAACCATTGAAACTTATCGGCTCGCCGCTCGTGTTGTCTCCCTACCTCGGCAAAGTACTTCGTGAAAGCCCTGTAGATAGTCAAAATTGACAGTTTGAGGATAGCCGAAATTGACAATTTGAGGACAGTAAATCTAGATGCATGCAAGACAGGTCCACATCACCTTCCGAATACATCTCGTGCGCCGCAATACGAGTACCCTTTCCTCTGCAATGAGTCAAGGTAGAACACCTTGTTGCTTTTCGGAATAAGTAGCAGCAGGATCCAGTGGTAGCTACATATTACACGTAGAGAATTAAAAATTTAATCTAAATTTGGGGGTGTGCACATGGAGACACTAATCTACGGGTGAAGTACTGATGAAAGCACTCACCTCTGGTTGTAGGGTACAAGTATATACTCCTTGTCAACCTGAGCAAGCAACCCTCTTTTGATGTAGTCGACAACGAAGTCTGTGTCGGTCCTAAACATCACCTCGGCTACCATCTGGGGGTCAAAAAAACCAACAGGTATGCCCTTGGATTTGGCATAGTTGGCCATGCAGCTGCACGGAAGTAACCAATTAATAAATGACATATATCCGTATATGCACGGATAGTAGGATACTTACAGCACCCAAGACGTAGGATTGACAAGTCGAGCGCATCTTTGTTTAGCAAATTGTGCAGGTCTTCGAAGGTCACCGAGTAGGTCCCAACGTCGTGATGGAACTCTGCCACGGTGTACTTGACCATGATGTGCGTCGGACGCTGCGTCCTGGTCTGGTTTGTCCTCCTCATGTACCATGCATGCAGGCTCTGGCATGCTAACCCCATGCTCGAAATTGCGGTATCGGAGGCCATGGGCATCCCCAGAGAGAACGGCATGAGAGCTGGCGCACTCTTCTCGCTCTCCTTCGACGGGCTCTTCTTTGCTTTTCCCCTCATAGCCAGCTTCTTGAATGGTTGCCTCTTACTCGGAGTCAGCTTCGTCGTCGAAGGGGTATGCTGGCTAGTAGGCCGCGTCTCGGTCTGTGATGTCTGCGATGTAAGAACCTACGTATTAGGACACTAACTCTGAGGGCTATTATTACAGTACAAATTATGAAACTGGTGGGGGAATTACCTCATACAAGACGATGTCTTTCTTGGGCCATTGCACGAACGTGTGCACCGCATCCCCGAGAGTGGTAATCTCGTCGTTCGGCGGCTTCTCCAATGGAAAACCCTTGCAATGGTCAAAGACACTGTCCACTTGGACACGTGCAAAACCCTCACATAGAGGGGCACCATGGATTGTGGCCCCCGCCGTGCATGGTTGCGCCATCCCACGGGCAGCCTCGATCGGGAAGACACCGGCCAGCACCATAAGCTTGCAGGAGGCGGGTTCCTACAAACAGTGCGCATTAACATGTTGAATTTCACCGCTTCTCACTTTCGAATGAATTAACATAGAAAAACAGTGCGCATTAACGGTCATTACCTGCAGAGAGTCCACCGGATACTTTGGAGGAGAGGGCTCCGTCTGCGAAGACCCCGGCGCAGACGCGCAGCTACTACGGTGGCCAATCGGGGTCGGTACTTCCGCTGGGTCTGCGCCAGCTGCTAGAACAGGGGTGCCCTGGGTCGCCTTTCTTAGCTCTTCGTACATGGACCGCATCTCCGACAACTGCTGCAGGAGTGCTTTGTCCCGAACAGCGAACTCCGATCGCATCTCCTCCTTGAGCCGTTCATCGCGGGCTTGGTGGGATCTCTTTCTCCTCTTAGCCGCCTCCTCATCATCGGGGAAACCATGCCTCCAAGGCACAGTGGCGCCGAGGCCGCGCACGCGGCCTGGATGCTCCTTGTTTCCTAGCGCCGCTGTGAGGATATCCCTGTCCCTCCTCGGGTTGAACTCTCCAGATGCCGCCTGCGCACTCAGCGTCACCTGCAACAGGACAACTTAGCAATACAGCCCATTGCATGCGTGTTATGAGGATAGTACGTGATCGGACAATCTTACCAGTCGGTCGATCACTTCCCTGTCCGCAGGGTTATTCACGGAGACGCTTCCGGAGGAGTCCATCGTCGATCTAGCTCGGCACCAATTGCGGGCGCGCACGTCCGTTATGCCCGCATAAGGACTGCCGGCCGAAGACTGTGAAGCTTCCTCGTCCTGCTTCCTCCACAGCGCCTTCTTCCCCACATACCCACCGGTGCCTAGTCTGTGTGGGTGGGTGTTCTTGGCCTGGTTAGCCTGGGCCTTCGCACTAAGCTCCTGGAACTCAGGCTTGCCCTTCATCTCTACGAACTGCTGCCATGCCTCGGGAGTCACGAAAGGGTAGTCATTGAAGGGGGTCGTCGACTCCTTCACATAGTGCCTGACAAGTTTGCTCTTGAAGTTCCTCCACGCCTTGTTTATTGACATAAGTGTCCTCCGGCGGACGGTGAAGTGGCGATCCTCCGGAATGTGAAACGCCGCCTGCACTTCTTCCCACAGCGCATCCTTGCACTCTGGGGGCACTTGACCCCAGTCGGAGGTGGTGATGGGCACCCGCTCCCTTGCCACTTTGCCGCATAGTGAGCGGTACTGACCGACAAGTTTGGGCGGAGCTTCCGGCACACCATTGTCGTCGAACTGGACGTGCTGCTTTTCCCCCTTGTTCAGACGCGCGCATGTCGTCCGGCCTCGCCCCTTTCCCTTCTTCTGCGGGGTCATGGCGGACGAGGCGACCTCCGGCCCAGGTGTCTCATCGCCAGCGAGGTCACCCTGAGTCCCCGAGTGGTGCATTTCGTCACCAGACATAGTTCCTAACATAAGTGAAAGAGAGAACAGTTTAAGTAAATATGCAACTAATAATTCTATAACAAAACCCATACAAGAATGACAGAAACGGTGGGGAGGCGATGGAGGTGATCGCGTCGGAGGCGGGAGGGCGATGGAGGTGATCGCGCCTGACGTTGGAAAGGCGATGCAGGTGATCGCGACGGACGGAGAGGAGAAGGTGGGAGGCGATGGAGGTGATCGCGACGGACGGTGCGAGGGCGGAGAGAGCTAGGGCAAACAGAGCTAGGGCGAAGTAGAATGAGCGGGATAAAGCCCGCCTTGAACTATGTACCGCGTCGGTATTATCACAGTCGGTTCTCACATATGAACCGTCTATAATAGTATATATCACAGTCGGTTCTCACATCGAAACCGTCTATAATAATCGTAGTCACCAGAGAGATTATCACAGACGGTTTTGAGTTGAGAGCCGACTGTGCCTGAGATTATCACAGACGGTTTGGAATTGAGAGCCGACTGTGCCTGAGATTATCACAGACGGTTGTGAGGTTAGAACCGACTGTGCACCGTCTGTGCTAGGTCAAAACCGTCCTTGTTAATCTTTCTATTGAACGTTAGTTTTACAAATTGAAACTGATCTGTAGCTTTCAACTCTGAATGCTCGAAAACATGTTTTAAATGAACACTCAGATATTTCAAATGTAGTCCAAATACTCTGTAAATTGGTTACTATGTACGTATATCCGATAATTGGTTACAATGTAGTCCAAATGCTCTGTAACTTGAGCATGCTCCACGTAATATTGTATGTTAAATTTACAAATGGGAACTTTCACCGACAATTTGCACGTACACAGCCATGTTATCCTCAACTTTCCACTTGCCGCGGCCCTGCAAATACGAGAATTACAGGAGATATAAGCTATACCGATGGAAACAGAGAGATAAGACGTACAGTTGATTACCTTTAAAGTATAACCCTTCCTGGTGATCCATACGCACGTAACTGGTTTCGTCGGTGTCTTCAGTATCGACCTGTACGCCATCTCCAAATGGAGGAATCTCATCAAATTGATTGTATTCCTCCTCGTCTACGACATTTTCAACTCCAACAATCCTTCTCTTGCCATGAAGGACGATGTGCCACTTCTTATTGGCCGGGTCAGTGACAAAAATGACCTGAATGGCTTGATTTGCAAGTATGAATGGCTCATCTTTATAAGCAACGCGATCCAGGTCCACAGAAGTGAAACCGTAACTGTCAACCTTCACACCCTGTGGGATTTGGACCCATCGGCATCGAAACAGGGGAATCTTGAACAGTACGTAATCGAGCTCCCAAATTTCTTCAATGAACCCGTAGTACGAGTTCAATCCACGTACTACCCTTGTTGGGCCTGTCTTGGTGAACCCCTCATGGAAAGCTTCTACGCTCACTCCACTATTTTGCACAGTGCACTTTCGATCTTGAGCTTTCGTGTAAAATGTGTACCCATTGATGTCGTATCCCTGCCAAGTCTGTACAGTAAACGTGGGCCCTTTTGCCAACCATTTAAGGTTCTCACTTGCGGACTCTCCGGTGATTCGCACCTTCATCCACGCGTTGAATCGACTGTTATGTTGTCCCGTGATCCAAACCTCGGATCGGCGAGGATTGTCTTGTCGTAGCATCTCCTTGTGCTCGTCGATGTACGGAGACACCTCCGTCATGTGTTGCAAGACCCAAAAATGAGCTTTCGAGTACATATCGAAATCAGGAGTGATGGCTCTCCGTCCGATAGTGCCAACACCATCAAGCCTCCCCTCGTGACGAGACACAGGAACTCCTATTGCTTCTACCTCGGCCATGTAATCGACGCAGAACTCAACAACCTCTTCCGCTGCATAACCTTTGGCAATGCTACCCTCGAGCCGGGACCGATTCCTCACGTAGGCCTTAAGTACACCCATGTACCTCTCGAATGGATACATATAACGTAGGAACACGGGTCCACATATCTTGATTTCTCTGACAAGGTGGACGGTGAGATGGACCATGATATCAAAAAACGATGGAGGAAAATACATCCCAAGTTGACAGAGAGTTCGAACCACCTCGCTCTGCAAAGAATCCAGTCCATCGGGATCAATGACCTTGGAAGAAATTGCATTGAAGAAAAAACATAGCCTCGTGATCGTCTCTCTGACCTTATGCGGCAGAATACTCCGGATGGCAACAGGAAGCATTTGTGTCATCAACACGTGACAATCATGAGACTTCATACCCAGCAATTTCAAATCGCCCATGGACACAAGCTTTTTCATATTTGCGGAGTAACCCGATGGAACTTTAACACCATGGAGACACTTACAGAGTTCTGTCCTCTCAGCCTTGCACAAAGTGTAGCATGCAGGGGGGAGGTATATACGGCCTTTATCGTCCTCTCTCGGTGCTAGCTCGGGCCTGATTCTCATTTCGATCATGTCACGCCGCACATTGATGCCATCCTTTGTCTTCCCTGGAATGTTCAGCAATAGGCCGATTAAACTGTCACAAACATTCTTCTCTACATGCATGACATCAATGCAATGACGAACCTCTAAATGCTCCCAATACGGTAAGTCCCAAAATATCGATCTCTTCTTCCAAGTGTTCTTCGTGCGGGGTTTCAATTTACCACCCTTTCCAAACACAACGTCTATGTCCTTCACCCGTGAGTAAACATCTTTCCCGCGCGTAGGCTTCGGGGCTGAACCATCTTCGTTGTGGCCGTCAAATTCCCTCTTCCTCTTACGGTACGCGTCATTCTTCGGAAGAAACCTACGGTGACGCATGTACACTGTTTTCCTGCAATTCTTCAGCCACACGCTCTCAGTGTCATCTTCGCAGTGGGGGCAGGCTTTGGCTCCTTTCGTAGTACGGCCCGACAAATTTCCAAGGGCTGGGAAATCGTTGATGGTGCAGAATATCATAGCACGTAGGATGAAGTTCTCTCGTTTGTATGCGTCCCATACCTGCACCCCTTCATTCCACATTGTTAGGAGATCCTCTATCAGTGGTGCTAGGTACACATCAATATCGTTTCCGGGTTGTTTTGGTCCTGAGATAAGTAGAGACATCATGATGTACTTGCGCTTCATACACAACCAAGGAGGAAGGTTGTAGATACACAAAAGAACCGGCCAAGTGCTATGCCGACTCCTCATGTTACCAAAAGGATTAATTCCATCGGTACTCAACCCGAACCTTATATTCCTCAATTCTGCTCCGAAGTTAACAAATTCCCTGTCGATGTTTCTCCACTGCGAAGAATCAGCGGGGTGTCTCAACTTTCCATCCTTCTTCCGGTCTTCCGAGTGCCAACGCAGTAATTTTGCCTCTTTACGGTTTGCAAACAAACGCTGCAAGCGGGGAATGACTGGCAAATACCACAACACCTTAGCAGGAGGTCCTTCCTTTATCTCCGTGCAGTCGCCGTCGTCTGTTCGGTCCTTAGTACGCTTATAGCGGGATGCGCCGCACACCGGACAAACATGCATATTTTTGTAGTCGTTACGGTAAAGGATGCAATCATTAGGGCATGCGTGTATCCTTTCTACTTCCATTCCCAAAGGACACAACAGCTTTTTCGCTTGGTAGGTGTTTTTTGGCAACTCGTTTCCTTCCGGGAGCATGTCCGCCAAAAGATCTAACAGTGCTGTGAAACTCTTGTCGGTCCAGCTGTTGCTTGCCTTCAATTTTAACAGTTCAAGCACAGAGGCCAACTTTGTGTATTTCGACTTGCAACCAGGGAACAACGGCCTCTCTGAGTCCTCAATCAAGCGCTTGAATTTGCCAAACCCCCTTTCACTGTAATTTCCTTCCACATCACGCAACATGTCATCTAAATGGTCATCCTCTGGCATATCCTCGTCGAAGTCGTTGTTTGGATCCGGCATGTCCTGTTCCTCAACCTGAGTGGCAGTTGTTTCTGCAGTTGGCTCTTCTCCATGGTGGACCCAACACGTGTACCCCTTTTTGAAACCACGTCGGATCAAGTAGGCGACAATTTGAGATGAGTTGGTGAACATCTTAATATTCTGGCAGTCTACACAAGAACAGTACATATATGGTAAACCCTTCTTCGCCATGTCTTGCACAGCAACCTTTTCGAAATCAAAAACACCTTTCATGTATTCCTCACCCACTCGGTTGTCATTATACATCCAGTCTCGGACCATCTGCAATAAATCAAATTCATACACATGCTAATTAGTAAATCAATGGAGATCGATATTGATGATGAAATCAAGTAATGTGTACGCCTTGGGAGCAAGTAACCAACCTTGGTTCGATCCTCAAATTTTTGCCCCCAAATGCTCCCCCTGCCTTTCGAGATTTCGCTCTTCCTTGCCCCAAATCTCTTCGAACTGGACAGTGTAGGTCGAGCAAGAGAGTACGACTAGCTCAAAACATCCGCCAAAAGACCTTTTATACCAGGTTCAGTACAGACGGTTCTATATAATACCGTCGGTAATATCGGTGCATTATTGAAGAAAAGAAATATCACAGACGGTTATGAACTCCAAACCGTCCGCTTTACATCAGAACCGTCTGTGTATTTGATTATGACAGTCGGTTCTCACATCTGAACCGTCTGTGTTATCACATCCGACCGTCTACGTTATTATCACAATCGGTTTTTACCTCAGAACCGTCTGTGTATGTTGTTATCACAGTCGGTTTTTACCTCAGAACCGTCTGTGATAACACAGACGGTTTTAAAGTCCGAACCGTCTTTAATATCCCGGTTTTTTTGTTTGCATTCGACTACTGGTCATCAGTTGTTCCACATGTTTTTCATATTTGGTTCTATCTTATTTCAATGTTAGTATTTACAAAAATGAACGTTCAGACTGTTTGGTTTTATCTTGTTTTTCATATTTGTTTTATATATATGTTTGAAATTAAAACCGTCTGTAATCTTTCAAGCAGAGACGGTTTTGAGTTAAAAACCGTCTTGATCGCAGCAGTATTTTCTTGTTAACATTTTTACACAGAACATCATTTGGTGATTATCAGTTACATAATCAATCGAAAGCCAGATATATAAGGAAAAGAAATTTCTTATTTCTTACAATCTTTCCATACATAAGAGATACTATTAATTAAGCGACCAATTGATTAGTGTCGACCTGTTCCGAAAGTAATTTACAAAGTTCTCCTAGGGACGTATTGGCATCAGTAGGATCTACACTGGCCGCCCCAGGAGAACTACCAATGGCTCTAAGACTATCAACATCATCTCTCACCAAAGGAGTGGATTTGGCATCAGTAGGATCATCCAAGAAATTAAAGTTGATACAACCAAGGTGGAGATGAAGCTGCAACTCAAAGCATGCACTCTGCCAAGTGCAGAATGGCAAAAGACATCCCCTCAGAATGCTTCTCCAGCGCCTCTTTTTTTTTTTGGAGAGTTCTGCACAAGGCAGCTTTCTCCTCCTGCACATATGCTTCTCCAGCTTCTCCTAGGGGCGTATGCTGGGAGGGTGAAGATGATTGCCAAGCTTCGGACTGGATTTGGACGTGGAAGTGTGAGCCTTACCCCAGAAAAGCTGATGATACAAAGGTGTTGGAGAGGGGATATTGGAAGGATTATTGTGGATCTCCAAAGGTGGAGTCGATGCAACTGGAGGGGTTGCAAGGGGCAATGTGGCAACACAGGCCTCAGCACCCTCTAGAGTCTTCGCTGCAGCTCCACTGTATGATCTTTCATCATTTCTAAGTCTCTTCTTTGGAGGGAGCATTTCCTCAAGCACCTGTGGATTTCGAAATGCATTTGTTTCGAGGTAATCAAGTCATAAAAGAAAGATCTGCATTAGAGTTTCAGAGAGGACTTACTTTCTGAAGATCCTGATCGAGTTCATTCCTTATCTCTTCCTCATCACTCTCAATTTCAATAACCTCACTGGAATCTCGGCTCGCCATCAAGGTGGGAGTTGAGGAGGGAATAAAGACAGGGATTTAGGAGCCTCTCTATTTATAGAAACAGAAGGTGACGGTTCATATGCACGGGTGCCTCGAGTTCTAAAAAGCGCACTAGTACTGGTTTTCAAGGCCAATAAATTCATGATATACAACTTCTCGGGAGATAAACTGCAACACGGCAAAGGAAGTTGAAGAGTCAGATTACATAATTCGATGCAAAATAAATTTGAAGTAAATAATTAAGTCTCTTCATCTGCTCAGTTATTATGTGCGGTAATCAACAATTGCATGCAGAGAATTGCACTGTTGGGACTATCACAGACGGTTGGGAGATCAAAACCGTCTGCTTTACTACTACAGACGGTTCTGATGTCCGAACCGTCTTTAATATGTCTGTTTACTATCACAGACGGTTTGGAGTTAAAAACCGTCTGTGATATTGATAGAGGTCGAGAATTCGAGGCGAGGAAGTTGAAGAGTCAGATTACATAATTCGATGCAAATTAAATTTGAAGTAAATTATTAAGTCTCTTCATCTGCTCAGTTATTATGTGCGGTTATCAACAATTGCATGTAGAGAATTGCACTGTTGGGACTATCACAGACGGTTGGGAGATCAAAACCGTCTGCTTTAATATTACAGACGGTTCTGATGTCCGAAAAGTCTTTAATATGTCCGTTTACTATCACAGACGGTTTGGAGTTAAAAACCGTCTGTGATATTGATAGAGGTCGAGAATTCGAGGCGAGGAAGTTGAAGAGTCAGATTACATAATTCGATGCAAATTAAATTTGAAGTAAATAATTAAGTCTCTTCATCTGCTCAGTTATTATGTGCGGTTATCAACAATTGCATGTAGAGAATTGCACTGTTGGGACTATCACAGACGGTTGGGAGATCAAAACCGTCTGCTTTAATATTACAGACGGTTCTGATGTCCGAACCGTCTTTAATATGTCCGTTTACTATCACAGACGGTTTGGAGTTAAGAACCGTCTGTGATATTGATAGAGGTTAAGAATTCGAGTCGACTCGAGGACACTGTTGGGACCATCACAGTCGGGCCTTACGTAAAAACCGTCTCTAATGTGACTATCACAGATGTTTTTTACCTCAGAGCCGTTTGTGATATTTCAAAGCACGTTGATATATAACTTCTATATTCTTTTTATATTATTTGCATGGGACCTGCGACCTCTATATTGTTTCTATATTATTTCAAGGGCTCCGATCACAAGCCAAAGATCGCGATAGTCGTTCCTTGATCGCACACAGTGTACATACCTTTGTATGGTCGAATATTCGACAAAAGCCAACGAAAGATAAAGAAAGAGGGAAGATTGCATGCAGTCCAAGAATGTGCTGGAAAATTAGAAAGTTGACATAAGAACAAAGTTTTCAATAATTTGTTTCATCACTTACAAAAAAAAAGTAAAAATACAGAATGCTAGGTCAAGGAGTGGTCTTAGCCCTGGCTGCATCTAGAATAAAGTCAGTTTGACTTGCAGCCAGGACGCAGGACTCCTCCAGCGACAAGTTGTCCTTCTCAGGATCAACTACTTCAGCGTCGAGAAGGCCTGCGACCTCCCTCAGCTTCGCGATGGTATCCTTCATTGTCAAACCGCAGCCAGCGATGGTCATATCCGCGGCTTTCTTCTCCTCGCGAAGACGCCTCGTCCTCGCCCTAGCATTGTCACCATCCGTCTTCATGCGCTGAATGCGCTGGAAGAGATCGTCAAGGTCAAGCCGTAGCCGAGTGTGCTTCTCCGTGAGGAGCTTGTGCTCCTCCTGGAGGGCCCTCAGCTCGGCCTTGACTTTGGCAGTGTCTTCCATGGCTCCCCTTCCCTGTGCAAATCAACAGGTCAAGAATGTATTGAACATGGATTAACAATACAGGGGTAAGTCCAAAAGATTGAGAGTTCATACCGGGGAGGGCGAGGCTGACGATGCCATCGAGGATGCCATTGGCGCAGAGAAGCTAAGGAGTCAAACAGTCTGAGAACTATAAAAACTTGTAAAGTAAATGACAATTTTTCCACTGTCAATTTATAGAACTTCCAAAGCGATGCTTCGTGTTCTCCTAGGCGCCGCGCGCGAAGATCGGAGACAGAAATGATCACAGTTGAGAATTCGAAGCGCCGGTACTTTTCCAGTCGGTTCATACATCAGAACCGTCTGTGATAACTACACTATCACAGACGCTTCGTGGTTTACAACCGACTGTATAAATCACAGTCGGTTCTACGTTCCGAACCGTCTGTGATAGTCTAATTATCACAGACGGTTCGGAACTCAGAACCGTCTGTATATATCACAGTCGGGTTTTAGGTTAGAACCGTCTGTGATAATTAGACCAGCACAGACGGTTCTTAGCTGGGAACCGATTGTATATATCACAGTCGGTTTTTAGGTTAGAGCCGTCTGTGATAAGTATACTATCACAGACGGTTTTGTGTTCAGAACCATCTGGTTTACTCTCACAGTTGTTTTTGACGTCAGAACCGTCTGTGATATCTGAACATATTCTCCCACCAGGCCTTCACAGACGGTTTTCCATTGAACAGTTCATACCCGTCTGTGATGAGCCGTCCAGGATGTCTGTTTCTGTGGTAGTGCGCGGTCGAACGTCCTCAGGTCGTGGTCGTGCACGCTGGCTCTGGTCGTGGTCGAAGAAAAGAAGCCAGGGACTAAACCGTGAGGCAAAAGGGCTGATTCGCGAGGGTTTGGACTGAATTGCGAAGGTTCTTCTCGGGATTTTGGACTTGATTGCAAATTTGGAAATCTAAGGGGCTGATTTGCAATCTGATTTTGCAGATGAGTATTACCAAAATACTTGGACTCATCCATCAGGGAAAATGGCAAAATCTGTTAAGATCTGAGGGTTTCGACAGAAATCGAAAACAGGGTAAAATAGGGTAATTAGGGTTTGGCATTTTTGTCTAGGCTCAAACTAGGGTTTCGGTTGAGATTTTTGAGTTCTTCCAGAAGGGAAAAACGTTCAGAAAAATAAAAGGGGGACAACCATTTGATCAAATTTGAATTTGGAGGTGATCTGGGACTTTTAGCCTTTTTGGGTTTTTTGAAAATCCTGAAAAGGACTATACTGAAATACTTTTGGACTGAAATGTGAAAATGATCTGGGAGATGAAGTTTAGCTGCCAACTTTTTAGGTTAAGGTAGTGGCATACCTAAGATCAAAATGGGGTTGAGACATCTGGGATTCCAAAGAAGATATGCTGACTCGCAAGCAGAAAAGATAGCCAAAAACTGTGATGTTACAATGCGCCTCCTGTTGATGCTGCTGGACTTGCGGCCAATGCCGCATCCAATGCGGTTCCCGTTCAGCATAACCACCACTCTTGGGCAGACGAGGTCGAAGAGTATGAGAACGCTTACATTGCTGATACTGAGGCAGATGATGGTTTCAATGTCCACAATGACCATGCCCATCGTCGTCTTCGACACAACCGCCAAGGTATGGATAGAAATCCCAATCGAAATCCAAGAGAGGTAAATGATGATCCACTAGCTAAAGTCAAGTTTTCCATACCTCCTTTTGCTGGTCGATATGATCCTGATGTTTACCTGAGTTGGGAATTATCTGTAGATAAAAAATTTGCATGCTTTAATTTCTCTGAGGATAGGAAAGTTAGTGCTGCTACTAGTGAATTCACTGATTTTGCATCCATTTGGTGGCATGAAACTTGTAAAAAACCAAATATACCTAGAACTTGGGAAGCACTAAAATGAGCTATGCAATCTAGATTTTTCCCTTCTTATTATGCTCGAGATTTACTTAATAAGCTGCAACGTTTGAACCAAGGTGAAAAATCTATAGAGGAATATTATCAAGAATTGCAAACTGGCATGTTGCGTTGTGGCTTAGAAGAAAATAATGATGCTAAGATGGCTAGGTTCTTGGGAGGGCTCAATCGTGAGATACAGTATATTCTTGATTATAAGGATTACACTACTATCACTCGTTTGTTTCATCTTGCCTGTAAAGCTGAAAGGGAAGTACATGGACGCCATCCCAAGACAAGAGGACAGTTTGGAGGCTCTTCTTCCTCAAGCCAGACCCCAGTGGTGCATTCCAAGGCACCATCCACTGCTTCGGGTCGTGCGCCTCCGCCTGCTGCCACTACATCCACTCCTTCGCGTGCTATCGAGGCAGCCGCACCCGCGAAGGGCGCTTCTTCTATTGCTTCCACAAGACGTACTCGCGACACACAATGTTATCGTTGCAAAGGATTTGGGCATGTGTCGCGCAATTGTCCAAGTCAGCGTGCCCTCCTTGTGAGAGAGGATGGTGAGTATACTAGTGCTAGTGACATTGATGAAGAAGAATATGCCCTTGTTGCAACTAACAATGCAGGTAACACTGAACCACAAGAAGAGATCTTGAGTTCTGCATTGGTGGAGAAATACCCGGCCCTTGTTGTCACGCGTGTCCTTAGTGCACAATCAGTGCGTGCTGAACAGAATCAACGCCACAACATCTTTCAGACAAGGTTTGTTGTCAAAGAGCGTGCTGTACACGTCATTGTTGATGGAGGTAGCTGCAACAATCTCGCTAGTGTGGTCATGGTCGAGAAGCTTGGCTTGACCACGAGTTCACATCCACACCCGTACTCGATTGAATGGTTAAATTCATGTGGTAAGCTCAAGGTAACTAAAACTGCGTGCGTACACTTCTCCATTGGTTCTTACCATGATCACGTTGACTGCGATGTTTGTAACATCCTGAGTTTTGGGGTGAAAAGTTCTTTCTTAAAAATCATGCATGCATGCATATGTCTCTCCTAGATCAGCCAAATCAGCCTCAGCTTTATTCTGTTCTAGCCCTAATTTCTTCAAATCTATCCTGTGACCCCAAGTCAAGACCTGACTTTCCAGATTTGATCTATCAGTTATCCTAAACCTAAAAGCCTTCAGAACCCAGACCCAATTCTATCTCTAACTTCCAGAATTATCAACTCCTTTCTGTTTTCTAAAACAGAATATCTGTTATTATCTTTTACCCTAAGTTTCAGAAATTCAGATTTAATCAAAATCTTAGCCAAGTTCGGACCAGATTATTCTTGGATTATGATCAAGGGTATGCCAATACCTTAATCCAAAAAGTTGGCAGTCAGATTTTACCATCTAAACCTTTTTCGCAAATCAGTCCAAGAGTTATTACAAATTAGTCCTTTATCTGATATCTAGAAACCCAAAAAGGCTAAAATCTCCAGATTAACTCCAAATTCAGAATTTCTTCGGTAAATCTTTTCTAGATGCTATTTGAAACAAGTTCTTCTTCTGTGCAGATTTCAAGATCTCATCCTAATTACCATAATTCGAAATCAATTGAAGCTCAGATTCAATTACCCTAAAAATACCCTATTTTCAGTCTGTATCAAAGACTATTCAAATGTGCCAAATTTTATCAAATGTTCTTGCCAAATATTCTGTTGAATATAATTTGCCATATCAGTGAAATCAAATTCAGTTTAAACCTTCCAAAACTCCAGATTCGCAGATCAGTCCTTCTTCCAGATTTTTCTAAAAGCCAGAAAGGGCAAAATGTTGCAAATCATCTTCAAATTCAAATCTGATTCAGAGAACACCTCCCAAATGTTTTTCAACACAAATTCTTCTTATATGAGTATCTCAAAATTAAACCCTAAATTCCATAATTCGAGATCAATAAGATTCAGACTTATTTTACCCTAATCTACTCTGTTTTCAGTTCATATCAAAAGTCATCCAAATGTCTCAAACTTTATCTCCTAGCTGTGCCAAATCATCTATTGAATTAAGTATACCAAAACAGCAGAATCAATTCCAGATCAAATCATCCAAATCTTCAGATTTACAATTCAGTCCAAATCAAAAACCTGAAGCTGCAGTTCAGTCCAAATTCGACCAGGCCGGTTGCTGTGCTCACGACCAGAGTTGCTGTGCTTGTGCGCCGTAGCTGCTCGTCACCGGTGAGGCTTCGCCGCACTTGTGACCGTGCATGCCGGTGCGCACGTGTCCTCGCTCCAGCCGTGTCGTGGCAGCGCCACTGCAACGTCGACGACCAGCGCCTGCTCCCGCGCGCGACCAGCAGCCTTTTGTCAGCAATTCACTGCCACGTTGCCTTGCCACGCCAATGTTGTCGCCACCGCTTGCTCCAGCTTGCCATGTCCCGATGAACCGACATGATGATCAACTGCAGAGCCGTTGTCGCCGTCGCATCACCGGTTAATGCTGTGTCTTCGCCGCTGATGCTCAGCACGCAACCCATCTCATCACAACAGCCAATTACTTCGCTGTTCCCCCCCTTGCAGCTTCGCCTGCCTATTTGAGCATCCCTGTACTCAGTAGCTCCTTCACACCTCACTTGGAACCAGCAAAGCCTCAGATTTTCTGTCTTAGTCTTCTTCTCCGGCGAGACCAGCTCGAGGCCTCACGGTGATAGCCTCAACCGCAGCCTCAACCACCAAATTGACAGCACCAGTGAGTTCCCCTTATCTCTCTCATCGTGCTATACCACTTAATTGGATTTCCTTGCCTCCTATCGCCGGCGATCACCGGAATTTACTAAAACTCGAAGATTGCCCTGTTCCGGCAATGCAGGCCAAATTACCTCGATTTAGCTCTCGATCCTGTGGAAGAAAATGATCAGTGACTCATTTCCAGCAAGCCTATGCATCAAGATCTCCTGATTCAGCTTCAACCGAAGCTTTCCCCAATTTTGAGCTTCTCCAGAAACCGGCGATCGTCGCCAGGCTTCTCCGGCCATCCTCCGGCCAAATTGATCGTGCAGGTAGTTTCCCCTTATCTCTCTTTCACTTCCCAAGCTTGGAATTGAGTTCATTCGGCCTAAATCGAAAATCCCCAAATGGCAGTGTTTCTTCTCCGGCGTCGATCACCGGAAAACCTATTCCTGGCCGTTTCAGCTTCATCCACTTTGTCATTCAGGTGTGCTTCAACCTCCTGAACATATTTGTCTTCTAGCTCGATCTTTGAAACTGCCCAAATTTCAAGTTACAGCCATGCCAAGATTGTTGTCCAGTGGCTTCACTGTGCCGTGTCGCCACCACACTTCTCCTTTGAATTTCATCACCTTCTGGCCATCTTCTGCCCTAGATCCTGTTGAATGATTTGTTCCTGTTATCAATGCCTACCTCCCAGACAAAGTGGTGCATCATTTGGAGCTCTAGATCAAAAGTTATGCCAAGCCCTAGTTTCTGGCCATGTCAAGATCAATGCCAGACTATGTCAGTCAGTGGCATTAGCCCTTTTCACTCCCTTCCAGATGTGCATTTTGGGCATAACTTTGTCCCTTAGATTCCTGAGGTTGTGATCAGCATTTTCTTCTTCTATCACAACTTGATTTGAGCCCTTGAATTATATTTGCCGCTAAACCCAAATTTTTGACACTGTCTCAGTGCATGCCAGCCAATGGCATTGGCCTTGTTTACCCACTTCTGATTGTGCATTTTGAAAGCCACTTTGTCCACTGAATTTGTAGAGTTATGGTCTACACTTTCTTCTACTGTCATAACTTGAGATAAGCTCTCTAATTTTCCTTGAAGTTATGTCAGATTCTTGATCCGAATGTCAATCTACTGACATTCACTGTTTTTGATCAAACCAGCCACAAAACTGATGTTCTTATTGCAACCTTGAGATCCTAAGAGCATCTAACACCCATCCTCAGCCAATTCCTTGAAACCCTAGATCTCAACTCAGTTCAGCTCGCAATCTCAATTATCTCCAGTATCGTTCAGTTATCCTTGTTAAGCATATCTGCATATAGATCCTAAATCATTCTACTATATAAGTAATATTTGTGTGTATTGTTTGGTTTATCGTCGAGCAGATTCAGAAGCTGAATTTGAGGACTTCGCTGTTGACCCGTTATCAACTGCTGTTTCTTACGACGCGGAAGGCAAGTCATATCCTTGGTCATCTTGAACCTATATTTTAAATGTTGCTAAAACATAACCTTGAATATAGGCAATATTGCATGTGAAAGATTGAGAATGGTTGATTTATGAATTGGCAGTACTAGATTGGTTATCTGTGAAATGTGAAATAAACAAGTTTTGAGCCATGAACTATTATATGTATTTATATACTTATATTCATGAAATAAAACCCCTAGCCGTGACCAGAAAAATGGTATGGATGGCTGTAGCACTGGAGG
Source organism: Pharus latifolius (assembly GCA_019359835.1). Lineage (NCBI taxonomy): Eukaryota > Viridiplantae > Streptophyta > Magnoliopsida > Poales > Poaceae > Pharus > Pharus latifolius. The sequence goes on from CM033323.1 coordinate 71,139,928, forward strand.
TGCTAGACTGCAAAGGAATGCAGGCACTGAAGGTGCAGGGTTGTGGATGGTCTGGTCACTGGCATATAAGGACTAGAACCTTGTGTTGTGCGTCTAGTGGCATGAACAACGTGCTAACCGCAAGCCTGGTATGGGACAGGCCTGAACAAGTACTTATGTGGATCGCACATGAAACCCCTGCATGAGATGTGTTGTGATGATTGATTTGGAGGCTGACTCCCACTCTCACTGAAGGTGATCTGACATTAGACCCAGCAATGGGGAAATGAGTAGGGGTGGGGGTATAGCCCGCCACAACTGTGTTTCGCGAGAGATCCACAGGGTCGGGGGTGAAATGTGAGTGAGACATAACAAAAGTTCTTGTTATCTCCACCTTGCCACTCACACATGGTTGTGAGGAGGGGTCTAATCATTTTGATAGGATGGGCTTGAAAGTGGAATATCTTGCGGGTAAATTGGTACCTCTCTGCAGAGTTAAAAACGTATTCGAATACTCCGAGCTCCCGGGTTTTATAGGAGTCTGCTGCGGTGGATTAAATCCACGGGGTGTGACACAAGTATTATTTTCTAAATAAAATATGTTTTAATCAAGATTACCCAAATGACATGTGTTGTCATGATAAGGAGTGCTGCCGTGGGCTGTCGTGTGTCGACGTGTCGCGGTAGTACTATAATCTAGTGAACATGAATGATGATGTTATATTATGAAAAGTGCTGCCATAAGATGAGATGAGAAAGGAAAAGGTTATTTTGCAAACATCCATAATTCTTGACTAGTCTAGGTTCATATCATCACTACTATATGTACCTACTCTTACCTATGACTTGCTGAGTACGTAAGTACTCACCCTTGCAACATTCAAATCAGTAGATGGAGCGCTCTACGACCAAGATGAAGGCATGGAGTACTTCGTGGACCCAGAGGGAGGAGCGTCAGTCCCGTCATTTCCCTGATGTGTGTTGTTCTGCCGTCCACTTCTCTTTGTGGGTGGGTGGTCACCTATCTTCTGCTGTGTAGATGTTATCTTGCTAAACCATGAATGCCGTGAAGGCATTGTAATCTTCTTATGTAATATCAAGGCCAGCAGGCCACACTGCTTAACTATTTTGTAAGTTACTCTGTTGCAATGTGAATATACTCCTGTGCTTGACTTATCCTGGGACGTCAAGGGTATGTGTATGCTATGCATATATGGGACTAGCTGCAGCGAGCTAGGTCTCTACAGGAGTAGTCGTAGTCCCAGTTTCGGGGCGCGACAATGTTGTACCTATGGATGCATGTTCACTGCTATTAGGTAGGCCGTGGTTATATGATAGAGATACCATTTACCATGGTCGGACCAATCACTATAGTTTTATGGTCAAGGGTAAGAAAATTGTTTTGGATCCTATGACCCCTGCAGAGCTGCTAAACATTGATAAAGCGAGAGCCAAAAGAGAGAAACAGGATTGTGATAAAACTGAAAATCACTGTGTAGCTCAACAACACAACCCACCAAACGAACTTGGAGTTAAACAATCTGAGATTAAATTGAAGGGTGTTGTTTTGTTAACTACACAAATTCCTTCGCATGATCCATTGACTAACAAGGCTTCATTGCAAGCATCTATTTCTTTGCCTCCTGTTGTTGCCACTAACCTTTTGCAGGAGCATGAGATGGAGTCGAGGACAACTCCAATTCAACAAGGGGAGGATGATGAGGACATCGCTGACAAAGTTGCGACCGCCGCTCCTTCCCCTACTACTTCTTCGACGCATGGAGGCCTCAATCCACAAGCCGTGCCTTTCAAGCCTTCATCAGTAGTCCAAAGCCTCATGCCAGAAGCCTCCATGCCCCAAGGAAGGTCCAACTCCAAGGCCAAGTCACCGTCGAAGCCCAAGTCGCAGAAAAGCCCGTTTCGCAGTCCAGTAGCAGTCCAACTTCAAACGGCCGTAACTTTCGCGTCCGAAGTCTGTTTTCGACGATCCACCACTCCACGGAAAGCTTATCTCCTAAGCTTTCCAATGGTTCTAGTCCCACTGCCAGATTTGGTCAGGAACAACAGAAATCACCAAAATACACCTAGGGACAGAAACTACTAGGTGCTGCGTCACCTCTTCTTTGGGCCAAAAGCCCATGTATTCCTAGGATTGCGTATGTGTGGGTACCATTGTGGCCAGCGCCCCTCCTCTGGACACCGCTCTATTTATGGCCGCCGCTACCCTTCTTCTTGCTCGGGTTTTTGTTTTGTTTAGTTATCCACTGCGCGTGTGAGACTTCCTCAATTCCTTTTGTATCAGCTAGATCATCAGGAACGAGCTCGGAACCCCAAACTGTGTGAGCTTAGTCTAATTCCAGCAAATTTAGTTGCTTTTATCATGTTCTTGCTGTGTTTCTTTGGTTGCATCGCAGGAATCGACCTTCGTGGTCAGGTCAGCCGTGTTTGGCATGGTTGATAACAAATTGTGATCGTGGTTTGACGATTGCCGGCGTCCACGCCTGTCTGGATTGGTAGCCGCTTCGCCTAGGACACGTTTGTCGACGATTCGGACTCGAGGTCCTCAGCCGAACTTATGCAAAATTTATAAAAGTGAGATCTTTCAAGATGACCCTCCGGGAAGGTATGTAGAACGATGGAGAACAGGAGCATAGAGAGGTTTATACAGGTTCGGGCCCTCGATGGTGGGAGTAATAGCCCTACGTCCTGTTAAGATTTCACTATAGGTGATAAAAGTTTACAAACTAACGGGAAGAAACCTTCACAGGCGAAGGTTTTTCCTATGTAAGTGTTCAAAAAGAAGTCTTAGGAGACTTGCGAATGTTGTCTAATCTAAGCCGTAGACTTGGCTGTTTTTAGTGGTTGGGATGCGTTGTATCTCACTTGTATCAGAAGTCTTGTTCTTCCAAATGGATCGGATCCTCCCGTTTGTTGTACTTTGCCACCCTTTTATACTGGTCGAAAGGGTGCCATGTCACAACTGCATCAAACAGTTGTTTGGACGGTTGGATGCGGTTTATTGAACCGCTCTTAACTTCCAGGTAGGTTAAGCACGTGTTATTCGTGAATAACTGCATGTATTAACCTCCTGGTGGTTAGTCTTCTACGTGGAGGAATCTTCGGGATACTTAGAATATTCCCACTATAGGGATAACCGGACAGATAAATTCCAAGTACCTTGGTCGAGAATGTTCTGACCGCGGGATGTTGGCTGACCGCGCAACATCTCCAATATTCTGTTCGCGTATAGCATACGAACTTCTGACCGCGCAAACCCGGCGGTCCGATCACGCAAAGCCAGCGGTCTGATCGCACGAGGCTAGCGACCTGATTGCACAAAGCCTGCGACCTTAAGCTGATGCTTCCCAGAATGACTTGAGTTCGCACTGCCGGGCACGTGTCTGGCTCGAATCTGTCTTGAACCAATAGTGCATTTATTTGAACTGACCCGGGTGTCAATCCTCGTCAGCTAGCCCCCAAATTTAAAGAAAACGAAGGGACATGTTCACTTTAAATTTAAAGAAATGCATCGGATTATCAACCCGACTCTTCAAATCCCCCACTAAGTGGCACACTAAATAGGTCGGTTGGTTCCCCGAGACAGGCTCTGGGTATTATGTGACAGGCAATGATGGCGCTATTGAAATATTTTTTAACCCGAAGTAAAATTGTTAATGTTTTTAAGAACCCGAGGCATTTAGAACGTGAACCGTCACCCTGATGGCTATAAATACCGGGTCTCTGCAAAACTTCACAATTTCTTCCCACAGCTAAATTCTTTCTAAAAACATCTTCATTCTTCTCTCCATACACTTCCCGATGGCAGATCATAACATCATCGAGATTGAGAGTGATGAAGAGGAAATTCTCAAGCGGGAGCCTGAAATGCTTGAAGATCCATCTCCTTCAAAGAAGAAGTCCAAGGTTGACGAAGGATCCTCCAGCAGAGCAAAAGTAGAAGATGAACCATCATCTTTTCTTCCTGCAGCTTTCTTCCCTAGCACCCCTTGCTTTTGTTTGGGTGATCAATTTTCTAGCCAACAAGCGGTGACTATTCGGCCAGAAGATCCTCAACTTGTGTTGGGGAATCAATCTTCTGGTGGGAAGGTTGTACTTCCGCCACCTGGCATCCATCTTTCCAAGATGGATATATCAACGTGTCATGAACAGGGACAGGTAACAATCCACATCTCTTTTTTGCTGATAGTTTATGGTTAGTATAACTAATCCTTGCAAATGTAGGAGATTGGAGGCCCTAGTGGTCAGCCTTCTGCTGCTCCGCTTCTTCCCCTTAGACGGACTCTTCTGGAGGAGAAGAATGCCCTGGAGAAGAAGACCGAAGAGATGTCTTCGGCAATTCTGCATCTGGCAGATTGTTTTGAACGATCCCGTGAAGAGGCGCACCAGTTCTGTCGAGAGAGGGACCACGCCCAGCAACAACGGGAACTCTCTGACTTAATTAGGAACAGTAGTGTACCTCTTGTTAGGGATGATGTAGATAGGCTTAGATTAGTTGCTAGTTCCTTAGGGGTTGTCAGTGTAGACCCTACTGACAACAACATGTCCCTAGGAGAACTTTGTAAACGTCTTTCGGATCAGGTCGACGCTCTGGTATCCGGTATCCCTTTTGTATGTAAAGAATGCAAGAAATAAAACTTCCTTTCTTCCTATATATACTTTTTACATCTTCTGTGTGAAAATATGACCATAAGTAATGCCTTTACGATCACTCATACATAGGTAAAATTCAACTCTGCGATTAGGATCACACCTTTTACAGAGGCACCGCGACCATCTGATACCGCGATCAGACTTAGAGTTGCGGTTAGAAGTGAAAACTTATCGCGACCAGACTTGAAACTCGACCAGACCATCACTGCGGTCAGAATTGGAGCTTAATCGAAAGCATGGTCTCGATCATACCACAACCCGGTCAAAAAATATCCATACGTCCAAAAATCAAGTCACAGGATATTTTCGTAAAAGTTTTCAGGGCACATAAAGGAAAAACGCCCCCTGAAAAACTCTGAAAAACTTTTCAGGCTTTTGCACTTTCAGTTTCTGAAACAAAGAAGTCTTTTTGCTTCAAATCCGATGCCTAGAACACTTTAACGGGTTCGCCAGAGACAGTATCCATTATGGGAAATGAATAAAATACTCAGTGGAACGTTTGAACGAAACGTTACTCACATTTAATGCGCCCCCTCGGGTCTATAAAAGGAGCAGATGTCTTCTCAAAGAAGCCACACAGCCAAAAACCCTCATCGTTTCCGCCGCACAAAACCCTCTTTCGTCTTCCCCAAAAATCACCAACTTTTCCTTTGACTCTCCACCGAACAATGGCGTCCTGGAGCCAATCCATCCACCATTCCGAGGAGAGTTTGATGTTGTTGGAGAAGGAGGAGATCCTTCCTCCGCGGCTGTTGATCAACTGGCGGCCTGCGGAGAAAGATCAAGAAACCCCAACCGTCCAGGAGGGCGAGTTGGCGGTCTTTGAAGAGTATTTGCGCTGCGGGTTCCGATTCCCTGAGAGTTGGTTCCTCAAGGATGTCCTCGAGCATTATGGGTTGGAGTTGATCAACCTCCACCCAAATGCAGTGTTGATATTGGCGGTTTTTCAACACCTATGCGAGGCGTTTGTCGGAGTGTACCCCAGTGTGGACCTCTTCCGACGATTCTATTTCTCGGCGTGGTCGAAGAGCGCTAACGCCGCCGGATGTATTTACTTCCGACTGAGGGATAAAAAGGAGTATCCCTTTCCACCCCTGCGAGACTCAGTGCATGGGTGGCATCAGAAGTGGTTCTACTGCACCCCGCCGAAGGAGAGCGGGCTGTGGTTTGAAAACTCGCGGCCAGAGAAGCCAAGCGAGTTAGACACTCTCCCGGCGATGAACGCGGAGTTCATGAAGCATGCCGAGGTAATTCTTCACTTAGTCGAAGAAGGGTTGACGGCTCGGGACGTCATCTGAGACTTTGTGAAGAACCGGATGAGCCCCCTGCGTGAAAGGGCTCATCCGGCTTGGGAGATTAAGTCCATGGCGGACGGCACCCTGGACTATAATGAAGGTATTCGTTTCTAACACCGAAAACCTTCATGTTTTTCTTGAAATACATTCATTTTAACTTGTATTCGGTAACAGTCCTATCCTCTGCTGAAATTGAGAGGCCGACTAACCACCTCCTCCGGGCGTACAACGCCGAGGTAGAGGGTGCCAAGGGGTCGCCTCGCCCCCAGAGCTTAATTCACGCCGGCGACGACCTCAGGCAAGAGCGCCGAAGGGTACATTCTCCACTTGGCCTCTGTTTTGCAGGTTTTATGTCTGTCTAGTACTAATCCCATGTGAATAGCTTCTTGGGAGGTTTGCTGAGGCGACGTTTCCCAGCGAAAACGTCGGTTCCCTGGGAAAGCCGACGACCAAGAACGTGAAGAAGATTTCCTCGAGACCCAGGACGAGGAATCCCGCCCCCAATAAAGTCAGGCTAAATCTTGGGGAAGGGTCTTCGCGAAGCACTCCTCCTACAGCCCGAAGAACTGCAGTAAGATATCAGATCCCTCCGATCTTTCCAGGTGCAAACTGGAATTACTTCTTCGTCGTACAGGGAGAGGGGAGCGAGGAGGAGGAGGACGATGATGTCCCTTTAGTTCTCCGGAGGAGGAAGATTGCGAGCTCTCCATCCGGCGACGCTCCAACTCCTTCCACAGGGACAACTGCTACCACAGAGGCGGCTGTAGCAGACCCCGCGACCACCGAAAGCCCTATGGTCGCGAATGATCCCCTGGCTCCTGAAGCCCCCGAGGCTTCAAGGCCGGTTGCCTCCACTTCCCTGGTCGAAGGGACAACCGTGGTAAGATCCTCTGAGTCTTTTTTTCTTCAATTCCCCCTGTGCATTTGATGAGCTAGTGCTTATGCAGGGAGAAGAGCTTCCCCCTGCGACTCCTGCTAGCCCCAGGGAGGAAAATACTCCTCCTCCGCAGACAGGAGCGGAGGTGGTTGTGCAAGATCCTGTGGCGATTGCACACGAGGTGCCAGCCCCGGAAACCCAGGAGACATCGAGGTCTTCGGGTGGGACGTCGCCAATGGGATCGACTGCCTAGGTAAAGATTCTTCTCGTTAGCCTTTATCTTTCCCTTGAAAAAATGTTCATAGGGGAACACACATAGGGAAGAGCGGCCTTGTTTTCCAAGAGGAAGATCAGGGTGGACGATAATTGTCCCCGTGCTCGAGGAGAACCTTCTCTGAAATCCCAAAAGCTAATGGGATTTCAAATAAGGTAAGAACCTTTATCCTGGTTGTATTAGAAATGATGGTCACAAATCGTTACCATTTGATTTTTCTTTTCCTTTATCAGACGAAAAGAAATAGCGCCCAGTCCTTCAACCACTTTGGGAAGGGTTGAGGTCACTGCTGGTACAGAAGCCTCTAGTGAGGGGCGCTCCATCCCCTCGGTCCAAGAAGTTGTCCGGGCCGTAGGGGGAGAAGCAAGCGCGAGGACCCAGTCGGAGTCAACGGCGACTGGAAGCAGTGCCCAGCAGGCACTTCCTCCAACTACCCCTGCTGTAGGCACCTCCGGACCTTCAACAAATCTTCCCATCAGTCCGGAAGATGCCTCCGTAGAGAAGTTCATGAAGGTATGATGAATCCTTCTCTGGGTGTCCTGAATTGTTCATAGGACACCTTTAACTCCCTTTTTTGTATCACAGGAACTATCCCGAATGATGGCCCAATCGCGCGCTACGGCGGCGAGCATGGTGGCCATACAAAGAGAACGGGACAGCTTGCGCAGGTAAGGATCATTACTCTTCAACTTGTAAAGATACAAGTTAACTATGACCACTCCTTCTGTTTTATTACAGGAAAGTGGCATCGTTGGACAAAGAAGTGGCCACAGTCAAGCTTCATTCGATCTCAGTAGCTAGGAACCAAGAGATTGAAAACAATAAACTGCGGTCACAACTTGCTGGTAAGTTGATTCCTGATTAGGAATACTTGTCCTCATAACCTGTGAGTAATATTATTTCTTGTTGCAGCACAAGCTGGTCAAATAAAGCAACTCAGTCAGAACAACCAAATCCTCCAGGATTCTATCCAAGCCTCCGAAAGGGCGATTGGAAAGCTGATCCATTCAGTCTTCGAAAAACTAAAGGCGGTGGCTCATCTTCTGAAGGCTGATGTGGTCGAAACCACACGAGACAATCTCAGCCAAGATGACTGGTCTGCACTAGTTATGGCTCAAGCAGAGTCACTTCTCGAGTATCTCCCTGAGGATACACAGCGACGAGAAGAGGTGATCAGAACCAGAGTTCGGTCAGCCGCTTCCGCTATCCTCAGCTGGGTTCGACTTCACCATGGCCCAGATGCAGATCTGAATCCACTAGTGGGACCGGTTGAGATCGAGAGTGAAGAGCAACTAGAGGCCGTCATGGAGGAGATTAGTCCCCTTGTAGATAAGCTCCTGACTGAGCTCGGGATCGAATGATCCCTATACCTGTACAGAAACAGTTGTATACGATGCAATGCACATGAAAATTTATTTTTGAAAATGAATATATTTCTGTTTTATGTTGTTTTATATTATAAACATATCCCCCTAACCCCCGCCTGTGATTGTAGATACTGAAGGCTTAGTATTACAAACACAGGGGAAAAATGAATATAATGACCAGGGGTGTATGATCAAATCAACAATTATGATTATTATAACACCTAGCCTTGTTTGCTAACCAGCAGCCACTCGGATAACCAAGGACTTGTCAGAAAGTCCCGTGTGCGTTGAGAAACGGCTTATCTATGAGTGACTTATCTGAAAGTGGTTATGAGATCGGCCAGCGAATCCGACCAGGATGATATAATGATCTAACCGCGTGCGACCAGCTCCCGAGCCGAATTCACAGTGGATGGGCATAATTGGAAATATTCATCATATAAACGCAAATCATTTTTAATTTTATGAAAAAATGCTAATTGAACAGGAAAAATTGGGTTGAGTACTTACACGTAGAACTTGCGAAGTTGATCGATGTTCCAAGTATTGGACAAAATTCGACCATCCCCCATGGCTAACCGCGCGGATCCTGGTCGCGGCACCGAGACCACAGTGTAAGGGCCTTCCCACTTCGGGGAGAATTTGTTGCGATTAGACTGATCTTGGATTTTTTGTAAGACCAGGTCGCCCACGTGAAGACTACATGGTCGCACCCTTTTATTGTGATACTTGCGCAAAGCTTGCAAGTATGCCGCGGACTTGACCAAAGCGCGATCACGCCTTTCTTCTAAGAGGATGAGATCTTGTGACCGCTGTTTGGACTTATTAACCTGTTCGAATTGTTTTGTCCGAACAGACCCAATACTAACTTCGATAGGCAATACAGCCTTGGCCCCACAGACCAGATGGAAGGGCGTCTCACCGGTGGCTCGACTAGAAGTAGTTCGTAGTGCCCATAGAACAGTATAAAGCTCGTCTGCCCAAGCCCCCGAGCGAGTCTTAAGGCGATCAAAAACACGTTTTTTAATGCCTTGTAGTATCTGCCCATTGGCCCGCTCTACAGTACCATTGCTTTGTGGATGTGCCACGGAAGCAAAGCACACCTTAGTTCCAATCTGGTCGCAGTAGTCTAGGAAGAGACCACTAGCGAACTAAGAACCGTTATCGGTGATAAGGCGGTTTGGAACACCAAATCGAGCAACAATGTTCTTATGAAAGAACTTTTGTGCTGCTAATGCGGTAATATTTCGGACCGGTTCGGCCTCGATCCACTTTGTAAACGTGTCAATGGCTACGAACAGAAACTTGTACCCATTGATCGCTTGTGGCATAGGTCCTACAATATCCATTCCCCAGACCGCAAAAGGCCATGCGAGGGGAATGGTTTGTAATGCATAGGCAGGTTGATGAACCTGTCTAGCGTGAAACTGACACTGAGGACACATTTTGACCATGTACTTGGCATCATCGAGTGCCGAAGGCCAGTAGAATCCTTGTCGAAAAGCTTTTTCGACCTGTGTCCGATATGGCGCGTGTGCACCGCATACACCGTCATGTATTTCTTTCAAGAGGGATTTTCCTTCCTCTTGAGATATGCAACGCATGAATACTCCCTGAGTACCCTTTCTGTACAGAAACCCATCTATGAGTTTGTACAGACGCGCTTTTCGTATTAACCGATTGCTTTCGGTTTCGTCCTCGGGTAGGGTCCCGTGTTCAAGATAGACTCTCAATGGATGAGTCCAATCTTGTTCCTGACCGAGGTTGGTAACGGAGGCTATTACCGGATCATCCTTGACCGAAGTCATGATCGAAGGATAGTCCAAGTGTTCAATGAACACTCCTGCCGGAGCGGATGTTCGTGAGGACCCAATTTTGGATAACTGGTCTGCGAGAATGTTGTCCTTTCGCGGGACATATTGGACTTCGAAATGACTGAAGTGTTTTTCCAATTTCCTCACTTCCCCCAGGTAATGAGCCATTGTCTCATCAGAGGTGCTGTACTCCTTGTTTACCTGGTTTACGACTAGCTGTGAGTCTCCCCTCACCACTAATCGATGGACTCCGAGGAATTTTGCTGCCCGGAGCCCTGCAAGAAGAGCTTCATACTCTGCTGCATTATTGGTCGCAACAAAGTGTAGTTGGATGACATACTTAAGCTGTTCGCCCTGAGGCGTAACTAAGACCACTCCAGCCCCCGAGTGTTGAAAACTACGGGAGCCGTCAAAGTACATTGTCCAGTAATCGGGGCACTCCAATTCCTCTGGCACCTGCACGGGTGGCTCAGGGTTGGTCCATTCGACCACAAAGTCGGCCAAAACCTGAGACTTAACAGCCGTGCGGGGCATGAAATGGATTTTGAAGGCACCGAGTTCGACCGCCCATTTGGCGATTCGACCAGATTTCTCTGGGTTTCGGACAATATCCCCCAAAGGAAAAGAGGAGGGTACTGTGATCTTGTGCGCTTGAAAGTAGTGTCGTACCTTACGGGAAGCCATCAGTAGCGCGTAAAGTATCTTTTGGACCTCAGGGTAGCGCTCCTTAGGACCATGAAGTACCTCGCTCACATAGTAGACGGGTCTATGTATTCCTTCCCTATCCGCGATCAGAACGGCGCTGACCGCGTGCGGTGTGGCCGCCAGATAAAGGAACAATGGTTCTCCTTTGTCAGGAGACACCAATACTGGTGGACTGGATAGATATGTCTTCACCTCCTGAAATGCTTTTTCGGCCTCATCCGACCTTGTAAAATTATGATGCTTCCGCAAGGCTTTGAAGAAAGGCAATATGAAATGACTTAAAGCCGCCATGCGACCAGCTAGGCGTTGAACATCCTTCATGGTCGAGGGCAATCTCATTTGTTCAATGGCCCTGATTTTCTCAGGATTAACTTCAATGCCCCTGGAACAAACAAGGAAACCAAGAAGTTTTCCTGAAGAAACCCCGAAAGAACATTTCTCCGGGTTTAATTTTATTCCAAAGCGATTCAAATTACAGAAGGTTTCAGCGAGATCGTCCAAATGAGACAATCTCTTGGTACTTTTTACAACCAAGTCGTCTACATATGCTTCGAGATTACGCCCTATCTGGGAAAGAAAGGTCTTTTGCATCAAGCGCTGGTACGTGGAACCTGCGTTCTTGAGACCGAACGGCATTCTGACGTAGCAGTATATGCCGAACGGGGTGATGAAGGCAGTTTTCTCTTCATCGTCTTCTGCCATGCTAATTTGATGATATCCTGAGTAAGCGTCCAGAAAACTCATCAGTTCGCAACCCGTAGTTGAGTCGACCAGCTGGTCGATGCAGGGAAAGGGAAAGTCATCCTTCGGACAGGCAGCGTTGAGGCTAGTGTAGTCGACGCACATGCGCCACTTGCCATTTGACTTGCGGACCATGACCGGATTGGCGAGCCATTCCGGGTGATCCACTTCACGGATAAACCCGGCCTGTAGGAGTTTGTCCAACTCCTCTCGGATGGCTTCCTGTCGGTCAGCAGCAAAACGCCTGAGCTTTTGCTTTATTGGTCGTTGTCCAGGTCGAATTGCTAACCTGTGCTCAATTACTTCCCTTGGGACACCGGGCATGTCGGACGGTTTCCACGCAAACACATCTGCGTTAGCCCGGAGGAAAGCAATGAGATCGAGTTCCTATTTGTCATCCAGAGCTAATCCGACCCGAATTGTCTTGGATGGATCATCTGGGTACAAAGGAACCAATTTGAGTTTCTCATCTGGTCGAGGAGCAGCCTTGATCGTGTTGGTGGCAACAGTGGCGACCTGAGCGTCCCGGAGGGGAAGTTGATCGACCATCCCCAAAGATAGCCGGTCGCATGAGAGTGCCATGTTGCGACTGCCTCTGACCGAGATGACACCTTTGGGGCCAGGCAATTTTCCGCACTGGTAAGCATAGTGTGTTGCCATCATGAACTTAGCGAGAGTTGGCCTGCCAAAGATTGCATTATAAGCCGAATCACAATCGATTACGTCAAAAGTAACCAATTCTGTTCGGAAGTTATCTGGTTCTCCCAGTGTGACCGGGAGGACCACTTGTCCCAATGGCATCATGGAGGGGCCTGGGATTATCCCATAGAACGGATGGATTATGGGCTTAATCTTCGAACGAGGAATTTGCATCTCGTCGAGTGCCTTGACCAACAAGATGTCAAGGGAGCTTCCTCCGTCGATCAGGACCCTTTCAACTCTCGCGTTACAAATGATCGGGGTAATGACCAGAGGGAGCCTCAATGGTCGTGTTAACCCCGCCGGACAATCAGTGTGATCAAATGTCAAAGGTGTATCCGACCAACGCGGGTATTGAGGTTCACCAAGGGATGTCTCCGTTTGGTTAACTTCTCGGTAAAAGGCCTTAAACTGTCTTTTGGAAACGAAAGAAGAAGAACCTCCAAAAATAACATTAATATGATTTTGAGGTACCTGGTAGGACATTTCCTCGTCTCCGTTGGCATCCCTAAGTCCGCACGCCTGTTCTTTAGGTGGTAAGGTTGGCATTGGCCCAACTCCTTGGTAGAAGTCATCCAGTTGCTTCAACCAACTCCTGTAATTCTTGAGGTCGTGGCCTGCGGAGTTGTGGAGTGGACACCACTTCTTGCCTTCCTGCGGATTAGTGGACTTTTATGGCTGGTCGACACTCCGACCACCAGAGGCGGTTTTATTTTTAAATGAAGGCTTGTTACCTTTGGTCGAAGGCGGCTTCTCTGTGACTGTGACCTCGCGGTATTGTCCAGAGCGGTTCCTCTTCGACTTCTTCGACTTCCCACCTAATGAAGATTCCGGCTTCTTGCTTGAATCTTCCTTCCTGGAGTCTTTGAAACCTGGTTGTGGTGGTAGGTCACCCTTGTCGACCATCCGGTTCCATTCGACTGCTTCGGCTGCATCAGAATATCGATCGGCCATGTCGAACAGATCGGCCACTGATCGAGGAGGGTGGATAAGCAAGTCCTCAGTGAATCTCCGGTATCGAACGGCATGTTTAAATGCTCTGATAACGGAGCCATCAGATATGTTCGGGATGGTATTCCTCACCCTGACAAACCTCTTGACAAACTGCCGAAGTGTTTCGGTTGAAGTTTGCCGTAGCCGATGAAGGTCGTCCTCTTTACCCGGCTTTTGGTAACAATTTTGGAAATTGCTGAGGATGGCATCGCATAGCATTTCCCAATTGTAGATGGAACCCTCGGGCTGATTAAACAGTCAGGTTCTAGCCGGTCCTGCGAGGACTGTAGGCAGGTAGTTGGCCATGACCTTGTCATCGCCTCCCGCCACTTGGATGGCAGTGATATAGATTTGAAGGAACTCGGATGGGTTTTGAGTTCCGTCAAACCTCTCAATGGCCCCTGGTCGAAACTTATCGGGCCAAACGACTGCTCGTAGGCCAGGCGAGAAAGCTTTACAACCAACATAGGGACCGTGAATCGCCCTGTGACTCTCGGCTGGGTCTCGGGCGACCTCACGCAATGGCGAAGTTACTCGTGGTCCCAAACGAGAGTGAACAGGAACTCGATCCCTACTACGAGAATCCTGCATTCGCCGGTATCTGTCCTGTCTGGACGGTACGGGCGGCGGGTAACTTCGTCGGCCGGAACCAGAATGAAGACAATCTCGTTCGCAGGAACGTGTTACCGAGCGGGAAGAAGCCGTTGGGGTCGCCTCAGACGCGACCTCATCCAGTCTCTCCGCCAGGATCCTAAAAAAGGCCGGTTTCTGCGCATCCGTGACCGTAGGAGGAAAGTTACGCATGACTTCCGCGATAGATCGTAGTCAACCATGGGTACTTCTCCTAGGGGCACCAGGTGTCACCGTTTCTTCGTCCACCGGGAAACGCTCCGGTGGTAAAGAAGGGGTCTGGTCACGTTTGCGACCACGCGACCGTCGAGAAGAACCCGGAGCAGCATCGTAACGAGCCTGCGCATCTTGAAGAGCCTCTAGGGCAGTTCTGCATAGTTCATTGTTTTGTTGCTCGAGATCTTGATCCTCCTTCTGTTTGCGATCTTGTTCTTCCCTAGCAGCCTGTTGATCGGGAGTTTCTTCCGACAAAGCAGCAAACTGCCTAGGAAGAGAGGTTGCCGATGGGGAAAACATCTCAGTTTGTTCCGAGTCGGACTCGAAATTAAAGAGACGGTGAAGGTTATCAGGGTCGAACCTTCCGGGGCTGATTTCCGGGTCGACATCATCCTTCCCCTCGGTGGGGTCGTATGACGGACCGGATTCATCGCCTAGTGCATTAAGAACCTCTGCGGGTCCTGACCTTGCGCTAGTTGCTTCCTGGTCGATGGACATGACCTGAAGAGACGATTCAACCTGTGGAAGATTCTGGCCTTCAATCTCCTCCATCGGGACAGGATCGCTCGGAGAAGGCATTGGGATATGAGCATAATCCTCGAGATCGAAATCATTCTCGGAATCATATGCTCCAGCCATGTTTCAGCGAACCTCCGGATTAAAACTAGGACGCCTTGAGAAAGGCCCCACGGTGGGCGCCAGCTGTCGACGATTCGGACTCGGAGTCCTCAGCCGAACTTATGCAAAATTTATAAAAGTGAGACCTTTCAAGATGACCCTCCGGGTAGGTATGTAGAACGATGGAGAACAGGAGCACAGAGAGGTTTATACAGGTTCGGGCCCTCGATGGTGGGAGTAATAGCCCTACGTCCTGTTAGGATTTCACTATAGGTGATAAAAGTTTACAAACTAACGGGAAGAAACCTTCACAGGCGAAGGTTTTTCCTATGTAAGTGTTCAAAAAGAAGTCTTAGGAGACTTGCGAATGTTGTCTAATCTAAGCCGTAGACTTGGCTGTTTTTAGTGGTTGAGATGCGTTGTATCTCACTTGTGTCAGAAGTCTTGTTCTTCCAAATGGATCGGATCCTCCCGTTTGTTGTACTTTGCCACCCTTTTATACTGGTCGAAAGGGTGCCATGTCACAACTGCATCAAACAGTTGTTTGGACGGTTGGATGCGGTTTATTGAACCGCTCTTAACTTCCAGGTAGGTTAAGCACGTGTTATTCCTGAATAACTGCATGTATTAACCTCCTGGTGGTTAGTCTTCTACGTGGAGGAATCTTTGGGATACTTGGAATATTCCCACTATAGGGATAACCGGACAGATAAATTCCAAGTACCTTGGTCGAGAATGTTCTGACTGCGGGATGTTGGCTGACCGCACAACATCTCCAATATTCTGTTCGCGTATAGCATACGAACTTCTGACCGCGCAAACCCGGCGGTCCGATCGCGCAAAGCCAGCAGTCTGATCGCACGAGGCTAGCGACCTGATCGCGCAAAGCCTGCGACCTTAAGCTGATGCTTCTCAGAATGACTTGAGTTCGCACTGCCGGGCACGTGTCTGGCTTGAATCTGTCTTGAACCAATAGTGCATTTCTTTGAACTGACCCGGGTGTCAATCCTCGTCAACGTTCCACCCAACCAAACATACCCTCTCACTAGAAGATCGCATCCGTTGGCGCATCAAGAGGAATGAGGTGTGCTACCTCGATTCGATGCGTGACAGGTTACTGAACGAATACGTGATCAAGGGGAATATGGACGCGTAAGTAACATGTTTTGATTTAAATTTTGACCTCACTAGCTAATGACAACATATTAACCGGCAATGCTAACTGAAATGCAAGGCTTTCAAAAATTATGTGTCCATTGGAAGGAGGCATGACGCACCGCAGGGCTCCCAAATTTCTTGGAAAGAATATGAGGTACTCATGAGTCTTTTAGTTTATGCTTAATTAATTTATAGAAAGAATAGCTAACATGTCTTCGCATATGCAATTATCTCAGTTCCATCAGCAGCTAGCCTCATGGGAATGTGGGTTTTATGTGCTGCGGTACATGTATGACCTAGTCAGGACAAACTTTGCCCAATTCCCTCAGGTAACTATTTTAGCTAACTCAAATTTGAAAATTCGATGCCACGTTCAAAACTAGGAAGTTAATTACTGAGTATTCACACATGCTTGCAGCCGCCATGTCCAAAGACAAATACGATAATGCAAAGATTAGAGAGCTGCGACCAATTTGGGCTCAATATGTTATAGACGAAGTGGCGCGCAACCAACCGCCATGGCTAGCTTGGCTCACTTGTAATTTTTCTCTTTTTATCCACTCTCTATGAATTGGGGTATGGCACTAGAATGAACACAAATGTGAATAACTGTGAATAACTGTCCATTGGTTAGTATTTGTATTGATTCGTATATATGTGAATAAATTGAATGTGTGAATAAATGTGAATAACTGTCCAATGTGTCAATCTGTTTGATGTATATATTTGTGAATGTACCTTCTTTTGTATCTGTACTGTATTGTGTATCCAAGCTTTTCTAACGGCTAAATAGCAAAGAAAGTTAGAAGACAACAACATTTTCTTACAGTTCACTACAACTATCCGATAGAAAAAATACAATCTTCTAATGGTAACTAGTACTGCACCGTTAGAAAAAACATAGTATTCTCATGGTAGTGAAGAAGTATACCATTAGAAAAACTTACAATTTTCTAATGGTATACTCCAAAACAACCATTAGAAAATGACTTATCTTGTTCTATCGTGCCTACCACTAATGGTACAAAAACTGTTAGTAGAGGTGTGTTTTGAACCATTAGAAGAAAGCTTTTTTGTGCTAGTGAACCTATTACAAGATATTTATAGTCCAATCATATGAATACGTATCAGACTCAATAATCTAAACGTATTAGACTCAGACAACTAACCCTAACAGATAAGACTTAGTTATATGTACATGGATCATAATACAATCCAACCATAGATCGTATTCTTCCTAAGGTCGCAAACCTTTCCAAGGTCGCGCTCCTTTTCGTGGTCGCGAATCCGTTCCAAACTCGACCTGAAGATCCTCCAGGATCATGACTCCCTTGTTGAGAAGGAGCCAACCCCTGTTGGCGACTATGTGATTAAAATTGGAGATGTGGAATTTGAGCTTGACCTTCGTCTCGGGTGTACCACTTTGCCGCACGTGCTCGTTGACCTTTCCGTCCGATTCGAAAAGACTCTCATGTACCACTGCGGGTGGTGTCACCTTCTTCTCCAAGATCACGTCATCAAGTAGAGGTTCTTCCTGTTAATAGACCAAATCTTCAACAGATGGTAGATGGTATCTGACTCATCATCCAGCATCGAAGACTCGAAGAGTTTGAGGTGTTCGACAACCGAGTAAATATCCATGTATGGAGGTAACTCGAGCTGACAAACATTAGGACCAACTTTCCGCAAGACCCAAAGAGGACCATAACGAATGGGTTTAAGCTTCTTATCTTCACCTTTAAGTCTCTCCTTACTTAGATGTAACCAGACCATATCACCTTCTTGAAATTCAGCATCAACTCAGTATCGATCATGTCGCGCCTTGTACTTGAGTTGAGCTTTCAGCAAGTTCTGTTCGACCTCACTATGGAGTCGTTGAATACCTTCCAGGAATTTTTGTGCTCAATCCTGATCAGATACTTCCTTACTGTTCTGCACTGAGGTAGGGATCACAAACTCCATGTGGAATGGACTATGTGGTAGAAATCCCAAATAGACCTCAAAAGGCTACTTTCCAGTCGAACCATGCACTGCTCGATTAAAAGCAAACTACAGGTACGGTATGCTTTCAACCTAGGTCTTCGGATGTTTGGAGTTATATCCTCTCAAGAGATGAACGACTGTCTAATTTACCACCTCAATTTGACCATCAGTTTGAGGATGAAAGGCAGTACTCCTCTTTAGCTTTGTGTCCATCATCACCCAGAGTGATCGCCAAAAGTGACTAAGGAACTGGGTATCACGATCAGACACAATAGAAGTCAACAGTTCGAAATGTGTCCAAACATGCTGAAAGAATACCTGAGCCGCTTCTTCTCTCGTGATAGTCTTTCAACAAGGTATGAAAATTATCATTTTAGAGAACCGATCAACGACCACAAAGTGATAGTCGTTACCACGTCAGGTCTTAGGCAATCCTCCCAAGAAATCCATGGATACGCTTTCCCATGGTCGCGATGGAACTGGCAAAGGAGTGTACAAACCTAATTTCTGGTTTACCAGTTTTGAGATGCTGCAGAGACCACAGCCTCAAACAAAACTAGTCACATCTTGCTGCATCCGCGGCCAGAACACATGTCGATGAAGATTTTGCAAAGTCTTTGTTACCCCAAAGTGACTAGCAACTTTCGATGTATGCGCTTCTCACAGCCATTGAATTCGAGGTGCTCCATGAGGTATACAAAGTAAATTTCCTTTATATAGAAGTCCTTCTCGATGAACGAACTCTGTAAGTTTCCTATTTCGAGCTCAGCCAGTGCTAATCGAAAATCAGGATCTTCACTGTACATTGTGACATAGTCATCATGACATGAGGGCTCGATCTGCATTAATGCTGATAAGCAAAGGGTCATAACTGGTGGTCGCAACAACATGTCAGCCAGTTTATTGTGTACACCCTTCTTGTACTTAATCACCAAATTGAACTGCTGCAGATACGACATCCACTTTATATGTTGAGCTTGTTGTAGTTTCGATTGAGTTTGCAAATATTACAAAGATTGGTGGTCGGTGTGGACGACAATCTTTTTACCCAAAAGATAACACTGCCAATGCTTTACGGCCTGATACAGTGCACACAACTCCTTGTCATAGGTCGGGTAGTTCTTATGAGCTCCCTAGAATAACTCGGAGTGATATGCTACTAGTCGACCTTCTTGCATGAGCACTGTGCCTATTGCATAACCTGAGGCATCGATCTCTAGCTTGCATGGCTTCTGTAGATTCAGCAAAGCTAACACAGGTGCTTCATTGATCTTCCTCTTCAGCAAGAGAAACGTGTCCTCATGTTTCCCTGTCCACTCGAACTTCTAGTCGATCCTGGTTAATGCATGCAACGGAGAAACCACAATCGAGAAGTGTCATATGAACTTCCAAAGGTATTGGCATACTCCCACAAAACTACGCACTTCCGTAACTATTCGTGGTCGAGGTCACTCACGGATTACTTTTACCTTATCCGGGTCGATTTACAACATACCGTTGCCGACCATGAATCCTAGGTACAATAGTGTTTGCTAGACAAACTCGCATTTCTTACAGTTGAGGTGAAGTCAATGTTGCCGAAACTGTTCAAACACCTTTTCAACATGAATGATCACCCCATCATATATAGGTATATCAACCTTAGCTTCGACCTTGAAAGATCCGATAGCTAAGGAGGTGTTGGCGAGGTTGTCGTTCTTATGGTCGCCTTCGTCTTCATCTTCGTCTGCCCTGCACAAGTCTTCACCAGTCTTCACACCCTTAACCTTGCCTTTTGAAGCATCAACTTCAAAAGGTACAGCCATGGCCTGTTGCTTAATCCAAGTAAGCATGGTATCCATGTCAATGGAGAGCTTAGCCACTTGTTTGGCTAGGTTAACTTGAATAGAGGTATCGTCAGACATCTTCAAAGGCGCGACTGTAGGAACCATCGAATTATCGCCTGGAGTTTCACCAGAGGTTTTGTAACCCTGGCGAGTCTTCACCATCCATAGGATAGGATAGTTGCTCTAATACCAACTTGATCAGATTGAGACCTAGACCAAGTGTTGGACTACATCCACTTTGATACCAACTTGATTCGTGTGAGACCTAGCCTTGGTTTTCGCACTAGGCTCGCCCAAATTCTAATATGCAAAATAACGAGATCTTACTCGAAAATACCGAAACCCAAAATATTGATTGAAAACACAGCTCAAAGTAATTGCACAACTCTTTATTTCAAAGAGGGCTTTATACGTCGAACGTTAGGACACACTCGCCTACATCGATCAATGAACTAGACTCGATCTGATCTATATCAAGGTAGATAACCAAGTAGATGCTAGATAATCTACTCTAATATATTACAAGGTATTTATAGTCCAATCATATAAATACGTATCAGACTCAATAATCTCAACGTATTAGACTTAGACAACTAAACCTAACAGATAAGACTTAGTTATATGTATATGGATCGGAATACAATCCAACCAGAGATCAAATCCTTCCCGAGGTCGCAAACCTTTCCAAGGTTGTGCTCCTTTTCGTGGTCTCGAATCCGTTCTGAACTCGACTTGAAGATCCTCCCGGATCACCAAGTGTCGCACATGCAGCAATGACATGCGAACATGGCTTGTGTAATAACATGGCCTTGTTGCATGTGCACTCCGCAACATCCCTTAGAATGATTTCGTGTACCCTGTCGGCTCGGAGATGTCCGTTAACCCGCTTCTAGTGCAGTCGAACTAAAATTATCTTGTGCAATCGGTTGATGATCTCCACCTCATGCATCTAGGCCTTATTTATCCGAAAATTCGTGTATTCTTGCACCATGTTTGGTAAGGTTCTAAATGGATCGTTGACCAACATCTTAGCTGCAAGGCTTCTGTTGTTGAAATATTGCGTAGTGCGATACCATGTCATCTCCACAATCGTGGTCAATGGCAAGCATCGCACCCCCTTCAAAACATAGTTACAAACTTTAGATAGATTTGTCATCATAATACCATACCTTGCCCCACCTCGTCATGCAGCAACGACCACTTCTCTTTCTCTTTGTCGTTGATCCACTGTGAAAATTTGCTTACAGCATCCCCATCGCCAGCCCCGGACCCTTTATTAGCCGTGTACTTCAGTGTCAACTCCTCGAGCTTCTCGAATATAGTGTCATACTTACTCACTTGGTTCTGCAAGCATAGCCTCTTAAATAGGTCCATAATTTGTTTGCTCTGGAATTTGGTGAAGAGGTTGGTTGCAAGGTGTCACATGCACCAACGGCTCACGACATCCTCCCACTTGTAAGGTGGATCGGAAGCGCTCTGCATTATCTCAATGGCTCTGAGCAAGCCTTTGTGTCGATCAGAAATAATGCGGATCTTCTCACAACCCTTTACAACCGCTCGCTTCACGTTCACCAAAAACCACAACCAACTTTCCGTGCTCTCGGCCTCTGCAACTGCATATGCTAATGGAAGCATTTGATTGTTAGCATTGTTGGATCTAGGTCTAATGAGGACATCATGACCACACACCCACAAGTTTTAACTCGAGCGCATGCGCGTCACCTTGGACAACATGTGAATTCGTTTCTTGGGCAAATTAATTATTTAATTACAGAACAAATGATATTACCTAATGATGGTTCTTTGCTTGTTGTTACATGTGAGGGAGTTCTGGACGAAGCTATTGATCCAATTCATAGCCAAGGAAGAATGAACACTTTTCTGGCAACTTTGACCAACGATCACTTCGACCTCATCAATCAGAAAGGCTCAAGGTCACAGCACCACAAAGGCTCAAGGTCGCAGCATTGCCCAAGGTCACAGCCCATGATCGGAAGCATATGGTCACAGCCTGAGGACACATGGTCGAAGCCTGAGGATCATACAGTCTGCCGACCAAGCATGATTGTTCAGCGACTTCAACCAAGCACTAATTTCCGCATAGATGTCCAAGTTGGTCGTGTGTGCACTTGTTGGAAAGATATTCGAAAGAGCTTTCCAACGCATCAAGAATCATCAAAATCCAACATTGTATGCAACCAAGAGACATGAAAGAATGGAAAGTGCACGAGAGGAAAGAGTCATGTCCGAATTCGCGAAAGTTAGTTCCGGATTTCCTTTTATAGCTTGTTAGGATTTTATTTTGTTTCGAATTAGATTAAAATTCTAGTTTTAAATCTTCTATCTTTTGTAGACACCATCCTCTATAAAAGAGAAGGCATGGTCTTAGTTTTAGGTAGACTTCGTTGATATACAGATTGTATGCTCGTGCCTTTGCCGACTTGTACAATTCGGAGTCTCAATGTTCAACTCATAATTCAGATTATTGAGTGTTATCCTTCCGCTGTTGCTCTTGCTTTTCTTTATTGATTTGCTTGAGTTGTTCTTCATCAACATGTCAATCTAGCTTTGCTCGGTTGATAACCAATTGAGGAGTGGTTTAGCAATTGTGGGTTGTTGGTCGCGTTCTTGGATCGTGGTTAGCCGCCCCTTCATCAAGGTCACAACTTGCATTTATCCACAGATTTCTCCTACGACAAAAGATCAGGACCAAACTACATGCACGCATCTTAAGGCGAGGTGTGTGCATATCAAGGTCGATCTAGGTTTTGATGATTAATGATGATTTGGATAACCCCTTGATGATTAATGTTAATTTGGATAATGACAGCTCTGATGATTAAATGACAACTTATACAAATCCTGGTTTAGCACAAGTACATTTATTTGTTATTTGTTAAAACCTAGAAGTCGATGACTCCCTTTGTGGTTTAATATCGATGCAAATGTTGAGGGGGAGCTCATCATATTAGTCATCTGTGCTGATTGCTATCATGATATGAGTAGTATAGATCGTGTGTTCATTTCTTATCATATACGAATCTATATGATTGTATGTTTCATTTCATACTCATTTGTTATTTGTTGAAAATGGTTCTGTCATTTCATCGAAAAGAGAAATTGTTGAGTTAACTCCTTTGTGGAGTAATTTCTCTGGTGATTAATGACAACCTAAATATGAGACTAACGTTGTGCATTGAGTATATGTGTTATAGTCTCAAGGTGTATTGCGAGATGAAAGTAAGCAAGAGTGTATGGAGGTTGATGCCGATATGAGTCATCTTGAGCGAGGTCAAGCTTAGCGAGGTCAGGCTTTGCGAGGACAAGCTTCGAGGATTCGAGCTTCACGAGGTCAAGCTTCACCGAAGGTAAGATCCAAGATATCCAAGATTAAGGATTATTTTCTTAGGATTTTATCGGTCTCGGTGTTTGGAGATAGACTGGTTTACTAGGACTTCTTTTTACTAGTTTGACCGTACTATTAAGAGGGGTCAGAAACTAGTAGCTTGAGTCTATCTAGTGTGGAAGCTCAAATGCATTCATATCATCTTGCACCAGTGCTTAATCACCTCTTGCATTGCTAGAAAATCTAAGTGTTGTTTGTTTGCATTAAAGATAATGTTTTGCAAACTGCACATTCTGATCGTATCCTTGCTTGGGTTTTGGTCGTGGTCGTGTTTGATGGATTGGCTATATCTTTGTTTGGAGTTTGGTCGTGGTTGTAGGAGTTCAAGCTGATCATACCAATTTTCAGCTCGATTACGTAAGTTCGACCAAATCCACTCGACCAACTGTTTTCAACTAGATATTCAACTTGTGGCTTTAAGTTCCTAAATCATATTGGTCATGGTTGTTGCTGAGTGTCAGTAGGCTTATCTACAAGAAAACAGTCAATCTGCATGTGCAAATAACCCAGACTCTGGTTGAGAGTAAAATTGGTAAAGTCTTGTTTTTGGTTTGCACAGGCCGGACATTGTCTGTGGTGGCCGGACATTATCCGACCTGTACAAAACTCTAGTGGCATTGCAAAAACAAAAACAGAGACAAATGGTTTTCTCCGGAGCTTGTGTCCGGGGAAGGCCGGACATTGTCCGGCCTATATAAAACTTGAGAGAGTTGATCTAATTGTAACCAAAGACATTTATATCCGTCTAGGGGGATTTTGTCTGGGACGGGCCGGATATTGTTCGGCATGGCCGGACTTTGTCCGGCCTGTATAAATTGTTTGAGGCTTAATTGTATCATGTAACCAGAGACAAATACATCTGTCCGGATTGTTTTTCCGGACAAAAGATCATTTGTCCGGCCTTCACAAAAATTGCCCAACTGTAAGTGACATGTTTGCAACGGTCATATTGACTTGCACTGGCCGGACAGTGTCCAGCTTGTACAAAATTGGCTCGATTTGTTGCAAACGGCTAGTTTCTTTGAGGGGCTATAAATACTTCGTGTTGGCCAGCATTTGAGGGTGCTTAAGAAGTGGAGAATACTGTGTATAAGCTAGCCAAGCTCATTGTTTTCAATCTATTGCATCTAGAGGCTAGATTTGAGCCAAAATCAGATTTAGAAGAGAAGCATTTGTGAGAGGCTAAGAGTGCTTAGTGCACTTCATCCACAATTTGCAAGCTAGTGCTAGTGTGTGTGCATCCAATTTGCATCATTTGAGCTCTAGCACTTGATTCATCCCAGTGAGCACATTCGACTTATTACTCTTGGCGATCGCCTTCGCCTAAACAGTGTTGGAGGACAGTCACGATCTCTCCGATTGAAGTTTGTTGGAGAGGCCGACAAACAAGTGTCAATTGTTTGAATTACTCTAGTTGCATGTTGTATTGTATATTCCATATTGTTTAATTCCAACTAGATGTTAGATTATTAATAAACCCTTTGCGAAATCTAGGCTTTCTTAAATAATCATGAAAAATTGTTTAGTCGAAAGAATTTTTAAAAGCCTTCTATTCACCCCCCTCTAGTCGGCATCCTCAATCCTACAAGCATCTACAGCAACCGCAATCAGTAGTGTCCCTTTCTCCCAGTAAAAAATGTGCCATCCACACATAACACAGGCTGACACCATGTAAACGCCTCTATGCACTACGGGTATGCCCAAAACAAACGGTGCAAAACTCTTGTGTTCTCTATGGTATTGCCATCCAAGGCAACAACTGTCTGATCGAGCATATCCACAAATGTGCCTGGGTTCATTAGTGCGACGTTTCGAAGCAACTGCACCACTGTGTTGTATGCATCCTCGTATGTGCCGTACATGTCCTCAATTGCTTTCTGCATTGCTCTCCATGCCTTGTTGTAGCTGATACGATAACCACATCGATCTGCCACTTGCTTGATGATCTCTCTTGGCATTATCGATACGTTCTCCCGCACTTCAGGTTGGATGATGTTGCTTACATATTCCGCAGTCATGTTTCTATGGTTGTCCAATGCCTCAGTAAGCTCACATGTGTGGGCGTTAACTCTCGTGACCACAAAACCAATGTCATCCTTTGGTTGCATGGCACGAACCCTCCATGCGCAGCCTGGTGTAAGACATGCAACATCATATAACCTGGGGGTAGACTTCACCACTTTGTACTGTCGGTTGAGTGCAAGAAATCATCTAGCCACGGCATTTTGCACATCTTCTTTCGTTCGAAACTCTTGCTCCATCTGGATGCTACTTTGCTTAAAAAACCATCTTGAGTTTTGGTCCGTCGGCAGCACTGCCGAACTAAATCCAAATTCATCAATCTATTGTTCGGGGGTTCTAAAATGATCTTCGTCGGAGTCTTCAGATGCTTCGGAGTCTGTCAAGTCATCTTCGTCAAACACAGTTCCAAGACCCTCCAAGAACTCACACACATCAACACGTGTGTGCCAAAAAGCTTCAGACTAGTCACTAGCCCTGAATGTTGGCAGAATCGGTGCATTCATTTCTCCTGGCCATGTGCCGCTACTAGGATCGGCTCCAACATCACCCTTCGGCAGTTCTAGGTCACAGAACTGGACATAAACTACAAACCGGCCACCCAAACCGCCATCAAGGTCCTTCACTCCCCTCACAAACGACCCCCACGAGTTGTTCCCTTTCAATTCGTGCAACACCTGATCGCACCTAAAACGGTGTGATTTTATAATACCGCAAGTGAACTGTTGAACGTTGAGCACTTAAGGGTCGAATTCCACAAGGAACAAGCGTATTCGTCTTTCTAGCTTAATGGTGTAGGATCGCGAATGCCGAATAGAGAGGGTTGAATAGGAGGCTTTAAAATTTTTCGACTAAAAATAATTTTTGCAAGGAAAAGACTAAGAGCAAATAAACTGAAACAATTTAATAATATTTTGCACTACCAAAGAGTAAGAAAATCAAACATGGTGATTTATCCCGAGGTCTCAGAGACTCGCCCGGTCTCCCCTACTCCTCGTTGAAGCACTCAAATGAATGAGTCTTGCTTCAATATCCACGAAGGATATTTTTCACTAAGGTTGCTCCTTCTCCACTCTGGATAGGCAAGCACCGATGCCTTCACAAATACGCCGAGCCTCTCCGACAATCTCCATTAATGGAGAGGTCAACGGCCACGCCTCCAAATTGTCTAGGTGAGGGCGTTCACCAAGAGTAACAAGTTGCAAGTTCTTCTCCATGGTTGCGATGGAACTGGCAAAGGAGTGTACAAAACTAATTTTCGGTTTGCCGGTTTTGAGATGCTACAGAGACCACAGCCTCAAACAAAACTAGCCACATCTTGCTACATACGCGGCCAGAACACATGTCGGTTAAGATTTTGCAACGTCTTTGTAACCCCTGTAAGATCGAGGATGCCGACTAGAGGGGGGTGATTAGGAGGCTTTTAAATTTTCTCCCCCACTAAGTAATTTCAACAAGATAATTGATTGAACTAGATTATACAATGAGGCTTAAAACAATTTAATCAACTAATTGCATTTAACCATATGAAATATTTAACAATACATGCAACAATACTGATATAAGCAATTGTGTCAAGATGAATATAAAGCAAATAAGAATTACGCAATTGACACAATATTTTTACCGAGGTCTCGGAGACTCGCCCGGTCTCCCCTACTCCTCGTTGAAGCGCTTGCTCGGAGCCTCGCTTCTATATCCACGAAGGATATCTCACTAGGGTTGCTCCTTCTCCACACCAGATAGGCGAGCACCACACCTTTCACAATCTTTTGCCGGCCTCTCCGACAAACTTCAATTGGAGAGATCTCGGCTCTCCTCCGGCACCGTCTAGGCGAAGGCGATCGCCAAGAGTAACAAGCCGGATGCACTTTCACTTGAATTAACCACGTGATAGAAGCTCATTGATGCAAATGATATGCTCAATACTCTAGCACTAGCAATCTAATGGAGATGAAGTGCACTAAACACTCACACAATCTCCCTCAAGCTCTCTTTCAAATCTACTCAAGATTTGGGCTCAATTCTAGCCTCTAAATGCAATAACTCAAATGCAAATCAATTGGCTAGATTTTCAGCTGAAAAATGAACTCTTTGAGCACCCACAAATGAAGGCAAACACGAAGTATTTATAGCCCTCAAAGAAAACTAGCCATTTGCAACCAGATGCGTCATTTTTGTACAGGCTGTCCGGCCAGTATATAAAAAAAATACGCCCGTTGCACAATGTGCCAGAGACCGTTGGGGACATTTTTTTGTGAAGGCCGGACATTGTCCGGCCATATCGGACAATGTCCGGCCACTTCGGACAGATAGCCCCGGACGGATGCATTTGTCTCTGTTTCATTTCTCGACTCAAAAAAATTTGTACAGGCCGGACAATGTCCGGCCATTTCGGACAAAGTACGGCCCACTGCACACTGACAGTAAAACAAGCATAACTTTTGATCCAGAGATCCGATTGAGGTGATTTTTGGCTTGTTGGAAAGATAACTCAGAGCTCTACAATTTTGTAAACAGTAGAAAGACCTAGAAAGTTCTAGAAACTTCTAGAAAACTTAGAAACTTTCCTATTGTCAAAATGTCCAATCCAAAAATCATCTCAAATGCAATTTTAGAGTATTTGCACATACGGATTTGCCGTTTTCTCGCGGATGTGATTTGTGTCACTCAGCAACGACCACGACCACACAGTTCTTGACATCCGATCGAAAACAGGTAGTCGATAGGGTTTGATCGAGCGTACGCAAGCGAGCCGAAGACTGGTACAACTAGTCCAAACTCCTACGACCACGCCCAAACCCTAAACAGAAAGCCACCAAACAAGCGACACGACCACGACCACATATCAACACTGATACGATCAGAATATGCAAATACAACCACGACCAGCTCTAGATAAATAAACCAATTCAAATAGCTGGCGATTACGACTAAGTGCAGTTTTCAAAATATTTTCTCTAATGCACACAAACTACACTTAGACTCTTTAACAATGCAAGAGACAAGTGCAAGATAATATGAATGCATTTGAGCTTCCGCACTAGATAGATTCAAACTACTAGTTTTCGACCCCTCTTAATAGTACGGTCAAACTGGTAAAAAGAATCCTATCAACCCGACCTGTCTCCATACACCGAGACCGGTAAAACCCTAAGAAAACAATCCTTAATCTTGAATTTTACCTTAGGTGGAGTTCGACCTCATGAAGCTCAACCGCTCGACGCTCGTCATCGCAAAGCTCTATCTCACTAAGCTTGACCACGCGAAGCTCGACATCTCGACGCCTGTCTTCGCAAAGCTCGTCCTCACTAAACTTGACCTTGCTTGGGATGTCTCATATCGTCTTCATCCTCTTCCCGCCCTTGCTTGCTTTTACCCTGCAATCAAACTGAGACTACAACACATACACTAAATGCACACATTAGTCTCATATATAGGTCGTCATTAATCACTACCAGAGAAACTACTCCACACAGGAGTTAGCTCAACAGTTTCTCTTTCCAGTGAAATGGCAAAGCTATATTCAACAGCAGGTAAATGAGTATGAGATGAAATACAATCATATAGATCGTAGATGATAAAAACATACACACACGATCTATACTACTCATGTCATAATAGCAATCAAATCAGATGATCAAAGTGATGAGCTCCCCCTCAACATATGTATCAATATCAAGTCCACAACTGGAGTCATCAATCTCAAGATTTAACATATTACATCTTAATCAATCAATCAGCACAAGCTTGATGCAACCACCGAGCTCCTCCTCCACATAGCATCAATATCAAACCCACAACCGAGGAAACATCCATTAGGGTTTACCGATAATCAATTCAATTCACTTGTGCTAAATCAAGATTTATCTAATTTGTCATTTGATCATCAAAACTGACATCTTCAGATTAACTTTAATCACAATGGATTTATCCAAATCGTCATTAATCATCAAAAGCTAGATACTAAGATCTACCTAGATCCAACAACCCCAAAGTGACCAGCTCCCTTCGATGTGTGCGCTTCTCGCAACCATTGAATTCAAGGTGCTCCACGAGGTATGCAAAGTAAGTTGCCCTTGTACATGAGTCCTTCTCGACGAACGAACTCCGTAGGTTTCCCTGTTTTGAGCTCAGTCAGTGCTGTTTGAAAATCAGGGTCTTCACTGTACATAGGGCATAGTCATCATGACATGAGGGCTCGATCTGCATGAACGCTGATAAGCAGAGGGTCGTAACTGGTGGTCGCGACAACATGTCCGCCAATTTGTTGTGTACGCCCTTCTTGTACTTAATCACCAGATTAAACTACTGCAGATACGACATCCACTTCATG
Organism: Pharus latifolius; assembly: GCA_019359835.1. Lineage (NCBI taxonomy): Eukaryota > Viridiplantae > Streptophyta > Magnoliopsida > Poales > Poaceae > Pharus > Pharus latifolius. Next base: position 71,169,535 of record CM033323.1, read on the forward strand.
TGCCGAGCTTGCTGTAACTTGGATTGAGTTTGCAAATATTGCAACGGTTGATGGTCGGTGTGGACAACAGTCTCTTTACCCAAGAGATAACACCGCCAATGTTTCACGGCCTGATGCAGTGCGCATAACTCCTTATCATAAGTCGGGTAGTTCTTCTGAGCTCCCTGGAATAACTCAGAGTGATATGCCACTAATCGACCTTCTTGCATGAGCACTACGCCCATCGCATAACCTGAGGCATCGGTTTCTAGCTCGAATGGTTTCTGGAGATTCGGCAAAGCTAACACAAGCGCCTCTTTGATCTTCCTCTTCAGCAAGAGAAATGTGTCCTCATGTTTCCTTGTCCACTCGAACTTCTGATCGATCCCGGTTAATGCATGCAATGAAGAAGCCACAATCGAGAAGTGTCGAATAAACTTCCGAAGATATTGGCATGCTCCCACAAAACTATGCACGTTCGTAACTGTTCGCGGTCGCGGCCACTCGCGAATCACTTTTACCTTGTCCGGGTCAATTTGCAACATACTGCTGCTGACCATGAATCCGAGGTAAAGTAGAGTTTGTTGGCCTAACTCGCACTTCTTACGGTTGAGGCAAAGTCGATGTTGCCGAAGCTGTTTGAACACCTTTTCAACATGAATGAGGTGCTCATCCCACGAACGACTGTAAACCAGTATGTCGTTGAGGTAAACGATCACAAAATCGTCGATGAACTGTCGCAATACGTCATTCATAAGACGCATAAAAGTTGCCAGGGCGTTGCAGAGACCAAACAGCATGACCAGCCATTCGAACAAACCTTATCGTGTTTTGAACGCGGTCTTCCACGTATCCTCCTCTCGGATGCTGACTTGATGATATCCTGACTTAAGATCCAATTTGGAGAAAACAACGGCATGCTTCAATTGGTCTAGCAGGTCGTCAATACGAGGAAGGGGGTATCGGTTCTTGATGGTAATCTTGTTCAGCGCTCGGTAGTCGATGCACATACGCCAAGTCCCATCTTTCTTTGGCACTAACACCACAGGAGATCCACAAGGTGAACTACTCGGTTGAATGACACCATCGTTTAGCAAATCACCAAGTTGTCTCTTGATCTCTTCATTCTCCAATACCGAGTCGCGATACATACTCAGATTGCACAGTGTCACATCGGACACAAGCTGAATTTTGTGCTCAACTGGACGTTTCAGCGGATGACCCTGGGTAGTCTCAAATAGATCACTGTATTTCCCCAGCAGTCCCGACAAACGACCAGAATCCTCTCGGCATACCAACGACAATGCTGGTCGAGTACCCTCACCTTGACCAATGGGTCGAATCATGACAAGCACATACTTGTGACATGCATTAACAATTCGTTTGGCTTGATTTGCGGTAATCAAATTCGAAGTGTTGACGTGGATGTCTCTACTGATCACGAACTTAACTCCGTCTTTGGTGAGGTCATACTCTTGTGCTCGCCGATGGAAGTGAGCATCTCGATCATACAGATACGGACCCCCAAAGATCACCTGATAGATATCGATAGGGACAATATCGCATTGCACCTCATCGATATATCGTGCAGAGATCGCAAACTTCAACACACACTGACTCGTAATCTGTTGGTTCACATCAGATGTAAACCAACCTAGCGGATATGGTCGTGGGTGTTTGGTTGTCTTCAAACCAAGTCGCCGAACTAGTCCAGCGGAGACCAAATTCTTCTAACTTTCAGGATCGAATATCGCTGCGACCACTTCGTGCTTCACCTGGATGTTGATGGAGAACAAGTCCTCCGTTGGGTGATGGTCGTTCGGTGGATCCGAACCCTTCTCCTTCGGCATTGCCATCAGAGACAAGGTCGTATCCGCCTCATTAACCGAATTCACTCGGACAACTTCTTCGTCGGGTGAAATCGCAGTAGTCGTGGTTGTTTCTTTCCCTAGTCCGTTTTTCTTTGGTCGAAGTTAAGGATGAAGCTTGTAGCATTTGTCCTTGGTATGTCCCGCGACTTGACAATGTTCACAAAAAGTACCCATGCCCTGCTTCGAAGAGTTTTTCTTCGGACTCGGTTTTCTTTTTGTCGATGTCGCACTGTCCTTCGTGCCTTTGTCGCTGCGGGATTTGTTCTTCTTCTCGATCGCCATAGTGGTTGTGCTCTCGATCACGATGTCTTGGATGCCGAACAGACTTAGCTCAGTACTGATCGATTCTGAAGTCCAGATGTGTATTTTTGAAATACCTGAGGATCAGACAGTGAGATGCCGATGACCATTACGTGTCTCCGGAACTCCGTCGTATAGTCTTGGACGGTCTGGTCGCGCCGTTGGTACAATCTGTGCCAACGCTCCCATCTCTCCTCAAGGTAACCTATCGGATAGAATTCTTGTCGCAGAAGTCGTTTGAATTGACCCCACGCAAGGTCGTCAGCTTCACCACTGGCGACAAGGGCCTTCCACCAAGTTGTGGCGTGGTTCTTCATCTTCAAAGGTGCGAACTTCACTTTTTATTCGCTACTAAACCCTTTTAGGTCAAAGTAGGTCTCAAGTTGATCAAGTCATGAATCTAACTTCTCGGCATCGATCTCCCCATCATATATGGGTATTTCAATCTTAGCGTCGACCTTGAAAGATCCGACAGCTAAGGAGGTGGTGGCGAGGTCGTCGGCCTTATGGTCGCCTTCGTCTTCATCTACGTCTGACCTGCGCAAGTCTTCACCAGTCTTCACACCCATAACCTTTCCTACTTCACGAGGTACAATCATGGCATGTTGCTTAATCCAAGCAAGCACGGTTTCCATGTCGGTGGAGAGCTTAGCCACTTGTTCGGCTAGGTTAGCTTGAACGGAGGTATCGTCAGACATTGTCGGAGACGTGGCTATAGGAACCGTCGATTGATCGCCTGGAGTTTCGCCAGAAGTTTTGTAACCCTGGCGAGTCTTCACCATCCACAGGATAGGAAAGTTGCTCTGATACCAACTTGATCCGTTTGAGACCTAGCCTTGGTTTTCGCACTAGGCTCGCCCAGATTCTAATATGCGGAATAACGAGATCTTACTCGGAAATACCGAAACCCAAAGGTTGATCGAAAATACAGCTCAAAGTAATTGTACAACTCTTTATTTCAAAGAGGGCTTTACACGTCGAACTTTAGGTCACACTCGCCTACGTCGAAGGAACTATGTGTCTAAGACTTCAATCTAGACTCGATTGTATTCGATGATCTAAACTAGACCTATTACAAGGTATTTATAATCCAATCGTATGAGTACGTATCAGACTCAATAACCTAAACGAATTAGACTCATATAACTAACTAACTAACTAATCCTAAATGGATAAACTTAGTTATATATATTCAGATCGGATTACAATTCCGAACAGGGAACGAATTCTTTTTCATGGTCGCGAACTAATCCATGGTGGCGAAACCTTTCCGAACATGGTTAAGGTCGCGAAGCCGTATGCGATCAGAACTTGAATATTCTCCCGGATCACCCAAACATCAAGCCCCATGGCCTCAAGAAAAACCGTCATGCGCACTTTCCAAGAGGGATAGTTAGTCCCATCAAAGATAGGCGCACGCCCGGTGTGACCAAGATGAAAACCCTCATTTGAAGCCATCCTATCTCTAGGCGGTGAAGCCTACTCAAAAGAGAGATCACGCTCTGATACCACATGTAGGATCGAGGATGCCAACTAGAGAGGGGTGAATAGGAGGCTTTAAAATTTTCCGACTAAAAATAATTTTTGCAAGGAAAAGACTAAGAGCAAATAAATTAAAATAATTTAATGATATTTTTACTAAGAAAGAGTAAGAAATCAAACATGGTGATTTATCCCGATGTCTCGGAGACTCGCCCGGGCTCCCCTACTCCTCGTTGAAACACTCCAATGCATGAGTCTTGCTTCAATATCCACGAAGGATATTTTTCACTAAGGTTGCTCCTTCTCCACTCCGGATAGGCGAGCACCGATGCCTTTCACAAATACGTCGAGCCTATCCGACAATCTTCGTTAATGGAGAGGTCAATGGCCACGCCTCCAAACCGTCTAGGTGAGAGCATTCACCAAGAGTAACAAGTTGCAAGATCTTCTCTTGACCCCCAACAAATACCGAGAAACTTCTAAAAATACAAATGATGTAAATGAATGCTCTCAGAAGATCTCTCTCAATCACAATGAATGATACTTGATCAAAAGATCAAGATTTTAGCACTTTGGCTCAAGTGAATATCAAAAAATATATCTCTTGGTTCTTTAGAAAAACTGCTTAAAAAAACATTTATAAACACAGATCAAAATTTTCCCAAAAGTGTTTATAAAGTTGATCAAAAATGTGAACAGAAGCTTCCCAAAAAATGGTTTTAAAAACTGCTCAATAATAGTAGAGAAAATCTGCTCAAAACTTCTTCTAAAAACTGCTCAAAGGAGTAGAGAGATGATGCTTGAAGGTGTATAAGAGAATATGGCTCGAGATGGATGATAATACTGCTCAAAACACCTATATTTATAGCCCAACCTCTCAGCTACCATTGTGGTCGAAAAGGAAAGAAATCAATACAGCTAACAGTCAGCTACGACCTCTAACGGCTAGTAAATAGCCGTTGGAATGTCTGGTCGAATGAACAGTGTTACTGGTCGAATGAACAGTATCTGGTCGTATGAACAGTACTCTAGTGACCTTTGGTCGAACGAACAATATCTGGTCGAATGTATAGTGTTTAAAAGACCAGTTTCAATTCCTCTTTGAAATCTATATTTTCTTTCTCAGATTTCGATTAAGAATATGAATGAATGCAAATGCAACAAATGACCTCAGAGTTTCTTAGTTTTTGCCAGAACTAAAAGAGATTTTGCAACCCCTTTTAATAGTACAGTTAAAAAAAAGAAATTTCTGTAAAATCCGGTCAAACTCCAAACTCTGAGACCGGCACAATAAACAAGCACTTACCTTAGGTCTTTGTTGCTTCCTTCTTGGCGATCTTGCGCTTGCAACCTTGGTTCGCATCCTTGGACTGCGACCTCAAGCGACACTGCGACCTTTGCAGATCCTCCCGGATCACTTGCAAACTTTACAGAAATAACACTGCATACAAATAGCTCAAAGACACGGTTAGTCAAAGACACTTAATGTCATCAATAATCAATCAACCGAAAAAGGGACTAGATGCAACAAATGGATCATTGATTAAGTCCAAACGAGTTGCGGGTGTGCTTTTCTACAACTAAGCTATCAATCTAGGGTTTGCAAGCTGGAATGAAAATCTAGGGTTTCAGAAATTCCATAATCATCCGGCGTAATTCTATCCAAGGTCTGAGGATTGTAAGCTAATTTCAATTGTTTTCCAAGACAAATTAAGTTTTCAGTTCGGAGCACTGGGTCAACAGTCAGAGAATCGCTTCCACTGTCACGTTTGGCAAGAGCCTCTCTCCTGTTCAGGGTTGCGCGTCAAAACACTAAGAACTCAAGAACTCCCCTAAATTCTTGTGAAGACTCAACTATTACGTTTGTTGCCGAAATGAAAATTTAAGGTTTGGAGGAAGAAAACATCATGAAATTACTCCAAAACTTGAAATAAAGACCGAGGAAAAATCATGCCTTCAGGATTACGTCATCCCTAACCCTAGAGGGGATCTACTCACTTGATTGCTTGAGAATTGAAGTTGTTGTCCTTGCCGGCTTACAAAAGCAATAAAAATAGAGAAGGGGGCTCTAACTTAAGCCCTAATGGCTTCTAAACCTAAAAAAGTATCTAAGTATAAAAGCATCCTAAGTTGAGCTAAAAGCTTCTCTATTTATAGTACATAGGAAAAAGTGCCCAAAAATAACTCCTTGACGTGCAGGCGACGAAGTCTGCTTTCAAACGGTGCGAGAACAGATGATTCTGAGTCAAAACCAACCATATTCTACCAATTTTGGTCCAATATGACTCAAACCAACCAATTCTGATTAAAAACCAACCAATTCGACCAATTTGAGTCAAAACCGGATCAAAACGGCCCACAAATGGTTAGTTTGGATCAAACTCGCTTCAAAACGGCTCATCCACGACCAGTCCTGATCAAACCCAACCCTAAACGACCGGTTTGGATCAAAACCGACCAAAACCGGGCCGAGGAATCCAATTCGAACACGATCAGAACACTTGGCGCAGCCACAGCCACACACGCATCGTGGCCAAAACCAACTCGACCACAACCAGGACACGTGGTGCTTTTACGTCCAGCTGACACGTGGCGTGGCCGAAACTGAGCGGGAATCTCCTTCGACCGTGTTGTTTTCGACTAGGTTTCTTCTTAGAGCAATAGTGCTTTTCGAGTACGAGTCCTTTTTGCGCCCGTTTCGTACAGATTTGATGCTTTACCCGCCAATTCAACTTCGACCAAGACTCTTTTGTACTCCAGTTGTGTTTCTTAGTCGTTAGAGGCTCAAATGTGGTCGAAATTGCTTAAACTTTGGAGGATTTGATCCTTGAAATATGATGAACATAACTGTGAAAGCAATTTGTGAAAATAATTAAATTTTGCACATAAAATGTCGCATCAAAAGAGTTTTAAATATGATTTTTCATGTTTTTATACTAAACCTAAGGTAAAAGTGCTACCATGTTAGCACTCATTAACACCCAATATGGGCTGTTAGCTGTCCCCTTCACAATGAGCCCCTCTACTTGAATTGTCTCATGTGCTACACTCTTACCAAACAAACTAAGTATCCATAACTTAAGATCCGTGAAAGATGTGTTATACATGTTCAGATTGGCCATCACATATTCGCAATGGCTCATATCTACACCATTTGGCCCATCACCAACCAAACAATCACCATAAAATATGCAGAAATTTTCAGGTTGCTTCATTCCCTACAGACCATATTTACGCAACAATTATAAGTAAACATGATATGATTTTAAAATCACATAGTTAACATAATCAATTTATTTATAGATAATTTTCAGGTTGCTCCATTCTCCTTCATCTGTAACTTTTACGCATTTGTTTTATGGATAATTTTTTATTTTTACAAAATATATATATGCCTATTTTCAAAAATCAAAACAGGCATGACGATATTCTTTTCACTTTGATTCCTTTTCACGTTACAAAAGTTTTCTATTTTCTGGGGATATATAGGAAAGGTAGAAATTCCGAATGAAATCTTGAATAAATTTCAAATAAACCCTTGTATTTAGAATTATGTCAAAAGAATTTGAATCACATAAAATGATAGAATAAAACTCAAGACCTAAAATTAAACTATGTACAAGAAAAATTTTTAAAAATCATGAAAAATTGAACTAAATCCAATTACTAATGTTTTACCAATTTAAGAATCTAATTGTGAAAAGAATAATCACAATTAAGTCTCTTAGTCAATTATTAATATAAAAGAAAAGCCTCGATGAAATAAAAAAAAGAGTTAAATTGCAAGGAGGCCCGTGCAGTGAAAAATCTTATAAATTTTATTACTAAATGGCCCCTCAACTGAACTGAAGGAAATATTTATAAAAATACCGTTTACAAAGAGTCCTCAAAAATAATTAAAATTTTAGAATTAAATAATAAAGACATGATTATATGCTTAGACCATTAGTAAAATACCCTTAAAATTTTACTAAATGAATAGTTAATTGATCAAAATACTCTTTTACACAAAACTCCACTTTTCCTGTAGCCCACAAATTTTTACAAATTAAAAAGAGAACCTTGCATGTAGTTTTGGACTTTATTAATATAAGATTACCATTTTAAATCTAAGAAAATTACTAATGCTACAGTATAATGACCAAAATGCCCTCATTCACCTGCTGGGTCAAATTTCACCAACTTTCCGCCTCATTTGACACATGCTAAGACTTTAATATAAGAAAGATTTAGAAAGCAGAAGAAAACTGTAACTAAACTACTGTTAATACTTAGATAAACATAAATTTTTAACATGTAACGTAAATATAACAGCTAACATGAACTTTTAACATCAACTTAGTTACTAATCACATAATTAACACATATATTAGCAACAAAATAATTGCATTTCAACGACCACGTTTGGAAGATCTTTCCCTGAGCTACAACTTTCCCAACTGCACTGACTTCAAACAACAACCAAATTTGAAGAAAATTTGGTTCAAACACATAAATTTTGAAGTAGAGCAAGTGTGGAGAGGAGAATAAAATGAATGAGAGAGAGAGTGACCGAAGTCAGGGGTTAAAACCTGTTCAAAAACACGAAAATTCGTGAGAAAATAGGACAAAAGTTACTGTCGCGCTTGGGTGATGCGACAAAACGACCAGTTTTTGGTCGCGGATGGCAGAGGGAAAAAACCTATCGACCAACTTTTGTCACGCACAGGCTCAAGAATATAATGTTGTCGCGGTCGTGATCCGCGAGAAGTGGTCCGTTGCATCTGTCGTGGTGGTGAGGCGCGAGAAGTGGTCGGTTGCAATTTGTCACGGTGGTGAGGCGTGATTAAATGAGGTGGTGAGTTAGTTTCATAATTTTGGTAAACTATAGATTATTTTTCAAATTATTTTTTTACTTTGGATTATTAATAAAAAATTTTCATTGGATCGTGGAGTTTTTTTTTATAATTAACCTATATTAAAAAAATAATTGCAAAAGTGACCCACAGTTGCAAAAATTTGCAATTGTGAGCCGCCACATCAGCCTGTCAAGCACCTAGTGCTCGACAAGCTAGATGTCGCGTGCATGCAACGTGTCGAGCACTGGGTACTCGACAAGGGCCCTACGACCACGACCAGCCAACTTGTCGAATTCTGGGAACTCGACAAGCCGTTTCAACCACGACCAGCAACTTGTCGAATTCTGGGACAAGCTGCCACCTGTTGCAAAAAATGTGTTTTTATTCGTGGGATCGGGATTCGAACTTGAGGCCTACACATAAGAACTCAGGAATGCGCAAACCAGTTGGGCTACAGCCCTTTGCTATTGTAAATACCCTGAATATTCTAATATACACATATAGATACCTATTAATACACATATTAATACACATATAAATGTATATATGTATACATATGTATGTATGTATATATATGTTATATATATATATATATATATATATATATATATGTACATGTGTGTGTATATGTATATATGTATGTATATGTACGTGTGTGTATGTATATGTGTGTATCTATATGTATATGTATATGTATATGTATGTGTATGTGTATATATGTATGTATATATAGATGTATATGTATATATGTGTGTGTATATATATATATATATATATATATATATATATACATATATATACATACATAAATATATATAGAGATATACATATACATATAAATGTATACATATATACATTTATATGTGTATTAATATGTATCTATATGTGTATATCAGAATAGCCAGGGTATTTACGGCAATAAAGGGCCGTAACCCAGTTGATTTGCGCGTTCCCGAGTTCTTATGTGTAGACCTCGAGTTCGAATCCCGATCCCGCAAATAAAAACACATTTTTTGTAACAGGTGGCAGCTTGTTAAGTCGAAACGAATTGTCGAGTTCCCAGAACTCGACAGGCTGATGTGGCGGCTCACAATTACAAATTCTTGCAACATGGGTCACTTTTGCAATTATTTTTTTAATATAGATTAATTATAAAAAAACCCTTGGATCATGAGGTTGGTTTTTCTTTAATTATCTTCTTCTTCAGCCTCCCTCTTCGCGATCCACACCTCCGAGCCACTTTTCCCAGTCTCCTCCCTCTTTCTTTTTCCTCTCTGCTTCTTCCTCCCCCACCGGCTCTCCCGCGCCGCGCCGCCTCCGCCTCGCGCTGCGCCGCCGCCTCCCTCGCCGCCACCGATCTCGCGCTACGCCGCCCCCTCCCTCGCCGATCCGCCTCGCCGCCGCCGACCGCGTTGCGCCGCCGCATCTCCACGCCACCTATAGAGTTGCCGCCCCCCAAATCCGCGCCACCACCGCCATCGCCTACGCTGCAGATCCGCCGCCGGCGAGCCTCTTCGCCCCATACTCCGGCGATCCCAACACCAAGACCCTCTAGCTCCCTAATCCCTGCTACTACTCCTTCCCTATCTCTTCTTATCGCTCAACGTCAACCACCGTTGCTGTACCCCTCTTTCTCGGCCCAGCGACCTCGACCACGCTGACCTCGAGCATCCTCGACACTTCTCGACCACGCCTCGACGACGACAACGACAACGACCACTCCACCATCTTCGACAGCGAGCACCTGCTCGTTCTGCTTCATCGACCTCTTCGTCGACCTCGGCTACAGTGTCTTCTTCCTCGACACCAGCTTTGCCATCAGCTCCAGCATGCTGTGGTTAAGCTACGGCAACTTCTTCTACGGCCACCCGCTGCGACCTCCTCCACAACCATTCGACCAACTCCACGGCCTCAACCTCAACATCAACAAGCTCCAGTAAAAAGCAAGCATATGTGATCAAATCTTTTCCCATACTTTGTTCTTCAAATTTGATATGAACTGCCTGTGTGTATGAGATCATGTGTTTGTTAATGTGAAACTAGAACACGTCCTGTGAAACAAATACAATTTCTAAATCAGTTTGAACTGCATTTTCTATTTTGAGTTGAAATTTCATTCTTGTTCCTCCAACTGTGTTAGGCCTTATGAACTGTCTCTCCAATAAGATGTATGAAATGAAATCTTCAATGATTATTATTGCATTTGTCATCTGTTGAACTGTCCTGTGATGCAGTTGAGTGCTCCTCTATTCTGTGATGTTTTGACTTTTGCATATTGGTTATATTTGTATTCATATGCTTGCATTCTCTGAGATTGTGAGTCGAGCTTTGATTTAGTGCTGTGTTGTGATAATCTGAATTTATTTGGGTAATTGTATCCCTGTTGTACGTCTGTCAGTGCTTCATCAAATTTGCAATAGTTGTGGCTTTAACTCTTGAACATGTTTGCCTGAGTGACAGAGGTGCTGGAAGAGCCATTCTGGCAGTCTTGTTTTGATTTCAATATGTCTTGTGACATCAGTGAAGTAACTTTTGCACTTGCTGTGGATTTCACCCATCTTTGATTCAGTTATTGTTCAGATGCTTCTCTCGGAATGGCCCCAGCAATCTCTGAACTATACTAAGTCTGAAGTAGTTTTTTTGTGTTGCTCAAAGTGGTTGTTTTACATTGAATTAATGTGTTGAGCAATAAATTGTTAAATGCTTACGAATTTAAATGCTGAATGTCAATTCTAAACTTCAATAAACATATGTTCAAATTGAGTAATGCTGAATTGTTACTTGTGCTCGTTGATGGCTGTTGGGGGAGTGATTTGTGTTAATTCTTCACGCATTCATCCGTTGATACCGTTGATGAGCGTATTCGTCTTAGTCACTTTCGCCTCCCCCTCGCGAGACTACTAGATGATTACAATTCCATCGCTTATACTCACGGATATGCGTACAATCTTAGCATCGATCGATAGTCGCGGTGTGACCACCTCCCTCTTTCTTTTTATTTCTTCTAACATTTTCTCTCTCTCGTCCGATTTAGTTTAGTTTTACATGATTCGTTTTCTCTCGTCCCTGTTTAAAGAACCACTGAATATTTATTTTACTGCTTCAATCCCATTCTCTTGCGAGACGGTCTAGGCCGGTATCAGCTTAATACTACTGTCATTGTTTATTAAATAAAAGACTAAACTAATATTTCTAAACAATAGTAATTTTTAGAGATGTGCGAGAAACGTACACCCACTTACTCATCATATATAAAATGTGTCTTTTTCAATTTATGGTAAAATCATTATCCAGTGGCGCTATGTTCTCCGTGACATGTGACATGCTGGTACAATAAGTCTTTCTTATTTAGCACTCTTTCTTAGTTATAAAATAAATTATTTGAATGACTAAAAAAAATTATCTTCTTTATTTCCAGTTTTGTTGTCCCATTTTTTTCTTTTACACTTTCATATTTCTTTACATTTTCGTATTTTTTTATTTCAGATTGGCGTATTTCTTAGTTAAGTTTATCATATTTTTTTCATTTTATATTTACATTTTCTCATTTTAGATTGTCCCACTTCTGATTTTAGATTGTCAATTTTTTTATTTTAAATTACCGCCTTAGTTAAACTTGTATTTTCTTACTTTGTCGCATTTTTTAATTTTAGATTGTCCATTTTTAATTTTTAGGTGATCACATTTTTAAATTTTAGATTTTCGCATTTTCTTAATTAAGACTGTCATATTTCATCATTTTAAATTGTCTCATTTTCTTAGTAAAGATTATAACACTTTTGAAAAAAAAAATTTGTATGTAAAAATTATGAGCACCTTAACCATACCCACAAATTATATAATAGAGAAAATTAAATAGCAAAAATTAAGAAATAACAACTGAAGAGAGAATTTATTGGCCAACTTGTAAGGTTTGAGATTCCTTATACACAATTACTTTACAAGAACATTCTACCCTCCTAATATTGCTTAAGAAAGATACAACACTGAAATGGTCACTGGACCACTTGAAACATTAAGACATGGCAGTGGATAAATAACAAGCCAGCCAAATTAACACAATCTTTTCAACCTTCTTTGTTGTTGCTTAGCTACAAAGATTTGGTATACAGGCACCATCCGGGTTCGCCTGCTCTTTCCAGATCCGGCCGGTTACCCTTAGCTTCAGCTCCTTCCGGTCGCCGCCGGAAAAGAACAGTGCCATGTTCCTCTGGATGATGAGACCATCATGGCTGTCACGGACCTTCCGGTGGCTATCACGAATGCTTCTAGGAGTGCCTTCCCATATCATTTTCCTGCTGTTAGCACCAACCTCAAGGCTGTAGCTGTAGTTCCTCGCCTCGTTCTCATCCCCCATGAAACGGAGGAAAGCCATGTATACCGGCGCCATTCCAAGCTGGAAGGCCTCAAAGTGTAGGCAGAAGTATTGTCCGAAACAGTGAAACACCTATTCAAAGAAGACGCAAAACTATCAATCTATGAAAATTAGAAATTAGAACTATGATCTACTTGAGTCTAGGATTTTCATGTCATAACTACTCTCTCAAAAAAAGTCACAGCTTTTCCAAAATAAGATGTTGCTGAGGCCAGTTTTCTAAGATATTTAGTAACTGTTGATCACCGACAATAACAACAACAACAAAACCATAAGCATGAATTCTAGGAGCAATGGCAATTCTTACTGTTAACATCCAGGTTGCATTTTCAACCTCTCGAGGGTTGGATTTGACGTATCTGTGGTTGAATGTACAGCCACTATGCATATCAACTTTGTGATCATCCCTCAAATGTGCAACAAGGAAAGGAATATCACCAGCCACAGCGCATTCAGAACCAGCATAGGGGCAGTTATATGGTCTGAAGCTGCACTGTGCTTCATGCTTTAGCTTGCTGTAGTATGGGAAGATCTCCGGACAACCCAAAGAGCAGTACTTGCAGGGAAGCTCGAGTGATTCCGCTACTTTCTCCAATGCCAAACACCTGATATCACCGAGCTCCTGTCTGCATGTAGGGCACCGGTTGTGCACCCTAGCTTTGCATGTGGAACATAAAGTATGTCCATTTTGGCACTGGAAATAATCAAATGTTAGATTTAGAGAAAACTACCCAGATGTATCATTCTAAATCAATGGATCTATATGTAGACCAATACAAAATAGTTCCAACTAAATACAAACCAGAGTCCTAATACTATTACCAAAACCGAGTCCTTATTCTATGACAAAATCACACTACACCTCAAGATAGGCTCAAAATATTAATCACACCCATCTTGTTACATATTATAATGCTATCTTTAGATCTTAATCCTTTCATAAGACAATATGATAGTTGGTTACTAAGATGAACATAGTCTAGCTTCATCATCCCACTATCCAATCGCCTTACGATGAATTGGTCTAACTCTACATATTTTATACGATCATGTTGCACTAGATTATTGAAAATGTTGATAGCAGATCTATTGTTACAACGTAACAATAATGGACCTCTCAACACATGTAGCTCAGAAAGCAACCTCAACCATATCACCTCCCCTAAAACTACAACTATAGCTCTATATTCAACCTCTGCGGTAGACCTCGCCACATCCTCATGTTTCTTAATTCTGCACGACATATGATTACAGCCAACAAAGACACAGTAGCCAGACATAGACCACCTATACAAACAATTCGCCCAATCTGCATCACAATATCCTTCCACCTTTAGATGCCCATGTCCTTCAAACCAAAGACCTTTTTCTAGACTCCCCTTTAAATTCTCAGAATCCAATAAGACTGCCTCTATATGCTACATCTTAGGATCATGTATATATCTATGGACCACATTCAATGTGTATGTGATATAAGGTCTTGTATGGCAGAGACATAAGACGACCAACAAACCTATGATACTAATCCTTGTTCACTGGATCATCTAATTGAGCACACAATCTATGTTCTATTCAATTGGGGTTTAATTTGGTCAACATCCAAGCATCCCTGTCCTAGTTTAAAAAATCAAGGACGTAGTTCCTCTAAGAAAGAATCACGCAAGGTAGGCCGAGCAATTTCAATCCCACGTATCTCAATTGCACAAGATCCTTAACTTCAAACTCCTTCATCATCACCAACAATCACAATATCATCCACATAAACAGTTAGAATTGTGACACGCAAACTTGTATGCCTATAGAACACATTGTGATCTACAATACACTGTGAGTATCCCATACTGCATATTGCACGCCTGAACCTATCAAATGAAGCTCTCTTGAAAACTACTTCAACCCATATAAAGACTTCTTTAACCTACATATTTTCCAGCAATTTGCCCAGTGTCAAAACCTGTTGGAATTTCCATATACATCTCTTGCAAGCCTCCATGCAAGAATGCAATCTTAACGTCCAACTAATGTAGAGGCCACCTAAAGTTAACTGCAAGAGATAATCAAAGTTCTCATAGTACTCATCTTTGCCACAGGAGTAACAGTCTCATCATAATCAATCCCATATATCTGACTACACCCTTTTGCAACAAGTCTGGCCTTACATCTATCGACCTTGCCTTCAGGAGTTTGATTTACTATATACACCCATTTGCACACCACAGCCTTCTTACCATCAAAAAGCAAAACAAGTACTCACGTCTCATTCTTCACTAATGCCTGAAACTCCTCAGACATAGCACCCCTTCATTTAGGATCTTGCTTAGCCTTTCTCCAATTATTTGGAATTAGCACTGACTATAAGAATGCAATGAATGTTTTATATGCAAAAGAAACAGATGAATATGAGATAAAGTTAGAAATAGCATGCTCAAAGCCAAACCAAACTAGAGATTTTCCGGCATTGACTCGAGATTCTCAACATTGAGCAAGTTGCAATTCAAAATTCAAAAGACTAAAGATAGAAGGCACATTACCACTTCCCTCAGGAGAAGACAGGAAAATAGAGGAAGAAGGAACCAAGTGACTTGGGACAAAAGCAAGTGGCACAATGGACAGTTCTACCTCAATCACATTAGACTGTTGTTGCACTCGTTGATGCTAAACCTATTCTTGAACTAGTTCCTACCCCTAAACTTGGTGCTCCCCCGAAGATCCTCCCTGATCTCTCACAAATTGTCTCATAAACATTCAATCTGGGCATCAGCACAACATCTCTTTGATCAAGTACCTTGACGCCTCCAACGACAGAACTCTCGGTAGGACATGGTATCATCCCAACAACACTGCCACTACCATTGTTCCCCTCTCGATTACCAATATCACTGGTATGAGAGGTTTCTTGAAATACAGATGTTAAATCAGACTTCCACATAAAAAACATTCAAGCTCCCTAAAGGTAACATCCATGCTTACAAAAAATCACCGGTCAATATGACTTCAACACTTATAGTCCTTTTGGCTAGAGGAATACCCCACGAAAACACACATTACTGCCCGAGAATCCAACTTCCCAACAAGTTGATGATCCTAAACAAAGCATGTATAATCAAAGAATTTAGCAGAAACCACAAATTTATTCTCACCAAAAGAGCAATTCATAGGGAGTTTTCTACCTCAACACTCAGAATGGCAAGATATGTTGCAGTCATAACTGCTTCACTCTAGAGGCTATTTGGCACATTATCTGGAACATGAGAGACTGTGCCACCTGAAGATGACAATTCTTCCTCTCAACAACCCTGTTATGTGCAAGAGTTCCAAGTGCAAGAGTTCCAAGACAAGAAGTCTGGTGAAGAATCCCCTGTTGAGATAGGTAAGATACATACTCCTTGTTGATGTATTCCGTTCCATTACAAAAATCCTAGAATCAATGAAGAACCTCATTCTTATACTTCATCAAATAGATCCATGTCATACAAGTGTAGCAATCAATAAAGAGAACAAACCACTTATAGTCATTGACGAAAACAACAGGACAATGCTAAACATCAGAATGTATTAAAATAAAAGGTTTAGCACTACAAAGACCCATACTGGGATGAGCAGAACATGTATGTTTTCTAAACTCACAATTATCACAAACAAGTTTGCTCTTACCAACTTTATCAAACAAAATTAGAAACATTTTGCTCAAATTGTTGAAAGATAAATGTCCCAACTAACAATGTTGTAGCATAACTCCTGCTTTCGCTCCTCCAACAGCAATAGCAAGTGCAGCATCCATACTCTCATGATCTAGGTACCACGATCCATTACATTTACCGCCAATCCCAATCCTTGTTCTAATGCACCAATGACATGCTTAGAGGCTCCTAAATCTACAATCCAATCCCTATGAGAATGCCTATATGTAGATGCAAGTACCTATGCTTGAGTAATTGTGTCCATATGGGCATAGTTGGCAAAATTACCAAAAAGAGTGGGTGTAGAAAGATCTTAAACGATAGTCCTTACTCTTGGAGCTCTCCGCCTGTGCATTGAACTTCTATCAATTCTCCCATTGATTTGAAGCCATCTCCACGACCCTAAGCCGCTCTAAGTCTGTCATAGCCACATTGGCTCTAAGGCCAACTCGACCTTTGCCACGACTATCTTGAGCAACTCCGCTACCTCTATCAGCACCCCGACCATGTCCTCCTGAGGCTCACGGGTGACGACAAGCATAGCTAAGATGCCGCTTCTCCCCACAACTGTAACTCCCTGTTATCAATGGTAGATGGAAGCAACAACATAGATCTAACAAGAGAACCAGTTGAAATCACCCTCAAGGCAAGTCTCCTCCTAAACCATTGTGGAGATGGCTTCCTAAAGACTTTGAAGAGCAGTTTAGTGACATAAAGTGGCCCGTCTATACTCGAACTCAGCATTCAGACTCCTCTTCAGGAAGTGCAAGCCCTCCTATGCTCAACCCAGACCTTACCTACAATGATATCCTCAGCATCTAGTATCTCACGGTGCAGAGGATCACAATGGTTTGAATCTGACCACAAAGACTACAATTCAACAAGATATGCTTCAAGTCTGCTATCTTGTCATGAATCTCAGCCATCATCATCACATTCCCTGCTCCAAAGTACATCTTGGGCAAGATTTTCCACATAGCTACTGTTGTAGGAATGGCCTATACCATATGGGGTATGGATCGTGACATTGAGGTCATTAGTCAAGCCACCATTACAAAATTTGTGGTGTTCCAAGTCCTCCATGTTTTACTCGTCTTGTCTATAGGCTCAACACACATCTCTACATATTGCTCAATACTCTTTGGCCTCGAAAGGATCAATGCTCTTCGTGGCCAACTCAAATAGTTCTTAATCCATTTCAGTTTCACATCATTCAGCAGCAGCTCCAGCTTCAAGAACTTGTTGGTTTGTGGTACCAACTCTTGACTGGATGATGAACCCACTCGTCTTTGCCTTCAACCATCCCAACAATCTTATCAAGCAATTCCATGTCAGCCATAGTAATTGGGGTTCCCATCACCAGTCGTCACTACCCTCTGTTGTACCTCTTACAAAAGATAGGGGCATCCCCTACTTGCAGTGCGCTTTACCTGTGGTCAAAACGTTCTCTCAAACCCTAGAGATCACCTTTATGGACGAGACAATAAATATGTGTGGCGGATGAAGTGGCGTCAGGGCATCGAGGCGCCAGATTGGCAACTAGAGAAGACTGGGAAGCATCAGGCGACGGCTGGTGGTGAGGCGGCGCGCAATGGGTGGCGACGTGTGGTGAAGGCGGGTGTTGCTGGGGGCAACACACGGTGAAGGCCGGTGTCGACTGGGGCGGCATGCGGTGGAAACCGGCGTCAACGAGGTCGACACACGATGATGACGGTGGCTTCTAGTGGTGGGTGGGCAGTTACCGCCGGTGAGAAGGATTGTTAGGGTTATGATGGGTTTGGCTTCGATACTATGTTAGATTAAGAGAAAAACATCAAGATGCATTATTCTAAATCAATGAATCTATATATAGACCAATACAGAAGAATCCTTACCAAATACAAAACTAGAATCCTAATACTATTACAAAACCGAGTTCCTATCTTATTACAAAACCACAATAACCATCAAATTTCAAGAGAATACCACTGGCAGGGTGTGCAAGCCATAATCCACCATCAAAGAAGGTAATAACATATCTGCTATTTACTGCCAACAAATAAAATAAACTTCATTCATCTTTATTCTGCATCTGCTTCTAGCATTAGTGCATTACAGAATAACTTGTATGTTTCCCATGAGGGTATTTCAAAAAATCAAAGATTAGTTAATATTCATCGCACAGAATTAGAATGGGTGCAGATAATTCGTCAGATAAACATCCTGCAGCTGCATTACAGTAACAGCCCATGGATAACCACAAGGTCCTACTGATAATTATTAACATAAACTCCAGATAGTTATTCAGAATAAAGTGTGGAGGTAGGACACAAAACCAACTTCTCTATTACCTAGTTATTACAGAATTATACTTGGTGACTACTAACTGTGAATGATGCACCAAAGAAGATCACCATACCAGATAAAGTGCTAAAAGCCATCATCAATTTCCCCTTTGCAATTTTCCCATCAACTCAAAGTTCATAGGTTCCTAGACCCAATTATAACATACAAGAAAACTGAGTTCACTTCTTGAACGATGTTGTAACATAAAAGGAAAACCAAAATTAAAGACTTCCCAATATCCAAAATGTCCATGTCCTCTTTTGTTACCTGAAGGCCCTAATCTACAGACCCAAGACATACTTCCCATTAAACCCTTTGTAACAAGCAGATTCCACGAAATTGTAAATCAATATTAGTCATGTTCCAGGCAATGTATTCTACAGGATTGTCGTTGTAATCTAGAGAATGGTCTAGAAACATAGCAGGCTAGCAGCAAATTATATGGAATCTATTTTGTGTTAATGGAAATTACAGCAACTGTTATCTAACTTATGGAGGGTAAGAGGTCTCATTTAGGCTAACAACATATGAAAGTCTGAAAAAGGATATAGAAGCATGCTATAGGTTGTCATATGGTGATAGCATGAATAGAATGCATACATCTTCTAGTAAACATCCATGAAACAAATGCTAATACAGAGCACAAACACATTTGAGCAGCTATGAAATTTGCAAGCTTCAACCTTGTAGTTTACTCAAGGAGTGGCCAACATCTTTAGCCACTATATGCACAGTAAACAATTAAAGTTTCAGTTCTGTGTGTCTCCAACAGTGTACAGCCACTGGAAACATCCTTTTCCATTAAAGGTAGTTGATTGGGTTTGGAATCCAAAGAGTAGCTTAATTTCACTGGTGCATAAATTTCTCCAATTGATAGTCATCTCACTTCGGTTGCATTTTAAAAAACTGGAAAATATAACATATTCTGTGTCTTCATCACTACGGCAATATTTTGGTATAGCAAATCTGAAGTTCAATAGAACGAAGGGCTAGGGTAATGAAAAAAAACAGATAGGAAGAAAGGGATAGGAGCTTCTTGTACATATAATCTGATTTAATGCTCCTTTTCAGTAGGACTCCCTCCTTCTGTTTCCCGCAAAAAAAAAGGGATAGGAACTTTTAGCTTTTCAAGGACTTGTTTGGAAGTTAGTGTACAAACTGGGAGGGAAAGGAGGGATACCACCCCCACTTTATCAAGGTTTTGTCTGCCCCAAATCATGGAGGATATATCCTGCTTTCAACTCTGATCCAAAAAAAACAAGAGACTAAATTAATTACTGTCATGTAACTTTTATTTCATCCACACCACTCTTCCATTCCCTGCCTTCCATTCTGTCCCATACAAGCAAGAGATAAAATCGATCCACTCTTTTCCTCCTCTGCCCTCCAGTTTAGATTTTAGGAGTTCATTCTAGAGAGAGGAAAAGGAAGGACGAGAACCAACTCACCTCCAGTCCCTTTATCATGATTTTATGATTTTATCTGCCCCAAATATGGAGGTTTGTTATGTAACTTCTCTTTCATCCACATCTCAATTCTTCAGTCCCTGCTTTCTGTTGCATCTAGGCCTTTCATGCCTAACCCTGATGTGTTTTGATGGTTGATAATAATAAGTATTTTTGGACTAACTATGTGTTTGAGTTAGTGTTACA
The DNA here is from genome assembly GCA_019359835.1 of Pharus latifolius. NCBI lineage: Eukaryota > Viridiplantae > Streptophyta > Magnoliopsida > Poales > Poaceae > Pharus > Pharus latifolius. The sequence continues at coordinate 71,190,037 of CM033323.1, forward strand.
GATTTCAGACAACCGCACAAAAAGCGAGGGCTGGTGATCAAAATGTTGAAGTTCAATTTAAGTCGTTCAAAAGCATAAGAAGACGCAAAACGAAATTGTTTTTGCTGGACTAAACTGATGCATCGAGGTATGTTGTAGTTCTAGGTTTACCGATCTCAGGGTGCATGAAGATCGATCGGTTTAAGGATTTTATTCTTAGTTTAAACCGTACTATAAAGAGGGGACGCAAGTTCTCTCTACATCTCCAATTATACCGAGAAAAATCTAGGTCAATGCACGCATATCATTATCTGTGGTTTTTCGACAATTTGTTTTGATATATTGAATTTTGTCAACAGTTGAGGTTTTTACTTCTTGAGAAAGATCTGAAAAGATCTAATTTTTGTTGCTGTTGTCAAAAATGTTCTTCTCGAAAATATCTTCAAAACAAAACTGAAATCATTTGAATCAGATCTCTGGATTTTGAGCTTTCTCTGTTTTTATCCAGACTGACTGTCAGTGTTGGTAACTGACTGTCAGTATGAATGTCAGTTAGTGCAAACTGACAAATCTCCAGAGAGCATGTTTTCCTGTCTCAGATTTTTTTTTGTACTAAACTGACTGTCAGTATGAGTATACTGACTGTCAGTGTGGGTTTCGATCACAGAGAGTTTTTGAGTTGGTTTTTATTCTGTTTTTCTCTGTGTTACTGAAACTGAGACTGACTGTCAGTTTGACACACTGACTGTCAGTTTGGGCAATAAATTTTTGCTGTTATCTGCTTCAACGGTTATAAAGTTTTTAGCCGTTGCTTTTCACTGTTGATTTTGTGGACACTGACTGTCAGTCTTTGTAACTGACTGTCAGTATGGACTGTTTCTTTTTACCGTTTTAGTCCACAACGTTCGAGCTGTTTTGATCCTGTTTTTACTCTTTCTGGTGATACACTAGACTGACTGTCAGTTTGTGAAACTGACTGTCAGTCTTGGTTACTAATTTTCAGCTCGAGCACAAACGGCTCTTTTGACCACGAAGGCTATAAATAGAGGTGTTGAGCTGCTGTTTTAACACAAGCAAATACAGCAACATAGCCTTTCATACTTTCTCACTAGTGCTTCTTCGTTTTACTTAAAACTTGATCTTTTGATCGAGTCGTGAGAGTATTAGCCACATCGAGCATATTGTTCTTGCATTCCCATTTCTAGATATTTTCTCGGTGTGCATTGGAGGCCTAGAGTAGACCTTGCTTCTTATTACTCTTGGTGAGCGCCCTCACCTAGACGGTTCGGAGGCGGAAATCGCTGATCTCTCCAAATCGGAGATTGTCGGAGAGACGCGATAACTTGTAAAAGGCTTGGTGCTCGCCTTTCCGGAGGGGACAAGAAGCAACCTTAGTAAATAGTGTCCTGTGTGGATACTGAAGCTATACTCAAGGACTGAGTGCTTCAACGAGGACTAGTGGAGACTGGGCGTGTCTCCGATACCTCGGGATATATCGATTTCAATCTCTTATCTTTTACTATTACTTGCTTTACCTTAATTTGAATTTCATTTGCAAAAACAAATTTTCAAAGTCTCCTATTCACCCCCTCCCCCTCTAGTCGACATCCTGATCCAACACGTGGTATCAGAGCGCGGTCTCTCATTTATAAGCTTCACCGCTTAGAGAGAGGATGTCGTCTACTGATGGCTTTAATCTGGGTCATACTAGCCGTGCGCCTATCTTTGATGGGACTATCCCTACTGGAAAGTGCGTATGTCTGTATTTCTAGAAGCCATGGGATTGGATGTCTGGTTGATTGTTAAAGTTGGTTTTTCTCCTCCGGATGATCCGGAAAGCTATACTGAAGATGATAAGAGAAAACAACATCTGAATGCTCGTGCTTTAAATGCTTTATTTACTGGTTTATCTCTAAATGAATTTAATCATGTAAGCAACTTGAATACTGCTCACAAAGTTTGGAAAACTTTAGAAGAAATATATGAAGGAACTACTAAAGTAAAAGAAGCTAAACTTTTAATGGTTAGACAAAAGTATGAAACTTTCAAAATGTCTTCTTCTGAATCTGTTGATTCCATGTTTACTAGATTGAATAATATTGTGAATGAACTTAAAGGTCTTGGTGTTATCTTTACTGATCTGGAAATTGTCAGAAAAATGCTTCGAGCTCTCCCAGAAAGCTGACACTCTTGTAACAGTTTTGACAAACTCCGATCTTTCTACAACTTCACCTACTGATCTCTATGGAAATTTGATTACCCATGAAATGCACAAAAAGGAGAAGAAGGAACTGAACGAAACCTCTGATACAAAGAAAAAGACGGAGGCTTTCAAAGCAAATTCCAAGGACGGCACAAGTGAAGGTTCCTCCGATGAAGACTTGGCTCTCTTGGTAAGAAATACTCAACGTCTTCTTCGCAGGTTACACAAGAAGGGAGTAAGCATCGACACTCGTCCAAAAGGTTCAAGACCAACAAACTTCAAAGATGTGATATGCTATGAATGTCATGAAAAAGGACATATTGCATCAAGATGTCCGAACAAGAACAAATCTACGGATAAAAAGAAGAACTTCAAGAAGAAGTTTAACACTCCTAAAAAGGCATGCTTTGGCGAATGGATGTCTGGAGGTGAGAATTCCGACTCCGACTCTGATGATGAGAGATGTACAAAGAAATTAGCCGGAATCGCCCTCAAAAATTCATCAAGCTCTCCAGTTTGCCTTATGGCAAAAAGGAATGAAAAGGTAACTTCTTTTGATCCCTCCTATGATGATCTAGTTGAAATGCTAAATGAAATCAATGAGGCCTATGGTAAAACTAAAAGAAAATATAAGACCCTTAAGGAAGAATTTTTAACTCTTTATGATCAACACTCTGAATTAAAGGAATCCTATGAAAATGCTCTTATGAAAGATGTCTCAAATTTGTCTTGTAAAGCTAGCATTGGTACTTCTTGTGATGATATTAATAATTTTCAACTAGATATACCATGCGCTTCAAATGAATCCATTCTCTGTGAAAATATTAAACTTAAATCTCAAGTTAAAAAATTAGAAAAAGGGTTAGAAAATAGCTATAAAGGTAAAATATCTCTTGACCTAATTTTATGTAGTCAAAGATGCACCTTTAAAAAAGAAGGTCTAGGATATTTTCCTAAGAAAGATAAAAAGATAAAAATTAGAACTGTTTTTACAAAAGCATGTAACCTGTTTTGTCATAAATGCCATGAAGTAGGTCATTCACATGATTCATGCCCTCTTATGACATCTGCATATTTTGATGCTTGTTACATGCTAAAACGGTCAAAGAAAGGTTATGCTATTGCAAAGTATGTTGGTGCACCAATGATGAACAAAAGAAAAAAATCTATTTGGGTGCCCAAAACTTTGATCGCTAATATTAAAGGACCCAGAAGTGTTTGGGTACCAAAATCAACTTAAATTCTTTTGCAGGTAAACTACAAAAATGGTGGACGTCATTGGGTGCTTGATAGCGGATGCTCCGAGCACATGACCGGAAACGCCAAACTGTTCACCACAATCAAAGACAATTCCGACAAACATCAAAAGATCACCTTTGGAAATAATCGTCAAGGAAGCGTGACAGGTTTGGGTAAAGTTGCCATTTCAAATGATTTAACAATTTCAAATGTTCTTTTGGTTGAATCTTTGAATTTTAATTTGCTTTCAGTTGCACAAATTTGTGATCTTGGTTTCCGCTGTATCTTTTATCCAAATGAAGTTTTGGTTGAAAATTTAAAAGACAATTCTTTGATTTTTAAAGGTTTTCGTCATGAAAATTTATATCTAGTTGATTTCTCTTCAAAAGATGCATCTCTTGCAACATGTCTTGTCTCACAAACATCTAAAGGATGGTTATGGCATCGGAGACTTGCTCATGTTGGAATGCATCAACTTAAAAAGCTTTTCAAACGTAATTTAGTTATTGGCTTAAAGGATGTGGTCTTTGAAAAGGATAAACCTTGTAGCGCTTGTCAAGCAGGCAAGCAAATAGCTACCACACATCCAACTAAGCGAATACTTTCTACAAGCAAACCTTTGGAACTTTTGCATTTGGATTTATTTGGACCTTCAGAGTTCCAAAGTATTGGGGGAAATAGTTATTGCTTTGTTATTGTTGATGATTTCACTCGTTTTACTTGGGTTTTCTTTATTTCTCAAAAATCTGAAACCCCCGATGTTTTCAAAAGTTTTGCAAAACGTGTTTCTAATGAATTCGAATTATCCATCAAGAAAATCCGTAGTGATCATGGTGGAGAGTTCGTTAATTCAACTTTATTTGATTTTTGCGACTCTCTTGGAATCAAACATGAATTTTCCACATCCTACACTCCACAGCATAATGGAGTTGTTGAAAGGAAAAATCGAACATTAATAGAGATGGCAAGAACCATGTTATGTGAGTATAATACTCCTATTCGCTTCTGGGCAAAAGCAGTTCACACAGCTTGCTATTCTATTAATCGACTCTATTTGCATCCTCTTTTGAACTTGACACCTTATGAACTTCTTTTTGGAAGAAAACCAAATATTTCATATTTTCGTGTTTTTGGTTGTAAATGTTACATCTTAAGAAAAAGAAACTTTGGTGGAAAATTTCAAAGAAAAGTTGATGAGGGTTTTCTAGTTGGTTATTCTACCACTAGCAAAACCTATCGTGTTTTTAACAAAACGTCTGGTTGTATTGAGGAATCTTGCGATATTGAGTTTGATGAATCTAATAACTCGCAAGAAGAGCAAGCTGTTCATAACACTTCAGGTGAAATTCAAGAACCTTTGAAAGAACTTACCATTGAAGAAGCTGAGGAAGTTGATCAAGATAATGATGGAAGTGAAGACAACAATGAACAACCTGGACCTCCTGTGCAAGTTGAGTCTGCTGCAGAAGAAGCAGCACAAGAAGAAGCGCCAAGCCAGCATAGAACAATTATCAAGGATCACCCTTTGAACCAAGTTCTGGGTGATATTAATAAGGGTGTTCTAACTCGATCTCGTATTGCTTCTTTTTGTGAACATCATTCATTTGTTTCTTCTTTAGAACCTACATGTGTTAGTGAAGCTCTAGATGATCCTGACTGGGTAAATGCTATGCATGATGAATTAAATAATTTTACTAGAAATAAAGTCTGGAACTTAGTAGAAAGACCTAAGGATCATAATGTCATTGGAACAAAATGGGTTTTCAGAAATAAGCAAGATGAAAATGGACTAGTAATTAGAAACAAAGCTCGTCTTGTTGCTCAAGGCTTCACTCAAGTCGAAGGTTTAGACTTTGGTGAAACTTTTGCACCGGTAGCAAGACTTGAAGCTATTCGCATTCTTTTTGCTTATGCATCATGCTTTAATATCAAACTTTTTCAAATGGATGTAAAAAGTGCGTTCTTAAATGGTGAAATTTCTGAACTTGTGTTTGTTGAACAACCTCCCGGTTTTGAAGATTCTAAATTTCCAAACCATGTTTTTAAATTGTCAAAAGCTCTCTACGGTCTCAAACAAGCTCCTCGAGCTTGGTATGAGCGTCTTAGAGACTTTCTATTATCAAAAGGTTTTAAAATTGGGAAGGTTGACACAACTCTCTTTACAAAGAAAATTGAAAAAGATTTGTTCATTTGTCAAATTTATGTTGATGATATTATCTTTGGATCTACAAATGAACATTTCTGTCATGAGTTTGGAGAGATGATGTCTAGGGAGTTCGAGATGTCCATGATTGGTGAGCTGAGCTTCTTCCTCGGTCTACAAATCAAGCAACTCAAGAACGGTACGTTCGTGAGTCAAACAAAGTACGTGAAGGACCTGCTCAAGCGCTTTGGGATGGAAGAAGCTAAGGCTATCAAGACCCCCATGGCTACAAATGGACACCTCGACATGGACAGAAATTCAAAATCAGTAGATTCTAAACTCTATAGGTCTATGATTGGTAGTCTTTTATATCTTATAGCATCTAGGCCTGATATCATGTTTAGTGTGTGTTTATGTGCTAGATTTCAGTCAGAACCTAAGGAATGTCATTTAACTGCTCTTAAAAGAATCCTTAGGTATTTAAAATGTTATCCCAGTTTAGGCCTTTGGTACCCTAAAGATGCAAATTTTGAATTAATTGGGTATTCTGATTCTGATTATGCTGGGTGTAAGATTGATCGAAAGAGCACATCTGATAGCTGTCAGCTGTTGGGGAGATCATTAGTATCATGGTCATCTAGGAAGCAAAACTCAGTTGCTCTCTCAACAGCTGAAGCTGAATACGTGTCTGCAGGTAGTTGTTGTGCTCAATTATTATGGATGAAACAGACATTTTTAGATTATGGAATTAAATTTGATAAAGTGCCACTTCTGTGTGATAATGAAAGTGCCATTAAAATTGCTAATAATCCTGTTCAACATTCTAGAACTAAGCATATTGAAATACGGCACCATTTCATAAGAGATCATGTGGCAAAAGGAGATATTGATCTTAGTCATGTAAGAACAGATCTTCAACTAGCAGATATCTTCACCAAACCACTAGATGAATCCAGGTTTTGCTTTCTTAGAGGTGAACTAAATATTATAGATGTTTCAAATGCTAGTTGATAAAGTGATATTTTTATTAACTTCATCATACTATTGATTGCTTATCTTGATTAATGAAGTATAATATATTTTATTATTAAATATTTTCTCCCTTAGAGCTCTCTCCTGGTCGAAGTCACAGTATAGTGTTGTTTCTTGGTCATAGGGTTCTGGTCGTTTTGAAGTCTCACACTGACTGTCAGTATTCAACACTGACTGTCAGTCTCAGCACTTGATTTTATTGAACTGACATTCAGTGTACCATACTGACTGTCAGTTTTTAAAATTAAGTGACTAGATCTTGAGCATCGTGAGGTCGCTATGCTCTACTCCGGCGCCTTCCAGGTTCGTCACATTGCCGGCATGCGCCGCGATGTTGACCTGGCGCTGAAGATTCTTCGCCTCACTCTTCTTCCGATCACAGGTGACCGCGCCAGGGTCACCTACATCACTCTCCATGTTCTCATCTCGATCTTTCGAGAGGAGCCCTTCGACATCGCTGATCTCATCATTAGTGAGCTTCAGCACGTTCTTCTCTCTCCTCGTCGTCGCCTGGTGTATGCCCCATACATCATGGCACTACTGCTCCACATTCAAGCAGTAGACACCGCTCTTCCTCGCCCTCATCAGCTTTTGGCCTTCTTTCCCCCTGGCCAGGCTGATCGTCGCCTGGGCACTCGTCCTTCAGCTCCTAGTGCTCCCTCCTCAGCCTCTGATGATGATGAGGATTCTGAGGACGCGACTGCAGCTCCAGCTTCTGCCTCTGCTCCTGCCCCTTCTAGCAGCTCCCGCACAGCTTCCTCTCTTGCATCTCTGCAGGTGTCTCTTGACCAGGTCATTCAGACACAGCAGGTGATCCAGAGTACCTTGACAGCTCAGCAGGAGATCCTTCAGCAGATACTGCAGCGACTTCCAGCTCCTGATGCTGCGATGGCATCTGCTTCCCTTGCTCCTCGCAAGAGGGCACGGCCTGCAGTTTCTTCACCAGCATCATCTGCCGGCACCGCTCCAGTTCTAGCAGGACCTGCATCTCCCGCCGTCGTACCTTCCGCGTCTCCTACAGCTTCCGAAGGCACTGAGGTTCTAGGAGACTCAGATGACCAGGAGTAGATTAGGATTAGTTTCTCATGATTAGGCCTCCCTTTTTGTGCTTGATGCCAAAGGGGGAGAGATGGATGATGTTATGATATTTTGGATGAATATTTTTTGTGCTATGATTATGATATGTTTCTTTTCTATGAGATTTTTTTTTTTTTTTGATGCGATGATGCGATGTGATGAGATATCAATGTGCTCTGACGTGATTTATGGTTCTCTCTCTCTTATGCTATGATATGCTCTGATACATCTTGAGGGATGTGCACACTTTCAGGGGGAGATTTTTGCACAAAATCAGGGGGAGCATTAGTTGGTATTAGTTAGTTTATTAACTTGTTGTCATCAATCATCAAAAAGGGGGAGATTGTTGCATCTAGGCCTTTCATGCCTAACCCTGATGTGTTTTGATGGTTGATGATAATAAGTATTTTTGGACTAACTATGTGTTTGAGTTAGTGTTACAGATTTCAGACAACCGCACAAAAAGCGAGGGCTGGTGATCAAAATGTTGAAGTTCAATTTAAGTCGTTCAAAAGCATAAGAAGACGCAAAAAGAAATTGTTTTTGCTGGACTAAACTGATGCATCGAGGTATGTTGTAGTTCTAGGTTTACCGATCTCAGGGTGCATGAAGATCGATCGGTTTAAGGATTTTATTCTTAGTTTAAATCGTACTATAAAGAGGGGACGCAAGTTCTCTCTACATCTCCAATTATACCGAGAAAAATCTAGGTCAATGCACGCATATCATTATCTGTGGTTTTTCGACAATTTGTTTTGATATATTGAATTTTGTCAACAGTTGAGGTTTTTACTTCTTGAGAAAGATCTGAAAAGATCTAATTTTTGTTGCTGTTGTCAAAAATGTTCTTCTCGAAAATATCTTCAAAACAAAACTGAAATCATTTGAATCAGATCTCTGGATTTTGAGCTTTCTCTGTTTTTATCCAGACTGACTGTCAGTGTTGGTAACTGACTGTCAGTATGAATGTCAGTTAGTGCAAACTGACAAATCTCCAGAGAGCATGTTTTCCTGTCTCAGATTTTTTTTTGTACTAAACTGACTGTCAGTATGAGTATACTGACTGTCAGTGTGGGTTTCGATCACAGAGAGTTTTTGAGTTGGTTTTTATTCTGTTTTTCTCTGTGTTACTGAAACTGAGACTGACTGTCAGTTTGACACACTGACTGTCAGTTTGGGCAGTAAATTTTTGCTGTTATCTGCTTCAACGGTTATAAAGTTTTTAGCCGTTGCTTTTCACTGTTGATTTTGTGGATACTGACTGTCAGTCTTTGTAACTGACTGTCAGTATGGACTGTTTCTTTTTACCGTTTTAGTCCACAACGTTCGAGCTGTTTTGATCCTGTTTTTACTCTTTCTGGTGATACACTAGACTGACTGTCAGTTTGTGAAACTGACTGCCAGTCTTGGTTACTAATTTTCAGCTCGAGCACAAACGGCTCTTTTGACCACGAAGGCTATAAATAGAGGTGTTGAGCTGCTGTTTTAACACAAGCAAATACAGCAACATAGCCTTTCATACTTTCTCACTAGTGCTTCTTCGTTTTACTTAAAACTTGATCTTTTGATCGAGTCGTGAGAGTATTAGCCACATCGAGCATATTGTTCTTGCATTCCCATTTCTAGATATTTTCTCGGTGTGCATTGGAGGCCTAGAGTAGACCTTGCTTCTTATTACTCTTGGTGAGCGCCCTCACCTAGACGGTTCGGAGGCGGAAATCGCTGATCTCTCCAAATCGGAGATTGTCGGAGAGACGCGATAACTTGTAAAAGGCTTGGTGCTCGCCTTTCCGGAGGGGACAAGAAGCAACCTTAGTAGATAGTGTCCTGTGTGGATACTGAAGCTATACTGAAGGACTGAGTGCTTCAACGAGGACTAGTGGAGACTGGGCGTGTCTCCAATACCTCGAGATATATCGGTTTCAATCTCTTATCTTTTACTATTACTTGCTTTACCTTAATTTGAATTTCATTTGCAAAAACAAATTTTCAAAGTCTCCTATTCACCCCCACCCCCTCTAGTCGACATCCTGATCCAACACTTTCCACTCAGTCTCATCCAAGCAAGAGATAACTCCTCTTTGTTTGTATATCTGTGATAGTATTGACTAACGTACAAAGTTGATAAGCTCTCCTTCTGCCCTCCAATGTAAGTGACAAAAAAGATATCATGGATGGGCAAACGGAGGTGAATGGTGCACCAAATCACCCCCCACCCCCCCCCCCCCCCCCCCCCCCCCAAACCCAACCACTGACTCCAAAAAAAAAAAATGTCCTAACAGAATGACGAGCATTCTCCTACCTCCCACTGTGGTTCACTCATATCCAAACAGAGCAGAGTGTTGATGAACCATTCATGTATTTGTAAAATAGAATAAAGGAGCTGCTATGTATGGATTGTGAGACAATCTAATGGGATGTCCCTGCATCAAAGAGCCACAAGCCGACTAAATTCACTCAATTACATGCCTCTAAAGGCTCACATCCTTCCACCCACCACCAGTGCAAATTACACATGATCTTCCTCCAACCCAGTCCTTTTTTTGACAAAAAAAAAAGAGAAAAAAGGAATAAATTATAATCAAACTCAAAATTACATTAGTCCTAAAAGTACCAAAAAATACAAAGAGATATTTATGCTTTTTAACATATGTTTATCTAATTTTTACTTACTTTTGATTGTACCTAGACTACCATTTTTATTATACTTGTAACTTACTTTTGTTATATCAAAATTACGTTCATATAATATTAGTTATACTTTTTGTTATATTTTCCATTACCTTCACATAATGCTAGACTTACTTTTGTTATACTATGGTTATATCTGTATCTTATGAATTTCGTATGTGTACAAATCACTGTATAGACATCAAACAATTATTAAAAGCATTTATTTTTAAATTTTGGACCATAGAAGCTCATAATTTTGGATTTAACAGGACTTGTTCAAGTAGGTGAAAATATCAACTTCTTTTACAAAATACAGCTGACATGTATGAATATAATCTAAATATTACAATTTCTTTCGCTGACAATTTTAATTTAGTGAAATTATATAGGGTCAATTGTACACTTTCTACATGAGATCCATCTTCCCCAATTTCTTGTTTTAAATGTTCTTACACCATGTGCCTTGAAAAGGCAATTTCAGCATGTGGGTGCGCAAACATGTCAGATTGTTCTGCGCACAATTAAACTGAATATTCCCATCTTATAAAAGAATGCACATTCACCATCCGAAGTTCAAATTTAAGGATAATGTAAAGAACAAGATTGAATACTAGCATGTTGCCGCACATGACATGGTAAAAAGGCCAAATAACCATAGGGGGCATCGGGCTTGAAAGGACTGAGTTGGGACTTGGGAATTTGGAGTGGTAAGAGGCAGCACTTAACTTTGATCCAATGGCTGTTATGCCAAAGGTAATGAGCCTATTAGCTGAGAGCCTGAGACTTTTCTGCTGACGTGTCAGCAGGAAGATGATTTTGTTGCACCATTTAGAGATATAGATTAGGATTCAGTGATTCACAAAAGTTATATGAAACAGTAACTTCATTCCGCTCCACTTCACTCCTCAGCAGTTATTTTCGTTATTTTCTCTTGACTTCCCCCTTTCCCATCACTACTACTTCCACTAGGTATTTTTCCAATTTTACTGGATGTCTCTAAAGAATAAAACAGTATTTACTTCCACTAGTGCAAATTACAAAGAACAAAGAAGGATTATAGGGGTAAATTCATCCCAGAAACAAACGCATCAGTTCTTTGTCCACCACCAAGTAAGTTCTACACTCTTCTAGAAATGTTTGATTCTCTACCCAATTCTAGTCCACTACATCCCATGGTTTTACAAAATTTCATTGTCCAGCCTTGACTACAATCATCAATCTTTTCTAAAAAGTACCACATAAGTGAGCAAATAGGAGTATTAAAGATTTATAACTACAACAAGACAAAGGATAAGCAGTCAAGCTAAATAAGAAGGAACCAAAAAGAGTAATTTTTCCAATGTTTTAAAGCATTTCGAAGAGAGAGAGAAAAAAACAATCAAACAGATTTTCTCCAGAGATGATCACCATTAAACCAAATTATCCAGAACAAATCGAAGAAATTATCCACACAAATCCAAACTAATCCACAGTTAAGAAAAAAAAACCCAGATCCCAAACACCAACCTACAAAATTCCCACCTTTTCAAGCCACCAAATCCTCCAATACGCAGTCTCTAATTCCAAACAGAGCCAAATTCAGATCCAAACAGAAAATTTATCCAACAAAACTGCCAACAAAATTCAGTTCATCTGGAGCAAAACGAAACCTTATTCACATATAAACCAAATAAAAGCCCATTCTTTTAACAAGAACCAAATCCAAATGCGCCCAATTCGAATTCCACACCCAAAATATCCCCAATCCAATCACCCAATCGTACCAGCGAAAAAAATCCCCAATTTGCCAATTCGCCTCTGAACACGCACAATTCAATTACATACCCCTACAAATTCCAATAAAAAATCCCACCTTTACCAACCAAAATCCCCAAATCCGGAGACAAACGAATCCCATTAACCCAAACTCACACGCAAATCTATCAACACGAAACAGAGACCCACAAATCCCCAAATCAAATTAAGTACTAGACGAGTCAAGAACCGCACCCACCTGGTGGATGGGCGGGTACATGGAGTTGGTGCAGACGGGACACTCGAGCAGCTCGTGCACACTCGCTGCCGGCGGGCCACCACCTGCAACGGAGCCCCCTCCTCCCCCTCCCGCCGCGGCGCCGCCGGCGCCGCCATTGCCCTTGGGGTACGTCCTGCTCGCGCCGCTGCCGCCGCTTCCCCCGTGCCCTTGGTGGAGGGCGTGGTGGTGGTGGGAGTGGGGGTGGTCAGTGTCGTCCATGTCCATGGCAGTGTCGGGGATGGAGATGCACTCCACGCTGTCCACGTCCATGGTCCGCCGCCGTGCGCTCCCGCGGTGGTCACGGCGTGTTTGCGTTTGTGCTGGGGATTGGTCTAGAAACACGCAAACAATAAGGATGGCATCTTCTGTTAGTTGTTGTGTTGGTTTTTTTAGGTTGGTTTCTGTTGTTGCAAATGGTAGACTGTAAACATCGATGGCTCAGCATCATGACCCCTGGACACATACCTATGATAATGATAAATCATATATGGATAATGCTTAAATTATATGGTGAGTGGCAGAATTTTTTTATTAAATAATCATTTTTAAAAATAAAATTTAAAAGTGGATGGTAGACCAATTTATTTCCATAAACGGAGTATTACGATATTTAAGCTGGTGTCGAGACCTCCCACTCGCTACGGCAAATCTCGTGCGTGCTTGTCATGAATGTCTAAGATGTAGTCGCACGCGCATAGAATCGAATATCATGCACATTGCTCAAAGTATATAAAACAACAAGTATTTACGAGATACAGCATAGGGCCTTCAGGACATTAGTCGCAACCAAATACATAAGAGTCCACACGGCCAAATACTACAAGTTTATAAAAAATAGTTTTGACAATGTAACTGATGAAGATTATACACCTGATCTTGGTCGAAGATAGTCTAAGACCACAATTTGCTCTGAACAAAAACAAACATGTGTATTGGACCACAACCAACTTTGGTTGAAGGCATGCAAGCTGTGCGCTCAGGTGCAAACAAGCCTATTCGACCACGATCAGCTCTGGTTGAAGGCAGACAAGCTGCTCTTAGGCACAAACAAGTGTGTTCGACCACGACCTGCTCTGGTTAAGAATACTGAGATCTTTGATCGAAGTATTAGACCTTCAACCAGGGACACGTCAACACTCCACGTTCTTCACAACAAGGTAGTTCCAATAAAATAAGTTCCACGATAAAGTAGTTAGCGCGAGATTCTCCAAGAATCACCATTACAACTACATTGTGAAGGAAACTAGTAGCAATCGTCACATACAAACTGCTCTAGAGCAGTTCTTCAATAATCGACAAGCAATTATTGAAGAACTGTCGAACAATTCTTTAATAATTATTGAACAGTTTTCCAATAATTGTTGAGCAGTTATTGAAAAATTGTTGAGTAGTTCTTCAGCAATTGTCGAGCAGTTCTCCCACTAACTGGCATATGATAACTGCTTATTGACTACTATATAAAGAGAACATATTATGAAGATAGGGAAGAGGAAACTAGAAGACCACACAGAGAGAGATAAGAGTCAATTATTTCTCTTGACTAGATTCATTCTTGTAAACATTCAATCTCTTGAGTGATTACACACACAGGAAGTAGGGTTATTACTCATTTTTGAGGACCTGAACCGCATAAAAACTTTGTCTCTTGTGTAATTCATCTTTTGTTTTGAGCACCATACTTTGCTCTTATTTGCATTATCATTTTCGTAAGTTTGATGGTCATTGATTGATCGTCGACAACCGACACCGACTGTGGGGATCAAGAGTTGACTATTGAAGCAATCTTTCATCTCCTTTCCTCAGCAAGCTCAACCGATCACGTACTTTGGTAAAGAGTTATCTTGTTATTAGCTTGTTCTGGATTTCTAGCTTCAAGCTAATCCGAGAACTCTTACAAAAGATATGATAATGGGTTCGTCACCTTGTTTCAATGAAGAAAACGACTTTGAGCTTGATTTTGGTGGTCTTGAGGATGATTTCGACTTCTCCTTTGACGAGGATGAGATCATGCAGAAGCCAAATGATCTGATGTTGCCCAATGGTGACTCTGTGTAACATTTGGCAGGCATTGATCAAACTCAAACAACCACTACTGACTCTGATTAATAGTTAGTTGGAGTTGTAGATGGTACAATTTTGTTTCTTGTTTTTTAAGATGGAAATACTATCTACATCTGCAAGTTTCAATCATCAAGAGGTGGGTGCCATTGATGGAGATGATTCTAATCATCTGGCGGACTCATCAGATTGTCCCTCCGATGATCATCCCCATGTTGACCACAACCATGATGGTGGAAATATGGGAGAAACTTCTAGTTGACACACACCACCGTGCGCGATCACTAATAAGGTTGTAGGGGATTCATGACCACCTGTCAAACTAGAGACTCCTGTTGTAAGGGAAATTGGTTTGCCTCATACCCCTCTTTCTCCAGCGAGAGAAAATTGTTGGATCAGGATGTCGACTAGAGGGGGAGGGGGTGAATAGGAGACTTTGAAAATTTGTTTTTGCAAATGAAAATCCGAATTAAGGTAAAGCAAGTAATAGTAAAAGATAAGAGATTGAAACCGATATATCCCGAGGTATCGGAGACACGCCCAGTCTCCACTAGTCCTCGTTGAAGCACTCAGTCCTTGAGTATAGCTTCAGTATCCACACAGGACACTATCTACTAAGGTTGCTCCTTGTCCCCTCCGGAAAGGCGAGCACCAAGCCTTTTACAAGTTATCGCGTCTCTCCGACAATCTCCGATTTGGAGAGATCAGCGATTTCCGCCTCCGAACCGTCTAGGTGAGGGCGCTCACCAAGAGTAATAAGAAACAAGGTCTACTCTAGGCCTCCAATGCACACCGAGAAAATATCTAGAAATGGAAATGCAAGAACAATATGCTCGATGTGGCTAATACTCTCACGACTCGATCAAAAGATCAAGTTTTAAGTAAAACGAAGAAGCACTAGTGAGAAAGTATGAAAGGCTATGTTGCTGTATTTGCTTGTGTTAAAACAGCAGCTCAACACCTCTATTTATAGCCTTCGTGGTCAAAAGAGCCGTTTGTGCTCGAGCTGAAAATTAGTAACCAAGACTGACAGTCAGTTTCACAAACTGACAGTCAGTCTAGTGTATCACCAGAAAGAGTAAAAACAGGATCAAAACAGCTCGAACGTTGTGGACTAAAACGGTAAAAAGAAACAGTCCATACTGACAGTCAGTTACAAAGACTGACAGTCAGTGTCCACAAAATCAACAGTGAAAAGCAACGGCTAAAAACTTTATAACCGTTGAAGCAGATAACAGCAAAAATTTATTGCCCAAACTGACAGTCAGTGTGTCAAACTGACAGTCAGTCTCAGTTTCAGTAACACAGAGAAAAACAGAATAAAAACCAACTCAAAAACTCTCTGTGATCGAAACCCACACTGACAGTCAGTATACTCATACTGACAGTCAGTTTAGTACAAAAAATCTGAGACAGAAAAACATGCTCTCTGGAGATTTGTCAGTTTGCACTAACTGACATTAATACTGACAGTCAGTTACCAACACTGACAGTCAGTCTGGATAAAAACAGAGAAAGCTCAAAATCCAGAGATCTGATTCAAATGATTTCAGTTTTGTTTTGAAGATATTTTCGAGAAGAACATTTTTGACAACAGCAACAAAAATTAGATCTTTTCAGATCTTTCTCAAGAAGTAAAAACCTCAACTGTTGACAAAATTCAATATATCAAAACAAATTGTCGAAAAACCACAGATAATGATGATATGCGTGCATTGACCTAGATTTTTCTCGGTATAATTGGAGATGTAGAGAGAACTTGCGTCCCCTCTTTATAGTACGGTTTAAACTAAGAATAAAATCCTTAAACCGATCGATCTTCATGCACCCTGAGATCGGTAAACCTAGAACTACAACATACCTCGATGCATCAGTTTAGTCCAGCAAAAACAATTTCTTTTTGCGTCTTCTTATGCTTTTGAACGACTTAAATTGAACTTCAACATTTTGATCACCAGCCCTCGCTTTTTGTGCGGTTGTCTGAAATCTGTAACACTAACTCAAACACATAGTTAGTCCAAAAATACTTATTATCATCAACCATCAAAACACATCAGGGTTAGGCATGAAAGGCCTAGATGCAACAAAAATAAGCCTCCTCGACCAAATGATTCAGCTGATGGAATACGAGTAAGCTAACTAGAAGAATTTCAAAAATTTTTACTTGAATGCTGTAAGTATTAAACCATAAATTAGATTGTTACCAGCAGTGGAAGAAGAGTTGGTGAAGCGATTGAATGTGCACAAAGACGACTCGTGGATCGTCCTAATCAGCAGACGTAGATGATATTGACTGCTCGTGGATCGTCCTAATCAACGCAATAATTGCAGCAATGCCTCTATCAGTATCCACATGTTCCAGGATAGAACCTCATATGATGGTGTGCTAACACCTACACACATGACAAGGGTTTAGGGGCTGTCGCTTTAGAGGGGATGGCTGATAAGTGCTAAATTGGTAGCATTTTTATCCTAGATTTAGTATTGAAAACATGTAAAATCATGCTTAAAACTCCTTTGATGCGACATTTTATGCGTATTTTTTCATTATTTTTATAGATTGCTTTCACGGTTGTGTTCACTATGTTTCAATGATCAAACCTACCAAATTTGAGAAGATTTTGACCACATTTGGGCCCTATACGACCAAGAAACCAAACTGGACAAGCAAAAAGGCCCTGATCTAATATTCTTTGGACAAAAGACCTGGTCGAACACGTTTTGGCAGGAAACAACCTCATCCGTACACAGCTGGGCGAACTAGTGACCTGATCGAACACGAGCACGTAGTTGAAAAGAGTCCCGATCGAACACGAGCATGTGGTTGATAAGAGTCTTGATCGACCACGACAACGGTTTTGGCTGTTTGTTTGCGACACATGTCTTGCCCGGGTTGTGCCACGTGTCATTGGTCATGTTCGACTCTGTTTCACAAGCCTTTACCGGTCGAATTTGGTCGGTTTTGATCTGGACTAGTTGGATTTGGTCGATTTTGGTCAGTTTTGGCCAAGTTTGATTACAACTAGTTGAATCTGGTTGGTTTTGACTCAGATTCGTCTGTTCTCACGCTGTTTGAAGCTAGACTTTGTCGTCTGCACATCAAGGAGTTATTTTTGGGCACGTTTATCCATGTACTATAAATAGAGAAGTTTTTGGCTCAATTAAACATCTGTTTTCTTAGGTTTAGGAGCCGTTAGGGTTTAGTTTTAGTTTAGTTTTACATTAGTTTTCTTAGTAGAGCCCCCTTCTCTATTTTTATTGCTTTTGTAAGCCGGCAAGGACAGCAACTTCAATTCTCAACCAATCAAGTAAGTTTTTATTTAATTCTTATTGTTATTTCTGCATTATTATGATTTTTTGCGAGTAGATCCTTTATAGGGTTAGGGATGACCTAATCTGGAAGGTATGATTCTTTCTTAATCTTGATCTTAAGTTTTGGAGTTATTCCTGATGTTTTCTTCCTCTAAACCCTAAATTCTCGTTTCGGCAATAGATGTAACAGTTGAGCCTTAGCAAGAATTTAGAGGAGTTCCTGAGTCTTTAGCGCTTTGATGCGGGATCCTGAACAGGAGAGAGGCTCTCATCAAACATAATAGTGGAAACGATCCTCTAACCGTTGTACCAGCGATCGTACTGGTAACTTAATTTGTCTTGGAAACGATTGAAATTAACTTGCAATCCTCGAACCTTGGATAGAATTACGCCGAATGGTTATGGAACTCCCGAAACCCTAGGTTTCATTCCTGCTTTATAAATCCTAGATTTCATATTTGCTCTTTATTGTTTTAAACTCTAGATTGATAGATTTAGTAGTAGAATTAGTCATAGAAAAACAAACCCCCAACTTGTTTAGAGTTAATCAGTGATCCATTAAGCTAGAAAGACAAATACGCTTGTTTCTCGTGAAATTTGACCCTCAAGTGCTCAACGTTCAACCGTCTACTTGCGGTTATTATGCATCACACCATCTCAGGTGCGATCAAGTTTTTGGTGCCGTTGCCGGAGAACAATGGTAATTCATTTTTTTAGATTAATTTTCACTAATATAAGTCAGTCTCACTTCTCAATCTTGCTTCTGTTTTCCTTTTTCTTTGTTTTTTGTGCACAGCTAATTCCTGTAGGTTGGAAGTGCATCTGATACGATAAAAAACGAGCCGCATTGGACAATCAAACACTGGAGGAAGCCGAATCACCAAAGATGGGTGAACAAAAGAAATTGAGGGATTATGGAATCCCGTTCAGCATGGGGTTTCAATCAGGTATTCTTAAACTAGTAATGGAAACAAATAATTTTGAAATTAACCCTGCACTATTGAACCTGATACAACAAAATCAATTAAGTGGTTTTGCCACTGAAGATCCTTCGCTGCATCTCCATATTTTTCTTGAGCATTCTGATACTTTTAATTAATGGAGTTTCGCAGGATGCGCTACTACTACGTCTCTTTCCTTGCTCTCTTCGAGATAAGGCAAGAGTATGGTTGTACACTCTACCGCCCACTTCAATAGCAACGTGGGATGAACTCTCACATATTTTTCTCAATAAATTTTTTCCTCCATCTAAAATTGCATATATTCGAAACCAGATTGTTTGTTTTACTTAACAGGGAGGAGAATCACTCTACGAAGCATGGGAGTGGTACAAGGAACTTTTGAGGTCATGCCCACACCACGGCCTGGAAAAGTGTCTTGTAGTTCAAACATTTTATAATGCTTTGAATTACTCGGCACGGATGACTATTGACGCCACACCTGAAGTTGCACTCATGGACAAAAGTGTTGACGAAGCATATGATCTAATTGAAGGTATGACACAGAACTACATGCAATTGGGGAATGAACACACTGCATCAAGATTGATCCAACCGCAACACCACATCCCTCAACAATAGCAGTCGTACCAAACACCATGGCCATCATTTCAGCAGCAACAACAACAACAACAACCGTACTGGCCACCACATCAATGACAAAGTCAACCCGAACAATCCAACATCGAGCGCATGCTAGAAAATTTTCTAGCAAATCAAGAGAAGGAAAAGTTGCACTGAACCAGAAGATCAACTCCATCTCTACGCACATTCGCATGCTCGAGACTCAACTAGTGCAAATGGCCAATCCCGCACCAAGGATTTCTAACCCTCTTCCTTCTCAACCTATCAACCCTCATAATTATGAACATATTAATGTTATATCTTGTGTTGATACTATTGATTTCAATGGTGCAGGAACTTTTCAAAAAGAAAAGGTGCAACCAGAACCAATGAAGATGCCTACAAAGGATTTGACGCCGACGGTCGAACTTAAGCACGATGATCCACCTGCCCCGGCAAACAACCTCAGTAAGGATGAACAATCAAAAGAAACATAATCATGTAATAATGAGGTAACACATGTTTCTAAACTGACTCCATCTTTTTCAAGTTGTTACCTCCAATCTAATTTTAATGAAAAATCCCATGATATCTTGAAAAAACTGAATGTGACTGTGCCTTTTGCTAATCTTATAACTGAAATTCTTTCATATGGAAAATTCTTAAAAGAAATTCTTACAAATAAAAGGGATTTGGATGATTTAGAAACAGCCCAAATTGATATATGTGAGGGTACAATTGCTTTTCACATGGGGAATGAGAAAATGTTGTTTAAATTGCCTGATATTACTAACTGCCCTATGTATGAGGAGACCACATGCAGGATAGATCCTCTTGAAATTGTATTGCAGGGTAAACAAATTGGAGATGATTGCCTTGATGACAACACATAAATGAGCAATAAAAAGGATGATCATGCTACTACAAACACATCATCATTGCCCAATCAACTCTTAACTGTAAAAAATCATGACAATCCCTACGCGAACAAGGTACCAAATCTCACATCTCTTCCTTCCTCGGTGAAATATATGCTTCTTGATAGAGATAAACATAATCCTATGCTTGTAGATACCAATATAACTGATAAACTATCAAACACATTGATCAATACATTAACACTGCATCGCAAGACATTAGGATATTCTATTGATGATCTAATTGGAATTGAGCCTCAACATCGATTGAACCTAGCTACGATGAAAGCTGAAACATCTGAATTGCTAGACAATAGGCTTAGTTCTCCCTGATGAGAATTGTTAGCTGTTTTTTGGCCTCCATGGTCGCTCTAGCGCCCCATGGTTACACATGACTATGGTCGCGGTCCTCCCTATGGTCGCCGAAGGCCAGAAGGAAGAACGATTGGTAGTCCAAGGGCATTCTGGACATAACTAAAAAACCATACTTATTTCACGCAAATTCAAGATGCTGGTTATCGCGGGATCTTTATCTTAAGCTGTATCCTAGAACAGTATGGACACAGAGATAGTCCCTACGACCATCCATTCTAGCAGATACAAGAACCAATCTCAGTACCGTGGTCGCAGTACTATGCGAACACCCTTAAAACCTCACCCCATCATGATCCTTATGATTATCCCCGAGATAATCAAAAGTCCCTGACAAGGTAACCGTCGAAGGAAGTTAAGATGGTGAGGCAGTTCCACGGCGAACAAGTCAAGACTACCAAACCACCACGTACCCATGAACTATGGCAACTACCACAACCATAACCTTGCAGCTACCACTCTGGGGTAGTTAGGAGAGATAGTGGGGCGTGCCTCCAGGAGAACAACCGACGATCCCTTCGGCAAGAATAAAAGGGCTTTCAAGGGAAGGATTAGGGGACGGATGGATCGACGACAGAGAGAAGGCTAGGCTTAGCAAAGATAGGATTAGCTAACTACAAATTGTAATCACCTCTCTGTAACTCTTTTTCTCACATAGTCAATTACACTGGATGTAGGGCTATTATCCAGCTTAAAGGGGGCCCGAATCTGGATAATTCCTGCTCCCCGTGTCTTGGATTCATAGATACCTTGAATGTCTCAAGAATCTGTCTGATTGGCCTCATTTCCTCTTACTCCCTTTCTTGCATAAGATCGACAGAGAGACCCAAGGTTCCAATCGTCGACACTCCCACTGCACCAAACATTCAAAATCACTATTGGGAACCTCCATAAAGATCATGCTAGGGTCTATGTCGAGAGAGATGTTAAACCAACGCTTATCGGGAGGCAACCTGATGCTTTTTCTTTGTTTTAATTTTCTTTTCCTCTTTCTCTTTCTCTTTCTTTTTATTTTTTTATTTTTATTTTTTGTTTTTTAGGGCCAACCAAATTCAGATTACGACATTCAGGTCCACATCACATCATCTTCCAAAAAAAATTAAAATCACGATGGACTGGGCCTTACGCAATAGAAAAAAGTCTTCCCATATGGTGTCATAGAGCTTTGGGCGCATGATGGTACCAATTGCAAGGTAAACATGCAACGCATCAAGTTATACAATGTGGGAGACCAGGTAAGTGCACTGAACTCGGTCGATTCTTTCAGTTCTATATATTTTTGAATGGCCAAGAAGATGGAACGGGATGTTAAACCAGTGCTAGCCGAGAGGAAACTCAGTATACTAACATGTAGTTCTCTCTTTTATGAACACAGCGGCGTGAAAATCACTCAATTCTGACGTCGTTTGACCATCCAAAACCAATTTTTGGTAAACTAGGGCTGAAACTCTTGAAAAATAAAAATTCTCCAAATTGGCTGAATAGGGCACCACTACAGGCATGACCAGTGCTGGGCTCTGTTCGATTTCTCTCACAAAAAACCGTTTTTAACCCTGCCCAAGTCGAGCACGACCAGTGCCACACTTGGGTTACTTTTTCTCAAAAAACTAACGATTTTAAAACTTCCCGAGCCGGGCACAACCAATGCCACGACCAGTAACGAGTTCGAGACGATTTTTCACAAAATTTTTTTTGAGGTTTTTAAAACCCCTGTGATGAGCACAACCAGTGGCACGTCCCGTGCTAGTTTCGGCTGATCGATTCTCAAATAACACAAAATTTTTCTTTTTTCGGCCGAGGCAAGCACGGTCGGTGGCATGTCCCGTGCCCGTGGTTGTGGATTTGTCAGTGCGACCACTTGGCCGAAAAATCAAATTTCAAATCTTTCCCGAACAAAGCATGACTCGTGCCAGTGGTCGTGGCCTTGTCGATGCGACTAGTTGGTCGAAAGCGGAGTTTTTCGAACCGAGCACGATCCAAAACACGCCTTGTGCCTGAAAGGAGTATGCCCCGTGCTCGAAAACATGCCAAGCTCGGTTTCTCAATGGTATTCTTTTTAGACTTGATGCTGTTTGCTTTTCTTTGTATTTTTCTTATCCCAAACCATTACAACTCTTACCTACCACCCTATATATAGCCACCCATCTTCTCCAAACAGCAAAACACCATTGTTGAGCTCCTCAAACACCTCAAAACCTCCACAAACCTAGCCCTAGTTCTCCAAATCCAACCGTCCAAACTTCGATCCAAATGTGGATTCCAGCTCCTTGCGCCTCGACACTCCCAGATCTGAAGTTTTCTACTACAATGACGACTCCCCGACGCAACATCAAGAAGGTTACAAAGTGAAATGAGATTACAGGACTATGATGGATTCCAGGATGGACCACCTCACTAGCCGCATGGATTGCCTCTACGACTATCATGTACATGCAGGCCACATCCTCCCAGATAGCACATTTCTAAACGCACATACCCACTACGGGGACCATCTTCACACCCACTGACTTTCTCCACGATCTTATCCACCACCTACCTATCCATCCTATACTTCGCCATATTTTCTACCATTCTTCTCCACCAGCTTCCGACAAGTGATCTTCAAGGTACGCAAGTGTTTTTTTTTCTTTTTTGTTTCCTTTTGTTTTTCTTTGCAAGTTTTCACTTGCGACGCCTTGGACTGCACCATTGGAGTTGTGTGGACCACAACATCCTCTTTCACCACGACATCTTCCACAACATCTACCTCTAGACACCACGACCGCAAACAATAATTTGTATCTCTCTCCATACATTGAGGACAATGTCTAATTTAGCTTGGGGGTGTTCACTTAAATGTTTGCTTAGTCTTCTGCGAAGCATCATTCCACCATCATTCGATCATAAACTAAAAAAACTCTTTTATGTCACTTTTTATGCTTAAATTGCTAATTGCCCTTCTTTTTAAAAATAAAATAATAATAATAATAATAATAATAATAATAATAATAATAATAATAACGGTTGCTTAAGATGCGACTTTGTCTAGTCTCGTATAACGTATATGCAACCCGCTAGGGGGAGGCGGTGGTGAATCGTCAACTAGCTAGTGAAGGGAAGGTATATAGAGCATTGAGATTGCTTACAAGGGCTCGAGAAATCGACAAAGCTGCCTTTCTGTAAGTGCACTTAAGTAAGCGCCTTCAGCTATGTCTCCTCTAGCCGCGACGGAATGATCCAGTAAAAACATTCTGGCCAAGAGCATGAAAAAGTTGAAGAAAATAAAAAAAAGTGAATAAATAAAAAAACATAAATATAAGTGTTTTAATTTTTCTCTAAAAAGGGCAATCTAGCAAATTTTGTATAAATTGTAACATAACGAGTGTTTTCTTTGGCTATAGTTTATTCTAAATTCTATATGAAAGAAGATTGTCAAGATAATTTAATTGATTAAGCTCTCTCTTTTCTAAAGGTGAAATTTGATAATCTGAATATTTGCATTTGGAGAGTTTAAATTGCTTAGATCAATTGCCTTATATGCTTAGATGTGATGTGAATTACTAGAAGTTGTTTAGTGAAATCAGATTAATGAAGGCATCCCAATTTTTGGAAAAACTATTCACATTCTTTGCTTGAGGACAAGTAAAATGCTAGCTTGGGGGAATTTGATAAGTGCTAAATTGGTAGTATTTTTACTCTATATTTAGTATTGAAAACGTGCAAAATCGTGCTTAAACTTCCTTTGATGCGACATTTATGCGTAATTTTTCATTATTTTTACAAATTGCTTTCACGGTTGTGTTCACCATGTTCCAGGGATCAAACCTACCAAATTTGAGAAGATTTCGACCACATTTAGGCCCCATATGACCAAGACACCAAACTGGACAAGCAAAAAGGCCCTGATTGAATATTCTCCGGAAAAAAGACCTGGTCGAACACGTTTTGGCGGGAAACAACCTCATCCGTACACAGCTAGGCAAATCAATGACCTGTTCGAACACGAGCACTTGGTCGAAAAGAGTCCTGATCGAACACGAGCATGTGGTCGATAAGAGTCCTGATCGACCACGACAACAGTTTTGGCCATTCATTTGTGACACGTGTCTTGCTCGGATTGTGCCACGTGCCACTGGTCGTGTTCAACTTGGTTTCACAAGCCTTTACTGGTTGGATTTGGTCGGTTTTGATCTGGACTGGTCGGTTTGGTTGGTTTTGATCCGGAACTGGTCGGTTTTGGTCGATTTTGGCCGAGTTTGATTATAATTGGTCGAATCTGGTCAGTTTTGACTCAGATTCATTTGTTCTCACACCGTTTGAAGCCAGACTTTGTGGCCTACACGTCAAGGAGTTATTTTTGGGCACGTGTATCCATGTATTATAAATAGAGAAGCTTTTGGCTCAATTAAACATCTGTTTTCTTAGGTTTAGAAGCCGTTAGGGCTTAGTTTTAGTTTAGTTTTACTTTAGTTTTCTTAGTAGAGCCCCATTCTCTATTTTTATTGCTTTGTAAGCCGCAAGGACGGCAACTTCAATTCTCAACCAATAAAGTAAATTTTTATTTAATTTTTATTGTTATTTCTGCATTATTATGGCTTTTTACGAGTAGATCCCTTCTAGGGTTAGGGATGACATAATCCGGAAGATATGATTTTTCCTCGGTCTTGATCTAAAGTTTTGGAGTTATTTCTTGATGTTTTCTTTCTCTAAACCATAAATTCTCGTTTCGACAACAGACATAACAGTTAAGCCCTAGCAAGAATTTAGGAGAGTTCTTGAGTCCTTAGTGCTTTGACGCGGGATCCTATACAGGAAAGAGGCTCTTGCCAAACATAATAGTGGAAGCGAATCTTTGACCGTTGTACTAGTGATCGTACTGGCAACTTAATCTGTCTTGGATTCGCTGGCCGATCTCATGGTCGCATCTAGTTGAAGATATCTCTTTATAAGCCATTTATTAACGTATAAGGGACTTTCTAGCATGTTTCAGATCACTCGAGTGGCTATCAGTTTGTAACAAGCTTATGCATTTACATTAAAATGTTTATCCTTGCGACCAAGTGATCGCATATAGCCAAAGTTTCGCTTTTTAAGCCGTTTTATCACACATAAGAGACTAGTTTATATGTACTGGATCACCTATGCCATAGTTTATTTCCAATCCTGCGACCATAATACCACGCCCTCAGTATGTATGGTCGCAAGAGGGGGCTAGAGAAACATAACTATAGCATTAAGTTAGAAAACTAAGTACTTAACATGTTTTCAATCCTTACATTTTTTATTTTTTCAAATCATTGAAATTCCTGCTAACTGTATGTATTTCACTACTACAGAAGTGCATTCCACTAACCCATATTTTCTAACGGTTATAAACAATCTGGGAAAAATCCGATAGAATGGGAAATCAGCGGCGAAAAAGTGGCAATTTACTATCAGTTACACACTTGTCCAACGTTAGTGAAATGCAAATACTTTTTACTATCGGTCATTACTGTACAAACCGATATAATATATTAAATAGTACTACCGGTTTTCCACTTTTAACTGATAGTAAAATTGCGCACTTTATACTATCGGTTATTACTGTACCAACCGATATAATATATTAAAACAGTACTATCGGTTTTCCACTTTTAACTGATAGTAAAATTACTCACCTTATACTATCGGTTCGTACTGTACCAACCGATATAATATATTATATAGTACTATCGGTTTTTCTCGTGTAACTGATAGTGAAATTACTGACTTTTTACTATCGGTTATTATTGTACTAACCGATACAATATATGAACTAGTACTATCGGTTATATAAAACAAACCGATAGTAAAATGACTTCATATACACTAATGGTTATGACAGTGGGGACCTTATTTTACTATCGGTTTATTTTTTGAACCGATAGTAAAATTGGACAACTTAATTAGGTCGACCCCTGCTCTGCGCTCTACATGTTGGAATCATTTCAGCCGCGCACGACTCCAAGCTAGAGTGATCTGGAGAAGCTAGCTGAGAGGTTGATCATATTACCATCCCCCTGGGTATTGTCATCTTCTCATCACCTCTCTCTCTCTCTTGATCACTCTTTCACATGCACTCTCCCTCTCTCTCTCTACTTGCAATTCAGTAAACTAGATACATGTATCTCCAAACTAGCTAGAAGGCTAGGTTGGCTAGCTAGCTATAGCTCACTGAATTTAAGCAACTAGCTAGCTGGCTCTTCCAATTAATGCATGCATCAAGTTAATTAGGGTTTCATTTATACAAATCTATTTAATGTAATTAAACAGCTTATGTACACACATATGGCCTAGCTAATTATGTTTCATGCATATATGCATGCCCTGAGTCATTAACTATTTATTTGAATTTGTCAAATTTGTGAAATAATTGTAGATGGACCGAGATATTGGATGTATGGAATAAAACGTACTACTGTTGAGTATTTGGAGGGTGTGAATAGGTTTATTAAATTTGCTGAGCAAGAAAAGGCGAAGAAGGGAGAGAAAGATATGCATTGTCCTTGTATAGATTGTATGAACTTAAAAAGGTTCGGCAACTCTGATCAGATTAGGAGTAATTTGATTCGTCGTGGTTTTAACGCACGCTATACATGTTGGATATAGCATGGTGAAGATCTTGAGGAAACGAGCACCGCTACCACTCAGCAGCACCCGGAAGTGGATTGCAGTAATGATGATCATGATCAGAACATTGGTAATGTTCATTCAGAAGTCCATGTAGATGACGACAATTTAGACGAAATGTTACGTGATGTAGAAGAAGACTACAGCGAAAACTATTTAGCTAAATTTGAGAAATTAATTGTTGATTCTGAGAAGCCTTTGTTTCCCGGATGTGCAACATTTACAAAGTTGTCTTCTGTGTTGAGATTATATAACTTGAAGGCAAGCAACGGTTGGAGCGATAAGAGTTTCACGGCGCTATTGAATCTGTTAGCGGACATGCTTCCAGAGGGAAATGAGTTGCCAAGATCGGTTTACCAGGCCAAAAAACTATTGTGTCCGTTGGGAATGGAAATCGAAAGAATACATGCATGCCCAAATGATTGTGTTCTGTACCGTAACGAGTACGAGGATTTGCATGTTTGTCCAAGATGCGGTGCATCGCGGTATAAGCATGGGGACAGAATTTATCACAATGGATGTGATGAGGTAAAGAAAGGGCCTCCGGCCAAAACTGTGTGGTATTTGCCTGTGATTCCCAGATTGAAACGGCTGTTTGCAAATCCGAAAGATGCGAAGTACTTGCGTTGGCATGTTGAAGGTCGGAAACAAGACAGAAAACTAAGACATCCAGCTGATTCCATTCAATGGACAAACATTAACAGAACATTCGGTGAGTTTGGCGGCGAAGTGAGGAATATAAGGTTTGGGTTGAGTATGGATGGTATGAATCCACACGGAAATATGAGTAGTCGACATAGCACTTGGCTGGTTCTTTTATGCATCTACAATCTTCCTCCTTGGTTATGTATGAAGCGCAAGTACATCATGATGTCGTTACTAATTTCAGGACCCAGACAACCCGGGAATGATATT
Organism: Pharus latifolius; assembly: GCA_019359835.1. NCBI lineage: Eukaryota > Viridiplantae > Streptophyta > Magnoliopsida > Poales > Poaceae > Pharus > Pharus latifolius. The sequence continues at coordinate 71,218,163 of CM033323.1, forward strand.
GACGTGTTTCTATCACCGTTAGTCGAGGACTTACATAAATTGTGGAGCGAAGGGGTGCGGGCGTGGGATGCACATAAGCGAGAGAATTTCATGTTGCGGGTCATGATATTTTGCACCATAAATGATTTCCCGGCCTATGGAAATTTGTCGGGGTATAGTACGAAAGGAGGCAAGGCTTGTCCTATTTGCCTGGATGAAACTGAAAGCATGTGGTTATCGAACTGCAGAAAAACAGTGTACATGGGTCACCGCAGATTCCTTCCGATGCATCACGCCTACCGTAAGAAGAGGAAGTCATTCAATGGGAAGCCTGAGAAAGGATCAGCCCCAGTGTTTGTGACTGGTTAGGAGGTTTACTTGCGCGTGAAGGACATCAAAGTTGAGTTCGGTAAATGTTCTAAACCTCCAGGAAAAAATGTTTGGAAGAAGAGATCGATTCTTTGGGATCTGCCATATTGGGAGCACTTACAAGTTCGACATTGCATTGATGTCATGCACATAGAGAAAAATGTTTGTGACAGTTTGATTGGTTTGTTGTTGAACATTCCAGGAAAGACGAAAGATGGCATCAACGTTCGCCGTGACATGCTCGACATGGGCATAAAGACTGAGCTTGCACCGTTGGAGAAGGGAAAGCGGACATACCTCCCCCCGGCCTGCTATACTTTGTCAAAAAGAGAAAAAACAGAACTCTGTCAGTGCCTACATGGTGTCAAAGTTCCATGCGGGTATTCTGCGAACTTGAAAAAACTTGTGTCCATGAAAGACTTGAAACTGGTTGGTATGAAGTCCCATGATTGTCATGTACTGATGTCATAAATGCTTCCCATTGCTATCAGAGGCATTCTCCCAGTCAAAGCCAGAGAGACAATTACAAAGCTATGTTATTTCTTCAACACAATATTTGGCAAGGTACGTAAGCGTGTACTCCTAGCAAGTTAATTAGCTCCATTCGTGGAACTTGTCAGATTTTTTGGATCTGAATATTTGCTGCAACTGTGTCCTTGCAGGTAATTGATATGGATGGACTGGACGATTTGCAACGCGATGTGACTACCACTCTTTGTCAGCTGGAGATGTATTTCCCTCCATCCTTTTTTGATGTTATGGTCGATCTAATTGTTCACCTTGTCAGAGAAATTAAGTTTTGTGAACCCGTGTTCCTGCGCTACATGTATCCATTTGAGAGATTTATGGGTATCTTGAAGGGATATGTAAGGAATCGACATCGGCCTGAGGGCAGTATCATTGAAGATTATGCCGCCGAGGAGGTGATCGAATTTTGCACCAACTATATGGCCGGGGTTGACCCAATTGGCGTTCCTACATCCCGGCATGAGGGCAGGCTTCAGGGCATTGGAACGATTGGATTTAAAGCAGTCGTCCCCTCTAGTGATCTGTATGCAAAAGCCCATTTTTGGGTTTTACAGCACATGACGGGGGTGGAGCCATACATACACGAACACAAGGAAATGTTACGGAAACAAAATCCCTCGAAGCCAGAGATTTGGGTCACCAGAGAACATAATAGGAAGTTTGCTGGGTGGATCGAAAATAGAGTCCTGCAAGCTTCTGAGGGCGATGTAGATGAAGATGTTACATGGTTGGCCAGAGGGCCTAGATTTACTGTAGGGACTTAGCAGGGGTATGACATCAACGGCTATTCATTTTACACAAGAACTCAGGACGAGAAGAGTACTATGCAATGTAGTGGAGTGACACTACTTGCTATTTCGGAGGATGCCAGGGCAGTAAGGGCACTCGTCTCATATTACAGTGTTATTGAGGAAATATGGGAGCTCGATTATGTATTACTTAAGATTCCTCTGTTTCGATGCCAATGGGTCGAAATCCCTCGAGGTGTTAAAGTCGACAATTATGGGTTTACTCTCGTCGATCTCAGTAGAGTCGCACACAAAGATGATCCATTTATACTTGCTGAGCAAGCCACACAGGTGTTCTACATCGTTGACCCGGCCAACCCAAAGTTGCACGTTGTCCTTCACAGTAAGAGACGTATTGTTGGGGTCGAAGACGTTGTGGATGAAGAAGAGTACGATCAGTTCGACGAACTACCTCCATTTTTAGATGGAATCCTTCAATCTTTCCCTACCGAAGATATTGATGAAACAAGTTACCTGCGAGACGACCACGAAGAAGGATTATGGGTGGACAACCATTCTTGACTAATTTGCAATATGTAAGTGACGTATATTACTTGGATCTTTAATCGAAGAATTCTTCAAATCATTTTTCAAAAATTCTTTGGGAAAACATACGTGATGCATTGAGAATCATTTCTGCAAATTTTCATTTCAATTGGAGTATATACTTGATTTGAGCAATAATTGATTCTTTTCACAAATATATATGAAAACTGCCAATTTTCATTCCATGATTGGTTTTTATTGTTAATTTATTTCAAAATTATTGGAAGTCATTTGCATGGGGTTTCAGGTGTCTTCACAAGTGCAAAATGATGTACTGAGACCCATGTATAATTGTTCTCAGGAAATACCTTTAGATCAATTTAACAGTATTCTACTATCGGTTTCAACCTCCAAACCGATATGAAATTAACATATACTATCGGTTTATTGTCATAAAACCGATAGTAAAATACAATGCAAAATGATGTACTGAGATCCTCTGTAATTCTTCTAAGGGAAATTCTTTAGGGTCAATAACATTGTATTTTGCTATCGGTTATAACTGTGAAACCGATATGAAATTAAACTATACTATCGGTTTATCGTTCATAACCGATAGTGATTTATACTGTGTTTTGAGCCCCTGTTCTTAGTTTACTATCGGTTTAGTGTTTACAACCGATAGTGATTTATACTATGTTATGAGCCCCTGTTTCTTAGTTTACTATCAGTTTGGTATAATAAAACCAATAGTGAAAAGTTCCCATACTGAAAACCCTAACTTACATGTTTTTACTATCGGTTTTGTGGTTATGAACCGATAGTAAATATTCATTTATTAGGTTATAACCTTGCGCGATTTTCCCTCCAGTGCAACTGATCACATTCCAATTTCCAAATACTCGCGCGGAAAACCCTAGATTCGCCGACGTTCGCTTCTTCGCTCCTCTGCGCCACCATTGCCGATCAGAATCTGGTTCTCCACCGCCTCCGGCACTGCATTGCGCCACCACCTCCGGCCACTCCACGATCGACTGTAAGTGTTCTTGACCAAATCGCTCGCGTGTATTGCTTAATTTTGTATGCAATGGTTCATATCCCGTTCAATGGATTACAAATATAAACTTAGAGTAAAATTAATGAACTACAAACTTGATAGCTATGAGAATGACAGAATTGATGAAAATCACTAGCAATTTGTCATACAGTGTAGTCCACTATCGGTTTCTTATTTAGAACCAATAGTAAATACCTTAAACTGAATTTTCTGTTAATTATTTCCCATTTTCTAATTTTCATCTGAAATTTTGGTTTATTTACATTTTAACATACTTTATGTTCCTGCTGAGAGACTAGCATAGTTTGCACTGCTAATCTTATAGATTTTACTGAATTCAAACTTGATTACTATCGGTTTGACTTGGAAAACAGATAGGAAATAGTAGTGCCATCATAGTTTGCACTGCTAATTTGAATTTTCTGTGAATTACTTCCTATTTTCTAATGTTCATCTCAAATTTAGGTTCATTTAAATTTTAACAGACTTTATTTTCCTGCAGAGAGATTAGCATAGTTTGCACTGCTAATCTTTTAAATTTTCCTGAATACAAACCTTAGTACTATCGGTTTTCCTTTCAAAACCGATAGGAAATAGAGTATGTCTTAGTTTGCACTGCTCATCTGAATTTTCTGTGAATTACTTCCCATTTTCTAATGTTCATCTCAAATTTAGGTTCATTTAAATTTTAACAGACTTTATTTTCCTGCAGAGAGATTAGCATAGTTTGCACTGCTAATCTTTTAAATTTTCCTGAATACAAACCTTAGTACTATCGGTTTTCCTTTCAAAACCGATAGGAAATAGAGTATGTCTTAGTTTGCACTGCTCATCTGAATTTTCTGTGAATTACTTCCCATTTTCTAATGTTCATCTCAAATTTAGGTTCATTTAAATTTTAACAGACTTTATTTTCCTGCAGAGAGATTAGCATAGTTTGCACTGCTAATCTTTTAAATTTTCCTGAATACAAATCTTAGTACTATCGGTTTTCCTTTCAAAACCGATAGGAAATAGAGTATGTCTTAGTTTGCACTGCTCATCTGAATTTTCTGTGAATTACTTCCCATTTTCTAATGTTCATCTCAAATTTAGGTTCATTTAAATTTTAACAGACTTTATTTTCCTGCAGAGAGATTAGTATAGTTTGCACTGCTAATCTTTTAAATTTTCCTGAATACAAACCTTAGTACTATCGGTTTTCCTTTCAAAACCGATAGGAAATAGAGTATGTCTTAGTTTGCACTGCTCATCTGAATTTTCTGTTAATTACTTCCCATTTTCTAATGTTCATATGAAATTTTGGTTCATTTAAATTTCAACAGACTTTATGTTCATGCAGAGAGACTAGCGTAGGGCACAACAATTTTAGTTATGAATTTTGTCATGTACCTTTCTTCATATCAATTGATGGTTTGTTCATGGAATTTTAGGTAAAGCCATGTCGGCATCTTCCTCGGCTGATAGTAGTGATTCAGCGAGGGCGAACGTAGATGGCGCTGCCTCGTCCCAGCGTAAGAGGAAGGCGCGAGGCGCAACGATGTTGGGTCGTTTGGCCAAACGCGCGGATCTTTCCTGTAAGTTCAACCAGTTCAGGAGACCGATCGGGAAGAACGCCAGGCACTATGCTGCCTATGTTGGCTTGTTGGCGAAGGAAAGGGTGAAGATCACCGTCCAGAGCTTGGTTACACCATTGTATGCAGTAAGCAGTGGTGCATTAATTTTCTTGTTTCTGGTACGAAGGCCCTCAGCAAGAACAACAGGGCAATCCAGAGGAGGAACGACCACCCACACCGGCTCGGCTCTCGCGGCTATGCGGGGAAGGAGGAGCAGTAGAAGAAGGCTGAAGACGAGGCGTCGCATTTCGTCGACTCCCCTGACCTACCACTCTCCGAGATCCGCGATCAGCGATGCAAACGCTGGTGGCTGGCCAGAGGGACCGTGTCGGCCACGGGGACTGTGGCGTTCCCAAACCCCAGGGACGTCGAGGTCGTGCAGCAACTCGTAAGTTGGCTAACTATGATCACTAGTGTGCGCACAAGTTTGTATATATTTCTTCCTCACAATGGAGAGCTTTCAATGTAACAGATCTCTTGCTCGAAGGAGGCGACCGAGGGATTGTTCAGTCCCCATAGGGAGAATGACATCCTTACCCGGGCTCTAGGGAACAAGGAGCATCCAGGGCGGACGCGAACCGTGGGGGCTATGGTGCCATGGAAGGAAGGCTTCTCGGAGCCCGGGCAAAAGGCGAAGAAGGCTGGCAGCTGGAAGGAAAGGGAAGTGGAGCTATCTCAGAAGATACGGGCAGATGTGACTGCACAATTCGCGGACATGTTCGCTCAAATGAACGAGAAGTATGAACGCCTCAGCCGAGTTGTGCAGTCCAAGGGTTTAGATCTAGCTGCCGAGGTCGACGCTGCCAGGCCGAGTAGTGTTGGCTCGAAGGTTCACGTGGATCCGGTGGACCCGATCGAGGTATTGAACCTCTTGAGCTATATATGCAGTTCGGCTGATGCCACTCTCGTTACGTTAGAATTGTTTCGCTAACCTGTTATAATTGTTGCAAATTGCAGAAGCCGGAGAGCTGTAGCCTATCGATCAACATAGGCGACAAACCTATCGCGGTTGCAAACGGGGTCATATACCAGTCTTGGGAGGATGTCCGGATCCACTGCGTACCTCTGGAGCCTGGATTCGCAAAGGTACAGGTGGACATGGCCCTCCCGGGCTACAGCTCTTTTCCGTTGCCTGTCCCAACGGAAGAAATGCGGACAATTGGCGAGGCATTGGGCTCGTACATACAGTGGCCCAAGAAGGGTATTAGACTACAAGAGGTAAACCCTAGCCATTTTAGCTTACAACTCAGTTAATATACTCAATTTGCAAAATCTAATTTAAGCGTTTGTACTTAAAGTGGACGATGGATACCAGCTCACTTCCTGAGGACACCACCCCCGCCACAACGCATGAGCGTACTCCTTCGGCCCCCATGCCTCCTCCGACGGCCTCAAACCCTTCGCCATCAAATGAGGCCGGCGGCACCACACCCCAACCTTCGAAGGTATACACTCGTTCCCCGCCCAAAGGCAAGGGCAAGGCCAAAGGCAAGGCCAAACAAAGCCAGCCGGGTACGTTCAAGAACGGGTCCCCACTCGTGTCGGAGTACCTTCTGCGCAATATGAATCAAATAACCAGAAGTCTCCACGAGTGGTACCTAACCCGGTCTAGGCGCCACATCAACTTCTTGGTTCACTTCAGGCCAGCCCATTTTCACCGTGAGCCCGGGAGCATATCGGTGGCCCACGAGGATTTGTTCGACCTCCTCAACTGGCGGGAGCTTGATATGTCCATCATACGGACTGGAGTCCTGTGAGTTTGCTGTTGTCTGAAGTTATCACAGTTCGTTTCATAAATCTAATCACTTTTTGTATGCACTACGTACTAATGTCTACTTTGCATCCAGGTGCATGTATAGGCTGGCGTCGATGAGGACATGTGACAAGGTGGGTTTCCTCGACCCAGAGAAAATAAGCCTCACGATGCTAGAGCACGACCAAGCACATGCGGAGGAATACATATCAAGGGCACTACTAGCGCAGCAGGACCGAGAGTTTATCCTTGCGCCGTACCACCAAAGGTTAGTGCATTTCTTACTAATTTAACTCATTCTTGTATGTTACGCCTAACATATGTATGAAACGGTTCGCTTATATATGCAATGTAGGGGCCACTGGGTCCTCGCCGTCATTTGCCCATGGATGAATGAGGTCTATTACCTCGATTCGATGAGCGACAAGGTGGCGCATGTTTTCACCCTCACATGGCACATAGACGCGTAAGTAACATAGTTGTCTTAAATTTTTCTCTGACTAGCTAATTAATGATAACATATTAACCGGCAATGCTAAATTAAATACAGGGCTTTCAAAAATTATGCTAGTGCTGGAGGGAGGCATGACGCGTCGAAGGGCTTACTCATGATGAGTCTTTTAATTTAAGCTTAATTAGTTCTTTCGAGTTAATGTGGGTTTATGTCTTTGCATATGCAATTTTTCCAGTGCCATCAGCAACCACAATCGTGGGAATGTGGCTTCTATGTCATGAGATTCATGTATGACCTGATCAGGAGAAACTTTACCCAATTCCCTAAGGTAACCATTTTTCCTGACTTAAAGTCGAACTTTAATTGGATGTGACGTACGATCCTAACTTCATACACACATATATGCAGAGCGCCATGTTGAAAGAGCAATATGAGTTGCCTCAATTGAAGGAGCTGCGAACAATTTGAGCTCAATATGTCATGGAAGAAGTGGCTATCAACGATCGATAGTAACTGACTTGTGTTGATTGCTGTATTTGTGAATATATATTGAATGTGTTGATTGCTGTATTTGTGAATAAACTCAATATGTGAATAGATTCATTGATGTATTTGTGAATAAACTCGATCAATATGTGCATAAATTCAATCTGTCCAATGCTTGTGTATATTACTATATTAGTGTATTTGTGAACAAATTGATCAATATGTGAATATTGCTGAATATTTGTAAATATTGGTGTATTTGTGAATGATCCAATGTATCTTTGTATAGCTGTATGTATATGTGCATGATTCCAGTACTAACCGTGCCAGTACATAACCGATAGGAAAAACTAATATTACTATCGGTTATATACTACAATCGATAGAATAAATATTATATTACTATCAGTTCATATGCAACAACCGATAGAATAAAGTTTTCAGTACTAAACGTGTCTACAAATTACTATCGGTTATATACTACAACCGATAGAATAAATATTACAGTACTATCGGCTCATATGCAGAAACCGATAAAATAAAGTTTTCAGTACTAAACGTGTCTACAAATTACTATCGGTTATATAATATAACCGATAGAATAAAGTTTCCCGTACTAACTGTGTCCAGACAATACTATCGGTTTAGATAATACCCGATAGAAAAAAACATTAACATTACTATCGGTTTAGATCCTAGCCGATAGAAAAAGCCTAAACAATACTATCGGTTTATATGAGAGCCGATAGAAAAAACGTATATAATACTATCGGTTTAAATTCGAGCCGATAGAAGAAATAGTCGATAGCGATTAGTGAACGTTGGGAATGTAGATGTTTTACTAACGGTTTTTGAACCGATAGAAGTGTGCTACACCTCTACTATCGTGCCGACTACTATCGGTAAGAGAACCGATAGTAGAGTAGATTTTTAACCGATAGTGAAAAGCATTTCTGTAGTAGTGTTTGCAAGGTACAAAACTATGATAAGCAAAATATTTTCATTTCCATTGTTAAATTTAAAAAAATTTACAATGAAAGGGATACATCAAGCAAGGTCGAGGTCATGTAACAATCTATCTACTAAGGGCTTGATCTCGACCCTGGTTGCGTTCAGCTGCTCCTCGCCGCCAACAATTGCATCTCCCACCACTGGATTTAGATCTAAGTTTGGACCGTGGTGATACCTAAGCTTGGAGAGGATAGTAGAGACTATGGCACTGACATCAGTTCTTAGTCTCTCCCTGTACCTCATCGCAGATTCTGGGATGTTGGCGACTAGTGAGTCGGCTTGAGCCGCAACCAAATTGCAAGACTCTTCAAGAGATAAGTTAACCTTTTCAGTTTTAACAACTTCAGCTTCAATAGAGTCTGCAACCACCTTCAGTTTTCTGAAGGTATCCGCCTTGTAGTGGTCAACGACTTGATGGAGAGCGTCGAGGTCGAGTCCTCGTCGGATGAACTTCTCCTCAAGGCGCTCGTTCTCCCCCTGAAGGAAGCTGCACAATGCAGTCTTCTCCTTTAGGGATGCCAAGGCCTCAGCCAGCCCTCGCTGGCCGCCTTCCCAGCTTCGTCTCCCTATACGATCACGAGATCATTCCAAGTCACAAACACAAAAATAAAAATAAAAGATGGAGATTCAAAGAGTGAGAATCCTTACCTCGGAGACAGATGCTGACTGGGCCATAGAAGGACCTGTGACATTCACCTCCCTCTCAGACAGTGATAGAGATGCTGCAGAAGGAGAGGAAGTAGTCCAGTTTGTCCTGAACGAACCATTTAAGATTAGATAAATTCATTCCTAACTAAATGACTCAGCTTAGTTAGATAAAGAGACAAATCTTTACCTCAAGTAATGAGGAGCAATTTGTTTGGCCCTAGATGAGGCCTGAACCACAGTTGCAGTTAATGGCTGTGGGCTCGCAACCTTTTCCCTTCTGTCGTAATCACTTTGTACAGCCAAGGAAGAGGTCCTAATCAATCTCTTCGGTGATAGCCCACCAGAAGATCCAACATCATCGCAAGATCGCTTCCTTGAAGTTGCTAGACATTCAAGCGACTGCAAAAACCAAAGCGTTTAGAAAATCTATGCCCTAGAAGAAAAAACCTACACAAATCTACCAAAAGAGAATTACCTTTTGAGACGTCTGTGCAACACCATCCGCGCTGATCCCCTGTGGGTCCAATACCTCAACATTGCCTTCTGCAGCCAAACCCTCCTCTTCATCAAGTCGCTCCTGGATTGGGGATGCCATTGAAACAAAGAAGGAGGAAGGTTAAGAAGACAAAGAGTTTGAGACTTAGAGAATTTGCGAAATCTTGAGGATTCTACAGCGGGAGGATGGCTATTTATAGAATTCCAAAGATGATGTTTCGAGTTCTCGACCTATGGCACAGCGAAAAGCCCTCGAGATTTTCCCAAATGCCTGCTTGCTAACCGCTCCCCAAGGTTTGTCCTTGAGTTGTGTTGGAATTCATAGCGACCTAATACTGTGTGGGAATTCGAAGCGATGGAGTAGTATTTTAGAATTTGAAACGACACAACCATTATATTGGGCTTTTGTCATTTCAAATTCGAGGGCAAACTGACGAGAGATATTACTCGAGTTAAAATGTCCATATCTTTTTCTGGTTGAGCACAATGCTTCATGGTCGAACATACCTTTCTATGGTCGCAAAAGGTCAAGGAAAGAGATAATGGGGATAGTCCAAGGGTATTTTGAACATGGCCCATCAATAATATTTAATTCCCATAATTTTAACTATGGAAGTCTAGAGTTTCAACACTTATCATCACCAATTATGTGGTCTCATGTTATACCTGCGAGTACTATGGTGCGCAGAGACATATGCCTACTACCATATCCTATCGCAGAGACAAAACCTAATATCAATGCGTGTTTGCAAGAGGTGCGTGATCATAGTATTGAAGACTTGTATTACAATTCGAAGATTATGTATTATAAGTCACCACTCAAAATATGTTCCTTGATTGTTATGATTATTCCCGAGATAATCATAAGTCCCTGACAAGGTAACCTTCGAAGAAGGTAAAGATGGTGGGGCAGTTTCTACAACACCAGGTCAAAGAAGCTAAAAAGCCACGTAACCACGACCTACTGCAACCGCCAAATAACCATGACTCGCAGCAACCACCATGAAGCAGTTATAGGCGATCGTGAATCACGTCTTCAAGAGGACAACCGACGATCTCTTCGACAAGTATAAAAAGGCCTTTAGGGGAAGGATGACGAAAAAAAGGAGGGGATGACGACGAAAGAGCAAGATAGGAATAAACAATACATTCTCTTTTTAATCTTTATACTTATTCACAGTCACTACCACAGAAATGCTTTTTACTATCGGTTAAAAATCCACTCTACTATCGGTTCTCTTACCGATAGTGGTCGGCACGATAGTAGAGGGGCAACACACTTCTATCGGTTCAAAAACCGTTAGTAAAACATCTACATTCCCAACGTTCACTAATCGCTATCGACTATTTCTTCTATCGGCTCGGATTTAAACCGATAGTATTGTATACGTTTTTTTTTATCGGCTCATATATAAACCGATAGTATTGTGTAGGTTTTTTCTATCGGCTAGGATCTAAACCGATAGTAATATAAATATTTTTTTCTATCGGCTCTTATATAAACCGATAGTATTGTGTGGACACAGTTAGTACTGAAAACTTTATTTTATCGGTTGTTATATATAAACCGATAGTATTGTGTAGATACAGTTAGTACTGGAAACTTTATTCTATCGGTTGTTATATATGAACCGATAGTACTGAAGTGTTTATTCTATCGGTTATATTATATAACCGATAGTATTTTGTAGACACGTTTAGTACTGAAAACTTTATTCTATCGGTTTCAGCATATGAACCGATAGTACTGTAATATTTGTTCTATCGGTTGTAGTATATAACCAATAGTAATATTAGTTTTTCCTATCGATTATGTAGTGGCACAGTTAGTACTGGAATCATGCACATATACATACAGCAATACAGAGATACATTGGATCATTCACAAATACACCAATATTTACAAATATTCACCAATATTCACATATTGAATTTGTTCACAAATACACTAATACAGTAATATACACATGCATTGGACAGATTGAATTTATGCACATATTGATCGAGTTTATTCACGAATACATCAATGAATCTATTCACATATTGAGTTTATTCACAAATACAACAATCAACACATTCAATATATATTCACAAATACAGCAATCAACACAAGTCAGTTACTATCGATCGTTGATAGCTACTTCTTCCATGACATATTGAGCCCAAATTGTTCGCAGCTCTTTCAATTGAGGCAACTCATATTGCTCTTTCAACATGGCACTCTGCATATATGCGTGTATGAAGTTAGGATCGTACGTCACATCCAATTAAAGTTTGACTTTGAGTCAGGAAAAATGATTACCTTAGAGAATTGGGCAAAGTTTCTCCTGATCAGGTCATACATGAATCTCATGACATAGAAGCCACATTCCCACGATTGTGGCTGCTGATGGCACTGGAAAAATTGCATATGCAAAGACATAAACCCACATTAACTCGAAAGAACTAATTAAGCTTAAATTAAAAGACTCATCATGAGTACTTCCATCCGTATTAATTACCTCATATTCTTTCCAAGAAATTGTTGTGCCCTTCGACACGTCATGCCTCCCTCCAGCACTAGCATAATTTTTGAAAGCCTTGTATTTAATTTAGCATTGCCGGTTAATATGTTATCATAAATTAGCTAGTGAGAGAAAAATTTAAGACAACTATGTTACTTACGCGTCTATGTGCCATGTGAGGGTGAAAACATGCGCCACCTTGTCGCTCATCGAATCAAGGTAATAGACCTCATTCATCCATGGGCAAATGACAGCGAGGACCCAGTGGCCCCTACATTGCATATATAAGCGAACCGTTTCATACATATGTTAGGCGTAACATACAAGAATGAGTTAAATTAGTAGGAAATGCATTAACCTTTGGTGGTACGGCGCAAGGATGAACTATTGGTCCTGCTGCGCTAGTAGTGCCCTTGATATGTATTCCTCCGCATGTGCTTGGTCGTGCTCTAGCATCGTGAGGCTTATTTTCTCTGGGTCGAGGAAACCCACCTTGTCACATGTCCTCATCAACGCCAGCCTATACATGCACCTGGATGCAAAGTAGACATTAGTAAGTAGTGTATACAAAGTGATTAGATTTATGAAACGAACTCTGATAACTTCAGACAACAGCAAACTCACAGGACTCCAGTCCGTAGATGGACATATCAAGCTCCCGCCAGTTGAGGAGGTCGAACAAATCCTCGTGGGCCACCGATATGCTCCCGGGCTCACGGTGAAAATGGGCTGGCCTGAAGTGAACCAAGAAGTTGATGTGGCGCCTAGACTGGGTCAGGTACCACTCGTGGAGACTTTTGGTTATTTGATTCATATTGCGCAGAAGGTACTCCGACACGAGTGGGGACCCGTTCTTGAACGTACCCGGCTGGCTTTGTTTGGCCTTGCCCTTGCCTTTGGGCGGGGAGCGAGTGTATACCTTCGAAGGTTGGGGTGTGGTGCCGCCCGCCTCATTTGATGGCGAAGGGTTTGAGGCCGTCGGAGGAGGCATGGGGGCCGAAGGAGTTCGCTCATGCGTTGTGCCGGGGGTGGTGTCCTCAGGAAGTGAGCTGGTACCCATCGTCCACTTTAAGTACAAACGCATAAGTTAGATTTTGCAAATTGAGTATATTAAGTGAGTTGTAAGCTAGAATGGCTAGGTTTACCTCCTGTAGTCTAACACCCTTCTTGGGCCATTGTATGTACGAGCCCAATGCCTCGCCAATTGTCCGTATTTCATCCGTTGGGACGGGCAACGGAAAAGAGCTGTAGCCCGGGAGGGCCATGTCCACATGTACCTTTGCGAATCCAGGCTCCAGAGGTACGCAGTGGATCCAGGCATCCTCCCAAGACTGGTATACGACCCCGTTTGCAATCGCGACAGGTTTGTCGCCTATGTTGATCAATAGGCTACAGCTCTCCGGCTTCTGCAATTTGCAACAATTATAACAGGTTAGCGAAACAATTCTAACGTAACGGGAGTAGCATCAGCCAAACTGCATATATAGCTCAAGAGTTGCAATACCTCGATCAGGTCCACCAGATCCACGTGAACCTTCGAGCCGACACTACTCGGCCTGGCAGCGTCGACCTCGGCAGCTGGATCTAAACCCTTGGACTGCACAACTCGGCTGAGGCGTTCATATTTCTCGTTCATTTGAGCGAATTGTGCAGTCACATCTGCCCGTATCTTCTGAGATAGCTCCACTTCTCTTTCCTTCCAGCTGCCAGCCTTCTTCGCCTTTTGCCCGGGCTCCGAGAAGCCTTCCTTCCACTACTACAGAAATGCTTTTCACTATCGGTTAAAAATCCACTCTACTATCGGTTCTCTTACCGATAGTGGTCGGCACGATAGTAGAGGGCAGACACTTCTATCGGTTCAAAAACTGTTAGTAAAACATCTACAATCCCAACGTTCACTAATCGCTATCGACTATTTCTTCTATCGGCTCGGTTTTAAACCGATAGTATTGTATAAGTTTTTTCTATCGGCTCATATATAAACCGATAGTATTGTTTAGGCCTTTTGTATCGGCTAGGATCTAAACCGATAGTAATCTAAACATTTTTTTCTATCGGAACTTATATAAACCGATAGTATTGTTTAGGCCTTTTGTATCGGCTAGGATCTAAACCGATAATAATATAAACGTTTTTTTCTATCGGCTCTTATATAAACCGATAGTATTTTGTGGACACATTTAGTACAGGAAACTTTATTCTATCGGTTGTTACATATAAACCGATAGTATTGTGTAGACACAGTTAGTACTGGAAACTTTATTCTATCGGTTGTAGTATATAACCGATAGTACTGAAATATTTATTCTATCGGTTATATTATATAACCGATAGTATTTTGTAGACTCGTTTAGTTAGTACAGGAAACTTTATTCTATCGGTTTCTGAATATGAACCGATAGTATTGTTAGTTTTTCCTATCGGTTATGTAGTGGCACGGTTAGTACTAAATATTTACAAATATACATACAGCAATACAGAGATACATACAGCAATATACATACAGCAATACAGAGATACATTGGATCATTCACAAATACACCAATATTTACAAATATTCACCAATATTCACGTATTGAATTTGTTCACAAATACACTAATACAGTAATATACACATGCATTGGACAGACTGAATTTATGCACATATTGATCGAGTTTATTCACAAATACATCAATGAATCTATTCACATATATTCACAAATCATTGAATCAACACATTCAATATATATTCACAAATACAACAATCAACACAAGCCAGTTACTATCGATCGTTGATAGCTACTTCTTCCATGACATATTGAGCCCAAATTGTTCGCAGCTCCTTCAATTGAGGCAACTCATATTGCTCTTTCAACATGGTGCTCTGCATATATGCGTGTATGAAGTTAGGATCGTACGTCACATCCAATTAAAGTTCGACTTTGAGTCAGGAAAAATAGTTACCTTAGGGAATTGGGCAAAGTTTCTCTTGATCAGGTCATACATGAATCTCATGACATAGAAGCCACATTCCCACGATTGTGGCTGCTGATGGCACTGGAAAAATTGCATATGCAAAGACATAAACCCACATTAACTCGAAAGAACTAATTAAGCTTAAATTAAAAGACTCATCATGAGTACTTCCATCCGTATTAATTACCTCATATTCTTTCCAAGAAATTGTTGTGCCCTTCGACGCGTCATGCCTCCCTCCAGCACTAGCATAATTTTTGAAAGCCCTGTATTTAATTTAGCATTGCCGATTAATATCTTATCATTAATTAGCTAGTGAGAGAAAAATTTAAGACAACTATGTTACTTACGCGTCTATGTGCCATGTGAGGGTGAAAACATGCGCCACCTTGTCGCTCATCGAATCGAGGTAATAGACCTCATTCATCCATGGGCAAATGACGGCGAGGACCCAGTGGCCCCTACATTGCATATATAAGCGAACCGTTTCATACATATGTTAGGCGTAACATACAAGAATGAGTTAAATTAGTAGGAAATGCACTAACCTTTGGTGGTACGGCGCAAGGATGAACTCTCGGTCCTGCTGCGCTAGTAGTGCCCTTGATATGTATTCCTCCGCATGTGCTTGGTCGTGCTCTAGCATCGTGAGGCTTATTTTCTCTGGGTCGAGGAAACCCACCTTGTCACATGCCCTCATCGACGCCAGCCTATACATGCACCTGGATGCAAAGTAGACATTAATAAGTAGTGCATACAAAAAGTGATTAGATTTATGAAACGAACTGTGATAACTTCAGACAACAGCGCACTCACAGGACTCCAGTCCGTATGATGGACATATCAAGCTCCCGCCAGTTGAGGAGGTCGAACAAATCCTCGTGGGCCACCGATATGCTCCCGGGCTCACGGTGAAAATGGGCTGGCCTGAAGTGAACCAAGAAGTTGATGTGGCGCCTAGACCGGGTCAGGTACCACTCGTGGAGACTTCTGGTTATTTGATCCATATTGCGCAGAAGGTACTCCGACACGAGTAGGGACCCGTTCTTGAACGTACCCGGCTGGCTTTGTTTGGCCTTGCCCTTGCCTTTGGCCTTGCCCTTGCCTTTGGGCGGGGAGCGAGTGTATACGTTCGAAGGTTGGGGTGTGGTGCCGTCGGCCTCATTTGATGGCGAAGGGTTTGAGGCCATCGGACGAGGCATGGGGGCCGAAGGAGTTCGCTCATGCGTTGTGGCGGGGGTGGTGTCCTCAGGAAGTGTGCTGGTATCCATCGTCCACTTTAAGTACAAACGCTTAAATTAGATTTTGCAAATTAAGTATATTAACTGAGTTGTAAGCTAGAATGGCTAGGGTTTACCTCCTGTAGTCCAACACCCTTCTTGGGCCACTGTATGTACGAGCCCAATGCCTCGCCAATTGTCCGCATTTCGTCCGTTGGGACGGGCAACGGAAAAGAGCTGTAGCCCGGGAGGGCCATGTCCACCTGTACCTTTGCAAATCCAGGCTCCAGAGGTACGCAGTGGATCCGGACATCCTCCCAAGACTGGTATACGACCCCGTTTGCAACCGCAACAGGTTTGTCGCCTATGTTGATCAATAGGGTACAGCTCTCCGGCTTCTGCAATTTGCAACAATTATAACAGGTTAGCGAAACAATTCTAACGTAACGGGAGTGGCATCAGCCGAACTGCATATATAGCTCAAGAGTTGCAATACCTCGATCAGGTCCACCGGATCCACGTGAACCTTCGAGCCAACACTACTCGGCCTGGCAGCGTCGACCTCGGCAGCTGGATCTAAACCCTTGGACTGCACAACTCGGCTTAGGCGTTCATATTTCTCGTTCATTTGAGCGAACATGTCCGCGAATTGTGCAGTCACATCTGCCCGTATCTTCTGAGATAGCTCCACTTCCCTTTCCTTCCAGCTGCCAGGATTCTTCGCCTTTTGCCCGGGGTCCGAGAAGCCTTCCTTCCATGGCACCACAGCCCCCACGGTTCGCGTCCGCCCTGGATGCTCCTTGTTCCCTAGAGCCCGGGTAAGGATGTCGTTCTCCCTATGGGGACTGAACAATCCCTCGGTCGCCTCCTTCGAGCAAGAGATCTGTTACATTGAAAGCTCTCCATTGTGAGGAAGAAATATATACAAACTTGTGCGCACACTAGTGATCATAGTTAGCCAACTTACGAGTCGCTGCACGACCTCGACGTCCCTGGGGTTTGGGAACGCCACAGTCCCCGTGGCCGACACGGTCCCTCTGGCCAGCCACCAGCGCTTGCATCGCTGATCGCGGATCTCGGAGAGTGGTAGGTCAGGGGAGTTGACGAAATGCGACGCCTCGTCTTCACCCTTCTTCCACTGCTCCTCCTTCCCCGCATAGCCGCGAGAGCCGAGCCAGTGTGGGTGGTCGTTCCTCCTCTGGATTGCCCTGTTCTTCTCGCTGAGGGCCTTCGTACCAGAAACAAGAAAATTAATGCACCACTGCTTACTGCATACAATGGTGTAACCAAGCAAAGGAACCATTCATACCTTGAACTCAGGAGTCCCCTTCTGTTGGGCGAATTGCTCCCATACCTCCTCGGTTATGAAGGGGTACTTCTCGCATGGAGATTCGCCTTTAGCGAGGAAGGTACTGACGAGGACGCTCTTGAAGGTTTTCCACGTGTTGTTCATGGCCTTCAAGCAAGCTATCTTGGGACCATCGTCCGGGATGTTCCACTTGGCCTGTTTCAAATGGTGCATATAAGTAGGACTTACCTAATCTCTAGGATAAACCAAGGGAATGTGATTACTTAAGAGTTCAGTGATTTTGATTAATTTTACCTTCACTTCCGCCCACAGCCTATCCCTCTCGTCGGCCTTGACGTCCTTCCAGCTCTGGACGGTGATCTTCACCCTTTCCTTCGCCAACAAGCCAACATAGGCAGCATAGTGCCCGGCGTTCTTCCCGATCGGTCTCCCGAACTGGTTGAACTCACAGGAAAGATCCGCGCGTTTGGCCAAACGACCCAACATCGTTGCGCCTCGCGCCTTCCTCTTGCGCTGGGACGAGGCAGCGCCATCTACGTTCGCCCTCGCCGAATCACTAGTATCAGCCGAGGAAGATGCCGACATGGCTTTACCTAAAATACCATGAACAAACCATCCAATTGATATGAAGAAAGGTACATGACAAAGTAATTCACAGAATATTCAAATGAGCAGTGCAAACTAACAAATACTATATTTCCTATCGGTTTTGAAAGGAAAACCGATAGTACTAAGGTCTATATTCAGGAAAATTTAAAAGAGTAGCAGTGCAAACTATGCTAATCCCTCTGCTGGAAAATAAAGTCTATTAAAATTTAAATGAACCTAAATTTGCAGTTGTCATATATATTTGTGAAAAGAATCAATTATTGCTCAAATCAAGTATATACTCCAATTGAAATGAAAATTTGCAGAAATGATTCTCAATGCATCACGTATGTTTTCCCAAAGAATTTTTGAAAAATGATTTGAACATTCTTCGATCCAAGTAATATACGTCACTTACATATTGCAAATTAGTCAAGAATGGTTGTCCACCCATAATCCTTCTTCGTGGTCGTCTCGCAGGTAACTTGTTTCGTCAATATCTTCGGTAGGGACAGATTGAAGGATTCCATCTAAAAATGGAGGTAGTTCATCGAACTGATCGTACTCTTCTTCATCCACAACGTCTTCGACCCCAACAATACGTCTCTTACTGTGAAGGACAACGTGCAACTTTGGGTTGGCCGGGTCAACGATGTAGAACACCTGTGTGGCTTGCTCAGCAAGTATAAATGGATCATCTTTGTGTGCGACTCTACTGAGATCGACTAGAGTAAACCCATAATTGTCGACTTTAACACCTCGAGGGATTTCGACCCATTGGCATCGAAACAGAGGAATCTTAAGTAATACATAATCGAGCTCCCATATTTCCTCAATAACACCGTAATATGAGTTGAGTGCTCTTACTGCCCTGGCATCCTCCGAAATAGCAAGTAGTGTCCTCCACTACATTGCATAGCACTCTTCTCGTCCTGAGTTTTTGTGTAAAATGAATAGCCGTTGATGTCATACCCCTGCCAAGTCCCTACAGTAAATCTAGGCCCTCTGGCCAACCATGTAACATCTTCATCTACATCGCCCTCAGAAGCTTGCAGGACTCTATTTTCGATCCACCCAGCAAACTTCCTATTATGTTCTCTGGTGACCCAAATCTCTGGCTTCGAGGGATTCTGTTTCCATAACATTTCCTTGTGCTCGTGTATGTATGGCTCCACCCCCGTCATGTGTTGTAAGACCCAAAAATGGGCTTTTGCATACAGATCACTAGAGGGGACGACTGCTTTAAATCCAATCGTTCCAATGCCCTGAAGCCTGCCCACATGCCGAGATGTAGGAGCGCCAATTGGGTCAACCCCGACCATATAGTTGGTGCAAAATTCGATCACCTCCTGGCGGCATAACCTTCAATGATACTGCCCTCAGGCCGATGTCGATTCCTTACATATCCCTTCAAGATACCCATAAATCTCTCAAATGGATACATGTAGCGCAGGAACATGGGTCCACAAAACTTAATTTCTCTGACAAGGTGAACAATTAGATGGACCATAACATCAAAAAAGGATGGAGGGAAATACATCTCCAGCTGACAAAGAGTGGTAGTCACATCGTGTTGCCAATCGTCCAATCCATCCATATCAATTACCTGCAAGGACACAGTTGCAGCAAATATTCAGATCCCAAAAATCTGACAAGTTCCACGAATGGAGCTAATTAACTTGCTAGGAGTACACGCTTACGTACCTTGCCAGATATTGTGTTGAAGAAATAACATAGCTTTGTAATTGTCTCTCTGACTTTGACTGGGAGAATGCCTCTGATAGCAATGGGAAGCATTTGTGACATCAGTACATGACAATCATGGGACTTCATACCAACCAGTTTCAAGTCTTTCATGGACACAAGTTTTTTCAAGTTCGCAGAATACCCGCATGGAACTTTGACACCATGTAGGCACTGACAGAGTTCTGTTTTTTCTCTTTTTGACAAAGTATAGCAGGCCGGGGGGAGGTATGTCCGCTTTCCCTTCTCCAACGGTGCAAGCTCAGTCCTTATGCCCATGTCGAGCATGTCACGGCGAACGTTGATGCCATCTTTCGTCTTTCCTGGAATGTTCAACAACAAACCAATCAAACTGTCACAAACATTTTTCTCTACGTGCATGACATCAATGCAATGTCGAACTTGTAAGTGCTCCCAATATGGCAGATCCCAAAGAATCGATCTCTTCTTCCAAACATTTTTTCCTGGAGGTTTCGAACATTTACCGAACTCAACTTTGATGTCCTTCACGCGCAAGTAAAGCTCCTTACCAGTCACAAACACTGGGGCTGATCCTTTCTCAGGCTTCCCATTGAATGACTTCCTCTTCTTACGGTAGGCGTGATGCATCGGAAGGAATCTGCGATGACCCATGTACACTGTTTTTCTGCAGTTCGATAACCACATGCTTTCAGTTTCATCCAGGCAAATAGGACAAGTCTTGACTCCTTTCGTACTATACCCCGACAAATTTCCATAGGCCGGGAAATCATTTATGGTACAAAATATCATGGCCCGTAACATGAAATTCTCTCGCTTATGTGCATCCCACACCCGCACCCCTTCGCTCCACAATTTTTGTAAGTTCTCGACTAACGGTGATAGAAACACGTCAATATCATTCCCGGGTTGTCTGGGTCCTGAAATTAGTAACGATATCATGATGTACTTACGCTTCATACATAACCAAGGAGGAAGATTGTAGATGCATAAAAGAACCGGCCAAGTGCTATGTCGACTGCTCATATTTCCGTGTGGATTCATACCATCCGTACTCAGCCCAAACCTTATATTCCTCACTTCGCCGCCAAACTCACCGAATGTTCTGTTAATGTTTCTCCATTGAATGGAATCAGCTGGATGTCTTAGTTTTCCGTCTTGTTTCCGACCTTCAACATGCCAACGCAAGTACTTCGCATCTTTCGGATTTGCAAACAGCCGTTTCAATCTGGGAATCACTGGCAAATACCACACAGTTTTGGCCGGAAGCCCTTTCTTTACCTCATCACATCCATTGTGATAAATTCTGTCCTCATGCTTATACCGCGATGCACCGCATCTTGGACAAACATGCAAATCCTCGTACTCGTTACGGTACAGAACACAATCATTTGGGCATGCATGTATTCTTTCGATTTCCATTCCCAACGGACACAATAGTTTTTTTGGCCTGGTAAACCGATCTTGGCAACTCATTTCCCTCTGGAAGCATGTCCGCTAACAGATCCAATAGCGCCGTGAAACTCTTATCGCTCCAACCGTTGCTTGCCTTCAAGTTATATAATCTCAACACAGAAGACAACTTTGTAAATGTTTCACATCCGGGGAACAAAGGCTTCTCAGAATCAACAATTAATTTCTGAAATTTAGCTAAATCGTTTTCGCTGTAGTCCTCTTCTACATCACGTAACATTTCATCTAAATTGTCGTCATCTACATGGACTTCCGAATGAACATTATCAATGTTTTGATCATGATCATCATTACTGCAATCCACTTCCGGGTGCTGCTGAGTGGTAGCGGTAGTGCTTGTTTCCTCAAGATCTTCACCTTGCCATATCCAACGGGTATAGCGTGCGTTAAAACCACGACGAATCAAATGACTCCTAATCTGATCAGAGTTGCCGAACCTTTTTAAGTTCATACAATCTATACAAGGACAATGCATATCTTTCTCTCCCTTCTTCGCCTTCTCTTGCTCAGCAAATTTAATAAATCCATTCACACCCTCCAAATACTCAATAGTAGTACGTTTTATTCCATACATCCAATATTCTCGGTCCATCTACAATTATTTCACAAAATTGACAAATTCAAATAAATAATTAATGACTCAGGGCATGCATATATGAATGAAACATAATTAGCTAGGCCATATGTGTGTACATGAGCTGTTTAATTACATTAAATGGATTTGTATATATGAAACCCTAATTAACTTGATGCATGCATTAATTGGAAGAGGCAGCTAGCTAGCTGCTTAAATTCAGCAAGCTATAGCTAGCTAGCCAACCCAGCCTTCTAGCTAGCTTGGAGATACATGTATCTAGTTTAATGAATTGCAAGTAGAGAGAGAGAGGGAGAGTGTGAAAGAGTGATCGAGAGAGAGAGAGAGGTGATGAGAAGATGACAATACCGAGGGGGATGGAAATATGATCAACCTCTGAGCTAGCTTCTCCAGATCACTCTAGCTTGGAGTTGTGCGCGGCTGAAATGATTCCAACATGTAGAGCGCAGAGCAGGGGTCGACCTAATTAAGTTGTCCAATTTTACTATCGGTTCAACAACACTAACCGATAGTAAAATAAGGTCCCCACTGTCATAACCATTAGTGTATATGAAGTCATTTTACTATCGGTTTGTGTTGTTGAACCGATAGTAATATTTCATATATTGTATCGGTTAGTACAGTAATAACCGATAGTAAAAAATCAGTAATTTCACTATCAGTTACCCGAGAAAAACCGATAGTACTATTCAATATATTATATCGGTTAATTCAGTAAGAACCGATAGTATAAAGTGAGTAATTTTACTATCTGTTACGAACGAAAAACCGATAGTACTATTGTAATATATTATATCGGTTGGCACAGTAGTAACCGATAGTAAAAAGTCAGTTATTTCACTATCGGTTATTACTGTACAAACCGATAGTAAAAATGGAAAACCGATAGTACTATTGAAAATATTATATCGGTTTGTACAGTAATAACCGATAGTATAAAGTTCGCAATTTTACTATCAGTTACAAAAGGAAAACCGATAGTACTATTTAATATATTATATCAGTTTGTACAGTAATGACCGATAGTAAAAAGTATTTGTATTTCACTAACGTTGGATTAGTGTGTAACCGATAGTAAAATAATGGTTTTCCGCCGCTGTCGTCCTATTCTATCGGATTTTTCCTAGATTGCTTACAACCGTTAGAAAATAAGGGTTAGTGGAATGCACTTCTGTAGTAGTGTTCCATGGCACCACAGCCCCCATGGTTCGCGTCCGCCCTGGATACTCCTTGTTCCCTAGAGCCCGGGTAAGGATGTCGTTCTCCCTATGGGGACTGAACAATCCCTCGGTCGCCTCCTTCGAGCAAGAGATCTGTTACATTGAAAGCTCTCCATTGTGAGGAAGAAATATATACAAACTTGTGCGCACACTAGTGATCATAGTTAGCCAACTTACGAGTCGCTGCACGACCTCGACGTCCCTGGGGTTTGGGAACACCACAGTCCCCGTGGCCGACACGGTCCCTCTGGCCAGCCACTAGCGCTTGCATCGCTGATCGCGGATCTCGGAGAGTGGTAGGTCAGGGGAGTCGACGAAATTCGACGCCTCGTCTTCACCCTTCTTCCACTGCTCCTCCTTCCCCGCATAGCCGCGAGAGCCGAGCCGGTGTGGGTGGTCGTTCCTCCTCTGGATTGCCTTGTTCTTCTCGCTGAGGGCCTTCATACCAGAAACAAGAAAATTAATGCACCGCTGCTTACTGCATACAATGGTGTAACCAAGCAAAGGAACCATACATACCTTGAACTCAGGAGTCCCCTTCTGTTGGGCGAATTGCTCTCATACCTCCTCCGTTATGAAGGGGTACTTCTCGCATGGAGATTCGCCTTTAGCGAGGAAGGTACTGACGAGGACGCTCTTGAAGGTTTTCTACGTGTTGTTCATGTCCTTCAAGCAAGCTATCTTGGGACCATCGTCGGGGATGTTCCACTTGGCCTGTTTCAAATGGTGCATATAAGTAGGACTTACCTAATCTCTGGGATAAACCAAGGGAATGTGATTAATTACTCAAGAGTTCAGTGATTTTGATTAATTTTACCTTCACTTCCGCCCACAGCCTATCCCTCTCGTCGACCTTGACGTCCTTCCAGCTCTGGACGGTGATCTTCACCCTTTCCTTCGCCAACAAGCCAACATAGGCAACATAGTGGCCGGCGTTCTTCCCGATCGGTCTCCCGAACTGGTTGAACTCACATGAAAGATCCGCGCGTTTGGCCAAACGACCCAACATCGTCGAGCCTCGCGCCTTCCTCTTACGCTGGGACGAGGTAGCGCCATCTACGTTCGCCCTCGCCGAATCACTACTATCAACCGAGGAAGATGCCGACATGGCTTTACCTAAAATTTCATGAACAAACCATCAATTGATATGAAGAAAGGTACATGACAAAGTTCATAACTAAAAATTGTTGTGCCCTGCGCTAGTCTCTCTGCATGAACATAAAGTCTGTTGAAATTTAAATGAACCAAAATTTCAGATGAACATTAGAAAATGGGAAGTAATTAACAGAAAATTCAGATTAGCAGTGCAAACTAAGACATACTCTATTTCCTATCGGTTTTGAAAGGACAACCGATAGTACTCAAGTTTGTATTCAGGAAAATTTAAAAGATTAGCAGTGCAAACTATGCTAATCTCTCTGCAGGAAAATAAAGTCTGTTAAAATTTAAATGAACCTAAATTTCAGATGAACATTAGAAAATGGGAAGTAATTCACAGAAAATTCAAATTAGCAGTGCAAACTATGATATACTCTATTTCCTATCGGTTTTCCAAGTCAAACCGATAGTAATCTAGTTTGTATTCAGTAAAATCTATAAGATTAGCAGTGCAAACTATGCTAGTATCTCAGCAGGAATATAAAGTATGTTAAAATGTAAATGAACCAAAATTTCAGATGAAAATTAGAAAATGGGAAATAATTAACAGAAAATTCAGTTTAAGGTATTTACTATCGGTTCTAAATAAGAAACCGATAGTGGACTACACTGTACGACAAATTGCTAGTGGTTTTCATCAATTCTGTCATTCTCATAGCTATCAAGTTTGTAGTTCATTAATTTTACTCTAGGTTTATATTTGTAATCCATTGAACGGGATATTGTCGACGATTCGGACTCGGGGTCCTCAGCCGAACTTATGCAAAATTTGTAATTGTGAGACCTTTCAAGATGACCCTCCGGGAAGGTATGCCGAACAATGGTGAACAAGAGTACAGAGAGATTTATACAGGTTCGGGCCCTCGATGGTGGGAGTAAAAGCCCTACGTCCTGTTGGGATTTCACTATATGAGATAAAACTTTACAAACTAGCCGGGAGAAACCTTCACAGGCGAAAGTTTCCCCTATATAAGTGTACAAAAAGAAGCTATAGGAGACTTGTAAGTGTTGTCTAATCTAAGCCGTAAACTTGGCTGTTTGAGTGATCGAGATATCTCACTTATCTTAGGAGTTTTGTTCTTCCAAATGTCTTGGATCCCCTGTTTGATGTATTTTGCCACCTTTTTATATTGGTCGAAAGGGTGCCATATGAAGAAAACTGCATCAAACGGTTGGATGCGGTTTCTGGAGAACCGCTGTTAACTTCCACGGAGGTTATTAACACGTGTTAATTATGAATAACCGTATATAATAACCTCTGACGGTTGGTCTTCAACGTGGAGGAATCCTCGGGATGCTTGGAATATCCTGACATAAGGATAACCGAATAAACTCCAAGTACCCTGGTCGAGAACGTTCTGACCGCGGAATGTGGGCTGACCGCACAACATCTCAAATATCCAGTCCAGTCCGCGTATAACATACGAACTTCTGACCGCGCAAGGCTGTCGGCCTGATCGCATGAAACCCGCGACCTGATCGCGTAAAGCTTGCGACCTCATGGTGATGCCCCTCAGAAATAGCTTGAGTTCGCATCGCCAGATACATGTCTGGTTCGAACTTGTCTTGAACCAAAAGTTTATTAGAAGTGACCCGGGTGTCAATCCTCGTCAGCTAGCCCCCAAATTCGAAGAAAAACGAAGAGACGTGTTTATTTCGAATTTTAAAACTACGCATTGGATTTTTAACCCGACTCTTCAATTTTTCCACTTAGTGGCGCACTAAGTGAAAACGGTTGGTTTCCCAAGACGGGTTCTGACATTACGTGACGGGCAATGATAGCGCCGTAGAATTGTTTTTATCTCGAGGTAAAATTGTAAATGCTTTGACGAAACCCGAGGCGCCTGGAATGCAAACCGTCATCCAGGCGGCTATAAATACTAGGCTCTTGGATTTGTAAAACTCCACAATTTCCCTCCACGCCTAAGTCCTTTTCTTGTTATCCTGCCTCCTTCTTTTTCACATACTTCTCCCAATGGCAGATCACGATATCATCGAGATTGAGAGTGATGAAGGGGAAATTGTCGAACAAAGGCCTCAAACGATTGAAGTCCAGTCTCCCTTAAGGAAGAAACCCAAGGTTGACGAAGGATCTTCCAGTGGAACAAAGGTGAAGAATGTAGCAAGTTTCTTTCTTCCTTCAGTTCCTTTGACCCTCCCCGTTCATGCCTTCCGGCAAGTTAGACCTTTATCCTTAGAGAAAGATCCCATCACATCCAATTCTCCCATTCTTTTGGGTGATCAACATCCTGTTCGGCAAGCGGTGACTATCCCTCGATCAGATGATTGCCATATCGGGTTGGCGAAGCAATCTTCTGATGGGAAGGTCGCTCTTCCACCATATGATGATCTTCCTCCCAAGATGGGTGTATTAACGGGTTATGCACCGGGACAGGTAACAATTCTTCTCCCCTTTTGCTGATAATTTTAGTTAGTATGACTAACTTTTTGCAAAATGCAGGAGGTAGGGGGCTCCAGCGATCAGTCTTCTGCTGCTCCATCTTTTCCTTCCGGACAGACTCTTCTGGAAGAGAAGAATGCCCTGGAGAAGAAGACCGAGGAGATGGCCTCGAAGATTCTGCGTCTAGCAGAATGTCTTGATCAATCCCGAGAAGAGGCGCACCATTCTCGTCGAGAGAGGGACTTCGCTCAGCAACAGCGAGAACTCTCTGACTTGATTAGGGACAATAGTGCGTCTGTTGTTAGGGACGATATAGATAAACTTAGGGTAGTTGCTAGTTCCCTGGGGGTTGCCAGTGTAAATCCTACTGACAACAACATGTCCCTTGGGGAACTTTGTAAACTTCTTTCGGAGCAAGTCGATGTTTTGATCGACTGCATCCCTTTTGTATGTAAAGAATGTAAGAAATAAAAGTTTCTCATTTCTCACGAATATTCTTCACATCTTCTGTGCGAAAATATAGCCATAAATTTATATTCGCGACCATTCATACACAGGAAATTTTAGTTCTGCGATCAGAATCGCGTTTAAGAAAAAAGCACCGCGACCTGCCTTGATTCCGCGATCAGTTTCAGAGCCGCGGTCAGAACTAAAGTGCGACCAGAGTTGGGACTCGGTCAGGCTGTCACTCCGATTAGAATCGAAGTTTTAGCCTAAAACATGATTTCGATAAAACCATAACCCAATTAGAAACATTCCAGTACGTCAAAAATTGAGTTACATGATTTTTTCGAAAAAAAATGTTCAAAGTATAAAAAGGAAAAACGTCTTCTGAAAAGTATTGAAAATTTTTCAGTCCTTTTGCACTTTCAGTTTCCAAAACAAAGAAGTCTTTTTGTTTCAGATCCGACGCCTGAGTACTTTATCGGGTCCATCAGAGACAGTATCCATTATGGGAAATGAATAAAGCATTCAATGGAACGTTTGAAATGAGCCGCTTACTCATTAATGCGTCGCCTTGGGTCTATAAAAAGAGCAGATGTCTTCTCAAAGAAGCCACACATTTAAAACCCTCATTATTCCCACCGCACAAAACCCTCATTTTCTTCAGCCTTCGTCTTCCCAAAATCGCCAGCTTTCCCTTTGATTCTCCACCAAAGATGGCGTCCTGGAGCCGATCCATCCACCATTCCGAGGAGAGCCTAGTGGCGTTAGAGAAGGAGGAGATCCTTCCTCCGCGGCTGCTCATTAACTAGCGGCCTGCGGAGAAGGACCAAGAAACTCCAACTGTCCAAGAGGGCGAGTTGGTGGTTTTTGAGGAGTACCTGTGCTGTGGGTTCCGATTCCCCGAGAGTCGGTTCCTCAAGGATGTCCTTGAGCACTATGGGTGGGAACTGATCAACCTCCACCCCAACGCGATGCTGATCCTTGCGGTATTCCAGCATCTTTGTGAAGCCTTCGTCGGAATATATCCCAGCGTGGATCTTTTCCGGCGATTCTACTTTTCAGCGTGGTCGAAGAGCACCAACGCTGCCGGATGCATCTACTTCCGGCTGAGGGACAAAAAGGAGTATCCCTCCCCACCCCTGCGAGATTCTGTGCACGGGTGGCACCAAAGGTGGTTTTACTGCTCTCCACCATCTGAAAGCAGTTTATGGTTTGAAAACTCGCGACCGGAGAAGTCGAGCGAGTTAGATGTCCCTCCGGCGATGAACTCGGAGCTTTCGAAGCATGCCGAGGTGATTCTTCACTTGGTCAGTCAAGGATTGACGGCTCGAGACATCATTCGAGACTTCGTGAAGAATCGGGTGAGTCCTCTGCGTGAAAGGGCTCATCCGGCGTGGGAGATTAGGTCCATGGCTGATAGCACCCTGGACTACAGTCAAGGTATTTATTTCTTTGGCGCTGAGCTTTCCCATTTTTGAATTGTACAAACTCTGACTTGAGTTTGGGAACAGTCCTGCCTTCATCTGAGATTGAAAGGCGGACCAACTCCATTCTTAGGGCCTACAACGCCGATGTAGAGGGCCCTAAGGGATCGCCTCGTCCACAGAGTCTGATTCATGCCGGCGACGACCTTAAATAGGAGCGCCGAAAGGTACATTCTCTATCTGGCCTCCATTTTTTAGATCTTATGCATGTCCTGCGTTAAACATTTTCATTGAAAATGTGAATCAGCTCCTAGGAAGGTTTGCCGAGACGACTTTTCCGAGTGAGAACGTAGGTTCTCATGGGAAGCCGACGGTAAAAAACGTGAAGAAGGTCTCCCAAAGACCCAGGACAAAGAGTCCTGCCTCCAAGAAGGCCAGGCCAAACCCTGTGGAAGGGTCTTCACGGAGCATTCCTCCTACCGCAAGAAAGACGGCGGTAAGATATCGCATCCCTTCTGTTTTACCAGGTGCAGATTGGAATCACTTCTTCGTCGTACAGGGAGAGGGGAGCGAGGAGGAAGAGGATGACGTTCCCCTGATCCTTCGGAGGAGAAAGATCGCGGATCTCCCATCCGGCGATGCCCCAAGCTGCCCCGCAGAGACCACTACTACCGAAGAGGTGGTCGTGGCAGATCCTGCGACCACCGAAAATCTTGTGGTCGCGGGTGACCCCCCAATTCCTGAAGCCCCCGAGACTTCAGGACCGGTTGTCTCTGTTCCTCTGGTCGAAAGGACGACCACGATAAGGATTCCTTTCTGTCGTTCTTTTTATGATTTCTTCTGTATGTTTGACAAATCAATGCTCATACAGGGAGAAGAGCTTCTCCCTGTGACTACTGCGAGTCCCAGGGGGGAAAATCCTTCTCCTCTGCAGACGGAGGAGGAGGTAGTTGAGCAAAGGCCGGTTGTGGTGGCTCCAACGACCCAGGAGCTGCCAAGGCCTTCGGATGTAGCCCCACCAGCCAGTACGGTAGCCCAGGTAAAGACCTTGCTTTTCGTCTCTATTTTTTCCTTAGAAATATGCTCATAGCTGAACACATCCAGGGGGGAGCTACCTTGTTTGCCATGAGGAAGGCAAGAACCGATGATGGTTCTTCTTCCCAAGGGGAACCTTCCCAGAAATCCCAGGAGCGAATGGGATTTCAAATAAGGTAAGAACCTTAAACTGGCAACAATCTTAAACAACAACTGCTTAAATTGTCTTTTTTGTCAGGCAAAGAAAGACGGCGTCCAGCTCTTCAACCGCCTCCGGAGGGGTTGAAGTCGCAGCTGGTACAGGAGCTTCCAACGAAGAACACTCCACCTCTGTGGTCCAGGAAGTCGTCCAGACCGCAGAGGAAGGAATAAATGCAGGGACCCAGTCACAACCGATGACTACTGGGGGTAGCGCCCAGCCGGCACTCCCACCAACTGTCCCTGTAGTAAGCGCATCCGGGGCTCTAGCGGGGATCCCCGCTGGAATGAATGATGCTATCTTACAAAAGTTTATGAAGGTATATTAAACCTCCACTCTCGTGCCTGAATTGTACTTAGGACACTTTTGATCCTCCTCCTTGGCATCACAGGGATTGTCCTGGCTAATAAGCCATTCGCACGTTGTGATGGCCAGTACAGAAGCCGTTCAAAAAGAACGCGACAGCTTGCGCAGGTGAGCACCATTACCCTTTGGTTTGTATGGGTGCATTTTGGTTGTGACTACCTTGATTTTGCTACAGAGAGGTTATATTTTTGAAAAAAGAGGTAGCCAGTTCAGTCTCAATGTTTAAGAAACAAGAAACTGAACTCAACAAACTTCGATCAGAGAATGCTGGTAAGCCGATTCCTGATTAAGAAGACTTGAATCCATAATATGCAAATAACCTCCTTTCTCTGTACAGCGCAAGCAGGTCGAATTGCGCAGCTCAGTCGAGATAAGGAGATTCTTGAATCCTTGATTCGCCACACCGATCGGGCAATCAAAGAGCTGAGCCTCCGGATCTTCGAAAAACTGAAGGCCGTGGCTGATCTCTTGAAGACCGACGTGGTAGAACCGAAGAAAGACAACCTCAGCATAAGTGACTGGACATCGCTGCTCACTGCCCAGGCGGATTCACTGCTCGAGTATCTCCCTGGAGATTCACGGCGACGCGAAGAGGTGATCAGAACTAGGGTTCGATCAGCCGCAGTAGCCGTACTCAGCCGGGTTCGACTTCACCATGGCCCAGATGCAGATCTGAGCGCACTGGTGGGTCCGGTTGAGGTCGAGAGTGAAGAGCTGCTCGATGCAGTCATAGAGGAAGTCAAGCCCCTAGTAGATAGGCTCCTGACTGAGCTGGGGATCGAATGATCCTTATTTTTGTATTTAGACAATTGTGTATAATGCAATGTATGTAAAAAATCATTTTTGACAGGAAATATATATCTTGCATTTTTATAACATGAATTCCATACTATGAACACATCCCCCCTAGCCCCCGCCTCTGCTTATGAACACTAAAGCCTTAGTGTTATAGGCAGAGGAGAAAACATAAGCGTAACGACCAGGGGTGTGTGTTTTAAACCAGCGATCAGGATCAATGTAACGTCTAATCTTATTGCAAACTGGTAGCCACTCAGATGACCAAGGACTTACCAGATAGCCCCGTATGCGTTGAGAAACGGCTTATTTAGGAGTGACTTATCTGTAAGTGGTCATGAGATCGACCATCGAATCCGATTAGATTGTTGTAATGATCTGACCGTCGGCGGTCAGCTCCCAGGTCGAATGCATATGATACGGGCTTAAAGAGAAAAACTCATTGTATGAAAGCAAAACATATTTTGTTTTGGCAAAAGATGTTAATTGAACAGGAAAAAAGTGATTGGAATACTTACACGTAAAACTTGCGAAGTTGATCGATGTTCCAAGTATTGGACAAAATCCGACCATCCTCCATAGCTAACAGCGCCGATCCTGTCCGCAGCACTGAGACAACAGTATAAGGACCTTCCCATTTTGGGGAGAATTTGTTGCGATTAGACTGGTCTTGAATTTTTCGTAAAACCAAGTCGCCCACGTTGAGATCATGTGGTCGCACCTTTTTACTGTGATACCTGCGTAAAGCTTGCAAGTATGCCGCGGACTTAACCAGGGTGCGATCACGCCGTTCTTCTAAGAGGATGAGATCTTGCGCCCTTTGTTCGGACTGATTAATCTGTTCGAACTGATATGTCCGAATAGAACCAATACTTACTTCCATAGGCAATACCGACTCGGCCCCATAGATGAAATGGAAGGGCGTCTCACCGGTGGCGCGACTAGAAGTAGTTCGTAATGCCCATAGAACGGTATAGAGCTCATCTGCCCAAGCCCCCTAGCGGGTTTTAAGGCGATTAAAAACGCGCTTTTTAATGCCTTGCAGTATTTGCCCATTTGCTCGTTCTACGGCACCATTGCTTTGTGGATGGGCCACAGAAGCAAAACACACCTTGGTCCCAAGCTGATCGCAGTAGTCCAGGAAAAGACCGCTGGCGAACTGAGAACCATTGTCTGTGATGAGACGGTTTGAAACACCAAATCGTGCCACAATGTTCTTATGGAAGAACTTTTGTGCGGCTGATGCAGTAATATTTCGTACCGGTTCGGCCTCAATCCACTTTGTAAATGTGTCAATGGCTACGAACAGAAACTTGTACCCATTGACCGCTTGTGGCATAGGACCGACGATATCCATGCGAGAGGAATGGTTTGCAACGCATAGGCAAGATGATGAACTTGCCTTGCGTGGAACTGACACTGGGGACACGTCTTGACCATATGTTTGGCATCATCAAGTGCCGAAGGCCAGTAGAATCCTTGTCGAAAAGCCTTTCCGACCAGTGTACGATATGACGAGTGCGCACCGCATACACCGTCATGTATTTCTCTCAAGAGGGACTTTCCTTCCTCCTGAGATATACAGCGCATGAATACCCCTTGAGTACCCTTTCTGTACAAAATCCCATCTATGAGTTTGTATAGACGCGCTTTTCGAATTAACCGATCACTTTCGGTTTCGTCCTCGGGTAGGGTCCCATGTTCAAGATAGACCCTCAATGGATGAGCCCAATCCTGTTCCTGACCGAGGTTGGTAACGAAGGCTATTACCGGATCATCCTCGAGCGAAGTCATGATCGAAGGATGGCCCAAGTGTTCAATGAACACTCCTGCCGGAGCGGATGAGCGTGAGGACCCAATTTTGGATAATTGGTCTGCGAGAATATTGTCCTTTCGCGGGATGTATTGGACTTCGAAATGACTGAAGTGTTTTTCCAATCTCCTCACTTCCCCCAGGTAATGAGCCATTGTCTCATCGGAGGTGCTGTACTCCTTGTTTACCTGGTTTACGACCAGCTGTGAGTCTCCCCTCACCACTAATCGACGGACTCCGAGGGATTTTGCTGCCCGGAGCCCTGCAAGAAGACCTTGATACTCTGCTGCATTGTTGGTTGCAACAAAGTGTAGTTGAATGACATACTTAAGCTGTTCGCCCTGGGGCGTAACTAAGACTATTCCAGCCCCCGAGTGTTGAAAACGACGGGAGCCGTCAAAGTACATTGTCCAATAATCGGGGCACTCCAGTTCCTCTGCCAACTGCACGGGTGGCTCAGGGTTGGTCCATTCGACCACAAAGTCGGCCAAAACCTGAGACTTAACCGCCGTGCGAGGGGTGAAATGGATCTCGAAGGCACCGAGTTCGACCACCCATTTGGCGATTCGACCAGATTTTTTTGGATTTCGGATAATATCCCCTAAAGGAAAAGAGGAGGGTACTGTGATCTTGTATGCTTGAAAGTAATGTCGTAGCTTACGGGAAGCCATCAGTAGCGCGTAAAGTATCTTCTGGACCTTAGGGTAGCGCTCCTTAGGACCATGAAGTACTTCGCTCACATAGTAGACGGGTCTATGTATTCCTCCTCTATCGGCGATCAGAACGGCGTTGATTGCGTGTGGTGTGGCCGCCAGGTAAAGAAGCAACGGTTCTCCTTTGTCGGGAGACACCAATACTGGCGGACTGGATAGATATGTTTTTACCTCCTGGAATGCTTTTTCGGCCTCATCCGACCATGTAAAGTTATGATACTTCCGCAAGGCTTTGAAGAAAGGTAATCCCCTTTCGCCTAATCGCGATATAAAGCGACTTAAAGCCGCCATGCGACCAGCCAGGCGTTGAATATCCTTCATGGTCGAGGGTGACCTCATTTGTTCAATAGCCCTGATTTTCTCAGGATTAACTTCAATGCCCCTGGAACACACAAGGAAACCAAGGAGTTTTCCTGAAGAAACCCCGAAAGAACATTTCTCCGGGTTTAATTTTATTCCAAAGCGATTCAAATTACAGAAGGTTTCAGCGAGATCGTCCAAATGAGACAATCTCTTGGTACTTTTTACAACCAAATCGTCTACATATGCTTCGAGATTACGCCCCATCTGGGAAAGAAAGGTCTTTTGCATCAAGCGCTGGTACATGGAACCTGCGTTCTTGAGACCGAACGGCATTCTGACGTAGCAGTATGTGCCGAACGGGGTAATGAAGGCAGTTTTCTCTTCATCGTCTTCTGCCATGCTAATTTGATGATATCCTGAGTAGGCATCCAGAAAACTCATCAGTTCGCAACCCGCAGTGGAGTCGACCAGCTGATCGATGCGGGGAAGGGGAAAGTCATCCTTCGGACAGGCAGAGTTGAGGCTAGTGTAGTCGACACACATGCGCCACTTGCCATTTGACTTGCGGACCATGACCGGATTGGCGAGCCAGTCCGGGTGATCCACTTCGCGAATAAACCCGGCTTGTAAGAGTTTGTCTAACTCTTCTCGGATGGCTTCCTGTCGGTCGGTGGCAAAACGCCTGAGCTTTTGCTTTATTGGTCGTTGTCCAGGTCGAATTGCTAACCTGTGCTCAATTACTTCCCTTGGGACACCGGGCATGTCGGACGGTTTCCACGCAAACACGTCTGCGTTAGCCTGGAGGAAAGCAACGAGGTCGAGTTCCTATTTGTCATCCAGGGCTGACCCAACCCGAATTGTCTTGGATGGGTCATCTGGGTACAAAGGAACTTGTTTGAGTTTCTCATCTTGTCGAGGAGCAGTCTTGATCGCATCGGTGGCAACGGTGGCGACCTGAGCGTCCCGGAGGGGAAGTTGATCGACCATCTCCAAAGATAGCCGGTCGCACGTGAGTGCCACGTTGCGACTACCTCGGACCGAAATGACACCTTTGGGGCCAGGCAATTTCCCGCACTGATAAGCATAGTGCGTTGCCATCATGAACTTAGCAAGAGTCGGCCTGCCAAAGATTGCATTATAAGCTGAATCACAATCGATTACATCGAAAGTAACCAATTCTGTTCGGAAGTTGTCTGGTTCTCCCAGAGTGACCGGGAGGACCACTTGTCCCAATGGCATCATGGAGGGGCCTGGGATTATCCCATAAAACGAATGGATTATGGGCTTGATCTTCGAACGAGGAATTTGCATCTCGTCGAGTGTCTTGACCAATAAAAGATCAAGGGAACTTCCCCCGTCAATCAGGACCCTTTCGACTCTCGCGTTACTGATGATTGGGGTAATGACCAGAGGTAGCCTCAATGGTCGGGTTAGCCCCACAGGACAGTCAGCGCGATCAAACGTCAAAGGCGTATCCGACCAACGGGGGTATTGAGGTACGCCAAGGGATGTCTCCGTTTGGTTAACCTCTCGGCAAAAGGTTTTAAACTGCCTTTTGGAAACGAAAGAGGAAGAACCTCCGAAAATGACATTAACATGATTTTGAGGTACCTTGTAAGCCATTTCTTCGTCTCCGTCGACGTCTCTAATCCCGCACGCCTGCTCTTTAGGCGGTAAGGTTGGCATTGGCCCAGCTCCTTGGTAGAAATCATCCAGTTGTTTCAACCAACTCCTGCAGTTTTTGAGGTCGTGGCCTGCTGAGTTGTGGAGCGGACACCACTTCTTGCCCTCCTGCGGATTAGTTGATTTTTCTGGCTGGTCATAATCCCGACCACCAGAGGCAGTTTTACTTTTAAATGTGGACTTATTACCTTTGGTCGAAGGTGGTTTCTCTGCAACTGCGACCTCACGGTACTGTCCAGAGCGGTTCCTCTTCGACTTCTTTGACTTCCCACCCGGTGAAGACTCCGGCTTTTTGCTTGAATCTTCTTTCCTGGCGTCCTTGAAGCCTGGTTGGGGCGGTAGGTCCCCTTTGTCGACCATTCGGTTCCATTCGACTGCCTCGGCTGCATCGGAATATCGATCAGCCATATCGAACAGATCGGCCACTGATCGAGGAGGGTGGATAAGCAAGTCTTCAGTGAATCTCCGGTATCGAACGGCATGCTTAAATGCCCTGATTACGGAGCCATCAGATATGTTCGGGATGGTATTCCTCACCCCGACAAACCTCTTGACAAACTGCTGAAGTGTTTCAGTCGAAGTTTGCCGCAACCTATGCAGGTCGTCCTCCTTACCCGGCTTTTGGTAACAATTTTGGAAATTGCTGAGGATGGCATCGCATAGCATTTCCCAATTGTAGATGGAACCCTCAGGCTGATTAAACAACCAGGTTCTAGCCGGTCCTGCGAGGACTGTTGGTAGTTGGCCATGACTTTGTCATCGCCTCCTGCTGCTTGGATGGTAGTAATATAGATCTGAAGGAACTCGGATGGGTTCTGAGTTCCATCAAACCTCTCAATGGCCCCTGGTCGAAACTTATCGGGCCAAACGACTGCTCGTAGGCCAGGCGAGAAAGCTTTGCAATCAACGTAAGGACCGTGAACCGTCCTGTGACTTTCGGTTGGGTTTCGAGCAACCTCACGCAATGGCGAGGTTACTCGTGGTCCCAAACGAGAGTGAACAGGAACTCGATCCCTACTACGAGAGTCCTGCATTCGCCGGTATTTGTCCTGTCGGGACGGTACAGGCGGCGGGTAACTCCGCCGGCCAGAGCCAGAATGAGGACCATCCCGTTCACGGGAATGTGTTACTGAGCGGGAAGAGGCTGTTGGGGTCGCCTCGGATGCGACCTCGTCCAGTCTTTCCGCCAGGATCCTGAAAAAGGCCGGTCTCTGCGCATCCGTGACCGTAGGAGGAAAATTGGGCATGACTTCCGCGATAGATCGCAGTCGAGCATGGGTACTTCTCCTCGGGGCACCAGGTGTTATCGTTTCTTCGTCCACTGGGAAATGCTCCGGTGGTAAAGAAGGAGTCTGGTCACGTCTACGACCACGCGACCGTCGAGAAGAACTCGGGGCAGCATCGTAACGAGCCTGCGCATCTTGAAGAGGCTCTAGGGCAGTTCTGCGCAATTCGTTGTTTTGTTGCTCGAGATCTTGATCCTCCTTTTGTTTGCGATCTTGTTCTTCCCTGGCAGCCTGTTGATCGGGAGTTTCTTCCGACAGCGCAGCAAACTGCCTAGGGAGAGAAGTTGCCGATGGGGAAAACATCTCGGTTTGTTCCGAGTCGGACTCGAAATCAAAGAGACGGTGAATGTTATCAGGGTCGAACCTTCCTGGGCTAATTTCCGGGTCATCATCATATTTTCCCTCAGCGGGGTCGTATGACGGGCCGGATTCATCACCTAGCACATTAAGAACCTCCGTGGGTTCTGACCTTGCGCTAGTTGCTCCCTGGTCGATTGACATGACCTGAAGAGATGATTCAACCTGCGGAAGATTCTGGCCTTCGACCTCCTCCATCGGAACAGGATCACTTGGAGAAGGCATTGGTATATGGGCATAATCCTCGAGATCCAAGTCGTTCTCGGAATCATATGCTCCAGCCATATTTCAGCGAACCTCCGGATTCCAATTAGGACGCCTTGAGAAAGGCCCCACGGTGGGCGCCAGCTGTCGACGATTCGGACTCGGGGTCCTCAGCCGAACTTATGCAAAATTTGTAATTGTGAGACCTTTCAAGATGACCCTCCGGAAAGGTATGCCGAACAATGGTGAACAAGAGCACAGAGAGATTTATACAGGTTCGGGCCCTCGATGGTGGGAGTAAAAGCCCTACATCCTGTTGGGATTTCACTATATGAGATAAAACTTTACAAACTAGCCGGGAGAAACCTTCACAGGCGAAAGTTTCCCCTATATAAGTATACAAAAAGAAGCTATAGGAGACTTGTAAGTGTTGTCTAATCTAAGCCGTAAACTTGGCTGTTTGAGTGATCGAGATATCTCACTTATCTTAGGAGTTTTGTTCTTCCAAATGTCTTGGATCCCCCGTTTGATGTATTTTGCCACCTTTTTATATTGGTCGAAAGGGTGCCATATGAAGAAAACTGCATCAAACGGTTGGATGCGGTTTCTGGAGAACCGCTGTTAACTTCCACGGAGGTTATTAACACGTGTTAATTATGAATAACCGTATATAATAACCTCTGATGGTTGGTCTTCAACGTGGAGGAATCCTCGGGATGCTTGGAATATCCTGACA
Organism: Pharus latifolius; assembly: GCA_019359835.1. NCBI lineage: Eukaryota > Viridiplantae > Streptophyta > Magnoliopsida > Poales > Poaceae > Pharus > Pharus latifolius. Next base: position 71,256,339 of record CM033323.1, read on the forward strand.
TAAGGATAACCGAATAAACTCCAAGTACCCTGGTCGAGAACGTTCTGACCGCGGAATGTGGGCTGACCGCGCAACATCTCAGATATCCAGTCCAGTGCGCGTATAACATACGAACTTCTGACCGCGCAAGGCTGTCGGCCTGATCGCATGAAACCCGCGACCTGATCGCGTAAAGCTTGCGACCTCATGGTGATGCCCCTCAGAAATGGCTTGAGTTCGCATCGCCAGATACATGTCTGGTTCGAACCTGTCTTGAACCAAAAGTTTATTAGAAGTGACCCGGGTGTCAATCCTCGTCAGATATGAACCATTGCATACAAACTTAAGCAATACACGCGAGCGATTTGGTCAAGAACACTTACAGTCGATCGTGGAGTGGCCGGAGGCGGTGGCGCAATGCAATGCCGGAGGCGGTGGAGAACCAGATTCTGATCGGCAATGGTGGCGTAGAGGAGCGAAGAAGCGATCGTCGGGGAATCTAGGGTTTTCCGCGCGAGTATTTGGAAATTGGAATGTGATCAGTTGCACTGGAGGGAAAATCGTGCAAGGTTACAACCTAATGTATGAATATTTACTATCGGTTTATAACCACCAAACTGATAGTAAAAACATGTAAGTTAGGGTTTTCCGTATGGGCACTTTTCACTATCGGTTTTATTACACCAAACCGATAGTAAACTAAGAACAGGGGCTCATAACACAGTACAAATCATTATCGGTTAAAACAATAAACCGATAGTAAAAACATGTAAGTTAGGGTTTTCAGTGTTGGCACTGTTCACTATTGGTTTTATTATACCAAACCGATAGTAAACTAAGAACAGGGGCTCGTAACACAGTATAAATCACTATCGGTTATGAACGATAAACCGATAGTATAGTTTAATTTCATATCGGTTTCACAGTTAAAACCGATAGTAAAATACAATGTTATTGACCCTAAAGGATTTCCCTTAGAAGAATTACAGATGATCTCAGTACATCATTTTGCATTGTATTTTACTATCGGTTTTATGAAAATAAACCGATAGTATATGTTAATTTCATATCGGTTTGGAAGTTGAAACCGATAGTAGAATACTGTTAAATTGATCTAAAGGTATTTCCTGAGAACAATTACAAATGGGTCTCAGTACATTATTTTGCACTTATAAAGACACCTGAAACCCCATGCAAGTGACTTCCAATAATTTTGAAATAAATTAACAGTAAAGACCAATCATGGAATGAAAATTTACAGTTTTCATATTGATTTGTGAAAAGAATCAATTATTGCTCAAATCAAGTATATACTCCAATTGAAATGAAAATTTGCATAAATGATTCTCAATGCATCACGTATGTTTTCCCAAAGAATGGAGGTAGTTCGTCGAACTGATCGTACTCTTCTTCATCCACAATGTCTTCGACCCCAACAATACGTCTCTTACTGTGAAGGACAACGTGCAACTTTGGGTTGGCCGGGTCAACGATGTAGAACACCTGTGTGGCTTGCTCAGCAAGTATAAATGGATCATCTTTGTGTGCGACTCTACTGAGATCGACGAGAGTAAACCCATAATTGTCGACTTTAACACCTCGAGGGATTTCGACCCATTGGCATCGAAACAAAGGAATCTTAAGTAATACATAATCGAGCTCCCATATTTACTCAATAACACCGTAATATGAGCCGAGTGCCCTTACTGCCCTGGCATCCTCCGAAATAGCAAGTAGTGTCACTCCACTACATTGCATAGTACTCTTCTTGTCCTGAGTTCTTGTGTAAAATGAATAGCCGTTAATGTCATACCCCTGCCAAGCCCCTACAGTAAATCTAGGCCCTCTGGCCAACCATGTAACGTCTTCATCTACGTCGCTCTCAGAAGCTTGCAGGACTCTATTTTCGATCCACCCAGCAAACTTCCTATTATGTTCTCTGGTGACCCAAATCTCTGGCTTCGAGGGATTCTGTTTCCGTAACATTTCCTTGTGCTCGTGTATGTATGGCTCCACCCCCGTCATGTGCTGTAAGACCCAAAAATGGGCTTTTGCATACAGATTACTAGAGGGGACGACTGCTTTAAATCCAATCGTTCCAATGCCCTGAAGCCTGCCCTCATGCCGGGACGTAGGAACGTCAATTGGGTCAACCCCGGCCATATAGTTGGTGCAAAATTCGATCACCTCCTCGGCGACATAACCTTCAATGATACTGCCCTCAGGCCGATGTCGATTCCTTACATATCCCTTCAAGGTATGTCCGCTTTCCCTTCTCCAACGGTGCAAGCTCAATCCTTATGCCCATGTCGAGCATGTCATGGCGAACTTTGATGCCATCTTTCGTCTTTCCTGGAATGTTCAACAACAAACCAGTCAAACTGTCACAAACATTTTTCTCTACGTGCATGACATCAATGCAATGTCGAACTTGTAAGTGCTCCCAATATGGCAGATCCCAAAGAATCGATCTCTTCTTCCAAACATTTTTTCCTGGAGGTTTAGAACATTACCGAACTCAACTTTGATGTCCTTCACGCGCAAATAAAGCTCCTTACCAGTCACAAACACTGGGGCTGATCCTTTCTCAGGCTTCCCATTGAATGACTTCCTCTTCTTACGGTAGGCGTGATGCATCGGAAGGAATCTGCGGTGACCCATGTACACTGTTTTTTTGCAGTTCGATAACCACATGCTTTCAGTTTCATCCAGGCAAATAGGACAAGCCTTGCCTCCTTTCGTACTATACCCCGACAAATTTCCATAGGCCGGGAAATCATTTATGGTGCAAAATATCATGACCCGCAACATGAAATTCTCTCGCTTATGTGCATCCCACACCCGCACCCCTTCGTTCCACAATTTATGTAAGTCCTCGACTAACGGTGATAAAAACACGTCAATATCATTCCCGGGTTTTCTGGGTCCTGAAATTAGTAACGACATCATGATGTACTTGTGCTTCATACATAACCAAGGAGGAAGATTGTAGATGCATAAAAGAACCGGCCAAGTGCTATGTCGACTGCTCATATTTCTGTGTGGATTCATACCATCCGTACTCAGCCCAAACCTTATATTCCTCACTTCGCTGCCAAACTCACCGAATGTTCTGTTAATGTTTCTCCATTGAATGGAATCAGCTGGATGCCTTAGTTTTCCGTCTTGTTTCCGACCTTCAACATGCCAACGCAAGTACTTCGCATCTTTCGGATTTGCAAACAATCGTTTCAATCTGGGAATCACAGGCAAATACCACACAGTTTTCGCCAGAGGCCCTTTCTTTACCTCATCACATCCATTGTGATAAATTCTGTCCCCATGCTTATACCGCGATGCACCGCATCTTGGACAAACATGCAAATCCTCGTACTCGTTACGGTACAGAACACAATCATTTGGGCATGCATGTATTCTTTCGATTTCCATTCCCAACGGACACAATAGTTTTTTGGCCTGGTAAACCGATCTTGGCAACTCATTTCCCTCTGGAAGCATGTCCGCTAACAGATCCAATAGTGCCGTGAAACTCTTATCGCTCCAACCGTTGCTTGCCTTCAAGTTATATAATCTCAACACAGAAGACAACTTTGTAAATGTTGCACATCCGGGGAACAAAGGCTTCTCAGAATCAACAATTAATTGCTCAAATTTAGCTAAATCGTTTTCGCTGTAGTCTTCTTCTACATCACGTAACATTTCATCTAAATTGTCGTCATCTACATGGACTTCCGAATGAACATTACCAATGTTCTGATCATGATCATCATTACTGCAATCCACTTCCGGGTGCTGCTGAGTGGTAGCGGTACTGCTCATTTCCTCAAGATCTTCACCATGCCATATCCAACGGGTATAGCGTGCGTTAAAACCACGACGAATCAAATGACTCCTAATCTGATCAGAGTTGCCGAACCTTTTTAAGTTCATACAATCTATACAAGGACAATGCATATCTTTCTCTCCCTTCTTCGCCTTTTTTGCTCAGCAAATTTAATAAACCCATTCACACCCTCCAAATACTCAACAATAGTACGTTTTATTCCATACATCCAATATTCTCGGTCCATCTACAATTATTTCACAAAATTGACAAATTCAAATAAATAATTAATGACTCAGGGCATGCATATATGCATGAAACATAATTAGCTAGGCCATATGTGTGTACATGAACTGCTTAATTACATTAAATGGATTTGTATAAATGAAACCCTAATTAACTTGATGCATGCATTAATTGGAAGAGCCAGCTAGCTAGCTGCTTAAATTCAGCAAGCTATAGCTAGCTAGCCAATCTAGCCTTCTAGCTAGTTTGGAGATACATGTATCTAGTTTACTGAATTGCAAGTAGAGAGAGAGGGAGAGTGCATGTGAAAGAGTGATCGAGAGAGAGAGAGGTGATGAGAAGATGACAATACCGAGGGGGGTGGAAATATGATCAACCTCTCAGCTAGCTTCTCCAGATCACTCTAGTTTGGAGTCGTGCGCGGCTGAAATGATTCCAACATGTAGAGCGCAGAGCAGGGGTCGACCTAATTAAGTTGTCCAATTTTACTATCGGTTCAAAAAAACAAACCGATAGTAAAATAAGGTCCCCACTGTTATAACATTAGTGTATATGAAGTCATTTTACTATCGGTTTGTTTTATATAACCGATAGTACTATTTCATATATTGTATCGGTTAGTACAGTAATAATCGATAGTAAAAAGTCAGTAATTTCACTATCAGTTACGCGAGGAAAACCGATAGTACTATGTAATATATTATATCGGTTGGTATAGTACGAACCGATAGTATAAAGTGAGTAATTTTACTATCTGTTATGAACGAAAAACCGATAGTACTATTTTAATATATTATATCGGTTGGTACAGTAATAACCGATAGTATAAAGTGCGCAATTTTACTATCAGTTAAAAGTGGAAAACCGATAGTACTATTTAATATATTATATCGGTTTGTACAGTAATGACCGATAGTAAAAAGTATTTGCATTTCACTAACGTTGGACTAGTGTGTAACCGATAGTAAATTGCCTCTTTTCCGCCGTTGTTGTCCTATTCTATCGGATTTTTCCCAGATTGCTTATAACCGTTAGAAAATATGGGTTAGTGGAATGCACTTCTGTAGTAGTGAGTGATAAATACACAGGAGTAGGGTTATTACTCAGCTACGAGGGCCCGAACCTGGATAAATTCTCGTGTCATTAGATTCATAGATACTTTGAATTCCTTGGTACTTGTCTGGATTGGCTCTCTTCATAACCCATCCAAATTCTGCATAAGTTCGGCAAAGGACCCCCGGGTCTCAATCGTTGACAACTACTTGTGATGATTTGATGATAGATGATTAAAATGTTGAATTATCTAATGCTAGTAATCTCTCTCATGTTGTGCAAGAAAACCTAGAGCTGAAAGCACAAGTTAAAAAATTACACAAAGGACTAGCTAAATGATTTAAAGGTAAAGAAACTCTTGATCGCCTTCTTAGTGAGCAAAGATATTCATTTAGGAAAGAAGGTTTAGGATATGAACCTTATAAAAGAAATAAACTAGTCACTAAAATTACATTTGTTAAAGCTAGTAACAAATTTTGTCACAAATGCCATGATGTAGGACACTTGCTCGATTCTTGTCCACTAGCATCTAAAATTAAAAACAATATATATCATACTCATTACACATGCTTAAGAAACATAAAAACGGGCGAGTTGTAGCAAAGTTTGTTGGTGCTCCATTTTTAAATGAACATAAGAAGAAATTTGGGTACCTAAGTTGCTTGTCACTAAATTTCAAGGATCCAAACAAGTTTCGGTACCTAAATGTACCTAATGTATTTGTTGTCAGTGAACTACAAAATCAGTTGAAGACATTGGGTGCTTGATAGTGGATGCACTCAACACATGACTAGTGATGGGAAAAGGTTCACCTCTTTGGAACATGGAAGCAATGAAGTAGACAAAATCACATTTGGTGATAATAGTAAAGGAAAGGTAATTGGACTAGGTAAAGTTGCAATTACTAAGAATCTTTCCATTTCAAATGTGTTACTTGTTGAATGCTTAAATTTCAATTTACTTATGGTTGTGAAAATTTGTGATTTAGGTCTTCGTTGCATATTTGAACCAAATGGAGTTGTTGTTGAGAGCACAAAAGACAAATCTCTAGTTTTTGAAGGTTTTCGTTATGAAGATTTGTATTTGGTTAATTTCAATTCAGAAGATTCTTACATTTCAACTTGCTTAGTAGCTAAAATTTCTTTTGGATGGCTTTGGCACCAAAGATTAGCTCATGTTGGAATGCATCAATTAAACAAGTTTCTGAAAAAGGATTTAATTTTGGGAATGAAAGATGTGAAATTTGAAAAGAGCAAGCTTTGTAGTGCTTCTCAAGCTGGAAAACAAGTTGCAAATACCCATCCGGCTAAAAATGTTTTATCCACATCTAGACCCATTGAATTATTGCATATGGATTTGTTCGGTGCAATAGAATATCAAAGCATCAGTGGTAGTAGCTATTGGTATGTTATGTTGATGATTTTTCTAGATTTACTTGGGTCTTCTTTTTGGCACACAAATAGGAAACTACTACTTGTTTTAAAAGGTTTGCAAAAAGAGCGGGAAATGAATTTGAATTTTCTATCAAGAAACTTCATAATGATCATGGTGGAGAATTTCAAAATTCTGATTTTATTAACTTTTTTAATGAATCCAGAATCAAACATGAATTCTCTATAACCTACATTCCTTAACAAAATGGTGCTGTAGAACGGAAGAATCCAACATTGATTGAAATGGTTAGAAGAATGCTTGATGAGTATAAGACGCCCACTCGTTTTTGGGCCGAGATCATTAAGATAGCATGCTATGCCATCAACTGTCTCTATACTCATCCTCTGTTAAATAAAACCCCTTATTAGCTTGTTATTGGGAAAAAACCAAACATTTATTATTTCTGAGTTTTCGGTTGTAAATGCTATATCATTAAAAAGCACATGCATCATGGAAAATTTAAAAGACGTGTTGATGAGGGTTTTCTTGTCTATTCATCCACTAGTAAAACTTATCAGGTTTTTAACACTATAACCGAATGTATTGAGAAATCTTGTAATGTCGAATTTGATAAATCTAACGGCTCTCAAGGAGAGCACGAGGATCTTGATGACATAGGCAACGATGAATTGAGGGAAGCCATGAAAAATATGACTATTGGTAACATCAAGCCTAAGGATGAAGAACCAAAGTCACCGGGTCAAGGAAATGAACCCTCCTCCACCACTCTGGCAAATGCCGCTCAAGAAGACCTTGAACTGGACTAAGAAAGATGAAGATCAAGCTTTGCAAAATCCAAGACTTCATCAAACCATCACCAAAAATCACCCCGTAAATCAAATGTTGGGTGTGTTAGTAAGGATGTCCAAACTCATTCTCAAATTGCATTATTTTGTGAGTATGCATCATTCATTTCTAGTATTGAACCTAGAAGCATCGATAAGGCTTTAGCGGACCCGGATTGGGTAAATGCCATGCACGATGAACTAAATATACTAGAAATAAAGTTTGAACACTTGTAGAAAAACACAAGGATCATAATAGGAACTAAATGGGTTTTTCAGAATAAATAAGATGAAAATGGAATAGTTGTAAGAAACAAAGCTTGATTGGTGGCTCAAGGTTTCTCGTAAGTTGAAGGTTTAGATTTTGATGAAACCTTCACCCCCATAGCAAGATTAGAAGCTATTCGCATCTTATTTGCCTTTGCTTCTAACTTTGATATTTAAACTATTTCAAATGGATGTCAAAAGTGTTTTTCTCAATGGTGAAATTTCGAAACTTGTTTTTGTAAAACAACCACCGGGTTTTGAAGACTCAAAGTTTCCAAATTATGTTTATAATTTTCAAAAGCTCTTTATGGTCTCAAGCAAGCCCCTAAGGTTTGGTATGAACACCTTCGTAATTTTCTTATTTTACAAGGTTTTAAAGTTGGTAAAATTGATACCACACTTTTCACTAAAATCATTGAAGATGATTTCTTTGTATGTCAAATTTATGTGGATGATATCATTTTTTGTTCTACTAATGAATCTCTTTGTCAAGCATTTGGTGAAATGATGTCTACGGAATTTGAAATGTCCATGATTGGGGAGTTGAGTTTCTTCCTTGAACTTCAAATCAAGCAAGTTAAGGATAGTATATTTGTGAGTCCAAGCAAATATGTGAAGGATTTGCTCAAGTGTTTTGATACGGAGGATGCCAACCCAATCAAGACCCCAAAGGCGACAAACGGCCACCTAGACATGAATGAGGGAGGTAAACCGGTAGACCTCAAACAATATCGGTCAATGATTAGTAGCTTACTATATCTTACCGTATCTAGGCCAGATATTATGTTTAGTGTGTGTATATGTGCTAGGTTCCAAGCCGCTACTAGAGAGTGTCACTTGATTGCCATAAAAATAATTATTAGATATTTGAAGCACTCTCCAAATATAGGGCTTTGGTATCTAAAGATGTAAATTTTGACCTACTTGACTATTCAGATTCGAACTATGCCGGTTGTAAGATTGATAGAAAAGTACCTCCGGTGGATGTCAACTCTTAGGAAGATCCTTAGTTTCATGGTCATCCAAGAAACAAAATTTAGTTGTACTTTCAACTACCGAGGCGGAATATGTTTCAACCGGTAGTTGTTGTGCACAATTTTTGTGGATGCAGCAAACATTGATGGATTTTGGAATAAGAGTTAGTAGTGTGCCTCTTTTGTGTGATAACGAGAGTGCCGTCAAAATAGCGAATAATTCCGTTCAACACTCTCGCACTAAGAATATTGATATTAGGCATCACATATTAAGAGATCATGTGTCAAAAGGAAACATAGTGATTAGTCATGTTTCAACCGAGGAACAATTAGTGGACATATTTACTAAATCCTTAGACGAGTCTAGATTTTGCAAACTACGCAATGAATTGAACGTTATTAATATCTCCAATATCAATTAATTCTTATCAATACTTAATTGTTTTCGTTGTGTGCTAGTGTGTGTATGTGTCTATATATATAGAGAGAGAGAGAGAGACACACACACATATACAATTTAGGCACTTATGCCAATCTCTTCGTATTTAAATAAAAAATTGTGATTGTTCACCACTTCACTCATTTTCATCAATATTGAGATGACATATCAAGAGGGAGTACTTCAAACTTCACTGAACATTTTCATACCCCATATATGTGATCAAATCAAGAAATATGCAAGTGTATGTGTTGAAATGTGATTTTTGGTCAAATATCAACAAAACGTTTTAAAAAGGTCAAAATTCTCAAAATTTGTACAAAATCTTCAAAAATATGTTTCAAACAATGTTGAAAAGGTTTTAGAAATCAAAACTTTGCTTTTTAAGCTAAAATGTCAATTTTGAGCTCATTAAGAACTTCAAGATCTTGTTTAGATTCAAAACATCTTATTCTCTCAAAACAAGATACATTGAGTTTTCGCAAAAATTTTCTACACGAAACTTTAAAAACTCAAACTCTCAAAGATAGTTTATGTTGAATATTTTCTCAAAAGAACTATAATTTTCTTGTTATTCTCTTTTAAATGTTGCTGAAAATTTACTTTTGACTCGAAAATATCTAGAACTTACATATTGTGAGTTTGACAATTTCAACTAGATTTCTACTAACATCAAGGCTGGAAATAGTGTTACAAACTCATACAAATCCAAACTCTTCAGAAAAACTCAAATTTGATGGAAATTGGCTATTTGGTAAACATGTTCAAAATCTATCATTTCTACTCTCTTCTAACTCTAGCTTCAATCCAATCGAGATCCTCGCTTAGCCCAAATCTCTACGAGCGAATTTAAATAGGTTCCTAATACTCATTTTCTGCTTGTGATCAACTCTGAAACAAATCAACCACAATTCTCTAAATTTTCAGAAAATTCAGAAACTTGTGTCAGTTTTCAACAATGACCGGACTTTTTCCGGCTATCCGAGACTCTTTCCGAACATTCCGGACTTTGTCTGCCCGTCGCGGACTCTGTCTACTCTGTGCGCAACAGATCGGTTACTTAACCCTTCGGGCTATTTCTTTCCCCCCAAATCCTCCAGCTACATCTTCATTTCTTTTCCTTCTCTCTCCCGTTCTCTTCTTCCTTGCACCACTGGACTAGTGCTCCCGTCCGGCGTTGGATCTCGGAGATTTGCTTCCTCCTCCTCCTCCTCCACTGATTAGGGTTAGTATTTCCTCTGTTTTTATCTCTCATTCCTCTTTTGTTTGTCAGTTAGGGTTGCATTTGTTTGGGGGTTCTTGCATTTAGAAATTTGTGCATGTATTCTTGTTGAAATGTAGATTCAAACTTCATATATTTCGTACTTTTCATTGTTTTCAACACGAATTTGGAATATAACACTAAAATGGGTTGCTTGAAGGATTAAATGAAAATTGTGTGATTATATGTTCTTCTTCCCACAAGTAAGTGACATTTAGAAATTAAGAGGAAAGTGATAAGAGGAAAATAGGTTGTAAAGTTGAATCCCTAAATCTCAATTGTGCATAAGAGGAAAATGATTACCATTCTTCAAAATGTATTTCATTCTCAACATTTAGGAAAATTGAACCTCCTCCCAAGAAAAATGCCTAATCTCAAATTAGTTTGTTTGAATATGTGTTTTCAAATGAAATGGCTGTATATATGTGCTATTCGAACTTCTATTGCAAATTTTTGGACTAAAATTGACACTTCTAGTGCTCTCATGTGCTTTTTTGTAGCTATTATCAAAATTCTATCTACACCTCTATTGTAAAAAATATGAAAAAAAGAGTGTTCTTACGCATGTTTGATTTTTATCACCGATTTCATAAGTATAAATGGTTTTAAATAAGGTTAATGCAAACAAAATCAAATCCTTACATATGTGCATTCCATGGAAAAGGACTTGTTTGGCTTGTGCATCATCTTGCATTTCTTATCCTCTATCTTTCCATGTCAGCACTTATGGATTCTCGATTTATTATCTCTCATTCTGAATTAGTCTTGTCTTTTCTAAATTATCAGAATGTCTAGCCGAATACATATCTAGTTCCCGAGGGTGACAGAACGTATTCAGCTAGTGCGGTTCGACAGCTTCACCAAAAGAACCTGTATAAGCACCCTTGGACTTGGACGGAGAGGCACTTCTGGAATGAGTTCTAGAAATCTGAGTTCAACACCCGTTTTGCCTCTACCAATGTCTTCCCGCATCAAGCCATTGACTGGGACCTTATCGAGAGCAAGGTCCATATATCTAATATTTTCTTCCGAGTTGTGTACGAACTCGAGAACTTGTAGCGGTTTCTTTGTAGCCGCTGAGTCTACATAGAACCCATTGACAAACTGGAGACTGGAGCATCCAAAGAACTAGCCGCCAAGTCTATGTGAATTTGAAAAACAGTCCAATTGCTAATCGAACAATTCCGTGAAGTAGAAGAGTTCAAATCTTAATTAGCATCCAAGGTCGTCAATTCTCCCAATAGTCCCAATAACATTGGGTTTTCTTCTATATAATGCTTTGTTTGTCCCTTCCTAAGGTCCTTGTTTCGATTACCAAGTTTGAACTGATTTCTTGTTCTTTCCCATATCTCAGACAAACCCATGTTACATGTAGATTTTATTAGGCAATTAAAAGATTTTAAGTGAGGTCAACTGAATTAAGGGACTTGTAAAATTGCAAATATATTCTATGCCTCTTGTTTTTATATAAATTGATTATATTAGGTGGCAAGAGGTATGAGTATATATTGGATATTACTAATTTAGACGACTCAAAAGAATTTGAGAGGATCATGAAAAAACTCTCTTGATTAAACTGGGTAGTTTAGCTTTGCAGATTACTTTCAAATGTTTGCTAGCACTAATACGAAACAAATTCTTGTAAAGCGAACTAACTGTATATTTACCATTTTATTACTATTTCCATCTCCCGCAGCCCCTTTCATTCGTCAGATTTGTAGTCCCACACTGCTTTTCGATGTGCTCAACCTCCTTCCTCAAAGCTCCCGAGAGGTACCTTTTAAAAGATACTGCACTTGTCCACTAAGCACCTGATGGAAAGTTTTCAGCCGTTTTCAGGTTGTATAGTTGAGAAAATTCATCTTTGAAAGGTGTATCCAGAACTCAACTATCTTCCCAAATCGAGTTGTGCAACCATCACACCGCCTTCTTATGTCCTTTCTCATAAAATGAATTTTCATTCAAAATTTTAATGATTAGAGGGGAGACAATTTTAACAATTTTTTCTGACTTTCAAAATACAAAATCAAAATATGCTAACATGGCATACCTGCTAATGAAGATAATGTTTCAAATTTTGCAACTCTTCATGTTTCTTGTCTCCTGGCATAAATAGCAAATTAAATGAACTCTGAAGATTACAAACCCAAAATAGTAGCAAATTAAATAAATTCTGAAGATTGCAAACCCAAAATATGGTCGGTTTAACTCCTTTGTTAGACAAAATATCCATTATATACACTTGAAGTAGTGAAAAAATATGAAGTACGAAACTTTGTCGATGTTGTTTAATATGAATTGGTCCAAGCACAACACGGTCCAAGTGAAAACTTCAAATGGCTCAAAATGACACAATTAGAGGAAAAATTCATGGGCCAATAAATCTTCTTAAAGCCAAAAAAAAAAACTCCAAAAGAAAACACACGATGAATGCAAGTCACCTACTCAACCAAATTTCTTTGTACAGGAAAAATTCATGAGGGCTTAGTACTTAATTAACATGACAATGGTCATACTAATAAGTCAACAAAATCAGATGAAAAGAATGCACCAATAAAATTCCTTGAAAAAACATTGCGTCGAGGGAAACGCTAACAAAAGAAAGCAACACTATACGGATGTCGTAGTGATGGAAACAAAGACAACAACAAACAATCTAGAGTAGAATCATTGGACCAATGATTTGATCTAGAACATGGCAGCAGAAGGAGGTTTGTCGAGGTATTACGAACATCTCGGTAGGTTTTATGATATGGAACACGTGTACGACAATACAAACTAACCGTGTGACGGGTCACCCAGTGTTGGGCACTCACAGAGATTGACACGGAGGATTTATACAGGTTCGAGCCTTAGTAGAGACTAGTCTTGTCGACGTGCTCCCGATGTGAGTCGGTTGGGGAGGCTCTCTCCCTGAGAGAGGGCTCCTAAGCACGCCTATTACTTCGAGTGTATTGAATGCAAATGAAATATCTTAGCCTACAAGAGAGGGTACAAGGGTATATATAGACTCTAAAAGATGCAAATTACTAAACTATCCTAGCTACGACCATCGGATCGAGAGTGTTGCAGTCTTTTCGCAGGGTGTGAAGCGCGGATCTTGGACACGTGGCTGCATAAACTTCAGTGCTCCGCACCCAGAGAACAATCCCGGGAAGGGAAGGCCCCTGTCCCGGAGAACAACTCAGGGAAAGAAAGGCCGCTTTCCCGAAGAACCCTCCGGGGAAGGGAGGGCCCCTTTCCCGAGAAACAGCCCGGGGAAGGGACGACCCCTTCCCCAGAACACAATTCGGGGAAGGAATGACCTCTTTCCCAGGGAAACCGTCTGGGAAAGGGAGGGCCCCTTTCCCAAAACACAATCTGGAGAAGGGAGGGCCTCTTTCCTGAAGAACCATTCGGGGAAAGGGGGGACCCTTTCCTAGAGTACCTTCCGAGGAAGGGAGGGCATCTTCCCATAGAACCATCTAGGGAAGGGGCGCTCCCTTTTCTCGAGAACAATCTGGGGAAGAGAGGACCCTTCCCTGGGTCGTTGCCCCAGAGGAGGTGGCGTCCCTGTCTCGGAGGACAATTCGGCAATGCTTCGAAGCGGCTACTATTTTCCCCCAACAAGGTTCATTGGCAACAACCAAGGCAGAAACACGAATGGGAGTGCAGTACCTCTGACAACAAAGAGCAAAAGTAGAGGGCATGGAGAAAAACTGATAGCTACATAGAGCAAGAGCAGAGAATATATCTATTGCATCAGGCAACAACAAATCTGATTTTCAGCTAGACTTTAGAGTTTTGAAGGAGTAGAAAACAAAGAGGGTCAATGAAAAAAAGAGAGAATTCCCACCTGATACAGGCCTAAGGTGAGTTCCGCAAGAGAACGGAGACGGGGCAGTGGGCGAGTATTCAGTCGTTCTTTCCACAGGGGCTAGAGAAAACAAATCGTGTAAAATTAGACTAAATCGATGGCAAATGAAACTAAAATAGACGAGAGAAAGAGAGAGAGATTGTCCGAAGAAAGAAAAGAGGTGGTCGCCTCGACAAGCAACTAATGTTCGTTCTGGACTTGCGTTTCGTAATACAAGCGATAGAAAGAAATCGTATAGTTGTAGCGCGCGAGGCAGCGCAAACAACCATCATCGATCGCAATCTATAACGAGTACCCACGAATCACAAGAACAAAACAATCACAAAGTTAGACCCCAACTCCTCAGCCACAACCACAACAACAAACAGTAAGCATGAATTCTCCATATACATTAAAAGAGGCCTTCAGTTCAACAGTAAATAGCCAGACATAATACTGAGGGCAGTGACAAAACAATGCACTCAATAGAAAATCTCAAACATGGCAGTCTATAGCAGATAAGCAGTTGAAGGCCCAGAAGTTTAATTGATCCAATAACCTGACAACTTTGTCACTAGAGATGGATGCTAAAGGAATGCAATTACCAGAATATTTCAGTTTAACTCAGAGGCAATGCACTAGTGACAAATTGGGATTAGAGATAGACTGAAATAGTTCTTCAGTACCTCAATCCAAGTAGCCAAATGGAAGAAACCAGAATTGAGATGCGAATATTCCCAAAATTCTGCCTCAAGAGCATCAAGAGAGATTCAACAGTGAGACAATCATAAGAATTCAGTTCATACTCAACCCAAAACACACTCGTGCAAAAATCAATCACACTGATTAAACATCAATTACTAACAGCAATCAAAGTTACACAAAAGAGTGATCAACAGCTTCTCATCATAGAGAAGAACTTGTCATGCTCATTCAACAGGACTCTGAACTAAGGCATTCAAAACATTGCAGATCAAACAGAAGAATCCAACACAGTTTTAGTTTATCACTATTAACTTCAATTCAACCTCCAGCAAGCAATCAACAAATATAATACATAACAGTGCTAATTTTAGTGCATCATCACATGAACAGAGTAGAGTAAACGAACAGAGTAGAGTAAACGAGAGGAGATCGTGCACTACTTGTTGCTGTTGAAGAGGCTGCAGCATGCTGGGATTCGTCGGAGGAAACCATGCTTAATGGAGTTGTGGCCGAGGGAGTTGAGAATGAACTATACTGGATCATCGCGGCTCTGGTTGAAGAAGGAAGCTGGGACTGTCATCATGGTGCACTAGGGCTTGGAGCTTGCTGGAGATCGAGCCGAGGTGGAGGGTGCGAACTGCTGGAACTCAGCTGTGTTGAGGTTGCAGCGGGAGTGGAGTCGCCGGAGCTATAGTTGATGGAGAGGTCTCCGTCGCCAGCCCACGGCATGTGGTCGTGGGTGCAGTCGAACTCGTCGTTGGGGAGGCCGTCGGCCTACGCGGCTGTGGAATTTGTGCAGTGCACGGGTGCAGGGCGCGGCGGCGGAGCGCCGGCTTTGGGCATGGAGACGCTAGAGAGGTGGAGGAAGCGGTGCCGGGCTTGAAGGTGGCGGTGGAGTGAGACAGTGGAGAGGGGGAGAGAAAGAGGAGAAACGAGAGGAGCGGCGGCTCAAACAACGACGCGATGTGAGATGGCGGCGTGGAGATCGGGCGGATCCGGCGTGGGAGAGGCGATGGCCGAGGGAGGCGGGGGATCTGGCTAGATCTGATGGCGAGGTGGCTATGCGGTGGCGTGGCGCTGCCGAGGGAGGAACAGAGGCGCCGGCGGAGGCATCTGTGGTGGTGCGGCGCGGTGCTGGAGAGGCGCGGAGGTGCGGCACGGCGTGGGAGCTTCGCACGGCTGCACTGTGGAGCGAGATGGTGGATCGGGCGGCGCCGTGGAGGTTAGATCAGCGGCGGCGTGGCGTAGGGTGATGGCGGTGCGGTGCTGGAGCGGAGGCGGTGGCTGTGGGATCTAAACGGCGGGTGTGGTGGTGGAGCAGCGTTGACGTGGCGGCAGCGCGCGCGGGATCCGGCGTGGGAGCTTCGCGTGGCGAGGCAGGAGGCGCGGGGGAGCTAGAAGGCGGCGCCGTGGGAGAAGTGAATAGAGAGGGGGAGAGCAGCGCCGTGAGCAAGATTGGTGGAGGTTGGGAGAATGGGGGATCCGGAGTAAGAAAAAGACAGAGAAAAGGAAGCAACAGAGGTTGAGGAAGAAGAGGAAAAGGAGCCGGCCAGGGCCGGAGGTGGACGGAGGTGTGGAACAACCGAGGGGAGGTAGAAAAAGAAGCTCTGGTGAAGAGAGGAGAGGGCAGACAGTAGTCGGCATCGCCGCTGTCACTACGACGGCGATCGGTGTCGGAGAAGAAGCAGTGGCTGTGCTGAGGAGAAAAGAGGGAAAGAGGAGAAGAAATAGGGAGAGAAAGGAAGGAAGGAGGAAGAAAAAAAAAAGAGCTGCACCGCGGCGCACGGCCTGGTCGCCAGCGGTGACGTGGGACGGAGGTGTGGAAACGGTGAGGGGGAAGAAGAGAAGGAGAAGAAAAAAAAAAGAAAACCAGGCTCCAGGCGGAACTGTGGCCGGCGGCTGGCTTTAGAGAAGAAAGGTATTTTTTTGAGTGTAGGCTGTTTTGCAAAAAGGGTGCTTGACGTTTAAAGAATTTACAGGAAGGTCGTCGGCTGAAAGGAATTGAGATTTCGGGTCCCCGGAGACTCCGATTTCAGCACGATCAGTTCCTACGCGTCTGTAGAAACACGTGCTTCCATTAGGAATCGACTGATGGTCAGGTTTGGTCGATGAAACGCAATCCATCAGTCAGAATCCACCCAAATCGTATCGACTTGCAATAAAATCACAAAACAAATAATAAGGTCGATTTGACAATAAAGATGAGTATGATTACTGCAAATGCCGCCTTATATGACTAAATGTGCATGGTCGGGAGGTTAAACATATGAAAAATATGCACAAATATGACAATTATCACCACCCCTAGGGTATATGCATCCTAGGGGGGTGCCTAGATCCAGAGTTATGTCTTAGGGGAGAAGCTTAGATTTAGGGTTTGAGAAATCTAAACTCCGATACTTGTTAGGAAAAAAGAGGGTGTTTATTTCAGGAGGAAGCATACAAAATTACAAAGACGTCAATTCTTATATAGACTTAAGATTAAACTGAAATATCAGAATTTTAATCAGAATTCAACTCAAACTCTTACTAATAAAGTAAGAGATAACTCCTCCTTGACTCAAATTTTTATAGATAAGATAATATATAATTTAACAAACTCTTAACGATAAGATAAGAGACAATCTTAACATCCGTGTTTCTTTTCAACCAGAAAGATGGACTTATCACCAAGATATTTTTCTTTCACTAGTTGTTACCAGATCCCTTCTCCCATTTCACAATGCCAAATCCATTTCCTCCAGAGACTTCTATTCATCTTCCCCGCGTTCTTGATCTCCAATCCTCCATTCTTCTTTGGGACACACACCCGTTCCCATTTAACCAGCTGTTATTTCTTCTTCAAATACTCGCCCTGCCGCATAAATCCAGATATGATTTTGTCAATTTTTTTATCACTGTTTTTGGTAGTTTAACATAGACATATGGTATAGAGGTATGCTACTCAAGCATGCATTTCTCAATGTCACTCTACCACCTATAGAGAATGAATTGCCTTTCCACGCATCAAGACGTTGATTTTATCTACCAAAGCCTGCGAATCCGAAACATGCAACCGGCTAGGACTAACCATCATTCCCAAGTACTTAAAAGGCATTCTTCCAATCATGCAGCTGAAAAGGGTAGCATACATTTCTTCTTTACCAACTTCATCCCCCATAGACAAGATATCACTTTTCTGAAAAGTAATCTTTATACTGTCTTCATTTCATACAAAAATATAACATCATTCTAGTATCCTGCGCCATCTGCATGTTATCCTCAAAACACAATAGTATCATCCACATATTGCAAAATTGGTATGCCATTCCGAATGAGGTGAGGAACCAATGGTTTAACCAAACTTTTTCTTGTGCCTTTGTCGTCATTCCTGCCAAATCATCTGCTGCAAATATTGCATAGGAAAGATGAGAGGGGGGATCCTACATACTACTCACCTTAAAGTATGTTCGATATGTGAATATTATCTGACAAAAACTAGTTTTCTTAGGAATGTCCACATCAGAATAGTGAAACACAATATATAAATAATTAAATATCGTTTACATCATATAGCTTTGTCCTTAATCATGGAAAGACCTAGAGTTAATTACATTACAACACACATAAGTTTTTCAAAAACTAAACAACTCCTAAGCAAGATATGGTGGATACCCTCAACAAGATGAGAGTCCTGAGGACTGAAATACATCTGGTGAAGTCCATTTTTCATTGTGTTGTCCCTGGATCAAACTGTCATCCTCTTGGGATAGTTGATCTCTTGTTCACTTTCGAAGATCTAGAAAACTATCGAATAGAGCGTGTTACCTATGAGATGGCGGATTTTTCAATGGCATACAACACCATCCTGGGGAGGCACATGCTCGCTAAGTTCATAGCCATCAACTATTACACCTACCTCTACCTCAAGATCCCCTCTCCAAGTGGTACGATCACTATCTGGGCCGACCAATGAAACGCTAGAGAATTCGATATGAACTACTATCTCTATTCACGCTAACGCCAACAACAGTGGTTAACGCTATTGAGGAAGCAAAGGGCCCAAGCCTAAAGCGCCAGCGGACCAATCGACTTCTCCCTGTGAAGACATCGAAGCTATACCCTTGGATCCAAAGCACCCTGTGTAGGATCATGGATGCTGACTAGAGGGGGGTGATTAGGAGATTTTTAAAAAAATTTTTCAATTAAGCAATTTTAAAGAATAATTGAGAGACCTAAATTATACAATGAGGCTTAAAACAATTCAATCAACTAGTTGCATTCAACCATATGAAATATTTAACAATACATGCAACAATAGTGATATAGCAATTGTGTCAAGATGAATATAAAGCAAATAAGAATTACGCAATTGACACAATATTTTTATCGAGGTCTCGGAGACTCGCTCGGTCTCCCCTACTCCTCGTTGAAGCGCTCGCTCGGAGCCTCGCTTCTATATCCACGAAGGATATCTCACTAGAGTTGCTCCTTCTCCACACCGGATAGGCGAGCACCACACCTTTCACAATCTTTTGCCGGCCTCTCCGACAAACTTCAATTGGAGAGATCTCGGCTCTCCTCCGGCACCGTCTAGGCGAAGGCGATCGCCAAGAGTAACAAGCCGGATGCGCTTTTACTTGAATCAACCACGTGCTAGAAGCTCAATGATGCAAATGATATGCTCAACACTCTAGCACTAGCAATCTAATGGAGATGAAGTGCACTAAACACTCACACAATCTCCCTCAAGCTCTCTCTCAAATCTACTCAAGATTTGGGCTCAATTCTAGCCTCTAAATGCAATAACACAAATGCAAATCAATTAGCTAGGTTTTCAGCTGAAGAATGAACTCTTTGAGCATCCACAAATGATGCCATACATGAATTATTTATAGCCTCAAAGAAAAACTAGCCGTTTGCAATAAACTGAACCAGATTTGTACAGGCCGGACATTGTCCGGTCACTCGGACATTGTCCGGCCAGTACAAGAAACATGACCGTTACTCACGGGTTTTTCGATTGTCAGTAGCCGTTTAAAACATTTTGTGAAGGCCGGACAAATGGATTTGTCCGGACAAAATGTCCGGACAGATGCATTTGTCTCTGTTAACACCCCTGTTCAACACTACTTGTACACACCGGACAAATCGATTTGTCCGGACAAAACATCCGGACAGATGTATTTGTCTCTGTTGACACATGCATTTACAATTGCTCAGGAGTTGTATTGGCCGGACATTGTCCGGTCACTTCGGACAATGTCCGGTCACTTCAGACAAGAGCCTCCGGACAACTACATTTGTCTTAACTTATCGTGCTGTGAAAGTTTTGTATTGATCGGACATTGTCTGGTCACTTCGGACAATGTCCGGCCTTCATCGGACAGATGCACCGGACAAATGTATATGTCTCTATTGCAAGTTTTGCAAAGTTCAGAAGTTTTCTGTATTGGCCGGACATTGTCCGGTCACTTCAGACACTGTCCGGCCTGTACAAACCGAAAACAGGAACTTAGTAATTTTACTCTGAGTTTAATCTGGATATTTGCACATACGTATTTCCTGTTTTCTCGCGGATGCGCCCGCTGGCTCTCAGCAGAGACCACGACCACACAGGTCGAACATCCGATCAAAAACAGGTGGTCGGTAGGGTTTGGTCGAGCGTACGCAAGCGAGCCGAAGACTGGTACGACCAGTTCGAACTCCTACGACCACGCCCAAACCCTAAACATAAAGCCGCCAAACAAGAGACACGACCACGACCACATATCAACACTGATATGATCAGAATATGCAAATACGACCACGACCAGCTCTAGATAAATAAACCAATTTAAACAGCTGGCGATCACGACTAAGTGCAGTTTTCAAAACATTTAATCTAATGCACATGAACTACACTTAGACTCACTAGTAATGCAAGACTCTAGTGCAAGATGATATGAATGCATCTGAGCTTCCGCACTAGATAGATTCAAGCTACTAGTTTCCAACCCCTCTTAATAGTACGGTCAAACTAGTAAAAGAACCTATCAACCCGGTCTGTCTCCAAACACCGAGACCGGTAAAATCATAAGAAAACAATCCTTAATCTTGGATTTTACCTTAGGTGAAGTTTGACCTCGCGAAGCTCGATCGCTCGACGCTCGTCATCGCAAAGCTCGATCCCGCTAAGCTTGACCACGCGAAGCTTGACCGCTTGACGCCTATCTTCGCAAAGCTCATCCTCGCTAAGCTTGACCTTGCTCGGGATGTCTCATATCGTTTTCATCCTCTTCACGCTCTTGCTTGTTTTTCATCCTGCAACCATTCTGAGACTAGAACATATACACTCAATGCGCAAACGTTAGTCTCATTTGCAGTTCGTCATTAATCACCACCAGATAAATCACTCCACACAGGAGTTCACTCAACGATTTCTTTCTTCGGTGAAATGACAAAACCACTTTCAATGAACAACAAATGAGTAATGGATGAATCTCACAATCATATAGATCCATATATGATATAAGAAATGCGCACACGATCCATACTACTCAAGTTATGATATCAATCAATATGGATGACTAATATCATGAGCTCTCTCTTAATCATACATAGAGATATCAAATCCAGAACACGGAGTCATCAACCTTTTGCACAAACATGGATAACTAATCATCTTTAGCTCTCCCTCAACATGTGCATCGATATCAAACTTGCAATCGAGAAAAAATCCAATCTAGGGTTTACCGATAATCAATTCAATTTACTTGTGCTAAATCAGGATTTATCTAAATTATCATTTAATCATCAAATCTGATATCTTCAGATTAACTTTAATCATCATGGATTTATCCAAAACTTCATTAATCATCAAATCTGATATCTTCAGATTAACTTTAATCATCATGGATTTATCCAAAACTTCATTAATCATCAAAACCTAGATAATAAGATCTACCTAGATCCAACAATCTCCCCCTTTTTGATGATTGATGACAACACGTTTTATAATCTTAATAAATCCAAAACAGATTATTCAGCTCCCCCTTAATATATGCAATAGTATATCGGAACTGAACACAATATATAATTATATGAGTTTAGATATATAAATGACACTTGAGCACAAGTTCAATCAAGTCATTTTCCAAAATATCAACTATCTCAATTTTCTCTAACTCAAATATCTCTTCCAAAGATTGATGTTAATTATATCAAATAATATCTCTCCCCAAATATCATTTATCAATCTCAATTTACTTCTATCATCTTTCTCAGATAACAATATCAATTCTATCAAATACCAACTGTACCAATTTGATATTTGATATCTATCTCTCCCTCTTTGTCAATTAACTCAACTGACTCCAAATTCTCTCTAAATCTCTTCCCTAAAGGCTTTCTCTAAAGCTTATCTCTAAAACATTCTCTCTCAAATACTATCAAACATTCTCTCTCAA
This sequence comes from Pharus latifolius, assembly GCA_019359835.1. NCBI lineage: Eukaryota > Viridiplantae > Streptophyta > Magnoliopsida > Poales > Poaceae > Pharus > Pharus latifolius. Next base: position 71,278,567 of record CM033323.1, read on the forward strand.
ATACTATCTCTCCCCCTTTGTCATCAAGCACAAAAAGGAAGTATTGAGAACTTAAATTTGGAGAAACGATATTTTCTAGGGCATGAGATTTTATATGAAATGGTTTTTATGCAAAAGTATGATTTCAAGAAGGTTTGTTTCAAGGGATTTTGAAAATCACATTCAAAATATGGAGAAGATATCAAAACAATTAACATATAGTGAATATATCGATGACATTTATATCTATGGCATTTGATCCATTTTTGAACATTCAAAATCTAGATGTATCTAATTTGATGTGAACATATCCGCTAGATGCATATTTTCCATATTATGATTGATCTCTAAATCTCTTTAAGCCACAAAGTCTCTTAGACAATGATGTCGTATATCAATATACTCTAATCAAGAGTTTTCAATCAAATTGTTCACCATTTTTACGGCACTTTCAATATTTCATAAGTGGCATCAATTCGAAGACAATTCTATAATCTAATGTTTTGTTTCATCCATAAGAATTTAAGCATAACAACCACCGGATGTACTCTTTTGATTTTTCTTGCAAATCATAGGATCCGAATCCAAATAATCAAGTAAATCCAAATAATCAAATAAATCCAAATAATCAAATAATTCGGATCCACTAAATGCACTATTCATACTCTTTGGATATCAAGGATCTATCTAGAATTGCATTTCAATTGCCTAAGAATGCATTTCATGGCAATCATATGACATACCTTCGGAAATGATCAATTCTAGTACATTTGCAATCACTAAATATGATGATGAGTCTAAATGCGGTAAAAGAAAGCAAAACTATCAATCAAGGATCGATAGAGTTTAGAATTGACCGTTTTTTCGTGTTTGTCCATGTCGAGATGTTCATTTGTAGGTTTGAGAGTTGTAATAGCTTCATCATCTTGCATCTCGAAGCTTTTGAGCGATTGCTTCACATGCTTGAATTTACTCTTGAACATCGCGTTCTTGAGTTGCTTGTTTTGTCGTGCATGGAAGTGACGTAGCTCTTGAATTATCTCGCTTTCCCTAAACATCATCCCACAAAAATTCTTGATAGAGGGATTCATTAGTATAATCAAAAGTCATATCATCAATATGTATTTGACACACAAGAATATAATGTCTTGATTGATTGGTTGATGATGATTGTGTCAACCTTTCAATTTTGGAAAGCATTTGATATGAGAAAAAATTTTGAGCTTTTAAACCAATCCTAATTGGAAACAATGGATTTAATCCTCAAAAGTTCACTTCTTTAGCATTTAAGATAAAAACATATATAAATGAGATATATGCCAAAAGGAGGTTTGTCGAAATATGTTTGGGTCACAAGGTTAAGAGAAGGACATATGACCTCTTGAAATATTCAAATTTTCAAAAGAAACTCAAATTTCAAATTTATACAATCATACTCCAAAGTCATGAAGATATATATATGTTTTATAACTGAAAAGCATATTCAAACATATTCCAAATATTGATAAACCAATCATGAAGAATTGCAAGATATGAGGAGAAATGAAAGCTAGAATCTCACAAAACAAGGAGTAACAAGAAACATCTGAAATTTGTGATTTTTGCTATTTTGCTTCAAAAATGAAATCAAGTTCCATAATAGGTTTGAATGGAAAGTTAGGAACTTAGTTGGATACCAATTGAATGAATTTGATTTGAAAAAGATCTTGAATTTGATTCCTCAAAAGTGATTTGGGGTAAAACGGGTAAAACAAAAGTGATTTTCTCAAAAACTTCAATTTTAGATGAAACTTGGATTTTTCTGAAATGTTTGGACTTGGATGAGTTTGAAATACTATTCCAAACCAAGACATGGGAGAAAGTCCGGTCCAAATAGCCAAATTCACAAAAATGCACTTTTGGGTATTTTCGGGTCGATAGTCGTTTTCGGGCGACCTAGGATATGTGATAATTTGAAAACCATAGGCCTTTTGAGAATAAGTTCAATATGAACTATCTTCGGGTGAGTGAGTTCTAAATGTTTCATGTAGAAAGTTTTTGTCAAATCTCAACCTATCTTGTTTTATAGAAATAAATCCTTATGGGCCAAAACAAGATCCCGAAGACTTCAATTTTGTCAAAATTTTGCATTTTAGCTCGAAACTCTTTTGTTTCACTTTCAAAACCTTTGAAATCATATTTGAAACGTATTTATGAAGGTTTTGAAGTAATTTTGAACATTTTGAAAGTTTTGAGCTCTTTTTACATTTTTGCTCGAAAAAGGCCCTTCTTACCAAAAGTATGCACTCTTTGATACATATGCACAATTAGGGTATGCAAGGATTCAATAACTCTAAATTTGCTCCCCCTAAATGTGTCAACCAAGTTTTGTCATGAAAAATATGCAAGAGATGAAAATAATCCATTTGAAAATCAAGAGCTCAACAATAATCCAAAAGGACTCAAATCGAGAAAACATTCAAATAACCACCAAAACTCATGAAAAGTTTCATAGAGATAGAACACATCAACACAAGAACATTCCATGAAGATCCAAGATTCAAATATTTTAGTCATTTGAAAGAATTGAGAGATTAACATCCGAATAGACTAAAATTTTCTTAAACATGTTGGCTTCTTTATAATCATCAAAATATATGCAAAAAAAAGTTCCAAAAATTCCAAAATAACTTTTAGAGATAGATAATGCAATGAGGAACAATATTGCATTTTATAGTGAAGCCAAATTCTGATCCAACAAAGAGATATGAAAAAGACAAATTTTGATCAGATTAAAGATTCAGATTTCAGGTTTCAGAAATTTATTTTACACTTTTAAATACACCTGAAAATCTATGAAATGACTTCCAATAATTTTGAAATAAATTTTCAAGAAAGACCAATCATAGAGGATAAAATGTCATATAGAAACATTCTTCAAATAGTCAACCAATAAAGAGATATGAAAAGACAAATGTTGGTCAGGTTTAAAGTTTCATATTTCAGGTTTTCAGAGATTCATTTTACACTTTTAAACGCACCTGGAAATATATGCAAATGACTTCCAATAATTTTTAAATAAATAATCAAGAAGGACCAATCATAGAGGATAAAATTTCGTATAGAAACATTCTTCAAATAGTCAACCAATAAAGAGATATGAAAATGACAAATCAGCCCAAAACCACGAGAAAACTGAATTTTGCATATTTCATTTTCAATTTGTGAAAAGAGTCAATTTTGCTCAAATCAAGTCCAAATGAGATGAAAATTTGCAGGAATGAATTTCAATGCATCAAATACATTTTCCAAAAAGAATTTTCCAAAAAGGATTTTTCAATTGAGAGTTATGGTCAAATGAACCTTGTGTTAAGCAAAAAGATTGAAAATCGATAAACTTTTGCAAATTGAGTTCAAATTTGATTTTCATTGGATTTTTGACATGAAAGGGCTTACATGAGTTTTTCAAGTCATTTTGACCCGAAATTCACAAATAAAGACCATAGAAATGGTCAAACCCATGTTTTGCATGTTTAGGGTATTTCGGGTCAAAGCAAGTTTTTCGGTGAAATTCAAATACCCATAACTTTCAAATGAGAACTCTTTTGAGAAAGTTTTCAATATCAAATTTATTCGGATTAAGAGTATCTAGGAGTTTTGTAAAGCAAGTTTTTGCAAATTCCAAATAGATTGTGATTTGCGTTTGAAAAGGATTTTGTTGAAAAACAAGATACTCGAAGATCGTTTTGAGGCTAATTTTCAATAGAAATAATTTTTAACATCATTTCTTCATCCAAAGCCTCTAAAAACCTTTTAAATACGTTTTGAAGACCATTTAGATAGAAAATGACGATTTTGGGCCTTTTGAATGGAAATTTGCCATTTTGACCAAATGAGCTCATTTTAAAACTTATAATTGTAATTTTGAAATATTTCACATAAAGGGTTGTGATGAGCAACGGAAGCATTTTAAATTACAACCCTTAGAGATGCAACAATGTAAGATTTAAATTTTCATTCTTTTGCAAAATTTGCCATATGGATTAAAACAACAAAGAATAAAGGAGAAGATGCAATGCAAATGTTTTTATTAAACACATCAAAAAGATTTAAGCTCTTTTTGGTACCCAAACCATACGAGGCCCTCTAGCCTTGTCGCATAGGTCTTTTGGTACCCAAATTGCTTTATCTTTAGGTTTTTGAAAATGACAATGAATAGGTTTTGCAATTAAACCCTTTTTAGAGCAAGAAATCAAATAAGAGCCAAAAGAACCAATTTCAAAAACATTAGATGCACACTTATACGAATGTTGCCCTTTTAAGTGATATGATAAACATGAAGTATGAGAGGGCTTTTTGAATGAATTTGTATGAGTGTGATAAAGTATATAATGCCTCTTACTAGTTGAGTATGCATGATTTAATTTTCCCTTTCTAAATGATTTTTTATGATCTAAAGGGGGTTTAGTAAGCATGGCACTCCTCATATGACATCTAGTAAGGTTATTGCCCAATCTATTTACTATAGTTTTTAGTTCATCATTTTCAATTTTACGTTCTTGAGATGATTCCGTGTTAATACATGACATGATAGGAACATGACGGCATCTCATCACTAATTGATGAACTAGAAGGTATAGCACAAAAATCACTAGATGAGCTAGGCATATCAAAAGTAGAACCACTAGTACTATCACCATGGCATAAAGATGTATCACTAGATGAATCATGGTATGAGTTACTAGTATCATCCGTACAAGCTTGTGAATCTATAAATGAATCATTTGACAACTTATCACAGAAGTACTAGTGTTCACAAAACTAGCATTTGAATTTAACCATGAATTAACCAATGAATTATTGCTAGCATGTGAAGTAGAAGTGTGTGACTCTAGAAATGGATCAATAGGGGAGTCACAAGCAACTCTAACATCTAATACACATGTGGAGCTAATGGCATTTTTGGCAAGAAAAGAATCATAAGAATTTTTCAATTCTTGATGTTGCACTTTTAAGGATGAATAGTTATTCTTTAAAGTGCTAAAGTTTTTATTCATATTGCCAAGCAAATCTTTTAGCTCTACAATTATATCCATAAGCTCATTGTTAGAGAGGTTAGAGTTTGATACCGTCGAGTCGCATGTCGTAGTGCATATTGAATTGTCTTGAGATGAAGACTTTGACTTCGACGCTTTCTTTCTAGTTTTCCTTGAGCTCTTCTTGCAAGATTTTGCCTTTGATTTGCTTAGGCAAACCAAGTCGTTGACGTCCTTGAGCTCGCTAGAAAGCTCTCGATCCTCTGCATTGAACTCATCGTTCTCGATATGCTCGGAGGTGGAACACATATCCTTTTTCTTGGGCATAGCCTCATTTGACACAAGCATGTCAATGAGCTCACTCGATGAAGTGTTGGAAAGATCACCGTTCGCAAGAGTATATATGAAGTCTCCATAGCGATCTTCTGGCAACACTTGAAGTAATTTTCTGCAAATGTCTAGATCGGAAATATTAGCTCTAAGAGCTTTGAGCTCATTTGTGATGTTGATCAATCGATCATATGTGGTGGAGATTGTGTCATGCTCCAACATCACAAATGCCTCATAGTCCCGCAATAATATACGCATCTTAGCATGCTCATAGCTAGATGTGCCCACAAATAAGGACTCAAGGGTGATCCAAACATCGTGAGCGGTCGAACGATCACTCACTAATTTGGGCACATCTTGGCTAAGTGATTCGAGAAGCATATCTTTAGCCTTTGTATATAAAATAAGAGTATGCTTATCCGAAGATAATGAGCTATCCATACCCTTTTGCACTAATCTCCATAATTTCAAGTTTAATGCCTCAAGATGAGTACTCATCATAATTTTCCAACGTGTATAATTTGAGCCATCAAATTCAGGAGCAATCAATCCAAATTTCTCTAGCGAATTCATCCTTTCTCTCTAGCAGTTAAGCCGATAAATGAGAGACCTTACTTTGATACCAATTGTAGGATCAAGGATGCCGACTAGAGGGGGGTGATTAGGAGGCTTTTAAAATTTCTTTTCAATTAAGCAATTTTAAAGAATAATTGAGAGACCTAAATTATACAATGAGACTTAAAACAATTCAATCAACTAGTTGCATTCAACCATATGAAATATTTAACAATACATGCAACAATAGTGATATAAGCAATTGTGTCAAGATGAATATAAAGCAAATAAGAATTACGCAATTGACACAATATTTTTACCGAGGTCTCGGAGACTCGCCCGGTCTCCCCTACTCCTCGTTGAAGCGCTCGCTTGGAGCCTCGCTTCTATATCCACGAAGGATATCTCACTAGGGTTGCTCCTTCTCCACACCGGATAGGCGAGCACCACACCTTTCACAATCTTTTGCCGGCCTCTCCAACAAACTTCAATTGGAGAGATCTCGGCTCTCCTCCGGCACCGTCTAGGCGAAGGCGATCGCCAAGAGTAACAAGCCGGATGCGCTTTCACTTGAATCAACCACGTGCTAGAAGCTCAATGATGCAAATGATATGCTCAACACTCTAGCACTAGCAATCTAATGGAGATGAAGTGCACTAAACACTCACACAATCTCCCTCAAGTTCTCTCTCAAATCTACTCAAGATTTGGGCTCAATTCTAGCCTCTAAATGCAATAACACAAATGCAAATCAATTGGCTAGGTTTTCAGCTGAAGAATGAACTCTTTGAGCACCCACAAATGATGCCATACATGAATTATTTATAGCCTCAAAGAAAAACTAGCCGTTTGCAATAAACTGAACCAGATTTTGTCGTGTCTGCCACGACTGTGACATCACCTGTGAGGAGCCCAGCTCGGTGCAGCTGGTCCCTTAAACCACTTGACTTCCCAGGATGAGTCAATCACAGGGATACATTGAAGCAGCAAAATAATACAGTAGTCATAATTGTATGGCCATCAGGCCTTAGTACAAAACGAGGTACAGTGCCTTACAAGGCACAAGGGTCTAACAAAATAACACATCTAGTCGGCGGAAGCTAGGCCCAAAAGCAATCCACAGGAAACAGAGGTTGACAGCAGACAGCACCACATCAGGGCTCCGGAGGGAACTGCTCATCATCTCCCGGGTCCGCAGCATCTTCAGGGCATCCTCCAAGGTGATAGAACGCTCCATCTGTTGAGGAGTTGTTGCAAGGGTGAGTACTTACGTACTCAGCAAGTCATAGGGAAGGTAGAGGTACATATATATATGACATGAACCTATGCTATTGGGGAAAGAGTGAAAGGTTTTTCAAAATACATTTCTTTCTCAATTCTTACTCAACTTCTGATCATACCCATGGCAGTAATTAAATCATATTGATGGTGATACATATATCCCATATCCAAGGCGATATATCCTCATATCACATTATTTTTATTCAAGCCTTTCTATTTTATACTCATAACAGTATTTCATAACTTAGGGCATAATCCACATGCCTCTTAATTATCATATGATCTCTATATTATGGTATTACCGCGACACGTCAACACATGACAGCCCACGGCAACGCCCCTTATCATGACAACACATGCCACTTGGGTAATCTTGAGCTAACAAATTTTAGTTTATAAAACAATACTTGTGTCACACCCCATGGATTTAATCCACCGCGGCATACTCCTAAAACTCGGGAGCACGAAGTATTCGAATACATTTTTAAACTCTGCAGAGATGTACCTCTTTTTAAATCCACTTTTTCACTCGACTTCCAAGTCGGGCCAACTCCATGCGACTTATACGCATGTGACAAGGCCGAGATCACACAACGTTTTGCAGTCTAGTATTAACAGTATCCCTGCCCGGTAAATGGACAATACCGTCCCAAGTACCGTTGTGGGTCCTCCCCACTGCCTTACTTCCTAGCCTGGGTCTATGTTCCCGCAGGACACATAACCTCTTTTGATTACAGTCGCGTACGACTTAATCTGGCGTAGGGCGTATTCCTTCTGTACACCTTATCCTCTCATAATTTTTCTGATCTCACATCACTCATGGACGAACTGCGTCCCACCAGTTTCCACGCGAGAAACCGGATCGACAAGCCATGCAGGGAACTGATAATACTAAGAAAGCTACTAGGTTGCGCCTGTCCCATACCAGGTAAGTGGTTGGTACGTTTTTCATGCCACTAGACGCATAACACAAGGTTCTAGTCCTTACATGCCAGTGACCAGATCATACCACAAACCATGCACCTTCAGTGCCTACACCTTCGGTGCAGCCAAGCACCTCCAGTGCTACCACCATTCCATACCAAAATACTGGTCACGGCTAGGGGTTCTATTTCATGAATATAAATGTACATGTTTATACTTTTATTAGTTTGTGGCTTACTATCTTATCAAGTTCACATTCCTCAAGTATTCAATCTATCACTGCCATAATATCATTGATCTCAACACATGCAATAATAATGAGATATCTACTCATGGAATAGCATAGCAATTCATAAAATATGGGTTTCAATATGATCAAAGTATGACTTGCCTTCCGCGTCGTAAGTATCAGCAGTTGATGATGGTTCAGCGACAAGATCTTCAACCCCGGACTCTTGCTCTAAACAAGATCAAACAAGCAAACAGGTATTACAATTCATTCTATTCTTACTAATTCACTACATGCAAAGATGCAAGGAGAAAATACTCTGGTGATACAAGGTTTGAAAGCGATTTGAGTTTAACTATGGAAATCAGGGTTAAAATTAGCTGTTAAGGTTTACAAGGTTCCAAAATATCAGAGTAATATCAAGGTTGTGACTGGTTCGCCCAAAAACAGCGAATGTCTTTAGGTTGGCATTCGGTTCAAGGCATCGACATAAGGTCGATGGGTGATAGAGGGCTCAACTCAAGTTGTGACAGTAGAGAAAAGTGTAGATCACAATGTCAGGAGTCTAAGGGACAAGGTTATTTCCAAGTTTCATGGCTGGAAGTGGGTGAAAAGGCTCAATGCCACTGGCTGACATAGGCTGACAGTGCTCTAGAATGGCATTGACATGGTTTGAACAGTTTCCAGTGGCCAAAGTAGGTTTTGATTCAAGCATATGGTGCACAAGGTAGTGAGGCAGCTATTTGACAAAGTAATTTCTGTTTTACATGACCAGAGGTGGGTGAACAGGGCTAATGCCACTGGCTGACATAGCCTGGCATAGGGTTGACATGGCCAGAAACTAGGGTTAGCCTTATCTTTTGACTCAGGGCTCCAAATGATGCACCACTTTGTCTGGTGGTTAGGCATTTGTAACAGGAACAAATGTCTCAACAGGACCTAGGGCAGGAGATGGCCGGAAAGTGATGAAAACCGGCGAAGAACACGGTGGCCGAGCTGTTCTCAACAGTTTCTGGACCAAACTTTGGCATGGCGATACCTCTTCATCTGGGCCGATCCAGGTGTCGAGCTAGAAGGCAAAAATACTCATGGGGTCGAGGCACATCTACTAGACAAGGTGGTTGGGGTTGAAACGGCCAGAAACAAAATCCGGCGGCCGGAGCTAGGGAAGAAGACACAAAAATTGGGCATTTCTGTTCTAGGGCAAACGAACTCGAATCCTTGCTTGAGGAGGGTCTCTGGGGAATACAAGAGCTATGTGTGAAGCTAGATTGTCTGAAGAAACACCAGAGAAGCTTAACAGCGAGCTCCAGCTTACATGCAAGGTGCAAAGTTGGGATTTTTCATATTTTAGCGAAATTAGTGATTCTGGTTGCTTAGATGTGTTCTAAACAGTCCACTGATCATGTTTGATTACAGGCTCGAGAGCTAATTTGACTTAGTTAAGGATTAATTGCTCGCCGGAGTTGTCGGGGAAAAACAGCAATTCCCGGCGATGAGGTGCGATAGAACTCAATTGGCTGCTACTACACAGGTAAGTGGTTGAGAGTAACTCACTGGTAGCTTCAATTTGGAGTTTGGTGCAGTGGATTGGCTTGGCACCGTGAGCCTCTTCTCGAGCTCGCCGAAGAAGACGAAGATGACGGCGTGGTTAAGAACTTGAGTGGTTCTGGTGTGAGTGTGTTTGAGCTGAGCTGGGGTGGCTTTTATAGGCACAGCAAGGGGCTTGCAACGGCTGGAATTGCCTAGAGAATTGAAGCTCGAATCGATGGCGAATTGACCAGCCGGGCGGGACAGCAGCGAAGCGACGCGCTCCAGCGGCCGTGCCGGCTTTTGCAGCCTGGCGCGCAGTCCTGGTTGATGCAACGGCGAGTTGATGCTTCCCCCAGGCATGCTTGCAACGTGGCGCAACTGCGCTGCCGTTGTCGGGCGCGCGCGCGGGAGAACGAAGGCGCTGCTGGCGGGCGAGGTGCTTCCACGGTGGCGAACACGATGCGCACACGCGGCAGGGAAACAGTGGCTGGGGTGGCGGCGCTGGAGATCGCCGGCGACGAAACCACAGCAGTGGCAACGGCGACGACCAACTCCGGCGCTCGTGGTCGTTTGAACGGCCTGGTCGTGCACAGTAGCCTGGTCAAACCAGGGACTGATTTGCGATGATTTTTGGTTTGGCTTTGGACTAAACTGCAAATCTGGTCTTTGAGAGGTTTAATTTGAGATTTGATTTCATGGCTGAGTATAATATTTCTATTAATACTCATTTAGCTCAAATTTGGAGAAAGTTTGATAAGATTTGAGGGATTTCACCTATTTTCGAAAATAGGGTAAAATTAGGGTAAACTAAATCTGGATTTTGTCGATCTCGAATTCTGGTGATTGGGGAGAAATTTGGAAGTCTGATCAAAAGGGAGATCTGTATCAAATAGCATTTGGGAGGTGTTCCCTGAAGAAATTCTGGAGTTGGAATTGATTCGTGGATTTTAGCCTTTTCAGGCTCCCAGGTAAACAGAAAAGGACTTATTTGCAGTAAAATTTGGACTAAACTGCGAAAAGTGTTTAGATGAATTAATCTGGCTCCCAACTTTTTGAAGTGAGTTGAGGATGAACCTAGGAACATATTCCAGGGGTTACTTGAGTCTGGATAAGGTTAAATCGAGATAACTTAATCATCTGGAAACTGGGGTACTTAGGGTAAATCTGAATTTTTCCTGTTTTCGAAAACAGAGAAAGGCTTAGGTACTGGGAGTTAGGGTCAGAATTTGATCTGGCTCCTGAAGACTTTTATCTTCAGGGTAACTGGTAGGTTAAATCTGGATGGTCAGATCTTGATCTGGATCTAGAGAATAGATTTGGAGATTTTTAGGGTTTGGGAGAGATTAGAGTTCAGCTGATCTGGCTACTACTATAGAGATACATGCATGCAGGGTTTTTTTTTATGCAAAACTTTTCACCCCCAAAACTAGGGTGTTACAGATTTGTATAGGCCGGACATTGTCCGGTCACTTCAGACATTGTCCGGCCAGTACAAGAAACATGACCGTTACTCACGGGTTTTTCGATTGTCAGTAGCCGTTTAAAACATTTTGTGAAGGCCGGACAAATGGATTTGTCCGGACAAAATGTCCGGACATATGCATTTGTCTCTGTTAACACCCCTGTTCAACACTACTTGTACACACCGGACAAATCGATTTGTTCGGACAGATGTATTTGTCTCTGTTGACACATGCATTTACAATTGCTCAGGAGTTGTATTGGCCGGACATTGTCCGGTCACTTCGGACAATGTCCGGTCACTTCAAACAAGAGCCTCCGGACAAATACATTTGTCTTAACTTATCGTGCTGTGAAAGTTTTGTATTGATCGGACATTGTCTGGTCACTTCGGACAATGTCCGGCCTTCATCGGACAGATGCACCGGACAAATGTATATGTCTCTGTTGCAAGTTTTGCAAAGTTCAGAAGTTTTCTGTATTGGCCGGACATTGTCCGGTCACTTCAGACACTGTCCGGCCTGTACAAACCGAAAACAGGAACTTAGTAATTTTACTCTGAGTTTAATCTGGATATTTGCACATACGTATTTCCTGTTTTCTCGCGGATGCGCCCGCTGGCTCTCAGCAAAGACCACGACCACACAGGTCGAACATCCAATCAAAAACAGGTGGTCGGTAGGGTTTGGTCGAGCGTACGCAAGCGAGCCGAAGACTGGTACGACCAGTTCGAACTCCTACGACCACGCCCAAACCCTAAACATAAAGCCGCCAAACAAGCGATACGACCACGACCACATATCAACACTGATATGATCAGAATATGCAAATACGACCACGACCAGCTCTAGATAAATAAACTAATTTAAACAGCTGGCGATCACGACTAAGTGCAGTTTTCAAAACATTTAATCTAATGCACATGAACTACACTTAGACTCACTAGTAATGCAAGACACTAGTGCAAGATGATATGAATGCATCTGAGCTTCCGCACTAGATAGATTCAAGCTACTAGTTTCCGACCCCTCTTAATAGTACGGTCAAACTAGTAAAAAGAACCTATCAACCCGGTCTGTCTCCAAACACCGAGACCGGTAAAATCATAAGAAAACAATTCTTAATCTTGGATTTTACCTTAGGTGAAGTTTGACCTCGCGAAGCTCGATCGCTCGACGCTCGTCATCGCAAAGCTCGATCCCGCTAAGCTTGACCACGCGAAGCTTGACCGCTTGACGCCTGTCTTCGCAAAGCTCATCCTCGCTAAGCTTGACCTTGCTTGGGATGCCTCATATCGTTTTCATCCTCTTCACGCTCTTGCTTGTTTTCATCCTGTAACCATTCTGAGACTAGAACATATACACTCAATGCGCAAACGTTAGTCTCATTTGCAGTTCGTCATTAATCACCACCAGATAAATCACTCCACACAAGAGTTCACTCAACAATTTCTTTCTTCGGTGAAATGACAAAACCACTTTCAATGAACAACAAATGAGTAATGGATGAATCTCACAATCATATAGATCCATATATGATATAAAAAATGCGCACACGATCCATACTACTCAAGTTATGATATCAATCAATATGGATGACTAATATCATGAGCTCTCTCTTAATCATACATAGAGATATCAAATCCAGAACACGGAGTCATCAACCTTTTGCACAAACATGGATAACTAATCATCTTTAGCTCTCCCTCAACATGTGCATCGATATCAAACCCGCAATCGAGAAAAACATCCAATTCAGAGTTTACCAATAATCAATTCAATTTACTTGTGCTAAATCAGGATTTATCTAAATTATCATTTAACATCAAAACCTAGATACTAAGATCTACCTAGATCCAACACCCTGAACGGCAAATACGCCTCAGGAAAGCACTGAAGGGAGATCTAAGACTCTCTCATCATGTTTCGCCGAGAGAACACTGACTTGTTCGCATGGGAACCCTTTGATAGGCATCCCTCGAGAAGTCATCGAGCATAGGTTAGCAGTAATCCCCACAGCTAAGCTGGTCAAGTAGAAGCCATGCACTTCTTCATTCCCCATAAAACCATCACGAATAATACTAAGCAGCTCGACAACACGCAATTCAAGAAATTCTATGATCTGGATGGAGCAAAAATCTGATTTGCCTCCATAGTGCAACCCCATGAATGGGGCGGTAGAACGTGTCAACAGGCAGGTAGTTAGAGATCTACACTATAGAATATTCACACAATTGCAAAATCACTTGGGGGCTTGGCTAGATGAGTTCTCTTCTGTTCTTTCGAATCTCCGGACTACACCAAGTTTAGCAACAAAGGAAACACTGTTCTCCATGGTCTATGGCTCTGAGGAGGCCATAATACCCATCAACATACACTGAAAATCCTCTTGGGTTAGCAGCTTCAATGAAGAAGAAAACAATGATCACCATAGAGATGAACTGAACTTCATCAAGGAGCTATGAGACACTCATAAGGGCAGCATCTTATTAACAAGCTCTCTGGTGCTACTACGACTGCTAAGTCAAGCCACGGGCCTTTGTCCCTAGTGATCTAGTACTCAAGCATGTTCTAGGCGCCTAGCACAAGGACAAATTCCCCCAAAAATGAGAAGGATCGTACGAGATATCCTCTATGCCTCAACCCAAAGCCTACATCCTCAAGGAGGTCGATGGAGAAGATCTCCAACATACGTAGAACATCTCCAACTTGCAAAGATTCTACGCATGAGAACCTAAGTTTTGCCAGGAGTAGTTTTACTTATCGCTTTTCATTTTTTATTTATTCTTATGATCAATGTATTCTCAAATATCTCTTTTCCAATAAAGATTAGTTTTTCTTTCCCATCCGAAAACTGCTATTTTTCATACTCGCCCCATGCACTCCCGGTTGTGCACGGTTTCGCAGCTAACTCGTCCAAAGCATACACAAACTTCCTCAGTCTGAGGTCCATGGTCATGCCTAGTTCCACACCCTCGGCCACCTCCCGTGAATATATAGTTTAGACACTTAAGAGTTGCCATTGACTAGGCAGGAAAATGCTCGTATGCCTCACAGCCGTCGTCATTGTCGATCCATTCGGGTTACGGGCCGTCAAACAACAATGGTCACAAAGAACAAAAAGCAATAGAAGGATATGCTGGGACCCACAGAACAACTAAACTTTATCTTGTCGTTTGAGAACATCAATTACATTACTGCAACAGTTATCACCTCTTGCAACCATTTGCTAACATGAACCTTGCTTTTGCCTCCTTGGAGCCCCATCATATGGGATTGATGCTGTGGGAGACTTTTGTGTCAATGACACGTCCGTTCGATGCCCTGGTATCAACATTGTCGAGGATGCTGATTAGAGGGGGTGAGTAGGAGGTTTTAAAAACATTTAGACTAAAACAATTTCTTACAAGATATGAAGGAAAACCAAGTTTTCACAAAATGGTTTAAAACTATCTAAAATCAAATTGCGTTCAACAAGAAAAAATGAAATACAACATGCAACAAGAATAAGCGAAAGCAAATAAATCAAGGCAAATATAAAGTGTGCAAGAGAGAAACCAAGTGATACAATAATTTTTATCGAAGTCTTGAAGACTCGTCCGGTCTCCTCTACTCCTCATTGAAGCACTCACGCGTGAGTCTCACTTCTATATCCACGAAGGATATCTCCACTCGGTTGTTCCTTCTCCACTTCGGATAGGCGAGCACCAATGTCTTTCACAAGTCTTTGTTGGCCTCTTCGACAAACTCCAACGGGGAGATCGCGACTCTCCTCCAATAACCGTCTTGGCGATGGCGATCGCGATCACCAAGAGTAATAAGTTGTACACCTTCACTTGAATATATTAAGTGCTAGAACCTCAAATGATGCAAATGAATGCCCCACTCTAACACTAACTTGCACAATGAGGGGTGATGTGCACTAAGCACTCTTAGTCTCTCACAAATGTGCTAAGTCAAGTAATAATCTTGCTAGGGATATAAAATGAGGTGCCAAAGATCTTTTCTTGACTGCCAACAATAACCGAGAAACTCTAGTGATGCAAATAGTGCAAATGGTTCTTCTCGAAGGATCTCTCACAAACTCAATAAATCCCGTTTTGATCAAAAGATCAAGTTTTGGATACAAGAATACTTAGACTCAAGTGTGTATCAAAGTCTAACTCAAAGAGATGGTCATTTTGTGCTCACAATACATATATATAGCCCAAGCTTATCAACTAGCCGTTATGATCGTGCAGGGAAAAAATCAATACACGTTGATAGTCAGCATCAAAGACTAATGATAGTCAGAATCGACTTCATATGGCTAGTTATGACATAGTCAATAGCCGTTGAGATTTTTGTCTGCACGTGTGTTGATAGTCAGCGTTGTCACACTGACAGTCAGCATAGACCAAAATTATTTTGGCTAAAAAATATGCGTCTCTGGAGAAATGTTAGCACTAGTACTAACACTCATGCTGACATTTATGCTGACTGTTAGCATCACTATGCTGACATTCATGTAACTGTCATCACAGTGTAAAACATTTTGGCTCAAAAATATCTCTCTGGACAAATGTCAGCATTGAAGCTAACATTAAATGTTGACTGTCAGCATCGACCATGACTAGTTGATCGATCAAGTTGAAACATTTGACTGAAAATCTGGTCAGAAGACTAGTGGTCGAATAGCTTCTGGTCAAATGACCAGTTGTCGAATGTCCGCATTCGACCAGGCACTTATGCTGACTGTCAGCATAGTACATAGTTCCTATTTGAGAGCTATTTGCTACTAGGTGAATGAATAGTACTCGAACGTCCACTAGTCACATTTAAGCTTGACCAAGTTTAAACCACTGGTTGAATATCAGGTCGAATAGCAAGTGGTCGAATAACTAGTGGTCGAATAGTTGCTGGTCAAAAGACCAGTTTGTGTATTAGATATGATCACGACCAGTTCTAGTACTTATACGACCACGACCAGTTCAATTACTAATACGACCAGTGTGTACAGTAACGACCACGACCAATTTCAATATTTATGCGACCAGTTTGTGTACTCTATACGACCACGACCAGGTCAAATTTTCTGATCTTAGCTCCAATTCAAACATTCTAGACTTGTTTTCTAACAATGCAAGAGGTGAATGAGTACTAGTATAATATAATATGAATGTATTTGAGCTTCCACACTAGATCGATTCAAGCTACTAGTTTCCGACCCATCTTAATAGTACGGTCAAACTAGTAAAAAGAATCCTATCAACTTGATCAATTTTCAAACACTGACACCGATAAAATTCTAAGAAAATGATCTTTAATCTTTGATTTTACCTTCGATGAAGCTTGATCTTGCTCAAGATGGCTCATATCAACAACATCATTCTCCATACGCCCTTCCTTACTTCCATCTCGCAATCTATTTTGAGACTACATCACATATACTCATTAAACCACGTTAGTCTCATAGTTAGGTTGTCACCAAAATCGATAAAACCATAAAAGAATAAGAGATGAAATATTCAATCATATAGATCCCTACATGATATGAAGTATGCACAAGATCCATACTAGTGTCATAATAATAATTAGCATGAGCTTGATGCGATGACATGATGATGCAACAACAGATGACTAATACGATGAGCTCCTCCTCAACATATGCATCGATATGAAACCACAACAAAGGAGATATCAACTTCAAATCTAAGATAAGGAAGCTCCAAAGTGAGGGGTTTATCAAACATAAATTCAAATACTTCTGATGAATCAAAGTTTATCCAAATTATTATTAATCATCAAAACATAGATCCAACAAACGACACCTCCCATACAGCAGAACAAAAAGTGCAGGCGCAGGCCTCCTTGACACCTCCATCCGTCAATTGCTATCACAGCCAACAATGAAAGGAGGAGAGCAAGAAGACATACCCAGCGATTTTGGACACTCTTCCAACAGCGGTGCAGGAGTTCGTACCTAACCTCGCGATGGATGGGCTTGCAAACTCTCATACGACCTTACATGAGGAGTTGTCCCATCCGACACATATTTACATGAAGAATCATCCCATCCACCTTGAAGCGTTGTGAAAGAAGAGGGAGGAAGAAGCATGTCGAGTTATTGGCTAGCTAGAGGTGTAAGTTGGGTCGTGCCGTTGTCGGGCCGGCCCGAAACACAACATTTCGGCCCGACACAAATGCTAACTGGCCGTGCCTGCCGGCACGGGTGACCAAGCTGTGCTGGGCCGCAAAAGTCGACCCAACGGGCGGCACGGCCTGGAGAGGCTTGTTAGCATGCAGACCTGGCACGGCATGCAGCATGCATGTGCGGGTGCGGGACAGGAGGAGCAGGCGCAGGTACACGGCGCGGGCACGGGACGTGAGGAAAGGCACATGGCGCGGGCGTGAGGAGCGAGGAACGAGCGAAAATTTTTGGATTTTGAATGCACGGTCGGAATTCTCACACACAGACGCAATCAATAGTTGGATTTCACACATGCGGGTTGGGCCGGCAAGGCATGACACGGCCTGGCACGCGAGCAACAATCTGATTTGGAATGAACGGCCAAATTTCTAACACGTGTGCACAATCAACGGTCAGATTTTGAGTGCAGGCGCTGTGAAGACAACGGTCGCATTTTTTGCTATAAATACCCCCAAAACACACAAAAATTTACAACTCATTCCAATCTCTCACATTTCACTCAAATTTTTCACTCTCTCTAATACATACTCTCATTCTTACAATTTTACTCTGTTACTCCATTGTTTTTTTATTTTAGAAATTTTTTATTTTTAAAAAAACATTTGTTATTGCTGAAAAGAATAATTTATTTTTTAAAAAACTACTTTCTGGTTTTAGAAATTCAGATTTTCTCTCTAAAAATCATATTTGCTCTCAAGAAAATAACTCAAAACTACTTTCGCGTTTGCCTGCTCTATGGATGTGTTAAATTGGCATTCATGGCCATATTGGCCTTGTATGCTGCACAGTTCACATATTGGTGTAATTGCATTAACAGACGAAGTAGCATTTGATCCAAGAATAGCAAGTTTATCAGTTAGAAGTACTACCTATTCGGCTAATTGCGACATTACACTCACATCCATTCTGTTGGTCAGATTTTGTTGAGCAGCTCGTTCAGTTCCCCATTGTGTGTAGTGCTGAGTTATACATTCGATGAGGTCATATGCTTCGTCTACACTTTTGTTCATTAGTGTGCCACCAGTTGCGGCTTCTACGGCCATCCGTGCGTTGTAGTTCAATCCGCTATAAAACGTTTGAACTAAAAGCCACTTTTCTAGTCCATGATGCGGACATTTGGTCAACAAGTCCTTGTACCGCTCCCAAGCGTTGTAAAGTGATTCACCTACCTGCTGAGAAAAAGATACAATCTGGTTGCGAATTTGAACAGTTTTAGCAGGAGGGAAAAGCTTACTAAGAAAAACCCGTGAGAGTTCGTCCCAAGTAGTGATTGACACAGGAGGAAGAGTGTATAGTCATGTCCTCGCCTTTTCACGAAGCGAGAAAGGAAAGAGTCTCAAACAAAGTGTATCCTGTGTTACTTCATGAATCTTGAAAGTATCACAATACTCAAGAAATATATATAAATGTAGTGATGGATCTTCAGCGGGAAGACTGCTAAATTGGTTTTGTTGAACCAAATTCAAAAGCACAGGTTTTATCTCAAAATTATTTGATCCAATCGGTGGTCTAAAAATACCTAATTGCAATCTCATGCTGAGTGGGGTTGCATAATCTTTGAGTCTCTTTTGGTCCTCCCTTGTTTGTTTTTGTTCTATGTCTTCAAAAATTTGCGAGTTTTCCTCCGCTCTTACCTGTCTTGCCTCATACCGAAGTTGGCGCACTAATTTGACAGGTTCGTCCGAGTTATCTAGTTTTGCACTACTGTTCCTGAAAGGTTAGTGGTGCAAAGAAAAGAAAAAGGCAAAAGAAAAATAGAAGCAAGATTGAGAAGTGAGACTGACTTATATTAGCGAAAATGTAATCTAAAAAGATGAATTACCGTTGTTCCCCAGCAATGGCGCCAAAAACTTGATCGCACCTGAAACAGTGTGATTTTGTAATACCGCAAGTGAACGGTTGAACGTTGAACACTTGAAGGTCGAATTTCACAAGGGACAAGCGTATTCATATTTCTAGCTTAAAGGATCACTGATTAAGTCTAAAAGATTTTAGGGTGATTGTTTTTCTACAACTAAATCTAAAAATCTATGGTTTGCAAGTTAGAATGAAAATCTAGATTTCAGGATTTTCATAACCATCTGGTGTAATTTTATCCAAGGTCTGAGGATTGTAAGATAATTTCAATTGTTTTTAAAGACAAATTAAGTTTCTAGTTCGGGGCACTGGGTCAACAATCAGAGGATCGCTTCCACTGTCACGTTTGGCAAGAGTCTCTCTCCTATTAAGGATCCCGCATCAAAGCACTAAGGACTCAAGAACTCTCCTAAATTTTTGCTAAGGCTCAACTGTTACGTCTGTTGCTGAAACTAGAATTTAGGGTTTTGAGGAAGAAAATATCATGAAATTACTCCAAAATTTGAAATAAAGACAGAGGAAGAATCACACATTCAGGATTAGGTTATCCCTAACCCTAGAGGGGATCTATTTACTAAAAGCCATAAGAATGCATAAATAACAATAAGAAATAAATAAAAACTCGATTGCTTGAGAATTGAAGTTGCCGTCCTTGCCAGCTTACAAAAGCAATAAAAATAGAGAAGGGGGCTCTAAACTAAAACTAAACTCAGCCCTAATGGCTAGTATATAAAAAAGGCATGCCAAGTCGAGCCAAAAACTTCTCTATTTATAGTACACAAGAAAACATGTCTAAAAATAATTCCTTGATGTATAGGCGATGAAGTTTGCTTTCAAACGGTGCGAGAACAGATGAAACTGATTCAAAATTGACCAGATTCAATCAATTCTGGTTAAAAACCAACCAATTCGACCAGTTTGAGTTAAAATCGTATCAAAACGGCCCACAAACGACCAGTTTGGATCAAATCCGCTTCAAATCGACCCATCCATGACCACTCTGGTCAATTCGGGCCCAAAATGACTAGTTTAGATCAAAGTCAATCCAAACCGGGCGGAAGAATCTAATTCGAACATGATTGGGACATGTGGCGCAATCACAGCCACGCACACATCGTGGTTGAAACCCACACGATCACTTCCGAGACATCTGTCGCTTTTACGGCCAGAAACATGGTGTGGCCGAAGCCGAGCGGGAATCTCCTTCGACCGCGTTGTATTCGACCGGGTTTCTTCTTCGAGTAGGAGTCATTTTCGAGTAAAATGTCTTTTCGCGTCCGTTTCATACAGATTTGATCTTTTACCTGCCAATTCGACTTCGATCAGGACTCTTTTGCTTCTCGAGTTGGTTCTTTTGGTCGTTGGAGGCTCAAATGTGGTCAATTGCTTCAAATTTGGAGGGCTTGATCCCTGAAACATGATGAATACAATTGTGAAAGCATTTTGTAAAGATGATCAAATTTTGCACGTAAAATGTCGCATCAAAGGAGTTTTAAGCATATTTTTGATGCTAAACCTCGGGTAAAAGTGTTACCAAGTTAGCACTTATCAACTATACAAAAATCTTAACTTTATTTATTAATGTTTGATTGAATAGTGAGTTTCTTTCTGACTATACTTGGTGTATTGCTAAGAGATTTTACAAATTTTTGAAGTTATTTTATGATTCTACTAAAATATTGTATGGTATTTATTATTCTACATCTTGTTTAGTTTTGCATTATCTTTTTGATATTGAAAAATTATTTGAATTATATAAAATAGACCCCAATTTTTTTTTGTTGTCGTAGAAAAAATGGAACAAAAATTTTGAAAATATTTTACAAGCATATCACATCTTTATTGTTTTGCTTTTATTCTAGATCCGAGATTAAAATTAATTGGTTTGCAATCTTCAACTTAAAACATTGATTATTCTGAAAGTTATTCACATGTTGCTAGCAAAATTTTTTGAGTTTTTCGTTTATACGAATCTAAATTTGTCAGTGCACACCGAAGACTAATGGCACTGGCGCCGCAAGAATTAGAGCCGCAGAGGAAGGTTGACGATTTGTTATGGAAGTTACTACGGGAAGGCGGAAGTGGATCATCTTCGCAGAGTTCTAACCAAGGCGAAGCGCCTCCAACACTATCACCTATGAGTTCACAAGCGGAACTCAACCGCTACCTCGACATTGATCATTCTATGGATCCTGAGTTTACAAATGATCCTGACAACTCCAACAATGTTCTCTTGTGGTGGAAGAACAACCAACGACGATATCCTGTGTTGTCTCAATTGACGCGAGATGTCTTAATTGTTCTGGTATCAATAGTTTTTTCTGAATCTACTTTCAATATGATCAGAAGAATAGTTGAAGACAGAAGATCAATGTTAGCACCTAAGATGGTGGAGGCAATCACATGTCTTAAAGACTGAGAAAACGCTGCCACAAGAGAACATAATTTGGAGGACTCTGAGTTCATTAGCGAGTAGAATAGTTAAATATTAATTCGGAATAATTTGTAATTAGTTACTGTGCACTTTTTTCCTTACTAAGATTTTATCTCATTGAATTTTACTTAGTAAGATTTTTAATGAGATTGTAACATTTCCATATAAGTAATAAAATTGTTCTCATATTTATTATTAAGTTTTATTCTCATTTATGATTTTTCATAATTTTCTAAAATTTGTTTGCAATTTTTGACTCTCTTGTATGATTTTTTAAAAAAATTTGTACGAATTTGTTTGAATTTTCTATGACATTATAATCTTTGTTTTTTGTATTTTTTTAATTACTGTTATACACCAAATATTTTTCTCAATTTTAAAAATATTTTTCATTTTTCACTAGTTTTCAAATATTTAATTATTTAATTAAGTTTATAATAAATTTAATACATTAAAAAATAAAAACTAATTTTATATTTTCAAACAAGTCGTGCCCGTACTGGCTGACACGTACTCTGATCCGCGGGCTATCAGATCTTGTCAACCTTTCTGTCGAGCAAACGGGCCGACTTGACCCAACACGACAGCCGACAAGCCGACTCAGACACGATATGACACAAGTCACCGACCCGACAATCAAACCCATGCCGTGCCGTGCCATGTCAATCCGACACGACCCAACTTTCATCTCATATGGCTGGCATGGGACACTCCTATTTATAGGAGCGCGAAAAGACCAAGCAGCACCTCGTTAGCTCTACCTGGTTGAGGCGCCTCAATTTCTGGCGGACTTTACTGCATCCCTGGAAATTCACACTTCTTTTTTTACTGCTCCCATTATATCGGCAGTTATTGCCACCAATCCACCTGCGCACAACTGCTGAAAAGTTTCCGCATTTTGACCATCTTGGAATGCAGCGTGATAGGCAAAGGGTGGCACGCACCAATGCCCATGGGTCAGATGCATTGACATCTGATTCCCCAAGTCCAGATAAGTGCCCATGCTTATTTCTACCACCTGCAATCTCAAACATAACCTAAATCACTAACCAATCTTTAATTGTATTGTACAAGGAACAGTTCTCAATCTTTGCTAACAAGCCAAGTGATAGGCAATGAAGCGAGGTAGCTAGCACCTACTAATGACTGTGTGAACGTTTAATCTTATTTTATGTACACTTAGGAATTAAGGTGGCATGAAATAAGAGAAAAAATATATAGACTATGATATCAATATTAAATAAAATTTAGAAAGATGTGGAAGTGATATGTACACGTCCAAAAATGAACGTGCACATGATGCAGTCCTGATCTTTATGGTGCAAGTTTCTAAAGATGGATCAATAATGTGACCTAATAAAAACTAGATTGTTAACCATAAGCCAATGTGAAGACATGCAATCATTGTAATCTTCCATCAACACTCTAGTTTTCAATCCACGCGATCACACATGAAGTGGACGCACGGATTAGTTGTTCTCAAAGAATCACCTTTGCAATCACGGAAGGAAATCACAAGAGCAATGGAGAAAAAAAGAATTTAATTCTTTCAAACAATAACTTCGGGTTTTTGTTCAAATCTAATTTAACTTATTAAGACTGGCAACTTGAGTTTATATGGCTCCTAGTGCGCATAAACAGAAACAAAAAAGAATTCCTAAACCTAAAACTTCTGACTGTATATCTTTAATTTGAATGTCTTTTCTTTTGGATCTCGACTTGGACTAGCACTTTGAATTCAGAATGCTTGAATTCAAAGTGATTTTGGGCTGGGTCGATCTCCCTCACTTCCCACAGGCCCATCTCAACATGTATGGCTGCAACAATTAAATCTCTTCCTAAAACTTTTCCTCTAAAACTCTTTCTCTAGCGAGCTCACTTACTCAATATACCTAACAACAATCAAAATAGAAGATTTATGTAGTAACACATCCTCATATAAATCAATAGGAAACTCAGTAAAGAGAGAATTCACTTGTGCTTAGAGTTTGTTAATACAGTTCCTTATAATTGGACTCTTATAATTTGAACGAGACAGAGAAGTGCTAAAGCCAGCAACTAAAACTCTTCTTCTAGCAAACTTCCTTCCTTAATATACCCAACAACAGAAGGTAGAAGGTAGAATATTTAGGTAATAGCACATCCTAATGTAAATTAATAAAAAATTTAATAAAAAGAGAATTCACTTGTGTTTGGAGTTTCTTAACACGATTCATTGTAATTGAACCCTTATAATTTGAACGTGGCAAAGAAGTGTTAAAATTAGAGATGTTCTCATCAAGAAGGATAATTAATGAATGAGTGAGAAAAAATACTATGAAAGGCAAAATTGTAAAAGATAGATTAAATAGTGTACGGGAAAATGGGTTAATATTGTGAAATGTTCAAAACAGAAAATAGACTTATATAATATGGAGGGGGTATAGTACTATATTCATACGTGAATAGAACCAGGTGGAGAAGGCAACTAGGACAGTAAAAATAGTTCAAGCTCAGCATGAGGCCAATTCGAGCCAAACTCTAAGTTGATCTCAAGTTTGAACACTAGTTCAAGTCGAAATTGAGCTTAGCCGAACTTAATACAAATAGACTTGAATGTGCATATATTAGTCAAGCTTAAGTAGAACTTATTTGAGCTTAAGTCAAATAGAGCTCGAACTCACTCGAATATAAACTCCATTCTTGTAAATTCTGAGTTACCATCAAACTCATTTGAGGCAAGTTCAAGCACAAATCCTAATTTCGACAAGTTCAGACTTGACCTAAACTCCATTCTTGTGAATTTTGCACTATTGTTGAGCTCGCTCGAGCTGAACTCCGGCTTATTCAAGCTGTGTTCAAACTAAATTCGAGTTTGACTTTGAGCTAAAATCCTAGTTTCAGTGAATTCGAACTTGAACATGTTGCCTAGTCATGGAAGAAAAAAAAAGAAACCGAAATCATAAGCTCAACACTTCATGGACAATTTAACAGAATGTAATACATTCACCCACTGACATATGGACGGGCACAGGGCATGGGGAAAGTTAGTCTGATGTCCACAGAACAGACATTACTAAGCCATCCAAAAGGCTGTGATCACGGTTGGTAGTCCAAGAACTCCTAATCAAACTGATGCAAGGGGAAAGGAATTTCCAACTATCAACCAGTTTTTCAAGTTATTTGCCGATAAGCATACCCAAGAATCTGGCATTCTTTTCCTTCAGCCAGAACAGGAGCCTAGTGGCATTTCTTCATGATGAAAAGTATGCTATCTGAACAAGAAAAAAGACATTAATTAAATGAAAAATTTGGTGCAACTTGGTGCTCTGGTCAAAAAAGAAACATGCCACTAAATCTACAATTACCAGCAATGGTGGATAGCCTTCTCAAGAATTGATTGAGCTAAATAGAATCTTCAGGTTTTCTATATCCTTCAGAACATCCACATATTCTGTAATCATGTACTGTAGTTCAGACTCCAAAACTGCAAAATCAGGGAGTCTTCACAAATGAGGCTGTGGTTACAATTTGAGTAGAACGCACTAGCTGTAATGCATTTCAACCAGAATAATTTGCACATACGGTTTCCATGTGTTGCGACAAGAACTAGCTAATGAAATATCTTAAAGTAAATCAAGAAAGGATAACAAAAAGCCTGAAATAGCATCGGTGACTGAATACATAACATAGTTATAGGTCACTGACACTTAAGAAAAGGGAAAACAATAACATAAGCAAGTTTTTTCAATTAGGGATAAGAAACATAAAACATATGATGCCAAGTTCATTAGCTAAACCCAAGGTGCACACACAAAGAAAAAAAGGAGGAAAGAAATTAAATTTTCAGAAAATGGAACCGAAGTTTTCTTTCCCCTTTTCTCTTTATTTGTTGAAGGTGAGTTGAAAATAGTCGAGCGGGGATTATTTGGAAGTATTGACAAGAGAAAAACTCCCTACAAGGAGATAAGTTCTGATACATTATAACTAAAGGATCAAAGAATAAGCACATGGTTAATGAGAAGTAGCAACTGTAGGAGGCAATTTGATGCTTGCTATGCTATTGTTTGTCAAGTGCAGTATCAATAATCTCCACTACAGCCTTAAAGCTTTATAGCAACTGAAGGCACTAATCAAGTCCTCACAAGTTCAGAACTTCCTACACTAAAAATAGCAGATGAACAAAAAGTTGATTGGTTGATCAACAACCAAAGGCCAGAACTGAATCAAATGCAAGAAAATAAAAGATTATATTTCAGAACATTGTATATAAAAAACTAAAATATTAAATAAAATACATTCAAATGACAACTCACTAGAGTTAATTTTCAGCTGACATGATGAAGTTTCATTATACTTATCACTTTACCTGAATTTGCTGTATTTATCTCCTCAACAATCTCAGCAATGTATTCCTTTGATGAATTTTCTAAAGTGTTGATCTTCATTCTTAAATTCTCACTCTCATCCTCTAGTGAACCCTTTTCCTGAAGAAAGAGAACTAAATCCTCGTTCAAACCTCCAAGTGTGTTAGCTTGAAGTCCCTTGGATTTGTTGACGAACTTTTCCCTGATAATATAGTATCAAAAATCAGAAACAACAAATTTATAATTTTCAGCAGAAGTAAAGAAATTATAAAATAAATAGTTATAATCCCATTATTAACTCAGTCTATTAGGTTGCTGACTTTCTCTCATGAAAAGGAATTTTACAACCCAAAGAATAGTAGAATCAATCAATTTCACTAAAAGAGCAGTTCAGGTTAATGGTTTAATACAATGAGCTCTATCATACGCTTTGGAAGATTAACAAAGTGTTTCCATTCAACAAGAAAATGAGTCAAAATGGTCGCAGCACATGCTAACTACTAGGAAATAATTTTTTCAAGAGAAATTGCTACTCTGAGGGCCATTAAACCTTGTTAATGAATGAAATTAGGACTATACATTTTATCAGAGAATCTCTTTCTAATTCCATTGAGAGTAGCTTTCTGGAATTCCAAATTTCCCTCCATCACTTTAAGTGAATTTGTTTCAACAGCTGTTTGAGAGGTCAAAGCACATTACATAGTAGATACTGTAATAGCACAGAATTAATATCACATGGCAAGAGATACATGTAAGAGAAACAACAATAAATTAGCAATGTATCATGGCAATCGGAAAGAGTAAAAAAATAGAGAAGTGCTTATAGGCTTTCTCAAAAGATAAACCATACAGATCCTAAAGCAATCGAGAGATTTACGGTGTTGATTTGTCACTAACCATTAGTAATAGCAGCTGCTTTAAAATCTATCAACTACTCTTTTACAAAGCATAAAAGCACTCTGAAAATTAATTTCATTAACTTTGCCTTTCTCACATGCATGGACACCCATACAAGAGAATGTCAAATTACACTAGAAGCTTCTAATATTATATTCTTTCAACCATGCGAAAAATAGAAATTCACTTAATGCTTCTTTCAACCAAGCTTCTAATGATCCTGAATATAGAGATGATATGTAAACAAGGGAATGAGATTACGGAGATTGACATACAAGCACGACATCGAAATCCCACAGGTAAGCTAAACTTTTGAGCACTTCCTCCCACATTAACATGAGTAACTCTTCACAACAGAATCAATTGGCACATAATCGCCCTTTTTTTTTTAAAGGAGGTTAAGTTAGAGTATCATATGCACTAATTTGAATGAAAACTGATGATATAAGAAAGCTGTTGGCATGTGTTCTTTTGTGGAGACTCCTACATTAACGGAACCATGCAAGATATCTTAAACAAAGCACCAATAAGAACTGTGCTGCCTGCTTCCTAGTTTCTACTTTCTAGTCAGCCAAAATCAGAAAGTTAATTCTGCAATGTAATAAATAGCATCCCATGGACACAAGGACATCTTTACAGAACATCATGGTACTCTTGGTTCAGGAAAAGAATATTGGAACTGAAAACGAAACAAAATTTCATAATTTTCTAGCTGATTCAATTTTGTAAAGTGAAATGTGGTGAGATATCATCGGAATTTTCAATAACCAGTTTGTTTGGATGGAGAGCTGTTTAATCCATTAACATAGAGATTACTATTTGTTGGAGTATAAGTAGATTGACTGTTTTTCTTTAACAGCTTAAGTTTTTGGGTGAACTGATTAGTACATGAAACTCAACATGGTATCAGAACCCACAGGTTCTGAGTTCGAGATCTGATTGTGACAATTTATGAAAAAAAAAATTAAAGGATTCAGTGGTGAGACCAAAAGTCCCAGAGGTGACCAAATTTTCAGACCCAAATACCAAATAGAGTCCACGTGGAGTTAGACGTAAGGGGAAGTGTTAGAGTACAAGTAGATTGATTGTCTTTCCTCAACAGGTTAAGTTTTTGAGTGAATTAGTTAGTGCATGAAACTCAACATTATTCAAAAATATAACAGAAATCTACTTGTAGAAGTATTTTAAGCAGTGAATCAAGTAGATGCACTATTGTCCTATGCTTTTAGTTCAGCAGGCATAGCTTTCGTAGACAACTTATAGACAATAGTTGCATGAGTTATTTGAAAATAGAATCCAGATACAGATGCCTCCTAAGTACCACAAGGTAGAATTAAGATCAGCGGGAAAAAGCTAAATTCCAATCTTTTGTATAAGGAAACCTGAGATCAACCTTCCACTCAGAATATGAAACAGTGGATGCAACCGAACCCAATTGATAAACCTTTGCATTATAGGCTTTGCATTTAGCTGGCTTATCTACTACTATAGTGGGCATGCAACATTTCTATAGATTAGTCAACGCTTAAATAGTGGTAAGAGGTAAGTGAGTGCCACCCTACTGAACAACACTTATGCGGTATGCAGCCTTGTGTGTTTCCTTATACATCATTTGCTTCTTAAAATTAGATAATATTTATATGTAAAATGCTTTGGCATATATGCTAAATCAATAAACAAGTAAAGCTTAAATTCATTGATAAGTCTCAGAAGTGTCATTAGATATGAAGGTGTAAAACAATTTTTTAGTATACTATATATCTATACAAAATGTAAATGCCGTGTACAACAACACAACATATAAGAGGTTGAGCGGCATATCAGAGTATTAGACCTACTACTAAAGTTTATGCAGATGCAAAAACAGTATGAGTGGTCTTGATTTCAAAACATTGCGATTAATATGGCCACAACTATAGGGGTTCTTCTACAACTACAAGTTATGCCAATGAGCTAAGAACTGTATAAGGGGGTGTTTGTCCAAGCTTAGGTTATCCAATAAGCCGGCTTTTTAGGTTGATTGGCTGATAAGCACGAGAGACTAGCTTATTTGATAAGCCTAGAAGTTTGGTAAGATTTTAGACTTATAAATTTGAGAGCGCGAGGAGGAGGGAGTGGGGGATGGGGATAAGCACCAATAAGTCGAAGAAGCCGGGGGAAACCGGTTGCGGCTTATCCCCAAATAAGCCGCAACCAGGTTATAAGTTCCCAAATAAGCGGGGTGTTTGGTCAAACTTGAGCCTTTTTTTTCAAAAGCTGAAGCCCAAACTAAACTCGGCCAAACACCCATAAGTAAAGCAAATGTTTACCAGCCACTTGGATAAGGCCATTCAGTTCAAACTCAGCAATTGAGACCCCTTTCATTAATTCATACTCCTTCACAAGACAGTCTTTTTCAGTTTCAGAATGCTTCACTATCTCAGATTCTATGTCCCTTGTCGTCTGTATATTTTGCTCAATCTCTTCATTGACCTAAACCAGGCAAGAACCAAGAAAGATAAGTATATCATAGTTTGTCTTATAAGAATTGCAACAGTGAAATTCAACATGCTAATGATAGTGTATCAGTATATAAGAAAGCACTTTCCACCTAGGCATATAAAATAGTAAGTAGAATATAAAGGAAGTACCACATAATCATCTTTGCACCATATCTCCAACAATTCTGTAGCTTCTGTCAAGCCTCAGATGACTTATCCTAAAAGCCATAGGTCCAAGTCAGGAGTGCTGTGCAGTATGGCTTCACTCAACAGCAAGGACCAGATATTTCTTTAAAAATTTAATACTTAACTATAGATTAAAAAAATCCCCTAGGAAATTCTCAACCATTGAAAAAGATAAAAGCTCAAAATCGCCATGTTATTAGGAAGAAAAAAAAGGAAAAGAAACATATAATGATATAAGTATTAAACTTCATAGGGCATGTGTCCATGGTATGCACTTAGAACTAGTACATGGGTTGATATAGAACTAATCATATGCACCATACACAAAATAGTCCGCATTTCAATTACCCATGCCACATTATATAGCTAGATGCCACATTATATAGCCACATTATTCCTATAATACCTATAAATTTAACTTCAACACTATTTTATTAACAATACACTCATGTGGTAACTAGAAAATTTTTCTAATAATTAACAAACTTAATTGTTAACCACATATATGTCAATTCTGTGAACATTATTTCCATAAGAATACTAAGAATTTCTTGTGTAGTTTCAACATTCAAGCAGCAGGCTAGAAAAATGTGTCTAACGAAGTTGTTCAATTCAATTTGAGGAGGATTTTGCAGCAACAAATTGCCAATAAGTGTTACATGCCTAGATTAGAGAGAAAGAGAAGGAGAGAGCTAGCTAGATAGATGGATGGATAGATAAGGATAGACTTTAAATTTTATTTCTTACCTGCCTCTAAACATAGAGGGGGCAGATAATATATAACTTAACAATTGTAATCTAAACAAATAAATCTAAACTAATCATATTTGCATAGAAAGAGATAAATCAAGATTTTGTAAGAGATCAAATCAAACTGAATCTAAACTAATCTTATCTAAATAGAAAGAGATAAATCGTAATTTAGGATATATCAATCCTAGTTTGATTTGACTAGGTCTATCCATAACATTTCTCCCGTCCTAGAAAGCCAGCTCGTCCATGAGTTGGACGAGTCATGTTGCTAGTCATATATCTGGAGGATCTAGTGGCAGCAGATCCATGCTACAAACTGCTCTGGTGATGACCAACTGCAAAAGAGAGTAGTTTGAGCTCTTGGATGGTGCCTACTCCTTTCTCCCATTACCTTCAGTCTTATCTGTGCGACCTGAAGTTGATTCTCACCATCATTATCACGGTTTTGGCCATTGATGAACATAGAAAAAAACATAGGCTCATGTTGGGACTCACTATCTCGAACAAACTCATCTCCTAAATCCCTCACAACATCGTCCTTCTGCTCCTCCTTTGCATCTACGTCTTTGTACTTCACCGAATCCTCCGAGGGAACACGAGTTTTGACAGTTTCAACTACGGTGTCTGTGTCCTTCACACCACTCTCCTCTTCCATCATCATGGCCTCATCAGTTGGGGCCTGGCAGGCGGCTATACCTCATCTTCTGCCTCTAATAGTGGTTTTTCGCTTGCTGTAGGAGAAGAGAAAGTCATGGAGCAACCACTGCCAAGCGATACGTCTACCACCTGAGGATCTATTAGCTCACTAGAACTATCCTTCACATTGTTTTGGATCACCTCCATTCTTTGTTCTATCTGATTCATGATTTCCATAGTCTTCAAATTTCCTCCAATTCACCTTTTCTACTTTAGCGTTGGACATCTCCAGAACCTTGTCTACTTTAGCATCGAAAGCCATGACGATTACCTTTGATACCTGATTTATTACGTGTCTAGATTAGAGGAAAAAAGAGAGTGAGAGAGATAGATAGACAGGTATAGACTTGAAATTCTATTTCTTGTTTGCCTCTAAACATAGAGGGGGCAAATAATATATAACCTAACAATTGTTATCTAAATAAATTAAATCTAAACTAATCTTTTTTGAATAGAAAGAGGTCAACCTTGATCTTATAAGAGATCAAATCAAATTGAATCTAAATTAAATTTTATTTAAATAGAAAAAGATAAATACTAAGTTACGAAGATATCCATCCTAATTTGATTTGACTAGCTCTATACATAACAATAAGTTCTCAAAAGAATGTAAACTACCATGATCAAGCGATGAATACTTCAATTATGCCCTTAAACCAATATATAGAAAACAGTAGAAGGCTTGTCTTAATAGTATACTGTAAGTTTTACAGGGTTCTGAAAATTTGCAAACCTAAATAACCTGGAAGAAAGCATAACTCGACCAGTCCACTACAAAATTTCTGATGATCTTAATTCTCCAATTATAAAAATGGGCACCCTAATTGAATGGGACATGCAAAGTCAAATGGAATGTTATGGCATAGTGAATTTACTGAAGCCATGTAGTTCAATGCTATAAATTTTACAGTTACGTGTATATAGGTGAACTTGGCTATTCCATTCTTCTTTGATGAAAACTTGTGGTGAGTCCAGAACAGTTGCTCCAAAAAGAATTAGAATACTAGAGTGCATTCAGAATTTCAAATATTATACCAACTAGAACCTGCTGATCTAGTTAGAAGCCTAGAATTTCTCTTTTCTATGCAATTTGTGTGGGCGACAAGATGAAGGCCCTATAGATCACCCAGAATATAGAGTTTACCAAACCTCTGTTGCCCACCCAACTATTTATTTGATATTAACACAGAGAAGAGTAGTATGTTCGTTATCTTGGTGTTGCTAACTTCTGATTAGATAGTGCTCAAGAAACTACTCGCTTTCCACTATGTAAAGAATAAACAACAGTATAGCACATTAGCAATTTATTTTGAAGACTCGAGTGCTTTTATCAATAAGGAAACCGAGTACATACCCGAGCAATCACATATACACTATAACAGAACCAACAAATCAGACCCCATTTCGGTATATCTTTTCGATAATACTGCTAAATGAATATAATTGAACTCATATCTTACGATTCAAAACCCCTGATCATGAAGAAGACCCCTTCCAGGTCTTGCTGCTGACTACTTCAGCATCAAAAAGTGTACCCCATAAGGCCATATCTAATGAATATTGTTTTATGCTTTCTACGCACATTACAGCCAATCACGCCAGATATGAGGCTACATAGGAATCTGAATATGTTAATTGAACAATGCTAATGGCCATGGCCTTTACAAGACATATCACAGGTCAAAACTATTATACACACAAAATTCATTAGCCGAGGAATTGAGAGAAAAGACAGGAGCTACTTTGTACTGGAGCAACAGCACATAAATAACAGTTTCGAAATCAAGGTTCCCAACAAATTTGTAACACGCAAGATGAGGTGATCGTGCTCTAAGCAAGAATTTTCCTTCAATTCACCTCGTCTTTCGCATTGACAAATCAAGAATCGGGCCTAGAAGAATTGGAAAAAGAACACCATTCCCACATTGTAGTAGCATCCATTGAATCCAAATTCCCAATAGTAGCAAAGAGAGAAAAGTAATATAAGGAGAGAGGAGGGGGAGGTTTCTTGGATGACCTGGTCGAGCATGTCCTTGAGCGAGGAGATGTGGCGAAGGATGGCGCCCGAATCCTCCGCCATTGGGGGCAATCCACAGCAACCAGAGCTCCCAGGCAATCAAGAGGGGAATACGAGGTATGGTGGTCAGTTTTGCCCTGGGAATACTACTAGAGCCCACAGTCTAGAAGGGAAGGGCCGAGGGCGAGAAAAGCTGAGAATGCTGGGTTTTTTGGAATTCTGCAATTTACCTCTAATTTTTCTTTGTTTGACGAGCAGCGTTGTAAATGTGTTTTCTTAGAGGAATTTGTATGGCAAGCCCTCTATTTTTGTCCAATTCTCATGTAAGTCCCACAATTATTGATTTGAGCAATCCGATTGTTTCAATTTTTGGAATGGAATATTTATAGAGAAGTTTCATATCTTTTACTCCATGTGTGATGTTGGTCCCTTGGCACGGCTGTTGAGATGGTCACATTTCCCTCAAACACCATCATCTTTTTTTGTTTTTGAATCTTGAACCAATAATTGTATATGTAATGAATGCTACTTGTGTAAGTAATGGATGTTACTTGTTATTATGTCTGTCTGTGACCGATATATGTCATATTGTATGAAAATGTTGCTTTGCAAGAAATTTGGGACATTATATTTGTATAGTTTTTTTCTTTGTTTTGACATGCAAATTAATACATTGCTTGTATTGGCATGTATTAAGAAATTTTGGTGGTAACCATTAAGTCTACACAAGTAATAAGAACTTGTATTGGGATTTAATGGCAATTAGAAAAGACACATATGAGTTAACAGTTAGAACTGGGCACGGACCGTTTAGTTTTATTTGTAATATAAAAAGATCATCTATCATATATAAGATATTGAACTCCCACTAAGTTGAACTGTTCATCACATCTCCCTCCTGCTTCAGCCACGTCGTTCTTTTTCCTCCTTCCATTCGATTGGTTCCGTTCGCGACTCCAATCATTCCACGCCTGTGCGTTGTTCCCTCCAACGTCCGCTACTCCTCCATCAGCCACGTGTTGGTTTTTGCTGCTTCGTCCGATTGCTTGGTTTCATGCCTGGGATTGCTCCGCTTGTCTTGGTAGGTGAACTACATGGCACTGCTCTCTCATTGGTCCACACCTTTCTGTTCATTTTGGCCGTTTGATCGTTTGCTTTTATGGTATGGATTTTCTTACGTACCTGCGTTTCGCCCGAATCCCGAGATGTTGGCCTCCAATTTCATCGCTCATGTTGCTGCCGTGCTTGGGTTGCTTTCATCGTCTCTGTGTTTTCCTCTTTTTTGCTTCGATGTTCATTCGCGACTGCTGCATTCTGCGTTTTCGTCCCCTGTGGTCTGCCTCGTCCTTCGGTGAGTTCTTCAGTTGCTGCTTGTCCGATGGTTGCCATGCACATCGCCGCTCTTGTCATTATTTGTTCTGCATTTTTTCTGTTCTGTTTTCTGTTCCCTCCCCCCCCCCCCCCCCCCCGCATTGCTCTATCTGCTCCCCTCATTTTTCGTTGGGTTTGATTTGTTTGCTTTGCAGGTTTGGACGCCGCCGTCGTCGCAGCACAACCCGTTCTATTGCTTCCGTGTTGCGGGTGTGTTTCCTCTCTGTTACTGTTGCTCTCTTCTATGGATAAACTTTTTTTTGTTTCGAATTTATTGATTGATTTTGTGTTGTTTTTTATGCCACGTTCATATTTATGTTGCTTTCCAATTCATGTTATGTGTGTTGTGCGTCGTTCAACTCGCCGAACTGATTGCATTGCCGCCATATAGTTATTTGTTGAACTCAGCGAATAGCTGATTGCATTGTCGGCATACGGTTGTTTCCGTTCCTTGCTCACAGTTGGGGTAGTTATTTGCTTCTTCGTTTTTCTGGTTATGTTATTTGCTTCCTTTGCCTGCTTTGTGCAATAGTCTTGTGTTCTCTGCTTGTGCAACGATTGAATCGGCGGCTAATCGACAGCATTTTCGCTAAACTATTTTGTTTTACCGTTTTTCTATGCTGTGTGTTGCTTCATAGGATTTTGAGTCCCATGTTGCATTTTGCTGTGCTTCCATTCACTGATGTCTACGATCACTCTTTGTTTTTCTTTATATTTGCGGTCCCGTTCTACACATACTGATGTTGGACTTCGTCTGGGGCCCGCATACCAACCAATCGACTTTGCATATGCATTGCCTTTGACCGAGTCCCGCCCTCCTTCGACCAAACCGATGCAGGGTGTTGCTCGACCGCATTTGCCTGACGTCGCCCACATGCTCTCGCAGATGTCGCTGTCGACCAATTTTTGCATGTCAACCTCCTTTTATCGCACTGACCAATTGACCTATTTTCCCAGCACGCCGGAGATGATGCGTGCCTGCAGTTGTGTATTGCTTACATGCAAATGTTAGGTTCCTTGTACAATACTGCGTATCCCTGCCTATTTCTCCCCTTCAAACTTGTGTAGAGCCCATGCAGTTTGGTCGATAATCTATCTGTTTCATCGAGCCAATCCTTCCAAATTAGATTTGACCAATACTGCTAGTTCTGTTGTTAGGACATTATGGTCGCATACATCACTTCTGCTGTGTATGGAATATCGATTGGGCAACACTATTCACGGGCGACGCTCGTCGTGTCCGTGTGTCGGTCAAGTGAGCGCATTTCAGATTGCCAAATTAGAAGGCATCTATATATATTGAGAAATTATTCTAAGTACATAAGAAGAATGTCATACCCTTCATAGTCGTATTTGTAATGCACATAGCATTGAGTTTAGTTGCCAAAAAATATATTTACTTGATTAATATTTTTAATTGAACACTGTCCCCATGATAATTTTATACCTTAAGTGTGAGTTGCCCCTTTTTGCAACTACAAAGTATAGTGTTTATTAGTTTATCTTGCACCTTAAATAATTTGCAATTGATTTATATGCGTGCATGGAAGAGCAAATTAATCACTCTCTTCCAAATAGATATTCACGTACTGTAGTAGTGATAAGCATTCAGGAGATCGAATCAGATTTGTCAACTGCCAATTCTCTCTCAGATATCAACAGTACACACCTAACATTATTAAATGTTGGGTGCGTCAGGAAATACTAGAAACATAGAGGGTATATGAGCCAGTACATATCTGAGTATTCATGTCTATAACTAACTATTGGTAAATAAACAATATATTTTGACTAGCATACTATTGGTTCAATTAAAATTATTCCCCTATGTTGCATAGTATAGATCCAATTTATTTATTATGGATTATCGTTTCCCAATTTAAGTTCATTGATAAATTAAAGAGTACTCTATTACATTGTTTCATATTCTGTTTTACTTATAGAATCGTCGAATTAATGTGCTGCTTTAGCTTTTCAAAGGATGGTTTTGACCTTCTAATATTGTGAGTGCACGTTGATGTCAGTGGAGAGAAACTGTGTAGCTAATATTGTATTTTAATTACAAATAGCACAGTTTACTTTTTATTTCTTATTCTTTAAATTCGTGATTCATTAGTCTGTGTGAACAACACAGTTAAATCTATATATAAAGTAGATGGAGCGCAAATGTTAGATTACTTGTGCAATACTGTGCATCCCTGTCTATTTCTACCCTTCAAACTTGTGCATAGCCCATGCAGTTTGGTCGATGTTCTATCTGTTTCATCAACCTAATCCTTCCAAATTACATTGGACCAATACTACCAGTTTTGTTGTTAGGACATTATGGTCGCATAGATCGCTTCTGCTGTGTATGGAATTCTGATTGCGCCACACTGTTCACATGCGCCGTTCCTCGCGTGCACATGCTTCGCCCGCCTAGTTTCTGCATCCTGATCCAGCCTTGGCCACACATGCGCGCTGTTGTCGTAGGCTGGCATTGCGGCAGGATCGACAGCCAGGTTTCCAAAGACCATTTTCTATTCATTGTGTTGTACCCATCTATTGGTGCTAAGTATAATCTTACATATATGCCTTTTGGCCTACTTGGTCTCATAATATTTCTCTCCTGATGATTCAGCACTTGCTGCTGACCATTTAGTTTTGTCTGATCATGCTTTTGCTCCATCGTTATTGTCTGCTGTCTCTGCATCTCCCTCTGCTGCTCAGAATGGTACGACATCCAATTTGTTTCGTTCCCCCACATCAAGGTGTGATGCCTGACTCCTTTCTGTATCACTTACTTACCGCTTCTTCTCTTTATTGTGTTTTTCCCAGTGCATCCTACTACCTCTATGCGTAACAGTCATGCCCGTAAGTTTAGCTGCCTGTTCATATTTTGTCTCTTCTATTTTTCCCTGCAGTGCACTACTGCAGTGTTTATTGCCATTCGTGCCTAACTCACATTGCTTCTTTCTGTTCTTGCTAAATCCCTGCCCCACTTTAGGTACCATTTTCGCGCCTATATATCTTGGTGCTCCTGTTCATACTTGTGAACATTGTGATGCTCTATTTTGGTATGAAGAGCGGATTCAAAGAGAGCGCCATACATTTCGCCACAGTATTATTTATGTTGTAGAGGCGGCAGTATCCACCTGCCTTCGTACCAGTTGCCTCTCGAGCCTCTTTTGGATTTACTTACTTCTAATAATACTTCCCTATCTTCCCACTTCTTCAAAAATATTAGGCAGTACAACTCTATGTTTGCCATGACATCTATAGATGCCAATATTTTGACGTCAGTCAATGATGGTCGTGGTCCTTATGTGTTTAAAATCAGTGGTCAAATATGTCATCGCATTGGCTCTCTTTTGCCTACAGAAGGTGCTGCTCCGATATATGTACAGCTTTACATCTTTGACACTGAACATGAGATTGCTAATATGATAGGCATCGCTTCTTCATTTGGAGATACCCTGTTCTGGCCCAATCAGGAATTAGTTCACCTTTTTATTGACATGCTGAACGTGCACAACCCCATTGTCAGATTATTTAGGACAGCGTGTGATAAATTTCTTGCAGCATCACCTGACCACTATTCTACTAGGCTATTTGCAAAGCCAAATGCGCATGGTGATGTATACAACGCTCTTGTTGCATCTGGGGTTGTTGGTTTGTTGATAGATGATGCAGACGTTACAAATGCTGATAGAGACATCATTATTGAAGATCGAGCATTGACGCTACAACGCATTAGTGAGACCCATTGTAAATTTATGGCTATGCAGTACCCTATTTTGTTCCCATATGGTGAAGATGGCTACCACCAAGAGCTTAGATATCGGCCTTCCCACCGTTCTGCTTCGATAGACCGAAAGTCTATCACAATGGCAGAATACTATGCCTATAGATTACACGACAGAGTTTCTGATTTCAATAGGCCTCAGCATTGCAAAGTATTGACACAGGCTTACATTGTTGATAGTTATTGTTGCGTTGAAGAGGCTCGCCTAAGTTACTATAGAAAGAAGGCTTTTCAAGACAAGTATAGAGTAAGCTCATACAAATCCTTGGTTGATTCTATCGGTAGAGGTGTTACTTCTGCTTCCTCCACTGGTCAGCGTATCATTCTTCCAGCATCATTTACTGGTGGTCCTCGCTAGCTATACCAAAACTATCAAGATTGTGTAGTTGTTTGCGGAAAATATGGCTGCCCTGATTTATTCATAACATTTACATACAATGCAGCATGGCTAGAAATTGTGGATGCTTTACACCATATACCGCCAGCATTTATCAGATAGGGCAGACCTTACTGATAGATTTTTCAAGATTAAGCTTAACATGCTCATCGATGTTATCAAGAAGAAACACTTCTTTGGACCTATAAATGCAGGTCATCTTTCTATACTTATTCTTTTTATTGCTGATTTACATCGACTATTGATAGCAACAATGAATACCATTCCTTTCTTGCTAAATTTGTCTATTTTGTTTCCTTCCCAACTTTTGTAGTGGTTTACACTGTTGAATTCCAGAAGCGCGGCCTTTCGCATGTGCACATTATCATATGGCCTAAAAAAACATCTGCATTGACTGTTGTCCAAATTGACTCAATGATCTCTGCTCAACTACCAGATCATGTTCTTGACCCCATTTGATATAAGGCTGTCACAACTTTCATGATGCATGGACCATGCGGACCTGCAAATCCACAGTCACGTTGCATGTCCCAAGGCAAATGCTCTAAATCTTATCTTAAAGCTTTTTGTGCCCAAACCACTCTATTAGATTATGCTGGTCTCAACATGGAGGATGAAACTCTTTACATGGAAGAGAATGAAGTTCCCTTAGAACCTTGTGGTGGGGAGTATTCTCAAGACTTGACCCATGATCAAGAACCTGAACTGGCAGTACGTTCACCTCCTATGAATCCTACCACATCAAATGGTGAATACGTGCCAGAACCCATTGTCCCAGATGATGCGGAAGATGAGAACCTTGAGTTCAGTCTGGAAG
The DNA here is from genome assembly GCA_019359835.1 of Pharus latifolius. NCBI lineage: Eukaryota > Viridiplantae > Streptophyta > Magnoliopsida > Poales > Poaceae > Pharus > Pharus latifolius. The sequence goes on from CM033323.1 coordinate 71,318,098, forward strand.
GTTTTGCTCCAGAAAACTTGAACTCCATCTTCGATTTTGAGTCTGAATCAGATGAGGAGATGCTCTCCCCGTCTGCGAACTCAGTTCCCCAGGAAGTCGTTGTACTTTCTGAGGAGACCCCTGAGCAATGTGCTGCCAGAAGGAGGAAGAACGCAAGCGGGAAGAAGATGCAACTCGTGAGCAGCGAGAGGCAGAGGTTCGTAAGTTCACAGAGCAAGCTCTGTAACTTGCACAATCTTTCCATGATACCGCAACTCGCGACCTGGCCCCTAGAACCTCTCGTCCGCGACATCATCATGGTTGCAGATGGGACCAAACTCCTCCATCAGCTCCAGCCTGTTCTTCGATGGATGAAGTTACGATAACTCCCATGGCACCCCGAAGGAGCACACAAGAGCATATTCGTGTGATTGCAGATACTCTTTGCAATCCTCCTTCTGATTTGGCAAATGATGAAAGAATTATGTTTGCAAGGATTTGGCGGATAACCTCAATGAGATAGCCACTATTGTGACTCCAACGCCATCCTCGTGATCAGCATCTCGATCCTGTGAGCGAGACAATTATCACTCTTGTGGACATACACCATCGGCCCGGTATCGTAAAACCAGGCGTACAGGTAAGTGACGTCCATCGTGAGCCAGTACATTCGCGATTAGGACCGCAGGTGGATTCTTCTCCCGATCGTAATCGTGGACTGGTGCATTTGCGCTTGGGGCCACAAATTAATTCATTCCGTGACCTTGATGGAGGTCGTGAGGAATAGCAGCCGCGTCCTTCATACGTAGGTTGCAAGGCTTTCTCACCAGGACTACGTGTAGTAATCTGGCCAAATAAGTTTAAATCCAGAACAATTGAGCAATTCGATGGGACCAAAAATCCTTCCGAATTTCTACAGATTTACATTACTGCCATCCAAGCGGCTGGTGGTGATGAACGAGTTATGGCGAATTATTTGCCGACTATTATGGAAGGTCTGGCAAGGACCTGGCTGTTTAATCAGCCTGAAGGATCCATTTACAATTGAGAAATGTTGTGTGATGGAATCCTCAACAATTTCCATAATTATTATCAAAAGCCTGGCAAGGAAGATGGTCTCCATCGCTTGTGCCAGACTTCTACAGAAACTCTTCACCAATTTGTCAAACGATTTGTGGGGGTAAGAAATACTGTTCCCAATATTTCTGATAACTTCATCATCAGGGCATTTAAACATGCATTTCGATATCGGAGATTTACCGAAGATTTGCTCATTCATCCACCATGATCAGTCGCGGATCTCTTCGACATAGCTGATCATTATTCTAATGTGCCCGAGGCCGTTGAATGGAATAAGATGGTGGATAAGGGAAATTTGCCGCCTCAACCAGGTCTCGAGGCCGATAAGAAGGATGATTCACGCAAGAAACCTGAGTCATCCGCGGGCGAGAAATCAAAAAAGGTAAAGAAAGCCAGAACCAGCTAATTCCGAGGGGTCACCATCATCGACAAACAGCCTCAAGGGAAAGGTAAGAAGGTTCCTTTTAAGACTAACAAAGTTTCTCCTGCTGGTTACAGCGACCAAGCAGAAAAACAAGTTAAACCGCAGGGATCGGAGAAGTGGTGTTTGTTCCACAACATTTCATCACATGATCTTCAGACTTGTCAGACTTGGTTATAGAAGCTAGATGATTTTTATCAAGGTAAAACCCCTATGCCTATAGTACCAGGTCGAGGACAAACCAGCGGAAACAAAGGCGCTAATGCGGATGAGGACATGCCATATCAGGTACCCAACAATCACGTTAATGTTATTTTTGGTGGTTCTTCATCTTATTTTTCTAAGCGTCAGTATAAAATTTTTTGCCATGAGGTAAACAGTACTGAGGTTCCTTTGGGAGAGCCTCAGTTTCCCCGATGGTCGGAGGTTTCCTTGACCTTTAGCCCTAAAGATTGCCCTAAGGGATTGACGCAATCTCGGCACCTCTCTTTGGTGATATCTCCTACCATTAGCAATGCTAAGGTAGGGAGAGTATTGGTTGATGGAGGTGTTGCATCTAGGCCTTCATGCCTAACCCTAATTTTGATGATTAATGAAAATAAAGTGTTCTGGACTAATCGTATTTTTGAGATTGTTTTATACAGGGATCAGTTGGGAAGAAATGCAAGAAGATCAAGATGAACCCGACTTGAAGTGAAGCACAAGATGCAGAAGAGCAAAATACAAGACGCAAATCATGAAGATGCGAAAGACCTAAGGTATTACGAGTTTTTATTTTTACCGATCTCGGCGTTTAGAGATGATCGGTTAGGGAAATTATTTTCTAGTTTTAACCGTACTATAAAGAGGGGTGGCGAAAGTCCTCTCTTTATCTCCAACACAAACCGAGAAACCTAGGTCATTGCATTGCATCTTTTTGAGTTGGATTTGGTTGAACTTAATTTGAAAATCTGGTTTTTCAGTTCAGTTTTTGACAGCAGAAGAGTTTTTCAATTTTCAGAAAGATCTATGTAGATCTGGTTTTTGCTTCTGTTGACAAAAATGTAGCCCTTGAAATTATCTTTCAAACGAGCTATTAAACACCTCTTTTCGATTTCTGGATTTAAAGTTATCTCTGTTTTTGTTCAAGCTGACTATCAGTTTGAATGTCAGTTTGTTTAAACTGACAATTGTCGAGAGAGGGTGTATTTTGGGCTCAAAATTTTTGTACTAAACTGACTGTCAGTTTGTCCATACTGACTGTCAGTTGAGGTTTCGACCACAGTGCTTTTAACTGAGTTTCTATTTGGTTTTGGTCGAGTTTGTGGTCGAACTGACTGTCAGTTTGCATAATTGACTGTCAGTTGTGGGTTTCAGGTTTCCATAAACGACCACGAACGCTAGCAAAGTTTTATCCGTAAATTTTGTCGGCCGTTGTGCACTAAACTGACTGTCAGTTTGGGTTGCTGATTTTCAGCCCTAGCTCCAACGGTTCATTTGTTTCTTGAGGCTATAAAAAGGGGCTTTGGGCATAAGTTTTCTACAACAAGTAGTAGCATTTCTTATACACTCTTGAGCTTTAGTTTTCCACTTAAAATCTTGGTCTTTTGATCAAGTCGAGTGCTTTCCGATCCACCAAGAGTTTCAGTTCTTTTGCATTTGCATTCACTTAGCTTCTCGGTGCGTGTTTGGAGATCTAGAGAAGACCTCGCTGCCTGTTACTCTTGGTGAGCGCACTCACCTAGACGGTTCGGAGGCGTGGCCGTTGACCTCTCCAGAACAGAGATTGTTGGAGAGGCTCGGCAAGTTTGTACAAGGCATCGGTGCTCGCCTTTCCGGAGTGGACAAGGAGCAACCACTAGTGATAATATCCTGTGTGGATATTGAGGCAAGACTCAAGTGATTTGAGTGCTTCAACGAGAATTAGTGGAGACTGGGCGAGTCTCCGATACCTCGGTAAAAATCATTGTGTTCGTTCTCTTTCCCTTGCTTATATTATTTGTTCTTGATTTGTTCTTTATTTGCTTTAAGTTTTAAAGTTTTTAAAAGCCTCCTATTCACCCCCTCTAGTCGGCATCCTTGATCCAACACGTGGTATCAGAGCAAGGTCTCTCGATTCATTAGGCTTTACCGCCTAGAGAGAGGATGTCGTCAAGTGGAGATTTTCTTCTCGGTCATACCGGTCGTGCGCCTATCTTTGATGGGACAAACTATCCTTATTGGAAAGTGCGCATGTCGGTATTCCTAGAAGCTATGGGGCTTGATGTATGGGATATTGTTAAACTCGGTTTTACTCCTCCGGATGATCCGGCAAGTCAGTCTGAGGACGACAGGAGAAAACTGCATTTAAATGCCCATGCAAAAAATGCACTCTTTGCCGGTTTATCCTTGAATGAGTTCAACCGTGTAAGCAATCTCACGACTGCTCATAAGGTTTGGACTACCCTCGAAGAAATTTACGAGGGAACAACAAAGGTTAAAGAGGCAAAATTGCTAATGGTGAGGCAAAAATATGAGACATTCACCATGTCATCAACCGAGTCCGTGGATTCCATGTTTACTCGGTTAAATAACATTGTGAATGAACTCAAGGGTCTTGGTGTTGTTTTTACTGATCTTGAGCTTGTGAGAAAGATGCTTAGGGCCTTACCGGAAAGTTTCGACACTTTGGTCACGGTTCTCACAAACTCCGATTTATCGACCACAACACCAACCGATCTTTATGAGAACCTCATCACCCATGAGATGCACAAGAAGGAGAAGAAGGAAGCAGCCGAACCCTCAGAGACGAAGAAGAAAGTTTTGGCTTTCAAAGCCAATGCAAGGAACGATTCAAGCGATGGCTCCTCCGATGAAGACCTCGCACTCATGGTAAAGAACACTCAAAAACTCCTTCGCAGGTTGCATAAGAAAGGTGTCAACATTGACACACGACCAAAGGGGCAAAAGCAAAACAACTTCAAGGACATCATTTGCTACGGATGTCATGAGAAGGGACACATAGCATCAAGATGTCCAAACAAGAACAAGGCGTGGAACAAGAAGAAGAAGTTCTTCAAGAAGAAGAATGAAGAAATCAAAGAAGCCTGCTTTGGAGAGTGGATGTCCGGCGGAGAGAGCTCCTACTCCGACTCCGACAATGAAAGAAGTTGCTCCAAGAAGATGGCCGGATTAGCTCTCGGCAACAGCAACGCCTCAACTAGTTCATCCATCTGCCTTATGGCCAAAGGCGATGAAAAGGTACACTTCAACGATCCTTCATATGATGATTTAGTTGAAATGATAACCGAACTAAATGAAGTTTTTGGAAAAACTAAAAAGAAGTATAAGGCGCTTAAGGAAGAACATTCTTCTCTTCGCGCTCAATACTCTGAACTAAAAGATTCATATGAAAGCTTGCTTATTAAAGACATCACTCATGCTTCATCTAAAGTTGATGTGTCCACTTCATGTAACCTAGATGATTCTCCTTCGAATAGTCATCGTACTCCATGGGTTTCAAATAATAACATCTTAAATGAAAATAATGAACTTAAGGCTCAAGTAGAAAAACTTGGAAAAGGCTTAGAAAATTGTTATAAAGGTAAAATATCTCTTGATCTAATCCTTAGTAAACAAAAATGTTCTTTTAGAAAAGAAGGATTAGGATATTTTCAAAAGAAAGGAAGGAAACAAAATTCTAAAACTATATTTGTTAAAGCATGCAACACATTTTGTCATAAATGCCATGAAACCGGTCATTCACATGAAGCATGTCCCTTAATGACTCCTAATTATTTTGATACTTGCTGCATGCTTCAAAAGTCGAGAAAAGGTTATGTTATAGCAAAGTATGTTGGTGCACCCATGTTAAATAAAAGAAAAAAATCTATTTGGGTGCCCAAATCTTTGATTGCTAACATTGAAGGACCCAAAAAGGTTTGGGTACCTAAAAGAACTTAATTCTTTGTATGCAGGTGAACTACAAGACCGGTGGGAGGCATTGGGTGCTAGATAGCGGATGCTCCGAACACATGACCGGTAACAAGAAGTTGTTCACCTCAATAGAAGACAACTCAAGCGAGAACCAAAAGATTACCTTTGGCGACAATCGTCAAGGAAATGTGGTAGGCTTGGGTAAAATCGCAATCTCAAATGATCTATCTATTTTTCGAATGTTTTGTTGGTCGAATCTCTGAACTTCAATTTGCTTTCCGTTGCACAAATTTGCGATTTTGGTTTTAGTTGCACATTTTTCCCAAAAGAAGTTTTGGTTAAAAGTTTAAAAGATAAAACCTTGATCTTTAAAGGCTTTCGTTTTGGAAATCTTTATTTAGTTGATTTTCATTCAAAAGATGCATCTCTTTCAACATGTCTTGTCTCTCAAACCTCAAAAGGTTGGCTATGGCATAGACGACTTGCACATGTTGGTATGCATCAATTGAGAAACTTTTAAAACGTGATTTGGTTGTTGGTTTAAAGGATGTGAATTTTGAAAAGGACAAACCTTGTAGCGCTTGTCAAGCTGGCAAGCAAGTAGCTACTTGACATCCAACTAAGCGCATTCTTTCTACTTGTAAACCTTTGGAACTCCTTCATATGGATTTATTTGGACCTTCCGAGTTCCAAAGTATCGGGGGTAGCAATTATGGTTTTATGATTGTTGATGATTTTACTCGCTATACTTGGGTTTTCTTTATTTCTCAAAAACCTGAAACCCCCGATGTTTTCAAAAGTTTTGCAAAACGTGTTTCCACTGAATTTGAATTATCCATCAAGAAAATCCGTAGTGATCATGGTGGAGAGTTCGTCAATTCAACTTTGTTTGATTTTTGTGACTCTCTTGGAAACAAACACGAATTTTCCACATCCTACACTCCACAGCAAAATGGAGTCGTTGAAAGGAAAAATCGAACACTTATAGAAATGGCAAGGACTATGCTAAGTGAGTATGATACTCCTACTCGCTTTTGGGCTGAAGCCGTGCATACCGCTTGCTATTCTATAAATCGGCTTTATTTGCATCCCCTTCTAAATTTAACTCCTTATGAACTTCTTATTGGGCGCAAGCCAAATATTTCTTATTTCCGAGTCTTTGGATGCAAATGCTTTATTCTTAAGAAAAGAAATTTTGGTGGTAAATTTCAAAGAAGAGTAGATGAAGGCTTTCTAGTCGGATACTCCACCACTAGCAAAGTTTATCGTGTTTTTAATAAAAATACAAGCTGCATTGAAGAATCTGGTGATGTCGAATTTGATTAAACTAACGGCTCACAAAAGGAGCAAGTCTCTCATGAAGTTTCAGGTGAAGATCTTCAAGAAGCTTCAGGTGAAGATCTTCAAGAAGCAATGAAGAACATAACCATTGGAGACATCAAGCCAACAGAAGAAGATCAAGAAGATGATGTTAACATTGAGAATGTTGATCAAGATGTATCATCATCTCATGTTAATCCTCCAGAACAAGGTCAAGATGGAGATGTACAAGATGAAGCACCAAGGCAGCATCAAACGATCACCAAGGATCACCCTCTAGACCAAATATTGGGTGACGTCAGTAAGGGTGTTCAAACTCGATCTCGTATTGCTGCATTTTGTGAACATCATTCATTTGTATCTTCTTTAGAACCTAAACATGTTAATGAAGCTTTAAATGATCCTGATTGGGTAAATGCCATGCATGAGGAACTTAATAACTTTGCTAGAAATGAAGTTTGGACCTTAGTAGAAAGACCCAAAGATCATAATGTTATTGGAACAAAATGGGTTTTCAGAAATAAGCAAGATGAAAATGGTGTTGTAATTAGAAACAAAGCTCGTCTTGTTGCTCAAGGATTCACTCAAGTCGAAGGTTTAGACTTTGGTGAAACTTTTGCACCGGTAGCAAGATTTGAAGCAATTCGTATACTTCTTGCTTATGCATCGTGTTTTAATATCAAACTTTTTCAAATGGATATAAAAAGTGCTTTCTTAAATGGTGAAATTTCTGAACTTGTGTTTGTTGAACAACCTCCCGGTTTTGAAGATTCTAAATTTCCAAACCATGTATTTAAATTGTCAAAAGCTCTCTATGGTCTCAAACAAGCTCCTCGAGCTTGGTATGAGCGTCTTAGAGATTTTCTATTATCAAAAGGTTTTAAAATTGGAAAGGTTGATACAACTCTCTTTACAAAGAAAATTGAAAAGGATTTGTTCATCTGTCATATTTATGTTGATGATATTATCTTTGGATCTACTAATGAACATTTCTGTCATGAGTTTGGAGAGATGATGTCCAGGGAGTTCGAGATGTCTATGATTGGCGAGCTGAGCTTCTTCCTCGGTCTGCAAATCAAGCAACTCAAGAACGGTACGTTCGTGAGTCAAACAAAGTACGTGAAGGACCTGCTCAAGCGCTTTGGGATGGAAGACGCTAAGACAATCAAAACTCCCATGGCGACCAATGGACATCTGGACATGGACAAAAGCGGCAAATCGGTCGATTCTAAACTCTATAGGTCTATGATTGGTAGTCTTTTATATCTCACTGCATCTAGGCCTGATATCATGTTTAGTATGTGTTTATGTGCTAGATTTCAATCTGATCCTAAGGAATGTCATTTAACTGCTCTTAAAAGAATCCTTAGGTATTTAAAATACTATCCCAGTTTAGGCCTTTGGTATCCTAAATATGCAAATTTTGAATTAATTGGGTATTCTGATTCTGATTATGCTGGGTGTAAAATTGATCGTAAAAGCACATTTGGTAGCTGTCAGCTGTCGGGGAGATCCTTAGTATCATGGTCATCTAGGAAACAAAATTCTGTAGCCCTCTCCACAGCTGAAGCTGAATATGTGTCTGCAGGCAGTTGTTGTGCTCAATTATTATGGATGAAGCAGACATTTTTGGATTATGCGATTATTTTTGATAAAGTGCCACTCTTGTGTGATAATGAAAGTGCCATTAAAATTGCTAATAATCCTGTTCAACATTCTAGAACTAAGCATATTGAAATAAGGCACCACTTTATTAGAGATCATGTGGCAAAAGGAGATATTGATGTGAATTATGTCAGAACAGATTTGCAACTAGCTGATATCTTCACTAAACCCCTAGATGAATCAAGATTTTGCTTTTTAAGGGGTGAACTGAACATTATTGATATATCAAATGCTAGTTGATTTGCTAAATATGATGTTTGTATAAAATAATATTATTTTATTCCCTCTCTGGTCTTAGATTGCTTTTGGTCGAAATTGACCAAACTGACAGTCAGTTCCTCAAACTGACAGTCAGTTTAGTGCTTAGGAGCCTGGTCTTAGTCTCTGGTCGAAGTCTTTGTTCTAACTGACAGTCAGTTACGTGCAATTAACTTTGGTCGTAGCTCCTGTGTGTTCAAGTCTCAAACTGACTGTCAGTCTCATACACTGACTGTCAGTTTCAAAACTCAGTTTTGTGAACTGACTGTCAGTATGGTACACTGATTGTCAGTTCCATGTTTCTGAGTTTGGAACTGACTGTCAGTTTATCAAACTGACTGTCAGTTGGGGTCTGCAGAACCCTAAATCCCCCGTTCTATTTTCTTGCCTCTTCACCTTTTCTCGCCGCCGTTGCTTCTTCTTGCGCCTCCTCGCCGTCGCTTCTTGCGCCTCTACCTCTCCGTGCCTCGCCACCACCTCCTTGCGCCACCACTCGTCGCCGGTGACCTCCTCACCACCGGCACCACCGTCCTCGCCCGTTTTTCATCTCGTCGGCCGAAGCTCCTCTGATCGACGGTTTTTCTTCATCGGTCCCTCACCTCCTCGTTGCTGGCCTCCATTGTGTCCCTCTTCGTCGTGCCGTGTCTTTGCTTGCCGGCCGATTTGGTTTTTGCGGCCATTTTGACGTCGTCGACCTCCTCTGCTTAGTTCGGTCGATCTGTTCAGGTCGTCTTTTCGGTTTCCCCTGTTTTTCCTTCTCTGTTTTTCATATCGTCATGTCTGATCAGGCGGGTCCTTCTCGACGTGTGGCCCGACGAAAGAACGCGGCAAACAGCCAGCGTTCATCGGGTCAAACGTCCGAGAACCGGCCTTCGCCTCCGCCTGAGCGTGTCCCCGTGGATTATTCCCGGTGGCACGCTAGCCGCCTTCGCACGCTCCGCTCCAGAAACCCGTATCTGTCGCCGCGTCCCACTGGTCGCGACGCATGCGAGGTCCTCACTTGTTTCACAAACCTCCACCTAGACCTATTCACCAGCGTTTACAGCCGCGCACCCATCTTTGCCCACCGCTCTCTGTCGTGGGGTACGATCGCCTCTCGCACAGGCATCGCCACCCTCGCAGATTTGTTTGGCACTGTAGGGATCCGCGACCTTGTCGCCGATTCCTCTTTGCATTGGGCTGAGGGGCCCATTCGCTAGTTTTATTCTACCGTCTTTGTTTCCCCTCAGCGCGACTTCATGACCTTCATGACAGGCCTCCAGGTCTACACTGTCACAAAAGATCAGCTGGAGTTGGCGCTTGGACTGGTGCGCCCTCCTTCTGGCCGCCAGCTCCATACCCTACCTGACCTCGAGCGTCGGGAGGTGGCCATGCTCTATTCCGGCCCCTTCCAGCTCCGTCACATCGCTGGTTTGCGCCGCGATGTTGATCTGGCCCTACGGATCCTCCGGCTCACTTTAGTTCCTATGACCGAAGATAGGGCCAGAGTCACCTATCTAGGGCTCCACGTCCTGATTTCTATCTTCCAGGAGGAGCCCTTCGACGTTGCTGATCTCATCATCAGTGAGATTCAGCACGTCCTTCTTTCCCCGCGCCGTCAGCTGATATACGCTCTGTATATCATGGCGGTGCTTCTGCATATCCGGGCTGTGGATTCTGAGCTGCCACGGCCCCATCATCCTTTGCTCTTCTATCCTCCAGGCCAGGCTGATCGCCGGCTTGGTGCTCGCCCCGCTGCAGCTGCTGGCCCTGGTTCTCCCGCATCAGATGATGATGCTGAGGGGGAGTCAGAGGACGAGGCTCCTGCTCAGGAGTCTTCTCCAGCTCCAGCTGCAGGGACTGGCACCTCAGCTTCAGGAGATTCTCCAGGTGCAGCAGCAGATCCTCAGCACCCAGGCAGAGCATCATCAGATGTTGCTCCGTTTGCTTGCTCAGCAGGAGGAGATTCTGCGTCGCCTGCCTGCTCCCGGATCTTCGGTCCCTCGAAAGAGGGCCCGCCAGGCTGCGTCTTCTCCGAGCTCAGATTCAGGATCTGCTGATCCAGCTCCTGCTGCACCAGCTCCGGCTCCCGTTGCTGTTGATCCAGTCTCTGTAGCTCCAGCTCCTGTTGTAGCTGCGACTCCTCCGGCGTCTCCAGCAGTTGATCTGACTGCATCTCCAGCAGGCTCCGGAGATACAGCTATTGTAGGATTTTCTTCAGATGATGAGCCTTAGGCTCTGATTTGTATCTTTGCCTCCCTTTTTGTGCTTGATGCCAAAGGGGGAGAAGTATTTTGGATATCATTAGAGTTTTTTGCTGTATTGAACAGATGTTTATTCTCTTTATATCATATGGAGATATTTTGGTTTATGATATATCTGTGATGTTGGATATGATGTGTTTATCTGAGTAGCTCTGATATCTTGATATATATGATGAATATATGATGACTTGTTTTCTGAGCTCTGATACCTTGATATATATGATGTCTTGATTTTGAGATGTGTATGTTGTGTATGCTCTGATATGACTTGGTGAGATTTGCATATCTGTGAGTGGTTGTATGTATGAGATGCCCTGATGTATATGTGTTGGTTTATGCTCTGATATGATGAGATGCATATACTCAGGGGGAGTTATTTCATTTATTTTATTGTTGAACACTTGTTGTCATCAATCATAAAAAAAGGGGAGATTGTTGCATCTAGGCCTTCATGCCTAACCCTAATTTTGATGATTAATGAAAACAAAGTGTTCTGGACTAATCGTATTTTTGAGATTGTTTGATACAGGGATCAATTGGGAAGAAATGCAAGAAGATCAAGATAAACCCGACTTGAAGTGAAGCACAAGATGCAGAAGAGCAAAATACAAGACGCAAATCATGAAGATGCGAAAGACCTAAGGTATTACGAGTTTTTATTTTTACCGATCTCGGCGTTTGGAGATGATCGGTTAGGGAAATTATTTTATAGTTTTAACCGTACTATAAAGAGGGGTGGCGAAAGTCCTCTCTTTATCTCTAACACAAACCGAGAAATCTAGGTCATTGCATTGCATCTTTTTGAGTTGGATTTGGTTGAACTTAATTTGAAAATCTGGTTTTTCAGTTCAGTTTTTAACAGCAGAAGAGTTTTTCAATTTTCAGAAAGATATATGTAGATCTGGTTTTGGCTTCTGTTGACAAAAATGTAGCCCTTGAAATTATCTTTCAAACGAGCTATTAAAGACCTCTTTTGGATTTCTGGATTTAAAGTTATCTCTGTTTTTGTTCAAGCTGACTGTCAGTTTGAATGTCAGTTTGTTTAAACTGACAATTGTCCAGAGAGGGTGTATTTTGGGCTCAAAATTTTTGTACTAAACTGACTGTCAGTTTTTCCATACTGACTGTCAGTTGGGGTTTCGACCACAGTGCTTTTAACTGAGTTTCTATTTGGTTTTGATCGAGTTTGTGGTCGAACTGACTGTCAGTTTGCATAACTGACTGTCAGTTGTGGGTTTCAGGTTTCCATAAACGACCACGAACGGCTAGCAAAGTTTTATCCGTAAATTTTGTCGGCCGTTGTGCACTGAACTGACTGTCAGTTAGGCAAACTGACTGTCAGTTTGGATTGCTGATTTTTAGCCCTAGCTCCAACGGTTCATTTGTTTCTTGAGGCTATAAAAAGGGGCTTTGGGCATAAGTTTTCTACAACAAGCAGTAGCATTTCTTATACACTTTTGAGCTTTAGTTTTCCACTTAAAATCTTGGTCTTTTGATCAAGTCGAGTGCTTTCCGATCCACCGAGAGTTTCAGTTCTTTTGCATTTGCATTCACTTAGCTTCTCAGTGCGTGTTTGGAGGTCTAGAGAAAACCTCGCTGCCTGTTACTCTTGGTGAGCGCACTCACCTAGACGGTTCGGAGGCGTGGCCGTTGACCTCTCCAGAGCGGAGATTGTTGGAGAGGCTCGGCAAGTTTGTACAAGGCATCGGTGCTCGCCTTTCCGGAGTGGACAAGGAGCAACCACTAGTGATAATATCCTGTGTGGATATTGAGGCAAGACTCAAGTGATTTGAGTGCTTCAACGAGGATTAGTGGAGACTGGGCGAGTCTCCGATACCTCGGTAAAAATCGTTGTGTTCGTTCTCTTTCCCTTGCTTATATTATTTGTTCTTGATTTGTTCTTTATTTGCTTTAAGTTTTAAAGTTTTTAAAAGCCTCCTATTCACCCCCCTCTAGTCGGCATCCTTGATCCAACAGGAGGGAGTTCACTCGATCTCCTATTTGCCAAGGCTCTCGACGAGATGCAAATCTCTCGTTCGAAGATAAAGTCGGTGGCTCAACCATTTTTTGGGATAATTTCAGGTTCCTCTATGTTACCAATTGGACAGATTGTGCTGTCAATAACACTTGCGGAACCAGCGAATTTTTGAATGGAATTAATTACTTTTAATGTAATTGATTTTGATTCAACATATAACGCCATTTTTGGCAGACCTTCTCTCGCTAAATTCATGGCAGCGACGCATTACGCCTATCAATTCGTTAGGGGGCAGTCAGCATACGGCCTTAACTTGTGATCAAATTTCCCTGGAGCTGGTTGATCAACTTCCCCTACGGGATGTTCAAGTTGCGACCTCAGAACCAGATGCAGTCAAGGGATCCCCACAACCAGAAGAAGATCTCAAGCAAATTCCTTTATTCCCAGATGGCCCGTCTATAACCATTCGAATTGGATCAAATCTGTATGACAAATAGGAACTAGCGCTCATTGCTTTCCTCCAGGCTAACGTGAATGTGTTTGCATGGAAAACCTCTAACATGCCTGGAGTCCTAAGGGAAGTAATTGAGCACAGGCTGGCTATTCGGCCTGGACAATGACCAATAAAGGAAAAACTCAGACGTTTTGCTCCTGATCTTCAAGAAGATATACATTCGGAGTTAGATAAACTCTAGTAGGTTGGTTTCATTCATGAGGTAAACCATCTTGAATGGCTCGCGAATCCAATCATGGTCCTGAAATCAATGGTAAGTGGCGCATGTGTGTCGATTACACCTGTTTGAACAGTGCCTGCCCGAAGGATGATTGTCCTCTTCCCCGCATCGATCAATTGATTGATTCCACAGCGGGTTGTGAAATGATGATCTTCCTGGATGCTTACTTAGGCTACTATCAAATTAGCATGATAGAAGAAGATGAAGAGAAGACTGCCTTCATCATCCCATTTGGTACTTACTCCTACATCAGAATGCCATTTGGGTTCAAGAATGCTGGTTCCACGTATCAGCGCTTGATGCAAAAGACCTTTCTTTCTCAATTAGGGAGTAATTTAAAACCTTATGTTGATGATTTGGTTGTAAAGAGCTTTAAAAGCTCTAGTCATATAGATGATTTAGCTGAAACTTTATGTAATTTGAATAAACATGGAATAAAGTTGAATCCTGAAAACTACTCTTTTGGGGTTTCTTCAGGTAAGCTTTTGGGTTTTCTTGTTTATTCAAGAGGCATTGAGGTTAATCCCAAAAAAATTCAGGCCATTGAGGAAATGCGATTCCCTTCGACCACGAAGGAAGTGTAAAGTCTAACAGGTCGAATGGCGGCTTTGAGTCGTTTCATTTCAAGGTTAGGCAAACATGGATTACCTTTCTTTAAGATTTTACGCAAGCACAATGGCTTTCGATGGTCAGATGAAGCTGAAAAGGCCTTTCAAGAAGTTAAAGCATACCTACTAGTGCTTCGGTGTTGATTTCCCCTGTTAAGGCAGAAACTTTGCACATCTATTTGGCTGCTACTCCTCATGCGGTCAACGCAGTCCTAGTCGCAGAAAGGGAATGAGTGCAATGACCAATTTATTACGTAAGTGAAATGTTTAATGGACTGAAGGAACGTTACCCTGAAGTTCATAAGTTACTTTATTCTCTCCTAATGGCTTCTAGAAAGTTACGATATTACTTTCAAGCGTACACAATTTTCGTTCCTTCATCGTTTCCTTTAGGCGATATTCTCCAGAATCCTGAAGTTTCTGGTCGAATTGCGAAGTGGGCGGTTGAACTTGGAGCATTCGATCTACGTTTCACTGCTCGAGTAACAATCGAATGCTAAATTCTTGTAGATTTTGTGGTCGAATGGTCTAATCTTGAACCACAGGAACAAAAAAAATGGATTTGGATAATTTTGACTGTTGGACGATGTATTTTGATGGTTATCGTAGTTATCAACACTCGGGGGCTGGAGTAGTCTTAATAACACCTCAGGGTGATAAACTCTGGTATGTCATACAATTACTCTTTGCTGCTACAATAATGCAGCAGAGTATGCAGGTCTTCTTGTTGGGCTTCGAGCAACCAAATCCCTTGAGTACAGCATCTCCAATGAGACAATGGGTCATTACCTGGACGAGGTGAGGAAATTGAAAAAATACTTCAGTAATTTTGAAATCCAACTCGTTCCGCGAAGAAACAATATTCTCGCAGACCAATTGTCAAAAATTGGGTCCTCACGTACATCCACTCCGACAGTAGTGTTTGTTGAACACTTAAAATCCCCTTCTATCAAAGAAGGGCTAGAAGTGATGACTAACGTCGTGAACTTAGAGCAAGAAGTGGATTGGATTCATCCATTGAGAATCTATATTGCGCTTGGGACCTTTCCTGAGGATGAAACCGACAGTGATCGGTTAGTTAGAAAAGCGCGCATGTATACTCATTGAGAGAACTTTATATAGAAAAGGCACTCAAGGAGTACTTATGCGTTGTATTTCTCAAGAAGATGGAAAATCCTTCTAAGAGAAATACATGGGGGCATATGTGGAACACATGTTTCTTATCGAACACTGGTCGGAAAAGCTTTTCGACAGGGTTATTACTAGCCTACAGCACTTAATGATGCTATGCAATTAGCCAAGACATGCCCACAGTGTCATTCCATGCTTGACAAGTTCATCAGCCGGCATATGCTTTGCAAGTCATTCCCTTAACTTGGCCATTCGCTATTTGGGTGATAGATATTGTAGGAGCAATGCCTCAAGCGGTCAATGAGTACAAGTTTCTGTTCGTAGCCATTGATACATTCACTAAGTGGATTGAGGCTGAACCAGTCTGAAATATTACCGCCGCTACGGCGAAGAAGTTCTTTCATAAGAACATAGTGACACGATTTGGAGGCCCAAGTCATCTCATTACCGACAATGGTTCACAAATTGTCAGCGGTCTTTTCTTAGACTATTGCGACAATATTGGGACCAAAGTTTATTTCACATCTGTAGCTCATCCGTAGAGCAATGGTGCAATAGAATGTGCCAACGGGCAGATACTACAGGGTGTCAAGAAACACGTTTTCGATCTTACGCTCGGGGGCTTGGGTAGATGAGCTCTACTCAGTTTTATGGGCATTACGTACCACATCCAGTCGAGCTATAGGTGAAACGCCTTTCCAACTGGTTTTTGGTGCAGAAGCTGTCTTACCAGTTGAAATTCAATTTGGTTCAGCTCGCCTAAGTCACTTAATTAGATATTGATAATCAAAGTGATGCTCGAGAAGCTGAACTTTCTCTTCTCGAAGAAAAGCGTGATCGAGCATTGATTAGGTCTGCTGCATATTTACAAGCTTTGCGTAAATATCACAGTAAAAAGATGCAACCACATAGTCTTCATGTGGGTGACCTGGTTTTAAGAAAAATCCAAAATCAGTCCAATCGCAACAAGTTCTCTCCTCAGTGGGAAGATCCTTATACTGTGGTCTCAATACCGCGATCAGGATCGGCTCGATTAGCTATAGAAGATGGAAGGATCTTATCCAATTCCTGGAATATATATCAATTGCGCAAATTTTAAGTGTAAGTTTTTCCATTACCATTTCCCTGTTCAATTAGCATATTTTCTTTTAATAAAATGCTTCTTTCACTCTATGTTATGGTTGTGTTTTCATTTTCTGTCCTTTGTTTTTCCACAAGCTAAGCTTGGGGACTGATTTCAAATAATCATCTCATTACAGTGTTCAAAATGGATTCACTGACCGATCTCGTGGTCGCATCTAGATAAGACATCTCTAAATAAGTCGTTTCTTAACGCATACGAAACTTACTAGTATGTTTCTGATCATTTGGGTGGCTGTTAGTTCGTAAAAAGCTTTGGCATTTATTTTGAGTTGTTTATTCTTGTGATCTCGTAATAAACTCTAGTTAAGGCCTTTCTTTTTATGCCGTTTCTCAACACATAAGAGACTCGCTAGGCATGTTTTTTATCTTGAAATTACTATATTGTATTCTCAGTATTAGGAATCTCAGGAGGGGGTTAGGAGAATATAACTATAGCATTTAGATGAAAGTATGTTTTTATGTTTTCAAATTCTGTTAAAAGCATGCATTTGCATTTTCTATTATAAATATCTATTTGCAGGTTATAAACAATGAGATACATCAAAGACTTCTATTTTCCATTGTCAAAATAAATATTTATAATGAGAAGAAAAGTCTTAGCTCAGCTTGACATTTTCTAATAGTTTCTTAACTATGGGCTTAACCTCAGCTATGGTCGCACTCATCCAATCTTCATTATCAAAAATCACATCTTCTGCCGCTGGATTCAGATCTAAGTTCGGCCATGGCGATGTCTTAGTTTACACAAGATCGAAGAGGCTGTAGTACCGACATCGGTTTAAACTGTTTCCTAAACCTCTTTGTGAACTCTGGAATATTGTTGATTAGAGAGTCAGCTTGAGCTACGACCAGGGCACATGACTCTTCGAGAGATAGATTATCCTTTTCAGGATCAATCATTGTTGCCTCGACTGAGTCCGTGATATCTCTCAGTTTCTCGAGAATAGCTCTTTCAATGATGCTGTAATTAATCATGATCTTTTCCAAATTACTTTTTTCTTCCTCAACAATCTTTACATCATTTTTGGCTCTTACCATTGTCCTCTAATTAAGATTATGAAGCTTTTCGAGATCGTGTCCTCATCGGATACATCTCTCTTCAAAGTCTTCTTTCTCTTTGGTCAGCTTGGAGTTCATTTCTCTTTGGTCTGCTCAGGTGAAAAAGCAAAATTGATTTGATTAGTCCACTTGCTCTAATCTCAATCCAATGTAAATTAGAGTGACACTTTTTATTGTTGCAGGGAAAACTCTGCTTTGATAAGTGAGGTTGCTAAGGAGCGTTCCAACAAGGATACTGTAATAACAGAAGCTTTGAGGGAAAACAACAGCAAACTTGCTAAAGCCCTCTCATCCTTGGAGAAAAGTAAAAGCGCATATGTTGCTCTCCAAAGGGAAAAAGAAAAAGGGCAAGCCGACTTAAATTGTAAGTCCTTTTTTATAACATTTACCATTGCATGTGTAATCTATCCATTCAACAGCCTCGGCCGCATCAAAATAACGGTCAGCCATATCAAAAAGATCCGCGACTAATCGTGGTGGATTGATAAGCAAATCTTTGGTAAATCTCCGATATTGAACAGCATGCTTGAATGCCCTGATGACGAAGCTGTCAGAAATGTTGGGAATAGTATTTCTTAGCCCCAAAACCGTTTGACAAATTGGCGAAGAGTTTCTGTGGAAGTCTAGTGCAAGTGATGGAGATCATCTTCCTTGCCAGGATTTTGATAACAATTTTGGAAATTGTTGAGGATTGCATCACACAACATTTCCCAATTGTAAATGGATCCTTCAGGCTGATTTAATAGCCAGGTCCATGCCGGACCTTCCAAAACAGTCGGCAAATAATTCGCCATAACCCGCTCATCACCACCAGCTGCTTGGATGGCAATAATGTAAATCTGTAGAAATTCGGAAGGATTTTTGGTCCCATCGAATCGCTCGATTGTTCCGGGTTTAAACTTATCTGGCCAGACTACTGCACGTAATCCTAGCGAGAAAGCCTTGCAACCTACGTATGAAGGACGTGGCTGTTGTTCCTCACGACCTCCATCAAGGTTGCGGAATGAATTCATTTGTGGCCCCAAGCACGAACGCACCGGTTCATGATTACGATCGCGAGAAGAATTTACGCCTGGCCCTAATCGCGAATGCACTGGCTCATGATGAAGGTCACTGGAATTACCTGTATGCCTGGTCTTACAATACCAGGCTGATGGTGTGTGTCCACGAGAATGCACCTAGCTTGAGTGATAGTTGTCCCGTTCATGAGAACGAGTTGCTGATCGCGAGGATGATGTTGGAGTCACAACAGTTGCTACCTCATCGAGGTTATGCGCCAAAATCCTTGCAAACAGAATTATGTCATCATTCGCCAAATCAGAAGGAGGATTGTGAGGAGTATCTGCAATCACACAAATACACTCTTGTGTGCTCCTTCTAGGTGCCATGGGAGTTACCGTAACTTCATCCATCGGAGAACAGGCTGGAGCTAACGGAGGAGTTTGGTCCCGCCTGCGACCATGATGATGTCGCGGCCGTGATGTTCCAGGGGCCAGGTCACGAGCTGCGGTATCATGATGAGATTGCGCAAGTTGCAGAGCTTGCTCTGTGACCTTACGAACCTCAGCCTCTCCCTGCTCACGAGTTGTATCTTCCTCCTGCTTGTGTTCTTCTTCTTCCCTTGCCACACATTGCTCAGGGGTTTCCTCAAAAAGCACAACAACTTCCTGGGGAACCAAAGTCGTAGACGGGGAGAGCATCTCCTCATCTAATTCAGACTCAAAATCGAAGATGGAATTCAAGTTTTCTAGAGCAAAACCTTCCAGATTGAACTCAAGGTCCTCATCTCCCGCACTATCTGGGACGATGGGTTCTGGCACATATTCACCATTTGATGTGGTAGGACTCACAGGAGGTGAACGTACTGCCTGTTCAGGCTCTTGATCATGGGTAAAGTCCTGAGAATGCTCCTAAGCACAAGGTTCTAAGGGAACTTCCATTACCACAAAAACAAACATCCAGGACGGCACATTACACGGTTATGAACTTTTCAATGGAAATGCGTCTGTGAAGGCCTGTCGGGAGAACATGTAAAGTTATTCTGGTCGGTTCTCACCTAAGACCCGACTGTGATAGTGCGACAGACGGTTTTTTCCCTCGGAACCATCTGTGATTTTCTAATTGACGGTTCAGATCTCAGAACCGTTTGAGATAGTTCTAGACTATCAAAGTCGGTTCTAACCTCAAAACCATCTATGATATTCTAATTATCACAGACGGTTCTGATCTCAAAATTGTCTATGATAGCCCATAACTATCACAAACGGTTTTTACCTCAAAACCATCTGTGATAGTGTTGTATTACAGACGGTTCTAAGATTTCAATAGTTAGTGTTGGTAGCTTCCATGGTAGTGTTATTACAGACGGTGATGATGCTAGAACCGTCTGTATTGAGCCCACAGGCTACAAAAAGATGTTTTAGCAGTTGTTTCGAGCTAGTCGTACACTCTTGCTCCACATACTTTCTAGTTGGAAGAGATCTAGGTCAAGGAAGAGCTAGGGGACAAAAATTTGAAGATCTAAGGTTGGTATTTTGTCCTAAGGCATACATCATCATCTCCATTGATTGATCAAAGAGGGAGAGGGAGGAAAAGTTAGAGTAGCAAATCCTAGTTGTAACTCTCATTTGTCCTACCTCTAGCAATTCACTTCATGATGTGTATTATCCATGCATCCAATTAGTTACTAATTAATTGCTTGCAGTTGAAGTTATACCCGCAAACCCGTAGATTAATTACCGCCACAAACACTAGCTAGCTAGATTAGCATTTTAATTGCGTGTCGACCGTAGATTATTACTTAGCATGTGTATGAATTTAATTAATTGCAGGTGGTTTATCGAGACTGGATGTATAATGACAACCGAGTGAGTGAAGAATACATGAAAGGTGTTTTAGATTTCCAAAAAGTTGCTGAGCAAGACATGGCGAAGAAGGGTTTACAATATATGTACTGTCCTTGCATAGACTGCAACAACCTTAAGATGTTCACCAACTTATCTCAAATTGTGGCCCACTTGATTTGACGTGGTTTCAAAAAAGGGTACACGTGTTGGATCCACCACAGCGAACAACAAACTGCAGAAACAAGTGCCACTCAGGTTGAGGAACAGGACATGTCGGATTGCAATGACGATTCGATGAGGGTATGCCAGAGGATGGCAATTTAGATGACATGTTGCGTGGTGTGGAAGGAAATTATAGTTGAAGGGAGTTTGATAAATTCAAGAGTTTGATTGAGGACTCAGAAAAGCCGTTGTTCGTTGGTTGCAAGCCGAAATACACAAAGTTGGCCTCCGTGCTTGAACTGTTAAAATTGAAGGCAAGTAATAGCTGGACCGACAAGAGTTTCACATCACTATTAGATCTTTTAGCGGACATGCTTCCGGACGGAAACGAGTTGCCAAAAGCCACCTACCAAGCGAAAAAGTTGTTGTGTCCCTTGGGAATGGAAGTAGAAAGGATACACGCATGCCCTAATAATTGCATCCTTTATCGTAACGACTACAAGGATATGCATGTTTGTCCGGTGTACGGCGCATCCTGCTATAAGCGTAAGGACCGATCTGATGACAGCAACTGTGCTGAGACAAAGCAAGGACCTCCTGCTAAGGTGTTGTGGTATTTACCTATCATTCCCCGCTTGAAGCGTTTGTTTGCAAACCGTAAAGAGGCCAAATTATTGCATTGGTATTCGAAAGACCGAAAGAAGGATGGAAAGCTGAGACACCCCGCTGATTTTGCGCAGTGGAGAAACATTGACAGGGAATTTGTTAACTTCGAAGCGGAATTGAGGAATATAAGGTTCGGGTTAAGTACCGATGGAATGAATCCGTTAGGTAACATGAGCAATCGGCATAGCACTTGATCGGTTCTTTTGTGTATCTACAACCTTTCTCCTTGGTTGTGTATGAAGCGGAAGTACATCATGATGTCGCTACTTATCTCAGAACCAAAACAATCCGGAAACGATATTGATGTGTACCTAGCACCATTGATAGAGGATTTACTAACAATGTGGAATGAAGGGGTGCAGGTATGGGATGCATATAAACGAGAAAACCTCATCCTACGTGCTATGATATTCAGCACCATCAATGATTTCCCTACCCTTGAAAATTTGTCGGGCCTTAGTACGAAAGGAGCCAAAACTTGTCCACACTGCGAAGATGAGACTGAGAGCGTGTGGCTGAAGAATTGCAGGAAAACAGTGTACATGCGTCACCGTAGGTTTCTTCCGAAGAATGACGCGTATCGTAAGAGGAAAAGGGAATTTGATGGCCACAAGGAAGATGGTTCAGCCTCGAAGCCTATGAGTGGGAAAGAAGTTTACTCACGGCTGAAGGACATAGATGTTGTGTTTGGAAAGGGTCGTAAATTGAAACCCCGCACAAAGAATATTTGGAAGAAGAGATCGATATTTTGGGATTTACCGTATTGGGAGCATTTAGAGGTTCGGCATTGCATTGATGTCATGCATGCACATAGAGAAGAATGTTTGCGACAGTTTAATCAGCCTATTGCTGAACATTCCAGGGAAGACAAAGGATGGCGTCAATGTGAGAGCGACGTGATCAAAATGAAAATCAGGCCCGAGCTAGCACCGAGAGAAGACGAGAAAGGCTGTATATACCTCCCCCTGCCTGCTATACTTTGTGCAAGGCTAAGAGGACAGAACTTTGTAAGTGTCTCTATGGTGTTAAAGTTCTATCAGGTTACTCCGCAAATATAAGAAAGCTTGTGTCTATGGGTGATTTGAAATTGCTTGGTATGAAGTCTCACTATTGTCACGTGTTGATGACACAAATGCTTCCTATTGCCATCCGGAGTATTCTGCCACATAAGGTCAAAGAGACGATCACGAGGCTATGTTATTTCTTCAATGCAATTTCTTGCAAGGTCAATTATCCCGATGGACTAGATTCTTTGCAGAACGAGGTGGTTTGAACTCTCTGTCAGCTTGAGATGTATTTTCCTCCGTCATTTTTTGATATCATAATCCATCTCATTGTCCACCTTGTCAGAGAAATCAAGATATGTGGACCCGTGGTCCTACGTTATATGTATCTGTTCAAGAGGTACATGGGTGTACTTAAGGCCTATGTGATGAATCGCTCTCGGCCCGAGGGCAGCATTGTCAAAGGTTATGCAGCTGAAGAGGTTGTTGAAATCTGCATCGATTACATGGCTGAGGTAGAAGCAATAGGAATTCCTGTGTCTTGTCACAAGGGGAGGCTTGATGGCGTTGGAACTATTGGACTAAAGCAATCAGTCCTGATTTTGATATGTACTTAAAAGCACATTTTTGGGTCTTGCAACACATGACGGAGGTGTGTCCGTACATCGACGAGCACAAAGAGATGCTATGACAAGACAATCCTAGCCGATCCGAGGTTTGGATCACGAGACAACATAATAGTCGATTCAACGCGTGGATGAAAGTGCAATTCACTGGGGAATCTGCAAGTGAGAATCTGAAATGGTTGGCAAAAGGGCCAACATTTACTGCACATACATGGCAGGGATACAACATCAATGGGTACACATTTTACACAAAAACTCAAGATCAAAATAGCACTATGCAAAATAGTGGAGTGAGCATAGAAACTTTTTATGAGGAGTTCAGCAAGACAGGTCCAATAAGGGTAGTACGTGGATTGAACTCGTACTACGGATTTATAGAAGAAATTTGGGAGCTCAATTACGTACTGTTCAAGATTCCCCTGTTTCGACGACGATGGTTCCAAATCCCACAGGGTGTGAAGGTTGACAGTTACAGTTTCACTTTTGTGGATCTCGATCGAGTTGCTTATAAAGATGAGCCATTCATACTTACAAAGAAAGCCATTCAAGTCATTTATGTCACTGACCTGGCCAATAAGAAGTGGAACGTCATCCTTCATGGCAAGAGAAGGATTGTTGGAGTTGAAAATGTCGTAGGCGAGGAAGAATATGATCAATTTGATGAGATGCCTCCATTTGGAGATGGTGTACAGGTCGATACCGAAGACACCGAGAAAACCAGTTACATGCGTATCGATCACCAGGAAGAGTTATACTTTAAAGGTAATCAACTGTCCTTATCTCTCTGTTTCCATCCGTATAGCTTATCCTCTAATTCTCGCCTTTGCAGGGCTGTGGCAAGTGGAAAGTTGAGGATAATATGGATTTGTACGTACGTAAGTGCAAATTGTCGGTCAAAGTCCCCATTTGTATGTAAATTTTATGCAACCTTAGGAAAATTTGTGTATTTATTCAAAATGTAGTTGAACATGCTCCACATGGGACTCTTAAGGTTGTAACCTATTTTCGGAGCATTTGGACTTCATTTGCAATATCTGAGTGTTCGAGTACCTCTCTCCCGATATTATGAAACCTACAGCACAAAATTGCTTCCAACTTCAAATTTCTTCACCAAAATCTTTAAAACTTGATTGCGCTACGCTCCAAATATGTCTCTTGAGGTTTCCACCAAGTTTTGGAGCATTTTGACATCATTTGCAAAGATTTAAGACTTTTCGGATATTGAAATTTCAGTATTCAGGGTTGCAGAGTTTCAAATTGTAAAGCACTATAACAGACGGTTATGACATCAAAACCATCTGTGATAGACAACTATCACAGACGGTTCTGAACTCATAACCGTCTATTATAGTTGTCTATCAGACGGTTCTTACGTCGGAACCGTCTATGATAGTGCTTTACAATCTAAACCATGCTCATTTCAGACGGTTTTGTGCTCATAACCGTCTGTGATAATCTCCCTACAGAATTTAAGGCGGGCTTTGTCCCACTCATTTCCACACTTCGTGACTTTTCAGTTCACTTGCCCTAGCTCTTCGGCGGCTTCGCGCACTGCCTCTCTCCGGCCTCCCACCATCCAGTGCGAGCACCTCCAGCTACTCCTGCTGACCTCTGACTGTCTCCTCCTCCAACATCTCACGTGCCCCTCCTCCCTCTCCCTCCCCTTGATCATGCTATACCTAACCAAGTGCTTTAGTCTAAAAATGGTTGTTCCTCCTAGATTATGTTAGCAGATTGAGCTTTGTATACTTTTGAAAACATGATCCGAAATCCATATGAACATATGAGTGTAGCTACGAGATGTGCTAAGATTAATCCTTGTGAGAGCCTCTCATATGAGACTAGTTAAAAATCATTCTTTTATAACATATTTGTAATCGGGATTACAATCCAATAATTATCAACTGGATCTTATATATAAAAGGTCTGCACTAAAGTTTTCCTAGAGATGTGCTGAGAATCCCAAGCTTTTGTGAGATCTGGGGACAGAGTTGCTTGATTGATTGAACTAACTCATTTGTGAAAGAAAAATATAAGATCGGGAGAGAAGCTTGACTTAGCTTATTGGTTAAATACTTGATTATAAGGGCTTGAGTTATATATAGTCTTTCTCATCAAATGAGATTCTAGGTTGTTGTAGAATTCCATATTGATCTCTAGAGTTACTTCATTGCTAATTCCCCAGAAAAGTCAAGATCACCATATTAATATAGAAAGAAATGCACGCACTTCATCTATGTGAGAGGTTGTCCACCTCTCGTTTTGTTTTGTATTATTTCTTTTGTAAACAACTCTAATTTTGGATTATACACACGCACACCAACTCTAATATAGAAAGAAGATTCGGGTGTTGATCATTCACAATTCTTCTGCTATTATGGTCTTTTTGATGCTTTGAATTCTGCAAGCTTAATCATATTGTAGTATTTGAATAGTAGATATCGTGCTTCTATTACAAATAAGAGAAATTTGCGTGCTCCTTTTATAACTATACATGTGACAACATTCTGCCCTACATATGAATGTGCTTTTCTGGTGATGTTTTGTGGGAATATCCACTACATCATTGTCTGATGTGTTTTTAAAAATTACCTCAAGAAGAAGAGAGAACATTAGTTTCTCTTTAATGGAGGATTTTAACTTCCGAATAAAAACCCCTACATGAATTCAATCTTCTCTCTTTCACTTATGTTAGCAACTGATATGTCTGGTGATGAAATGAATCGGTTGGGGAGTTAGAGAAACCTCTCTGGCGATAAGACGCCTGGGACAGACGTCGCCCCATCCACCATGGCCCAACCACAGAAGAGAAAGGGCTGAGGTCAGACGACATGCGCGCATCTCAACAGGAGGGAAAGGCAGCACATACAGTTCGATGACAACGGGGTGTCGGAAGAACCGAAGAAACTAGTCGATTAGTACCGCTCTCTATGCGGCAAAGTGGCAAGGGAGTGGGTGCCCATCACCACCTCCGAGTGGCATGAAGTGCCCCGAGAGTGCAAGGACAAGCTGTGCGAATAAGTGTAGGCGGCGTTTCACATTCCCGAGGATCGCCAGCTCACCATCCGCCAGACGGCACTGATGGCAATAAATAAGGCATGGAGGACCTTCAAGAGCCATCTTGTCAACCACTATATGAAGTAGTCGAAGACCCCCTTCAATGACTACCCTTTCGTGACTCCTGAGGCATGGCAGCAGTTCGTGGAGATGAAGGGCACGCCCGAGTTCCAGGCTCTCAGTGAGAAAGGCAAGGCTAACCAGGCTAAGAATACCCACCCACACAGACTAGGCATCAGTGGGTACGTGGGGAAGAAGGCACTGCGGAGGAAGCAGGACGAGGAGGTTTCCCACTTTCCGGCCTCCGCTCCTTATGCGGGGATAACGGACGTGCGTGCCCGCAATTGGTGCCGAGCAAGATCGAAGATGACCTCCTCCAGAAGCGTCTCCATGAATAACCTTGCGGACAGGGAAGTGATCGATCTGCTAGTAAGATCTCTAACTTACTATCCTCGTAACACGCATGCAATGGGTTATATTGCTAAGTTCTTCTATTACAGGCGATGCTAAGTGCACAAGCTCCTCCGGATCTTTCAACCCTAGCAGGGAGAGGGATATCAAAATGACGACGTTGGGAAATAAGGAGCATCTGGGCCTCGTGCGCGGCCTGGGTGTCACTGTGCCTTAGAAGGCAGGTTTTGCTAATGATGAGGAGGCGGCTAAGAGGATAAAGAGATCCTACAAAGCCCGTGACGAATGGATCAAGGAGGAGACCCGATCGGAGTTTTACCAGTAGGACGCAAAACTCAAGTAGGAGTTGGCGGAGATGCGGGCAATGTATCATGAGCTAAGACAGTCCCAGGGCATCCCCCCTACAACAGCGAACTTACACAGCCCCGTTCTTGGCCGCCGTAGTAGCTGCGCGTCCGCGCCGGGGTCTTTGCTTTCGGAGTCTTCTCATCCGAAGCCCCCTCGACACTATCCGGTGGACTTTCTGTAGGTAATGACCACTTTTCTTTGTTCATTCATTCGAAAGTGAAATTCAATGCGTACCCTGATGTCATCTTAATGTGCACTGTTTGTAGGAACCCGCCTCCTACAAGCTTATGGTGCGGGCCGATCTCTTTCTGATTGAGGCTGGTTGTGGGATGGCGCAACCATGCACGGCGGGCACGACGATCCATGGTGTCCCTCTATCTGAGGGTTTTGCATGGGTCCAGGTGGACATTGTCTTCGAGCATTGCAAGGGATTTCCATTGGACAAGCCGCCAAACAATGAGATTACCACTCTCGGGGCTGCGGTGCACATGTTCATGCAATGGCCCAAGAAGGACATCGTCCTGGATGAGGTAATTCCCCCACCGGTTTCATGATTTCGTACTATAAAAATAGCCCTCAGAGTTAGTGACTATTACTATACATAGGTTCTTACCCCTACAGACACCGACACTCAGCCTACTAGCCAGCCGACCCCTCCTCCAACAAGCCAGCCGACGGGTCCGACGACGAAGCTAACGCCGACTAGGAGGCAAGGCACCAAGAAGCTGGCTTCTAGGGGAAAAGCAAAGAAGAGCACAATGAAGGAGAGTGAGAAGAGCACACCATCTCCCACGCCGTTCGTTCTGGGGATGCCCATGGCCCCTGATACCGCAATTTAGAGCATGGGTCTCGCATGCCAGAGCCTACATGGATGGTACATGCAGAAGACAAACAAGACCAGGACGCAGCGTCTGACGCACTTCGTGGTCAAGCACACTGTGGCAAAGTTCTACCAGGACGTCGGGACCTATCCGATGACCTTCGAAGACCTACACAATTTATTCAACAAAGACGCGCTCAACATGTCCATTCTACGGTCTTGGGTGCTGTAAGTTTCTACTATCCTACGCCTATTCGTGCATATGCGGATATATGTCATTTATTAATTGGTTAGTTCCGTGCAGCTGCATGACCAAATATGCCAAAACTAAACGGGAACCTTTTAGTTTCCTGGACCCCCTGCTGGTCGCCGAGGTGATGTTTAAGAGCGACACGGACTTCGTTGTCGACTACATCAAAAGAGGGTTTGCTCAGGTCGACAAGGAGTACATACTTGTACCCTACAACCAGAGGTGAGTGTTTTCATCAATACTTTACCCGTAGATTAGTGTCTCCATATGCACACCCCAGACTTAGATTAAATTATAAATTCTTTACGCGTAACATGTAGGTACCACTGGATTCTGCTGATGCTTATTCTGAAATAGAACAAGGTGTTCTATCTTAATTCATTGTAGAGGAAAGGGCACGAGTATGACAGTGCGCGAGATGTAATCGAAAGGTTAATATGTTTTATGATATTCATGTGGACCCGTGTTGCATCTAGATTTACAGTCCTCAAATTGTCAATTTCGACTATCTACAGGGCTTTCACGAACTACTTTGCTGAGGGAGGGCAACAGCACAAGCGGCGAGCCGATAAGTTTCAGTGGATACAATTTCTGGTACAAATTTCAACTGGCATCTATTTTACTTTCTAACGTCTCCCCAGCTAACTCTCGGTCTATACATTGGTAGTGCCATCAGCAACCGGACGACAATACATGTGAATTCTACGTGATTCACCACATGTACGACCTCATCACCCCTCACCGGCCGAATCTCCCTGAGGTATACAATTGCCATCCTTTGTATAGATTTGGCAAAATTTACAACTGCATTGAGCTAGTTTTTTCTGTAGCAACTCTTGCTGTAGGGGGTCGACTTCCCTTCATAAAGCTTTGATGTTGCGCAGATTGGTTTAGTCCAAAGAATGCTCGCTTCGTTTTTCATGGAGGATGTCATATCACCCAAGGGGCAGTTTAGGGACCCGCTCGGTTCGTATTACTGCGGCCTTACTAACTGAGACTAGTACAGTAATACATATTTAACATACTGACTTTAATTATCGATTACATTTATTTGTTCAATCTCAATTGTACATATTTCTGAAATGTTGCATGAAACGTACAATTTGATCGAAATACTATTGTACAAAAATGAACTGCTAAGTTGTATAAATGAAATGAACTGCTGAGATCTGTGTATGTATGTCTTAAAAAGCTAAGTTCTGTGTATGTATGAATGAACTGCTGAGTTGTATATATGAAATGTTATTGTACAGAGGGCATGGCTAGCATGATTCATGAGGCTAGCCACAAAATAAAGAAAAATCATTAAAAAAATTAATATGCACAGACAGTTTTGAGCTGAAAACCGTCTGTGATAAATCTATCTATGTATGTGATAAAGAGACTATTGCAGATGGTTTTCACCTCAAAATCGTCTATGATACCTATCCCAGATGGTTTTTAGCTTATAATCATCTGTGATAAGGAAACTATCCTAGACGGTTTTGACCTCAAAACCATCTGGGATACTCATACTATCACAGATGATTATAAGCTAAAAAAGTCTGGGATAGTATGAGTATCACAGACGGTTTTAAGATTAAAACCGGTTGTGGTAGTATGAGTAGCACAGACGGTTTTGAGGTCAAAATCGTCAGTGATAGTACTCGAATATCAGTGACTCGAATATCACTGACGGTTCAGAACCGTCTGTGATGACTGTTTTGAACCAACTGTGATAATGTATTCTGTAGTAGTGTTCATTCTCCTCCATATAAAGAGTTTAATCCTCCATGTTGAGATCAACGTAATCTGCAAGATCAAAATCATTTTCGGAATCATAAACTCCTGACATGGCTTACCGAGATTCTTGATGAAGAAAAAACACCTTGAAATGGGCCCCATGGTGGGTGCCAGCTATCGACGATTGGGACTCTCGTCCTTAGTTGAACTTACATAAATGTTAAGGGAAAGTGTGAAGCCAATCTAAGGTGAAGCTCAAGTAAATCACAGTATCTATGTCAAAGGAAGAGAGGATTTTATACAGGTTCGGGCCCTCTGATGATGAGTAATAGTCCTACTTCCTGTTGGTATTCACTATATAAATTGAGCATTACAAGAAGAGAACCAAGGATGTTCTTAGATGAACTAAGAACAATCTTGTACTCTTTAGCTTACAGTGTATGTTGATCTACTGTTTCTAGTTGAAAAGGATTGTGTCTTGAATCTCTTACTTGGTCCTCGATCTCTCCCGGTGATCCTCCATTATAGCTCGTTGCTAGTCATCAATTACGGGATTGAAGAGTCGCTGAGAGGCAGACGTGCGCTAGCCATAATGTGCAATTACATCCGATCATGATTGCACTTTTACCTTCTTGACGATTACAAGGAACTTAAAGGGCTAAAGACATCCGAGGCGGCAGTAGTGGTAAATCAAGCTCAACTAATGTATATGATTGAATGAGGCTAATCATATAACCGTTGGATGTTTTAACTCTTTAGTAAGACATAGTCGCGCATTAACTACGACAATATACGGCTATCTTTATGTCCTCCGCGACCTGGGCGACCACGGGAAAATATCTCCATGTCCACGGTATCCGTGAGTATGTGAGACTATGGTCTCTACGACTTCGGTATTGTGGATATCTAAGACTACAAACCCCGCGACATCACATAATAAGACCATGGAATGGGCTATGTCCAAAACATCTTGGACTATTCTATTGTCTCCCTCTTGCCACTATAGAACAACAAAGGTAACTAATTCGGGTTATAATCCTCGCCATGTTCCAGGGATCATACCTACAAAATTTGAGAGCGTTTTGAGTTCGTTTGGACCAGTTTCAACGAAAGACACGAAAATCAAACAAAAAGGACCTTAGACTGAGTCCAGCACGACCACGGGCACGACCCGTTCCCAGCTCAATTTCGGTCATTTTGCTCGGTACAACCACGAGCATGACTAGGCTCTGTTTCGATTGTTTTGCTTGGCATGACCAAGGTCAGTTTCGGTCGTTTGGCTCAGTACGACCACAGGCACGACCAGGCTTGATTTCGATCGTTTTGCTCGGCATGACCAGGCTCAGTACGACCACGGGCATGACCAGGCTCAGTCTCAGTCATTTTTGTTCAGCACGACCAGGCTTAGTCGCAGTCGTTTTGCTTGGCACAACCACGGGCATGACCCATGCCACTGGTCGTGACCGGCTTAGTTTCCAGCTGATTTTTGGTCGTTTTGGCTCCAATTTATTTTTTCATGCGCCGTTTGAAGCCAAATTCCATCTCTTGCACGTCAAGAGTTATATTTGGACACGTTGACCTATTGTATTATAAATAGAGAAACTTTTGACTCAATTAAACATGCTTTAGATGCTTTTTAGTTTAGTTTAGTTTTAGGTTAGAAGAACCCTTTCTCTATTTTTACTCTAGTTTTCGCGTTTGTAAGCCGGCAAAGACGGCAGACCTAATTCTTTGATGCAATCAAGTAAGTTTTCATTTATTTCTTATTATTTATATATTTTTATGGCTTTTTTGCAAGTAATTCACTTCTAGGTTAAGGATGACCTAATCTGGAAGGTGTAATTTCTCCTCGGTCCCGATCTTAAGTTTTGTAGTTTGTTTCTTACGTTTTCGTCCTCTAAACCCTAAATTCTCGTTCTAGCAACAGACATAACAGTTGAGCCTTAGAAAGAATTTAGGGGAGTTCTGGAGACTTTTGTGCCTTGATGCGGGACCCTGAACAGGAGAGAGGCTCCCGCCAAACTTAACTGTGGAAGCGATCCTTTGACTATTGTACCAACAACCGTACTGACAACTTAATCTGTTTTAGAAAACAATTGAAACTAACTTGCAATTCTCAGACCTTGGATAGAATTACGCTTGATGGTTATGGAATTTCTAAAACCCTAGACTTTCCTTTCTATTTTTAAAACCCTAGTTTTCATACCTACACTTTACTACTTTAAACCCTAAATTGATAGATTTAGTAATAGATTTAATAGTAGAAAAACAACCCCCTCAAATCGTTTAGACTTAATCAGCAATCCGTTAACCTAAAAGACGAATATGCTTGTTCCTCGTGGAATTTGACCCTCAAGTGCTCAATGTTTAACAGTTTGCTTGCGATATTACATCAATCATTCAACCCTCTAAGGGCGCGATCAACTACCCAGAGGAGACTGGTCCGAACAAGGATGCTCTGGTCGCCTTGTTGATGAGGCCCAAACTTGGAATTTGACCTTGATGATGATGAGAGCCCCGGGCACCCCAGAGAGGGCTTGGTCGTTACTTTATTTACACAAAGCGTCCAGACTACCAATCCCAATGCTCCAGAGGAATCCGGACGTAACCTTACCTATAGTGTGTGTCTGGATCACCGTGTCCCGGTGATCCGGGAGGGTTCCAAACATCCATGCCAGTGTGGTGTCCGAATCGACATCTCTTGGTGCTCCAAGAGGGACTCGGATGTAGCAAGTACGATAACTTGTACTCGGGCGGTCGTGCTCTGGAGCTCAAAGAGGGACCCGAGCAACCTCGCCCTGTCGCGTGTCTAAGTCACCGTGTCCCAATGCTTTGGGAGGACCCTAGCACACGAATGAGCCTTGTCTTGTCTTGGCCGTTTTCGGAAATTTTCAAGACTACAACTGGAGTAAATTTGAAATAAACACTTTCGAGATGGTATCTATGAAATCCCCCCCAGGCCCCAACGAGACATTTTGTTTGTCACATACAACCATGCTAGGACGTGCAAATAGGCCATGCTAACATCAGGACTGTTTTTGTGATAAAAAAAAACTGACCATGTTATCATTGGTCCTCACAGCGAATACGATTCTGGGGTACCTTTTGCATTACTTCTTCGAGACCAAGTTGAATTCTATGTTATCGAATAATTTTGAAATGTCATGTTTTTAGTTCGAGTTTTTGGCTTCCAAAACACAAATCAAAATTTAATATGGATGCACATTGCGGCTTTAATTCATGTTAATTTCTGAAAGCAATAAAATAATTATAAGCTTTAGATATAATTGTAGTATCAATATAATTTTGAAATTGTGTTATGTTATGTCATATTATTGGTGTGAAAAAATTCTTACTGAGTTGCTTCTTTGAGTCATGTTCTGCTAAGTAATTTTAGGGTATATAAACTACCATACTGACATTATTGTCAACCAATTTTGCTATGTAGACGATGGTGTTGCCACATCATACCACATCAACACCTCCATTAGATGGACATTATCTTATTGTGCAACATGAACACCACGGCTTAATGAATGGCTCAATGAAGACCAAGGGCAATGTTTTTTGCGGTATGCCCCCATAACGGAACGGGTTTATCATAGATGAAAGAGCTATCCATCAAATTTTGTAAAATACTCATTTCTCTGTTTTGAGACGGATGCTAGCATGAAGTTACTCTATCCCCCTAATCAAACACAAATCTATATCTATTAGATAATTCTATTATACTAATCAAACACAGACCTTAGAATCCGATGATTTCACGGTGAGAGCATTTTTCGAATTAAAAAAACCATAACTGTTTAGATAGAGTTAAAATTGTTTGGGAAAAAATTATAGAGCCCAATTAAAGAAAATGGAAACTTAGAACAGGAAAGTATACACGCTAATATGCGAGACCAAGTGTAGAAATCACTCAAAGATGACTATTTAGGAGTAGGCATGAGCAAATGCTAGCAGGGGCCAAACCTATCTCTCTAGGCAGCTAAGTTGGGCTGGCCGTGTGCATTTTGCATGGAAAACACAACTGGGCCATAATATTGCCGGGCTAGGCCCATCCTAGTTCGAACATAGGGATGATAACTCAACTAAGCTTGGCCCTGAACCCCACTGGGACAGACTAAATTTACTCAAATTTACTTTGGAGTTATCGAGAAAGAGTAAATTGCATTTTTGGTTCTTCTACTTTCCACCAAGATTTACTTTGATCTCTACTCTTGAAAGGGTCAAATTAGTCCTTGCATATTGCGAACTGGTTTAGAAGGGTCCATTTGATTAAGAATTTGAATTAAAAATTAAATTTGGGATATGTGTATGAATGGCATGATGGACTAGTCTTTGTAATGTAGTTATATTAGTGATTTGTAGATAATTTGCCACAAATTTGACATTAGTCGCTATCCAATTGCAAGAAAATAGATGATATAAGTAGAGATTTGGGCCATGCCGGGCCGGCACGGCACGGGCCCGTCGGGCCGGTGGCTTGTGTCGTGCCGTGCCTGGGTCAGCCCACGGGCTATCGGGCCGTGCCGATTTAGCCTATTTGCTCAGCGGAGAGGCCCGGCACGGCACGATAGCCCGCGAGCCGCAGCCCGTGCCGGGCCGGCACGGGCATGGCACGTTTCAAAGCCCGTCGAGCCATCGAGGTCGTCGTCCGGTCATCTAGAGTGTCGCCGACGAGGATCATCGACTCGTCGCAGAGGCGTCACAGTGATGAGTCCGGCGATGGAGAGGACACAGGCGTCGGCGAGATTGGTGGCGGCGCGGGTAGAGATCTGCGGTGTCGGCGAGATCTGCGGCGGCGCGACATCTGCGGCGGCGCGGCGCGCGGGCCGAGATCTGCGGCGTCGGCAAGATCTACGGCAGCGCAACATATGCAGCGGCGCGGCACGCGGGCCAAGATCTGCGGCGGTGCCAGATCTGCTGCGGCGCGAGATGTGCAGCAGTGCGGGCCGCGCGGCGCAAGCACGCGAGAGGCGGGACGGTGAGAGGAGGGCGTGGCAGACTGGCGGCGACGACTAGAGGAGCTGAGGAGGGCGTGGCCGCGTGGCTGACTGGCGGCGACGATCGGCGAGAGGAGAGGAAGGAAATGTGGAACAGTGGAAGTGATTAGGTATTTAAGTGAAGAAGAAGAACTGCTGAACTGAGGAACAGTCGAACAGAGAAAGTGTCGAAGTAAAGACTGAAGAACAAGAACTGAAGATTGAAGAACAAACAGTAGATTAGTAGATTATTAGAACAATAACAACAGTTACATAAGTAGCATTGTAACAACTAACATAAAACAAGTAATGAAATGAAGTAACAACTAATAACTAATTAAGATACAATGTAGTATATGTTGAATTTAATAACATATATAATTACTTTATACATGACTAAAATGAATTTAAGAACATCTCGTTTCAACTTTCAAAACGATCAAGATCAACTCAAATCAAGATACAATATAGTTATTAGATGGATCAATATAAAGTTTAGTTAAACCAACAATAATTAAAAAATAGGGAAAAATATAGATTAAAATATCATAGAAAATTCAAACAAATTCGTACAAATTTTAAAAAAATCATACATGAGAATATGAGATTAAACAATTGCAAACAAATTTTAGAAAATGAATGAGGTTAAAACTTAATAATAAATACGAGAATAATTATATTACTTATATTATTATATGTAAATGTTATTGCCTCATTAAAAACCTTACTAAGTAAAATCCAATGGGATAAAACCTTAATAAGGAAAAAAGAGTGCAATAATTAATTACAAATTAATCCGAATTAATATTCAACCATTCCAACTCGTTAGTGAATTCGGTGTCCTCCAAGTTATGTTGTTCTCTTGTGGAAGCGTTTTCGCAATCTTTAAGACAGGTGATTGCCTCCACCATCTCGGGGGTTAACATTGATCTTCTGTTTTCAACAATTCTTCCGGTCAAACTAAAAGTAGATTCGGAAGAAACTGTTGATACTAGAACAACCAAGACATTTCGCGCCAACTGAGACAACACTAGATATCGTCGTTGGTTGTTCTTTCACCACAAAAGAACATTGTTGGAGTTGTCAGGATCATTTGTAAACTCAGGATCCACAGAATGATCAATGTCGAGGTAACGGTTGAGCACCGCTTGTGAACTCATAAGTGATGGTGTTGAAGGCGCTTCGCCTTGGCTAGAACTCTGTGAAGATGATCCGCCTCCGCCTCCTCGTAGTGACTTCCATAGCAAACCGCCAATCTTCCTCCGTGTCTCCTATTCTTGTGGCGTTGATGTTATTGGTTTTCGGTATGCACTGACAAACTTAGATTCATACAAACAAAAAACTCGAAAAATTTCATCAGTAACATGTGAATAACTTTCAAAATAATCAATATTTAAGGCAGTACCTAATTGTTCCAAAGTAGATTGTAAACCAATTAATTTTAGTCTCGGATCTAAAATAAAAGTAAAACAATAAAGATGCGATATGCTTCTGAAATATTTTAAAAATTTTTGTTCCATTTTTTGTACGGCAACAAAAAAATGGGGATATGTTCTATATGATTCAAATAATTTTGCAATATCAAAAATATGATGTAAAACTAAACAAGATGTAGGATAATAAATACCAGACAATATTTTAGTAGATTCATAAAATAACTCCAAAAATTTGTAAAATCTATCAGCAATATACCAAATATAATCAAAAAGAAACTCAGTATTCATTCGAACATTAATAAATAAAGTTAAAATATCTTTGTATGGTAGTACTTGCTTTAATATGAGGTAAGTAGAATTCCACCTTACCTTCATGTCGGTGCAAAATTTTCGAGATCTCATATTATTGGTCTTACAGTAATTTTTAAATTCAGCTATACGTACATTTAAGGAAGTAATGTAAACAATGGCTGAGCGAATAGTATCTAAAGGTGCGGTCATTTCTTTCATACCTGCTTGAACGATAAGGTTGATAATGTGGCAGATGCACCTTTGATGAACATATCCTCCAACATATGACTTAAGTGCTGGAGTCAATATGTCTATTGCCTTCGTATTAGCTGAAGCATTGTCAAGAGTAATAGAAACAATACGATTTTCTAACTTATATTCACTAACTACAGTTAATATACGATCGGCAATAATTTCTGCAGTATGTGCAACATCTATTAATTTAAAACATATAACTCTTTATTTAAAGAATAATTATCATCTAAATAATGTGCAACTACGCTAAGATAATCCATTTTTTGATGGTTGGTGGACCAAATATTAAACGTAAGTGCAAACGAAAATGTTACTTTTGAAAAATTTTCTTTTATTATTGCTACATGTTTTTCATAATATGCTAAAATATCACTTCTAGTTGTGGTTCTACTTACTTTTTTAAATTGAGGAGAAAATTCTCTTTGAATTATATTTTCAAAAGCGGCACTTTCACCTATCCTAATTGGCAAATCTTCAAAAACAATAAATCTGACCAGTTCTTCCCTATCTACCATAGGGTCATAGTTCGATGTACTTACAGTGCCATCAGTGGCGAAACTTAACTGTGTTTGCTGACCGTGAGGACATAGTTGTTTTTTTGCGCAATTTTTTCCGTAACGAAGTAAATGTCCGATCCCAACTGTAGATGCAGCTGATAAGATTTTTTTACAAAATTTACAAATAGCAGTTTGTACCTTTTTCCCACTCAGGTCGATAGACTCAGATGGATCAAAATACTGCCAACATTCTGATTTTTTTGATCTTTTGCTCCCTATTGAACTTGATGTCATTGATGGCGTAGAGGCAGAGCCCGCCATTGGAGGAGATGACATCGGATTAGATTCGATGGTCCCCTCAACGACATCAAAATTATCAATATTATTTTCCTCGGCACTGAAATTCTCGAAATCAACAGTGTTGCAATCCATATAGAAGTAAAAATAATTTCTCAAAATAGAAAAAATAAGTTTGACCACAAAAATACCTTTTAAGGGAAAACACAATTCGTAGAGACTAGAAACCAAAAATTATTTTCGTGAGAGTAAATATGATTTTTAGACAGCAAATCTGAATTTTTAAAAACAGAAAATATTTTTCTTAAAAATATATTACTCTTTGTTTCTTTACAACAATAAAAATATTTTTTAAAAATAAAAAATTTTCTATAATATAAAACAGTGGAGTAAGTGTAAGTGTGTAACTATGTTAGATTGTGAAATTAAGGGAAAAACAATTCATAGAAACCAAAAAATATTTTTATCAGTGTAAATATGATTTTTAGAGAACAAATCCGATTTTTTAAGAATAGAAAATAGTTGTTTTAAAAATAAAGTACTCTTTTCCGCAACAAAAAAATGTTTTTTTAGAAAATAAAATAATTTCTAAAATAAAAAAACAGTGAGTTAAATTATAAGAATGAGACTATGAAAGTATGTAGTAAGGAGAGAGAAATTTTATTGAAATTTGGGAGATTGGAATGGGTTGGAAGTTTTTGGGTGTGCTTCGGGGTATTTATAGAAGAAAGAATCCGACCGTTTCCTTCGCTCAGTTCACTGGCTGCGTGAGTGCGTGACCTGCGTGGCTACGTTCCAACGGCTCATCATGCACACATTTCAAAAATCCAACGGCTTAGTCCAAAACTCCAAATTGCGTGTGTGAAATCAGAGCGTTGATTGTGTCAGCCGGTCAATCGGGCCGTTCGTTCAAAATCCGGAAATTTCCGCCCGTTCATCGCTTTTCGCACCCGCGCCAAAGCACTGGCTGCACTGCCGCTCCTGCCGCCTCGTTTTGCGTTTCTCGGTTTTCGCGCCCTCACCCATTGCTGCATTCTCACGCGGTCACGCACTCACGCCATCACACGTGACGCGTAAAGCACGAAGCCACAATCCACATGCATGCACAGTATTAGGCTAGCCCGCTTGCTCATGGGCCTCTTCGTGTCGTGTCGTGCCGTGCTGGGCCGGCCCGCTTTGTAACGGGCCATGCCGGCCCGGGCACGGCCCGAGGTTTCGTGCCGGGCCGTGCCGCCCGTGGGCTGAGTTTCGCGGCCCGGCACGACCCGATAACTCGTGCCGGGTCGGCACGGCCCGTTTTCTTTCGTGCCGGGCCGGGCCGCATGCCGGGCCAAAATATCGTGCTTCGGGCCGGCTCGATAACGGCCCGGCCCGACTTACACCTCTAGATATAAGTAGTGATGTGGTTCTAAAGAAATGATATGTGGGGGCAAAAATATCTTATATGTCACTCTAGTCAACTATTCTATGTCATCACAATCATCTATTTATGATGAGAAGCCAAATGCCTTAGATCAAAAATAAGTGTAGCAACATGTATCGGATAATCAAAAATCAATCTTGAAAGATTTTGCATTACTTGGAGGTCTCATCAGGAAGTTATGGACGTCAAAAAGAGAGGTGTGCATGATGAAAAGGGCCTACGGGAACTACAAATGAGAGGCGTCCATGCCATCCAAAATATTTAGAGATGGGATCAACTTATTCGTGCTGCTAGTATTGAAGTCAAGTAAAATCCTAATTCCAATCAAAAGTGAAGTTGCAAACAAAGTTGGAGAAACTGAGTTGAATACAAGAATGTGAAGGACATGAAATTTTAACATGTGCCAAATGAGGAAATAATTCATCAAAACATCATTGTAATATTGTCCTCTTCCTCGTAAAACTACTAATTCAAATAAATCATAAATCAAAACTATACATAGAAAGGTATAAACTTATGAAATTTGGTGTCAATGCTGATTCCGTACTAAACACGGATTTTTGTTGTTTATTTTTTTCCTTGAGCCCTATAATATTTAGGTTTGTTTAGTTTATATCAGAGTTCTAGTTTAAGTTGAAGTCCTAGTCCTAATTTATTTTAGGCTCTTAATTTTATTGAGAATTAGTGTTCTTCTTTATTTTTATGTTTTAGAACTAATATGTACTTTAAATCTACTTTTAAGACAGACCAAATATAGTTATAATTTGAGATTTTTTTTACGTAATTCGTGGTGTATCATTATTTTTCTTATGTTGGCTTGGTCGCCGTTGAGCTTATCCAAATTGCACAAACCCAATCTAGGTCTCACCTATGCTGTTGCTTGGGTTGTTTCTTCGATAATCATAGTTGAGCAAAAGATCGAGTAGCAAGTTGCATGAAACATCATTGGTTGATTAATGTGTTCATGCAATTACTTCACTAGTTATCCTTGATCTATGTCATAAAGATCAGGACCACCACATGATTCACATCAATTTATGTGCCATGCATTTTTTTAAGTTAATATAGACCTATTTAAACTAGTTTACAAAATACATAGATCAATCTAATCTTACCAAAAATATCATTTACTCAAAAAAGAAAAACAATCAGCCAGACCAGAATCCACTAGGCGGTCAAAATACTACATTAATGCAAGTCACAACACTCACGGATCGGCGTCATTTCAAAGCCAATTTAAATAGATTCATATACGCTATCTTTTCGAATAAAAAAGCACGTCTTTATCTCGAAGCTATAAATCACAAATTAACATTCCCAATCAAAATGAGTGTAACTTTATATTAATCTATACCAATTCTGACTGAACAGTGAATACCTACGAGATAAGGTAAACACGCATCTCTGTGTCAGACTTAAAAACTGAGGTCCAGCTAAGTTGATAAGACGGTCTCCAATCCATCGGTATTTCACGAGACGTTTCAATAGAATAATCTCTAATATATTCTGTGTCACATATGCAAAACACCATCTGAAACACTCTCCTTACTCCAACCCATCGGCGTTTCACGTGGGACTCGCATATACAATATTTATTACAGATTAACAAATCTTTAAAATAAAATTCGAATAATTCGAAGACAACAAATTAAAAGATAAATATTGTAAATAACGAAAAAAATTAAAATTATTTTTATTTGAATGGTACACGAGAAAAATATGACACATACTAAATTAAAATTCGGCAACAGTTGGCCGTTAACGACCGCACAAACAACTACTCCTCGGTCCCGTCGCCCCCGAAACGCTGCCAAATGTGCTCGACAAGATCCCGTTTTAGTTGTCGATGCGTTGGGCGAGCACGGATTGCATTATTTCGATCTAGCATATGTTGGAAAATTGGCGGAGCACTATTGTGGATAGTAGACGGTGTTATGGTTGATGTCCCTTGACTATCGTACAAATGAGTGATCGAGCCATGAGAGTGCCGCTCATCCTTGATTATCATGTTATGGAGGATGACACACGATTTCATAATATTGGCAAGGGTTGATTGTCGCCAAAATTGACCGGGGCCGCGGACAATAGCAAATCGAGCTTGCAACACCCCAAACGCTCGCTCCACATCTTTTCTTGCCCCTTCTTGATGTTGTGCAAATAACCTGAGTTTGCCCGTTTGGGGCAAGGGTACGGTCTTCACGAAAACAGCCCACTCGGAGTAAATACCGTCGGCCAGGTAGTACCCTATATTATACTCTGTCCCATTTAACAGAGTACTGAACAGTAGGAGTTTGCCCGCGCAACACATCAATGAAAAGGAGGGATTGGTTAAGCACGTTGATGTCGCTGTTGGATCCGGCGACACCAAAGAAGGCATGTCATATCCACAAGTCTCTTAACGCGACCGCTTCAAGTATTATTGTAGGGACTCCTTGATCACCATGGGTGAATTGGCCCCTCCATGCAACTGGGCAATTACGCCATTCCCAGTGCATGCAATCGATGCTTCCCAGCATCCCTGGGAAACCTCGGTCTTCTTCTTCCTGTAGCAGACGCTGGAGATCTTCGATAGTAGGTTTACGGAGATATTCCTCCGCGAATCGATCGATGATTCCTTCAACGAAATTCTCCTGGCACTGAATGGCCGTCGACTCTCCGATGCATACGTACTCGTCGATGGCATCGGCGGGCGAGCCGTACGACAACATGCGCAAAGCCGCAGTGCATTTCTGCAATGGAGATAGCCCCTTTCGGTTGAGGGCATCTCTCCTCTCGGTAAAGTACGGGGACCACTCCCCGAGAACTTCGACGATTCGCAGAAAGAGGGGTCTCCCCATTCGGAACCTTCTGCAAAATAAGTAGCCGCGGTAGACCGGAACGTCGGCGAAGTAGTCCGCAACTAGATGGTTATGACCGCCTTCGCGATCTCTTTCGATGTACCTTCTGCTACCTCCTCGGCGGCGGTGTGAGGTACCAGCGTCAATGTTGGGTTCAACATCAACAAGAGCGTGCTGCAGATGGGGTTCGATCATCAGAAAGGTTTGTACGAACCCCGTCACAAACTCTTCTATCTGGTTGATGGCTTCGTCCTCAGCACTACTAGTGCTTGAGCTGGACGACATTTTTTTTGGGTTGGTTGTGAAGTTGAGATCACCAAGAACTGAGGTTTCGGTTGTGAAGTTGAGATTACTGAGGTGTGAAGATGAGGGCATGGGGGTCCAAATATATAGGGGAGAAGCGAATAGATCACATGCGTCGGCTCCAACGGCTAAAATCCAAAGGCTTCGAGCAGATGTGTCAGCTCCAACGGCTAAAATCCAAAAGTACCGATCACATGCGTCGGCTCCAACGGCTAAAATCCAAAAGCATCGAGCAGATGTGTCAGCTCTAACGGCTAAAATCCAAAGACATTGAGCATATGTGTCAGCTTCAACGGCTAAAATCCAAAAGTACCGATCACATGCGTCTGCTTCAACGGCTAAAATCCAAAAGTACCGATCACATGCGTCGACTCCAACGGCTAAAATTCAAAAGTACCGATCACATATCACAGTGCAAACAGGTGAATCCAAAACGACTTAAATTAATAGTGCGAGTACAATATTTGAAATGAAAAGTACAATGTTCGGACTACTA
This sequence comes from Pharus latifolius, assembly GCA_019359835.1. Taxonomy (NCBI): domain Eukaryota; kingdom Viridiplantae; phylum Streptophyta; class Magnoliopsida; order Poales; family Poaceae; genus Pharus; species Pharus latifolius. The sequence goes on from CM033323.1 coordinate 71,360,343, forward strand.
TTTATTCTTCAAATCCTTAAGCTGCTCGTTCATGTATTCTATTACAGCCGCATGCGCCGCCTTATGATCATCCGAGAAATGAGATGTATCCATCCCAAGTAGTTTCGTCAATGATTTCATAAATGAAGCATTTTCTTTGCTTTTGGCCATCCCTTGCAATTTATCGACTACAGCAAGGGCTTTTTCAGCCACACTAGTAAGCTCGGCGCTGGCTTTGCCGATGCGCTCTAGGGTCTCCTCGGACGCCGACGATGTCTCGCCCAGTTTGCTCTTACCCTTCCGCTTCTGCTTTGCCGCGTCACGCCCTTGCGGTCGCAGAAGCTCAACGGGGACATCCTCGTTGTTCGACGACGACATGTGGGTACCTTCTTCGTCGATGCGAGCCCTCTTCGAAGAATCAATGCAGCTTCGGCACCACTTCGGTTGACCACATACGGCATTCCACCAGTGCTCCAGGACGAATGGATGACCAACCTCCTGCCTGTACATGTCGTGTGCTTGCGACATTAACTGGTCGTTTGAACGACCACTGGCGTAGGCATCCCTCAACCTACAGAAGATGCCATTGAACTGAACAATTTTCTTATTGTTCTTTTGCCAATGGTCTTTGCAGTGCCTGAGGTCTCGTCTGCGACCGGCGGACTGCTCGCGTTGTACTCCGCAGTGACCTTCAACTAATACATGTCGAATTTTCGATTGTTCCCATCGACCGGGTCGAGGGAGTTATTCAACCACGCACTGATTTGAATAAAAAAAAATTTGTTCAAAAAAATTTGTGATATAACCGGCGAAATAAATTTGCGTTAACAAAATTTAATATTTAAATGAACATTTACAAGTCGCATGTCATCCTGTTGCGACCAGAGCATTCGTTTACGCAATCGTCCAGTGTTGTCATCCTCCACGCCCACGACTGAGGGCGTGCTCTCCGGAGTGCTCGTATCTGATGAGGGGGTCGAACGGTCATTTCTTCTCGGTGCTTGTGGCGGGGACATTTCTGCAGGGATCGCCGGAGCTCCAATGAAATGAGGATTCTGGCCGTAAGGGCCGTAGGGGGGTTGTGCATATGGATGCCCTGGTGCGCACTGCCCAGGGTGTGTGTACACATGTGCCTGTCCATATGGAGCGGGAGGAGTGAACCGTGGGTAAAACATCAGGTATGGTGGGGGTGGGGGCTGAAAATTGGGCAAATTTTGGATGCTTGGTGGCTGGGTGTAGTCCTCATCTATATTCGGCTCGCCAAACCAATTGACATAATCACCAGGAGGATTGTTGTTGGCCATCGAAAAATTTTGGTTGTGTTTGAGTGAAAATGAGGTGAAATGTCCCCATATTTATAGGAGTACATAATTTTTCACCATTTTTTGGTAATTTTTTGGGATTTTTTGGCATTTTTTACTAATTTTTACATCCAAAAAACATTAAAATAATCCAACAGCTAATTTTAATGGCTATAAATCCAACAGTTAAATTTTTCTATGTCATACATGTGGGTCCGACCCAAATATTACCCCAACGGCTACACTTCAACCAGCAGACGCGCAAAATTAAACCTAATAGTGGCTGACATGTGGGACCAGGCGACTGTAGGGCCCACCAGTATAGACCTAACCGCACTCAACTCACCGGTGCACGCGGCACGCGGACCGAGGGCACTCACGCGGCCTCACGCGTTTTGTGGGGCCCACGTGCATCCTGTGCCGCACTATCTCACGTTTGCCACAGCCGCAGACATGCAGGCTCAGAATTTTTTTTGGCCCACCTGTCAATGCGCTTCAATGGGGGTACGCCATCTCCGCTCGCTCGCGCGTAGGGCTAAACGCGTCGCCAGGCGGTGCCACTCGCTCCAACGCTGCCGCGTGTGCGCACGAGGCGTCGCCCGGGCCCACCTGCAAATCTTTGAGGGCGCCGCATGGGGAAGCGTTGTCTCTCTCTTCTCCGGCGTGAAAAATTATTTTTTAATGCTCGGGCCCACCTGACAGAGCGACGAGGCGGCGGGGTTGGAGTACGTCTAACAAGGTAATGAATACTAACACAGGTCACATCATATACCACTTAAACACACATGCGAGATAAATTTCTCCGGCAGTTCTACTAAAAGACGCATTTAACATAAATATGAGTTTTGCTGATGGATATATATTTATTTTTTTCGTATCTTATATGTACCTCTCTATTATTAATCAAACATTTATTTTTATATTTTATCTCATAAAATTCACCTAACAACCTCTTTTAAATTCTCTGACGACAAATAAAAGTGAGACCACAAAACAACAACAATGTCACAAGCCCCATGTGGTGGCGATGAGAGATGACGACAACGAGAGAGACAAGAAACAAAAGAGCGGTGATCAGGCAATGTGTGGCGAGATGGTGGCAACACCACTGAGCGTTGTGGCCAGCGAAGAAGAGGTGGGGGCAATGGCAATGGTAGTAAGGATTAGGAGAGAGAATAAAAAGTGTGGAGATTAAATCTAGATGTTAATATTTGATGTATATGATGTAAGTATTTTTTAAAAAAATAGATACATACACGCTAAACAACCCTAAATATTTTAACAATCCATATATTCCATATATACAACAGGCATTACTAGTAATATGATCCACAATGCATACAAACACAAACATTTGTTCCATAACATCCATGATGTTTGCTAATGTTATGTACTAGGCTTTGCTAATAAGGTGAGAACCCTTTCTTTTTATTTACAAACCACATGCAGAATATACCTACTGTTGCAGCAATTTATCTGAAACCCGAAGCAGAAGGATTATGATGCATAGGAAAATAATGGCGGCTTCAATGATTGAATCCAAGCGCATCCATTGATCGACTATCTTTGCAAAAGTTTCACGCCTGTGCATCTGTTGAACGTGAATTTTTAAAGCAAGTACACATCCAGAGTGAACTTTTAAATGAAGTAACAAGTTGCACAAATGAAAAATACGTGGTAGTTTCTAAAGCATGACAGCAAAATGTCTCGTAAAGCAACAAACTGGAGAAAAAGAAAATGTAAAGTGTGCATGAACATGTCAATAAAAAAAAGAAATAATGTTACTAAAGTTCAAACTGAATAAATGCTATTCTTTAAGATTTACTTAGTCTCTACAAAGTTGAAGAAATAACACCAAATATTACATAAATTTTGGGGCGAAAAATTAAAGACCGTATTTCTCCTTCAGCATCGTTAAAGAAAAAATATGTATAATTAGCAAACTATGATCCATGAACTTTTTTATCATATAAATGGACGAACTATGAAGTATAAAAATGATTTCAAAATGTTTTCCAATGAGCGATCTCTTTTAAGGAAAATATGTTTTCTGAAAGTTCAAGCTGGGATTGTTCAATAATACCAAATATTAAACATAGATCATAAAATGTTCTGGTTTGATTTTTTGTCCCCTTTATACCTAATTATTGACAGAATACATTGTTGTAATCAAGATTGCATGCAAAATGCACCTCCTATCAATAATATCTAGCTAGTTTACTAGCTTATGAAAACTTAAATCTCTTAAACTAAAGGAGAGAACTATAGTGCATATCAAGAAAAAATCACAACAGAGAAATAGCTGGAGTGTACTGTGCACAACCCTACTTTTCCAAAGAAAAAAGGTTTAGGAGCATTGCTTTGAGATCTAAAAACTCCGGTAAAAACAAATCAAGTGAATGTTTACTTATAAATGACCAACTAATTTATTCAAGTGTGACTTGCATGTTTTTTTTCTGTCATCCATGTTGCCATCTCTCTATGGAATGTGCATCAAAACATTTAGTATAAATCATGAAAAACCACAAGTCCTAGAGAAAAGAACATGCAAAAACACACAAAAATAAATATACGAGCCTTAACCAACTTATGCAACATATATAGCAAATTTTAACTTCTTGGACAGGGCCAAGTATAAATAAGAGAATGGATCATCAATGCTAGCAGGAAAGAAAATCAAACCTCTAGCAGATAATTCAGTTTAACAGGAAAGTTTTGCTCAGCATGCTGGATGCAGTAGCGCAGCATATCCAATATAGCCAAATCAGTTTCATAGTCATCACATCCTGTATAGAAAAATCAGGTCTAGAACATTCATGAGCAACGCTAATAAATATAACAAATTCTACGATGCAATACCCGGTATGTCAAAAATTTGCTGCAGAGGAATGCCAAGTAATTCTCCCAACTCGTTCTGAACATGAGCACGCTGTTGCAATGATAGTCTATCCCCATGCGTGACCACAACAGCTGGCTTGTCATCTGCAATTACATGCTCAGATGGAGAAGGAATCACTTTGGATGTCTACAGTAGAAAGCACATATTTATTTAATAATGCAAGATCCTTCATAGAACATGTTGACAAATAAAATGTCATCAAAGGCCCTAGCATGTCTAGTACAAAATATATACACAATTCATGCAACATAGCTATAAAGTTAATATACTGAAATGCACAAATGTTGTACAGAAGAGATTCAAAGAAAAAATATTAGCTGAAAAACACTGCAAAAATGATATATTGCTATAGAATATTGATTATGAGAATAACATGTGAATCAAAAACCCACATATCATTAAGACATTAGTGCCTTATATCTAAACCCATAATTTTTCTCATATTGTACAGCAAATTGCCTCAATTTCATAATTGTCTGACAAACAGGCCCAATGAGCATCCAAAATGTGCCTGTATCTTCTGATGCTGTGGGTATTGAGAAATTCTGATGGTGCAAGCATAATTTACTACAGTACTCACAAGAATAACTGGTTCATGGGGCCTCAAAAGGAAAAAAAATAAAAAGAAAGGTTCATCGAGATGACGCTGAACAAGTAGTAATGCTGGGAATGTATTCACTCACACTTAATCAAATGAATCACCTATAACCCCAAGGCACCAAGAAATTGAGTAAAACCAATGCACCTAAAGAAAAGAGGAATTATTTATGGTTGCCACAAATATGATATTAAAGAAAAAGGGGTTTGCATAGGATATGCTCCATGCACAACTAAATCTATACTCACTGGCCCTAAAAGAATTGATGTTTTTGACTTTTCAGGGACTCCAATATACAATTTTGATCATTAATTTTTATAGTTATATATTAGTAAAAAATTATAAATATCATAATATTATGAAAGTAATTTTAACCACAAATCTACTAATATCATTTTCATATGATCAATCTTGATACTTTATATTAGTGATCAAAGTCAAAAAAAATTTACTGCATAACACCAAAACATTATTCATTTAGTGATGAAGGGAGTAATTGGTAAAATCAAAATACAATAAGCAATAACATAAAGTTATAATCAATACTTAGTGTCCTAGAAGTCCGCACCTCCAAATGACAAGAATGGATACATGAATGTTTCATGGAGCATTTCCATATATCTCTTGTTGCTATCAATCGACTCGAGAACAGAGACCCCATCAACAACAAATATAACAAAGTTGACCTTCCTGGTTTTGCAAGGTAAAAAACTACATTGTCTCCCTGTTGATTTGATGTTCTGAACCTTAACGTCATCATCAGTATCCCTGCTTAAAAATGTGTGTCAATTAAAACTAGCTTAGCCAATATTGAATACTTAGTCTATATATGTTACTTTCTCACCTTAAGACTAAAAAAGATTTAAGAGAAATGAGAAAGAAATGCAGAAAAAAAATAAAAATAAATAATAATAGACCAAACATCTCACAATACACCTAAAAAGTAATCCGTGAAAAAGGGCTCTTCAAATAATTCTTCATGTGCTTCCCTTTACATACTATTAACACAAAATAAGCCTTCTAAAATACAAGTAATCAGGGATCAAGAACGAAGCACAAACACCACAGTTAAAAATGAATTAGTAATTTCAAGGCTTTCTTCAGGTGAGTGCAACATTATCACTTCAAAAGGAATCCTGATCGTGGTTAGAGGTACCTTCCTCATCCCAATTGAGAATAGGTTAGACAATCTCAAATTTGTTGATAAAACATCTACTTGAGTCTGGCGCTTTTGGAGTTTGGAAAGATGCATCAGCATGACATTATTAAACTAATACTGAGACAGAAAACAAAGAACCCTCAAATATTGGAAGACTAGGTAACCTTTAGTTATTTTCCTCAGCTGTTACATATTCATCTTGTCCCAAAATGTACAGCTAAGCAATCATATAACACATAGAAAAGAGGAAATGGAAACCAAGTAATGGTCACCTCTTACCACATCACCATCTCCCCATGGCTAATTCCATTTCTCATCCACTGCTGCAACATCTTAAAATTATTTTCTGGGACGATGGACAAGCTCCGTGTATCATAGATACATATGGCATTTGAGTTCCTTGGAATTGTGTACTCCCGAAGGAAGCTTGTACCATTTGATTTGGAATTATCTAGCAAAGAAACAGCAATAGAAAAATCAACTGAAATTGCACACAAAACTTAAATGAAGCAGTGAGCCAAAAAAGACAATATTTACAGGACACCTGTGCCCGATCTGGTGAGAAAGGATCTTCATCCTTGTCAAAGACGTGTGTAATTCGGTTCACGAGTGTGCTCTTTCCAGAACCTCTAGGGCCCACCAAGAGCAATGTGGTGATCTCAGGCAGCACATAGTCCCTAGATTTTGTGCCACTCACTCCTTCAATCCAGTCCCCAGGCTTATACCTGCTCATTTGAATTAAAATCCACTAAAAAATTATTGAAAAAACAAATTGAATTGCCTCTGTACTTACATTTACACTGTCAAATCAAGTCTGACGCATAAAATCAAAACAATATCATTTATATCACGTACATTTCCTTCCACCTTCTGGTTTCATTCAGAAGGTTAAACCTTTTTCTTGTGAAGCTGATGTAATTTGAATGGTGCCCACCAATTTTGTAGCTACCATACTCAAAACTTGCATAATAGTATGTATTGCATCTCACTGCACTCTAGGATGTGTTTTTTTATAGCATTCAATTACTCAAAACGTCATTTTAATAGACTGATATGCGCCTAGATGGGGAATGAAGGTTGAAGGGGAGAGAGAGAGAGAGAGAGAGAGAGAGAGAGAGAGAGAGAGAGATGGGGATATATGATTAACTTTAATTATTGCTTACCACTAATAATAGCAATGTCAAATAACACATAACCTAACAATTGTAATCTAATTAAATTAAATCTAAACTAATTTTATTTGAATAAAAAGAGATAAATCCTGATTTAAAAAGAGATCAAATCAAACTGAAGCTAAACAAATTCTATATGAATAGAAAAAGATAAACCCTCATTTAAAAAGAGATCAATCCTAATTTGTATCCATGGCATCTCCCCTCTTGGAGAAATAACTTGTCCTCGAGCCAGACGGCTCATGTTGCTAGTAATATGTCTGTGGACGTCGCAGTGGCTCCACTCCAACCAAAGGAGCCACAACAGCAAAAAAAAAACTGTAGTGGAGGTTATTTTGAGGTGTTTTAACCCAACAGCTCGAAGTTATTAGAAGAGAGGCGACATAGATCAGATAGCTCAGTGCAAGTCTAGAATTGGCCAAGGTCTTCTTCACCTCCTCGTTCTACTTCGATTGCCTCATCTCCACCTTGTAATCTACTCAAACTGAATCTAAACTAATCCTATTTGAATAGAAAGAGATAAAACTGATTTACAAAGAGAGCAAATTAAATTGAATCTTATTAGAGATATTTTGATTTCTTTGTATTTATGGTTAGAATTAGTTTCCAAAAATATCTCTGTAAACTGTCTATATAGTTTGCTCTATGGGCTCTCATCAAATTACAAAAATTTCTAACATGGTATCAGAGTTCTAGTTAAGTTTTTAAACCCTAACCTCCATTTTTTTCCGGCCACCGCCGCCTCCTTCAGGCCACCACGCACGGGCCTCCGCTGCCGCCCCCACCCTCCAGTCGCCACCATCCTTCATCGCGAGCCGCAGCAGCCGCTCCGCCACGCACGGGACACCCCCACCCTCCAGCCGCCGCTACCCCCTCTCCAACATCTTGGGCCGTTCGGAATTTGGCCCGTTAATTTCCGTTTCCACTTTGTTAAAAAAAAAAAAGAAAATTATGCAGCATGTCGTCGATTCATCCTGCTGCAATTCTGTCTCCAGGCATCCAGCTTGATGGCACCAACTACAGGGAGTGGTCCCTTTGCTCCGTGTCACCCTTGACAGTCTTCGTTTCTGGAGTCACATCTCTGGGACTGCTCCTTGTCCTCTACTGCCTCCTCCTCTGGTAATGACTCTGGTGCCTGCATCTGATGACCCGGCCGTTGTGACCGTTGCTGAGGATGCCCAGGAGACATCAATTTGCTCTCGATGCTCACGAGTGTTGGCGCGCTAATGAGGCTCGAGTGGTGGCCATTTTGGTTCACAATGTTAACGTTTCCATCTCGATGGATATCGTTGATTTACAGACTTCAAGACATATGTGGGAGTATCTTCGGCAGCACTACCTTCCCAGCAGTGATGCCCTCTACTACTCCCTGCTTCAGCACCTTCAGACTCTTCAGCAACATGACTCCACAGTAGACGCCTTCTACTGTCAATTCACCACTCTATGGAGCCGGCTCGACTCCCTAGATCCCGAGGTCTGTCGTATCTATGCCTGCTGTACAAAGACTCGGGACCATGCTAACAAGTGTCGTCTCTACAACTTTGTCATGCGTCTTCGTTAGGAGTTCGAGCCCGCCAGAGCTCAGTTGATGAGTCGGTCTCCCCGACCGACTATGGTGGAGGTTTTTGTTGCACTTCGTGCCAAGGAGACTCAGCTTCTCAATACTAGTGTTTCATTGTCTTCGGCTTCATCGATTGTTCTAGCAGTCCCAGCTACCCCTGCTCCTCCGGCTGCTTCTTCATCTCCGGCTGTCTGTGCAGCCTCTGTTGCCCCTGGTGCACCTGCTGCAGCTCCTAGAGTTGCCCCTCCAACCTCTGGTGTCCAGTGCAACTATTGTCATCGCTATGACCATGACTATCAACACTGCCATACCCGAAAGAACAAGACTCGTGGCGGACCCATAGAGGGTCCTTCCGAAAGGTCCTCTGGTTCCCTAGCCCCAGCACCTTCCCAGAGTGACATCACTCAGCTGATTAGTCTCCTCCATCGTCTCGCTCAGCCCGGCTTGTCTTCAGGATCTGCCAGTCTTGCTACTAAGTTGCCTCCAGGTATACGCTCTCCTTGGGTTCTTGATTCCGGTGCGTCATTTCACACGATGCTTGATTGATCCTCTCACTTTCACCGGATCTCCCCCTGTTCCTCTTTCTATTCAGACCGCTGACGCACCCCTATGCCTGTCACTTGTCAGGGTATTCTGTCTACTTCCAATTTTTCTGTCCCTGATGTCTCTCATGTACCTCAATTAGCTATGCATCTCTTTTTTGTTGGTCAGCTCACTGATAATAACTGTTTTGTTGGCTTTGGTTCCACTTCTTGTATTGTTTAGGATTGTCGAACTGGAACGATAGTTGGTACTGGCTGCCGCCGTAGAAATCAACATCAGGGTCTCTACATCCTCGATCAACTTCACCTTCCTTTCACCTCTGCTGCTTCTTGTCAGTTGTCCACCTCTACTGCCACTGTTGCCTCCGTCAGCTTTGCTCATTAACATTATCATTTAGGTCCTTTATGTGGGTCTCGTCTCTCGTCTTTAGTGCGTCAGGGTGTGCTTAGTAGCATATATGTTGATACTACCATGGTTTGTCAAGGATGTAAGCTTGGAAAGTAGCTACAACTCCCTTATAGTTCCAGTGAGTCTTTATGTAATTCCCTTTGACCTAATTCATTTTGATATTTGGGGTCCAACTCCTTTTACCTCAAAGTGCAGTCATAAATATTATGTGATTTTTATTGATGACTATTCTCGTTTCACATGAATTTATTTTATGACTTCTCGTGGTCACTTTCTTTCTATTTATCAATCTTTTGCCTCCATGATTCTTTCGATGTGATTCTGGTGATGAGTATCAATCGTCTACGTTTCGGCGTTTTCTTTCTGAGAAGAGCACTATTGTTCAGTACTCTTGTGCAGATGCCCATGCTCAAAATGGAGTTGCTGAATGCAAGCATCGACACCTGATTGAGACTACCCGCACTTTATTGCTTGACACTCATTTGCCGCCCCAGTTTTGGGTCGAAGCTGTCTCCATAGTTGCTTATCTCATCAATCTTCAGTCGTCCACTGCTCTTCAAGGAACGGCTCCTCTTGAGCGTCTCTACAATCATTCTCCCCAGTATAATCATCTTCGTGTCTTTTGTTGTAGCTGTTTCGTTCTTCTGCAGTCTCGAGAGCACACAAAGCTGACTACTCAGTCAGCGGAGTGTGTTTTTCTTGGTTACAGCTCAGAGCATAAGGGTTATCGTTGTTGTGATTCTTCTGCTCGAAAGATCAGAGTTTCGCGTGATATCACTTTTGATGAGACTCGGCCCTACTACCATCGTTCTTCTGCCCCCCAGGCCACTACTCCCTCTGAGACAGCCCCGTTTATGTCCATCCCTGACTGATCCCCACAACCTTCTCCTAGGTCATCTCCACCTGCTCCTGCGGTGCCTCCTAGCTCTGACCTACCTACTCTACCCGCCCCAACCTCTGTTGAGTCTCTGCCTGGTCGCACGCCTTCTTTCCAGTTTCACTACACTCGACGTGCCTCCTAGCTCTGACCTACCTACTCCACCTTCCCCAGCCTCTGTTGAGTCTCTGCCTGGTCGTACGCCTTCTTTCTAGTTTCACTACACTCGACGCCCTCCGGTTGTTTCTCAGCCACCTGTTCCCTCCACTTCCACTGTTGTTCAGGAGTCTTCTTCGTCTTTACACTCTCCTGTTTCTCCTTGATATCATCTTCTGGATCGTCGTACTATCCGCCCTCCGAATCTATTTGCCTCAGTACTTACTGCTGTTGTCTCTAAGCCTCACTCCTACCGCGAGGTTGCTTCCTATCCTGAGTGGCAGCTTGCCATGACCGAGGAGCTCAACGCTCTTCAGTATACTGGAACTTAGGATCTTGTCCCTTTACCTGCTCATGCTACTCCTATCACGTGCAAGTTTATAAGATCAAAACCAGGTCTGATGGAATCATTGAGCGTTACAAGGCTCATCTTGTCGCACATGGATTCCAACAGGAACATGGTAGGGACTATGATAAGACATTTGCTCCAATTGCCTATATGACTACTGTTCGCACTCTCATTGTTGTTGCTTCTGTTGGACACTGGTCTCTCTCAATTAGATGTCAAAAATGCTTTCCTAAATGTTAACTTGCATGAAAAAGTCTACATACAGCCACCTCCGAGTTTCTTTGCTCCTGAGGGTCATGTCTGTCGTCTTCGTCGTGCCCTCTATGGTCTCAAGCAAGCTCCTCGGGCTTGATTTGATCGCATTCTTCTGTTGTCATTACTGTCGGCTTCTCTGTTAGCTCTCATGGCCCTGCTCTCTTTGTTCACACCTCCTCTCGCGGTCGGACTCTTCTCTATGTCGATGACATGATCATGACTGGTGATGATCCTGCGTATATTGATTTTGTGAAGAAGCATCTTAGTGAGCAGTTTCTCATGTCAAATCTAGATTCTTTACGTTACTTCTTGAGAATTGAGGTTACCTCTACACCTAATGGCTATTACCTCTACAAGCAGAAGTATGTTCAGGATCTTCTCGATCGTTCTGGCCTCATTGATCAGCGCACCATTAACACTCCTATGGAGCTTCACCTTCAGCTCTGTCCCACAAATGGCGCTCCTCTCGATGATCCTACACGCTATCGCCATCTGGTTGGAAGTCTGGTCTGGTCTACCTCGGCATCACTCGTCCTGACATCACTCACGCTGTCCACATTCTCAGTCAGTTTGTCTATTCACCCACTCAGACTCACTATAGTCATCTCCTTTGAATTCTTCGTTATCTTTGTGGTACGATGTCTCGTCGCTTGTTCTTCCCTTACACTAGTACTCTTTAGCTTCAAGCGTATTCTGATGCGACCTGGGCTAGTGATCTTTCTGATTGTTGGTCCCTTTTTGCCTATTTGTTTTTCTTGGTTCCTCTCGTGTTGCCTGAAAAACTAAGAAGCAGACTGTAGTTTCCCGTTCGGGTGCAGAGGCTGAGTTGAGAGCTATGGCGTCTGTGATTGCTGAGGTTGCATGGTTACGCTAGTTACTCGCTGATTTTGGTGTCTCGGTTTCGGCTTCGACTACTCTGATGTCCGACAGTACTGATCCTATCAGTATTGCGAGAGATCCAGAGAAGCATGAGCTCACTAAGCATATTAGTGTCGATGCTTCGTACACGTGGTTTCAGGTGCAGGAGCAAGTGATTTCTCTACAGTATGTGCCTTCTGAGTTGCAACTTGCTGATTTCTTTACCAAGCCGCAGACTTGGACACAACATATGTTTTTCATCTCCAAACTCAGTGTTAATGGCCCACCATGAGTTTGAGGGGGGTGTTACAGATATATTTTGATTTCTTTGTATTTATGGTTAGAATTATTTTTGTAAAATATCTCTGTAAACTGTCTACATAGTTTTCCCTATGGGCTCTCATCAAATTACAAAAACTCCTAACAAATCTAAACTAATTCTATTACTTGAACACTAATTAAAATATAACTTATTACTTCTACTACTTTTATCACCAAATCATTACTCTAAGAATCTAGAACTTGTTGTGCTACAAGAGATATTTGAGATTTTCGAACATTGGCACCTTATTTCTGCTTGATCAACTTAATTGACGGGTTTTTTTTTTCGTTTTCGTATTGGTGACAGATACAGCAACCACAGGAGGGTAGATGACAGCAGCTGAACCCAGCAATAGTTTGTTGGGTGCACTAGATTTGGGTCAATCAAGATTAAGTTTGTTTAATAGCATACTAAATATTGTTTGGTAATTAGCACTATTATTTAAGGGCAACTGTTAGATTGTATTAGCAAGAAACAACAAAATTTAGTTTCTATTCCTCTCTATCTCCCTACTATCTCCTCTCCAACCAACTAACTCAAAGACAACAAGATGAGGCGCCTAGCATGATGAACATGGACAACCGTTCAAGTCTATCTCACCCCTACAACCTTCATTCTTCAATTGGGCACATAATTATTGATGAGGCTTGAAAGTTGACCAACTTCTTATTTGAATACATTAGTATTATTTTTCTTGCCAGCATGCAAGTGCATATTCTTGAATATACATTGTTGATTATGATAATTCTTGCTTGTATGCTTGAAATTTTTTGTCATGTTACCCATGTATACATTACCTTGACACAGTGCTCGAGAAAGCGCTAGACGCCAAACGGGCGGTTGCCTGGCACCTAGGTCGCTAAGCGGCCACCTAGGCGCTAGTTAGGCAGCTACAAAAGTTACTGACTATAGTTAGTTATCTGCATCACAGAGTATACATAATTAAACAAGCAAACAAATAAATTCTCAAACAACAAATAATGAAGCAAACAACTAACCATCTTCACCACAAGTCACATAATCACAAACAACAAATATAAACAAATATACGTCTTAAAATAATTAAATTCAACTTTCTATTGGGTTAAAACAGTGGTTGTTAATATAGATTAGTTAAATAAATTAAATTAAAGTAAATTAATTAAACAGAAACGAGAAGTAAATAATATAAATAAAACAAAATAATAAATAAAAAGAAAAAAGGAAAACCTAGTTGGGCCTGAGTCAACCCAGCTCCACTCCTCTCAGGTTAGGCCAACTGAGGCCCAACCGGTGTTCTACACCTCCCCTCTCAGCCCCTCGTTCACACTGACACACACAACTCACACTCCAGACACCACACACACATATTTACCTTTTTCCTTCCTCTTTACCTCGGCTGTGGCGGAAGGTCTCGTTCGTCGCCGGCGGCGAACGAGCAGAACCGCGGAAGGAGATATCGTTCCTCGCCGGTGACGACAGATCTACTCGTTGGTGGCGGTGGCGGTTCCCCTTCGTTCGCGACTGCTCCTTGTTTGTGGGCAGCGGCAGTAGCGGCGATGGCGGGAGATCTTGTACTTCAACGGCAGAGGGAGATCCGTTCCATGGCAACAGTGGCAGCGGCGGCTCCTCGTTCTCTAAGTGGTGGCGACGATGCGAGTGAGACACGAGACTACAAGAGAAGTGGAGAAAAAAAAACAACTCTAACCGCGTACATTTTTTAACTACTTTCTTCCTCCGCCTAGCGCCGCTTCATGCCGCCTCACGCCACCTTCGACCGCCTCGACGGGTCAACCGCCCATGCTATCGATTTCGGCAAAATCGCCGCGGCCAGTCACCTCCGAGAGCCTAGGCGGCCACCTCGGCCGCCTTTTAAAACACTACCTTGATATGTATTTATATGTTATAGAAGTAGAATATTGCGTCAAACATAGAATACAACATTTTATCCAGTACTAAAAATCATAGTTTATTTGTTAATAACGGAACCATTTAGGGACTTATTGTGTATGATGGTACCAAGGCAGTCAAAGGTAAAAGGCGCACTTGAGGAGCTATGTCCTTATATTGCCTGCAGCACAAGGCGCAAAAAAACCTATCACAAATAACACCTAATCCAAACAAAGCCATAAGTAAAAATGTAGCATCATATATGTCTTTTAGATCAAAATATGCAATACCATAACACATAGAACACATGCAAGGAAGTTAGCAAACAAATTAATACTTTATATCTAGAGGTGTGCACCTTTGCACCATGTTGCTAAACGCACGCACCTCAATGTGGACGCTACACCTTGTGTAGTTTGAGGTGCTTTTGCCTCACTGCACCTCACCTTTGTGCCTAGGCACACCCCTCATGTGCATTAGACTGCACTGGATGGTAGGGGTATAACTGAGATGGATAATTCACCACTCAATCTCTTATTTTTTCTTTACATCTGGGTCCAGTGGGTTTGTTCTATGAATATAATGAATATCTACAGTATAGAAGTGTACAAAATGTAATATTCAAAATGACCAGCATCTCCATAGTCTAGATATATACCCATGAGTTCAGAGCAGGTTCTTAAGAAACCCATCAACAACACATTTCCATAATATGTCCCCAAAGGCCCAAACTCATCCAAGATCTGACAAAACTCCAAACACCAGGCAGCAGCATTCACTCCGGTGTGCATTATTGTCAGACGAATGAAAGCTGCTGCATCTCTTTTACAAAAACACTCCTTACCGATGACTGAAGTCACCATCACTACCCGAATAACCAAATCATCATAGTCCAAAATGGCTGTCCTTGTCCACTATCTCTTCCCAAAATGCACATTCTACAAATTCCTAACTGATGGTAATTAATGTCCCATGTCAATGATGCCATCCTAAAATAAAAAAATCCACTCTCCACTTATTTGACTAAGCTTCAACTTAAGATTATGAGTTTATAAGCTGAAGCTAGTTGAGCTTATTCTATAAACCTAAGCTTTTTTGAACTAGAAACTCCCAACAAGCTCAAGCCAATGGAAGAGACTTATCGGGTTTGGACTTGTAAGTTGAAGTCCCAATAAGAGTTTATTGAAGAAGTTTAAGCTAAGTCAAACTGCTGTTTGCCACGCAATAACCACTGAACAAATATTCAAGCAAGGTTTAGCTCTATAATACTGCAAAAGTAAAATATTATTGAGTGGCTCATCTCAGCATGTGGCCGCAGACCCCACATGTCAGTCAACCTAAGAGAGTGCAATTTTGATAATTTGACACTTTTGCAATACCATGAAGCAAAATTTTCCAACATTCAATTAAGCCATTCACAAAGAGTAAAAACCTTTCCATCATTTCAGGATAAAATAATAAACATAACACAATGAATGGAAAGGTACCAAGAACAAGAACAGTCACGTCACCTCTGGATGAGCTCCTTGGCCTCCCGGAGCGACCGGTCCGGGAGGTGGCCGGCGCAGAGGAGGGCGTGGGCGTCAGGCTCGTCACAGACGCAGCACCCTTCGGAGTCGGAGCCCGACGAGACGGCCACATAATCAGAGAGCTCTGCGCAGCACAAGCGGTCAGTAGTACAAACTGCTGGTAAAGAAGTGAAGAAGTCATCTTATTAGTTGGGGATTAAGAGGTTATTGGCTAATCCAATTACCTGGGAGGAGGACTCCCGATGACGATGATGGGGAGGAGGAGGCGGCGGTGTGGGTGGGGCTGTGGCCGCCGCCCATGGATTCGTGCCTCGGCGTTCGTGCGATTTGGGGGTTTGGGTGGACTTTTGAGGGTGAGCGAGGTTGTTCTTCCTGTGGGGCGGTTTAATTTAACCTATTTGTGCGTGGCATATGGCGTCATAGACTTTGGGGTGAAGTTTGTACTAAGGGCCCCCTGAACGTATTTGTTTTCGAAGGTCAGTACACCCAATGGATAAAACATTGATTGATTGTTCAAAGTAAATACATGTTACAGTCCATATTATAATCAAAGATATTACAGTTTTAAAGAAATGAGCAACACTTTTTTTCAAATACAAGATATGCAATGAACACTTCTTCCATATAAGATAAGCAATTCACTTCTCTGATATGTGGAAGAAGATTATCCACTTAGCAACACCTTGCTAGCAACTTAGAGGATTTATTGTAACATATAGAATGGAACAATGATTTCAATACCCATAGCAGAAAATAATAGAGTTAAATAAGATCACAAGCAAAGTGTGAAGCAAAATAAAAGAAACACCCAAAAGATCTGTTGTACAAGTCTAGCAATGACTTCATCTTAGTCTCTCAATTAACTACTAAGTTGAGCCTATAGAGACTCTATCGGCGATATTCAGGAGCAAAAAGATGAGTCAAATTGGACTGACGTTAGACTTCTATGAGAGATGATGCCAAAAAAAAAACACAAGATTGACCTAAACTTTAAAAACAAGAAAAAACTAGAAATTACAACTTATATGGAAACGCGATCTTTGCTGAATAGGCCAATAATGATAGTCAACAGTGTGAAATTCCGAGGATTTTTTTTAAATAATACAATTAAAAATTACAGTAATAACATGTAGTGCAAAGTTTTTACAAAAATAGAATCTCATCACCAGGATGTTTGGTGACACTATATTTTTAAGTTACTATTGCCGAGAAGCGTGGCGATAGAGCCAGTTTGCTAGGACCCGTGGCAACAGAGTATATTTAATTGATTATTGTCAAGTCTGCGACACCAGCTCTATATAAGACCTAAAAATTGAAGAAAAATTTATTTTAATTTGGAAAAAGGAAAAGTCAAGGTTAAAGAAAGGAGAGGAGTGGAAAGAGAGATCGCGAGGAGGTTCTGTCAAATTCGCATGGCCGTCGATTTGCTGTAATTCACTGGTGAGCTTATTTTCAGTAACTATATTTTTTTTTTTGTACATTGTACGATAATAATTACGAAGAATTAAATTTTTATACGATATTTGATTGTAGAATCGAGAAGTAGTAGAACATGTGGATTTTTGAGTCGCACGTTGAAGATCTATTGCCCCTACGAGTATTTCGATCTTTCGATTAGTAGTATTAAGTTTAAGTAAGATTTATCTGCTTCAATTAATGCATACTTAATATAAATTTATTTCACAATTGAAACAGATTATTAGGTTTTGGAATTTACCGGATGATTGGGAAACAATTTAGTGCACATATCACTTGTATTTAGAGAAAATTGATTAGATAGCAATGTAAAAGTTTCCAAAAAATTTATGTATGGTGATAAATTTAGTACTGGATTATTGGATTTTGGAATCAACATGTCTATGTAGCATATTTACAATCAAAATTCAGAATTTTTGTGATTTTTTCCTGATTTGTCATGATGGTATCTCCGAATCAATTGCTCATCCGAGAAAAGTTTCTTCACGGGACTTCATCTCTAATGTTTTTCCCGATTTTTTTAATGTTTTTTGGATGCTTTTCCATATCTCTACATGAGAGTAAACATCCTATCTTCAAATTTTCTCGGGATTCTGAGTTTATTACACCTACATTTCAATTTATTCATCCTTTTCAGCTTTTTTTTCTTTTCACCTTTTCAGATTTTGAAGTTTAAAGTAACTTCTCGACTTTACAACTTTTTTAATGTTAAATTGCATCAACTCTATCTTTACGTGGTTTTTGACTGATTTGTTATTTTTTTATTTGTACATTGCTTGCTGATATGAAGAAATTTCATCTTTTCAACTTTTTACTATGTCCACTTTTCATCTTTTCAGCTCTTCCCAGTTTTTTTAGCCTGTCCACTTTTCAGAATTTTTCCACTTTTTTAGCTTTTTCGGCTTTTCAAGCTTTTCAAATTTTTCGACGTTTCATCTTTTCAACTTTTTCGGCTTTTTCAGCTTTTCAACTTTTTCAACTTTTTTGGTCTGAAGCGTCTTCCTGAGTTGTCATATCTTGTCAAAAACTGAACATCGTGATAAAGAACAGATAACCACAATATTTTTCCCAAACGTCAAATCAACATTTCAATTATTTGTGTCCAAAATTCTATAAATTCCACCATACGACCATTGAAATTGAACTTAC
Source organism: Pharus latifolius (assembly GCA_019359835.1). Lineage (NCBI taxonomy): Eukaryota > Viridiplantae > Streptophyta > Magnoliopsida > Poales > Poaceae > Pharus > Pharus latifolius. The sequence continues at coordinate 71,378,803 of CM033323.1, forward strand.
TCTGTGCTACTATTTTATCCAAACATGATGAGTGAGAATAGTTGTGCATGGAGAAGAAAACACATGAAAGTAAATGCAAAATCGATTTTCCTCAGATAAGTGGCTCTGCATGAGCTTGTGATATTACCTATTTCTTTTGTTTTTAGGATGAAACTCAAACCTCAGGATCATATTGTTACAACTACGGTTTATTGTCAAAGACTACTACATCTTTCTTTAAGCACGACTATGAGAGAATTTCTAGAGTGTCATGGGGAAGATATTCAAAAATGCATTTACCTACATTGGCTCGACCCTGAGTGCAACTCAGGCGAAGTGTACGATACTCTATCTTCTCTCCAGAAAGAAGACACTCTATGAGAAGGTGGACTACATGGAGAACATGTCAATCAACGTGCATGATCTTCAACACATATGCTACTGCAGACGTCCTTACTATTGTTCTTGCCATGGACGCACGTTCCCAACAACATGCCCTCTGGTGGACTCTGACTAGCCTGAGATTCCAATGAAGGAGATGAGTTTATGTGTAGATGTTGAGGTGATATTAAAGTGAATATTTTTTCGGCCTACGATAATGCTGGCAGGATGTACGTACATTGTGGCCGCAAAGATGAGAGGGAGAAATGCAATTACATGTCATAGGTAGACCCTGAATAGAATGAAGCAAAAAAAAACACTATAAATATTCTCCTACACGAGCTAGATAATCTTTACTCGGATCAACTATCACTCCGACAATTGGTCATCTTTTGCTGTCGTAGAATTGGCTTCAATTGTTCGTACGACTGCCATCAACGCGTGTAACTTTCTTTTTTCTACTAAATATTACTAACAAATTGTGTATTCTTCACTTAGTCTTTAATCCAAAAGTGTAACCCCAATCCTATATCAACATAACCATAACTCTAACTCTGAGTGAGCGAGGGAGGTTGTTACTAGTGTTAGGGTTTTAGAGACAATGAAATGGTTGTAGTACGGTACTACAACTATTAGCTTTATCATACTACAACAATTGAATTGTTAAACAATAAAAAATTCCAAAACTGCACTCAGTCGCTCAATGGAGTAGGAGTTAAGTCACACGAATTTGGAGCGATTGAAGGATAAAACTGCATGTCAACAAACAATTGCGTGTGTCTAGATCAACTGAAGACCATTTTTCAAAATTTTTTTGTCTTGCCTAATTTGGAGATTTAATTATTTTATTGGGTTATTTAAAAGAAATATTCACAAAAATTAGATTGTTAAAAAAATTACAAATATAGCAAATCAATATCACTGTCACCAAACTTCCTGGCTATTGAATAACTAAAAAGCTTAATTGCCAAACGTCTTGACGACTGAATAGAATTCAAAATATTGTCCCCAGACGTCCTAGCGATTGACTATTATTTCTGTAAAACTTTACAACGTATATTATTTCTATAATTCTTTTTTCTAATTGTATTATTTAGAAAAAGTTCTTTTCTGAGTAAAGGGTCGAAAATGGAACCTACATTATATCGATAATGGTAACCTGCCAAGCTAGGGAAGGAAGGAGAGGAGCGAGGGAGCACAGGAGAGAGGGTGCGGCTACTGCTTCTTTGGACGGAGAAAAGAAGAGGCCTTTAATTTTTTTTCTTGTTCTGAACTCGTGGTCATGCCGGAGTCCCCTGAACTTGGTGTATGTTTGTACAAGAGTTTTTTTTACTGTTAACCTACATTTAAAAATTAATTACGAAACTAACCCACAGTTGCAATAATTTATACAAATGGCCTGCCACGTCAGCTTGTCGAGCTCCCAGAGCTCGACAAGCTACTAGTCGCACGGGCACGTACTAGTCGTGGTCGGAAGACACGACTAGGGCCTTGTTGTGCCCCACGACCACGACAAGACTTTGTCGCGTGTCTCGACCACGACAACCTCTCCAGCACTTGTCGCATCTGGAGAATTCGACAAGAGAAAAGAATTAATTGCGGGAACGGGGATTCGAACCCGGGCCGAGGACACGGGAGCGAGCGCGCGAGCCAGTTGGTCTAGCACTCTTAGCTGCACTAGAAGCGTTAGCCTAATTAATATCCCTCCCTCATATGTCGTGGATCCAGAACTCGACAAGAGACCCGTGTACAGTAAGAATTTATGATTAAATTGTGGATTGATTTGTAATCTGATTTCACAAATAAGTATAAACTTATACATTATACTCATCTAACAAGAGATTTGATAAAATATGACTTGATTTGATGATTTTCGATATAAATTGAAAATATGGTACTTTAGGGTAAAATAAGATCTGAGTTTTGTCGATTTTGAATTATGGCCTTTAAAATGTGATTTTGTAATCTGCACAGAAGAGAAAATTGTATCAAATAGCATTTGAAAAAGATTTGCTGAAGAAATTTTGAATTTGGAATTAATCTGAAGATTTTAGTCTTTTTGGGTTTCTAGATATCAAATAAAGGACTAAATTACGATATAATTTGGACTGATATGTGAAAATGGCTTAGATGATATGATTTGGCTGCCAACTTTCTGGATTAAGGTATTGACATATCCATGATCATAATCCAAGAATAATCTGATCTGGATTAGGTCAAGATTTAGCTAAATCTGAGTTCTGAGTATTTAGGGTAATTAGAATCCTGTTTTCGAAAACAGAATAGGATTGATAGATCTGAGATTTAGAGATGGAATTGAATCTGGCTTGTAAAGACTTTTATATTTGGCAGTAACAAGATCAGTTCAACCTTAATCTATCTCAAACCCTAAAATATCAAAATCTATCCTGTGAACCCAAATCAAGATCAGTGGGGATTCGAACCCAGGTGGACAACGAGGTAGAAGAGAGTTCCCACCAGCTGGGCTAGGAGTTTTTCCCATCATACTGTACATACATAAATACATACATACTGTATAGATATATATACACACGCACATATATATATGTATATGTATATGTATATATATCTATAGAAATATATGTAAGTATGTATCATATAATAAAAATATATAAGAAATCTAGTGAACTGCATGATTCATTTTGAATGTAACACACTGGAAAATAAAAGTGTTAGTACATGTTCGCTATGGGTTCGGACGACCCCTCTTATGCCCATGCCCATGCTATCTCTCTGAAAAGGCGATGGTGAGTACGGATCAGGTGGCACATGTGATCGCCGCCCAGCCGCGGTAGAAGGACCATGCCACTCAGTACCTGCATGACCCTGAGATGGCTGTGTCGGTGGAGGGTGATCTTCGAGCTCGCTAGGCGCCAACTGATCCGGTTGGTAGTACTGATGTGCATGAGGGTCGTGCAACCCTAACATGCTCGAGACCCAGTCCTGGTTGTCCCGCTGTGGTGCCACCCAACTGGGGTCGGCCCCCTGCGGAGCGTAGTACTCACGATCGTCATCCACATCCATGTGGTCGTGGGCGGGGTCCCCCCAACTCTCCCAAGTAGACCCCCTTGGGACTGAGTATCTCTGTCCCTGGAGAGCCTGCTCAATATGAGCCTGGCCCCAATCTTCGTCAGCCGCAAACCGCTCTGCCAACGCCCTACTCGCATCGTCCCTGTCTTGACGACGGATGTCGTCCTCGTGTTGACGACGGATGCCATCCTCATCATCAGAGTCATCTGAACAGGGAGTGCGATGTCTCGACGGGCCCCCAATATGCAGATCTCTGCGTCGAGCACTGTGCATTGACGAGGAACGATGAAGCCGAGACGGGCCGGCGGACGTCCCTGGTATGTCACCTCCCCAGGTCGACGATGTGTCACGATGACTGCACCGTGCTGACGAAGTGCTCTGTCGAGCACCACCCAGGCTAGGCCGGGCTGACATCGGGCGGGCGGCCGGGCCCCTCTCCGGTGCGGAACCGATGCATCTGTCTTTCGGCCACAAGTAACGTCGAAGAAGATTCGTTGTGCTGCTACACGGATGGAATGTAGGGCAGCACGCGCCATCGCCTTGAAGCGTGGTCCTCCTTCCAAGCCAGACGACAGGTTTGCCGCCTGCCTGTCGATGGCCAACGCTAAGTCACCCTGCACATGCGAAACTCATATGGGAACTATGGAAAAATAGATAAGATAAGAGACCAACATAAGTATCCAGCGAAGACGAACGTACCGAGCGATGTATCCGGCCTGGGAGATGAACATCAAGGCCGAGTCGAAGACTGTCTTGATGTAATAGTTCTGTCGGTGATGGGGGGCCGCACGAGCGAGTCGCGTGCGGGTGCGCAGCACGTACCACTGAAGATAGGCCTGGGACGTCCCAGGGTCATACGGCCGCTCCTCCACAACAACATCCGTTGCCGCGTGGTCCTCCCACTCGTCGACCCATTTGGAATTCTTGATCTGCCAGTTGTCGGAGTGTTTTCCTCTATGTGTTTGTCTGCAAAAGGTGATGCGATACACATAAAGCAAAGAAATAAACAAATATGAGTGTGTACATGAGATATAGAAAATGTTCGAGGCATACACGTGAATCTCCCACGGGAGATGGCGTTGTCGATTTCTTTCCGGGGGCGGTATCTGCTGATGTAGCCCGAATTGGCGCATCACCCTCTCCGGAAAATACGGCTCCACCACATGTGAGAACACCATGTGCCGGCGTGTAAGCCAGCAGTCCTGACCCGCGGTGCAATGCGAGGAAATGCCATGCGGTGCAACCTGCGAGATGTGCTCCGGTGTCCATGGCCGCCATATGACGCGCGTGTCCGATAGGAGATCAAACTCTCCCAGGTACGCCAAGTAACAGCGGTGAATCTGTGACGATGACCACCTCGGCCGACCTCCCAGCCAACGGGCTCCCATGGTCGGCCGGTCCACCCAATCCTCATAGTCCGTTGGCGCACCGTACGGATGGATGGGCCGCTATAAACGCGGTCGATCAACGGGGAAGTGCTCCCATGACCACAGCTGTAGCAGTACAGGGCATGCGGAAAGCAATGATCCAGCTGCGGTCCTGCAACATGCCTCGCAAAGCCCCCTGTACGTCGCGCACAACACTGCCATCGCCCAGTTGTAACGCGGCATGGCCCCTGCGTCGGCATCGACGATACTCTCGACCAGAGGAATGAACCACGTGTACACAGTGTCACCGTGCGTGGAAGGGAACAAAATATACTGCAGCGTCACCAGCAAGTAGGCGAAGAGATGCTGCCGAACTACATCGGCGGGGGTATTATCGGGGCACTCACGATAGCGCGCCAGAAATCGGTGGGGGACACCACGCCTGGATGCTGGGATCTCGTCAGCGTGGTTAGCGATGTTGAATCGGAGGTGCATCTGTGCGCGCCAATCTAGGCGTGCTGGCCGGGGGACGATGGGATGTCCACTGCCAAGTAAACCAAGCAGCATGCTCACATCCTCCAGCGTGACTGTCATCTCCCCCCAGCGGAAGTGGAAAGTGTGGGTCTCCGGACGCCATTGATCTACTAATGCGGTGATCAACGACCTGTCCAGTGTGAGATGCTGACCTATCTGTAGCATACGGGCGAACGGCAATAAACCTGCAGCCCGCAGGATGGGGATATAGCCCTCATGCAGAGGCCAGTACTCCAAGGGAGCACGGACTACCAGCGGCTCCAAGTCCCCGCCCTCGGACAAGATGCGGCCGCGATGTCCACGATCACATGTACTGCTCAGTAGCTCTGGAGGATCTCTATCCCCGCCAGCCATGCCTGTCAAAACATAAAACATGAACCATTATTGAAAGTAACATAACATACATCGGGAACTGTTATTGAAAGTATCATACCCATGGATAGCACACGACATGAAAGTAACATAACATGAATCATATTACAAGGTTTCATACAGATTACAACAATCCAATGCAAATGATAAGCGTATTACAAAATTTATTACAAGGCTATGTCGATGGTCCGGGTGCATTCAAACAATCCTTCCTGCTATGTCCGGGCTGCCTACAGATCGAGCATTTCCTAGCTCGTGAGCTACCCCCTTGTGACTCGTCCATGTCATTGTGTATTCGGCGTGTCTTCCGTCGCCCTGGACCCGTTCGCTTTAGATTTACATCTGGGATTCAGGTAGTCTCGCCAGCAGGGATAACTCTGTAGTCACCGAGCGTCATAAAAACTCTCCACACGCCACTCCACGTGTTTGAAAGGTTGTCAAGGCTGAAGTACTCCGAAAGGTAAGGCGCAGGGCTCACACCGAGCGCCGCACATGAAGCAAGGACATGAGAGCAGGGCTTGTGCAGTAGCTTCGGTTTGTTACATGAGCACTCAGCGACATCCCCAAGAATGACCTCGTGCACCCGTCCAGGTCTCAGTTGGCCACTTACGTTCTTCTGCCGAAGGCGGACTTGAATGATTCGGTGCAGTCTGTTTATAACTGTCACCTCGTGCCGCTGGGCCTTGTCTACGCGAGCAGTCAAGTACGACTGCACAACATCTGGCAAGGTTCTCATGGGATCGTCGACTAGCGTTTTGGCGGCTACACTTCTGTTGTTGAAGTACTCGGCTGTGCGGTACCATGTCATCTCCACTACAGCAGTCACTGGCAAACACCGGACTCCCTTCAACACATAATTGCACACCTCTGAAAGGTTCGTCGTCATTATCCCAAACCTTGCGCCATCTTCGTCGTGCAGCAAGGACCATTTCTCAATGTCCTTGTCCTGAATCCATTGGGAGAATTTGCTGACGTTCGCATCATCGGCAGCATTGCTGGCCCTCCTCGTGGAGTACTTCACTGTCAGCGCCTCCAATTTGTCGAACACAGCCTGGAACTTCCTCGGTTTGCATGCACAGCCGCTTGAACAGATCCATGATCTGTTTACTGCGGAAGTGTGTGAAAAGGTTTGCTGCAATGTGCCACATGCACCAACGGCTGCGCACATCCTCCCATTTGTACGGAGAATCTGGGGCCCCGCGCATTACCTCAATGGCATGGAGCAGCCCTCGGTGGCGGTCCGATATGATGCACACCTTCTCTCGATCACCAACAACCGCCCGCTTCACGTTGACCAGAAACCACAACCAACTTTCTGAGTTTTCAGACTCGACGATGGCGTACGCCAATGGAAGCAGTTGGTCGTTAGCATCCGCAGCAACAGCAATGAGGAGACAGCCCTTGTACTTTCCAGTCAGGAACGTACCATCCACGCATATGACTGGACGATAATAAGCAAATGCCTTGATGCACTGGCGGTATGACCAGAATAATCGACGGAGTACCCGAGTGTTCTGTATGGGGCTACCATCTCGACGTGTAGCTGGCTGATCGAAGAAATCTAAAAATGTGCGTGGGTTGGTCTGAGCGATGTTGCGCAGCAATCGCATCACATTGTTGTAGGCGTGGTCGAATGTGCCGAACATGTCCTCAATTGCCTTCTGTTTTGCTCTCCAGGCCTTTGCATACCTTATAGTGTACCCACACCTATCGGCAACTTGCTTCATTATTTCTCTCGGCATTATCGAAATATTTTCTCGCACAGCTGGCTGGATGATATTACCGACGTACGCCGACGTCAGGTTCCTGTGTTTGTCCAGCGCCTCCGTGAGCAGGCATGTGTGTGCGGTAACCCTTGTCACCACAAAACCGAGGGACCAGCTCACCATGGCATTCTTCAGATCTTCCTTGCTTTGAAACTCCTGCTCTACTTGTAAGCCACCGTGCTCGAAAGACCACCTCGAACCCTGATCCGTTGGCAACACAGCTTGACTGTATGCTGAGTGATCTAGCCACTCCTGCAGGGGACCAGGAGTATCGTCATCAGAGCCATCGGATGCCTCCGAGTCCGTCGAATCATCTTCGTCGGACACTGATGGAAGGCAATCTAGTACCTCGCACACATCTACGCGAGTATGGCAGAATACATCCGACCACTCGCTAGCCCTGAATCTCGCAGGACCGGGCATGACGCTTGGCTCACCCTCCACCTCACACTCGACTGCTCGCACGTTGCAGAATTGCACATACATCGCGAACTGGCCGAGCAGTCCGCCATGGGGGTCTTCCACTCTTCGAATAAAAGAACTCCAAGATTTGTCCCCTTTAATTTCGCGCAGCATCCAGTATGGCTCATTATCTACCTCACGAACGATGAGCCCTTCGATTAGAGCCATTTCATCACGAGGCCGCTTCCCGAACATATTCAGGATCCACAAATTCAGGTCTAGAAATGAGGTGTTATGTACACTCAGCTCGCCCGTCACATACTGGCAACGGCTCATATCAACCCCGCTTTGCCCCTCGCGAATTATGCCGTCACCATAAAATATGGAAATTTTTTTCGGACTCTCCATTCCCTACACACATTCATCTCACGCGTAAATAACATGACACCATTACACACATGCACATAGTTCCTAAAACCATACATACACATATACATTTGAAAAACATAATTTATAAACATAGAGCATGCATACATGCATGTAATTGAAAATAACCTAGTTTCATAATTTCTAAATACATACACATATATATTTTACAAAACCTAATTCTTAAACATAGAGTATGCATGTGCACAATTAAAAATAACCTAATTTTTTATTTTCTACAAACATACACACATGCACATAGTTTCTAAAACCATACACATATACATTTAAAAAACATAATTTCTAAACATAGAGCATGCATGCATGTAATTGAAAATATCCTAGTTTCATAATTTCTAAATACATACACATATATGTCCAAAACCTAATTTTTAGACATACAGTATGCATGTGCACAATTAAAAATAACCTAATTTTATATTTTCTATTGTGTGCACATAGTTTCTAAAACGAAATACACATACATTTAAAAACTCTATTTTCCAAACATACACACATACATTTATAAAACCCTATTTTTCCAAACATACACACATATATTTTTAAACATACACACATACATTTCAAAAACATATTTTCCAAACATACACACACATATATTTGTAAACATACACACATACATTTCAAAAACCTATTTTCCAAACATACACACATATATTTAAAAACCCTATTTTTCCAAACATACACACATATATTTCTAAACATACAAACATATATTTAAAAACCCTATTTTTCCAAACATACACACATATATTTCTAAACATACACACATATATTTAAAAACCCTATTTTTCCAAACATACACACATATATTTCTAAACATACAAACATATATTTAAAAACCCTATTTTTCCAAACATACACACATATATCTCTAAACATACACACATACATTTCAAAAACCCATTTTCCAAACATACACACATATATTTAAAAACCCTATTTTTCCAAACATACACAAACATATATTTAAAAACCCTATTTTCCAAACATACACACATATATTTCTAAACATACACACATACATTTCAAAAACATATTTTCCAAACATACACACACATATATTTGTAAACATACACACATACATTTCAAAAACCTATTTTCCAAACATACAAATATATATTTAAAAACCCTATTTTTCCAAACATACACACATATATTTCTAAACATACACACATACATTTCAAAAATCTATTTTCCAAACATACAAACATACATTTAAAAACCCTATTTTTCCAAACATACACACATATATTTCAAAAATCTATTTTTCAAACACACACACATACATTTATAAACCCCTATTTTCAAACATATACACATACATTTTCAAACATACACACATACATTTAAAAAAATCTATTTTACAAACATACATACAGATGCACATATTTCCTAAACATATTCTTAAAAACATAATACCTACTCTTGTATACACATAAACATAAATATAAACCCTAATCACATCATTAGCAACATAATTAACAGAATCTTAAATGCATTTCGAAAAAAATTACCTCTTTTCGAAGAACTAGCAATTCTCTACAACTTTCTCTTCTACACCAAATAAATTTATCGGACGGATTTTGCTAGATCTAGGGTGGAAAAATTAAACGAAGTGTGTGTATGTGTATGCTGCTGCTGCTTCAAAGGAGTAACTGTGTGAGTGTGAGTGAGTAGGGGACCAAATAAATACAGCAGGGGACCAGCAGGACAGCTTGTCGAGTTCTGGAAACTCGACAAGGTCCACAATATTAAAATGTATACTGCACTTATCTCAAATCCGTTCTTAGCCCAGCTGGTGGGAGTTCTCGGGTTGCAAATACGTGGCTCGGGTTCGAATCCCGCTCCCGCATTAAAATCTTTTTCCACTTCTCGCGTCTTCACGGCACGACAAGAAAAGGAACCTGCTCGTGGTCGAGGCGCACGACAAGGAGTTGTCGTGGTCCAGAGGCTCGACAAGTAATGTGAGGCGTTGTTGTGGTCGAGAGACACGACAAGAGGCTTGTCGTGTCCCTCGACCACGACAAGGAGTTTCCCGTGCGACTAGGAGCTTGTCGAGCTCCATTTGTGTAAATTATTGCAACTGTGGGCTAATTTCATAATTAATTTTTAAATGTGAGTTAACAGTAAAAAAAACTCGTTTGTACACACAGCGCACGTTTAGTTAGGTATATAAGTTAGTATATATTGGTTTAGTATGTGCTATATTAATATCTATGACACGATCATATATTATGGTTTATTAAAATTATTTGGTTTGTACTAATGTCTAAGATGAAATGTGACAATGTTTAAAATTGTGATTATCGCACAATCGCGCCGTCACCTAGAGGCACAAAACAAAGTTATCACAAACGTGGATGACATCATGCAAACTAATATATCACGACTTCATACTCTATATTGATAATTCTTTATATTTTATTAAATATTATATTATATTGTGTCTAAAAAATTATCACAGAGTTACAGTAGAGAGATAGCAAGCTATTTAAAACAATACTCTCATCGTTTTTACCAAATATTTGAATCGAATCTTATTATTTTCAATTTTGAAAATTAAGTAGCACATCTTTGCAATTTATTGCAATTGACTCCTGCCTCCCAATTAGTTTCACAAATTGAATGGCCTATGTGGTCAATTTTTGTGCCGACAAATTTTTTTATATAGGAAAAATAATAACAAAATCAAATAAGTAGAAAAAATTGAAGCGGAATTTTGAAAAAAAAAAAAGATGAACTGGTGTTGTGCAAGTGTTCCTCCTGAGAAGTTGACAGTGCGGGAGGCTCACAAGTCACAACACCAGGTCAACTTTGCCAGCATCCGTATGATTAATTTGATAGCCGAAATTCAAAGATGTGCAGTTTTCTAGGGAAGACAATGAGGCTAATATTCCAAGAAAATCTGATAATACTAACTTCCCATGTGTTGCCTCTGAACTTCTCAATCCATGTTTAGGGAGTTCAACGTGAAATCAAACAATCATGGGCCTATTTCCAAAGTAACCTCCTTTTTATCATATTTTTCCTGGTGTCAACGACGAGACGTCGCTCTCATCTACGCAAGTGATGAGCCACACACACTATTTTAAGAAGCTCCCTTTGTGTAGTTACAGATGCTTCCTCTATTTTCTTAGAATTACTATGAATTACAAATGGGCCTCCAAAATAGTTTGGCCCGCCTGTCAGTTAAACACATTGAGAACGGCCATTGTGTAGATGAAAAACTGTGTTGTTGTATGTATTGTTTTAGAAATGTGTTGTCAGATGCTTGATGACTAAGAAAACCACTATGCCATCAAGAGGGGAGGCTATTTCTATGGACCACTCACGTACAAGATATAACTAATAACCGTGAGATATAAATAATGATATTATTAAAATGACTAGTTTTGTTATCAGATACATATGATGACAGAAGATAAAGAAGACATGGAGGCTATAGGTGGAAGCTGAACAGCCCACTAGTCTAGTTCTAAAAATACATAGTGGAATATATGACATAAGAGAAGGTAAGCTTGGTTACACTAATATTAGTAGACACTATTATAATAGGATATAGATTCAGTAACATAAGTGCATCTTTAACCCTTAGCTCCCACTTTTCGCTCTAAGGCGAGTCCCCCATGCTATCTCAATTTTAACTACTAATTAGCTATATTTACTTCAACCATTAGCACTCATTTTAAGGCTATAAAGTAGGAACTATAGTGCTGTGTTTCACTAGCACAGAAATACAGTCTACTAATCTCTATCTTCTAACGGTTATTAGCGATTTAGAAGAAAACAGTTAGAAAAGGTGTTGCACAGTCGCAAAAGGCATGTTGTATGTATTTTTACTATCAGTTGCTGTGAAATTTACCGTCAGAAGACATTGTATGGTGTTTTCTAACGGTATAGAATATATATACCGTTAGAAGAGGTACAGAAGTACTAACGATAGTATTTTGCATACCGTTAGAAAAAATCGAATGATTTATTCTAACAATATAGAATATATATATCGTTAGAAGAGGTACAGAAGTACTAACTGTAATATGTTGGGTACCGTTAGAACCGTTCGACTTCTACAAATACTTTGAAATTTCTATTCCAGTCGAACCGTTCCACTTCTTTATCTCCTCGGACGCGACAAGCCCTAACGCGTAACCTCCATGGATGGCCGTTGCACCTCCGCACCTCCATCGACGACCACTTGTTTCTCAGGTGAATCAAGCCCAAGATTGATCGTAGCCTCAACTCTCTCAACTAGATTTCGGCATTGCAATCAAGGTAAGTAAAATTTTGGCATTGTTAGATTATTCTAAACATATGATGGTAATTATCCTGCGATTTTTGTATCTTTCATTTTTATGTGTCTTCTTTTCAATATGATTATGTACGGTGTCTTGGTCTTGTTTTTACTAAAACAACTAAATAATATCATTGTGGGACAGAGAATATTCAAATGTTTGAAATTCAAATGAAAAAAATGATCAAGATATTTGTAAGACAAACACTAGCTAACATAGTCAAATGCCAATAAGACAAACACTAGCTTTCTCAATGATCAAGATATTTTAAAAAGTTCATTAAATAATGTATATTGGGATTGTAATTTTTCTGATGAAATAGAGTGGAAATGTAATATCTTGATCTTTCAGTTGCAAGTTGATGTTACTATGACAAAGCATAACCTAACCTTCAGTTGGTAGTCCTTTTCAGATAGGGAGCCATTTAGGTAGCAGTAAACAATCTTAATTTGCTCTAGAATGTCTATTGATTCTGTGCAGGCCCTTGGACGATGTTCATGAGGGGCAACGTATTTCACGGTTCTTTGTCGCAGTAAGCTGCCTACGTTGGCTTGTTGGCGAAAGAAAGGGTGAAGATCACTGTCGAGAGCTGGAAGGACGTGAAGGGTGAGATCTTAGTTGGTTCGGTCGAGAAGATCCTCAAGCTCGGTGTGTTTCTCAAATCAGAACCTATAGAAAGCATCATACATTTGTATTGGTGATTTCCTCGAGCTCAAACTCAACTCAACTCAACTCAACCCAACGCAGCTCAACTCAACTCAACTCAACTCTGGAACTGAGTTAAGTTGAGTTGAGTTTGAGCCCGAGAAAATCACCAATACAAATGTAACTCAACGCCAGTTCCAGCTCCTCGGGCGTCTTTGAACTGAACTCCTATAGTTAAGTTAAACGCGGTTCATACATTTGTTGTTTCAGATGAATGGATTTGTGATGTATCAGGTCTAACTTGTAGTCGGTAGTTACATTGTCGTAACTTGCAAAGATTCTCTTTTATGTAAAATGTATGGGCCACTGGGTCCTCATCATGATCTGTTGTTTCAGACGTGACTTTTGTAATATACATTGAATGTGTGAATTGGTGTATTTGTATTGGTGTATATTTGTGTATTTGTATTGCTATTTGGGACATGTACTTGAATGTGTGAATTGGTGTATTTGTGTATTTAATTGTATTGGTGTATAGGTATATATTTGTATTGCTATTTCAGACATGTACTTGAATGTGTGAACTGGTGTATGTGTGTGTACTTGTATTGTTGTCTCAGACACGAACCAACTTGGCTTTTGTTTAGACATGTACTTGTATCTCTTCTAACGATAAATACATATATTTACCGTTAGAATAGGTACAATAATACAAAACACAAGTTGGTTCATGGCTGAGACAGCAATATAAATATACATGAACCAACTTAATTGGCTTTTGTTTTAGACATGTACCTATTCTAACGGTAAATACATATATTTACCGTTAGAAGAAACACTTGTATTTGTAATGTTGCATATGTGTTTCAGACATGTACTTGAATGTGTGAATTGGTGTATATGTGTGCATTTACATTGTTGTCTCATACATGAACCAACTTGGCCTTTGTTTTAGACATGTACTTGTACCACTTCTAATGGTACATACATATATTTACTGTTAGAATAGGTACAAGTACATGTCTAAACAAAAGCCAAGTTGATTCATGTCTGAGACAGCAATGCAAATGCACATGAACCAACTTGGCTTTTGTTTTAGCCATGCACATGAACCAACTTGTACCTCTTCTAACGGTAAATATATGTATGTACCGTTAGAAGAGGTACAAGTACATGTCTAAAACAAAAGCCAAGTTGGTTCATGTATGAGACAGCAATGCAAATGCACACATATACACCAGTTCACACATTCAAGTACATGTCTGAAACACATATGCAACTACACAGATATGCACCAATACACAAACACAAGTATTTCTTCTAACGGTACATACATATATTTACCGTTAGAAATTGTTCCACTATAAGTAAAATCCCACTCGACCAAGCTGTTGTTTTGTTCTGTTGCATGCTCTGTCTCCCTTTGTTTGCGATTGAGAGTTCCACGCTCCAAACTACACTGCTAGAGTGATCAGGGCAAACTGGAAGGAAGTTAATTGGATCCCTCTCTTTAATGTAAGCTTGTCATCACCTATCTCTCTCTCTCTAGATCTCCCCTCTCTCTACTTGCAAGCTAGCTATATTGTGTAGTTCCAAGCTTGTATTGTGTGTAGGATCAAGAATGCCGACTAGAGAGGGTGAATAGGAGGTTTTTAAAAATTCTTTTCAAGTAAACAATTTTTACAAGACGTTTAGGATAACCTAGATTTCACAATGGGTTTGCAAACAGTCTAACATCAAGTTGCAATTAATCAATATGGATTACACAATACAACATGCAACAAGATTAATTAAAACAATTGTGTCAAGATAAATATGAAATGAATAAGAGATAATCAATTGACACAATAATTTTAATTGAGGTCTCGGAAACTCACCCGGTCTCCCCTACTCCTCGTTGAAGCACTCACACGTGAGCCTTGCTTCTATATCCACGAAGGATATCTCCACTCCGGTTGCTCCTTCTCCACTCCGGATAGGTGAGCACCAAACTTTTCACACTTGTTTGTCGGCCTCTCCAACAAACTTCACCGGAGAGATTGCGACTCTCCTCCAACATCGTCTAGGCAAAGGCGATCGCCAAGAGTAACAAGTTAGACGCGCTCACTTGAATGAATCAAGTGCTAGAAGCTCAAATGATGCAAATGGATGCACAACACTCTAGCACTAGCTTGAGAATTGTGGATGAAGTGCACTAAGCACTCTTAGCCTCTCACAAATGCTTCTTCTCTAATTCACTCAAGAATTTTGGCTCAAATCTAGTCTCTAGATGCAATAGATTGAATTCAATGAGCTTGGTTAGTTTATACACAGTGTTTTCAACTTCTTGAGCTTCCTCAAATGCTGGCCAACACGAAGTATTTATAGCCCCTCAAAGAAACTAGCCGTGTGCAACAATTCGAGCCAATTTTGTACAAGCCGGACATTGTTCGGCCATGTCGGACACTGTCCGGTCAGTGCAAGTCAATATGACCATTGCAAACATGTCAGTTATCGTTGGGCTATTTTTGTGAAGTCCGGACAAATGATCTTTTCTCTGGACAAAAAACCTGGACAGATGCATTTGTCTCTAGTTACATGTTTCAATTAAGCCTCAACCAATTTATATAGGCCGGACATTGTCCAGCCATGTCGGACAATGTCCTGCCCGTCCCAGACAAAAGCCCCCCGGACGGATATAAATGTCTCTGGTTTCATTTGAATTAAAATCTCACAACTTTTATACAGGCCGGACAATTTCTGACCATCACAGATAATGTCCGGCCTTCCTCGGACAAAAGTCCCGGACAAAACCATTTGTCTCTGGTTTCGTTTTGCACTTGATAAAAAAGTTTTGTACTGGCCAGACAATGTCCGGTCGCCACAGACAATGTCCAGTCTGTGCAAACCGAAAATAGGACTTTACCAATTTTACTCTAACTCAAAGTCTGGGTTATTTGCACATGCAAATTGAATGTTTTCTCGCAGATAAGCCTGCTGACACTCAGCAACGACCACGACCAATATGATTTAGGAACTTAAAGCCACAGGTCGAATATCCGGTCGAAAATAGGTGGTCGAGTGGATTTTAGTCGAGCGTATGCAATTGAGTTGAAAACTGGTACGACCAGTTTGAACTCCTACGACCACGACCAAACACCAAACAAGGATACGATCAGAATGTGCAAATACAACCACGACCAGCTCTAGTAATGAAACATATTGCTCTAGCTGGCGACTACGACTAAGTGCAGTTTTCAAAACATTTTTGACGAGGATTGTTACCCGAGCTAGTTCGAAGTAATGCACATTTGGTTCAAGATGGATTCTGATCAGATGAGTGTCTGAAGGTCTGCTATTATGGTCTCAGATGACCTGAGAAGCATGGACACAAGAATGATTTATGGTCGCAGGCTTTGCGCGATCATGAGATCGCAGACGTTATGCGGTCAGGAGGCCGCAGACAATGCGCGGTCAGAAGGTCGTTGACTATTCTCGACCAAAGTAACTCGGGATTGCTTAACTCTGCAACAGGCATATCCCTAGGATCGTGATGATTCCTTCACGTATGAAGACAACTGCCAGGATGTTAATATGTGCAGTTATCCCTTGATTGCACGTGTTAAACCTGCGTGGGAGTTAAGTGCGGTTACCAAAACTGCATTTCTACAACCATTCACAACCGTTGTACATTGGCGCCCTTTTGACCGGTATAAAAGGGTGAGCAAATGTACAAGACAAAGATATACGAGAAGACGACGACATATCAGAGACAAGTTTCCATAAGTTAGTTTAGTCGTTTCTTAGAAAATCACACAGAAAAGATCTTCGCCTGTGATGATCTTTTCTCCAACTTTGTAAACCTTTTTCCATACATAGTGAAATCACAACAGGACGTAGGGCTATTGCTCCCACCATCGAGGGTCCGAACCTGTATAAATCTCTCTGTGTCTCAACTGACATTGCACATCATCCCTTTCCGGAGGGACACCTTGAAAGGCCTCACAACTCACAAATTCTGCATAAGTTCGACTAAGGACCCCGAGTCCGAATCGTCAACAACTGGCGCCCACCATGAGGCCTTTCTCAAGGCGTTCTTTTTCTATCCGGAGGTTCGGTGAGCCATGTCTGGGGCATATGATTCCGAGAACGACTTTGATCTCGAGGATTATGCCCACATACAGATGCCTTCACCTAGTGATCCTGTTCCAATGGAGGAAATTGGAGGCGAAGATGACCCAGAGGTTGATTCGACCACTCAGGTCATCTCTATCGACCAGGAGACGACCGACGTAGAGTCGGAACCCAATGTTGTTTCTACTGCGTTAAAGGTTGAATCCGGCCCATCACATGACCCCGACGAGGGCAAAGGCGATGTTGACCAGGAATTCAGTCCGGGGAGGTTTGATCCTGATAACCTCCACCGTATCTTTGATTTCGAGTCCGACTCGGAACAAACAGAGATGTTCTCTCTATCGGTGACCTTGTTCCCTAGGCAATTCGATGCCTTATTGGAAGAAACTCCTGATCAGCGAACTGCTAGGGAAGAACAGGAGCGCAAGCAAAAAGAAGAACAAGAGCACAGACAAAAGGAGGATCAAGATCATGAGCAGCAAGATAATGAGCTCCACAGAACAACCCTAGAGGCTATTCAAAATGCTCAAGCTCGTTACGACACTGCTCCTAGTTCCTCCCGTCATCCCCATGGTCGCAGACGCGACCAGACACCTTCTTTACCCCCGGGATATTTACTGGCGGACGAGGAGACGGTGACACCTAGCGCACCCAGGAGGAGCACGCATGGCCAGCTTCGATCCATCGCAGAGGTGCTGCGTAATTTTCCTCCTACTGTCACGGATGTGCAGAAACCAGCTTTCTCCAGAATCCTGGCGGAGAGGTTAGACGAGGTCGCATCCGAGGTGACCCTACAGCCTCTTCCCGGTCGACAATGCGTTCCCATGAAAGAGAATACTCTAACTCTAGTTCTGGTAGACAGAATCGTCCACCACTAGTGCCGTCTCGACATGACAAAGCCAGACGGGTGGGGAATTCTCGTGATCAGGAACGAATTCTTGTCCATTCTCGCCTGGGGCCACGTGTGGTATCTCCTTCGCGTGAGGTCGCCCGAGATCAGGTCGAGAGTCACAGATCCCTCCATGGTCCTTATGTTGGTTGTAAAGCTTTCTCGCCCGGCCTTTGTGCGTCGTTTGGCCAGATAAATTTAAACCAGGGGCCATTGAAAGATTTGATGGAACTCAGAATCCATCGGAGTTCCTTCAAATTTACATCACTGCTATTCAAGCAGCAGGTGGCGATGACCGGGTCATGGCCAACTATTTACCTATAGTCCTTGAGGGACCAGCAAGAACCTGGCTGTTCAATCAGCCCAAGGGTTCGATATATAACTGGGAAATGTTGTGCGATGCCATCCTCAACAATTTCCAGAATTGTTATCAGAAGCCGGGAAAAGAGGACAGCCTTCATCGACTACAACAAACATCGACCGAAACTCTTCGTCAGTTTGTCAAAAGATTCGTCGGGGTGAGAAATACAATCTAGAATATATCTGATAATTCCGTTATCAGGGCATTCAAACACGCCATTCGATATCAGAGGTTTACTGAGGATTTGCTCATCCATCCACCTCGATCAGTAGCCGATATTTTTGATATGGCTGATCGATATTCCGACACAGCTGAGGCCATCGAGTGGAATCGGATGGTGGACAAAGGTAACTTACCGCCTCAACCAGGTCTCAAGGACGTAAAGAGAGAGGATCGAACAAGAAGCTGGAATCCTCATCAGGCGGAAAGTCAAAGAAATCAGAAAGGAGTCGAACTGGACAGTACCGAGAGGTCGCAGTCGCAGAAAAACCTCCGTTGACCAAAGGTAACAAATCTTCATTTAAAAATAAAACTGCTTCTAGTGGTCGCAGTGCCAACCAACTAGAGAAGTCGACTAACCCACAGGAAGGCAAGAGGTGGTGTCCACTCCACAATTATGCAAGCCACGACCTCAAGAATTGCCAGAGTTGGTTGAAATAATTGGATGACTTCTACAAGGGGATCGGACCAATGCCGACCTTGCCACCAAAAGAACAGACTTGCGGGCTCAGAGACGCCAGCGGAGACGAGGAGATGTCCTACCAGGTACCTCGTAATCATGTCAATGTTATTTTTGGAGGTTCCTCCTCTTTTGTTTCTAAACGGCAATTTAAAGCTTTTTATCGAGAAGTGAACCAAGCGGAGACTCCCCTTGGTGAACCTCAATACCCCCGTTGGTCAGATACTCCTTTGACGTTTGATCGCTCTGATTGCCCTGTGGGGCTTACTCAACCATTGAGGCTGCCTTTGGTCATTACCCCAATTATCAGTAATGCGAGAGTCGAAAGGGTCCTGATCGACGGAGGTAGTTCTTTGGACATTTTATTGGTCAAGGCACTGGACGAGATGCAAATTCCTCGTTCGAAAATCAAGCCCATAATTCATCCGTTCTATGGGATAATTCCTGGTCCCTCTATGATACCATGGGACAGGTGGTGCTCCCGGTCACGCTGGGTGAACCAGATAACTTTCGAACAGAATTGGTTACCTTTGATATAATTGATTGTGATTCGGCTTATAACGCAATCTTTGGCAGGCCAACTCTCGCTAAATTCATGATGGCTACGCACTAGGCTTACCAGTGCGGCAAGTTGCCTGGCCCCCAAGGGCATTATTTCGGTTTGAGGCAGTCGCAACGTGGCATTGACGTGTGATCGGTTATCCCTGGAGATGGTAGATCAGCTTCTCTGAGAAGCCCAGATTACCACAATGTCTACTGATACGATCAAAGCCGCTCCTCGACCAGATGAAACATTAAAATTGGTTCCGTTGTACCCAGATGATCCATCCAAAATAATTCGGGTTGGATCAGGCCTTGGATGATAAATAGGAACTCGAGCTCATTACATTCCTCTGAGCTAATGCAGATGTGTTTGCGTGGAAACCATCCGACATGCCCGGTGTCCCAAGGGAAGTAATTGAGCATAGGTTAGCAATTCGACCTGGACAGCGACCAATAAAGTAGAAGCTCAGGCGTTTTGCTGTTGATCGGCCAGAAGCCATCCGAGAGGAGTTAGATAAGCTTCAAAAGGCCGGATTTATTCGTGAAGTCGATCATCCGGAATGGCTTGCAAATCCGGTCATGGTCTGCAAGTCAAATGGCAAGTGGCGCATGTGCGTCGACTACACCAGCCTAAATAGTGCCTGTTCGAAGGATGATTTTCCCCTTCCCCGCATCGACCAGCTGGTCGATTCTACTGCGGGTTGCAAACTGATGAGTTTCCTGGATGCTTACTCAGGATATCATCAAATTAGCATGGCTGAAGAAGATGAAGAGAAGACTGCCTTCATCACACCATTTGGCACCTACTGCTACGTCAGAATGCCGTTTGGTCTCAAGAACGCCGGTTCCACGTACCAGCGCTTGATGCAAAAGACCTTTCTTTCCCAGATGGGGCGTAATCTTGAAGCTTATGTAGACGACTTGGTTGTAAAAAGCTTAAGAAGTTCGTCTCATTTAGACGACCTTGCCGAAACCTTCTATAATTTGAATCGATATGGAATAAAATTAAACTAGGAGAAATGTTCTTTCGGGGTTTCCTCTGGAAAACTTCTAGGTTTTCTTGTTTGTTCCAGAGGAATCGAGGTTAATCGCGAAAAAATCAGGGCTATCGAACAAATGAGGTCTCCCTCGACCATCAAAGATGTTCAGCGCGGCATTAAGCCGATTCATATCGTGACTGGGCGAAAAGGGACTACCTTTCGTCAAAGCTTTGCGCAAACACCATAATTTTACTTGGTCTGATGAGGCCGAGAAAGCATTTCAGGAGGTCAAAGCATATTTATCCAGTCCGCCGGTCTTGGTTTCTCCCAATAAAGAGGAACCATTGCTCCTTTACTTGGTGGCCACACCTTACGCGGTCAGTGCTGTCTTGATCGCAGAAAGAGAAGGTGTGCACAAACCCGTCTACTACGTAAGCGAAGTACTTCATGGTCCTAAGGAGCGATACCCTGAGGTCCAGAAGATACTTTACGCACTGCTGATGACTTCCCGTAAGCTATGACATTACTTCCAAGCGCATAGGATCACAATCCCCTCATCTTTTCCTTTGGGGGACATTGTTCGGAATCCGGAGAAATCTGGTCGGATCGCGAAATGGGCTGTGGAACTCGGAGCGTTCGACATCCATTTCACGCCTCGCACCGTGGTCAAATCTCAGATCCTGGCCGACTTCGTGGTCGAATGGACTAATCCTGAACCACCTGTGCAGGGGTCTGAAGATTTGCAATGTCCCGATCACTGGACGATATATTTTGATGGCTCTCACAGTTTTCAACACTCGGGGGCTGGAGTGGTCTTAGTCACGCTTTAGGGTGACCAACTGAAGTATGTCATTCAACTACACTTTGTTGCGACCAACAACGTAGTAGAGTATGAAGGTCTTATTGCAGGGCTCTGGGCAGCAAAATTCCTCGGAGTCCGTCGATTAGTGGTGAGGGAAGACTCACAGCTGGTCGTAAACCAGGTAAACAAGGAGTACAACACCTCCGATGAGACAATGGCTCATTACCTGGGGGAAGTGAGGAGATTGGAAAAACACTTCAGTCATTTCGAAGTCCAATACATCCCGCAAAAGGACAACATTCTCGCAGAACAATTATCCAAAATTGGGTCCTCACGCACATCCGCCCCGGCAGGAGTGTTCGTCGAACACTTGGAGTATCCTTCGATCATGACTACGACCGAGGATGATCCGGTAACAGTCTGCGTTACCAACCTCGGACAAGAACGATATTGGACCCATCCATTGAGGGTCTATCTCAAACACGGGACCTTGCCCGAGGACGAAACCAATAGCGATCAGTTAGTTCGAAAAGCGCGTCTATACAAACTTATAGAAGGAGTTTTGTATGGAAAAGGTACTCAAGAAGTATTCATGCGCTGTGTGTCCCAAGAGGAAGGTAAATCCCTCTTGAAAGAAATTCATGACTGTGTATGCGGTGCACACGCGTCATTTCGTACACTGGTCGGGAAGACTTTCCGACAAGGATTTTATTGGCTTTCGGCACTTGATGATGCCAAAACTATGGTCAAGACATGTCCTCAGTGTCAATTTCATGCGAGACAGGTCCATCAGCCTGCCTATGCTCTACAAACTATCCCTCTATCATGGCCTTTCACTGTTTAGGGGATGGATATTGTTGGTCCTATGCCACAGGCGGTCAATGGGCACAAGTTCTTGTTCGTAGCTATTGACACATTTACGAAGTGGATTGAGGCCGAGCCGGTACGCAATGTTACTGCTGCCGCCGCACAAAAGTTCTTTCATAAGAACATTGTGACTCGATTCGGTGTTCCAAATGGTCTCATCACTGATAATGGTTCCCAATTCGCTAGCGGTCTCTTTTTGGACTATTGTGACAATATTGGAACCAATGTGTGCTTTGCTTTTGTAGCTCATCCGCAGAGCAATGGTGCTGTTGAACATGCCAACGGGCAAATATTGCAGGGTATCAAAAAGCATGTTTTTGATCACCTTAAGACGCGCTTGGGGGCTTGGGTAGATGAGCTCTATACCGTTCTGTGGGTACTACGTACTACTTCTAGTCGAGCCACCGGTGAGACACCTTTTCATCTGGTATACGGAGCTGAGGCTGTGTTACCCATGGAAATTAGTATTGGTTCTGTTCGAACAGATCAATTTGAACAAGTTGATCAGAACGGACAACGATTACAAGATCTAATTCTCCTAGAAGAAAAGCGTGATCGAGCTCTGGTGAAATCCGCGGTGTATTTGCAAGCTTTGCGCAAATACCATAACAAAAGGGTGCGGCCACGTAGCCTTCATGTGGGTGATCTGGTTTTATGTAAAATACAAAACCAATCTAACCGCAATAAATTCTCCCCTCAATGGGAAGGCCTCTATACTATTGTCTCGGTGCCGCGACCAGGATCGGCTCGGCTAGCAATGGAGGATGGTAGAATCTTATCCAATACGTGGAACATCGATCAACTACGTAAGTTCTACGTGTAAGTTTACCAAACCCTTTTCCTTTTCAATTAGTATGATTTAACAAAATCAGTACTTTTAATTGTTTCATGTGATAACTATTCCTTTTGCCCATATGTTACGAGGCTAGCTCGGGGGCTGGTCGCCGATAATTGTATCACTATAATACCTCGATCGGATTCGCTGGCCGATCTCGTGATCACTTCCAGACAAGACACCCCTCAATAAGCCGTTTCTCAACGCACACGGGGCTTGCTGGCATGTCTTTGGTCATTAGAGTGGCTGCCGGTTCGCAATAAGGTCGAGTGTTGTATTGAAGATGATTATCGGTCTGATCGGACGATAATACCTAAAGTCGCAGTATTCCTTAGGTATTCCTGGTCGTCGTTACACCCATATTTTTCCTGCGCTTATAATACTAAGTCTTCAGTATACATAATTTCAGGAGGGGGATAGGGGAATATAGTCGCAACATGAAACAAAAAGAAGTGCTTTTCTTTCAAAAATTGAGGCATACATATGCATTGTATAGTTACATCTGTACAGGTACAAGGTTTATCATAAGCCAAGTTCTTTCAAGAGATTTTCAACTAGTGGCTTGACTTCCTCCATTATAACCTCAAGCTGATCTTCACTCTCGACCTCTACTTCTCCCACAACTGGATTTAGATCAAGATCCGGGCCATGGTGAAGACGAAGTCTACAGAGAATGGCGGAGGCTGCGGATTGCACTTTTGTCCTTATCACCTCTGTTTGACGCCTTGTATCTTCAGGAAGATACTCGAGGAGTGATTCAGCTTGGGTTGCGACCAATGTGGTCCAGTCGCTAAGGCTAAGGTTGTCCCTCTGGGTTTCGACCACATCAACTTTTAGCAAACTGGCCACCATCTTCAGCTTTTTGAAGATGTCTTGTTGAACACTGCTGTAGGTTGAGAGCGTCGCATTCAAGCCCTCATTTTCCTTGCAGACAGAGTCAACTCTCGAGTTTTGCAACTCGATGGTCGCCTGGAGATCTTTCTTCTCTTGAAAGAGTTGGCTTATTTGGTCCTCTCGTGCTGTAATAAGAGACCATCACAAACAGTTTGCATAACAAGTTAATTCATTCTGGTCGGAAGTGCACTTACAGGAGAGCTGCAATCGCAGCTGTTGGAGTTCTTTCTCCAAGCAAGAGATCTTGGCGACTGCCCTGACCTCCTGGCTTTCCCGATCAGCGAGGCTCTTGATCAGAAAGGCATTTTCTCTGTGACAAAAGAGACAATTGTTAAAATAGGATTGGAATTCAGGCAGATGAGGAGACATCTTCCTTACCGTTGCAGACGACTCGTTTCCTGTTGGGCGACCTCGATACGCTTTGCTACAACTATCGACTTGATCGCCACACGAGTTAGTTCCTATGACATGGAAGGAGATCAGTTTCAAAGCCTGGATATTCCTATGCAAATGCGAACTTAAAAATCACAAAGAGGTGTTCTGCATACCTCAATATACTTGCTAAACGAGCTGTTGTCCGATTCAGTCAAAGGCTGATTCTCTAGACTTGCCTTATCCCCAGTTGGAGTGGCAGATGAATTTTCCTGTTGAGCCTCCTCCAGGGCTGGGGTCTCAGATTCCAATCTCTGTGATTGGACTTCTGTAGCCATCCCCTCTACAATGGCATGAAGAACTTCCTCGGCCGTGGGGATGGGACTTTGATCGCCCGTGATCTCCGCAGTAGGAGGAGCCTCAAGACTTGTAGAGGTCACTGGGGCGCTTGGCGCTGCATCTCTGCGCGTAGCATAATCAAACAAGAGAATCATCGGTTAGAATGTCTTCAGTCTATCGCTTCAATATGATCCTGTCTAAACGGGAGAGATTTTTACCTTACTCGAATCCTATCCATTTCTGGGATTTCGAGGATGATTCCCTGGGAAAAAGAGGACAGTCGTCATCTGTCCTAGTTTTCCTTTTCTTGAATAGGACATTGTCCTTTTCTCCCTGTGTGTATGAAAGTTTATGAGAATACACCTTAAGGAACGATGAAAAACAAGATTGTAAGGGTCCTTACCAGAGTAACCTCTTCTGTTGGCAAAGATGAAGCCATTGGTCCTGGAGCTTCTTGAACCGCAGGCACTGGAACTTCTTCCACGACCATGAGATCAATAGTGGTCGCGGGATCCTGTTCAGTCATCCCCACTCCTGTCGTCAGGAGTGGAGTACTCACCGCCCCAGGACTGGTAGGAGTCCTATTGCGGTGGATAAGAGGAGTCTCGTCTTCCTCACCCTGATTGTCAGTGTTCACGGGGTCCATTGTAGCCGTCTCTGTCCTTGCAGTCAGAGACAAGACTTCGCCGATTTGAAGGGAAGTCGACCTCTATGGGATGCTTGTTCCCAAAAGGTCAATCTCCTTCCTCTTGCGGCGAACTAGAGGAATGTCATCTTCCTCGTCCTCGCTCGCTTCATCCTATACGACGAAGAAGTAATTTCCACTCGTACTTGGGGTTACAGGGGGTACTGAATATCTTACCGCAGTCTTTTTTGCGGTTGTGATTTTCTTTTGTGAAGAAGCCCCTCCCAAGATCTTCTTGGGTTTTTTGGGAGCAGGGTCCTTCACTTCGTGCTTTGAAGGGGTCCTCCTCACCCTCTTCGCTGCTGGTCTCCCCGAAGGACCAACGTCCTCGCTTGGACGCATCGCCTCAGCAAACTTCCCCTGAAGCTGTATTATTCCAAATGCTTTTGGTAATACAGGAAAAGTGGATGGATTACAACAAAGCTTGTTGGGAAAGGTCTTACCTTTCGGCGCTCCTGCTTGAGATGGTCGCCGGCGTTGATTAAGCTCTGGGGGTGAGGCGATCCCTTAGCTCCCTCCATAGTGGCGTTGTACGCCCGAAGAAGGTAGTTTGTCCGTTTCTCGATCTCGGACAAAGATAGAGCTGTGTCACAAACAAGCATGTTAACGAATACAATATTTTTAGTCAGTAAAAATGTATGTTTTGTTGATTAAAGGACATACTATTATTGTAGTCCAGGGTGTTGTCCGCCATGGACTTGACTTCCCAAGCTGGGTGTGCCCTTTCACGCAGGGGGCTTATCCGATTCTTCACAAAGTCGCGTATAATATCGCGCGCGGTCAAGCCTTGCTGGACTAGGTGAAGAATTGCTTGGGATTGTTTCTTCTGTTCTGCACTCAGAGCAGGAAGGGAGTCCAACTCACAGGCCTTCTCTGGTAGGCTGTTCGCGAACCATAGTACGCTCTCCGATGGAGGGGTGCAGTAGAGCCATTTCTGGTACCACCCATGAACAGAATCCCGGAGGGGCGGGAATGGGTACTCTTTCTTCTCCCTTATACGGAAGTAGATCCACCCAGCAGCATTGGTGCTTTTCGACCATGCCGAAAAATAGAAGTGTCGAAAAAGCTCCACGTTTGGAAGCACTCCGACGAAGGCTTCACAAAGGTGTTGGAAAATCGCCAGAATGAGAACTGCATTGGGGTGGAGATTCACTTACTCCAGCCCGTAGTGTTCCAAGATTCCCCGCAGAAACTCGCTTTTGGGGAATCGGAACCCGCAGAGCAGATATTCCTCGAAGATCACCAATTCGCCCTCTTGGACGATTGGGGTTTCTTGATCTTTCTCCGCTGGCCGCCAGTTGATTAGCAGCTGTGGAGGGAGAATCTCTTCTTTCTCTAGTGCCACTAGGCTCTCCTCTGTATGGTGAACGGATCGGCTCCATGATGCCATTTCTTGCAAAGATTGGGGAGAAAGGTGGTGACTTTGGAGGCGATGAAGATGAGGAATGCAAAAGAGGATTTTGTGCGGCGAGAAACTCTAAGACAGACGAAGGGTTTTGGTTGTGAAGCTTCCTCAGGAAGCTACCTCCTCCTTTTATATGCCCGAGACAACCCTTCGCCGAATATTGTATTAATTTCCCATAATGGGTGCCTTCTCTCTGGAAACCCATTATGCACTCCCTACAGTGAATCCGGAACAAAATATATTATTATTATTTTTTGTTTCGAATTCGGGGGCACACAAAAACATGAAAATTTTGCAAAGATTATGGAGGAAATGATCCCTCTTGTCTTTTGTAAATTAATTTTTATGTGTTGATCACAATACAGTTCTGTGATTGTCTCAAGATTTGCATATTGATCGCAATGCAATTCTGTGATCGCTGCAAGTGGGTAATCACAACATATACGATTATCATTCGATCAAGGTATTATGTTCTGATCGCGGTTTCACTTCTGATCGCAATACCAGTACTGGTCGCGGTATAGCACATCAATGCATTTCTGATCGCAAAAGTTGTTACTTCGGATTTACCTGTGTGTGTATGGTCGCAAATGCATTTTTTGTGACCATGTTTTTGCACAGAAATTGTGAAGAGCTTTAATTCGGGATTATAAGTCTTGCATAATCCTTCTTGAGAAATCAAGGTGTGTAAGGTAAAGGAAATTCTTATTTCTGGCAATCTTTACATACAAAAGGGATACAGGCGACCAGAGCATTGACCTGATCCGAAAGAAGTTTACAAAGTTCTCCTAAGGACATATTGGCGTTAGTAGGATCTACACTGACCACCCCAAGAGAACTAGCAACTATTCTGAGCCTATCTACATCATCCCGGAGTAAAGAAGCACTACCACTTCTAATAGTATCAGAGAGTTCTCGTTGCTGCCGAGCGTGGTCTCTCTCCAGGCGGAGTTGGTGCGCCTCTTCGCGGGAGTTGTCATAACATTCTGCCAGGTGCAGAATGGCCGAAGACATTTCTTCGGTCTTCTTCTCCAGAGCCTCTTTTTCCTTCTGGAGAGTTTGTTTGAGGGAAAGAGGTTGGACCTTAGCAGGCTGGTCGCTGGGGGCTCCAGAAATTTTCATTTCCTGCATATGTATGTGTTAGTTTTACAAGATAAAACGACCAGCAGAGGAAATGAAAATAATTACCAATCCTCGCGGTAAGATTAGATGGGAGGATGAGGTGTTTCCCCCAGAAAGTAGATCACCCGACAAAAGTCGAGGACCATCAGGTCGTGGGAGTGCAACTTTCCCACGAGAAAATTGATCACCCAACAAAAGCTGAGGATCATCTGGTCGCGGAAATGCAACCTTCCCACCAGAAATTTGATAACCCATCAAAAGATGGGGATCGCTTGATCGCAATGGAGAAAGCTGATCAGAAGAAGGAGAAAGCCTTGGAGTAGTATTTTGAATCTCCAAAGGTGGAGATGAGGGTTCGACCTGTCGAGTTGCATGGACAGGAAGAACTACATGGGACAAGGAAGGAGAGCGCAATGATGCATCCCCAACCTTTGTACCACTGGAGGATCCCTCGTCAACCTTGGGTTTCTTCCTTGGGGGAACCAGCTCTTCAATCACCTGTGAATTTCCAAAAAGTATTTTGGAAATGATCAGAATATAAAATGACAACTTGAACCAAGAGTTCCAGAAAAGACTTACCTTCTGGGAATCCTGGTCAGGTTCAGGTATCACTTCCTCTTCATCACTTTCAGTCTCAATGATGTTCTTGGAGTCGTGATCTGCCATTGAGGTGGAAACAGAAGAGAAGGGATGATTGCTTGGGAAAAGACTTAGCCGGGCAAAAGCTTATCAAGTTTTAGGGCTAAGAGGTTTCGGTATTTATAACACCCAAGGGTGACAGTTCATATTGCCGAATGCCTCGAATTCTTAAAACATATTTACCGTTTTATCTCTGGTTAAAAAACAATTCAGCAGCGCTATCATTACCTGTCAAAGACAACCCGGAACCCATCTCGGGAAATAAACCGCCACACGTAGTGCACCACTAAGTGTAGAAGTTGAAGCGTCGGGTCACTTATCCGATGCAGGATTAAAATTTGAAGTAAATATGTCTTTTCATTTTCTTCAAATTTGGGAGCTAGCTGACGAGGATTGTTACCCGAGCTAGTTCGAAGTAATGCACATTTGGTTCAAGACGGATTCAGATCAGATGAGTGTCTGAAGGTCCGCTATTATGGTCTCAGACAACCTGAGAAGCGCGGACACAAGAATGATTTATGGTTGTAGGCTTTTCACGATCATGAGATCGCAGACGTTACACGGTCAGGAGGCCACACAGACAATGCGCGGTTAGGAGGCCGCAGACAATGCGCAGTCAGAAGGTCGTTGACTATTCTCGACCAAAGTAACTCGGGATTGCTTAACTCTGCAACAGGCATATCCCTAGGATCGTGATGATTCCTTCACGTATGAATACAACTGCCAGGATGTTAATATGTGCAGTTATCCCTTGATTGCACGTGTTAAACCTGCGTGGGAGTTAAGTGCGGTTACCAAAACTGCATTTCTACAACCATTCACAACCGTTGTACATTGGTGCCCTTTTGACCGGTATAATTAAAAGGGTGAGCAAATGTACAAGACAAAGATATACGAGAAGACAACGACATATCAGAGACAAGCTTCCATAAATTAGTTTAGTCGTTTCTTAGACAATCACATAGAAAAGATCTTCGCCTGTGATGATCTTTTCTCCAACTTTGTAAACCTTTTTCCATACATAGTGAAATCACAATAGGACGTAGGGCTATTACTTCCACCATCGAAGGTCCGAACCTGTATAAATCTCTCTGTGCCTCAACTGACATTGCACATCATCCCTTACCAGAGGGACACCTTGAAAGGCCTCACAACTCACAAATTCTGCATAAGTTCAACTAAGAACCCCGAGTCCGAATCGTCAACAATTTTCTTTAATGCAAACAACTACACTTAGATTTACTAGCAATGCAAGAGGTAATAAAGCACTAGTGCAAGATGATATGAATACATTTGAGCTTCCACACTAGATAGACTCAAGCTACTAGTTTTCGACCCCTCTTAATAGTATGGTTAAACTAGTAAAAAGAAGTCCTATCAAACCGGCCTATCTCCAAACACCGAGACCAATAAAATCCTAAGAAAACAATCCTTAATCTTGGATCTTATCTTCGTGAAACATGACCTTGTGAAGCTTGACCCCTCGAAGCTTGACCTCACTCAAGATGACTCATATCGACATCAACCTCCATACGCCCTTGCTTTCTTTCATCTCGCAACCATTCTGAGACTACAACACATACACTCAATGCACAACGTTAGTCTCATATTTAGGTTATCATTAATCACCAGAGAAATTACTCCACAGAGGAGTTAACCCAACAATTTCTCGTTTCGGTATTTAATGAAAGAACCATTTTCAACAAATCTCAAATGAGTATGAGATGAAACATACAATCATATAGATTTGTATATGATAAGAAATGAACACACGATCTATACTACTTATGTCATGATAGCAATCAGCACAGATGACTAACATGATAGCTCCCCCTCAACATATGTAGCGATATCAAAACCACACCAAAGGAGTCATCAATTTCAGGATTTAACACATGACATTTTGATTAACAATTAGCACAAGTTTGATGCAACCACAGAGCTCCCCCTCAACATATGCATCGATATTAAAGCACAACAGGGAGTCATCGACTTCTAGGGTTTAACAAATAACAATTCAATGTACTTGTGCTAAACCAAGATTTATACAAGTTATTGACGAGGATTGACACCCGGGTCACTTCTAATAAACTTTTGGTTCAAGACAAGTTCGAACCAGACATGTATCTGGTGATGCGGACTCAAGCTATTCTGAGGAGCATCACCATGAGGTCGCAAGCTTTACGCGATCAGGTCGCGGGTTTCGTGCAATCAGACCGTAATCCTTGCGCGGTCAGAAGTTCGTAGGCTATACGCGAACTACACATTCGGGATATTGCGCGGTCAGCCAAATCCCGCGGTCAGAACATCTGCCGATCAGAATACTTGGGATCTATCTATTCGGTTGCCCATACAACAGGATATTCTAAGTATCCCGAAGATTCCTACACGTGGAGAATCAACCATCAGGAGGTTAACACGTACAGTTATCCATGAATAACACGTGTTTAACCTACGTGGAGGTTAAGGGCAGTTCCAAAAACCGCATCCAACCGTCCGTGCAACCGATTGATGCAGTTTCCTTCACATGGCACCCTTTCAAACAGTATAAAAGGATGGCATGAAGCATCAATCGAAGGAGGGGGAAAAAAAAGTTAGCCAAGTCTACGGCACACCTTATATAGCATTTTTAATAAGCTTTCTTTGACTGATCTTTGTACACTTTTACAGGAAAAATCCTCACCTGTGAGGACTTTTCCTTCCATTTGTAAACCTTTTACCACACTTAGTGAAATATCAACAGGACGTAGGGCTTTTACTCCCACCATCGAGGGCCCGAACCTGTCTAAATTCTCTGTGCTCCTGTTCACCATTGTTCAGCATACCTTCCCGAAGGGTCATCTTGAAAGGTCTCACTATTACAAATTCTGCATAAGTTCGGCTGAGGACTCCGAGTCCGAATCGTCGACAGCTGGCGCCCACCGTGGGGCCTTTCTCAAGGCGTCCTAATTGAAATTCGGAGGTTCGCTGAAACATGGCTGGAGCATATGATTCCGAGAACGATTTCGATCTCGAGGATTATGCCCATATACCCATGCCTTCTCCAAGTGATCCCGTTCCGATGGAAGAGGTCGAAGGCCAGAATCTTCCACAGGGTGAATCATCTCCCCAAGTCATGTTAATCGACCAGGAGGTAACTGGCACAAGGTCAGAACCCGCAGAGGTTCTTAATGTGCTAGGTGATGAGTCCGGCCCGTCATACGATCCCGCTGAGGGAAAATATGATGGTGACCCTGAAATTAGCCCAGGAAGGTTCGACCCTGATAACCTCCACCGTCTCTTTGATTTCGAGTCTGACTCGGAACAAACCGAGATGTTCTCCCCATCGGCGACCTCTCTCCCTAGGCAGTTTGCTGCGTTGTCGGAAGAAACTCCCGACCAACAGGCTGCCAGGGAAGAACAAGATCGCAAACAGAAGGAGGAGCAAGATCTCGAGCAACAGAACAACGAACTACGCAGAACTGCCCTAGAGGCTCTTCAAGATGCGCAGGCTCGTTACGATGCTGCCCCGAGTTCTTCTCGACGGTCGCGTGGTCGTAGACGTGACCAGACTCCTTCCTTACCACCGGAGCATTTCCCAGTGGACGAGGAAACAATAACACCTGGTGCCCCTAGGAGAAGTACCCATGGTCGACTGTGATCTATCGCGGAAGTCATGCGCAATTTTCCTCCTACGGTCACGGATGCGCAGAGACCGGCCTTTTACAGGATCCTGGCGGAAAGATTGGACGAGGTCGCATCCGAGGCGACCCCAACAGCCTCTTCCCGCTCAGTGACACATTCCCGTGAACGAGATGGTCCTCATTCTGGCTCTGGCCGACGGAATTACCCGCCGCCTATACCGTCCCGACAGGACAAATATCGGCGAATGCAGGACTCTCGTAGTAGGGATCGAGTTCCCGTTCATTCTCGTTTGGGACCCCGAGTAACCTCGCCATTAAGTGAGTTTGCTCGAAACCCGACCGAAAGTCGCAGGACGGTCCACGGTCCTTACGTTGGTTGCAAAGCTTTCTCGCCTGGCCTACGAGCAGTCGTTTGGCCCGATAAGTTTCGACCAGGGGCCATTGAGAGGTTTGATGGAACTCAAAACCCATCTGAGTTCCTTCAGATCTATATCACTGCCATCCAAGCAGCAGGGGGCGATGACAAGGTCATGGCTAACTACCTGCCAACAGTCCTCGTAGGACCGGCTAGAACCTGGTTGTTCAATCAGCCTGAGGGTTCTATCTACAATTGGGAAATGCTATGCGATGCCATCCTCAGCAATTTCCAAAACTGTTACCAAAAGCCGGGTAAGGAGGACGACTTGCATAGACTGCGGCAAACTTCGGCCGAAACGCTTCGGCAGTTTGTCAAGAGGTTTGTCGGGGTAAGAAATACCATCCCGAACATATCTGATGGCTCCGTAATCAGGGCATTTAAGCATGCCGTTCGATACCGAAGATTCACTGAAGACTTGCTCATCCACCCTCCTCGATCGGTGGCCGATCTGTTCGATATGGCTGATCGATACTCCGATGCAGCCGAGGCAGTCGAATGGAACCGAATGGTTGACAAGGGGGACCTACCGCCCCAACCAGGCTTCAAGGACGCCAAGAAAGAAGATTCGAGCAAAAAGCCGGAGTCTTCACCGGGTGGGAAGTCAAAAAAGTCGAAGAGGAACCGCTCTGGACAGTACCGTGAGGTCGCGGTCGCGGAAAAACCACCTTCGACCAAAGGTAATAAGTCTTCTTTTAAAAGTAAAACTGCTTCTGGTGGCCGGGATTCCGACCAGCCAGAAAAATCAACTAATCCGCAGGAGGGCAAAAGGTGGTGTCCACTCCACAATTCCGCAGGCCACGATCTCAAAAACTGCAGGAGTTGGTTGAAACAGCTGGATGATTTCTACCAAGGAACTGGGCCAATGCCAACCTTACCGCCCAAAGAGCAGGCGTGCGGGGTTAGAGACGTCGATGGAGACGAAGAAATGGCTTACCAGGTACCTCAAAATCATGTTAATGTCATTTTCGGAGGTTCCTCCTCTTTCGTTTCCAAAAGGCAGTTTAAAACCTTTTGCCGAGAGGTTAACCAAACGGAGACATCCCTTGGTGAACCTCAATATCCCCGTTGGTCGGATATGCCTTTGACGTTTGATCGCGCTGACTGTCCTGCGGGGCTAACTCGACCATTGAGGTTACCTCTGGTTATTACCCCAATCATCAGTAACGCGAGAGTCGAAAGGGTCCTGATCGATGGGGGAAGTTCCCTTGATCTTTTATTGGTCAAGACACTCGACGAGATGCAAATTCCTCGTTCGAAGATCAAGCCCATAATCCATCCGTTTTATGGGATAATCCCAGGCCCCTCCATGATGCCATTGGGACAAGTGGTCCTCCCGGTCACTCTGGGAGAACCAGATAACTTTCGAACAGAATTGGTTACTTTCGATGTAATCGATTGTGATTCAGCTTATAATGCAATCTTTGGCAGGCCGACTCTTGCTAAGTTCATGATGGCAACGCACTATGCTTATCAGTGCGGGAAATTGCCTGGCCCCAAAGGTGTCATTTCGGTCCGAGGTAGTCGCAACGTGGCGCTCACGTGCGACCGGCTATCTTTGGAGATGGTCGATCTACTTCCCCTCCGGGACGCTCAGGTCGCCACTGTCGCCACCGATGCGATCAGGGCTGCTCCTCGACCAGATGAGAAACTCAAACAAGTTCCTTTGTACCCAGATGACCCATCCAAGACAATTCGGGTTGGGTCAGCCCTGGATGACAAATAGGAACTCGACCTCGTTGCTTTCCTCCGAGCTAATGCAGATGTGTTTGCGTGGAAACCGTCCGACATGCCCGGTGTCCCAAGGGAAGTAATTGAGCACAGGTTAGCAATTCGACCTGGACAACGACCAATAAAGCAAAAGCTCAGGCGTTTTGCCACCGACCGACAGGAAGCCATCCGAGAAGAGTTAGACAAACTCTTACAAGCCGGGTTTATCCGCGAAGTGAATCACCCGGACTGGCTCGCCAATCCGGTCATGGTCCGCAAGTCAAATGGCAAGTGGCGCATGTGCGTCGACTATACTAGCCTCAACAGTGCCTGTCCGAAGGATGACTTTCCCCTTCCCCGCATCGATTAGCTGGTCGATTCCACTGCGGGTTGCGAACTGATGAGTTTTCTGGATGCCTACTCAGGATATCATCAAATTAGCATGGCAGAAGACGATGAAGGGAAAACTGCCTTCATCACCCCGTTCGGCACATACTGCTACGTCAGAATGCCGTTCGGTCTCAAGAACGCTGGTTCCACGTACCAGCGCTTGATGCAAAAGACCTTTCTTTCCCAGATAGGGCGTAATCTCGAAGCATATGTAGACGACTTGGTTGTAAAGAGCACCAAAAGATTGTCTCATTTGGACGATCTTGCTGAAACCTTCTGTAACTTGAATCGCTTTGGAATAAAATTGAACCCGGAGAAATGTTCTTTCGGGGTTTCTTCAGGAAAGCTTCTTGGTTTTCTTGTGTGTTCCAGGGGCATTGAAGTTAATCCTGAGAAAATCAGAGCTATTGAACAAATGAGGTCGCCCTCGACCATGAAGGATGTTCAACGCCTGGCTGGTCGCATGGCGGCTTTAAGTCACTTCATATCGCGATTAGGCGAAAGGGGACTACCTTTCTTTAAAGCCTTGCGTAAACATCATAACTTCACGTGGTCCGACGAGGCCGAAAAAGCGTTTCAGCAGGTAAAAACATACCTTTCCAGTCCGCCGGTATTGGTGTCTCTTGAAAAGGAAGAACCATTGCTTCTGTATTTGACGGCCACCCCACACGCGGTCAGTGCAGTTCTGATCGCGGAAAGGGAAGGAGTGCACAGACCCGTCTACTATGTGAGCAAAGTACTTCATGGTCCTAAGGAGCGCTACCCTGAGGTCCAGAAGATACTTTACGCGCTACTGATGGCTTCCCGTAAGCTACGACATTACTTTCAAGCACACAAGATCACAGTACCCTCCTCTTTTCCTTTAGGGGATATTGTCCGAAATCCAGAAAAATCTGGTCGAATCGCCAAATGGGCGGTCGAATTCGGTGCCTTCGAGATCCATTTCACCCCTCGCACGGCGGTTAAGTCTCAGGTTTTGGCCGACTTTGTGGTCGAATGGACCAACCCTGAGCCACCCGTGCAGTTGGCAAAGGAACTGGAGTGCCCCGATTATTGGACAATGTACTTTGACGGCTCCCGTAGTTTTCAACACTCGGGGGCTGGAGTGGTCTTAGTTACGCCTCAGGGCGAACAGCTTAAGTATGTTATTCAACTACACTTTGTTGCCACCCACAATGCAGCAGAGTATGAAGGTCTTCTTGCAGGGCTCCGGGCAGTAAAATTCCTCGGAGTCCGTCGATTAGTGGTGAGGGGGGACTCACAGCTGGTCGTAAACCAGGTAAACAAGGAGTACAGCACCTCCGATGAGACAATGGCTCATTACCTGGGGGAAGTGAGGAGATTGGAAAAACACTTCAGTCACTTCGAAGTCCAATACATCCCGCGAAAGGACAACATTCTCGCAGACCAATTATCCAAAATTGGATCCTCACGCTCATCCGCTCCGGCAGGAGTGTTCATTGAACACTTGGACCATCCTTCGATCATGACTTCGGTCGAGGATGATCCGGCAATAGCCTTCGTTGCCAACCTCGGTCAGGAACAAGATTGGACTCATCCATTGAGGGTCTATCTTGAACATGGGACCCTACCCGAGGACGAAACCAAAAGCGATTGGTTAATTCGAAAGGCGCGTCTGTACAAACTCATAGGTGGGGTTATGTACAGAAAGGGTACTCAAGGAGTATTCATGCGCTGCATATCTCAGGAGGAAGGAAAATCCCTCTTGAAAGAAATACATGACGGTGTATGCGGTGCAGACGCGTCATACCGAACACTGGTCGGAAAAGTTTTTCGACAGGGATTCTACTGGCCTTCGGCACTCGATGATGCCAAGCTTATGGTCAAGATGTGTCCACAGTGTCAGTTTCATGCAAGACAGGTTCATCAACCTGCTTATGCATTGCAAACTATTCCTCTCGCATGGCCTTTCGCGATCTGGGGAATGGACATCGTCGGTCCTATGCCACAAGCGGTCAATGGATACAAGTTTCTATTCATAGCCATTGACACGTTCACAAAGTGGATTGAGGCCGAACCAGTACGAAATATTACTGCATCAGCTGCACAAAAGTTCTTTCACAAGAACATTGTGGCACGATTTGGTGTTCCAAACCGTCTCATCACAGACAACGGTTCTCAGTTCGCTAGCGGTCTCTTCTTAGACTACTGCGATCAGATTGGGACCAAGGTGTGCTTTGCTTCCGTGGCACATCCACAAAGCAATGGTGCCGTAGAACGGGCCAATGGGCAAGTATTGCAAGGCATCAAAAAACGTGTTTTTGATCGCCTCAAGACCCGCTCGGGGGCTTGGGCAGACGAGCTCTATACTGTTTTATGGGCACTACG
This sequence comes from Pharus latifolius, assembly GCA_019359835.1. Classification (NCBI taxonomy): domain Eukaryota; kingdom Viridiplantae; phylum Streptophyta; class Magnoliopsida; order Poales; family Poaceae; genus Pharus; species Pharus latifolius. The sequence goes on from CM033323.1 coordinate 71,416,054, forward strand.
GACTACCTCTAGTCGAGCCACCGGTGAGACACCCTTCCATTTGGTCTATGGGGCCGAGGCTGTGTTGCCTATGGAAGTAAGTATTGGATCTGTTCGCACGAATCAATTCGAACAGGTCAACCAATCCGAACAGCGATCGCAAGATCTCATCCTCCTGGAAGAACGGCGTGATCGCGCCCTGATTAAATCCGCGGTATACCTGCAGGCTCTACGCAAGTATCACAGTAAAAAGGTGCGACCACGTGATCTCAACGTTGGCGACTTGGTTTTACGAAAAATTCAAGACCAGTCTAGTCGCAATAAATTCTCCCCAAAATGGGAAGGACCATACACTGTCGTCTCAGTGCCGCGGCCAGGATCTGTGCGGTTAGCCATGGAGGATGGTCGGATTTTGTCCAATACTTGGAATATCGATCAACTTCGCAAGTTTTACGTGTAAGTATTCCAATCACTTTTTTCCTGTTCAATTAGCATTTTTTCATAAAAAGCATGTCTTGTTTTCATACAATGAGTGTTTTTCTTTAAGCCCAAATTATACAAATTCGACCTGGGGGCTGATCGCCGGCGGTTAGGTTATTACAGCATTTTTCAACCGGATTCGCTGGTCGATCCCATGATCACTTCCAGATAAGTCACTCCTAAATAAGCCGTTTCTCAATGCACACGGGACTATCTGGCTAGTCTTCGGTCATCTGGGTGGCTACCAGTTTGCAATAAGGTTAAAATGTTACTTTAATCTTGACCATCGGCTTGAAGCACATATCCCTGATCATCATACTTATGTTTTCCCCTCTGCTTAAAATACTAAGGCTTCAGTATTCGTAAAACAGAGGCGGGGGCTAGAGGAATATACTTATAGTATGAAACTTATGATGTGAATATGCACTTTCTTTTGAAAAAATAGTTTTACATACATAGCATTGTAATTACAATTGTTTGGTTACAAAATATAAGGATCATTCGATCCTCAGCTCAGCCAAGAGTTTGTCAACGAAGGGCTTGACTTCTTCTATAACGGCATCAAGCAGTTCTTCACTCTCGACCTCAACCGGTCCCACCAGCGCGCTCAGATTCGCATCTGGGCCATGGTGAAGTCGAACCCGGCTGAGTACGGCAGAAGCGGCTGATCGGACTCTCGTCCTGATTATCTCTTCACGTCGCCGTAAATCTCCAGGGAGATATTCGAGCAGTGATTCTGCTTGAGCTGTGAGCAGTGATGACCAATCGCTGACACTTGGGTCGTCCTTCCTCAACTCCACCATGTTGGTTTTCAAAAGGTTGGCCACGGCCTTCAGTTTTTCGAAGACCAGTAAGCTCAACTCTTTGACCGCTAGGTCGGTATGGTTGAGCGAGGACTCGAGAAGCATCTTGTCCTGGCCGAGCTGTGTAATGCGACCTGCTTGCGCTGTACAGAGAAAAGAGGTTATTAACAAGAAACGGTTTTAAGTTTTCTCAAGTTGAGAATTGACTTACCAGCCTTCTCAGACTGAAGTTTATTGATTTCAGTCCGTAGTTTCTGGAACTCTGTAACTGAGTTCAGCCTAATCTTGGCTAACTCTTTCTTCAAGAATGTAACCTCTCTGCAGCAAGATCAGGTCAGTCACAATTAAAGCCTACTTATATTAACAGAAGAATGACGATCCTCACTTGCGCAAGCCGTCACGATCTCTTTGAACAGCCGCCATGCTAGCCATTGCAGCATGCGACTGGCTCGTCACCCATGACAAGCCCTGTGACACGAAGCAAGAGAGTTAAATATACTCTAAAGGCGGTTCAAACGCCGAAACAGGGGTCATCATACCTTCATAAATTTATTTAAAGCGGCATCATCCATGCTAGCAGGGATCTATCGCGCCGGAAGTGCCTGCGACAGGGACAGTTGATGGGAGTGCCGGCTGGACGCCACCCCCAGAGGCCACTGGTTGCGACCCGGTCCCTGTACTTGTTTCACCTCCCGCGGTCCGGACGACTTCCTGAACCACGGGAGTAGAGCGCTCTTCATTAGAGGCTCCCTCATCAGCCCTAGCTTCAACCTCCCCAGTGGCGGTTGAAGGTGTAGGCGCTGTCTTCTTTTGCCTAACAGGAAGAATGGGTCAGGCAGCTTTTATCTAAGATTACTGTCAAGTAAGAGTTCTTACCTTATTTGAAATCCCATTCGTTCCTGGGACTTCTGGGAAAATTCCCCTTGTGAAGGAGAGCCGTCTCCGGTTCTTGCCTTCCTTATGGTAAATAAGACAGCACCCCCCTGGAAATGTCGCGTTACAAGCATATTCTTAGGGAAAAGGTAAAAACACATAGGTCTTTACCTGGGCCACCGGACTAACTGGTGGGGCTGCATTCGAAGGCCTTGGCGATTCCTGAGTTGCTGGAACCGTCACAGCCGGCCTTTGTTCGTCTACCTCCTCCTCTGTCCGCGGAGGAGGAGCATTTTCCTCCCTGGAACCCCCAGTGATCCCAGGGGGAAGCTCTCCTTCCTGTATGTACATTAACTTGTCAAGTGTGCAGAAAGAGCCATGGAGGGAATGATCGAAAAGATCCTTTACCTTAGTCGTCCCTTCGACCAGGGAAGCAGAGATGATTGACCCTGAAACCTCGGGGGCTTCAGGAATTGGAAGGTCACCCGCGACCACAAGATCCTCGGTGGTCGCAGGGTCAGCCACGACCACCTCTTCGGCAGCTGTGGTCTCTGCGGGGCAGCTTGGGGCATCGCTGGATGGAAGATCCGCGATCTTCCTCCTTCGAAGGATCAGAGGAACGTCATCCTCTTCCTCCTCGCTCCCCTCTCCCTGTACGACGAAGAAGTGATTCCATGTCGCGCCTGAAAAAGTAGCAGGAATGCGATATCTTACCGCAGTCTTTCTTGCGAGACGAGGAACGCTTCGTGAAGACCCCTCCCCAGGATTCAGCTTGGTCTTCTTAGAGGCAGGACTCTTTGTCCTGGGTCTCTGAGAGACCTTCTTCACGTTCCTCGCCGTCGGCTTCTTCAGAGAGCCGACATTTTCACTTGGGAATGTTGCATCCGCAAACCTCCCTAGGAGCTATTCTCATTCCAATGGGATTGATTAGTGCTGGACATACATGAGACCTGTAAAACAGAGGCCAAGTGGAAAGTTTACCTTTCGGCGCTCCTGTTTGAGGTCGTCGCCGGCATGAATCAAGCTTTGGGGGCCAGGCGATCCCTTGGGGCCCTCTACCTCGGCGTTATACGCCCTGAGGAGGTAGTTAGTCCGCCTCTCAATCTCAGCTGAGGGCAGGACTGTTCCCAGATACGGGTTAGATTGATACATTTCAAAAATGACATAAAAGGATTTCAATGTCAGAAATGAATACCTTCGTTATAGTCCAGGGTAGTGTCCGCCATGGACTTGATCTCCCAAGCCAGATGAGCCCTTTCACGTAGGGGGCTCACCCGATTCTTCACAAAGTCTCGGATGACGTCACGTGCCGTCAGCCCTTGTTCGACTAAGTGAAGGATCACCTCGGCATGCTTCATGAACTCCGCGTTCATCGCCGGGAGAGTATCCAACTCACTCGGCTTCTCCGGCCGCGAGTTCTCAAACCACAACCCGCTCTCGGTCGGCGGGGTGCAGTAAAACCATTTCTGGTGCCACCCGTGCACTGAGTCTCGCAGGGGTGGGGAGGGATACTCCTTTTTATCCCTCAGCCGGAAGTAGATGCATCCGGCGGCGTTGGTGCTCTTCGACCACGCCGAAAAGTAGAATCGTCGGAAAAGATCCACGCTGGGATATATTCTGACGAAGGCTTCACAGAGATGCTGGAATACTGCAAGGATCAGCATCGTGTTGGGGTGGAGGTTGATCAGTTCCCACCCGTAATGTTCAAGGATATCCTTAAGGAACCGACTCTCAGGGAATCGGAACCCGCAACGCAAATACTCCTCAAAAACCACCAACTCGCCTTCTTGGACAGTTGGGGTTTCTCGGTCCTTCTCCGCAGGTCGCCAGTTAATGAGCAGCCGCGGAGAAAGGATCTCCTCCTTCTCTAGCGCCATCAGGCTCTCCTCAGAATGGTGAATGGATCTGCTCCAGGACGCCATCTTTGGTGTAGAATCAAAGGGGAAGCTGGCGATTTGGGGAAGATGAAGGCTGAAGAAAATGAGGGTTTTGAGCGGCGGGAACTCTAAGGGTTTTTTGCGGCTGAGTGGCTTCCTCAAGAAGCTACCTACTGCTTTTTATAGACCCAAGGCGACGCATTAATGAGTAAACGGCTCATTTCAAACGTTCCATTGAATGCTTTATTCATTTCCCATAATGGATACTGTCTCTGATGGACCCGATAAAGTACTCAGGCGTCGGATCTGAAACAAAAAGACTTCTTTGTTTTGGAAACTGAAAGTGTAAAAGGACTGAAAAATTTCCAGTACTTTTCAGAGGACGTTTTTCCTTTTTATACTTTGAACATTTTATTCGAAAAAATCACGTAACCCAATTTTTAACATACTGAAGTGTTTCTAATTGAGTTATGGTTTTATCGAAATCGTGTTTTAGGCTAAAACTTCGTCTCTAATCGAAGTAATAGTCTAACCGAATGTTCAATTCTGGTCGCAATTCAGTTCTAACCGCGGCCTTAAGTCTGATCGCGGCATCAGGGAAGGTCATGGTGATCTTTTAAAGCGCGATTCTAATCGCAGAACTGAAATTTCCTGTGTATGAATGATCGCGGACTAAGCTTTTAGCCATAATTTCACACAGAAGGTATGAAGAATGTTCATATGAATAAAAGAAACTTTATTTATTACATTCTTTACATACAAAAGGGATATGGTCGATAAAAGCATCGACTTGTTCCGAAAGAAGTTTACAAAGTTCCCCAAGGGACATGTTGTTGTCAGTAGGATCTACACTGACAACCCCCAGGGAACTAGCGACTACCCTAAGTCTATCTATATCGTCCCTAACAACAGACGCACTATTGTCCCTAATCAAGTCAAAGAGTTCTCGCTGTTGCTGAGCGAAGTCCCTCTCTCGACGGAAATGGTGCGCCTCTTCTCGGGATCGATCAAGACATTCTGCTAAACGCAGAATCTTCGAGGCCATCTCCTCGGTCTTCTTCTCCAGGGCATTCTTCTCTTCCAGAAGGGTCTGTCCGGAAGGAAGATATGGAACAGCAGAAGGCTGATCGCTGGGGCCTCCTATCTCCTACATTTTTGTAAAAGTTAGTTATACTAACTAAAATTATCAGCAAAAAAGGGAGAAAAATTGTTACCTGTCCCGGTGCATAATCTGTTGATACACCCATCTTGGGAGGAAGATCATCATATGGTGGAAGAGCAACCTCTCCAGAAGAAGATTGCTTCGCCAACCCAATATGGCAATCATCTGGTCGAGGGATAGTCACTGCTTGCCGACCAGGATGTTGATCACCCAAAAGGATGGGAGAATTGAATGTGATGGGATCTTTCTCTAAGGATAAAGGCCTAACTTGCCGAGAGGCATGAACGGGGAGGGTCAAAGGAACTGAAGGAAGGAAGAAACTCGCTACATTCTTTACCTTTGTTCCACTGGAAGATCCTTCGTCAACCTTGGGTTTCTTCCTTAAGGGAGACAGAACTTCATTCGTTTGAGACCCTTGTTCGACAATTTCCCCTTCATCGCTCTCAATCTCGATGATTTCGTGATCTGCCATTGGGAGGAGTATGTGAAAAGGAAAGAGGCAGGATAACAAGAAAAAGACTTAGGCGTGAGAGGGAAATTGTAAATCTTTACATGTCCAGGGGTCTGGTATTTATAGCCGCCAGGTCGACGGTTCGCCTCCCAGACACCTCGGGTTTCGTTAAGACATTTACAATTTTACCTCGAGATAAAAATCTCTACGGCGCCATCATTGCCCGTCACGTAATGTCAGAACCCGTCTTGAAAAACCAACCGTTTTCACTTAGTGCGCCACTAAGTAGAGAAGTTAAAGGGCCGGGTTAAAAATCCAATGCACGGTTTTTAAATTCGAAATAAACACGTCTCTTCGTTTTCTTCGAATTTGGGGGCTAGCTAACGAGGATTGACACCCGGGTCACTTCTAATAAACTTTTGGTTCAAGACAAGTTCGAACCAGACATGTATCTGGTGATGCGGACTCAAGCTATTCTGAGGAGCATCACCATGAGGTCGCAAGCTTTACGCGATCAGGTCGCGGGTTTCGTGCAATCAGACCGTAAGCCTTGCGCGGTCAGAAGTTCGTAGGCTATACGCGAACTACACATTCGGGATATTGCGCGGTCAGCCAAATCCCGCGGTCAGAACATCTGCCGATCAGAATACTTGGGATCTATCTATTCGGTTGCCCATACAACAAGATATTCTAAGTATCCCGAAGATTCCTACACGTGGAGAATCAACCGTCAGGAGGTTAACACGTACAGTTATCCATGAATAACACGTGTTTAACCTACGTGGAGGTTAAGGGCAGTTCCAAAAACCGCATCCAACCGTCCGTGCAACCGATTGATGCAGTTTCCTTCACATGGCACCCTTTCAAACAGTATAAAAGGATGGCATGAAGCATCAATCGAAGGAGGGGGAAAAAAAAAGTTAGCCAAGTCTACGGCACACCTTATATAGCATTTTTAATAAGCTTTCTTTGACTGATCTTTGTACACTTTTACAGGAAAAATCCTCGCCTGTGAGGACTTTTCCTTCCATTTGTAAACCTTTTACCACACTTAGTGAAATATCAACAGGACGTAGGGCTTTTACTCCCACCATCGAGGGCCCGAACCTGTCTAAATTCTCTGTGCTCCTGTTCACCATTGTTCAGCATACCTTCCCGAAGGGTCATCTTGAAAGGTCTCACTATTACAAATTCTGCATAAGTTCGGCTGAGGACTCCGAGTCCGAATCGTCGACAGTTATTATTTAATCATCAGAGCTGTCATTATCCAAATTAACATTAATCATCAAGGGTTTATCCAAATTGTCATTAATCATCAAAACCTATATCGACCTAGATCCAACATTGTGTAGTTAGATTAATTAGTGTTTCATCAGGCTAGGGTTTCACATATCAGTTGTAAGAGGCTGTACATCTATATATAGCTTAATTGGACAGGTTTCATGCATGCTTGACTCATTATGTTGTGCAATTTGTCAATTTTGTTAATTGTAGATAGACTGTAAATATTGGATATATGGAATAAAATGTACTACTCTTGAATATTTGGATGGTATGAATGGGTTTATTAAATTTGCTGAGCAACAAAAGGCGAGGAAGGGGGAGAAAGATATGCTTTGTCCTTGTATAGATTGTATGAACTTAAAGAGGTTTAGCAACTCTGATCAGATTAAGAGTCATTTGATTCGTCATGGTTTTAACGCATGATATACCCATTGGATATGGCATGGCGAAGATCTTGAGGAAACAAGCACCGCTACTAATCAGTAGGACCCGGATGTGGATTGCAGTAATATCGATGATTATTCGAATTTTGATAATGTTCATTCCGATGTGCATGCAGATGATGACAATCTAGATGAGATGTTACGTGATGTAGAAAAAGATTACAATGAAAATGACTTGCAAGGTAAGTGCACTCCTACTATAAGTTAATTAACTCCATTTGTGGAGCTTAATTCGAAGATTTTTCTGATATGAATATTTGGCGCAATTGTGTCCTCACAGGTAATTGATCTGGATGGACTGGATGCTATGCAACGCGACGTGGTTAGAACTCTCTGTCAGCTCAAGATGTATTTTCCTCCATCTTTTTTTGGTGTTATGGTCCATCTGATTGTTCACCTTATCAGAGAAATTAAGTTTTGTGGACCCGTGTTCCTACGCTATATGTATCCATTTGAGAGATTTATGGGTGTATTGAAGGGATACGTAGGACTCGTCAACCCGAGGGGAGTATCATCGAAGGTTATGCCGCCGAGGAGGTGACTGAATTTTGCACAGATTATATGGCCGGGGTTGACCCAATTGGTGTTCCTAAGTCCTGACATGAGGGCAGGCTTCAGGGCATCGGAATGATTGGATTCAAAGCTGTCATCCCCGCCAGTGATGTGTATGCAAAATCACATTTTTGGGTCTTAGAACACATGACGGAGGTCGAGCCATACATACATGAGCACAAGGAAATGTTACGGTCACAGAATCCTTCGAAGCCAGAGATTTGGGTCACCAGAGAACATAACAAGAAATTTGCTGGGTGGATCCAAAAAAGAGTCTTGCGAGCTGCCGAGGGCTCCATTAGTGAAACTGTGACATGGTTGGATAGAGGCCTAAGATTTACTGTAGGGACTTGGCAGGGGTATGTCGACGATTTGGACACGGGGTCCTTAGCCGATCTTATGCAAATTTGTGAGTTGCAGGACCTTTCAGGGCGCTCCTCCGGAAAAGTAGGATGAATCAAGTCTATAGAGGCACAAGAGATTTTATACAGGTTCGGGCCCTCGATGGTGGGAGTAATAGCCCTATATCCTATTGTGATTTCACTATATGTAATATGATGTTTTTACAAGAGGGTAGAAGAGATGATCACAGGCGATGATCTCTTCTATGTTAGTGTCTACCTAACTATATCTAAGTCTTTAGGTTTGTTGAATGCCTGGTAGTGCTTGTATGCTTGACTGAATTATCCACTATCCCTTAGAACGTGTATTGACTACCTTTTTATACTGGACAAAAGGGCGCCAATAGGAAACGGCCTTGGATAGTTGTTAAGATGCAGTTTTGGTAACCGCACTTAACTCCCACACAGGCTTAACACGTGCAATCAAGGGATAACCGCACATGTTAACCTCCTGGAAGTTGTCTTCATATGTGGAAATATCTTCGTGATTCTCGGGATATGCCTGTTCCAAGAGTTAGGCCTTCCCGAATTATTCTGGTCGCAGATAATCAACGACCCTCTGACCGCGTACTGCCAGCAGTTTCTTGATTGCGCACTATCTGTGACCTCATGATCGCGCAGGGGCTGCGACCATGAATTATCTCTATGTCCGCGCCCTTTAGGTCGTCTGAGACCATAGCGACGGATTTACAGAAACACGACCAATCTGATTCTGTCTTAAACTAGACGTGTATTACTTTGAACTAGCTCGGGTGATAATCCTCGTCAGCTAGCCCCCAAATTTGAAGGAAATGAAAGAACATATTTACTTCAAATTTTTATCCTACATCGAATTATGAACTCGACGTTTTAACTTCAAATGACTGTTCCGCCATGTGACGGTTCATATCCCAAGAAAAACCCTGAGTCTTTCTTGGCTGGTAATGATGACTTCGGCGACTCATCGTGATGGCAACCGTAAGTGCGGTTTAAGAACTTGAGATGTGTGCGGAAATGAATCGACGCCTTCAAGCTCTACAAATTGAAGAGCCTTTCGGTTCTTTGTACTCACGAGTTTTTTCATCACGACTAAGTCTTTTCCAGAGCTACTTCCCCTCTCCAGTTACTCCCTCTAAGCCTCAGTTCTTGTTCCGATGGCAGATCAAGACCCCAAGAACATCATTGAGATTGAGAGTGATGAAGAAGAAGTGATACCCGAACTTGACCAGGACTTCCAGAAGGTAAGTATTTTCTGGAACTTTTGGTTCAGGTCATCGTTTTACATCCTGATCGCTTCCAAATGCATTTTGGGAATTTACAGGTGACTGAGGAGCTGGTTCCCCCAAGGAAGAAGCCAAAGGTTGATGAGCGATCCCCAGTGGAGCTTCATTCACAGGTGCAAAGGTTGGGGATGCATCATTGTACTCTCTTTCCTTGACCCATGTAGTTCTTCCTATCCATGCAACTCGGCAGGTTGAACCCTCATCTCCACCTTTGGAGATCCATAACAATGCTTCAAAGCTTTCTTCTTCTGATCAGCTTTCTCCATTGCGATCGAGTGATCCCCAGCTTTTGTTGGGTGATCAATTTTCTCGTGGGAAGGTTGCACTCCCGCGACCAGATGGTCCCCGACTTTTGTCGGGTGATCTACTTTCTGGGGGAAGTGCTTCATCCTCTCGTCCAATCTTACTGCGAGGATTGGTAATTATTTTCATTCTCTCTGCTGATCGTTTTATCTTGTAAAACTAACGCATATATGTGCAGGAGACCAAAATTTCTGAAGCCCCCAGCGATCAGCCTGCTGAAGTCCAGCCTCTTTTTGGTGAGAGTGTTTCCCTCGAGCAAACTCTCCAAGAAGAAAAAGAGACCCTGGAGAAGAAGACTGAAGAAATGTCTTCGACTATTCTGCATCTGGCAAAATGTTTTGACAACTCCCGCGAAGAGGGGCGCCAATTCCTCTTGGAGAGGGACTATGCTCGGCAGCAGCGAGAACTCTCTGATATAATAAGGAATAATAGTGCTTCTTTGATTCGGGATGATGTAGATAGGCTTAGAGCCATAGTCAGTTCTCTAGGGGCAGCCAGTGTTGATCCCACTGATGTTAATATGTCCCTGGGAGAACTTTGTAAAATGTTATCAGACCAGGTTGATGCTTTGGTCGCCTGTGTCCCTTTTGCATGTAAAGATTGTCAGAAATAAAGAATTTCTTTTCCTCACATACTTGATCCCTTAAAAGGATTATGTAGAACTTATAATCCAAGTTAAGGTTCTTTACATATTGTGAACAATAGTTACACGAGAATGCTTCTGCGACCAAAAATACACAAGTAAACTTCTGTCCGAAACTGGCTTAGTTCTTCGGTCTTAGAATAGCATTAAGACCGTAGACTGCGATTAGAACTAGAGTAACGATCAGAAAACAGCTCTCCGGTCTCAGAATAGCATTGAGGTCATAGACTGTGATCAGAACGATCACAGAACAACATTCTTTTGATCATACGGCGACCACAGCTGTTATGACCACACATATCCGTTATGATCACAAGATTACATTGCGAGGCTAAAAACTTATTCTACAGCCATAAAGAATTATTCCTATAATAAAGATTTAGGAATTTTCAATATTTTTATCTGTACCATAGCCCCCGAATGCAAAATAAAATGAAAAACACATTTCATTTTGGATTTATTATTGGGTATGGATAACGGGTTCCAAGAGAAAGGACACCCATTAGGGGAAATTAATAAAATACTCGGCGAAAGGTTGCCTCGGACATATAAAAGGAAGAGGTAGCTTACTGGAGAAGCCAAAAACCCTTCGTTGTCTTAGACCCTCCTGCCGCACAAAAACCCTCTTTTGCATTCCTCATCTTCGTCGTCTCCAAAGTCACCACCTTTCTTCCCAATTCTTCGTAAGAAATGGCATCCTAGAGCCGATCTGTCCACCATATAGAAGAGAGCTTGGTGGCACTAGAGAAAGAAGAGATTCTCCCCACACGGCTGCTGATCAACTGGCGGCCAGCGGAAAAAGATCAAGAAACCCCAATCGTCCAAGAGGGTGAATTGGTGATCTTTGAGGAATACTTGCGCTGCGGGTTTTGATTCCCAGAAAGCGAATTTCTGAGGGGAATCTTGGACCATTACGGGTTGGAGTTAGTAAATCTCCACCCAAATGCAATCCTTCTCTTGGCGATTTTCCAACACTTCTGTGAAGCCTTTGTCGGAGTGCTTCCAAGTGTGGAGCTTTTTCAACGCTTCTATTTTTGGCATGGTCAAAAAGTGCCAATGCCGCTGGGTGTATCTACTTCCGTATACGGGAGAAGAGGGAGTACCCATTCCCACCCCTACAGGACTCTGTTCATGGGTGATACCATAAATAGTTCTACTGCACCCCTCCGTCAGAGAGCGGACTATGGTTCGCGAACACCCGATCGGAGAAAGCTAGTGAGTTAGTCTCCCTTCCCATTTTGAGTGCAGAACAGAAGAAACAAGCCCAAGCCATTCTTCACCTAGTCCAGCAAGGCCTGACCGCGCGTGATATCATACGCGACTTTGTGAAGAATAGGATAAGCCCCCTACGAGAAAGGGCACATCCAGCTTGGGAAGTGAAGTCCATGGCGGATAGCACCCTGGACTGTAATGACGGTATGTCCTTTAATCAACAAAACAAACATTTTTACTGATTAAAAGACATTGCATTTGTTAACATGCTTGTTTGCAATACAACGCTATCCTTGTCCGAGATCGAGAAAGGGACAAACTACCTCCTTCGGGTGTATAACGCAGCTGTGGAGGGAGCTAAAGGATCGCCTCGCCCCCAGAGCTTGATCAACGCCAGTGACGATCTTAAGCAAGAACGCCGAAAGGTATAATTCATTCAAACAATCTCTGTTGGAAACCATCCATTTGTCTTGTATTACCAAAAACATGTTGAATAATAAGCTTCTGGGAAAATTTGCTGAGGCAATGCGTCCAAGTGAGGACGATGGTCCTTCGGGAAGACCGACTGCGAAGAGGGTGAGAAGAACCCCTTCAAAGCATGAGGCGAAGGAGTCTGCTCCCAAAAAACCCAAGAAGATCCTAGGAGAAACTTCTTCGCGAAAGAAAAACATTACCGCGAAAAATACTGCGGTAAGATTTTTGATACCTCCTGTAACCCCAAGTACGAGTGGAAATTACTTCTTCATCGTACAGGGCGAAGGGAGCGAGGACGAGGAAGACGAGATTCCTCTAGTTCATCGCAAGAGAAAAATAACTGACCTCTTGGGAACAAGCGTCCCAGAGAGGTCGACTTCCCTTATGGTCGATGAAATCTTGTCCCTGACCGTAGGGACAGAAGTGGCTATAGTAGGCCCCGTGACCACTGACACTCCTGTGGTTTTGGGTGGAACCCTGGTGCCTGAAGCTCATGAGGCCCCAGGGCTTGCAACACCTCCCCTACCGATAGAGGGAGTGACTGTGGTGAGAATCCTCACAATCTTGCACGTTTTCATTCCTCTGTACACACACACCCATTGAATTGTGTTCATACAGGGAGAAGAGGATACTGTCCTTTTTAAGAGAAGGAAAACGAGGACAGAAGAACACTCTTCCCCGAGAGCAGCCATCAAGCTTCTCTCTCTTGGGAGCACATCATCGAAACCGAAACCATGGGTGGGGTTTCGAATAAAGTGAGAACTTTTCCTATCGCCACCTAAATATGACTGACGGGAGGCATTTTCACTTTACAATGTGTTTGTTTGTCTGTTGGCGCAGGGATGCTGCACCTAGTACCCCGGCGACCTCGACAAGCCATGGTACACCCATTGCAAAGGTCGCGGGAGAGCCAAGTCTGATTCCCATGGCCGAAGAGGTTCTTCGGGCCATCGTGGATGGAATGGCACAGGAAATCTGATCCCAAGGGACGAAAACCGAAGTCCCGGTCATAGAGGGGGAACAACAGGAAAAATCATCTGCTGCCCCTACTGTGGACACAACAAGTCCTGAGGTTAGACCTCACACTGATGTTGAGAGCGATTCGATCAGCGATTACATAGAGGTATGAACAACTCTTCTTTTTTATTTTCCAATCCACAAAAAATTCAGGAACATTCAAGTCTCAAGAGCAATTTCTTATCGTGTTCCAGGACTTGACCCGGGTGGCGACCAAGTCAACAGCTATAGCAAAGCATATTGAGGTCGCGCAACGGGAGATCAGCTGGCTGCAACAGTGAGTATAGTGCTCTTTATTCATGTTAACTTGAATCTGTATTTAAGCGTAACTGATCATCCTTCTTGCTACAGGGAAAATGCCTTTCTGAACAAGAGCATGGCTGATCAAGAGAATCAAGAAGAAACTGCAGCTACGAGATATTCTTCTCTGGAGAAGGAATTTCGCGATGCGCAGTCAAAGTTTTCTTGTAAGTGTACTCCCAACCAGAAGAAATCTTCTCATCATATGAACTTGTTTATAGTAAATGTTTACTGTGTTCATACAACACAAGAGGATCAAATAAGCCGTCTTTTGGAAGAGAAAAGAAACCTTCAGGCGACCATCGAGTTGCAAAGCTCGAGAATTGATACCGCTAGTCTGGAGAATGAAGGTCTAGACGAGACAATCTCCTCTTGTAGCGGTACTCAATCGAGCATCTTCGAAAAGCTGAAGATGGTGGCTACTCTGCTAAAAGCAGATGTGATCGAGTCGTAAAAGGACAATCCGAGCCTTAGCGAGTTAGCCACACTGGTCGCAGCCCAAGCCAAATCACTCCTCGATTATCTTCTTGAAGATACCAAACGGCAAGAAGAGGTACTGAGGTCAAATGTCAGATTTGTAGCCTCTGCCATTCTCTGCAGATTACGATTCTACCACGGCCCAAATTTGAATTTGGAGTCAGTGGTAGAAGATGCAGAGATCGAGAGTGATCGATTTGAGGCCATCTCTGAAGAAGTCAAGCCTCTAGTCGAAGATCTACTGAAAGAGCTAGGCCTTGTTTGATTTCTTGTAATGATCTCTCTTAGTAATTATACCTGTGAAATTACATTTATAACATGCAAATGCGTGCCTTAAATTTTTGAAAAAGAGTGATACTTTCTTCGTTTCATAGTATGACCATATCCTCTTAGCCCCCTCCAGAGATCATAAATATTGAAGGTCTAGTGTTATAATCTATGGACAAATATGGGCATTATGAATACCCAAGAAATGTTTTAACTTAGATATGATCATTTGATCAAACCGAAACTGACCTCAATACAACATCCGACCTTATTAAGAACTGGCAGCCACTCGAATGATCAGGAACATGCCAGTAAGTCCCGTATACGTTGAGAAACGGCTTATTGAGGGATTTCTTAGCTGGATGCGACCACGATATCGGCCAATGAATCCGATTAAGATATTTGTAACAAGATGATTATCGGCGATCAGCCCCCGAGCCAGGCTCGGTATAAGTATGGCAAATAAAGAAAACGGACATAACATGAGCCGAAGAAGAGTTCTCACAAAGTTTTTGTTAAACCATGCTAATTGAACAGGAAAAAAGATTGGGAAACTTACACGTAAAACTTGCGCAGTTGATCAATGTTCCAAGTATTGGATAAGATTCTACCGTCCTCCATCGCTAAATGAGCCGATCCTGGTCGCGGTACTGAAACAACAACGTAAGGGCCTTCCCACTGAGGAGAGAACTTATTGCGGTTAGACTGGTTTTGTATTTTTCGTAAAACCAGATCACCCTTCTGCTGTGATCCTTTCGCAAAGCCTGCAAATATACTGCTGACCGTATCAACGCTCGATCATGCTTTTCTTCGAGGATGGGTAAATCCTGGGTACGTTGTTCGATCTGATCAATCTGGTCGAATTGATCTGTTCGGACAGAACCAATACGGATTTCTGTAGGTAACACCGCCTCGGCGCCGTATACCAATTGGAAAGGTGTCTCACCAGTGGCCAGACTACAAGTAGTGCGTAGTGCCCATAGAACGGAGTAGAGTTCATCCACCCAAGCCCCCGAGCGCATCTTAAGGCGATCGAAAACATGTTTCTTGATGCCTTGTAATATCTGCCCATTGGCACGTTCGACAGCACCATTGCTCTGTGAATGAGCTACAGAAGCAAAGCACACCTTGGTTCCGATATTATCGCAATGGTCCAGAAAGAGGCCACTAGCGAATTGGGAACCATTGTCAGTGATGAGACGACTTGGAACACCAAATCGAGTAACGATGTTCTTATGAAAGAACTTCTGTACCGCAGCAGTGGTGACATTACGGACTGGCTCAGCCTCAATCCACTTTGTGAACGTGTCAATGGCTATGAACAGAAATTTGTAACCATTAACGTCCTGTGGCATAGGTCCTACAATATCCATCCCCCAGACCGCGAAGGGCCATGCTAATGGGATAGTTTGCTACGCGGGCTGATGAACCTGTCTGGCATGACATTGACACTGGGGGCATGTCTTGACCAAGTTCTTGGCATCATCGAGTGCCGAAGGCCAGAAAAAATCATGTCAGAAAGCTTTTTCGACCAGTGTGTGAAATGACGCATGCACACCACACACACCGTCATGGATTTCTTTTAAGAGGAATTTACCTTCCTCTTGAGAAATACAATGCATGAATACTCCTTGAGTACCCTTCCTATACAGAACCCCTTCTATAAGTTTGTATAGGCGTGCTTTTCGAATCAACCGAACGCTTTCGGTTTCATCCTTGGGCAAGGTCCCATGTTCGAGATAGACCCTCAATGGATGAGTCCAATCCCCTTCTTGTCCAAGGTTGGTGACAAAGACTGTTACCTGGTCATCTTCGACTGTAGTCATGATCAAAGAATGCTCTAAGTGTTCGACGAACACCCCTGCCGGAGCAGATGTACGTGAGGACCCAATTTTGGATAATTGGTCTGCGAGAATATTATCCTTTCGCGGGATGTATTGGACTTCAAAATGACTAAAGTATTTTTCCAATCTCTTCACCTCCCACAGGTAATGAGTCATTGTCTCATCGGAGGTGTTGTACTCCTTGTTTACCTGGTTTACGACTAGCTGTGAGTCTCCCCTCACCACTAATCGACGGACTCCGAGGAATTTTGCTGCCCGGAGCCCTGCAATAAGACCTTCATACTCTGCTGCGTTGTTGGTCGCCTTGAGGCGTTACTAAGACAACTCCAGCCCTCGAGTGTTGGAAACTTCGAGAGCAGTCAAAATACATCGTCCAATGGTCGATATACAACAAGTCTTCGGATTCTTGCCTTGGAGGATTAGGGTTGGTCCATTCGACCACAAAATCTGCAAGGATCTAAGACTTGACCGCAGTATGAGGGGTGAAATGGATGTCAAATGCTCCAACTTCCACAGTCCACTTCGTAATTCGACCAGATTTCTCCAGGTTTCGGATAATATCTCCCAAGGGGAAGGACGAGGGCACTGTAATTTTATGTGTTTGAAAGTAATGTCGTAGCTTGCGGGAAGCCATCAGTAGCGCGTAAAGTATCTTATGGACCTCACGGTAACACTCCTCAGGACCATGAAGTAACTCGCTTATGTAATAGACGGGTCATTGCACACCCTCTCTCACTGCGATCAGAACAGCACTGACCACATGAGGTGTGGCCGCCATGTCGTGGTATAAAATATACCACCGGCAGATTTCACGGAAAGACTTGACATGCGAACAGCGGCGCGAGCTGACCGAGTGACCGGTCACCTCACGCCGGGCAACGCAGCAATTGACACGGAGATTTTTATGTAGGTTCGGGTCTCGGTGGGGGCCCTAGTCCTGTTGGCACCCTCCGGACGCGAGTCCGCTGGGGAGGAGCTCTCTTGGGGAGAGAGGTCTCCAAGGGAGCATATTGTTTGAGTGTGTTGAAAATGAATTGGAGTCTCCTTACAAATGAGGTACAAGGGGGTATTTATAGGCCCCAAAACACACAAATGACCAATAAGCCCTAGCTATGGCCGTTGGATTGAGGGACGCTGGCGTCATTTCACCGGTCGAAGGGCTTGGATGCTTGACAAGTGTCCTCACTGGTTCCTGAGGGACCCGAGGCCCGGAGGCCTAGGGACCTTCTCCGCACGAAAGGCCGAGACTCTCCGGAGACCCCACGGGACCCAGGGCCCGGAGGGCCCGGGACCCACCGGGGACCTTCTCTGCACGAAGGGTCAAGGGGCTCCAAAAGTTCCCCGGGACCCGCCGGGGACCTTCTCCGCAAGAAGGGCCGAGGGGCTCCGAAAGTTCCCCGGGACCTAGGGCCCGGAGGCCTCAGGACCCGCCGAGGACCATCTCAGCACGAAGGGCCGAGGGGCTCCGAAAGTTCTCTGGGACCCGGGGCCTCGGGTCTAGTTCCCCGGGACCACCGGTGGAAGGGCTTGGATGCTTACAAGTGTCCTCGCTGGTTCCTAAGGGACCCGGACCCGGAGGCCCAGGAACCCGTCGGGGACCTTCTCCGCACGAAAGGCCGAGACTCTCCAGAGACCCCGCGGGACACAAGGCCTAGAGGGCCCGGGACCCATCGGGGACCTTCTCGCACGTAGGGCCGAGGGGCTTGAAAGTTCCTTGGGACCCGGGGCCAGGAGGACCCGGGACCAACCGAGGACCATCTCCGAACGAAGTGCCGAGGGGCTCCGGAAGTTCCCTGGGACCCGAGGCCTTGGGTGTAGTTCCTTGGGACCCAGGGAACGAAGTCCCCCGAGACCCGGGGCACGGAGGCCTAGAGACCCAGCAGGGACCTTCTCCGCAGGGCCGAGGGGCTCCGAAAGTTCCCCGGGACCCGGGGCCCAGAGGCCCCGAGACCTGCCGGGGACCATCTCCGCACGAAGGGCCAAGTTGCTCCAGAAGTTCCCTGGGACCTGGGGCCTCGGGTCTGTTCCTTGGGATCCGGGGCCCGGAGGCCCCGAGACCCACCAGAGACCATCTCCTCACGAAGGGCCGAGGGGCTCCGGAAGTTCGCCGGGACCCGGGGCCTCGGGTCTAGTTCACTGGGACCCGGGGCCCAGAGGGCCTGGCACCCGCCGGGGACCTTCTCCGCACGAAGGGCCGAGGACCTCCGAAAGTTCCCTGGGATCCAGAGGCCCAGGGATCCGCCGGGGACCATCTCCGCACGAAGGGCCAAGGGGCTCCGGAAGTTCCCTGGGACCCGGGGCCTCGGGTCTAGTTCTCGGGGACCCAGAGAACGAAGTCCCCCGAGACCCGGGGTACGGAGGCCAGGGGACCCACTGGGGACCTTCTCCGCACGAAGGGCCGAGGGGCTCCGGAACTTCCCCGGGACCCGGGGCCTGGGACTTGCCAGAGACCTTCTCCACACGAAGGGCCGAGGTGCGCCAAAAGTTCTCCGGGACCCGGGGCCCGGAGGCCTCAGGACCCGCCGGGGACCATCTCCGCACGAAAGGCCGAGGGGCTCCAGAAGTTCCCTGGGATCTGGGGCCTCGGGTCTAGTTTCCCGGGACCCGGGGCACGGAGGGTCCGGGACCCGGGGCACGGAGGGTCTGGGACCCCCAGGGACCTTCTCCGCACGAAAGGCCGAGGGGCTCCGGAAGTTCCCTGGGACCTGGGGCCCAGAGGCCCCGGGACCCGCCGGGGACCATCTTCACACGAAGAAGGGCCGAGGGGCTCCGGAAGTTCCCTGGGACCCGGGGCTTCGAGTCTAGTTCCCTGGGACCCGGGGAATGAAGTCCCGCGAGATCCGGGGCCCAGAGGCCACGGGACCCACTGGGGAACTTCTCCGCGTGAAGGGCCGAGGGGCTCCGGAACTTCCCTGAGATCCGGGGCCCGGGACTCGCCAGGGACCTTCTCCGGACGAAGGGCCAAGGGGCTCCGAATGTTCCCTGGCACCTGGAGCCCAGAGGCCCCAGGACCCACCGGGGACCATCTCCGCACGTAGGGCCGAGGGGCCCCGGAAGTTCTCTGGGACCCGGGGCCTCGGATCTTGTTCCCCGGGACCACCGGCCGAAGGGCTTGGATGCTTGACAAGTGTTCTCGCTGGTTCCAGAGGGACCCGGGGACGGAGGCTCAGGGACGAAGGGTCCAGAGGCCCAGGGACCCGTGGAGGACCTTCTCCGCACGAAAGTCCAAGTCTCTCCAGAGACCCAGCGGGACCCAGGGCCCAGAGGGCCCGAGACCCATCGGAGACCTCCCCTGCACGAAGGGCGGAGGGGCTCTGAAAATTTCCCGGGACCCGAGGCCCGGAGGCCCTGCAACCCACCAGGGACCATCTCCGCACGAAGTGCCATGAGGCTCCGGAACTTCCCTGGGACCCAGGGCCCGTGACTCACCGGGGACCTTCTCTGCACGAACAGCCGAGGGGCTCGGAAAGTTCCCTGGGACCCAGGGCCCGGAGGCCCCAGGACCCGCCGGGGACCATCTCCGCACGAAGGGCCGAGGGGCTCCAGAAGTTCTCCAGGACCTGGGGCCTTGGTTCTAGTTCCCCGGGACCACCGGCTGAAGGGCTTGGATGCTTCACAAGTGTCCTTGCTGGTTCCAGAGGGACCCGGGACCCGGAGGCCCAGGGACCCATTGAGGACCTTCTCCGCACGAAAGGCCGAGACTCTCCGGAGACCTCGCGGGACCCGGGGCCCGGAGGGTCCAGGACCTGCCAGGGACCTTCTGTGCACGAAGGGCCGAGGGGCTCTGGAAGTTCTCAGAGACCCGGGGCCCGAAGACCCCGGGATCCGCCGGGGACCATCTTCGCACGAATGGCCGAGGGGCTCGGGAAGTTCCCCCAGACCCGGGGCCTCGGATCTAGTTCCCTGGGACCTGGGGCCCGTTGGCCTAGGGACACACCAGGGACCTTCTCCGCACGAAGGGCCGAGGGGCTTCGGAACTTTCTCGGGATCCGGGGCCTAGGACTCACCGGGGACCTCCTCCGCACGAAGGCCCGAGGGGCTCCGAAAGTTCCCTGGGACCTAGGGCCCGGAGGCCCCAGGACCTACTGGGGACCATCTCCGCACGAAGGGCTGAGGGGTCTGGAAGTTCCCTGGGACCCGGGCCCTCGGTTCTAATTCCCTGGGACCCAGGGCTCGGAGGGCCCAGGATCCACCGGGGACCTTCTCCGCACAAAGGGCTGAGGGGCTCCGAAAGTTTTCAGGACCTTAGGCCTCGGGTCTAGTTCCCTGGGACCTAGGACCTCCGGGACCCACCGCGGACCCTTTCCGCACGAAGGGCCGAGGGGCTCCGGAAGTCCCCAGGGACCTAGGGTCCGGATGCCTAGGAACCCATCGGGGACCTTCTCCGCAGTCCCGGAGGTCCCAGGACCCGCCGGGGACCATCTCCGCACGAAGGGCCGAGGGGCTCCAGAAGTTCCCCGGGACCCGGGACCCGGGGCCTTGGTCTAGTTCCCTGAGACCCGGGGCCCGGAGGGCCTGAGACCCGCCAGGGACCTTCTCCGCACGAAGGGCCGGGGGGCTCCGGAAGTCCTCCGGGACTCGGGGCCCGGAGGCCTAGGGACCCACCGGGGACTTTCTATGCACGAAGGGGCGGAGGGGCTCCGGAACTTCCCTGGGACCGACCGGGGCCTTCCGGAAGTCCTCCGGGCGAAGGGCGGAGGGGTGGAGGGGCTCCGGAAGTTCTCCGGGACCCGGGGCGCAGAGGCCCAGGGACCCCCACGGGAAGGTTGAGGCGCTCTGGAGACCCCACGGGACCCGCGGCCCAGAGGCCCAGGCACCCGCCGGGACCTTCTCCGCACAAAGGCCCAAGGCGCTCCGGAAGTCCCCCGGCCCCCAGGGCCCAGAGGCCCAGGGACCCACGGGGACCTTCTCCTCACGAAGGCCTGAGGCGCTCCAGAGACCCCACGGGATCCGGTGCCCAGAGGCCCAGAGACCCGCCGGGGATCTTCTCTGCACTAAGGACCGAGGTGCTCCGGAGACCCCAAGGGACCCTGGGTCCGGAGGCCCAGGACCCGCCAGGGACCTCCTCCGCACGAAGGACCGAGGGCGCTTGAGAGCTCACTTCGAAGACTGCCCGGAGGTACGGGATTCCCCCAACACGCCAAATAAAGAAGCAGTTGTTCCCCTATGACCGGGGAAACCAACACCGGCGGACTAGATATGTATGCTTTAACCTCCTGGAATGCTTTCTCAGCTTCATCCGACCAGGCAAAACCATGGTGCTTGCGGAGAGCTTTGAAAAAGGGTAATCCCCTTTCGCCTAGTCGCGATATAAATCGACTTAAAGCCGCCATGCGACCTGCTAGGCACTGGACGTCCTTCATGGTCGAAGGAGACCTCATTTGCTCAATGGCCCTGATTTTCTCGGGATTAACCTCTATTCCTCTAGAACAAATGAGAAAGCCCAACAGTTTACCAGATGAAACCCCGAAAGAACACTTTTCTGGGTTTAATTTATTCCAAATCGGTTTAAATTACAAAAGGTTTCAGTAAGATCATCTAAATGAGTCAAGCTTTTCAAACTTTTTACAACCAAATCGTCTACGTAAGCTTCAAGATTATGCCCCATCTGGGATGAAAAGGTCTTTTGCATCAAGCGCTGGTACGTGGAACCGGCGTTCTTGAGACCAAATGACATTCTGACGTAGTAGTAGGTGCCAAATGGTGTGATGAAGGCAGTCTTCTCTTCATCTTCTTCTGCCATGCTAATTTGATGATATCCTAAGTAAGCATCCAGAAAACTCATCAGTTCGCAACCCGCATTAGAATTGACCAATTGATCAATGCGGGGAAGGGGAAATCATCCTTCGGACAGGCACTGTTTAGGCTGGTGTAATCGACGCACATGCGCCACTTACCATTTGACTTACGGACCATGACTGGATTTGCAAGCCATTCCGGATGTTTGACTTCTCGAATGAACCCAGCTGCTTGGAGCTTGTTTAACTCCACGTGGATAGCTTCTTACCGATCAACAGCAAAGCATCTAAGCTTCTGGTTTATTGGTCGCTGTCTAGGTCATATTGCTAACTTGTGCTCAATTACCTCCCTTGGGACACCGGGCATGTCGGATGGTTTCCACGCAAACACATCTGCATTAGCCCGGAGGAAGGTAATGAGTTCGAGTTCCTATTTGTCGTCCAGGCTTGACCCAATCCGAATTGTTCTAGATGGATCATCTGGGCATAATGGAATCAGTTTTAGCTTTTCCTCTGGTCGAGGGGCAACTTTGATCGTATCCACGCCCGTGGTGGTAATCTTGACATCCCGAAGGGGAAGTTGATCCACGAGCTCCAGTGATAACCGATCGCAAGTCAATGCCACATTGCGGCTACCTCGGACTGAGATTACGCCTTTGGGGCCAGGTAACTTGCTGCACTGATAGGCGTAATGCGTCGCCATCATAAATTTAGCAAGAGTTGGCCTGCCAAAAATCACGTTATAAGCCGAATCACAATCAATTACATTTAAAGTAACTAACTTTGTTCAAAAATTATCTGTTTCACCCAGCGTGACCGGGAGCACCACCTGTCCCATTGACATCATTGAGGGACCAAGAATTATCCCATAAAATGGATGGATTATGGGTTTGATTTTTGAACGAGGGATTTGCATCTCGTCCAATGCCTTGACCAGTAAAAGGTCCAAGGAACTGCCTCCATCGATCAGGACCCTTTCGACTCTTGCATTACTGATTATTGGGGTAATGACCAGAGGTAATCTCAGTGGTTGAGTAAGCCCAACAGGACAATCAGGGCGATCGAATGTCAATGGAGTGTCTGACCAACAGGGGTATTGAGGTTCGCCAAGGGGAGCTTTCTCTTGGTTAACTCCTCGATGAAATGCTTTAAACTGTAGTTTAGAAACAAAAGAGGAGGAACCTCCAAAAATGACATTAACATAATTACGAGGTACCTGGTAGGACATTTCTTCATCCCCGTCAGTGTCTCTAAGACCGCAAGTCTGCTCTTTCGATGGCAAAGTTGGCATCGGCCCAATTCCCTGGTAGAAGTCATCTAGTTGCTTCTACCAGCTCCGGTAATTTTTGAGGTTGTGTCCTGGAGAGTTGTGGATCGGACACCACTTCTTGCCTTCCTGCGAGTTAGTTGGTTTTTCTGGCTGGTCGAAATTGCGACCACCAGAGGCAGTTTTATTTTTAAATGAAAACTTATTACCTTTCGTTGGTGGTGGCGTTTCCGTGATTGCGACCTCCCGGTACTGTCCAGTTTGATTCTTTTCGGTTTTCTTTGACTTCCCGCTCGATGAAGACTCCGGCTTCTTGCCTTCATCCTCTTTTTTCACTTCCTTGAGACCTGGTTGGGGCGGTAAGTTTCCTTTATCGACCATCCTATTCCATTCAACGGCCTCAGCCGCGTCTGAATAGCGATCAGCCATATTAAAGAGATCGGCGATTGATCGAGGGGGGTTGATAAGTAAATCTTCCGTGAATCTCCGATATCGAATAGTGTGCTTAAACGCCCTGATAACAGAGTTATCGGATATGTTTGGGATGGTATTTCTCACCCCGACAAACCTTTTGACAAACTGTCGGAGAGTCTCCGTAGAGGTTTGTCGTAGACGATGAAGATCGTCTTCTTTCCCGGGGTTTTGATAACAATTCTGGAAATTGTTGAGGATGGCATTGCATAACATTTCCCAGTTATATATCGAACCCTCGGGCTGATTGAATAGCCAGGTCCTTGCCGGCCCCTCAAGAACCGTCGGCAAATAGTTGACCATGACGCGATCATCCCCGCCCGCTGCTTGGATAGCGGTAATGTAAATTTGAAGGAACTCCGACGGATTCTGGGTCCCATCAAACCTCTCAATAGCCCCTGGCTTGAACTTATCCGGCCAGACGACCGCACGGAGGCCTGGCGAAAAAGCCTTGCAACCTACATAAGGACTGTGGAGAGTTCTGCGGTTTCCAGCATATCCACGAGCGATTTCGCGCGATGGGGATGCGCCACGTGGTCCCAGACAAGAATGCACAGGAATTCGATCTCGATCACGAGAGCTTCCTACACGCCTGGATTTGTCATGCCAAAGTGATCCGGATGGTAATCGATTACGGCTACCATGACTAGAGTAAGAATACTCCTTTTCATGGGAACGTATCGTAGACCGGGAGGAAGCTGTAGGGGTTGCATCAGATGCAACCTCATCCAGTTTCTCCACCAGGATCCTAGCAAAAGCCGGTTTGTCCGCGTCAGTGAGGGTAGGAGGAAAATTATGCAAGACCTCCGCGATAGATCGAAGTTGGCCATGCGTACTCCTCTTTGGTGCGCCAGGTGTAATCGTCTCTTCATCCGCCGGTAAATGCTCCAGTGGTGAAGAAGGCGTCTGGTCATGCCTGTGACCATGTGGGTGACGGGAGGAACTAGGGGAGGCGTCATAACGAGCCTGCGCATTTTGGAGAGCCTCTAGGGCTGTCCTGGGAGTTTGTTATCTCGTCGCTCGTGGTCTTGATCCTCCTTCTGCTTGCGTTCTTGTTCCTCCCTTTGTCTGTGCTTCTGTTCTTCCCTAGCAATCCGCTGATCGGGATTTTCTTCCGACAAGGCGGCGAATTCTCTGGGGAGCGAAGCTACAAAAGGAGTGAACATCTCTGTTTGCTCCGAGTTGGATTCAAAATCAAAGAGAGAGTGGAGGTTGTCAGGATCAAACCTCCCTGGACTGAGTTCTTGGTCGCTGTCATCCTGGTCCCTGACGGGAACACATGGTGACCGAGACTCGATTTTGCATATGGTGGAATTGACATCAAGTTCCGGACCTGTCTCTTCCACCCCCTGGTCGTTGGACATGACCCGGGTAGGGGAAGATGTGTCCTCTTGACGTCCCTTCGGAATGTCTTCGCAACTGACCTCTTCCATTGGAATGGGGTCGCTAGGTGAAGGCATTTGTATATGGGCATAATCGTCGAGATCGAAGTCGTTCTCGGAATCATATGCCCCAGACATTGCTCACCAAACCACCGGATGAAGGGAAAACACCTTGAGAAAGGCTCTTAACCTTGTGGTCGTGGGTTCGAGCCTCACGGTGGGTACCAGCTGTCGACGATTTGGACTCGGGGTCCTTAGCCGATCTTATGCAAATTTGTGAGTTGTAGGACCTTTCAGGGCGCTCCTCTGGAAAGGTAGGATGAATCAAGTTTATAGAGGCACAAGAGATTTTATACAGGTTCGGACCCTCGATGGTGGGAGTAATAGCCCTACATCCTATTGTGATTTCACTATATGTAATAAGATGTTTTTACAAGAGGGTATAAGAGATGATCACAGGCGATGATCTCTTCTATGTTAGTGTCTACCTAACTTTATCTAAGTCTTCAGGTTTGTTGAACGCCTGGTAGTGCTTGTATGCTTGACTGAATTATCCACTGTTCTTTAGAATGTGTATTGACTACCTTTTTATACTGGACAAAAGGGTGCTAATAGGAAACGGCCTTGGACAGTTGTTAAGATGCAGTTTTGTTAACCGCACTTAACTCCCACGCAGGCTTAACACGTGTAATCAAGGGATAACCGCACATGTTAACCTCCTGGCAGTTGTCTTCATACGTGGAAACATCTTCGTGATTCTCGGGATATGCCTATTCAAAGAGTTAGGCCTTCCCGAATTTTTTTGGTTGCAGATTATCAACGACCCTCTGACCGCGTACTGCCATCAGTTTCTTGATTGCGCACTGTCTGTGACCTCATGATTGCGCAGGGGCTGCGACCATGAAATATCTCTGTGTCCGCGCCCTTTAGGTCATCTGAGACCATAGCGACGGATTTACAGACACACGACCAATCTGATTCTGTCTTAAACCAGACGTGTATTACTTTGAACTAGCTCGGGTGATAATCCTCGTCAGGGTACGACATCAGTGGGTATTCATTTTACACAAGAACTCAGGATGACAAGAGCAATACGCAATGTAATGGAGTGACACTGTTTTCTATTTCGGAGGATGCCAGGGCAGTAAGGGCGCTGAACTCATATTACAGTGTTATTGATGAAATATGGGAGCTCGATTACGGATTATTTAAGATTCCTTTGTTTCGATGCCATTGGGTCAAAATCCCTCGAGGTGTTAAAGTTGACAATTGCAGGTTTACTCTCATTGATCTTGAGAGAGTTGCACACCAAGACGATCCATTCATACTTGCAAAGCAAGCCACACAGGTATTCTACATCGTTGACCCGACCAATCCAATGTTGCACGTTGTCCTCCACAGCAAGAGACGTATTGTTGGGGTCGAAGACGTTGTCGACGAAGAAGAGTATAACTAGTTCGACGAAATACTTCTATTTTTAGAGGACATTCAATCTGTCCCTATCAAAGATATCGACGAAACAACTTACCTGCGAGATGATCATGATGAAGGATTATGGGTTGACAACCATTCATGATTATTTTGTAATTGAAGAAAAAATGCCAGGCAAACAGCCCACAAGTTGTGCATCAAGGGGAGGGACTTATCATTAATACATCAGGCTATCTATTTTTGTTTAGAACTTAATGATAAGCTAGTTCACAGTATTAATATCTCAACTTTAGTTCACAGCAAGAGTTCTAACATTACAGTACACTTATATTCTAAGAACTTCCTCCCTTGAAATTTTTTTTTCCAAAATCCCATCTGTAGCCTTTTGCTTCTTCAACAGGACTAAAAGATCATTTTCCAATGCCCTGCCCACTACAAAAATGAAGCCCTAAAAAAATTGTACTTTTCTAACAGTATTTTTTTCGACCTACCATTAGAAAAGTGCACATACATGGTCTGACGATATTATTGGGTTTTACCGTTAGAAAAAAACATTTGGTCTGATGGTATTTTTTGGTTGTACCGTTAGAAAAGGTACTCACTAATTTAATAAACTTCGCCCGAGAGTTTCCCTCCAGTCGAACCGTTCTAACTCATCTGTGTCTCCTCGAGCGCAAAAAACCCTACCCTCGCTGGCGACCACTTCCTCACTGCCGCACCACCATCGCCACCTGGATTACGGTTCACCACTGTCACCGGGCACTCTTTTCCTCCATCGCCGGCCACCGCTCCATTCTACACCACCTCTCCATCGCCACCACTGTTCGCCGTAAAGTACCCCTGCCCTATCCCTAGTGCGTCGTTCTTTTTCCAGTATCTTCCTAATTTGATCTTTGCGTTTTTTACACTATGCTTTGCTATTTTTCTCCGCTCATCTTTTGGATTTAAACTTGGGTTCGCTATTGTGTAGGATTTAATAAACTCCTCAGGCACTGTTGATTTAAACTAGGGTTTACATAATATGTTTTAGTGATGTAATGAACCTATTTTGAGATTTGAAATTATCTATACAGGAGTATGTGTGATCATTTGTATCGAATTGCCATGTACTGTAGTTTATATGTTGGTAATGTTTAGAAATATCTTCCAACGGTAGTCCATGTATTTACCATTAGAAGAAAGCTTATCTTCTATCAGTAGTTCATGTGTTTACCGATAGAACAAATTGCTGAACTCTTCAACAATTTTTTTGCTTTCTCTTTCCTTTCAGTGTACCAGATTAGACAACAAGGCTCAAGAATGACATGAATCCTCAGGCATATTAGCTCTAACCAACAAATTTGATGTCCTGAATATTTTGTTGAAGGGTTCAACAAAATATTGTTGAAGGGTTCATGACTTCAAAAGGCTTTTCACTCCTTAATTCCAGCTTCCTACTCTTGGCTCTTTTGTTCTTAATAATAGTGTCTAGATAAAATTAGATAGGACTAATAAAAGTTGATATATTTAGCTTTTATTAATGGCATTGTCTACACCAATATAGTAATTTTTATACTCAACTCAGAAAATTTAGGGACCAAAAACTACGATGAATATTCGCAGTTTAAAGTGTATTTAAACCCTGATCAACTTGAGAAACAAAAATGGTGTTTTTTTTTTGCCTTTTAGTACTATTTTCTTTTGACATCCCTTTAGCAACTCTAATTAGTCTCCAATCCTCAACTGAATTATAGAACTCCAAGAAGAATTAATTCCCATATGTTGTCTTCTTCCTATGAAAATGTCTAGATGAAAATGTTCAGAAATATCTTCTAACGGTAGTCCATGTATTTACCGTTAGAAGAAAGCTTATCTGCTATCGATAGTTCATGTGTTTACCGATAGAACAAATTGCTGAAAATAGTGCCTTTTGCTTTGTAATACTATTTTCTTTTGACATCCCTTTAGCAACCCTAATTAGTCTCTAATCCTCAACTGAGTTATAGAACTCGAAGAAGAATTAATTCCCATATGTTGTCTTCTTCCTATGAAAATGTCTATATGAAAATGATACATTTTCTTTTGTATTTGATTTTAAAATTGAGGGACTAAAATGGTGCCCCAAAAAATTCAAGGTTTAAATTGTACTCAATTATGAAGTTGAGAGACAAAAATAGTGCCTTCTGCTTTGTAATACTATTTGCTTTTGACAACCTTTTTAGCAATCCTAATTAGATCTAATCCTCAACTAATTAAGTTATAGAGCTCCCTGAAGAATTAATTCCCATATGTTGTCTTATTCCTATGACAATGTCTAGATCAAAATTACACATTTCCTTCTATTCTCAACTCTAAAATCAAAAGACCAAAATGGTGCTCTCAAAAATTTCAGGATCTAAAGTACACTCAACCCTGAACTTGAGAGACAAAATTGGTGCCTTTTGCTTCATACTACATTTGCTTTTGACAACCTTTTTAGCAACCCTAATTAGTCTATAATCTTCTGTGAAGAATTCCCATATCTTATCTTGTTCCTATGAAGAGGGGGACAAGCAAGGGACAGGCCATGTTTTTTTGCCTTCTCTTTCCATTCAATTTTTGATGGTTTGTTGATGAAATTTTAGGGAAAGCCATGTCGGTGTCTTCCTCGGATGATAGTAGTGGTTTGACGAGGGGCAATGTAACTAATGATGCTGGTTTGTCCCAGCGCAAGAGGATGGGGCGAGGCACGACAACGTTGGGCCGTTTGGCGAAACGCACTGACCTTTCTTGTGAGTTCAACCAGTTTGGAAGGATGATCGGAAAGAATGCTGGGAAGTATGCTGCCTATGTTGCGCTGTTGGCAAAAGAAAGGGTGAAGATCACTGTTCAGAGTTGGAAGGACGTGACGGTGGACGAGAGGGGTAGTTGTGGGTGGAAGTGAAGGTAAAACTAATCGAAATCCCTGAAACTCTTTCATAATCACTTTCCCTTGGCTATCCTAAAGTTTAACTAACTTATGCTTATATGCATTGTTTGAAAACAGGCTAAGTGGAACATCCCCGATGATGGACCTAAGACGGCCTGCTTGAAGGACATGAATGGAACATGGAAAACCTTTAAGTGCTGGCTTGTCAGTACCTTCCTCGCTGCGGGGAAATCTCCTTGCGAGAAGTACCCCTTCATATCGAGGAGGTATGGGAGGAATTCACCAAGCAGAAGGGGACCGACGAGTTCAAGGCCCTTAGCAAGAAGGATAAGGCGATCCAGAAGAAGAACGACCACCCGCACCGGCTTGGATCCTGGGGCTATGTGGGGAAGGAGGAGCAGTGGAGGAAGAAAGACGAGGAAAATGCTCTCGTCGACTCCCCTGAGTTGCTGCTCTCCGAGATACGGGATGCAAGGTGCAAGTGGTGGTGGAGGGGGAGAGAATTCGTGTCATCCATGGGGCATGTGGAGTTCCCAAACCCTAAGGACGCCGAGGTTGTGCAGCGAATGGTAAGTTGGCTAACCTCGTAAACTTTGTGCACACAAGTGTATATATGTATTTGTCTCACAATGTAGCTTTAAATGTAGCAGATCTCTGTCGAGAAAGAGGCAATGCAGAGATTGTTTACCCCGCAGAGGAAGAACGATATCCTCACCCAGGATCTAGGAAATAAGGAGCATCCCGGGTGGACACAGACCGTGGGAGTCATCGTCTCGTGGAAGGCCAGCTTCGCAGATCTAGCTCCACCGAGGAAGAAGGCCCGCTCCTGGAAGGAGAAGGAAGTAGAGCTCTCCGACAAGATACGGGTAGACATACGGGTAGAGGTACAGGCAGAGGTTGAGGCCATGTTTGCACAGATGAGGGAAGAGTTAGGACAGCTGAGACAAATGATGCTATCCAGGAGTGTAGATCCAGCTCATGAGGGCGATGGTACCCCGTGGGGTTGGCTGAGCAGTTGCTCTTCGAGGGCCCTCATGGATCCGGTGGATCTACTTGAGGTATTGTAAGTCTTGAGCTGTGCACTTAAATTGATGTCACTCCCGTTCCGTTAGAATTGTTTCACTAATCTATTTTAATTGTTACAAATTTGCAGAAGCCAGAAAGTTGCAATCTATTGACTCACCTAGGCGACTGGCACGTAGTGGTTGCCCACGAGTTCGTATATCCGTCTGGGGAGGATGTCTAGATCCAGTGCGTACCTCTGGAGTTGGGGTTCGCAAAGGTACAGGTAGACATGGCCCTCCCGATCTACAACGCTTTTCCGTTGCCAATCCCAACAGAGGAAATGCGGACGCTTGCTGAGGTAGTGGGCTCCTAGGTACAGTGGCCCAAAAAATGTGTTATAATACAGCAGGTAAATTCTACACATTTTAGTTTAGAACCTACTTAATACACTCAACTTGCAAAATCTAACATATGTATTCATAAATTGAAGTGACTTGCCAGCGTACTACTTGGGTTCCCACCCCCAGTGCAGGGCATGAGGATCTCCTTCGGACCTCAACACTCCCAAGACAACCTCGACCCCAGCCAGAGGATCCACGCCTCCCAATAAAGCCCCTTCGCTTGCAAAGAAAGCCACCAGCACCCCGCCCTTGCCTTCGAAGGTACACGCTCACTCCCCGGCAAAAGGCAAGGGCAGAGGCAAGGGCAAAGGCAAAGGGGCAAAGGGACAGCCGGATAGGTTCAGGAACAGGTTCCTACTCTTGGAGGAGGCAGCTTTGCGTAAATTGGATCGCACAACCAGAGACCTCAAGAGTGGTACATACACGGGCCCGGCGCAACTTGAACTTCCTAGTTCCCTTCAGGCCTGGGCAGTTCCATTGTGAGCCCGGGAGCATATCTATGGCGCACGAGGATCTGTTCGATGTCTTTAACTGGTGGGAGCTTGATATGTCCATCATACGGACTAGAGTCTTGTGAGTTTGCTGATCCTATATATTGCTATAGTTCATTTAAACTGTAGTAAATTTCTGTGCAGCACTAATGTCGTCCTTTGCATGCAGGTGCATGTACAAGCTAGTGTCGACGAGGGCGTGTGACAAGGTGGGTTTCCTCAACCCAGAGAAAATAAGCCTCACGATGCTAGAGAAGGACACAACACACGCGGAGCAGTACATATCAAGGACGCTGATGGTGTAGCGGGACATGGAGTTCATTTTAGTGCCGTACCACCAAAGGTTAGTGCATTTCCTACTAATTTAACTCAAACTTGTATGTTACACCTGAGATATATTTTAAGCTAGCGGTTCTCTTTTATGTACAATGTAGGGGCTATTGGGTCCTCCTCGTAATCTGTCCATGGAGGAATGAGGTGTACTACCTGAATTCGATGCGCAACAGGTTACCAAACGAATATGTGATCAAGGGGAATATGGACGCGTAAGTAACATGTTTGATTTAAATTTTGACCTCACTAGCTAATGATAACATGTTAACTGGTAATGCTAACTGAAATGCAGGGCTTTCAAAAATTATGTGTCTACTGGAGGGAGGCATGACGCACCGGCGGGCTCCCGAATTTCTTGGAAAGAATATGAGGTAATTAGTAAGGATCGAACTACTCACGAATCTTTTAGTTTATGGAAAGAATAGCTAACATGTCTTCGCATATGCAATTATCTCAGTGCCATCAGCAGCCAGCCTCGTGGGAATGTGGGTTTTATGTGCTGCAGTACATGTATGACCT
The DNA here is from genome assembly GCA_019359835.1 of Pharus latifolius. Lineage (NCBI taxonomy): Eukaryota > Viridiplantae > Streptophyta > Magnoliopsida > Poales > Poaceae > Pharus > Pharus latifolius. The sequence goes on from CM033323.1 coordinate 71,448,083, forward strand.
AGTTAGGACAAAATTTGCCCAATTCCCTCAGGTAAGCATTTTAGCTAACTCAAATTTGAAAATTGGATATCACGTTCAAAACTAGGAAGTTAATTACTGAGTATTCACATCTGCTTGCAAACTGCCATGTCCAAAGACAAATACTATAATGCAAAGATATGCTGCGACAAATTTGGGCTCAATATGTGATGGACAAAGTGGTGCGCAACCAACTGCCATGACTAGCTTAGCTCACTTGTTGTAATGTTTCTTTTTTCATCTACTCTCTATGAATAGAGGTTTTTGGTATTTGTATTGGTTAGTATGTGAATAAATTAAATGTGTGAATAAATGTGAATAACTGTCCAATGTGTTAATCTGTTTAATGTATATTTGTGAATGTACCTTTTTTTGTATCTCTACTGTATTGTGCATCCAAGCTTTCTCTAACGGCTAAATAACAAAGAAAGTTAGAAGACAACAACATTTTCTAACAGTTCACTACAACTATCCGATAGAAAAAAATACTATCTTCGAACGGTAACTAGTACTGCACCGTTAGAAAATAACTAGTACTGCACCATTAGAAAATTGTAAGTTTTTCTAACGGTATACTCCTAAACAACCGTTAGAATACTGTGTTATTTTCTAACGGTGCAGTACTAGTTACCGTTAGAACAATTGTGATATTGTTAGAACAATTGTGTTATGTTCTAACGGTTAACATGGAAGATTCATTAGAATATAGTAATATCTTCTAACGGTTAACTAATATTGATTGTGATATCTTCTAATAGTTTAATGTTCCGAATCGTTAGAAAATAGTGAATTGTTCTAACGGATAGTACTAGTTAACCGTTAGACTATGTTAGGTTTTTCTAACTGTTTTCTCAGAAAAACCGTTAGAACATTGCACTTATTCTAACGGTTATTTACCATTAGAATAGTCTAATCTTGTTCTATCGTGTCTATCACTAATGGTATGAAAACCGTTAGTAGAGGTGTGTTTTGAACCGTTAGAAGAAAGCCTTTTTGTGCTAGTGTTTACTCCTAAATATGGGCCCACTCTTTTTTTATTTGGAGAGTTCACCACTGTTCAAAACTACACCCAACCATCCAAGCATCACACTTGCAGCTCCATCTCTAAGGTTATCTCTAATGCAAAAACATTAAGGAGAGAGAGTGTCACGTGTGCGAAGAGTCTCTCAAAGAGTCAATCACTCCAATGGATCAACTCTTAAAAGAGAAATAGTGTGTTACATCATCAAATACAACACCGAACTTTTATTTAAATTTCTTTCATTCAAAAAACAACCGACAAAATCCATGCAGGTTGGTAGGTGGGCCAAACAAGCCCTAGATCCATTTGTTATGCATTGTGTGTACTATGTACATGGTGAACACGGAAGGTGAGGGATTTTGTGGGGCCCACCATTCTTACCTCGCTGAATGACTCGATTTTTAAAAAAAATTGGCGCAGAGGCATGATAGGTGTGCCAAAACAACACTAGAACCACCTATTAGCATCTTGGGTGCAGGTACATGGGGTAGATGCGGAAGGCAAGGTATGGGCTCACTGTTTTGTGGGGCCCACTATTCTTGCCTCCCCGAATGGCATGAATGCCAACCTTGCAGTTGACACGTTGGTCCTGCTCAGTTTAGCCCCACCTTTCAGTGAGTGTGTGGGAGGATGTGCGAGTTTCGTTCGATGAGACATGGTGGGCCGCACAAAATGTGTGACTAGGAGCGTGCTTGTGGGGCCCACAAAAGTGCCATGTGTGTTCATTACCTGGCCACATGTCTCCACCTGGTTTGCATGCTTGTGACAGTCGAGTTGGCATCTTAGTTGGCTTCTGTGCACCGCCTTAGGCACTTGTGCTAGAGATAGCCTACACACCTCCATGCGTGTGCGGTCCATTGCTGTTGCAGCTCTCGGAGCGCCGGTGATAAAGTTACTCTAAGTGAAGTTACATGCTTGGAAGTAGGACGGTCAAAATAGTTCGAGTTCACAATCTATTTGAGCTCAGCTCAAATCTAGATTCAGCTCGAGCTCGATTTGAGCCCAATTTGAACCAAAATAGAGTTTGATATTGAGTTTGAACCCTAATTCAAGCCAAACTCAAGCTTAGTCGAGATCGGTTCGAATAGACTCAAATATACATGTAAAAGTCAAATTAAAATCAAATCGAGTTTAAATCGAGCCGAGCTTTAGCTCATTTGAATATTATCAAGTTCATTCGATTCGAATTCGAGCATGACTTCGAACTCGAATCATAATTTCAACGAGCTCAAACTTGAATCGAACTTCATTCTTTTTAATTTTAATTGATGTCAAACTTTTTTGAGCCGAACTCGAATATCTTTGAGTTTTGTTTGAACCAAATTTGAGCTTGACTTCGAGCTCGAACCTTAAATTGATCGAACTCAAACTCGAGCTGAACTTGATTCAAACTCGAATCCATCCTGACTAGATTTTCTTGAGTTTGACTCGTTTATATCCCTACTTGGAAGCTGCCTTGAGCCCTGGCCTGCATGCAAAAAATTAAGCAAAAGTTTTCCTTGGGAAAATTTGTGTTATAATATTATAAAAATTTTGAGATTAGCTACATGGTATTTGTGTTTTATTGATATGTGAGTCATAGATCTATATATCAGGTTTACATCTAGTATCATATAGTAAAATTTTAGTTTTACAGTATGCACCATCTAATTTGCATGTAGTTTTTAGAAATACCAGTAGACTCCTTTTTGAATTGAGATCATGTTGGGGGTTACAATTTTCAGCAGTAGCCTGTAGGGAGGATAGTTGATTCGTTGACACTGCCATTCCTGAATCCAAATTAAGGATTATTGTTTCTATGTCTATGTTAGATGAAATCATCGATCAATAGCTAACAACTACTCCTACATTACTTTCTGTTTAAAATAAAAAAAGATTCCATATGAACCACTTCTACTTCCGTTCTAAAAACCTCTACTTAAAAAAAAATCTAAATATTGGAGTTTAAATAATTTGTACTTTGAAATTGACAAATTATACCCTGTACTTCAAAAGCAAATACAAATTTCTTCTTGCAAGCAATGTCATGGGTGATTTTTTCATGTTAGTATGATAAGTCAGAAGTCACTGACACGTGGAATCTACATAACAAACCACCCATCAGATTGTATTAGGATCGAATTTACACTGATTTTTAAAATTTGAATGTAATTTATCTAGTTTCAAAGTAAAAGATATAATTTGAATTTTTTTATACATAGAGGGATGATATAGAATTTTTCCTTTAAAATATGAAGTTGCTGATGTTGTTCCGGAGTTTGCAATGATGCATGGGTTTGTATTGTAATACACATGATCAATAGTATCCTCTGCCGTATAGTTAAAATTAATGGCACCCGCTAGCATCACGTCTTAGTCCGGGAGATCATATTGGCTGCTGAAGAATCTGCACATGTTATGGGCTCCAGAACACAACTTGCTTCTTTCTCTTTCATCCAAAAAAATTTAATTACTACATAATACTATATTCTCTAACCTATCCTAAGTTGATATCTATAATGAACAAGTATTTCTATTATGTAGTTAATTATTAATTATATAATTAGCAAAAAATTAGCAAAAATATGATCGGATTTCATTGAAATTAACTTTGTTTTGAAGAATTTCATCGGATCTACAATTTTTATAATTTCATCAACTCAAAATTACAATTAAATTTCATGATAATTGAGTTGAAAAAAAGGATGTGTGTGGGGGAGATTGGAAACAGAGAGAGAGAGAGAGAGTGGTTAAAGTAGGACTAGTTGAATAAGTGAGGGGACCCAGCCAAAACAGTTAGTTAGAGTGTGGCTTTGAGTCGCGATTGGTTGGAGTTGGCTTGTCTCAATTTCGAGTCATGTGGTGGGTTAAAATTGAAAAAAAAAGGTATGTATGAATTATTTTTGAAATTTTTTTTACTGTGAATTATTTTTAAAAATTCCTTATTTCTACAAATGTTTGAACTTTGCACCAAGTCAAACATGCAAAAACAGTTACCAATTCTTTAACAATTTTGATGAAAAATGTCTTGTTACTTTTAATCAACTAAAAATACATTAACTATAGCTCCCATCATACAACCTCCAAATTAGAATGAACTTTTTGAATTGATGTGTGATGCTAGTGATTATGCAATTGGCACTGTTCTAGAGCAAAGAACAAATAAAGTTTTACATACTACATACTATGTAAGCAAAATTTTGGATGATGCTCAAAGTAAATACACTACAACTGAAAAAGAATTGCTTATTGTAGTATATGCTCTAGATAAATTTTGTCCATATTTGATTAGTTCAAAAATTATTGTGTATACTGATCATGCTGCTCTTAAGTATCTTTTGTCCAAGACAGAAACGAAGCCAGGGCTCGCACGATAGATCCTACTGCTATAGGAATTTGATTTGAAAATCAAAGATAAGAAAGGTGCTAAGGACGTCATCGCCGATTATCTTTCACGACTCCTCACCGGGACCGCCGATGTTCACATCAATGATGCATTATCCGACGAGCACCTTTACTTGATTCAACAAGAACTATGGTATGTTGATTATGCAAATTATTTATTTAACCATGAACTTCCTCCAGGGTTGACACATAGACAACGCAAGTGCTTCTTCCACGGCATCCAACGCTACTACTGGGATGATCGGAACCTTTTCAAAAAGGGAGTTGACAACATTTTTTGACGATGCGTGCCCGACCACGAGATCCAAAGTGTTCTGGAACATTGTCATTCATCTCCATGTGACAGATACGCTAGAGCTTCAAAAACAAAGGCAAAGGTATTTCAATCAGGTTTGTTGTGGCCTTCTTTATTTAAAGATGCTTAAAACTTTGTGTAAAAATACGATCCTTGGCAACATTATGGAAATTTGAGTAAAAGACATGAAATTCCTTTAACAAACATTCTTGAAATTGAACTTTTTAATGTATGAGGAGTAAATTATATGGAACTTTTTCCACCTTCTATGGGCAACTCCTACATCTTAGTTACGGTTGATTATGTTTTAAAGTGAGTAGAGGCTGTTGCCACACCAACAAATGAATCAAAACATGTGATTAAACTTTTCAAAACAATAATCTTTCCCCAATTTGGTGTACCGCGAGCAGTAGTTAGTGATGGCGGTGCGCATTTCACTAATTACCAATTTTAGAAATTGTTGATGAAATATGGGGTTATTCATAAAATTTCTCTCGTATATCACCCTCAAACAAGTGGACAGATTGAAGTCTCAAACAGAGAAATGAAAACGATCTTGCAGAAGGTGGTGGCACCGTCATGTACGGATTGGGCGCTCAAACTTTGTGATGTTCTTTGGGCATATCGCACTGCATTCAAAACTCCACTAGGTATGATGTCTTACAAAATTGTATTTGGTAAAAAATGCCATTTTCCTATTGAATTGTCACACAAGGCGTTATGGGCGTTAAAAGAACTAAATTGGAACTTCGACAAAGCGGGGCAAAGGTGAATCCTCGAATTGCATGAACTAGAAGAGTTTTGGAATAACTCCTATGAAAGTGTCTTAATTTACAAAGATAACACGAAGAAGTGGCACGACAAATGGATCCTCAACCATGAGTTTAAACCAGGTGATTTGATTTTATTATCCAATACGTGGTTGAAATTGTTTCCAGGAAAATTAAAATCGCGATGGACTGGGCCTTACATGATAGAAAAAGTCTTGCTGTATGGTGCCGTAGAGCTTCGAGCGCAAGACGGCACCACTTTTAAGGTAAACATGCATTACATCAAGTTATGCAATGAGGGAAACCAGGTAAGTATGCTAAAGTTGGTCGATTTTTTTAATTCTATATATTTCTGGACGGTCGAGAATGTTCTGTCGAGTGGGATGTTAAACCAGCGCTAGCCAAGAGATAACCCGGTATACTAACACATAGTTTTCTCTTTTATTAACACAGCGGCGCAAGAATTACTCAATTCTGACGTCGTTTGACCACCCAAACCATATTTTTCATAAACTTGGGTAGAAACTTTTGAAAAAAACCAAAAAATTAAAAATTTTCCAAAACTAACCGAGTCGAGCACAACCGGTGCTGGGCTCAGTTTGATCAATTTTAAAAATTTTTTCTTTTTTTTTAACAGAGCCGAGCACGACCAATGGGATGACCCATGCCATGGTCGAGCACGACCCGTGCTTGTGGTCATGCCGGGCTCGGTTCGACCAACTGCTCGAAATCAATTTTCCAACAGAGCCGAGCACGACCCGTGGCATGACCCATGTCCTGGGCCGAGCACGACCTGTGCCCGTGGTCGTGCTGGGCTCGGTTTCCTCTTTGTTTTCGAAGTTTTATGCTGAAACTTATATTTTCAAACCTTTTTCTTCTACCATACATAACTTCTACCTACCAGCATATATAAAGCCACCCATCTTCTCTAACTCCCCCAAACAGCCATATCTCCATTATTGAGCTCCCAAACTCCTCAAAACCACCACAAACTAAGCCCTAGATCTCTTCATCCAACCGTCAAAACTTCGATTTGATTGCGGATTCCGACTCCTCGCACCTGAAGTTTCTATGCCAATGACGATGCCCCGACGCAACATCAAGAAGATCATGAAGCGCCAAAGAGGTATGTCTCCACAAACCTTCTTCGATCCTAATTTTCCACACATCTATTTTACTAATCCTAATCATCTTACTCATTTTATGCATTTGAAAAAGACACCCTTATGGCCAACTAGATTTTTAGATATTTATACCATTTAGTCTCTACGAATAGAAGATGATGTGCTCCACCTAATTCATAATGTGGGTTGGGATACGTTTGTAGGGGTACCAGTTCCGACTTTTCGAGAAGTCGTTTGGGAGATTCTAGCCTCCTTTGAACAAAATACCCTACGTGTACCTCCCGGCCAAATAGAAGGCATGAGATTTAGGTTTGCAAATAAGGACTATGATTTTCAATAAATGAATTTGCAAATCTTTTAGGGTTAAAACCCGGGGGCACTTTTCATGGTTCTCTAGTTTGCACCCACGGAAAAATTTGGAATGCTATAACTGAGGTAGGGCAACACCTTTTTCAACCCGGTAAATGAAAAGTTACCACATTTTGCAATCCCACCTTTCCCTATTTGTAGCGTCTCATGGCTGGGACAATTTTGGGTCGCGATAGTAATCAGGAAAAAGTTTTAGAAACCGAGGTCGAATTTCTTTGGGCTATGTTAGGCAAAATTCATCTGTCATCAGCTGCCTATTTAGCTCGTCGCCTTGAACTTATCGGCAAGGATTTAGCAAAACCACACCCATAGTCTTAGGTGGCTTAATTACTCATATAGTAATCTTTGTAGGGTTTAGTGCTAATGATTATTGGGAAGTTTTGCCTGCAGCCACCCTTGACCTACCTTCACTGCTCACAATGGGGCTTTGTAAGAGGGAAGCAGATTCATTCCATTGGTTTATTAATGGACTTCCCTCCATCCTTTTGCCTGATATTTCTTGGACAAGCTTATCTAATGAGCGAAACCAGAAATTGCTCCCGTCTAGCTCATCTGGTCCTAGTTCCTCACACGCCGCTAAGTCTGACCATCAGGCAGCGCATGATTTTGCCACTCTGAATGCTTCCATAGAGTCCCTGTACACTAGTTTCTCCGACTTTAGGTCGGAATTTGCAGATTATAGGGCTACGATGGATTTCGGGATGGACCACCTCACCGGCCACGTGGGTTGCCTCTACGACTATCATGTAAATGCAAGCCACATTCTCCCAGATAGCACATATCCAGATGCGCGTACAAACCACGGGGACCATCTTCACACCCACGGCCTTCCTCCACAACCCTATCCACCAACTACCTATCCATATACCATCATCTACCATATTTCCAACGACCACCTCCACCACCCTCTGATGATTGATCTTCAAGGTATGCGAGTTTTTGTTTTTACTTTTCTTTTCTTTTTCGTTTCTTTTTGTTTTTCTTTTCAAGTTTTTACTTGCGACGCCTTGAACTGAACCATTGGAGCTACGTGGACCACAACACCCTCTTTCACCACAGCATCTTCAACAACGTCCACATCATCGTTGCCACTACCGCAACCAATAATCTGTATCTCTCTCCAAACGTTGAGGACAATGTCTGATTTAGCTTGGGGGTAGTCACTTTACTGTTTTCTTAGTCTCTTCAGCGAATCATCATTCCACCATCTTGCCATCATAAACTGAAAAATAAAAAAATATATCAACTTGGAACGCCTAGTTTTGAAGATGATCTTTAATCAATTAGATGACTATTCTATCACATCTTTGCATATGACCATTGAACTTAGCTCTCTTAAAAATTTTAAATGCCTATGTTCAGTTTTTATCTTAAATTAACCATTAAAGTTTGAATTTGTCTTTTAGATCATTATTGACTTCCTCCAAATCAAAGGTTTCCAATAAACTATTATCTAAAATTAACTCTCTTTTGTCACTTTTTATGCTTAGATTGCTAATTGCCCTTCTCTTTAAAATAAAATAAAAATGTGTAATAGTAAAGTATAATCGACCCACTGGGGGGTGGCGGTGATGAATCGTCGACCAGGTGGGGAAAGAAAGATTTACTTAAGTTATGCACACAAAAAAAATTCTTTGTTATAATAAAATGGTTGCTTAAGATGCGGCTTTGTCTAATCTCTTGTAATGTATATGCAACCCACTGGGGGGAGGCAGTGATGAATCGTCGACCAACTGGTGAGGGGAAGGCATATGAAACAATGAGATTGCTTACAGGGGCTTGGGAAACCGACAAAACTACCTATCTATAAGTGCACTTAAGTAAGCGTCTTCAGCTGTGTCTCCTCTAGCCGCGATGGAATGATCCAGTTCAAAACATTCTGGCCAAGAGCACGAAAAAGTTGAAGAAGAAAATAAATAAAGAATAAATAAAAAATTAGTAATAAAAGTGTTTAAATTTCTTTCTAAAAAGGGCAATATAGCAACTTTGTATAAATTGTAACATAACGATTGTTTTCTTTAGCTATTGTTTGTTCTAAACCCTATATGAAAGAAGTTGTCAAGATGATTTAATCGATTAAGCTCTCTCTTTTCTAAGGTTGAGATTTGTTAAGCTGAATATTTGCATTTGGAGAGTTTAAATTGATTAGATCAATTGTTTTATATGCATAGATGTGATATGAATTGCCGGAAGTTGTTTATTGAAAATTTGATTAACCAAGGCATTCCAATTTTTGGAAAATCCATTCATATTCTTTGTTTGAGGACAAGCAAAATGATACCTTGGGGAAATTTGATAAGTACTAAATTGGTAGTACTTTTACCCTAAGTTTGCTATTAAAAACGTGCAAAAATATGCTAAAAACTCCTTTGATGTGATATTTTATGCATATTTTTATATTATTTTTACAATTCACTTTCACGATTGTATTTGCCATGTTACAGGGATCAAACCTATCAAATTTGAGGAAATTTTGACTTTGTTTGGGCCAATTCGACAAAAGATACCAAAACTGGACAAATGGTCAAATATTCCACTATCTAAATAACTTGGTTGAACACACTTAAGCGAGAAGGAACCATAATCGAACACACTTAGGTGAGAAGGAACTATATTCAAACACACCTGGGCGAACAATAGCTTTGATCAAACACGAAGACATCTGCTTGAACAAAGTCTTGATCGAACACGAAGACATTTGGTCGAAAAGAGCCTAGATCGAGTACGAACACGATTAGTCAAAAAGAGTCCCGATCGAACACGATTATCGCTTAGTCGGTTATTTGGCCAAGCGGAGCACGATCAAGGGCATGACCCGTGCTGGGCCTGGAGAACGACTCGTGCCACAAGTCGTGCTCGGCTCGGTTTCTAGAGGCATTATTGGTCGAAACTGGTCGGATTTGACTCGGATTTGTCTGTTCTCATGTCGTTTGAAGTTGGATTTCATCGTCTGCGTGTCAAAGAGTTATATTTGGGCATGTTAACCTATTGTATCGTAAATAGAGAAGATTTTGGGTCAATTCTTATGCTATTTTTTAGGGTTTTGTTTACTTTAGTTTAGTTTACTTTGGTAGAGCCCCCTTCTCTATTTTTCTTGCGTTTGTAAGCCAGGAAGGACGACAAACTTAATTTTCATGCAATCAAGTAAGTTTTCATTTATTTCTTATTATTCTAGTATTTTTATGAATTTTTTGCGAGTGGTTCACTTCTAGGATTAGGGATGACCTAATCCGGAAGGAGTGATTATTCCTCGGTCTCAATCTCAAGTTTTGCAGTTATTTCCTGATGTTTTCTTCCTCAAAACCCTAAATTCTCGTTTTGGCTATAGATGTAATAGTTGAGTCTTAGCAAGAATTTAGGAGAGTTCTTGAGTCCTTAGCGCTTTAACGCGGGATCCTGAATAGGAAAGAGGCTCTCGCCAAACTTAACAGTGAAGCGATCCTCTGACTGTTGTACTATTGACTATACTAGCAACTTAATCTATCTTGAAAAACAATTGAAATTAACTTGCAATTCTCAGATCTTGGATAGAATTACACTGGATGGTTATGGAACTCCCGAAACCCTAGGTTTTATTTCCTACTTTATAAACCCTAGATTTCATACTTGCTCTTTACTGCTTTAAACCCTAGATTGATAGTTTTATTAGTAGATTTAGTTGTAGAAAAACAAACCTCCAATTCATTCAGACTTAATCAGTGATCCATTAACCTAAAAAAGATGAATATGATTGTTCCTCATGGAATTCGACCCTCAAGTGCTCAACGTTCAACTGTTTTCTTGCGGTTATTACACACATCCGCCGCGCGGTGCGATCAGGATCTTCAGCGGGAAGACTGCTGAATTGATTTGCTAGACCAAATTCAAAAGTGCAGGTTTTATTTCAAAGTTATTTGATTCAACTGGTGGTCTAAGAATAGCTGATTGCAACCCCATCGTAAGTGGGATTGCATAATCCTTGAGTTTCTTTTGGTCCTCCATTGTTGGTTGTTCTTTGATTTCTTCAAAAGTTTGTTGCAAATTTTCCTCCAATCTTACCTGCCTTGCCTCGTACCGAAGTCGACGTGTGGTTTTGATAGGCTTATCCGAGCTGTCCAGATTTGCGCTACTTCCTTGAAAGGTTAGTGGTGCACAAAAAGAAGAAAAAGAAAAATAGAAGCAAGATTGAGAAGTGAGATTGACTTATATCAGTGAAAATTAATCTAAAAAGATGAATTACCGTTGTTCCCTAGCAACGGCGCCAAAAACTTGATCGCACGCGGTGGGGTGCACACGATTGTGAAGTAATAACCACAAGCGAACGGTTGAATGTTGAGAACTTGAGGGTCGAATTCCATGAGGAACAAGTGTATTTGTCTTTTAGGGTAATGAATCACTGATTAAGTTTGAATGAATTGGGGGTTTGTTTTTCTACAATTAAATCTACTACCAAAGCTATCAATCTAGGGTTTAAAGCAGTAAATAGAAAGTATGAAATCTAGGGGTTAAAAAGTGAGAAGGAAAACCTAGCATTTCGGGAATTCCATAACCATCAGGAGTAATTCTATTCAAGGTCTGAGAATTTCAAGTTAATTTCAATTATTTTTCAAGACAGATTAAGTTGCCAGTATGGTCGCTGATACAACGGTCAGAGGATAGCTTTACTATCCTAAATTCTTGCTGAGGCTCAATTGTTACGTCTGTTGCCGAAACGAGAGTTTAGGGTTTAGAGGAAGAAAACATAAGGAAATAATTGCAAAACTTAAGATCGAGACCAAGGAAAAATTGCGTCTTCTAGATTAGGTCATCCCTAACCCTAAAAATGAATTACTTGCAAAAATCCATAATAATGCAAAAATAATAATAAATAAAAGAAAACTTACTTGATTTCTTGAAAATTAAGTCTGACATCCTTGTCGGCTTACAAATGCAGGAAAACACTAGTACAGAAATGCAGTCTACTAACCCCTATCTTTTATCGGTTATTAGCGAAACAGCACAAAACCGATAGAAAATGTGCCTCGCGGTCATAAAAGCCCGACGGATATATTTTCCCTATCGGTTTCTAAGAAACTTACCGATAGAATAAATAGTATGATTTACTCTAGCGGTGATGAACATATTTGCCGTTAGAAGAGATGCATAAGTACTGACGGAAGAATGTTATGCGCCGATAGGACTGGTCGACTTTAACAACTAGACTTATTCTATCGCTACTGTATGAATATACCGACAGAGTATATTAAAAATTCCTATCGGCAATATGTAGTTCGCCGATAGAATAGTTGACCTTCTACAAATATTTTTATTCTATCAGTAATGGATTCTTTTACCGTTAGAATATATAGAAAATTGCTTAGAACTGTTCGTCTTCAAATAGTTTTATTCTATCGGTAATGAATGTTTATACCGGTAGAATATTGCAAAAAATATCTTAGAACTGTTGGCCTTCTACAACTAGTAATATTCTATCGGTAATGTACGTACACACCAATAGAGTATGTACAAAAATTGCTATCGGTAATATTTATTGTGCCGATAGAACCATTCGGCTTCTACAGATGTTTTTATTACTAACGGTATTCTGTTTTCGTACCGATAGAAAATATATAATTGTATAAATACACGGGTATGTCTCTTTCATTCTCACAGTTCATCTGGGGCTCGTAGTCCTAACCCGTAAGCTCCATGGACGGCCGGCGCACCTCTACAGGGGACTGCTGCACCTCCGCACCTCCATCGACGCCCTCTAGACGTCGGCATCCCAAGGAAGGTACGTAAAATTTCTGCAATATTGTTAGATTATTCTAATCCGATTATGGCAATAATTCTGCTTTTTTTGTATCCTTCATTTTGATGTGTCTTCTTTTCAATATGATTATGATCTGTTCAGGTCCTTGGATGATGCTCGTGAGGGACAACATATTTCACGGTTCTTCATCGCAGTACGCTGCCTACGTTGGCTTGTTGGCGAAAGAAATGGTGAAGATCACCGTTGAGAGCTGGAAGGACGTGAAGGGCGAGATCTTGGTTGGCTCAGTCGAGAAGATGCTTAAGCCCAGCGTGTTTCTCAAATCAGGACCTATAGAAAGCATCTTACATTTTTTTGCATGCACCAGCTTGTGGCTAGATACTTACCTGCTTGGAGAAGAAGAATTGTTGTTATTTGCACAGCCATTCTACACCATCACTACACAGAACAACATCTTGGAAGGTAGGTTCTTTTTGTTAATGGAGTTGAGTTGAGTTGAGTTGAGTTGATCGAGTTTGAGTCCGAGGAAATCACCAATACGTACAAATGTATGTTGACGGCAGTTCCAGCTCCTCGGGCGTCTTTGAACTAAACTCCTATAGTTAAGTCCAATGTGGTTCAGACATTTGCTGTTTTGGATGAATGGATTTGTGATGTATCAGGTCTAACTTGTAGTCGGTAGTTGCATTGTGGCAACCTGCAAAGGTTCCCTTTTATGTAAAATGCATGTATGGGCCACTGGGTCCTCGTCGTGATCTGTTGTTAATTTCAGACGTGGCTTTTGTAATATACATCGAATGTGTGAATTGTTGTATTTGTATATTGTTGTATATTTGTGTATCATGTATTGCTAATTGGGACATGAACTTGAATGTGCAGGGAGCATTTGTGTATTTAATTGTATTGGTAGGTAGGTATGTATTTGTACTGCTGTTTCAGACATGCACTTCAATTTGTGAACTGGCATGTGTATGTTTGTACCTGAATTTGTATTGGTGAACTGGCATGTGTATGTTTGTACCTGAATTTGTGAACTGGCATCTGTAATTTCTTTGGCAAGATGAAGTCCCAACTACCTACGAAAAGTATTTTTGTGTCTCCTAGTTAATCCACAAATTAGCATTTCTTGAAATATATTGCTTTATCTTCTAGTTAAGATCCGTTTGATGTAAGATCTGTTTGATGTTACATTGATATGATTCCTTGAATGTGAGAAATGGCATGTGCATGTTTGTCCCAGTTTGGTACCAGTATCTCCTCTAACGGTAAGTACACATATTTACCGATAGGAAAACACATCTATTTGTTCAGTCATGCATATTCTAACGGTAAATACACATATTTACCGATAGGAAGCACATATATTTGTTCAGTCATGCATATTCTAACGGTAAATATGTGTATTTACCGATAGAAAAAGACATATATTTGCTCAGTCATGCATAGTCTAACGATAAATGCACATATTTACCGATAGAAAAACTAATGCTCGAGTGTCATGCATCATCTAACGGTAAGTACACATATATACCGATAGAAAAACTCATGTGCGTGCTGTGTCATGCATGATCTAACGGTAAGTACACATATTTACCGATAGGAAAACACATATATTTGCTCAGTAATGTATATTCTCTAACGGTATGTGTGTGTTTTTACCGATAGAATATGTGAGCGGCAAATTACCTAAGTTAGTCTGACGGTTATTTCATGTATTTACCGTTAGAAAAATGTCCATTATAAGGAAAACCCCACTCGACCATTGCTGAGCTGCTCTTCAATTTGTTCTGTTGCACTCTGTGTCCCTCTGTTTGTGACGAAAGTTCCAGCTACACTGCTAGGGTGATCAGCGCAGGCTGGAGGGAAGTTGATTGCGCCCCTCTCTTTAAGGTACGCTTAATCGTCGACACTTATCTCTCTCTCCCTCTAGATCTCCCTTCCTCTCTACTTGCAAGCTAGCTGTATTGTGTAGTTCCAAGTTTGTAGCTCTAAGCTTGGGAGCTTGGTAGCTGGAAATGCGTCATGTTTTAGGAGCTAACTAGCTTGTATTGTGTAGTTAGCTAGGTTAATTAGTGTTAATTTCGTCAGGCTAGGGTTCAACACATGTATCTGTTGTAAGAGGCTGTACATGTACATATACATAACTTAATCGGGCAGGTTTCATGCATGGCTTACTCGTTAAATTTTGTTAATTGTAGATGGACAGGAAATATTGGATGTATGGAATAAAACGTACTACTCTTGAATATTTGGATGGTGTGAATGCGTTTATTAAATTTGCTGAGCAACAAAAGGAGAGGAAGGGAGAGAAAAATATCCTCTGTCCTTGTACAGATTGTATGAACTTGAAGAGGTTTAGCAACTCTGATCAAATTAAGAGTCATTCGATTCGTCGTGGTTTTAACGCGCGATACACCCGTTGGATATGGCATGGTGAAGATCTTGAGGAAACAAGCACCACTACTACCAATCAGCACAACTCAGATGTGGATTGCAATAATATCGATGATCATCCCAATTTTGGTAATGTTCATTCCGATGTGCACGTAGATGATGATGATGACAATCTAGATGAGATGTTACGTGATGTAGAGGAAGATTACAACGAAAATGACTTCTGTGAATTTGAGAAACTGATTGCTGACTCTGAGAAGCCTCTGTTCCTTGGATGTGCAACATTTACAAAACTGTCTTCTGTGCTGAGATTATATAACTTGAAGGCAGGAAACGGTTGGAGTGATAAGAGTTTCACGACACTATTAGATCTTCTAGCGGACATGCTTCCAGAGGGAAATGAGTTGCCAAGATCTACTTACCAAGCCAAAAAACTGTTGTGTCCGTTGGGAATGGAAATCGAAAGAATACACGCATGCCCAAATGATTGTGTGTTGTACCGTAACGAGTACTCCAGTTTGCATGTTTGTCCAAGATGCGGCGCATCGAGGTATACGCGTAGGGACCGGATTGACAGTGAACGTCACGAGGTAAGGATAGGGCCCCCGGCAAAAACTGTGTGGTACTTGCCTGTGATACCTAGATTGAAGCGGCTGTTTGCAAATCCGAAAGTCGCGAAGCACTTGCGTTGGCATGCTGAAGCCCGGAAACAAGACGGAAAACTGAGACACCCAGTTGATTCTATTCAATGGAGAAACATCAATAGAACATTTGCTGAGTTCGGCGGCGAACTTAGGAATGTAAGGTTCGGGCTGAGTACAGATGGTATGAACCCACATGGTAATATGAGCAGCCGGCACAGCACTTGGCCGGTTCTTTTATGCATCTACAATCTTCCTCCTTGGTTATACATGAAGCGCAAGTACATCATGATGGTGTTACTAATCTCAGGACCCAGACAACCCAGAAATGATATTGACGTGTTTCTAGCGCCTTTAATCGAGGACTTACAGAAATTGTGGAGCGAGGGTGTGCAGGTGTGGGATGCATACAAGAAAGAGAATTTCATCTTGCGGGCCCTGATATTTTGCACCATAAATGATTTTCCTGCCTACGGCAATTTGTCGGGGTATAGTACGAAAGGAGCCAAGGCTTGCCCTATTTGCCTAGATGAAACTGAGAGCATGTGGCTGCGAAACTGCCGGAAAACAGTGTACATGGGTCACCGCAGGTTTCTTCCGGTGCATCACACATACCGTAAGAAGAGGAAATCATTTAACGGGAAGCCTGAGAAGGAATCAGCTCCAGTGTTTCTGACCGGTAAGGAGATTTACTCACGCGTGAATGACATCAAAGTTGAGTTCGGTAAGCATTCTAAACCTCGAGAAAAAAATGTTTGGAAGAAGAGATCGATTCTCTGGGATCTACCGTACTGGGAGCACTTACAAGTTCGACATTGCATTGACGTCATGCATGTAGAGAAAAATGTCTGTGACAGTTTGATTGGTTTGTTGTTGAACATTCTGGGAAAGACAAAGGATGGTGTGAAAGCTCGTCGTGACATGGTGGAAATGGGGATAAGGACTGAGCTTGCACCTTTAGAGAATGGAAAGCGTACATACCTCCCCCCGGCCTGCTACACGTTGTCCAAGAGCGAAAAAACAGAACTCTGTCGATGCCTGCACGGTGTTAAAGTTCCATGTGGGTACTCCGCGAACTTGAAAAAACTTGTGTCTATGAAGGACCTAAGACTGGTTGGCATGAAGTCCCACGACTGTCATGTCTTGATGTCACAGATGCTTCCCATTGCTATCAGAGGCATTCTCCTAGTTAAAGTCAGAGAGACAATCACAAACCTATGTTATTTCTTCAACGCAATATCTTGCAAGGTAAGTACGTGCACTCGTACTATAAGTTCACTACCTCCATTTGTGCAGCTTAATTAGAAGATTTTTCTGATATGAATATTTGGCGCAACTGTGTCCTCGTAGGTAATTGATCCCGATGGACTGGACGCTTTGCAACGCGACGTGGTTACAACTCTTTGTCAGCTCGAGATGTATTTCCCTCCATCCTTTTTTGATGTTATGGTCCATCTGATTGTTCACCTTATCAGAGAAATTAAGTTTTGTGGACCTGTGTGCCTACGCTACATGTATCCATTTGAGAGATTTATGGGTGTATTGAAGGGATACGTAAGGACTCGTCGTCGACCCGAGGGGAGTATCATGGAAGGTTATGCCGCCGAGGAGGTGATTGAATTTTGCACAGATTATAGGGCCGGGGTTGACCCAATTGGTGTTCCTAGGTCCCAACACGAGGGTAGGCTTGAGGGAATTGGAACGATTGGATTCAAAGCTATCGTCCCCGCTCGTGATGTGTACGCAAAATCACATTTTTGGGTCTTACAACACATGACGGAGGTCGAGCCATACATACACGAGCACAAGGTAATGTTACGGTCACAGAATCCTTCGAAGTCAGACGTTTGGGTAAGCAGAGAACATAACAGGAAATTTGCTGAGTGGATCCAAGAAAGAGTCACGCGAGCTGCCGAGGGCTCCGTAAGTGAAACTGTGACATGGTTGGCTAGAGGCCCAAGATTCACTGTAGGGACTTGGCAGGGGTACGACATCAATGGGTATTCATTTTACACAAGAGCTCAAGACGCCAAGAGTAGCACGCAATGTAGCGGAGTGACACTGTTTGCTATTTCCGAGGATGCCAGGTCAGTAAGGGCGCTGAACTCATATTACGGTGTTATTGACGAAATATGGGAGCTCAATTACGGATTACTTAAGATTCCCCTGTTTCGATGCCAATGGGTCGAAATCCCTCGAGGTGTTCAAGTTGACAGTTACGGGTTTACTCTTGTCGATCTTGGTAGAGTCGGACACCAAGACGATCCATTCATACTTGCAAAGCAAGCCACACAGGTATTCTACATCGTTGACCCGGCCAATCCAAACTTGCATGTTGTCCTCCACAGCAAGAGATGTATTGTTGGGGTCGAAGATGTTGTCGACGAAGAGGAGTATAACCAATTCGATGAAATACCTCCATTTTTAGAGGACATTCAATCTATCCGTACTGAAGATATCGACGAAACAACGTATCTGCGAGATGACCACGAAGAAGGATTATGGGTTGAGAACCATTGATGATTAATTTCTATTTCGGGGATAAATGCCAAGCAAACAGCCCACAAGTTCTGCAGCAAGGTGAGGAACTTATCATTAATACATCAGGCAGTACATTTTTCTTTAGAATTTAATGATAAGCTAGTTCACAGCATTAATACATCTCAATTTTACTCCACAGCATGAGTTCTAACATGTACAGTACCTTTATCCTGTAAATATTTAATTCTTCCCTTCAAATAGCACTTGCAAAAATCTCATCGCAGCCTCTTCAAATTAAGTTCTGCAAAAATCCCTTTTTTCTGACGGTATTTTGTTATTTATACCGATAGAGAAGGACATCTTCTCTCAGGCACTTCAAAACGTTTTCTATCGGTATTGTTCTATTTTACCGTTAGAATAAATTCGTTAGTCTCACGGTATTTGTTGTCTGACGGTTTTTTCCTGTTTTTACCGATAGAAGAAGACTCTGCCGCTTTGAATTCTCAAACGTGTCGCCATGCGTCGCCTTGGAAACTCTATAAGTACCTCGCCATGCGTCGCGGTATTTTGTTGTTTTTCTAATTCTCGAACGGTTCGACTCCTCATCTTCTCTTTCACAATGGCAACCTCAATGGTATCGTCATCCACGCCCTCCCCGGTAAGAACTCTAAATCTCCTCGGTTTACCCCTGTATTGTTAATCCATGTTCAGTTCATTCTTGACCTGTTGATTTGCACAGGGAATGGTAGCCGTGGAAGACACTGCCAAAGTGAAGGCTGACCTGAGGGCCCTCCAGGAGGAGCACAAGCTCCTTACAGACAAGCACACTTAGCTACGGCTTGACCTTGACGATCTCTTCCAGCGCATTAAGCGCATGAAGACGGATGGTGACAATGCTAGGGCGAGGACGAGGCGTCTTCGCGAGGAGAAGAAAGCCGCGGATATGACCATCGCTGGCTGCGGTTTGACTATGAAGGGTACCATAGCGAAGCTGAGGGAGGTCGCAGGCCTTCTCGACGCGGTAGTAGTTGATCCTAGGGACAACTTGTCGCTAGAGGAGTCCTGCGTCCTGGCTGCAAGTCTAACTGACTCTATTCTACATGCAGCCAGGGCTAAGACCACCCCTTGACCTAGCATTTTGGGTTTTATTTTTTTTTGTAAGTGATAAAACAACAATGAATGAACAATTTCTTTTTATGTCAATTTTCCAATTTTCCGGCTATCTTCCCTCTTTCTTTAACATTCTACAGCTTTGAACCACGGTCTGTTTGATGTTAAATTGTGTACCTTTTCATTACTCTGACGGTATTTTGTTGTTTTTACCGATAGAAAAAGGGCACACAAATCTCAAGCACTTAATCAAAAAAATTTCTGGGGAAAATTGGGCTCACGGGATTTTTTTGTTTATACCGATAGAAAAGGGCACCTTTTCATTACTCTCACGGTATTTTGTTGTTTTTACCGATAGAAAAATGGCACCCAATACTATAATCTCAAGCACTTTAAAAAAATTTTCTGTGGAAAATTGGTCTCACGGGATTTTATTGTTTATACCGATAGAAAAATGCATCCACTAATTCAAATATTTTTCCGGGAAATTTACTTTTTCTATCGGTATTATTTTGTTGTTTTGATAGAAAATTACATAAGTCTATCGGTATCATTTTGTTATACCGATAGAAAAGTTCCTCCGCTACTTTATTACTCGTACACGGCCCTTTAGTTTCCCTCCACTCGAACAGTTCCACCTTAGAGCACTGCGTCTCTTCGAGAGCGAAGAAAACCCCAACCTCCGCCGTGAGCACTCACTTCCTCTCTCCCACACGACGATCGCCGGCTGGACACTGGTTCGTCACTGCCACCGGTTCTTATTTTCGTCCTTCGCCCGCCGCTGCTGCGTTCTACACCGCCTCTCCATCACCAGAACTGATCGCCGCCGTAAATACCCTAATTCGTCGTTCTATTTCCAGCATCTTCTTTATTTGATCCTAGTGTTTTGCACGTACTAATTCTTCGAGTTTTGCAATTACACTAGGGTTCCCTATTGTGTTGGCTTATGTACATTCCGCAGGCAATGTTGATTTTAATTAGGGTTTACATAATATGTTCCAGTGCTGTAATGAACCTGTTTTGAGATTTTAACTTCTCTATACTGCTGTATGTGTGATCAATTGTATCCAACTGCCATGTAATGCAGATTATATGTTGGAGGTGTTCTTACACATATTCTATCGGCAGCTCATGTGTTTACCGATAGAAAATTTTTCTGCACAAGTAGTAAAACTTAATTTGGATCTGGAAGGACATGAGCCATGCAATGTACTAGTTTGGTTGGGAATTTTTACTCACTTCGTATGAATATATGGCAATGTGGATGGGTCTTCGATGTATATGTTTCAAATGCCTATATACATGACTTTTCCCAACCTAATAGCTGTGAAGTCCTGATGACTCACATACAGGCTAGGCTAAAGATTATGCACAGTGGCACTTAGATGCTTGTGTGCATATTTACGTGTGAAATAATAATGCTGGCCCATGAATATTAGTGTAGCAAATCATCGAGAATGTTATGTGATGACAGTGAATGGTGGCTTGTCAACAAAATTCCATATGTAGAGAACATTGTTATGTTCTATCAGTATCTCACGTGTTTGCCGATAGAAAAATTGTCTTGTGTGGAGGTAATTGTTATGGTCTATCGGCAGCTCATGTGTTTACCGATAGAAAATATTTCTGAAGAGTTCAGTAAGTAATTTATGCATGTCTTTCTTTTTGTATTATTTTCCCTTTTGCCGCCCTAGTTAGTCTCCAGTCTTGGGCTGAGTTATGGAACTCCAAGGCGAATTAATTGCCATATATATGGTTTGTTGAAGGTTTTGTAGGGGAAGACATGTCGTCGTCTTCATCGGATGGTACTAGTGGTTCGACTAGGGCCAACCCCATCGTAACTACTGAAGATGGGGCTGTTACATCCCAGCGCAAGAGGGTGGGGCGAGGCGCGACGACATTGGGGCGTTTGGCCAAACGCATGGATCTTTCTTGTGAGTTCAACCAATTTGGGAGGCCGATTGGAAAGAATGCTGGGAGGTACGCGGCCTACGTTGGGCTGTTGGCGAAAGAAAGGGTGAAGATCACCGTCCAGAGCTGGAAGGACGTGACGGCGGATGAGAGGGATAGGTTGTGGGCGGAAGTGAAGGTTAAATGAACTGAAATCGCTGAACTCTTTCGTAATCACGTTCTCTTGGCTTATACTAAAGTTTAACTAACTCGTGATTAATTGTATGCATTTTTCAGAAACAGGCTAAGTGGAACATCCCCGACGATACACCTAGGACTGCCTGCTTGAAGGACATGAACGGAACATGGAAAACCTTTAAGAGCTGGCTCGTCAGTAACTTCCTCGCTGCGGGGAAATCTCCTTGCGAGAAGTACCCCTTCATATCGGAGGAGGTATGGGAGGAATTCACCAAGCAGAAGGGGACTGAGGAGTTCAAGGCCCTTAGCGAGAAGAATAGGGCGATCCAGAAGAGGAACGACCACCCGCATCGGCTCGGATCCCGGGGCTATGCGGGGAAGGAGGAACAGTGGAAGAAGGAAGACGAACAAAATCCTGTCATCGACACCCCTGAGTTGCCGCTCTCCGAGATCCGGGATGAGAGGTGCAAGCAATGGTGGAGGGGGAGGGGGTCCGTGTCGTCCACGGGGTCTGTGCAGTTCGCAACCCCTGGGGACGCCGACGTTGTGAGGCGAATGGTAAGTTGGCTAACCTCGTAAACTGTGTGCGCACAAGTGTATATAAGGCAATTTGTCTCACAAGGTACCTTCAAATGTAACAGATCTCTTTTGAGAAGGAGGCAGCGGAGGGATTGTTTACCCTGCAGAGGGAGAATGACATCCTCACCCGGGCTCTAGGAAATAAGGAGCATCCCGGGCGGACACGGGCCGTGGGAGCCATTGTGTCGTGGAAGGCCGGTTTCGTAGATCCGGCTCCACCGAGGAAGAAGGCCCGCACCTGGAAGGAAAAGGAAGCTGACCTCTCCGATAAGATACGGGCTGAGGTACGGGAGGAGATACGGGCGGAGATGCGGGCTGAGATATGGGCTGAGGTACAGTCTGAGGTGCAGACCGAGGTCGCATAAATGAGGGAAGAGTTTGCACGGTTGAGAGAAGCATTGCTGGCCAAGAGTGCAGATGCGGATCCCCAGGACGACGGTACCCCGCGGGGTCGGATAAGCAGTTGCGCTTCGAAGGTACTCGCAGATCCAGTGGATCTACTTGAGGTACTGCAAGCCTTCATCTGTGCACTTAAGTTGATGCAAGCCTTCATCTGTGCACTTAATTGTTACAAATTTGCAGGGGCCGGAGGGCTGCATCCTACAGAATCACGTAGGCGCCGGGCAGGAAGTGGTTGGATACGGCTTCGTATATCCGTCTGGGCCGGATGTCCGGGTCCACTGTGTACCTCTGCGGTTGGGTTTCGCAAAGGTACAGGTGGACATGGCCATGCCGGGCTACAACGATTCTCCGTTGCCAGTCCCAACAGAGGAACTGCAGACACTTGCTGAGGCAATGGGCTCCTACGTACAGTGGCCCAAGAAGTGTCTTGTAATACAACCGGTAAATCCTACACATTTTAGATTACATCCTACTCAGTACACTCAACTTGCATAATCTAACATACGTGCTCATTAATTGAAGTGGCCTGCCGCGGGGCTACCAGGGGATTGCGCCCCCAGCTCGGGGCATGAGGGCCGATCTCGTGCGAACCTGGACACATCAAAGACGGCCTCGACCCCACCCAGCGCATCCACGCCTCCACCTCGGAAGAAAGCCGCCATCACCTCGCCCTTGCCTTCGAAGGTACGCGCTCAGTCCCCGGCAAAAGGCAAGGGCGGCAAAGGCAAGGGCAAAGGGCGACAGGGACTGCCGCGGACGTTCACGAACGCGCTCCCACTCCTGTCGGAGGCATCTTTGCGGAAATTGGATCGATCAACCAGAGACCTCCACGACTGGTACCTACATCGAGCTCGGCGCAGCCTGAACTTCTTAGTTCCCTACAGGCCTGGGCAGTTCCACCGTGAGCCCGGGACTATATCCGTGGCACACGAGGATCTGTTTGACCTCTACAACTGGCGGGAGCTCGATATGTCCATCATACGGACTGGAGTCCTGTGAGTTTGCTGATGCTATGTATTGCTGTTTTCTAACTCTGTTTGCTAACTCTGCATTAATGTTGCAGTTCATTTGAATACTGAGTAACTTTCTGTGAAATTAATATTAATCTCGTCCTTCGCATGCAGGTGCATGTACAGGCTAGCATCGGAGGCTGCGTGTGACAAGGTGGGTTTCCTCGACCCAGAGAAAATAAGCCTCACGATGCTAGAGCAGGACGCCGCGCACGCTGAGCAGTACATATCCAGCGCGCTGATGGCGCAGCAGGACAGGGACTTCATTCTGGTGCCGTACCACCAAAGGTTAGTGCATTTCGTACTAATTTAACTCAATCTTGTATGTTACACCTGAGATGTACTTTGAGCTAGCGGTCCTCTTTTACGTACAATGCAGGGGCCACTGGATCCTCATCGTGATCTGTCTGCCGAGGAACGAGGTGTACTACCTCGATTCGATGCGTGACAGATTATCGATGGAATATGTGCTCAAGGGGAATATGGAGGCGTAAGTAACTTATATGTTTGATTTATATTTTGACCTCACTAGCTAATGATAATACATTAACTGGCAATACTAACTGAAATGCAGGGTTTTTGATAAATATGTGTCCGCTGGAGGGAGGCATGCCGCACTGCAGGGCTCCGTACTAGCTTGGAAAGAATATGAGGTACTCACGAGACTTTTTGTTTATGCTTAATTAGTTTATGGAAACAATATATAGCTAACATGTCTTCGCATATGCAATTATCTCAGTGCCATCAGCAGCCGCAATCGTGGGAATGCGGGTTTTATGTGCTGCGCTACATGTACGACCTAGTGCGGACAAACTTTTCCCGATTCCCCCAGGTAAGCATCGATAGCTAACTCAAATTTCAAAAATGGGTGTCACGTTCTAAATTAGGATCGAAGTTAGTTACTCAGTATGCACACATGCTTGCAGATCACCATGTCGAAAGACCAATATGAAAATGCAAAGATTATATATCTTCGACAAATCTGGGCACAATATGTCATGGAGGAAGTAGCGCCCAACCATCCAGCATGACAATTTTCTCCTTTTCGTGTACTCTGCATAGACTGTTTATATGCATGTGAATAAATATATATATGTGAATAAATGTCCACATTGGATTGCAATCTGTATTTGTCCATACATATGTGAATAAATGTGAATAACTACCTAATGTGTCAATTTGTTCTGTGAATTTACCTTGTATCTGTACTGTATTGTGTATCCAATCTATACTGTATTGCATCTGTACTGTATATGTGAATGTACTGTATTGTGAATGCAAATAAAGTACTGTATATGTGAATGCTCTATCGGTAAATTCATCAACAACCGCGAGACTACTGTACTTTTTTCTATCGGTACAATCAAAATTAACCGTTAGAAGAGTGTGACCTTTCCTGCCGGTGAACTCATACATATCCGATAGAGTACTAAGCTTTTTTCTGTCGGTAATCTTGTAGTTAACCGTTAGAATAGTGGTACTTTTCAAACCGCTAGCGACGAGTTTTCTATCGGTAAACTTGTAAGATGCCGATAGAATAGTATGATTTTTCCTATCGGTAAACTTATAATTAGCCGTTAGAATAGTGGTACTTTTCCAACCGCTGACGACGAGTTTTCTATCGGTACACTCCAAATATACCGATAGAATAGTATGATTTTTTCTGTCGGTAAACTTGTAATTAACCGTTAGAATAGTGGTACTTTTCCAACCGCTGACGACGAGTTTTCTATCGGTACACTCCTAATATGCCGATAGAATATTATGATTTTTTCTGTCGGTAATCTTGTAATTAACCGTTAGAATAGTGGTACTTTCCCTGCCGCTGGACGTAAGACTACGACGGGTTTTCTATCGGTAGATTCATAATATGCCGATAGAATAGTGAACTTCTTCTGTCGGTTATTTACCGATAGAAAATGTCCAGTCTTGTTCTATCGTGTCTATCTCTATCGGTACAAAAACCGATAGTAGAAGGGTGTTTTTTACCGATAGAAGATTGCATTTCTATACTAGTGAAAATAGAGAAGGGGCTCTAGTAAATTAAACTAAACTAAAAACCCTAAAAAATTGCATAAAAGGCATGTCTAATTGAGTCAAAAGCTTCTCTATTAACGATACAATGGGTTCACGTACTCAAATATAACTCCTTGACATGCAGGCGACAAAATCCAACTTAAAATGGCTCGAGAACAGACAAATCCGAGTAAAATCCAACTAATTTTTGACAAATAATGCCTCTGGTAACTGAGCCGAGCACGACCTGTGGCATGAGTTATGCTCTAGGCCGAGCACGGGTTGTGCCCTCGATCGTGCTCCGCTCAGCCAAATAATTGACCAAGCGATAGTCGTGTTCGATCGGGACTCTTTTCGATTAGATGTCTTCATGTTCGATTGGGACTTTGTTCGAGTAGGTGCCTTTGTGTTCGATCAGAGCTCTTTTTCGTCCAGGTGTGTTTGATTATTGTTCCTTCTCGCCTAATTGTGTTCAACCAGATTGTTTCGACCGTGGAATATTCGATCAGGGTTCCTTTTTGTCTAGTTTTGGTATCTTTTGTCAAATTTGGCCCAAATGAAGTTGAAATTTCCTCAAATTTGGTAGGTTTGATCTCTAAAACATGGCAAATACAGCCATGAAAGAGAATTGTAAAAATAATATAAAAATTTGCATAAAATGTCACATCAAAGGAGTTTTTAGCATGTTCTTGCATGTTTTCAATAGCAAACTTAGGGTAAAAATACTACCAATTTAGTACTTATCATGTACTGCTCCATGTGTTCGTGCGCCTGAGATGGCTGTGTCAGTGGAGGAGGATCTCTGAGTTGGCTTGGCGCTATCTCATCCAGTGGGTAGTACTGATGTGTATGAGGGTCATGCACACTAGCATGCTCGAGACCCATTCGTCATTATCTCACTACTGTGCTACCCGCTTGATTGCCCCCAGATCTGCTGAAAACTGGGGTCATCGAAGGGCTGCTCCTAGCTCAGCTGTGAAGGCATCCAAGATACTATGTGCTTTTGGGCCATCCGCTCAAGATGAGTTTGTTCTCAAGACTCATCAGTTGCTAGTCGCTATGCCAATGCCCTACCAACAGCCTCTTGGCCACGCCAGATGTCATCCCTGTAGTCTAAGTCATCTGAATCATCTCCATTTGGCATGGGATGTCTCACCGAGCCTCCTATCTATAGGTCTCTGGGTTGACAAGTGTACATCGAGGTTGAGCGTGGGAGACAAGATGGGCCAACAGACATACCTGGTACATTACTTCCTCAAGTCGACGATGTGCCGTGCACCAGATGTACTGGAGCATGCGAATGATGTGCTCTAGCGAGCACCAATCATGCTAGGCCTAGTCGACATTGGGCTAGGTGGCCGATCCCCTCTGCTTTGTGCCACAGAGTGTCAATTCTTCGACCGTAGCTCAGATCTGAGATGAGTCGCTGCACTCTGATGTTAATGGAATGTAAAGCAACACCCACCCCTCTTTGATAGCAACGCGGTCTGTGAGCAAGGCCAGACAATAAGGACCTAGTTTGCCTCTCGATGGCCGTTAATATGTTGACCTGGACATGTGAAATCATTGTGCGTTAGCACAAAGAGTTAAGAGTTTAAGGAAAGGAGAAATATAACACGAATGTACAAAATGGTGGATCCGGCCGACCACTCAGCATCAAACTCTGATTGCAGACTATCTTCATGTGATAAATTTTCCAGCGTAGGTAGGGTGCATAGCACATACCAGTCAAGATAAACCAGGCATGTCGCAGGGTTGTACGATCGATCCTCCACAACAGCATGCATCTCCGCATGGTCCTCCCACTCTCCTACCCATTTTGCATTCTTGTTGCTGCCAGTTGTTGGAGTGCTTCTCTTTTCTCGTTTTCCTGCAAAAATTAATGCAATGTACATAAATATGAATAAATAAATATACACTATGTAAATGAAATATGGCAGATGTATGGACGTACGTGTCGATCTCTTGCGGAAGATGTCTCTACCAATCTCTATCCAAAGGCAGTATCTCTTGATGTAATCCGAACGTCGCATCACTCTTGCTAGAAAGTAAAACTCCACCATATGTGAGAAAACATGATGGCGGTGCGTCATCCAGCAATCGTGTCCCACAGTGCACTGCATGGAAATGTCATGCGGTGTAACCTGTCCTATGAGCTTCGGTGTCCATGATCTCCATATAACTCGCGTGTCCTGCAGGCGATCAAACTCTCCCTGGTATGACACGTAACACCGGTGAACCTGAGATACCGACCACCTCGGTCGACCTCCCAATCAATGGGCTTCCATGGTGGGTCGGTCAACCCAATCATGATAATTCACTGGCATAGCATATAGATGAATGGGTCGGTCCAAGCATGGCCGACTGACGGGGAAGTGCTCCCATGACCAAAGTTGGAGCAATACAGGGCATGCAGACAGCAATGACCCCAGCGAGGTTCTCACACATACTTCGCACAGTCCCCTGTAGGTGGCACATAACACTATCATCACCCAATTGTACTGTGGCATGGCCCCTGGGTGCGCATCGTCTATGCTCTCCACCAAGGGAATGAACCATGTGTACACGTGTCTCCATGTGTAGAGGAGAATAGAATGTACTACAGTGTGACAAGAAAGTACACAAAGATGGCACCGTACGACATCATCTGGAGCATCAAGTGGGCACTCACGGTAATGTGTAAGAAATTTGTGAGAGACACCATGTTTTGATGCCGAGATCTTATCGCCGTGGTGCTTAATGTTGAATCGGAGGTGCATGTATGCACGCCAATCTATAGGCACCGGTGGGGGAACGATGGGATGTCCGCTAGCAGGTAGACCAAGGAGCATGGTCACATCCTCCAACGTGACTATCATCTTCCCCCAATCAAAATGGAACCTATGTGTCTTTGGAGGCCATCGATCTACCAATGCAATGATTAATGACCTATCTAGCGTGACCCCGTGACCGATTTGTAGCATACAAACAAATGACAATAAACCTGCATCCTTAAGGATGGGGATCTATCCCTGATGGAGAGGCCAGTAGTCCACGGGACCCCGCACTATAAGCATCTCAAGGTCTTGTCCTTGTGATAACATACGGCCGCGATGGCCATGATCATATCTGTTGGTAAGTAATTCTGGAAGGTCACTATCCTCATCAGCCATATCTGTTTAAACTATTATCTGTTAGTACAAAATTTAACCATTAACACAATAAAATAACATAAAATACAAAATGAAGATAACACACAAGATGTAATGTTCAATATTACATATTTATTACAAAAAACATAAAATAATAACACACAATATAGAATGTTTGATACTACATATGAATAACATATAACATTGTAAACTAAGTCAACGGTCTGGGTGCATTCAGGCAGTCCTCAATAGTATGGCCGGGTTGTTTGCAAATTGAGCATTTTCTAGCTCGGGTGCTCCCCCTCTGTAAATCGTCCATGTCGTTATGTATTCTATGTGTCTTTCGGCACCCAAGACCCCTTCACCTAAGATTAACATCTGGGATCCACGTGACCTCACCCTGTGGGATAATTCTGTAGTCCCCAAGTTTCATGAATACCCTCCATACACTACTCCATGTTTTTCGAAGGTTCTCGAGACTGAAGTACTGGGAAAGGTATGGCACTAGGCTTACACCAAGCGCCCCACATGAAGCAAGGACATGTGAGCAGGGCATGTGTAATAGCTTTGGTTTGTTGCATGTGCATTCAACGACATCCCCTTGAATGACCTCGTGAACCCGCCTAAGTCTAAGTTGGCTGCTCACGTTCTTCTGCCGGAGAGAGACTTGAATTATTTGGTGCAGTCTATTAATTAATGTTACCTCATGCCTTTGCACCTTATCTATGCAAGCATTCATGTAGGACTGTACAACATTGGGCAAGATTCTCATGGGATCATCAACCAATATTTTGACTGCAATGCTTCTATTGTTGAAGTACTCCGCTATCTGGTACCATGTCATCTCCATTATCATAGTCACTGGAAAGCACCGCACTGCCTTCAACACATAATTACACACTTTTGATAAGTTGGTTGTCATTATCCCATATCTCACGCCATTACCATCGTGCAACAAGACCACTTCTCGATGTCTTTGTCGTGGATCCACTCTGAGAATTTGTTGAAATTCATATTGTCTCCCTCATTGGTGCCTCTTTTCGTGGAGTACTTCACTATCAACACCTCCAGTTTTCTAAACACGGCCTGAAACTTGCTCGGTGGTTTTGCGAGCAGAGCCTTTAAAAAAATCCATGATATGTTTGTTGCGTAATTGGGTGAAAAGGTTTGAGGCAATGTGCCACATGCGCCAACAGCTCCGCACGTCCTCCCACTTGTAAGGTGCTTTTGGGGCACCTTGCATGACCTCAATGGTCGTGAGCAGCCCTCGGTGTCGATCTGAGATGATGCAAACTTTTCTCGATCGCTAACAATCGCCTGCTTCACATTGACCAGAAACCACAACCAGCTTTTTGTGCTTTTTGTCTCAACGATTGCGTATGTCAATAGAAGCAATTGGTCATTACCGTCTGTAGTAATAGTAATGAGAAGTGTGCCCTTATACCTGCCAGTCAAGAACATACCTGACGAAGATTATTACCCAAGTTATCTGCTTGTGCCTTTCCGTGGTCGCTCGCAACCATAGAGAGAGATCATGTGATAGTCCAAGATCTTCTAGACATAATCCGGCCCATCTTGTTAAACAAACACGAAGGCCCATCACGGGTGATCATATCCGTGGTCTCAATGTTTGTGACTGCGACCTCTGTGATCACATTATCTAAGATCGCAATGTCCGTAGTCACTACGCGCGGTCACTATGGTCGCTGAGACATGGTAATCCTCAATACATCACTACTACAGAAATGCTTTTCACTATCGGTTTAAAATCAACTCTACTATCGGTTCTTTTACCGCTAGTGATCGGCATGAGAGAAGAAACGTAGTACACCCCTGTCGGTTAAAAATCGACAGTAAAATACCTACACTTCCAACGTTTCAGTAATCGCTAACGACAATTCTTTTATCGGTTCAATGATCTCAACCGATAGTGATGTTTTATTTCTTGTAATGGTTATTCACTAGAAACCGATAGTTATGTATAGTTTTTTCTATCGGTTAGGTACTCGACACGGTTAGTACTGGAAACTTTCTTCTATCGGTTGTAGGATATGAACTAATAGTATTACAAAGAAGCATTACCAGATACAACAATACAGAGATACACTAATACAACAGATTTAATTTATTCACAAATACACTAATTATTTAGAGATTTAATTTATTCACAAATACACTAATACAAAGATATGCACATGCATTGGACAGATTGAATTTATTCACATATTGAGTTTATTCACAAATACACCAATGAATTTATTCACATATTGAGTTTATTCACAAATATACCAATACAAGTACACACATACACCAATCAACACATTCAATATATATTACACAAGTCATTTACGATCGATCGTTGATATCCACTTCTTCCATCACATATTGAGCCCAAATTGTTCGCAGCTCCTTCAATTGAGGCAACTCATATTGGTCTTTCAACATGGCGCTCTGCATGCGTGTATGAAGTTAGGAACATACGACACATCCAATGTTCGACTTTGAGTCAGGAAAAATGGTTACCTTAGGGAATTGGGAAAAGTTTGTCCTGATCAGGTCACACATAAATCTCATGACATAGAAGCCACATTCCCACGATTGTGGCTGCTGATGGCACTGGGATAATTGCATATGCAAAGACATAAACCCACATTAACTCGAAAGAACTAATTAAGCTTAAATTAAAAGACTCATCATGAGTAATTCCATCCGTATTAATTACCTCATATTCTTTCCAAGAAATTGTTGTGCCCTTCGACGCGTCATGCCTCCCTCCAGCAGTAACATAATTTTTGAAAGCCCTGTATTTAATTTAGCATTGCCAGTTAATATGTTATCATTAATTAGCTAGTCAGAGAAAAATTTAAAACAGCTGTGTTACTTACGCGTCTATGTGCCACGTGAGGGTGAAAACATGCACCACCTTGTCGCTCATCGAGTCGAGGTAATAGACCTCATTCATCCATGGGAAAATGACGGCGAGGACCCAGTGGCCCCTACATTGCATATATAAGCGAACCGTTTCATACATATGTTAGGTGTAACATACAAGAATGAGTTAAATTAGTAGGAAATGCACTAACCTTTGGTGGTACGGCGCAAGAATGAACTCTCGGTCCTACTACGCTAGTAGTGCCCTTGATATGTATTCCTCTGCATGTGCTTGGTCGTGCTCTAGCATCGTGAGGCTTATTTTGTCTGGGTCGAGGAAACCCACCTTGTCACATGCACTCATCGACGCCAGCCTATACATGCACCTGGATGCAAAGTAGACATTAGTAAGTAGTGTTGGATCTAGGTAGATCTAAGTATCTAGGTTTTGATGATTAATGACGTTTTGGATAAATCCATGATGATTAAAGTTAATCTGAAGATGTCAGACTTGATGATCAAATGACAAATTAGATAAATCCTGATTTGGCACAAGTAAGTTGAGTTGATTATCAGTAAACCCTGAATTGGATGTTTCCTCGGTTGCGAGTTTGATATTGATGCATATATAGAGGATGAGCTCGGTGGTTGCATCAAGCTTGTGCTGATTGATTGATCAAAATATAATATGTTAAATCTTGAGACTGATGACTCCAGTTGTGGATTTTATATCGATGCACATGTTGAAGGGGAGCTCATCACTTTGATCATCTAGGTTGATTGATATCATGATATGAGTAGTATAGATCGTGTGCGTATGTGTTTATCATCTACGATCTATATGATTGTATTTCATCTCATATTCATTTGCTACTCGTTGAATGTAGTTTGTCATGTCATTTGAAAGAGAAACCGTTGAGCTAACTCCTGTGTGGAGTAGTTTCTCTGGAGATGATTAATGATGACTTCTATATGAGACTAATGTTGTGCATTGAGTGTACGTATTGTAGTCTCAGTTTGGTTGCAGGATAAAAGCAGGCAAGGGCGTGAAGAGGATGAAAATGATATGAGACATCTCGAGCAAGGTCAAGCTTAGCAAGGACGAGCTTTGCAAAGACAGGCGTCAAGCGGTCGAGCTTCGCGTGGTCAAGCTTAGCGAGATCGAGCTTTGCGATGATGAGAGTCGAGCGGTTGAGCTTCACGAGGTCGAACTCCACCCAAGGTAAAATCCAAGATTAAGGATTATTTTCTTAGGGTTTTACCAGTCTCGGTGTTTGGAGACAGACCAGGTTGATAGGTTTCTTTTTACTAGTTTGACCGTACTATTAAGAGGGGTCGGAAACTAGTAACTTGAATCTATCTAGTGCGGAAGCTCAGATGCATTCATATCATCTTGCACTAGTGTCTTGCATTGCTAGTGAGTCTAAGTGTAGTTCATGTGCATTAGAGTAAATGTTTTGAAAACTGCACTTAGTCGTGATCGCCAGCTATTTGAATTAGTTTATTTATCTAGAGCTGGTCGTGATCGTATTTGCATATTCTGATCGTATCAGTGTTGATACGTGGTCGTGGTCGTGTCGCTTGTTTGGCGGCTTTCTGTTTAGGGTTTGGGCGTGGTCGTAGGAGTTCAGACTGGTCATACCAGTCTTCGGCTCGCTTGCGTACACTCGACCAAACCCTATCGACCACCTGTTTTCGATCGGTTGTCAGACCTGTGTGGTCATGATCGTTGCTGAGTGACAGCAATCACATCCATGAGAAAATGGCAAATCCGTATGTGCAAATACCCCAAATTGCATTTGAGATGATTTTTGGATTGGACATTTTGATAGCATGAAAGTTTATGTGTTTTCTAGAAGTTTCTAGACCTTTCTAGATCTTACTCCTATTGACACAATTGTAGAGCTCTGAGTTATCTTTCCAACAAGCTAAAAATCACCCCAATCAGATCTCTGGATCAAAAGTTATGCTTGTTTTACTGTCAGTGTGCAGTGGCCAGACATTGTCCAGGCATGGGTGGACAATGTCCGCCCTGTACAAATTTTTTCAGCCTTTTGAGAAATGAAACAGAGACAAATGCATCCATCTGGAGCTATCTGTCCGGGTAGGCCGGACATTGTCCGATATGGCCGGACAATGTCCGGCCTGTACAATCTGTTTGAGCCGAGAGTTAATAGAGACATATTCTTTTGTCCGGGGTTTTTGTCCGGACAAATAGTATCCGCCCGGCCTTCACAAATTTCGTTGAAACGGTAACTGACACTCGCAAACTCGTGACTAACGGTCACTATTTGGGTGTACTATCTGGACATTGTCCGACATGGCCGGACAATGTCCGGCCTGTACAACTTTTGGCCCAGTTTTTTGCAAACGGCTAGTTTTTCTTTGAGGCTATAAATACTTCGTGTTTGGCTTCATTTTTGGGTGCTCAAGAAGTTCATACAACAACTGAAAACCTAGCCAATTGAGTTGCATATGTGTTATTGCATTTAGAGGCTAGAATTGAGCCCAAATCTTGAGTGATTTGAGAGAGAGAGCAATTGTGTGAAGCTAATAGTGCTTAGTGCACTTCAATCACCGTTTGCATGCTAGTGCTAGAGTGTTAAGCATCTCATTTGCATTCTTGAGCTTCTAGCACTCGATTTGTTCAAGTGAGCGTGTCTGGCTTGTTACTCTTGGCGATCGCCTTCGCCTAGACGGTGCCGGAGGAGAGTCGCGATCTCTCCAATTGAAGTTTGTCGGAGAAGCCGGCAAAGGATTGTGAAAGGTGTGGTGCTTGCCTATCCGGTGTGGAGAAGGAGCAACCCTGGTGAGATATCCTTCGTGGATATAGAAGCGAGGCTCTGAGTGAGCGCTTCAACGAGGAGTAGGGGAGACCGGGCGAGTCTCCGAGACCTCAGTAAAAATATTGTGTCAAATTGTGTATTTCATATTTGCTTTACATTCATCTTGACACAATTGCTATATTTACCATTGTTGCATGTCTTATTGAATAGTTCATTTGATTGAATGCAACTAGTTGATTAAATTGCTTTTAAGCCTCACTGTATAATTTAGGTTTCTCAATTATTCTTTAAAATTGCTTAATTGAAAAGAAATTTTAAAAGCCTCCTATTCACCCTCCTCTAGTCGGCATCCTTGATCCTACAAGTAGTGCATACAAAGTGATTAGATTTATGAAATGAACTGTTATAACTTCACTCAACAGCAAACTCATAGGACTCCAATCCGTATGATGGACATATCAAGCTCCTGCCAGTTGAGGAGGACGAACAAATCCTCGTGGGCCACCGATATGCTCCAGGCCTCACGGTGAAAATGACATGGCCTGAAGTGAACTAAGAAGTTGATGTGGCGCCTAGACCGGGTCAGGTACCACTCGTGGAGACTTCTGGTTATTTGATCCATATTGCGCAGAAGGTACTCCGACACGAGTGGGAACCGGTTCTTGAACGTACCCGACTGGCTTTGTTTGGCCTTGCCCTTGCCTTTGGGCGGGGAGCGAGTGTATACCTTCGAAGGTTGGGGCACGGTGCCGCCGGCCTCATTTGATGGTGAAGGGACTTTTTGAGGAGGTGTGCATCCTTTGGATGGGTTTGAGGCCGTCGGAGGAGGCATGGGGGCCGAAGGAGCTCGGTCATGCGTTGTGCTAGGGGTGGTGTCCTCAGGAAGTGAGTTGGCATCCATCGTCCACTTTAAGTTACGAACGCGTAAGTTAGATTTTGCAAATTGAGTATATTAACTGAGTTGTAAGCTAGAATGGCTAGGGTTTACCTCCTGTAGTCTAACACCGTTCTTGGACCACTGTATGTACGAGCCTAATGCCTTGCCAATTGTCCGTATTTCGTCCGTTGGGACGGGCAATGAAAAAGAGCTGTAGCTCGAGAGGGCCATGTCCACCTGTACCTTTGCGAATCCAGGCTCCAAAGGTACGCAGTGGATTCGGACATCCTCCCAAGACTGATATACGACCCCGTTTGCAACCACTACAGATTTGTCGCCTATGTTGATCAATAGGCTATAGCTCCCCAGCGTCTGCAATTTGCAACAATTATAACAGGTTAGAGAAACAGTTCTAACGTAAGAGGAGTGGCATCAACCGAACTGCATATATAGCTCAAGAGTTGCAATACCTCAATCAGGTCCACCGGATCCACGTGAACCTTCGAGCCGCAACTACTCGGCCTGGCAACGTCGACCTCGGCAGCTGGATCTAAACCCTTGGACTGCACAACTCGGCTGAGGCATTCATACTTCTCGTTCATTTGAGCGAAGATGTCCACAAATTGTGCAGTCACATCTGACCGTATCTTCTGAGACAGCTCCGATTCCCTTTCCTTGCAGCTGCGAGCCTTCTTCGCCTTTTGCCCAGGCTCCGAGAAGCCTTCCTTCCATGGCACCACACCCCCCACGGTTCACGTCCGCCCTGGATGCTCCTTGTTCCCTAGAGCCCGGGTAAGGATGTCGTTCTCCCTATGGGGAGTGAACAATCCCTCGATCGCCTCCTTCGAGCAAGAGATCTGTTACATTTAAAGCTCTCCATTGTGAGGAAAAAATATATACAAACTTGTGCGCACACTAGTGATCATAGTTTTTTCTACCACACTCTATGATTCCAACCGAGAAGTTAGCCAACTTACGATTCGCTGCACGACCTCGACGTCCCTAGGGTTTGGGAACTCCACAGTCCCCGTGGACGACACGGTCCCTCTGGCCAGCCACCAGCGCTTGCATCGCGGATCGTGGATCTCGGAGAGCAGTAGGTCAGGGGAGTCGACGAAATTTGAAGCCTCGTCTTCAGCCTTCTTCCACTGCTCCTCCTTCCCCGCATAGCCGCGAGAGCCGAGCCGGTGCGGGTGGTCGTTCCTCCTTTGGATTGCCTTGTTCTTCTCGTTAAGGGCCTTCGTACCAGAAACAAGAAAATTAATGCACCGCTGGTTACTCCATACAACGGTGTAACCAAACAAAGGAACCATACATACCTTGAACTCAGGGGTCCCCTTCTGTTGGGTGAATTGCTCCCATACCTCCTCCGTTATGAAGGGGTACTTCTCGCATGGAGATTTGCCTTTAGCGAGGAAGGTACTAACGAGGACGCTCTTGAAGGTTTTCCACGTGTTGTTCATGTCCTTCAGGCAAGCTATCTTGGGACCATCGTCGGGGATGTTCCACTTGGCCTGTTTCAAATGGTGCATATAAGCAGGACTTACTTAATCTCTGGGATATATCAAGGGAATGTGATTACTCAAGAGTTCAGTGATTTTGATTAATTATACCTTCACTTCCACCCACAGCCTATCCCTCTCATCGGCCTTAATGTCCTTCCAGCTCTAGACAGTGATCTTCACCCTTTCCTTCGCCAACAAACCAACATAGGCAGCGTACTGGCCGGCGTTCTTCCCGATCGGTCTCCCGAACTGGTTGAACTCACATGAAAGATCCGCGCGTTTGGCCAAATGGCACAATATCGTCGCGCCTCGCGCCTTCCTCTTGCACTGGGATGAGGCAGTGTCATCTACATTGCCCCTTGCCGAATGACTACTATCAGCCGAGGAAGATGCCGACATGGCTTTACCTAAAGTTCCATGAACAGACCATCAATTGATATGAAGAAAGGTACATGACAAAGTTCATAACTAAAATGGAATGGCAATGATGAGCCACCTCTTTTTGTTAAAATGTCAAATTTTCATTCAAAAGGCCAAAAATCATCAATTCTTATCAACATGGTCTTCAAAATGTATTTAAAAGGTTTTTAGAGGCTTTTGACTATCTTGTTTTTTTAACCAAAACAGTTTCGAGTGCTAATCAAAATCTATTTGAATTGTGCCAAAACTTGTTTTACAAAAGTCCTAGATATTATTACCCTGAAGAAGTTCGAAATTGAAAACTTTCTCAAAAGAGTTTCAATTTGAATAGATTTTGGGTGTTTGAATCTCACCGAAAAACTTGATTTAACTTGAAATATCTTATACATGCAAAACATGAGCTTCGGCTGTTTCTATGGTCTTTACTCGTGACCTTCGGCTCAAAATGATATGAATAACTGATTCAAGCTCTTTCATGTCAAAAATCTCATGAAAATCAAATTTGAACTCAATTTGTAAAAGGTTATCGAACTTTAACCTTCTTGCTTAACATAAAGATCATTTGACCATAACTCTTGATTGTAAAATCCTATTTGGAAAATTTTTTCAGAAAAATATATTTCATGCAATGAAAATCATTTCTGTAAATTTTCATTTCAAATGTATTTGATTTGAGCAATAGTTGATTCTTTTCACAAATCAAATATGAAATATGCAAAATTCAGACTTCTCATGGTTTTGCAAAATTCAGACTTTTCAAATGTACTATCGGTTGAAAATAAGGAATCGATATAAGATACTGTATTTACTATCGGTTTGACAATTAAAACCGATAATACTCAAGTTTGTATTCAGGTAATATTCTTACTGATGTTCATCAAGTTTGTAATTCTCATATCTATAAAGTCTATAACTCCAATGTTTATTTGTAATATTTTTATCATAAGCCAGAATTTACCAATCATGATAATTTTGTTATTTGATATGACCAGCTGGATCATCCCAAATCAATATAATGCAAAAGAATATGAATTTAAGAAACTGATTTCATTTCAATTACTCTTTCCTAAAGACTGCCTGGTTCTAATTCGAGTTCAATATTTTTATTGAAAGAAAAAGGGGTATACTGGGTTAAAGTTCATACAACAAAAACTCCCAGCATGCTACAGAGTACCTAAGAAAAAAAAGAAAGCGCCACTACTTTTTACACAAAATTGGATAACAGATAAGATTAGCAGTGTAAACTATGCTAGTCTCTCTGCAGGAACATAAAGAATCATGGCTTTGTGATGAAAATTTAAATGAACCAAAATTTCATATGAAAATTAGAAAATGGGAAATAATTAACAGAAAATTCAGATTAGGGTCTTTTACTATCAGTTCGAAATAAGAAACCGATAGTGGACGACTATGTAAAGAAATATTCTTAGTGATTTTTATCAAGTCTGTAATTCTCATATCTATCAAGTTTGTAATTCATGCAATTTTCATCTAGTTTTATATTTGTTATACATTGAACCACATATGAACTATTCAATATAAATTTATGAAATTGAGGCGAGCGGCAAGATCAATGATACTGCGGTTTAGTCAAGAACACTTACAGTCGTTCGTGGAGTGGCCTACGATGGCGCGATGTAGTGGCCGGAGGCGGTGGAGAACCCAAATGCGAGCGGCAATGGTGGTGCAGGAGCGAAAAAGGGAATGTCGGGGAGGCTAGGGTTTTTCGTGCACGAGTACATACCTATTTGGAAATGTGATCAGTTGGACTGGAGGGAAAATCGTACGGGTTTAACCTAATATAGGAATCTTTACTATCGATTAATAATCATAAAACCGATAGTAAATACAATGGCAGTTAGGGTTTGAAGTATTGCCATTGTATTTCACTATCGGTTTTATGATTATTAACCGATAGTAAATTAATCCACTGTACAAGATCAAACCAAATTGTAGAACATGGTCTCATAACACAATATATTACTATCGGTTGGGAACAAGAAACCGATATTAGACCTTAAATTCATATCGGTTTGGAAATTGAAACTGATAGTAAAATACAATGTTAGTGATCCTAAAGGGTTTTCCTGAGAACAATTACAGATGGATTTCAGTACATCATTTTGCACTTGTAAAGACACCTGAAACCCAATGCAAATGACTTCCAATAATTTTGAAATAAATTAACAGTAAAAATCAATCATGGAACATAAGGAATCATGCATATAGAAACTTTCTTCGAATAGCCATCAAGATGGAGATATCAAAATGACAAACCAACCAAAACCCACGAGAAATCTGAACTTTGAAGTTTCCATATTGATTTGTGAAAAGAATCAATTATTGCTCAAATCAACTCCAATTGAAATGAAAATTTGCAGAAATGATTCTCAATACATCACGTATGTTTTCCCAAAGAATTTTTGAAAAATGATTTGAAGAATTCTTCGATTAAAGATCCAAGTAATATATGTCACTTACATATTGCAAATTAGTCAAGAATGGTTGTTCACCCATAATCCTTCAAAAACTTGTATAATCATAATTTTCATAGGTAAGATATTATGACACAGATTTTTGCATCCATAAAGTATTGAAATCATAGGATTGCACTGAGACCATAGATAGCACTAAGATCTTAGGATTACCCTGAGACCATAGAGTAGCACTGAGATCACAAAATCCTTTATAATATGATTATTTGTACCATTGCCCCTGAATATGAAATAAAATGACCTTTCAGTTTCCAAAAAGATTCATTTTGTTTCAAATTCCTGAAAACCCGTTATGAGAAAATATTTAAAATAATGAATGTAGCAAGTAGTGGCTTTGGGCATATAAAAGGAGTTACCTTCGTTGAGAAGCTTCAAAGAACCCTCTTTTACATCTGCTACTCCGCCGCAAAAAACCCTCACCTCTGTCCGTTGCAAACTCCTCCACCAGAAAAGCTCTCATCTTTTTCAAAGTTTTTCATCACCGTGATGGCCTCATGGAGCCGATCAAACCTTTGCGATGGTGAGAGTCTGGAAACATTGGAGAAAGAGGAGATTCTTCCTTCATGGCTGCTGATCACCTGGCGACCTGCGGGGAAAAAGGAAGAAACCCCAAACATCCAGGAAAACGAGCTGGTGATCTTTGAAGACTTTCTGCGATTGCCAGAGAGCAAGTTCCTTTAGGATATTCTGGCACATTTTGATCTGGAACTGGTAAACATTCATCCAAATGGTATTTTAATTTTGGCTATCTTCCGGCACCTTTGCAAAGCATTTGTTGGGGTGCTACCAAGTGTGGATCTTTTTCGATGATTCTATTTCTTCGCGTGGTCAAAGAGCACCAATTCTGCAAGGTGCATATAGTTTCGCCTAAGGGAGAAGAAAGAATACCCCTTTCTCCCTCTGCGGGATCTGTATATGGATGGAACCAAAGATGGTTCTATTGCGCTACACCAGTGGAGAGTGGCCTCTAGTTCGAGAACCGGTAGCCAGGGAAAACCAGTGAGATGGGCGCTATTCCCATCTTAAGCCAAAGCCTACAGAAGCAAGCCCTGGTGATTCTTTACTTAGTTCGTGAGGGATTGACTGCACGGGACATCATCTGAGATTTTGTAAAGAACAGGATAAGCCCTCTAAAGAAGAGGGAACATCCAGCCTGGGAGGTGTGTTCCATGGCAGACAACACCCTGGATTATAATAATGGTAAGTTTATTTGTTCACAAAATAAGCGAAATTACCGATGATCGAAGTCATACTGAGCAATTGCTATTGTGAAACAGTCCTGTCCTCATCAGAGATCAATAAGAGGACAAACAACATTCTGAAGTTGTTCAATGCAGCGACAGAAGGAGCTCTAGGTTCACCCCGACCCCAAAGCTTGATCAACAGCAGCGACGGTTTGAAACAAGAACGTCAAAAGGTAAGACTTCTTTTGAGAAAATTGTCCATAAACGTCCACTGATATTTCGATCATCAAAGAACAAACTGTTGAATCATACAGCTGCTTGAGGGGCAAATTATCAGGACAAAGTGTCCTGCCGACGACGATGGTCCTTCTGGGAGGTCATCATCGAAGAGAGTAAAGATCCTCTCTTCTAAAGCCAAGGATGTGACCTCATCAGCAAAGACCAAGAAAATGAAGGTCTCATCTCCCAGCTCATCCAAAATGAAGACCATGAGAGGGGTTTCATCCAAGGCGAAGAAAACCAAACCAAAAACTGTTGCGGTAAGGTTTTCTTTTCCCCCTGTTGAATCTAATATGAGTAAGAGTCACTTCTTGGTTGTATAGGGTGAGGGGAGCGAGGAGGAGGAAGATGAAATTCCTCTGATCCTGCGAAGGAACATAAAAGTAAATCCTCTGGAGATAGCCATTCTAGAGGCATCATCCCCCAATATTCCCAACATGCCGGACACAATAGCGGAGATAGCTATTATGACGACGGATTTGGTGGTCGCGGAAAAGCTTGTGGCCACAGGGGAAGCTACCAATACTGAGCCCACAACTTCCATGGTCGCAGAGAACCCTGCAGCCATAACTTCAACGAGCCCAGATTTGGTGACACCCCCCGCACTCCTGGAAGGAGCAGTTATGGTAAGCATATCATATTTCATAAAAATTACAAAAGTACAAATCCAAATCGTCTGTCAGATGTGCAGGAGGAGGAGGATACTGTCCTATTTAAGAAAAGGAAAACAAGGACTAGCTCCGATGATACCGCAATAAGGTCACTGATATCCAACGAAACACATACCGTGGAGGTCACGAGAGATGCAGGCACAAGCACAATGGCTGGATGGGTCCTTAGGCTATTGTGGAAGAAATAGTTGCGAACCTCCAATCCAAACGGATTGAGACCGCACCATCTGACCTGACCGTGGGAACAAACCTGCAAGAAACAATATCTACTGCACTCGTGGTTGAAGAAAGAACTGTTCTCACAGTTCAATCTTTGAGTGAACCCGAGAACTTGCTAAAAACAATCTTCAGCAGTTTCTTAGAGGTAAATAAAAAACATTTTACCCTCTCTATAATTGAAGATCTCAGGAATGTCCAGGTTTAAACAACAGGTCTTACTGTGTTTCAGAGCCTAACCCAAATGTTGACCAATTTGAAAGATTTAGCAGAACAAATTGAGGTCGCACAAAAGGAAATCAGCCATCTACAATAGTAAGTATCCATACATTACTTATACTAACCTGAACATCATACAAGTATTATGATTACCTCTATGGTCGCAGGGAAGATTCTTCCTTAACGAAGAATATGGCTGATCGACAGGGTCAGGAAGAAACTACGGCCATAAAATATTCCTCTATGCAGAAAGAACTTGACGAGGCTCAGAAAAAGCTTGCCTGTAAGTTCACTTTTAAGCAAGAGATGTTATTTCCTTACATGAACTATTGTAATCTTATTACTTTGTTCATGTAGCACAAGAGGAACAGATAAAGGGTCATTGCAAGGAAAGAGATGACTTCATGCAGAAGTGTGTCCAGACTGAAACTCAAGTCGGAAAACTTCTCGCAACTATCAAACACCAAAATGCAACCATAGAATCGTTCAAAAAGACTACTGAAACTATCTACGAAGAAAAACCCTAAAGGCGACAATCTCAGACTGCAGTAGTATTCAATCAGAAGTTTTCAAAAAACTAAAGATGGTTGCGAACCTACTAAAGGCTGATATAATTGATCCTCAAAAGGAAAATTTAAGCCTTAGTGAATCTTGTAAATTGGTTGCATCTCAAACAGAGTCACTTCTCGAGTACCTCCTTGAAGACACAAACAGGCAGAAAGAGGCATTGAAGACCAACGTTGGATCTGTGGCCTCTGCCATTTTGTGCAAACTAAGGCATCACCATGGTCCAGACTTAAGTCTAAAACCAGTGGTGGAAGATGTTGTATTTGAGAGTGAAGGTCAGCTTGCAGCTATAATGGAAGAAGTCAAGCTCTTAATTGAAAGGTTCTTGAAAGAACTCGGATTGTAATGATGTTATCCCTTATTCTGTCCTTGTAACATATAATTGGAGAATTGAACTTTTTGATTTACTCAAGTTTGTGTACCTGCACATTGTAGTCATTAACAAAAAATATGCAGATGAATGCATTTCGGAAAAAATGTACTTAATTTCGTCTCATATTATGGCCGTATTCCCCTAGTCCCCTCCTAAGATCATAAATACTAAAGATATTGTATTATAATCTCAGGAAATAAAAATAATATCGCTTAAAGATGATCAAGAAATACCTAGTGAGCTTCTTATATGTTAAGAAACAGTTTAGAAAGAAATATCTCAACTAGGGATGATCATCTGATCGCATAAATACTTATCTTAATAAAAATGCCAAAGTTTATTATGAACTGACAGCCACTCGAATGATCAGAAACATACTAGTAAGTCCCGTATGCATTGAGAAATGGCTTATTTAGGGATGTCTTATCTAGATGCGACCATGAGATTGGTCAGTGAATGCACGTTGGTCACTATAATAAGATGGTTATTTGCGACCAGCCCCCGAGTGTAGCTCGGCCAAGAGAGGACAAAGGTTAGGAATAAAACCATAATGTAAAGCGAAGCAAGTACAAGGTATTATTTTGTAACAATGGAATGAAAAAACTTACACGTAAAACTTGTGTAGCTAATCTATATTCCAAGTATTAGATAAGATCCTTCCATCTTCCATCGCTAACCGAGTTGATCTTGGTCGTGGCATGGAGACCACAGTATAGGGGCCTTCCCACTGAGAGGAGAATTTGTTGCGATTGGACTGGTTTTGAATTTTTCATAAAACCAGGTTGCCCACGTGAAGACTACGAGGTCGCATCCATTTACTATGGTATTTACGCAAAGCTTGTAAATATGCTGCTGACTTAATCAACGCCCGATCACGTTTCTCCTCAAGGAGAATAATGTCTTGTACACGTTGTTCACATTGATCAGAATGATCAAATTGATCGACACGAACAGATCCAACGCGAATTTCAATAGGTAATACGGCTTCAGCACCAAATACCAACTGAAAAGGCGTCTCACCTGTAGCTCGACTGCATGTAGTGCGTAGTGCCCATAAAACGGAGTAGAGCTCGTCTACCCAAGCCCCCGAGCATAACTTAAAGCGATCAAAAACTCGTTTCTTAACA
Organism: Pharus latifolius; assembly: GCA_019359835.1. Taxonomy (NCBI): domain Eukaryota; kingdom Viridiplantae; phylum Streptophyta; class Magnoliopsida; order Poales; family Poaceae; genus Pharus; species Pharus latifolius. The sequence goes on from CM033323.1 coordinate 71,492,237, forward strand.
CCTTGCAATATCTGCCCATTGGCATGTTCAACAGCACCATTGCTTTGTGGATGAGTAACGGATGCAAAACACACTTTGGTCCTGATGTCATCACAATAGTCCAGAAAGAGACCGCTAACAAACTGTGACCTGTTGTCGGTAATACGACAAGTTGGAACACCAAACCGTGTTATAATATTCTTATGAAAAAATTTCTTAGCCACAGCCGCAGTTATAGTGCAGACTGGCTCAGCTTCAATCCACTTAGTAAATGTGTCAATGGCTATGAACAAGAACTTGTATCCATTAACCACTTGGGGCATAGGACCCACTATATCTATTCCCCAAACCGCGAACGGCCAAGTTAGAGGAATAGTCTATAATGCGTATGCAGGCTGATGAACTTGCCGTGCATGTAATTGACACTGTGGGCATGTCTTGACCAAGTGCATGGCATCATTAAGTGTTAAAGGCCAATAATAACTTTGTCGGAAAACTTTTTTGACCAGCGTCTGTCGACGATTCGGACTCGGAGTCCTCAGCCGAACTTATGCAAAATTTGTAATAGCGAGACCTTTCAAGATGACCCTCCGGGAAGGTATGTAGAACGATGGAGAACGGGAGCACAGAGAGGTTTATACAGGTTCGGGCCCTCGATGGTGGGAGTAATAGCCCTACGTCCTGTTAGGATTTCACTATAGGTGATAAAAGTTTACAAGATGGTAGAAAAACTCCTTCACAGGCGAAGGGTTTTTCCTATGCAAATGTACAGAATAAAGCCAGGAAGGCTTGTAAGAACTATCTAATCTATGCCGTAGACTTGGCTGTTTGAGCGGTTAAGATGTGTTGTCTCTCTCTCCCCTCTGCTTGACACTCCATACCACCCTTTTATACTGGTCGAAAGGGTGCTATGTCATAACTGCATCAAACAGTTGCTTGGACGGTTGAATACGGTTTTTAGAAAACCGCTCTTAACCTCCACGCAAGTTAAACACGTGTTATTTATGGATAACTGCACGTATTAACCTCCTGACGGTTGATTCTCCACGTGGGGGAATCTTCGGGATACTTGGAATATTCTCACTATAGGAATAGCTGGACAGATGAATTCCAAGCACCCTGGTCGAGAATGCTCTGACCGCAGGATATTGGTTGACCGCGCAACATCTCGGTCATTCTGTTCACGTATAGCATATGAACTCCTGACCGCGCGAAGCCTGTGACCTGATCGTGTAAAGCCTGTGACCTGATCGCGCAAAGCCTGCGACCTGATCGCTGATCGCACAAAGCCTGCGACCTTGGGTTGATGCTTCTCAGAATAACTTGAGTTCGCACCGCTAGACACGTGTCTGGTTCGAATCTATCCTGAACCAACAGTGCATTTATTTGAACTGACTCGGGTGTCAATCCTCGTCAGCTAGCCCCTAAATTTAAAGAAAACGAAGGGACGTGTTCACTTTAAATTTAAAGAAATGCATCGGATTATTAACCCGACTCTTCAAATCCTTCACTTAGTGGTGCACTAAGTAAGACGGTTGGTTCCGCGAGACAGGCTCTGGGTATTATGCGACAAGTAATGATGGCGTTTGTTGAAATGCTTTTTAACCCGAGGTAAAATTGTAAATGCTTTTAAGAACCCGAGGCATTCAGAACGTGAACCGTCATCCTGATGGTTATAAATACCGGGTCTTTGAATCTGTAAAGCTTCACAATTTCTTCTCACTGCTAAGTTCTTTCTAAAAAACATTTTCATTCTTCTCTTCATACACCTCCCGATGGCAGACCACAACATCATCGAGATTGAGAGTGATGAAGAGGAAATTCTCAAGCAGGAGCCTGAAATGCTTGAAGATCCATCTCCTTCAAAGAAGAAGTCCAAGGTTGACGAAGGATCTTCTAGCAGAGCAAAGGTAGAAGATGAGCCATCATCTTTTCTTCCTGCAGCTTTCTTCCCTAGCACCCCTTGCTTTTGTTTGGGTGATCGATTTTCTAGCCAGCAAGCGGTGACTATTCGGCCAGAAAATCCTCAACTTGTGTTGGGGAAGCAATCTTCTGGTGGGAAGGTTGGACTTCCGCCACCTGGCGTCCATCTTTCTAGGATGGATATATCAACGTGTCGTGAGCAGGGACAGGTAACAATCCACATCTCCTTTTTGCTGATAGTTTATGGTTAGTATAACTAACCCTCGCAAATGTAGGAGATTGGAGGCCCTAGTGGTCAGCCTTCTGCTGCTCCGCTTCTTCCCCTTAGACAGACTCTTCTGGAGGAGAAGAATGCCCTAGAGAAGAAGACCGAAGAGATGTCTTCGGCAATTCTGCATCTGGCAGATTGTTTTGAACGATCCCGTGAAGAGGCGCACCAATTCTGTCGAGAGAGGGACCACGCCCAGCAACAGCGGGAACTCTCTGACTTAATTAGGAACAGTAGTGTAGCTCTTGTTAGGGATGATGTAGATAGGCTTAGATTAGTTGCTAGTTCCCTGGGGGTTGTCAGTGTAGATCCTACTGACAACAACATGTCCCTAGGAGAACTTTGTAAACTTCTTTCGGATCAGGTCGACGCTCTGGTCGCCGGTATCCCTTTTGTATGTAAAGAATGCAAGAAATAAAATTTTCTTTCTTCATATACATACTCTTGACATCCTCTGTGTGAAAACATGACCATAAGCAATGCCTTTACGATCACTCATACAGAGGTAAAATTCAACTCTGCGATTAGGATCACACCTTTCACAAAGGCACCGCGACCATCTGATACCGCGATCAGACTTAGAGTTGCGGTTAGAAGTGAAACTTATCGTGACCAGACTTGAAACTCGACCAGACCATCACTGCGGTCAGAATCGGAGCTTAATCGAAAGCATGGTCTCGATCATACCACAACCCGGTCAAAAAATATCCATACGTCCAAAAATCAAGTCACAGGATATTTTCGTGAAAGTTTTCAGGGTACATAAAGGAAAAAAGTCCTCTGAAAAAACTCTGAAAAACTTTTCAGGCTTTTTCACTTTCAGTTTCTGAAACAAAGAAGTCTTTTTGCTTCAGATCCGATGCCTGGAACACTTTAACGGGTTCGCCAGAGACAGTATCCATTATGGGAAATGAATAAAATACTCAGTGGAACGTTTGAACGAAACGTTACTCACATTAATGCGCCTCCTCGGGTCTATAAAAGGAGCAGATGTCTTCTCAAGGAAGCCACACAGCCAAAAACCCTCATCATTTCCGCCGCACAAAACCCTCATTCTTCTCAGCCTTCGTCTTCCCAAAAATCACCAACTTTTCCTTCGACTCTCCACTGAACAATGGCGTCCTGGAGCCAATCCATCCACCATTCTGAAGAGAGTTTGATGTCGTTGGAAAAGGAGGAGATTCTTCCTCCGCGGCTGTTAATCAACTGGCGGCCTGCGGAGAAGGATCAAGAAACCCCAACCATCCAGGAGGGCGAGTTGGTGGTCTTTGAAGAGTATTTGCGCTGCGGGTTCCGATTTCCCGAAAGTCGGTTCCTCAAGGATGTCCTCGAGCATTATGGGTTGGAGTTGATCAACCTCCACCCAAATGCAGTGTTGATATTAGCGGTTTTTCAACACCTATGCGAGGCGTTCGTCGGAGTGTACCCCAGTGTGGACCTCTTCCGACGATTCTATTTCTCGGTGTGGTCGAAGAGCGCCAACGCCGCCGGATGTATTTACTTCCGGCTGAGGGATTAGAAGGAGTATCCCTTTTCACCCCTGCGAGACTCAGTGCACGGGTGGCATCAGAAGTAGTTCTACTGCACCCCGGCGAAGGAGAACGGGCTGTGGTTTGAAAACTCGCGGCCAGAGAAGCCAAGCGAGTTAGACACTCTCCCGGCGATGAACGCGGAGTTCATGAAGCACGCCGAGGTAATTCTCCACTTAGTCGAAGAAGGGTTGACGGCTCGGGACGTCATCCGAGACTTTGTGAAGAACCGGGTGAGCCCCCTGCGTGAAAGGGCTCATCCGGCTTGGGAGATCAAGTCCATGGCAGATGGTACCTTAGACTACAATGAAGGTATTCATTTTTGGCATCAAAAACCTTCTTATGTTATTTCTGGAATGCACCAGTTTTAATTTGTATTTGGGAACAGTCCTATCCTCTGCCGAGATCGAGAGGTGGACTAATTGCCTTCTCCGGGCGTACAACGCCGAGGTAGAGGGTGCTAAGGGGTCGCCTCGTCCCCAAAGCTTAATTCACGCCGGCGACGACCTCAAACAGGAGCGCCGAAAGGTACATTTTCGACTTGGCCTCCGTTTTACAGGTCTTATGTCTGTCCAGCACTAATCCCATGAGAACAGCTTCTTGAGAGGTTTGCTGAGGCGACGTTTCCCAGCAAGAACGTCGGTTCCCTGGGAAAGCCGATGACCAAGAACGTGAAGAAGATTTCCTCGAGACCCAGGACGAGGAATCCCGCCCCCAAGAAAGTCAGGCTAAATCTTGGGGAAGGGTCTTCGCGAAGCACTCCTCCTACAGCCCGAAGAACTGCGGTAAGATATCAGATCCCTCCGATCTTTCCAGGTGCAAAATGGAATTACTTCTTCGTCGTGCAGGGGGAGGGGAGCGAGGAGGAGGAGGAGGACGATGATGTCCCTCTAGTCTCCGGAGGAGGAAGATTGCGAGCTCTCCATCCGGCGACGCTCCAACTCCTTCCGCAGGGACAACTGCTACCGCAAAGGCGGCTGTAGTAGACCCTGCGACCACCGAAAGCCCTATGGTTGCGGATGATCCCCTGGCTCCTGAAGCCCCCGAGGCTTCAAGGCCAGTTGCCTCCACTTCCCTGGTCGAAGGGATGACCGTGGTAAGATCCTCTCAGAGTCTTGTTTTCTTCAATTCCCCCTGTTCATTTGATGAGCTAGTGCTTATGCAGGGAGAAGAGCTTCCCCCTGCGACTCCTGCTAGCCCCAGGGAGGAAAATACTCCTCCTCCGCAGACAGGAGCGGAGGTGGTTGTGCAAGATCCTGTGGCGGTTGCACACGAGGTTCCAGCCCCGGAAACCCAGGAGACATCGAGGTCTTCGGGTGGGACGCCGCCAAGGGGATCGACTGCCCAGGTAAAGATTCTTCTCGTTAGCTTTTATCTTTCCCTTGAAAAAATGTTCATAGGGGAACACACACAGGGAAGAGCGGCCTTGTTTTCCAAGAGGAAGATCAGGGTGGACGATAATTGTCCCCGTGCTCGAGGAGAACCTTCCCTGAAATCCCAAAAGCTAATGGGATTTCAAATAAGGTAAGAACCTTTATCCTGGTTGTATTAGAAATGATGGTCACGAATCGTTACCATTTGATTTTTCTTTTCCTTTATCAGACGAAAAGAAACAGCGCCCAGTCCTTCAACCACTTCGGGAAGGGTTGAGGTCACTGCTGGTGCAGAAGCCTCTAGTGAGGGGCGCTCCATCCCCTTGGTCCAGAAAGTTGTCCGGGCCGTAGGGGGAGAATCAGGCGCGAGGACCCAGTCGCAGTCAACGGCGACTGGAAGCAGTGCCCAGCAGGCACTTCCTCTAACTGCCCCTGCTGTAGGCACCTCCGGACCTTCAACAAATCTTCCCATCAGTCCGGAAGATGCCTCCGTAGAGAAGTTCATGAAGGTATGATGAATGCTTCTCTAGGTGTCCTGAATTGTTCATAGGACACCTTTAACTCCCTTTTTTGTATCACAGGAACTATCCCGGAAGATGGCCCAATCGCGCGCTACGGTGGCGAGCATGGTGGCCATACAAAGAGAACGGGACAGCTTGCGCAGGTAAGGATCATTACTCTTCAACTTGTAAAGATACAAGTTGATTATGACCACTCCTTCTGTTTTATTACAGGAAAGTGGCATCGTTGGACAAAGAAGTGGCCACAGTCAAGCTTCATTCGATCTCAGTAGCTAGGAACCAAGAGATTGAAAACAACAAACTGCAGTCACAACTTGATGGTAAGTTGATTCCTGATTAGGAATACTTGTCCTCATAACTTGTGAGTAATATTTTTTCTTGTTGCAGCACAAGCTGGTCAAATAAACCAACTCAGTCAGAACAACAAAATCCTCCAGGATTCTATCCAAGCCTCCGAAAGGGCGATTGGAAAGCTGAGCCATTCAGTCTTCGAAAAACTGAAGGCGGTGGCTCATCTTCTGAAGGCTGATGTGGTCGAAACCACACGAGACAATCTCAGCCAAGATGACTGGTCTGCACTAGTTATGGCTCAAGCAGAGTCACTTCTCGAGTATCTCCCTGAGGATACACAGCGATGAGAAGAGGTGATCAGAACCAGAGTTCGGTCAGCCGCTTCTGCTATCCTCAGCCGGGTTCGACTTCACCATGGCCCAGATGCAGATCTAAATCCACTACTGGGACCGGTTGAGGTCGAGAGTGAAGAGCAACTAGAGGCCGTCATGGAGGAGATTAGTCCCCTTGTAGATAAGCTCCTGACTGAGCTCGGGATCGAATGATCCCTATACCTGTATAAACAGTTGTATACAATGCAATGCACATGAAAATTCATTTTTGAAAATGAATATATTTCTGTTTTATGTTGTTTCATATTATAAACATATCCCCCCTAGCCCCCGCCTGTGATTGTAGATACTGAAGACTTAGTATTACAAACACAGGAGAAAAGTGAATGTAACGACCAGGGACGATTAGGATCATTATAACACCTAGCCTTGTTTGCAAACCAGCAGCCACTCAGATAACCAAGGATTTGCCAGAAAGCCCCGTGTGCGTTGAGAAACGGCTTATTTAGGAGTGACTTATCTGAAAGTGGTTATGAGATCGACCAGCGAATCCGACCAGGGTGTTATAATGATCTAGCCGCGGGCGACCAGCCCCCGAGCCGAATTCGTAGTGGATGGGCATAAAGGGAAATATTCATCATACGAAAGCAAAACATTTTTCATTATGAAAAAATGCTAATTGAACAAGAAAAATGGGGTTGAGTACTTACACGTAGAACTTGCGAAGTTGATCGATGTTCCAAGTATTGGACAAAATTCGACCATCCTCCATGGCTAACCGCGCGGATCCTGGTCGCGGCACCGAGACCACAGTGTAAGGGCCTTCCCACTTCGGGGAGAATTTGTTTCGACTAGACTGATCTTGGATTTTTCGTAAGACCAGGTTGCCCACGTGAAGACTACGTGGTCGCACCCTTTTACTGTGATACTTGCGCAAAGCTTGCAAGTATGCCGTGGACTTGATCAAGGCGCGATCACGTCCTTCTTCTAGGGGGATGAGTTCTTGCGACCGCTGTTCGGACTGATCAACCTGTTCGAATCGTTCTGTCTGAACAGACCCAATACTGACTTCCATAGGCAGCACAGCCTCGGCCCCATAGACCAGACGGAAGGGCGTCTCGCTAGTGGCTCGACTAGAGGTAGTTCGTAGTGTCCATAGAACGGTATAGAGCTCGTCTGCCCAAGCCCCCGAGCGAGTCTTAAGGCGATCAAAAACATGTTTTTTAATGCCTTGTAGTATCTGCCCATTGGCCCGCTCTACAGTACCATTGCTTTGTGGATGTGCCACAGAAGCAAAGCACACCTTAGTTCCAATCTAGTAGCAGTAGTCTAGGAAGAGACCACTAGAGAACTGAGAACCGTTATCGGTGATAAGGCGGTTTGGAACACCAAATCGAGCAACAATGTTCTTATGAAAGAACTTTTGTGCTGCTGATGCGGTAATATTGCGTACCGGTTCGGCCTCGATCCACTTTGTAAACGTGTCAATGGCTACGAACAGAAACTTGTACCCATTGACCGCTTGTGGCATAGGACCTACAATATCCATTCCCCAGACCGCGAAAGGCCATGCGAGGGGAATGGTCTGTAACGCATAGGCAGGTTGATGAACCTGTCTGGCGTGAAACTGACACTGAGGACACATCTTGACCATGTACTTGGCATCATCGACTGCCGAAGGCCAGTAGAATCCTTGTCGAAAAGCTTTTCCGACCAGTGTCCGATATGACGCGTGTGCACCGCATACACCGTCATGTATTTCTTTCAAGAGGGATTTTCCTTCCTCCTGAGATATACAACGCATGAATACTCCTTGAGTACCCTTTCTGTACAGAAACTCATCTATGAGTTTGTACAGACGCGCTTTTCGAATTAACCGATTGCTTTCGGTTTCGTCCTCGGGTAGGGTCCAGTGTTCAAGATAGACTCTCAATGGATGAGTCCAATCTTGTTCCTGACCGAGGTTGGTAACGGAGGCTATTACCGGATCATCCTCAACCGAAGTCTTGATCGAAGGACGGGCCAAGTGTTCAATGAACACTCCTACCGGAGCGGATGTGCGTGAGGACCCAATTTTGGATAATTGGTCTGCGAGAATGTTGTCCTTTCGCGGGATGTATTGGACTTCGAAATGACTGAAGTGTTTTTCCAATCTCCTCACTTCCCCCAGGTAATGAGCCATTGTCTCATCGGAGGTGCTGTACTCCTTGTTTACCTGGTTTACGACCAGCTGTGAGTCTCCCCTCACCACTAATCGACGGACTCCGAGGAATTTTGCTGCCCGGAGCCCTGCAAGAAGACCTTCATACTCTGCTGCGTTGTTGGTCGCAACAAAGTGTAGTTGGATGACATACTTAAGCTGTTCGCCCTGAGGCGTAACTAAGACCACTCCAGCCCCCGAGTGTTGAAAACTACGGGAGCCATCAAAGTACATTGTCCAGTAATCGGGGCACTCCAATTCATCGGGCACTTGCACTCGTGGCTCAGGGTTGGTCCATTCGACCACAAAGTCGGCCAAAACTTGAGACTTAACCGTCGTGCGGGGCGTGAAATGGATTTCGAAGGCACCGAGTTCGACCGCCCATTTGGCGATTCGACCAGATTTCTCTCGGTTTCGGACAATATCCCCCAAAGGAAAAGAGGAGGGTACTGTGATCTTGTGCGCTTGGAAGTAGTGTCGTAGCTTATGGGAAGCCATCAGTAGCGCGTAAAGTATCTTCTGGACCTCAGGGTAGCGCTCCTTAGGACCATGAAGTACCTCGCTCACATAGTAGACGGGTCTATGTATTCCTTCCCTATCCGCGATCAGAACGGCGCTGATCGCGTGCGGTGTGGCCGCCAGATAAAGGAGCAATGGTTCTCCTTTGTCGGGAGATACCAATACTGGTGGACTGGATAGATATGTCTTCACCTCCTGAAACGCTTTTTCGGCCTCATCTAACCATGTAAAATTGTGATGCTTCCGCAGGGCTTTGAAGAAAGGCAATCCCCTTTCGCCTAGTCGCGATATGAAACGACTTAAAGCCGCCATGCGACCAGCCAGGAGTTGAACATCCTTCATGGTCGAGGGCGATCTCATTTGTTCAATGGCCCTGATTTTCTCAGGATTAACTTCAATGCCCCTGGAACACACAAGGAAACCAAGGAGTTTTCCTGAAGAAACCCCGAAAGAACATTTCTCCGGGTTTAATTTTATTCCAAAGCGATTCAAATTACAGAAGGTTTCAGCGAGATCGTCCAAATGAGACAATCTCTCGGTACTTTTTACAACCAAGTCGTCTACATATGCTTCGAGATTACGCCCTATCTGGGAAAGAAAGGTCTTTTGCATCAAGCGCTGGTACGTGGAACCTGCGTTCTTGAGACCGAACGGCATTCTGACGTAGCAGTATGTGCCGAATGGGGTGATGAAGGCAGTTTTCTCTTCATCGTCTTCTGCCATGCTAATTTGATGATATCCTGAGTAAGCATCCAGAAAACTCATCAGTTCGCAACCCGCGGTTGAGTCGACCAGCTGGTCGATGCGGGGAAGGGGAAAGTCATCCTTTGGACAAGCAGCGTTGAGGCTAGTGTACTCGACGCACATGCGCCACTTGCCATTTGACTTGCGGACCATGACCGGATTGGCGAGCCATTCCTGGTGATCCACTTCACGGATAAACCCGGCCTGTAGGAGTTTGTCCAACTCCTCTCGGATGGCTTCCTGTCGGTCAACAGCAAAACGCCTGAGCTTTTGCTTTATTGGTCGTTGTCCAGGTCGAATTGCTAACCTGTGCTCAATTACTTCCCTTGGGACACCGGGCATGTCGGACGGTTTCCACGCAAACACATCTGCGTTAGCCCGGAGGAAAGCAATGAGATCGAGTTCCTATTTGTCATCCAGAGCTGATCCGACCCGAATTGTCTTGGATGGATCATCTGGGTACAAAGGAACCAATTTGAGTTTCTCATCTGGTCGAGGAGCAGCCTTGATCGCGTCGGTGGCAACAGTGGCGACCTGAGCGTCCCGGAGGGGAAGTTGATCGACCATCTCCAAAGATAGCCGGTCGCACGTGAGTGCCACGTTGCGACTGCCTCTGACCAAGATGACACCTTTGGGGCCAGGCAATTTTCCGCACTGGTAAGCATAGTGCGTTGCCATCATGAACTTTGCGAGAGTTGACCTGCCAAAGATTGCATTATAAGCCGAATCACAATCGATTACGTCAAAAGTAACCAATTCTGTTAGGAAGTTATCTGGTTCTCCCAGTGTGACCGGGAGGACCACTTGTCCCAACGGCATCATGGAGGGGCCTGGGATTATCCCATAGAACGGATGGATTATGGGCTTAATCTTCGAACGAGGATTTTGCATCTCGTCGAGTGCCTTGACCAACAAGATGTCAAGGGAGCTTCCTCCGTCGATCAGGACTCTTTCAACTCTCGCGTTACTGATGATCAGGGTAATGACCAAAGGGAGCTTCAACGGTCGTTTTAACCCCGCCAGACAATCAGTGCGATCAAATGTCAAAGGTGTATCCGACCAACGGGGGTATTGAGGTTCACCAAGGGATGTCTCCGTTTAACCTCTCGGTAAAAGGCCTTAAACTGCCTTTTGGAAACGAAAGAAGAAGAACCTCCAAAAATAACATTAACATGATTTTGAGGTACCTGGTAGGACATTTCCTCGTCTCCGTCGGCGTCCCTAAGTCCACACGCCTGTTCTTTAGGTGGTAAGGTTGGCATTGGCCCAACTCCCTGGTAGAAGTCATCCAGTTTCTTCAACCAACTCCTGCAATTCTTGAGGTCGTGGCCTGCGGAGTTGTGGAGTGGACACCACTTCTTGCCCTCCTGCGGATTAGTTGGCTTTTCTGGCTGGTCGACATTCCGACCACCAGAGGCAGTTTTATTTTTGAATGAAGGCTTATTACCTTTGGTCGAAGGCGGCTTCTCTGCGACTGCGACCTCGCGGTATTGTCCAGAGCGGTTCCTCTTCGACAACTTCGACTTCCCACCTGATGAAGATTCCGGCTTCTTGCTTGGATCTTCTTTCCTGGCGTCCTTGAAGCCTGGTTGAGGTGGTAGGTCCCCCTTGTCAACCATCCGGTTCCATTCGACCACTTCGGCTGCATCAGAATATCGATCGGCCATGTCGAACAGATCGGCCACTGATCGAGGCGGGTGGATAAGCAAGTCCTCGGTGAATCTCCGGTATCGAACGGCGTGTTTAAATGCCCTGATAACGGAGCCATCAGATATGTTCGGGATGGTATTCCTCACCCCGACAAACCTCTTGACAAACTGCCGAAGTGTTTTGGTTGAAGTTTGTCGTAGCCGATGAAGATCGTCCTCTTTACCCGGCTTTTGGTAACAATTTTGGAAATTGCTGAGGATGGCATCGCATATCATTTCCCAATTGTAGATGGAACCCTCGGGCTGATTAAACAGCCAGGTTCTAGCCGGTCCTGCGAGGACTGTAGGCAGGTAGTTGGCCATGACCTTGTCATCGCCTCCCGCCGCTTGGATGGCAGTGATATAGATTTGAAGGAACTCGGATGGGTTTTGAGTTCCGTCAAACCTCTCAATGGCCCCTAGCCGAAACTTATCGGGCCAAACGACTGCTTGTAGGCCAGGCGAAAAAGCTTTACAACCAACGTAGGGACCGTGAATCGCCCTGTGACTCTCGGCTAGGTCTCGGGCAACCTCACGCAATGGCGAAGTTACTCGTGGTCCCAAACAAGAGTGGACAGGAACTCGATCCCTACTACGAGAACCCTGCATTCGCCGGTATCTATCTTGTCGGGACGGTACGGGCGGCGGGTAACTTCGTCGGCCGGAACCAGAGTGGAGACACTCTCGTTCGCGGGAACGCATTACCGAGCGGGAAGAGGCCGTTGGGGTCGCCTCAGACGCGACCTCATCCAGTCTTTCCGCCAGGATCCTGTAAAAGGCAGGTTTCTGCGCATCCGTGACCGTAGGAGGAAAGTTACGCATGACTTCCGCGATAGATCGCAATCGACCATGGGTACTTCTCCTAGGAGCACCAGGTGTTACTGTTTCTTCGTCCACCGGGAAACGCTCCCACTAGTACAGAAATGCAGTCTACTAACCCCTATCTTCTATCGGTTATTAGCGAAACAGCACAAAACCGATAGAAAATGTGCCTCGCGGTCATAAAAGCCCGACGGATGTATTTTCCCTATCGGTTTCTAAGAAACTTACCGATAGAATAAATAGTATGATTTACTCTAGCGGTGATGAACATATTTGCCGTTAGAAGAGATGCATAAGTACTGACGGAAGAATGTTGTGCGCCGATAGGACTGGTCGACTTCAACAACTAGACTTATTCTATCGCTACTGTATGAATATACCGACAGAGTATATTAAAAATTCCTATCGGCAATATGTAGTTCGCCGATAGAATAGTTGACCTTCTACAAATATTTTTATTCTATCGGTAATGGATTCTTTTACCGTTAGAATATATAGAAAATTGCTTAGAACTATTCGTCTTCTAATAGTTTTATTCTATCGGTAATGAATGTTTATACCGGTAGAATATTGCACAAAATATCTTAGAACTGTTGGCCTTCTACAACTAGTAATATTCTATCGGTAATGTACGTACACACCGATAGAGTATGTACAAAAATTCCTAGTATGCCGATGGAATATTATGATTTTTTCTGTCGGTAATCTTGTAATTAACCGTTAGAATAATGGTACTTTCCCTGCCGCTCGACGTAAGACTACGACGGGTTTTCTATCGGTAGATTCATATATGCCGATAGAATAGTGTACTTCTTCTGTCGGTTATTTACCGATAGAAAATGTCCAGTCTTGTTCTATCGTGTCTATCTCTATCGTTACAAAAACCGATAGTAGAAGGGTGTTTTTTACCGATAGAAGACTGCATTTCTGTACTAGTGTCCGGTGGTAGAGAAGGGGTCTGGTCGCGTTTACAACCTCGCGACCGCCAAGAAGAACCCGGAGCAGCATCGTAACGAGCCTGTGCATCTTGAAGAGCCTCTAGGGCAGTTCTGCGTAGTTCGTTGTTTTGTTGCTCGAGATCTTGATCCTCATTCTGTTTGCGATCTTGTTCTTCCCTAGCAGCCTGTTGATCGGGAGTTTCTTCCGAGAAATTAGCAAACTGCCTAGGGAGAGAGGTTGCCGATGGGGAAAACATCTCAGTTTGTTCCGAGTCGGACTCGAAATCAAAGAGACGGTGAAGGTTATTAGGGTCGAACCTTCCGGGGCTGATTTCCGGGTCGACATCATCCTTCCCCTCGGCGGGGTCGTATGACGGACCGGATTCATCGCCTAGCGCATTAAGAACCTCTGCGGGTCTTGACCTTGCACTAGTTGCTCCCTGGTCGATAGACATGACCTGGAGAGAGATTCAACCTGTGGAAGATTCTGGCCTTCAACCTCCTCCATCGGCACAGGATCGCTTGGAGAAGGCATTGGGATATGAGCATAATCCTCGAGATCGAAATCGTTCTCGGAATCATATGCTCCAGCCATGTTTCAGCGAACCTCCGGATTAAAACTAGGACGCCTTGAGAAAGGCCCCACGGTGGGCGCCAGCTATCGACGATTCGGACTAGGAGTCCTCAGCCGAACTTATGCAAAATTTGTAATAGCGAGACCTTTCAAGATGACCCTCCGGGAAGGTATGTAGAACGATGGAGAACGGGAGCACAGAGAGGTTTATACAGGTTCGGGCCCTCGATGATGGGAGTAATAGCCCTACGTCCTGTTAGGATTTCACTATAGGTGATAAAAGGTTACAAGATGGTAGAAAAACTCCTTCACAGGCGAAGGGTTTTTCCTATGCAAATGTACAGAATAAAGCCAGGAAGGCTTGTAAGAACTATCTAATCTAGGCCGTAGACTTGGCTGTTTGAGTGGTTAAGATGTGTTGTCTCTCTCTCCCCTCTGCTTGACACTCCATACCACCCTTTTATACTGGTCGAAAGGGTGCTATGTCATAACTGTATCAAACAGTTGCTTGGACGGTTGAATATGGTTTTTAGAAAACCGCTCTTAACCTCCACGCAGGTTAAACACGTGTTATTCATGGATAACTGCACGTATTAACCTCCTGACGGTTGATTCTCCACGTGGGGGAATCTTCGGGATACTTGGAATATTCTCGCTATAGGAATAGCTGGACAGATGAATTCCAAGCACCCTGGTCGAGAATGCTCTGACCACAGGATATTGGCTGACCGGGCAACATCTCGGTCATTCTGTTCACGTATAGCATATGAACTCCTGACCGCGCGAAGCCTGTGACCTGATCGCGCAAAGCCTGCAACCTGATCGCTGATCGCGCAAAGCCTGCGACCTTGGGTTGATGCTTCTCAGAATAACTTGAGTTCGCACCGCTAGACACGTGTCTGGTTCGAATCTGTCCTGAACCAACAGTGCATTTATTTGAACTGACTCGGGTGTCAATCCTCGTCAGTGTCCGATAAGATGCATGTGCACCACATACACCACTGTGAATATCCTTCAAGAGGGATTTACCTTCCTCTTGAGAGATACAACGCATGAACACTCCTTGAGTACCTTTTCTATACAAAATCATTTTGTATAGACGCGCCTTTTGTATCAATCGATCACTTTCGATTTCGTCCTCGGCAAAGGTCCCATGTTTGAGATAGATCCGCAATGGTCGGGTCCAATCTCCTTCATGCTCAAGGTTGGTGATGTGAACTATCACCTCATCATTCTCCACTGGAAATGTAATCGAGGGATATTTCAAGTATTCGACAAACACTCCTGTTGGAGCGGATGCACGTGAGGACCCAATTTTTAATAATTGGTCTACGAGAACATTGTTTCTTCGCGGAACAAATTGGACTTCGAAATGGCTAAAGTGTTTTTCCAATTTCCTCACCTCGTCTAGGTAATGAGCCATTGTCTCATTGGAGGTGCTGTATTCCTTGTTTACCTGGTTTACAACTAGCTGTGAGTCTCCCTTCACCACTAATCGACGGACTCCAAGGAATTTAGCTGCTTGAAGCCCAGCTTTGAGACCTTCATATTCTGCTGTGTTGTTGGTCGCAACAAAGTGTAATTATATGACATACTGGAGTTGGTTGCCCTGAGGTGTAATTAAGACCACTCCAGTCCCCGATTGTTGAAATCTGCAAGAGCCATCAAAATACATCGTCCAATGGTCGGTACATTGTAAATCTACATATTCTTGCGCAGGTGGGTTGGGATTAGTCCATTCAACCACAAAATTTACAAGAATTTGAGATTTAACTGCTACATGAGGAGTGAAATGGATGTCAAATGCTCCAAGTTCCACTGCCCATTTCGCCATGCGACCAGACACTTCCGGATTACAAAGAATGTCCCCTAAGGGAAAGGACGACGGCACAGTAATCTTATGTGCTTGAAAGTAATGTCGCAGCTTTCGTGAAGCCATCAGAAGAGCATAAAGTAACTTCTGGACTTCAGGGTAACGCTCCTTTGGCCCATGAAGTACTTCACTTACATAATAGACTGGTTGTTGTACATATTTATCTACTTCCCTTTCCGCGACTAGAATTGCACTGACAGCATGAGGGGTAGCTGCCAAGTAAAGAAATAAAGGTTCTCCCGAAACCGGAGAAACCAATATTGGCGCAGTAGATAAATATGCTTTGACCTCTTGAAAGGCTTTCTCGGCTTCATCCGACCAGGTAAAACCATTGTGCTTATGTAGAACCTTAAAGAAAGGTAACCCACGTTCGCCTAACCAAGATATAAAACAGCTTAAGGCCACCATGCGACTTGTTAGGCTCTGGACATCCCTCATGGTCAAAGGAGATCGCACTTGCTCAATGGCCTTGATTTTTTTAGGATTAACCTCAATTCCTTTGGAACAAACAAGAAAACCTAAAAGTTTACCAGAAGAGACTCCAAAGGAGTATTTTTTAGGATTCAACTTTATTCCATGTTTATTCAAATTAGAAAAGGTTTCAGCAAGATCATCTATGTGACTAGAACTTCTAAAACTCTTTACAATCAAGTCATCGACTTAAGCTTCTAGATTACACCCTAACTGGGAGAGAAAGGTCTTTTGCATCAAGCGCTGGTACGTGGAACTAGCATTCTTGAGACCGAATGGCATTCTGACGTAGCAGTAAGTGCCAAACGGTGTGATGAAGACAATTTTCTCTTCATCTTCCTCTACTTTGCTAATTTGATGATATCCTGAGTAAGCATCCAGGAAACTCATCAGTTCATAATCTGCTGTAGAATCAACCAACTGATCAATACAGGGAAGGGGAAATCATCCTTCGGACAGGCACTGTTTAGGCTGGTGTAATCGACGCACATGCACCACTTACCATTTGACTTTAGGACCATGACCGGGTTCGCAAGCCACTCAGGATGATCGACTTCACTAATAAACCCTGCCTTCTGGAGCTTATCTAACTCTGACAGATGGCTTCTTGTCGGTTAACAGCAAAGCGTCTCAGCTTCTGCTTTATTGGTCACTGTCCAGCCAGAATAACTAGCCCGTGCTCAATCACTTCCCTTGGGACGCCAGGCATGTCGGATGGTTTCCATGCGAACACATCTGCGTTAGCCCAGAGGAAAGTAACGAGGTCAAGTTCCTATTTGTCATCCAAACCTGATCCAATCCGAATGGTTCTAGATGGATCATCTGGGTACAATGGAACCAACTTCAATTTTTCATCCGGTCGCAGGGCAACTTTGATCACATCTGGTGCTGTGGTTGCAAACTGTACATCCCGAAGGGGAAGTTGATTGACCAACTCCAGAGATAACCGATCACAAGTAAGAGCTGTATTGCGACTGCCTCAGACCAAAATCACGCCTTTGGGCCTGGAATCTTGACGCACTAATAAGCATAATGTGTCACCGCCATGAACTTAGCAAGTGTTGGCCTATCAAAAATAGCGTTATATGCCGAATCACAATCAATTACATCGAATGTAATCAATTATGTTTGGAAATTTAAGTGGTTCTCCCAATTTTACTGGTAACATAATTTGTCCGATCGGCATCATTGAGGGACCAGGGATGATACCATAAAACAGATGAATTATGGGTTTGATCTTTGAGCAAGGAATTTGCATCTCGTCAAGAGTTTTGACCAATAACAGATCCAGAGAACTACCTCCGTCGATCAATACCCTCTCGACCTTAGCATTGCTAATGATAAAGGTAATGACCAGAGGGAGTCTCAATGGTCGTGTTAGACCCCTAGGACAATCATCCCAATTGAAAATTAAGGGAGTTTCTGACCAGCGGGGAAATTGAGGCTCCCCAATTGGAGCTTCAACTTTATTTACCTCACGGTAAAGAGATTTAAATTGACGCTTAGAAGAATAAGAAGAAGAATCACCAAAAATAACATTTACATGATTTTGGGGGTACCTGATAGGCCATAACTTCATCTTCATCAGTGTCCCTAACCTCGCAGGATTGTTCTTTCTCCAGTATGGTCGGCATGGGTCCGGTTCCCTGGTAGAAGTCGTCCAAATGCTTCAACCAGTTACAACAGTTCTTGAGATCATGTCCAGAAGTGTTGTGAAACGGACACCATTTCTTGTTTCCCTGCGGGTTAGTCTATTTTCTCGAATGGTCGTTGTTGCGACCACCAAAAGGAGGCTTTTTATTCTTGAATGTAAATTTATTACCTTTTTCCTGTGGTGGTTTGTCTGCAACGGCCACGTTTCGGTATTGTCCAGCCCCATTCTTCTTGGGCTTCTTGGATTCCTGCCTGATGATTCCGATTTATTAGAATCATCCTTCTTGTCATTCTTGAAACTTGGTTGAGGCGGCAAATTCCCTTTGTCCACCATCCTATTCCATTCAACGGCCTCGGCCACGTCAGAATAACGGTCTGCAATAACAAATAGATCTGATACCGACCTTGGTGGATGTATGCTCAAATCCTCAGTGAATCTCCGATATTGAACAGCATGTTTGAAAGCCCTAATAACTGAAGTATTTGATATGTTGGGAATGGTATTCCTCACTCCAACAAACCTCTTGACAAATTGTCGAAGAGTTTCGGTCGAAGTCTGGCATAACCGATGTAGGTCATCTTCCTTACCCGGCTTTTCATAACAATTTTGGAAATTGTTGAGGATTGCATTACATAACATTTCCCAATTGTATATCAACCCTTCTGGTTGATTGAACAACCAAGTTCTCACTAGTCCTTCAAGAACCATTGGCAAATAATTTGCCATCACACTGTCATCTCCTCCTGCCGCCTGAATGACAGTGATGTAGATATGAAGGAATTCTGATGGATTTCAAGTTCCATCGAATCTTTCGATTGTATAGGGTTCAAACTTATCTGGCCAGACTATGGCATGAAGCCCTGGCGACAAAGCTTCACAACCTACATAGGAACTTCAGAAATGTCTATCATCGTGACCTTCCATATGATTGTCGGTGACATTACATTGAGGAGATACACCCCGTGGTCCTAGGCGAGAATGAACTGGTACTCGATTACGATCTCAAGAGCTTCCAACTCGCCTAGCTTTGTCATGACGAATTGGCATTGATGGCAATCAATTGCGCCTCCCATGACTGGAGTAAGAATAATCCCGCTCATGGGAACGAATCGTGGAACGGGATGACGCCGTTGGAGTGACCTCGGATGCAACTTCGTCGAGTGTGTCTGCAAGGACTCTAGTGAAGGTCGTTTTATCTGCATCTTCCAAAACTAGGAGGAGGATTACGCAGTGTATCTGCGATAACACAAATTCGGTCTTGTGTGCTCCTTCTGGGTGCCATAGGAGTTATTGTCTCCTCAACTACTGGGGGATACTCCGGGCCAAAGATGGTGTCTGGTCGTGCCTGTGACCATGCGGATGACGAGAGGTACTGGGACCAAGGTCTCGAACAACGGCATCTTGGCGAGATTGCGCAAGCTGTAAGGCTTCCTCAGTGCCCTGCGAATCTCATTCTCTGGCTGTTCTCGAACTTGATCTTCCGCTTGCTTGCGTTCTCATTCCTCCCTGGAAACTCGCTGTTCAGGAGTTTCCTCCGAAAGGGCAGCAAATTCCCGTGGAACTGAGGTCACAGAAGGGGAAAACATCTCTCCTTCTTCTGATTCAAACTCAAAATCAAAAAGATATTGGAGATTTTCCAGAGCAAAATTTCTGAGACAAAACTCAACGTCATTATCTCCCACATCTTCTGGGATGATATGCTGTGGCACGTACTCAGCCTCTGATGTGGTGGGATTCCCATGAGGGGAAAAATCCATCTATTCTGTTTCTTGGTCGACAGACATGACCAGAGTTGGAGAAGATGCATCCTTGGGATGTGACCCATGGACATCTTCGCTGCCAACCTCTTCCATAGGAACGGGGTCGTTAGGCGAAGGCATCCGAATATGAGCATAGTCGTCGAGATCAAAATCGTTCTCAGAATTGTATGCTCCAGGCATAACTTACCAAAACTCCTAATGAAGAAAATGCCCTGAGAAACGCCCCACGGTGGGCACCAGCTGTCAACGATTGAGAGTCGAGTCCTTAGTCGATCTCATGCAATTTAGTTGTGTAGGAAGTGGAGACCTTTTGAGACGCTCATCAGGTAAGAAAAGACAGTTATGAACTAGAGACATATAAATTTATATAGGTTCGGGCCCTCAAAGATTTGAGTAATAGCCCAACGTCCTGTGTTGTTTTCACTATTTATGTAAGATTATAGAAAGAGAGAGATTGTTGTAAGAACTAATAATCTCTTGATATGTTGCTACTCTGTTGTTTGATGTCCTTCCTACCCTTTCTTGTTTCCTTTTTATAATGATCGAAAGGGTGCCAATGTGGAGCAGTTTCGGGAGGTTTAGACAGTTGCTAATATGTAGTTACGGAACTGTCTTTAGTCTTTATCTCTTCGTCAGTTAAGATGTACAGTTTATGAGTAACCGTATATCTTAACTCCTTGACGGTTGTCCTCATAAATGGGAGAAGAAGTTACTTCATCCTGGAACCGTGTTTGGAAAACTCAAACACCACTCAGGTTAAACATAACCCTTGGGTTATCATGGTCGCGCACATTCTACGACCATAAGTCAATACGAACTACGCGACCATCTGGTCACAGGAAAATAGCCTTTGCGACCAGAATGCCTGCTAATGTACAAGACCTTATATCATGTCTGAAACATCTTAAACATGATATGAATAGGCGACTAGCTTGGGTAATAATCTTCGTCAATCAGTGTCAGAACTCTTCTACATGGCTGATTGCTACTTCAACGCAGCCAGGTGGAGTGGAACAAAATGGTCGACAATGGTGATTTACCACCCCAGCCTGGTCTAGACTCCGAAAGGAAAGAGAGTACTAACAAGAAGTCTGGATCATCCACAGGCAGGAGAGTCAAAAAGACAAAGAAGGATGGAACAAACCTCCTTTTAGAGGTCGCGAACATGGAAAAGCGATCACAGGATAAAGGTAACAAAGTTCCATACAAGAATAACAAACCTCGTTCTGGTGGACACTATGACGACCACGCAGAAAAACAGACTAACTCGTAGGGAAACAAGAGGTGGTGTCCATTGCATGAGGTCCTGGGACACGATCTCAAGAATTGTCGAACATTTTTAAAGCGCATGGAAGAATTCTACCAAGGTAATGTACCTATGTCGACTATACCAGAAAAATGCAACCTAGTGGGAATAAGGACGCTGATGGACATGAGGACATACCATATCAGGTACCAAATAACCATATTAATGTTATTTTTTGTGGTTCTTTGTCCTATAGTTCCAAGCGCCATTTCAAATTTATTCACCGAGAGGTTAATAATATTAAAGCTCCCCCCCCCCCCCCCCGGGAGCCTCAATACCCTCGCTGGAAGGAGATGTCCCTAACCTTTAGTCGGGAAGACTACCTGATATGCACAGGCCTCACCTTAAGATGTGTGCATGTAGTTTGGTCCCGGACGGGGACAAATCCGTTGATAAATGCGAGTTGTGACCTTGATGAAGGGGCGGCTAACCACGATCCAACACGCGACCAGCAACCTCACAATCGCTAAACCACTCCTCAATTGGTTATCAACCGAGCAAAGCTAGGTTGACCTGTTTACGAAGAACAACTCAAGCAAATCAATAAGAAAAGCAAGAGCAACAGCGGAAGGATAACACTCAATAATATGAATTATAAGTCGAACATTGAGACTCCAAATTGTACAAGTGGGCAAAGGCACGAGTATACAATTCGTATATCAACAAAGTCTACCTAAAACTAAGACTATGCCTTCTCTTTTATAGAGGATGGTGTCTACAAAAGATAGAAGGTTTAAAATCAGAATTTTAAACTAATTCGAAATAGAATAGAATTCTAACAAACTATAAAAAGAAAATCCGAAACTATCCTTCGCGGGTTCGAACAAGACTCTTCCCTCTCGTGCACTTGCCATTGTTTCGGCTCTCCTGGTTGCATATGATGTCGGATTTTGATGATTCTTTATGTGTTGGAAAGCTCTTTCAATTATCTTTCCAACAAATTCTCACACGACCTACTTGGACATCTGTGTTGAAATTGATGTTTGGTTGAAGTTGTTGAACAATCAAGCTTGGTCGGCAGACTGTATGGTCCTCAGGCTGCGACCATGTGTCCTCAGGCTTGGTCGACTGCGACCATGTGCCGATCATGTGCTACGACCTTAGGTAGTGTTGTGAAGTTGTTGAGCAGTTAACTCCATTCAGAGCTCCCTCACATGTAACAACAAGCAAAGAACAATCATTAGGCAATATCATTTGTTCTGTAATTAAATAATTAATTTGCCCAAGAAACGAATTCACCTGATGTTCAAGGCGACGCGCATCTACTCGAGCTAAAACATGTGGATGTGTGGTCGCGATGCCCTCATCATACTCCCCTTTTTGAAAAAGAGTCATCCTCGACTCTTACCTATCGTTCTCACCCAAGTATGGAGATAAATCAGCAACATTGAATGTATCACATACTCCATAGTCCTCAGGTAGCTCCAATTGGTAAGCATTAGCATTGATCTTGGTAAGAATCTTGAATGGACCATCACCTCGCAACATTAGTTTGGACTTGTGCTGTTCTGGAAAGCGATCATGACGCAAATGCAACCAAACTAAATCTCCTTCTTTGAACACAACTTCCTTTCTGCCTTTTTTTTCATGCTTCTTATATTGAAGTTACATCTTCTCAATATTTGCTTTGGTAGTCGCATGTATCTTACGAATCATGTCAGCACGCTGTTCGGCATCAAGATTACCTTTTTCTGACAGTGGTAGAGGTAACAAATCAATTGGCGCAGTAGGTTTAAATCCATAGACAACCTCAAATAGACAAAACTTGGTCGTAGAATGCACAATACGGTTGTATGTGAATTCAACGTGTGGCAAAAACTCCTCCCAAAGCTTCAGATTTTGCTTGAGAACTGCCCGTAGCATAGTGCCAAATGTTCGGTTGACGACCTCAGTCTGGCCATCAGTCTGGAGATGACATGTCGTGGAAAACAACAGCTTCGTTACAAGCTTCCCTTAAAGCGTCCTCCAAAAGTGACTCAAAAATTTGGTATCACGATCGGAAACAATTGTCTTCGGCACTCCATGGAGACGAACAACCTCACTGAAAAGCAAATCAGCAATGTGGGTAGCATCATTGCTCTTATGAAAAAGTGTAAAATGAGCCATTGTAGAAAACCTATCAATGACAACAAAGATACTATCCCTCCCCTTCTTAGTCCTTGGTAATCCCAACACAAAATCCATAGAAATATCCTCCCAAGGTACTTTCGGAATAGGAAGAGGCATATATAATCCATGTGGGTTTAAGCGAGACTTAGCTATTTGACAAGTAGTGCATCGCCTTACGTAGCGCTCGACATCTCGCCTCATCTTCGGCCAGTAGAAGTGGGTGGCCAAAACATCTTCGGTTTTGCGTATCCCGAAATGTCCCATCAATTCTCCGCCATGGGCCTCCTGTAACAACAAAAGACAAATGGAACTCATAGGAACACACAGCTTGTTAGCTCTAAACAAATAACCATCACTTAGTACATATCGAGCCCAACATCTTCCTTTTTTACAATTAATGTAAATGTCTTTGAAATCCAAATCAGTTGAATATAATTCTTTCAAACTCTCTAACCCAAGAATTTTGCAATCAAGTTGGAACAACAAGATGTAAAGTCTAGACAAGGCATTAGCAACCAAATTATCTTTACCTTTCTTATATTTGACAACATACGGAAATGATTCAATAAATTCAATCCACTTAGCATGTCTACGATTCAACTTACTTCGGCTACGAATGTGCTTCAATGTTTCATGATCTAAATGTACGACAAATTCTTTCAGCCAGAGGTAATGTTTCCATGTTTCTAATACTCTAACCAATGCATACAATTCCTTGTCATAAGTTGAGTAGTTTAAAGTTGGACCACTAAGCTTCTCACTAAAATACGCATTGGGTTTTCTATCTTGCATGAGAACACCTCCAGTTCCAATACCACTAGCATCACATTCTATTTCAAAAGTTATATTAAAATGAGGAAGTTGTAGAAGTGGTGCATTGGTCAACTTATCTTTCAATGTGTTGAAAGCGTCCTCTTGCGCCTGTTCCAACTTGAAAGGCATGTTCTTGGTCAGCATATTGAGTGGGGCAGCGATTGTACTGAAATCTTGTATGAACAAGCGGTAGAAACCAGCAAGTCCATGAAAACTCTGCACTTGTGTGACTGTTGTAGGTATAGGCCATGCTCGAATTGCTTGCACCTTTTGTTCATCCACCTCAATGCCCTGTGCAGTCACAACAAAACCAAGAAACACGACTCGATCCGTCCAGAAGGTGCACTTCTCAAGGTTAGCAAACAAACATGCCTCTCTCAAGACAGCAAAAACTTGGTGTAATTGCCCCAAATGATCTTCGAAAGTCTTGCTGTAGATCAAGATGTCATCAAAGTAAACCACCATGAATTGTCCAATAAAAGCCCGCAACACTTCGTGCATTAAGCGCATAAACTACTAGGTGCATTAGTAAGAACAAATGGCAACCAACCATTCATATAATCCAAATTTAGTCTTAAAAGTAGTTTTCCATTCGTCACCTAGTTTCATTCTAATTTGGTGGTACCCACTATGCAAATCGACTTTAGAAAAGATGGTCGAAAGACTCAATTCGTCAAGCATATCATCTAACCGAGGAATCGGATGATGATAACGAATAGTGATATTGTTAATAGCTCGACAATCTATACACAACCTCCATGACCCATCCTTTTTAGGCACAAGTAAAACAAGAATAGCACAAGGACTTAAGCTTTCACGTACGTACCCTTTGTCGAGTAGCTCTTGTACCTGGCGCTGAATTTCTTTAGTCTCTTTTGGATTGGTGCGGTATGGAGGTTGATTGGGCAAGGGTGCCCCTGGAATGAGGTCGATTTGATTCTCTATCCATCGCAATGGTGGCAGCCCCACAGGTATCTCATTTGGCAAAATGTCCTCAAATTCCTGCAATAAAGAAACAACCGAAAAGGGCAAAGTAGAGGGTAAAGTATTAGTAGAAAAGAGAGCGTCTTTGCACACAAGCACAAAGCACTCTTGGGGATGGGTTTCAAGCTCTCGCATCTCATGTTTGGTGGATAACAGAACCTGTCCCTTAAGCTGAACCTCTCTTTTCTTTTCACTCTTTTCTTTCTTTTTCTCAATTTGGTTTGGTGGCTCTCACTCCCCGATTTGTGACTCTCACTCATCTCTCTTTCTTTTCTCTCACCCTCAGCCCTATCTAAATCATCTTTGAGAATTTCATCTAGAGACATTAGAACCAATGAAACCTTCTTGTTGTTGTGTACAAAAGAGTACTTATTGGAACACTCATGAAGTGTAGTATCCTTGTCGTATTGCCATGGTCGTCCAAGTAGTAATGCACAAGCTTGCATCGATACCACATCACAGTCCACAAAGTCAGAATAGGAACCTATAGAAAAGTGGACCCATACCATCGCAGTCACCTTCAACTTGCCACAAGAATTGAACCATCGAATGTAGTATGGCTGTGGTCAAGCCAAGCTTGGTGACTATCTCTGAACTGGCGATGTTGTTGCAGCTTCCTCCATCAATGATGACCTTGCATGAGCGCTTCATGATCACAAACTTTGATTGAAATAAATTGTGGTGCTGCCCCTGCTCCTTCTTTTCCATCTGAAAGCTAAGAACACGACGAACAATAAGGCTAGTATGACCAGCATCAAAGGTGATCTCCTCTACGTCAGAGCCCAACATGTCATGTTGTTCCTCATGGTCGGATTCTTCTTCGACCTCACTGGCTGATGTGTACTCTCCATCATCCCGCACGATGAGGGTACGTTGATTTGGGCAATCACGCATGTAATGCCCCTTCCCTTTGCATTTGAAGCACTCTATCTCCCTTGTTCGTCCTGTAGAAGTGATCGATGATGAACTTTTGGTGGGGACAACACTGGTCATCTTCGAATCAGTAACCTTGGATGTTGAAGTAGTAGGGCGTCTCATGGATTGCACTCGACCAGTGGAGGTAGTAGCTCCGCCCGCGGGTGTCACATTCTTTTGCTGTGATGTAGTGCTCTTCCAAGGCGTGGTCGCACTAGGGTAGCTTCTACCAGTTTTGTTGTAGCTTGGTCATTTCCCTTGTACTTGCCTCTCAGCTTTGCATGCGTAATGAAACAGTTGATCCAAAGAGGTGTAAGTCTGAAAATCAAGGATGTCTTGTATCTCATGATTCAATCCACCCAGGAATCTGGCCATCTTTGCATTCTCCCCCTCCTACACATTAGCACGAAGCATGCCCACTTGCAGCTCTTGATAGTAATCTTCCACAGATTTGCTACCTTGGGTCAATCTCTGAATTCTATTGAGCAAATCTCTCTCAAAATAAGCGGGTACGAATCTGGACCTCATCAAGCGCTTCAGGTCGTACCAAGTGTGAGGAGCTCTATCTCTTTGGCGGACTTGACTCCACCAAATAGAAGCATAATCAACAAATTCACTGGTGGTGGCACGTACTCGACGATCTTCTGGATACAGATGATAACTGAATTTTTGTTCGACGAGCAATTCCCAATCGAGATATGCTTCTGGATTAAACTTCCCATCAAAGCTAGGGATAGTAAACTTGATCTTTCCCAAAGCATCATCTCTTCGGCCTTCATTGTGGTGACGTGCATACTCCCCCATGCCTCGACGGTTTCGTGCAAGTCATTGTTGATCAGGATCCAAAACGACTTCCGCATTATGACCCACATAATTATCATATCTCTCTTCATTGGCAGCTTCCTGGAATGTAGCGTTCAAGTTCGCCCTTGGTTTAAGTGGAACGGCAGTCGTATCATGATTATTGGCTTCGATTGGACCTCTAGGAAATCGAGGTGGTGGATGTTGTCGTGGCGGTGTCTGCTCGACTTGCTCAAGTTGAACGTCTATTTTGTCAGCACGATTCTCCAAGCCGGTCAAACGCGGTACTATTTGTTCATGCAGCATCCGCTTGAAGTGATCCAACATGGCTTGAGATCGCGGAGACGACGGGAGCACTGGTGGTCAATCTATGCTCTCCTCAACATCAGGATCACTTTCATGCAGCAAACCTCGTGAACCCATCGATCCTACCATGGTTAGTGAAAACAAGAAACACAAAAATTTCCTACCAACTACTGAATGTATGTAGCACTCTCAACCTCACCAACCTTACCAACCGAAGCTCTTACGCCTCTTAATGTTTGTGACCAGCTAGGTTATGATAACCAGAAAAGGAGATAATTACAGTGATTGCAATGTGAGGTACGTGCGGACCAATGGTGAATATGTGGAGTTGTAGGTAGGGAAATATTATGTGTATCAAAGGAAAGCAATTAGTTATCTCAAAAATTGCAAAATTGAATAATAGTTCACACGAGTACTAGTCCTAATTGCTCATCAAACAATGAAAGGTTTGGCTTCTAGCAACATGCTATAGTACTTCACAAGATTTTCCTTTTTCTTTGCTTTCATTGCATACTCTCTTTTTTTTAACTCTCTTGCCTCCTTTTGGTATGTTTGTTTTAGGATTCACGGCAAGATGCAAACTATTAAACTCAGTAGCAAAGACTCAATCTAACTTTGGATTTTCGGGAAACAAGATTAAGACCAGCAACTGGACACGACTCAACGGAACGAAAACTCAATTAAGCAAACTGAAAATAATAGATTGAAAGCGACAACGGGCTAGGAAACTTTTTATTTTTGTCTGGCAATTTTCTGGACTCTAGGTAAAAAAAATCAAACAACTAAACTAGGGATAAATGAATTTCTACCGGCAACGTGAGCTCTGATACCAACTGATATGCACACGCCTCGCCTTAAGATGTGTGCATGTAGTTTGGTCCCGGACGGGGAGAAATCCGTTGATAAATGCGAGTTGTGACCTTGACGGAGGGGCGGCTAACCACAATCCAACATGCGACCAGCAACCTCACAATCGCTAAACCACTCCTCAATTGGTTATCAACTGAGCAAAGCTAGGTTGACCTGTTCACGAAGAACAACTCAAGAAAATCAATAAGAAAAGCAAGAGCAACAGCGGAAGGATAACACTCAATAATCTGAATTATGAGTTGAACATTGAGACTCCGAATTGTACAAGTTGGCAAAGGTACGAGCATACAATCTGTATATCAACGAAGTCTACCTAAAACTAAAAATATGCCTTCTCTTTTATAGAGGATGGTGTCTACAAAAGATAGAAGGTTTAAAACTAGAATTCTAAACTAATTCGAAAGAGAATAGAATCCTAACAAACTACAAAAAAAAAATCCGAAACTATCCTTTGCGGGTTCGAACAGGACTGTTCGCTCTCGTGCACTTGCCATTCTTTTGGGTCTCTTGGTTGCATATGATGTCGGATTTTGATGATTCTTGGTGCGTTGGAAAGCTCTTTCGATTATCTTTCCAACAAATGGTCACATGACCTACTTGGACATCTGTGTTGAAATTGATGTTTGGTTGAATTTGCTGAACAATCAAGCTTGGTCGGTAGACTGTATGGTCCTTAGGCTGCAACCATGTGTCCTCAGGCTTGGTCGGCTGCGGCCATGTGCCGATCATAATGTCGTATAACTACACTTTGTTGCTACAAATAACACAACAGAGTATGAAGGTCTTCTAGCCGGACTTTGAACAGCTAAATCCCATGAAGTCCATCGATTAGTAGTGTAAGGTGATTCACAGCTAGTCATAAACTAGGTGAACAAGGAATATCGATGTTCTGATGAGACAATGGCTCTATACTTGGACGAAGTGAGGAAATTGGCAAAAATACTTCAGAAACTTCGAAGTCCAATTCGTTCCACAAAAAGACAATATTCTCGTAGATCAATTGTCAAAAATTGGTTCCTCACGTGCATCCGCCCCTGCAGGAGTGTTCACTGAGCACTTAAAACAGCTCTCAATCGTGACCACCGCAGAGGCACCAGCAGCGATGACTAACGTCTCCACCCTTGAAAATTGTGCAGATTGGATCGAACCATTTAGGATTTATCTCGCACATGGGACTGTGCCCGAGGATGAAACTGAGTGTGACCGGTTAGTTTGGAAAGCATGAATGTACAGATTGGTTGAAGGAACTTTGTACAGAAAATGTGCTCAAGGAGTGCTGATGCACTGTATGTCTCAAGAAGATGTCAAATCCCTTCCAAAAGAGATTCATGGGGGCATGTGCGGAGCACACGCATCCTATAGAACGCTGGTCAGAAAAGCTTTATGACAGGGCTATTATGGGCCAACGACACGTAATGGTGCTATGCAATTGGTTAAGACTTTCCCACAGTGTCAATTTCATGCTGGGCAGGTCCACCAGCCAGCATACACACTACAAACTATTCTCTTAACTTGGCTATTCGCCACATGGAAAATAGATATTGTGGATCCTATTCCCTGAGAAATCAATGGATACAAGTTCTTGTTCGTAGCCATTGATACGTTTACCAAATGGATTGAGGCTAAACCAATCCAAAATATTACCGCCACTGCTGCGAAGAAGTTCTTTCAAAAGAACGCACTACTACAGAAATGCAGTCCACTAACATCTATCTTCTAATGGTTATATGCAATCTGAAAGAAAATCGTTAGTGTACAAGGGCCACAGTGGAGAAGAGCTTTTTTATTAACGGTTACGTTCTGGTAAACCGTTAGTAAAAAACCACATTACTTATACTAACGGTTCATAATACAATAACCGTTAGAAGAGAGAAAAATTTACTAATGGTTTGCTTTCTGTAACCGTTAGTAAAACCACATTATTTATTCTAACGGTTATTACTGTAAGAACCATTAGAAGAGAGAAAATATTACTAATGGTGTGTTTGCTATAACCGTTAGTAAAACCACTTATTTATTCTGACAGTTGTAACTGTATGAACTGTTAGAAGAGAGGAAAGTTTACTAACGGTTGTCTTTTGGAACCGTTAGTAAAAGTTCCACTACAAAGATTAATTAACCCACTCGACCCTTGCTGACCATCTCAATCTCTCTGTTAATTTTCTTCCGTTCCACGCTCCAAGCTAGAGTGATCTGGGCAAGCTAGCTGGAAGGAAGTTAATTTGATCCATCTCGATAATGTAAACTTCTCATCACCTCTCTGTCTCTCTCTCGATCACTCTCTCACCCTCCCTCTCTCTACTTCCAATTAAACTAGATGTAGCTCCAAGCTAGGAGGTTAGCTACCTAGTTATAGCTTGCTGAAGTTAAGCTAGGAATGATTTATGGCTGAAGTTAATGCTCTTACAATTAAGGCATCAAGTTAGGGTTTCATATATCAATTAATTAAGTAGTTGTATGCATATAGCCTAATTGACCATATGTTTCATGCATGCATGCCTGAGTCATTAATTATTTTTTTTCAATTTGTCAATTTTTTGAATTGTAGATGGACCGAGAATATTGGATGTATAGAATTAAACGTAGTACTCTTGAGTATTTGGAGGGTGTGAATGAGTTTATTAAATTTGTTGAGCAAGAAAAGGTGAAAAAGGGAGAGAAAGATATGCATTGTTCTTGTATAGATTGTATGAACTTAAAGAGGTTCAACAACTCTGATCAGATCAAGAGTCATTTGATTCGCCATGGTTTTAATGCACGATATACCTATTGGATATGGCATGGCGAAGATCTTGAGGAAACGAGCACCACTACCAATCAGTAGGACCCAGAAGTGGATTGCAGTGATGATTATCATCAGAACTTTGATAATGTTCATTCGGATGTGCATGTAGATGATGACAATTTAGATGAAATGTTACGTGATGTAGAAGAAGATTACAACAAAAACAACTTTGGTAAAATTGAGAAATTGATTGTTGATTCTGAGAAGCCTTTGTTCCCTGGATGTGCAAAATTTACAAAGTTGTCTTCTGTGCTGAGATTATATAACTTGAAGGCAAGCAACGATTGGAGTGATAAGAGTTTCACGGCGCTATTAAATCTTTTAGCGGACATGCTTCCAGAGGAAAATGAGTTGCCAAGTTCAATTTACCAGGCCAAAAACTATTGTGTCCGTTGGGAATAGAAATCAAAAGAATACATGCATGCCCAAATGATTGTGTGCTGTACTGCAATGAGAATGAGAATTTGCATGTTTGTCCTAGATGCGGTGCATCGTGGTATAAGCGTAGTGACCGAATTTATCATAGTGAATATGACGAGGTAAAGAAAGGGCCTCTGGCCAAAACTGTGTGGTATTTGTCTGTGATTTCTAGATTGAAATGGCTGTTTGCAAATCCAAAAGATGCGAAGTACTTGCATTGGCATGTTGAAGGCCGAAAACAAGACAGAAAACTAAGACATCCACCTGATTCTATTCAATGGAGAAACATTAATAGAACACTTGGTGAGTTTGGCGGCGAAGTGAGGAATATAAGGTTTGGGCTGAGTACAGATGGTATGAATCCACATGGAAATATGAGCAGTCGGCATAGCACTTGGCCGGTTCTTTTATGTATCTACAATCTTCCTTCTTGGTTATGTATGAAGCGCAAGTACATCATAATGTTGTTACTACTCTCAGGACCCAGACAACCCGGGAATGATATTGATGTGTTTCTAGCGCCTTTAATCGAGGACTTACAGAAATTGTGTGGTGGAGGGGTGCGGGTGTGGGATGCATATAAGCGAGAGAATTTCATATTGCGGGCCATCATATTTTGCACCGTAAATGATTTCCTAGCCTACGAAAATTTGTCGGAGTACAGTACGAAAGGAGGCAAGGCTTGTCCTATTTGCCTGGATGAAACTGAAAGCATGTGGTTACAGAACTGCAGAAAAACAGTGTACATGGGTCACCACAGGTTTCTTCTGATGCATCATGCCTACCATAAGAAGAGGAAGTCATTTAATAGGAAGCCTGAGAAAGGATCAGCCCCAGTGTTTGTGATCGGTAAGGAGCTTTACTTGCGCGTGAAGGACATCAAAATTAAGTTCGGCAAATGTTCTAAACCTCCAGAAAAAATGTTTAGAAGAAGAGATCGATTCTTTGGGATCTGCCATAATGGAAGCACTTACAAGTTCAACATTGCATTGATGTCATGCATGTAGAGAACAATGTTTGTGACAGTTTGATTGGTTTGCTGTTGAACATTCCAGGAAAGAAGAAAGATGGCATCAAAGTTCACCGTGACATGCTGGAAATGGGCATAAGGACTGAGCTTGCACCGATGGAGAAGGGAAAGCGTACATATCTCCCCCCGGCCTACTATACTTTTTCAAAAAGGGAAAAAACAGAACTCTGTCAGTGCCTGTATGGTGTCAAAGTTCCATGCGGGTATTCTATGAACTTGAAGAAACTTGTGTCCATGAAGGACTTGAAACTGGTTGGTATGAAGTCCCATGATTGTCATGTACTGATATCACAAATGCTTCCCATTGCAATCAGAGGCATTCTCCAGTCAAAGTCAAAGAGACAATTACAAAGCTATGTTATTTCTTCAACGCAATATCTTGCAAGGTAAGTGTATATTCCTACTAAGTTAATTAGCTCCATTCATGGAACTTGCCAGATTTTTTTGATCTTAATATTTTCTGCAACTATGTCCTTGCATGTAATTGATTCGGATGGACTGGATGATTTGCAACGCGATGTGACTATAACTCTTTGTCAGCTCGAGATGTATTTCCCTCCATCCTTTTTTGATGTTATGGTCAATCTAATTGTTCACCTTGTCAGAGAAATTAAGTTTTGTGGACCCGTGTTCCTGCGCTACATGTATCCATTTGAGAGATTTATGGGTATCTTAAAGGGATATGTAAGGCATCGTCATCGGCCTGAGTGCAGTATCATTGAAGGTTATGCCACCGAGGAGGTGATTGAATTTTGCACCAACTATATGGCCGGGGTTGACCCAATTGGTATTCCTAAGTCTCGGCACGAGGGCAGGCTTCAGGGAAATGCAACGATTGGATTCAAAGCAACCATCCCCTCCAGTGATCTGTATGCAAAAGCACATTTTTGGGTGTTACAACACATGACGGGGGTAGAGCCATACATACACGAGCACAAGGAAATGTCACGGAAACAGAATCCTTCGATGCTAGAGATTTGGGTCACCAGAAAACATAACAGGAAGTTTGCTGGGTGGATCGAAAATAGAGTCCTACGAGCTTCTGAGGGCTCCGTAAGTGAAGTTGTTACATGGCTGGCTAGAGGGCCAAGATTTATTGTAGGGACTTGGCAGGGGTATGATATCAACGGCTATTCATTTTACACAAGAACTCGGGACAAGAAGAGTACTATGCAATGTAGTGGAGTGACACTACTTGCTATTTCGGAGGATGCCAGGGCAGTAAGAGCACTCAACATATTACAGTGTTATTGAAGAAATATGAGAGCTCGATTATGTATTATTTAAGATTCTTTTGTTTCGATGCCAATGGGTCGAAATCCCTCGAGGTGTTAAAGTCGACAATTACGGGTTTACTCTCGTCGATCTCAGTAGAGTTACACACCAAGACAATCCATTTATACTTGTTGAGCAAGCCGCACAGGTATTCTACATCGTTGACCCGGTTAATCCAAAGTTGCACGTTGTCCTTCATAGTAAGAGACGTATTATTGGGGTCAAAGACGTTGTGGACGAAGAAGAGTATAATCAGTTTGACGAACTACCTCCATTTTTAGATGGAATTCATCAATCTGTCCCTACCGAAGATATTGATGAAACAAGTTACCTGCGAGACGATCACGAAGAAGGATTATGGGTCGGCAGCCATTCTTGACTATTTTGCAATGTAAGTGACATATATTACTTGGAGCTTTAATTGAAGAATTAATATATATGTTGATCATGGTGTAAAACTTGTGATTATTGTGGTTACGCACTCAAGCACATGCAATAAATATTTACATATGTCTGCTCTAGCTTGTACCTATATATGCTGTTCATTTTACAAGTAATACATGGAACAACACCATATGTTTATATATATATATATATATGCTATCTCTAACTGTTCTCAGGAAAAACCGTTAGTACTAGTTACATGAAAGAATAATCCAACACTTCGGCCTAGATCTCACAAAGTCTATTCTAACAGGTGGATCGTATGCACCGTTAGTGCATTGTATGCTATCTGTTAATACCAGCAAAACAGGAGAAGAAATTATGTTTTACTAACCGTTCGTATTATCAAACCATTAGAAAAGTGTCCCCACCTCTCTTCTAGCAGTTACTACTAAAGAACCGTTAGAAGATACTATGTTATTTATTCTAACAGTTTCTTAATGTTAACCGCTAGAAGAAATGCCATTGTACTAACGGTTTGTCGTGTTGAACCGTTAGAATAAGTCCACTCTAAATAAACCTAGAATTTCCCCTCCAGTCGAACCAAACACATTTCCAAATCCCTAGCCTCGCGTGCGCCAGGATCTTGGTTCTCTCTACTCGCGTGCGCAAAACCCTAGCCTCGCCGCCGTCCACTTTTTCGCTCTCGGACCACCATCGCCACCAGGATTTTGGTTCTCCACCGCCGCCGGCCACTGCATTGCGCCATCGCCGCCACTTCACGAACTGTAAGTGTTTTCGACCAACTCGCACTGTAGAGTTCTCCTCGCCTATCCCTAGTTCATATTAGCTGTATACAAATATGAAGGAAATTGAAAAGTATGACAACTATCAATTTTTAATGAAATCTGCCTGCATTATATTTTCTTCAATGCCTAATAGATGATAAAAGAACTGAAGATAGGTTCAGTTTTGTAGTTTCTTTCTCCTCTTGAATTAGTTTTTAGAAAGAAGCAACCATTCCCAAGAGACTCAATAGGTTTAGTTCATATTCAGTTTCTTAATTGAAATTGAACTTGATTTGACTATTCAAGTTCTCATGGACAATACTCCATTAAGATGTCAACCATTGTTACAAGTAGGGTTTGCCAATATATTTTGGACTGGAACCAACCAAGTTGTTGTATCCTATTTCTGGCCAGAATCTGACCATTACAACCAGAAAGACATTGAGAAAATCTGGTTATAGGATTTGGGATGGCTGCTAAACTTCAACCAAATTCTAATTGGATTGCAGCATGTCATAGTGGAATCTGGTGAGAAGTTATGATTTGCGGTTGAGATCAAAGTTCCAAAACAGTTTGTAACCAGCAAGATAGGATAGACTTGTATGGGTTAAACCAAGAACAATCTGGTTGCAGACAAAAATTTGACCAACTTCTGCCAATTACCACCAGGAAACCTCTCCAGTCTCAGTAGTAAACAGCCAGAGCATGAGATTCCCCAATAATTCTAGGCCGGGGTGAGATTCTTATGCTAACCCCTAGATTTTAACTCTGATAGAGCTTTGCTTAGAACCAGCCAGTCTTTAGCAAAAACAGGTTGAACATACCTAGTTATGCATTTTATTTTCAATCTTTTGAAATAATATTTTGCTTTCATGATATAAAATGAAAAGCAACCTATATCAGTGCATATCAGCAATAAGACTTTTAAGTTAGTTAAATAAGTTATCATTAGTTGACCTATGTAAAGTTTCTGCATATATATGCATGCATTATTATAACCTTGTGTCTTTGATAAACAAGCAGCTAGAAAGCTACAAGTGGCATCCATAGGTGAGTTGGTTGACAAGGGGAGAGAGAGAGTAGTAGTGGCAACCAAGTTGTTGATATCTTCTTAAAACTTTGCCACCCTCCAAGAATATATATCAATATCTTCTGTCATAGTAAACTGTCTTGCTGCTTCCTCTCTCTCTCTCTCTCTCTCTCTCTATATATATATATATATATATATATATATATATATATATATATATATAGTTTTTATGCGTATGCATGTGCAAAGGTATCCACACAAGTCTGAAGAGCCCATAGACATATTGTCACGCCCCCGCCTTGGGGACAACGACTACTCCGTGGGGACCCAGCTCGCTGCAGCTGATCCCATACATGCATACCATTGACTTCCCAGGGTAAGTCAAGCACATGAGTATATTTACATTACAGCAGAGTAACTTACAAAATATTTAAGCAGTGTGGCCTATTGGCCTTAATACAATATAAAGAAATTACAATGCCTTCGCGATATACATGGTCTAGCAAGATAACAACTACACAGCGGAAATAGATGAACCCCCACAGCAAGAAGTTGACGGCAGAACAACACACATCAGGGCTCTGGCAGAACTGGCTCTCCTCCTTTTGGATCCACGAAGTTCTCCACGCCTTCATCTTGATCATGGAACTCTCTATCTATTGGATTGTAGGTTGCAAGGGTGAGTACTTACGTACTTAGCAAGTCATAGGTAAGAGTATATACATATAGTAGTGATGATATGAACCTATGCTAGTAAAGAAGTGTGGATGGTTGTAAAATAGTCTTTTCCTTTATATCTCATCGCATGGCAGTGTTTTTCATAGCATAGCATCGCTATTCATGTTCCACTATTATAGTACTACCGCGACACGTCAACACACGACAGCCCACGGCAGTACCCCTTATCATGACAACACATGTCATTTGGGTAATTTTGACTTATCAAATTTTATTTAGAAAACATACTTGTGCCACACCCCGTGGATTTAATCCACCGCAGCAAACTCTTATAAACTCGGGAGCTCAGAGTATTCGAATACGTTTTTAACTCTGCAGAGGGGTACCAAATTACCAACAAGATATTCCACTTTCATGCCCATCCTATCAAGATGATTATACCCTTCCTCACTGCATAATGTGAGTGGTAAGGTGGAGATAACAAGAAGTTTTGTTATGTTTCACTTACAATTCACCCCTGACCCTGTGGTCGGACAAACCACAGTTGTGGCAGACTATACCCCCACCCCGACTGCATCTCCCCATTACTGGGTCAGTGTGCATCATCACATCCAGTGATATGTGTAGGAGCCGCACTTCGTGCCAATTGTGCACCACTTTCCATCTCATGTAGGGGTTTCATATGCGATCCGCATACTTACTTGTTCAGGCCTGTCCCATACCAGGCTTGTGGTTAGTAAGTTTTTAATGCCACTAGACACACAACACAAGGTTCTAGTCCTTATATGCCAGTGACCAGACCATCCACAGCTACGCACATCCAGTGCTCGCACATCCAGTGCCACCACCATACCATACTAAACTCTGGTCACAGCTAAAGTTTTATTTCATGAATATACATAAATACATATATTAGTTCATGGCTCATTACTTGATCATTTCACAGTTCATAGGCATCCAGCCTATTACTGTAATTTCATATCTCAATTCTTCTTTCACATGCAATACTACTTATATTCAAGGTTATATTATAGCAACTCATAAAATATAGGTTCAATATGTTCAAGAATATGACTTGTCTTCCACGTCGTAAAAATCAGCAATTGGTGTCGGGTCGACAGCGAAGTCCTCAAACTCAGCTTCTGGATTTGCTCGGCGACAAACAAACACACAATAATTACTAATTATATTAAAATGTTTTATAATCTATATGCAGATATGCTTTAAAAAGAATAACTGAACGATTCTGAAGATGACTGAAACTGTAAGCTGAACTGAGTCGAGATTCTAGGGTTTCAAGGAATCTGGGCTAAGATTGAGTACTGGAGGTTACTAGAGTTTGAAGACATCAATATTGACATAGGGTTCATGGCTAGTTTGATCAACAACAATGAATGTCAATAGATCGACATTCGGTTCACGGCCTAACATGACTTTGGTTGGCTTTAGAAGGCCCTTCTCCAAATATGGCAGTTGAAGGAAATGTAGAACATGATTCTACAAACTTGGAGGACAAAGTGGATTTCAATTTGCACAACCAGAAGTGGTTGAAATGAACCAATGCCACTGGCTGACAATGTCCAAGAATGGCATTGACATGTTTTAGAAGATTTCCAGTGGAAAAAACAGATTTGGATCAGGGCATTAGGTGCAAAATTGAACAAGGCAGTTATTTGACAACAAGGTTTTCACAGAAAAGTCCAGAAATTCAAAGAATTTTCAAAAGACCCCTGTGCACAGTGAACTGAGTGTCTGTGCACTGCCAAAAACTAGGGCTTAAGCATTTGATGGATTTTAGTCAGGCATTGCTTCGCCTACTATGTCTAGGAGATAGGCGAAAGCAACATGAATCCAATGGTGGTAGTTTCGATCACTGGAGTACGTGGCCAGACGGCGACGAACGGAGGCGAAGAAACACGATGGCGACATGGCACAGTACAGCTACTGGACAAGATCTTGGCACAACAATAACCTGAGATTTTGTGTAGATCCAAAGGTCGATGTAGTGGAGAGATATACTCAAGAGGTCAAGGCGAATCTACTGGTCAAAGTGGCGACGAAAGAAAGTGGCTGGCGGCGAGTGGTGGCAAACTACGCTGCAGAAGGAATCAGCCTCAACGGCGGCAAAGCGATTGGGTGGATTATTCTCAAATTTGAGGCACGGTTAAGCTCCTGGGACTGCACAGATGGTGTTGGAGCGAGCGATTTGGCTACAATCAAGTATTGGAGCTCACCAGCGAAGACACCGGACTCAGGAATGAAGGTAAAAGAGGCGAAGATAATTTAAAGTAATGCAAGACGATTGGGCTCAGCTACACCATCTACAGGTTACAAGGAGTGATTTGGTGCAGCTGGTTTGGTCGAAGATGAGGTGGAGCTCACTGGCGACGTGAGGCGTTCACAGCGGCGCGCGAAGAAACGAAGAACTCACAGCTCAGGCTAAATTCAAATTCTGGATGAACAGGCTTGCTAAGAATAAGCTACTGATCATAAAACTCTACTAACAGAAGGGCTAATTCGGGCTAAATCGAGCTACATTGCCGGAATAGGGCGAATTAGAATCTCAGCGATCACCGGCGTTAGGGTCCACCGGAGTTCAATCAAATGCTACAAAACAGAGAGGAAGGAGGGAGGTACTCACTGGTCAAGTCAATTTCAAGAATGTCGGAGCAGATCAAGCTGGCACCATGCTCCTCCTAGGCGGCTCACCGGAGAAGAAGAAACAAGGAAGTTTGGAACTTAGTAAATTTTCTGGTGGAGTGAAGATAGCACAGGGCGAAGGGTGTTTAAATAGCAGAAGGTGGGAGTTCTCGAGACTTGGAGAGACAAGGAAAGACGTTGAATCGACCGGCGAGGTGGTAACAGCGGTGAAGAAATGACTGGGCGAAGCAAACAGCGGCAATGACGGGAAGCGAGCAGGCGGCTCTACAACTGTTCAAATTGTCGGTTCACCGGGACTTGACACTGGCCGATGCAAAGCGGAGGCAACAAGGCTGGCACGGCGTGGCGACGTGGCGCGAAACTCCTGACAAAGTGCTACTACTGCTGGAGCGTGGTCGCTGCTGGTCACGCGCAAGCAGTTGCTGGTCGCTGGTGCTACCACGGCGATGGTTTAGGCGCGGACACGTGTGCACATGCAGGCGCAAGCGAACACGAGCATAAGCGAGGACCGGTGACAAAGATCACAGCGAAGAAGCACGGCAAAGCTATGGTCGAAGCACTGTGCCGGCAGCTGTGGTCGAAAAGGGCTGGAAAATAAATCTAGACCAGACTGCAATTGCAGAAATTGGGTTTTGGACTGATTTGTAATTTCAGGGAAAAGCTTAGATAGAAATGGATTTAATTTTTGGTGCTGAAGATCAATTAACTTAGCAAGTAATTTGGCAAAGACATTTGACAAGATTTGAGATGTTTGAATAGTTTTTGAATGAAAATGACAATAGGGTAATTAGGGTATTTGAATCTCAATTTGTCAAGATTGAAATTCTGGGATTTAGGATGAGATTTTGAGATCCTAACAGAAGAAGATTTTGTATTGAATAGCATTTGGGAGGTGTTCTCTGAAACAGATTTGAATTTGGAGCTAATTTGTAACATTTAGCCTTTTCAGGCTTCTGGAAAATCAGAAAAAAGACTGATCTGTGATACAATTTGGACTAATTTGTGAAAAAGGTCTAGATGATAGAATTTACTGCCAACTTTTTGAATTAAGGTATTGGCATACCCTTGATCATAATCCAAGGATAATCTGGTCTGGATTAGGTCAAGCTTTGATTAAATCAGAGTTCAGAGTATTTAGGGTAATTAGGATATTAATTAAATTCTATTTTCGAAAACAGAAAGGTTTGACAAATCTGGGAGTTAGAGATGGAATTGAATCTAGCTTCTGAAGACTTTATTCTCAGGATAAATAGTAGGTCATATCTGGAAAGTCAAATCTTGATTTTGGTTCACAGAAAAGATTTTGAGATTTTAGGGCTTAGGATAGAATAAGTCTGGGCTGATTTTGCTGATTTTGAAGAGACATATGCATACATGACTTTTTATGAAAAAAATTTTCACCCCAAACCCAGGGTGTTACACATATATACATGTACTATTGTACTGCATGCACAATCTAGCTATTTATATAATAGTATGCTGCCATGTACATGTGATGCCTTAACTTAGAATTGTTTCCTACATTCCAACTTGCAATGCAACACACACAAAAAAAAAGTTGGAAATTTGTGTTAAGAATATGTGTATATGTGTATATATACAATGGATGCAAGTTTTGTTTTGTGCATGTCTCTGCATGTGTATGTGTCCAGGTATGGACATGTAGCAACATTTTTACTATACATATACCATATGGCCTACATTAATGTTAAGATTCAACTTTGGAGATGAGTCCAAAATAATATTTCCAAGTAACTGACATCCTAAACCCTTTCTTCATATCAATTGAGTTCAAGGCTAAGTATGTGACTTCTAATTTAGCTAGTGCTTTTAGTATGGAAACTGCCCTGCAAAGGCCGTACTTCGATTTACAAGTTGTTTGTGCTATTTGTATATGGACTACGAGTTTGCCTACTAGTTGCTGTTGATTCTTTGAAAAGTTTGTCAGTTTTGTTTTGTGCATATCTTGAATCAGAGGATGGTTAAATTCTTATTAAAACTAGTATGCAATTTGAAATGAATTCAGGTAATTGGTGGTAGTTCATCAATTGCTCCCCTTAAGGACAAATACTATGTCAAATGTGACCACTTTAGTTGTTTAATCTTATATGTACTGTACCATTTACTAGTAATCTCATTGTCATTCCATTTTAGTTATGAACTTTTTCATGTAAACCCTTTCTTCATATCAATTGATGGTTTGTTGATGGAATTTTAAGCAAAGCCATGTCAGCATCTTCCTCGTATGATACTAGTGATTTGACGAGGGGCAACGTAGCTGATGTTGCATCGTCCTAGCGCAAGAGGAAGGCGCGAGGCGCGACGATGTTGTGCAGTTTGACCAAACGCACAGATCTTTCCTTTGAGTTCAACCAGTTTGGGAGACCGATCGGAAAGAACGCTGGGCGGTACGCTGCTTATAGTGGTTTGTTGGCGAAGGAAAGGGTGAAGATCACCGTCCAGAGTTGGAAGGACGTGAAGGCCGACGAGAGGGATAGGCTGTGGATGGAAGTGTAGGTAAAATTAATCAAAATCCCTGAACTCTTGAGTAATCACATTCCCTTGACATATCCTGAAGATTAAGTAAGTCTTGCTTATATGCACCGTTTGAAAACAGGCCAAGTGGAACATCCCCGAAGATGGATCCAAGATGGATTGCTTGAAGGACATGAACAACACATGGAAAACCTTCAAGAGCTTTCTCGTTAGTGCCTTCCTCGCTAAAGGAAAATCTCCATGCGAGAAGGACCCCTTCATAATGGAGGAGGTATGGGAGCAATTCACCAAGCAGAAGGGGACCCCTGAGTTCAAGGTATGTATGCTTCCTTTGTTTGGTCACAACATTGTATGGAGTAACCAACGGTGCATTAATTTTCTTGTTTCTGCTACGAAGGCCCTTAGCGAGAAGAACAAGGCAATCCAGAGGAGGAATGACCACCCGCACCGGCTCGAATCTCGTGGCTATGCGGGAAAGGAGGAGTAGTGGAAGAAGGCCGAAGACAAGGAGTCAACTTTTGTTGACTCCCCTGACCTGCCGATCTCCGAGATCCGTGATCTGCGATGGAAGCACTGGTGGCTGGCCAGTGGGACCGTGTCATCCACGGGGTCTGTGGAGTTCCCGAACCCTAAGGACGCAGAGGTCATGCAGCGAATCGTAAGTTGGCTAACTTCCTCATTTTTTTCTTTTTCTTTTTCTTTCTTAACAATAAAACCTAAATTTATCGCATTTATTGGTACTTCACTGTTCATTCTAGTTCGTACTGTCTTTTTACTTATTATTTATGTAAAAAAGGTTAGCCAAAATGATTAATTGGAATTCCAATTAAACATTGAAGACATTAAAAAGGGATCAAATAAAAGTCCAAGTCTTAAATGAAAGAATCTGGTTAGAATCATAAAGTGTAGTAGAAAAAACTATGATCAATCGTGTGTGCACAAGTTTGTATATATATTTTTTTCACAATGCAGCTTTGAATGTAACAGATCTCTTTCTCGAAGGAGGCGAGCCAGGGATTGTTTACTCCCCATAGGGAGAACAACATCCTAACCCGGGCTCTATGGAATAAGGAGCATCCAGGGCGGACGTGGATCGTGTGGGTTGTGGTGCTGTGGAAGGATGGCTTCGAGGAGCTCGGGCCACAGAGGAAGAAGGCCCGCAAGTGGAAGGAAAAGGAATCAAAGTTGGACGAGAAGATACGGTCAGATGTGACTGCACAATTCGTGGCCATGTTTGCTCAAATGAACGAGAAGTACGAACGCCTCAGCCAAATTGTGCAGTCCAAGGATATAGATCCAGCTGCCGAGGTCGACACTGCTAGGCCAAGCAGTTGTGGCTTGAAGGTTCAAGTGGATCTGGTGGATCTGCTGCAGGTATTGCAAGCCTTGAACTATATATGCGCTTCAGTTGATGCCACTCCCGTTCCGTTAAAATTGTTTTGCTAACCTGTTATAATTGTTGCAAATTTGCAGAAGCCGGAGAGCTGTAGCCTACTGATTTGCATAGGCGATGACCCAGTAGTGGTTGCACACGGGGTCGTATATCCATCTTGGGAGGATGTCCGGATCCACTGGGTACCTCTGAAGCCTGGGTTTGCAAAGGTACAGGTGGACATGGCCCTCCCGGGCTACAACACTTTTGTGTTGCCCGTCCCGACGGAGGAAATGCGGACAATTGTTGAGGCATTGGGCTCGTACATACAGTGGCCCAAGAAGGGTGTTAAACTATAGGAG
Organism: Pharus latifolius; assembly: GCA_019359835.1. Lineage (NCBI taxonomy): Eukaryota > Viridiplantae > Streptophyta > Magnoliopsida > Poales > Poaceae > Pharus > Pharus latifolius. The sequence goes on from CM033323.1 coordinate 71,535,081, forward strand.
GTAAACCCTACCCATTGTAGCTTACAACTCAGTTAATATACTCAACTTGCAAAATCTAACTTACGTGTTCGTAACTTAAAGTGGCCGATGGATACCAGCGCACTTCCTAAGGACCCCACCCCCAGTACTGCCCATGACCGAGCTCCTTAGTCCCCCATGCCTCCTTCGACGGCTTCGACCCCAACCAAAGGATGCACGCCTCCTCGGAAAGCCCCTTCGCCATCAAATGAAGCCGGTGGCAACTCAACCCAACCTTCCAAGGTATACACTCACTCCCCGGCCAAAGGCAAGGGCAAGGCCAAAGACAAGGACAAAGGCAAGGGGAAACAAATCCAGCCTGGTACGTTCAAGAACGGGTTCCCACTCGTGTCAGAGTCCCTTCTGCGCAATATGGATCAGACAACCAAAAGTCTCCACGAGTGGTACCTGACCCGGTCTCGACACCACTTGAACTTCTTAGTTCACTTTAGGCTAGGACATTTTAACCGTGAGGTCAGGAGCATATCCGTGGCCCACGAGGATTTGTTCGACCTCTTCAATTGGCAGGAACTTGATATGTCCATCATACGGACTGGAGTCATGTGAGTTTGCTGATCCTATATGTTGTCGTAGTTCATTTAATAAATCTAATCACTTTGTATGCAATACTTACTAATGTCTACTTTGCATGCATGTGCATGTACAGGCTGGCATCAATGAGGGCATGTGACAAGGTGGGTTTCCTTGACCCAGAGAAAATAAGCCTGACGATGCTAGAGTAGGAACCAGCACATGTGGAGCAATACATATCAAGGGCACTACTGGCGTAGCAGGACCGGGAGTCTACTCTTGCGCCGTACCACCAAAGATTAGTGCATTTCTTACTAATTTAACCCATTTTTGTATGTTAGGCCTAAAATATACATGAAACGGTTCTCTTTTATGTACAATGTAGGGGCTACTGGCTCCTCGTCATCATTTGCCCATGGAGGAATGAGGTATACTACCTCGATTCGATGAGCGACAGGGTAGTGCATGTTTTCACCCTCACGTGGCACATAGATGCGTAAGTAACACAGTTGATTTAAATTTTGATCTGACTAGCTAATTAATGATAATATATTAACCAGCAATGCTAAATTAAATGCAATACTTTCAAAAATTATGTTACCGTTGGAGGGAGGCATGATGCGTCGAAGGGCACCACAATTTCTTGGAAAGAATATGAGGTAATTAATAAGGATGGAACTACTCATGAGTCTTTTAATTTATGCTTAATTAGTTCTTTCGAGTTAATGTGGGTTTATGTCTTCGCGTATGCACTTATCCCAATGCCATCAACAGCCACAATCGTGGGAATGTGTGTTTTATGTCATGAGGTTTATGTATGACCTGATTAGGACAGACTTTGCCCAATTCCCTAAGGTAAATATTTTTCCTAACTCAAAGTTGAACATTGGATGTGACGTACGTTCCTAACTTCATACATGCATGCAGAGCGACATGTCGAAAGACCAATACGAGCTACTTCAGGTAAAGGAGCTGCAACAAATTTGGGCTCAATATGTGATGGATGAAGTGGCTGTCAATGATCGATCCTAAATGACTTTTGTAATATACATTGAATGTGTGAATTGGTGTATGTGTGTGTTTGTATTGGTGTATTTGTGAATAAATTTAATATGTGAATAATTAAATTCAATCTGTTCAATGTGTGTATCTCTGCATTGGTGTATTTGTGAATGTACCTTTTTAATTTGTATCTGTAGCTTCTTATGCTTTGAATGTACCTTTTTAATTGGTGTATGTAGCTTTTTGTAACATAGTCTAACGGTTACTAACTCAGAATCGATAGAATAATAATTCTTCTAACGGTTCGTTCTGTCAACCCATTAGAACAAGGATCCTCTCTTCTAGCAGTTACTACTAGAGAACCATTAGAAGAAATTCTTCTAACGGTTTGTTTTGTCAACCCGTTAGAACAAGGCTCCTCTCTTCTAGTGGTTACTACTAGACACTACCACAGAAACAGACATCCAGGATGGCACATCACAGACGGTTATGAACAAAACCGTCTGTGAAGGCCTGTCGGGAGAAAATGTTAAGTTATCACATACGGTTCTAAGGTCAAAACTGACTGTGAGGTCAAAACCGACTGTGATATTCTAATTATCATAGAATGTTTCGAGCTCAAACCGTCTGTGATAATCCAGCACTATCACAGTAGGTTCTAACCTCAGAACCGTCTGTAATAGTAATTATCACAGATGGTTCTGAGGTCAAAACCGTCTGTGATAATCCAGTACTATCACAGTAGGTTCTGACCTCAGAACCGAACGACGTTTTTTCCATTCCACGGTGGAATTCGACCACCCTGCAGTAAAACAGCCATAACTTTTGCATACGAGCTCCGATCGTGGCGTTCTTTGGCCCATTGGAAAGCTTACAAAAAGCTATTTTTGAAAATCCATAAGTCCGAAATCAGTGCTCTTTCAACAACAAACTCACGGCCATGTACGCGCAGTCGTACGAACACCAAAAAACGTTGTTTACGGCCTCAAAACAGCCTCCGAAGTTTCGGCAACCATTTTTGTCGAACTTTTGCATCTAGTTTGAGTTTTTCTTGCTTCAAATTTGTGTAATCCTTGTGTCCTGACCTTAAGCTTGTGATTCCTTGGTCGGATAGCAAAAAAAAAAAGCAAAAAAAAAGAAGAAAGAAAAAAAACAGAAGTGAAGTGATTGCCTCTTTTGAGTCCTTTGCTGAGTTGTGTGCTTCGTGTTGAACTGGGTCACAAACAAGTTTAGGCCAGCAACGACATAGACTAGCTTGGGACTACTTTTCAGTCTTGCAATTTCTGAATTGAATTATTGATAATATAACACTATCATAGTAGGTTCTGACTTCAGAACTGCATGTGATAGTAATTATCACAGACAGTTCTGAGCTCAAAATTGTCTGTGATAATCCAGCACTATCACAGTAGGTTCTGACCCCAGAACCGTCTGTAATAGTGTTGGATTATCACAGACAATTTTGATCTCAAAATCGTCTGTGATAGTTTACAATCTGAACCACGCTCAATAAAATTTAAGGCGGGCTTCGTCCCGCTCATTTCCACACTTTGCGACTTTTCACTTCACTGGCCCTAGCTCTCCCTACCTCTGGCACCTCCTCCTCTGGCTACTCCTCCCGACCTCTGGCGCTTCCTCCTGGCCACCTCTGACCCAACCTCCCTACCTCCGACGTCTCAGGTGCCCCTCCTCCCTCTCCCTCTCCTCCTCCTCGTGTATGTTAGCAACTAATACAATTCCATATGCTAGGTTTGTGTACTACAGTTCATGTGGTGGACACTTTGAGCAAATTAGGGTTGAAAGTTTCAGGATTTGGGATGCTGATGACTCAAACACCAAAATGAACCGGTAGGGGACTCAGAGCAACGTACCTGGTGATGAGAGCTCGTAAAATGCTGATGTCTTGTTTTCTGAGTGCATCTTGCAATATGTTATCTTGTCATAGATTTGTAAATTTCTTCCCAGATTATTGTAATGTATATATATACTGAAATTCTTGAAATGTATATGTGCAAGTGCTGGTTGTGTTTATATATATATCTGAAATGCTGAAATGTATATGTGCAAGTGCTGGTTGTGTGTGTATATATATATATATATAAATCTGAAATGCTAATGTACAAAGGGCATGGCTAGCATGATTCCTGAGGCTAGCCAAGAAAACAAAGCAATCATAAAAAAATTATCAACATCACAGACGGTTCTGAGTTTAGAGCCATCTGTGAAGATAAGTTATCATACACGGTTTTGAGCTCAAAACCGTCTGTGATAGGCAATATCACAGACGGTTCAAAACCGTCAGTGATAGTACCCGGACTATCACTGACTCGAATATCACTGACGGTTCAGAACCGTCTGTGATGACTGTTTTGAACCGACAATGATATTGTATTCTGTAGTAGTGAGAGAACCGTTAAAAGAAATTGTGCTAGTACTAACAGTTTAGTTTATTTAACCATTAGAATAAGGCTCCCTCCGATCGAACCATTTCCAACTCTCTTCTAGCGGTTCATAACCTGGAACCGTTAGAATAAATTGTATAATACTAACGGTTATGATTAGCAAACCGTTAGAATAATGTAAGTTATTCTAACAATTATTTAATATAGAACCATTAGAATATAGTTATTGTATTGACGGTTTTGTAACCATTAGAGTAGTGCTAGACTTGTTCTATCGTGCCGATCACTAGCAGTATGAGAGCCGTTAGTACAGATGTTTTTGAACCGTTAGTGCAAAGCATTACTGTAGTAGTAACATTGTCACACGATTTGGTGTTCCAAGTTGTCTCATAACAGATAATGGGTTCCAGTTTGTTAGTGGTCTCTTTTTGGATTATTGCCAACACATTGGGACTAAAATCTGTTTCACATCCGTTGCTCATCCACAGAGTAATGGTGTAGTTGAACGAGCCAACGGGCAGATAATACAAGGGATTAAGAAATGTGTTTTCGACTGCCTTAAATTATGCTCAGGGGCTTGGATAGAAGAACTTCACTCCGTTCTATGGGCATTACGCACTACGTCCAGTAGGGCCATAGGTGAAACGCATTTCCAACTAGTCTATGGTGCAAAAGCCATGCTGCCAATTGAAATCAAACTTGGCTCTGCTCGCGTGGATCACATAGATATCATAAATCAGAGCGAAAAACGCAAAGACGATTTAAAGAAAAACGTGATTGAGCATTGATTTGTTCAGGGGCATATTTACAAGCTCTATGTAAATACCATAGTAAAAGGGTGCGACCACGTACGCTAAATGTGGGGGACTTGGTTTTGAAGCAAAACTAAAACCAGTCTGGTTGAAATAAATTCTCCCTCAGTGGGAAGGCCCCTTCAATGTGGTCTCTATCCTACGACCAGGATTGATTCGATTGGTTATGAAAGACAGAAGAATATTATCAAACACCTAGAATATAGACCAGTTGCGTAAATTTTATGTGTAAGTTTTTTTCCGTTCCCATTATAAATTTCTTATCAATAAAGAAGTATATTTGTCACTCTATGTTATTGTTGCATTCCCATTCATAGTCTTACTTTTTTACTGGGTCGTACCCAGGGGCTAGTTGTGACAGGCGATAAGTACCTTTGTTTGATGTGTAAGTGGATTCACTAGCGGAACTTATGATCACATATAGCTAAGACATCTCTTTCTAAGCCAGTTCTTACCACATAAGGGACTTACTAGTATGCCCTGATCATCCAAGTAGCTCTCAGTTAGCAAAAAACTTACGCGTTTGAACTAGGCCAATTGTCTCCTTAGTCCAAGTGACTTATCCTATGACAACTGTTCTATGTTTCCAATATCACTGGTCGCAAGAGAGGGCTAGGGGAATATAACTATAGCATTGGGTCAGAAAACTAAGTACTTTGCATCGTAACCATTCATTGTTCTGTTAATCATCTATAATGCATTTGCAAGATATAAAACAAAGATCCTTTTCATTTAATGTCCATCATGATGGGTCTGACAAATGCACCCAAAGCTTTTCTTGGGTTTTGTTAGAATCTGAAACGAAAAGGTGCCTTTTGAGAACCTGAAACGCCTCTTCAATTAAAATAACCTTTTCATTTCATATTCTGGGGATAGATGACGGAGATTATTACCCAAGTTATCTGCTTGTGCCTTTCTGTGGACGCTTGCGACCACAGATAGAGATCATGTGATAGTCCAAGATCTTCTGGACATAATCCAGCCCATCTTGTTAAACAAACACGAAGGCCCATCACGGATGATCATATCCGTGGTCTCAATGTTTGTGGCTGCGACCTCTGTGATCGCATTATCTAAGGTTGTAGTGTCCGTAGTCCCTACCCGTGGTCACTATGGTCACTGAGACATGGTAATCCCCAATACATGGTCGCAGCTAGTACGCGACCATGTAATAAGGGAGCTATCTTTAAACTTCTTTATGGGGAAACCGATAGTGGTTTCTTTATCCTTACCATGTTAGTGAATCAAGACAATTATTAAACCTAGAAATGCCTTCGAATCAAGAAAGGAAGGTTTGGTTGAGACATATCTTACTGACCATGGTCTAAGAGTGAAGCAATTATGCTATCATGTTTGATAAACCATAACCGCTCTCTGACCAATATGGTTCCGTATTACAAGGGTAATATGAGTCTCTCTTCACTATTTAGAAGAATGAAAGTGCGGTTACCATAACCATCACATCATAACTGGCAGACAACAACCACCCACTGCAACCGTTGGCAATCGCCAAGCGTCCCTCTGATGAAGCAACCGACGCCTTTTAATGATGTATAAAAAGGGGCTTAGAACTTATAGAGAGGTCAATGAATTAAGAGGTAACACAGAGATTGAGTTAGACTCTAATATATATACTCTATAATCTATCATTCTGATAGTGAAAATCCAACAGGAGTAGGGCTATTACTCAGACTATGAGAGCTTGAGCCTATATAAACACAGCGTGTCTGGTTTCATGTTTACGATGATTTTCTTTGGTGATTGACAGATACTGTCCCCCTTTTAAATAACACAACTTTATGTAAGTTCGGCTTGGGACATTGTTCCAATCATCGACAATACCATCCACGCATATGATTGGATGACAGTAAACAAATGCCTCAATGCACTACAGGTACTACCAGAACAATTGGTGGAGCACTCAAGTGTTCTGTATGGGGCTGCCGTCTCGACCTACAGCTAGTTGATCGAAGACATCCACAAACGTGCCTGGGTTGGTCCGAGTGATGTTACGGAGCAATGTCATTACAGTGTTGTAGGTATCATCCAATGTGCCGAATATGTCCTCAATCACCTTCTATTTTTGTAAACCCATGTGATTGTCTAATCTTAAGTGATGTATGTTTTAACAATATTTTAAATTGTTTATGATATATCTACTTGTGTTTATTTATGTCGTTATTATGTGTGAACAGTGCTGTGTGATGGGTTTGTTTGGTTTTGGTGCATGTAGTAGGTATACTGGAGTTATAATATACTTATGACAAGGATGGGCCATCGGAGTAGAGATCAAGGAAGAGCCAAAGACTCAATTGGTTCGAGAGATACCGGAGGTACTAGAGACTTGCAGGAACGCTAAACATGACTATTCCAATACCCAGATGTGGCGTTGCACACCAAGATTGTTGAACTAGTTCGAGCCGATCGAAGTATGGAGGTTGCCGGTCGAGGTCCAGAACAGGAGAGACTTCTCGGCATGTGGCAAGCTATTCAACACCGAGGTGAACACGTGATGACATTATGGCGAGCACAAGTGGTGCTCATGATTGTGAGGGACCCATCCGCTGCAGTGGGCCCCAGGTGTGCACTTACCCCAACTGTCCAGGATGCAGTCGTGCACAGAGTAATAAACAGACAACCAGCTCAACTTGGTTTATAGACAAAAGCAATATATGGCCGTCAAGCCTTAATACACATCGATATGCAAAGGCCAACAAGGCTAACTACTAGATTTTATGAAAGTAGTTTTATCTGGTCTCTGAGACCATCCCACAGGCAAAAACTCGAGTGCAGCACGTAACCCTTCTAAACTCCGGGTGATCCTGTTTTGCTCATCTCTAGCTTCTCTTCAACTGTATTTTCGTTATTAAGCAAGGGTAAGTACAAAGTACTCAGCAAGTCTCTATATAAGAATTTATCCAATGCATGACAGGCTATGTCTTATTTAACAGTCTATGTGATACAGAATAGTAAATTTCACAAACACATTTCCAAAGCGAATTTAAATACAATTGATTAGCAAAATGATGGTAGAAAACAATTATTTGACCCAAGAGTGAAATCCGGGGAAAACATCTCAGTTTGCCCCTTTTTGACTAATACTTTATTACTATTGTGCTATCCAGTTACCACCCATGGCATTCCCCTATCTGGGGTTACGGAGTACTCGAATACCTTTTGACACTCTGCAGAGGGGCACCGCTTTACCCACATGAATCCATCAATCTTCCCAGTCAGGCCATTTACAGGCACATTATTGCATGCGACTAGATTGAGGAAACAAGGCTCTCAATACATTGTATTAATAATATCCCTGCCCGGCAATTTGACCGCACTGGTCGTTCTTGTCGTTGTGAGGTACCTCAGCGAGAAGTACCCACACACCCAAAATTCACGAGTTACTCAAGGTCAGAGTAACCGCACGAACTCTCCCCTCACATCTCCCCCTCACCCATTCAGGCCTTAAGTTTAGACAACTAAACTTAGAAAGATCCACCCCAAACATCTCAGTTTGGAGCCTGAATGAGAACGACCACCATGCAGGGATAAAATCAATACGCAGTAGTCTACTGGCCGAGTTCAATCACTTGATCATATGGTTGGCACGTTAATATGCCCATGGTCGTTTAGCACAATTGGTTATATCCTTATTTATTAGGGTGAGGTACTCAACCACTGTCCCACTTAAGCAAAAATTGCCCACCAATCATACCATCCTCACCACTAATATTCATTGGCTTTCAAATAAGCATCATTATTCAAAATACTTTTAAGGCCCACTAAGGATGTGCCATCCAAGGTGGCCTCGGATCCTTACTGCCTCAACCAATCAGCAAGGATATTCCACTCACGGTGGGCCGGATCCTTGCTATCTCAACCGATCAATTTCATTTGTAAAAATCCTACCATCAACTGCTTGTGATTAATCATTTACATGCATTTGCTTATACTTTATCAGAAACAACATATATAGCCATTGCAATATATGGGTTCAATATGATCAAGAAATAGGGACTTGCCTTTCTTTCCACGAGATCCAGTTGATAGAACTACCAGGGTACTGATGACTTGGCACTCTCTTCACTTGATATCTATTTGACGTCAAACAATAAGCAAGCAAAAATAATAGTGAGTATATTTGTTTATAAATATATATATGTTTATAACTGATAGGGTTCAAGTGGTCAAATGCTGAAATAGGATTAAAAGAAAGGTTGAAAGGTGATTGATAAGCTTGGTCTAGGCTGGATTAACTTAGAAAATAGGGAAAACTTTATCTAGTGTTTGGATGGACGATCAGATTATATATGTGCAAGGTTGGAGATAAGGCGGACAAGGTGACGCGAACAGATTTTCGATCTGAGGTTCCTAGGGTTGCAAACGACATAAGCATGTCGACCAGAGCGACGTTGGACATAGGCTGACAAAGCTTAGGTTGGCCTTTTAGGGTTTTCGTCAAGGCTCGAATACATAATTAATGCTTTGGTTGGATGGTCGAAATTTGGTGCTTTCGTTGAGAGTCACAATTACTAAGGTGAAGACAAATTCTAGGTCGAACACGAACGCGGCGACACGGCGAAATGCGGTGTCGCTGGACAGATTTTGGTTATTGGACGCTTTTCATCGACTAAACTGATCCTCGATCGATTTTGGATAGAAGTGCATGATTCTATGATCGCGTAGGAACCGACCGCGCTGAAATCGGAGTTCCCGGGGCTTAGAATGGAATTGAACTCAGAAAGACTTGGTCGATATTTCTTACCTCTTCGGGGGCTTTTTCGCAAAGTCGCCAAAATCTCCAAAATCTCCAAAACCCTACCAGCCGCCATCTCTCTGCTGTGTTTTTTTTCCTTTTCTTCTTCCTTCTTTTCTTCTTTCTTCTCTTTTTCTCTCTTTCCTTTTTCTTCTCTTTTTCCCCCAAACCTTCCTCTTCCACTTCTCTGCTCACATCGCGGCCGGTGGCCGGCTGCACTCCGGCGGCGCACCACCCCCATCGCGCCCGGCCGCACCTCCGCGCCCGATCCAGCCGTTACGCCGCCGGAGCCGCGCCTCCTGCCGGTCCGGCCCTCGCTCCGCGCCACAGCCACCGCGCCACCGGATTCAGGTCCCGCCTCCCGTGCACGCTGCGACGCCGCCGCCGCTTGCTAGATCGCCGGAGTTCACGAAGCCACTGGAGGTGGCAGAGAGGAGTGAAGCAAAGGAGATTCAACTTCGGGAGATGCAACCAGAGTGCTAGGGACTTGTGGCAGCTTTGCTTCTTCACGCGATCAGGGAGGAAGATGATGAATAGTGCATGTGTTGCGGCTGCTTTTTGGCTGGAGGAAACACCAGAGGAAGAAGGATGGGGACAATAGGAAGATAAAGATCTCGGCTTCTGCTGGACTTTTTGCTGAGAGAGAAGCTGGAGGTAGAAGATGAATAGCAACAAAAATTGTGTTGCTGCTTGCTGTTTTCACTGGAAGAAGCTTTGGAGGAAGAGAAAGGAAACACAGAGGAGATGGATACTGCTGCTATTGTGTGCGGCCTGAAGCAAGTATGTATGTATGTGTTGGCTAGTTTCATGGTTAAGCAAGAGTTGGGTATGAGGATCTTCTTCTCACCCATTCATTTGTACTGACCTATAAATATACATTTAGACAAAAGGGAAGTAGGAGGTGGCTTAATGAGGTGTAGGTATGAATGTGTGTATTTGCTGTTGTTTGTTGGCTTCATGGATAAGTAAAGGTGGTACATATACATGTGTACATTTAGGCATGGATAGATACATTATTTGTGTATATATGTGGTCTGAATGTGTCTGAGGAGTTAAAAAGATTTGTGTATGTGTTTACTCATATTTTTGTATATGTGTATACTGAAATGTCTATATATGGGTGTGTGTGGATTGCTGTATACATGTATATGTCTTTGTACATGTATGACTATGTGTATGGGTATATATATGTATTTGCAATACATGTGTGTATATGTATATTGAACTATATACATCTATAGTTGGGCTGTGTGTGCACACTTATGTATATGGAGGTGCCATCCAGGAGTTTGAGTTTTGGATTAAATTACAAATAATCATCACTTGGAGGTTAGCTTGGACTTAGTTCAATACATAGGTTCCGATTGGGTAATCAATTTAGGGATGAATTGGATTAAGGTGAGAACGAAACGAAAACGAAAATAGAATTAGAGTAAAAGTGAATAGTATTTTTACCGAAAACGAGTGAAAACGCGAATAACTGGGTCTCGGGGCTGAATCTGAACTGGGTATAATTGGGGAACTTGTGTTGAATAGCTGAAGAAACCTGATGGTTCAATCAGATTGGGATTCGGAGATGAATTGGAGAATTTAGCCATTTTGGGCTTTTGGAAATAGGAAAAGGACTGATTTGCGATGAAATCTAGACTGAATCGCGAAAAGTGGTCAAATGAACTTGTTTGGCTGAGAAGTTTTAGGACTGGTATGCAAGCACATTAAAGCTTAAGATTTCAGAGAAATCTAGGAGGAAACTCTTCTGGAATTAGTTGAACTGAAGTCTGAAAATGTTAAGTAGGGTAGTTAGGGTAATTAGGAATTCTAGTTTTCAAAAATAGAACTAGGGTTTAGGTTCTGGGGTTAAAACAAAAGAAAATCATTTAGGAGTAGGTCTTTTTTTTTAAAAAAAATTATGCTCTATTTTTGGGATATTACAATGATGCTCAAGGAATCACCAAGATGGTTATGGACTCCACTGGAAGCTTATGCAAAAGGTTCTATTTGTGAGCTCATTCTGCACTAATCTAGACTTGTTCTCAAAAACGTGTTAACAGAAACATTGTAGTGCTAGAGGTTAGCTTTCCAACAGATCCAAGAACGTCAAAATCAGAGTTCAGATGATGAAGTTATGACTATTTTAGTTTCTACTGTTCAGAAAATGCTGTAATTCCAAAAATTGTAAATCTGAAAATTGTAAAAAGGATTGATTGAGAGTTGGGCCGAATTGGGCTTCGGGCCCAACCTCCACTAGCTGTTAGTTTAGTCCCACATCAGTTGTGGAGACTACTCTAGTTGGAGGTTGGCTCTATATAAGGAGGAGTGCTAGGGAGAGCACCCATCCCTTTGAGAGAGAGTTTTTGGCTATTGTATTTAATCTTTAAAACTTTTGTATTCTTGATCCTTTTCTTGGTTTTTGAATATTTTATAAGTTGTTAAATCTTCTCTCTTTTTCTTGGTTGTTTAAATTTTCGTATATGCTTGTTTAAATACTCACAATTTAAATACTCGTCATTGATTGTTTAAATACTTACAATTTAAATACTCACAATTTAAATCTTCTCTCTGTTTTATGAGATCTATCTCGTGGATGGTGGAGGCAGCCAGAATAGATCAGCTGATAGATGCATGCCCACCGCACTTTTTTTTATAAGATCTTGCAGATAAGTCCTACTCAAATGCGAACCCTAATCCTAATGGTAAATTCATTACCAATAGGAGACTCATTTCGGATCCCATCTGAGTTAATGCTCCAACCCGTTAAGTGTGTGACCCTGTAGGTTCATGTATATTTGGACATGATCCGTTTGAGATCTAGCCTTGGTTTTCGCACTAGGCTCACCCAGATTCTAATATGCGGAATAACGGGATCTTACTCGGAAATACCGAAACCAAAAGGTTGATCGAAAATAAAATCCAAAGTAATTGCACAACTCTTTATTTCAAAGAGGGCTTTACACGTCGAACGTTAGACACACTTGCCTACGTCGAATGAATTATAAGTGTCTAAAACTCAAATAAGTTCTATGACTCTTCGATGATCTAAACTAGACCTATTACAAGGTATTTATAGTCCAATCGTATGAGTACGTATCAGACTTAGTAACCTAAACGTATTAGACTCATATAACTAACTAATTCTAAACAGATAAGCTTAGTTATATATATTCGGATAGGATTACAATTCCGAACAGAGAACAAATTCCTTTTCATGGTCATGAACCAATCCATGGTCGCGAAACCTTTCCGAACACGGTTAAGGTCGCGAAGCCGTATGCGATCAGGACTTGGTCGCGAATCCGTATACGATCAGGACTTGGTCGCATATCCGTATACGATAAGGATTTGGTCACGAATCCATATGCGATCAAGACTTGGTCACGAATCCGTATGCGATCAGGAATTGAAGATCCTTCCGAATCATAACTCCCTTGTTGAGAAGGAGCCAACCCCTGTCGCGACCTCTCGATCAAACTGGAGATGTGGAAATTGGGCTTGTCCATGTTCTTTGGTGTACCACTTTGCCGCACGTGCTCGTTGATCTTTCCGACTGAAAAAGTCTCCTTGGTGCCACTGCGGGTGGTAGTCACCTTCTTCTCCAGAATCACATCTTCACGTAGAGGTTCGTCTCGTTGATAGACCAAGTCTTCAATAGATGGTACTATGGTATCTGGCTCATCATCCAGCATTGAAGGCTCAAAGAGTTTGAATCCTTCCCAAGGTCGCAAACCTTTCCAAAGTCACAAACCTTTTCGTGGTTGCAAATCCGTTGCGAACTCGACCTGAGATCCTCCCGGATCATGACTCCCCTGTTGAGAAGGAGCCAACTCCCGTTGGTGACCAACTGTGAAGATGTAGAGAATGACTGGGAGTTTTGGAACGAACGCACGATGAGCAATGCTATAATCGTCGAATCGAATGTATGGATAGGCGCTCATGGAGCTTGGCACCTCCGTCATGGATTGTGGCCTTGGCCACTCACGGATAGCCTTCCCCTTGTTGAGGTTGATACTATCACCGATCCCAAAGCTAGGATTGCGAAGTTTGAATAGTGGCGCCATAGAGACAAGTTGCATGTCGTTTTCGACTAGTTGTTGTGGTGATCGACTATATACCTCTGCGAATAACACGTTGTTTTCTTTCGGCAAGCTTGCTAAACAACCACCTCTTTCCATACTCGATGCAGCACAATCCTCTTGGCTAATTGGACGCATCACGCTCAGCACACACTTTGAGCATGCATTGACAATCAGTTTCGCCTGATTTGCTATCATCATGTTCTTGGTGTCGACGTGGTCATTTTTGCTGATGATAAATTTCGTCCCATCCTTTGTGAGGTCGTATTCTTGAGCTCTTCGGTGGTAATGGGCATCACGATCGTACAAGAATGGACTTCCAAAAATCACTTGGCAAATATCGATGGGGATGACATCGCATTGAACCTCGTCGATGTAACGAGCAGATATTGCAAACTTTAGAGTACACTGACTCTTGATTTGCTGATTCACGTCGGAAGTGAACCATCCCAGAGGATATGGTCGAGGATGATGAGTCGTCTGCAAACCAAGTCGTCGAACCAGCCCGGAGGAGACCAAATTCTTTTGGCTTCCGGGGTCGAAGATGGCTGCGACCACCTCGTGCTTCACCTGTATGTTAACAGTGAACAATTCCTCTGTCGGGTTGTGGTCAATTGATGAACCCAAACCTTTCTCCTTCGGCATTGCCATTAGAGACAAGGTCGTGTCCACCTTTTCAACCGAATCCAACTGGATAATTTCCTCTGCGAGCGGAATAGAAGTAACCATAGCTGTTCGTGTGCTTGGTTCATCCCTCCTTTTTCTTTCTGGTCGCAGTTCAGGATGAAGTTTATAACACTTCTCTTTTGTGTGCCCAGCAACATGACAATGCTCACAAGTGTTACCCGTATCGTGGGTACCCTCTTCGGAGCTCGTCGTGGTTGAAATCTCCCTCAAGTTCTTGTCATTGCGGGTCTTATTCTTCTTCTCAATCGCCAAAGCAGTCGTGCTCGCGGTCGAGATGTCTTGAACTCTGAACAGACTTAGCTCAGTACTGATCAATTTCTGAAGTCCAGATGTGTACTTCCAAAATACCTGAGGATCGGACAGTGAGATGCCGATGACCATTGCTTGTCGCCGAAACTCTTGTCGTATAGTCTTGGACGGTCTGGTCGCGCCGTTGGTACAATCTGTGCCAACGCTCCCATCTCTCCTCAAGGTAACCCATCGGATAGAATTCTTGTTGCAGAAGTCGTTTGAATTGACCCCATGCAAGGTCGTCAGCTTCACCACTGGCGACAAGGGCCTTCCACCATGTCTTGGCGTGGTCCTTCATCTTCAAAGGTGCAAATTTGACCTTTTGAGCGCTACTGAACCCTTTAAGGTCAAAGTAGGTCTCAAGCTGTTCGATCCAAGAATCCAGTTTCTCGGCATCGATCACCCCATCATATATGGGTATATCAATCTTAGCGTCGACCTTAAAAGATCCGACAGCTAAGGAGGTGTTGGCGAGGTCGTCGGTCTTGTGGTCGCCTTCGTCTTCATCTTCGTCTACCCTGCGTAAGTCTTCACCAGTTTTCACACCCATAACCTTCCCTACTTCAGGAGGTACAATCATGGCCTGCTGCTTAATCCAAGCAAGCACGGTTTCCATGTCGGTGGAGATCTTAGCCACTTGTTCGGCTAGGTTAGCTTGAACGGAGGTATCGTCAAACATTGTCGAAGACGCGGCTATAGGAACCGTCGATTGATCGCCTGGATTTTCACCGGAAGTTTTGTAACCCTGGCGAGTCTTCACCATCCACAGGATAGAAAAGTTTCTTTGATACCAACTTGATCCATTTGAGACCTAGCCTTGGTTTTCGCACTAGGCTCGCCCAGATTCTAATATGCGGAATAACGGGATCTTACTCGGAAATACCAAAACCCAAAGGTTGATCGAAAACAAAACCCAAAGTAATTGCACAACTCTTTATTTCAAAGAGGTCTTTACACATCGAACGTTAGACACACTTGCCTACGTCGAAGGAATTATAAGTGTCTAAAACTCAAATAAGTTCTATGACTCTTCGATGATCTAAACTAGACCTATTACAAGGTATTTATAGTCCAATCGTATGAGTACGTATCAGACTTAGTAACCTAAACGTATTAGACTCATATAACTAACTAATCCTAAACAAATAAGCTTAGTTATATATATTCGAATAGGATTACAATTCCGAATAGAGAACAAATTCCTTTTCATGGTCACGAAACCTTTCCGAACACGGTTAAGGTCGCAAAGCTGTATGCGATCAGGACTTGGTCGCGAATCCGTATGCGATCAGGACTTGGTCACGAATCCGTATGCGATTAGGACTTGGTCGTGAATCCGTATACGATCAGGACTTGGTCACGAATCCGTATGCGATCAGGACTTGAAGATCCTCCCGGATCAGGACGTGACCGGAAACAACTTCCCGAATCACAAATCATAAGCGGTCCCTAGTAAGACATTATGACTACCCGCATGTACACGAAGATCATATCTGATGAACCTATACAACTTATCATGGATTATCTCTTTGCCTCACGATACCAAATCGAACTGAAGGTGAGAAACGTGTCATCCTTGAATAGCTCTGTCCTTTCTTGATCTTGTAATGGACTAAACTTTCCATAGTTGACTCTCAACTATATTTGGCACGGCCATGCACTTTCTTAGTCCAATTACATCTTAGGGGTCCAGAGATATCTCTCTCAAGATACCAGATCGAACTCAAGGTAAGAAACGTGTAATCCTTGAATAGCTCGATCCTTTCTTTATCTTGTAATGGACTAAACTTTCCATAGTTGACTCTCAACTATATTCGGCACGGCCATGCACTTTCTTAGTCCAATTACATCAAGAGGCCCAGAGATATCTCTCTCAAGATATGAGAGGGGCAAATTCTATCTCGACCATTCACTTTCAACCACATGGTTCATAACATATATGTATGTCACATTTATGACTACTTGGTTAAAAGCAGCGGTTGATGACACCAAGTATGCTACTATGCATATATGAAACCGTGATAATCTCAAGTCTAAAGATAAACCAAAATAACTATTAGAAACAAACTAATGACACATAAAATCTCAACAGTATCTCAAGATGGGTCAATCCAACCAACATATTCTCCAAAATGTGTCCACAATATTGACTTGATATCTCATATCCATAGTTCGTGAAACTTGACTATAAATCAATGATCGTGCTGACTTATATTGCATTATTATTCCATGAAATACCGAAAGTTAAGGATGTTTAGAATAAGTATCATTGATAATGCCAACAATTCATATATCATAATAAAGAGTTCCACGAACAAGTCACATATTTGTTTGATCAATAAAAGTGATACTTTATACAAGGAATGCAATAACATTTTATTCGTAACAATTCATAAACATATCATGATACAATCATCTCCATGATTGCCTCTAGGACATATCTCTATCAATCTCCCACTTGCACTAGAGTCAATCATATAGGTATCGAATACTCATTGCTCTAGGGCATATCTCTATCATAAAGGTCTTGGTTTCACATATGCTCCATGACATGGTGATTTTGGCTCTTGCTGTTCTCATGTTGGCCTTCCTCATTTTGATCGAGGTACTCACTCACGACAATTCATAAGGCCTAGCAATGGTTTTAGACACATTCATGATTCTTCTTCGCGTCTTAAGTCTTCATATTTTGCTTCTTCACGAGTGTCCAAGCTTTGCATCCCCAAGTATGTTCTTGCTAGCTTATCGGGCTCCAAGACTTGGATGCTCAACTTATCTTCATGTGTAGGTACGAGGGAGAGTGATGGGGACATCATGATCACACACTCACATGCTTTAACACAAGCGCATGCGCGTCGCCTTGGACAACAGGTGAATTAATTATTTAATTACAGAACAAATGATATTACCTAAAGATTGTTCTTTGCTTGTTGTTACATGTGAGGGAGTTCTGGACAGAGTTGTTGATCCAATTCTTGCTTAAAGATTGTTCTTTGCTTGCTGTTACATGTCCGAGTTAGTCATATGAGTACTTGTTGGAAAGATATTCGAAAGAGCTTTCCAACGCATCAAGAATAATCAAAATCCGACATCGTATGCAATCAGGAGACCCGAAAGAATGACAAATGCACAAGAGGAAAGAGTCCCGTCTGAGCCCGTTCTGGATTTTATCTCTGTTAGGATTCTATTCTATTTCGAATTAGATCACGATTAGAATTCTAGTTTAAACATTCTATCTTTTGTAGACACCATCCTCTATAAAAGAGAAGGCATGGTCTTAGTTTTAGGTAAACTTCGTTGATATATAGATTGTATTCTCGTGCCTTTGCCGACTTGTACAATTCAGAGTCTCACAATTCTCATAATTCAGATTATTGAGTGTTATCCTTCCGCTGTTACTCTTGCTTTTCTTTATTGATTTTCTTGAGTTATTCTTCGTGAACAGGTCAATCTAGCTTTTCTCGATTGATAACTAATTGAGGAGTGGTTTAGCGATTGTGAGGTCGTTGGTCGCATTCTTGGATCGTGGTTAACCGTCCCTTCATCAAGGTCACAACTCGCATTTATCAACGGATTTCTCCTACAACGGAAGATCGGGACCAATTTGCTCTGCATGCACCCATCTTAAGGCGAGGCATGTGCATATGAGTTGGTATCAAAGCTCACGTTGCCGGTAAGAATTCATTTATCCCTAGTTTAGTAGTTTGATTTTTTTACCTAGAGTCCAGAAAATTGCCAGTCAAAAGGAGTTTTCTAGCCCGTTGTTGCTTTCAATCTATTAATTTCAGTTTGCTTAATTGAGTTTTCATTCCGTTGAGTCGCGTCCAGTTGCTGATCTTAATCTTGTTGGCTGAAAATCCAAAGTTAGATTGAGTTCTGGCTGTTGAGTTAGTAGATCGCATCTTGCCGTGAATCCTATAACAAAAATACCAAAAGGAGGCAAGAAAGTATAAAAAAAAGAAAAAAGAGTATTCAGTCAAAGTGAGGAAAAAGAAAATCTTTTGAAGTACTTTAGCTTGTTGCTAGACACCAAACCTTACATTGATTGATCAGCAATTAGGACTAGTACTCGTGTAAACTATTATTCAATTTCGCAATTTCTGGAAGAACTGATTGCTTTTCCTTGATCCACATAATTTTTCTTACCTACAACTCCACATATTTCACCACTGGTCCGCGTGTACCTCACATTGCAATCGCTGTACTTATCTCCTTTTTTGGTTATCATGACCTAGCAAGCTAGTCGCAAACATTAAGAGGGGTAAGAGCTTCTGTTGGTAAGGTTGGTGAGGTTGAGAGTTCCACATATATTCAATAGTTTGGTAGGCGATTTTTGTGTTTCTTGTTTTCACTAACCATGGCAGGGTCGAAAAGTTCTTGTGGTACGTTGCATGATAGTGATGCTGATGTTGAGGGCAGCGTAGATCGACCACCAGTGATCCCGTCATCCCCTCCCGTGTGGCTAGAACAATTCGGACGCAACATTGAACGCAACATCGAACACAAATTCGAGCGGATGCTGAACAAACAAGTGGTTGTTTGATTGGACAATTTGGAGAATCGTCTTTATAGAATGGAAGTTCGACTTGAGCAAGTTGAGAAAACTCCTCCACGAAAGCATCCACCACCTCGAGTTCCCCAAGGTCCAATTGAAGCAAATAATCATGGTGCGGTTGCCGTTCCACTTCAACCAAGGGTGAACTTGAACGCTGCATTCTAGGACGCCGCCAATGAAGAGAGATATGATAATTATATGGCCGATAATGAGGAAGTCATTTTGGATCCTAATCAACAACGATTTGCACGAAACCGTCGAGGCATGGGAGGATATGCACGTCACCGCAATGAAGACAAAAGGGATATATGATGCTTTGGGAAAGATCAAATTTACTGTCCCCAGCTTTGATGGGAAGTTTAATCCAGAAGCATATCTCGATTGGGAGTTGCTCGTTGAGAAAAAGTTCAATTGTCATCTTTATCTAGAAGATCATCGACTATGTGCTGCCACCAGTGAGTTTGTTGATTGTGCTTCTATTTGGTGGAGTCAAATCCACCAAAGAGACAAAGCTCCTCACACTTGGGAAGATTTGAAGCGCTTGATAAGGTCTAGATTCGTACTCGCTTATTTTGAGAGAGATTTGCTTAATAAATTTCAAAGATTGAACCAAGGTAGCAAATCTGTGGAAGACTACTATCAAGAACTGCAAGTAGGCATGCTTCGTGCTAATGTGCAGGAAGAAGAGAATGCAAAGATGGCTAGATTCTTAGGTGGATTGAATCGTGAGATACAAGACATCATTGATTTTCAGACTTACTCCTCTTTGGACCAGATTTTTCATTATGCATGCAAAGTTGAGAGGCAAGTGCAAGGGAAACGACCAAGCTACAACAAAACTGGTCAAAGCTACCCCAGTTCGACCACGCCTTGGAAGAACACTAATCCGTAGCAAAAGAGTGTGACCCCCGCTAGTGGAGCTGCTGCATCAACTGATCGAGTGTAGTCCGCGAGCTGCCCTACCACTTCAATATCCAAGGTTGCCAATTCAAAGATGACCACTGTTGTTCCCACCAAAAGTTCATCATCGGTCGCTTCTACAGGAAGAACAAGGGAGATAGAGTGCTTCAAATGCAAAGGGAGGGGGAATTACATGCGTGATTGCCCAAATCAGCGTGCCCTCATCGTCCGGGAAGATGGCGAGTACACCTCGACCTGTGAGGTCGAAGAGGATGAATCTGACCGCGAGGAGCAGTAGGACTTGTTGGGCTCTGACGCAGACGAGATCACCTTTGATACTAGTCATGCCAGCCTCATTGTTCATCGTGTTCTTAGCTCTCAGATGAAAAAGGAAGAGAGGGGGCAGCGCCACAATCTTTTTCAATCAAAGTTTGTGATCATGAAGCACTCATGTAAGGTCATCATTGATGGAAGAAGCTACAACAACATTGCCAGTTCAAAGATGGCCGCGAAGCTGGGCTTGACCACACAAACACACACGCAATCGTACTACATTCAATGGTTCAATTCTTGTGGCAAGTTGAAGGTGACTTCGATGGTACGTGTGCACTTTTCTGTAGGTGCCTGTTTTGATTTTGTGGACTGCAATGTGGTACCAATGCAAGCTTGTGCATTACTTCTTGGACGACCATGGCAATATGACAAGGACACTACACACTTTGGGCATTCCAATAAGTACTCTTTTGTGCACAACAATAAGAAGGTTTCGCTGGTTCCATTGCCTCTGGATGAAATTCTCAAAGATGATTTAGATAGGGCTAAGCGTGAGAGAAAATAAAGAGAGATGAGTGACATCCACAAATCAGGAAGTGAGAGCCACCAAACCAACCTGAGAGAAAATAAAGAAAAGAGTGAAAAGAAAAGAGAGGTTCAACTTAAGGGATAGGTTCTGTTAGCCACAAAACGAGAGATGCGAGAGCTCAAAACCCATCCCCAAGAGTGCTTTGTGCTTGTGTGCAAAAACACTCTCTTTTCTACTGATGCTTTACCCTCCACTTTGCCCATTTTAGTTGTTTCCTTACTATAGGAATTTGAGGACGTGTTTCCAACCGAGATACTTTCAGGACTGCCACCATTGCGAGGGATAGAGCATCAACTAGACCTCATTCCAAGAGCATCATTGCCTAATCGACCTCCGCATCGCACCAACCCTGAGGAGAGAAAAGAAATTCAACGCCAGGTACAAGAGCTTCTCGACAAAGGGTATGTACACGAAAGCTTAAGTCCTTGTGTTGTTACTGTTTTACTTGTGCCAAAAAGGATGGATCATGGAGGATGTGTATAGATTGTCGAGCTATCAATAATATAACTGTTCGTTATCGCCATCCAATTCCTCGGTTAGATGATATGCTTGATGAATTGAGTGGTTCGACCATCTTTTCTAAGGTCGATTTGCATAGTGGTTAACACCAAATTAGAATGAAACTAGGTGATGAATGAAAAACTGCTTTTAAGACTAAATTTGGATTGTATGAATGGTTGGTCATGCCATTTGGTCTTACAATGCACCTAGTACATTTATGAGCTTAATGAATGAAGTGTTGCGAGCTTTTATCAGTCACTTTGTGGTGGTCTACTTTAATGACATCTTAATCTACAGCAAGACTTTAGATGACCATTTGGGGCATTTGCGACAAGTTTTTGCTGTTTTGAGAGAGGCATGTTTGTTTGCTAACCTTGAGAAGTGCACCTTCTGCACAGATCGAGTCATGTTTCTTGGTTTTGTTGTGACTGCACAGGGCATTAAGGTGGATGAACAAAAGGTGCAAGCAATTTGAGCATGGCCTACACCTACAGCAGTCACACAAGTGTGGAGTTTTCACGGACTTACTGGTTTCTACCGCCGGTTCGTCTAGGATTTTAGTACGATTGTCGCCCCACTCAACACATACGCTGACAAAGAAGAATATGCCCTTCAAGTGGGAACAGGCGCAAGAGGACGCTTTCAACATGCTAAAAGATAAGTTAACCAATGCACCACTTCTACAACTTCCTGATTTTAATAAAACTTTTGAGATAGAATGTGATGCCAGTGGTATTGGAATTGGAGGCGTTCTCATACAGGATAGAAAACCCATTGCTTATTTCAGTGACAAGCTTAGTGGACCAACTTTAAACTACTCAACTTATGACAAAGAATTGTATGCATTGGTTAGAGTGTTAGAAACATGGCAGCATTACCTCTGGCCGAAAGAATTTTTCATACATGCGGATCATGAATCATTGAAGCACATTTGTAGTCAAATTAAGTTGAATCATAGACATGCTAAGTGGATTGAATTTATTGAAACCTTTCCGTATGTTGTGAAATATAAGAAAGGTAAAGATAATTTGGTTGCTGATGCATTGTCTAGATGCTACATCATGTTGTCCCAACTTGATTGCAAAATTCTTGGTTTGGAAAGTTTAAAAGAATTTTATTCTACTGACTTAGAATTCAAAGACATTTACAGTAATTGTAAAGAAGGACGATGTTGGGTTCGATATGTACAGAATGATGTTTATTTGTTTAGAGCAAACAAGCATTGTGTTCCCGTGAGTTCTATTCGTCTTTTGTTGTTGTAGGAGGCTCACGGCGATGGTTTGATGGGACATTTTGGGATACACAAAACATAAGACGTTTTGGCCACTCACTTTTACTGGCCAAAAATGAGGCGAGACGTCGAGCGCTACGTACGGCGATGCACTACTTGTCAAACAGCTAAGTCTCGCTTAAACCCACATGGATTATATATGCCTCTTCCTATTCCGAAGGTACCTTGGGAGGATATTTCTATAGATTTTGTGCTAGGATTACCAAGGACTAAGAAGGGGAGGGATAGTATATTTGTTGTCGCTGATAGGTTTTCTAAAATGGCTCATTTTATACCTTGTCATAAAAGCGATGATGCTACCCACATTGCTGATTTGTTTTTCAGTGAGGTCGTTCGCCTCCATGGAGTGCCGAAGACAACGTGATACCAAATTTTTGAGTCACTTTTGGAGGATGCTTTGGGGCAATCTTGGAACGAAGCTATTGTTTTCAACGACCTGTCATCCCCAAACTGATGGCCAAACCGAGGTCGTCAACCGAACACTTGGCATTATGCTACGGGCAGTTCTCAAGCCAAATTTGAAGCTTTGGGAGGAGTGTTTGCCACACATCGAATTCGCTTACAACCATGTCGTGCATTCTACTACCAAATTTTGTCCGTTCGAGGTCATCTATGGATTGAAACCTACTGCGCCAATTGATTTGTTACCTCTACTGCTTTCAGAAAGAGGTAATCTTGATACCGAGTAGTGTGCTGAGCTAATTCATAAGATACATGCGACAACCAAAGCAAATATTGAGAAGATGCAGGTTCAGTATCAAAAACATGCCAATAAAGGCAGAAAGGAAGTTGTGTTCAAAGAAGGAGATTTAGTTTGGTTGCATTTGCTCCATGATCGTTTTTCAGAATAGTGTAAGTCCAAACTAATGACAAGAGGTGACGATCCATTCAAAATTCTTGGCAAGATCAATGACAATGCTTACAAGTTGGAGCTACCTGAGGACTATGGAGTGAGTGATACATTAAATGTTGCTGATTTATCTCCATACTTGGGTGAGAACGATGGGAAAGAGTCGAGGATGACTCTTTTTCAAGAAGGGGAGTATGATGAGGACATCACGACCACACACTCACATGCATTAACACGAGCGCATGCGCGTCGCCTTGGACAACAGGTGAATTCGTTCTTGGGAGAATTAATTATTTAATTATAGAACAAATGATATTACCTATTGTTCTTTACTTGTTGTTACATGTGAGGGAGTTTTGGACGAAGCTGTTGATCCAATTCTTAGCCAAAAAAGAATGAACATTTTTCTGACAACTTTGACCAATGATCACTTTGAACTCATCGATCAGAAAAACTCTGCACTTGATCAGAAAGGCTCAAGGTCACAACACCGCCCAAGGTTGCATCCCATGGTCGGAAGCACATGGTCGCAGCCTGAGGACCATACAGTCTGCCGACCAAGCATGATAGTTCAACAATTTCAACCAAGTGCCAATTTTCGCATAGATCTCTGAGTTAGTCATATGAGTACTTGTTGAAAAGATATTTGAAAGAGCTTTCCAACGCATCAAGAATCATCAAAATCCGGCATCGTATACAACCAAGAGACCCAAAAGAATAACAAATGCACGAGAGGAAAGAGTCCCGTCTGAGCCCGTTCTAGATTTTATCTCTGTTAGGATTCTATTCTGTTTCAAATTAGATTACGATTAGAATTCTAGTTTAAACATTCTATCTTTTGTAGACACCATCCTCTATAAAAGAGAATGCATGATCTTAGTTTTAGATAGACTTCATTGATATACAGATTGTATTCTCGTGCATTTGCTAACTTGTACAATTCGGAGTCTCACAGTTCAACTCATAATTCCGATTATTGAGTGTTATCCTTCCGTTGTTGCTCTTGCTTTTCTTTATTAATTTGCTTGAGTTGTTCTTCGTGAACAGGTCAATCTAGCTTTGCTCGATTGATAACTAATTGAGGAGTGGTTTAGTGATTGTGAGGTTGTTGGTCGCGTTCTTGGATCGTGGTTAGCCGTCCCTTCGTCAAGGTCACAACTCGCATTTATCCACGGATTTCTCCTACGACGGAAGATTGGGACCAATCTGCATGCACGCATCTTAAGGCGAGGCATGTGCATATCAGAGAGGGATGTTGTTGCATGTGTACATTTCTGCATTTGTACAATTCCTGCATTTGCATGTTTCCAAATTCTACAATTTTCTAAATTTTTGAGTAGTTTTTCTCTATATGCCTACTAGATTGTGATTTGAGTTTTCAATATGCCACTTTTATGCATAGTTATCATGTCTAAGATTGCTTGATAGTTTATGAATGTTTTGAGCTTCACAAACTTGTTATTTATCTCTTCTAGCTAAATTATAGCAATAAGGGGCATTTGTGCGATAATTTTTGGAAATCTGCATTTTCTTGTTTCAATTAAGCTGAAACTTCTCTTTGCACATGCCTTGCACCATGTAATTGAAATATGCAATTTTTGTTTTGATTCCTATGCTTTCATGTAGTCTTGTGCTCTCTAGTCCAATTTTGAGCCCTTGAGTTAGTTGATTAAACCGGGCACCTAGACCACAAATCTGTGGTGCTCGCGTCGATGGAAGCTACTCATGTTTGGAAAGCTCAAAAATAGTCTTTTCTTAGCAAATAAGTGGTCTCAACCACATACAATTTCAATAAGCGGCATTGAATTTGCAATGAGCTGAAATAATCGCTCAAATGTGCATTTTAATCAAATTGAGTCAAAGAATTTAGTTCCATTTTGGACTTGGAGCATAGGACACATGTTTGCATTGATTCCTAGCATCAGTAATGTATTTCTCTCTCAACATGGCCTTTGTATGTGTTTTTGTGGAAAATTAGTGATTTTGAACATAAAAATTTGCATTTCCCCATGTGATTTCTTAGATTGCCCCAATTTTGCTTATTCTAGCTATTTAGTGATTTTTGCAAAAATATTTTAGTTCATTTCACTCATCTACTACCTTGCTATCTCTAGTTGTGGTCACTTTGCATGAATTTAAGTTTTTGACGCTTCATTTCATGGTTTAAGAGCATGTTTTGCAAAACTGTTGTTTTTCATTTTCACCAAAGCAACTTTCAAAAATCCAAAAACAGTGCTTCGTACCTTTTTCAACTTCATGCATAATCTAACGGAGAGGGTGCGCTTCCTTGATGATTTATTGACAAAGGGGGAGAAAAAGAATGCATTTTGGGTTGAGGGGGAGTTTTGCTTGTATCTATTTATTTCCTCACCCTTATGCATCATCTTCATGGTCATGTGTATTTATCCTTCTTCTATATTTTGGACCATGTTTTTGAGCTTCATTTTCTATATTCAAAATTCAAATTAATTAAATTAAAAATTATCAAATCACTCATCAAGGGGGAGATTTTAAACCCATGTGATTGTCTAATCTTAAGTGATGTATGTTTTGAAAATATTTTAAATTGTTTATGATACATTTGCTTGTGATTTTTATGTTGTTATTATATGTGAACAGTGTTGTGTGATGGGTTTGTTTGGCTTTGGTGTATGTTGTAGGTATACCGAAGTTATAGTATACTTACGGTAAGAATGGGCCATCAGAGTAGAGATCAGGGAGGAGTCGGAGACTCAATTGGTCTAAGAGATGCCGGAGGTACTACAGACTTGCAGGAATGCTAAATATGACTATTCCAATACCCAGATGTGGCGTTGCATCAAGATTGTTGAACTAATTTCAGTCGGTCGAAGTGTGGAGGTTACCGGTTGGGGTCCAAAACGGGAAAGACTTCCCAGCATGTGGCGAGCTATTCAACATTGAGGTGAACACATGATGACATTATGGTGAGCACAAGTGGTGCTCATGATGCCCGAGGAATCACCAAGATGATTTATGGACTCCGTGTGAAAGCTTATGCAAAAGGTTTTATTAGCGAGCTAATTCTGCACTAATCTAAACTTGTTATCATAAACATGTTAACAGAAAAGTTGTAGAGATAGAGGTTAGCTTTCCAACAGATCCAAGAACGTCAAAATCGTAGTTCAGATGATGAAGTTATGACTGTTTTAGTATCTGCTGTTCAGAAAATACTGTAATTCCGAAAATTATAAATCTGAAAATTGTAAAAAAGATTCATTGAGAGTTGGGCCAAATTGGGCTTCGGGCCCAACCTCCACTAGTTGTTAATTTAGTCCCACATTAGTTGTGGAGACTATTCTAGGTGAAGATTAGCTCTATATAAGAAGGAGTGCTAGGGAGAGCACTCATCCTTTTGAGAGAGAATTTTTGGCTATTGTGTTTAGCCTTCGAAACTTTTGTATTCTTGATATTTTTTTCGGTTCTTGAATATTTTATAAGTTGTTAAATCTTCTCTCTCTCTCTTGATTGTTTAAATTTTCGTATATGCTTGTTAAAATACTCATAATTGATTGTTTAAATACTCGCAATTCATTGTTTAAATATTTGCAATTGGTTGTTTAAATACTTGCAGTTAATTGTTTCTTATTTCTTTTTATTTTTTTCGTTTCCTTTTTTTATGGAGATTTTTGGATATCAAGAGAGGTGATGCTATGATTAGGGATAGCTATACTTGAGATATCCGAGCACCCCTAGCATCTTTATACTTTCTCTTATTTCTTTTGCTTTTTTCTTGGCAATTTATTTTACAAAACCGATTAACCCTCCCTCTTGGTTTGCCATCCTGGTCTTTCAGATTTGCTCTCAACGACTCTGTGTGCCTAATACTGTATCCACACCTATCAACAACTTGCTTTATAATTTCTCTTGGCATTATGAATATGTTCATTCGCATGGACAGTTGGATGATGTTACTAACATATGTGGACGTCATGTTTTTGTGGCTGTCCAATGCTTCCGTAAACATGTATGTGTGTGTGATAACTCTAGTCACCACAAATGCAATGTACATCATCCTTCAGCTGCATGGTACTAACCTTCCACGTGCAGCCCGGTGTTACTTAGGCTGCCACATATAAATTAGGGCTGGACTTCACTACTCTGTATTACCGATTCAGTGCAAGAGACCATCTGGCCACAATATTCTTCAGATCTTGTTTGCTTCGAAACTCCTGTTTTAACTATATGCCATCCAAATCAAAAGACCATCTTGAATTCTAATCCGTTGGTAGCACAACGTAACCATATCCAGATTGATCAAGCCACTGCTGTGGGGGGACTAGATTATCCTCGTCAGAGGAATTAGACGCTTCCAAGTCTGTCAAAAAATCTTTGTCAAACACTGCTGGAAGGCCATCCAATACCTCGCATACATCCACATGAGTGTGGTAGAATACATCTGACCATTTGCCAGTACTGAATATTGTTGGGCTTGACACGTTGCTAGTGTTACCTTCAAGGTCACGCTCTTCTAGTTCTATGTTGCAAAACTGGACATATAGCATGAACCAGCCAACTAATTCGCCGCTGGGGTCTTTCACTCTTCGAACAAAAGAGCTCCACGATTTATCCCCTTTGACATCGTGCAACATCCAGTACGGCCCATTGTCAGTCTCCCTAACAATTGATAATTGTTAAATTGATAACATTTTTACCCTAAGTTTGCTACTGAAAACGTGCAAAATCATGCTGAAAACTCCTTTGATGTGAGCTTTTATGCATAATTTTATATTATTTTACAAATTTCTTTCACGGTTGTGTTTTTCATGTTTCAGGGAACAAACCTACCAAATTTGAGAAGATTTTGACTTCGTTTGGGCCAAATTTGACTAAGAAACAAAAAGTGGGCAGCAAAAGGGCCTGTCGAATGTTCTTCGGGCAAAAAGTCGAACACAATCAGGCGAGGAGAAACCCTAATCGAACATGGATGGACAAAAAAGAGACCTGATCGAACACGAGCACTTGGTTGAAAGGAGTCCTGATCGATCACGAACACTTGGTCGAAAAGAGTCCCGATCGATCACGACTACCGCTTAGCCAGTTATTTGGTCGAGTGGAGCACGATTTTGGGCATTACACGTGCTCGGCCAGGAGCACGCCACGTGTTCCTAGTCGTGTTCGTTTCGGTTTTGGTGGCTTTTACTGGTCAAATTTGGTCAGTTTTGATCGGGTTTGATCAGGACTAGTCGGATTTGGTCGGTTTTAGCCAAGTTTGGTCGGTTTTAGCTGGGTTTGATCAGGACTGGTCAAATCTAGTTGGTTTTGACTTAGATTTGTCTGTTCTCGCGCCGTTTGAAGCCAGACTTCGTCGCCTGCACGTCAAGGAGTTATTTTTGGTCGTGTTTATCTATGTGTTATAAATAGAGCAGCTTTTGGCTCAAAAATATATCTTTTAGATGCTAGTCTTTAGGGCTTAATTTTTAGATTGTTTTCTTAGAAGAGCCCCCTTCTCTGTTTTTTCTGCTTTTGTAAGCCGGCAAGGACGACAAACTCAATTATCAAGCAATCAAATAAGTTTTTATTTAATTCTTATTGTTATTTCTGAATTATTATGGCTTTTTGCGAGTAGATCCCTTCTAGAGTTAGAGATGACATGATCCGGAAGGCGTGATTTTTCTTCGGTCTTGATCTCAAGTTTTTGACTTATTTCTTGATGTTTTCTTCCTCCAAACCCTAAATTCTCGTTTCAGCAACAGACTTAATAGTTGAGCCTTAGCAAGAATTTAGGGGAGTTCTCGAGTCCTTAGCACTTTGACGCGGAATCCTGAACAGGGGAAAGGCTCTCGCCAAATATAACAATGAAAGCGATCCTCTGACTGTTGTACCAGTGACCATACTGGCAACTTAATTTGTCTTGCAAAACGATTGAAATTAACTTGCAATCCTTGGACCTTGGATAGAATTACGCTAGATAGTTATGGAACTCCCAAAACCCTAGATTTTCATTCCAGCTATACAAACCCTAGATTTCATACTTGCTCTTTACTGCTTTAAAACCCTATATTGATAGTTTTAGTAATAGATTTAATTGTAGAAAAACAAACCCCCCATCTTGTTTAGATTTAATCAATAATCTATTAAACTAGAAAGACGAATACACTTGTTCCTCGTGGAATTCGACCTTTAAGTGCTCAACGTTCAACCGTTCACTTGCGGTTATTACACAATCACACCATTTTAGGTGCGATCAACAATCAACCCTTCAATTAGAACCATTTTGTGCTGAGGGTTCTTCCCGAACAGACTCAGAATCTATATATTCACGTCCAAGAATGAGGTGTTTTGTGCTCAGCTCGACCATCACAAACTTGTAACAGCTCATATCTACACTGTTTTACCCCACGCAAAATAAGTCGTCGCTGTAAAATATTCAAAATTTTTTTGGTGGCTCCATTCCCTAGACACATTTAAGCCACATAAATAACATTATCTAAATAAATAAAATTATCTAAATAGGTATAGCTCTTCACATTTAAGCCACATAAATAACAAAAAAACTCTCTTACAACTCTACGGGACTATCTAACATGTTTAATATCTCTAATGCCTATAACATACAGTAACCTACTAGATATAAATTATTTATGCGTACATTATTTCATGCAGAAAACAAAAAAAAATAAGAGTCTAGATTAAATTATACCATCTCTAAAAAACAACAGTACACTTTAAATTATTTAAACACTAATTATAAAGTACACCCTAAATTATTTAAACACTAATTATAAATTACTGTATGCTCTAAAATTGAACCACATCTACAATATAATATACTCCGAAATAACCAAAACACAATAGTATATTCTAAAATAATGTATGTCTAAGTATAAAATAATTATGTCTTCATAATTTCATGCACATGGAAAAAATAATAATAAAACTCTCCATTAACCTAGCCCTTAAAAAACAAAAATATATTCTAAATAAATCTAGGTCTAAATATAATTTATTTAGATCTTATGTCGCCCTGAGTACAAATTATTTAGGTCTATATTATTTCATGCAACAAAAATGCAACACATTTCTCTACTATATTACCCTAAAATAAGTTTGATTAGTTCCTTTGTTTAATGTTATTCGGTTCCAAAATTTTTTGTAATACACTACAATTTTTTTCGATCTACGATGCGCTCCATTACTTTAAGTGATATTTTCTTTTATTACAATATAAATGAAAATATTATGTAATACCTCTAACATACAATGAAATATGGTTGCATGTTAGCTTTTTTTTTCCCAAACTACACTAGTCATATTTTCAGCTATTTCTTATACCTAAATAAAGTACTCTCTTAACAAATTATGATTTTATTATTTCACGCATAATGAAACAAAAAATACTCTCTTAACATAACCTATACTTAAAATTAAACCAATCCTACTATATTCTAACTGTTTCTTTTTTCTGTTCACAAATTTTAAGATTCTAGGAAATTAATATTGGATTATTTTTTCCTAAGCTTTGATCATAGAGTTTGTATTAGTTTAGGTTTCTCGAATTTAATAAGTTCAATTCGCTCATTAAACAGCTGAGTACTTTTTTTTTCCGACCATACAGACACTACACTAAATAATTTTTTTATTTTAATGTACATACAAAAAGTGGCCTCCAACAATATTTGTTCCAACCATATAGACATTATACTAAATAATTTTTTCTTTTATTTCAATGTACATGCAAAAATTAACTAATGACTCAATCATATAGTAGCCTCCAACATACTTATTATCACTGATGACATCGTTTCCATAGTCATTAACATAACTATTGTTGCATGTAAATGAAATTTACCTTGTTTTGAAGAATTTCTCTCAAACTATAATTGTGATACTTGTATAAACAGGAAATTATGGTTAAATATTAATATATTTCAATTTAAAGTAAAGTAATATATGTACACGCACAAGAAAAAATTATGACATTATTAGTTCGCTTATTTATCTACTTTTTTCCTGTTGTCATTTTTTAGTCTAACTACAACACATTCTACCAAACATTACACTAAGTGATTTTTTTCACACATACCAAACATTACACACAAATTTTTCATGCATACAACAACCTCATATATGGTTTACACAACTAATGACATCATTAACATAGTGATTAACAAAAATATGGTTGTATGTAAATGAAATTTACCTTGTTTTGAGGTTTTTCCCTCGAACTATAGTTTTGATAATTGCACCAATTGAAAATTACAACTAAATATTAATATATTTCTAATCAAAGAAAACTAAATACATATAAATGCACAAAAATCATTTTTTTGTACGCAAATATATACTATTCGTAACCAGAGATTTAACCTACAAATAATGAGCATGTCCTCTACATTACAAATACATTAAAACCCTAAATCCTCTAAATAATTACTAATGACGTGATTAACAAAATATTTAACAAAACATAATTGTATTTGAACAAAAATTACCTTGTTAGCTCGCAATTCTCTACAACTTTGACTTGCACCAAACAAAATTAACGACTAAATTGTGCTAGATCTAAGAATTAAAATCGAAATGTACGAGAGGGAGAGAAGTTGTTCTTGGGTAAGAGAGAGGAGAGAAAATGAGGAAAAAGAGAAGGGAGAGGGGACCTAAGTCAAGATGAAGTGACAACGGCTTATCAAGTGTTGGAGATTCGACAAACCGTTTGTTGCGTCTCAAAATGTGAAAAGTGACTTATAAGTCTCCACCACTCAACAAACTACTGATAGCCAGTCGCAATGCGACACGTTATCTATCAAATCTTCTAAACTCGACAGACTGACTTGGTGATTCAATTTTGCAAAATTTCACAACTGTGGATCATTCCTACAATTTTCTTAGATTATTTATAAAAAAATTCTCTGATTACAAAAAAATTCTCATTGACTCCATTCTCACCCTCTCTTCAACTATGATGAAAAATTATTGGTATGGATGTGCGTAGCTTGGTCTTACAACAAGGTTATCTCAACCATCTCTTCTAACATTCCGAATGGATGAAAAATGAGATCTGTGCTTCTTAATAAGATTGTCAGAATCAAGATTCTAAATTGGATCGATTTTGTCTGAATAGAATCAAATCATGGAATCAAATCATAAAATCTCATATTCTCCAATATTTTTAAAAATACATATTTTATGTGTAAAACAATAATATAATATTGTATTTTCTACATTCAGAATTCTTAATTATATAAATTTACTAAAAATTTATAGACCTCCTATTGTAAATCTACTATATATCTATCAAGTTACAAAATTACAAGTTCACATTACTAATATTATAATAGAGTATATTTTACCGTTACTTAGATTAGTTGATTTGTTCTTCAATAATACATTCTCATAATAAGTTGATGATATTAGATTTCTACAAGATATATAAATTTTTTTACTAATCTTATTGATAATTAATTCTCAAATGAATAGAAAGATCAGTAGAGGATCGTAGTCCAAATCTTAGGATGACTAGGATTGTCGTCGTACAAAAAAATTTTATTAGATTGTACAGATTAAAATTCTACCTAAGGACCGGTCGATTCGCCACAATTATAGTCGCAGAATCATAAAATTCTAGAGAGTCAGACGGCGATTCTAACAATCATGCTTACGGGACGTAGTCTCGTAAAATTTGCTTTCTGATGTGTGGTTGATCTGTCATCATGATCTAGGCATCATTGCTCAACAAACACAGCATGTAGTAATTAAACTGCCATAACTTCCCCAATCTGCAGATACTTGTCCAATCAAACCTCACAAATTTCAGCTAGAGCTGGAGAATATGCCTGTCTTAATCACCCACAAATTAAGAACATTTCGACTTGTATAGTTGCATTTCTATGCTTCTAAGTAGCATATAGATCCAATGCAAACACCACAAGTTGTTGCAAGAACCAAGCACTCGAGGAATACATTGTAAAGCAGAAACCAATACAAAGCACGAACTGATTAATCACTGCCTTACTGGAGATATTTGCAAGTTCATATTTTAACAATTCCAAGAAAATCTCAAGAACCAAATCCCTTTTTTGGTCTGGACTCTCTGAACAACTACACAATGTAGAGAGCAATGAACAACACACATCTAGATTGTAACTTACAAAATAAACAAAAAAAAGAAAAAAAAACGGGGTACAACAATCTACAATCTAGAGAGAACAAACAAAAATGCACAAAACGCACGTAAAATTTAGCTTACAAAATAAACGAAGAAAAAAAGAAAGAAAGAACAGTCACAACCATATCTACTTACCTAAACAGTTTTAGCCACAAACAACTTATCTTACAATTGCATCATCTTGGTCGAACACCTCAGCACCGGAAGCCGAGCACGCGGCCGTCGGCCGGCGAGACTCCGATGCGGCACACCTTGGCGGCCTCGACGTGGTGGGTGAAGACGCGGAGCACCGTGACCTTGCCCTTCACGACAAGAACAGAGTCTACCTCGATCACCGGTGTGGTGGCGGCGGCGGAAATGGGCAGTGGGGAGGGGGCGAGGGTGAACGCGGGGACGGTGAAGCTGGCGGCCATGTACTGGGTGCGGCCGCCGGCGATCTGGCCGGCGGGGATGTACATGGAGCCGATCTCGCCGCCGGCGTAGGCGACGTGGAGGGAACTGTCGTAGTGCGCGAGCGGCGCGCGGTTGGGGTTGCGGACGGACGCGAGCTGCGCGAAGGTGAAGGCAACGGTGCCGTTCCCAACAGCGAAGGAGGGGAGCTGGACCGCCGCCACGGCGATGGCCGGCGCACGAGGCCGGAACAGCAGGAACAGCGCCACCGCCGCGCCGGCGGCGGCGAGGAGGAGGAAGAGCACTGCGACGAGGCAGGACGCCACGGCGGAGGAGGAGGAGGACGGTGCAGAGCCGTAGCCGTGGTGGTGGCCGTGGCCCGCCGCGTAGTACGGCTCCGGCGACCTCGCCATGGCAAATCTTGGGAGTCCTCGGTAGGCGGTGGGTGGTGGAGAGGTCACATACACACGCGCACTGAAACGACTGTGGGTGTGAGGTTTAGTTAATCTAGTTTAGTGGGTTGTGTTTGGGTAGGTCGGGGGTGAAAAAGGAAGGATAATATCGGCATCAACCGATTTTGTAGTTATAAAATTTTTAATATGAGTTATAATTTTAAGATTTATTTGATATCGGTATTTGTATTTAGATCCGATTTTTATTTTTTTTCAAATACGGATGAAAATATAAGAAGAATGATATTTGATTCCGTATCTGTATCTGATGGATATTTGTCAGATATATGTTAAAATGAGAAAACGGTATCCGTTTTGAACGTAAGACTTATTAAAGGTGTTTGAACATATCAATACTTTGTTGAGTTAATCTCTATTATATTGATTATTTTGATGATTAATGATAAACTTAATTGCGAGACTAATGTATTTGTTGAGTATATGTCTCTTAGTTTTCAATTGGATTACGAGATGATGATAAAAAGATTATCTCAAAGAGAAAACATGATCTAGCTTCCTCAAGAATGAACGAGCTTCATCAAAGATAAATTCGAAAATTAAGAATTTATCTTCTAGAATTTTACCAGTGATGTTTGGAAACGACTGGCATACTAGATTATTATCTTCTAGTTTTGGCCATACTATAAAGAGGAGTTTGAGTTAGTAGTTTGATAATATATTCATCATTCACTCACTAGACATAACAATGTTTTTGACTTGTTTTAGATAATTAGTGAAGGCATTGGTATTTAAATTTGTAAAATTCGACTCAAATAGGGGCTTTAAAGTGATTACACTAAATATTTTGTATTTTCTGGAATAATTTGGACTGAACTAGGTCTTGACTATGTTGAGAAAGTTGTAGCCCTTTGAATCAGCTTTCCAATGAGTTAAGTAGTAATTAAATCTGATGTCTAGATCAAATGTTATGCCTATTTTACTAAGAGCTGCACAAACTCACCCCAACTTTCCATTTGGAACTGGATGGGCCGTGTATGGACTTGGACATTTCTCCATTAGGGTATGTTTTTGAGTCTCATGAAGTTTATGTGGGATTGGACTGTCCGTGTGTGAACCGGATTGTCCGGATGCTTATTCAACTGCCCATAGTGGTTAGTTTGCGTCATTATTAGTAGCCATTATAACTATTTCGGACTGTTTAGTTGTGAACCCAAACTATCCAGATGGGCTGTTTCCAACCTGTTACTTTTGCAATTGCTAGTTTTAGTTCGTGAGCTATAAATAGATGACTTGAGCCTTTTATTTGTAAGCTTTTGCACTAAAATTCATTGACATATAACCCAAATATATTGTAGAGCATTCAACTCTCATATGTTGCATTAGCGTAAGATTATCTATTGATCTCATTTGCATTAATAGATCATTTAGTGAGTTAAGAGTTTTGTGTAAGTTTCTCCTCATATGTTTGAGTTTCATAATATTTGATTAGTGTTAAGTGAAGAGTTTGAGTCTATTATTTTTGATATTGCTGTCACCTAGATAATCGTGGGAGACCAAATATCTCTTCATTGCTGAAGATTATCGAAGAGGACTAGTGGTGTTGTAAGAGGCTTCATGCTTGCCTATCAGAAGGAGAAAATGAGCAACTCTAATGGATACTGAAACATGACTCACGAGTGAGTGCTTTAAAGAGGAGTAGAGGAGCCCTAGTGAGTCTCTGAATCTCGAGAAAATTTC
This sequence comes from Pharus latifolius, assembly GCA_019359835.1. NCBI lineage: Eukaryota > Viridiplantae > Streptophyta > Magnoliopsida > Poales > Poaceae > Pharus > Pharus latifolius. Next base: position 71,571,272 of record CM033323.1, read on the forward strand.
TTGTGTCATTTTGGTTTATTCTTTTACTTCCTTTTGTTTATTGCACTTGATTTAACTTGCAAATTTGTCACTATTACTATATCATTTTAGGTTTGCAAAACTTATTTGATCCTTGAGCCACTAGCTTTCATTTAGGATGATTGGAAAAAATTTTATTTTCATAAATTTATAAATCGGGTTTTAGCTAAAAGTTTTTAAACAACCTATTCACTTTAAGTCATTATTCTCGATCCTACATACTTAATAGTAACTATAAAGTAAAAGAAAAAATTTGCAAATTATATAAGCTCTCCATATTTAGAATTCTCTAAATTATAATATATATTTTTATTGTTAATAAGATCTGAATTATTTTTTGAATTGTATTTGCATCTGATTCATATTCATTCTATATCTGAATCCATAACTATCCAGATCCATATTTGTATCAATCAATATCCATATCTGTTTTCGTATTCAACAAAAAAATATTCAACATGATAGGCTCCTAATCATGGCTCGGACCCACGAGATGCTAATATGGTGGGTTAAAAAAGCAAATTTCGAAAAGTGTGGTCAGTTTCACAGCTTTCTTTTTTTTTCATTATTCAAAAAATATTCATAAAAAGTTATAGTTAACATTTTTGATCCTCTATATAAAGTTATAACCAAGGGCAAGACCTTATAATTTGTTGCAACTTTTTATGAGTATTTGTGAGATTTGAAAATTGTGGCTACTAGAGTCCAGAGCACCCCAAGCCCTGCTCTAATTTTTGTATAAGGCTCCAGATTTGGAGCTAAAAGTTTGCACCCGTATATTTGACTAGATAGTTCTGGTTTCAACTTTCAAGCCAGAAACATGGAGCCAAAAGATCGGCTAAATAGCACTTTAGGGGCTACTTATGTCTCGTATTTCAAAAAACTCGATTTTGTCATACGAGATATGAAACTTAACTAACTAAAACTATGTTTATTTCTCTACAACTAAAACAAGTATAACATAGACAAGTTTTCATAAAGCACAGAGGAAAATGAGTTTTATGAAAAACTACTCAATACTATTTTTCAGAAAATGCAAACAAGAAAATCTTAAACCCACTTTGTGCTTGTTGAAGGATAAGCCCTCCAACAATAAAGGCCCATGTGTCGCAAACTTCACCTGGTGTGACCGTATGATGAGTAACCCTGGGGTGAGTGGAATAGAGCAAAGACACAGAGAATTTATATAGGTTAGGGTCTCAGGGAGGGACTTTAGTCCTGTTGGTATGTCCTTGACTTAGAGTTAGAAGACTTCAAGACACACCTAGGGTTTTAGAGGTTTCTATTGATTTTAAGAATGAAAGTTGTGTTACAAATGTCATGGTACAAGGGGTATTTATAGCCCACAAAAGAAGCTAAAAACCTTTAATACCCTTCGAGGAGACGTTGGATGAAGGGAAAGATTGTCTTTCCGACATCTAGGGCCCCTTAGATGATTACCAAGTGGCACGGTGGGCCCGGATCTCAGGACTTGGTCCTCTCTTACCTAAAATGTTTGGGGTGGGGGGGCGGGGGGGGGGACACGCGTCAGATTAAGTCATCAGGGAACTCGAGGTCCCTAGTAACCAGAGTTGCCGAGGGACTCGGGGTCGCCGGGGGATTCGGTAGACGAGGATCCCTTGGGGACGTGAGACCACTGAGCAGATGTAGGTTACTAGGGCGAATCACCATGCCATTCCCACAACATCAACCCGCAATGTTTGTCGTCCTATCCAGAGGGTGGTGGGCATTGTTTCTTCCTGACAGAGATTAGCCCTGGGGATCCCGCTTGGAGACTGTAACACTTCGAAATTTGGGTCTAAAAAATTTCTTTTTACAAAAACCAGACTCTAAAATTTTTTTAAAAATTTTAACTCTGAAACTATCTTTAAGAATACTCTTTTAAAACTCTTAACCAAAACTTAAATTAATTCCCAAAGAGTTCAAAAGTATTTTCCTTAATGTACGTGTGCATATGTGCACATACATGTGTATTTATGCATGTGTACTTATTTCACCAAAATTCCACTTTTCAAAATTCTTATAAAAGAACATTTACCAAATAGTAGTAATAATAGCATAAGCCTTAAAAATAAAAATATTTCTTCAAGTGTTAACTATACTAGGATCCAAGAAGACCTAATTAACAAAATTAACCCCTAATTATTTTGTCTCTTTGAGAAACCCTAATATGATAAAATAGTCCACAACATTCTTTTACCTTAAATTCATTTTATCCAAAAGACTAAGTTACTAAGTTATTTTAAACATTTACAAGATATTCCTACATCCTAATCTTCTTAATTGCAATCCAGTCCCTTTGACCCTAGAATCTGCCAAACTCTTTCAAATAGATCAGAACCCAAATTAGACTGCATAGATAGGACCACCTACCTATCTTATACAGCCTTGTCTTCAGCATCTAGATCAAACTCAGCTCCTAAAACCCAGAAACCACACCTAATTCTATTTTCGAAAATCAAATTTCCTAATTACCCTAAGTTCCCTAATTACCCTTTCAGATTTCAGTTTGATTGAATTCAGAATAGTTTTCTCCTGGATTTTTGTGAAATCCTAAATCTTAATATGCTTGCATACCAGTCGTAAAACTTCTCAGCTAAATAAGTTCATTTGATCATTTTTTGCGATTCAGTCCAAGCTTCATCGCGAATTAGTCCTTTCTTAGCTCTCAAAGGCCAAGAATGTCTAAATTCTCCAAATCACCTTCAAATTCCAATCCAACTGAATGACTACGTCCTTCCTATGTGACGGGTGCCTTACGGGGGTCTGTCAGGGCAAGTCCCCCGTGGCTTACAATTTACCAAGATGAAGTTGTAAAGACAAGTGTATATCCCAACCATGACTTCCGAACACGAAGCATTACATTAATATTTTACAGTAGGGACCATTATGGCCAACTTATTTATGTCACACGTGTACTACAGGTCTTCCCACAGTCGAGCTCGGCCATGAGCCATGACCTTAAAAGAACTGATCAAATTTCACCTTCGAATGGAGTTGGCTCGTCCTCAAGTAGTTCCTGGTCAGTTTCATATTCTTCTAATGAATTAAGTACATGATACTCAGCAAGCCAATTGTAGAAATATGCATTTATATTCAGATAATAGATAAACATGATGGAAGACTCATGGAAGTATTTATAATAAACTAATTAATAAATTATCACCGTGGTGTAGTGGTTGCAGTAATTTAATCGCTTATTAACATTGATAGAAGTATACATTGTAATTAAAATTTCAAAGATGGATCTAACATTTTAGTTTAAAATGTTGTTCATAAAACTACTTGTGTCCAACTACATGATAAGTTCATTGACCATGACACCCCAGACATCAAAAGTGCATTTTTCCTGGTTGAGTTTTAGCCTTTACTTCACATGTTGCGGAAGGTTTCCACCAAGTCTTCAATGTGGGAAGTCGCCCAAAGGCTCTTAATGACGGCATCATCGATGTATACTTCTACATTGTGCCCGATTTGGTCCTTGAGAATGAGGCATACCCGGCGTTGGAAAGTGGCCCCGCGTTTTTTTAGCCCAAAGGGCATATGGACGTAACAAAAGACGCCCAGGTGGGTGATGAAGCTCGTCTTCTCTTCATCATTGACCGCCATTCGAACTTGATGGTAACCGGAGTAGGCGTTAAGGAAGCTCATTAGCTTGCACCTCATCGTTGAGTCCATGAGCTGGTCGATGCGAGGGAGGGGGAAGTCATCCTTTAAGTAGACTTTATTGAGGTCGGTGAAATTGACGCACATGTGCTACTTCTTGTTAGCCTTTTCGACGAGGACGGGGTTGGCAAGCCACTCAGGGTGCCATACCTCACAAATGAACCCCGCCTCGTGGAGGTTGGCGATTTCCACTTTTATTTCCTCCAACATCTCAAGCAATAGCTTTCATAGCTTTTTCTTGATGGGAGGGTGACCCTTGGCCACAATGAGCTTATGCTCCATGACTTCCCAGGGAATGCCCTTCATATCGAAAGGTCACCATGCGAAGACATCTGCATTTCCTTAGAGGAATGTGACAAGGTCGCCGACGAGTTCCTTGGGGAGGGAAGTCCCTATATGGACCGTCTTCTCATCATCCCCCAAGAAATGTTATACCTCGTGAAGGTCCCCCTCAGGGTGAGGTTTCGGGATGAACTTTTCCTGGGGAGTGATGGCCTCAGGGGCCAGTGGAGGTCTTTTAGCGCCCAGCGCCTTAATGAGGTTGACAGCATGATGGTGGCTATCGGGCGCTCATAGAGATGGCAAGCAGACAACGCTTTGGTCTCCCTGAACAATGACTATCGTGGATGGTCCAGGGATTTTCATGCAGAGGTAGTTTTGGTGGATGGCCGCATTGAAGTGGTTGAGAGTCGCCCTCCCCATTATGATGTTGTAAAAGGAGGGGAGGTCGACTACATCGAACCGAACAAGCTCGGTCCGGTAGTTTTTCGTGGTCCCGAAGGTCATGGGGAGGTCTATCTTCCCTATTGGGTGGATAGTCTTCCCCGAGACGAAGCCCTACAAAGGCCCCGCAGCTGGATGGAGTAGTTTTTGATCTACCTACATTTCTTGGAGGGTCTTGAGGTAAAGGATGTCCGCTGAGCTCCTGCTGTCAACCAGGACCTAGGCCACTTTATAATTGTAGATGGTGGTCGAGACAAGTAGAGCACCGTTGTGCAGGAAGCAAACACCGGCAGCGTCGGTTGTCGTAAAGGTGATGGGGGTGTCGACCCACTTGGAGACTAGGGCTTGGGGAGAGCCCCAACTACCCTGACTTCCTGAGCATGCTCCTTTTGTTGCCACTTAGGGTCTCGCCTGGAGGTAGAGCCCCCATAGATGACGTTGATGTGACGTTGGGGGAGAGGGGGGCCTTAAATGGCAAGTCTAGGGTGAGACCCCTACTTCCCTCCCCATTGTCTTCATCTTTAAGGGTGAGCTGCGGGGACACTGAACCCCTAGACCCCCTTTTCTCTTGCTGCTCCATGTAAGAGACGAAGTGATCCATAAGGCTCCAACAATCTTTGGTGGAGTGGGAGGTTGATCTGCTTTCGAGTACAAAGGTGTCCTGAGGCCTTGGCCCCCCTCTAGTCGTCATAGCGCCTCTGCTTGTAACGCTTGTCCTAATGTCGCTCTTGATTGCCCCTAGGGTCACGTTCCCTTGGGAGGGGAGCCATGGACTCCTGGGTCTCCTTCTAGAGGTCATCTACTTATACCCTCGCATACTTCTTGAGGATATTGAAGAGCTCATCAGCTATGGCTAGGCAGCTTCATGGGAGTCGGCGATGTAGTTCCCCGGGGTGAATCCCGCTCTTGCAAGCTTCAATGACAGTAATATCAAGGACGTGCGCAACCTTGCACTTTACCTAGGTGAAGTGTTTGAAGAACCTTCTGATTGTCTCACCCAGCCGTTGTCTTAGTGTGTATAGCTGGGAGGAGTCCAAGGGGAGATTGTAGTTGCCCTAGAAGTTGGCATAGAACTCCCGCTTTAGCTGGGAGAAGGAGGTGATGGAGGCCCCTTTCGAATTGTAGAACTAGGACCATGCTATCTCGGAGAGATAGAGTGGGAAGACATTGCATTGGACACTCTCGTGCCCTCCCGCCGCTAAGATGGTGGTAGAGTAGACTTGGACAAATTCGTAGGGCTCGGACATCCCGTCGTAGTGTTCAATGTTGGGTGGGCGATATGACCATGGCCACTAGATGCGATAGAGGTGCGGGCACAAGGGTTGGTTGGCGCCTTCCACCTTACAAGGCACCATGGGACTAGAGCCCTTCTCCCTGGTGGTGGACTCATCCTCGTCAGACTCGAAGAGTAGATCTAGGGGGCTGCCCATCTCATGGCAGCGGTGTTCCTCTTTGGGGTCATGCGGATCGGCTGAGCGGCGCAAATAGCTCGAGGTGGTGGATCACCCTAGGTGCCTCCCCCTTGTCTTTCATCTGTTGGATTTCCCTGACTAGGGAGGAGAGGAAGCGATGGCTTGCGTCCACCTCTGATCGCACGCATGCGGGCTCAATGGTTGTGCGCACAGATGTGTGAATAATAACCGCAAGCGAACGGTTGAACATTGAGCACTTGAGGGTCGAATTCCACAAGGAACAAGCGTATTCATCTTTTTAGGTTAATGGATCACTGATTAAGTCTGAACGAATTGAGGGTTTGTTTTTCTACAACTAAATATACTACTAAAGCTATCAATCTAGGGTTTAAAGAAGTAAAGAGTAAGTATGAAATCTAGGGTTTATAAAGCAGGAAAGAAAACCTAGAGTTTTAGGAGTTCTATAACCATCTGGCATAATTTTATCCAAGGTCCAAGAATTGCAAGTTAATTTCAATTGTTTTCTAAGACAGATTAAGTTGCTAGTATGGTCACTGGTGTAATGATTAGAGGATCGCTTCCACTGTTACGTTTGGTGAGAGCCTTTCTCCTGTTCAGGATCCTGTGTCAAATCTCTTAGGACTCAAGAACTCCCATAAATTCTTATTAAGGCTCAACTGTTACGTCTGTTACCGAAACAAGAATTTAGGGTTTGGAGGAAGAAAACATCAGGAAATAATTGCAAAACTTAAGATCAAGACCGAGAAAAAATCACGCCTTCCGAAGTAGGTCATCCCTAACCCTAGAAGTGAACTACTCGCAAAAAGTTATAATGATGCTGGAATAATAAGAAATAAATGAAAACTTATTGATTACTTGAAAATTAAGTCTGCTGTCCTTGCTGGCTTACAAACGTAGGAAAAATAGAGAAGAGGGCTCTACTACCTAAGAGAACATATAAAAACTAGATGAAAAAGAATAAAAGAGCATACTAATTGAGTCAAAAACTTCTCTATTTATGATACAATGGGTTAATGTGCCCAAATATAACTCCTTGATGTGCAGGCGACGAAATCCAACTTCAAACGGCGCAAGAACGGACAAATCTGAGTCAAATCTGACCATTTTTTACCACTCTAGCCCTTGGAAACCGAGCCGAGTACAACCTAGGGCACGAGTCGTGCTCCAGGCCAAGCACGGGTCGTGCCCTCAATCGTGCTCCGCTCGGTCAAATAATTGACCAAGTGATAGTCGTGTTCAATTAGGACTCTTTTTGACTAGTCGTGTTCGTGTTCGATCAGGACTCTTTTCGACCAGATGTCTTCATGTTCAATCGAGACTTTATTCGAGCAGGTGTCTTTGATTATTGTTCCTTCTTACCTAAGTGTGTTCGACCATGTTGTTTCGATTGTGGAATATTTGATTAGGGTTTTTTTTGTCCAGTTTTGGTATCTTTTGTCGAATTTGGCCCAAATGAAGTCAAAATTCCCTCAAATTTGGTAGGTTTGATCCATGAAACTTGGCAAACACAGTTGTGAAAGTGAATTATAAAAATAATATGAAATATGTATAAAATGTCGGATCAAAAGAGTTTTTAGCATATTTTTGCACATTTTCAATAGCAAACTTGGGGTAAAAATACTACCAATTTAGTACTTACCAACCTCCCTAGGCCGATCTTGGTGGGAACATACATGTCGGCGAGAGGGCGAGTGCCGCCTGAAGCCCTCGTGAATGGCGTTGTTTTTGGCGCATGAGCATCCCTCGATGATGGAGCGCCCTGATGCTGGTGAGGATGTCGGAGTCCAGGCTGCTGGGGATGGCGGAGCATGCGTCGAGGCCCCCAAGTGCGTTGGGTGCGGGTGAGGCCCTAGAAAGGGAGGAGCCCCTGTGATGAAGGTGGTGACTCCCCCAAGAATGGGGGCGGTGGATACATCGGTGCTAGAGGCCGTGCAGGGAGGGTGCACAATACCTCCTCCAGAGCATGTTGGGTCTTGGCTTGCCCCTCGATGAGAGTTCTCAAGATAGGATCTTCTCCAACAATGGGCATTTGTGTTGTAGATGGCCCAGCACCCCCTGAAGGTGCAACACCAACAAAATATCCCCTGGGGGGTTGGGCATCCGCCGAACCTGTTGAAGGGCTATCCCCCTCCAACACGTTGGGCGGCAGCTGGGGGCCAGTCCCTTGGCGGTAGTGGAATGTGTTTCATTGACACTTGCGGCAATGACCACTGCTTCAGAGGGGTGGGGGGAGACCCCACCATCCCCGGGTGTGCCGCCAAACCACGAAATTGAGGGAAGTGTCCTAGATTTGTTGTGTGGAGCCATGACAAAGCTGGATTATGTCACAAGTCCCCACGAACGAATTGTTGAGGGATAAACCCTCCAACAATAAAGGCCCACATGTCGCAAACTTCACACCTGGTGTGACTGTATGATGGATCAACCCGAGGTGAGTGGAAGAAAGCAAAGATGCAGAAAATTTATACAGATTAGGGTCTCAGGGAGGGACCTTAGTCCTATTGGTATGCCTTTGACTTTGACTTAAAGTGAATCAGGAGTCCACTCCAAGGGGAGAAGACCCCAAGGTACACCTAGGGTTTTAGATGTTTGTATTGATTTTAAGATTGAGAATTGTGTTGTAAATGTCATGGTACAAGGTGGTATTTATAGCCCACAAAAGAAGCTAAAAAACTAAAAATACCCTTCGGGGATACATTGGATGAAGGGCAAGATTGTCTTTCTGACATCTAGGGCCCCTTAGATGATCGCCAAGTGGCGTGATGGGCCTGGATCTTGGCACTTGGTCCACTTTTACCTAGAATGTTTGGGGGGACCCACGCGTCAGATTAAGTCACCAGGGAACTCATGGTGCCTAGGTGAACCAAGGTCCCCGGGGGACGCGAGGTCCCCAGGTGATGAGAATGATGTGCACCCTAATTCCTTCGAACAAAAAGAAGCACAATGACATGCCAAAACATTGTACAAGGAATGTTGCTATGGAAGATGATCAAGATCCTAACTCCTATCCAAATTGAGGTTGGAAACAACATTGACGAATCTGAACCTAATACAAATCCAAATTCGACTAGGGTTCATATTTCCTACATGAGATCAATTCAATCTATGCTTCAAATTAAAACATCAAATCCTAATCCAAATTGGACAAGAAGTTTTGAACGAAGTTGCTGTTGGAAATTGAAGTATAAGGTCTGAAATGGTTCTGATGGTTTTTGTGCACAAATCTTATATATTTAGAAAGCTTATCAAGTCTACTTTCATACGCAACAAATGGTGCATCATTTGGAGTTCTATGGAAAGAGTTATAGCCATTTTATTATGGGCTACACAGGCTGTCACATGCAGTCTGAATCCGAATTTTAAATGATGCCCATGTGCACCCATATGGCCATCCAAATTTAAGCACATGTGTGGATCCGAGTTGGACTCTAATTCATTTACCAATTATATTTGGATACAAGCTCCTGCGTGGGAATTTCTTTTGTAAGATATTTAGTATTAAGAATGTTTCTTTTCTTGTTAG